>CM070774.1:54832161-57332161 GCA_036346955.1 Dipus sagitta
TCTTAAGAGTAATATATGTACATCAAAGGCAAACTTTAATATTAACTTCACTCATTCTGGCAATAATAATTTTATTTCTCAATTCCTTGTGTGCAATGGTACTAAAAATACAATTCATCCCTATCCCTCTCTATTCCGTTCAATCTTCTTTTAAGAAAATAACCCTGGTTGCTGTGTAGTAATGATCACCTTCACACCAGTCAAGTAATAAAATTGGCTTTGTTTGGCTTATATAATCTTTTTGTCTGGTGCAACTTAAACCCAGGAGGCTACTGACAACAGAAGTAAAATGAAACTACAGCAGAATTACCAGAGAAATCGGTGCTCCATGAGCTTCCACTCTCTTCAGAGCATTATGAAATTCAGTCAGTTTTATTTAATCTTTATTTTTTATTTTTGGTATGCAGGGGTTTCAACCCAGGATCTTGCATATGTTAACCAAGTGTTCTACTACTCTTTTATCCCAAGCCCTTGGTATTTTTAATTAGATTGTAATATAACTCAGGCTAGCTTCAAACATACAATTCTCCTGCCTCTACTCTGCAATGATGGTATCATAATAAATTTCCACTCTGCTCAGATATAGTCAGTTATTTTTCTATCAAACCCATATCATCGTCTTTTTGGAGGCAATTAGAACACTTAGAATGGTTATTCATATTGGTAATTATCCCCACTTTGGTGCTGGTATTCCTCCTTCCCTCCATGACCTGTCCAGAATGTACAACAGAATTGTGAGAAAAAAAAATAAGCTGGTATTTTTCAGGTCTGGGTATTTTTTTTAAATATACCTTTATATCAAGACTTCTTGAATTAACAAAATGATTAATTGTGAATAAATAAATCAGTTATATGGAATCAGAATAGTATGATATTCATAAAGATGTGGTTATTTGCCTGATAAATTCTAAATAATATACAAGGAACTCATTTTGATTTATGATTTCTTCTTAATATGTTCACACTGAAAGTACTTATGCAGGCATGGATAAAAATGTAGTCTTTGTCTCATTCTATCAATATCCATTTCTCTCATTGTCTGGATTTTAGTGCAGTATTTATGTAGCCATGGTGTCATTGCATGGCCTGTTTTGTTTAGGTATAGAAGAGCCATCACTGGTTTTGATGTTAGAGCAGATGACTTCTCTGAATCTATGTCCCTAAGTGGACCTTTCCATCTCTTTGGCTAGCTGCAATGAGTTAGATTGGCTTCTCTCATTACAAAAATAAAACCAGGGCTGGAGAGATTGTTTAATGCTTAGGACTTTCCTCTGAAGCCTAAGAACCCAGGTTCAATTCTTGAGTATGCACACAAGACAGATGCACAAGGTGGTACATGTATGTGAAGTTCATTTGCAGTGGCTGAAGGCCCTGATGTACCCATTCTCTCTCTCTTTCTCTCTCTCTCTTTCGCTCTTTCTCTCTTGCCTTTCTCCCTTTCTCTCTCAAATATGTTTAAAAAATAAATAAAAACAAATGGACTTCTATGTTTTACACTTGTAATTTTCTATGTTTGTTACTAGTAAGAAGAAAGTATAACAATATAAACACTTATCTCTACTTGCATGACAAATCACTTGCCTGTTCCAAATTTTGGAATAATTGAGCAGCTCTTCCTAATATTGGAAACATTGGTTTGGTACTTATCATGTGCTTAGCATGGTGAATTTTTATTAATCCTTGAGACAGCTCATAAGAGGTAGGAGCTGTTATTATTCCAACTGAGGAAATGAGACTCAGATAATATCAGTTGCTATGATGTCTTGCTCGAGATCGCACTGAATGAATTGTAATTGGAGTCAAGGCAGTTTGTCAGTAGGGGCACGTTCTCAGCTGCCTCCCATCTGTACCTCTGACCAAGCATTTCTAGAACATTTTCTTCATTCCTCTATGAAGCACACTCCAACACTAGTGCTACTTTCTGTACCTGCTGGAACAAGTAACTGCATTTGACTGTTGCTCTGCTGCACATGCTAAGCTAATGAGCACAGATACTGTTACTTCCATTTGTAACTATGTTTAATGACATTCTTATCTAAACAGCCACTTTTTAAATCGATCTTGCTACAAGGTGAAATTGGTTTTCAAGCATGTCAAGTTAGCTATACTGGGTGAGCTCTTAAAATTATACATGGCCAAGCTCAAACTATCTTACTCTTTTGGGTTTTCTATGTAATTTATGGGATATTGGCACTTCTCATTCTTGTGTGGCATGACTTCATGTAGTCCAGAAACCTTGGAATCATCTTAGATTTTGCTCGTGAACTTATACCACTATATTTAATTTTTCATGTGTTCTGACGGACTGTCTCTTCATAACACTTTTCCAATATCTCTACCACATGTGAAGCTTCCTGCATTTACCTCATATTGGATATCAATCATTTAACTCAATCTCCTTAGCAACTGAAAGAGGAATTCAAGTTCCTAGTACAAACTTAGCCCTTCTGGATCTTGCTTATTCAGTATAACTCCTTGCCTATGACTCATGCTTTGGGATCTGGTACTTCAGTCATTGGAATCCTGGGAATTTTGAGTCTCTCTGATCTATGTCATCATCATACCACACATTGTTACATGTGTCTAAAGTCCTGTCTAGTCTGTCTTCTATTCTAGGAATTCTTTCACTAAAATGAACAAAGTTGTACATGTCTGTCATTCTGTGTTGCTATTTCTTCCTTTGTAATAATTACACACATTCCTGTCTGACCATTTCTTAGACTGCATTATGTTGGAGTTTTTGTTAACATTAGTGGATATGTAGTTCCTTCAGGTCATGGAATGTCATTTATCTTCATTTAAGCACTGCAATAAATTACAATAGACACTCAATAAACATTTATTTTTATAAATTAAATTTATTTATAAATTATTTTTTCAAAGTTAACTTATATTTATAAATTAATAAATAAGAAATTACCAAGAAATAAGTGAGTGAGAAGTGTCATGCTGTCTTCAGCATATGGGCAGAACAAGTTGAATTGTAGTTCCTTTGTAATAAGTAACTAAATGCATTCTGTTTATCATTATTTAAAGTAAAATACTAACCTCTAGTCACATGAAACTTATCTAAATATTAATGTATATTCCATAAATTCATTGAAGTCAAAAATTTAAACACATCAACTCAAATTAATATATTTAAACTTTATTAAGATGAATAATACACAGAAATGAAAAATAACTAATATGTATTGATCTCTCAAAATACATTATTTAGTTATATTGATTACTTAAAATAATACATTGTAATCTTATATTTCTTAAAATATTTACTCAGTTACAAAGCTTACCTTAAACATCCTATAACAAAACTAGAGGTGATAAAAAAGATATCACTTGCTTTCACATAGCACCTCCTAAGTTGTCTAAACAAAATATATCTAAAGCATAACATAAAATAACAAATATCTTTATGTGTAATGCCCTAATTATTAGTCAAATTGTGTATGAAGTATTAAATCATTAAGTAGGTATATACTCTACCAACAAATGGAAGTTTCAGCATAATTTAATGAACTTTACTAAAAGGAACAAACCATACATCAAGGTGTGTGTGTGTGTGTATGAGAGAGAAATATATTCTAGGAAGGGAGACTCTTAACTCTTGTTAAAATAATATGGTAAGCACAAATGTTAGTATAAATAATGAATAAAATTCTATCATCCTCTTCTATGATGAAGTCAGGTTTGTATTGATGAAACACAGCAGTGTAGTAAATGAATATTCAGAAGCTTTTCAAAAAGTGATTGGTTTTCCAATTGCATTTAAAATGGCAATTGGAATCAATAGTCTGTTATTTTAGAGGACACACTCTATTTCATAAACATAGAGCATAATAATTAAAAGTGCTGTTGTCGATAGACTAGAGGTTAATTACAAAAACATCCAGAAGGCCAGTGTTGACTGGGAAGTGTTTAAAATGAACAGAGTTGAGAGTAATGGAACATTTGTGCATCTGTAAGAAGTGTTTCGAAATCAATTCTACACTGAATGGAGAGCTACTGTAAATATATTCCACAAATGCTAAGGACAAATATTAAAATGATATTTGGGAAGCTATTAGAGCTAATTATTCAAAAGCTCAAAATTCAATACATAGTGCTTTTTATTTTGAATATGTGAATTTCCAGCATTTCCCAGTGCATTCTATTATTGTTATAAATGTATGCAGATTCTTTAGTATTCTAGCTTATATACGTATTATTATAAGTATTTCTATAAATTGGCTTAGCTGAGGACGATAAGAATAGGTAGAAAAAGGAAGCAATGAGAAAAGAATATAATATCATTACAGAATTTCCCTTACCATACTTTTATATTTTTAATTAGATTCTTAGTGTTACACTTACTTCTTTGATGTATTTGAAACAACAAAGCAAGTGCATTCAGATAAAAGAGTGCAGTAACACGTCTTTTATAAATTATAATTTTTCCTCCTCCATAACTGATTTCTTTCAAATTTCATAAACATAGAGCATAATAGTTTATGTATTGATCTCATAATAAAATGCAATTTGTACTAATATTTAGTGTGTATTCTTCCATATGTTACTCTTTATGTATGTAAACATTTGAAAGTATATGCATATGTTTTCTTTCCCTACAAACATTTCCAAAAGATGCATATAACCCTATCATATATTTGTGTTTGTTGATTTATATTCAGAAATATATTCTTTTTTATTTAATTGTGGTCTGACATTCAAATGTTGTACCTATTTAATGTGTACAACTTGATGACTTTAAATACACATTCGAGAAATTGTTATCATGAGACTAACCATCACATTTAATGTTTTGTTCCTTCCTCTTTGCATGTAGTAGAAAGCACACATGCATGTACACATAAAATCTATAAAAAAAAACTTAGACTGTAAGATCTACTCACTTAAATTTCAAGCATATACTATAGCATTTTAAAATACAATCTTTGTTTGAATTATACATTTCTAGGACTTCCTTATCTATTTGAAATTGTGTACCACTTGAATAGTTTTGCCCCAGTTCCTCACTTTCTAGCCTCCAGTAGTCATCCTTCCACTCTGCTCTGAGTTTGGCTACCTTAGACTCATCATAAAAGCAAGGTCATACAGAGGATTGTTTCCTGCAGCTTAATTCAGTTTACATAATGTTCTTCAAGTTTCCCTGAGTTGTAACAAATACAGGATCTCCTTTTAAAGGCCAAATCGTATTTCATCCTCTGTATGCACAATGTTTGCTTTCTTCCTTCACCTACCAATAGACACTTAAGAGGTTTTTCTGTGTGTTTTGTACAGTTCCCAAGCTTTACATTCTCAGTCCCTTGGATCTGAACACTTGAAAGCTTTCTGGAACTCTTACGTAATCAAGGAAATAGCAGTGACTTTCCTTCTCAGTACTTTCTTTGTCCTTTTCACTGAGCTCTGTATGGCACCTGCTCCAGGTCACTCCTGAACTCATCATCCCCCTTGTCAGTGCTGCTTGTTACCATGGTTCAGGCAGGAAGCTGCAGGGTCTGTATCCTCTGTGCTGCCAGCTCAGCCTGCTCTACCCACAGGTAGGCAGTGCATAGACTAATCTTAGAATTCTTTGTTAGCACCTAATGTTGCACCACTGGGAAACTGTACACAGGAAGGAAGTCTCCCAGACTAGGCCAAAAAGAGTGAAAATAACCAGAAGAAACATATGGCTCACCTGTCCACAGCTTCTACTTCTAACAATCACGACTTGGTTTGCACATAGCTGAAGTATGTACATCTTTCCGTTGTCAAAGAATTTGCTGAGTCACTAGAAACATGCTTCTGCACTAGCCTGAGTAAGAGTAGTGGTAGGATGGATGGGGCTATCGGCCCCAACCATGGGAGATGTCATCTACAGTTTACTGATTCTTGTCATGGCTAAAGTGATTCTTCAAAGCCAGTGAGAGATACCTGCAGCAGTCATAATTGGAGCAAAGCTCCTGAAGCAAAGTCTGGCTTTCACAGCAGCCATGCTCCCATGACGGCTGTGGTCATTGCATGTAGCTGGTGTTGGATATCCTTGAGGCATCTGTAAAGCTTTCAAAGTAAGTCTTACATGATGACAATCCATTCAATCACTGAAGAAGAAGCCACTCAATTGACAGCTCGACAGCTCCCTGCTCAGGGAAGCTAGGCAAAAGGGAAAGACTCTGGCAAGTGTGAATCAAGGGGACAACTAGCCCTATTCCAACAGCTTAGGTTACATGAGGGGGTAGGTCACAGTAAAGGATTCTTATAATAAAGACAAAATAACAACATCCACAATAGGTCATAATAGTGCTTAACCGTCAGCCAAATAGTTTGGGAGTTGGGCCCCTTTGATCTGTTTTGATGTTGGCAAGAGTATGATATGCTACTTGTGTAGATTTATTTTTTTCACTGACTGTGTCCGTCTGGAATATTAAGTTCTAAAAAGCCCTCTGAAGCAGAATATATATGGGAGCAAAAGCAAAAGTTAGAATGTGAGTACTTAGAATGTAAAAAGTGGTCATTTGTAAAACGCAACTGCCAAGAATAAAGGCAGTTACAGAAAATATGGAGAGAAGCCAAAAAGCAATCCTACCAGGAGTAAGTCAAACTTGACCTCAAAAGAAGTTGTTTAAAAATAATAAAACCTAGGGACCTAGCATACAGGAGGAAATTGCTTCAAATTCCTCAGCAGGGCACTGAAACTACTAGCTGCAGTGCAGAGGAATGTCACAGTGTTCTGGGCCCTGCTGTTCCCCAATAGGGAACACATCACCAAGCATTTTCTATTGAAGAGTAAAGGTTCATAGAATCTATCTGCTCTGTGGCCAGACTGCATTCAATTCCCTACTTGCCACCTCAGTTTGAAGCCTGAGTGTCTTCCTGTAGAGAATGTGGATATTATCTGTGAAGTGAGGATTAAATAAAAGAGCAGGGAATGTGAACAGTGTCTGAAATGGCAGAAGTACACAGCACACATTAATCCCAATTTTCTCCTATCTCCTGGGCAAATCAAAGTAAATATCAAAGATGCTGAGAGCTTAATGACAGAGAGTTCAGTAAACCAATTAGCAAGCTTTTTAACTTTGTGCCGACTGATAAAACCAGTTGATAAATTATCAGAAACGAAACTTTCTTAAATTGAGCTGAACCTCTCAAGTCAGTGAAAGGACAGAAAGAAAATCTTAACAACACAAAAACTGCCCTGCTCAGCACTTGCCACTTTCAGTCTTACTTTATCCTAAAAGGCTCCTTTTGGGTTTATTCTTCTTATTTTATTCTTAGATAGGCATAAACATTAGAGATGAATTTGACAGAGCTTTATTCAGTCTAACCAAGCATTAGGCAAAGCATCCCTCATTTTATGACCTCCTTAATGAGAAAGTCAAAGAACAGTACTACTTTACTATATTATTACAAGAATCAAAAGACTGTGTTTTATCTGTAGAGTCCTTTAGGGAAAATATGTAAGTCTCACTTTGTATTCCTCCACAAAGACAAGAATTTTAGGGCATTTTATTTGGCAATGATGCAGATTTTAAGTAGATAATACTGGAAAAATGAAAGAGGAAAATGGATTGGAATGCGTTAAAGATGACCACAAATTTTTGGACACCTCAGGGAGACAGAGGCTTGGGTGTTGGAAGTGGGGAGTGGGGAGTGGGGGGGGGAGGCGGGCTGTGTGTGAGAACTTCTTCTACTGGGTTAAAGAAGAAGGGGATTATGATTTCTTTCACTAAATGACAGAGGGATTTCATGGTAATTTTCAGCTGATACCTAAAACTAGAAATCTCTGCTTCCTATCTTGAAATACGAAATATCTGGCCTCAAGGCCCTAAGCTACCTTGTATCAAGTTCAAGTCCCTGCTACAAGAACTGCATGAAGAAATTCTAATTCACAGAGGGAGGGAGAAGTGCTAGTCTCAGTGTTTTAGCTGGATCCCTGATGGCACTGGGAATGCAAACAAGATGAGCAGAATTAACTCATGTTCAGCGCACCACCAATTCAGCCACTAACTAAACACTACTGAGTGTCACCAGCAATGGCAAATGAACCTGATGATATATACAGTTGGACTCAGCACAAATTTGTGTGTTGCAAAACTCTGAAATGTAGGAAAGAAAATGAGTCTTGTTCTTAGTTCTTTATACAGCAATAAATACTCTAAATAAACAGCCTTAAACCATCACATTATAATGCAGCTATCCCTGAGTAGTGAAATTTAATCCCAGGCAAAAATTCTGGGAGATGATGTCAAACACACTGTATACTTAACTCACCTGCAGGATGAGAGAATTGGAGTTACATAAATTTATCAGCTAAGGCCTGCCAGACAGATTCAGTGGATTCAGTCCTCCAGCTCACCCTGACCTGGTGAGTCCCCAGAGACATGAACAGAGTTAACAGTATCTTCCACTGTGATTTTATATATCACCTTTGTCTAATCTTGGCCCCAGTGTTCTTTCCATGAAATCTTCATTGGATCCAGCATGGTGGCACACACCTGTAAGCACTCAGGCATCCAAGGCAGAAAGATCATGAATTTGAGAACAGCCTGGGCTACACAGTGAGTTTGAGGTCAGCATAAGATATGTACTGAGATTCTGTAGCAAATACCATACACACCAACAACCTTTCATTACACTTTTCTAACATTTTTTTTTGTAAAAAAAGAAAGGCATCATAATTGAACTTTTACATGCTTATGTGTTTGTATGTATGCACGTGTGTGCATGCATGCCAGTGCTCATAAACATGCATATATGTGTCTGTGGAGGACAGAAGACATCCTCATATCATTACACACAAAAACACCATCCAACTTTTTTTCTTTTTTTTTTTTTTTTTGATACAGGGTCCTACTTGGCCTGTAGTGCCCCGGTAAGGGTGGATTGGCTGGCCATTAAGCCCTAGGAACCCACCTGTGTTCTGCTCCCAAGAGATGAGATTATAAATGTGTAACACCACTCCAAGAAATTTGGACATGAGTTCTGTAGATATCCAGGTTCTCATGCTTGCAAGACAAGTACTTTACTAACTGCATCTCTCTAGCATCATATAGTAAATTTTGTTTCATTTAAATCTATTGGACATCTTTCTAATCTTATGATAGTTTTTAATATCAGCTAATAAAATTTTTAAGCCATAATAATACCATCATAGTCAAAATAGTAAAGATTGAAAATTGTTTTATGTGAATATTTTTGTTCCTATTCTCACTGCCTTGAATTTTGGGACAATTACAAACCAATGGTTATATTTATAAGTAGATGTCAATTAATACTGTTTTTACCTTTGATTATGCCTTTATTTGTTGCTCTGGTAGATTCTTGTGGACTGATATTGCAGCATAGGACCTACAAGTATACTTTCTGAACTTGGAGTTCTTCTCAGACACTTGCTATTCCTGCGCTTTTAGAACACTGTGTACTTAACATTTCAGTACCTAAAAAATCCTCCACTGAGACCTGGCTGGAATCCAGAAGAAAGCCAGTTCTCAGACAGCCTGTCTCATGCTGGAAATCACTACATGAGCTACTGGGAGAAAGTGGCCAACACTGGTCTGAGCAACCAGTGGTCTAAGCTACTCAGAAACAAACACCATGACAGGATGTATATGCCAGTGCAATAGTGGCACACAGCTTGGGTGGGTAACCAATAGCTTTCTGATTGGCTAAGAGATCTGTTTCATGTAAAGGAACCCATATCTGGAATTGGGAACCAGATCAGAATCCTATGGAGACAAAGATTCTCCTCTCCAGTGTCAAGGTCTCAGGGGTCTTTGGCTAAAAGAGGTGTTACATACATCAAATTCCCCCTAAATTAATAATGCTTATTCCATTTAAACTAGGCTGACTTTATTCTCTGTTTGTGAATCTGTTTTTCTTTTACAGAAGGTAGCAAGACCCATGAACATAAACTACCCCTCACACTTCAGCCAAGCCACATCTGAAACCACAGAGGAATTGGGGAGAGGAACATGAGCGCTGCTTCCATGTTGAACCTGATAATCAGTGCCAGGGTGTAGGAGACAGACCCTGAGGAGATTTGACACCTACCAAAGCAGAGATCCAGAGTCTCTTAAGGGTTCATCACTGAAATAGACTTAAAACTCACCCATCATGGCTCAGGGAGTTTTGCAGAATTGGGGGTAGAAAGATTATAAGAGCCACAGGTTGAGACATCATGCCAAGAGGCATTCCCTCACCCCAAAAATAACTGACTGCTGCTTCCACAATGCAAAAACCACAACCCCACAGAGAATACCTACAACTCCACAGAGGTGTGTCCCTAACAGAATGGGGGCAGGGACAAGGGAAAAGAGGGTACCAATACATTATGTATCAATATGAAATATATTGTCCATAGTAATAATTTTAAAAAGTCTTCCACTATCTGTACAAAAAAAGGCAAATTATATTGTATGTATGGAATTGGAGTGAGTGGTGAATACCATTGAATTATTGAATGCAAAGAACTTGAAATAGTACCACACACACACACATATTAGGTACTATAGAAAGATAATAGATAACAAATGATAGATAATACATTGTTAAGTAGATAGGGAGATAGATCCTTAATGATGATTAAAAATTATTATTTGTGAAATTATAAAATATAGAGATTCCATGAAGGTCTAAGTTTGCCAAAAGACTATGAAGAGGCCTACGCAAGTTATAATTCCTGGTTGTGTCTTTATACCATCATAAAGCTGCCTATGGCATCATAATTCCATAGCAGAACATTCTGAGTTTTATTATGCTCCAATCAAAGACAAGCAGTTGTGAATAAGAAATATTGAACTGAGAGAGAGCTGCATAGATCCAGAAGTGCCAATGATTCACTGTCAGCACTGACTACTCAGGTCGATGTCATCTGCATGCTCCTTCTGAGTTCAAAACTCATGCACCCAAACTTGAACCAGTATTTTCTTCATTTTCCCATAGCTCAAGACTTGTCTTTTAGGCCTTCAAATATAAACTGGCAAAGATATAACACAGGCATTTATACAGTTTAATGAATTTAAGAAATATCTTTTTTATAGCCCAGTTTCTCTAATACAATTCAATATTGCAATCGAAGTTTAAAAAGAAAAAGACAAAGAAAATAAAGGGAATAAGCTGAGCAAAGCAAAAACAAAAATCTATGAAAATTTCATTCTGACTCTTACTATTTGCTCCACATCATGATATTCTATAATTAGCAACTGGTTTTCAGTGAGTTCCTCTTGAAATGTCTGCTTTGTCTTCTTCCCCATCTGTAACTTTCACCATGATTTCCACCTAGACTCAAACAAAATGAAAATATAATTAGGTCAATCAGTCCTATTGACTGATTAAAGTGGATGTTTGTTTTCCATAACATTGGTCATGGTGCCTATGATGTTTAAAGTGTCGTCAACTTGATCTGTTTAGTAATCCACAGAAATCCCTTTTGGGTGGGTCTCTGAGGTTGCTTCCAGGAAGGATTAACTGAAGGAGGAAGTCCTTCCCCCAGAATGAGCCCTTCCCCCAGAGCAGCAGTCCCTCTCAGATGGGAACTTTATATAAGGAAGCTCTAGGTGAAAAGAGCCCCTTCCTTCCTTCCATTTGGCTGCTGGAGCTGCTTGCTACCTTCCAGCATGGACTGAAGACCAGTGCAGACTGAAGAGCAGCGTCAACTGAAGACTTATGTGAATTGAAAACCAGCAGCTCCTCAGGAAGCCTCCAGGCCTTCAATGCTGGATGGGGACTGCTGAGGCATCTGGCCATGCAGACTGGGCAGCTACTTGGTTCCTTGACTCTTGGGCCTGCAACTGCTATTGGACTATAGTAGGCTAATCCAATAAATTCCCTTTTTAATATAATTAATTCTAGAAGCTCTGTTACTCTAGAGAACCCTGACTAATACAGATTTTTATACCAAAAGTGGTTCTAGAGAAACAGAATTGTAAGGATGGATTGCTCTAGTGGGTTTGGTGTCATCTGGGTTGGCTTTCTAACTTCATTGCCAGATTGGGACTGCTAAGGTATCTGGCCATGTGGACTGAGCAGCTACCAGGTTCCTTGATTCTCAGGCCCATAAATTCCCTTTTAGTATAATTCATTCTAGCAGTTCTGTTCATCTAGAGAACCCTGACTAGTACAGTGCCTAAGAACATAGTTAATCTCTAGTATTGTCTTGATCTTAATTCTGTACCTGTGCTTAAGCAAGTCTCAATTTTGAATAAAATTCTCTAGTTTCTGAGATTATAACTGATCATGAGGCCAACATTTGATTTTCCTTTTCCACTTAACTCAAGCATGTCACCCAAATGCTGTGTGTTCATTTTCTCGTGCCCATTTACTGAAAGCTGTTCAAGTTATATAAAAAGTTTCTTGAGGGATCATTTTATCATCTTTTCTAATAATGTTCAAAAGTTTCCACAACGTGCTTTTGAGAACATTGAATATATTATGAGTGTATCAACTTTACTAGTTTCATTCAAATACATTTCTGATCAATTGCTTAAAATTATAATCAGTTCAATGCAAGTTTAGAAGAATACAACTTATAATTCATTATACCTTTTGCTGGTAAGCTAAGTTTTTGGGGAAAAAGGATCATAAGAAAATTCTATAATACTTTTTCAGTGGGCTATTAAGAATGCTCTTAAGCATTTATAAATTTTGTTTCCATCTTCCCTAAATAAACACTCCCTAATTGTGAGTTATTGTCTCTAATTCTTAAATATATTTGGAAAAACAGCACATCAAACACACTGAATGTGAATCAGTAATCAGAGACAAAGGGGTCTGACCTCTCTCTGTCCTCCATTCCCCTTGCCTTCTTTCCCAAGCTGTAGTTATCTTGGTCCACTCTCTTCTTGGATAATCAATTATCTTTTAATTTCAACAAACAAATTTAAGTATGCAGTCTTTATCTTCAATTAAGTTTGAATTTTGATTATCCTCCATAGGTCTACATTAAGTAGTGTGGTTACCAATCTGGGGCACTACTGAAAGATGGTGAAATCTCCAAGATGTGGAAGAAAGGCACTAGCAGCATGTCTTTGAGGAGGATATTGGGAATCCTGTCCCATCCTTTCCTGGATGCCATGAGATTAACCATTTCCTTAATTAAATGTTCTAGCTATGATGTACTGTGATCACACAGGCCCAAAGTAACAGGGGGAAGTGTGATGATCAATTTAGACCACTGACCCCTGAAGACAAAATAAACACTATCTCTTATTAATTTGATCAGATATTTTATTACCATGACAGAAGGCTGATTGACACAGCCTGGTCTATTTCACTTGGCATAACTACTTTGAAACAAATAGTAAGAGAAAAGTAAGAGGGACCCCAAAATACAATTAGAGAAGAAGAATTTCTTCTGGTTTTCTTTAGCATAATAGTTTAAAAATATACTACAAAAGTGTAGGACACATTTCTAAGAGGCCAAAGTTTCCCAGCATACAGGAATGATTAGTATTTGAGGAAATTAAAATGTTATTTATACTCATGTGATCAATATCCATTGTGCATATGTATAAAATTTTATTGTACCTATTAGCATATGTAAATATTGTATTAATAAATGTGTTTAAACTAAATGTATCATTTCTTTCTTACTCTTTTTTATTTTCCATTCTTTCCTTTTCCATGCTTTCTTTTAACACGACATTGGAAAACTGAAGAGACTATTGTACTATAAATAATTTAGGGCTGGAGAGATGGCTTAGCAACTAAGGTAGCTGTCTACAAAGCCAAAGGACCCAGGTTCGGTAACCCAGGACTCATGTGTCTGGAGTTATTTGCAGTGGATGAAGGCACTGGCCTGTACACCCATTCTCTCCCTCTCTCTCTTTCCCTCTTTCTCTCTCTCAAATAGACAAATAAAAAAAAAATTAACAATGCATAAGGTATTGTGAAAATGACACTTGATAATTTACAAACTCCATTTTCATTGTTCTGAAGATTGCAATCTTACCTAATAATATCTTTTAACATGCAAATAAAATATCTTTTAAAATGAAAATAAAATAAATAAATTGAGTATCTTATCACATAAATAAAAGAAGGGAATTGGAAAGCTAGAAGAATGGTAGTACTCAAAGCTCATAAACTATAAAATCCCATGAATTAACCAAATCCTTGCTTTTTTCTGTCCTATTTTTGGTCTTCACACACATATCCAGAGACATAACAATATCCTAATCAATCAATTTCCATTTTCCCACCCTTATTCCCTTTCTTTCCTTTTTTATTATCATTATGTAAGAAGAATGTGTACACATACAGATATATCTGAACCGGTATAAGTTTTGTATGAATATTTTAAAAATTGAGCCATGAGATAATTTAATATTTTATGTGTTTTAATGTATGGCCTACTTCATTCTACATTTAAATTTTAAAACACAAAGCCATATTTGGTCATCTTATTCATTCTTGACCTGAACAGATATGTGACATAATCACTCTCAGTTTACCAGAGGCATGAAAGACTCATATTTACACAAAAAATGTGATATTTGTTTGTCCCTTTGATTGGGAAGGATCTCAAGGTGACTTAGAAGGTCCCAGTCGTGCTACAGTTCTGGAGCAGATCTAGTCAGAAACCAAAGGTTTCAGAACCACAGCTCTTAGAATCACAATTCTAGCAGAAATGCATCATCTTTATCCAGCCCTGTAAAACTTCTGGTTTTGAAGGGATTTAAGGTCTGCTTCAATAAATATTCCCTAAATAGTGAGTTGCTATAATTGTTCAGCTCTTGAGCATACATCCATACTCAGAGTCCTAGTTCTCTTATTAGAGGAAAGTGGGAGAAAAAATAAACTTGACAGTAAAATTTAATGGCTACCTTGTGGGCCTTGGGATATTATTAAGATGTTAAATAACTATGTTATGTCAAGTGATTTTTTTTATATTTGTTTCTCCATAATATGTCTTACAAACACAAATCAGTCTAGAGATTTGCAGTCTCCAGAAAAAAAAAGTGTCATTCAAAATTCTGCCTTTAACTTTAGTACTAATATGATGTTCTCAATATATTTATGTACATAATTGGGACAGAACATATCTAGAATTTGAAGCTCTGAAGCTCAGAAGGGCAAGGTCAACTTTCTGGATTGTGGGTCTTACAAATTTCAAAATAAAAGAATTAAAGAAATCTGTGCTAGGGTGTGGAAAATTAAAACTGATGGATAATCCTAAGCAAAGATTAATTCATTATAAAATTTCTGCTTTCAAACTTCTTCCTCAATTAAAGGAACTATGTACAAATATGAGCAAAGGAAAAAAAATGGATGAATCAATTAAGAAAGGCACTTAAAATGCACAAAAAAAAACCAATGGTATAGTTCCCTTACAAAACCAGAAGCCACAAAACTAAACCACATTTCACTTCTGTCAATATTGATTTAAAACTATTTTGAAAGCCCTTAAAAGATTGTAACCATAGAGGTAAAACAAAAATATGACCTGAAAATCTGAATAGTCAATAGTATCTTTTTTCTTAGAGTTGTAAATATGCTTTGGATATCTCCTGCAAGATTAGAGAATGACTAGCTATTCCAGCATACATTTAACTGATTATTCACAACCTAAAAAACCTATAATCAATTTAAAATTCTTAAAATCATTTCATGAAAATCCATAAGCAATATGTACTTGTGAAAGGCCAAATATGGGTGCATAAAATATCCAGTTTTCTGAATTTAAAATGACTTGTTTACACTACTATTTATTTTATTTAACTTTCAATTCCCTATACAAATGTCAAAGCTTCACCTTTTCCTGTCTAAACAAAATGTACCATGAAAACCCAGACTGTGTGTGTGTCTATGGATATATTTATCACAATCTTATCAACATGATTGATATTCCTATTGAAAAAATAAGATTGATTATTTTCATATAGTCTAAGAAATAATAAGTAATTTTTAGACAGTTACTATGTGCCAGTCATTTTAAAAGCAATTTAAAGCACAAATGATTTATAGTAGGTCATTTATCAGAGAAATTACCATATTTTGCCAATAAAAATATAAGGCTAAAAATGAACATACAGTCAAAGGTCAGAATTTAATCAAGTATACTTCAAATCCCATTGTATTATTTACTTTACTAAATTGTTTTATAATAATGGGGAAATTTTTTTCCCAAATCATTTATTTCATTTCCATCTGTAAGGATTACACATCTCTGCATACTGCATTGTGTCTTGTAGAAATTGTCTACTGGTAAAATCTAATTCCCTCATAATTGTTATATTATAATACATGTCAGGCCTGGTGGAATATAATATATATAATACATAATATAATACATGAATATTATAATACATGTCAGGCCTGGTATAATCTTTAGGACACACTTAGGGTTACTATTTGCATTCCTGTTGATAGTTTTGTGAAAAAAAAATATTGCTTGTCCCCTTTACCTGATTCCCAGAGTAGGTAAAAATGTTCCACAAATAAATAGCCATAAACACTTAAAATAAGAAAAAATTAACTACTTTTTGGTGCAAATCAGACTTGGAGTTTTCTTTTACTGCAAATAGATAATGAAAAGAAAAAGTACTTTGAATATAGAACATTTATTATTACAACATTTGTGAAATAAATGTGATCAACTTAGAACACTGAATTTTTAATTATAAAAACAAACTTCAAGTTAGGAAAGTGTTTTGCATTCACCAGTTACTGAACCTGGGAGCATGAAAACAAAAGTTATACTTTTTTTTTTTCACTTATTCCCAATATATTTGAGAAATGTGATTTTTCTTTTTTGAAGATCAGCAAAGTATGTATCTCAAGCCTAGAACAATAGTGCTCCAATAAATTTAAAAGAAATCTAACACACCCTTGTAAACTGAGCTGACCAGGAATTTTTCTTTTCATTGGTGTTTATTTAAACAGTTCTCAAAACATATGAGTGAAATCAGGCCTCTTGGTAAGCAAAGGATCTGAAAATGTTTAAAAAATGAACAGGCAGTTTTCAGTTCATTCATGACACAGATATAGTTTTCCTGTCTTTTACTCCATTATTTGAAGCATCACATTTTGTTGTTTTTTGGTTTTGTTTTGTTTGGTTTTGTTTTGTTTTGTTTCTCATATAGTCTAAAAGCTGGAAGAACAAGAGTAAAACTGCAGTGGAATGTATTGTTACTTGCTGGTGACTGGTTGAAACATCATCCTCCCTCTTGTAACAGTTATCTCATTTGTCCTGATGCTAACTTACTCTCCATTGGAGAATCTGCTTCTCTTTTTCAGATAGATGTAGATCCTAAGGAGAGAGCCACCACATCATACCTCAAAAGGGCCCCGGCTGAAACTAAGAAAAATTGGAGAAACAAGCAAGGGGGCTGTTTTCCTGATGAACCAGATACCAGCACAAGGGGGAAGAAGATCAGCACAGAGAAAAATTAACTCCTACCAAATCAGAGAGCCAGAGCCTCAGAGGCCCCCAACACCTCGTCACTGAAGCAGACCAAAAATGAACCCAACATGGCTCAGGGAAATTTTGCGGAAGAGGGGGCAGAAAGAATGTCAGAGCCACATGTTGGGTCATGATATGCAGAGACATTTATCTTACCCATAACTGTGGGCTAACTCCACAATGCATGACCCGTATACCTCAACAAGGAGGGGCCAAGGGGAGGGGGTAGGTCATGGATGAGCCTAATAATGGTACCAAACTGACTGTAAAAAAAAAAAAAAAAAGAAAAGAAAAAAAGAAAAAAAAAGCATAGACTGTAATTCTTTTATTCCCTGCTATCAATCATCTATCATCTATCTATCTATCAGTCTATCTATCTATCTATCTATCTCATTACAGATTACATAAAGGCTGACATATCCATGCTTATACAAGCACTAAGTATTTACTGTATTGGAAGAGTTTTAGTTCTAAAGCTATACTTTAAAAATGGAGAGCTAGAAAAGAGGGAAAGATTGTGGATGCCAATTGCAATGATGAAATATCATTCTAGGAAGGGATTAAAAACGTTCAGACTTTTTGCAGTGTGAATAAAACAGAGCTCATCTAAGTTACTATGGTTAGTTTTCTACTACACATGACCAAAGACAATCAATCTTAACCACATGATGTTCTTGCAACTCTCAAGTTCTTCATATCTTTACTGAGTTTGGACTGCAATGGCAAAGAAATTAGAACAGAAATCAAGAAAGACAAAAAATAGGAGGGGATAGATAAAATAAAAGGGGACAGACAAGGAGGAAAAGCACAGAAGAAGAGAAAAGCAATGGAGAAAAAGTGGAGGAGCACCAAGAAATGGAGTTGCTGGATCACATCTTAGTGGTTTGTCAACTTTTGTAAGAAACTGACAAATGTCTTCGAGAGTGGACGCACAAGTTTGCGTCCTCACCATCAATGACTGTTCATGTTCCCCACAGCTTCTCCAGCATGTGATGCTGTCTATAACTAGTTTTCTGCTCTAGCCAGTGTGTCATAGTGTCTCATTCTTGCTTCTGTTCACAATTCCTGCCTGTGTATATAAGGTAGAGCACCTTTCAGATGTGGAACATCAACATCTTCCTTGTTACATTTCTGCTAAGGCTTTGATACATTTTTAAAGTGTGAAATGTAATTTCTTGTTCATAATTTCTAAGAGGTTTTGCATATTTTAGGGACGATCTTTTATTGCTTAGATCCTTTGCAAATATTTTCTCTCAGTGTGAAAACTTGTCTTTTGATTTTCTTCATAGCGTCTTTCAGAAGACCAGAAATTTTTAAGGTTAAGTAAAGATAATTGTATTTCTTTAGTTTCTCTTTTACATGTATCTAATTTTTTTGTGCATTTTGTCATTGTTCGCTTATTTCTTGCTTTCACATTCATTTTTGATAATTTAAATTGAAAATTTAAGAAAAAACAAAGTGTGGCTAGAATTAACATATGAATTTAAAGGACCAGTAATTGAAGAAAGTTAAAGAACCTGGAGTATGTTTATGTATGAAGTTGGCACATATATGAAATGGGAAAGCACATTTCAAGAATGACTTTCAGATTTCTTCTGTGCACTGAGTGGGTGGTGCTACCAACCTTTCACCAGAAAATTAAAACAAATAAATATGAATAATAAATAAATAAAGCACACCACAGGTGAGTACAAAGGAGGAGGAACTGAAGGTTATACTTTCTGTAAAGACCGTGGTGACCTTTCCAAAGCTCATGTTCCCCTTCACTCTTTTCACATCCTAATTTCCTGCCGGTAAGCAAAGCATAAGCGCTCAAACACTATTATTATCTCACCTCCGTGGAATCCAGGGTTGGCCAAGCAAGTGTAATAGATTTGTACCTCCTAAATAGTGTACTAAATTGGCTACTGCAGCTGAGAATTAATCCTTCTTTCTTTCCCAAATTCTACTTTCTTCTATTATAATGTGAACACAGTAGGTGTAGCTCTACATGAAAAGAATTGTCAAGATGAAAAGTCAACAATATTAAATCTTCTAAACTTCAGAAAAGAGAAAAAGGATCATTTTGTAAATAAAGCAAGTATTTGATAGATGGGCTGATTAAGAAACCCACTCCACTCTCAAAGCAAATGCTTCTCATTATCCCTAGGATTGGGTTGTGACAAGCACCACACACCATAAAGTCCCTATTTCCCACTGTGTTCTTGAACATGGAACCTGTTATGGTGTTGATTCGGTGGCTCCCTCACTAATCTAGATGATGTGATACTGAGGAGAAATATGACTTTTAGTTTAAGGTCAGACCCCAAAATAGCCAAAACTGCACCCACAATATGAGATGAGAGCCATTGAAAGTTCCATCTTTGAGTTTGATTTAGTACTCTGATGGAATTATAGGGTTTTTGCCACAAACAAAAAGATTAGCTTATCCAGGACACTGAACTGAAGGTGAGAATTGACAGAGGATGGACCAAAGAACCAACATCCCTCTGTGTTCTCTCAATCTTCATCCCTGCACTATTGCTCACCAATAAAACCTTCTCACAAAACTTAATCTAAGCTGTTGGAAGAAATATAAAAGATACTTCAAAACAGCAACATATTTATTTCTTGGCAAAATTATTGGAAACAAAGGAACTTCAATTTTAAAATGTATTCCCATGCTAAGGAGAAATGCTTTTGAACTAACCTAATAATACGAACATTATGCTTGACCCTTGCCACCTCATCAGTTGCTTTCTTTCAAAATGATAAAAATATTCTGTGAAATTATAGAGTCCCTAACAGCTTGTATTTTCACACCAACTCATTTAACAACTCCAAATAACACCTTTGATTTCTAATTACCTTCATTGATATGGGTTCAGAGGTGTTGACAACCAAAAATGTTTATTCACTGTTATGTGTGATATTTTCTTGTGAGTTTCATTGGGATTTTCACTGATTGTTTATTACTAGTATCATTGCTTTCAAATCTAATGAAAAGATAGAGAGATGCATGGCAGTATAATGCTTCTATCATTATATAAAAGTTAAATAACCAAAAGTAATTTATTCAAAAATCTGTTTTCTCCTCAAAATTAAGAATTAGAACCTTGTTGTAAATGTTAGTTTAATAAGTTGAAACCATTTAACTCTTTTCTGAAGTCTTTCCTTTATCTTATTTACATTATAGATATAATTCATTAAGTAATGTTTTGAAATTTCCATAACAAATTGAAGCTGTTAAAATCAATAAATAATACTTAGGGACATAAATACCTAGTGTCAAATATAAGAATTACAAAATACCAAAGTTGTTTATTACTATACATTAATATATAAACTTAATTCTAATATATCATCATGAATATAATTTCATAAGGAACTTATTTTACAATAGACCTGTAGTCAATTTTAAGTACCGAGTTCTTGGAATTATTTATATACTAGAATCCCTGACCAGAAAATTTTAGCACAATTGTAGGGTGGTTTACTTACTTTCTAATGACAATATTTTCTTTGTATTCTTTTATAGAATTTACTATATTTTTTTCAAATCACTAAAACAATCTTTACTATATCATTTAACTCTAACATGACCAAATGGGTTTTCTCTGAATTTATTAAGAGTAGTTCATGGAAAAAGTAAAGGGATTGAAGATAGAAAAATAACATAACATTCAATCTGTTAGGAAACAACTTTACATGAGTTTCTTGCTTGTCAAATAAGGTACTAAGTCTCCATTTTCTGTGCACTTTCTTTTTAAATGTTTTATTTATTTATTTATTATTTACTTATTTATATGATAGGAAGAAAGAAGCAGATAGAGAGAATGGGCATGCCGGGGTCTCTAGCCACTGCGACTGAACTACAGACACATATGCCACTTTGTGCGACTGGCTTTATGTGGGTACTGGGGAATCAAACCTGGATAACTTGGCTTTGCCTGTGAGTGCCTTAACTACTAAGCCATCTCTCCAGCCTTTGGGTACATATTTTACAATCAAAAATAGAAATGTTTTCTCTTTTCAGAATAAAATGAAGCATGCTCTTTGTATATTATATATGTTTCTGTGCCACTTCCAGTGGTTCATGCCTATAATTTGCAACTTTGAGGAGGCAGAGGCAAAAGAATCATGAATTCAAATTCCATCTGGACAACATCTGGTTGCTGGGAGAGAGCACCAAGGAAATCTGAGCTACATGGCAAGATCCTGACTCACAAAAGGAAAAGAAAAAAAAAAAAAAACAGAGTAAAAGAAAAATTCTCATTTCAAGATTCCCCATAACATAGCCCATTGTGCATGCAGATATCCAACTAGGACTGCCTATAAATGAAGCCTTGAA
Source organism: Dipus sagitta (assembly GCA_036346955.1). Classification (NCBI taxonomy): domain Eukaryota; kingdom Metazoa; phylum Chordata; class Mammalia; order Rodentia; family Dipodidae; genus Dipus; species Dipus sagitta. The sequence goes on from CM070774.1 coordinate 54,853,872, forward strand.
ATTGGGAAGAACTTAAGAGTAGACTGTGTCTCGTGTTCCTTCTTTTCTGACTCAAGACTCTCATCCTTCATGCCAACATCTGTTAACTCCCCATTGCTAGGACAAAGCACCTGGCCAAAAACAACTGGTGGGAGAAAAGTTTACAGATAATAGATAGTTGATAGATGATACATAGAGATAGATAGATAGATAGATAGATAGATAGATAGATAGATAGATAGATAGATAGATAATAGATGGATGGATAGGTAGGTAGTGTAGCAGACAGGTTCAGGTTCACTGAGATGAACTTTCAGACCAGACACAGTTATGAGGAAGGGATATTTATTGAAGCTTACAGACCCAGGGGAAGTTCTATAAATAGCAGAAGAAGCTGGCCTGCCTTCACAGGTCCAAGCAGACAGAGCGAAGCACAAGCCAAAAAGCCAAAAGCCACAGCACACTTCAGGAACTCCAGCTAGGCACACTTTGCATATCTTTAGATTGAAATCTGAAACCCACCACCACACCTTAAGATCCACCCAGTGACATTGCCTCCAGCCAAGTGGCTGCAGATGGAAACTACAAACAATAAAAAACTGAATATATTGGGGCCATCTATTCAAACCACCACAGGTAGGTAGGTAGGTAGGTAGATAGATGATAGATAGATAATCTTATTGTCTCACAGGATAGCTTCAGGCTTCATGATGACAGGGGAAAGTATAGCATGTACAGATGCTACACATTACCTCTATCATAGGTGGAAAACAGCAGCAGGAAAGACAGCCAAACTCTGGCGAGTGGGTGCTGGCTATAACACCCAAAAGCCAAACCCCATCAACATACCGCCTCCAGCAAAGCTTCAACCTCCCAAATTGCCATCAGCTGGGAACCAAGTATTCAAAACACATAAGTTTATGGGGTCATGTGATTCAAATCACCACATTCCAACCACTACATTCCACCCCTGCTGACACACTCTCCCCAGTGTTCATAGATGTTGACATGAGAGTTGAGAGTCTTGAGTCAGCTAAGCAGGGTTTTATCATTCATGGCACAGTAAGGAAAATGAGTCCCAGTCTACTATAGTATGTTCTTCCCCATTTCAACTACAACATAAGCGGTCCTCGTTGGGTATCTGCATGCACTGTAGGGGTTGTATTAGGGGAATCTTGAAGTGAGATTTTGTTTTAACTTTTGGGCCAATCTGAGTGACATAGTAAGATAAGACTCAAAAAAATGAAAGAAAGTTTGACACACCTTCATAAGCATATTAGAATTACTTAGCATAGTATTTTCTTTCATCTCTTATCAACTGAATATCAAGTAGAGAAATGTTGTTCTTCAAATCATATCCAAATTTGAAATCTAATGTCAGAAACTATGTGTTCTTAGGATGGTGGTTGTATCCATATCTTATGGCTTAGACTGTTGGGAGAATATTATCTGGTAAAGTCAGAATCAAGAGTACAAGGTAGTGGTTTCAAGCTCTTAGTTTCCAATGTGCATAAGAACACTAATCACCATATGAAGCTGATGATGAAAAATAGGCAGTTAATTAGTACTGTTAACATGGCAGCTCTTATTGTCTATTTCTGAGTTAGCTCTTCTCATATGTCTTATTGGTACATTAGCTGAGCAAATTTACATCATTAGTGCTCTAATTTTTCTTTCTTACATAATTTCTGCACCTTTACTTGTTTACTAGAATCTGTACTCAAGAACCACTTTAGCTTTGACAATTCAGCTCTGCAGGAGAGCACAGATAACAAGGCGACAATCATTACTTAGCAGGCTTGAGAGACTTGACAGGATAAAGAAGAGCATGTGAAAAGTAGTTGATAGTGTATATTAGCTATTACATGTTCTATAAAACAGAGGTCATATAATGTATAGACAGTTTGACTAGTTTGTAGGAACAAATATTTCTTACAAATCTGCTATTATTAAGCATTTGTAATTTGCCAAGTGAAAATGTATTCCCATAATATTAAAATGTTGTTAAAGGTCTGAGACCTAGGTAGATAAATTTTTATGGTAATGTCATCTTTAAGACATCCTTATTATTATATTATTGGGCATCATCTAGAGGGTCATTAAGTTAGTGAAAAAAAAAAAAACTGCTAACACCATGGCTGCTCTTGGTAAATATTCCTTTGAGGACTGCCAAATTTGTTCTTAAGGAAATATATAACTATGACTGCATGGCTAATACATGAAGATGACTATTATCTGCTCCATTTGATGTACTTGATATCCAGACTTAACTGTCTTTTACTTTCTATACTAAAATGAAGATGCTATCTTGAGGTGCTGGATGGAGATGCACATATTAGTGTATATTCTGGCAATTTTGTGCAGCTACAAATCTACTAAAACTTCAAAAATCTTAGTTTCCTCTACATTATTGTGTTAATAAAATGCTCTAATTAAAACACACCATTATATTATTTGTTCTATTTTATTTCTATTAAGTTGTATTGTTTTCATATTCAGTAATATGAATGTCACTATTATTTTTTATTTTATGTGATTCCTTAACCCATTATGCTTTTTTATGATTATGATGCTTTTTACTTCTGACATATTTAACTCATTACCATCATATGGGAGGGATAGGAGGTTGGGAAAATAAGAAGTGAATTACCCAGAAATTAAGACAGTGTTAGAAATCTTTCCATGGAAACCCTCATTCTGACTAGCATTCTACATGATATAACCACCAGTTAAGGTGGGGAGGGGCAGTCTGGACAGAAGGTGGAAAAAGCTCAACTATGGACTGTGCCTGTAAATCCAAGATCAAGAGTTGGGTTACCTCCACAGTGGGCTGTTGGCCCTGGAGACCCATGAGGTCCCCAAAACAATGCAGGCCATTTCCAAAACACTTGATTACCTGCCAGAGCTAAAAGGTAAGGTTCTATTGCTGAAGACACCACAGGACATTAGAATACCATGCTAAAACCAAAAGGGTAACCAGATCTCTCCATGCTAGCCCTCATAGTGCTGGAGAGCTCTATTGGAGTTGCTGTAGTACAATGGTCACCACAGCATGAATAAGCAGGAGACCCTGCAGAGTACAAAATCAACCAGTTGGACAAATGTACACTTGTACAATAGTGGCATGTAGCCTCTAATGGTAGCCAACTGTTCTCTGATTGGATATAAGGCCCGCTCAATGGGAAGAACTTATATCTGGTACGGGAAACTAAGTCAGAATCCCATGATTAGAAAAATCTCCTAAACAACTTTACATACCCCCATTAATCTAAATTACCCTCATGATTGAATGGAGAATCTATTTTATTTTACAGACGGCAGACAAAATTGAGAAGAGCCCAGACCCATCAATAAGACAAGATAACCAACCTCCCACCATAAGATGTTCCACATCTACCACCTGCCAGGGCCCAGGAGAAATTGCAGAGGAAGTAATGTCATGAATGCTGCTCTTATTACTAGCCTGACAATCATCCCTAGGTTGATGGAGACAGATACTTAAAATAACTAAAGCCTATGAAAGCATAAATCCATAGACTACTTTTAGAAGAGGACATATCAGCCCCTGGATATAAACAGGAAAGAAAGGAAGCATGACCCCACAGTGACTACCATAACCCCACTGAGGAGTACCCCCCCTAGGGTAATGTGAGTTGGAATGAGGGGACAATAGTGTATGACAAGTTATATTATATATATATGTGTGTATATATATATACACACATATATACATATATATAATGTATAAGTTTTAAGACAGTGACTGGGAACATAACTAGAATCAACTGGATACATTCTTACAGTAACTGTTAGTTACCATGAAAATGTGTCTGCCTTATTCCAAATAAAGAACTTGCTAGTGGCATTTTGTTAGATGCTAAATAAAATGACTGCTGATTAGAGGCAGGCATGACATTCAACATCATTCCAAGTTTTCCCACCAGAACAATGGTAGATCCCATTTTCCTCATCAGTTTTATCAAGCAAAGGAAATATTCTATGTGGTTGTGTTATGAAAATCATCACATATATTGATCATCATCTGCATCCACAAAGGTACACACTGTGAGAATGTCTGCAGGTTCCTTGGGAGGAATACAAAGGTTAGGGAATAACTTCCTGGATTGTATCCAATTCAGACTTTTGGGAATGTAGATTAGTTTACTAATGTTTGGCCACTTTAATTCCCTTCCTTTAAAAAAATTTCCAGATAAATATATAGATTTACATTAAACATGAGCATAATCATTTCCATAATGCTTATATGATATATGGATCAGCAGAATGAGCTGCTGAGTAGCTTAAGAGAAGAGCATCAAAACTGCAAATAAAAAGCACTGGAGAAATTGGAGTTTTGTCAAATAGGGCAGAAAGTGAGAGATGGAGAAATAGAATGATATAGAATTGTCAAAACTGACCAAAGAGCAATAGTTCCCTATGCAAGCAGGTATATGTTTTAGTTTTTCCTTTGCACAAACAACCTCCTCCTCACAGCATTAAGCAGGAAGTATATGCTAAATGCCCTGGCTCTCACCATGCAGCAGGAGGTGCTTGGTGTTCACGGGTGGGGGTGTGGGAGGGGGGTGGGGGGCTATGTACTGCAGTGTGCTCCAAGTGCAACTGTTCACCTCCAGAAAGCACATGTATCCAGAATCTGATAAAACATCAAAACTTTGGGTGAGCTATGACCTAATGAATCAAGATCTGCAATTTAACAAAGATCTAGGTGATTAGTGTGCATAGACAAGTCTGAAAAGCTTTGCTCTAAAGCTCACATAGAATTGCTGACTATTTTCTCCAGACACTGACCATTTCAACATAGGCAAAAAAAAAAAAAAAAAGGTGTAAAACCTATTGTCTCATTCTCTCTCCTTGCTATAGATGCCTGAAATTCAACCAAGACCACCAAGAGAGAAGCTTTCTGGACTAGCTGGTTCCCAGCAATGTAAGTACCTACTGTATATTGGAAATCCTGCTACCATTTGAATCACCCTATCTTGGTGATTCAACTGGCATGGACAGAATATACTTCTTGACTTTAAGATAGTAACACCTTAAAGTGGCAATAAATATGTCCTAAGGAAATACCTCAAGCAGACACAAATGAGAGCATTTCTTCATTTCTTCTTTCTTTGTAGAAAATAATGGTTAGTAGAGCATTTTCTTTACTGATCAAGAAAAATGTTATTAATACATTATATGAATCACATGAATAAATATGTTTCTATATTAATCGGATACTGTTTCTTGGTTCTAAATAGAAATATTATCCTATTAATGTTTAATGCTCTATAAAGGAAAATAATTCACAGCTAAGCTGTTTAATTTCTCATTTTCTGCTGGCAAGTCTTAAGTAGGTTTTTACACGTTATCATAAAAGATCATGTCAGAACTTCTTATTTCCTGAGGAGTTAGCAAAAGATAATAAATACACTTGCAAAAAAGTTTCAAAGTCTGTAATTATCCTTAATGAATTGTGTTTCTGCTCCCTCTTATTCTATCCAGCAGACTCATTAAAGAAGGCTTCCATATGAACAACACAGAAATCAATCCAAATACATGCTCCTAAATCAATTGTACCTAGTGGGCTGTTCTTCAAGCAGCAAATACTTACACATTGTATGATAATGACATTGGGACCCATTATTAAGCAACCTTTCTCCTTTAGAGAGATATTGGTCTAGAAATTCTCTAGTACATGGCGATTTAAAGAATAATATATTTTTGTTGAAATTCTGTGCTTTATGCAAAGCTAGAAATGAAAAAACATAAATCATTTTCTACTTGCTTGTAAAAATGCAATAAGAATGGAAGTTGTATTAAACGTAGAAAGTTACTCTAGACATGAAAATGTTTTATGTTAAATATAAAAGGAGAATTATGAAGAAGAAAGGGTATAGCTTTTGTTCACTTGATCAGATACTACCTTTCAAATATTAAAGGTAAAGTAGGGGATTTGGAAATTTAATCATATTTTAAATATAAAGTTTAAAATGATGTGTTTTTTTACATTTACAAAATCAAGTACTTGATGTTAAAATTATTCTTAAATGTGTTTAAACCAAAAAATTAAGCTAACAAATAAGTGAATGTAGAAGACCTTCAAGATTAACATAATTTTTGAGGATGATTTAAATCAGCACCATGGCTATGAAAAATTAGTATAATTAAGCATTTTTTGTTTTTGTTTTTTCAAGGTAGGGTCTCACTCTAGCCCAGGCTGACCTGGAATTCACTATGGAGTCTCAGGATGGCCTAGAACTCATGGCAATCCTACTTCTGCCTCCCGACTGCTGGGACTAAAGGCATACGCCACCACGCCAGGCCTTAATTAAGCATTATTTTTAAAAAGTAAATTCATTAGACATTCTCAAATATAATTTTTGGGATCTATTTCTAATAATCATAATAACAGATTAGCATATTTGAAGACTGGAAGTAATGAGAATGTATGAGAAATTGCATAGTTAACCAGATGTTCTTTAGGCTAATAATTTTCTAATACTATTGTTGTCAAATCTTTTGGTACGAGCTTCCATGCTTCCACAAGCATAACTAATAAAAGAATATTTCCAATTATTCCACATAAACAAAATAAATAGTATAGCTACTGAGCTTCATACTTCTAGATATTTAATAACTAACGTAGTAAATCTAAGAACTTCTTGATTGGAAAATTTTTAAAACATTAGCTGAAACAAGGCTCCTGTGAACCAGGTCTAACATATAAAACCTAAATAGCCCATTTAACAGAACAAATTGGCTGCCACTGCAATCATGCTGAGTGAAAATGAGGGACAATAACGTTAATAGGACAGGAAACAATCTAGACAATTCGATGAGATCACCTGAGTAGGAAGGTGTAAGTATAGTTAATTTGGCTTTGAATCCATCCACATTTTTTAGCATCATTGTAATAGATTGCAAAGGCAGCAAGGGGGGGAATGATATGGTTGCAACAGCCTCAAGTAGAAATAAGTGGGTATCTGGCCCTGTATCATTCCTATGATGCCTATCATGATTCATGTCTGGCCAAATCTCTGGGACCACTGATAAGTGATAGCAGGAATAATTTAAGAAATTAGATCAAAATGTGATTAAACATGTTATTGAAATATTTCTGCTGCTATTCTTAATGACTGGACTTTTTGGACAGGTTCACTTCTGGTTTAATTTTGCATTTGTCTTTGTTAAACTCTCCTCCATTTTTTCCAAATTCACTCTAATTTGGTTCCCTGTGTTTTGGCCACTGAATCACTGCATTAAAAATAGTTTACTTCCCAGACTACAGGAAGGGAAATTTACACTACTCTTATGCAAACCCGGTAACTTTGCAGCAATGAACTCCGATCGGATTACTAGTTTAATGACAGAAGTTCTGCCTGATGCTTCCCTTATACTGCCCGCTTCTCACCACTAAACTTACTGTCTCTCTGATCACCCTGGATCTTGAACCTGCTTATACAATCTGTTTGTGAAGATTGTCACCCTTTTGTATTCTATACTTTTGGTATACAACATAGTATTGTGCCTCCAAGCACAGCTTTGGTGATGGGATTCCATACTGTTCCTTCCCTGTCATGTCCTCAGATATAGGCATGTTGTCGTGTTTTGAATTCCAGTTTGTGACAATGGACAAATTTATTTATGTTTAAGAAATTGTAGACATGTGCTAACAGATTAAGAATTTTTTTTAAATCATCTAACAAATTAAATCTGTGTGCTTCACTAAAGGGCACTACTTCCTCACTTATAGTCACAAGGCAACTAGAAGTAGCATAGAAGCCCAGCATCTCTGCATTTACTTTTATGTGTCCCCTTTACCTGGGGTCCTTTTCATGACTAACCCAGCATGCAAGCATTGCTAATCACTCTATCAAGTGACAATCTGTAACATATATTGGACCCCTTTAAGGCTGCAAGCGCAAAGGTAAAAGTAAATATTTTATTGTGACCTTTAACAGTGCTCTGTTCAAGACACCTGAAAATGCATTCTAAATTCTGGACATTGTTCTAAACCTATAGGAAGCTTGGATTCCAGGAACAGTGAAGCCTCATAGACAGGGTCATTCCATAAAGAGACCATCGCCCTTCAGAAGGAAAAACCATGTCCTATGACTTTCCCAGCCCTGATTTTCTATTTAAACCACCTTTGGAGTGTTCATGACAATACTCCAAAGATAGTCTTATCTGATTAATCTCCATCTGCTCAAATAAAAAACCACTATTTATCTTCTTTGAGGACTGTGTCTTGACCTAACATGCTGGATATCTCATCAAGAACAGAAGAAACACTCATTATGTGAACAAAGTGATCACAAAATCACCTATTGGCCTATCATCATTCAGAGGCTTATTGTAAACCTTTCTCAAAAAGAAGGAGAATGTGAAATTTAGATGATTGTTTTAGAAGAGTTGTAAATGATTTTTGGAAGAGTTAGCCAGCATTGAAAAACATGAAGACACACATCTCCTGGGACAAGAGTCCTTGGGTTCATAGAAACAGGCATTGTTTTATAAATGGTTTCCTTTAGATTACTAAATGGGCCTAAAATAGAAGATAAAGGTATGTGACAAGTCTGTGAAGCTATGGTGGCACACAATAGCCATCTTCCTGCATTATGAACTTAAGGAACTTATATTTGGTTTTCTATTTTTATATTTTTGGGGCTCTAATAAAATGTATAGATTTAAAGTAATCAATATTTCAAAGTCAATTAATTTTCATAAAAGCGTAGTAAGCTTTAAACCACTTTACTTTCTAAAGCAATGAAACTAACGTTGTTTTTCAAATTCTAGGTAATTTCAATAATAAAATTCTACTGTGTATTAAATTAATAACAAATGTCCTCAAATTAAACAAGAATTATCCCTAGTCAAAGGTAATTGAAATCATAAAGATATTTTGCTATACTTAAGTGAAATATGATTTTTAAATTTTAGTTATAATAGATTATAAATGGCAAAAGTTTTTATGATAAATTAGAACTTCATATACAAACTAGAGAAAGGCATTAGGGAATACACAAATAGTTAAAATGCAATATGTAATTATACTCAATAGCAAAAAATGAAAAACTTAAAGAAATAAAAACATTTCTATGAAATATGGAATTAATACATTTTCCCATGTATTGTGTTTGAAAATACTTTCTCAGCAATGCATCAAGTAAATTTCAAATTAAGTAGAAGTGGTTGGATTTTAGACAAAATTGGTGTGTTCAGCATGCTATGGCCATAGACATAGAAATGGTTGGATTTTAATTGGCATTAAACAATGAAAATTGCATGCAAATTTATATGTCAATATTTTAATTATGTTGGAAAGAATATAAACTTTATAACTTTATTATTTGACAATATCCATAAATTTTCATCTCAGAAATCAAATAGCAAAAAATACAATATTAATGTTGTTACTATGCCTGTTATAGTTGATGAAAAAATGGGTATAGGCTAAAATTTGCCATGGGAAAAATAGTGTTTAGTCACAAATTTTAATCTTCAATATTTTAATTATTTTTATTTAGAGAGAGAAAGGCAGACAGAGAGAAAGACAGACAGAGAGAAAGAGGCAGAGGGGAAAAAGACAGAATGGGTGTGCCAGGACCTTCAGCCTGCTGTGAATGAACTCCAGACGCATAAGCCCCCTTGTGCACATGTGCAACATTGTTTGCTTATGTCACTGTGTGTCTGGCTTCTTGGGAGCTGGAGATTTGAACAAGAGTTCTTAGGGTTGGCAGGCAAGTGCCTTCCGTGCTAAGCCATCTTCCAGCCCTAATCTTCAAATTTTTAATCAGAGGAGATAATGTTAAAATTCAAACAACTCAGAGCATTTGTTTTCAAAATAAGACCCTTTATAAAGCCAGCTAAAAAAATCCAACATTAAGAACTGAAAGTTTTACCTTCTTTTCTTAAATAAATTATTTCTTATATTTTATTTTTATTTATTTTAAGAGAAAGAGGCAGAGACACAGAGAGAGAGAATGGGCCTCCAGTCCCTGCAAACATACTCCAGATGTATGTGCCACCTTGTACATCTGATTTTGCATGGATACTGGGGAACCAAACCTGGGTCCATTGGGTTTGCAGGCATGTACCTTAACCGGTAAGGCATCTCTCCAGCCCAAGCCCAAGTTTTGTCTTCTTTACAAAATGAATTGTGTAGGAAAATTTTGATTTTCTCATCCCCCTCTTCAGTTTAAAAAAAAATTACTCTAGGTCATAAACTGATAGTAGTCAGATTAAAAGGAAAAAAGCAAACAAAATTACTATGCACATCGGAACAAATCCATGCAGACAACACAAGTCCTTAAGAAATGGTCAATGACTTGATCCCCAGAAACAAACAAGGGCTGTGCCTCTTTTAGAGTAGTTACAATTTATTAAAAAGGAAGAGGAGGAAAATGTACTGTAAACAAAGGTAATAATCTCATTATAAAGCTAAAATATCACACTTAATGAACATCAGAAGAATATGTGAAATTCTGTAACTGTTTCTACTGAGAACTAGGTAAAACAGAAATGTGGCTTCCAGAGACAGCCTATTCAAACCTGCTGTTTAGAAAGACAATTTTCCTCTACAGATGTGACCTTCCCAAGAAAGGAATACATTTTCAGAGGGCCCACAAAATATCCATCTCAAAATACAGCAAGGAAACACACTTTGTGTGGAATATATTTTAATCTCTCATACGTGAGAAGAGCATTTCTGGCTTTTCTTATTCATGTTTCCTTATTAATCAAAAAGAATAACGTATCCATATGATACATTAAGCTGCTCACAACTATTCCTCAATACTAAAACACTTCTTTCCTTTTATTATAACTGTACACTTTTGTTTATATATTTCTGTTCATGACATTTTTGTTGATATTTTATCTGGACTTTGCTTTGATTTTCTATTAGTTACTATTGAGTGCCTAATAAAATGTCTTTGTATAACCAATATTCATAAAATATTTTTGTCAGCATTATGCATAATAATTAAAAGAAATACTGCTGGGAGATGGATTTTTTATTAATATTTGTCAATGTAATAAATTGCCTCACACAAAATCTGCTTTTAGAAGGGATACTCATGTCAGGTGATAGTGTCCCAGGAAACATGGAAATCCCCAACTTTTCAAAGTATTGTAATCACATTCATCAACATGGTGCAGTCTTTAGAGAAAAAACAAAATGAAATTAAAAGAGGAAAAACTAATAGCATTGACAAAATGTAAAAAAGAATAATGTAAAGAAATTAATCTTTCCCAAACTTGTGCTCATTCAATTACAGTGATTCAGCATGCTGTAATCAGTTTTAAAGGTTTGAGCTATAATGAAATGACCATTTGTTTCTAAGTCATTACTCAGGGCTTTGCAAATTAAAAATGCTCTTTATTATCATTTTAGTGATACATAAAATGTAAGCTCCCTGTCTCCTTAGGTAGTGAACTTTGAATAGCAGTTAAGTACTATCCCTACCTCTGTACTAGGTGCTGTCTATAGAGTTTGCTCAGTGAGTAGGTGACATAGCTGTGACTCCTAGAGAGAAGTTGCAGACGTAAGAACCATGAGAACCATGTGATGTATGTGTGCTGAAATTGAAAGACACAAAGTCTAATTACCAATATTTTCCTACCAAATATGGAAAAAGAAAAGACTGTGGCTGGATTTTCCATACTCAGATGCCTAAGCCGGGAATTGCCCTCATGCCCGTGACTTAGTCAAAGAATGCTTTATGGAATAAAGTAAAAAGAAGGTAGCTTATCTTGAAACATGTACAAAATATCTGCCCCAAGTAATCTACCTATGAAAGCAAAGTTAATCAAATACAAAAATTAATAGCAGTATGTAATAAAAACAGAAATTAAAAAAAAAACTCAATTACCACAGAAAGATAGGAAAGAAAGGGGGAAATAAAAGTAAAATTAAAACACCTCTGCATTCCCAAATCAAGCCCAGTCCCACTGGGAGGTATGTGCTTCACAATTAAAGGGGTGAACACTATATTTCTCTTCTAGTTTATAAGTTTGTAATGTGCTATTTTCACAGTTCTTGCTCTGAGGTACATGTGTTTGCATGTGTTTGCATGGGTGGTCTGCACATTTGTTACATAACAGTCACTTTCAGGATAGTGAGACAAAAAGAGGCACATGTGTCTCAGAGTGGAAAGATGATGGGTGGAACCCTATGGCTCATCTTATCCCTAGTTACTTCCATTGGGCTTGGACTGCCAGAGAATATCATAGAAATCCTGCCCCCTGGGTGTAATGTTCCAAAATGCCTAATTCATTAAGAGGAAAATTTATTTGTTGTGGGGAGGAGATAAACCTTCATTTAACAGATGCTTGATGAGCACCTATTACATTCAGAACAAACTAAAATAAACAGATAACATTACTTCCAAAGTGATGTATTTTATTCTACTCAGAGAGAAATATTAATGCTATGCTAGGAAGAAAACAATGGCAGCAGAAGAGGTATAAAGAATGATATTTTCAGTGAGATGAGTGCTATTTTGTAGAGAATGGACAGGTTAACATTTTCCTAATAATTTGGCAATTAAACACTAGTAAGATTCAAATATTTAACCACTTTTATGGTACAGTGAAATTAAAATAGATCTTGAATAGCCTTGAAGACGTCTATAAGCAGATTTTACTAGTAATAAATAACAAAATCCATCTCTGACTGAAAATAGCTTTGAGAACATGGGAGTGATCATTATGCATATGCCAGAGACATTAAGGACAGAGGACAAGGGAACAGTTGCATGCCTTATAAATGTGAAGAACATCAAAGCACAAATTTGGGAGAACCTAGGTGAGGAGGCAAAAGTAAAAGGAGAGGAGGTCACAGAGGCAATAGGACCAGGTCATGTAGAACAATGGGTCAAGCAAGTAAGAGCCTTGAAATTTTTTTTTTTAATTTAGTCAACAAATTGAAGTAATTACCTTCTTAAAAATCTTTCTAGAGAGCAAATAACACCAAGAAGACAATGACAAAAATAAGGAAACAAATTAGAGCATTGTGAATTATCAAACTAGGCAATGATGATAGTTTAGGGGAAGTTGTAAGAAGAGTTCAACAACTATGATAGCTTTAAGCTTTTTACCTTGCTGTGTGCCTATCCTAGAGCTGTAGTGGATTACACTGAAAGCAGGCTGTGTGCTTTGTGTACCTACAGAGCTGAGAGAAGTGGGTAGGAAGGTCAAATTTGACGTACAGGTTGTCTGTACTGTAAGAAAAGGAATAGTGAAATTTCATACTTAGGACCTATCTTGTTAGCTCCTGCAGTATAGTGCAATCCACACAAAATCCTCAGCTGCACAAATAAGTTTTTAATAACGAAATATCTGGAGGTAGATTGTGTGTTTCAGTAATTATTTCTAGTGTCCATGATCAGTTAGCAGACCCAGACAGGGAAGCCCCTGCTGACCACTCAGCTCAGCTGCACATGGACTCTCATCCTGTCAGACACTTGAGTCCAAGAGACAACATAAATGTTTAAAACCTGCTCTAAGTCTCTCTTAAATCATGGTTGTTCACTTCTCATTGACCAAAGGCAGGCACATGAGCAAGACTACCGCAAACGTATGAGGAGACAAAAAAATAATAATAATAATAATAGTGGGTCAAGACATGGATATAGGTTCATTTTAGGTCTGCTTCAGTGATGAGGTCTTGGGAGCCTCTGTGTCTCTCGATTTCTGGTTTGATAGGAGTTGAGTGTTCTCTCTGTCTATCTCCTTCACACTTGTGCTGGTACCAGGTTCACAAAGAAAGCAGCACTTTTATTCATTTCCCAATTATTCTTAGTTCCAGCTGGGGCCCTTTTGAGGTGTGATGGGCTGGTTCTCTCCTTAGGATCTGCATCCATCTGAAAAAGAGAAGCAAATTCTCCAACACAGAGTGAAGTTAGTGCCAGATAAACGAGGTAACCTTTTGTGTTTTAGAGAGAATTTAACAGGTGTAGGCCCTCTTGTAGCCCACGATTGGTGGGAACTTGGTAATGGAGAGCAGGCTCATTTTGGATATGATTCTGACTTCTTTCCCAGCTCCAGCTTTTGGATCCGTTTCCCTGAGCAGATCAGTTAGCCAAATCAAGAGCAGTTGGCTTCAGGGAAATTTGCAGAAGAGGGGGCAGAAAGAATGTTAGAGCCACACGTTGGGTTATTATACACAGGGACATTGCCTCTTCCCCATAACTGATGGCTAACTCCACAATGCAAGACTCACATTCCCCAAGGAGGAGGATCCCTGCAGAGGGGGGAGGAGGCTTAAGATGGTACCAACTTGACTGTATTGACTGAGTACAAAACTAATAAAAAAACAAACAAACAAACATCGGTATAGGAAGGCTATTTTTCCACCAATTGGTGCCATGAATGAAATCAACTATAGCAAAGGGCTTTGACAGTCACTAAAATTTGGGAGAAAGTTATTAGTCTTGACTGTGGCTCAAATCTTTTCTCAAAGACAAACACATCAAACCTAACAATATTTTTTTAAAAGAGCTTGCCTTCCCAATATCCATGTCATTTGAAGTGGGCTCAAAGTAGTTGTGTCAGGTGTACTTGTGACTACTGTCAAGCACCATGGTGGGATAGAAGCTCTCACTGGAATCAGAAAAGCTGTACAGTCATGGTTACCACTTTTAAACTAAGAAAGAAAGAGATGGGGGGGGAGAAGGAAAGAAGGAAGGAAGGAAGGAAGGGATAGAGGGAGGGAGGGAGGGAAGGAGGGAGGGAGGGAGGGAGGGAAGGAGGGAGGGAGAGAAAGAGGAAGTTTGCATAAGACAAAGCTCCTGTCTTTCCTAGTGGAACTGCATAGATAAACAATTTCCCCAGTAATGATGCATGACATCCCAAGGATGTTATCAACCAATGAGGTCCCTGAGCCATGTGTCTATGGTTTTTGTTGGTTTACTCACAGGGGCATGGAGCACCTGTGTGACTGACTTCTGTTACAAAGCAAAAGCAGGCGCTCACCTTCAATCACATTGCTGGCATAATGTATCTGTCAAACTGCCACAGTGTGGCCTAAGGCCACAGGCATAGATAAGCAGGTGTTCACCATAAATCATATTGTTAGCATAAACTAGCTGACCCATCTGGGATTGTGTGTCCCAAAATCTTAGACATACGGAAGTAAGCAGACTATTTCCCAGTAGTTAACCAGTCCGGAACAAAAGTCATCTTGATGTGTACAGAGTTTGAACAACAAAGCCCTGCTGATTTAACACTTTCCAGTATAATAGAAAGCAAATATAAACAAATTTTAAAATGCCAATTAATATGAGTCAAGAACAAAAGCCAAAAACTAAACAAGCTAAAGATTCATGAAAAGAACTACAGCCCAGAACCTACTAAGTGTTTGAGGGAGTTAGTTTAATAATCATTCAGTCAAATCATAATATTATTTGCCCAAAACCTATAATTTGCTGATCACTAAGCTATCCTTCATTTATGGCATACTTTCCATTACCTGTCCTTGAATGACTCACATCAACATTATAAAAATGCATTTAAAAGCTATGTCATTTACTATAACATCAACTATTGTAGTCGTCTCTTTGTATTATAGCTTAATGTTCATTCTAAAGAATGGTATATCTAAAAGCAAATCCATTGTATCCTATATGAAAAATGTAAGTCTAAAGATTTTACTGGAAGATGCTAAGTAAATCTTAAGACTGAAATCTATGTTTATGGATAGAAAGATTTACAGGATAATATCATCAATTTTCTAAACTTTGACCCATAAATACATTGTAACTAAATAAATAAAACAAATACCATGGGTTGAACAGGTTTTGTAAGATACAACTAAAATGTGGTAATTCATATATTTAACATTCATCTGGAATTTGACAAATATATATATAGTAGGCACCATTTAGTTCCCCACTGTGATCTTGTGAAAAACATGTTTAACATACTGAAAAGTTTTCTAATGTCCCTTAGTAATCCACTGTCCTCAGACTTTGTCCCTCAAGCAGAAGACTGGGCTGCCAGTTTACAATATAAATCAGCATGCATTTTTCACAATTTTTAAAAACCTTATTTATTATTTATTTATTTGCAGCAAAGCAATATAGAAAGAAGAAAGACATACAGAGAGAATGAGCATGCCAGGGCCTCCAGCCACTGCAAACAAACTCCAGCTGCACGTGCCACTTTATGCAACTGGCTTTATGCTGGTACTAGGAAATCAAACCCAGGTCATTAGGCTTTGCAGGCAAATCCTTAACTGCTAAACTATCTCTCCAGCCCCCATTTTTCAGCATTTTATATGATTAGGTTATACAAGAAGTATAAACTTTCTATTTTTGGTTGTCTCCATTCCTAAGAATTTCAAGACCCATGCGCATTTTGCAAGTGTAGGTAGGTTTTGCTGTTGAATAGTGCCTCTGCTTATGTGTGTATTACATATTGTATTCTCTTGAAGGACATGTTGGGTTAATTCCAACATTTAATATCTTAAACAAAGTTGTTGGTTACAACCATTGGAATATAGACATATGTTTTCTTTCAGATAAATGTCTCGGATAAGTGTTTTAGGTCATGTAGTAGGTAGATTAAAAATACAAAAAAAAAAAAAAATTTCCAGAGGCTGAAGTCAGATCAATCAGTAAAATGTTTACTGTGCAAACATGATGACCTGAGTTCTATCCTCAGAACCTATGTAAAAATGTGAGGCATGGTAGCATGTACTTGAGATTCCAGCACTGGGGAGATGAAGATAGGCAGATCCCTGGGACTCACAGGGTGGCCAGTATAGCCTAACAAGGTGAGTTAAAGACCAACGGGATACCTAGTCTCAAAGGTGGTCACTGGAATTTCTGGTTAAAAGATCCAGGTTCCTCTCTGACATACACATACACACACACACACATACACACACACACACATGTATACACAATTAGACACATATCTAGGCAAGAAAAAAATGTTTGTTTTATTTTCAGAATGCTTGTACAATTTCGCATTAATACTAGTAGTGCATGACCATACAGTAGTGTCTCATCCTAAGCAGGGATTTGATTGATAGTCTGAGTTTAACCCTTTCAGCAAAGCAGTAGTAATATACATCATGATAATAATATGCATTTCTCTAAGGTTCTACATATCTTCATATGCTCATATATTTCTTAAGTGTTGATTTTTTAATTTTTAAATTCAGTTATTCGTATACTTATTATTGTGTTATGAGTATATATTCTAAATATAAATTATTGCTCAAATATATATTTTGCAAATAGCTCCTCCAGTGCATTGCTTGCTTGTTTCATGTTCTTGGCAGGGTCTTGTGGAATGCAAATATTGTGGGTTTAATGAAGCCTAGTTTATTGACTTTTTTCTTTGATATTTCATATTTTTGTCTCTAAGATACCTGTCAAACAAAAGATTTTAAGATTTTCTTATAAGTTGCCTTTTAGAATTTTAGTTTTTAATTTAGGACTATAATATATATCAATTATGTACATGGATTAATGAAAAGGTTGAAGATTCCTTTTTTGATGAGTATAATCTTTTTAAGAATCACTTCCTCAGAAATTTTATTTTTATAAAATTCAATTAGTCATTATATTGGTTGCTTTCTTTTATTGTGGCAAAATACCTGACGAAAGGGACTTAAAGAAGGAAGGATTTGTGTTGGCTCACAGTTTATGCTTACAGTGCATCAGGGTGCTGAAGGCTTGGTAGCAGTATAAGTTGGCTGATTTTGTATGCTGCAGAATCCACTACTTGTCCACACTGTTGATGATTTTAAAATCCTAACAGTTAGCATAGTGCTTTTGAAAATGTGACAGCTAGCTGGCAAGGATGTGGCTTACATCTCAGTTCCAGGTTGATTTCTCAATATATTGCATCTATAGCTTGTGGTGTCTTCAGTGATAGAGACTTACTGTGTAATTCTGATGGGTAACCAAGTGCTTTGGCAATAGGTCATAAGGTATATATATATATTTTAGGTTTTGACAAACATCTTTAGTGATTTCCATTAGGGTAGAACAAGATCATATTCCCACCAATGGTGAATGAGGGTTCCACTCCCTACAACTTCACCATCATCTGTTATCATTTGAATTTTTGATGATAGACATCCTGATATGAGTGATATGGAATCTCAAAGTAGTTTTAATTTCATTTTCCTGATGAGTAGAAACATTGACCATTTTATTAGATGTTTATTATATTTCTATTCCCTCTTTTGAGAACCCTCTGTACAGTTCCCTATAATTAGGCTGATTGAAAATACACATATATCTGACAACATATCCTACAACATGCAAAATCAATCAACCAGGCAAGAAGTGCCTGCTGGCAGTAATGGTACATATACTATGGAGCTAGCCAACTGCTCTCTGATTGCATATGAGGATATGAAGCCTACTCAGTGGGAGGAAATTCATGTCTTGTACCGAGAACCAAGTCAAAAGCTTAGACCATGAAGAGAAGCTTGCATTGTTCTTTGGAGACTTTTAAAAGTCTCCAAAGTTTACTCACTTAGATCACTGTTGCTCTTGCTCTTGTTTAGATAATGTGCTTTTTTACAGATGTCTACAAATACCAAGGAGACCCAAGACTAGACGAGCTATCTCTATTACAACTGCCAGGGCCCAGGAAGCTTTACAGGGGAAATGGCAGATGAAGTATGACTGCCGCTCTCACGGCTAGCCTGCAAACCTTCTCCAGAGAGATGGGAGTAAACAACAAAGATACACAGAGCTCATCAAAGCAGAAAATTAGCTGCTACTGTGAGATCAACTTTAAAGTAGTCTTCTAACATGTTCTTCAAAGCTCAGGGAACATTGCAAATGAGGAGATGGAAAGAACGTAAAAGGTACAGAAGGAGAAGTTATACTGGGAGGCATTGTCGTCCCCATAGGAACTTACTGGTGAATCAATGACCCCACAGTGATTAAGGATAATCACACTGAGGAGGGCCTCAGTGAAATGGGGGAGGGGCTAAGGGGACATATACCTGATGGGAACATGAAAATTGCAATATGTTCATATATCAAAGTTCTCTATTTTATATATATATATGTATGTATATGGCTTCAACCCATTAGCATAATATATAATTCTATTTATTAAATTATTATCTTATTTTTCTTAACAATGGTGATATAGAATTTAGTGCATAGATTCTAGGCATCTTTTTAGTATCAATCTTTGAATATTTTATAGATATTCGTGTAAGTGACACTACTTTAAATTTCAATTTTCAGTTCTTGTTGAAACAATTTTATTTTTAATTAGTATATTTATACACTGAAAACATATTAATATTTTGTAGCTTGTTTTGAGTTTTTGCAAATATGACCATTACTATCTAAATAAGGAGATTTTTATTTCCTAATTTCCAATCTTTAGGTTAGTAAGTTATTGTTTTTCTGTCTGATAGGACTACAGAAAGCACAGTAAAATTGAAGGATTTCAGATGCTTTTGCCCTGTTACCAACTTCAGTGGGAAAGAATGCTTTGTCTTTCTTGAGTAAATGTAATACTAACTACAGTTTTATGTTGAAACCCTATACTAGGTTGAATTTTGTTTTTAATCCTGACTTGCTAAGTTTTCTTATGAGTTAATGCTAAATAGCAACAATTTCTTTTACATTTTTAGTGTCAATATGAGACCTTGATCTGGAAGCCCTTCCTACTGAAAAGCCAGTGCCTGTGAGACAAGTGTTGGGCATAAAGAAAGGCTTTCCTCAGTGGCTAATGAATGGAAAGCAGGAAGCTCTCTTAGTGCCTAGAGGAACTACCATAATGACTCTTATTCCTAGTTTTTGACACTGTTTAATCCACTTTATTATTCTCTTCAAATACAGTTTTTGGCTTTTTTATTTTACAGAATTTCCAATAGTTTTTTTCTCCATTCTTTTTAAATACTGCTTTGATGATTATTACTATCATTTTTCTATTTTTTTTTTCAGTTAACTGGCTCTTTCTTCTCTAGTTTCTTGCAGCAGAAAACTAAACCACATATTTTAAACTTTTCCATTCTTGCAATATGAATTTGTAGAAATAAAATTACCACTATATACTGCTATCAATAATCCTTACAAAATTTAATGAATCTGTAACTTTTTATTTACTGAAATATTTTGTATTTCCTTATATAATTTATTTGATCAATATTTTATTTGGAAATATATGTGTACATGTGACATAGTTTCCAAATATTTTCAGATTTATCATCTATCTTGCTGTTATAGATTTCTTCCCTAATTCCGCTATGAACCTCAATGACCATTTGATTTGAGGCCTTCTAGAATGCACTGAGAGCTTTCTTATTGTTCACAATATGGTCTACCCTACACTCAACTCCTTAAAATAATTAATGAAACCTCATAAGAGATTGCTACCAGAGTGCCCACAGAAAGGAATGCCAGTGAAACATGAAGGGGAAAGTTTCCTTTGCCCAGGTCACCTTCTTCCTGGCTTCGAACAGCGCAATATTCCTCCACAGGAGGAAAGACCAAGCAGCCGCCGCATTGACAGGAGACAGAAACTGGCTAGGCAGTCATGGTAACAGAAACTGCACAGTGGTTTTTTTTCCCCTGACTAAAAGTGGGAAATGTCACTAACCTTTCAGAAACCTGGATGTGCCCCCTCCAGGAAAGCTTTCTAGGTTAAGCTTGTACCCTTTCTAAATGACAGAAACTCTGATTCTTACCTGAGATTACTAGAAAAGCTATGAAATCTTGTCTCTATCCATAGTAAGCTATCAACTTGGTTTGTCTCATGTAGCCACTACGCATTAAAAAAAAAAAAAAAAGCAGGATGTGGTGGGACATGCCTTTAATCCTAGCACTCTGGAAGGTAGAGGTAGGAGGACTGCAGAGAGTTTTAGGCCACTCTGAGAATACAGAGTGAATTCCAAGTCAGAGTGAGCTAGAGGGAGACCCCCTACACTGGGGAAGAAAAAAAAAAAAAAAAACAGAACAGAGTCTCCAGGTGGGCTTTTCAAACCCACTGTTGCCTCTGTGGGCAAGAATTCTCCCTTCTCTCATGGGGTGCCTCAAGCCCCCTTTTGAGTCTCTGGGTAAGACCTCCACCTTGCTTCCTTCTCTTGTGTTCTAGGCTTAAGCCTCTCTTCTCATCTTCCTCCTAAAGTTTTAAGCTATATATATTAAAATCTTTCTGAACATTATCTCCTGATCTGTGCATTTCATATTCCAAATTCACAGGACAAGGACCCTGGAACACCCTAAATACTTGGTGCATTGGTGTCTAGGAGCCAAAAATTTCTGTATCAAAAATTTGTTACCACCTGCAATCCTGGACCCATCCCAGAAAAGCCTAATGCTCAACAGGGTCCCTAGTCCCAGGGTTCAGGCCAGTCCAATAAACCCTGTCCAGTTTTAAACCACTGTCTAATGGATGCCAGCTCTCCCAGACACCTGACTCCAGCAACAAGCTAGCTCTAATGATCCCAGACATTGGGATAGTACCCTCTGGCCTCAATCCTGGGCCAACCAGCATAATCCCAGGCCATATACAAAAACCAA
The DNA here is from genome assembly GCA_036346955.1 of Dipus sagitta. NCBI lineage: Eukaryota > Metazoa > Chordata > Mammalia > Rodentia > Dipodidae > Dipus > Dipus sagitta. The sequence goes on from CM070774.1 coordinate 54,875,366, forward strand.
CTCAAACTGTACTAAACACTTCAATATAAGCTGTTAAAAAAGCAGAACTATGAAACAGCTATAATAAAACATACCAGAAAAGCCAGCTCCATGGCAGGTGCCTGAATAATATTTTCTTTTTTAAACATGACTATGGTAGCATAGGGAACAAACACTAAAGATAGACAAATGGGAATGGGACTATATCAAATTAAAAGTTTCATGTAGTAAAGAATGGAAACAATAAAGAGGCCAGCTATGCATTACAATGGGAAAAGGGGATTGCAAATCATACATCTGATAAAGTCCAGAATATATATGAAACTCAATTGCAATAAACAACATCTTTGTAAAAGAAGTGGGCAGCAGGGCTGGAGAGATGGCTTAGTGGTTAAGCACTTGCCTGTGAAACCTAAGGACCCCAGTTTGAGGCTTAATTCCCCAGGACCCACGTTAGCCAGATGCACAAGGGGGCGCATGCGTCTGGAGATCATTTGCAGTGGCTGGAGGTCCTGGCATGCCCATTCTCTCTCTATCTCTATCTCTCTCTCCCTCTCCTTCTTTTTCTCTCTGTCTGTCACTCTGAAACAAAGAAAGAAAGAAAAAAGAAAGAAAGAAAGAAAGAAAGAAAGAAAGAAAGAAAGAAAGAAAGAAAGAAGGAACGAAGGAACGAAGGAAGGAACGAAGGAAGGAAGAAAGGGGCAACAGACCTGAATAAACATTACTTAAAATAGAGGCAAGTAAAATTGCTCTAGTTATCAGTGCAATAAAAATTAAATCACGATGATGGGGCTGAGGAGCAGGTTCAGTGGTTAAATGGACTTCATTGCAAAGCCAGCTGACCTGGGTTCAGTTTACCATCAGCAATGCAAGCCAGATACAAAGTGGAACACGTGTCTGTAATTCCAATCCATGTATGACAATAGGAGGCAGAGCCAGGAGAATACAAAGTTCAAGGGCCAGCTAGTTGGTTTGCAGTCTGGCAGTTAGTTTGCAGAGCAAGAGACAGTGTCTCAAAGCTAATGGAGCACAGACACCTCAATGTTATCTTGTTACCTGCACACATAGATCATGACACTCCTACCACACACACACATACACATAAATAATTTTAAAAGTAAATCACGATGAGATATCATCTCACATCTTCAAGAATATCTATTTTAACAGATGAAAGATGATATGTGTTGGTGATGATATAGAGGAAAGGTGATTAGACACTGTTGTGGGAATGCAAAGTAGCAGAAGCATTATGGGAAGCAGTGCACTATTTCCTCCCACAATAAAAGCCCATATGTCATCATCCCAGCCAGGATGCATACCCAAAGAATATAATCAGTATGCACAAAAGATAGCTGGATGTTAATTGTAACTTTCTTTGCCAATATATGGAATCAAACTATTAGCCATCAGTTGATGAATGGACAAAAATTAGTGTACATCCACAATTGGATGATAGATTTGAGAGAAAATTCTATTATTCACCAACAGCATAGAGATGTCTATTTTCATTTTGACAATATATATAGTTTTTTTTTTATCTCTTTTGACTCCTACTTTTGGATTATGATAATACATTTTATTATTCCCACTTATTGTCTCTATTCATCATTGGTTAAATCTCACAATAATTTTAATAGTGGTTGTGAAGTATGTATCTTTAAATAAAATTATGTCGTGTCATATACAATATGTATGACATAGGGTATTACTAGATTATGATTCTATTAATTTTCTGTCTTCCTATGTATAAAGCACAGTTTCAATCCATTTTAACTACAATCTCCTTAGGGGAAAGGATCTGTTAAAAATGTGCAATAGTGAGTTTGATGGACAAGCAGTTTGTAGACTGTAGCATGTGAAGATTTATGAGCGTTATCTATACATGCCCTGTGAAAATTACTGACAAGACTTGGAATAGATAGCTGGAGGTCTCTACATGTACTCTGGAATGAATAAGAAATGCTCACTCTTTACAAGCTTTTTTATTTTTTATTTATTTATTATTTATTTATTTATTTATTTATTGGTTTTTCAAGGTAGGGTCTCACTAAAGCCCAGGTTGACCTGAAATTCACTATGGAGTCTCAGGATGGCCTCGAACTCACAGCGATCCTCCTACCTCTGCCTCCCAGTGCTGGGATTAAAGGCATGTGCCACCACGCCCAACTTTTTTTATTTTTTTAACAAACGCCATATGGGTGTGCCCCCCTTGTGCATCTGGCTAACATGGGTCCTGAGGAATTGAACCTGTGTCCTTTGACCTTGCAGGCAAACGCCTTAACCGCTAACCCATCCTTCCAGCCCCAAAGCTTAAAGTTTTAATGTTTGGCCTTCTACTGGTAGTGATATCGGATATGCTGTGGAGACTTTAGTAAGAGTGGCAGTCTGACAGGAAGAAAGGAACCACTGGGGACCAGTCCTTAGGCATATAATATTCCTGAATACTTCCTGTTTTACTCTCTGCTTCCTCACTCAGCGAGATATGAACTGAGCTACCTGTCATGTTTTACACACCATGATGGACTGAATCTTCTGAAACTGTAAAACAAAATAATTCTTTATGTTATTCATGTCACCTGTTTGTAACAGCAATGCTAAATCACTGATACAAATCCCATTTATTTTATGGATGCCAATGGTATTCTTATACTCAGCATGCACTGGGTCCCTATTATATGTCTGACAATATCAATACAAGTAACATCTAGATTGGACCACACTGTCATCTTATTCATGGAAATATTATTTTTTCCTGGAAGTAGAACAAGGTGCCTTAAGGAAATTTAGCCTGTGAGGGTTGGTGGAATGGTTTTCAAGTTGAGTTGGTAGTGGAGTCTTACAAAAGTGCAATTATATGCAGCCCCTTAGAAATCATATGTAAATGTGTGACCCTGAATCTACACATAGGATATATCATTTAGGGGTATACCCATATTGAATTCTGCTTTATTTTCCATGTAACTCTTAAAATATATTTTTATTTTTGCCAATACTTAAATAAATCTGCTTATATGTGGTAACCCTATTTAATTTTTGTACCCAAATCTATGTGAAATAATTCACTATGTAGAGGTTGTATAGGATAAACTAATGTTAATAACAAAAGAGAAGTTGTTTTTCTTCACAAATTTATCAGTCAGTCATGCCCACATCCCATGTGGTTCCCTCTCTCTAAGTCACACTGATATAGCATCAGATCTGTGCAAACCATAGAGTAGAGATTGCCCACATACCTTGTGATTGTCTTCCTGTTGGTGACACTGATATCCCATTAGATGTGTACAGAGCACAGAGTTCAGACCACAGCCAACAACTCAGACTCAAGTGTCCATGCCAGAATTGCACATACAGTGGTGTAGAGAGATCAAGGCTCTCTTTAGCTTACCACTCTTGCAACTTCTCTCAGTATCTGAATGGGTGAGTAGATAAATACAGATGTATTATATACATAATAAATAATTTTAAATGGCTAAAACATACAAGTAATAAGAAAATAATAGGCTGTTAAACTATAATTTTAGTATTTCTCACAATAGAAAGGAGTTACCAAATAGGTGAATAGTACATATTCAATAAGATTTCAAAACGTATGTTATGTTAATCTTTTCATCTTATGGGATTCATAATCACAATGGAAACAAACCTCTGGGCATATATTTAGGGTTTCTAAATTAGGTTGACTAAGGTTGGACGGCTCAACCTAAATGGGGGTGGTATGAATAGACTGGGTATCCTAGACAATATAAAAATGAATAAAAAACGCTGATCATAGCATTCATCTCCCTCTGCTTCTTAACTGCATGTATAATGTGACCTGCTGCTTCACAATCCTATCACTGTGCTTTGCCTGGGATGAACTGCAACCTGGAATTATGATCCAAAATAATTCCTTCCTTCCTTACATTGCTTTTATGTGTATTTTATCTAGCAATGATAAACTAACTAACCCAGATAGCAATAGAAAAAGTTATTTAGGATAGTTCTTATTTTTGCTTAGAAACATTTTTTAATACTACCAATAATGAAAAGTAATTGACTTAAAAAAAGTTGAATGATTCATGAATTAATAACAACAGTGTCTAAGGCCAGTCTTTGTGATTCATCTGACATTTACTTTGATAAATAGCATCCTCCCCATCTATAATTATAAATAAAAAGCTATCCAAAGTAAAATTAAAGGTAGTACATGCTATTTCATGTATACACCTTATTATCACTAAAACTAATTTTAAATGTTTAGATTATGATATTACAGGGTTAGAGAGATTGCTTAGTGGTTAAAGTGCTTGCCTGGAAAGCTAAAGGACCTAGGTTTAATTCCCCAGTACCCATATAAAGCCAGATGCACAAGGTAGTGCATGTGTCTGGAGTTCACTTGCAGTGGCTAGAGGCTACAGTGTGCATATTCTCTCCCTCCCTCCTCTCCTCTCTCTCTCTCTCTCTTTCTGCCTCTTTATTTCTCTCTTCCTCTTCCTTAAATAAATAAAATAAAACAAATGATGAGAATATATTGTAAAGACAAAGGAAAACATTTTCTTTGGAGTTCTCAAGAGCCACAGTTGAGTAAAGTTTTCAACAGCATTTCTTTATGTCATTGCTAGTCTCTATTCACTACTCAGATATGGCTAGTGCCATATGAATGGTAGCAATGAAAATGGTGATCCCTTGTATGCTAAAAAAGTGAACAAAACTGATGTAAAAATTCAGGATGTTTGGACTAGATCAATTATGATCCAAGTGAAGGAGACTAAGCCATACCTTTCATACTAACTTTTTTTCTGACAGCCCGATTCAATATGAAGTCAACAATGTTTTGAAAAATATTTACTGAACATTATTTTAAGAATATTTAAATGCAGGCTGTAATTCTTGCATTTTATCTTATGTGATGCTGCTGTCTAGAAGATTTTCATCCTAGCATACATACATAGTGAAAACAGCACTTGTAATGAGTTGAATAGTTCAAAATAGATTCCTAATGAAGCACGTGCAGTTTTCCCATTTACAGATGAGACTGGAGGAAGAAAAGTTTACCAACTTGTCAAAAACCAAAAAATTAATAAATGATTGAAACAACAGACATTGGCTCAGCTTAAGTTCCTATGTATGTTATAACAATGACCTACGGTTGCTTTTCATAATTACACTAGTAATTTAGGACTGCAGATGTCTGCATATTAATGTAAAATGGGTGAAACCTTGACATCTCTGCCTTCTCCTATTGTTACTGTAAATTTTTGGTCAAATCCATGATTGACTCTTACTGGAGGGAACTTTTCTAGGGGGGTGGGGGGAGGTGGAGCAGTAGTAGTTAATAGAAGGACAACGTTTATTTTCTGCTTACAGTTTTGAGTGTAAATTCATCATGGTAGGGAAACCATGGCAACAGCAGACAGCTGAGTGTCAAATCTTCATAACAGCATAGAGGAAATAAGCAAAGTGAGCAGCAGTAGGGCTGGACTAATTAAACTCAAGGCCTGCCCCCAGTGACGCACCTCCTCCAACAAGGCTCTACCTTCCAAAGGCTCCACCAGCTGAGAATGAAATATGAGACTTAATCACAAACATATGAGGTTATAAGGAACAATTTACGTGAGGACCACCACAAGTCTGAAGTTGACGTATCATTTCAAGAATGCTCTTGGGCTGGAGAAATGGCTTAGCAGTTAAGGTGCTTGCCTGCAAAGCCTAAGGACCAGGTTCTAGTCCCCTGCACCCACATAAACCAGATGCACGAGGTGGAACATGCACCTTCAATTTATTTACAGTGGTTTGCAATGGCTGGAGGCCCTGGTGTGCCCATTATCTCTCCGTCTCAATCTCTCTCTCTCTCTCTCTCTCATTCTCTTCTGCCTCTTTACCCTCTCTCTCAAAAAAATAAATAAAATATCTCTTTAAAAGAATGTTCTTATTATTAATTTTAATTCTACTTAGTGCTTCTACTATCTGTTCATATCTAAAGACACCATGATTAGAGTAACTAAGGTATTTTAAAGATCTGAAGAGAGTTTAAATCATAGGTTTTCAACAGCAGCTTTTACAATACCCAGAGAACTGGAGCCACTCCTAGGAGTCCTGAATCATGGCCCTACACTTGAAGAAGGGCCCAACCATTGACTTATCTAATTTCATCTTGCCTTTTTTGACTTAGTCCCTCTGAGTAATTTTCTCCTGCATTCTAACTCCAGGAACAGCAGGTCTAATGGAGAAATTCCATGTGATATGATGTGAAACTCTTCCCACACTATGATGCAGCAACTTCTCATTGCCCACAAGGCTGCCTATGACTAACACTGAGATACTGATCAACAGGACCATGGCCTGACCATGATCACCAACTATGCATGCACCCAACATGACCCTTGCCTAATTACTTTCCTATATAACCTCAAGACTATTGCCACATCTTGCTGCAAGTTTCCTCTCTGTTCTTCTGGATACACTCACACTCAGAATACTTTCCTGAAAGAGACTGAGGTGGCTGGACCTGGCTTGACGAGACACCCAGAGTAAAACTTTGACCTACTTCTGGTGATGAGGCAGTTTAAAGATAAAAAGGCCTCCAAAAGTAAAAGCTAGGCATGTCCTTGAGCTTGTAAAGAGTGACTCTGACTCTTCTTTACCTCCCCTTCTATAAAGAAGTCCTCATAGCCTCCACCTTGTTAGAGGCCTGAAATGTCAGAAGATAGAGCCTGGTGTTTGCTACAGAGATAATTACCCCCTTCCAAGGATTACTCTACTTCTTAGGAATGTAAATGGGATTACTCCCTTTCCTAGAAACCTGGGGAAGGGAAGAGTCTAGACCTGACACGAGAGGAAATGAACAATTTACCTCCTGGTATAGGATTTTGGGGTTCAGGAGGGGGTTCCCCATAATTTATGAACCCCAATTTTTAGGTTCTGTCCTAACTTTAATTAAGAATTAATAAAGGTGGACTCAAGAAGGATTAAATTATGAATTATTAAATTCATTTAGGTAGAAATAACAAATTGTGGGGTTCATTTAAGGGAGATTGGGATTTAAGAGGAACTGAAGCCTTTAAAGGAAGATTAGAGGAAAGTTGCAAGCACACGGACTTCAGAGAAACTGAGGCTTTTGAAGGGACATTATAATAAAGCTTCAAGTACATGGAAGGTAAGAAAAATGGAGGCCTTTAAAGAGGGATTAGGGTAGAGCAGCAAACGGTGGAAATCAGAATCTAGGAGCTGATGTAGGGAGGCTTAGGAAGAACCTGTATGGCATTGTCCATGTGCTTTTCCCCATGGGAGAAAGTTAAAAGAGCAAATGGTGGTGATTTATGGAAGAACAGAAGAGAGAAAATACCAAAGCAGAGAACAGGAGATTTAGAGAAGAAATGAGTAACAAAGAGAGTTGCACTCATGGTTACCCTAAGGTTAAAGAAATTACCCAGGTAGCAAGCCTAGAGTTGGTGAGAGCACCCACATGGTAAATCTGTAGTGTAAGGGAAGTCTGCATGTGGTAGATTTGGAGACCAGATGAAAGTCATACAAGTAATCAAAGTGGGAAATTATTCCAAACTACAAAACAGAGGCAAGCAGAAAAGTTCAGACCAAGAAACAGTGGTATGCTCTCCCACCCGCACCTGGGGTTGGGGTAAAGTCCAGACACACATGTGGTCAAGCAGAAATGAGAGGGAATCCAGAGATCCCTCCCCCATCCACACACACCAAGGGTTGGGCCAAGAGAGAGGGAAGAATGGGAAGGCCTCATCAGATTCAGGTATGCAAGGGGAAGACCTGAATGGCTTGTAGATTTGGAGAGCAGACCTCAGGGCCAGGCCACCTGGACCAGCCCACCTAAGCCAGCCCATCCAGGTAGCACACTAGACTGTAGGCAACAAGGGGCACTGTAGATCAGTCTCAATTAGACATGAGTTTCACTGCTTCCAGGAGTTCCATTCTTGTGCCAGGGTGAAATAGTATATTGCCATCTCCTGGTTCTCTCTGGGCCTCAATTTCTAACTGAAACTATCTAGAAGCAGCTAGCTTTCTCCTATCCTCCTTCACTCCCATACAGTGAATTCCATTAAAAAAGCCCAATTATTAAGATCACCAGTAGGCTTTCCCATTTCTGGGAACTTTATCCTAATAAATACAGTTCTGCCTTCTTTCCAGCTCTTAATCTCCATAATAAAATATTTCTAAATTTCACCCGTCCAGATCTCAGTCCTAAAAAGCATAAGACAAGAACTGGGAGGCCACTGGCTCAGTGGCAGTTTTGTGTGGCTGTGAATGCCCAGCACCCTAATTCCTGATTTATAGTTCAACCAAGAGCTGAGAAAAAATCTGTTGTGCTAAAAGACACCCCAAATTCTCATATCAGTGGCATTATCATAAAATATCTTTGTGATATTTAGTGCTCATCCTCCAGCACTTCCAATACTCAATGTGTGCCTGCAATCATTAAGGGTTTATGGGTGTAACTTAGCAGTGGAGTGCTTCCCAGCATGCATGTGACACTGGGTTCTATCCATAGCCCTGCTAAAGAGAAAGAAAATCTTTTCATGTATTTCTTTATTTCTCCTCAAATAATTGTAGAATTATTAGGGTAGGAAAATGTCATATTCCAACACCAAATATTATCTTTAAATACAAATTTAAGGTACCTATAACAGATATAATCTAGCGGTATTGAGTTCATTTTTTTTTTTTTTGCCAATTAAAGAATTAAGACAAGGATGTATCATTTAAAGAATGAAGTTTATTTCAAAGTAAGAGGAAGAATGAGCAGCAAGAACAGACTCCTCTGGCAAAGGAGGCTTCAGAATTGGAAATACCACAGTCCCAGTGAGATTGGGACTTTTGTTGAATGGGGGAAGCCCACCCACCCACAGTCTGTTATTGGCCAGCTTAAATCAAGGCAAAGGTGCAGGTGGGTCGACATCCATCTAGTACTGCACAGGTTGCAGAAAGCTTGCCAAGCCAGCCCACAGGTGGGAAAACTTCAACCAGGCCCAGAAGAAGGAGGAAATGGGGTCATCCTCTTTGCCATCTTGGGTTAGAATATAGCCACTTATCAAGGGTCCACTTTTCCCAATAGCCAAGGAAACTACCTAACTCCTGTAGTGCTTCACAACTAATATCAAGTCATTATCTTTGAAATACAAAGTGCTACCAACTAATAAGTAAAATAACAAAGATTAATAGAAATCTTGGCAAAAGGAATGAACAGCTTACAAAGAAGGAAAAGTAATAAAAAGGCTCTTAAGCCTATAAAAAGATATTACATTTCACTCAATTTAAGATAAATGTTTTAAAACCACAACTAAAGATGAATGGAACTTGCATGAATAATTAATGTTAGCAAGATATATTTGTTCCAGTAAAACATATAGCTAAATGAAATGTTATTGAAATGCTTGTATAGAAGATAGTGTTTTTTTTTAACTTCCAATGGTTTAATGGTTGAATCTATGAAATAAAATGATAAACACACTAACAGGAGAAAAAGCATTCAAATGTATTACATGCATATGGATAGAAGCCATAAACTGTATGAGACTAAAAGAAGAGCTAGACTATGAAAGTCTTGTGTTCTAACCTACAAAAGGGATAGGAGCATGGTGTTTTGGAAAAAGAGGCAGTATGTATGGAAGGATGAGGGAAAGAGATGCATGGAGAGCCCAATTGTATAGTGATGCATATAAAATCTCTCTGATGCAGGTCCTCAAGCACATAGGTTGTGTCAGCCTTCTGACTCCTTTCCTGGAAATTAGCCTGTCCTGATTGATGTGACTAAAAAGCAGACATTCATTGTAACTTCCTCTAGTCAAAAAATGGAGGGGGCATTTAGAGACAACCATCCCTCCCTGTACTGGGAAGCAACCAGGTCAAGAAATAGTGATTTAAAGTAGAACCAAGTTAGAAATAGCCTGGTTTTGAGGCCATTTCAGCATTTTATTTTTTTAGCTCTAAGCACTCTGCATGTCAGTGGCACAATTTAGAGTATCATTTTCTGAACCATAGAAAAAGAGTGGAGCTGAGAAGATGGCTCAGTGGATAAAAGCACTTTCTTGCTAAATCTGCAGTCTCTATGTCCAGTTGCCCAGTATCCACATAAAGGCAGATGCACAAAGTGGTGCATGAGTCTGGATTTCATATAGCAGGAGGACCTGAAACGCCCATTCATTCTTTCTATCTCCCTCTCTTTCTTTCCCTCTCTCACAAGTAAATAAAAAATATGTTTTAAAGTGACTTGCATTAATTTTAAGTAAATAGGGAATCCACTCATATTTAAAGAACTGGTTGATACAGGAATAAAATAAAGGGAAATTGAGCTAATAAGTATTATCTTTTTTTAAGTAGACCAAATATATGTTTTCTTTTCTTTTTTTTTTTTTTTTTTGGTTTTTCGAGGTAGGGTCTCACTCTAGCCCAGGCTGGCCTGGAATTCACTATGGAGTCTCAGGGTGGCCTTGAACTCACGGCAATCCTCCTACCTCTGCCTCCCGAGTGCTGGGATTAAAGGCGTGCGCCACCACGCCCGGCTTTTCCAAATATATGTTTTCTTAACTTCTGTCAAGGTGAAGTGATTTAAGTAAATGCATATTCTTTTTTCATACCTAAAAGCAGAAATTTGAATATGTATATTAATGGAGAGGTAATAGTAAATATTAACTTCAAAAAATTCATTTTTATAAGAATCTTTTAAAAATTCAGTTTGAAAGAAAATATTTAGAAATGGAGTCAAAATGCTATTCTAGTCCAAAATGATTTTAAAATAGCTTGGGAAATTAATTATTTATAGAAATAAATATATAATATCTCAATGATTCAGATTACACAATGTTTTAAAATGTAGATCAGGAAATCAATATTGTTGCAGATTTTCATACTGTTGAGTTCTTTATCTCATGACCAGAAAAAAATTAGGCACACAGACAGGAAGGTATTTGTAATGCAAATGAGATTTAGTGTGGAGAAAACAGTGGAAAAGCTCCAAAGTGTCAGGGCTAGCAGGCTTAGGACTTCAGCTGGCATCCAATGAAGAGAAAGCAGACTAAAAGAAAACTGACACTTTCTGAGTTAGAGCTCAGTGAAGTTGGCACACACAGCAGTGGCTCTCTGTGAGTCTGCAATAAAGGAGGAGCTTATAGGAGGTACAGGACATGATAACATGCAGGGGAGAAACATCCCTTCCAACTCCTTAGCATGTATTTAGGGGAGGGGTGATCTCTTGACCAAGCGAATGATTGACAAGCTCCATTGGATTAACTCCCATAGAAACAATGGTCTCTGCTCAGGGAAGAAGGATTTTGTTCCTCTAGTCAGGAGGAAGTGGCCATTCTTATTTATATAGTATTTTAAATGCAAGGAAGGGTCAATCATCTCTTTCTAAAGTCACCACAGAAACAAGAGGTTGGGTCTCTCCTTCAATGAGCTCCAAGCCTACTGCCTAGCTACCTATCAATAAAATGAAAGTAAACTGTATTTAAATTAAAAAAAAACATGTATCAGTATAAGTAGACACTATTAGACAATCTCATTTTGTTGTAGGATGGAATAACTTTCAGTTTAAATAACTAGAAACTGGGCGGAAATGCGCACAGTAATAGTTTTAAAACATTGCACAGTGGATGCAGAGGGACCCCTGAGAGCAGAAACTGAGTGAGACCTACCGTTAACTTGGGTTACTACCCAGTCCACAGACTCAGCACGTAGCGGCAGAAGTGGCATTCGTAAGTTATGTATCCAGTTTTGGCTTTGAAGAGGACACTTTACGTGGAATTAGAGACACAAGATGAGAAAGGTGCTGAGGGGCAACTGGCATAGTGGGAGAGTGAGAACAAGCAGGGCAGACTCCTCAGGGCCCAACCATAGTTTTTGGCTAACACAAATTCACAGAAAGTGTAGTTGTTTTTTTTAAAGTGAATAATAAAACAGTCAAAACATTGGGATGTGCACAGGTCTGAGGACTGCTTATGACCTATCAACTAGGGTGAAAAATCTGCCTAATGACAATAAGTCATCCTAGTCACATATACCCAAGGAGCAACAGATCAAATGCTAATGTGATCTCAAGTTCACAGTGATGAAACAAATGCTGAGAAAATTGCACTGTTTAAAAGTAGTGTAACTGCATCAAAAAGTGAAGCCCAGCCAAATGTGTAGGGGAAAATGCTAAATCTCAACAAGATAAAATTAATTCTAGGCTCGTATAAAAACTTTGCAATGATTCACAAACACTTGAAATACAGCCAAGGAAAATTTTAGTGAATAGATGCTGACTCCAAATAAATGCTCTGTGGTGGGCAATAACTCAGGTGTTGGGGTACCAGAAAGCTCAGTGGTCATGCGTAACTTCTACTGAGTCAGTGGCCTCTGATTCCTGTTTTACCAATATAACATTGAAATCCAAAAAGCAGAAATTAAAGTTGACATTTTTTGTTAGATTATACATAGAAGTTAAATAAAGAAGAAAGACATAGCTCTTGTCCAAGGTGGCAAGATGGAGTTCCAGAATATAGGGATATCCACTCCAAGACCTTTGAGAACATCTTTTATGTGACCCTTCTGGATGGACAGTTGTCTAGTCACTCCAGTCCCGATATCAAGTGTCTGAGGTCAGGATTCTTGAAAAACGGCAATCTTCCCAAAAATCTTAATCTTCTAGGTAAGACCTTCTCAGAAAAGGGTGGAAGGACTCCCCATGGTGGGTGGAGATAAGGAAAGGCCATACCTTCTGACATTTCTGACCTGTAGCAATGTGCAATGACATAGGTTCTCCCCTATAGGCTTAAGACATTCCTAGTTTTCACTTTCAGGCCCCTTTCACCCTTAAGCTGCCTCAATAGAAGGCAAGTAAGTTAAATCAACTAAGTTGATTTAGTAAGTAAAATAAGTAAAAATCCTATGTCAATAAGACAGAGCAATATATAGCATGATAAAGAAAGAAGTGAAAGACTGAAAATTCAGTGTGGCTGGGAGATGGCCCAGCAGGTAAGAGCACTTGCTGCACAAACATAAAGACCTGACTTTGTCTCCCAGGCTCTGGAAGATGTGCTAGAGGTGGCACGTCTCAGGCTAGGCAGCAGGCTATCTTTTTTTGTGATATTAATGGATCTTGATTCTCCCAGGTTTTCACTGATATCTCTGGATAGAATAACTCTAGCACATCCGCCAGAGCCCAAGAGACATTACAGAGGAAGTGGCAATGTAAGCATGAGTGCTTCTCATACTGCTATCTTGACAGTCAGCTCCAGGGAGATTGAGATACACACTGAGGACACTCAAGACTCATCAAAGCAGAAGTTCAGAGGTTGCAGAGTGCTCAACTCTAAAGCAGACATAAAACACACCTGCCAAGGCTCAGGGAACATTGCACAAGAGGGGACAGACAGACAGCCACAGGGTAGGAAGGACTGTCTTGAGGCATTACAGCCACCCCCACCTCTCCTCCACTACAGAGACTGCATTTATAACCTCTTGGTGAATACCCCTTAATCCTACTAAGGATGGCCCTCAGCAGAATCGGGACGGCAGAATAGGGATATAAAAGGATTACATGAGTTGAATGTGTCCAAGCATATGATTTGTCCAAATAGTAAAATTTATAATAAAAATAGACCTGAGTTTGATCCCCAGCACCCACCTAAAAATCTAGGCATGCCTATAAACCCAGCCCTCATAGGGAACATTATACATAGATTTCTAGGGCTCATTGGTCAGCCAATCCAGCCAAAAAAGTTAGAGAGTTCCAGGTTTAGTGAGAAACTCTACCTCAGGGGGAAAAAAAAAGGCAGAAGAGTAGTAGGGGAAGACACGCAACATGTTCCTCAGGTGTCCACACGTGTGTGCATACAGAGAAGCACAGCTGCAAAGGAGCAACTTAAACCAATATATACATGATAAGAACATAAAACACAGGGAAGGAAAAGGCTTGAGTCTTAACCCTTTAAAGGACATACCACCAGTAACCAGAAGACCTCCCACTCTCTCACTCATTAACTCTTAAAGGTTCCACCACTTTCTAATAGCAACAATGGCTGAGGACACAGAATTTTTTTTTGGGGGGGGGGACATTTATTCAAATCCTAGCAAGTTGATCTGAGCTAAGTCTCTTTCTCATTTTTACTCCTTCTTCTCAGCTTGTAGAACTACTTCATTGTACCTTAAGACAAGGGGAAGAAATTCTGATTAGATAGAAATGTTAAACTCTGACTATATCCAAACCTCTATGCCTTTGTTAAGAATTTCACAACTTCCCAGGAAAGAAAGGGAACATTTTAGTGAAAACTTCACAGGTTTTATTTTGAGGGGGGTACATATCTTTTTTGTCTTACTTGATATCCTCCAAATTGTCTTTCTGTGGAAACAAAAAGAAATTAAATTGCAAAATATAATTAAGTTAAATATCCAACAGGTATGATACTTAAATAATTTAGTAGTTAAGAAGCTTTTCATAATACTTGATAGTTTTACAGAAGGCACACATGAAAGTTAATTATTACATCCTAGCTAGATGGAAAAACTATGTAAATTCTATCATGATTAATAGCCAGAATTCAAAGAAAATAATAAAAGACTCTATTATTTTTAATAACATCCTTGTTTATTATATTTTAAGGTGGAAAAATAGATTAAACATGTTTTTGAGATGATTCCAAGTCTTTAAACGTTATTTTATTAACAGAGTTATTGTCAAATTTTATTCAAAACAATTGTGAAGTATTCTTGATAAAAAGACAGCAAAGTACACATACATATTACATGACCAGAAAATATTCACTTCAGCATTTCACTCAGCAAAAATCACAAATATTTTATGTGACAATGAACAATCAACAACTGGGAAGAAATGCAAAGATCCTTTAGTAGGTGACTAAACAGCATAGAATGTTACTCGTCAATGCAAAGAAACACACTATTAATCCTTGAAACAATATGGATGGATTACAAATGACACAGCTGAGAGAAAATATCCCGGGCTTCCTAGTTAGCTGGCTGCAAGAGTTGTGGACAAAGGTGGACAAGCAAGTGTAGACAAGCAAGCGATGAAGTCTTGAAAATGACAACACAGTGGTTCTTTTCATGCTACTGATTGTTGACTGTGGTGGTGAGAACATTGATCTACACACGTGATGACATTGCAGAGAGCTAAATACAGGGAGACAAATTTAATAGAAAGTGTTACAACAGGAAATCCAAAGTCAGTGAGGTGCACCAACATCCGTTTCCTAAGTATAGCATTGTGCTAGGCCACACAATCAGCTACTGTGGTAGCATACTGAGTTTACTAGTAAGCATTATGATAAAAATCCTGAAATAAATGATTAAAAAAGGGAAGTAAAAGTTAATTCTGGCTCTTGGTTTTAGAATTAACTCCATGGTGGCAGGAACATGAGTAGGAGGAGGCTGCACAACTCACTGAAACCAGGAGGTAGAGAAAGAGGAAAGGACTGAAGACAAATGTATCATTCTAGGCAAGTGTTCAGCAATCTATCTTCTCCAACTAGGGACAAACTGATAACACTATGTGAGAAACAAATGCAGCGATAAATGTATGATAGACCAGAATCCTCAAAAGCCAGTCACCTCTCAGTAGTGCCTCTAGCTGGGGAGCAAGCCTTCAAGGGATAACCTTTGGAGAATGTACTTTTATATCCAACCACAGCACAGAGTAAGGGCATGTGTGATCACTCTATAACATATTTTATGTTTGCATAGAGATATATTATATCAAAATATGTTTAGCATAAAGGAAATACATTCCCATAAATTAATTATCTGACACTAAAATATACTAACATAAATGTATTGCAAGGAGTGTATACTATTCATGTATATGCTAATAACTAAGCACAAATATGTATTTTATTACTGCTTTTTGATTTAAATCATTGTATTGCATTTAAACATTAAATACTTGTCAGTACTATCATTTTTATCGATGTTAAATATCATTAGCTACTGTAACATATATAAACACTTATAAACCCAGCAACTCTCTTTCTCTTCTTTTTTGGATGTATGTGTAGTATGTATGAATGTGTGTGTGTGTGTGTGTGTGTGTGTGTGTGCATGTGTGAGCACATGCAAGTGTATGTGTGCATGTGGAGGCCAGAGCTCAATATAGAGTATCTGCCTCAGTTGCTCGCCATCTTATTTTTTGAAACAGGGTTTCACAGTAAATGTAGAGCTAACCAATTTACCCTAGACTATCCAGCCAGCAAGCCCTACAGAATATCACCAACACTGGGATTTCAGGCATGCACCACCCTGCCTATATTTTCCTTTTATCATTTTTATTTATTTATTTATTTATTTAATTATTTATAATCAGCGGGGGGGGGAGGAGAGAGAGAGAGAGAGAGAGAGAGAGAGAGAGAGAGAGAATGGGCACACCAGGGCTTCCAGCCACTACAAACAAATTCTAGATGCATGTGCCACCTTATGTATCTGGCTTATGTGGGTACTGGGGAATTGAACCTGATTCTTTGGCTTCACATGCAAGCGCCTTAACCTCTAAGCCACTTCTCCAGCCCCCCATGGCCCAATTTTTATGTGGGAGCAGGTAATTTGAACTCATCTCCTTGTGCCTATATGGCAAGAATTGTATTCTGTGAGCCATCTCTCCAACTCTGTCCTCCCTCTTCATTAAATTCCTACTATTTCACTTATTTTAAGAAATATTTATATGACTTATACAAGACTTTTGAACACACTGGATAGTTCTCATCTAATAATTCTTTGGCAAAACTTTATACTTCCAATCAAAACTGGACACTCTAAGTTTACTGTGTCAACACATTTTTAAATCCATAATCTCTTCTAGGTCTCTGAGTTAATTATCCTTGACAAATTATACTAGTTAAAAAAGAGTATGAGATGGACTATGGATTTTCTTTAGGGAAATATTTGATTTCCTAGAATTTTCATTGTTAAGCATTGGAAATCCTTTTCTTAAATTTTAAATTACAACTGTCAATTTTCCTCAATCTTCTATATGCTTGTGAATTTTACCCTGTTTCTGGCTCTTCCTTATTGCAAGCTAATACCAAAAAGGATGTATACAATATAAAACTGAATCTCTGGAACATGAAAGCTTGTCATTATCATGTTTTCCTAAATGGATTTGGTCATTGAAGCCTTGGGTTTCCACACTTAGTATATGAACTAATAATCTTTTATCTATTTAGAGTTTTCTGATACTAATTTCCTGGTGCATTCTGTCCAGTGTCTTACATGATACTTCCCATTTATTGCAGTACTGGATGAATCAACAAGTCATGAAACAAAAGCAGCAGGAGGGATTAACTCTAGTCCAAACAAAAATAATATTTTCTAAACAGCTTTCAAGTCAACAGAATTTTGGCAATCATGCAGTAATGAGTATCTCCAATTAATGTCATGGAGCCTGGGACTTTATATACTTTTGGCCAATATGGTGAACTGAGAAATAACAGAAAAGCTTTGACAGCTGATTACTGGTATCAGGCTTGGCAAATAACAGCAAGCCATGATGTTCCCTGCTGAGTATACATGATTTAACAGAATGTCAACACCTGATGGCATTACTCTATGACCATAACAGAACAAATCCAAACAGAAGAACATAACCCAATTATACTGTTAATAATCCTATATCCTGGAAAAACAACTGACCACTGTTTCTATACCTATGACCACTATAACTCTAGTTTTTATCTGGCACCCTAGATTACAAAATTTTAGGCTACACAGTTACTAATTTGCCATCATTCCATTATATTCATAATCCAGAACAGAATGTCTGTCCTTAATCTGTCTCACAAAACATCAATGGGGGGACAGCCAAGTGTGGTTGTGCCTCTTGGGAGGCAGAAATAGAAGGATTGCTGTAAGTTTGAATCCAGTCTGGGAGTGCAGAGTAAGCTCGAGGCCAGCCTAGGCTAGAGTGAGACTTTAGCCTTGCAAACAAACAAATAAATCACCAATGCAGACTTGGGATATAGCTCAGTGGTTAAAAGCACTTGCTTTCAAAGCCCGCCATTCTGGTTTCAATTCCCCAGTACCCATTGAAAGCTAGATGCACGACATGGTACAAGAACGTGCAGTTTGTTTGCAGAGGCTAGAGGCCCTGGTGAGCCAATATTCTCATTGTCTCTCTCTCTCTCTTTCTCTCTTTCTCTCTATTCTTCTTCTTGCAAATAAATAAATAAAATTATAGAAAAAATTGCCTACAATGCTTCAAAGCACTGCCACAAGCTCACTACCCTGAGACCACCTGTAATCCCATCTTCTGCAGTCAGAAAAAATTTAAATGTTTTTACTTAACTATACACATGTTCCTGATGACCTTCAAAACTTTGATTTTGTATCATCCCATGAAATAGGAAGGCTTACTTACAAAAAGCAGCTTTACCAACTACTGAGCAGAATGTAAAGTAACCGGCACTTCAATGCCTTGTTGATATGAGGATAAACTGATACAACCACAGTGGAAAACTCTTTAACACAATCTCCTTAAGCCAAGCATAAACTTACCTTAGACCCCAGCAGTTGTATATTAACCATGTACCTAAGACATAAGCACACATATATCCACTAAAACATATGAAAGGAATGTTCATAGATATTTTATTCATAACAGCACCAATTGGGAGATACTGAAAAGTCTGAAAGGCAGATAGCTTATCTACAATGAGAAAACGAGAAAGAATTCATTCAGTTATACATAAACACAAGTTAACCAGAAAATCATGATGTCTTTTTTTTTTTTTTCTTGTTAGTAGTGCTGGGGATTGGATCTAGGATTGTATGCATGAAGCAAAGAAACTAAAGTATACAGTGAGAAGGACTTCTTGACATGACGTTTAAAGAGAACCATAATTGATGCAGGTAGGCAATGGAATAGAGATTTCCCTGGAGATACTGGTAACAGGCAGGACCATCACAGACCTTTGGAGACATAGGGACTCTCTGCTTCCTGATTTGGGTGATGTCAGGTGGACACATTAAAAAAAAAGTATACATATGATTTGTGAACTTTTCTGTTTAGATGCTAGAGTTTTGAATTTACCTGCAATTATTAAAAATGCAGACGTAAGACGAACATGGTGGCACACGCCTTTAATCCCAGCACTTGGGAGGCAGTGGTAGGAGAATTGTAGTGAGTTCGAGGTCACCCTGAGACTACAGAGTGAATTCCAGGTCAGCCTGAGCTAGACTGAGACCCTACCTTGAAAAAAATGCAGAAGTAAGGGCAAAGCTGCCCTCAGGACTGTAGTCCATATAAATGCATTCCATGAATTTAGTCTTGAATCTCTAGTGCTCTACCTTGAAATAGATTACATAGTCAAGGATTCATTTAAAGGAAGAACTACTTAACAGCGGTCTAGGCTGAGACAAGTGAACCAACATGAAAGGACAACCCACCCAGGAGCTATGGTGAGGAGGAAGGTCATGCTGCTGGGAAGGAAGTCACCAACTGCCAGCAATCGTGGTAGTTTCAAGTGATGGAGGACACAATGCTGAATTCTTAACCTAGCAAGGAATAGGAGATAGAAAAGCCTACTTGCCACTCCGTCCATCATCTCTCTTGCAAAAACCATTGAGAACCACAGAGAAGAGCAGCTCAGCCGTGCTGAAATAAAGTCTGTATTCCAGGGCATAGAAGTGGGATAGGACAGTCAGCAATGAGATGAACGGTGAAAACAATCACAGTTACAGACTCTGTAACAGAAATATTTATAAAGAACTTTATCTGAAAATGGAGTGGTAGATTACTACTTTAGAAAGAAACATGTACCTTTCATTTATACAACCATCTTCACTATTCATCTTCTTTCTCTAAAACTAATATTTTTTTTTTCAAAGCAGTCACACTCTAGTCCAAGCTGACCTGAAATTCACTATGTAGTCTCAGCATGGCCTCATGGAGATCCCCCTACCTCTGCCTCCCCAGTGCTGGTTAAAGGTATGTGCCACTACGCCCAGCTGAAACTAATTTTATTTGAATTTATCTTTATGTGTTTAGTATTTCCTATTTATTAAAAGATAAATATCATCTGGCCAGTTAGCTCAGTTGGTGCTAATAAAAGATAAATATCGCTTTACATTTTAAAATTTGACTACAATAAGAATACTGAAGACAGAAGTTTCTTCCAAAAGGCAGAAAATATCATTTGTGAATCTGAGGGATAGTTTTTCTATGAAATTTGTTTTATAAAATGTGCTCATGTGGATAATTGATTGTCAATCCATAATGTAGAGAAATTGGGCAAATATTTTATTCAGACTAGTCATGATTCAGAATAAGGGTAAATTAACTACATAGTGGAAGAATTATTTTACTATCTATTCTTTGACCTTAAACACTTTTAAGTAAAAATGTGTTTCTGTGTCAGGGTTCCTTTGAAGATGGTTTTCATGACCAATTCACCATCTGTAAGGAAAACATTTTGTAATGTTAACAATTTAGTATTATTTTAGTGTATTTAGTGAGTCAAAAATAATATAAAGCCAGACAAGGTGGGTCATGCCTTTAATCCCAGCACTAGGGAAGCAGAGGTAAGAGGATTGCCCTGAGTTCAAGGCCACTATGAGACTACATAATGAATTCCACGACAGCCTGGGCTAGAGTAAAACCCTACCTCAAAAAACTAAGACAATAATAATAATAATAACAATAATATAATTCAAGTGCTCTGGTTTGGATATCTATCCCCTGAAGGCCCATATGTTAGAAGCTTGGTTACTAGCCAATGTTTAGGAGGTAAGGTATGCTCTTAAAGGGGATTTGGGGGACTCAGTTTTTTCCTGTGCATTTCTCAATGTCATGAAGTGAGTAGCTTTCTCTGCCCTGTGCTCCAGGAGCTCCTATGAACCCTGTGTTCCCACTATGATGTGTTGCCTCCATGATGCCCCTGAGCGCCTGCTATGAAGCACTGCTTTCTGTGATGGTGCCCAGAGCTCCTGCTGTGTCACCTGCCTCTAACATGGCTGTGCTCCTGCTATGAAGTGCTGCCTTTAAGATGACCTCTAAGATGCCACCATGATGCACTGCCGCTATGATGCTCTGAGCTCCCGCTATGATGCCTAACTCTATGATGCTCTGAGCTCCCGCTATGATGCCTGCATTACCACATGCCCACCAAGACAACCCAATAAGGAATGAACTTTTCAAAACTGAGATTCAAACGTTTCCCACATTTTAAGTTGATTATTTTGGATATTTTGTAACAGTGATCAAACTGACTGCCACATAGTCTTAAAGAGTTAAGTTTTTTTTTAAAGATACTGACATGAATAATTAAAGCTTGACATGAATATAAGAGTTTATTATCTCTACAGAATATTTTTAAATTTTAAATCATTTTTATTTGCTTTAAACTCTGATCATGGGTATATGCATTTAAACAAAATTTAGAAAGTGTAAATAATTACGACTGACTGAAATGGTTTTAAACATTATAAAATAGATTAAAATATGGTCACTGTAATCAAACTCTTAATCAAATAAAAGTGAAAGGGATAAAACACATTAAATTAAAATCTTTCTGAATGTGTAAATTAAAGTTATACTTGTTAGTACTGATTATATTAAGTCTTTAATTAAATTTCAGAGGGATCTTCATAATAGAAATGTTAAATATTATTAAACTTTTATGCTACTAATGATTACTAAGAACACAATTCTAGTTTTGAGAATCCTATAAAAATATCCTGCCAGTATAACATTTATTTTAGACTCCATGGTATTACTGTATGTAAGTTTTTGTAAATGGTAAATTTGGAAATTGCTTACCACCTCATAATAAAACTTCCTTCTCTTCCTGTATGAAATAAATAAACAAACAAATGAGAAAAGCTCTTCTACCCAATTCTCTTACAGGAAAACCTGACCCAAATCCTCAGAGTCTGAAGAGCATGGGCAAGCTCTCATCAGCATAGTGCTCCCCACGCCGTTCTCCTCACCCTTATCCAGCAACAAGAACAAAAACATAAAATCTCACCACAAAAGGGAACTGTAGAAGGTAAGGCAGAAATAAAATTCTAAACAAACCAACCAACAACAACAACAACAACAAAAACCTTTATAAACTATAGGGGATAATTCAGATTCAGAGCTAATTACTTAAAATAGTAATTTAGGATTTTTTTGGTATAATTTTATTTATTAAAATAGTTTGCAGAATGTACTACTAAATTTATAAGAGCCAGCACTGCATTCATTAAATAAATATTTCATAAGCTACATACATTTCAAGTAATATTGTTCTCACACTCCCTGGAAGAAGTACTTTGTCCCACTGCACAGGCATGGGCAAGGGCTTGTGGCCTGGGGACCTTACCCCATACTTGGCCCCAGCATGGCCACTGTACTTATGAGGAGCATGGTGGCATCTGCTGTGGCCCTGCACCTGCATTTGACTTGTGTCATGAAGAAATATCAAGTCTTGCCCATGTGTCTTCCTGTTGGGGACCCTTTGAGCTGCCAAATCCTGGGCAGCAGTGAGCTGTTTTTCAAATGACTCCAATGATCCAAAGTGCTGAAGACATTACATAGGCATTCCATAATGTGCCATATCAATATGAGGACCAAGCTATTTTGATTAAAAAGTTTGTCTTTTCCTCCCAGGATCACTGTACATTAACATGCAATGAACTATTTGATTTTAAATTATTTATGGCTTCTCTCAGAAGGAAGCATGCTTTGCCATCTCCATCTATAATGGTAAGACAGTTTTGCCTCACTCTCTTCATGAGGAAGAAACCAGATCCCACTGGAGGTTACTGGCACCACCACAGAATCTACCAATATGGTTGTCTGGCTAAAGCAAAGGGTCTTACATCAAATCTGGCTTACACAGATGGTTTTACCAGTGATTTCAAAGAGAGAAGCACAGGCAAAGGGAAGCCAGGGAGGCACCCCATGTGGCTTCCTAAGTTTTCCCTTCCCATAGGAGAATTGCAAATCCCAATGAAGAGGTAAGATCAGTACAACTGGGTGAAGGATGTGACTTGCTTGATAATTACCATGAGAAATCAAAAGGCTTAGCAGTTAAGCCACTTGCCTGTGAAGCCTAAGGACCCAGGTTCGATTCCCCAATACCCATGTAGGGCAGATGCACAAGGTGGTGCATGCATTTGGAGTTTGTTTTCTGTGACTGTAGACCCTGGCACGCCCATTATCATTCTCTCTCTCTGTCTCAAATAAATAAAATATTTATTTATTTTATTTATTTTTATTTATTTACTTGACAGAAAAAGAGAGGGGGGAAGAGAGAGAGAGAGACAGAGAGAATGAGCATGCCAGGGCCTCCAGCCACTGCAGAGAACTCCAGACGTATGCGCCCCCTTGTGCACCTGGCTAACGTGGGTCCTAGAGAATCGAACCTGGGACCTTTGGTTTTGCAGTCAAACCCCTTAACAGCTAAGTCATCCCTCCAGCCCAATAAAACATGTTTAAAAGGGCAAAATGAGTTATTCCATATAATATCCATACAAATTATGCACTCAGAAAATAAAATGGTAGCTATCATATTATCTGTGGTCATGATTTCTATTTCATAGCCGCGCTCTTCTCTGGGAACCCTTCTACAGTGTTTGTTATTCTTTCACTTTCCCACTTAGGTGTACAATGTTTTATTGTCCATTATTATATTATTATTTTTATTATTATTAGGAAGATAATGTTTTATTGGCAGAAGCATCCTAATCTAAATATCATTTTTTAATGTTGAGAAGTAAGGAGACTATGAAAGGGCAATAGTGAAAAAAAATTAGAAACTTACAATCAAAGAAAAGTGAAAGAATCATTAATGAAGTAATTAATGAAGACAAAAAGCATTTTAATTGCTGCAATAAAGTGCACATTATACTACTGCCTACCAGGGGATTTGTTTTAATACTAGGTATTTGCTTGGTTTTCTTAATGCCACCAAGTTCTCAGTTTTACCAATAGACCACCCAATTTCCAGGAGATTTAAGAAGAATTCAACAGTGTGAAATAATATATCTTGAGGGAATTTTATATTGCCATAATTCCATATATTTTATCTATGTTATAAATGATAAATGCTGCTACTTCTAAAAAAATATTGTTTATTTATTTGTAAGCAGAGAGTTACAGAGACAGAGAAAGACAAAGAGAGAGCAAGAGAGAGAGATTGAGGGAAAGTATGTGTGTGTGTTGGGGGGCCATGTCAGGGCCTCTAGCCACTGCAATAAAACTCCAGATACATGTTTCACTTTGTGCATCTGGCTTCTGTAGGTACTGGGGAATTGAAGCCTGGTCTTTAGGCTTTACAGACAAGTACCTCAACCACTGAACCATCTCTCTAGTCCCATGATGCTAGCTTTTAAAAACAGTCATTACACATAAAATAAATGATCAGATAATTAAATTGTTGTCATTATAGAACGTTTAATAGCCTAATAATTTTATTTTCCTTGCTGTAGCATTCATATTGAAGCCATCATTCTGTTTTCTAGTGTCTGTTCATTGGCCAGTCTAGCTCTCTTACTGGGCATCAGGAAGGCCTCTCATATTACCTTGGTCCCAGCCATCCCAAAGCTGCAGCAGTACATATCATTAAGGCTTCCAAGGTATCAAATTAACCAAATATGATACACAGCCTAAATTTTAATTCAGACAACTACAAATTTTGATTCAAACTTTAAAAATTCCACTTAATCATTGTTGTGCTTACCTTCTCATTACTTTGTCAAAGCACCCAACCAAAAGCAACTGATGGAGGGAAAGTTTCTTGTTTTTTATTTATTTATTTATTTTTTATTTTGGCTTACAGTCTCCTGGGGAAACTTCATGATGACATGGAAAAGATGGTAAAGCAGAGGCTGGACATCACCTCCTTGCTAACATCAAATAGAAAACAGCAGCACAGGAGGGTGAAGCCAACTCTGGCCAGGGATACCTGGCTATAAAACTCCTTAGTCCACCCCCCGATAACATACCTCCTCCAGTAAGGCTCTTCCCGAGTTGCCATGAGCTCAAATCAAGCAGTCAGAACACACGAGCTTATAGGGAGCATCTGATTTAAACAACCACAATCATAATTCATATAGCTTGGTAACAGATACAGTAATTTTAAAAAGCTATGTAAAAAATCCAGCATGTTATGAAAAACTGTATATAATGATATCTCTATTTACATGGTTTCATGTTAAGGAAAGAAGAAATCAGAGAGTTCATTGCATTGTTTTCTCTCATACATTGTGCCCTCATAAATTTTGAATAGAGCTTCAAGAATTGCTTCATTTATAATATATTAACTTTTAGCAGCTTAGATAAATCACAGAAAGCTAATACTTTGAATTCTTTCTTTAAGAAATTTGGATGTATGACTACTTGAGGCTTTCTGAATGTATCTGGAGAGGAGAGAAGACTTTGATGGAAACTGTAGATGTCCTACCTGAAAACACACTAGAAGCTAAGCTTTCATAAAGAAAATTGAGTGAAAGAAAACTATTTCAAAAAAGCTCATTGTTCAGTGGAGTAGAACAGAAAACTAAGTAAAATTGTTTTATTCAATTCAGAGTGAAGGGGCAGGAGAGATGGCTTAGTGGTTAAGATGCCTGCAAAGCCAAAGGACCCCAGTCTGACTCTTTAGGACCCACATAAGCCAGGTGCACAAGGGGGCGCATGCATCTGGAGTTCATTTGCAGTAGCCAGGAAGCCCTGGCGAATCCATTCTCTCTCTCTCTCCCTCTCTCTCTGCCTCTTCCTCTCTCTCTCAAATAAATAAATAAAAATTAAAAAAGCAGAATCAAGAATGATTGAAAAAAATTTTAAGCAAAATTTTTAAAGTTAATGATTTATATTTGCTGAGTGGCTCTGAGCATAATCTATTTACTGAAAAAGTTATACAGAATGACAAATGCAAATTAGAAATGTATATAAATGTAATAACAATATAATAAAAAAAATTTAGTGATTCATAGAACTTTTCCTGGGTTGAGGAGGTGACTCGGAAGTTGAAGACACTCTTTTTTTTTAAATGTTTTATTTATTTATTTGACAGAGAAAGAGGGAAGGAGAGAGAGAGAGAGAGAATGGGGATGTCAGGGCTCTAGCCCTTGCAGACATACTCCAGATGCATGCATCCCCTTGTGCATCTGGCTAAGGTGGGATCTGAGGAATTGAACCTGGGTCCTTTGGCTTTGCAGGCAAATGCCTTAACCACTAAGCCATCCCTCCAGCCCTGAAGACACTCTTTTGCAAAGCCTACCAATGAGGATTCAATTTCTCAGAACCTATGTAAGCCATATGCACAAGGGGGCACACAGAATTCACCTGCTTTGGCTAGAGCTGGCAAACCCACTCTCTTCTCTCTGTATATCTGCCTCTTTCTCTTTTACTCTCTCTTAAATAAATAAATAAATAAAATATTTTTAAAATTTTCTTTTTTTATTTTTTTTTTATTTTTTATGTTTGGTTTTTCGAGGTAGGGTCTCACTCTAGCCCAGGCTGACCTGGAATTCACTATGGAGTCTCAGGGTGGCCTCAAACTCACGGCGATCCTCCTACCTCTGCCTCCCGAGTGCTGGGATTAAAAGCGTGCGCCACCACACCCGGCTCAATTTTTAAAATTTTCTAATGAAACTAAACAATGAAAAAGTTAAATTAATTGCTGAAAATTACTTTTGTTTTTGTTGTTGTTGTTTTGAGATAGGGTCTTGCTCTAGCCTAGGCTGACCTGGAATTCGCTATGTAGTCTCAGGGTGGCCTCAAACTGTGATCCTCCTACCTCTACCTCCCAAGTGCTGAAATTAAAGGCTTTGAAAATAACTTTTAAAAGATATAACTTTGAACTTTTGCTTAATATAAAAACACTTATTACCTATTAGTCATTCAGATATTGTGGATATTTTTCATTAATACTTGACATAATCAACTCTGTTGACTAGTGAAATAATGAAAGACAGACAATGTTTAACCCCAAGGCAACAAATACACAAATGTCCTGAAGAGCTAACATAAAGTACTCCATTGCTGACCCATCAGTTGATATGACCTCTAGATTCTGCAAATGATTAGAAGGCTGCTCTCCACTCACCATGTTGTCTTCACTATAGTTTATAGCACTGATTTTGCACACATTTTGTCAATGTCAGTGATCCCTGTACAATGTCCAAAACTACCACGAGAAATATTAAATATCAAGAGGAATAATTTTGTAAGATATGGTTGAGCTTTTGTGGGACATACATAATTGAAATGTTTTCCCCCTTTGCCCCGTCAATAACTAGTACTCACTGATAGGGTGATAGCCTAATGATATTCTAATAAAGAAGGCATATTTCACATCATACCTAAGAGTCTGTCATACTGTCACCATTACTAGCTCAGCTGCTGTAGCCAGAATCCTTTTACATATTTCCAAGGTGATGCTGTCTCATATACCTGCCTACGAGGGACTTGATCACTTCTATAATACTAAATAACATACACAATGAATAAATATGTAAATAACTGACTCATACAGCCAAATCTTACATTTTCAGAAATTCTGATATAATCAGAAAAAGTAATCAACTACTAAAATTTGTTAATTCTACATGGTTTTATGTGTATACTTTAATTACAGAAATGCCAATGGAAGATAGTCCAAAAACATAAATGTATATGTGGGGAAAATTATTTGATGATTGTCACGTTTTTAAAATACATGCTTTTATTTGCTTCTATTTCAGAATTCTTTGACCTCATTCTTCAACATATTAACATTTCTTTGCAGAAAAAGCTGAATCATGGATAGCATAGCCCAGAGTTGTCTGAAAGCCTGAAAATTACTTCACAAAAGTAGGCTAAACTCAGATAATCCGAAGTCTCAATAGTGAATGAGCATCTAAATGAAATTACTGTTTAGAAAAAGCCATTTCATGAATAATGCCAAAAATTAGGGGTGAGGGGATTCAATTAGTTAATAATAACTAAATTGGCCTGTTGTCTTCCTTTTTTTGCTCAATATTTGGAAAAATTCAGTTATACAAATGTATTTTAAATGCAGACATACAATAGAATTGTCGTTCAATAATTTTTCTTAATTACCCAAGTGTGAACCATTATGTAGTTTAAAATACAGATTTTTCTTCAGGAATTAATATTTGTAAGTAATCCTCACAAATCCCAGCTGGAAGTGAAATAGTCTTATTATCAAATTTAGTAAAGTACAGAGGAAGACACAAGTGGCAATTTGCTGATCACATGAAGGATGCATTTGGCAAGGCTGAAAGGAGTAAACCCACACTGGAGCGGCGAGGCTCCAAGAGTGACTGCCACACTCTGGGCGGCATAATAGGTACATTCTACCTACTAATCACATCTCAAGACATTTTTGTAGTTCTCAGAATAGCTAATGAGTAGTTGTCTAGATCCGCCACTGACTGAAATCGTGTAGGACACTGTTAAATAAAGGGGAAAACATTCCACGCAAGGGCAATTTGGCTTCCATTCAGGAATGTAGGCTTTCTACATCTTTCACTTTTTTTCCTTCCCACTTTGCAGCTTTAGATTTGCAGCCTAATGTTCTGAAAACCTACATTGTGTTTTGTGAAAAGCAAGAGGGCTTTTTGTGTATTTGAACAGTTTGTCACTCTCTTAAATTTCTAATACTTTCTATCTAGTTATTGTTCCATCTTGTGCCTCTCAAATGCAAGATCCATTAAGTTTCAACTTCCTCTGAATAGCATCAAGTATAATGTCATTTGCAAATAAGAGCTTCAAATGCTCTGAATGACAGAATGATGATGTTGACCTGTGGTCTCAGTAAAGAACTGAAAATGGGTTTTGTTGTTTGTTTGCTTGTTTGTTTGTTTTTTAAGTAACAGAAAAAATATGAGTTTGGTACAAACTAACTTTTGTCTCTAAATGATAATTGTTTTACTTTAAGAGATACATAATGAGTATAGTTGAAAATTCTTCAGAATAATTTTCATGGTGCTTCTTAATTCAACATAAAATATTTGAAAGTACCCAGGTTGCATAGATTGAATGAGGTTCTTTTTTCATAGGTTAGAGAGTATGTCCTATGCTTGATTGTCAGTGTCTGGGTTTGATAAAAATATAAACTAGAACTCTTAGACATTGATCCTGGAATATGATGTTGTTTAACTACTAGCCAAAAGTTTGTTGTATTTAGTATGCTAAATATGCTGTTATTAAGGGATGAAGTAATTCTACTCGCAAATTCTTACAAAAGATAGATGAAGAATTCATATCCAAATAAAATACCAATTGTTTATAGTGGCTGTGTTCATAATACTAAAAACCTGCAGGCAAACCATACATCAATTCACAGAATGCAAAAGAAATTTTGGTATAAAATGGAGCTATACAAGCAATAAAAAATAAATGAGAGGGCTGGAGAGATGGCACAGCTGTTAAGGCACTTGCCTGCAAAGCCAAAGGATCCTGGTTTGACTCTCTAGGACCCACGTAAACCAAATGCACAAGGGGGCCAGATGCATCTGGAGTTCATTTGCAGTGGCTGGAGGCCCTAATGTACCCATTCTTTCCCTCCCTCTTTCTCTCTCTCTCTCTCTCTCTCAAAATAAATAAATAATATTTAAAAATGAAATTTAAAGAAAATTTAAATGAATGAGAAAGGCAAAAGAAGTATACATAATATATTATGCAACACATTTCTTTTAATCTGTGATACATATATATGCATACACACACACATATATATATATATATTCCATTATTAATAGAAATCAGTTATTGCTTGGGAATCAGCTTGATGTCAGCAAAGAATCCAAGGTAACATAGGTATGAAAACAGTTCTCTATGTTCATTAGGAAGGGACTAACACTCAGCATACATTTGTCAAAACTGTCAAAACAACACATTTAAGTGGGTGCATTTTTCTCTATATATCACACTGCCTCATATTCTCCTTTCATAAAGCCTACAAATGGTACAACACTTTTTAATGAAAAGTTAGACCAACATGTTTGTCTTACATTGTAGACAATAATAAATATGTTTAATAGTAGTTTTCTAATATATAAATACTTTTCATGTGCATATTTGCCTTCCTTTGCATATGTGTCAGTTATTTCTGGCTAGTGTGTTTGCTTATTTGTTTCTTTCTTTGTTTTTGAGAGCAAGTTTTACTATGTGATCTAGGCTAATCTTGATCTCCCAATCCTCCTGCCTCAGCCTCCAGAGAGCTTGTATTATAGGCATGTATCTCACCTAGTTGCAGTATAGTCTTCAAAAATCTGAATTAAGCCTTTGTCTTTCAATCATTATCTGACTTTTACCTCTACTGACATTTGTGGAGTAATGTTTACCTATTTTCTTCTCTAATATTTTTTAAATATTATACATGATAAAAAGTCTTGCTTTACTCTGTCTGATAAAGATTTTGACTTACCATTGTTTATTGTTTTTCTTTTGCTCATGATTTCATTTTTTTCTGCAAAGTTTCAGCTCCTGCTGTGTTTTATTCCATCATATTTCAACTCTAAAGATATCTATTTATTGAACTGCATATTTTTAATCTCTTTGAGGTTGTTCACAATATGTTATGCCAAATAACATTTTTGATTTTCTAATGCAACATATTCCAAATGTTTGTTTCTGGACTCTATCTTTTGCTTATTATATTAATTTCTCCCTTTTCTCAAAGTTATTTAAAGATATATTTTATTTGGCTGCTTTCTATCACTTGTAGTGGCATTGAATTGATTCCACTGAGATCCAGAACATCCCTTGAAAAGTGAAGCTTATGTACTTATGGCCTTAGGAGAGGGTGTGACCTGAATTTAAATTTTCAGTTGAATGACAGGAGGTTGTTGATTTGTAATCATATCTGAGACTTTCAGTCCTTAGGAACAGAAAAATGTACTACATGAATGCAGCAGTGCCGATTTGGGGTGTGGGTGTGTGTTTCGTCATCCATTGTCACCATACTTTGCTTGGATGTTGATCCACTGGCTACATGTTTGGGGTTTTTCCCTTGTTTTTCATGATGGACTAGGGTTTCTGCATCGATGACTGTGGTTGCAGAGCTATGACTCATACTCCTATGTCCTTTTTGTCTCCTGCATCTTCCTCCAGCTCTTAGTATTTTCTCTAGCAATCTAAAATACACAACATTTATACCTGGTTTTTTTATCTCATTTGCATCTTTATACGTACTGTTTATCAGACCTTTCTCAGTGATATTTTAGAAAAAGAATATCTCATTGTAATATCTGGAAGTTACATGCTAAATTTTACAATTCAGCATAAATTTTACTTTTTGTGAGATGGTCTTTAGTCTATTTTAATTATCTGAAGTAGAGAGATTCAAGTAAAATGTATGTACTCTGCTATCTTTACTGGAAGCTCTGAATTATGACTCTAAGAATTTAAGATTTCATTAAAAAATAGTTAATGATGCTGTTTTGAGCATTTTAACAATGACACAATTTTGTTCATACACGTAATCAGATTTGGCTTCATTTTTCCTACAGGAAAGGCTCTGGTTTTCATTTCTTAAAATTGTATTTTATAAATATAAATAATTACTTGGTGGCTAAAAGTCACATACAGAAGACTATAGAGAAGCAGATTATAGGCTAAGAGAGATGGCTTAGCAATTAAGGTGCTTACCTTTGAAACTTAAGCCCCGGGTTCGATTCCCCAGTGCCCATGTAAGCCAGATGCACACAGTGGCACATGCGTATGGAGTTCATTTGCAGTGGTTATAGGCCCTAGCATGCTCTATCTCCTCTCTCTCCCACTCTCTCTGTCAAATAAATAAATATTTTGAAAAAGAAAGATCAAAGGCAATGCAAATGGGAGGTACTGGAGGGAATCTAAAGAAGAGAGATTTATAAATGTTAAGTATAAGCTTAATGTTGGCTGGCATTCTGTTGAACCCTTTTTGTTAAAAAAAAAGTTTAAAAGTGGCAGACTCCAAGGAGATGGTGAATTGAGCAGAGATAACAGTGGTTATGAAAAGGAACTGAGAAAGTCAATAAAAGCAAAGATGAAGCTTGCCTTCAGGGACAGCTAAGCCATCAGTGGGAATGACAGGAAAATCACTGAAGAAGATGTGCCCCAGCTTATGATGATAAGTAAAAGATTCTCTTTCAAGTTACTCAGTTGTCAGTATTTCATCTCAATTAATAAATGCTTTTGAGTGCAAATATGAATTCCATTAAACATTGAGTAGAATATTTCGTTCCCTTTAAACAAAGATTTAGGGTCTGCAAAACAAAAATTTAGAAATTTCAAGATAATAATATAAAAATGATGAGAAAAAAAATGGAAGGACAGTTTAAATCAAAGGTAAAAATATGTAAGCTAATTGTTCTAGATTAAATTATGTGCCACATAATAATGCTTAGTTTAACAAGAAGCAACATATCTGACAATGATCCTGCAAGATGGTAATAGAACTGGACATTCTTATTGTCTCCCAAAGTCATAGACATCATGAAATAATAGCACAATTTTTTATCCTATGGATGATTTTAGAGAAGACAGATTTGAAGCTAAGCTATAGAAGAGAGCACACAAGGAAGAAGATGTTCTGGAAGGATGCTGGAGCATTATAATTATACAAATTACTAGATTCCAAACAATAATAGGAACATTTTCAAACTCTAGAAAGCAGAAACAGAATATGTTGCAAAACATTGCAAATATGAAGAACATTTTGGCAAAAGAAGTCTATTGTTCAGGCCTGGAAGTGTGTGCAGTGAAAGTGGTCCACCACACAAACAGCACGCGGACAAGGGTTAGAGCTAGGAAGAATTTTGTGCTTAACATACATTAAAGCATTCTTAAGTAATACAAAGCAACAATAATAGCCAAGCATACATTGAAGCTAGGGGATGCGTTGTTTACTAGTGCAAGCTCTAAATTTAAATTGATATTGGGTACCCGAGTCCAACAGAGGGCAGATGGTCTTAACCTTTGGTTTAACACTGCTCTATGAGAATGACTAGTAGCCTCCTGTGTCCTTGGTTTGATAACTGACATCAATTCTCAATAGTCAAAGGTTGAACTGATATTTATCTGAAAGAACAAACACTCCCCCCTTTCTTTGTGTAAATATTTGGTATGACATAAATACACTGCTAGATTTAGTAACACAAGGATGTGTTATTGCTAGAGGATGCTTTTTGATTTTGGGTGAGTGCTAACAATTTTTGTACATAGCATCTCCATTACAATAGGTAGGGATTCATTCTGAGAAATATATTAGGAGATGTTGTTATTCTGCAATTGTCATAGAGTCAAATTGTGTACCAGTCACTCCATGTGTCTTCCCAGAGCAAAGAACACAGTGAACATGGCTGCTGCTGACAAGACATGCCATCCGGCTTTACCATAAATGCCATACATACATTTATACATATTGCTTTACTGTACATATCGAACATACATACTTTTTTTTTTACCATATATACATAGATGCAGAATGTGATAGAGATTAGGGACGCAAAATTGAATTACGTAATCTCAGTTTTCAGTGGTCCAAGTCTTAACAAAGTCATAATTTTTTGGAGGAGAAGGAAAAGTTTTTTGTATGATCTACAAGAAAATTAAATTCACTCTGCAGGAGTCATGCAAAGAGGTTGTCATTTTAAAAGTCTTTGAAAAGATATTGAGTCATCAGTCAAAATCATAGTTGTTTATTGCATATAATTTTCTTCCTTTTGTATGTATTTTTGTCTATTATCTCATTGCTTTTGAAGAACAAACTTCTTGTTGAAGAAATGATTTTAATTATTATCTTTGATGAGGTGTTTTTTTTTTTAACTGCAAGGAAGAAATTAAGAAGGTTTGGATGTCAAATCAAAGACTGATTATATATACTGCATTCTTGTGAAAGAAAATGAAGATATACAAATGAAACTTTTAAAGACCTGTAGCCATGGGAAGTATAAGTGAATTCCTATTTCTTGTGTTGGGGTATGAATTCAAAATTTTCTCCTACAGGCTCATGTGTTGAATTATTGGTACCCAGCTGCTGGTGCTATTCTGGTGGAGATTTTGGCTTGTTGAGCGAAAGAAGGTAGGCAAAGAAGGCCCTAGGAGGCAGCCTTTGAAGGTTCTTCCTGATATGTCATCACTTGTTCACTTTCCTGTACCCTGTCTACCATGGGATGTATATATTCTCCTATACAAAAACACACACACACACACACACACACCCTCACACACCCAGCACACCCATGTTCTGCCCAAGCATAGTGGTCAAGCAACTGTTAGTAAACCCTTTGAAACTGTGGGCTGAATTAAATGTTGTGATTCTTAAATTATTTTTATTTTTTGCTTTGGCTTTGGTCAGTTATTTCATCATGATGAGACAGAAATAACCATTATAGCACATATGAAAAGGCATTTCAATATCTATCTAAAAAACAGGAAGTAAATGGTTGAGATCTCATTGAAGAAAGAGAACAGGAAATGCCACATGCAAGAACAGAGATTACAGTGAAGACATGGTTTGAGACAGTTTCAGAAGGGTTTTCTAAAGGTCTGTCATATATAAATGTCCTTTGAAATACAGGGCATATTTGTAATAATAAAATGAAGTTATATATTGAATATTTTGACGTAAAAGTTACACAGTCTATACTCCCACATTTAGCCCCATGAAAATGCTGAATAGCCAGGACAATGACCCCATGGTAGACAATTTCCCCCTAAGGGAAAGACTCCTCTACTTATCCAGTTAGGTAGATTTCTTCCTCAATATCTGATCTTTATACTACATTTAGATTATACCTTTGATTGGAAAAATACGCCATTAGTACCAAAAGACCCCTCAAACCTTTGGGTGCCTTAATATTAAAAGTGAGTATCACTGGAATCTTCAAACTTTCAAAAAATTTTCCACAATATTTGTGTTTTTGTATGTGTGTGTGTGTGTGTGTGTGAGAGAGAGAGAGAGAGAGAGAGAGGAGATAACATAAATAAGAAAATACAACAGAAGAAAAAAATCACCTCACAAATTAACATATCTTCAGAATTGATTGTGAAAATCCATAAAAGAAGAAAACAAGGTTTTAACAAAGGAAATTTGTTTACTAAAGCTGAGCTTTTATAGGTAATGAAGTATATTTTCCAAAATTTAAAATGCTCCATATTTAATTTAGGATACTAGAACTAAAACATAAAATAAATTAAAGGTTAAAATAAATTTGCTGTTCAATATGAAAGGCCTCAGAAAACATAAATTTATGAAATGATTTCTCAGAATGTTCTTAAAGGTTCAGCCCAGTAACAAGGAGGGAGAAAGCAAAAAGGGGTTTGGGTTAGAAGAGGGTGGAAACAAGAAAGACCTGAGTAGACATGCAGCAACTGTACAGATAATTGTCTCACCTAGACTAGAGAAGAGCCATGCTGTGTCCCCGGATGGCAATGATAATAAATAAATATATACATAAGTAGATGATAGACATGGAGGTAGATAGATCGTAGATAGGTAGGTAGATAGATAGATAACGTATAGATAGATACATGTAGATAAAAAGAGAATTTGAGAAACTGAAGCATCTAGCAAAGTAAACCCAGCAAGACCAACACTAAATTGTCTAGTTATATGTCCGAAATGCAGGGTAGACAATACTTTGGGTTGGAATACATAGGGGATGAGTAAATTTGATTATCAAATTCATTAGACTGAGAAATTTCTAAGTTAGTAAAAGACACCTCTAGGTATTTCTAAGAAGTTGTTTTCAGAAAGGATTAGCTTAATGGGGAAAACTTAACCTGAAGGTGAGAGGCCCAGATGGAAAAAATAAAGAAAAAATTTTAAGTACAAATGCACCTTATAACATATGCCACAATTTGTAGCATATGTAAAAATCCTACCATCAGTATGGATAAGAATAGGTTGTAACTAGTGAGATTATTCTCAAGATGGAGATTTATAGGACAGTGCATGTGAGATTAATCAAGTTCATATATTTCCAAATAATATATAGATCTGGAGCTGCTGGGGAGACAGTCTAGCAGTTAAAAGCACTTCCTAGACAAGCATGAGAGCCTGAGTGGACATGAGAATACCTCCTTAGCAGCCATCCCATAGTCCTTGAATCTCTATTGGGTCTCCACTACAACCCATGGTTTATGGCTCCAATGGACCTCCATGAAAGTAATCAAACAAGCCTGCTACACACTGTCCATGGCCATTTTCAAAAAACAAAACCATGTTGCAAATTCAATGACTCTGTCCTGCATTTGGTATACTTCATAGTACCAGCTGAGCTACCAATTTGTTAATCTGGGGGGGGGGGAGGGAATAAGCCAGACTTTGAAGAACAAGACACTCAGTCAGTATTTATGCCTCTTATTTCAAAATAATCTGCCTTCATCCTATTGTTCCATTGTAGGTCAGTTGGCCCAATCTCAGTTGTTGAAATCTTTCAAATATTTGCAGCTGGACAGGCAGCAGTTTTGCCCCAAAGATTTCATTTATTTCTGTGCCACATTCTTCTGCTCACACCAGTCTATTTCTATGCAATGTATCCCTGAACAAGTTCTCAGGACACAGGCATAACAGCAGGTCTCTCAAACAAACTGCCTTTACCCCAGTCCAGATGAAACTCTTTTTTGCCCTGGTAAGCCAAATATCACAGTCCATAGTTCTTACTGCATTCAGGTTTTTCAACTCTGATCAGAATAGTTCATCAAGCTACATACAGCACTGCAAGGCATCTTGCAGGCCAAGTTTTCAAGTCCTTCCACATTCTTCTCTCAAATCAGCTCCAAAAAGCCAAAGCCACACAGTCAGGTTTCTAGCAGTAATGACCCCACTTCTCAGTACCAATTTTACTATTGCAGTTACCTTCATATTGCTGATAGAAATCTTCCAACCAAGAGCAGCTTTTGTTAGGAAAGGGTTTATTTTGGCTTATAGACTCAAGGAGGAGATCCATGATGGTAGGGGAAGCCTTGGAAGGAGCAGAGGCTGGACATCACCTCCTGGCCAACATCAGGTGTACAACAGCAGCATGAGTGTGTCAAACACCAGCAAGGGGAAGCTAGCTATAACACTCATAAGCCTGCCCCCAACAATACACTGCTTCCAGGAGGCGCCAATTCCTAAATTGCCACCAACTGGGGGCTAGCATTCATAACACCTAAGTTTATGGAGGGACACCTAAATTGAACCACCATACCATATAAATACATATAAATCCCATCTTTCTTTTAGGTTCTAAAGAACATGACCAGGAGAAGCAAAATGAGTGTTCTAGAGTTTCTGTTTTGGAAAATGCAAAAAAATGCTTTTGGCTTCAATCAAGTAACTTTTTATTTGGTGCTATCATTTACTTCTAAATAGAGGTATTATTATCAAAGAAGAAAGAAAAATATTTGAGGGATAGAAGATAAATTTCTTTACAAATCTGTGTCTCTCACAAACATATTTCACTCTACAAATCTCCTAGCAGAAGGACCCACTACATACTTGACCACTGACCACTACATTTCTTCTTTAAAAAAAAAAATTACTTCTTTATTTATTTGAGAGAGAGAGACAGACAGACAGAGAGAGAAAGAGAGGAAGAGGCAGAGAGAATGAGCACGCCAGGGCATCCAGCCACTGCAAACGAACTCCAGACACATGTGCCCCCTTGTGCATCTGGCTTACATGGGTCCTGGGGAATCGAACCGAGGTCCTTAAGCTTTGCAGGCAAATGCCTTAACTGCTAAGCTATTTCCCCAGCCCCTACATTTCTTCTTAAATATGTCTAAAAGAAAAAATTATAGCACAACATATTTTATGCATATACATTCATGTCTTTTCAATAAAATGATGTGAAATACAATGCTACTTTGTGGGGGAAAGAATAAAGATTCACTAGCTTATACCCTAGTCTTGATGGAATGGATTGAATGATATATTGTTTGGTTTTATAATTTTTGTAAAATTGTGCCTTGTAATTTTTTTATTGTACACAGTGTCCTTACATCATTCGTTC
Source organism: Dipus sagitta (assembly GCA_036346955.1). Lineage (NCBI taxonomy): Eukaryota > Metazoa > Chordata > Mammalia > Rodentia > Dipodidae > Dipus > Dipus sagitta. The sequence continues at coordinate 54,913,256 of CM070774.1, forward strand.
CTTCCTTCTTTCCTTCCTTCCTTCCTTCCATCATCCCTCCTTCCCTTCCTCTTCCTCTCCCTCTTTGACTTCCTTCCATCATTCCCTCTCATATTTTTCCTACCCTTCTTTCTCCTTTCTTTTTTTTAGCAGGGTCTTGTTATGTTACCTATGTTCCATGTTGGCCTCCAAATTTCTTTTTTTGGCATGAAGGACTAAAATCATGAGCCAAAGTAAATTTTTGCTCCCTTAAGTTATTTTACTCAGATATGTGTCACAGCAGAAAAAAAAAAAAATCTGAACAATTGGAGAGGCAATTAAAAATTCTAGTTAAAAAGGAATAAGTAAAGTATGCCTTGCCTTGGACAGTACTTATAAAATCAGCCAATGGCAGCTTAAGGATTTTACTACTATGCAGTCACAGATGACTTAACTATATGATTAAGTTAAGGTATTATTATCAAACTCCACAACATATAAATAACCTGAATTAAGTAAAATGTAGAAGGAAACCTTAGTGTAAAGTTGTGGGAAACAAAATTACAATCTTTCATCTAAATTATTTCCACAAATTTACAAATCTCAATCAGTTTTATCATTGATTAAGCATTAAGACAGAATGCAATGCACACTACAGGCAATTTTTGCAAAACAGAAAGAAATATCACCTTTTATATAACCAAGTGAAGCAATCTATTACACACATGTTTTCAAGATAAACATTATCTAGTGTTCAAGTAGGAGGATTGACAGCACCATTAGTCACACATAGCTCAGTGATATAACATGGCATTTTCCCTCTGGGTATAATATGACTTTCTTCCTGATGAAGAGAATGCCTGGAGCAGCAGCCATGGTAAACTAATTGAGCAAAACAACACAGTATATCCAGATTTATGGCAATGTAGCTATTGACACTCCCAAGTAGAATGAGGAAGGGGGGCTAATAGGACCCTCACCTGATATTCCATCCATTACTGCTTCCTTCTCCCCACAGCCTATTACAAAAAGATCTTCAGGGATGGTAGATTATGTAGGAAGTGAAAGGTTGACTATGTGGGGACTCCATGATATAGCTTCCTTTAGGACTTTTCCAAGATAGGATCAGATTTATTGGTGATGCAGCTATTTGGGGGTTACCCAAGCTCTGGTAAGTAACCCCCCCCCCCATGGTTGCTCTGTAAGTAATCCCAATAAGATCATTGGTGCCCCAATTTGAACTTTAGTGGAACCTTATTTTGGTTTGCCCTTGGTGCTCTATCTCGGGTAAATGGGTGTTTGTTTGCTTCTCCCCAGAAACAGTTAACATAACCCTTTTTCCTAGCCCATGTCTCCATGACAACAGATTGTGTTGCAGCTTAGAGCAAGAAGTCCCTACCCTTTCACAGAAACCAGGAGATATGAACACTGTTTTCCTTGGTGATCATATCTATAAAGGATGACTTCTGGGTCCCTGAGGAAGACATTCTTAGGTAATAAAGCTGGCCAAAAGCCTACCTACTATTCAAAGAGGAGTTAAATATTTTTCAGTGACAGGAAAAATGTCAGTCTCTCTGGAAAGACATTGACCTTTGAGTAAAAGGAGGGACAGGAAGAATTAAGCATTTTATTTTTATTCTCTATTTGTCCTTTCAGGGGATAATTTTGTTAGTAATGCTGCCTGAGATGTAGCCCTGAAATGGTAAAGGTGGTTATACGTACTTTTACAGATAGAAGGTAAACTAAGAATCTAAAATAATAATAAATATATATTGGAAATAAGAAGAAAGGAAAGCGAAAGTATTATATAAAGAAGATAATTCTCATTTAATGCAGCTAATGAAGAAAGAACACAAGGATCCCATATGTAGAGAACTTTGGAGAACTGAAAGTGAAAACAGTTAATAGAATTAGATATGGATGGCATCAGAAAGTAAAACTTGTCTGAGGACTGTTGCTTATAAATTATAAAAGAGAAAGTATGGCATGTATTTTCAGTAGCCCTACCAAGGTATATCAAAGAGGAAAAATAGAAAAGAAATAAAAAATAAATGAATCAATGACATTACATGAATTTTAAAAACATAAGTTTATAAACTCTTCCTTATTTCTATATAACAAAAGATTAAATATTATATATATATGTATATGTATTTGAATGTGTATGAATTATGTGAAGATACGTGTATGTCTATCTAAAAATATCTCAGATTAAAGAACTTTAAGAAATATTTCAAAACAAATCAAAAGAGCATTGCATATAAGATAATATAAACATCTCCATGCCACCACCCAAAATTTACCCAATTCTTCATTGTGCTCACTTCGAAACCTCTGGTTTGTATTTTATTTCTTTTTTTTGTATTTATTTTTTAATCTTTACTAATGCATATATTTAGTTTTAGATAACACTCCTTTCTTCTCCTCTGCCCCATCTCTCTGCCATACTACCTTATATTCACCCTTTGACTTTCATAACCTTAAGATCTCACCTCCCTATTTTTTTTTCCCCTTGAAGTATTTTTCCCTTTCATGGATGAGAAAGTATTACTAGAAATGGATTATGCATTAGATGTGGATTATCTTGCTTTGAGTCTTTCACAGACTTTTGATATTTCTGATAAAATTGAAGTCTATCTCAGAACAGTCCTGTATTGGAACTAACTAACTGAGATAAGATGGACAATTCCTATTCTGGGGTCAGTCTGTTGGCCTCTGTCTAGATTGGAGGCTTTCTCATGGTCTTTGATTCTCGAGACACAAGGAAACAAGAAAGGAGAGTGTAATGAGTTACAGAAGCCTTTCCTAATGTCTTCTGGCGTATACTGTACTCACAGAGGGGTTTTCTGCCATATGGGAAAAAAACTACCCGAATGAAATATGGGAATGAACTATGGGAAAGATCTGTGGGGATACTTCTGTGGACCTTAAAAAAACTTTAATGAGATGTTTGCTGTGAGATGCTAAATTCCTTGCTGGTAACATGTTCTGAATTTAATCTTATAACCTTATCATCCACCTGCTTAAAGCAATATGACCAGATTTCCTCTGACTTGATGTACTTTTGGCCTGAAGAGCACAAATAACTAATATTGACAAATAATGTTTAGAGAGGCTGACTGATATCAAGCTATGCTCTTTGTCCAATTTCCTCAGTTGTTCTGGTTGGACTTTTGACTCACAAAGCATACATCCATAATAAGTGCTGACCATAGCATCTATAACAACCAGATCAGTGACTAGAACTAGTAACACAGAACTTCAGAAGATCTATAGAAGATGATAGGTGGGTTTAATGTGATTGCATTTATGATCAGAGTGTTTGTGTTCTGGATCAGCAGGGCCCAACAGGTCATACTCCTAAGTTCCTTTCTTTAACAAATGTTTAGGTATTATCCAAAATCAAAAGCCCCTTACCCTTTGCTCATGCAATGTTCTACTTGTTCACATATCAATGTTTCTGTTTTTGGCTGATCAATGAAAATGCCAGTGAGTGCCTGTGTAAAGAAGCTACAGCAGCAGTAAAATCCGAGCAGTGGTGATGGCAGACGCAGCAGGTTCACCCTTGGTTTAAACAAGCTCCAAAGGTCAGTTTCTTTTCCTTTCCCTTACGTTGCTTCTAGAGGCAGTGAGCCCACTCTTGGATAAGACCCCAAGGGTTAGTTTTCCTATGACTCCTAGAAGCAGTTTGCCTACACATTGGTAACTCCATGGGTTAGTTTCTGTCATCTCATGGCTGTGTCCCCCAGTTGGGCACTGCCAATCCTGCACTGTGAGTAGTGCTGGCCTAGAGTGGAAAGACAAGACTTGATTGTTTTACTCTCTTAAGTTTGGGACTTAATATTAAATTTAAATTTAAACATACCTGAAAGTGAACTCTTGAAGTCCACCAAAGAAAATTCCACCTCAATAACTGGCCACTTACTATTTCCTCTAGTTGCTCTGGTGAAGACTTTCAGACATCCTTGGCTCTTGTTTTTCACATATTCTACAGCCATTGAGCAGCAAGCAGCTGCTGTTGGATCTAGACTCTCATCAGCGCCCATCCCCATGCATTACCACACTTTCATGGGTCACTGCTTTAGGTCTCCTTTTATTTACTTATTGTCTTTTGTTTGTGTTGTTTTGCATAATTTTTCCTGAGTTAGAATGCCACAGTGATCTACATTCAATAGCCTTCTAAATCATCTATATTTCATCCTTTCCCTCCACATTCTCAACCCAGCAGAATGAAAAGTTTAAATAAGTCAGAATCTGCTCTTGCTCTACTAAAAATGCTCCATTTCATTCAGATTAAGTATAAATCCTTTTCAACAGCCCATAAACCTCCTCTTTCTCCCTGACTCAGTCTTCTATCATTCTTTTCAACCCCCTCAGCACACCAAACTCACCTGGAAACAAGGAGAACTTGCCCTCACCTCCTGATCTTTGCTTTGTGTCTACTTTCTACCTTGGAGTTTGTCTGCATTTCTTCTCTAGTTCACCTTTTCATATGTGGCCACATCAATGAGCCTTGTCTGGCCAGACTATATGGTTAAACAAGCCCAGACTTCCCCTCTGGTGCCCTTCCCTCCCTTTCTCTGCTTTATGTTTGTGATAATTACTGTCGACTGACATGCTCCGTGGGTATGCTTTGCCTGCATGTGCATCAAGCCCTTCATTCCAACAGAACCACGCCTTTGTCCTTTTAATTCACTGCTTTATTTCCAACATTTGTACAAGAATTACCTTAAAGTGTCATTTCTTCAAAAAAGCCTTTCTGGAACATTCCAAATCTAGTCTTGTGTTAGTGTTGTTTAACTAATGGAACAATTTGGTAAAGTGAAAGAAAATGTGAAAAGAAATCACCTAAATGTCTAGGGAATTTATGTTATATAAATTGTCACAGAGATTAAAAATAAATCCTGAATTTTTCTGCTATTAATGCCCAGTTTAAATAAAAACTGTTAGATTTTATTATACTTCTTTTTTCTCAATTTTTATTAACATTTTCCATGATTATAAAAAATACCCCATGGTAATACTCTCCAACCCCCAATTCCCCCTTTGAAATTCCATTCTCCATCGTATCCCCTCCCCATCTCAATTAGTCTCTCTTTTATTTTGACGCCATGATCTTTTCCTCCTCTTATGATGGTCTTGTATAGGTAGTGTCACGCACTATGAGGTCATGGATATCCAGGCCATTTTATGTCTGGAGGGAGCACGTTGTAAGGAGTCCTACCCTTCCTTTGGCTCTTACATTCTTTCTGCCACTTCTTCCACATTAGATCCTGAGCCTTGGAAGGTGTGATTGAGATGTTATTCAGTACTCCAGTCACTTCTTTCCAGCACTATGATGCCTTCTGAGTCATCCCAAGGTCACTGCCATCTGAAAAGAGAAGATTCTCTACTAAAAGTGAGAATAGCATTAATATTAGGGTATGAATATTAAGAAAAGTGCTTACTGGGCAGTTTGATAAGCATAGTATATACATTTATCCAGGCATCAGCAGATGTTACACCCCTAGAGCTCATGACTACCCCTGTTTTAAGTTTTCAGTATAAGGGATGTATTCCCTCCCATGGAGCAGGCCTCCAGTCCAATTGGAGGGGAGTTGGTTTCCACCATGATAGATGTGCCACTATTGCACCTGTTGGCTCATTTGGCCTGGATGGCCAATTACAAGGCTTGCAGTGTCCACTGTTGAGTATCTTCACTGGTGGTATCTCTTTCTCCCATTGAACTGAATGTAGAATGGCTTCTTACACCTTTCTGTCAGCTGGTCTACATGGAGGAGGTTATCAGCTCAGTTCCAGCAGGATTTATCAGTGGCCTTGCAGCCCAAGTATGTGGAGTCTTTAGCAATAAGGTCTTACCATCTATTCCTGGCGAGAAACCAAGGACCTCGGCAATAGCCTATAATGTTGTGGGGGCATCGGGGACCTCCCTGGCCAACAACTTACTGTAAGGTATCCCATCCCTGGCACTGAAAATTTTCTAGCAATGATCTATGGCTCCTGAGTGTTCCATTGTCCAAAACCAGAGGATTCCATATGATTCATTTATATCCTCTTAGATGTTGATAAGCCCTCCCTCCACCTTTCCTTTACTCAATCTCTTCCCCTGACCTCATTTTGGGCCTTTTCACCCCTATTAATCTATTCTTCTACTTACATATACACAATACCAACCTATTAAGTACCCTTCTCCCTTCCTCTCTCTTCCCTTTATATCTCTTTTGTAGCTTACTGGCCTCTGCTACTGAGTTTTTTCCTTCTCACACAGAAGCCCAATCATCTGTAGCTAGGATCCACATATGAGAGAGAACATGTGGCGCTTGGCTTTCTGGGCCTGAGTTATCTCATTTAGTATAATCCTTTCCAGATACATCCATTTTCCTGAAAATTTCATAACTTCATTTTTCTTTACCACTGAGTAGAACTACATTGTAATGTGCCATATCTTCATTGTACACTCATCAGTTGAGGGACATCTAGGCTGGTTCCATTTCCCAGCTGTTATGAATTGAGTGGCAATCAACATGGTTGAGCATGTACTTCTAAGGAAATGAGATGAGTCCTTAGGATATATGCCTAGGAGTGCTATAGCTAGGTCATATGGTAGATCAATCTTTAGCTGTTTTAGGAACCTCCACACTGATTTCCACAATGGCAGGACCAGATTGCATTCCCACCAACAGTGTAGAAGGGTTCCTCTTTTTCCACATCCCCACCAGCATTTATGATCATTTGTTTTCATGATGGTAGCCAATCTGACAGGAGTGAGACGGAATCTCAATGTAGTTTAGTCTGAATTTCCATGATGACTAGGGATGTAGTACATTTTTTAGATGCTTATATGCAATCCATATTTCTTCATTTGAGAACTCTCTATTTAGCTCCATAGCACATTTTTAATTGGCTTGTTTGATTTCTTATTATTTAATTTTTTGAGTTCTTTGTATATCCTAGATATTAATCCTCTATCAGATGTATAGCTGGCAAAGATTTTTTCCCATTCTGTAAGTTGCCTCTTTACTTTATTCACAGTGTCCTGTGCCATACAAAATCTTTGTAATTTCATGAGGTCCCAGTGGTTAATCTGTGGTTTTATTGCCTGAGCAATTGGGGTTATATTCAGAAAGTCTTTGCCAAGACCAATATGTTGAAGGGTTTCCCCTACTTTTTCCTCTAGCAGTTTCAGAGTTTCCAGTCTGGTGTTAAGGTCTTTAATCCATTTGGACTTAATTCTTATGCATGGAGAGAGAGAAGAATCTATTTTCATCCTTCTACAGATTTGTATCCAGTTTTCCCTATACCATTTACTGAAGAGGCTATCTTTTCTCCAATGAGTATTTTTGGCATTTTTATCAAATATCAGGTGGCTATAGCTACTTGGACTTATATCTTGGTCCTCTATTCTGTTCCATTGATCTACATGTCTGCTTTTGTGCCAGTACCATGCTGTTTTTGTTATTATGGCTCTGTAGTATAGGTTAAAATCAGGTATGATGATACCACCACCCTTATTTTTGTTGCTCAGTATTATCTTAGATATTTGAGGTTTTTTGTGATTCCAAATGAATTTTTGGATTGTTTTCTCTATTTCCATGAAGAATATCATTGGAATTTTGATGGGGATTGCATGAAATGTGTAGATTGCTTTTGGTAAGATTGCCATTTTCACAATATTGATTCTTCCAATCCAGGAACAAGGGATGTTTTTCCATTTCTTAGTGTTTTCTGCAATTTCTCACTTGAGTGTTTTATAGTTTTCATTGTAGAGATCCTTTACTTCCTTGGTTAGGTTTATTCCAAGGTACTTTATTTTCTTTGATGCAGTTGTGAATGGGAGTGATTCTCTGATTTCATCCTCTGCATGTTTGTTGTTAGCATATAGGAAGGCTACTGATTTCTGTGTATTTATTTCGTATCCTGCTACATGGCTGTAGGTGTTTATCAGCTCTCACAGTTTGCTGGTAGAGTCTCTAGGGCCCTTTACATATAGAATCATGTCATCTGCAAATAATGATAACTTGATCTCTTCCTTTCCAATTTATATCCCTTTTATGTGCATCTCTTTCCTTATTTCTATGGCTAAGACTTCCAGTACTATATTAAATAAAAGTGGGGACAGTGGACACCCTTGTCTTGTTCCTGATTTTAGTGGAAAAGCTTCCAGTTTTTCCCCATTTAGTAATATGTTGGCTGTAAGCTTGTCATAAATAGCCTTTATTACATTGAGGTATGTTCCTTCTATTCCCAATCTCTGTAGGACTTTTATCATGAAGGGATGTTGGATTTAGTCAAATGCTTTTTCTGTGTCTAATGAGATGATCATGTGATTTTTGTCCTTCAGTCCATTTATATAATGTATAACATTTATTGATTTGCGTATGTTGAACCATCCCTGCATCTCTGGGATAAAGCCTACTTGGTCAGGGTGAATGATCTTTCTGATATATTCTTGCATTCTGTTTGACAATACTTTGTTGAGAATTTTTGCATCTATGTTGATGAGGGAAATTGGTCTGTAATTTTCTTTTTTTGTTCTATCTTTGCCTGGCTTTGGTATCAGGGTGATGCTGGCTTCATAAAAGGAGTTTGGTAGGATTTCTTCTTTTTCTATTTTATGGAAAAGCTTAAGAAGCAATGGTGTTAGCTCTTCCCTGAAGGTCTGGTAAAATTCAGCAGTGAATCCATCTGGGCCTGGGCTTTTATTATTTGGGAGATCTTTGATAACTGCTTGGATCTCCATGCTTGTTATAGGTCTATTTAAGTGATTAATCTCATGTTGATTTAATTCAGGTAGGTCATATACATCAAGGAAATCATCCATTTCTTTCAGATTTTCATACTTTGTGGAGTATATGCTTTTATAGTATGTCCTTATGATTTTTTGAAGTTCTCTGGCATCTGTTGTAATGTTACCTTTTTCATCTCTAATTTTATTAATTTGTGTCTCTTCTTTCTTTCTTTTGGTCAGATTTGCTAAGGGTTTATCAATCTTGTTTATCCTTTCAAAGAACCAACTCTTTGTTTCATTGATTCTTTGGGTTGTTTGGGGGTTTCTATTTCATTTGTTTCTGCCCTAATCTTCATTATTTCTTCCCATCTACTGATTTTTGGTTTGCCTTGTTCTTCTTTTTCCAAGACTTTAAGGTAAAGCATTAGGTCATTTACTTGCAACCTTTCTAATTTCTTAATATAGGCACTTAAAGCTATAAATTTACCTCTTAGGACTGCCTTCATTGAGTCCCAGAGATTTTGGTATGTTGTGTTCTCATTATAGTTTGATTCTGTAAATTTTTTGATTTCCTTCTTGATTTCTTCATTGACCCTTTCATCATTTAATAGTGTGTTGTTTAATTTCCATGATTTTGTGTATACTCTATAGCCTTTCTTGCTATTGATTTGTAGTTTGATTCCATTGTGGTCAGATAGAATGCAAGGAATTATTTCAATTTTCCTGTATTTGTTAAGATTTGCTTTGTGTCCTAATATATGGTCTATTTTAGAGAATGTTCCATGTGCTACTGAAAAGAATGTATATTGTGCAGCCTTTAGATGAAATGTCCTGTATATATCTGTTAGGTCCATTCCTTCTATGACCTCACTTAGTCCAGATGCCTCTCTGTTTACTTTTTCCCAGAATGACCTGTCAATTGATGAGAGTGGGGTGTTAAAGTCACCCACTACCACTGTGTTTGGTGTTATCTGTGACGTTAGTTCTAATAGCATTTGTTTGATGAATTTGGGGGCCCCCATGTTAGTGCATATATGTTTAGGATTGTAATGTCCTCCTGTTGGAGGGTGCCTTTAATCAATATAAAGTGTCCTTCCTTATCTTTCCTAACTAATGTTGGAAGTCTACCTTGTCAGATATTAGGATAGCAACCCCTGCTTGTTTCCTATGTTCATTTGTTTAAAACACCGTTTTCCAACCTTTCACCCTAAGATAGTGCCCATCCTTCATAGAAAGGTGGGTTTCTTGGAGGCAACAAACTGAAGGATCCTGCTTTTTAAGCCAGTCTGCAAACGTATGTCTTTTGGTTGGGGCATTGAGGGCTGTTGATATTAAGAGATATTATTGAAAGGTGTGTATTATTCATTTTTGCCATTTTTTTTGTAGTTCTTCCACATTTACCTTTGCTCTCTTGTGTTAACTAGTATTTGAGTATTGTTTATTTTTTCCCAGTTCTTTATATGTGTGCTTTTCTTTTTCTTCAGCATGGAGGGTTCTTTCAAGTATTTTCTGTAGAGCTGGTTTTGTCTTCAAATACTCCTTTAGCTTGCTTTTGTCATGGAATGTCCTTATTTCTCGGTCTATTTGAATAGATAGCTTTGCAGGATAATGTAACCTTGGTTGACAGTTGTTAACTTTCAGAACTTGGAATACATCACTCCATGCCCTTCTGGCTTTCAAAGTTTGTGTTGAGTAATCTGCTGTAATCCTGATAGGCTTGCCTTTGTAGGTAACTTGATTTTTCTCTCTGACTGCTTTCAATATTTTTTATTTGGTTTGTGTGTTTAGTAGTTTCATTATAATATGGTGAGGAGAGGTTCTTTCCAGGTTTTGTCTGGCTGGTGTGCTAAAGGCTTCCTGTGTCTGCATTGGCACCTCTTTCCCAATTTGGGGAAAGTTTTCTTCTATGATTTTGTTGAAGACACCTACTATGCCTTTGGAGTGAAAAATCTTCTCCTTCTATTATGCCCTGGATTCTTATGTTTGATCTTTTCATAGTGTCCCAAATATCTTGCAATTCCCACTCATACTTTTCTATTAGTTTGTCTTTCTCTTTGTTGGACTGTATTAGATCTGCCACCTTGTCTTCTAGCTTAGATATTCTGTCCTCTCCTTCATCCATTCTACTGGTGAGATTTTCTACAGAGTTTTTTTATTTCATTAACTGTGTTCTTTATTTCTAGTAATTCTAACTGGTTTTCTTTATTATTTCTATTTCCTTATTTATGTCTAGTATTGACCTCTTTATTTCATTTAGTTGGCCTCCTGTGTCTTCTTTGCTTCCTTTGATTTCTTCTTTGAGTTCTTTGAACATATTTATAATCATTCTTTTGAAATCTTTCTCAGGCATTTCCTCTAACTTGTTCTCACTGGAGATCATTTCTAATGCATTAATACTTTTTGGTGGATTTATATTGTCTTGAATTTTGGTGTTTCTTGTGTTATAATGTATATATTTTTGCATCCTGGATTATTTAATGATTGGATTTTCTAGTTAGTTGGGTATTATTAGATGTATCAATCAATCTGATGTTATATATCTTCAGGGTAGTAGCTTAAGGAGCTAGGTGTGGCTATCAAGACTCTCAGAGTATCTACAAAAGTGACTCTAAGTGTTGGGTTTGCATGCTATGAGAGTATTCAAGTAGGCTGAGTGGAACCAAATACAGATAGTTTCTAAAATTTAACCAAACAATATACACTTTCAATGAAAAACAGCACAGAGTATTTATCCAAGAGTAGGTATTATGACAACCAGATCCTCTGCCTGTCCCTTAGTCTGTATGGTGCCTCACCCACTCCCTTAATCCTGACAACAAGGAGGTTAAGATTTCTGGTCTGTAGAGGTTTCCAAGTCAGCTTGTGACCAGGTGAGACCCTCCCCTAATGTATAATAGAACAGGAAACAAAGCCACTATAAATCAAGAAGCAACAAATAACAAGCCCAAAATACAGCTTATTTAAGAATGACCATCCATCAGATTTAACATATAATTTATCCTGATATGGAAGGTGCAATTAGCACTTCTGGTTCAGGCTTATATGCCAGGCTTATTAGGCGGGTACTGTCTTGGTGTAATCCCAGTTACCTTTTGGGATGATTTTGGTCTCAGTTATGCTTCGGCCCTGCTGTTGGTTCAAGTAGGCATGGTTGGGTCCCTGGACTGCTGCTCTGTTCGCTGGAGCTGGGCACTGGTGGTGGGGGAGGGGAGGCTGCCGCTGCTGCTCTAGTTCTCTAGCTGTTCCACATGTTCTTCTACCTTGTGATCTGCTCCTCTGTTGTTCACTGCCATTCTCCCTTCATGTTTCTTGAGTTTGCAGAGAGCTCTGGTGTGAGTGGAAAATCTCCTCACCTGGCTTTTCTTGTGGCTCCAGCTAAGCCTGGTGGCTGGCTAGTGCACTGCTGCTGTGGTCCCGTGCATGGACTTGCCAGAGCCACTTCTGCTGGCCTGTGTGGGCTCTTAATGCTCTGGATCTCTCCTACTTCTCCGCTGCCATTTCAATTTCCTATGCACCTCACTTTTTAGTAAAAGTGTGTATTTTGCTGGTTTTTTTTTTTTTTTTTTGGCTTTTTCCCCCCTAGGCTGCTTTGGTGTAGTACCTATACCACCATCTTAACCAGAAGTCCACTATTATACTTCTTAATCATTTCAAATTCATGATGCAATGAAGTAAAACATAAATATTTAATTATGTCTGTTTTGAGGTTATAATAACAGATACTGGCAATAAATATTTCAGATGAGCTATATTGATGCAATGTCACCATTTAAAATATTTTGACTAAAAATAATATGTACACAACAAAAAAATATTTTCAAGACCAAAAAACTTCTGTGGGTGAACTTGTCTGTTCTCATATAGGTAGCCTGCCAAGAATAAAATGAATCATTAAATATTAATAACCATCAATTTCCTGTATAGCTCTCCTGAAAACACTTACCACAGCTCATAAGCTGGTCACCATTGCCAAGGAGTCATGCTTAGCTTCTAGTGTTGGACTGGATCCCTTAACGGAGAACACAGTATTTTCACCTTTAGCAAAGTCTTGTCTTGAAATTTAAATCAGAAGTTTCTAATAAGGTCTGTGTTTCCTATGAGTATTGACCTTTCAGTACCTTTCATTCATTTTCATGCCCACCCTTTCCTACAACTGGGCATGTATTTTTCTAAATAGAATGTTGAATTTCATCTTTGTGCATCATTAATACCACACTGCATCAGTTTTCTGTGGCTGCTATAAAACATGGCTACAAACTTGCTGGCTTAAAACAACAAATATGTATCCTGGCACAGTGTGGGAGGTCAGAAGTATTAAATCACTTTCACTCTGCCAGGATCCAAGTGTCAGCAGGGCCTTGGTGAGGAGGCTCAGAGGAAACCCTCTCCTTTGCTTCTGAGAGCTGTTGTCACTTCTTGGTCTGTGGCCGACTCTTTTTTTTTTTTTTTTTTTGGCACCCTCTTCATACTGTCATCTTCTCTCTGTGTGCTATCATGCCCTCTGCCTCTCTCTTATAATGAATCATGTAATTTCATCTGGGGAGACCCCCAAAATGGAGTAAGTGCCTCCTCTCAAGAAATACACAAAAGCTCCATTGTACTATGCCTCCATTTTTAAGTGATTTGAATTTAAGGAGGAAGACTATTAAAAAAAATATCATTTATGAAAGATTTTTTAGCATCTCTTAAAGTACTCTGGCATATCTCTATGAGACAATATGTATGGCAACTTGATAATTATTAAGCAATATATCATTTATTATTCAAGAGACATAGAAGGAAAGAAATGTACATGTTATTTGGCCTATGATGAAACTTTTTGTTCACCTGAAACTCTGTGCTGATCATCAGCCCAAGCATAGCAGAAACATGTACAGAAAGAAGTTCTGTCATTTGTTTGTTGACTATACCTATCATGTATCTGTCATGACAAACTAAGTGACAAAGGACAACTGGTCCTCTGCAATAATGCATAATGATGCCTGTGTAAAATACTTCAGTTTCATCATAGCAAAATACTGAAGTAATCAGATTGTTTGCAGAATGGAAGAGGATGCTCTTCTTATGTTCTCTGTGCTTTCTGTTTTCTTCTTCTTTTACTTTTCACATTTTCTATGATCCTGTGTGTCATAAGGGGGAAAAGCACATATGAATTAGAGTAAGGGACAGAAAAACAAGTGTGGGCATATTTTACTCGGAATGATTTACCCCCAAATTATGGGAACTGGTATTGGTTCTGCTAAAATGAATTGAGAAATAAAAAATAATAATTTCTGGCTATAAAACTGATTAGCATAATCTAAAATTATGGTAGTAACACAGTGCCCTGCATTGGGAAAAATAAACTGGAACTAATACCATGAAGCCATAAGAAAACACCTGACTACAAATAAAGCCATTTTCTCACAATTTGAGAGCAAGTCAAACTTTTCCAACATAAGTATAAATAATAATATTTTGCTCCAGAGGAAAGTTAACTTTCAAGAAAATTCCATTAGTGTATATTCAGGAAGGTAATAATGTTTTCCTTAGATCTAATAAAACAAGTTTCTTGATAAAACAATGTATAGAAAAATTATTTCTGAAATACCCTACTCATCTTTAGTACCTATTCCAAAAGTTTCCTTTGTGATTTTCATGCACTTTACCAATCTTTGTGTACTATTTTCTTTCTGTCGTCAAAGCACTTTGAAAAGCAGGATAGCTTCTTTTCTGCAGTCTGATAACACATATCTACCTATGTGGGTAACTTCTCTCTTTTCTGATGCAATACAGGCAAAAACAAAAATTGCTGCATTCGGATTGTATCTTTTGTAGAAGTGCACATATTCACATATGTCAACAATATAAGTAAGATGATGGGAGGGCACATAAACTGACAAAATAATACTTTAAACATGTTACTTCCATTACTTCCTTTTATTGTTATTTGTTGTGTGGAGCTGACAATTGAACCCAGGGCCTTGGTGTGCTAGGTGGGCACTTTAGTGCTGATACACTTCAGCACTTCCATATTTTTTTATTGAGATAACTATGACAAAGCAATCTGGTAAAGGTATGAGTATTTGCCTTTTGTATGCTCTTTTGTTCTCACCACATAGTCATAAAAATTCATTCCCCCTAGTGTTTCTAAGAGCTTATTCACTTCTATGTCACTGAACTCTGGGATTCTCTTACTTCTACAGGACACGAAGGTAACTTTTGTTTTCCAAAGCATTTATCTATGTCTTAAAACAGGAATGGCTAAAAATAAGAGGTAGTAAAATGTATATTACTGAAGGGAAAGAGCCCTAGACTAGGAAAGGAAAAGGAGTTGCATGCTATGGCCCACCAGATCCCTGCCATCCACTAGAAGTACGCGATTCCTGTGTGTATATGCAACTGAGAGCTACGTGCAACACGCGGGCATCTGGCAAAAGTTCCTAAGCAAATTTCGTGTTCAGTTGGGTTGATTAGCACTAGGGGATACCAACTGAGTTTCCAGAGAAGAGCAGCAGATGAAAAACATTGCCAGGTGACATGTTTAACTGAATTATTTAGCAAGTATATCAACACACCAAGCACTTTGTGCTGAAAAACAAACCTGCCTACCCAGTTTCCTCAGAATTACAGACGACTTGAAGTCCATGTTCAGTACATTGTGGCAAATCTCCCCTGAGCAAGAAGCATGAACTTCTGCAGACCCAGGTGAGAAATGATCAGGCTTTTTATAAAATAATAATAATGATACGGTATTTCTTCCCTTGCGTATCATCAATCATTTTTGGCCTACTATATTCACAAATGCAGCACGAACATGGCATGGACCAAAACTCCTCATAATTTATGTTTTGTCAGTTACAAATCAGGAAAAATACTGTCATTTCTTTTACAAGACTTGAGAATCAAATTATTTACCTTGATTTAAAAAAAAAAAAGTAAGATCTGAGTTTTCATAAAATGAGAGTGAGATTTTTCAATCTCGTCATTGCTAAATATTAGGGGAATCTTGCCATTGATTCATTGATTTGTTGTTGCTGTGACTGCGGGACCGCTGCTGAGAATTGCATGAGATGCTTAGATTCTGTCCATAAGATCAAGTACCTTCCACCCCTCCTTTGTGACAACCAAAAACAATTCTCCAAACTGTGCTCGGTGTCCACTAGAGGGCAAAATCAGCTCAGTTGGGAACCAGTGGTAGACATCTCTCTACAAAGTCCCCTCAACTTTAATGTCTCATAATTAAATCTATGTCAGTGAACATTGAGAGAATGTTTTAGACTTCACTAGGAAACACCGAGGTCATTGTGTTCATTCATTCAGCCAAGTTTATTAAAGATGACACCATCCCACAAGGGCTGAATTTGAATGATAGGGGTGGAAGTCAGCTGTACACATAAATAACATTTTCAATATCCTACCAACCAATGATCTTAGGATGTGGAAATAAGAGTAGCACCAGGTAAATCTGAGAATGAAGAGCAGCAGTTTCGTGGGTTTGTTTGAAAGCAAAATAGGCCAGTTAAGAAAACTGTGCCACCAACTCAGCAAAGATGTGCCTCTTACTAATGTGGTTTACATTTTCATTACTACAATCATAACGTTTTAGAGTTTGAAGGGACCTCAGAGATCACCTAATACCATCACCCTCATTTTACAGATGAGGAACTCAAATCTTTCTTTACTCCCTGTGTATTACTAAGAGATGTAACAGAAATAAGCAAGAAAAATCTAAATTGATGTCAATTGCAGCAGGAGGTTCTCAGTTTATACATTAAGTTTTAAAGGGAATAACACAGAGTATGACCTTCTGCTAAATTAGGAAAGAACTGCTAATATGCGTAGCAGGATATTGCACACAAGATTAGAACGATGATGCCCTGGAGGGTGTATGAAAATCTTATGTGGGAAATTCAGTGTGTGGGAAGAATTTCCATAGTTCTGAGTACAGCATTTTAAACACAATAGTTAAAGGAAGCATATACATACAGTGGTTTCATAACTACAAGCTTCAGTCTAAATTGTTTTGTGTACATTATTTTTAAAGACAACTAATAAAGCACAACTAACTCATTGTTGAGGTATCTGGTAATTTACAGGGCAAAGCATTTAATTCAAAAGCCTGTAATACATGAGGGCAAAATAAGTGTGTCAGAGGATAAATATAGAATGATAGTTGCCTTACTATCTGCACATATAACCTGAAACACAGTTGTGAGAGCTCTCACATACTATGATACATATTGTGATTATTAAAGTGCTGAGGAAATCAATTGGAAACTCCATCAGAAATTCATTTCCTGATTTTAAAGATAACTGCTCAGATTTAATTACACAAACATTAAAATTAACAAGCAAGGAATGTGTACTGAGGATGGAATTGAGGAAGGCTGAGAATTGGGATAAAATAGTATTATGATTTTTATAAATAAATGTTGTTTTCATTCTATTTATTTGACACAGAGAGAGAAAGAGGCAAAAGGAGAGAAAAAGAGAGAATGGTCACACCAGGGCCTCTAGCCACTGCAAACAAACTCCAGATGCATGTGCCACCTTGGGTATCTGGCTTACATGGGAACTGGGGATTTGAACCTGGGTCCTTAGACGTTGCAGGCAGGCACCTTAACCATTAAGCCATCTCTTCAGCCCTTTAAAAAATACTTTTCATTTTATTTATTTATTTGAGAGAGAGAAAGAGGTATTAGACATTTTAATGTATTCCTATGAAAAGATTTAAGGATTAGGAACATATCTCAGTGGTGTTTGCCTCATGAGTGAAAAGACCTAAGTTCAATGTCCAATACCCAAATAAAAATGCCAGGTATAGTGGGATATAGCTGTTATCTTAAATCTGGGGAGGCAGAGATAGGATGATCCATGGAGCTCACTAACAAGTTAGTTTAGCACAACTGGTGATCTCCAGACCAAAGAGAGACCATGCTTCAAAAAACACACAGATGGGCTGGAGAGATGGCTTAGCAGTTAAGGCACTTGCCTTCAAAGCCTAAGGTTCAATTCTCCAGGTCCCATGTAAGCCAGATGCACATGATGGCACATGCATCTGGAGTTCGTTTGCAGTGGCTAGAGGCCCTGGCGCACCCACTCTCACTCTCTTTGTCCTAAATAAATAAATAAATAAATACACACAGATGGTATTCTTGAGGATAACAGCTGAGGCTGTTATCTTACCTTCACATGCATGCACACACATACATGTACACATATACACAAACACACACACCACATGTATGTGAACATACATACAATTTGCACACATTACACATATGCAAAACTAATAAATAAAATATTTAAAATGCTTTTCTTACCAAACAGTTAACATAAATTCTAGATGTCAGCCCTATAGTATTTGTTATAGTCGCTAATTGTGAAAAACTTTTTATTTATGTACTATTATTAACCCACTGTTTGCATTTTGATATTTTATTTTATTCTATGCCACTTCTCTGTTAAACAGACTAGACCACTTTCATAAATTTCTGAGTAAAGTTTTTCTTGTATAAAGAAAGTGTGAGGAAGAGCTAATGATTGAACTTTGAATTTCAAAGGTCCAGTTTAATGAACTGGTCTACTTCAATACAGATGCCCATACCCTAAAGGGTTAGGGCACTGCCTATACAGGTAGTTAAAATTGGGCCATTCTCTCATAAGCAATCAAATTTTGTCACATATGCCACCATTATTGGCAACCTGGCACATACACACAAAAGCCTCAGTAACATCACAAAGCCTCAGTAACTCTGTGTCGTAGTGTTTGCTCCAAAAAATCTTTTATGGAAGATTTACTGAAACAAATGTAACAGTATCCTAACATTAAATACAGTCTATTTTAACTAGCACAAAATCCACAAATGGAATGCTTAAAGAAGTTAATTTCTATAAAATTATGTACAGTTCCTAACTAGAACCAAAGACAATAACTTTTCTACTTAAGAACCCACCCTGACTCAGAAAAATCCAAAGTGAAAAAAGAAAACAAAGGTGAAAATTTGCTCTTCTTGTTCTTATATTTGGGATGACTATTACAAAAGGACTTACACTGATTTTTCATGTTCTCAAATACAAATGAGCCTGAGACTGGTCATATGCCATATGTGGGAGTTTGAATGCAAAATGTCCCCTGTAGTCTCCTGTGTTTGTGATTAAGCTTTACACTTAACTCCCACATAAAAGAGTTGAGTGTGTGGGCTTTTCTAGGCAAGATGTATCACTGGGAGGTCAGCTTTGAGGTTTATCAGTCTACTCACACTACTTTACTCTTGCTGCTTCCTTCCTGCTTACATATGATGACGTGAGCCAGCTTTCTGCTCCTGCTATGCTTTTCCTGAAATGTTAAAGCTTCCCCTCAAAACTGTTAAGACAGAAAGAACTATTTTTCTAAGCATCTTTTGGTGGTGTATTTTGTCTCAGCAATAAGAAGGTAATTGCAACATCATATAATTTACCATACAAATAGGGAGGCATTTTGAAGAAGGGGGGATTGGATACTGATAACATTGGAAGAAAAACAAGTCAAAATTGTCCCAGGCAAATATATGGTTATCCTAGCCATGTGATCCTCCCTTGTCCTGTCTGGCAGGACACTACTTGAATGAAAACAAAACTTCGACAAAATTCTGACACAAATGTAGTCATGTTTTTATGAGAATAGGTAAGTCTCATTTTCAGTGCCAAGATACTACACATAATGCTTTTCCTGTTCAGTTAAATGACAAAAGCTTTCTCATTCTCTATCTTTCAAAAATAATTCAAGAGTGAAATACATGATTCTTGGTGTAACTAGAAAAGATATTACCAAAGACCTATTTTGACTTAATAATTGTCTGTAGTTGCCAAATTAAGAGTTGTCAATTTGGGGCTAGAGGGGTGGCTTAGCAGTTAAAGCACTTGCCTGCAAAGCCTAAGGTCATAGGTTAGATTCCCCAGGATCCATGTAAGCCACATGCACAGGGTGGGTGGCACATGTAACTAGAGTTCATTTGCAGTGGCTGGGGCCATGGTGCACTCATTCTCTCTCTCTCTCTCTCTCTCTCTCTCTCTCTCGCTCTCGCTCTCGCTCTCTCAAATAAATAAAATATTTTATAAAAGAGATGTCAATTTGAGAATTTTAATGGAATGGCATAATTTTCAACTCATTTGAGGTCATTGATTACATATCATAGGTCATAAAACAACCATAAAATCTTCATATATACCTCAGAGACTTTTTTACAAATATTTCTGAAAATAACTTTATTAACAAAAGACAGAAAGGGGAACTGATAATTCATCTTCACAATGAACAGGGGAGGAAGATTAATAGTCTTCTGACATTATCGCTATGTTCTTTTATGAAAACTAATTTTGTGGTACCAAAAAAGATCTGCTTCTCCACAGCTATTGTGAGAAAGGAAACATCACCTACTTTTTGGTTGTGAGACATTTGTTTTCACCAGAAAATGAGGGCAAAATTTTCAGGGAAATTACTAGAATTTCATTAGTTGGTGCTGAGATGAAAATATGAAAAAGCAGGTCCCAAAAGCATAAAACTTTCAATATGAAGTATGATAGGAAAGAATTTCAGGAAATGGAATATAACGTAATATTTTGAATCTAACACCCTGAGGTGGAAACAAAGATAGGCTGATGACTATGAACTCCTAGTTAAATGAAATGGGAAAAACCAGGACTGAGCACAGTGCTGAGCTTGAGGATGCCCTACCAAGCTTGAAAGAAATCCCATTGGCACAGGACTGGTAGCCAAAATGTGTGTAATGGTGATCATTTATTTCAATAATAAAACAATATATTCATCACTGCTTACTAGATTTTTGTTACAGTATTTGAAGTGTAAATGTACTGATGTTCTATGTGTGTAAGGGGTTTATGCATGTATGCATGTATGTTTGTGGTTGTATGAATGTGCATGCATGTGGAGGGCAGAAGTAAAAATCAATTATCTTCCTCCATCATTCTACACTTACATTCTTGGAGAGAGGGCCTGTCATTGAACCTACAGATTTCCTATTAAGGTAGACTAGCTGGCCAGTGAGCTTCAGGAATTCTCTGTCTTTACCTCACCAGCTCTGGGATTACAGGCACACACCATGAAAACCAGCATTTTATATGGGTTCTAGATATCTGAGCTCAGGTCTCCATGCTTGCATGGCAAGCACTTTATCCACTGAGCCATCTCCCCAGCCCCTGTCATGATATTCTTTAATGTGAATTCTTCATGATTCATTAAATGCCAACTCACTACCTGTGGTAGTTTGAATAGATGCTCCCCCATATATTCACTGTTTCATTAGTTTGTAGTTTTCATCTGAAGTCACCTGGCTGGAGGCAATGTCACTGGGTGGATCTTAAATTGTGGTGTTGGGCTTGAGATTTCAATCTAAAGATATGAACAGTTTGCTGTGCTGTGTGGTTTTTGGCTTTTGGCTTGTGGCTTCTCTGTTCTCTGTGTTTGGTCCTGTTAAAGCAGGCCAGCTTCTTCTGCCATTATGAAACTTCCCCAGGATCTGTAAGTTTCCATAAATATCCCTTTCTCCATAACTGTGCCTGGACTGGAAGTTCATCTCTGAAGCTCTCTGCTGCACTACCCATACCTTATACATGACAATAGTAACAAGTAGTTTTACTTTTCAAACATAAAGACCCTGAGCTATATACAACGAAAGCTGTTCCTGTTCAAAAACCATATCAGGGCTGGAGAGATTGCTCAGTGGTTAAGGCACTTTCCAGCAAGGCTTAATGACCCAGGTTCAATTCCCCATTACGGAAGTAAAAACCAGAACCACAAAGTGGCACATGAACTTGTAGTTCATTTACAGTGGCTAGAGGCCCTGGCACATCCATTCTCAATGTCTGTCCCACTCCTCTCTCTCTCTCCTTACAAATAAATAAACAAAAAAAAAAAAAAACTTTTTTAAAAAAACCATACAAATGAAAATTCTTTATTTTAGGTAGTTTTCGCCTATATTTTAAAACAATGAAAGCAAACTACAGGCTCAAGTTACTATGTTGTGATGTGTGGGAAACAGCAAAGGCACTCTTTCCTTTGTAGCCTTCTATTAATATTAAGAGAACAATATAAAACAAAAATGACCACCAGGTTCTCAGAGCATGGGAAGGGCTGCCTTGGGGTTTTTAGGAACTCAATTTCAAGTAGAAGCTGAGTTTCAGGTTGAAGAATCCTGCTGTCAGGAGATCCCTGTGGTCCCTCTACTCTCCTAACATTATTAGTATCCCATCCTTAGGTTTATGACTATCTTTTCTGTTGTGTAGTGCCTCGAAATGGGGGTGCTTCCTTTAAAGCCATGATCAGAGCCAAAAATGAAGTATTTTTCATTTATTGAATACTTCTCTATCATTTTTAATGAATTTATTTCATAATCAGTTAACTCCTTAATTGCCCTATTTTTAGCTGACATCCATTATACATTGTTCTTTCCAGTCTCTCAAGGCATACTACAGTTCTTGGAAATGTTTCCTTATGCCTACATTACACACACAGCTCACTTTACCAGGAACCTTCTCCCTCTTTCATCTAATTATCTCCTATACTTCCTGAGCTCTTACAGAGGCAGGATCTGCCCTTCTCAGAAGTGTTCTTTATGCTTCTTCCAGCTAAGATGTGGCTGCTACTCTTTAGTGCAACTAAAATACCACAACGCTCCAAACTTCAGTCTTAGGACAAAATGAAGTTCTAAAACCCTCTATTTGTTCTCAATACTATTGTCATTGTATTTCATTGTAATGAAGAGAATGTTCTAAACTGGCATTAAATACGAATTTTCTATCTATCCGGGAGGCTTTTTTTTTTTAATGGACTGACTCATCTTTGCTCTTTCTGTTAAGATTTTTACTGCTGTGGCATCATTGCAATAGCTGGTTGGCAGAACCCTGGATGATGTTTCATTGTTAAAGACACATTAAATGCTGTTTTAAATGTCACTTGTATACTGCATATCTCCAAGCATCTTAATGAAAGAAATTTAAACTCTCTACTGTAGTCTCTCTAAAATCTAGTCTCCCAAGTACATCTAATAGACAGCTTAATATGCATGCCATTTAAACTTATTTTAGCTCAAATGAAGCTACAAAGAAATTAAGCCACTTGGATATAGTATGGTGGGGTCACTGTGTTTTACTTTACAAAATATCAAAAGTATTATTATACTCAGACTAGAAAATGTTTCATATCTTACTGATATGTATTTTCTTAAATGCATAATTCTCATAAAATTTTGCAGGGCTCAAAGTTCTTTCTTCTGCCTCATAATATTAATGAAAGATTGAACATAAACCCAAAAAATCTGAAAAAGCTTAGGCTCTAAGTCAAATTTGATTTTAATATGTCTCATAGGAAGAATTTTACTGATGGTGGATACCACACATGCTTATTTATTCAAAATGAAGATGGTTTTAGCAGCCAGAGGATATGATGGAATCGCCGGGTGTGGCAGCACACGCCTTTAATCCCAGCATTTGGGAGGCAGAGGTAGGAGGATTACCATGAGTTCAAGGCCACCCTGAGAGTACAGAGTTAATTCCAGGTCAGCCTGGGCTAGAGTGAAAACCTACCTCAAAAACAAAAACAAAAAGAAGACTATGATGGAAAGCCATGTGCCCACATCTCCCACCCCTTTGCATTTGAGCTACAGATTTTCCTCTGCAGTGGTAGGAGTCTCCTGCACCAGCACTGGCCCTGGCCAGGTCTAGAGACTATGAGGCCACTTCCTGCGACCTGATGGCAGCAGCACCACTGCCTAAAATCACGAAATAGAAGACATGAAAAGGGAAATTAGAGTGGATGTGAGCTTGATTGTCTCAGGTTAGGGACTGCACAAATTCAACGCAATAAAGTGATAACAGGCGAAAAGATCCCACTCAGTGACAGTGGGAGAATGGGCAACAAGTGATTAATCTTCACTGCATGCTCATACCCAAGACAGGGAGGAAAGAAATGGCAGCACATGGAGCGATCATTCAGTGGTCAAGAGTACTTTCTTCCCAAACCTGAGGGCTTAACAATACCTGAAACCACCAGAGTTCAAATCTCCAAAGCCCACCTAAAGAGCACAGCATGGCCATGGGTGACTGTAACCCCACCAAGCAAAAGGGAGCATAGACCAGAGACTCGCCCAGGATCATGAAAAAAAAAAAAAAAGAATTAGAGATTCTGAGTCAAACTGAGAATGGACACAAGAGAAATGGAGCAGTACACCTAACTTTATGATCCTGGAACTGCAGACTGACGCCCGCCCCTCCCAACAACTAGCACCCACATGCAATCGCATGGAGGGGCTGCAAGAGCACATGCATGGGCATATGCCATGTACACACACCACATCAAATACACACACACACACACACACACACACACTTGCATGCAAGAGAAAACAGAAAAAAAGTAATAGGCTGCCTCATTTGGCCAGCACAACCATTTGGTGAGATGTGCTCTTCTTTAGAAAAATCTTGGGTATAACAGGAAAAGAGCTGCTTCTTTCTAAAACTTTCTAAAATGAGCCCCAACCTTTTAAAATGCAACTTATTTTCAACATCTAAGACTTACAAATGCAAAGAATTTGTCGATATATTGTAAAGCAGAGTTAAAAATCATACAGCTTGTAAATATCATTTTGATAAAAATGGGGAAAAAGAAAGAAAATTAAGTCACAGAAAAGAAATGCCTCTGGGAATGACTTCTGGAAATGGAATTGTTAGACCATCTTTAGAAGTGACATTTCCACAGTTGAACAATGGGTTAGGGAAGAAGAGATGAAGCAGTGGGCTGTGAAGAGGCTGATTAGAAAATTGAAGAAATTTTTCATCCACAATTGGTATATGGAAGAAAAAGAATGCTTTACATACTCAATTTATTTAGGACTACTTTAAAAGCTAATCAAATATCTTTGTTCATTAAAAATGTATATAATTTTGAACATCAAGAAATAAAATATATGTATATATCTCAACATCACACAAAAACACTAACAAAAAAATAAAATAAAATCTTTGCAAATGACTGACTTGAAAAGATATCATGCCAGACTCCTCACATCTTGGTCACACTCTTCACACTACAATCACTGTTGTGAGGGGTATTTTATTTCTTATTATTATATGTATGTTAATTGCTGTCTTATAGTTGCTTTGAGACAAGTTACTATTTTAAAACCATACAATAAATACTATATTAGGTACCTCTCACAAAAATTCTTTGAAATACTTCTGTGACCAGAGGTGACTGGTCAAGCCATTGCTTTGTAGTCCACACTGTGTCTGTTTACTGGATGCAGAAGAGAAAGTAGGGAAATAAGATGTGAAAGGCCCTGAGCCAAATCTGTGAGTATAGGACCATCATTGTCCTATACATGGCGGTGATGGTGAAAACCCATCACTGACCCTTCATACATCTGTGATAGTGAAAGTCCATCATTGCCCCCTTTATACATTTGTGATAATGAAAATCGATCGCTGACCCATACATATGTCTGTGATCATGAAAGTCCATCATTGCCCCCTACACACATCTGTGATTGTGAAAGTCCATCTTTGTCCCTCACATACATATGTGATAGTGAAAATCCATAGTTGCCCCCTAAATATGTCCTTGATCATGAAATTCCATCTTTACCCCCTACACACATCTGTGATTGTGAAAGTGCACCATTGCCCTCTAAATATATAATCTAAATCTATAATCAAGAAAGTCAATCATTCCCCCCTACATATATCAGGGATAGTGAAAGTCAATCATTGTCCCCTACATACATCAGGGTTAGGGAAAGTCCATCATTACCCCCTACATACATCTGTGATAGTAAAAGTTGATTGTTGTCCCATACATACAACTGTGTGTGTTGACCTTTGTTGTGCACACAGTGTTTGTGAACAGGTGAGTCCTAACTATAAAATATATCTTAGGCGATCAAACATTTCACTGTATAGAACAGAATAAGAAAATAAAATCTAAACTGCAAGAGAAAGCATTACAACCAATACCACAAAAATATAATTAACTCTAAGAGACTTCTGTTAACAATTATACCTAAAAATCTGGATACCCTAAAGGAAAAGGCTAATTTCATAGAATCATGAAGAGATGAAAATTGTGAAACAACCAAAAATGCATGAGTTTAAATCAGTAACAAATGTTTCTCAACAAACATAAGTGCATGGTGACTACAGTTGTAAATACTATTAATTTAACAGAGAACTAATATTAATAATTTTTCAGGCTGGAGAAATGGCTTACCAGTTAAGGAATTTGCCTACAAAGCCTAAGGACCCATGTTCAACTCTCCAGATCCCATATAAGCCAGCTGCATGAGGTGATGCAAGTGCACAAGGTCTCACATGGACAGAAGGTGGTGCACGTGTGTGGAGTTTGATTGCATTGGTTAGAGTCCCTGTTACACCAATTCTCTTTCTCTCTTTCTGCCTCTCTGTCTCTCTCTCTCATAAAAATATCTTTTCAAGAATTTTTAAAATTTAGGGAGATATCTTCCAAATTTATTTTATGAGGTAAAAGCCTTATAGCAAAATTAGATATTTCAAATTAGACAGTGGCAAGTTAATATTCTTGATTAACAAAGATACAAAAGTCTTAACAAAATTTGAGTAAGCTGAATGCAGTAGTGTATTGTAAGGATTGTTCACCATGATCAAGCAGGATTTGCTTCTGCAATGCAAGGATAGTTCAACATAGCCAAATCTATGAGTGCACCAAATTAAGAGTATGAAGAACAAAAACCATAAAGCATTTTAGTAGTTGCACAAGAAAACATGACAAAGTTTAACATCTTTCCATAAGAAAAACTCAGAAATATAAGCAAAGAATGAATATATATCACCACAACAGAGATCATCTGTGGAGAACTCATAGGATCATTCCCACTGTTAAAAATTTCAAATTTCAGTTTTCCTCTGAGATTAGAAACAAAACAGAGATGGCCATTCACACAACTTCTACTCAAAATAGTACAAGCAGCCCTAGCTCAAGCCATAGTAAAAAAAAAAATAAAAAGTAAAGATAATGAAGAGCACCCTAATTGGAAAGGAAGAAATTTTGATCTATAGTTCAGAAAACACCAAAGACTATGTAAAAAAGAGAAGTATCATAAATTCCGCAGTGATTGTAGACATACATAGAATCAATATGAAAAACTATATTTTTTTCTACAACTTAAAAATTACTTATTTAAAAATGTGAGAAAATCACACTATACATTTTATTAATTATGGGCTGGGGAGATGAATCAGCAGTAAAAAGACACTTGATTGCAAAGCCTGAAGGCCCCAGTTTTATTTCCCGCAGTATCCACATAAAGTCAGACACATGTAGTGATGCATGTGTCTAGAGTTTATCTGCAGCAACAAGAGGCTCTGGCATGCCCATATATTCTCTGTCTGTCCTGTCTCTCTTTCTCTCTCTCTCTCTCTCTCTCTCTTTCTCTCCTGTATCTCTATTTCTCTCACATAAATAAAATTAATATGTTTAAAATAAAATGAAATATTTTTAACGAATAATGATATAAAATTAATAAACATATATAATCATTAGGAATAAATTAACCAAATAAATGAAAGTAGACAATGATAATAGTGAAACATCAAATACATAGAAAGAGAACTACCAGTCAAGATGGCAAACTAATAACCAAGGTAGAGCTCTGGTGTTAAAATCAGGCAAGAATTGGTGGGTGGGGAAGAGAGGGGCCCTCCAGTACTAGTAGGTGTTAAAGGACTGCCACTGGATGTGTACCTGAATACATACTCAGGAATCTACTGATTTCTGTTCGCTCTTGGACACAGCTAGGGTGCAACTGCATTCTGAGGCTGACTGATGCCTAATTCAGTCAGCTGAGTGCAACTGGGCAAGGGTAGTCTAGCAACTGGCCTTTCTCTAAGCCCCATTCACTTAGGAAACCAACCCACTGAGCATGTACACACACCACAGGAGGAAGGGCCCGTGCTTCTGTGGTGCCACCTTATTCCCCACTTTGCTTGATGGGTGCCTCTGATCCCTGAGGGTCCTCCTGGTTGTACCAGAGCTAGGACCCACGCCTCCACCCCACCCACACCACTTAAACCCCTCCCAGTGTCACTGGCCCTGCTCCCTGCCTTCCCTACTGGTGCCAGAGCTAGGCCCCATGCTTCTGCCCCACTCCCTGCTTCTAGTACAAGAACTAGTGCCCATGATTCTTCCTTCCGGTCCCCACCCCATGCCACTGGCCTCTGAGGGT
The DNA here is from genome assembly GCA_036346955.1 of Dipus sagitta. Taxonomy (NCBI): domain Eukaryota; kingdom Metazoa; phylum Chordata; class Mammalia; order Rodentia; family Dipodidae; genus Dipus; species Dipus sagitta. The sequence goes on from CM070774.1 coordinate 54,941,174, forward strand.
TCCCACAAGGGTCTTTCTGGCCTGCTGCCTCCTCTGAACATTCCAAGCCATGCCACTGGCTGCTTCGGCATACCCAAGGCCCTGCCACCTCCTTGGACCACATTCAGGCCTGGTTCCTTCATCCCCAAGGCCCAACCACACACCCATCACCTCTCCACTTTTCTGACATCAGCATCTTCCTGACAGCCTCCCCTTGGGGTATCCCTCATACTTCAGTCAGGGGGCACATATCTGGCAACTACCTACCAGAGGGTACCAGCGAGTCCTCCACAGCCTGCTCAGCGGGGTTAGAGTCTGGGAGCAGGGACAAGTATTAGTGCTCCTGAGCCCCAGGCAAAGCATGGCTGTGACCACAAGATAAAGATTCCATACCTCCATAACAGCCTTCATATTAGCCCCCAGCCCAGAGCTTCTGGCATACTTGCAACCTCCAGGACCTGTGCCTCTGCAATTATAACCAAACCGCACCGCAATTCAGTTCAAACATAACACAGAATAGGCAGCAAAGATCCCAGGAGGCCAAATACTTGCTTCCTCCTTAATAAAATAAGACTTATACCATAACATGGGTAGACTCCAATGCAAAACAAACAAACAAACAAAAAACCTGAAGATGAGAGACAAACTGAGAGATCTCCACGAACATTGCGTACCCCCATAATGGAAGCTTCCAGTGAAAACATAGAGGAGCCAAAATAACTTGAATATCAAAATGAAATCACAATAAGCTTATTACATAAATTCAGTGAGACCCTGACCAAGATAATGGCAGAACTGGAAGCAAAAACCAACAATGACATAAATGAAATGTACAGTCTTTGTCACTGGACTTAATTGAGGAAAACCAGAGAGTCCTCAAAAGTGAGATAAATGAATTTAAGGTATGACAACAAACAGAGAATCTCAACAACCAGTTGATTATGCTTAATTAAGACATGAATAAATGTAATAATGAATTACAGAAAGCATCAGGAAAATCAAACCTCAAGATGAAATTGGACCTCCAAAAAGAGATGGACTTGATTCAGAAAATAAAACAACAAAGAAAAACAGAAAACAGCAACAAAAAAAAATCAAATAGAGATTTTTAAAGCCTCTCTAGAAGCCCTCGTTAGCAGAGTAACCATGTGGAAGGCAGAATCTCTGATCTGGAAGACAAGACAGAAGAAATTGACCAGGAGTCTAAAAACTTTGATAAGTTCAATATATCATGGAAACAGTATGTGGGGACTGGTGGGATACTCTAAAATGGCCAAACAAAACAGAAAGGCCCAACCAGATACAAGTAGCTCACAGAAACCAAGACAGAACCAAACAAGAAACTCTTCTAGGCTCATCATAGTTAAACCTGTAAACAATGAAAACAACTCATTGCATGCAAAGACAATCCCATCAGAGTTACCTCAGATTTTCCAAGGTAAACCATGCAAGCCAGTAAGGTTTAGGATGAAGTACTTCCAAGCCTAAAACGCTATGGATTCCAACCCAAACTACTGTACCCAGTGAAAATAACCCTTATTATAGATGGAGAAAGAAAAGTGTTTAATGACAAAAGTCAGCTCTATGATTATACAAACACAAAGCCAAACCTACAGAGAATTCTTCAGGAAATATTTCACATGGAAGAGTAAAAAACAAACAAACAAACAAAAAAACTCAAGAACTTAAAAGAAGATGAACATGATACCCAAAACTACAATGGGCATGAAAATATTCAAAGCTCCCTATATTTCCCTGATGTGTATAGGTTGACCATTTTTTCACAGGTTTAGTGGACATTACTTTTTCATCTTTTGAGAGCTCTCTCTCTCTCTTCTTTTTTACTAGCAAATTTTTTTGTCTAGGTTATTTACTTTGTGTTTGATAGTTTTTTGGGAAAAAATATATATGGACAAAGATCAATTCCCCCAACTATTGTAGGCTCTCAATTAATTGTTTCCTGTTCTGTGTATAACTGTTGTAATATCATGCAATCCCATTTGTCTTTACCTAGGAATACTTCTTGAGGAATTGAAGTCCTTTGCAGAAATTCCTTTCTTATCCTTTGAAGTATTCCTGTTATTCTCTAAGAGTTCTGGAGTTCCACATCTTATATTACAGGCTTTAATCCATATTGACTTGTCTTTAGTGCAGGGTAAAATGCACAGATCTAGTTTTATTCTTGTACAGGAGGATATTCCATTTCCCAGTAGAATCTGTTGAAGAGGTTCTGTTTTCTCTAGTATATATGTTGGCCTCTTTAAAAAAAAAAATCATATGGTGTAAACATGTGGAATTATGTCTGTGTCCTCTGTTCCACTGATTCATGTGCTGGTTGCTGAAAATTATGTGCATTCTTTGACTGTTAGGTGGAATATTCTGATTATGTCTATTAAGATACTCTGCTATGGTGTTATTTAATTCTGACATCTGTTTATTTTTTAAATATTTTTATTTATGTATGTATTTGAAAGAGAAAGAGGATAGATAGAAAGAAAGAAATATAGATAGATAGATAGATAGATAGATAGATAGATAGATAGATAGATAGATATGGAGAGAGAAAGAGAGAGAGAATGTGCACACTAGGGCCTCTAGCCACTGTAAACTGACTCCAGATGCATGTGCCACCTTGTGCATCTGGCTTACCTGGGTCCTGAGGAACTGAACCTGGATCCTTAGGTTTCATAGAAAAGCACTCTAACTGCTAAGCCACCTCTTAAGCCCTGTTTGTTTATTTTCATGGAGAGGGAAACTGGAGACCAGATGTTACTCTGTGGCCTAGGCTGGCCTAGGAATCACTATATATCCCAGGCTAACTTCATGATCCCAGCAATCCTCTAGCCTTGGATTTTCCCATGCTAGGATTATGGATGAGATTTGCCATGCCTGGTTTAACCTTAATATTTCTTTGTTGATTTTTGTTCTGAATGACCTATATGTTGCTTATATGGTAGTGAGTTATTAAAAGTCACTGACTATTAATGTGTTGATATTAATTTGTGCCTCTATGTGCAGTAGTGTTTTTATGAAATTAGGGTCAACAATTTTTCAGTGAATTTATGTTTAGAATTAAATTTTCTTGATAAATTGTTCCTTTATGCAATATCAAGTATAGAATAACTTTTATCTCTTCTGAAAAATTGTCATTTAAGATCTACTTTGTCAGATATTATTATAATCACACCTGATTGCTTTTGAGTTCTTTCTACTTAGTTTTTTAATACAAGAGATCAAGACTGAGAGAGAGAGAGAGAGAGAGAGAGAGAGAGAGAGAAAGAATTGGTATGCCAGGGCCTCTCGCCTCTGCAATGAAACTCCAGGCACTTATGCCCCCTTGTGCAACAAGTGCGACCTTGCGCTCCTGCCTCACTATGCATCTGGTTTAAGTGGGACCTGGAAAGTCGAACAAGAGTCCTGAGCTCCACAGGCCTTAACACTTCACAGTATCCTAACCACTCAGCAATCTCTCCAGCCCATCTATTTGCTTACTTTATCATTATTTTCTTTCACTCTTGGACTGCAAGCTGATTTCTTAACAAGCAGCAAATATATGAGTCTTGTTTTTTAATGCAGTGTATTAGTCTGAGTGGTCTGATCAGAGAATTGAGACCATTAACATTCAAACTTATTATAGAAAGGCGTGTATCAATTCCTATTGCTTTGCTGTATTTGCATTGTTTGGTACTTTACCAGTTCTTGTTTGTTTATCCATTGTTCTGGTGCTATTCTTCCTGTTACTTCAGGGCTGTGTTTATCTTTCTCTTATGTTGTATTCCTTCAAGAATCTTCTAAAGTGCTGGATTAGTGCTCCTGAATTCTAGTAGCCTTTTTATGCAAAGTTTTCCTTCTTCAATTTTAAAGTATAGCTTTTCTACATAATCTGCATTGGCAGTTATTGTATTTCAGGATCTGAAATACATTAATCAATGCTCTTCTGGCTTTTAAAGTTTCTATTGAGAGATTTTCAATTTACTGATGAGTTAACTTTTATATGTTTATTGTTACTTCTCTTGTTAAGATATGTATACTTAATGCTTTAATTATAATAATGAGGTATGTATTTTGTCATCTTATCTGTTTAGCATTCTATATGCCTTCTATAGCTAAATACTTTATTTCACTGGATTAGAAGAATTTTGGTCTATGATGTTATGAAATGTATTTTCTATGTGCTTAACTTATTCTTTTCTATTCTTCTGTGATTAATATATTCCTTTTTATTTTGTCTTTTCACGGTAGGATCTCACACTAGCCCAGGCTGAAACTCACTTACTTTGTCATCCCAGGCTAGCCTCGAACACACAATGATCCTCCTACCTCTGCCTCCATATTTAACCTTTTAATTTTATCTAAGAAGTTTTAAATGTTATGTTAACATTTTCTTATTTTTATTGTGGTCTTTAAACTCTAATAGTCCATCTTCCACTTGATCCACTCTTATGGGGAGGATTTCTATGGAGATTATTTTCTATTTGACTTCTTTAGCTTTTCATTTATAAATTTCAATTTAATGATTTTTAGTCTTTCTATCTCTAGTGAATTTGTCTTTCATATCCTCTATTGTCTTATTTATTTCATTCAACTGTTTATCTGTATTCTCTTTGAACTCATTCAGTATTTTGTTCCTATACTCCTTGACTTTATTCAGTGATTTTATAACCATAATTTCAAATTAATTAATTATGATTTCATCTACTTCAAAGTCTTTGGAATCCACTATTGTGTCATTACTGTCTTTCTGAGGAGTGTGATTTTTTTTCTGTTTCTTGTTGTTCTCTATTGGGATTTATACATCTAGAATTAGATGGCTGAACACATTTTTAATTGTCTATATTCTTTCAATTGAAGCTTTATTCTATTTAAGTGGAACTAGCTTGTATTGTGGATGGGTTGGTATGTCCTTCTTGCCCACTGGGCTATAGCTGTAACCCAGCAAGTAAACACTCAATCCATGTGCTCACAACACTGGGCACAAACCACAGAATCATTCCAAGACCAGGAGACTAGTTGCAGAAGCAACTATAGCTGATGGCTAGGCCTGCTACAGAAATGCAGTAAAACGAATTTATAAACAATCACTCCCTCAATGCTAATAATTTTGGAGTAATAAAGGAGCAAGAATAGTGTTGTGCATACTATGGAATTAATTGCTGCTAAAGATATGAATGGGAAAAAAAAGTAAAATTAGTGATCAGTTTTTAAAATATAGGGACAATAGAAGAAAAACCTGACCGAAAGAACAAAAAATAAAGGAAGAGACAAAGCATTTCTAGCTAGAGTGAAAAATGGGTAAAGGAAATTAAACATGAGAAGTCCTAGATAATCCTATCACTACAGAAACTAAAACAGAGAGGCTCCCAGTCTCAGGACAGTTTGCACTGGATGACAAGAGGGAGGGGAGGGGGGGTGATCTAGTCCAAGCATATGTTAAATATGGAAGGTATAAAAGGAGAATGAGGAAAACACAGAAGAAAAAATTACATGTCGTATTTGAGCTATTTTCTTTGATTTAATCAGTCTGTCAACGGTTCTATACTAACCCAGTAAACAGAGAAGAGGGGAGAAAGAAAACTAAATGAAGAAAAGTATAAAACACTTAATAAAAAAGAAATGGCAACACTGCAATAAAAACAAATGGGGCTGAGTTCGCAGTCCGTGGAGGTGTTCCTCACCTGCATGGCTTTGAGGGTGTGTCTGCTTTCCTTTTCCTTCTACTTGGGCTTGTGCCATCTAATGACAGTAGAATCTGTGTGTTTTGTTTTTGTTTTTGTTTTTTTTTTTTCTTGTGTTGATCTTTGCGTTGTTAGGCTTGTATCAAGTAAGTGTGGTTTGTGTACTTAGACTGGTTGTTACAATTCTAGGTTGTTTCCTACGAAATGGATAGGGTTCCAGCAAGCATTCCACTGGCAAGCTTTAGACCCTGTCACCTGCAAGCTTCTGGGCTTATGACAGTGCAGTGCTTCTCTGCCTCACACGTGTGGGTACTCGTTTCATACTGCTCATCCCTTACCAGGGAGCTCTGATAGGGAGATGCTCTGACTGGTGTCATGATGGGAAATTGTGTCTAACTTCATTCTGTGGCTCAAACCAACTTTCTACCTCATGATGCTCTCTGTGGTCTTGCCAAAGTGTTCCACCCTCTAGTTAGAGGAATTCTGCAAGCCAGCTCTCAGAATATAATCACCTGACAGTTTCCCTGGGCTGTCAGATTAGACTGTGTAGACAGGGACCTTTGCCTTGAGAACCTGAACCACCCACCTGTCAACTCTATGGGAGTCTTTTCAAAATGACTTTTATGCCAGTGCTCAGTTCCAATGCCAAGGCAAAAAGAGGATTTTCCCAGCACCTGTATGTTACACAGACCCCAGGATCTCTCTAGTTAGACTGCAAATGTGTTCAGTGCTGAATACATTACTGTGCTTTCTGACTCGGTTGCTTTGGTCCTCTGTCCTCTGCCATCCTCTGCCATGCTACTTTTGTCCCTTTAACATCCCTACCTCCTTGATCCCTCCCTCTCCTCTATCAATTTTCTGGTGCTGAAAATTCAGTGTGAGTTTTCCAAGGCTCACTCTTCGTCTTTAGCCTTGGTTTCTCGCCTCTGCAACCGCACATGTGCTCCACTTAGAGCTGAGTGCTCCACGCTCAGGGCTGAGCTCTTGGGAATGGTAGAATCTCCCTCAGTTGCACTTTCTAGTTTCTTTATTTACTATTGAAACTTCAGTGTGTTCTGCTGTTGGGATTTGTTTAAGAATCATCTGTCATACTCCCTCCTCCTTCATTTTTCTTTCCTTCCTTTTTTCTTTCATTCCTTTCTCTCTTCTCCTCTCTCTCATTTTTGTCTTTATTTTGGCAGGGCAGGGTCTCATAATGTACCTCAGCCTGACCTGGCACTCCTGATTCCACGTTCCTAGGACAGGGGTGACAGGTATATATCATCACCTTTGGTGATGTTTTACAATGATTTTTGAAGATAACATTGTATGAAAAATATAGGTTAGTAAATTGACCAATTTATAGATATTCTTTGTTATAATTAACAGAAAAGAAGAATTTCAGAGAAAGACCTGTTGAATCACTGTACATATGCATGAGCTTATTCAGTTCAGTGGTAGGGAAGGCCAGAGGAAGGATAGAGAAAAAAATATATACAATTGTGTTTATATTTATAGTTGACTTGCACACATCACATTGACATATGTGTGGTGGTCTTGTGACTATAATATATTCATGCACTGTTAAATGCATTGATGAAAACATTTTGTTGCTAATATTTTAATAGTATGGATTTGACAACACATTCTTGCTGAAGCAATTTTACTCCACTACTTTATGACTCATTTTAATTGAGCATTTAGGGAATGTAGTAGTTCATCTAACTCTATTAACATCATTAGTCTTGTCATCTTTGCTCTCTAAAAGTGTTTTTTTTTTTTTTGGCACCACAAATAGAAGGATTGCATTATTTTTGATTAAGTTGTTGGAGTATATTAGTGAATGCCAGGATTTCCATAGGTTTGGGATATAACTTTCCATTATTAATTATTCATAATAAGTGGAAAGGCACGATATATCTGTAGAAACTCAACCATCTAGAAATAAGTGTTCAGTTGTATCACATACAAATAGAACCAGCAAGGCAAGCTGTAAGTTCTATAATTGTGGATGATTAGTTCTTTTCTTCTTTTGTGTCTCAACTTTTCTGTAATACACATAGTATACACCTAAGAGGTAGGAGACTGCTATTTTTTAAAGTAAGAGAACAGTAACTTTTCTTTGTTAAGAAACTGATATATAGCAAAAACAATAAAAATGACACAAATATCACTGTTTCTGCATGAATCTTTTTTTAAAAAATAGAATATTTCACTGGATAATACAATGTTTTCCACTTATATATCTGAAACTGAAGTTGAAAATTTTGAAAGCTTTTACCATAATCTTTTCTCAACCTTAATATTGAGGTTCTTTGGTTTGAAATAATTTTATAGTGAAGAGAACCATCCCCTGTTAGCATACGAAATCCAAACCTGGGAAGTAAAATGGGCTACAGTAGCCGCAATCATTTCTTGGGAGCAAAGCAAATTTTTGTACACTAATATAAACTTTTATAATAATATTTTATTATAGATTGATAAAACTATATTAAGTTACCAAAATCAAGAGGAATAAATCAGATTGTCTTAAGCATAACTTCATAATAAACTCAGTAGCTTAAATCCTAAATACAGTAAGACCATCTTTTTATCTCCACTCCAGTGTCTTCTCTGTCTCAGGAGAATCAGATGATTCTAAGCAGAGATATGTAATGTTTGTGTAAAGGCCTAGGCTTTGGGGAAGAAAGGAGGTGAGAACTGGATGGAGAGTCTCCATTGGCATTTGAGATGAAAACACTCAGGACATTCAATTTTCCCCAAATACTTGAAACATTTTGTTAATCAATATAGCTTTGTAGTATAAAGCAAAGCATCAATATATAATTTCACTTGGGAAGAACTATCCAAGGTCAGAACTCAGAACTCTTGTTTTTACAAGGCTCAGAGAATCAAAAACTGCTGCTGATTTTCTCTCTGTCCTGTTTTCAGTAACAAATATGTCATAATCCTGCTGGCATTTATAAGCAATCTCACTTTTCCCAACCATAAAATTCCATTGTCAGATATGTTAGAGGCCCATGGCAGCTAATAAAAAAACACTTTGCCCATAGTATATGTGACACGTGACCTGTTTGATAGGACTACTGCTGAATTTCAATGGTAAAGCTTAGGAAATGGACTCCTTCATTTGATTCTTCCCAAAGCAAATTTGATTATTATTATGTTTAAATAGTAATAGTTTTGGGCTGGAGAGATGGCTTAGCGGGTAAGCACTTGCCTGTGAAGCCTAAGGACCCCGGTTTGAGGAAGCCTAAGGACCCTGATTCGAGGCTCGATTCCCCAGGACCCATGTTAGCCAGATGCACAAGGGGGCGCACGCGTCTGGAGTTCGTTTGCAGTGGCTGGAGGCCCTGGCGCGCCCACTCTCTCTTTCTCTCTCTCTCTCTCTGCCTCTTTCTCTCTCTGTCTGTTGCTCTCAAATAGATAAAATAAATAAAAATAAAAATAAGTAGTAATAGTTTTGCTTCTAAATAGTTTAATTTATGCTTAAAAACATCTACATTCTAATACTTTTAACACACCACTGATTAATTATATTAATTGGTGAAAATTCAAAACAAATGCCCAATGGTATTTATTTCTACCCAAACTTAATTATCAGGAAAAGTTAGATCCATAATTTTACAGCACAAAAGTAGAACAGTTTACAGCTTATATAAGCTGTGCTCTTAATTCCCAGGTTGTCTCATAAGCACATTTGTCAACACTGCTAAGAAACCTCAGACTAAATGCTAAGCAACACATAGCAACTTCAGCAACTAGAAAAAGATATTAATTTTTTGCTCCTTCAAAGATGTGAACTTCTCAATTGCCATATAAGCGATCAAAGTGCCAGTGCACATTCGTTTCCTGAGACCCCTAGTAGAAGAAGGGCTGCTGAAGAGTCATTAAACTACTTTATCACTTAAACCTACTTTCTCTCACTGCCGCTAAATCTACTCTTGAAATAAATCAAACTCTATTTTCTAAAGTGGCATTTCAACTAGCGATACATTTGACTCTACTTTTATTCCTCCACTCCTTATTCTGAAAGCTATTAAAGCATTAGAGACTGCAATTCCATGAGTCTTAAAGTATTGAAAAGAAAGTTTTCTATAAAATTGGAAAAATGTGGGACATAAAGTAAATAACATGAATTTGATCATACGAGTAACACTAAAAAGAAATGTGAATGTAGGTCACAAATTCTTTTAAAAAGCCAGAGATTCTGACATTTCTGTGTGTAGACACATGTCTCTTCCAGTCAATATTTCTGTCTTCAACTCAAATATCAACAATATTTCTCAGACTAATTAGGAATATAAGTGGTGATTGTTCTCCAATTAGAGAAACTTGGTTATTATCACCAGAATTACTCCAAAGGGGCTTTTAAGAAATGGAGGTATCAAATAAACTCATGTTTTCTGCAGTTTCAATTTCCTTCCTCTCTGCTGATGGGAGACAGGGGAGCAATAAACCTTCAAATTGTGTATTTACTAAAATGACTTTGAACAATGAAAATCTGATTGTTTTCTGAGGATCATTCTTTTCATCATGTCCAAGTCTTTTGCAATGGTTCATTTGCATAATTTAAAAAAAATCCTTGAATCCAAATAATGTGTTTGAACAAGCATAAGGTAGCATCTATGACACTCTTTAAATGCCAAATTTCACAATAAAAAGTCTTAGGTGGTTTAGGCAGTCAAATTTTTATTGCTTTTCTTAGACATAGCATAAAACTGTAGTAAATGAGTATCTACTCTTTAAAGGTACAGCATAGTAATAGAAGAAGATATGGTTCCAAGGCAGAACCATATATCTTAAAATGAGCCATCATTTTTTAAAAAATTATTCTCTTTATCCTACGTGGAAATCCACTGTCATTAATTATGACTTAACTTCACTCTCATTTATATCAATAAACCCGTGACAAGCTTAAAAACTTTCTCTACCTTTATTTTTTGACAAAGACAACCCACAGAGAGAAATAATGACACTCATAAATGAGAGGCAAAGAAGCAATAACAGCTTCCCTTACAGATCATTAAACACGAAGTCTGTTCAGAGAAAAGATCTCTACTTAAAGCTCTGGTCTAGGCAGGAAGATTTCTAGTGAGTGAATTCATAGAAGTAACCTCCCCTACTTCTACAAAGAAATCTACAGATAAACTGCCATTACAATAATCATGATTCAAAATGTTTACCTACCATCAAATTTCCATGTTGCAGAACTTTTCTCTTAAAAATATGTTTGAGTGTTTCATTAGATAATGAAGCACTGGTTAAATTCACTATGTCATAAGAACAGTCTCTTTACTATCTCAAAGAATCTGATATGCACACACATGTGCATGTGTGTGCTTACACCTGCATGTATGTGCACTTCCTGTGAACACAGCAAGTAAAAGTAAAGCATCTTGAACTCTGTGCCTACCATTTTTGAACCCATCAAACACAAACAAATATGTTTTCCTAAAATAACTAGGAAATGTAATATGTAATGTATATTATATAAATATATATAATATAATATATAACATAAAATATAATTATATATAAAATAATATATTATTATATATCATATGTTAAATATATATATATATATGTGTGTGTGTGTGTGTGTGTGTGTGTGTGTGTGTGTGTATGGAAAAAGATATAAAAATGTGACAGCTAGGTAAACACATGTCCTAAGAAGGAAAACTGCGGGGGGAGGAAATGATAGAAGAAATTATTGATAGACTTTTCTACATTTCTCTCTCTCTCTCCATATATATATATATATATATATATATATATATATATATATATATACACACACACACACACACACACACACACACATATATATATATATATATATATATATATATATATATATCCTGTTCTTTATATAGCCTTTCCTGTCTCACTAATCCATTTTACTGATGCTGGCTAAAGACAAATTTTACCTCTTCTACTCTTTAAAAGAATATCACATAGCGTATCAGATGTCCAGTACAGCATATACACTTTGTATCTGGTAGCTTTGGCTAAATATATTTTTGAGATTTATCCATATCACCAGAATTTTGTTTATTTTTATTTCTAGTTCATTGTCTACAATCTTACACTTTCCAGAAAATTTCTAGAGGGTTTCTGGTTTTGGTTTTTGTATGTAGCTAGGACCCATCCTTAATAATAAACACTTTACATGACATGAAATGGAGCCATGCCTTCTCTTTTATTTCTGATAGGAATAATGTTTTCCAATGTTACTTTTTATAAAGACTTTATTCTTTTCCCTTGAGTTGCTTCAGTGATTGTGTAGAAAATCAACTGAATATATGTATAGTAATATTTTGTACTCTTTTGCAGTGATATCTGTCAAACCTTATGATGATATAATGTGCAAACAATTTTTCCTCCTAAATGGCTTTTATCACAAAAATATTTTAACTATTCATGGTCTTTTACATTCCTACATTTTTTATTTATCTTAATAACTTCTACAAGTTGCTTGTTGAAACCATAGGTGGGATTGCTTTGAGTCTCTACATATTTTTTTATTTTTTAGATATTGTGAAAACCTCACAGTATGGAGTCTTCTAATTCACTAAAATGGTGTATCTCTCCAATTAGGTCACTTTAAAATTTTCTCATCACTGCTTTTAAATTTACAGTGTACTTGTCATATAAATATTTTCTGCTATTAAATTCAGAATATTGTTGCTGTTTCTTGAATAGCATTTATTTGAATTTTAATGGACACTAAAATAATTTGATTGATTTTAGAATAATTTTATATTCCAAAATCTTGTTAAATTATTAGTTCTTATAATTTTATATGTGCCTTAAAACCTTCTATAATAAATACTCAAGTAACCCATGAATGAAAATGGCTTGGACTTTTTTTGTATTAATTTGTATTTCATACAACTTAGCTCTCCTATTTTTTTCACTGAAAAGGACTTTGGTACAATACTGAACAAATTATTGTGATATTACTCTTTATGTTGTGAATATACATTGCTAATATGTTAATCATGTTTATGTTCACAAGCCATATCAGACTACATTTGGTTTTGTTTTCTTTATATTTATTTTTTGTTTCAGCAGCAAGGTAATGACTTCTAATATGAAATGGGGAATGTCCTTTCCTCCTCTGTTTCATGAGCTTTTGTGAGATTATATCCTTTAAATATTTGGTGAGAATCACCAGCGACACCATCTGAATTAGCAGTTTTCTTTGTAGGGAGATTCCTTTGTCACCACATATTGCATCCTGCTTCTGACAACCTGGATTGTTTGTTGTCAGCCTATCAGGCCTGCTTCCAAATCAGGCTGGGAAGTGACTTGCCAGATTCCTGCCCCATGGTGTTAACTTTGGCAAAGGCAAGAAGGTACGTGACCTGGTGGTGCAGGCAAAGCATTGGCTATCACTCACAGAATGACCACGTTTGCAAAGCCAGCACAACCCACTGACTCGTTCAGCTACTCAACCCTCCCATTGCCAGTCTTGCCATCAGCTGTTGCCCTACTTCTATGACTCAACACAAGCCCACAGGGTGTAGATCCCTCAGGGAAGCAGCCATTAGTCCATAGATTCTGTTTGGAAACAGGAAAAGACTTCTGTATTGCAAGCATATTTCAGATCTCTCCAAAGGCTGCCTCAACCTACCTTAATGGGCACTCACATACTTCTCTGATTTCTCTCAAGCCTAATTCTCTCACCTAAGAGTGTCATATAGGACATTGATTACTGACCTCCCAGAACTTCCAAATTTTGCTTCTCCAAGAATTTGTACACTTTAATTCCTGGAGAAAATATTGAATTCCCATAATTTTTGTGGACTTATTTTCTAACATAATTAATTGACACAGTGATATATGGAAAGTGCTTTCTTTGCATTTTGTAGTTTATGTGCCACTCAATTAAACTTTCTTCATCTTCCACTACCTTTCTATGGAAGCACAACCTTACCGCCTTTGATATGTTTGATATGTTACCTCTTTTTGTTATAATGGATGTGTATATCATTTTTCTTCTATTCTAACAAAATTATAGGAAAAGTGATGATTTTTATGACAATAATAATTATTGCAGGTGTCACTAATGTTTGACTACAACCTTTTTGCCTTCCCTCAAAACTTTTTTTTTATCATATTAAAGCCCATTCTCTTCCTACTTTGTATTGCTAGAAAATTACTTTTGGAATTTGAGGAATTTCACCTTTTCACACTATATTCTTATAATACTTCATCACACTGTAATTATTCATTAATAATGTGGTGAATCTTTGCTAGCATTTGATTTATTCTTCCTTCATATTCATGAGCAAGACAGCCTAACATGTTTCCTAGAGTCATTAGTAGCAAAAAATTAAATTGTTTTCCCATTTGAACCTCACATTGGTCTACTTATGTTGATAAAAGAAATTCACAAGCTGAATATGGCTTTACTTTCTACCCTTGTGAAAGACAATGGGAAATGAAAATAAGCATTGTGAGCAGCAAATATTTATTACTGACAGAAATTTTGAAATTACTTTGACACAGTCTTATCATAGATGCTTATTCACAACTTCAATCATTCAGCATTCCTTGAATCCACTATGCTTTCCTCCTTAAAGACCTGAAAGACAGCGTAATTGCACCACAGGTCACATATACTTGTCCTCCCTGCCAGCTACTCAGCTATGCAACTGGAGAAAGCAAGAAGCCCCTGAAAATACTTACATGGGCAGTTGTGACAGGCTTCCAATTAAATTAGGTTTACAAGGGGTGGGACCAGCTCAAGCTGAGAGTTTGCAACATTTTCTTTAATACCAACATATCCAACATAAAACACCTGCTTAAGAGGATTCACAGCACTCAGTGACAAACTTTCCATCTTTAACGTTTATTGTTTTTCTACTTGTATTCTTTGATGTTGCCTTTTCTATTTGCCACATTTTTTTCTGTTTTGTTTGTTTTGAGCTTTATTTTCATGGTGTATGTGGTGTGTGTATGTATGTGTGTGTGTATGTGTGGAGTACAGAGGACAACCTTGGGTGTCATTCCTCAGAAAGAGTGTCCACATTTTTTATGAAAGGAATGTATTCTTACTGGCCTGGAATTTTTTCCATCTAGACAAAGCTGGCTGACTAGACAGCCATAGGATTCTGCCTCCCCTGTACTAGCATTACAAATTCATGCCACCATAAACCACATTTTTTTTTTCTTTTTTGAAGTAGGGTCTCACTCTAGCTGAGGCTGACCTGGAACTCACTATGTAGTCTCAGGATGGCCTCAAACTCACAGCAATCCACCTACCTCTGCCTCCCGAGTGCTGGGATTAAAGGCGTGCGCCACCACACCCGGCTCGTCAAACCACTTTTTTTAAAATTTTTTATTTATTTGTTTGAGAGTGACAGATAGAGAGAAAGAGGCAGAGAGAGAGAGAGAGAGAATGGGCATGCCAGGGCTTCCAGCCACTGCAAATGAACTCCAGACACGTGTGCCCCCCTGTGCATCTGGCTAACGTGGGTTCTAGGGAATCGAACCTCGAACCAGGGTCCTTAGGCTTCACAGGCAAGCAATTAACCACTAAGCCATCTCTCCAGCCCAAAACCACATTTTTTATATGGTATTCAGAATCACACTCAGGTACCCATGCTTACAAGACAAGCCTTTTGTTGACTATGCCATCTTCTCATTCACAATTTTTTTTTTTTTTTTTGAGACATGGTCTTGTTATATAGCCCACGCTGGCTTTGAACTCATGAGTCACCTACCTCAACTCCTGAATACTGACATTACAACTATGTTCCTCCATGACCAGCAGCCATTAGACAGATATGATTCTCCTGTGACTTCAACCTTATTAAATGGCTTCAGGTTTTGCTCTTTGTTTTTGTTTGTGCATTTGGATTATGTGATTGTTTAAGGAATCTAATTACTAGTATGGTATTAACAACTACATCCAACTAGACATAAACTTAAAAGAAACAAGTGTCATATGTAGTACAGAAACACAGAAGACACTAAACATTATAAAAAATGTTTCTAGTAAGAGAGATCTCAAATATAAAATAATCTAACACATTTACTGTAATTAGAAACTTTGAATACTAAGTTCAGCTTGCAATTTTAACAGTGAATAAAAAAAGTCCCTCATCTTATCTCCAATATTTTGTATTGAAATATTGCTGTCTTTCTTTGCATTTTTGAATTTTTTTTAATTTTATTTTTATTGACAAATTCCATAATTCTAAATAATATCCCAAGGTAATTCCCTCCTTCCACTTTCCCCTTTGAAACTCCTCTCTCCATCATATCCCCTCCTCCTCTCAGTCAGACTCTCTTTTATTTTGATGTCATGATCTTTTCCTCCTATTATGATGGTTTTGTGTAGATAGTGTCAGGCACTGTGAGGTCATGGATATCCAGGCCATTTTGTGTCTGGAGGAGCACGTTGTAAGGAGTCCTACCCTTCCTTTGGCTCTTACATTCTTTCTGCCACCTTTTCCACAATGGACCCTGAGCCTTGGAAGGTGTGATAGAGATATTTCAGTGCTAAGCATTCCTCTGTTACTTCTTTTCAGCACCATGGTGCCTTCTGAGTCATCGCAAGGTCGCT
Organism: Dipus sagitta; assembly: GCA_036346955.1. Lineage (NCBI taxonomy): Eukaryota > Metazoa > Chordata > Mammalia > Rodentia > Dipodidae > Dipus > Dipus sagitta. The sequence continues at coordinate 54,957,386 of CM070774.1, forward strand.
GCCGTCTGAAAAGAGAAGTTGCTCTAACCAAAAGTGAAAGTGGCATTAATAGATGGGTATGAACATTAAGAGAAGTGCTTACTAGACAGTTTGGTGAGCATAGTATGTACGTTTAGCCAGACCCCAGGAGACATAACACCCCTAGGGCTCATTAATACACCTATTGTAGGTTTTCAGTATCATGGTTGTGTTCCCTGCCATGGAGCAAGCCTCCAGTCAAATCAGAGGGTAGTTGGTTTCCCCCATAACAGACATGCCACTATTGCACCCGCTGGCTCATTTGGCCTGGCTGAACAAATTTAAGGCTTGCAGTGTCCACTGTTGAGTATCTTCACTGGTGATTTCTCTCTCTCTCCCATTGAACTGCATGCAATGTCACTTTTTCCAGCTTTCTGTCAGCTGGTCTACATGGAGGAGGTTTTCAGCTCAGCTCCAGCAGGGTTTCTCAGTGACCCTTGCAGCCCAAGTATGTGGAGCCTTCAGCAATAGGGTCTTAACATCTATTCCTGGTGGGAAACCAAGGGCCTCAGCAATGGCCTGTAATGTTTTTCGGGTATCACATACCTCCCTGGCCAACAACTCACTGAAGGTATCCCATCCCTGGCACTGAAAATATTCTAGTAACAATCTATGTCTTCTAAGTGTTCCATTGTCCAAAAAAGTTTTCATATGACTTATTTATAATCTTTTAGATTTTGATTAGCCTTCTCTTCACCTTTCCTTTACTGAATCTCTTCCTCTGACCTTACTTAGGCCTTTTCACCCCCATTAATGTGTTTTTCTACTTACATATGTACAATACCATCCTATTAGGTCCCCCCTCCCTGCCTTTCTATTCCCTTTATATCTCCTTTCTAGCTTACTGGCTTCTGCTACTGAGTTTTCTTCCTCCTCACATAGAAGTCCAATCATTTGTAGCTAGGATCCACATATGAGAGAGAACATGTGACATTTTGCTTTTTGGGCCTGGGTTACCTCACTAAGTATAATACTTTCCAGATCCACCCATTTTCCTACAAATTTCATAACTTCTGCTTTACACATAATGTAATAGCATGACTAGCTTTGAGGGTAAAAGTGCACTCTAGGGCACAGATTCAAGTGCCATAGTAAAAACATCAGTTTTCCAAAAGTCAGAACTAAATCACAGTTATACATATATAATGTACTGTTGGTGCCAATAACAAAAGCTTGATATCCTGGGTTTTGCTTTTGCTAACAAGAGTAGAAATAAAATTTTTCTTGTCCATACTTCAGGGTTTTATGACAATCAAAATACATACATTAAAAATTCAGCCCAACAACTACAAACTGTCACATAAATGTCAGTTGTTGTTGAAGTGAGCTCTTAGTCATCTGTTCTTAGTCCTGCAACTCTCACCATAATTTTAATTGACAAAATTATTTCTCCTTAACATGTTTGAAGTACAATATGCTATTAATATTATCTGTTTCTAACCAGCAGAACTGATGTATTCAAAGCATTGGTTAATTAGAAAAGTTTATGAAGATAATCAGTTTGAATATTACAGTGACTTGCTTCTTTAGTAAAGTGTAAAACAGCAACTACATAGAGCTCCACACAGTAAAATTTCCTGTCAAGTAGCAGTTCTGCTCATTCTTCAAAGAAATGAAAACAATAATCAAGGGACCAAGAGAGTTGACTCAGCCAATAAAGTCCTTGCTGCATAACTGTGAGGACCTTATTTCAGATTCCAGTGTCCATATAAATGCTGGCCAGAGTGGTACACACCTGTAATCTCAGTGCTTGGGATAAGGGCACAGGCAAATCCCCATGGAAATCTGGCTAGCTATACTAGCCAAACTGGTGAGTTCTTCATTCAAATAATAAAAGAGCCAATGATAGAGTGAGGAGCCTCGTATCACCTCTGCTATACACAGACACACACACACACACACACACACACACACACACACACACACACATTCATGCATACCAACACCCATACAAATATATAAATATGGTCGTGCATACACAAGTATAGCACACACACATATTTTTTCATACCTACGTACTACACACGCACAAATCATGTGGAAACACGAAAAATCCAAAATGGCAAAGGTTATTCTACGTTAAATAAATTCTTAAATAAACAAACACAATCAAAGTCGCAGGCACTACAATACTATACTTCAAAATATACTACAAAGCAGTAGTTATACAGTAACTGAAAGCAGCATAGCACTATCATGAAAATAGATACACGGGGGCTGGAGAGATGGCTTAGTGGTTAACCAGTTAACGGCTTGCCTGTGAAGCCTAAGGACCCCGGTTCGAGGCTCGACTCCCCAGGACCCACGTTAGCCAGATGCACAAGGGGGCGCACGCATCTGGAGTTCCTTTTCAGTGGCTGGAGGCCCTGGCGCGTCCATTCTCTCTCCCTCTCTCTATCTGCCTCTTTCTCTCTCTGTCTGTTGCTCTCAAATAAATAAATAAATAATATCAAAAAAAAATTTAAAAAAAAAAAAGAAAATAGATACATGGACCAATGGAACAGAACACAGAAACTGGAAATTAATCCACACTCATGCAGACAACTAATGTTTGGCCAAGACATCAGGAACATACAACAGAGAAAATTCAATCTCCTCAAAGTATAGAATTAAATCTCATTTTTTTCTGTGAACAACTACAAATCAGTTCCAAATAGATCAAAGGCTTAATGTAAAACTCAAAACTAAAAAAAAAAAAAAAAAATTGATAGGGATTCTTTTTAATTAATTTTTATTTTAAAATATTTTTTTTATTTATTTGAGAAGGAGAGAGAGGGAGAGAGAGAGAGTGAATGGGTGCACCAGGGCCTCCAGACACTGCAAACAAACTCCAGACACATGTCCCACCTTGTGCACCTGGCTTATGTGGATCTGGAGAATCGAACGGGGGTCCTTTGGCTTTGCAGTCAAAACCTTAATGGCTAAGCCATCTTCTTCAGCCCCCTTTATTTTAATTTTTTATTTGTTTGAGAGAAACAGAAAGAGGCAGATATATCAAAAGAAAGAAAATGTGTGCACCAGGACCTCTAGCCACGCCGAATGAACTTCAGATATATGTGTTACCTTTTGTATCTGGTGTTACATGTTTACTGGGGAATTGAACTGGGGTCCTTAGGTTTTTCAGGCAAGTGCTTTAATCATTGAGCAATCACTCGAGCCTGTGGCATAGGAACTCTTTTTGGACAGACACCAAGTCACAGGTAGCAAAAGCATGGCCACATGAGATCACTTATACCCAAGAAAGTTCCTTATGCCAAAAGGAAACAGTCAAGGAAATAAAGAGCCCACATAATCAGAGAAAATGTTTGTAAACAATTTATTTTTACAGAGAATTAGTTTCTAGTAAACATAAAGAACTCAAAACTCTGAGCACCAAAACCAAACTAATAATCCAATTTAACAAAACAGACTAAAGACTAAGCTGAAAGCCCTTAAAGAACAGTACAACAGTCATGGAGGGTGAAGGTTTTGATCTCATTAATCATTAGGAAAATGCAAATCAAAAATAAACTTAGGAGCCCGGTAGTAGATGAGTAGATAAAAAATGTGGTATGTGTGTATGGGTAATGGAATATTATTCACCCATCAAAATAATAGGTTTCCATTATTACTATTGGCATGAAAGGAACTAGAGGTCATTACATTAAGGGAAATACAGACACAGAAAGACAAATACAGTATGTTCTCACTTACTTTTAGAAACTAAGAAATTAATCCCATATAAGAAGAGGATGGGTCGGTGGACACTAGAGACCTGGGGTGGAGGCAGAAAGCAGCCCAATAAACACACCAAGTCACAAAGAGTGAAATTAGTCCTGGTTATTCACCACCACAGTAGAATAACTATTGGCTCAAATTACAAATGATGTATTCCCAATGGCTAGAACATGAATTCTCATGACATTAAACAACAAATATCTAAAGATAATAAGTTGTTTCTTACTTCTATTTTATTATGACGCATAATGTACCTTATAAAGAAATACAAGTATTAGGTCTTAAAAAGACTACATAGATATTCCAAGTAAAATTTAAATTGGAAACTTGACACATTATGGAATAATGGTTGAACCTGGAACAGATCATCCTCAGTGAACTTACTCAATCACAGAAGGATAATCGCCACATAGTCTCACTCATCTACAGTACCTAACGTGATTCTACCCAAGATGCCAACATACCCAGCAAGCATCTCAAGGACTAGACAATAGGGTGGGAGGGGAGGGGGGGAAGGGCAAGGGAGGGGGTAAGGGACACAAATGTAGACCCAAACGGCAATGGTACCATAAAATTCTACATCCTAAAAGGCAGATCAAATGATTGAACCTTCACCAGGCCCTTAGAGGGAACACCTGAGTCACAAGGCACTGAAGAGGGTATGGCAATGACTGATGTTAAACTTCTACAGACTCTCTCTCTCTCTCTTCTCTCTAACTCTTGTATATTAGTTATCTTTTTCCTCCTTTTCTTAGTGGGCACTGACCTGTAACTCCCAGTACCAGCAGGTGGCTATCATCCACAATGAGCTTTTGATCACAGAGACCTACAAGGTTTCCTAAAAGAAAGACAGATTTCTGTCAGAATACTTGATGACCCACCAAAGGTTAGTGGTAAGACCCTACTGCTGAAGACGCCATATGCAGTTGACATGTAAAATGGAATGACATGGCTGGAAGCTGGAAGAGAGTCAGTCCCCAGACAGTCAGCTCATCTAGCGCCAGAAGGTGCTACATGGATGACTGGGGGAAAATGACCAATATCTGCCCAAGAAACTCATGGTCTAGCCTACTTATCAGCAAATAACCTGTCGTGATGCTCACACAAGTGCAATAGCGGTGCACAGCCATGATGGGAAACTAATTGCTCTTGATTTGGCTAACTGATCCCCTCAGTGGAACAGGACCCATAGCTGGAGCTGTGAAACAAGTGAGAACCATATCCCAACATGAGCCTACTCTCCATTATCAAGCTACCACCAATTGTGGGCTACAAGAGGGCCTACACTATTAAATTCTCTATAAAAAATAAGGGTTATCCCATTTGTCTGGTGCTAACTTTATTCTCCATTGAAGAATCTGCTTCTCTTTTTCAGATAGATGCAGATCCTAAGTAGAGAACCACCCCATCATGCCTCAAAAGGGCCCCAGCTGAAACTAAGAATAATTGGCGAAATAAGCAAGAGTGCTCTTCTCTTGGTGAACCGGGTACCAGCACAAGGGTGAAGGAGATTGACACAGAGAACAATCAACTCATACCAAATCAGATATCCAGAGACACAGAGGTTCCCAACACCTCATCTCTGAAGCAGACCCAAAATGAACCCAACATGGCTCAGGGAAATTTTGCAAAAGAGGGGGTGGAAAGAATGTCAGAGCCACATGCTGGGTCATGATACCCAGATATGGTCTCCTACCCATAACTGTGGGCTAACTCCACAATCATGACCTATATGCCTCAAAAAGGAGGGGTCAGGGGGAGGGAGTAGGACATGGATGAGCGTAACAATGGTACCAACCTGAATGTATTCACTAAGTACAAAACTAATTAATAAAATATTAAAATAAAAAAGAAATTAAGTTTCTTTGAAAACAAAGAAACCATTGGGGCTGGAGAGATTGCTAAGTAGTTAAAGTAGTGGCCTGCAAAGCCTAAGGACTGGAGTTTGATTCCCCAGTACACACTTAAAGCCAGATGCACAGGTGGCACATGTGTCTGGAGTTCATTTGCAGTAGCAAGAGGCCCTACCATGCCCATTCTCTCTCATTGTCTCTCTCCCTCTCTCTCTCTACCTATTTCTCTCTCTCACTCTTTCTCAAATAAATAAATACATAAAATGGTAAAAAGTAATTTAAAAATATATTATCCACACATTTATTTTATATAAAGGATTATATACAATGAAGAATGACCTTTTGTTCAAAGGTAAACTTAAAAAATGCAAAGCTAAAATGGGCATGGTGGCGCACGCCTTTAATCCCAGTACTCAGGAAGCAGAGGTAGGAGGATTGCTGTGAGTTCGAGGCCACCCTGAAACTACAGAATGAATTCCAGGTCAGCCTGGGCTACAGTGAGACCCTACCTAGGAAAACCAAAAAAAAAAAAAAAAAAAAAAAAAGAAAAGAAAAAAAAAAGAAAAAAAGAAAAGCTCCTTTGGCATTTGGGATGTTGCTCACCGTTTTTCATTTTTTCCTTTCTTCATGTGATTCTAGTCCTCTTACTGCTCAAATGTCCCAGGTCTTCAGAGTATCTTCTTATGAAACCTGGATGCCCACTTAAACACTCTCATATAAATGCTCCCTTTCTTTTGACTCTTTCCATCTAATGAAAACTATAGTCCCATAAGAAGATATCTAGGTGAAAACGAATCTAGTAACATACCTCGTAGTAACAAATGACAGGTATTTAACCCTTTTTTGCATTTGTAAGATGAAGCCAAGAATTTCCCTAGTGAATTCTATAGTTATTATTTTTCACAGTATGTCACTTTGAAGAATTAAATGTATAATTGATAGTAATAATTGGAAGGAGAGTGAAAAATTCTTCCTATACCTTATACTATATTATACTCATAATGAGCTCTAGATGTGTCCTTCCTGAGACCCTGTCTTTGGCATGTGTGGTGAAGTTGATATTCAATGTCCAATTATATTATTACTCCTGGCAATGGTAATTTGAACCCCACCATAAATTTGGCATGGTAATCGGCGGATTCATGAAGTAGGTAAAAGTTTGGAAGGTTTTTAAGCACAGGCAAACTATACCCTGTTTGGATTTGCCCAGCACATATCTACCTGCTGTCCTCAGAGTGTTTTGTAATCAGTGTATGTTGTCCTAAGGAGTTACTGCAGACTGGAACATTTAGGTCATGTGGGAACAGTTAGTTAGTCCCATTTCAACAGCACTGCATACCTTAATGGCTCTTCAGGGCATCTTCCTAATACAGAAGCGTGTACTAACCAGCATTCGGGATGATGAGCCTGAGTTACCTAGCATGGGGAAATGATGCTCTGCACGCTCTGTTTATTGAGGAATGTCCTTCTAACCAACCAGAAGAAAAAAAAATCTTGTTTAGAAAAGAGAGACTCTAGCTTCTCCTGAAGCTAGAGAGTATGCCCTGCCTTGCTTCATCCCTCTCAGCAATCCTTCGGGATTCTATCAGGATAGGACTTGATGTAGGGGAAAACTCCTGGTCAATGTGAGATTTTTCCACATACACCAATTAACATTTCACAAGACAGGACACAAACAAAGAAATCTGCCATCTTTCATAAGGCTACCAAATGCACCTTATAGGCTATGTTATCTCAGAGAATAACTTTCCTTTTAAATCATCATTAAACAAAGTAGAGAATGATGGGAGCTGGAGTTTCAAGTTAAAAAGCAAGAAAGCCCCCGTCTCTGCTATCTTCCCTCATGATTTAATGTGTGTGGACCAGAAAAAGAAACACTCAAATAGGATTTGAGTGTATATCAATCTCGATATAAATGTGTCCATATTTCTACTTGTATCTATTTAATTGTAATACCTATTTCCACAGTTAATTCCACTGGCATTTCATCTTTTCCTATAGGAATTATTCTTCTGAAAAAAACAGTTACAAAATATATCTGTAAATGCAGGGAGGGATTATCAAAAATGGTAGGAAAACAGTGCTTATAATGTTTCTTGTGAGAATCACCCCTTATTGGCTCAGGAATTTTAACTGAACTTTGAATTCATGTTTCTAGTGTTTTAGTCCAACTAATAAGATTAATAAACTTCAACATCCCATTCATTTCTAGAAAATATAAATAAAAAAGATAAGGATGCCAAAAAGGGTAGAAAGAAAGTAAAACCAGTGCTTTCAACAATCTTTAAAGCATTTTTCTTATCTCCTATAAAGATTAAACATTAAATAATTTGACATAACAAACTTCAAACGTCCCATTAACATTAATGTAAGATTAGAAACATAAAACAAAGTGCAAATCTAATGTATGTGTGATTAGCAGTGCAAAAATGATAAATTTTAAAGAGATTTTAAACTTATATTCAAGCACATTGAAGTTTAAAGTTAGCATATTTTTCCAGCTAAAGATCATTATATAAAATTTTATTGTTCTAAAAATATATTCATGAGACAAGGAGTGGGAGCTTTTTAAGCCAAGTTGAACCAAAGGCCATATTGCAAGGACCCTGCTTTTGTTTCCTACCCTTTCCCATAAGCCACAGGTCCCTAGAAAATGGCCTTCTTGACTATTTATTTGTTGAGATGAGGTGAGAATGGAGAGTTGTTCAACAGTATGTACTCAATTTTTGGAGTGGGGTTGGTATAGGATATGCACATCTTAAAATGTATGTAATACAAGAGTTATAAATTCAGCTCTTAATCTTACTGAACACATTTTCATTACTTTTACTTTCCTGAGGTGCATTTTAGTGAGTTTGGGGGTTAGGAAACAAAGAGCTCTGAGTGTCAGATTGTTACTATGTATGTTAATGTTAGATATCCTGTGCTGTTTATCCTACAGTCCTGGGATCCAAAAGCAACACATTTTTCTTCCTACTGCCTTTCAGACCTCCTCCCTTCTTTATTATTGGGGTTTTCTATTATGTGCATTAGGGAGGAGTATTGGAAAATGAGTAGATATGAACTAAGTCTCAGTAATTTGTTGAAGACAAAGACTATATGTTATTTTCTTTAATTTACTTTGGTTATATTCCTCTCCAAGCATTGTGACAGTCGGTATATCAGAATGACCAAGCAGGAAACTTCTAATATTATCTTGTCATACTTGTTTTAAGAATTACAACACCCAAGAAACTCCCCAATATTTGCTATGGAACTAAGGAGAGTTTCATCAAATTTATTTTATTAAGCTAGTTTCCACTGGAGGCTTTAGACAAAAATGATGGAGAAAATAATACATTCTCCCAATCGCAAGCATAAGCCTAAGTTCACCACTGAATTTCTAATTTGTATTCCTAAAATTAGACTAGTGATTGGTACAATGTGAGTACTTAGTAAATTATTGTTGAACAAGTAAATGAATGATACAAGTTTTTCATGCAACAACAGAAAACAAGAAGCAGAAGAAAATACATTGTATAAATACATGGGCATGCATTTAGTCATAAGGAGCAAAAGTTAACTCTTTACCAGAAAATTGAATGAAGAATTACAGAACTATATCTGCTATAGTTATTACATGTTTAGAAGGTTTTATCAGGTTTCTATTCTTTATATTTTCAGAAAATAGTGCTTTACAAAATACTTCCCAGCTTTTCACATCCAAGTCAATAATTGAATATATATATATATATATATATATGTGTGTGTGTGTGTGTGTGTGTGTGTGTGTGTGTGTATGTCAACATATTAGAACCAAGCCCCCATTGCAGTTTAATAGTGATTAAATAGTAATTGTGGATCTAGTCTGAAAATCAACTGTTTATTATTGAAATTTTAAGCATAAGAGCACATGCAAAGGGAATATTCAATAAACAAAGCAAAGACTCAACTTAAGCTACTCCTGTTGTTTGGCTAAATGGATATGTTGTGCCCATCAAATTGCTTCTAAATATTCGTGCTTATGTTCACAGATTAATGTTTCTCTCACCTTTGTTTAGAGAAGCTTCTCTGCACAATTGGAAGTGACTACTTGGGAGACTAAAATCTCATCAAAGTGTGGAAAGTAAGCGACGGTAGAATGCGCAGCATTAATATGAAATCTACCTCACTCCCTCAAAGGCTCAGAGAACATTGCAAAAGAAGGGATCAAGGGAATGTAGGAGCCAGAGGATGAGGAGGAGTGCTGTGGAATTCTGTCTTCTGGACACGACATGGTCATTGCATCCATGAAATTATAGCAACTGCTGTTATCTGCACAAGGCCTACAGTATTGGGCCTTGGACTCACTAACATTCAGTGATAAAATAGCGAAGTAGAGAAAAAGAAGAAGACACTTAAGTACAAAAGGGCTTAGTTGGAAAGAAGGGGTTCAGTGGAAGAAGGATGGAGGAATGAAAAGAAAGTAATGGTAGGGTATTCTGATCAATATGCTTTGTATTTATGAAAAGGCACTTGCCTGCAAAGCCTGAGGACCCAAGTTTGGTTCCTCTGTACCCACATAAAGCCAGATGCACAAAGTGGAACATGTGTCTAGAGTTTGTTTGTAGTGTCTGGAGGCCCTGGCACATCCATTTTCTCTTTCTTTCTGCCTCTTTCTCTGTCTCAAATAAATAAACAAATGGGGCTAGAGAGATGGCTTAGGAGTTAAGGCACTTGCCTGTGAAGCCTAAGGACCCAGGTTCCATTCTCTAGTACCCACACAATCCAGATCCACAAGGTGATGTATGTGTCTGGAGTTAGTTTGCTCTCTGTCTCTATCTGCCCCCCTCTCAAATAAATAAGTAAATAAATAAAACATAAATAAATAAAAAGTTTTTTTAAAGTTTGACAAGGTGAAATAAAATTTCCCCACCTTAAATAAAAATCATTTTCTTCTAGAGGAATAGTTGAGGTTTGAATACAGCTATTTCACTTTTTTTCTTATGAGATACATCATGAAAATCTTTAACCATACACAAAATTTCAAAACAAAATGTCAAGAATATTCTTATTTATATTGCGTAGATTTAATATATTTAACATTTGCCCATATGATGAATAATTGCTTTGCAATATGTATATGCATATATTCAGGAAGCTGAAGCTCATCTTTTTGCCTTTCCCAATTATTTCTTTTCATATTATTTTGTATCAGATAGAGGTAGTCCTAACATGTGGGTATATCCTTCCTAGATATGCAAATTTTACTTTTCTAGATATATCATATATCCAAAAATAAACAGTTTTGCTTCCTATGTTTTTGAGCTCACATTAGAGGGAACTCATCATCCCATGAGTTATTTAGAAGTACTTTCATAAATTTTTAAACATATGAGTTTTCACATTTTTATTATTGACTTCTAACTTAGATTCTGATCTGAGATGTGCTCTCTGTATCAATTCTTTCAAATTTAAGATTTCTTTTGAAAATAGAATTAATCTTTTCACACAGTTTATGCTTTCAGAACTTTCTGTCTGTTCCAGTCTTCCCAAAACAGGCATAAAAGCTTGATCATTATAGTTATAAACACATAAACACAGCCACCCAGAATTCACAATAAAATTCTAAATATATTCCAACCTCAATGATTTTAAGAAATTTTTATAGAAATGAGATGACTTCTGTTAGAGGCCTTATATACCAAATAGAAGACAGGGAAAGTAATGCTAGCATTAAGACTTTTGGGTTAAGATGAACTGTTAAAGGACATCTAAACTACTGTTGGAGTGCAAAGTGGTGTTCTAGAAAATAAAGAGTTGGTGACTAAAAGCCTTTCAGCATTGCAAAAGATCTTTTGAAAGTTCTGATGGATTAAATTATTCAAATAATACTTTGGTCAAGACCTCCAGAATCTGATCTGAATTCTTCAACAGGCATACTGATGGGAAGTAAAGGATATGCTTATTGGGTATTAAAAACCTTTATATGCTAGGGCCCAGGATTCTATGGCAAACTATTCATTTGGAACAAGAACAAAGATTTATGTGTGTCAGCCACACTGACATTAGCAGCTCTGGTCAGGCAAACAGCATGAGAGACAGAGGAATGCCTGGCAAGAAAGTAAGGGCCTTGGGAATGCAAGCTTCAAATCCGAAAGCTCTAGTTGTGGCTAAAAATGAATGAGACTAAAGAAAATGAACCCCAAAGCTATATAGCAAATCACTCAAATTTTCAATTTGCCAAATTCTATAGCCTTAAAAAGAAACATTTTTTCTGTTATTTCAATAATGCTAGTACAAAGATTTATAATGTAGATGGAAAGTTTAGAGAAGAAAACACATTAATAGGATATTATCTAATCATCTGTCAAGATGTGTGATATTACCTAATATATGGCACATAAAACTTTTATTGGTATAAAAAAGTGAATAGTGGGCTGGAGAAGATGGCTTAGTGGTTAAGGCATTTGCCTGCAAAGGCAAAGGACCCTGGTTCCATTCCCCAGGACCCACATAAGCCAGATGCACAAGGAGGCACACGTATCTGGAGTTCGTTTGAGATGGCTGAAGGCCCTGGGCATGCCCATTCTCTCTCTCTCTCTCTCTCTCTCTCTCTCTCTAATAAATAAATAAAATATACTTTTTAAGAAGGGGAATAGCCTCATACTTTCCTATCTCCTGGGAAAAAGAAAGGGAAGGAAGCACAATATGTAATTTCATATTTTCTATGTTATCTCCAAATATCTGTATTCATAAAATAAAAGTTATAGGAATTTATGTCTTACTTATTTTTATCACTGTCAGTTATTCATTAACCTGATTTCATGCTGAGTAATCTAAACCAGAAAAGCGCTCTTTATGTGTGTTGCCAATCTATGGTAACTCAAGGCACCATGCTACTACTTTTTCATATACATTGACTCAAAAAAAAAAAAGTGAAAATGCCAGTCATTTGAATTTTGGAAAAGGCTATTCTAAAATCTCCCACTCCCAAATATAAAATTCCAAAGCGGATCTTCATCTATGGTTTATTAGGTGAGGGAAAATTTGGTCCAAGGAGCAATTTCCTAAGATTTTCTCCTGCTATGGGAAATTAATTTCTGTAGTCAAATAAACTGACATTCTATAGCAGAGAACAGACTCTGAGGATATATTTGGTAAAGACTCCTGTTCTACCACTTCTTATCACTTCCTGTGATTGGAATCAGCTCTATCACTGTCTGAATATCGGTTTCCTCATACAGAAACTTATAGCAGCATTTCAACTGAAAAGAGGACTGCAAAATAATTAAATAAATAAAGCTATCTCCCTATTCTACCATTATATTATTTGAAGTCAAGTGCATGCCTCAGTATGCTTGTTCATATGCTAATTCCAAAACTACCAAGGGGCCTGGAGAGATTGCTTAGCTGTTAAGGTATTTACCTGAGAAGTCTAAGGATTGTGGTTTGATTATTCAGGTCCCCACATAAGCCAGATGCACAAAGGGGGCACATGTGTCTGGAGTTCGTTTGCAGTGGCTGGAGGCCCTGGCATGCCCATTCTCTCTTTTTCTCTCTCTCCCTGTCTCTAATAAATAAATTTTTTTTTTAAAAGTACCTATGGGTCGGGCTTGGTGGCACACAGCTTTAATCCCAGCATTTGAGAGGCAGAGGTGGGAAGATTGCTGTGAGTTCAAGGCCACTCTGAGACTACATAGTGAATTCCAGGTCAGCCTGAGCTACAGTGAGACCCTAACACAGAAAAACAAAAATGAATAAATAAATAAATAAACAAAATAAAATAAAAAGTACCTGGTGGTTAAGTGGTTAAGGTGCCTAAGAAGCCTAAGGACCCAGGTTCAACTCCCAGAACCTACATCAGCCAGATGCACAACAGATGTATCTGGTGTTCATTTGCAGTGACTGGAAGCCCTGGAGTGCCCATTCTCTCTCTCTCTTTCTATGTCTCTCTCTCTCTCTCATAAGCAAATAAAATAAAATTAAATTAAAATTAAAAATATAAAGTATGTAGCAACTGGGCATGGTGGTGCACACCTTTAATCCAATCACTGGGGGGAGAGGTAAGAGGATTGCTGTGAGTTTGAGGTCAGCCTGAGACTACATAGTAAATTCCAGGTCAGTCTGGGCTATAGTAACACCCTACCTCAAAAAACAAAAGAAAAAAAAATGTACTTAGTGATAATACACATTGTCTCTTCTCCACAACAGCTACACCCTTGATTTTTCTCAAAAATCAAACATAAAGCCAAGGGTGTCTAAGATCCCTGCACTCAGGTGGCTGTGGCAGGAGGAATGTAAGTTCAAAGCCACTCTGTGTTATACAGAAAGTTTCAGGGTAATCTTCACTATGAAGTACTGTCTCAAAAATAGTCATATGTATTCTTTTTCAACCTTTTCATGTTCTACGTAACATTCTAATTCAGCCTTTCTAAAAACTTGGATGTTGCAGAATACTCAAGAATATTCAAATTCCACATATTCAAAATTGTACTCCTCCCTTCAGCTAAGTCTGCCATTCCATCGGGCCCCAAACAAGAAAGTCTTCCTCTGACATTTCCCCTGACTTTTAACAATGAGTCACTCAGCTTTATTTCCAAGTTCTCCAGCAAATCAACTTTCCTCCATCCCCACCATCACCACTGTAACTCCACCACCACACCTAGTGAGAAGCTGGTCATCCCTAGATCTCTGCAACCACCTTTGCTTCTCTCTAATTCATTTTCCACTCTGCAGAGTAATCTAAAGTAAAAAGCATATTATAGTCCATATGAAGATGCTTGGCTTTTATGATTAAAAAAATGGTGACATGACTTATAAAGACATTATAAATGAAGAATTTTCTACATGTCAAATCCTACAACCTCATCACATATCATTCTTTCTTCACTTACTTTATTCCCGCCATCAGCCCTTCTTCTAGTTCCTCTAATTAGCTGAGTCTTGTTTCCCTGCGAGTTGTGAATAATGCATTGTCTTTGCTTTGAATACTCTCTTTGCTCACCTCTTACTTACTTACATTGTAATACTTTTTCAGATGCCAGTTCTAATATCACTTTTTCTGGTAAATACAGGTTATTTCTTCCTGTTGCTTGCTCCAAAATCCTCTGTATATTTTGTTATTTAATTTCACTATATTTTGTCATATGTATTTCTTTACCTCATGGCTTTATTAATATCTTTTCCCATACAAGCTTTATGAAGATGAATTATTATATTTGCAATAAGCTCAGATAAAACTCAAAAGTAATATAAAAGGCAGTATGTCCATTTTATCACTAAGATATTCAGAATTAGATAAGTGAATAATCTCTAGAAATATATATGTGTGTACACACAATATAATATTCAACATACTATAAACTGAAAAATTAGCTAGATAAAAAAGAAATAATAGTAGATTAAGTAACGAGAGAGAGAGGCAGAGACATAAAATAAACATATTCATGTTCTCTCTCATATGTGGATCCTAGCTACAAATAACTGGACTTCTGTGTAAGTAGGAAGAAAACTCAGTAGCATAGGCCAGTAAGCTAGAAAGGAAATATAATGGGAATAAAAAGGGAGGGGGGGGCTAATAGGATGGTATTATATATATGTATGTAGAAGAACAGATTAATGGGGGTGAAAAGGTCTAAGTGAGGTCAGGGGAAGAGATTGAGTAAGGAAAGGTGGAGGGAAGGCTAATCAAAATCTAAGAGGATATAAATGAGTGATATGGAAACCTACTTTGTTGGAAAATGGAACACACAGGAGCCATAGATTGTTACTAGAAAATTTTTAGTGCCAGGGATGGGATACCTTCCACTGAGTTGTTGGCCAGGGAGTTCCCTGATGCCCCCAAACATCACAGGCCATTTCCGGGGCCCTTGGTTTCCCACCAGGAATATATGGTAAGACCCTATTGCTGAAGACTCCACATACTTGGGCTGCAAGGTCACTGAGAAACCCTGCTGAAGCAGAGCTGAAAACCTCCTCCATGTAGATTAGCTGACAGAAATCTGGAAAAAGGCATGCTGCACGCAGTTCAATGGGAGACAGAGAAATCACCAGTGAAGATACCCAACAGTGGACACTGCAAGCCTTATATTTGGCCACCCAGGCCAAATGAGCCAACAGGTGCAATAGTGGCATGTCTGTTATGGAGAAAACCAACCACCCTCTAATTTGACTAGAGGCCCACTCCATGGGAATATATCAGGGAATATATCCCTGATACTGAAAACCTACAACAGGTATAGTCACGAGCCCTAGGAGTATAACCTCTGCTGCTGTCTGGGTAAAAGTTGTATACTATGCTCACCAAACTGTCCAGGAAGCATTTCTCTTAATGTTCATACCCATATATTAATGCTACTCTCACTTTTGGCCAGAGAACCTTTTCTTTTCAGATGGCAGTGACATTGTGATGACTCAGGAGGCACCATGGTGCTGAGAAGAAGTGACAGAGGAGTGCTCAGCACTGAAATATCTCAATCACACCTTCCAAGGCTCAGGGTCCATTGCAGAAGAGGTGGCAGAAATAATGTAAGGGCCAAAGGAAGGGTACGACTCCTTCAACATGCTCCTCCAGACACAAAATGGCCTGTATAGCCATGACCTGACAGTGCCTGATATTACCTGCATAAGACCATCATAATAGTAAGAAAAGATCATAACATCAAAATAAAAGAGAGACTGATTAAAAGGGGGAGGGGATATGATGGAGAGTGGAGTTTCAAAGGGGAAAGTGGGGGGAGGGAGGGAATTATCATGGGATACTTTTTATAATTATGGAAGTTGTCAATAAAAATATTTTTAAAACTATATTCTTATTACAAATCTTATATGTACAGGATTTTCTCTACAGTTAGTAAAAATGATCATAATGGTCCAGTTTGAAAGTCATAATTTTTGTTTTTCAGACAATGTTTGTGTCTAGTGAGACTAGATCTGAGGATTTTATTTTAAATTTTCAATTTATATTAATCATTTTTTTTTTGCTTCTTTTGTCTGAGTCAAGATCTCATGTAGCCTAGGTTAGCGTTGAACACACTATGTTGTTGAGTCTGATCTTGAACTCCTGATCTTCCTTTCTATACCTTCCAAGTGGTGGAATTACAGGTGTTACCATTATATGAAGGCACAATTAAAAAAAACAACAACATTTTTTTGGCAAAATTACAGATTCGTGAAGATACTAGAATAAGAGTTTAGCTATTATTTAAACACTTTATCAACGCCAGCATGGATAGAATTCTTTGGAACCAGCACATCATCCCACTTCAGAAGTGCTTTTCATAGTATTATGTCCTCCAGGACAACTGCAAAAGAGTTATTTCTTTATTTGTGGAATGTTGAGGCAACTTATTTTACAAACATGTTGTGAAATAAAGATTTGCTCTCATTAATTACCCATGAGCTATAATTATCTTTCAGTCCCAGTTATTTTGAGTTTCCTTGTCCCATTTCCAGCACTGGTTTCAAGTTTTAGAACTCTCTTCTTATCTGTTTGAATATGTCTTTGGACATTTCAATGAGAAGCCAAAGTTGGGTGAATGGGCTAAAATATTTATTGTGCCTCAAACCTTAAGAGAATGGTCAAGGAGCCATACACTGGTTTCCCCCAGTGACTTGAAAGGCATATATGAAGGAACAAAAGGTTGACAGGAAAGGATATTAGACTGAAGATTCTTAAATTTGTTTTAATTATTCCAAGTTCTCCCTAGAAAGTCTGCCCTTGAAATCAATACTATTCAGTCTATATATAAGTGGTATCTCTTAAGAGAAGGAATATTCTAATCAATCCTGTATCTATACTAATATAATAACTATCCCAAAAGGAGGAGGTAAATTAATAGCATTATGATCACTATACTTAAAAAGCCAGTGATATATTTTCAAAGAAAAGCCCTAGAAGTATAGAGAGGCAATAAAAGACAGCAGTTAGGAATTAGGAGAAACAACATTTTCTTCGTGAACTTTGGAGTTCAAAGTATGTTATATATGACTTAGAGCATTGAATGTACTGAAATGCAGTGGTGCTAACTAAATGAATTGCATATATTAATGAGTCCCATTCTACTAAAAATGCATATGTTTTAAAGTAAATGCTACTTTAACAAACAAAAAAGAAAACTTGTGCCAATCTACTTCTAAAGTCTTCACTAATATTTATTTTGTTCTTAACTTTAAACTTTGTTTCAAAGTCCACTTAGAATTAAACACTCTCTCAGGATGAAGAAATTTAACTCTAGCAAAATGTCCAGAGATTTTGAACAAGTATTCAAAACACAGGTATTAATACAAATATTGACTTTATATTTTCTTGGACATCTAGATTTATTATCTCTCAAGGCAAATATTGACTATATCTTCCAGGTCGATAAATCTCTGTGTTCACTAGAACAAAAGTCAATACCTGCATCATATCCATTTTCCCAGACAATAACTACTTGTATTTATATTGCAATGATTAGTGCTAGAAACTCATATTTATTAAAGATAAAGAAAACATGAATAAAAATGTTAATTGGCAAATGAAGGCTTAAGATTTGTTGACATGAAAATAATCCTAAAATGAATAGAGGATGACTGAGCTTTTATATTAAGAAGTTGTATTTACAAGTTATGTTTGCCAATGGAAACAACACCTGTTTATGATCAGTAAATAGAACAAAAATTGAGGAAGTTAAGTATCTAGCTTTGTTTTTCACAAATCTAATATAAGTTTTCCTTTCTCCCAACCTAAAATCTCTAATTATTTCTCAGCTAGATACCTTGAAAATAAATTTTTATTAAGCACAGACACTGTGCAGTTGATAGTCTTATAAGAATAATTTATTATTTAGTAGAACAATGGTGGAGTTAATAATTTTGATCAACTGTATAAATTATAATCTGTTTAATATGACAACTAAAAAAGTGAACAGGGCTGGAAAGATGGCTTAGCGGATAAGCGCTTGCCTGTGAAGCCTAAGGACCCCGGTTCGAGGCTTGATTCCCCAGGACCCACGTTAGCCAGATGCACAAGGGGGCGCATGTGTCTGGAGTTCGTTTGCAGTGGCCAGAGGCCCTGGTGCACCTATTCTCTCTCTCTCTCCCCCTCTCAGCCTCTTTCTCGCTCTGGCTGTCACTCTCAAATAAATAAATAAACTAACAAAATTTTTTTTAAAAAATGAACAAATGTTGGTGACTTTCTGTAATTTTTCTTTGATCTTTTTTCATTTTACACTTTTGAAACTATATAATTTGTATTGTATTATGTACTCTGTGGGAAGTCAGATATATATTCTATACTTAGAGTTGTGGGAATGAATGGAGACTCGGAGTTGTGTTCTTTATTGAGCAGAGCAATTTAAGTAGATGGTGTGAACTGTCATTTCTGTTCCAAGAGATTTATTTTTTTTTCTTTTTTCCTTTCTATTAAGTAGAAATGTTGTATAGGCACATCATGTTTTGGTACCATTATTTCCCTCCTCCTTGCCCCATTCCACTGAGAGCTCTCTTTCACAGGATGGCTGGTATTCACCATGGAGCTGTAGATTATGATTTGTGAGAGCAGCACACAGTTATTATGGTGGGGGGAGGGAGGAATGCCTCTGGATATTTCATCCCACCCTGTGGTTCTTACATTCTTTCCAATCCTCTCTCACACAATTCCCTGAGTCTTGGTGGGTGGCTTTAATTCTACTTTAGTGTTGAGCTCTCAGCAGCTTCTGGATTTCTGCTTTGGTGCATTTTGAGTTTTCTCAGTGTCTGTCTGCCTATATCACCCTGGCCCAGGTTATCAGGCTCTTCATGGAAGCAGCACTCTTGCTCATCTCACCAATTCCTTGGTGTTTTCACCTGGGCCCTGGATGACGTGCAAGGGGTGGCTCCTCTCATCATGGCAGTCAGGTATCTTCTTTGTTTTGATGGAGTTTGGTTGTCCTCAGTTTTCACTGCCATCTGTAAAAGGAAAAAATAGATTCTCCAAGAGAGAGTGAGAATAGCATAGATTAAAGGGGATAAGCATAGTTACTTAGAGATCACTGAGCCTGTCCAGTGAACTACCGTGGTGAACCCGAAGATGAGTCCCCAAGGCCCAGTTCCCATTGCTGGCTCCGGGTCCACTGGAAACATGTACTTTCCCTCTTCCAGTGTTACAGGTGGGAGAGTGATTCCTCAGGAAACACAGACACAAGTGACATGTATTATTTTAGTTGTTTTTGATTTGTTTGCTTTTGATGCAGTTCTTGCTAGAGACTTCAAGTTGATTTAGAACTTGCTATGTAGTCTAGGCTAGCCTGGAATTCACAATCCTTCTCTCTCAGCCGCTCAAGTGCTGGGATTACAGACTTGCATTATTACATCCACTTTGCATATAATACTTTTAAGAGGAAATACTCACTTAGCTTTGCATAAGATTGTGGAACCAAAAAGTGTAAAAGTGTGAATCTTTGTGTGAGTCGCTATCCCAGAGCTTACATGGAGAGCCATCTAAACCTAGAATGTTCTAATAAAAAGAAACAATATTATATTGAGCCATTGACATAGCAATAGAGTCTTGCTTCTTCCTGCAACATAACATGAGTTCTCTAATGCTATATTGTCTAGTGATATTATCAAGGAATATAGCTTCAGGTGTGATTCCTAGATTGCATTGCACTTCCAGAGCCTGCACATTCATTTAGAGGTCTTCAATGCCATAGACTCAAATAAAGTGAGGTGGAGAAATGAAATGAGACAGAGCACAGCATTACTTGGAAATAAAAGAGGCATTCCCCTGTTTCAATTTATTTTACTTTATTCTTAAATTCTTCATTCCTTACTAAAAATTATTCTTCTTTTTGCCTTTACCTGGTTTGGCTGAGAGCTAAATATTTCTGACATGATTCTCATTAATATTACAAGCACAAACGCATCTACCATCATATAATTAAACTAGTGTCTTTTATGTATATTCAGCAATAATGCGGTCACTTTTCTATAGTGTGCTGACTAAAATTAATTACTATGTTATCTAGAACTTAGTGGACTATAAGTCTTCTGGCCAATTTTATAAGAATGATGGTTTGACAGAAAACTAATCTTGAAGAGATTACTCTGTGCCATCATTAGGAGCTCTCCTTGTCAGTATATAATCTTATCATAGAATAACGATACCCAGGCATCCTGGCTCTCAGCTACGTAAGTTAGTGGCAATAGAATTGGAAATGGCAGCCCATTCACCTTTCTGGGTGATAGCGTTAATATGGCTGCTTCTCTTCATTTGTGCTCTAGAGGCTGACTCAGGAGATGCTATGAAGAAAAGCCTGGAAATGAGCTTATTACAGAGTGAAGATTCCAAAGAAAGGCACTTTCTTCTCTTTGCCAAACAGCTCATATCTTTTATTTCTTTGCAATGGGACATGATGGTTTTTGGAAGCAAAGCAGGAGAAGGGGGGTGAATTTGGATTTTTATCAGCCATTTTTTTCCATGTAATTTTATCTCAAAAAATTATACTGTGGAATTCATTTGACCTTTAATTCTCTCTGTTTCTTTTTACACATTAGAGATGGTTTTCTGTGTTTCTTAAGCTTATTTTATTATCCTGTTTCTCATTTTAAAATAAATAGCACCAAGCTAATGAACTCATTTCTCATAATGTGTAATTTCCCCTCAAGCAAAATACATTGAGCTGAAAACCTGAACAAAAAGCTATTGCTTAATTTCACAAGAAGTCAATGCTTCTTTGAACATGTGTGTGAGTGTCTGTGTATATGAGTAACTGACAAATCCAATCCTTTAAATATCAAAAACAAATGAGGAATCAGTGGCCTATACTGAAATAAATGACATAGGAATTATGATAGCATGAATTTTACTTTATTATTGTTGTTACTATTGTTGTTATTCTTTGTATCATTTTAGTCTTCGTTTATGTTAGGCGGGAGGTTAGCTCCCAGAAGACCAACTAGAGGGCTTCCAAAACCAGGACATAAAGGATGTACAGTACTTCTGGTACTTAAAAACTGGATCTGAAGATTGTGGGTACATGAAACAGGATGCAAGGAAGAATAATTTGTAGTGGGATGAGTGTAGCTGGTTCAGGTAAAAGCAGCTTTGGGGACTTCTTCAGGAGAGAGGGTACAATATGCTGTTATTCTTTTCCTACTGAACTTTTTTACATTAGGGATACTTAAGCTCGTATACATACTCTTGTATCATATATATGTATTTGTAACAGACTGAGTTGTGGGTAAAATGGGCTTTCTAAGAAAACCACACCCGTTTCCTTAGAATGCCCTCTCTGGGGAAGAACAAGGACCAAAGAGGGAGAGAGAATATATGCCCCATGTCTTGTAGAATTAGTGCCTCACTGCTCAGCTCTCATGACTCGAATAATATGTTATTGCTTCCTGGATGGCTCTAGATAAACTGTTCACTGCTTGATCTACCACTTGGTCCATATGAATTCTTCTCTTTCAGGAGCATAGGAACAGACTGCTGCCAGGGTCCTGAGTGGAGGAAACTGGAGACCACCCTGAAATATGACTGTAATACAAACAGGAATTCTACCAATCTAACAAAAATTAATCTATCTCAGAGAGGAAGTGAACAGTTGTAAAGGAAGTGAATCATGTCTAGCAAGTATTCTTAACATAGCCAAGAACAACTGAATATTTGTAATGGTCTCAAGGTTTTCAAAGTACACAGGGAGCGGTGATAGATAGGTTCACTGTCTTTCAAAGGGTTGCCTTTCTGTCCCAGAGTTTTCATGTAATGTTTAAACATACAAGGTGTATTTTAAAAGTGTGTGAGAACCCCTCCAGCATTCTGACTCTATACATTTCTTCATTCATCACCAGAGATAATTGTCATTCATTCCTACTACGGACTTTAGATTTAGTATGATCTTAGAAGACAAAAGCTAGTTGAGCAAGATTGATAATGAAATCAACAGGTGTGCCCATGCCTATCTTGTCCTTGTATAGTAAGGGGGTATACAGAAGATCTAGTGTTTCAAATACTAAATACTGCCCAGGAGGCTCTAAGCTTGACTTTTTCTACTTCACAAATCAAAACTCTGCCTGGCTGTTGCACAAATTTTTAAAGCACAATTCCTAGATTCATTCACGGGACTGAACTAATGTCAAGATTGGCACTATAGTCTCTAGTTAGTTCTTTCATCAAGCTTTTTAGGCAACCTCCTTATAATTATATTTTACATTCTCTACCATGTACTCTTCCAAGCCCTAGCCTCTACTAATTAGGATCTATCTAGCTGCTTTCAGAGTTCACTTAAGTTGCTTTCTACAAAATATTGTGCATTTTTGACAAGTAAATAATACTGTTATCTTGTTTTCCAAAAATTTTTATTTCTACCAAAACAACAGAGGTTCTTTATTTATGACACTCAAGAATGGTGTATTTTAACATCAGTGTTATATTTTTTTTTCAAAAACTATGTATCATACATATCATATCCTTAATTTATACTGTCATTTTCAAAAACAGCTTGATTTTGATTTCTGGATTTGAAATATTAATTCTGTTATATCACAATGAGATTTAGTACCTTTTATCAGGCTATATTTTAATATCAAAGCCTGAGTAGTGATCATAACCATATCAAGATGGTCATGTACAAAATAAACTTTCATAAGACATTTCTGTGTAAGCTTAGCAACAATTGTTTTCATGTCTTAACAGATGTGTATTACTTTTAAAGTGATCATAAAGGTCTTAAAAACACAAAAGAATTGTTTTTAAAAACTAAGAATAAAAATGTTTTCCTTTCTTTGCATTGTTTTTAAGAAATATCTTCTCATTTTTATTAAATGCACATATAACTCTATTAATTAGACTAAGTAGACACTACAAAGTCACACTTTAAAAAATAACTCCCTTGAGTCATCTTAGGCTTTCAGCAAATGACTGCTCATCTTGAAAGCTAAACATGCAAGAGAAATTTATCTATCAGTTTAGAACTTTCCCAGAAGTCAAGATGGAACTAAAATCATGAAAACTAAAAAATGCATAATTAAAATATTTTTATTAAAATATGGAATATATACAGAAAAAAGAAAGGCATAGTCAAACAGCGATGGGACATGATATGTAAAATAAAAGTAAGGGGACTCTATCAAAAAAGTTCAAAGACTCTTCTTAGCTGGGCGTAGTGGCACACGCCTTTATTCCCAGCACTTGGGAGGCAGAGGTAGGAGGATCATTGTGAGTTCCGGGCTACCCTGAGACTACATAGTGAATTCCAGGTCAGCCTGGACTAGAGTAAAACCCTACCTCAAAAAAAAAAAAAAAAAAAAAAAAAAAAAAAAAAAGACTGTTCATGACACAGAAGAGAAAAATGCAGACAAAGAGCAAGTAAAGGTTAAATTAAAAATAAATTATCGGGCTGGAGAGATGGCTTAGCGGTTAAGCGCTGGCCTGTGAAGCCTGAAGACCCCAGTTCAAGGCTCGATTCTCCAGGACCCACTTTAGCTACATGCACAAGGAGGCCCACATGTCTGGAGTTCAGTTTGCAGTGGCTGGAGGCCCTGGCACGCCCATTCTCTCTCTATCTGCCTCTTTCTCTCTCTGTCTGTAGCTCTCAAATAAGTAAAAATAAACAAAAAAAAATTTTAGAAATAAATTCTTTTGATTCCATGACATTCTCAATTCCAACAGAGCTTGGAAATTAAAGTCAAAATGCTAAACTCTTCATCTGTGAGCAACTCATTTCAAACACACTGTGGTTAGGTATGGTGGCAAACACACCTATAATCTCAGTACTCAAGAAGAGGAATTGCTGTGAATTCAAGACCAGCCTGGGATATATAAGAATACCTGAGGAGCCAGACCTGCACATGAGATCTTGCCTCAAAACAAAACAAAAGAAAAAATCTGAATAACAAAAACATAGAACTGTCCTTTGCTCACATAAACAAAGGCAAAAATTCATTTCCTTGCAACTGTTCAAACAGATTCATGTGACTTATTTCTAGAACAAAGGCCATCGGCTTTAAAAATAAAACTATTTTTGGAATATTTAAGATAAAGAAATGTAAAACAAGTAAGTATTAGCAAAAATTATCACAGAGGGCCTGGAGAGGTGATTCAGTGGTTAAGTGCTTGCCTGTGAAGCCTAAGGACCCCGGTTCAAGGCTCAATTCCCCAGGACCCACGTTAGCCATATGCACAAGGGGGCGCACGCATCTGGAGTTTGTTTGCAGTGGCTGGAGGCCCTGGCGCAGCGCCCATTCTCTCTCTCTCTCTCTCTCTCTTTTTCTTTCTCTCTCTCCCTCTTTCTCCCTCTGTCTGTCGCTCTCAAATAAATAAATAAAAATAAACAAAATTTTAAAAAAATTATCACAGAGTTGAAGTTGCAAAGGAAGAAGCACTAATAGATGAGAAGTAAATGAAAGACAGATTGATGTTTTTCACTTTTCAATTGGAAATGGAGAAAAACTATTATTTTAAAGGAACTTATTCCTCCATAGCATGCTGATGAAAAAGTATGTTATGTGTTTATTTATTTTGATTTTTTGAAGTAGGGTCTCACTTCAGCCCAGGCTAACCTGGAATTCACTATGTAGTCTCAGGGTGGCCTCGAACTCATGGTGATCCTCCTCCCTCTGTCTTCTGAGTTCTAGGATTAAAGGCATGTGCCACCGTGCCCAGTGAAAAAATATGTTCTAACCATATTTAAAAACCAAAGTATAAATGCCACTTTATGGTACCCTTGAAGCAAGTGAGTGCTGGTGAAGACTTAGTAATCGAAGATCATCCGTGTGGCTGGGATGCTGAGTCTGTTTCTCCTACTGAAGACCCACTAGCAGATGTGGAGGTGGCACACCTTGAACATGATGCATATGGTGTCAGATTGTCGAGGCTAGTCACTTCCTAGGAAGTTCTAATTTCATTGAGAAGATGAGTATGTCTTTAGAACAAGAAAACTCTATTAAGATGGTAGAGGTCACTTCATAAGAAGTTCTGATTTTATAGAGAAGATAAACATGTCTTTAGAATAAGAAAATGTTATTGGGGAAGTAGCAGCTTTGGACTTGAGATTGCAGCATGTTAAAGAGGAAAATATAAGAAACATGATGTGTGGCAGCCAGACAGCCATGACAGTTAAAAATTCATGAAAGGATAAGCTCTATGGTATATGGAAACAAATGTATTTTTTTAAAAAAAGATATTTTGGGCTACATATAGGCTGAGGAAATAGAGTTGAAGAGGTAAGGATGTATAAAATTGAGTCATCATAAAGTTAATGGGTAATACTTATGAAAGCTAAATCACTGCACTTGATGTATATATTTCTGCAGATATACGATAAGAGTTTAAGTAGACTAAACTGATGGAATCTGAAATGTATAGTTAAACTATAGCATTGAGTCTACTTATGTAAGCACTATTAATCTTCAGTACACATGTATGTAGATGATGAATTATTACTCCCATGTAGCTATGTTTCTGCATGAGCAGCAGCATATAAAAAGTATTCAAAACATGGGTATATCACTGAGGGAATTTTCACAAAGTGACCATGCTCATGTGATTTGGTCTCATGTTTACAACACCCATCCCCCTGTTTCTTCCAAACACTACCTTCTGGACAAAGGTGTTTAATTACACACCATCCTTAATTCAGAATGGCTCACAATGCTTGAAATTCAATAAGCACATTTATTTTTTAAAATATTTTATTTATTTATTTATTTGAGAAAAAGAGAGACAGAGGAAGAGACAGAGAGAGAGAGAGAGAGAGAGAGAGGCAGAGAAAGGAAATGGGCATGCCAGGGCCTCCTGCCACTGCAAATGACCTCCAGATACATGTGCCACCTTGTGCATTTGGCTTACATGGGTACTGGGGAATTGAACCTGGGTCATTAAGTTTCTCAGGCAAACAACTTAACTACTAAGCCATCTCTCCATCCCAACTAGCACATTTTCTGCAAGTAAATGTTGATCAATAATGTCAGTAAGAGATATATGAAAGGAAAAGAGTGAAGAAAATATGTGTGCTGTCATGATCGCAATATGAATAATGTTTGGTAATGTTAGACATGAAAATTAGCTCTAGGAAGACATGTCAGAAACAATAAAAATAATATATTACATTTCACTCTAGCAATTATGTTAACACTGACATATTTGATCTTTTTGAGGTTAAGTTATTCAACCTCAGCTTGTTACTATAACAAGATGTTGCTTACCACTAATAAAAATATTCTTAAATACTTCCTTTATGAGAAATAAGGTAGGTTGAAGGGACATTATTCCTAAAATTAAGTCTAAAGGAAATGAAATTGGAGAGAATCAGATGAGAGCATTTGGATACAACTGGAAGTGCTTAGACTTCCAATCTGGCTGGGCTGTGCATAGGTAGCAAGGTGGCAACATGTTTCCCTGGCATGTGAGGGGCCTGGATTAGATCCTCAGCACCACAAAAAAAAAAAAAAAATGGCAAGAAGCCAACCAATGACTGAATGCAGGATGAAATGGTGTGACTTTACCACAAGGTGCAGGACAAGCTGTAAGAAAGAAAAGCTGAATCCAGAGAGGCCTGAGGAAGAGTACTAAGTATAAGAGTACAACTAAGGAAAATGATCATGAGTTTGCATAAGAATAGAAGCACCGTGGGTGATTTAGAGGACATATTTATTCATTCTAAAAAGAAATATATAACCCTCAAAAGAAGCATCTGATAAGAAGAGCCCTGGAGAGGGTGGGATAAAGCCTAACTGTAAAACATTTGGCACTGGCTTCCAACCCCTATTACCAGAAATTGTTTACAATTCACATTGAGCTGTCAGTCAGGAAGTCCTACAGGGTCCCCAAAACAAGACAAGTTTCTTTATAAGCAATTGATTATCTGCATTAGGTAAAAGGTAAGACTCTATTGCTGAAGACACCACGTGCTTCCAATCTAGACCATCAAGAGATCCGGCGGAATTGGAAAGGAAGTGAGTTCCCAGATGGTTAACCCATATAGTGCTGAAACATACTACATAAGCTGCTTGTGGAAAATGGCCAACAATGTCATAAGTAAGCAGGGGACACTGCTATATGAAAACAACCAGCCTGGCAAGATGTACACATCCATGCAATAGTGGTACACAGTCTAAGTGGGTAACCAATGGCTCTTTGATTGGCTATGAGATCCACTCAATGGAAAGGAACCCATAACTGGAACTAGGAACTAAGTCAGAACCCCATGGAGACCAAGATTATGGACTCCAATGAGAAATTCATCCTAGCTTTTGTCCCAAAGTGAGACTACACCCATCAAAATCTCTCTAAATTAGCAATGCTTTTCCCCTTTAACCTATTCTGATCTCACTATGCTGGAGAACCTGTTTCTAATTTTTAGAAAGAGCAAGAACAGAGGACAACAATAATCTATCAATAAGACAGGAATAGCTGACGCCCTGCCAAGAGATGAACCACCCCTCACACAGCAGCCAGGACCCAGGTGAAACAAAAGAAGAACTGGCCATATGAGCAAGTGTGCTACTTCCAGAGCAAGCCTGGTAACCTGGGCCAGGGTGATGCAGACAGACACTGAGGACACTCAAAATGCACCAGAGCAGAAATCCAGAAGCTGCTGAGAACTCAACACCGAAGTAGAGGTAAAGCACAGCCGCGAAGGCTCAGGGAACTTTGCAGAAGAAAGGGTGGAAAGACTGTAAGAACCACAAGGTGGGAAGGAATATCCAGAGACATAGTCCTCCCCACAATGACAGCCTAATGCTCTCACAACTCATAACCTATAACTACATGATGAGAAGGGGACCCTCAGTGGGGTGGGGCGGGGAGGAAGGAAAGGATGGTACCAATATATGATGTGTCCATGCAAAGTTTCCACTTAATTAAAAAAAATAAACTAGAGGATTTTCCAGGAAAGTGAATGAATGTTGGATGATAGAAGATGACAGAATGAAGAATCAAGACTGAAGTATTTTTCCTTGGCCTACAGAATCATGGTGCTACCAGTAGTTAAGGTAGTAGATAATTCAGAACAAAAGGGGTTTGGGATGGATATCAAGATGACAGGGAGTTCCTACAGGAAGACATTGTGGTGACCATTAGGCAGATAAGAGGAAATGCTGACGAGGCAGTTGGCAATGTAAGTCTCCATTTACTGACAAGGTTTGCATTTCAGAATCACCGCCATAGAGGCAATTTTTAATTCATGAAAGTGGATTGTGTCACCAAGGGAATACATTGAAATGCATAGGAATGGAGACTAAACAAAGGCTGTTTCAACACTACCCAGCAAAGAGAAGAAAGGAGAAAAGAAGAGTTTCTTTGAAGTCATCTAATAAGAAAAGAAAGCACCCAGTCTTGGTGTTAAGTAATAACAGTGCTTGAAGACACAGTTTAATAAAGATAGCTGTTCCTATTACTAACCAAATGGTGACAGGAAATGAAAATAGAGACACATATTCTACACATCAGGAGTCTGTGTATCAGTTTCTGTATTTTTTTCTATTTGCGTTATTATTATATTTTTCTGTATTGAAGGACTGACCTTTCTCAAAGATTGTGCTAATCTTATTAGTTGGGTATAGTTGCAACTCTTTAAATCTTGGCAAATTAAAGTAATCAGACTATTAGAAATTGGAAATTATTTTGCTAAATTAAATTATTAGAGGCATGGTAAGAAAATTTGAAAATAATTGCTGTGGGAGGGTAGATCACTGTTTAATCAGAGAAAAAAGCAAGTAAGTTATTATATGCCGGTTAGTGGGCCATGGGAGAGAGAGTAACATATTTCAAAGTACTGGTTTATACCTTGTAGGGATTCCCAAGTCCCTCAGAAATCCATAGGTCATGCAGCCATGAAGAAAAATAGCACACACAGTATGCGTGAATCTACTGGTGCTGGAAGAACAAAAACTGGAACTTCTCTCTCCTGCTCTCTCTTTCTCTCCCTCTCTCTGATCAGGAATGTTGTTAAGGTCTTCCACTTGCTTCCATCAGTCTTATCCACTGTCTTTATTAAAATCACCTGATTAAAGGCTTTAACTGTATCTGCAAAATCCCTTCTCAGTCTAAAGCAGATCAGTGTTTGTTTGAAAAACTGGCACTGTAGCCTAGCCAAGCTGACACAACAAAACTGCTACCCTGGAGCAAATCCCTCAGATTAATTTTGTTCTAGCTAGTACTGAGAACTATAGCCTGCATCTGAGTTTTTGAAAGATTCTCATTACGCTGCCTAGCAAGTTTTACCGCGGAAGGGCTTGATGATCATAAACACTTTTTCTAATTGCACTGCATTTAAATTCCAAATACAGAATTAGCTTTCCTTATACAAATGCAAGATTAATAACCGTCAAATAATAATTAACCTCTTTACTCTCAGAGTTCACATTCTTTTACTCTCCTTACTTTGAGAAGAAACTGTGTTTTTGGAAAATAATCTTTGTTCCAAAAGCACAACAGTGCATTTTTAAAATTACTTCTGTTCCAGCAGTCTAGTAGACTGTACAGCCTGGATATTCTCTGAATGAGAACAATGGAAGTGCTGGGCAAAGTATAAAATGTACCTCTTCTAAAATGCATTCCTTATTTGGCATGAACACAGAAAAACTGCAGCGATAAAAACAAAATTCATGAAGGTACTCTGAAAGGCAATCAAATGCCAATGCTTCTAGTTTCCCTGATGTTTCTGCCACAATCCAGAAAATCTGGAACAAATGTTCAGCCAAAGCCTTCAGCAGAGCAAAGTATTGAGATGATACCTCAAATAAGATTTGAATCCTAAAAGATTATACATACAGCAAGAGTTAATGAGGGCTAGAATATAAAATCCACTCACAAAACAATAGACAATATGGGGCTGGAGAAGATGGCTTAGCAGTTAAGGCACGCTAGCCTGCAAAGCCAAAGGACCCTGTTCGATTACCCAGGACCCACGTAAGCCAGATGCACAAGTCGGTGCATGCATCTGGAGTTCCTTTACAGTGGCTGAAGGCCCTGGTATGCCCCTTCTCTCTCTCTCACTGTCCTTCTCTCTACCCCTCTCTCTCTCTCTCTGTCTTTCTCTCTCTCTCATAAATAAATAAAATAAATTTAAAAAAATTAGACAATGTGAAAAGTTGCCAATCCTGACTCTGTATGGGGTGGGATAAAATTTCCTCCCAAAAATTCTTAAATACATACAATTGTTTCTTAATTTTTAATCTAAATACACAGTAATTGGAGAACTTAGAGTGGTCATTAGGTTGATGCTGCACCTAGGTGACTACTAACATAATACTCCTCTACAGAGGAAAACAGTTTAGGTTAATTTACACTATCAGTAAAGAACATACAGTGGAAAATACACAGGGAAACAAGATACTGTAAGGGAGGGCAAGAAGAACAAGATAAATTAAAGCCAGAATTTTTAATTTTGTTTGTGTTTTCAAGATAGAATCTTACTCTAGCCCAGGCTGACCTGGAATTCACTACATAGTCTCAGGGTGGCCTCGAACTCATGGCAATCCTCCTACCTCTGCCTCCCGAGTGTTGGGATTAAAGGAATGTGCCACCACACCCAGAAGAATATTTAATTTTTATGTATTAGAATTATTGTACAGTAAAAGCAATCCTTACCTAATTTATTTGAGAGGAAAATAGGATATTAAATTGTAAAGTCACAAAAATACCCAACCAGATTTGTAAAAGAACCGAATGCAAAGTTCTAGATACTGAAAAATATTTATTCAAAATTATTATGTCAGTGTAGAGATAATAATTAAGTAGTGACTTGAAGAACTTCACATAAATTATTGAAAATGCAATTCCTGATGTCAGGAAAGTCTGATGAAATATTAAAATCAAAAAGAAGAATATGATATAGTAAAAATTGAGAAATGCAGCATGGAAGAAATAATATCTCAAAGTTCTTCAAAATTACGGAATAATCTTTGTATCTATGAAGCCCAATGATTTCTGAAGTTAAAAAATAAAAATGTATACCCATTGAATCTACTATGAAACTATGGGAACCAAAAACATTGCACAGCCAGCACAGATAAACCAAATGACTGACAATTACATAAATCTAGGGTTCCATAATATGTTACATGTCCTGAAAAAAATTAATATGCCACTGCATTAAACTTTCAAATTTAAGCTATTTTGCAAAACCAAATATAAAATTGAAATATATATGACTAAAATATAAATAAAATTTATTCAAAAGAAAATTCTACAATAATATTTCATGCAGAGTATAATGATGCTCCAGGGATGGTTGATATGAATGAGGGCAAGCAGACAGAATGAGAAGTACACTAGAAGTTCTGAACAAATGCTGGCTATAGGAGACAACAGTAATGAATATTCTTCAGAATTAAATAAAATATCTAAGACTGAGGTCCTCAAAAATGTAAGCTGGTAACCCTCCACATTGTCCCTGAAATAGTGTCAGGCAGTCTTTAAGTTCAAAATACATTAACAATTTGAAATTTTGACATTGTCTGCATTTCTCAATCTCATGCTCTCCCTGTATAACTCAATGAACCAATAGTTTGCAAATAACTAATTCACAATGTTTAAAAATATGTGTAAGAAAAAGAACTATTCAAAGTTGAGGTACATGTATTTTAATAAAAAAGTGTGAAAAATTCACTGATAGGATTTTAGTGTCTACTAAACCTTTAACAAATGACCATTAGTAGAGTTATGACGTAGTATTAAAAAATATCTATAATTATCTGGAATTTTCATTAAATTGATCTCTAACCCCTTTCAAATACAAATCTGAGACTGGATTTCTTTGTATCTTCCAACCCAAATAATATATTTGCAACAGATCAAATATAAGCGGATATAAATATTGCTATTAATCATACATTAAGGAGGATTGCAAAAGTAAAAACAAAACCGTCATACAATGCTACTAATGTTTTTGGAAAACTTATTTTCATTAAGGATGCTATTTTATGCTACTGGTTTTAGTTTTTTTAATTTCTGTTTTACAGTCTTCTATCACAAACATCAACAGCCACAACCCACTGAATAAAAGTTGCTTGGGCTCATCAGGAATTTTTTTTTCAATATTATTTTTTTTAAAGAGATAGAATTGGCGTGCCAGGGCCTCAGCCACTGCAATCAAACTCCAGATGTTTGCATCACCTAGTAGGCATGTGTAACCTTGCACTTACTTCACCTTCGTGTGTCTGGCTTATGTGGGATCTGGAGATTCTAACATGGGACCTTAGGCTTCGCAAGGCAGCACCTTAACCACTAAGCCATCTCTCCAGGAATTTTTAGAGCACTAGGTATTTTAACTTGGAGACGCATGGTCAGTAATGCTGTAATGACCTATCCATTTCCTTTTCTTTTGGTACCATCCTTTCCCCCCTTCCTGTCCCCATTCTGCAGGGGCCCCTTCTCAGTGGGGATACTAGTATTCCCCGTGGGGTTGTGGATTTTGTATGGTGAGACCACAAGTCAGTTGTTTGGAGCAGACAATGCCTCTGGGCATGACATCCCAACCTTACAATCTTTGTTTGGGTGGCTCTTACAATCTTTCCATCCCCTCTTCTACAAAATCCCCTAAGTCTTTGTGGGTGTATTTTAAGTCTACTTCAGTGATGAGCTCTTAGAAGCCTCTGGATTTCTGCTTTGGTATGTGTTGAGTATCCTCATATCCTCATATCCTCACCATCTGTCTCTTTCACTCTGGAAATGACTATCAGGCTCATCATGGAAGCAGCACTCTTGCTCCTCTCCCAATTCCTCTGTGGTTTCATCTGGGCCTTGGCTGAGATGGGAAGGGTGGTTCTCACTACCTTCTGAAAAAGAAAAACATATTCGCCAATGGAGGGTGAAGTCAGCATAGTTTAAATGGGATACGCATCATTAATTTAGGGATATTTTGATGGATGTAGCCCTTCTTTTAGCCAAAGATTAGTGAGGGTTTGTCATTGGAGAGCATAATCTTTGTCCCCATAGGATTCAGCCTGGTTTCTAGTTCCAGATATGGGTCCATTTCCACTGAGCTGATCTCTTAGCCAATCAAAAAGCCATTGATTACCCAACAAGGCTGCGTGCCATCATTATACTGGTGTGTACTTCTTGTCAGGGTGGTTGCTTCTGAGTAGTTTAGACCTCTGTGTGCTCACACCTTTTTTGGCTACTTTCCCCAGTAGCTCATGTAGCACTAGCTGGGCTGCCTGGGGACTGGCTTTCTTCCAGATTTCAGCTAGGTCTCACCATGTTCTGTGTTAGCAGCATATGATGTCTTCAGCAATAGAGTCTTACATTGTACCTAAGGTGGATAATCAAGTGCTTTGACAGAAGCCTGTCTTGTTTGGGGGACCTTGTAGGTCTCTCCATTCCACAGCTCAATGTGGGTAGCAACCAATTTCTGGTGCTGGGAGTTACAGGTCAGAGCCAAAATTTTTTAAGGTTAGGCTACATCCTGTCCTCTCCAGGTCCCTTCTTTTGGAGTGTTCCCCCTATAGTCCAGTTGACAGTTATACCTTTTAGTCTACCTTCAAGGAGAAATGTTTCTATGGTACCAGTTAATTTTGGGTTAAATTTTGTGTTTATGTCCCCCACCCTCCCTTTACCCTCACCTCAATCCCTTCTATCCCTATCGTCTGGGCCTCAAGTTGCCTATCTGGTATGCCAGCTACTCAAGTAGATCCCAGTTAGGAGGTGCAGATGAATGAGAACATGTGGCTGTTATGCCCAGATCACAGAGTCCCCAAAGACCACCAAGAGAGTTGGACACCTATGCAACAGCAAAGAGCTTTATTTTGGGCTTAAGCTCAGGCTCCAGACTCTACCAATGCAGTGGGTCCATCCAAGAGTCCCAAATGGCATTTGGAAGGAGCTTTTATTAGGTTCAAACAAAGAAAAGGGGAATTTCCAATGTAGCAGTTACATGATTGGTTGACATCTAGCAAAAGTATATATGTTGCAAACTGGTTGATTACATAGTAGCTGAGGAATGTTAAGCAAACTTATCTATAGTCACAAGAGCCACAGGAACGTATAACATGTACTTGGTCCTTTTTGATTGGCCTGTTACAGGGATTATTTTGAGTACTGAGAAGTTTGTGGTTGTTTTTCCCAGTAACTGCAAAGTGCTGTGTCAGTAATTTGGGCCCTGCAGGGAAACAGAAACTTAGGCCTATTAATACCTTTAAAGTCTGTCACGGTGTTACTTTGGTTTGGGCTTTTCATTCCCCCTCTGCTTATAACTTAAGGGGGCCCAATCTTGGGTCCTTATTAGGGGACAGGTTGCAAGGGATGGTATGCGTGGTAAGCACCATGAGTTGTACTGTGTTGATTCGTTCCCTGACAAAGGAGATTAATTTATTGATTATGCAGGGTCTGGGGATTAATAATAATAATAGTAGTAAAACCAGTGGTCCAGCCAGGGCAAAAGTTTGTTAACCAAGGAGACCAATCGAACATAGATTCATACCAATTTTGATTCTGTCGTCTAGCCTTAGCCCTTTCCAGCGAGGTTTGAGGGTCTCACGACAGTGGTGACACACGAAGACCCAGTCCCCTGCTCAGTAGATGTGGTGTGTTGGTGGTGGTCTAGTCACCCTAATTTTATTTCCCTTTATTTTTCCCTCTCATGAGAAGACACTCTACCTGCTTTTAGGAGACTGGGATGAAGACATCAGATCATTTACTATTTCCTGCTGAATGGAACACAAAGTGGGGACTTGTTGCAGTTAGAGAGTCTCTCCCAGAGAGGGGAACTATTGTAATGGACCCCAGAGTTCAGGAAGGAAATTTCCTCTCACTGCCTTTAAGCAGCGAAACTGCAAGCTGGCTTTGCAAACACTCCAAAGTGGATTGAGTCAGAGTCAGGCAGCAGGCTCACATGTGCCCAGACAAGGGCACCTCAGCTCGTGCAGGTGCTATGTCTCTGCCCCCTCTTTTCCCAGCAGCCCCACAGTGGACCCCCCTCCTTCTTCAGCAGGCTCCTGGCAGTCCTAAAGGCCCCCTCTTTTCCCAATAGTCCCAGCCTCCCCACTTCTTTCCCCTTCAGGTAGCTGCCCAGTCTTGGCCATTACCTCCACGTGTACTAGACCTAACTCCAGGTGAGTGCCTGGGAGCTGGGCGGGCCTGCTCTAAGCTGTATGCAAGCCCTGCCCAGCTGCCACAGTGCCAGCAGCAAGAAGCAGCAAGAAAAAAAGAAAAAGGTCACATTTAACTATGTGCTGCTGAAGTGAAGTTTTGCTTAAACAATGTCATACTTTGTTACATGATACCATAAATATAATTACTGAGTTTATGTTCTAGGTCAACTTCAGCTTACATAGAGAAATATTAAAAACAACAGAATTGTGCCTGAAGTGGTAACTTATAATTTATCAGGTATTAAAAAAAAAAGATTGTAATGTCCTGTTACTTAAAAGGAGGAGGCAACTGACCTGACTTCTAGGCCAGCCTGCCTCAACTCAGCAACAAAATTTGCCTTAGTTACTCCTAACAAAATCATTTCCAGGTGTGCTGTTGGTATTAAAGACATAAAATTGTCTTTAGACTATTTGCTTGTTAGTGAGTAATAGGATTAATCAATTTGGTGTCATTTTTCTTAATAGTCTTATAAGAAAGATGTTTAATAATGGGGTGAGATGAGTTGATTGAAGGAACTGGGAAGGAATTTTTCAATGTTGGGACATAGAATGCTCATTAAAAATGCTTTTTGAGTGGTACTTAGATCAGAATGTTAAAGTATGTAAATAAATGTGTGCGGATATAAAAAAAGGAAATTTCAGGGTAAACCTAAACACCATGCCTGAAGTTAGAGATCTTTCAACTGTTTACAAACTCTTAAGAAACAAAACTCTAATTTTCAGGCTAAAATATCAAATTTAAGTCATGGGTAAAACATAAAATTTTTTTATGTTAATAATAATTTCTGTGGTACATGAAATCAATAGCTTTCAAGTTTAAGCCAAATCATTATTTTTCAAATAATGTTTTTACTTTCAAAAAGATTTATCAAGGGTTATATTAATATTTAGCTAACTGTTTTGGCTCAGAAGAGACCAGATTCTACTCTATTGCATGTAAAGTAACTGTCTCATTTTTGGCATCTTAAGTCCAGTGTTTATAACAAAATTAACTATTAAGACATATTCCCTACTTTAGGGTACAGCCTCATGCTCAAACAATGGTCCTCATCTGACAAAAATAATTTCAAGCTCCGTGGTTCTGTTTCCAATGTTCTTTGGGTAATTTGTATCCACACAGGTATCTGAACTAATCAAAGATGTTTTCAAACACAAGTGCTAAGACTTTATACTGTTTTATTTGTCCTTTTCTAACAATTTTTAGGTTAAATTAATTAGTTAATTTGTAAATTAATTAGTATTGTTTTCAAGACGGGTAACAGGTTCTACCTATATTTATAAATGTTAGATATTTAAAATGTGAGATGTGCCTACTTTCTATACCTCAGCTATATGGCTTATGCTGCCACAGTACAACAAAAATTTAAAAGATTGGACAAAATGATTTTAGAAGCCCTTGTACCATTCTTTAACTAAATCTATTTTAGTAATCAAATGTGCTCTATATGTACAGACATCCAGGTTGGTGTAACTTTCTTTCTAAGTGTGTTAATTACCTACTTAGAAGCCAAAGCCAACTGGAATCATTGGAGCAAAAGGCACCAATATTTTGGCCTGTGCTCCCAGGTCCTGAGGCTACTGGAGATGATGGGACACTTCTACACTGGCCCCCTGGTAAGTCACCTGTCTTCCTGAGCAGGGAGGATATGGAGAACCAAACAAAATTGGTGTACAGTCTAAAACAGAAGAGTCACAACTGAGGAGCATTCCATCCTCCTGACTTCCCAAAGAAGGGAAAACTACTTGGCCACCATGGCCCTGACTCATCCTATCAGACAGAAAACACCAATAAGCTATAGGGCTACTCCTGGGTCCCTAAAGTCTCATTGGAGAGGCATTACCAACCTCCAAAATTACTCCTTAATTAAATTTTGGCTATCTGAATGGTCTTAAACACTCAGAGAGAAATGTATAACCAAAGATAAAAAAATACATTAAATATATGAATGGCCTATTAAGTAATAAAACTAGAGCTTTCCAAGAGGGGAAACAAAACATTAAGACATCTTTACCCCATAGTTTTAATTCTATAATAAAAAAACAAGCAACTATAGATGTCAAAAGAGTTATTTTCAAATATAAAATATATAAAAATATATAAATATATAAATATAATATATAAATATGTAAAGACCAAAAAATATATTTTTACATCTTTTAATGACACCCAATAGCTCTCTATTATCAAGGTTAAATGTTGTGTATATGTTTCTGATAACTCTGCTAATATCTCATCTATTTTACAAGCCATGTCGAATACTACTGTGCCACTTAATGAACAATTCTGGAAGAAAATCTTACCCAGTCCATCCTCAGATGGTCCTGAGACAATACAAGCCTGTCTACCTGAATTCCCTTGACCTCAAAAAGGACCAGTTTGCTGTGTGCTCACTTCTCATTAACTCCTTATGTTTACATTAACTCCCCAATGTTCTCTTCCAAGACTATATTCCTACACTCTGGGGGCTGAGTCAGTTTCTAGAGACATGCCAAACATACCCAGACATATCCCTTTTGCAACCCTTCGCACCTTCTGCCCCAACCAATCAGAGATGTATAACTGTAACTTCTGCTTGCCTAGCCAATCATTTTAAAAGATTACCTAACACACCTGAAATTCCCCTAGTTGTGCTTAAAAGGGGCCTGTGTGCTCCTCTAGGAGTCACCATTTTGGATGAATGATTGACCCGCTCATGCTGGCGGGTTCTGCAGAATAAACGCTCTTTGTTTTACATGCCATTTGAGTCTTGGGTCTTTCTTCAGCCCTTCTCAGACCCTTATATGGTGTTTGTCCTTCTGTGATTGTGTGTTAACTGAGTATGATTTGTGCTAAGTCCATCCATTTTCCTACATATTTCATTGTATCATTTGATAGAATCCCATTGTGTATGTGTACCACAACTTTGTTATCCATATGTCCAATTATGGGCACCTAGGTTGATTCCAGTTCTTAGCTACTATGAATTGAGTAGCTACGAATATGATTGATCAAATATCTCTATAGCAAGAGAATAACTGGGTCCATTAATAATTCTATGTTCATCTTTTTCAGGAATGTACACATTGTTTTCCATAGTGGTTATAAAAGTTTGCATTCCTACCAACAGTGAATAAGGGCTTCTGTTTCCCCACATCCTCGCCAACATTTGTTGTTACTTGATTTTTGTTTGCTTGTTTGTGCATTTTGTTTTTGATTTTCAAGATAGGATCTCACTCTAGCCCAGGCTGACCTAGAATTAGCTATGTACTCTCAGGGTAGCCTTGAACTCACAGCAATTCTCCTACATCTGCCTCCTGAGTGCTGGGATTAAAGGCATGTGCCACTACACTTGTACGTCATTTGATTTTTTTTTAAGTGATTTCCATCCTTACTGGTGGAATTTCAAATTGTTTTAATTTGAATTTTCCCAATGGTTAGGGTTGTTGAACATGTTTGTAAGTGTGTTAGCCATTTGTATTTCTTCCTTTGAGAATTTTCTGTTCAGTTCACTAGTCCATTTTTTGAATGGGTTTTTTATTTTTTATTGTTTAGTTTTTTTTGAGTTCTTTGTAGATTCTAGATATTAGTCCTTTATCAGTGATATAGCTGGTGAAAAATTTCTCCCCATTTTTGGGTAATCTACTGGCTCTGCTTATGGTATGATTGTGCAAAAGCTTTTTAGCTTCAAAAGATCCCATTGGTTTAAAGACAGTTTAATTTCCTGGGCTACTGGGGTATTGTTCAGGAAGTCCTTCCCCACTCCTATATTGTGAAGAGTTCCTCCTATTTTTTCTTCCAGTAGTTTCAGGTCTTATATTGAGATCATTAATCCATTTGGTATTGGTTTTTGTGTATGGTGAGATACGTGGGTCTAGTTCCATTTTTCTACATGTGGTTATTCATTTTGTCCAGCACCACTTATTGAAGATGCTGTCTTTTCTCCCGTCTACATTATTGGCACCTTTGTAGTTGCTTGACCTAAGGACCAGATATTCAACTCTGTTTCGTTGGTCTATCTGATGGTTTTTATGACAGTACCAGGCTGTTTTTGTTGCTGTGGCTTTGTAGTATAGCTTTAGATCAGGTATAGTGATACCTCCAGAGGTGTTTCTTTTGCTGAGGATATGTTTGGATATCTGAGGTCTTCAACCATTCCACATGAATTTAGAGATCATTTTTTCTATCTCTGTGATGAATTTGTTGTATCGCCTTAAATCTGTATGTTACTTTTGGTAGAATTGCCATTTTCAAAGTATTAATTCTGCCTATCAAGCTAGGAGCATGGAAGGTCTGTTGCTTTATTTATTTATTTGAGAGAGAGAGAGAGAGGAAGGAGGCAGATAGAGAGAGAATGACCACCGCAAATATACTCCAGACATATGTGCCACCTTGTTCATGTGACTTTATGTTGGGTACTGAGAAATCAAACCTGGGCCCTTTGGCTTTGCAGGCAAGCACCTTAATTATTGAGCCATCTGTCCATCCTGATGTCCATTTCTTAATCTACAGAATAGAGGTGTGTTTTTTCATGTTATTATATTTTTAAAAAATACATGTAACTTTCTTTGTGTGTGCAAACCATTGAATTTTTAAATTCTTCCAAACTACTAATCATTACATATACAACTTTAAATGTATTAAGATGTGCATAATAAGCCAATAATAATTGAACTGAGGAAATAGAACTAGACACACACACACTAATATCTATAATTCAACAAGGAAATTATGGCCAATATTAAAAATACACTTAGTTTTTGTTGATTGAGGAATAAATTTATTTTGAAAGAATAAATAGTGAATTTATAAATTCATCCTAGTGAGTTGATATATTTTAGGAAAATGTGCTTGACCTTATGGGTATTTTCTAGGAATATTTCAGAATACTAAAGAAAAACCTTAGATGTCATGATTAGTGTCATATGTACTCATAGCAACTATATTGTTCCCAAGTGTGAATAATGTTAAAAATGTTGATTACGTAAGCAAATGAATATGAAAAAGCATTTGTAAAACACTAAATTGCCACTTAGGGAATTATCTATACTGAGAAAAAAATATGTACAAACAAGGGAGCTCTAATTCCTAGTGGTTGTTTATTCAAAAAAGAGTTCCAAGACAGAACAAGTGCAAGAAACCAATACTATGATTCTGAGAACTGTGTGAAGAAAATTATTTTTTAAAGTAATGGTTAACAGAAGATGTATCTGAAAACATATAGTGACACAGTGATGCATCAGATTAGACTTGCTTGGTATCCACCTGTAAGATGATAAAATTGAGGGAGACAGACATGAAACATATAACTATCACAATGATGATAACTTGCAACAGGTGCTATGAAGAAAAATCCCACATTACCTTAATAGTTGGAAGGAGAAAGCATGTATTATTTTTAATCAATTTAATTTCTCATTGGCATATATTTATTGTTCATGGTACTGTTGCATGAGGATATTTCATACCAGTATAGATTACAGGTTGGGTATATTTCAACCCCATGGCCCTGTCCTCCTCTTTCTGGCCCCTTCCCCCTCTTATTAGTCCTTTTTGTTCCCATGTACAGTTGTGCTTCCACTTTCATGTCATTCATATACATATATATATATGTATACATATATATATACATATATATATGTATATATATGATTTTATATATCTATATAAAATCTAAGAAATTACAAATTAAATGAAATGACATATTTATCTTTCTGGGACTTATTTGATATATTTAATAGTATTATTTCCAAATGCATCCACTTTTCTGCACACAATCTAACTTTGTTCTTGATTATGCTAATAAAATATCTTTCACTTGGGCTGGGGAAATGGCTTAGTGGTTAAGCGTGTGCCTGTGAAGCCAAAGAATCCCGGTTCGGTTCCCCAGGACCCACGTAAGCCAGATGCAGAAGGAGGTGCATGCATCTGGAGTTCATTTGCAGTGGCTAGAGGCCCTGGTGTGCCCATTCTCTCTTTCCCTCTATCTGCTTCTTTCTCTCTTTCTCTCAAATAAATAAATAATATTAAATTTTAAAAATCTGTCACTGTATATATACCTCATATTTTTTAATCTATTCCTCGACTGATGGACATCTATATTGGTTCCATAACTAAACTATTGTGAACAATACTGAAATGAGAATTGAGGTGCAAGTATCTCTGTGGTATGTTCACTTGGAGTCTTTTAGGTAAATATCTAGGAGTGGTAAAGCTGGGTCATATGTTCAATTTAGTTTTAGCATTTTGAAGAACCTTGTATCTGAGTTTTATAGTGGCAGAATCAGGTTGCATTCCTAACAGAAAGGTCTAAGTGTTTCCTTTTGCCCATTCCCTCACCACCATGTATTGTTGTTTTCTAAATGACTGCCATTCTGTCTGGCATGAGATGGAACCTCAATGTAGATCTATTTACATTTTCCTCATCACCAGTAAGGTTGAGCATTTTTTCATGTGCTTTGTTGACCATTTGTACTTCATCTTTTGAGAACTGTTACCCTAATTTATTTACTGAGTTTGGGGATGTCTTATTTAGATTTTTGAGCTCTTTGTATATCCTGGGTATTAATTCAAGGCCAGATGCATACTTGCAAAGATTTTCTCCCATTCTAAAGTCTATCTATTTATGTGACTGATTGTTTCCCTTGCTATCCAGTAGCTTTTTGTTGTTGTTGTTGTTTATTTGTTTGGTTTCTTTTGTTGTTGTTGTTGTTGTTTTTCAAGGTAGGGTTTCATTCCAGCCCAGGCTGACCTGAAATTCGCTAGGGAGTCTCAGGGTAGCCTCAAACTCATGGCGAT
This sequence comes from Dipus sagitta, assembly GCA_036346955.1. NCBI lineage: Eukaryota > Metazoa > Chordata > Mammalia > Rodentia > Dipodidae > Dipus > Dipus sagitta. The sequence continues at coordinate 54,999,764 of CM070774.1, forward strand.
CCTCCTACCTCTGCCTCCCAAGTGCTGGGATTAAAGGCGTGCACCACCATGCCCGGCTTCCAGTAGCTTTTTTTATTTCATGAAATCCAGTTGGTCAGTTGCTGGCTATACTTCATCGGCAACTGGAGTCCTTTTTAAAACGTCATTGCCTATGTCAATATTTTTAAGTATTATCTCTAAAATTTCCTCCAAGTTTCACTTATGACAGTCTTGGAGTTATTTTTCTTTGTAGGGTGAAAGGATTCCAGTTTTATTATTCTACATGTAGTTATTTATTTTTTTCAGCACTATTTGTTAAATAATTTGTGTTTTCGCCACTCTATATTTTTGTCAATCATGGCAAAAATGAGATGGCTGGGGAAATGGCTTAGCAGTTAAGATGCTTGCCTCCAAAGCCTAAGGACCCATTTCGATTCCCCAACACCCTTGTAAGCCAGATGCACAAGATGGTGCATGTGTCCAGCGTTCATTTGCAGTGGTTGGAGGCCCTGGTTAGCCCATTCTCTTTACCTTTTCCCCACTTTTCCTCCCCCCTCTCTCAAATATATAAATAAAATATTTTGAAAAACATAAAAATAATGTGGCTGTAGATATATGGGTTTATATCTCTACTCTGTTTCCTTAATCTATATACCTGTTTTGACAACGTCATGCTGTTTTGTCACTGTGGCTCTGTAGTATAACTGGAAGTCAGGCATGAAAAAACCACCAGCACCTGTTTATGTGCTCAGGGTTGTCAGGATGTTCACATATGCAAATCAATAAATTAAATACAATAAACTAAACAAATTGACTCAACATACAAATTGCGTGATCACCTCTGGAGAAGGAAAGGCTTTTGACAAAATCCAGCATCCCTTTCTGATAAAAGCCCTGAGATAAACTAGTAATAAAAGAGACATATCTCAAAATAATAAAGTCTTTAGTCGACACACCTGTAACCAACATTATATAGTGAAATGGTTAGGGACCAAAGCATTTTTCATAAAAATCAGTAACAAGATGAGGATGTTCACTTTTTCCCCTTAATGTAGAGCAATAGGATAAAAGAAGGAATATAAGAAGCACACAAGCAGGAAAGGAAGAATTTAACTTGTCCTTATTGCAGACGATATGGTTCTAAACATGAGACCCTAAAGAATCTTATCAGAAAATGCTTACATCTAAAAGAATCTATTTTTGATTAGTGACAAGGCACTAAGTTAAACCTATATCTCTGCTGAGAATATAATTAAACTGAACACTAAGGATAATCTCACTAATCGAAAATACCTAGCACATATATCCCAAATAGGAGAGAGTCAGCATAGTATCAGAGCAGAAAGAAGGGTGTTGTGGCCCCTGCATGAGAGGGTTAGTGCTGTAACATTTGTGAGTGAGTCTATGATCAAACACACTGTGCTGAACTGAGATACATATTTCAATATCATTCTACACGCAATGGGAAACAATAAAGGATTTCAAAGTGAAATGCCATAATCTATTTTCTGCCTTTCATGGTACTGTATTTCCTTTGGAAATTACTGGAACAGAAACAATGTGGAAAATGGAAGTTAAGGTGAATGCAATGGACAGCATGAGCTATGATAAGGGCTTCAAATACTAATTATGAATTAGATATTTGAAAATGTGATGTCAGCACTTTTAAATCTACTTTTATATCTATATTCAAGTTAATAATCTCTATTAAAATTAATGTCCTGAAGCATAGTTGTTTTTAAGCACTCCATCTTGCTGTGCCATCTAGGAACCTGAAATGACAAATCAACTGGACAACTGGCTATATTAGTGACAGAAATTTTGGCACTGTTCAAAATTGATAGTTTGTGCTTAATTTTCCAATTCTAGTCTTTGAATTAGCCAAAGGATCAGTCTTGGACATCTGACAATATTTCACTATGAAAGTATTAATGAAAATCTTCTACTAGATATGGATCTCACCTAAAATTATTAACTCTTTTTGAAAATATTAGATATTTGTCAATACTACTTTTTTATCAAGAACCCTTGGAGCATCAAGGAGAAAGATCACTAGGCTAAATATCTTTTTTTCTGGATAAAATTCAGAGGTAGAGTTTGCTAGCCTAACAACTAATATCATATGGTGCAAATATATTAAGAACTAGCCTCTATAGATCTAGTAGCATTGATTAGTTAATTTGACAATCATGAAATTTGGTTGAAGAATTAATTGTTGAAGAAATTCAAAGTCATATTTACATAATTATCTAATGATAAGGTCAAGCTTTGGAATGGGTTTGTGTTATTTTTGTGAATGCTCCTTGGCTTTGTATGCATATATGATACATTATCATGATTTTTTTGGTGAATAGTTATATAATACACTCTTTTTAAACACCTCTGCTTATGCAACAGCTGTCCAATCACTTAGTCCTCCCCTACTTTAAAAGATATGAGTAAAGGCTGGAGAGATGGCTTAGCGGTTAAGCGCTTGCCTGTGAAGCCTAAGGACCCCAGTTCAAGGCTCAACTCCCCAGGACCCATGTTAGCCAGATGCACAAGGGGGCGCACGTGTCTGGAGTTCGTTTGCAGTGGCTGGAGGCCCTGGTGCACCCATTCTCTCTGTGTCTCTCTCTCTGCCTCTTTCTCACTCTGTCTGTCACTCTCAAATAAATAAATAAATTAATTAATTTTAAAAAAAAGGTTGGTGGTATCACCATACCTGATTTAAAAAAAAAGATATGAGTAACTAATTATTTACTTCTACACAGAGTGTCATGCAGTTTACTTCTTGACTTACAAGGGACAGCTGAGGGGGCATATCAAGCAATCCTCGGTCACAGTATTGTACCAATGCACATAATGTTCATTTTGTTGAACAACCACCAGGAAAAATCCTACCCTGGTTCATGATGCTCTAAGTAATGACATTTTTCATATTAAGTGCTGCACAGAAGGGACTTGAGAGCCCTTCATGTTGTGTTGCAAGTGAGGTGCAAAAAGAACTATTTTTCTTAGTGGGCGTGGGTTTGTAAGAGAAGAGGTCTGTTATTTATCTTTTATCTTTTCACCTTTTTACTTAGAATAAAAAGCTTGCCAAAAAACTTTGCTAAATCTGCAAAATTATTATTTCCTGATGAAACACAAGGAAATAAAAAGAAATAGGAATAAGAAGTTATGAAAATCTGTAAACTTTTAGTTATCAATTATTTTAACAAAATAATAGTTAATTAATTTCCATCAACTTCTGTTTTAGAAGTGCTTTTTGCTAGTATTATTTGATTAATTTTATGAGCAGGATAAATATCTCAACATAACGTTAATTATGAACAATTCCATCCGGGCATTGTGGTGCATGCCTTTAATCCCAGCACTTGGGAGGCAGAGGAAGGAGGATCTCCATGAATTCCAGACCCTGAGACTACATAATAAATTTCAAGCCAGCCTAAGCTAGAGTGAAATCCTACCTCAAAAAACAAATAAAAAAACTCTTTAACCTTTAAAAAAAAAATGGCAGTTTTTGTTTAGGAATATTGAAACTTTATAGTAGGCACTAATTGTAAATTTTGCAACTTTATAGTATGTACTAATTGCATTCACTAAAAAAGGAAGACAATTTTAATATGCTTTATAGAATATGCTAAACTATTTAGTAGAAATATCAGGATGTGCCAGATTGCTTAAATATGTACCAAAAATTCATTGGCAAAATTGTTTTGTTTTTGATGGAAAATTCTAATAAATATCATGAACTAAAAGAGGAAAAGAAAAATATGTAAACACAAAAGCAATGTAACTAATTATTTGTTAAATATGAATTTACATGTATAAAGATTTAGATGTTCCTGTTGACATTCTATTTTCCTACAGAATTTTCCTAGTAATATTTGTGGATCTTTGGAAGGCTATAAACTATAATTACTAAGATGTAAAAGACCAACATTCAAACAAGCTCTATACAGTATATGTATTCCACTAAGAAAGCATTGGCAACTGTTATACTCTTGTTAAGCTGAGAAAACAAAGTGCATAAACAGTACACTAAAATTTGTAGCATTAAAAGAAGGAAGAAAGGTTAAAAACTGGCAAATTATTAAAATATTATTTAAAAATTTAAAAAATGCCATTACCATTTAAAGTGCAGAAATTTCATTAGCAAGATTGATGATGATTTACTGAAATCATTAAACTTTTACAATTTTTGAGTAAAAGCCTTTCCCACTGTATAACCACTTTCCTGAGAATAATATTTTAAGTCACTGGCTGAACTGGAAAAGGTAAAATATGGGAGAAGGCAATGTTGTTTATAGCTCTTATCCATGCACTTAAGTTGTTTCCTTTTGTTCTGTTGTGGTTATAATCTCATTAACATTAACAGACAGCAGTGGACAGGTAAAGAAAAACATGAAGCAAAGGTTTCTATGATTCAGAGGCAGTTTTAGAAGCATTAGGCAATTAGTCAAACTTACTCATAGAATTGTAAAAACAGCTTTAATGCCCGCCAGACAGGAAACACATTTACTTTGCTACATACAATTAGCACAGTAGTTTTATAAAAAGAAAGAAACTATCCTCAGTTGAACAGGCAGATATTACTCTAATGAGAAAAGATATAATGAGAACACAGAAATATCTTTATCTATTGCAACATATATATATATATATATATATATATATATATATATATATATATATATTGCTTTGAGTACCAACTTAAATGTGTTTGTAGTTGTTACAAATAAAATGTACTAACAGCTAAGAAATAAAATAGTGTCAACAAAAGAAAGTAAAATATAATTAATGCTTACTGTGGGCATCTTCCTTTTCATAGTCACAACCTGAATATATTTGGATCACCACCAGCTCAAACACACACACGTGTACACACACACACACACACACAATTTTATTTCTGTCACTCAAATTATTCTTCCCATAGGATTTCTGCATGTGATGAGATTTATATGAAGCTTAATGTGCTCTTCTCACCCAGACCACAAGAATGGAAAGTCCTGGAAATCACATTGACCAGAGCAACCCAATGAGAGACTTTTTTAAGCCTTTTCTACTTGAACTACATGGACTGGCACATTCCTTTTGCAGGGATTTCTAGCCCATCAGGAAGTACTTCTGCTGGTCATGTTTTATTTCCTCATAACTAAAAAAGAACCTGTCCCATGATCACAGTGGTAAGAGATAGTTGTGTCATCATTATATAGCACAAGTTGTCTGGATGCTAGTGTGCTCAGATATAAAAATATTTTGGTAAGCCACCACTTCCTAGCAAGACTTCAGCCTGCCATCATAACCATCCTGAGCATATTTTCTATGCAAAATCCAGAGTCCAGAATCCTCTCCACCTATCATAGCCAGCCCAAGTGTCTGCTGATAATATTTTGGGGAGAAAAACATTTCTGTCATTGTAAAATATAATTTCTCGAAGATTTATCTATTAGAATACCCATGAAAAGCTTAAAGTACAGCCTGATGTAGACAGGAGAAAGAAATTTGTTTTCAAATGAAAAGGAATTCCAACCACAAAGATTGTTGGGCATAAGACTAGTTTCATGGGAGGTTTTGTCACTTCAGGAATGGAATCAACTTCCTGTTCTTGCCTTTGCCTATGAGCTCATGACCTGATACCATGTAAATGATTCTCCAGACCAAGCAGAGAATAGCATGCATATTTATTCTTATATATATTATTCTTTTGCTAGATTTGTCTTCCTTTTCAATGTTGAAATGTTACACTTCTTTAATCATATCTCTATTATCGCCTTCCCAGTTTTCCAAGGTAGAGCTTACCACTTCAGTCTGCTTTTCCACAGTGTATTCAGCCTATATTCAACCTCTTCTGCACTCATCTTACTGCACTGTCATTTTTCCGAGTTCATGGACAGTCAGCTTTTTCAAACTATCCTGCCACTTCACTTGTGTTAGTTTGAATGTATGGTCCCATAGACTCAGGTGTTTTATTAAAATTGAGTTTGCAGCTTCTATGAGGGGGCATCTGAGGGTAGATCTGATTACAGCCCAAAGGTATAGAGAGAGCTGTGTGAGTTCTGATGAGGGCCTGCTTACTGCTTTTTGGTGTCTGCTCACTGCTGGAAGTTTCTCTCTCTGCTTCGATCTGTGGAAGGGAGACAGGCTTCTTCAGCCAGGTGATGGAACTTGCCCTGGATCTGTAAGCTTGAAATGAACCCTTTCCTCCCCACTGGCTGCCATTGCTGTTCATAGAGAACCCTGACTAATACACTTATGTAACCCTAATTTCTTACCCAGAATCATTATGTAATACTACACATAATATCGCTGTTTCTTCTGGGCTTGATTTAACCGTACTCATCAAGCTGAACTATTATGATGGCATTCAGAGGACCTTGGCTGGCAGTAATGGGCTCTGAGCAGTGAGCTAAGCAGAACAATGCTGCTGATACCTTGGTATGAGATCATGGATAAGGAGGGGTTGAGAGCAAGGACTCTGCTCTGAGAGTCTAGTCACCACTCTCTTGCCCCAAGTACATAAAACTTGTCCAAGCTGCATATGGTCTTTGGGTTCTATAGTACATGGAAGGTGGACAATTAACTGGGTGCTGAGACTTGGTGGTGTATCTTTCCATAAATCACCAGGGGATTTACCCAAAGTATACCTGCCTATGGGTCTCCCATGGTCCTATAACTATACCCAATAAACTCATTGGTACACCAACTTCGATGGAATCTTTCATTTGATCTGTTAAATGTTCTATCTGGGTTTAATCCAAGTTTCTTTACCCCTCTCCAGAAAAAGTTACACTACAAATATGTACTAAGTTTATTAGTTGAATAAATAGATAAGTTTTTCATTGCAAATATAGTTTAATGTACAATATTAATAAAATAGGAAATCAATAGACGATGTTAAAAACCAGAGAAATATCTGGAAACATCCTTAGTCTATTAAATATAAAGTTGGATTTCACATAAGTTTTAGTCTTGGAACATCCTGGTTCATAGTGGAACCTACCTTTTCTCTTCAAAATGTTCAAAGTGCTATGAGAGAAACATATAAATGATAATTATTAAATCTTTTATCATTAATTGTTATCCATAAACAATGGAAACATGAGCAAACTCAGTAAGACAGAAATTAGAAAGGTGAGGACTATCAAAATCTCTGACTTGAACTAAAACTGACCATTGTCATTCCTTGAACTTTCTGATGTTCTGCCATTTGGTTTCAATGAGCTGCTGTGTAATTGCTATTTGAATACCCTAGTCATCACTACATTCCATAATAGTCACAAACCAAAGACTAAGCACTGCCCTATCTCTTGCCCAGGTTATTGAATAGGACTTTTATGTGTCTTTTTATCATACTAACACAACACATGAAAAGATAGATTAAACTTTAATTCTCTAAACTTACCTATAACTTCAAAGGTGACATAGGGAAAATGGTTGAGAATGTTAAATATAACTATAACACTGAAAATAAAATTTCTATAAATCACACATACAAACTATGAGCCAATGAAGATTAATGTGCTAGATACATTCCCACAGAACATAACAATTTAAAAAGTAATTTACAATTGTAGTATGGCTTGAGGCTGATTTTACAAAAACTGCTCATTGTTCTCTTGGGTCTGATGATGTCGTATAGCACTACAAATAGAACAAAACCATGGTCTCTCTGCCTCTACAATGCAGCTGTCTCCTGTGCTGCTTGTTATGCCTACATGAAATTGTCAACTCGACTTGACCTAGAATCACCCAGGACAAATTTGTGGGCATTTCTGTGAGGGAGGTTCTACATTGTATTAATTGAAGTGGGAAGATTCACCTTAAGTGTTGGTGTCACCATCCCATACTGCAGGAATTAAATGACCATGAGCATTCATTTATCTCTGTTCTCTACATGTGTATTGAATGTGACCTTCTGCTTCATGCCCCTATTGCCACATCCTTCTGGCCACGATAAAGTATATTCCCTCAAATTGTGAGCATCAATCATTCATTTTCAAGTGAGATATTTTGTTGCAGCAACAAGAAAAATAACTAATATACTACCCTCAACTTTGGGTCAGATTCTTATCCAGCTCTGCAAACAGACATGCTAATCAATCCAGAAATGTCTGACTCAAAATCTGGTAATAAAAAATTGTTTAGTACAAAATTTTCCTAACCTATCTCTTCTCTCTTCATAGCTAAAGATGTGAAGATAAGAATAATTAAAATACATTCAAGATTCTACTAACTGGGCCTTGTAGGCAGATCAACCAAATGACAAGAACATTTATCCTATGACAAGAACTAAGTGCATCCCCCATGTTTGCCCTCCTAATCAATGATTTCTCAGGGGCCACCAGTAGGCAAAGATTATGACTTGAAATAATGATTACCAGATAATAGTAGGACCAAGAGTGTATGACTATGCACATTTCTTGTTGACCCCACACTTCCTCCTTCCCTATACCATCCTGTGGCTATTGTCAGTGTTTAGAAGTCAAGGTTTAGGAAACGGATGGGCCCCAGTCCCTCAAGGTATGGCTGCATCAAAATAAATTCCTTTCCTAGGCCAGACGCACACATTTAATCCCAGCACTTGGGAGGCAGAGGTAGGAAGTTCACCGTGAGCTTGATGTCAACCTAAGACTATATAGTGAATTCTAGGTCACCCTTGGTTAGAGTGAGACCCTACCTCGAAAAAACAAACAGCTAAATAAATAAATAAATAAATACCTTTCCTACCTCATTATGTCTCATTTTTCTGATAAGAGTCTTAGGGTGGCATATAGCCTTATCTGGTCTGTTGTCACCCCCAGAGTCAGGCCTCTGGTGAAGAAGAACTTTGATAACAAGTATAATTATTTGTGGAAGTCTTCAACTTATTATACATAGTACACACAGAAGGAAAACAACATCTAAGATGATTGACAGCAAATATGCAGTATTCTGGAGTGCAGTAATGGTTGTCTGTTCCTGAGTCAGTAATGAAGATATATAACCTTTTGTTGTAATTCCTCAGAGCTGAGAATTTTGCATCAGGTATCCTTGGTGATAGTATGACAATGAGGCACACATTAAAAATTGCATTTTTGTTTTTTGAAAGCAGGAAACAGAATAGATGAGGTGATTAGAGCATTTGAATGTAATGGTCAGCATAACTTGACATTCACTTGAAAGGTAGTAGATTACTGTTCTGAGGAGGCTATCGCTATGTTAATCTTTCCCTGGGAAAGTACTTCTCTTTGTGTCATCTTTTTATAGCTTTGAGTTTCTTATTTCAAACAAAGAATAACAAAAAAGGAATGTTTTGATATCAGAACTGGCCATTGTTTGAATGAATTTGAGCAATGGAATAGTTCTCTAATTTACCAAAGTAAAAGACCAGACCTTCCAGCAAGGGGAAAACAGTGCTTTGAACTGAAGTCCTTCTGGCCTTTAGAGAATGAAATGAAAATCAAAGAGTTGCTCCTAAGGGTCACTGAAACTTCAGTGTTAATCTGTCTCCTACAGAGAGAAGAGGAAATAATAACCCACTGCTCTCATGAAAAGCATTTCACCCACAATTTGTTGAGCAGAGCACTAAACTGGGAATAGTCAAGACTGAAGAGGACAAAGTCTTTGTCATTTCATTTCTTCTCAGAGCTTACTTTCAAAGAAAATCTGATCCTTCATTTGTTAACATAAAAATTATAAACACACTAACTTCCTAATGTGAAAATACATGATTGATCTGGTTAGGGTCTACACAATTAAGAAGAAGAAAGAATGATAGATGAGAAACAATACTGAGACATAATGGCCAGCTGGTCCTGACCCAAATAGTATCCATCTTCATTCCACACTTAAGGTTCCTTTGCACTGTTGAGACATTTTTATGAACAAGCATCATGTTTTTTGCCATTTCTATTTTAGTTTCATTTCCATATTTTATTTGGCATGATATGCTCCTTTGCAGACTTCATGACTGTAGAATCTGAATTTACATCATCTCTCACAGTACATGATCAGTCCCTGAGTACCAATGGTCTGGATTTTTTCTTTAAAAAGAAAAAAAAATTTCTTGCCGCCGGGCATGGTGGTGAACACCTTTAATCCCAGCATTCGGGAGGCAGAGGTAGCAGGATCGCTATGAGTTCGAGGCCACCCTGAGTCTACATAATGAATTCCAGGTCAGCCAGGGATAGAGTGAGACCCAGTTATTTTTCATTTATGTATTTATTTATTAGGGACATAGAGTAAGAAGAGAGAGAGAGAATGTGCGCACCAGGGCCTCTAGCCACTGCAAACGAACTCCAGATGCATGTGCCACCATATACATCTGGCTTACGAGGGACCTAGAGAATTGAACCTGTGTCCTTAGGCTTCAAAGGCATTCACATTAACTGCTAAGCCATCTCACCAGCTCTGAACTTTTCCTTCATAGACAATAGGCAACTCAATATTCATGTCCTAAATAGATATATCTGGACTCTTTGTTTCCTGATGTTAAAATTGTGTCTTTCTTCCCAAAACATTTACAGTGAATCCTTCTCATTAGTTTGGTTGCCATCTTCTCTCATGTCTTCTGGTGCCTCTCACTAAAGATTACACCAGTTTCAGCCTCCTGTTATAAAACTTTCCCATAAGCATTTACACAGTTTAAAATATCACTTATCTTAAAAGAAAATAAAATTCCTTATTCATATATTTTATTCCAGACACTCTTTTCCTTTGATCAGATTTTTTTTTTCAAAAATCATTCTATAGTTGGACTCTGAAATCATCTAGAGAAGCAATTAATTCTGTCTTTGGATGAAGTGTAGAAAACTCTCCATGGATGAAGTTTAAAACATAAGCAGAAAACTTTCAGGTAAACAAGGTAGGGAGGGAGGGATTAGGTGTAGACAGAATATCATATGCCAAAATATTGAAGCATAAGAGAAAATATGCTGGCCAGAAACCTAGTTCTATACTTCTCAAATATAAGAAAATGTGTATATGTGTAGATGTGTGTTTTTGTGGAGTGTACAGAAGGGTCAGTATTAGAATATATCTTATTCTCATATTTTGAATAGTATTTTATAGTCAGGTTTAGGCTAGCATCATTGATCTATAAAACAACAATGGTGGGCTGGAGAGATGGCTCAACAGTTAAGGCACTTGCCTGCCAAGACCCTGATTCAATTTCTTAGTACCCACATAAAGGCAGTACACAGTGGCCCATGCATCTGGTATCTGCAGCAACTGGTGGCCCTGATATGCTCCCCCTCCTCTCTATCTATCTATCTTATCTTTCCTTGCAAATAATAAATAAAAATAATTTTTAAAATCAATAATGGAACTGGACAGATGGCTCAGCTGATAAAGTTTTTGCTGTATGAGAATGAGGAGTTGAGTTAGATCATTAATACCTATTTGAAATGCCAAGCAAGGTAGCTCATCCCTTTAATAACAGTGCTGTAGAGGGGAAGAGAAAAGGATCCCTATAACTCTCCTGGTGGGCCAGTGTAGCCTAATTGGTAAGTTAATGAGAGTTGCTGTCTCAAAGTATGTACACAGCATTCATGAGGATAACATCTGAAGTTGTCCTCTGGCCTCCACAAGCACATGCACACACATGTGCCACACATATGAATACATGCACATAAGCACACAACACACCACACACAAAAATATTTCAGTGGTGAATCACACAGTGACATTTACATTTTAGCAAAATAACTTTCATAGTGTTTTGTCATTATTGCAATGAAATAAGGTAGCCTGAGCTCCAATTCTAGCTGAGTAACTGAGAATTTACTTACTATCTGTATGCCACTGTTCTTTTATATGTGTATCAGTCACTAGTGGAATTGCCTGTTAATGATTAAAATATGTGTGTTTCAATCCCTTAGCCTCATGTACAGAAAGAATCAACAAATGTCAGAAGCTATCTATTATTATCCTAGTAAATAATATGTAAAGAGAATCTTTATATACAATTCTTTTGGCATAAAGAAGGTTCACAGGATTACCACTTATAATTACAAAATTGGAAAAGGAAGACAATAACATAAAGAAATTATTTTGTTTTATTTATGTTTTGATCCATTTGTTAGCAAAACATCATGCAATGGTTGCTGAATTTGGAAAGCATATTTTATAATGTCCTAATACCACACTGTTTATATAGTGAACAGACAATTCCCTTTGAGAAGTGAACAAGGATATGTTAGGAGATGGAAGCACTGACAGAGGGATCACTCTTAAGGCATCCAAGGTGGACATATGAGCACTGTGAGTAGAGAGAGGCAATCATCCTAAAGAACAGCTGAGACTGAAAGATAATGAGAGGTGCCTAATACGGATCATGAAATGTGTGCTCCTCCAGGGCATTTGAAAGCCATAGATCTGTCAAAGAAGGAAGAAGGTCTGTCTTTTTTTTTTTTTCAAGACATCAAACATGGCCTGAAGTATTATGGGTAAAGGAGGGACAGAGATTTCCAAAATGTGTTTAAAGGTACATTTTTTAAAAATCTAAAAGCAAGTTAATACTTAGAAATTTCAATTTGAGTCCATTTATAACTAATATCAATTTGTATCATATAACAAACTTACTTACTATAAGTGAACTTGTTTATTAAAAAAATCTAACTGAGACTCTATGGAAAATTGAATAGTAAATATATCCAGTATGACAGAAAACACACTATAACCATGCATTATAAAATATCTTAGATCATGGAAGGACAAATACTGTATGAAAAGTTTTTGGAGAGTAAGAGAGATGGCTCAGCAGTTAAGTCATTTCCATGCAAGGCCTAACAACCCAGAAAGATACCTATAACAAGAAAGTGATTCACAGAATAAAATGTACTGATTTTAGGAGCTGTAATGAATGGGCTCTGCCTCCTCCAACTGCCTGTGAGCAACCTTTTTTTTTTTTTTTTTTTTTGAATGTCAGCAATCCACCCTTTACCAGAATTTACTTGTTTCTCTCACATCCTTCATCCTTCCTGATCTGGGTAATCAGATTACCTTTCAGGACAACTCATGGTCAGCTCTTTTCCTATGGCTGAGCAACAAAAACAGGAGCATCTGCTGGCATCTACGGAAAGCAACTCACACACACTGTGGCCTTTCACCACAACCACCACTCCACACCCAGCTGCTGTCAGGCAAGCGGCCAGGCTCTCAGCTTTGGCACTTGTGCCTGTACAGACCAGGTACAACTCTGCTTATCAGGATGGCTTCCAGAGCTCATAAGTCAGGCCTTGAGGATGCTTTGTCCTGAAACCTTACTTACTACTGGTTTTAGGTGACCTTGAAGTGGTTTCCTAGAATGTGGGATGGGGAAACTAAGAGTACTATATCTTCCCTCAGTGTAAAATAACCCTTTGGTTATCAGTCTCTCTTCTTCAGTGGTTCAGCCCTCCTTCACAAGCTCTCAAAGTGGCAAAGAGGAAGAAGCCAACCGGGTGAAGTTTAAGTCACTTCTAAAGCAGTTCATGCACACATAGGCTGATACCTGTCTTGAAACAACAATTAAATTAATCTTTAGTTTTTATTTACCTATTTGTTTATTATTGTTGTTATATGGACATATTTTGTATGTAAACATCACATGTTGATACCATCCTTTCCCTCCTCCCTGCCCTTTTCTGAAGAGACCTTCCTCACTGGGAATGCAGGTCAACCCCATGGAGATTACGGGCCACGTATTATGGGGGCAGCAGTCAGTTATGGGGGAGAGGCAATGTCTCTGTGCAAAATGTCCCAACTTGTGGCTCTAACAATCTTTCTGCCCCCTCTTCCACAAAATTCCCTGAGCCATGCTGGGAGGATTTTAAGTCTGTTTCAGGGATGGGCACTTAGGAGCATCTAGATGTCTGGTTTAGTAGGTGTTGAGAGTCTTCATTATATTTCTCTATCATCCTTGTGCTGATATCAACTGAACTGAGAGAGGAGCATTCTTGCTCACTCCCCAATTCCTCTGTGGTTTCAGTTGGGGCCAGGGTGAAGTGCAGCTAGGTCATTTATCTCAAGTACAGTTCCCATCTGAAAAAGAGAAGCAGATTCTCCAACAGAAAGTGAAGTCAGCACCAGTTAAGTGAGATAACCATTATTAATTTAGAAGAATTACAAGGGTTTAGACACTTTTTTAGTGTCAGGTTAGTGGGAGCTTCACAATGGAAAACAGAATCATTATCTGGATATTATTCTGACTTGTTTCCCACTTCCAGATATGGTTTCCTTTCCATTGAACAAATCTGTTAGCCAATCCAAGAACAGTGGGTTACCCACCATGGCTGTATGCCACTGTTGCACTTGTATGAGCATCACTTAAGATTGTTTGCTTCTGAGTTGCTTAGACTTTGAGTTGTTTGGGCAGATGTTGGCCACTTTCCCCTGGTAGCTCATGTAGTGCTTCCCAGCACTAGATGGCTAATTATCTGAGGACTGGCTCTCCTCCAAATTTCAACCAGGTCTCTCCATGGTCCATGCTGACAGTATTTGGTGTCTTCAGCAGCAGGGTCTTACCATTAACCTCTGGTGGGTAATCAAGTGCTCTGACAGAAGACTGTCTTGTTTGTTTTGAGAGATCTAGTAAGTCTCTGTGATCAACAGCTCATTATTGATGTAGACCACATCCTGGTACAGGGAATTACAGGCCAGCACCAAGGGAAAAGAAAAAAGAAAAAAGCCAGAGAAAAAAGAGAAACAGGAGAAATTTGAGGTTTGTTTTCATCTCACTCTCTCCAGGCCCTTCAATTCAGGTGCTCCCTCTAAGATTTGCTTGGGGGTTCCATCTTTTAATCTGATTTCCAGGATATAGGATTCTATGGTACCAGTTCAATTTGGGTTCAGATTTTGTGTCCCCCCTCCTTTCACTCTTTCCCTTCTCCCAAGACCTACCCTCCCTATTGTCCAAGCCTCAACCTGCTATTCAGTTATGTCAGCAACTTGGGCTGATCCAGGTAGGAACTGCAGATGATCATACAATGATTGTCTTTCTGTGATTGTGTGAGTTCACTAAAATGATCTGTTCCAAGTTCGACTAATTTTTCTACAAATTTTAAAGTGTCATTTTTCCTTACTGCTGAGTAGAATTCCATTGTATACATATACCACATCTTGGTTATCCATCCATCCAATGATGGGTACCTGGGTTGATTCCAGTTTTTAGCTATTATGAATTGAGCAGCTATAAACATGGTTGAGCAAATATTTCTGAACTGAGATGTGGAGCTTTTAAGGTAAATGCCAGTAAGGGAGTACCAGGGTCTGCTGGTAACTATATTCATCCTTTTCAGGAGTCTCCAAATTGATTTCCACAGTAGTTGTACCAGCTTACATTCCCACCAACAGCCTTCCAACATTTGTTTTCATTTGAATTTTTAATGTTTGCTATCCTTATTGGAATAAGGTGGAATCTCATAGTTGTTTTAATTTGCATTTCCTTAATAGTTAGGGATATTGAACATTTTCTTAAGTGGGTGTTAGCCATTTGTAATTCTTCCTCTGAGAACTCCCCATTTAGTTCTCTGTTCCACTTATGGAGTGAGCTGTTTGATTTTTTTATTGTTTATTTTTTTGACTTCTTTGTAGATTCTAGATATTAGGTTTCTTTTAGTGGTGTAGCTGTCAAAGACATTCTCCCATTCAGTAGGTAATCTATTGGTTCTGCTTATGGTATGTTTGTCTATGCAAAAGCCTTTTAGCTTCATGAGATCCCATTGGTTGAGTGCTTTTTTAATATCCTTGGCTACTAGGGTTTTGTTCAGGAAGGCTTTTCCCAGTCCTATATCTTGGAGAGTGCTTCCTATTTTTTCTTCCAGTAGTTGAAGAGTTGCAGGTCTTATATTGAGGTCTCTAATCCATTTGGGCATGATTTTTGTGTGTGGAGAAATGAATGAGTCTAATTTCATTGTTCTACATATGGTCATCCAAGTTGTCCAATACAATTTGTTGAAGATGCTGTCTTTGCTCCAGTCTACATTATTGGAACCTTTGTCAAAGATCAAGCACCTGTAGTTGCTTACCCTAAAGTCTGGGTCTTCAATTCTGTACCATTGGTCTAAGTTTCTGTTTTTATTCCAGTACCATGCTGTTTTTGTCACTATGGTTTTGTAATATAGCTTTAGATCAGGTATGATGATACCACCAGAGGTGATTCTTTTGCTGAGGATATGTTTGGATATCCGAGGCCTTCTGCCATTCCATATGAATTTTGAGATCATTTTTTTCAGGCTCAGTGAAGAATAATTCTGTTATTTTTATTGGTATTGTGTTAAATCTGTATATTGCTTTTAGCAGAATTGCCAGTTGAATGGGAGAGAGAGAAATTACTAGTGAAGACACCCAACAGTGGACACTGCTAGCCTTATATTTGGCCAGCCAGGCCAAACGAGCCAATGGGTGCAATAGTAACACATCTGTTATGGGGGAAACCAACAACCCTCTAATTTGGTGGGAGGCCTGCTCCATGGGAAGAAATACATCCCTGATACTGAAAACCTACAACAGGGGTAGTCATGAGCCCTAGGGGTGTAATGTCTGCTGATGTCTGGCTAAATGTATATACTGTGCTTATCAAACTGCCCAGTAAGCACTTCTCTTAATGTTAATACCCATATATTAATGCTACTCTCACTTTTGGTTAGAGAACCTTCTCTTTTCAGATGGCAGTGACCTTGGGATGACTCAGAAGGCACCATGGTGCTGAGAAGAAGTGACAGAGGAGTGCTCCGCATGGAAATATCTCTATCACACCTTCCAAGGCTCAGGGTCCATTGCAGAAGAAGTAGCAAGAAGAGTGAATGTAAGAGCAAAAGGAAGGGTAGGACTTTTTACAACGAGCTCCTCCAGACACAAAGTGGATATCCATGACTTCACAGTGCCTGATACTAACTACACAAGACCATCATAATAGGAGGAAAAGATGATGACATCAAAATAAAAGACAGACTGATTGAGGGGGAGGGGATATGAAGGAGAATGGAGTTTCAGAAGGGAAAGTGGGGGTATGGAGGGAATTACCATGGGATATTGTTTATAATCATGGAAGTTGTCAATAAAAAACAAAAAGAAAAAAGAAAATGGGACAGTCTCACTGATTTCTTTCTCTGTATATTTGTCCTGTGCATATAGAAAAGCTACTGATTTTTGTGCATTGATCTTGCATTCTGCCACTTTTCTGAAGGAATTTATTACTGTTAGAAGTTTTGAGATGGAGACTTTCACATCACTTCTATATAGAATCATGTCCTCTGTAAATATTGCTAACTTGACTTCTTCCTTTCCAATTTGAATCCCTTTTATTTCTTTCTCCTGTCTTCTTGCTTGGGCTAGTACTTCTAGTACTATGTTGAAGAGCAGTGGTAAGAGTGGGCAACCCTCTCTTGTTCCTGATTTCAGTGGGCATGTCTTGAGTTTTTCCCCATTAAGAATTATTTGGGCTTTAGTAGCTTTATACATAGCCTTTATTGTGTTGAGATATAGACCCTCCATGCCTATGCCTATTCTTTCCAGTTTTTTGATCATGACGTGGTGCTGTATTTTGTCAAAGGCCTTCTTTGCATCAATTGAAATGACCATGTGGTTCTTATGGTTCAGTTTATTTATGTGGTATATTACATTGACCAATTTCCATATGTTAAACCATCCCTACATCACTGGGATGAAGCCTTCCTGATCAAGGTAAATAATGCTTTTGATGTGTTGCTGAATTCGATTTGCAAGGACTTTGTTCGGGATCTTTGTATCTAAGTTAATTAGTGATATAGGCCTATGATTTTCTTTTCTTGTTGCATCTCTTTCTAGTTTTGGTATTAGGGTGATTCTGGCTTCATAAAAGGAGTCGTGGAGGAATAGTTTGAGAAAAATTGGTTTCAGTTCTTCTATGAAGGTTTGATAGAACTCAGCCAAGAAGCCATCCAGTCCTGGACTTCTCTTTTTGGAAAGGCTTATGATTAACTTTTCATTCTCCATGGATGTGATAGGTTTCTTAGGAGATTAATCTGCTGTGAGTTTAATTTTGGAAGGTGGCATGTGTCTAGAAATTCATCCATTTCTTCCAGATTATTTAATCTTGTGGAGTAGAGGTTTTGGAAGTATGCCCTGATGATTCTTCCAATTTCATTGATGTCTGTAGTGATCTTTCCTTTTTCATTTATGATTTTGTTAATTTGAGACTTCTCTTTTTTGTGCTTGATCACTTTGGCCAGGGGTTTGCCAATCTTATTTATTTATTTGTTTTTCAAAGAACCAGCTCTTCATTTCATTGATTTTTTAAAAAATTGTTTTCCCAGTTTCCAGTTCATTAATTTCTGCTCCAATCTTGATTATTTATTTCCATCTGAAACTCTGGGTTAGATACTTCCTGTTTTTCCAGCACCTTTTGGTGGGCAGTCAGGTTATTGATTTGTGATCTCTCTCTGTCTTTGTAATGAAGGCATTTCGGTTATGAATTTTCCCCTTATGACGGCCTTCATTGAGTCCCATAAGTTTTGGTAGGTTGTGTTTTTATTATCATTAAAATACAGGAATTTTACAATTTCTTTTCTGATTTCTCCCATGACCCATTCATTTTTTAAAAGTGTGTTGTTTCTTCTCCAGGAGTTGGTGGAGTTCTTGGTGTGTCTCTTGTTGTTAATTTCTAGCTTTAAAGCATTGTGATCTGACATGATGCAGGAAGTTACTTCAATTTTCCTGACTTTGTGAAGGCATGCTTTATAGCCTAATATATGGTCAATTATGGAGACAGTTCCATAGGATGCTGAGAATAATGTGTATTCTGTAGAGTTGAGGTGGAAAGTTCTGTAGATATCCGTTGGGTGTAGTTGATCTATGATGTTATTGAGCTCTATTATTTCTCTGTTGATTTTCTGCTTGGATGATCTGTCTATTGATGATAGTGGAGTATTGAAGTCTCCAACTATGATGGTGTTGGTGTTTATTTATGTTTTATTGTCAAGTAGATTTTGTTTTATAATCTGTGGTGCCCCTGTGTTTGGGGCATATATATTTATGATTGTGATTTGCTCATGTTGGATCATCCCTTGATGAGTAAGAATTGGCCTTCTTTGTCCTTTTTGATTACTTTTGGTGAAGTCTATTTTATCAGATATTAGTATAGCAACACCACTTGTTTTATATTTCCATTCACTTAGAATATCAATTTCCAGCCTTTCACCCTGAGGAGGTGTCTGTCTTCAGCAGTGAGGTGAGTTTCTTGAAGACAGCAGATAAAAAGGTCCAGTTTTTTATCCATCCTGATAGCCTGTGTCTTTTGATGGGTGAGTCAAGACCACTAATATTTAAGGTTATTACTGTGAGGTTTGAATTAATCCCTGCCATGATGAGGTGTTTTATGGGTTTGGATGCTCACTTGTGCTATGTACTGTTTTGAGCCTGATTTATTTTGGTTATTGTTATCTTTTTGTTGGCTTCTAAGATTGGTTGTTTGACATAGATGAATGCAGGCAACCTAGACTGGGGAGGTGGTAGGAGCCCAGATACAGGAGGCTGGTCTACTCACTCCAGAGGGCCCTGGTGCCCACACAATGAAGTGCAAGGAACTCAGACCTGGGTGGTGGGAGGGGTCCAGAAATGGGTCCAACCTACTCACTCCAGACTGCTGTGCCCACCTACTCACTGTACAAGGAACTCAGATCCAGTAGGAGGTGGGAACATCTTTAGTTTTAATTTAGGAGTGTCATCGAAACTGATAGGCAAATTCCATTTTTAAACTCTTTACGTGTTTTTTGAAGTACAATAAAAAGCTTCAAAAATGAATGTGTGTGTGTGTGTGTGTGTGTGTGTATGTGTGTGTAATTATATTCTGACAAGTATACACTATGGGACCATCATTATACTCTAGTTTCCCAACACATTCATGACACCCCTTGAGTTCCATGGGTGCCCTTGCCATTCTCCCTCTCTTGCCTCATAAATCCCTACTCTGGTCCCTAGGTCATGACTCCTCTTTTTTCTCTTGCTCTCTGGAACCATTTGTATTTTCTAGAATTTTATGAAAATGGAGTCATACATCATCTACCAGTTTTAGTCTGACTTGTCAATTATAATTATATTCCTGTGTTTCATGTATGTGTAACATACTTAATAGTTCATTTCCTTTTATTATTGAATAGATTGAACAGTAGTTCATTAAATAAACTGTTAGATTGTATTTGTACAATCACCAGTAAATAGAGATTTCAAATGATTCCAGTTTGGGACTAATATGAATAATGCTAATGTGAACATTGATGTACAGGATGGGTAAGTACCTAGTAGTTGATATACAGGTTACATGCTAAGAGGCTTCCAGTTTTCTGAAATGATTATGTAATTTTATGTTTCTACCAACAGCACTATAGAATCCCAGTTTTTTTTTTAACCAAATTTGATCCTAACTAAAAATGATATATAAATCCAGGCTAGCAGGCTTTGCAAATAGGTGCCTTTTAGCAACTGAGCCATCTCTCCAGCCCCTAAATTAAATATTTTATTAATATTTTTAGGACACAACATTTAGTTGTATTAGTCATTTAAGTCACTATTTATTCATGGAAAGAGACATTGATTGACATTCATAATTTGCATGCAGGTATTCAAGTTGTGGAAAGGCAATCTTTCATTTGTTAAGCTGTATTTATTCTTTCATCAATATTCAATACATGGCTCTAATTCTTGTGCCCAGTATTATTTGGTTGATCCATTTATCTACTCCAGTATAGATACCACCCTGCCTTGATTACTATAATTTTAACTAAGTTTTTTTTTAAATCAAGCAGTATATGACCTATACATTTATTTATTCATTTTCAAAATTTAGCTAGTACAGATCATTGGGATTTTTGTATAACTTTAGAAACAGTTTGTTAACTTCTACAAAAAATATGGCAGGGCTTAATAGGGACTACATTTTTATATACTAATTAGAAGAGAATTGACATTTTAATTTTAGATATTTTGATCCAGGCATATGTCTCTGTTATTTAGATTTTCTTGACTATCTTTTAGCAATGTTTTAACTTTTCAATATGCAAGTTTAACATACCTTTTGAGATTTTTCACTGTTTTTTTTTGTTGTTGTTGTTGTTGTTGTTTTTTTTTTTTTTTTTTTTGGCAGACAAGGTTCATGCTAGCCCTGGCCAACTTGGAGCTCACTCTGTAACTCTGGTGGATCTTGAAGTTATGGTGATCCTCCTACCTCAGCTTTCTGAGAACTGGGATTATAGAGATAAGCTGCCATATCCAGTTTATCTCTCAAATTCTTATATTTGTTGTTGTAAAAATCTTAAAATTTCAAGTTCTCCTAGTTTATCATTACTATATAAAAATGCAATAAAACTCCGGTTCTCTCAGTTATGTTTATTAAGTTTTATTGGCAGGTACAAATTCATCAATATTTTCTTATTTAGTTTAATGTGATTCATTATATTCACTGCACTTTTCTTGGTAGAGCCCATCTTTCTCTTTGAGAATGCAATCCTTTCTCTTATATCTTCTCTGTCTCTCCATCATCTTTTCTTTAAACAAGATGTATTAGACTTTGACACAACAGTTATTTTCATGTCCTTATCTATAATTCTTTCATCCATGCCACTCTAGATAGGTTGTATGTTCCTGATCCCTACTCTGCCAGGAAATTGTTATTATGTGCCAGGATTTGTGAATTATTACTTTATCAAGAACAGAATGTCTTGTATTCATTTAATATTATTGTGTTTTGTTCTGAGTTACAGTGACTTTCCTTAGAATAGTTTGATTCTGCCATGTGCTTAAGCTTGGTTATATTAAGGCAAACAGAATCTAGTACAGGGCTAAGCTTGCTACGGAGGCAACACATGCTCTCCGACAGCCTTGGAATGATGGCCTTCTCCTTTACGTCTGATAGGAACAGGAACTGTATCCAGCCTTATGCAAATTCTAGAGGCTATCCCTTCTAACCTTTCAAATGTTTTTAATGATCTCTGACCATGGCTAAGTTCTACACTTACATGTTTGCTAATCACTGCTTAGTGGAAGACTCAAAAAAAGTGTTTTTATCACCATCTTCAGAATTCTGTTCAACTCCTCCCTCAAGAACTCTCTGCCTCTGACTTCAGAGACTGTTCCACCTCAACTCAGAGAGATTTCTGGGCTCTCATTGGGCTCCTTCTTCTTGTGTTGTCACTTGGACGCTTTCTCCTTGCAATAACCTGCAACAGTTGTAGGAATTACCCTTTTCTTTCATGTCGGGAGAGGGTGTGTCCATTATCTTTAATTCTGAATTTACAAAATAACGGTATCTGCTTATTATAAACAAGATGGTGGTAAGGTAGCCATATAAAATGTTCAAATGAGTGAGCCCATAAAGTTACCATGAGAGAAAGAAAGCAGGTTTAGAACTATAGCTGCTCTGTTCTAATTTACCTTCAAATTCACTCTTACACTCCTAACTTTTACTTATTCTTCCAGACACATTATTCATTGCACGCCCCCCCATCTTCAAATATTCCAAGCTTGCACAACTATATGGTTGCCACAACTACAACCATATAAAAAATTCCTGGATAGTGGTACCAGCTATACTAAATTCTAAGGTTCTAGAGCCAGAAATTTTAAAAACAGTTTAAGGAAAACATAAATGTCTTTGGGGGGGGGGGGCTATTGGGAAGATGGTTCCACAGTTAAAGGTGGTTGCTTTCAAAGACTGCCAATCTGGTTTTGATTTCCCAGTACCCACATATAGCCATATGCACAAAGTGACACATGCATTTGGAGTTTGTTTGTCAGGGCAAGAGGCCCTGGCAAGCACACATACTCTAAGTATCATCTACCTATCTATCTATCTATCTATCATCTATAAATCTTTCTAATTATCTGTCAATCTATCCATTCTATATCTCTATCTCTACTTTATCTCTATCATCTCTATCTCTGTCTATCAAATAAAGAAAAATTTAAAAATTCCATTAAAATGATTTTTTTCTTCCTCATATATCACTCAAGACAGTAGACACAGCTCAAAAAGCCATCCCAGGAGAACCCAGGCTAGCCATATCGTTCTTCCATTCGTAGAATGCTAAATTCAAAGATTTTACCAGATTTTTGCTATTTTCAACCGTAGTAAAATTTATTGAAAAATCTAGGGAGACATCTGTTAATTCAACTAGATATTGGATATTTGCATATCATAATTAAGAATTTAATAATGGGCTGGAGAGATGATTTAGCAGTTAAGGCACTTGTCTGTGAAACCTAAGGACCCATGTAAGCCAGACACACAATGTGACACAAGTGCACAAGGTGGTACAGACGCACAAAATGACACACATTTCTGGAGTGCAACTGCAGTGGCTGGAGGCCCTGGTGTGCCAATTTTCTCTCTCTCTCTCTCTTGCTTTTGCTCTCATTCTCATTGTCTCCCTCTCACTCTGGCTCCTACTGTTACTCTCTCTCATAAACAAAAAGGCCAGTATGTTGGGCTTGCCAAAAAGAAGAACAATTGTATTATTGGATGGAATGTGAGTTGGGGGTTAAACTAATGGATCTTTCTACAATTGACTAATTTTACTAGTTCAACTGTCTGCCCCTAACTGTTCTAGAAAACTTATTAAAAACAGTGCTGCCACACATACACAAAAAAATTGTTAGATATATAAATGGCTGATCCAAATACAGACCATGTAGTTATCATAAAATATAAGATTAGCAATCATGGACTATTATTGCACATCTCATTTCTAAGCTGCAACTAAGTTTCAAATTTAGTTTACTTTTACTTCAGTTCTCACTATGCTGAGCAGTTTCCTTCACAATGCAGACTTACAAACTTCAACATAGACTCAGATGTTAAATTAACAGGAACAACAACAAACTTCAGGACTTACTGCTTAAAAAATGAAAAAGGGAAAAAAATCACAATAAATTCTTCAAAGCCAACAATGAAAAGGTCACTTTTGACACTAAAAAAAAAATATTGCCAAAACAAGAACTCTCTGGCATTAAAGCTGATTCTAGATTTAAGGCAAATGAAATGCAAATCATTTGATTGTGAAATTAAATTATCACAAGGATAAATAAAGTAGTTTTTAATTGCAATTGAATACAAAATCACAATTACAGAGTTTTATGAGCATGCATCATTATAAATTAAAACAAGTAGGAAACAGTACTACATATTAAAACTTGATCAACATCTGAAACTTTCAAAATTAAAACTGAATTGTGCATATTGGCCAGATAAGGTAAAGAATCTCCACCTCTCTCATTACACTGTCAATAGGAGTTCATTATGTGGGTTCTCAATTCTTGGTTTTACCTCTTTGCCCTGCAAACTTACCACAAATGGCATCTTGCTCCACCTGTCTCCCTTGTTCTTACTGCAAGTGCACCCTCCTGCTCACAGAAGTAGAGCAAGACTTCCAGTGTGTAATTTTCCAGAAACAAAGACAGCAAAAGTAGCAATAATATACTAGAATGTGCATTTACTACTTGTAATTAATATGTTGTTATTGGTATACCTGAAGCAATTATAAATCAACTGAAGATAAGAATTTATAAAGACACATATTGTTTTAGTTAGCAGATATATATACATACATATATATATATATATACATATATATATATATGTCATATTTATATGCTATGCACTTTGTATGGATACCTCAAATTAGTGCCACAGGAAGAAGAATGGTTTTGATCGCTATCTCCTTTTGGCTAAGATACATTTTACCAAAGGGGGAAAAAAACTGTGCTATTCCTTCAGCATATTCATGATTTCTTTTTTGTCAATTTATTCCTATGATTAGGCATAGAGAAATGTTCACAAATTTGCATGTCATCCTTGCACAGGGTCCACGCAAATCTTCTCTGTATCATTCCAATTTTAGTATTCCAATTTTAGTGCTGAAGCGAGCACTAGAGGAATGTCCTATCTCTGTATGTTTTTATTATATTTCATTCATTGTTGAATTTCTTTTTTTCACTCTGGAATAACGCAGTATCAGGCTGACTTGTTTTGTTCACATAATTCATCTCTTAAGAGTTCTGTACACTTTGTATTGTAACTACCTTTTTCTAATTGACTCATTCCATGTATTTCCTATTCCAATAAATGGTGTGTAATGTAGAACACTGTTTCTCAAACTGGGGTCTTTGATAGACTGACTATTTGGATTCAGTAGGTTTGGAATGAGATCAAGATTTTTCTTCTTCCTTTGCGCAGTACTGAGATTTCAAGACAGGGCTCTAGCGTGTTTGACAGCTAGACGTGTGCTTTACCACAGAGCTTAGTGTGCAACTCTTGATTCTGCACTTTAATTTGTCTAGTAAGTGTTATGATGCTGCTGTTATCAGAGCTACAATTTAATTATGCTTACCAACATCAGCTAATACCTTTAATTTAAATAAGAATGGAAAAATTAGTCTTTTGTGGCACTAATGAGTAAATCCAGGGTCTCACGTGTTAGGTACATGCTTTAACACTGAGCTATATATCCACAACTCAAAAACATAACTGTTCAAAAGTCCTTCAATCTTCCACGAGTTCTAAGAAAATAGCAAAATGTGTGCTTTCAAAGTGAAAAAACAAGGATGGATTATGGCAAATATTCTCAACAATATAGGGGATATTTGGTAGAGGACGAAGTTGGTTTGGCTTTGTTTTGTTTCTCTGTTTGTGTTTTGTTTTGTTTTTATCTATTTTTAAAAATAGGGTCTCACTATGTAACCCAAGTTGACCTTAAACTCCTTTCTCCACCTTCCAATGCTGGGATTACAGGTGTGTGCCACCATGCTAACATAGAAGAGAACCTTGTGACTATAACACTGGACAAGAATTTCATGTGATGATTGAAAATGGCAAATTCTTTGGTTACTTGGAGCTGAAACTATAGAGTAAGTAACACATGATTTTCTGTTGAATTATTCCCTGAGCTGCTGATGGGTGTAAACAGTACTAAAGTACTATAGATTGGACACTTTTCTCAACCATTTCAAAGATAGTAATTAACGTAAAACAAAACTCTCAAAACAGAATGTTTAGCCCTGAACTTGTGTTAAAATTCCATAACTTTCATTCACAATTATCAGCTCATAGACACTTCCATTGACTGCATATATCTAAGTTCTTTAAAGCACATAAACAGTGTTTGTTCTGAATAGAAAAAAAGTTTCTGGTGAATAAATGTATCTTGTGTTGAGAAATGAAACTAAATAACAAAATCACTTCACATACTTAAAGGCATGTTCTGTAATAAATTCTCTTTGTTTTTTTAAGGGGGGTTGAATAATGCTTTTACTTAGAAGTTCAATAAATACACTCCAGAAGAAGGAACAACTTAAATAATTTTCACAGCCTAAGACAAATGCAAATGCACCTGCAAAAGTGTTGTGTCAGAGCATATCAAATGGGACACCTTTGAACTGTTTCCTGCTTTATATTGAAACAAATATTTTCTATGTTTTAGCAAAATCATCCTCTATGACTTCCACCTGCACTAAATTAGCATTATATGTTATTTCATGTATTTCAATGTAGTCTTCTGTTTTGTCCTTATTTTGCTCTGAAGGTGTTTTTCTATAGTTTCATATTTATAACTACTATTTGAATGAAAAACAATCAAAACCATAGTTTAAAAATCTGATAAAGAAACTATTAGAAAAAGAAATAAATATTGTAAAAACTTATTACATTTTGACCTCTTATTTCCAAACTGATGTTTATTTTTAACTGAAAATTTTCCTCATCATGAATAGAGATGAAATGAACATTATTTCCTTTAATATCTATTCACTGCCTATTCAATCTAATGTCAGAGTACTCAGCAATGAGCTAAAAGTTTATAAGTGAGAAATTGGTCCATAAATATAAACATGGAAGTTACATATATCCTCTATCTATACATGTATTCATATGTATTCTAGGTCTTTTATAAGCAAAACCATGTTATTAACACCTTACTATGCCATCTTCACAGTCCTTAGTAAGGCAGAAATATTTTCCAATAAAAAATTAGCCTTAGAGCTATCAAATATTAAAATAATAATTCTCTATTTTAAAAATAGCATTACTGACATTAACTGTTATTATGATTAGAAATCAATCAGGTATAATTGAAATAAAATTTATACAATCAGACAAATGAATATTTTAGAATGGATATAGTACAGGTTGTCAAAATATAATTATAATTGAAATCTAAAATCAAAATGATACTAAAATACAATCAGAAACTATGTAGAAAAGGTGTGCAATGATTAATCAAATAATAATGAAGATTATAATAATCCTACCTGTAGAAATGCATAAAATGATATTGAAGTCACCATCATCAGCATATGATCTCCAGAAAGTATAGAAAACAGAAAGTAGATTTTAAGACAGGAGAACACATAAACATGTGAACACACAGATAAGTCCCATCCGGATTCTGTAAAGTATGAAAGGCTACGTTCATGCAAATAAAATATTTCCAAAGGTAGTGGACTATCATTTCTAGAATAAGACCCTGTCAAAGTACTATTCCCAGCACAGGATATACCAGTCTGATAATGAAACCTGATGACAAGGACTGGGCTGAGAATCTATAGCCTCAGTAAAGATTGCAGACCAGCAGACATGTTGTGGGTGTTGAACACAACTGGTTCTGCATTCATCTATTAAGAGAGAATTCTGGACTCGAAAGATGGCTTAGCAGTTAAAGTGCTTGCCTTCAAAGCCAAAGGACTCAGGTTTGATTCCCCAGGACCCACAGAAGCCAGATGCACAAGGTGGTGCATGCATGTAGAGTTTGTCTTCAACAGCTGTAGGCCCTGGAGCACCTATCCATTCTCTCTCTCTCTCTCTCTCTTTCTCTCTCTCTCTCGAATAAAAATAAAATATTTGGGCTGGAGAGATGGCTTAGCAGTTAAGCACTTGCCTGTGAAGCTTAAGGACCCTGGTTCGAGGCTCCATTCCCCAGGACCTAAGTTAGCCAGATGCACAAGGGGGCGCACGCGTCTGCAGTTCATTGGCAGGGGCTGGAGGCCGTGGCACTCCCATTCTCTTTCTCTCTATCTGCCTCTTTCTCTCTCTGTGTCATTCTCAAATAAATAAAAATAAACCAAAAAATATATATATATTTTAAAAAGTAAAATATTTAAGGAAAGAGAGGATTCTGAAGGCTGGGAGATGGCTTAGTGGGAAAAGCGCTTGCTTTGCCATGCCAGCATAATGACCTGAGTTTGGAAACCCAGAACTGGTGTAAAGCTGGATGCTGTAGTGTGATCATCTGTAATCCCACTTTAGCTACAGTGAGGAAAAAGGTGGAGACAGAAGACTCCCAGAAGCTTGCATGATTAGCTAATGCAGCAGCAAAACAATGCTTCCTGTGTGCCCAAGGCTCTCCTTGGGAGGTTGGGCTGCCCAAAAATTGAACTATGGCTGTGGTATCACTATGACTATCAAGTAGCTTCACATGTAATGTTGCTCTCAGATAGTACCTGGTCGAGGCATTCCCTCAAGCAGACACCATGAGTGCTGTGAGGAAAGGAAGAGGACAGCGGCTCAGGAGCACAGAGTGATGAGCAGAGCAAGGCTTTGTGTTGGATGACTACTATAATGAGACTGCCTCAGGAGCAGCAGAGAGGATAGAAATTATAATCTAAGGGTAGAGGAGATGGCTCAGTGGTTAAAGGTGCTTGCTTATAAATCCTGAGAGCCCAGATTTGGTTCCTCAGTACTCATGTAAAGCCAGATGGAGAGAGTAGCACATGTGTCTGGAGGTCATTTGCAACCCTGGCATGCCCCAACACACATAAACTCTCTCCCCCAAAATAAATTTAAAAACAATTAAAAATAAATGATAGTTTAGAATTTAAAAGACATCAAATAACATGATAAAATGATAAAATCATCACTGTTTTCCTCTGGACAACAGAAAAAATTAAAGATGTGTCCAGCTTTGTGATTGTTGTTCCTTAGTGTGATTCATAAGAGAAATACACATGAAAGTGACCCACATAGAGATTGATTAAGAACAGTGTCAATAGAATTCATTTTTGGTGAGAAACACTAAATCACTGATTCAAAATATATCAGAATCATATATCTTCACCTAACTTTTCCTTAATTAGTAATTTGTAGTCACCAAGTTTCAAGATATAATTTCAATGATTTTGAAATTCAATGCATATTAATTATATTTGGCTTATTATAATTATTCTAATCCAAGTCCATAGGCTGATAATTACTTAGAATCAATTTCATATAGGTGGTGGAGAAGAGATGAAAATGATCTATTATCCTGTCAATACATGTGTTAGGGTAAATCAGAGACTACTGGCTAAACATCTTACCTAGACTCTACCTCATTTGGCCTAAGTAATATATATAGGTGGAATTAACAAAACCACAAATATTAAGTAGCAGCTACCCTGAAAATAGAAGTGTCGACCTAGTAATGTAAATAAAGACTATATAAAGTGAGAAGAATATGGAGATTGGGCAACTAAACAGGGGTGCTCTTAAATAGTTGGCTTGATAAAGCTCTGAAGAAGGGTAGTGATGTTAAGCAATCCAGTGAAAGGATGAAGCTTTTCTTTTGAGGAAAAATTTAGCATTTTTTAAGGAAGTATGGTAGTGAATTAAGAGAAAGAAGCCAAAGTTAACAGTATTTTAGCTCAGACAGTTGTCTGACCTGAACCTCATCTTTTCTGCCAGGCAATAATCAAAGGGCACTAGATTTGAAACCAACAAAAAACTCAATAACTTCACTTGCTTTTAGTTATTTTCTTTTATCAGTAGTTTCTGGGGTCAAATAGTAAGTAGTACATTCCCATTACCTTTGCTACAGATAACCCCGTGGCCTACGGCTCACATGGATCACAGTGGAAAGTTATTTTCTTTAGGAACTTGGAGGTAGCTTGAAACAGATAAAACATCATTCCTTCACATGGGCCTGTGTAAGTGCCAAGTCAGTGATGCCAAAACAGCTTCCAGTTTACAAGTACCCTATCAAGAAGCTTCCAGTTTTAATCAAGCTTCCTATCAACAGGGATGAGGTCAGCCACTTTTCCTCTCTTTCAGTCACTTGTCTCCACGCCTCCACCTAGCTTCAACATTCTATAAATGCCATTGTCAGGACCTGAAGTTCAGATTCACACCTTCCCATCTCCATGTTTGCCCACTTCATTAACAAATTTTTTCTCTTTCAGAAATCATGTGTTCATTGAACATCATGCTGCTCAGTGGCCTGGACTGGCTGCCTGGCTCAGTAACATATTGAAGGCACCACTACCAAAATCAAAACATCTTGCATGCAATCACCTCTTTTCTGGAGTCTTGAAAAGGTCAGTACACGAGATATTTTACCCTCCTCTTGGTTAAAATTCTGTTAATTGTTCCATATGTTTCCTTCCTCATTTATATACATTTATACCTATATCCCAGGTCTTTTCTCCATTCCTCTGAACATCCAGATAATTTTCCCAACACTAATGACTTGGAAAAATTTTAACCAAGAAGACTAACACTGGTCCTTGGTATTCACAACTATGCAAATATGCAGGAATATGTGAGCAAAAGCAGTCATCCATTTCCTCAGCCATCCATATGCTTCAGAAGCACCTAAATCCATTCAGAGTCTAAAAACTAAATTACTCTAAATTTAAATTACCTTTAATCACATCTCAGGCATCAGTATTGAAACCCAATGTATTGCAATTTGACAATTTTTTTATCTTTATAATTATTTAGTTATAAGTACTCAAGCAGTATTATTCTACTTGTCATAAATGAATATCATATGAGCTATATCATTAAACTGTCTTAATGACAGATTTTAACACATTATTTCTATGTGATAGATAATACTGCTTCCATTTTAAATTCTTAAAATAAGTTAATCTTTTGACCATAATGTACAAGTTGAGAAATTGCTGAATAAGAAGAGGTCATTAGATAAAAAAGATGAGGTGCTTAGGGCAATAGCTCAGTTGGCAAAATGCTTGCCTCACAAGTAAGAGGGCTAGACTTTGGATCCCCAGCACCTACATAAATTCTGAGCTAGCTGACGTACACCTGTAATCCCAGAATTTGGGATATGGAGACAGAAGGATCACTTGGAAAAATAAGATAGCTAGATTAGCTGAATTGGTAAGTCCTGGGTTCATTGAGAGACCTTGTCTCAATAAAAAGAAAGAAAGAAAGAGAGAGAGAGAGAGAGAGAAAAGAAAGAAAGAGAGAGAGAAAGAAAGAGAAAGAAAGGAAGGAAGGAAGAGAGAAAAAGATAGAGAAGGATTAGGGAAGACAACAAAACACTGACCCTGGCCTCCACTTACAAGCACGTACACACATGTGCACACATATGTACACACAAATGTGCTCACACACAAATATACATGTGCACAATAATGCACACAACACACAAACAAAAATTTAGGAATATCTAAAAAATAAACCTATATCTTATATGCGTTGGCTTCAAATTAAGGTTATTAATGATCCTAGATACTGGTCAGGCAGTTTAAAAGGCCATTACTATATAGAAGTCAGTGTGTGGAGCCAAGAAAATGAGCAACATGGTGAAGCGGTGCCACTGCTGCTTCTCCTTCTGGGTGAGAGTTTCTTGACACAGTTCTCACTCAGATGGACTCCTCTGAGATTGTGAGAGGAAATGAAGAAGAGG
The DNA here is from genome assembly GCA_036346955.1 of Dipus sagitta. Taxonomy (NCBI): domain Eukaryota; kingdom Metazoa; phylum Chordata; class Mammalia; order Rodentia; family Dipodidae; genus Dipus; species Dipus sagitta. The sequence continues at coordinate 55,031,338 of CM070774.1, forward strand.
TCACAATTCCTGGAGGGCTAATATAAAGTAATTAAGCAGTCTTTCTCTAAAGGTGACCCTTAGCCCCACCTAACTTTTTAGAATTATTTCTAGTTATAGTCAGTCTTTCCGGCCATGGGATGCATCTGTCCCTCATAGAAATCCAAGAGAGAGACAGGCAAAAACATTTGACATTTACAGTGTCTCACAACCCTCCAAAGCACAGAAGTAATTAAGTAGTGATTGAAAATTTTACTGTCAAACTACTACTAAGTGTTCTAAAGTAGTTTGGCAGTTAACAGTCCAAGATAGTTCAGACATTCCAGTGTTCACTACTGTGAGGCATTATTCACTAAGATGACCAAGGCCTACAGAATTTTACAAATGCAGAATTAACCATAAAAGAACAGTGTATCTGAATGCTTAAAACTTTCATTTCTAGGCAGGAATTTCTTGCTGACTATAGAAGGAATCAGAGCTGGACTCAAAGATAATCAGATCTCAAATTAAATACATTCTTATTTGGGGCTGAATGTGAAAGAAGAGGATTTCTGCTTTGATGACAAAAATAGTCTCCAGTAATGCAAGACTGAGAAAAAAATACTAAAAGAAATGTATGTTTAGTTTTAAAATAGAGATTAATTCACCTGTATTGTTTTACTTTATATTTTAATAGTGTTTCACCAAAATATTTTTCTTTATCTTTTCTTTAAAATATTTTATTTATTTTTAAGGAGGGAGGGAGAGAGAGAGAGAGAGAGAGACAGAATGATAAGGTGTATCAGGGCCTCCAGCCACTGCAAATGAACTCTAGATCCATGTACTACTTTATGCATGTGGCATTACATAAGTACTGGGGAATCAAGTCTGGTCATTAGGTATTACAGACAAGCATCTTAATCTCTGAGCCATCTCTCCAACCCCTATTTTTCTTTTAATATGTAACTCACCTAACTTTGTTCCACTTTTGTTGATGAAGTTATACCTCCAAATGCAAACAGATCATTCACTTTTTACATTATGAATCACTAATCATTTCATATTTAAAGCTCTTCAATTGGTAAGCAGGAGTCCTGGGTATGTGTGTCCTTGTTTCTTATGGCTGAAACACTTGCCATAGCAGAGAAACAAAACAAACCATGTTCTTACTTTTAATCTCTAAGCAGTGATTAAAGTTATGATTTTTTGTTTATTTATTTTTATTTATTTATTTGAGAGTGACAGACAGAGAGAAGGAGGCAGAGAGAGAGAGAGAGAGAGAGAAAGAAAGAAAGAGAGAGAGAGAATGGGCACGCCAGGGCCTCCAGCCACTGCAAACAAACTCCAGACGCGTGTGCCCCCTTGTGCATCTGGCTAAAATGGGTCCTGGGGAATCAATCCTCGAACTGGGGTCCTTAGGCTTCACAGGCAAGTGCTTAACTGCTAAGCCATCTCTCCAGCCCTGAAGTTATGATTTTTGAGTATAGGTCATGATGTGCAACAGATTGCTCCCAATTTAAATATTCTGTCCTCAAGAGAGAATGGAAATTCTGATTCAGGAAGTCAGACTGGGAGACCTAAAACGTAAAAGTCACTGTGGCAGTTTGAATGGATGGCCCCTAATTTATTCGGGATCTTATTAACGTTCATAATTAAGATCTGCAGCCACTTGGTTGGAGGAAGTGTCACTGTGGGTGGATCCTAAGTGCCAGCCCTAAGGTGTGGGGTTGGATTTGGAATTCCAGTCTAAAGATAAGCAAAGTGCTTGAGCTTCGTCTGGAGTTTCAGAAATGTACTTGCTTTCTTTTTGGTGGTGGCTTTTGGCTTTTCTTTCTCTCTTCTTGGTTGTGTGAAAGAAAACCAATTTCTGCCATTATGAAGCTTCCCCTGGATCTGTGAGCTTCAAATAAATCCCTCCCTCCTCCCATAAACTGTGTCTGGTCTGGAAGTTCATCCCAGTGACCTGAAGCTGACTACTACAGAGTTGGTACTGAAGAGTGGGAGTGCTGAGATGAACCTAACCATGTGGATTTTGGTCTTTTGGAACTTGTGTGCTGGAGGAATGGGAAACTTGGTGCTTGCAACTGAAGATACTTTCTGGAGTGATAAGCCAGGTATTATGGACTATTCTGATGAGAATTTGGAAATGCTGTGTGCAGAGAAGTTTGGCTTATGAAGTTTCTAAGGAGAAAGAAAGACTGCAGAAAACCTTGTTGGAACTGGCATAAGGACTGGGTGTGTTCTGCTGCCAAGGCCCAGAGGATTTGATCAAGGTTAAATTTGTAGTGGAGTGATGTGCTTGCCTAAATATATGGGATTGAGAGATTTAAGACTTTAAGTTAGAAAAATTCAAGCAAGTTTAAAGTACAGGCACAGAGACTGGCTGCTGAAGCTGCTACTGTCCAACACTTTAGCAATCTTAAGGAAGATGGCCCAAATGAGTTAAAACAAAACACTGGAAAGGATGCCTAAGTAAAGACTATGATAGACATGTAAAGTCTTTTGGAAGAGTTGACTAGAAAAGGAACCTGCTTTTCAAGATTACAATTTATTTCATCCCTGAATTAAGAATATGTCATGCATACCTGATATTGGTTTCGGTAGCATGAAAAATGTGTGGAGTGGTCATGAAGTGCACACAGTTTCAGGAGCCAATGCTGAGACATGGCATATAGGCAGGACGTGATGACCCTCATAAATAGGCTGGAAAAGCCATTGGGAGATATACTGTGGTTTTCAATGGAGACCTGAAAATGTTTAGATATACCAGGACTGTGCAAGGGCTACCATGGAGGCTGTTGCCTCGGGATGGAAGTTTTCTCTGGCTACCCAGGCCAGCTAGGGGGATAAAATTATAAAATGCAGAAACTGTCAATCACTGGTTATGATATCAAACTTGAACTGCAGATGTTTGATGTTTTCTTGATGGTTCTTGAGCTTATATTGGTCCAGTCTCTCTCTACCTTGCCTTCTAGTGCTTGGAAATGTTTACTGTGTGCAATTATATGTTGAAAGTGTATAAATTGTATGATTTGACAGGATTTCCATCTAACAGACAATCATAAATATCCAATAAGACTTAGGACTTTGGAAGTATCTTAAGTTGCTAAGGACTGTGGGGACCTTTGAATTTTATAGTATACAATGTGAGATCATTACAAATCTATTGGGGTTCAGGGCCTGAGTGTGGTAGTTTTAATAGATGGACGCCGATATATTCAGGATTTTATTAAAGTTTGTAAATTAGATCTTCAGCCACCTGGATGGAGGAAGTTTCTATGGGTGGATCCTAGGGTCCAGCCCTAAAGTGTGGGGAGGGATCTGGAATTCCAGTGTAAATATGTGCAAAGAGAGTAAGCTTTGTCTGGAGTTCCTAAAGTGTACTTGCTTTCTTTTAGGTGGTGGTTTTGGGGTTTTCTCCCTCTGCTTGGTCCTGTGAAATGGGGCCAAATTCTTCTGTCATTAGAAAACTTACCCTGGATCTATGAGCTTCAGATAAATCCCTTCTTCCTCACATAAACTGTGTCTGGTCTGGAGATTCATGCTAGCAACCTGCTACAGTCACAGAACCACGTCCTCAAGGTAATGTTAATTAGAAACTGAAACATTTCTTGCTGGGAGGGGCAGGAAGTTTCAGAGACTCAGGAAGTCAACAAATCTGGAAAAGGGTTGCAAGACCCCACCCTTAGGCTATAAAAAGTGGACACAATTGCTTAAGGATGAGACTTGGATTGAGCTGGTTGTAGGATTTGCAATGTGCTCCAGGGATGTAGCTTTTATGAGCTGTCACCCATGCTAGGGTGCTTTCGGGTGATAAAGCTGCCTTTGAGTCCTCTACTGATGGAGAGTAACCCCTCACCCTGCTCTGTAAATAACCCCAAATAAACTCATTGGTTCACTGGTTTTGTTGTAATACTCCTTTGGTGTGTTGTCTGTTCCCTATATGGGGAGATGTGTGTTCATGTCACCCCAGAAGGAAAAGTTTTCTGTAACAAGTAATAATTAGTCTTTAAAAATAAATGCTATTTAAAATTTGTAAAGGGGAGATTAAAGCAAAATAGTGCCAAGTTACTTTGAATAATAATGTAAGATTATCTTTATACTATATGATTATATTATTTATTATACTATAACTTAATTGATAGTTTGCTTGGTTTTTCAAGTGTTACTATTTCCCTTAGAGGAAAAGCAAAAAGGAAAGACTATTGATTGTCACCCTTGATCTGAGGTGGTGAAATAAATAAAAGAACACAGGCCGAAGGAGAGAGGTGGTTAGTACATTTGGAGAATATTGAGAAAATGGCTTCAGGGGCATATGAAACCCAGAGTTAACTTGGCTTTTTCTACAGTGCGATTAGTCTCCAAACTAGTGAGTATATAACATGCAACAACCTTGTTGGTGCCTGAGGGATGACAGAAGGTCAGAAGAGCTTCTGTCTTCAACAAGAGATAAGAAGTTAAGTGTTTAATGAGGTGAACTCAGAAGCAGTACCTCAGATCAAGGTACAAAATACTTCCTCTGAGACAAAAAGTAGATGCTTGAGAACCTTCCAAATCCCAGGGGAAGTCTTGTGCTTCTTACTCACAAGGAACAGAGCTCTGGTCACTTTTAATTTAACATTAAGAAGTAAGCTGCCCCAAGAGACTTCTATTATTCATGCATTATCTGGTTCAGTCAGTAACAAATTTGATACCAAAGTGCTCATTTACCACCATGTATAAAACTCAGAAATGGTGTCCAGGAAGGAGGCTGACTTGATCACCAGCCAGGGAAGATAGAGGCCTGGGGAAAGGAAGGGCTCAAGTGTGAATATTCGAGGTTTGTTTTTAAGGGGTCTATGTAAGAGAGAGAGTATAGGTAGGAAGTAACCAAAATTAGAACCTCCGTTGCCTTCTCCCAGGAAAGGAGCATATGTCCTTGTTTGGGTAACAGGGTAATATAATAACTAGAGATTAAATTCCCTAAAATACATACACACATGAAACTAATGCTATATATAAAGTCCTTTAGAGAGGGCCATTCTTGCATACTGTTTAGGAGGAAGTTGTTACAAAATTACATTTCTTAAGCCTTTTATTTCAAAACCAAGAAAACAGGTGGATACTTTTTAAGTTGTTAGAAAGTAATGAGCCAGAAAATTGTGTCCTTTAGGCTAAAGAGGGAAGGGAAAAGTGAGAGTTAAATGGAGAAGTAAAATACCAACACTGCTCCAGACCTTGGCTTCAAATGACGGTAAAAGACTGTGTATCTGCAAGTTTAGAAGAGATATTGGAGTCTGAAGAGGAAGGCAAAGTTGTAGGTTGGGGCACACAAAAACAAAATAGTCATATCAGCTTACTGGGAATCACAGGATACAAAGGTAGAAGTGTTCAAAATTCAAGTTCTAGTTTTTTTGGGTCTTTTTTGTTTTGTTTTGTTTTGTTTTGTTTTTTGCTTTGGACTACTACCTATGTGTTCAACTCTAATGATACTCTACTTGACAGAAATAATGAAATTAGTACTATGCATCTTTCCCCAGTTCTGCTCTGTGATATTAGGTTGACAGTTTAACTGTTAGATTATACAACTTAAAGTTTAGTAATAGCCATATTAACCAATGGCTAGCATAATTCTTAAAGAATAAGCAATAAGTTCTTATGAACTGCTAGTAAATGAGTTCAAGACTCTGCTATGTGAATATTTACTTGCATTATCACCATTCAAGACAGACAATACGTGCCATGTAGAGAATGGGAGGGTGCTATGGGAAAGGTGTTACTAGTACTATAAGACAAGGTAAAATAAAGAGAACTAGAAAATCTTATAAGTGTAAGGAGGCATGGGAGTCTGAGTATATTAGCGAATTTTACATTGTTGGGAACAAATATCTGACTAGAAGAAACTGAAGGAAGGAGTTTATTTTGGCTTACAGAATGGTGGGATATGTTCCATACTAGCAAGGAAGGCATGGTAACAGCAGCAGGAGCAAAGCTGGTCAAAGAAAAGGGTAATCAGGAAGTGGGGCTGAGCATGCGTTTAATCCCAGCACTAGGGAGGCAGAGGTAGGAGGATCCCCGTGAGTTGAGTTCCAGGCCAGCCTGAGACTACATAGTGAATTCCAGGTCAGCCTGAGCTAGAGTGAGACCCTATCTCGAAAAGAAGAAAAAAAAAAAAAAAAGTGTGGCTGGACTATAAAACCTCAAGGTCTGATTGTCCTCTCCCCGGGGACCCACTTCTTCCTCCAGCAAGATTCTACTTCCTAAAAGGTCCACAATCTTCACAAACAGCATTACTAGCTAGGGAACAAGTGCTCAAATGCATGAGCCTATGGGGGCATTTCACATTCCAGCCACAACACTGGGTTGTTGACTTTGATGTAATATAAAATGCATTCCTACAGTGTCACAACCTGGACAATACTCAAGGGACATATTCTGCCCGAATCAGGAGAGGAGTTTGCACAAAATCCCTCTGAGGCTTTTCTTTCCCAAGAAGGAAGCGTCAGGCAAGGTTTCTTAGTAGGAGAAGCTGGGGATTCCATGAAAGGTTAGCTCTGCACAGCTGACATCAGAATTATTTATAAAAGCTGAATTTCACATCTATTCTCCGTTCCTTTCAAATATTTGAAAAGCATCTAACTTTTTATGCTAAATACCTTTTTTCTTCATCTAGCAAGAACTGTTTCGGTGTTCAAAAACTGAAAGCAGGTTCACCCTTTTTAATTTTGGTGAATTATGAGTCCAAGAATAATTAATAAGCAAGTTTTAAAGTATAAAATACAAGTAATTTATAAATGAACCATTTTTAAATTGATTTTAGTATTCACTCAAGTGGCATTTTCATTAACATAGTTGATAACATCCTATGTTGAGTTTCTTATTCTACAAAACTACAAAGAGTACAAATTATTACAGAGTTTAGAAAACCCTTGAGTGTGTTGATTCTTCACAGAGACAGCACAAAATGTATTATTGTATTATCATATAAAGATCTGTCTTAAAGCTTTAAAAATAAGTTTTTATAATAGAAAATCCCAGAGAAAGACTGTTATTTTCTTTTTATGAGGGGCTTATAAATATTACCAGTCAGGGGAATTATTGTGAGTGATAGTATTAGCACAGTCAGAAATCTATCCACATCATTAAATATCCTCACCACAAATCTGAGCAACAGAGAAAATTAAATTGGCTTATGATAATCTGTAACATTTAGAAGTAGTCCTTTACTAAGACTGCCTCAATAATTCTTGAAGCATGGCCACACTAATCAACATTTCCCTTTTGATGTTGGTAAGCTATGTTTCCTACTGTTTTTATCAAGATTTGAAGGCAGAAAGGTGAGTTACCATGAATTCTAAGCATACTAAACCTCTGCATTCTAAGAACCACAAGTGCCTTATACAATGTATCTATAGTCTATGCTGTAGAACATCAACTAGGTATCACTACTCAATTAAAAATCTGAAGACCAAGCTTTCCCCACACTGCTTTTTCACACCAGTTGTCTCAGGCAAAACATAAGCAATAAGTATGCCTGCCTGTATCAAATCACTGTGGCTTCCCTGGGGCTCAAGCCCCGAAGGCTAGAGGCTCATCTGCTTCTTCTTTTTGAAGATGATCTTCTACTAAAGAAGTGTGCCAAGAATTTAAAAATAGAAACATCTGAGTTTGATCAAACTGGTTTCTATTTTTTAAGGAACCACTTATCTATAGAGACTTTTAGACAGTAATTTGCAATGCTGTGGTCAGATCCTGTGTCTATCTCAATAATTCATATGATATTTCGTTTAAGTGAATGTCTTGCTTTTGAATATTTAAATATTATGTACTTCATATGCTATCCAACTACTTAACAGAGATAATCCAGCAGGTTCAATACAAAATCACACCAATACATTACAGAATAAAACGAATTGATGTGTATAGTAAGTCATCTTACAGAAATTTCTGTTAGATTCTTTCATGATTATGGAAGAAGGGAAATCTAAAATTAGAAGCATATGGGCTCTAAATCAGAACTGATTCAGATGAAAAAGAACTAATTAATTCACAGCTCATTGAATGGTATTTAATGTAAGTGTTTTTGCTTACTATTTATACCTGTGGTGCTATACAAAATGAGGCATCAAATGTATCATACAAGAATCTTGAGCTAATGGGGCTTCCATACCAGACAAATGTATTCCTGTGAAGTGTAGATCTTACCAGAACTTTCTGATCCTTTAGTATATAGCACGAAACCCACACAACAAAGTTGCATGTTTCAATAACAAGATCATCTCCCACATAATTACAACTGTGAACAATGATTTTTAGGACAATAATTAGCTTGTTTCTTATCATAGGAAAACATTATTGGTAGGTTCGTGTATATTAAAAGAGTTTTTCTGTAAAAGTTCCTTATTCATGATTATTTGTTGCAATATGGCAAAAATATTTAAAGGTGGAGAATGAATCTAGAAATATAGTTGGAGTAATTATTCATCAAAACTAGTATTTATTCTTGGGATAGAAAACAAAGCAATGGGTATCTGACTTTTTCTTGATTATAAATAAACTCAATTCAAGTGGATTATAATCTAGAAATAAATAGCCCTTCTGAGAAGAATACAGAAACATACACCTAAACGACAGAGCTCTACAAATAGTTGAAAATATAAGAACAGCAGTAATTGAGGTATTCAAATTGGTGTTTTTATGCCTACATCTCCAATATTTATTTGCAAATATGAAAGTTATAAATAATGGCACAGACAATCTTCAGAGAAGGCAGTGCAGTCACTAAAAATCCATTGCCCTGGGACTCAAGAGTAACTCCAGATAAATCACTCAACACCCCTAAAGAGCATATCTTCACTTATGGAATGTGACTTGTACCAAATAGCCAAGGTATCTTACAATTCTCAAGTTCATAGATTCTATAGGTGTCTTTTTAATTGTCATCCTTTAAACTAATATAACTGAGATAATGTCTGTTACCTCCTATTGACACTTTAAAAGTTTATAATATTTTTGCATTATTTGAAGTTATAAATCATGAATGCCTCAAGAGAGAAAGGTATTCCTACTCACCAACATTCTTCTGTTTCAAATGACAAGGCACCTATTGACCTCAACAAGGTGCCAGGAAAGAGCCAGTAGAAGAATAGAGAGAAGAAAAACACCGTACTCCCCATTAAGAAAATTAGGGAAGGGAACAAAAAATGTCCTAAACAAAGACAAGTCAGGTTAATTTATGGCATCAGAGCAATTACCTAATCATCTTTGGTTTAGATTTCTAATCAATAAAATAAAACTAATAGTATCAAAATGAGGAACTTGAGTAAAAGGGGGCAGAAAAGGAAATAGTAAGGGGACGACTCTGGAACTTTCTCAGTGGTTCTGTGGTGATGGTTATTTGACTATGCATTTACTCACACAACTATACACTATAATCACTGACCTTTTATTAACTATGAAGATTTATTCCAAGTAAGTTTACAAATAAGAGAAAATAAAAGCTTTCAAGCTAAGAGGAGTTTCTCCCTTTCAGCTGGGAGAGTCCTAAGAGGAAACACCCAGGCAATAAATGTGCCAACTTGTATCAGGTCTTTTTACATTAGGCATCTGATTAGGATGACCCTTATTGCTAAGGTCAAATGTATATGAAGGGCTTTGATTGGTGGGCTTAGGAGGATGGCACAGACTCAGAATGGTCAAGCTAGCCCAGGACAAGTTCAGGGATAGCCATGAAGCTGCTGTTTATCACCGTCTTGGGTCAGACTGGAGTCCTGGTGTTCAGGATAAGGCATGCATGTCCTTTTGAGACTGTCCCTAGTTGACTGCCTGCAAAAGAAAATTACCTTGCTCCTAATCCATATCATCTCCCTCCTGAGAGGAAATTCTAACTTCCCTTAACCAAATGTGGCAAGGATTGTTCTAACTTCTTCAAGCTGGTAGGTTCCAGAGCATGGAAGTTTAGAGCTCGGCTGGAAGCAGTCTACCAAAAGGACAATCACAAAGAAAGCGTTTCTATTTTTTGTGAGTCAGTCTGATGTCTCATCACACTCTGTGTGTAGAACCTTTCCTTCGGTCTGTTTCTTTTGGACCTAGGGTAACATTTATGAAAGATAAACAGTGAGAACTTTATGATTGTTATCGAGAAAATAGGAGCTCTTATCATGTTGGAAGTAGGTATTAGGATTAAGAGCTTGGAGGCAGCTGACCTTGGACTGAAACCATGAGGCAAAATCACTCCTTCTTCCCTTTGTTGTTTCTCTCAGGTGTTTTGTACAGTGACAAAAACTAGCCTAGAAGATCTAGAAGTTTCAAACTAAGCGCTGTCTCTTTTGGACATTCTAAGACACAAATCTTTTCCCAGCAGATATGCAGAAAGGGATATGAACTAGCAAATACAAAAGAGTCACAGCTGTCTTGCTCTTATAAGTAGAACTCATTACCAAGTAAAAAATAAGGTATTTTTAAGTTTAAAAAATCAAATTATAATATATATTATTAATTTTTCCATGTACAAATATATAGTAATTATGAATCTAAATTGTTGAAATATTTTTGTTAATTTCTATCAATAGTTTTAAAGTCCCATTTTTTACTTAGTAATTTCATTTGTAGGAGTTAAGTTGAAGTAAATAATATATTAGTTATATCATCTGTAAACTGCAGATAGCTAAGTGTGCAAAGAAGTACAGTTAGAAATCACTAAAATTGGGCTGGAGAGATGGCTTAGCGGTTAAGCGCTTGCCTGTGAAGCCTAAGGACCCTGGTTCGAGGCTCGACTCCCCAGGACCCACGTTCTCTTTCCCTCTCTCTATCTGCCTCTTTCTCTCTCTGTCTGTCGCTCTCAAATAAATAAATAAATAATAACAAAAAAAATTAAAAAAAAAGAAATCACTAAAATTCATAGAAGTAAGCATATCAGATTATACCACAGGTGTACATATTATGTCATAGAAAGATGCTAGCATCTTAATAGCAAACATTAACAAATGGAATATTTAAGGTCAATGTGTCTATGTGTGTGTGTGTCTGTGCATTAATTTCAGAGGTACAGGGAAGGAAGAACACAACCACAGATTAGAACAACTGCTCTAGTCCATCTTTTCTAATGATATCCATTCAGACAAACTCATTAACATCATAGACATCTCTAGTTTGAGTTGCAAAATGCTGCACAAAAAATCTTCAGAGGCGTCCAAACCTTAATCAATAGCTTTCATCATTCTAAGCCTATCTTGTGCAAAGTAAAAACAGGGTATTATGAATAGTAAATAAAGCTGTATCATTCTCTTCCTGACAAATATTATTACATACACTGTGGTAGTTTGAATGAATGTCCCCAACAGATCCAAGACTTTTATTCAAGCTTGTAACTTGGTGTCACTGTGGGTAGATCTGTGGGTCCCGCTCTAAGGTGTGTGGGCGGATCTGGAATTCCAGTCAAAAGGTATGCAGAGTGCTGAGTTCTGCCTGGCGTTCCTGGAGTGTGCTTGCTTATTGTGCTGGTGTTGGTATTTCTTTCTGTGGACCTGTGAAAAGGGGCAAACTTCCTCCACCATTATGGAACTTCATCTGGATTTGTAAGCTTCAAATAAATCCCTTCCTCCCATAATTTGTGCCTGGTTCGGAAGTTCATCACAGCACTGTAAAGCTAGCTGGTACATACACCTACTTACCCAATAGATTGAGATATAACAACCATATTGATAAGTAGAGAAAATAAATGTGTTAAACTATAAAGTATCATTTAACATATTTTTTACATAATTTAATTCCTAGAAAACCATCAATATTGTAATTAAATGTTGTAGTTCTACATTGTACATAGCTAGACTGGGATTTTTTTTCTCTCTCTCCTGTTTTTTGTTTCTAGGTTATATCTGGCCAAAGAGGAAACATACATGAGACTTGGAGGGCAGACAAGAATCCCCTCTGCAGGGACTTCTCCCAGAGGCTCTGCACAGTTGCTTCTCGTACCACTTCAGTAATCTGCTCATTCATTTCTGGCTCATGGAGGAGCACCTCCAGCTTCCATCAAAGCTCCTCATTTAGCTACCTGAAACCCTGGTTCAGGAGCACTACAGAGGCTGGATGCAGAAGAGAGCAGATGCAGGTTCCAGTCAACCATGCTATGCTATGTTGGAGCTCAGCCTCACAGGGTCTACTCCACATCCACATTCCATGCCCTCCTCTCTGACTGCCTACTTCCAGAGCTGCACCAAACACACACACACACACACACACACAATGTGCTCACATGTAATATTTAGCCAGCCCTCACACTGTTCAAGATCAAACCTCAGGAATAAACTCTTTGTGTTGCTCACAATGGTCATGCTCCTCTGTTCAAAGACAATAGTTTTTACCTCATAATAGTATAGTACAAAGAGTGAAATGTAATCATGCTTTGGCCCATTTAAGACCAGAAATTCCACATATTTTTGGCTTTAAAAGGAATACTAAAAGCCATCATGGGTATTATGAAAATTGGAAATAATGAATGTAAAGTCCCTGTATGTCATAAACCAAACAAATGATAGCCATTATCACTAGTATAAATATGTTACACATATTTTAATGTAAGTACTTAAAATAGCATGTGATGAGACATATAAAATGATATATAGTGTATGGATGAATAACTAGTGAAAAGTTTGTTAGGATGATTATGAAACATATGCATCATGCATATGAATGATTTGTATAAATTAAAAAATTATAAGATGTTCAATTTAGGTTTTATTTTCAAAAACTCCACAGTAAAAAAAATAATTTCAGTTAACAACAAAATTCTTAAGATAAAGTTCTTTAGGGATACTGAGGACTGGTGAACCCTAGTCTCATGAATATTTTTATGTTCACTAAAGAAAGCTGAAGAAAAAGCGAGTCACTAACTATTGACTTTATAGGGTCTTTTCAAACATTTAAAATGAGAAACAAAGTATAACTTTCATTAGATTTACCTGTATCATGTTTTCTCACTGAAAACACCAGTATAAATCCCTTTCTCCTCCACAATTATGAATTCATCAGCTTATATATTTGTGCTACTTTGTTATGAATGGCAAATCAAATTAATAAGTATCTGTGCCCTATCTAAATGCTGAAGCTGTTTTGCTTTTATAAAATACATGGCATTTCTACCCCCTGCAGACAGCTTTTTCATCAATGAAATATGTATCCAACTCCAGTCCTGCTCCAGGATGAAATATGAATGTGGCTCTAAGGCAACAATTTAATGGTCTTCATTCTGTTCATCTTTCTTTAGGCTCCATGAGAAATTCCCTTGTGCCTCTGCGTCTCAGGGCTGTCTTCACTTTCTCATCTCCACTTCTTCCCACTGTCTGCAGTAGAGCCCAGTTAAACTTTGTATGATTCCATACCTATATATTGGGACCAAAGTTGCTGCTTTAAAGTTTATTTTTTGATTAAAATTTTTAATCAAGCTAAATTTATTTCAAATGAACTTAAACTCACACTTCCTCACATTATTTCCAAGAGTGATAAAAAATTGTGTCTTTATCCACCAGGATAATAGAGAATTGGAAGTAGCTTAAAGTTTAGTAAGTCATACTACCTTTAGTTACAAACTTAACAGAAACAGAATATCAGCTGTTCTCTCAATTTTGTTCGAATTGAAAAGACATAGACATCGCTTATTTGTAGATGATCATGTACCTGGGAAATGAATTTCAAGAGCTGAGCAAAATATAAGTGTTTACTTGGCACATGATGTAGTTCGCGTTTGAAATGTATGGATTGATTATTCTGTCCTGTTGCAGTTACCTTTGCATTGCTGGGCAAACATTCAACCAGAATTAGCTTATAAAAGGAAAGGGTTTATTTCAGTCTTACAGAATCCAAGGGAATACCATCAAGGGCAGAAGAAACTGGCTCACTTCCATAGATGTATCTATAGAAGAAAAAAAAAAAACAAACCACCTGGAAGCACCAACAGCCAGCAAACATTATTAACAGCCAGAGCTCAAAACTTGGCTCTCTTACAACCCTTAAGGCTGGACTTAAGACACATCCCCAGTGGCATACCCAGCAGGCTGCTGGAGACTCAAGTTACAAGCTCAATCTTAATTTAAAAAAAACTTCCTGAGTCTATAGGGCCTCGCATTCAAACCACCACAATCATTTTCCCCTAAAAACAAACTTCAAGAACTGTGCAAAATGTAACTGGCTACTGTTGTACACAATATAGCTTACCTTTGTTTTAAATGTGTAGACTGATAAATCTGGCTCCAATGTTCCTTGCTGGAAGCAAAATAATACTTTGTTATTTACAGTGTCCTGTACATGACAAGACATTTAGCATCTGCTCCCCCAAAGCACTCATATAAGTAGCACCCTACGCCTCAGTTGTGATGAGCAAAATCAGCATTATCCCCACTCTTCCGTTTTATTCCAAATGATTTGATCAAGCACTTGGCCCAACAAACCACATAAATGAATTTGACATTTTGCCTTGACAATGTAAGGATGATGACTGGAAAATGATGAAGCTTTGCTGCTGGCTAGCACGCCAGTGTAATTTAAACATGCACATGAATACATACTCTTCAATAGACAATAGAGTCTATATATAATTCCACCATTGATAATGTTCCTTTACTCCTGATTGATGTTTTCATTTGATGATGAAAGTCTAATGTTCTCAATGACATTTTGGACATTTTTAGTTCTACCACCTCCACCCTCACTTTACCTCTCCTATGTTTTTTAAATATTTTATTTATTTATTTGAGAAAGAGAAAGAGGCAGATAGAGACAGAGAGAGAAGAGAGAAAGAGAGAGAGAGAGAATGGGGATGCCAGGGATTCTTGCCACTGCAAACGAACTCCAGACACATGTGCCACCTGTGCATCTGGCTTTACGTGTGTACTTGGAAATCAAACCTGGATCCTTAGGCTTTGCAGGCAAGCGCCTTAACTGCTAAGCAATCTCTCCAGCCCCTCTACTATGTTTTGAGTAGGTGTTTTAGTCCTATTGATGCAGGATTTTTGGGATACACAAGGGTTCTTCAAGCTTATGAATCCCAATTTTGGATCCTGTTTTATTTCCAACAAAGACCTGATAAAAAATGAACTCAAGAAGTATAGATTATAAATGATTCAGTTTATTTAGGGAGAAATAACAAATTGTGTGGTTTATTTAAGGGAAATTGTGATCTAGAAAGAAGGCTAGAGAAAAGTCATAAACATGTGGGAAGTGGAAACACACACTCATGTGGAAAACACTGCATAGTTTATAGGGTTCATATGAGAAAAATTGAGGTTTTTAGGGAAAGACGGGAGTTGAGCCACATGCACATGGAGGATAGAACTTAGATGCATAAGTAGGGACATTTAGAAGGAACACACATAGCATGTGTCTTGTGGTTCCCTATGGGAAGAGAATAAGAAGGTAAATGGTGGGGCTTAAGAAAAAATAACAGAGGGAAAATATCAAAGCAGAGACCAAGAAGTTCAGATGAAAAATGATTAATAAAGGTAATAATACCCATGAGTTTAGAGTAATTACATAGGTAACAGGCCTAGTATTAGAAAAAGCATCCACGTGGTAGATCGAGAGTATAAGGGAAATATGCATGTGGTAGATTCAGAGACCAGAGGAAAATCACACATGTAATTGAAGTGAAAAGTTACCCTGAAGTATGTAACAGAGACAAGTAGAGAATTATTCAGACCAAGAAACAATATTATATTCCCCCCCCCCCCACCACACACCCAGCCAAGCTGGGTGTAGGGAGATGGCAGACTCACATGTATCCAAGCAACACAGGGTAAGGCCAGGAGAATCCCACAGAGAGCAAGGGGGAGAAGGCCACAGCCTTTATAGTTTAGAAAATGTATTTTTTCATCAGATTCAGGTATGTAAGTGAAGACTCAATTGGTTTGTAGATTTAGAGGGCGCACCCCAGGGCCAGCCCACCTAGGGCCATCTATCTAGGTAGTGTGCTAGATGGTGGGCAACAGGGGGCACTATAGATCAGTCTCAATCACACATCATTCCATCCTGCCAAGAGTTCCATTCTTGTGCCAGGACAAAGTGGCATGTGAGGTGGCAGTTCCCAGTTCTCTGTGGGCCTCAATTTCTAATTGAACCTGTGTAAAAGAAGCTAGCTTTCTATTTTCCTTCACTACCTGCTCCTTTACTAGTGGCAATTAGTTAGAGAGTTATGAAACATAGACTTCTTATCAGCAAATGCATTGGATAAGTGCTTATAAATGCATCTCTGGGCTGGGGAGAAGGCTAAGTAATCAAGAGGACCACCAGGTTCAACTCCCCCAAACTCATGTAAATTGCTGGGCATGGCCCCACAAATCTTTTACCTCAGTCCAGGGGAGGAGGAGACTGGAGAATTGCTGAGGCTCACTGACAGATGGACAGCAGCTGCAGGTCAAGGGAGAGACTTCATCTCAAGGAAATACACAGATGAGTGATAAGAGAAGGCACTGCACAAACATGCATGAAGTGTGTACATCTGCACACAAACATGCATATACCACACATAACACACATGTTTTACTCAACTAAAAGTTTTTAAGAAATATGATATTGCATTATAATATTCTCTGAGGATACTCATAATATCTTTATTCTACTCCTACAATAACATATCAACTGACCTGAATACTGTCTAGACTGCCTAATGGCAAATAAAGTAGATTGTGTGCAATGTTTTCACAAGTCTTTTCATTCATTTGCTTGTTTGTTTATTTATTTAGATTTCTACAGACAAGATCTCACTAAGTATCCCAAGCTGGTCTCAAAATCACAATCCTACTGCCTCAGTCTTCCAAGTGTTGGGATTATGGGCATACACCCTCTCCCAGCTTAACATGCTAAAGTGTCTCTGAGAATATAATGTGAGAGGGATATGTGTCTACAAGGTATGTGATCTTTCAGAAAAGTGAAAATATGCACTGTGTATTTGAAAGACTTAAGTCAGTTCTCTTATGACTTATTCAAAAAATTGTGCAAGCAAACTTCTGAATAATCAAGCTGAACCTGAATTCCAAAATACTTTTTCTTGCTAACCTCTTTTGTTAAATACATATTTAATAGTCCTGTCATTTAGACCCATGATTTATAATGCCATAAGGATTGCCATTTAAAAGCTTGATCCACAATATTCCCAATAACACTGTCATTCAAGTATGATATTTATAATGCTGTAGAAACCACTACTGTGGGACTGAACATTTACAAGCCCACTGATACTATTTACTTGACCCCCAGTTGTCCCAATACCAATGAAGGCAATGATATTTAGCTTACAGAATTGATAACAATTGTATAGCACTATCACTCTATCATTTGTCAACCAACATTTCTAGACCTGTTGCTAAAATGTGATAGGCTCTACAGAGACTTCACAATTTCTAATGCAAATATCAACTAGTCAAACTAAAATTGCCACTTTCTGACTAAAAGAAGAAAAATAATTCTGCTATTGAAACAGGTTTGATATTTAAAACATCATTCATTTTCTCATCTTGTTCATTCATTCTTTGCTACTATTTAATTACAAAGCCAGAAATTTTCTGGAAATTAAGCTAGTCTACTATAATTCAAACTGGAAAAACAGGTAGAAAGTCAAAGATAAGTAAGGCCTATGATAGCTTTATTTTGTGTTTTCAATCTAATGTTAATCTTTGAAATTATTTGACTAGCAAAAAGGGCTAAATTTTATAGCTGATTTATAATTCAATACATTTAGTGAAAAAGTTTCTAAAATATTTCTCAGAAAAACTATATCTCAAAGTACGTGAAAATTGTTCTCTTCTCAATGATTCTAAGAATTCAATTTCATAACATTTTCTAAGGCAGCCAGGTTCTTTCTAGCCAATATTAGAAAGATTGTTCTTGAATAATGAGCAAGTACATATTTGTATAAATGAGCTTAGTGTCCTTACATATTTTCATTCTGAAAATGAATGGATGGATGGATGGATGATGGATAAATAAGCAACATAAGTAACATAGTCCGAAGTCCAAAATCACATTTAAAAAAAAAAGAGAGAGAGACTTCTAGATTCTACCCTTAAAATACAAAGCTTGAAAAGGCATGGTTCTCATGTTAACAGTTATAAAATGAACATAAAACAATCTGAAAATTCAGACAATTCAGGTGTGTTCAGGGTGGTATGGCCATAGACCAATTTAAAAATTTGTAATGTTCTTGTTCCCATCAGAGAACTGAAAATTATTTTTGTCAGTGAACTAACAAGCCTTCCCACCCCCTAAACCAAGATAAAAATCTAAACAAAAGATGCCTCTAACAAGGAGTGGCTACTTAGGCAGATGCCTCTGGATTCCAGTAAGAATAATTCAATATTTTTTCTTTAAAAATTACTAAGTGCTGAGTGTGCAGTAGTAAGAGGTTATAAAACCCCTGATGGCTACAGGTACCATAATATAGACCCACTTACAGGCTCTTCTCCCTGAACGTCATAGTCACTTACACATAAGAAAGGTAGTAAAAGTCCTAAAGGAACCTATGCAGGTGCTAAGGAAGCCTTGAAATTAACAACTATCCCATCAACTAACTCCCAGCAGGTCAGAAGCCTCAGTCAGACTCAACATCAATGAAAGAACCAATTATCCAAGAAGACATCAGAATCACAAATGTGTATGAATCTAACAACAAGCTTCAAGATTCATTCCACAAAAATGGAAAGGAAACATAGCAAAGCTCACAGTTATGTTTGGATACATCTCTCTCAGTAATTAATAGAACCAAATTTTGGAAAATTGAAAAAAAATTGAAAACTTGAGCTATACCATCAACAAAATTTACCTAACTGACATTTATAAGACAATCAAAAAAATCTTTTTAAATGTTCTTCCAACAAGATAAGTGATATTCTGTCTTATATACTTATGTTAAAATGATTTCTATTGTACAAATTATGTTTTCTGGTTATAATAATATTGAAGGAAATAAGAAACATGACTGAACAATATTCAGATATTAGGAAATTAACTATTGAGTTCTAAGTAACTACAGATAAAATAAGAAAACTGCAAGGGCAATTAGAAAGCATTGACCTGAGTTGAGATGAAATGTAGAAAACTGGGGAAAAAAATAGAAAATTTTCAAATAAGTAATTTAAGTCTCCCCCATAGTATGCTGAGAAAAAAGAATTAATTAAACCCAACACATACAGAAGGATAAAGAATTGCTATCAACTAAATGGAGAAGACAAAAACAACTGTGAAAAATAAACGAAGCCAGAGAACTAGCCCTTTGGTATGATCAGTATACTTGTTAACCATTTCCTTACAGTTAGTTTCAAGAGGAAGTTTCATCCTGGCAGGGAAAGCATAGCAGAAGCAGATAGTGGGGTGTCAAATCTCCACAGCAGAGGACAGGAAGGAAAGTGGACTACTGAAGGCAGCCCCCAGTGATTGCCCCCAGCAAGGCCCCACCTCCCAAAGGCTCCACATCTGGAGATTCAACATGAGGCTTAGTTACAAACACATGAGGCTGTGAGAGACATTTTACATGCAAACCACCACACTACTGGTGGAGGTAAGGAAAACATAATTTACCAATGTAATAAGAGATGATGCCATCCACTCACCTTCCTGCTGCCTACCTTAGAATACAAACAGCACCCCAGGGCCACAGAGAAAGGTCTAACAGGTTGAAGTTACTCAAGCAAGCCAGCCATGATGTAGCTGATTAAAGCCTTCATGTAGGTCACAGTAAATAAAAGAATGTGTCCCTCTAAGAACTTAAATGGTAACTTCTATAAACCACCAATGTCAAATTCCTATCCCAACTGTCAAGGCCAAAGTCTTGGACTTTAAGCTGAGATCTCCAAAAATGTATTTTGCTCAAGAAAGTTCATTCTTGTTTTATTCCTCCACATTCCTGACCAAGTGATAGCGTCCATGTAAGGACCAGCTAAAGATCCCCTGTCCTCACAAGTTCTGAGGAGGGGGTCGTGGGCGTACACACTGACACCAGGATATCTGATTAACGAGGATGTAAATTAGGTCAGCCAGACAGGGACAAGAGAAGTCATGCAATTTCCCCTGGCATGTTTTTCACTGTCCTGTTGGAGATAAGTCATGCTGGCATGCAGTGACTCACATCTCTGAAGATCTGCTTCCTGTAGGGAACTGACTCCTAAGACTCAGAGATGTAGAGCAAGGCTATAGAAACCCACTTTATCCTTTCTAAATTCAATGTTCAGATTAATCATTGTCCCTCCCAGGATAGAACAAATTAAAGAGGGAGGGACAGAGTGACCAGGAAGAACACATGAGCACAGGTACTGCTATCAGTGAGAGAAGGGAGGAAACTTTAAGTATCAGCATTCTTTGCTAAGACATAAACTTTATGTGAATACAAAAGCATGAAGGTGTCAGTGAAGAAAAAAGTTATTCAATTGCTCAATAATTGTCTGCATTTGTAGAAAAAAAAACAAAATCAAACATATGAAAATGAATTTATTTTAAAATACCTATTCTGAAGAAAACCACAATGTCCATTTATTTATGTATTATTAATTTACTTACTGACTTACTTGTTTTGAAACAAAGTCTGGCTATTTAGACCAAGCTGGACACAAATCTTCAATCCCTCAGCATCTGCCTAAACACATAGTTTGAATGCACAACCTTGAAAGCTTCTTTCTTCCTTCCCTTTTTCCCTTCTTTTCTTCCTTTCTTCCTCCCTCCCTTCGTTCTTTCTTATAGATGGTACTTGGGATTAAATCCAGGTCTCATTCCTTCTAGGCAAGTGCTGTGTCACTGAATTACATCCCAAGACTCACTAAATAACTAATAATTAATATGCATAAAATATCTGATTTGATTAGCTTGAGCTGCAGAGCAAGTATTGTGCTGTTTGTGCAGTAAGAGCTCAAAGTTGCTGGTGACTTCGTGCCACATCATCTCCACCCATATTCTGAACCATCATTGTGCAAGTATTTGGCTTTTATTTTAGTCTCCTTACTGCAGAATTGTAGGGTAGTTTTCATTCTTCAACTTTTCATTTTTAGAATTCTATAGGCTTTTTATATTTTCCATCCACATAGCGACATACATTCATAGTCTTTACTTACAACAGAGCCACTTTTCAATCCCAAATACAATTTTATTGATGGACAGATTAAGCAGTGAAATGATAAAAAAAAGTCAACTTCCAATGGCTGCCAGTCTTAGTAAAAGGTGACAGTAGCTATTTTTACACCAAATAAATAAGGCTTAATTTTACAGAAGTCACATCACATTATGTGAATATTGTACTTTTTTGGAATGAAGGTAAATAGAATTCACCAACACACCATTCTGTCTGAAGAGAAAGTATAGTTAGACAGAAAAAGTATAGTTTTAATCTAATCCTAGGGGAAAATTCAGTGATTTATGTAGGAAAAAAATCATTTTCAGGGGCTAGAGAGATGGCTCAGCTGTTAAAGTACCTGCCTGTAAAGCCTAATGACCTGGGCTTGATTTCCCAAAGCCACATAAAGCCAGATGCACAAAGTGGTGCATGCATCTGGAATTTTCTTGCAGCAGCTGGAGATCCTGGCACAACCATTCTCTCTGTGTCTCTTCACTCTATGTCTCTCTGCTTACAGATAAATAAATAAAAATATTTTGAAAATTATTTTTAGAAACAAATACTAGTACTTCTGTAGCTCTCTGAAAGATAAAAGAGGGAGGAAGGGAGGGAGAGTACGAAGGAGAGAGGGAAGGAAGGACAGAGGTCTAATTTTTACTTTGTTTTTGACTTGATCAACAGGCTTTCCCTTTCCCATGGAAGAAAGAATTCCTAAAAGTTCTTACCCTAAAACTTCTGTACAAAGATCATATTTGATAAAAAGATACCAATTATTTTTGTCAAGAAGTTATTTATTTTGTATGCCAAGAAATTAATCCCTTCATAGATAATTTCTAAATCCTTAAAATGGTAGTATAAAATAAGCAGGGAAATGTAGGCTTTCACAAGTTAATTGAGGGTGTCAAGTTTAATTGAATACATTCCTACATGGTTAATAATGGGGACAGATGGTAAACGCGTGTGCCTACCTAAGTATGGATTTTTTCTGGAATTTTTCAGGGGCCACAGTTAACTCTAGTATTTAGAGTATAGTGAAATGTCCAAAGAAGACACCACAACATTTTCTTTCATAACTTTCACATTTCTGAAGTCTAGTCTAAAGCGTTCACTTTATGGAAATGCTGTAAATATTATTTCTCATCTGTGTTACTAGTGCAAGGTAATTCCCTTTTATAGAGGCTATAATTCATAAGCTAAAGATTTAAGTGGATTTCATATAAAGATGACTGACTTACCCAACATATATACCTTAACACAAAATTTGCTTTGGAATGACAGTTTTTCTGAGTTTCTTAAACTCTCAGTCTCATTAAGGTTAAAAGTGTTCTATCCTTTTTCGTCCATAGTTCATGACTACATGCTGTACTGTCAGAATTTGAGACTAGGACATGGAGAATTGATACTTTACCCCTTCCAGGGGAGGAAAAACTCCAAATTATAATTGTTTTCATTTCTCTTCAGGCCTGGAAAGATTTTCTTCACTTACCATGGTTATGGCAATGTGCTCAGACACAAGATCATCAATGTAGTCCCTGTCCCCAAACTGACTATTACAGTCTGTATCTTGTTTTCACAAGACTCTCTGAACACACAGAGAAAGGAAACTGTAAATGTAACAGGTTTTGTTTGAAAGGTCTTTGCAGCAGGATCAATGCTTGCAATGAGCTTTGAAGGAAAGTGGATGCTGGTTAAACTGAGAGGAACAGGAAGCTCTTCTAGCCCTCCCCAAGGGATACCACAGGCCATGGCAGGGGGATGGGAGAAGCTGTCTAAAAGTCTAGGTGTCACTTCAGAGTTAGAGTCTAATCCTAAACTCTATATCTGTCCATTCCAGGTTTTAAGATTTACTATAACAATACCTGTTGTAGACAGCTTCAGGTTGCTTCAGGTTGCTAATGAATATCCAACCAAACACAGTTTATGTGAGGAATGGGTTTATTTTAAGTTTAAAGATCCAGGGAAAGTTCTATCAATGGCAAAAAGAAGTTTGTTCCCTTTCACAGATCCAAGCAGAGAGAACAAACTACCTTCAGCCAGCAGACACCAAAAAGCAGAAAGCACATGCCCAGCAGAGTTCACACAGTTCTTTCCGCACCTTTGAGCTAGAATTAGATCTGCCCCCAAACACACCTTTGGGCTGGAATTAGATCTACCCCCAAACTCACCTTTGGGCTGGAATTAGATCTGCCCCCAAACTCACCTTTGGGTTGGAATTAGATCTACCCCAAACTCACCTTTGGGTTGGAATTAGATCTACCCCCAAACTCACCTTTAGGCTGAGTTAGATCTGGCCCCAAACACACCTTTGGGCTAGATCCTGGATCCACTCCCAGTGGCACCTCCTTCAGCCAGGTGGTTGGAGACCCAAGTTACAAGCTTAATAAAACACCTGAGTCTATGGGGGGGGGGGGGTACACTCATGTTCAAACCACCACAATGCCATAAAGCTATCATGAAGAATTCACAGTTTCCACCAGAATTGGTCCTAAATGCTAAACCTACAGACATGGTCAAGGAATTGGTTTGGAAAAGGGCAGGCAAAACATTTTCAGACTCCAGGTCAGTGAGTGCTTTCTTTCTGGGCAACTAGATGGCTGTTGAACAAATACAGTGCATACCCAAGGATTGCTTGCTGAGAGAGGGAATGACACATAGAAAACGATAGAGGAGAAAGGAAAATGTTCCCTTTTAGATATGCTAAATGTGAGATTCTTTATGGGATATGGAAGTATATATATTTAGGAGGGACCTGGAAACATCCATCTTGAAGCATGTGAGTTTAGAAGAGCAGCACTAATGTAAGTTATTAGTGATATAGATAGAAGGCATTTGGATATCTCACCAGTTTAGAAGTATGGCTCAGAATCCTTACACAGATTACTTTATGTAAAGCTTACAGCACACAATGAAGCTATTATTCCCATTTTGCAGAAGAGGAAAAGAAGGACTAGTGAAGTTAATTTACTAACAGCATTAGTTACCAGTTGGAAGAAACTAAGATTTGAGCCTACATGATTGGATTCCAGAACCTTTTATTAATGATGCTGATTTAAAATTGTAATTGAAATTGTAGATGTAACATCAACATTAAGTAGATAGAATTTTAGTACTTTACTGTACTTAAATTTCAACACATAAGTGAATTTTCCCAACTTCATCTGCTATACTGCACTTCTCCATGGTTTGGTATTAAAATACAGGTTTCCTAAAATTTGAGACATTTGGAAATATGCTTTATTTCATTGTAGCTTGCCTTTCTGGAAGAAGAGAGATGGGTAGTTTCTGAGAATTTTCTAGGCAGGAAAAAATATCTGTGTTAATCATGGAGGTGAATTAAGCCAACATAAAGAGTTCATTTTATAATATGAGCAAATTCAATTTT
This sequence comes from Dipus sagitta, assembly GCA_036346955.1. Classification (NCBI taxonomy): domain Eukaryota; kingdom Metazoa; phylum Chordata; class Mammalia; order Rodentia; family Dipodidae; genus Dipus; species Dipus sagitta. The sequence continues at coordinate 55,055,742 of CM070774.1, forward strand.
ATATCTTAGCTTCTTAGAACTAATGCAGTACACAAGACTAACACTTTACTACAGTATCAAACCTTATTTCTTCTACTTAACTATAAGGAAACACAAGGTGAAGATCTTGCAGTTGGTGGTCATAACAATAATAATGACAGTAAGACCAATGTACAATATGCCTACATTGCACCATACTGTGCTCTAAGTATTTAACACAAATCATTATAACACTGCCCACTCCTTTGAAATTGTCCTTTGCTTAGTTACTGCCCTCTCTTTGCCTGGCATTTTAAATGCTAAAGAAAAGACATACCTAAATGATTATGATACTAAGTATTATATAACCTTCCTTAAAATTTAGAGTCCAGAATATCTGGTGACCTTCAGATTATATCAAAATATATAACCTGATTATTAACTTACAGAAAAATAATGTATTCATCTAAAGAAGTATAGAAATTAATTTCAGAAAGACAAGATCAGTTGCAGAGTTCTAGCCAAGTAAGAAAAAGGCATGTTCCAATTAGAGGAACTGGCCCCTCACAAAGTGTTCCTTCCATGACCTTTCATGAAAAAGCCCTTGGTTTGACATATGTAAGTTTCCCAAGATAGACTTCTCACATAAGATAGTGTGTTAGTCCTGAACAAAACTGATTTCATTCAAACTAATTAGTGTCTCAAATATTGGCTTTCAAGTGGCAAGTAGATGGATGTTGGTCCAACAACACTATTTCTTGTTTCTTAGGAGGGTGAGTGTGTGTGTGTGTTTGTCTTATATGTGGCATATGCAATATATATATATATATATATATATATATATATATATATATATATATACACACACATATACATACATACATATGTGCAAGTGTACAGAGACCTTAGGAGGATATTGAGTGCCCACCTTTATTGTTCTTATTTTCTGATATACAGCGTCTTACTGGAGCTCCCAGTTTCTGGATAGATGGGATGACCAGTGATCTTTTGATCCTCCTGTCTCTGCCTGCCTCATTGCACAGACACATGCAACCATGCCCAGTTCAACACTATGTCCTTTAATCCTCACAATTTTCAGTGAATGCAGATTTGGAAATTGCACAGTTTTAAAAAGGACTTTAAGCCAGGCGTGGTGGCACACTCCTTTATTCCCAGCACTCGGGAGGCAGAGGTAAAAGGATCACCATGAGTTAGAGAACACACTGAGACTACATAGTTAATTCCAGGTCAACCTGGACCAGAGTGAGACCCTAACTTGAAAAACCAAAAAGAAAAAAAAGACTGGACCAGAGTGAGACCCTAACTTGAAAAACCAAAAAGAAAAAAAAGACTTTATTTGGGATCTTATGAATTGTAAGACTGGAAAAAGATTCTAACAGCTCTGAAAAAAAACATGTTTATAAAATAGAAATGTCCAGAAAACAATAATCTTATAATGTGTATGTGGAAGTTCTAGCACAGGATACTTTCCAGTCATTAAAGTCATAGCACATGGCTGGGGATAAAGGGTGGAGAGTCAAAGACTGACCATGACCAAAGTCCACCTTCCAGGTGGCAGCTGGAACTTCACGTAAGTCCTGTCTTCTAATGGTCTCTAGACTCCTTCAGAAACTTTCAATGATGTTTTCATTGTAATGCTCCTCTTATTTTCACATGTCATAGATGAGGAAATTGAGAAATAAATAGAGCCAGTGACTAACACAAATGACAGAGTAAACCAGTTGGGCTTATGTTTCAATCTAGGCAATTAAAAAATCAAAGCCCTTATTAAGGTGGTTTGATGGTAAAGACTTTTGTGATAATGGACTTTTTGAAAAACAAGTGTGTGTGGTTACTAGAATGACAGTATTTTCCAATGTTTCCTTCCTTATCTATATTAACAAGCCCAGTGTTTTTAATCTCATTAATCTTACTGTGAGTATATAAAATTATAATCTCATGTACACATTTTAATTGCAAATCACACATACAACAGTGATCACATGAAATTATAGTGGAGCTGAGATTTTTCTATTCCCTAGTGGTTGGGCTAGAGAGATGGATATAATATGCATTTTAACACCATGGCTCAAAACATAAATTATTTATCTGTGTTGATACTGGCATGGCCAAACCTACTACCCATCCATATAGAAGGACAGAAAATACAGGTATGCATAGGATATAATACTAAAAATAAATTGCCATGTTAATGGTTTATATATTTATAGTAGTTTTCAATGGAAATTTCATTGAGAATCCATTTACATATAAAAAGCTTGCCGAAAACTACCATGTTATGCCATCAACAGCTCAACAGATTCCCTGCTATCATACCCCTTGATTGCCTTGTTTTCCCTTGTTCTTGATTTAATCTTCTGTTGTTTTATGCACCCTGACCTTAGCAGCCACAGGGTATTTTGTATACAAAACCATCCCCCAAATAGCATAGATGAACCTAAATGGGCAGCAGATTGTGCCATCTAGGTTATGTAAGAACTCTGATATTCACACAGTGATGAAATCATCTAATGCATTTCTCAAATGTGTCCCCATCTTTAAGTAACTCAAGACTATCTCTGTGACTCACGTCAGGGAAAGAACTCAACCCCTTAATTTCTGATTTTCAATGTATCACATACACTAAACTAAAGTTTCAATTACTTTCACAAATAATAAATGCATTTACTTAAAATAAGCACTTTTATGTAATTTTGCCTTAAGCTGCCATGATATTTCCCCAAAGAGCATTCCTGAGTACTACTGCTATGTGCAGATCAAATCACTATCACTGGAAAAATGTGGCAAAATTAGTAAAAACTTAAGTAGAAAATACAAAGCTACTTTTGCATCAGTTTTATATGTTGACTTTCCATGAATAATTCTATCACATTTTGAAATGATAAATATAATTTTAAAACCTACATAATTTTACTTCTTTTCACATAATTAAAATAGGATTTTTATATAAATCACACAGACATGTTGAAAATTATTCAAATGGTACATGTAGGTATAAGCAACCAATAGCCATTGGATCGCCCTACAACCTTAGAAAACCCTAACTTGAGCCGGGCGTGGTGGTGCACGCCTTTAATCCCAGCACATGGGAGGCATGTAGGAGGATTACCATGAGTTCAAGGCCCCCTGTGACTACACAGTGAATTCCAGGTCAGCATGAGCTAGAGTGAGACCCTACCTCAAAAAAAAAAAAAAAAAAGAAAAAAGAAAACAAAAAAAGAAAACCCTAATTTATTCACACATCATTGTTCATTCTGAAGAGCATGAACATCTATGGATAGGAATATTCCTTTCTGTTCCTTTATGTAAACAAATTTTATGCATTCAGTGTTTATAGAGCTACTTCACTGGCTCCCACAGGACCACCCATTCCATGTGCTTGGGGAGTCACATGAAAATCTGGTACTTCTTAGAAAATGTTATTTCTCTAAACATGATCCTATATAAACTACAGATTATAAAATGGCTTGATGATTGAAATTAATTATTTTTAACAGTTACATATGACTCTTCACCTTTTGGCTGTCTGTTGTTCAGCCACTCTTCTCCTGACACTGAATCTTGGTCTGTCTTATGCACAAGTCTTGGCATTGCTCATGAGCAAAATACTGGCTTGCAATTCCTGTTACTTTGCAAAACTTACATTAATAGTCATTTGTTGACATCAGCATCATGCAAGCACATTGACTGTCCTCTTATTCTTGAACATTCTTCAGGGTATAACTTGTAAATGGATTTTTTTTCTTTTACTTTATTATAGTTTCCATCCTTGTGCCATCTGGAGATTTTGAGTTTTGGTTCAGGTTTTTCCCACCTTCTTATAATCTTATAGAGGCTTTAGAAGTATATTTTCCAAGGCTCGTTTTGACTTCTTTATTTATTTAGTCTTTATTCTGTCTAAAATTTTGTGTGTATTGTAAAACAAAGTCCACTTTAATTTTCTTTACAGCCTGCTGGGTCTGGACCATTGATTGAATACCTTATCCTTTTCTCACTGGATTGAATATATTTTCTCTTTATGCATATGTGTCATGCATGTATGCATGCATATGTGTCCATGTGTGTGAGTATCTGTAGGTGAGGGACTGAATATGAAAATATGTATGCATACATGTGGAATCCAAAATTGGATGTCTTCCTCAATTGATGTCTACCCTATTTTTTTTTTTTTTTTGAGGTAATGTCTCACTCTAGCCCAAGATGACCTGGAATTCACTCAGTAGTCACAGGCTAGCCTTGAACTCGTAGCAACCCTCCTACTTCAGCCTTCCGAGTGCTAGGATTAAACACATGGGCCACCACACCACCAGGCCTCCACCCTATTTTTTGATGCTAAGCATCTCATTGAATCCAAAGCTAACTAATTGGGATAGACTAACGAGCAAGGAAGTCCCAATTATTGTACTGTGTCTGTCTCTTCAGAATTAGGACTATTGGCATGCACCAACACACTTGGATGTTATGTGGTGGTGGAGATCCAAACTCCGGTCCTCATGTTTGCATGACAAGCACTTTACCTACTGAACCATCTCTGCCGACTGAATATAATTTTCAATAGGCTATTTGCTTCAACTTTTATGTTACTTTTCCAGATCACATGATCCTATTTGTTTTGTTTTGCTTAGCTTCGGTTTGGTTTTATTGAGACAGCGTCTCATTATGTAGCCCAAGTTAAGCTAAATCTTCCCATCCTCCTTGCTTAGCCTCCCAAGCACATACCATCACACCCAGCTTCTTATGTGGTTTTGAGAAACATTGGTATTGGCGATATTTTGCCAGGCTCATCTGGATTTTTAACTTGATTTGTTACTGGGCATTTCAACCAACACCTTCCAGTTTAGAGTTAGAAAAATAAAAGTAACAAAGACCTGAATCTAATGCTCTAAGCGCCTATGCTCAATTGAGAAGTGCAGTTTTGTGTGATGTTTCCTTTCTCTAAGTATTCATGAAAGCACCCAGGGGAATTTCGTACAACTGTTTGTATGGAATACTTCCTGATGATTGGTGGTACAGGTTCTAAGCACATAGTTCACCTTCTTTGCTCCTTCAATGCTCCTTAAGCCAGAACTCAGCTTCCAATAGCTAAGCTACATATGCTACTATCTAGAAAACTGCTAATCCTGTTGACTGCAGAACAGGAAGTAAGGAGAATATTCTCATGTGTGTTTATGCAAAATGTGAGTGCAGAGGAGAATATAGTAACTTGGGTACTAAAGTGAGCCAGACCTCCAGCACTTTAAATTCAGGTGTGCCATTCTTTTCTTTCCCAGAGCATATACATATGAAAAAAAAGATGTCTAGATAAGGACAGCTTCCAGTGTTTACTGCTATATTTACTACCAACAGTTGCTCATTCAAATCCAGCATCCCAGATCATGTTCCTTCCTTTCTCTATGGAAAATATTTTTTCTTATTATTATCTCAATAACCTGGTTTCTGTCAACTCTATAACTAATCCTACAAATTCTCTCTCTCTCTTCCTCTCTCTCTATAGACAGACAGACAGACAGATAAATTACATATATTATAATTATAATTTATTATAAATGTTGAGAATTTTTTCTTCTCTACTGTTCCATAGGGCCCATTTCAAATAGCAGATGGAGAAGAGGTACATGAGGAACAGAGAACCTCTTCCAGAGAAGAGTGGTACTTAGCTGCACACTCAACATGTATTAGGAGTTCCAGATTCATTAGTGTTAGACATTCCTATCTTAACTGCCAGCACAATGTGGTCAGTGACAGATTGTATAAGATAGCCATGTGCAAACAGATAAAGCTTTCGTCACTTTCCTTTTTTAATAACAATGCCAGATGAAATATAACTGTCCCAAAGAATTTCCAAATTCTTTTTTGGTTGAGTCACATAATGCCATATGGATTCTGCTCTCTGAATCTGATTACCTCTGAATAAAGTTATTCTTGACATTATTGAACTTCAGAAATAATGATCATTAAATAATTAAGTGAATACATGTCTATAAGTTATACAAATGTAACATGCTATTATGAAATTCATCAGTAGGTTAAAATACTATTATAACCAAATAGAATCTAAATTCCAAAGTAAAATGTGAGGTTTGTTCTCCAAGACATAAGTTCATAACTCAATATTAGGCCTATGCTTAAGCATGCATCTCATTGTTTTCCCATAGCACAAAATGGTTAGAATGTGCACACGTTCTTTGAAGAGTTAATATGGCTGTTTTTACATCTTAGAAACAGATTTTCTTCAAAACAAAATAAAATTGAACAGTGTTTCAGCATCTTTTGATTTATTTTGACTGATCTATTCTTTAATTAACCTCACAAGGCTTTGCTTGTGAAAGTCTATATGATAGGCATGAAAAGAAAATGCAAAGCAAGATTGATATGCACTGCCTTGACAAAACCAAAACAAGTAGGAAAGTAAGAAATGATGATATCAGCTGCTAGTATCTGAAATAGCCTACTTATTTCTCTTTCCCTCATCTTGTTTTATTTTCATCAGCATCTACAAGATGTTTGCAATTGCTGCAAAAAAAAAATCCAGAAATAGTGTCAACAGAAATCTTTTCAATAGGAAGAAAAGTTGCTTTAGTTAAGTGTCAAGTTGCTTCCCATTTTGGAAGGTTTCATTCCCTTTTGGCTTTTAAGAAATACTTTTCCACCATTCAGAAAATTTAATAGGTATTTAATTTAACAGATGTCATGTTGTCCTCCAATAACCTAACACCTTCATTTCTGTAGCTAACCTTACCAATAAAACCACCTGAGCACCTCAGCTAAACATTCATTTAGCACATCACAAATCTAACAGACCTTGACTACCTTTCCAGCAAGGCAAATAAATATGTTAAAGGGCCATCCTAATGTTCACATTTTGAAAGTCAAGAAGCATTTAGTTTAACAGCTAGCTAATTTATTGTGCTGAGAGGGTACGTTCCCTCCAGAATACACAGCTGACTTGGTCCTGCTTGCCCTCTAGGCAGAAGGGGAAATTGGAGACCTGCATTAGAACCACTCAGTTATCAGGAATTAGCTCTGCACTACTCAACACTACCTAAGTGTCAGGGATGGAGTTTAATTGTGTCCTGACTCTTCTACAACACTGACTCCATCAATAAGCTTTTCTCTTAAGGGTGATCTTGGTGGTTTTATACCTCAGGGGTAAAAATGTCTTACATTTTCAAATGGCTCTAGTGAAGTAGTAAGTAACCTTAGGGGCATGTCAGGAATAAAGCTTGCATCAATCAGGATTTCTTTTCTACAGGTAGCAATGCAAAGAACTGTTAGTGAGGGCTGTTTCTGGAAAGATGGCTCAGTAGGTATAGTGCTTGCATGAAAGCATGGAGAACTGAGTCTGGATTCTCAAAACTCACATAAAATGCCAGACAGGCATGGTGATACACACATGTAATGACAGCCCTGGAAAGAGAGAGACAGGGAATCCCTGGGGCTCACTGACAAGCCAGTCTATCTGAATTAGTGAGGTCTAGTTCAGCAAGAGACCGTCTCAAAGAATAAAGTGGAAAGTGATTGAAGTGTCCCCTGACATCAGCCTGTGCTCTCCGCATGTTCATGTACACACACACCTGTTGTGGTAGTTTGGATGGATGTCCCCCAGGAGATTCAGCAGATCATTAAAACTTGTGACTTGGATCCAGCTGTCTGGCTGGAGGAGGTGTCACTGTGGGCAAATCCTAAGGTCCAGCCCAATGGTGTATTTGGAGACAGATCTGAGATCCTGCATAAGTTACACAGAGTGAGATCTGGCTGGGTTCCCTGCTTGTTTGGCTGCCTATTTCTCCCTCTTGTTTTAGGTGGTGGGTTTTTTCTTTTTTCTTTATTTTTTCCGTTTCCATTATGGAACTTCCCCTGGCTCTGTAAGCTTCAAAGAAATCTGTTCCTTCTATAAACTAACTGATTTGAAGTTTACCCCAGGAATGCGAAGCTTATTATAACACCTAAATACACATGAGCACCCACACACAAACACACAGGTAACCAAAATAAAAGAACTAGGGCTGGAGAGATGGCTCAGCAATTAAGGAGCTTGCTTGCAAAACCTAAGGACCTGAGTTTGATTCTACAATATCCATGTAAAGCCAGATGCACTAAGAGGCAACATTCATCTGGAGTTCTTTTGCAGTGGCAGGAAACCCTGGCACAACCATACTCACTTTCTGTGTGTACCTCTGTTTTTCTTTCTGTCTCTTTCTCTCTCTCAAATAAATAAATTAATTAAATTTAAAAAATAAAAATACTATTAATTTATTAAGAATTGGCGAATTACTGACAGGAGAAAAGAGCCCCACAGTACTTCTGTGATGCTAGGGAGCAGTTCCCATAGGCACATTCTAGGTTGATCCTAAGTGCTTCACCCTTTCCTTGAGTGTATGCAAAACTTTGGCTTTCTTCTAACCAGTATTATTTGGAAAATGTTATTGCTTGCTATGTCTTTGCTTAGTTTGTTTCATCTTATCAGGCGCTAACAAGAACTCCACTTGCTGGGAGCTGCCTATGGGAAGGACCACACTGCAGAGAATGCTGTTGGGCCCTAGGACCTGGCAGGGGTGGGTGGTATCCTCCAGCTACTAGTCAGTAAAATGTTGGGGCCATAAGTCACTTAGCCACAAGAAATAAATTTTGCCCCAACCTGAGACAAGCTTGGAAGTTGATTCTTCCATATTAGAACACAGTTCTGCTGACATCTGGCTGGAGCTTTGAGGTACCCAGAGCAGAAGATGCAAATAAACCATGGCAGATCTCCAGCCCTGAAAATTGTCAGATATACACATGTTTATTGACTAGATTTTTCAACAGTGTGTTATACAGTGATAGAGAGTTACTGCACTATTCTCAATCTAAGAGGAATGTAAGCTAAAGAGAAATGGAAACTTGTAGGAAGAGGTCCCATTAAAGTCGAGAAACTGACTTCCCTGGAGAGAATGTGATGGAAAAAGCAAGACCCACACTGCTCTGATCAGTAAGCAAATTGTTGAAGATCCCTCATCCTCACAGATGCATGCCAGCCACTGCCACGTTCAGGAGACACTGTATGCACTCATAGGTGTGCCATAAAACTTAACAAAAACAAGAATAACAGTCTCTTCACCTTTTATTTCCCCTGTCATCTCATTCTGGAATCCCCTATTACAAAACCTAATTCAAGCCATATGCACAAGAATAAATAAAGACTCAGAGTCCAAAATTATCACAAAATAGGCACAAGAGGATGGGTGTTCAGCTGACACAATAAATGAATAATTGGCACAGAGTTTATACTGAAATTCTAAGACCATCTTCAGAAGGGCCATGTGTTCCGGGAGAGGAAAAAGCCATAAGGAGAAAGCAGAGGGGGAAATTTCCCATTTTGAATTTAGAGATCAAAATCAGTTAAGTAAGAACAGAGCCTCTTCATTTCCTGACACCCATTAAGTAGCAGAGAAGGGAAGCCAGGGCTCTGACCCCTTCTCTCCTGACTCATGTACTGTACTTGAAGAGTCAATATTTCAAAGTTCAAGGTAATCATTCACATGATGCCTAGAGTGAATGGCTATAAATAAAGCAATAGTAAATGGCACTTTTATTAATTTACTCTGTTTTAATAGTTAGCTCATTGCTCAATTTTTTAAAAATGCATTCAGACTTTTAAATATGCAACTTTAAGTGTAAGCCAGTTTTTTAAAATGACATTAACATTAATTGCATTTTATTCCCCTCATGCACCACTTTCATTGCTACTATAACATTATTTCAACTCTTCATTAAAATATAGCCAAATCCTTTGACCTTAAAATTAACCGCCAAAGAAACATTGGCAAATTCTCAGCACTTTGTGAACGTTCTGTCTTGTTTAGTTCATATTATCTTGTCAAGAAACCTAAAGAATGTTCAAAACTTTTTATTCCCTGGGGTTCAAGTCAGCAAGTACTTACACCGACTGTAATATTTTTAAGTAATTAAGCTATATATTAAAGAACTCCCATAACTGAGTTTATAATGTAGTTTAGAAAGATTAACCTTCCCATTCTAGCTAACATATTTCTCAGCTATATCCAGAATTCACTACATTCACACATGCAAAAGTATGTGTTCACACATGCATACTCCCACACTCCGTCCCTCACTGATGCTGCTAGCTGCTGCGGTCGAGTGCTTAATTGTTCAAGCACCAAGCGCCCAAATGTATGCACCGCTTGCTGAGTCAGCATTTTCTTTTTCCATGTCTCAGCACTGCCATTTTTATATATGATATCTTCATTCTCTTGTAGATAGGCCTTATGCATGTGGTGATATTAAGTAAATGTGGAAGAAGGGTAAATGATAATATAGGAATTGTGAGATATGGAAGTGTGGCTATAAGAGGTTCAAAATGACATTGGTCACATTTAGTAACTCTAAAATGGACTTTCATCTTGCATCTAACTTGATTTAAGCATTATAGAATGTAAGTATAAACGTATAAAAACAAAGTGTTGCTTCATAAATATGTATAATTTCATATGCTAATTAAAATTATTTTGTAAAATATATTAAATATGTCTCTCACTGGCCCAGGTCAGTTAAAATGTCTGACTTTGGGAAATTGCTGAGTGCAAGACAAAGACATGCAAGGATTGAGGAAGGCTAAAGCACATTTCCATTCCCAGCCAGGGAAATGGAATATCCTCATTGAAATAATTAGCAAGTAAACAAAATCAGGTATTTTGTCAGAAAGTGAGAAGAGACTCCAGAGCAGTGAAAATAGCTAATGTTCACCACAAGGGTCCTCACTAGTTAGTTATAGCAGCAGTAAAAACTCAGCCAACGTAGCATATTATTGTAGGACAGCCTTCAGATCATAAGACTTCGTTATATGAAAAGCTTGGACCTACAGCATTCTAGTTGCATAGTGCTAAAATATAAATAAATAAAACCAACATTGTGAGTTACCTGGGTTCCAAGGGACAAAAAAATAAAAATAAAAAACAAGATCTTAGAATATTAAGCAGTAAAATATCCCAGACGTCTACATAGCAAGTGAAGAGCAGCTATATTCTTCCATTTTACTTATTTCATCCTTTAATAATTTCTCTATTATAAGAAAGAAGTTTTATTAGTCATAACTCAGCAAGTGAGAAAAAGTCAGCTCAATCTAACCTAAGTAAAACAGAAATATCTTTTTCCATACAACTGAATTTTTATTTTATTTTATTTACTCTATTTTTATTTATTACAGTCAGAGAAAGAGAGAGAGAGAATGGGCACACCAGGGCTTCTAGCCACTGCAAACGAACTCCAGATGCATGCGCCACTATGAGCATCTGGCTTATGTGGGACCTGGAGAATCGAACCTATATCCTTAGGCTTTGCAGGCATGCACCATAACAGCTAAGCCATCTCTCCAGCCCCACAACTGAATTTTTCTATACAACTGAATGATCAGATATTATATTTGCATGTATATATATATGGAAGTAGATATAAATATATAGATATACATCTAAGTTAACAAAAGGTACTGAAGGGCTGGGGAGATGGCACAGCAGTTAAAGGCACTTTTTTGCAAAGCCTGCTGGTCTGGGTTCAATACCGCAGTACACACATAAAGCAAGATCTACAAAGTGGCGTATAGATCTAGAGCTCCTTTGCTATGGCAAAAGGTTCTGGTATGCCTATTCTCTGCACATCTCTTTTTCCCTCTCCCTTTCTGAAAATATAGTAATAAAATAGTGTTTTTTGCATACAAAAGAAACTGCTATAAATTCATTCTTTCTTCCCGTGTTGGTTCCAATTTTCCCTGTCATGGCTTAACATTTAGACCAATTTCTTCTCTGATGGCAAAAATGAGTACTAGATGTTCAAGGTTTGCATGAGCTTGTGATTTATAAGGAAAACATTATATTTCTTAAAAGTAAAACCTTATTGTTGCCAAGTTAAGAATTACATGCTGTTTCATCATCCAATCATATAAGCAAATGACAGGTTTGGATATTTTGTTTGAGCTATTGGAGTCCACATAAAATGAAAGCCCTTATGGCACAAGAAGCTTCTCTTACTGGGTAGGAGGCCTTGGTCCAGGACAGAGAAAGACTATGTTTGTTGCATTTGAAGCTCACTGTTGTAGGTACAATGCATTCTTGGTTACAAATAAGTGGGGTTTGTTTATTTAGTTATTTATTTTAGCAGTGCTAGCAAATGATCCTAACACTGCACATGGGAAGCAAGCACTCTACCACTGAGCTATACCCTCAGTCCTCAGACTAAATAAAGGAGGTATATTTTACATAGCTATTCTGACATAGGTTCTATTTTAGAATGAATAAATCTCAAAATAAGAAAGACATGCTGATTCATGTACAATTTTTAACATTAAAAAAAATAAAATTATAGGGCTGGAGAGATAACTTAGAGGTAAAGGAGCTCATCTGCGAAGCCTAAAGACTTAGGTTCAATTCCCCAGTATCCATGTAAGCCAGATGCACAAGATGGCACCTGGATTTTTGTTGGCAGTGGCTGGAGGCCCTGGCTTGCCCATTCTTTCACTCTCTATCTGTTTCTTCTTCTTTCTCCCTTTCTTTAAAATAGATAAATAAATATTTTTAAAAATAAATAAATAAAATTAAAATGCTTTAGGCCACATTTATGTGTCTCTGTTATATATGTGGATAGGTCAGAAAGGCTACGTGTAATTGTAATGCAGTGCTTAAGTACTAGAAGAGCGACATACTTTCAGAACATCTGCTCAGTTACCCTCTAATATTTCCATCAGAATACCAAGGTGGGAAGTGAACTCAAGCCTTCAAACGGTACTAGCAAAACAATGCCTAACAGACAAAATCAAGTACAGTTTCCAATGCACTTAATCTGAGTAGCTAGATAATTCCTGCATAATGTTCATACTACAGAGGGTGATTCTTCCAGTGCCTAGCATCTCAAATTATATGATAAAAAAGTAGCATTTTCAGTTTCTTTTTCAAAATATTTTTATTTATTTATTTGAGAGATAGAGATATAGAAATAGGCAGGTACAGAGAGAGAGAGAGAATGGGCACGCCAGAGCCTCCAGCCACTGCAAATGAACTCCAGATGTGTGCGCCCCCTTGTGCATCTGGCTCACGTGGGTCCTGGGGAATCGAACCTGGACCCTTTGGCTTTGCACGCAAATGCCTTAACCGCTAAACCATCTCTCCAGCCCCATTTGCAGTGTCTTAATACTTGTAGTTTATGTCCAATCCTCCTATTTTTACTATTCTTTTTATAACAAATAGATAATAGAGAAAATGCCATGTTTTGTAGAAATAAACATATTATATATAGAAATATAAATATATGCCTAAAACTTATCATAATATGAAAAGAGAAAGCCCTAACATAGACCTGTGATTCCTGAAAATTTATTTTAGTTCTAGTAACAAAGACTTTGGAAAAGAGCAATTTAAATACAAAAGATTTTTTTTTCATAACTGTAGCAATAATCCTGAAGGTAGCCAGCATGAGATATGTGGAGAAGTGACATGCGGCAGTAGATTTTCCATTATCTTTGTTTATTACTTTCATGAATTCTCAAGTTCTCAGCCAAGATGGCATCAGGTACAGCTACCATAGTCATCTAAATCATGTAGACCAAAGGAAAAAAAAACTCACAAAAGTATCCTTCTGTCTTTAAAGAAACTGCTTAGAACACATACACACATGTGCATACACACACACACACACACACACACACACACACTTGTCCCTTCATTTCATTTACCAACTTTAAGCCCCACTGAGGGGTACTGAGATATTGAGTAAGGAAAAAAGGATACTAAGTAACCACTACAACTTCTGCCATGTCTACTACCATTAATTCCAAGGACATAAGAATTAAGCACTAAGCATATTTCTAAATTTGTATGCCACAATTATGAAAATGAGAACCCATAAGAGAGAAATTATTGCAGTTTTCTATAACTGAAACTTGATAATTCACTTTTTCCATTATATTTTAAATACTGGTATTGGGGTCAACAAACTCATTAAAAATGATTAAACAACAAACTATCCCATGAAAAAAGTGGAGGTTACCTTTTCAAGGATAATTTTCTCTTTATTTGCAAGAACATAATTACCAGTAGCACTTTTTGATATAATTCACAACATGTAGTCACGAAACATTTGAAATCACCTCAGAGAAATGGCATTAAGTTCTTCAACTGTGTGAGAGCAAAAGTTGTTAAATTAAACTGGAAAAAAAAAAGAAAGAAAACCTGTAGGCTTTGTTCATTTCTGTGACCTTTCTAAATGTAAATTTCCTTGCTAGCAATTCTGCAAGCTACAGGCATTTGGAAAACACAGACACTATATCAGAATATCTTTTGCTAAAAAGCTGAACCAGAGTTACAAAGTCAAAGAAAAGCACCATCATTAGAAACATGCCCCAGATACTGTCCATCATTCTGGAATATGGATTGGTTGCCTTCAATGGTATCTCACTCAAATAACCAATAATGATGCCCACTTTCAATATAATTAAATAAAGCTGAATATTTTGTCTTTTTTCTTCATTAAAACTCACTCTAAAAACTTGTATTGTAGCCAGACTCAATTGGTAGTGAGAAGTCATAACTCCTTTAAAACAACTTTTAGATATGGTGAAATGATTTATGATATAATAATGTTTTGGCCACATTCATAGTTTGATAATGATTCTGATAGTATAATATAAAATAGAATAATTGTAACAATTAACTAACACTGTAGGATCTGCAAAATAAATAACAATATAAACCTATTGTTAGGATTTAATACAATAAAAATCATGTTTTCATTGATCATAATTGCATAATGAAATGCTTACTATATGCCTCATAATCATTATCATTATATCATTAATATTCTATTACAAAACAAAACAAAAAGAAAAAGAAAATGGCATCTATAACTCCATCACTCAGAAGTTGAACTGAGAAGGGTAAATGGATAATTAACTGGAACTTTCTGTCTTCCCCATGTCATAACTGTGAAGGAAGAAAAGGAGGTTTTATGTGGAAGTCATATGCTTTTAAACTATGCCATAGCTTGTGTCTTTAAGGTTCATCCTCCAGAGGGCATTATTGGGAGGTTGTGGAGCCTTTAAGAAGTAGGGACCAGAAGCAGAGTCTTCAAATCACTGGAGTTGTGCTCTTAAAGTGAAGAGATAGACCCCGGCCATGTTGTCTTTCTTTCACTTGTTCCCTGGGTGTAAGGGAACAGTTTTGCCCTACTACACCCCACCAGCTCTGGTATACTGCCTCTTCACAGACGTGGACTAGAATCTCAACAGTTACAAAAACAACTGTAAGCTGATTGTCTCAGGTATGTGTTACAGCAGCATCCCATGATCTTTTTACACTGCTCCACTGTATGTATTTTCATTCTGAAAGCCAGACCCAAAAGGCTACATAGATGCACATATGTACAAACACATAAAAACACAGATCATATTGTCCATATGTTTATGCCTAATTTTATTTATATATTCATGATTATACTAATAAATTATAGTCTACATTAATGTGTTATATTATTATTTCCTCAGAAATCAAATTACTGGCTGAAAACAAAAGTTTCAACTATTTCATGACAAACTCCTGAAAGAATAAAGCAATTAATACCTTCTTATGTTTTAGCTTCGTTTTTCATCATTTCATGTAATGCTGCAATGAACTCTTACATAAACATTTGAGTGCATCATTAGACTTCCAAATGATCATTAATGAATGAGAAAATAGGAGTATATCGAGGCCCCTAATAATAATGCTGGCAAACAAAGCATACACATTTTATTTCCAAGAAAAATAAGTTGTTATTTTTGAATGGTAAAAATTGAGGATGTGTACAAAACCATAAACATAAAACAAGTATAAAATTATTGATAATTTACATGCAAGTGTTTCCATCACGACGGGTAAGAAAAAGGAGAAAGGAAAACATGAAATATGAAAACATATTGAAAGGAAAATGTCAATAACTATTTTATCTAGGGCTTAAGAGATTTCTCAGTGGTTAAGGCACTTGCCGGCAAAGCTTAATGACCTAGGTTCAATTCTCCAGTACTCACATAAAGCCAGAAGCACAAAGTGCTGCATGCATCTGGAGTTTTTTTTTTTTTTTTTTTTTTTACATAGCAGCTAGCGGCCCTTGAATGCCTGTTCTCTCTGTCTCTATTCTCTCTATCTCTCTGCTTGCAAATAAATAAATAAAATTATTTTAAAAAATAATTATTATTTTATCTAAATGGTAAGATTGTATGTGAAAAATTATATGTTGTACTTTTCCAATCTTCTAAATTTGTTATATATTACTTTATAGTAAAAACAAAAGCCCTTTATTTAAAAAAATTGAAACTCAATATTAGATATGACTCTTTATTTGATAACTTCTATTATATTTTCAATTTCTACTTAATAATGGTGCTCTTGTTTTTGTAATGTCAGGGCAGTAGAATCTAGAAATCTTATTGATTATGGTATTTCTACAGGTCAGAGATGGCAGAATCACTGTCTTAGAAATAAGTCATTTTATATATACATTATATAGCTAGAAATGTGGTAAATAATAAACCTTCAAAAAATTTCACAAATAATTTATAACACTGAAAACGTCATTTTATATCTTCTTTTCCTGTGTTCTTCCTGGCTCTAAATGATTGTTTGGTAATTGTAATTATCATCACAGTCATAAGGCCATGACATGCACCAGAAAATTAAAATAAATAAAATAAAATGTCTGTGAATTCAGCCTAGAGAAGGGCAATTATGAAGAAGATTTGAAAATGAACATATAAAAAATGAAATTGCTTTTGCATTTATCACAAGTGACATTGCTGTTGTCATTAATCTGTCTCTGCACATTACAAGTACTTTCTTACAGTTAATGACCCAGTTCTCACTCAACTCCACTCTGCTCTGTGTCTTCTTTTATTAAGTGAACATTTTGCTGAAACTTAATTCTGCATAGTAATTATCTACATTTTCTCAATAATTTTTCTAATCATCTGTGCCTATAGTACTAAATTCCATTTACTATTAAATCAGTTCTAAGAGGTTCATATATGCTACCTCTTTGATTAATCATATATATTTTTATACAGAAAGCTATAATTATTCTTTCCTTACTCTCTTGTTTGGGGTGTGTGTGGAGGTGTATGTGTGTGCATGCCCTTATTTATTACTAGGAACATAAATAGTGTATTCCTGCCATGAGCAACTAATTTTTATCTTAATTTGTTCTATACTAAGGTTTAAAGCCAGAGTCTCAGGCATGCTAGACAAGTATTCTATCACTGTGCAAAAGCCCCCATCCCTAAGAGTATTTTTAAGTTTTTTTAACCAATGATGATTTATATCTGTTCTGATAACTATGAAGCTTTAAGTGAAGGGATTCACTTATAAATTTTAATTTTAAAGTCTTAAGTTCTCCTAGATGTTTCTAAGTAGAAATTCACAAAATGATGAATTTTTCCACAAGCTATATATTTATAGTTCTAATAACAGACCACTGGTTTACAATAAAATGCTCATCTTTAAAGTTTAAGTGTGGCAAGTTGTTACAGTCAGGTTCACGTTGCTGGTAGAAATCACCCAACCAAGAGCAGCTTGTGGGAAAAAGAGGTTTATTTTGGCTTACAGGCTCGAGGGGTAAGCTCCACGATGGCAGGGAAAATGATGGCATGGCAGAGGGTGGACATCACCCCTTAGCCAATATCAGGTGGACAATAGCAGCAGGAGAGTGTGCCAAACACTGGCATGGGGAAACTGGCTATAATACCCATAAGCCCACCCCCAACAAAACACTGCCTCCAGGAGGTGTTAATTCCCAAATCTCTGTCAGCTGGGAACCTAATGTTCAGAAGACCTAAGTTTATGGGGGACACCTGAATCAAACCATCACATTCTGCCATGACCCCCATAAACTGATAACCATACATAATTTAAAATGCAATGCATTCATCCAACTTTAAAAGTCCCCATAGTTTTTTATCAATTCCAATAATGTTCATCCATCCCCATAATCCAAGGTCTTTTAACTGAGCCATAATACCAACAAAAGAATCCCCCCCAAAACCCATGATGGCACAGAATAAACATTCGCACTGCAAAAGATGGCATTGGGCATAGTAAAGAAATACATAATTTAAACAGGGCAAACACCAAACTCTGTAGCTCCAACAATTCCAGCCAGTGACAAGTGTCCAAGTCCAATAATTCTAACCAGGAACAAGTCTCTGAAGTTTCAATTCCACCCCTCCAACTCGGCTACTCACAGTCCTATAAAACTTCATCTGGGGCTAGCAGCCCTCCTTGGCAGCCATCTCATGGTCCTGGCATCTCCAGTGGGTCTCCACAGCAACCCATGGTTCATCCTCATGGCTCCACCAGGTCTCCATGCAGGCAACCAGCAAACCTGCTTCACACTGCCCATGGCCATTTTCAAAACACAAGACCTTGTTGCAAACTCAGTGACCCTCTCTTTTCTGTATTTCTTATACTTCACAATACCAGGTAGGCTGCCAATTTGTTAATCCAGGGAGCAATAATGCAGACTTTGAAGAACAGGACACTCCTTGAGTACTCAGGCCCTCATCAAAAGAGTCTATATTCTTCCTGTTGCCCTAGCGCAGGTCAGCTGGCCCAATCTCAAAGGTTATAATCTCTCAATTGCAGCTGAATGGTCAGCAGTTCACCCAAAGATTTCATTTTTTCTGTGTCATATCCCTCTGCTCATACAAGTTCATTTCTATGCAAAACAACCCTACACAACTTTTCAGGGCACAGGCATAACAGCAAATTTCTCACAAAAATTGCTAGCCCAGTCCAAGGAAAGCTCTTTCTCACCCTCATAAACCAAACCTTACATTCCATAGTTCTTACTGCATACAGGTCTTTCAACTCTGACCAGAATAGTCCATCAAGCTGTACTTACAGCACTGCAAGGTATCTCTTAGGCCAAGGTTTCAAGTCCTTTCACATTCCTCTTGAAAATCAGCTCCAAAAGGCCAAAGCTACAGTCTGATGTCTAGCAGCAATCCCACTCCTTTACTTTTTTTTTTTTTTTTTTACAACTTTACTGTTGCAGTCAGATTCACATTGCTGGTAGAAATCGCCAAATCAAGAGCAGCTTGTGGGGAAAAGAGAGCTTTATTTTGGCTTAAAGGATCAAGGGGGAAACTCCACAATAGCAGGGAAAATGATGGCATGAGCCAAGGGTGGACATCACGCCCTGGCCAACATCAGGTGGACAATAGCAACAGCAGTGTGTGCCAAACACTGGCAAGGGAAAACTGGCTATAACACCCATAAACCCACCCCCAACAATACACTGTCTCCAGGGGGCATTAATCCTCAAATCTGAATCAGCTGGGAACCTAGCATTCAGAACACCTAAGTTTATGGGGGACACCTGAATCAAACCACCACACAAGTATAATAGAAATATATACCTGTGAAGTATCACAGTGATAAATCAATGTATCACCCCAACTATGTCTCATGGCCTTTCCTGTGGCATTTGCTCAGGCAGTCATGACCTGACATTTTCTATTATAGATTCACTTCCCTTCTTTATAACTTCATGGAAATGGAAATATGTACTGTACACACTTTTGTCTGGTTCCTTTCACTCAGCATAATTATTTAGAGATCTATTCATATTGCTGCCTATATTAATAACTATCCTGCTTTTACTACTGAGTTGTCTCTATTTATATGGATATATAATTATTTATTCTTTAACTGGAAATGAATTATGCACAGTATGATATTGTTATAAACTGCTATTAACCTTCATTTATGAGACTTTCAATAAATATAACTGTAGGATAACTATCTACAATTGAATTGCATCATATAGCAGGTTTATAATTAAGTTAGGACAGTAAAAGAATGATACAAAAAATAAAACTTGAAATTTCATAAGTATAATTTCTTTAAAAGTTTAAACTCCTGATTGTAAAAAAAAGGGTTATTAGAGAAATGCAAGTTAAACATTAAAGGGATGGACCACCAGAGCCTTGTAGTATGGATAAAATTGAGGAAAGAGAAAGCTGATCACACCAAGTGTTGGCAAGAGTGTGAGACAACTAGAACTCCAAACTGCTGTCTGGTAGAAATATAAATTCACCAATAATTTTGAAAAACAATGTGTCAGTTTCTTATAAAAGCATTATTCATAATATGTAATAAAGTACAAACGTCTAAAAGTCCAAATATACTCAAGTTAAACGGGTAGCTGAACTCTTTTCAAATAGGATGCTATATTTCTATGAACAATAAGTCTAAATAAAATTATGTTACTATGAGGTGAATTCATCCTAAAAGTGTACCCTTTACCTATAGACATTTACTTAGGTGAGTCAAGACTTTTGAACTCAATTAAATTCCTGCTCTTGTCAAGTATTATGGTTTAGCTCACCTTGACTGCTTCCTTGTCTCTATTCATGACACCTAGGAAAATATCAAAATTCTTAATAAAGTAACAAAATCCTACATAAACAAAAGAAGTATTTACGTGCACCGAGTGACTGTAATGAAGAAATCATTAGTATCTACTCCTAAGAATTATTCATGAAGACTTAGTTCAAATTATTTGGCTTTTCCTAAATTTGACACATTATGCTATTGCAAGTACATCACAACATTACAATTCGGGTTCAAGTGTCAATCCTAACTAAACCACTTAAAGTTTTTTAAGTCGTGTTTGCTTTTTTTTTTTTCTTAAGCATCTCCAAAGTGACAGGTGCTATGATAGTATTTTGATACATAGATGCTAAGATGGTGCTTTTGACCGCCCTTGAACAGCACAAAGTCAGCAGGTTTACGATGTTGTCTTGGCTTGAGATGATTTACCCAAGGAGATCCTTTCATTAATAAGCTTTATGACTCCACAGCTTGATTGTGGCAGCTGAGCTGCCAAGGGCCTGTCAACAATTATCTATTAGCTATTACCTATTACCAGGTTGCTGTGAGGGGTACACAAAGATTCTTCCTCTCAGAATAACCCATATCTTTCCAGACGACTTTCAATCTCTACAACTTTTAGTCTCTTGGAGTGAGTCTCTGCAACAAAACCTCTAAGAAATCCCTACCTGAAGTTTCCAAGCCCCCACCCACCCCTTTCCTACCAGTCAAAAGTTCACCAATAATCTTCTCATAGACTACTTAGGCCATTGTTACATTTGTTGAATGCTCTGAGATATTTCCCAGCCTGCCTTCTCCTTCCATTTTGTTTTTTGGTTATACTTGTTTTTTTATTATTATTATTAATTAGTTTTGTGCTCAGCGAATACAGTCAATTTGGTACCATTGTTAGGCTCATCCATGTCGTACCCCCTCCTTCTGGCCCCTCCTTGTTGAGGTATATGGGTCATGCATTCTGGACTTAGCCCACATTATGGGTAGGATAAATGTCTGTGCATATCATGACCCAACGTGTGGCTCTGACATTCTTTCCGGCCCCTCTTCTGCAAAATTTCCCTGAGCCATGTTGGGTTCATTTTTGGTCTGCTTCAGTGATGAAGTGTTGGGGGCCCCTGGGTCTCTGGCTCTCTGATTTGGTAGGACTTGATTTTTCCCTGTGTTGATCTCCCTCACCCTTGTACTGGTACCCAGTTCACCCAGAAAACACCACCCTTGCTTGTTTGGCCAATTGTTCTTAGTTTCAGCCGGGGCCCTTTTGAGGTATGATGGGGTGGCTGTCTCCTTAGGATCTATATCTATCTGAAAAAGAGAAGCAGATTCTCCAACGGAGAATAAAGTAAGCACCAGACAAATTAGATAACCCTTATTTTTTATAGAGAATTTAATAGGTGTAGGCCCTCTTGTAGCCCATGATTGGTGGTATCTTGATAATAGAGAGCAGACTCATGTTTGGATATGGTTCTGACTTGTTTCTCAGCTCCAACTATGGGTCCCGTACCACTGAGGGGATCAGTTACCCAAATCAAGAGCAGTTGGTTTCCCACCATGGCTGTGCGCCACTATTGCACTTGTGTGAGTATCACAACAGGTTATTTGCTGCTAAGTAGGTTAGACTGTGAGTTGCTTGGACAGATATTGGTCATTTTCCCCCAGTCGCCCATGTAGCACCTTCTGGCACTAGATGCACTCACTGTCTGGGGACTGACTCTCTTTCAGCTTCCAGCCACGCCATTCCATTTTATGTGTCAACCACATAAGGTGTCCTCAGCAGTAGGGTCTTACCACTAACCTTTGGTGGGTCATCAAGTACTTTGACAGAAATTTGTCTCTCTTTTAGGAAACCTTGTAGGTCTCTCTGATCAAAAGCTCATTGTGGATGATAGCCACATGCTGGTACTGGGAGTTACAGGTCAGTGCCCACTAAGAAAAGGAAGAAAAAGATAACTAATATAAAAGAGTTAGAGAGGAGAGAGAGACAGACAGAGGGAGAGAGAGAAGCTGTAGAAGATTAAGGTAAGTCTTCATCATACCCTCTCCAGTGTCTTGTGGCTCAAGTGTTCCCTCTAAGGGCCTGGTGAAGGTTCAGCCATTTGTCTGCCTTTCATGATGTAGAATTTTATGGTACCATTGCCATTTGGGTCTAGATTTGTGTTTCCCACCCCCTCCGTTGCCCTCTCCTCCCTCCCCACCCATCCTATTGTCTAGTCCACTAGATGCTTGCTGGGTATGTAAGGCATCTTGGGTAGATTCAGGTTAGGTGCTATAGATGAGTGAGACTATGTGGCGATTTTCTTTCTGTGATTGGGTAAGTTCACTGAGAATGATCTGTTCCAGGGTCAACCATTTTTCCTCAAATTTCATTGTGTCATTTTTTCTTCCTGCTGTATAGAATTCCATTGTGTAGGTATACCTCATCTTAGCTATCCATTCTTCTAGTGATGGATATCTGGGTTGATTCCAGCTCTTAGCTATTACGAATTGAGCTGCTACAAACATGGTTGAGCAAATCTCTCTGGCCTGTGGTTTAACAGTTTTAGGGTAGATGCCCTAAAGGAATCAAGGGAATAACTGGGTCTGTTGGTATCTCTATACTCAGCTTTTTCAGGAGTCTCTATATTGCTTTCCAAAGTGGTTGTACCATCTTACATTCCCACCAACAGTGGATGAGTGTTCCTACTTCTCCACATCCTCGCCAGCATTTATTTTCATTTGATTTTTTGATGTTTGCTATCCTTACTGGGGTTGTTTTAGGATAGTTGTTTTAATTTGCAATTCCCTGATGATTAGGGATGATGAACATTTTCTTAAGTGTGTGTTTGCCATTTGTATTTCTTCCTCTGTGAACTGCAGGTTCAGCTCTTTGCCCCATTTTGTGAGTGGGGTGTTTGACTTTTTACTGTTTAGGTTTTTGAGTTCTTTGTAGATTCTAGAGATTAGGCCTCTCTCAGTTGGATACCCAGCAAATGTTTTCTCCCATTCTGTGGGTAATCTATTGGCTTTGCTTATTGTGTGCTTGTCTGTAAAGAAACTCTTCAGCTTCATGTGATCCCATTGGTTGAGTGACTGTTTAAGATCATAAGCTACTGGGGTTTTGTTCAGGAAGTCTTTTTCCATTCCTATATCATGGAAAGTATGTGTTCATGTAAACTTTTTTTGTTAAATGTGATAAATTACGTTGGTTGATTTGCTAATATTTAAAAACTTGTATTTATGGGTTATGCCCCAAATAGTGATGATTCATTATCTGTTATGCATTCATTTTGCTAACATTCTAAGATGGATTTTCTTAATATATTGTTTTTGGGGAATTAATATTAAAGAGCTTATTAGTTTATTCATTGAGTTGGGAATTGTTTTCCATGTACATTCTTTATTATAAATAAACTTATATGTTTATTGGCATATGCATTTTTCTATAGTGAATTTCCGTTTCATGTCTAGCATAGTTAACTGGCAATATTTTCTTCCTGTAATTTCTGTAATTGGCTATGAGTTTCTTGTTTGTCTTTATGTGCTGATCTATGAGCTCATTACTGAGAAGTTCAGCTTGCAAGAACATTGATTTTAGGAGATTCATGGTTGGAATATGATACTTTCAATATTCTCTACTAGTGATCTACCCTAGATAACATATTAATTTATAAGAGTATACATTTTAATTTCTCTCCCTCATGTTCTTGTGGCTTTCAAAGATGCACAAGTAAATCAAATTGAAGATATATAATATATGTATGTAATATATATATATATATACATATATATATATATATGATCATGAATACTATTGTATAAGAAAACATCCATCAAAGGTAGACAATATCCTTGGAAAGTTTTATGCAATAAAGCTGGGTAGTGACACAGAAACATGGTACCAGTTCATTTTTGTTGTTGTTGTTGTTGTTTCTTCAAGGTGGGGTTTCACTCTGGCCCAGACTGACCTGGAATTAATTATGTAGTCTCATGGTGGCCTTGAACTCACAGTGATCCTCCTACCTCTGCCTCCCGAGTGCTGGGATCAAAGGCATGCACCACCATGACCGGCATCCAGCTCATTTTTAAGTGATCAAATGTGGTTGCTAGAAAGACCTCACTGTTAAAATAGGGAGGAAATGTGGCATAAAGTGAGTTTGAAAGCAGTTAAGAAAGGTTATAAGAATTGTTCAAATGAGAACTATATTCTTGTAGAGCTAATGAGGTGCACAGAAGAATTATATTAAATACATGTGGTTTCATGATTTCAGCAGTGATGTTAGTATACTATGAAACAGATGTCAGCTGAAGTATTTTTAAATTTTTGATATCACTGTATCTAAGAATTGGTAATGGTGACTTTATAAAGCATCCATGTAAATGGAATATTCTGAAAAAAATTCCATAATTTCTAAAAAGCAGAATATTTCTTAGCCCTGTAGCAGGTTGCTAGAGTTTTGGAGGGATTTTATTGACTCTGTTGTCTAGTTTTCTAATATATATATATATATAAGACAGTGATGTTGGTTATTTAGTTTCTTTTTAAAGAGAAAAGTTTGTATTCACTATATATTAAGGGTGAAGTTACTTGAGTCCTCTTCAGTGATTTTTTTTTTGCTTGCCTAAATTTTATCTTTTATGATAATAATTTTCAAAGTGGTTTTTCAAGTGTGAAGTTTAAGATTTTCTTAAAACCTTGGTTTAAGTGGAAAAAAAAGAAGATTTTGCTGTGTACTGAGATATATTGGCATGAGTTTATTTCCTGGACATATGGATTGCAAAATAAGCTAGAGTGTTGAGAATTAAATGAGATAATTTATGCAAAGTCCCTAGCATATCATGCACATAGTAGGCATTCCATAAATAGTAGCTATATGATTTAGATCCAGAAATCATTGGTTTATAGACTGTAGTTTCAAACATGAATATGCATCAAATTATTTAGGAAGAGCGCAAGAGAAATGCATCGATAAAAATCTGGGAATCTGCATGACAGCGAGGATCGATAGTGAGGATCAGATCAGAGCCTGGGAAGTGATAGTGGTTCTATAAGGAAAAAGAACATACAATGTAATTTATCACATTTAACAAAAAAAGTTTACATGAACATCTGAATATTGGAGAAAAAAAAGCTTTCAACAAAATTCAATGCTTACCTTTCTACACTTACAAACAAAGGCAAACTAAAGATAGAACAACGTGACCTCAATGGATGTAGGGCAGCCCCACAGAAAATGTCTCACTCCTGACAGGAGCATCTTCTCTGAAGACAGGAATGAAGAAGGCACCTGATAGCACCAAATCTATTGAAATTTGCAGTCTTACTCATTGTATCATGACAAAGAAAATAAATAATCACAATAGATATGAAATTATAAAAATGTCTTTGTTTGTGGACATGATGATTTTTATATAAAGCCCTAAAGAATATACAAAAGACTATAAACTAGTACATGACTATATCAAAGCTCAGTACATAAGATCAAAAAATCAGCTATATTTCTATGTATAGACAAATAAATGGAAAGCATTTTTAAAACTTGATGTGTTTTTAATCATACAACATAAGACAAAGACTTTCACACTGAATACTATAAAACATTGCTCAGATGAGCTGAATAAACTCAAAACATGAAGAGAATTATTATACTACAGGATGAAAACAGATTAATGCTTTAAATAAGCCAATTCTTATGAGCACAACTACAGATTCAGTATTATACCAGTCAAAATCCTAGAACTCTTTCTTGTAGAAACTGAAGTGTGGACTGGAGAGATCAATGGCTCAGTGGTTAAAGGAGCTTACTTGAGAAGCCTCACAACCTGGTTCAATTCCTCAAGTATCCAGGTAAGCCAGATGCACAAAGTAGTGCATGCATCTGGAGTTCATTTGCAGTGGCTAGAGGCACTGGTGGGCCCATTCTCTTTCATTGTCTCCTCTTTCTCTCTCTCTCTTCCCCTCCCTCTCTCTCTGTATGCTGGCAAATAAGTAATTTGTTTTTAAACAGAAACTGAAGAATACTGATGCGTGTGTGTGTGTGTATAAGAGCTAAACCAAAACAAATTTGAAAGATAGCAGAAAGGGAAGAAGAACA
The DNA here is from genome assembly GCA_036346955.1 of Dipus sagitta. Classification (NCBI taxonomy): domain Eukaryota; kingdom Metazoa; phylum Chordata; class Mammalia; order Rodentia; family Dipodidae; genus Dipus; species Dipus sagitta. Next base: position 55,082,191 of record CM070774.1, read on the forward strand.
GAAGTGCTACATGACTGACTTGATGGGGCTGAGAGGTAAGGCAGCTTTCATTATTTGCAAGTCCTTCATTTGATACTTAGTACCACATTAAAAGATAAAGAAAAGGGATTACGTGATTAGCAGACTAATTGCATAATCACAACTATAATGAAAGAAGAAAGTGTGCTATTAGAATAAAGACAAACAAATTAATCAAACAAAATAGTTTAGAGACAAGCCTTTATGTTCAGAAACTGGGAATGAGATTCAGTGGGTTCTAAAGCATATTGTTATCAAATTATTCAGGACTAAATGTCCTTATGGAAACAAAGCACAGCTTAAGTAACACTATCAACCACTACACAGAAAGTAAGTCTTAAGCATTTCTAATAAACATTTAAGAAGCGAGAATGGAGCCAGGCATGGTGGCACATGCCTTTAATCCCAGCACTCGGGAGGCACATGTAGTAGGATCACTGTGAGTTCGAGGCCACCCTGAGATGACATAGTGAATTCCAGGTCAGCCTGAGCTAGAGTGAGACCCTACCTCAAAAAGAAAAACAAAAAGCAAACAAATAAACAAACAAAGAAGCTACAATGGAAAGCTCCTAAATGAAAACAGAAAACAATTAATGTGGGGTTAGTTAAAGTTTACTTAGAAGATTAAAAACACTGGTAATTAAATAGGTTTTAATTAAGTCAAACTTTTATTTATATCAAAATGCACAAGTGAGAAAATGGGCAATTCAAAAACCAATTGCAGAATATGTATGAGAAGTAGAGATAGAGAGAGAAGTACAGCGAGGTAAAGGAGTAATATTCATGGTACATAAAGAACTTCAATAAGCAACATCTTTCTACAAAAGGTTTGGATCAGTGCTTCATAAAACATTAAAAGTAACTAAAGTTTATCAAAATCTATTCACTGAGTAAAGGCGCATTAAAATCGCAATGATAAAATGTACCTATTGCACTGGCAAAAAGTAAAATTAAGTATGAAAAAGGTTATATTATCAACCTGATCTGTAGTACATTGCTAGAGGACTGTAAATTGATACAAGTAATATGTTCGGTGATTCAAGTCTATTCAGTATTCTCTCACAAATTTAAATTTTATGTCCTTTATAAATCCAGCCTTTATTAGCTAAACAAAAGAAATATATCTTTAGAAAGTTTGATGTGAAGAAATTGATGGCTCTTGCATTAACAAGAACAAAACCTTATGAAAAAACAGTCATAGTCTTTATCTTTTAAATTATCAAGTCTATGGAATTTTGTTAAAGCAAAACAAAAAGAACTAAGAAATTCAAATATACTAATAGGATAACAAATAATTGTGAAATAGTTATACAATGAAGTATTACTCATCAGTAAAAATCTGTCATATACGCAACAACAGGGATAAATCTCAAATATTTTTCATTGAAAAATTAAGACAGCATATTACACATTGCATGATTCTACTTATATGCAGGTGAAGAATTTGTAAAAATTAATATATGGTGATAGAAATAAAAATATTGGTATAGAGCATAGAACATGACTGAAAAACAGAATGCAAAAAATGTTGTGTAGGTTACAGTCTATGTATTGATAATAGTATAGATTTTACATGGGGGTATATTTGTCAGAACTCACTGAAGTTGACACTGAAGATTTGTACATTTTATCGAAAATAATTATGCCTCCACTTATTAAAGCTACACTGAGATACAATTTCTCACCTATCAGTTCTGCAAGAGCTCCATATTGACAGCACATTATACTCATATAGTTATAGAGAAACAGGCATATTCACACATTTTGAAAAGTATGTAAAAGTATATAACTCCTAAGGGATATGGAAAATTTGGAACCATCTGGTGAAATTACAATGTACTTGCTCTTTGATCTGGAAATTTCTCTTCTGGGATTTTATACCAAAGATACAGAGAAAATTATGTGAAAATATTTGTATTCCAGGCTCTTCACTGCATTGTTGATAATAACAATAGAATAAAAACACTAAATAATGCATCACCAGGGTACTGGTGGAATAAATCAGACTATATAGCAAGCAACAGAGCTCTCCGTCATAAAAATTAAAAGAAAGGCTAGAGAGATGGCTTAGCGGTTAAGGCACTTGCCTGCAAAACCTAAGAACTCATGTTTGAATCTCCAGGTACCAGGTAGCCAGACGCACAGTGGTGCAAGTATGCAATGCCACACATACACACAGGAGGGCACAAGCATCTGGAGTTCATTTGCAGTGGCTGAAGGCCCTGGCCTGTCCTTTTCTCTCTCTCTCTCTCTCTCTCTCTCTCTCTCTCTCTCTCTGCATCTTCTTCTCTCTCTCAAACAATAAATAATTTTAAAAAACTTAAAAGGTGAAAGGAAAACATATATAAAGTGAAAAAATATACACACATATATATGGAAAAGTACATATGTATATATGTACATGTTGAAGACTACCATGAACTTATTAAAAATTATGATGCATAATAAATTGGTAGATAGGTAGATGGTAAGTAAAAATAAATATGCAAAGCAAGTAGTTTACATAAATGAGGAATGGAAATTAGGACAGTTCTTTTTTGTTTTTCTTAATATTTTCATTCATTTATTTGTAAACAGAGCTAGAGTTTAGGTGTTCCAGGGCCTCCTGCCTCTGCAAACTTTGTACATCTGACTTTCTGTGGGTGCTGGGGAGCTGAACCCAGGCCTACAGACTTTGCTAGCAAGCACCATAACCACTGAACCATCTCCCCAGCCCTTTTTAGAATATATACTTTGACTTATTAGTGAAAAGAGAGAAATAGAATATGAGCATGCCAGGGCCTCTTGCCCTGGCAAACAAACTCCAGACATAGCACTTTGTGTATCTAGCTTTCCATTAGTACTAGGAAATTGGACCTGGACCAGCTCTCTTTGCAAGCAAGCACATTTAACCACTGCATAATCTCCACAACACAGGGCACATTTTTTTCTCCATTTTTATTTTCATTTATTTTAAAATACTTCATTTCTTTGCAAGCAGAGAGAGAGATTGAGAAAAGAAAAATAGAGAGAGAGGGGGGCCGGGTGGGATGGGGAATGTGCGCACCAGGGCCTCCAGCCACTGCAAATGAACTCCTGATGCATGTGCCACTGTACATCTGGCTTTCCGTGGGTACTGGGAAATTGAACTATGGCCGTCAGGCTTTGCAGGCAAGAGCCTTAATCACTGAGCCAGCTCCCAGGACACACTTTTTAAATGATTACCGATGGAACAAAGGAGAAAATAGTCTAGCACAAATGGGCATGCAGTAATACTTCTCTAAATGCTCTTGGTCAGCAGAATTTAACTGCGGACCATTAAAGAATACATGTACTCATAAAAACTTAATTTATTTCATTAATTAATTAAATTCATTGTTGTGTATTTTTAAAGAACAATGGTAATGCAAACGAGTCATAACTAGGAAGGGATAATAGTCTTATTAAAGCACAGTAATCAAACTGAACACTCTTCTAAGGTATAGACATACAACAAAATAAGCTATAAAAATGCTTAATTACCATCTAAAAACTAAAGTTATCTTTGTCATCAAAAGAGAGTTTGGGGGCTGGAGAGATGGCTCAGCTGTTAAGGGCATTTGACTACAAACTTTAACAAACTAGGTTCGGTTGCCCAATACACATGCAAAGCCAGATGCACAAAGTGGCACATGCATCTGGAATTTGTTCACAGTAGTTGTAGGCCCGGGTATACCCATTCTTTATGTTTGTCTCACTTCTTGATATCTCTCTTCCTGCAAATAAATAAATAACAATATTTTTAAAAGTATTTAAAAAAATTTTAGTGTACTGTGGGAGCATCCCTTGCCATTACCTCAGTATTGGGATAATTTATCCTACAAGGGAACCATGGCCCCTGAAAACGATTCTGATTCAGGTCTGAAACAGGACAATAAACAAATTGATGTTGAGAAATCTATTTTAATAGAACTCACAGATGTCAGCGTCTAGTGAAAGGATTACAACCAACTTGAAGACCTTACCACTAACCAAGAAGGGTCAATTGTATCTTTTAATTCAAGAGTTAAAATCAAATATGCCTTGGTCACTACTTACAAAGTAAACTAATACCCTGGAAAATAAATGTTAGGCTATCATTTTTTCAGACTGTAAAAGGAAATAACTGCAGATTTACCTTCCTATTTCTTTATAAACTAACCTGAAAGTTTACCAGCTAATTGAGAAAGGAATATTTTTCCTCACAGAAGTGTGCCAGCTAAAAATTAAAGAATATATAACAGAATTAGAAAATCACCATTTTGTAAACCTTAGGTAAATAATGGCTATGGATGAGATCAGGTCATGTGTTGCTGTGTACTTCACTAAAAGCCGCCATAATAAAATTAAAATTTATTCGTGAGCTGCAGAGACGACTTAGCAGTTAAGGTGCTTGCCTGCAAAGCCTAAGGATCCAGGTTCAATTCCCCAGAATCCACGTAAGCCAGATGTACATGGTGGTACATGCATCTAGAGTTTGTTATTAGTGGATGGAGCCCTGGCATGCCCATGCACTCTCTCTCTCTCTCTCTCTCTCTCTCTCTCTCTTCTATTTCCTCTCTGTCATAAATAAAATGTCTAAAATGTATTCGTGTGTGTGTCTGAGCACACACGTCATGGAATGTGAGGGGTGGTGTTTATGCTCCACCTTCTTTGAGACAAGGACTCTTCGCACTTCAAATGAACTGCCAGACCACAGAGGAGTGTCAGGCTAGCTGTCCCACATCTTTTTCTTCTCCTGGCCCTTAACTCACATTGTCACAAGAGGCTTGGAATCACAGATGTGTGTGCCACTTCACATCTGGCTTTACCATGGGTGCTAGGAAATTGAATTCATGCCAATAGACTTTGTAAGCAAGTACATTTAGCAGATGAGCCATTCTACCAGCCCCGACAAAATTAAATTATGATCAGATATTTTATGTCATCTAGTAAAGCAACAATTCACTGGTGAATTATGTTTTAACAAATGGATTTTTAGGGCTAATCTGTAAAGTGCTTCCTGTATGAGCATGAGAACCTCAGTTTGGAAGTTCAATTGTGAAAGGATAAAACAGAAACCATGGGAACTCTACAAATTAATTGAGTATGTGTCTTCCAGGAACAAATTCCATTAAGACAAAAAGACATCCAGAAAAATGATTTGTATGAATAAGAGGCAAATCAACCAAGTGTAAAATAAAATCTTAAATACATCCAGACTTGAACAATCAGGGTGACAAATTTTATTACGAGAAAAATCAGAAAATCTTGAGCATTTACATTTGATGGCAGTGAAAAAAAAAACATGTCAAGAAAAGTATATTAAAAATAGCCTATGTCATTTTAGAAACATACAACAAAGTAAATAGTGTTAAATGACTCCCAAAGTTTTCTTCAGGATATGATGAAGATATGAAAGGGATATAAAAAAATAAGATTTGATATGAGTTGATTATTAGTAGAGTAAAAGGTATAAGAGAATATATTTTATGATGTTCTCCCCTTTAAAAAATGCACTGCAAGAACATCTGCTAATAGTTTTGCCCATTATCTAAGTAACCTTTCTTTGAAAAGCCAAACTAACAGAGAAAAAAATGCAAGAGAGAGGTAGACATTTCCAAAATTAGAAACAACATATGCAAAGGCTGCAAATCTGAGGCACTTTGATGCAGGAAGGCTAGCATACACCCTGGCCTTGCTGGAGGGAGAAGACAATGAGGGAGGAGAGGGGAGAAGAAGATGGGTTTAAAAATGTAATGGTCTATGGGCTGGAGAGACGGCTTAGCGGTTAAGCGGTTGCCTGCGAAGCCTAAGGACCTCTGTTTGAGGTTTGGTTCCCCAGGACCCACGTTAGCCAGATGCACAAGGGGGCGCACGCATCTGGAGTTCGTTTGCAGTGGCTGGAGGCCCTGGCATGCCCATTCTCTCTCTCTGTCTGCCTCTTTCTCTCTCTGTCTGTCGCTCTCAAATAAATAAATAAATAAAACGAACAAAAAACAATTTTAAAAAATGTAATGGTCTAGTTTCTGATCAGTTCGCATGTTGAAGAGATTATTTTACCAGACAGATAAGCACTAAACATAAAATGCAAGCCATGGGTATGTTTAACTTTTCTAGAAGCTGTATTGGTAAAACTTCTTTGCCATAATAAATCCAAAATATTGTCAATCAAGTGAGCAATCAATATAAATTTGTTTGATGAGATATTTTCTTTGTCTCTGTACTAAACTTTAATACTCTGATGCATTTTTTATGTTACAGTGCCTCTTAGCAAATGTGCTCTGAGACCACACGGGGTTTACAGAGCATAGCTGTAGATTCATGATTTAAATGTTTTCAGATCTACCTGTTTTAAATTATCTGTCAACAGACGTATCCTCCAAGACACTGCCTATGATATTTCCCAACCTAGAGAGTTTCAAACTCCAAGGCCATATATTCAACAGTTGAATAATATCTTTTTTAATTCTAAGTATTTTTACTTACTGAAATTTTTTGTTTGGTTGGTTTTTTCGAGGTAGGGTTTCACTCTAGCCCAGGCTGACCTGGAGTTCACTATGGAGACTCAGGGTGGCCTTGAACTCACGGCGATCCTCCTACCTCTGCCTCCCAGTGCTGGGATTAAAGGAGTGCACCACCACACCTGGCTACTTATTGAATTTTTTATAAAAAAGTTGCATACTTCTCCCCCACCCCAATTCTGCTGAGTGTCTTCTTCAGTGGGGTTATTGGTATTCATTGTGGGGCTCAAGAGACATCAGTATATCTCTACGGGGATGGAGAAACACATCTCAGGCTAGTCCCACCCACCCTAAGGCTCTTACAATCTTTCCACCCCTCTTTTACAATAGTGTCTTAATATCTAATATTTACTGTATAGTATCTCTCTCTCTCTCTCTTTCTACATATATATATATATATATATATATATATATATGTGTGTGTGTAATGTAGTTTCCAAACTCAGTTCATTATCTGTTTCTTTCACATCTCCATATTACTAGTATTATTTCATTCCCTCTCCCTCTATTCCATCCCAGCCTCATTTAATCAGGTCATCTAATAAAAACCTCTCATACATTGTGCAACTTCTGTGGCCAAAGTGAACCATAAATCATGATCAACATGACTTTGACCACTTTTGTCTGATTGTCTGCCACTATTTGATCCCCGTTCTGATAGGCCCTCTGTGATCTCATGTGAATATTGTCACTACAATAGTCACCTACATTAAAAAGAGCTGAACTTTTCTCCCAATATCTTCCTGGGGTCCACAGAGTAAAATGAAAAGACAAATATCATCTCATGAAGAAGTTCTTAAGTATCATTGCTTCTTTATATGTGAAATGTTCCCTTTTAGTTCATGCATAAGGAAAAAAAAATTGAGTTTTCTAGACTACCCACTACGGCATTTATCTATTGGAAAAATGTGAAAAAAATAAGATAGCCACTGTTAACAAAAGCTAAAACATAAACACAAATTTATCAGCTTCTTAACATTAAGCCAACCATCCCCCTTCATAAGAAGGGGTGTTAAGCTGTAACTCCCTCTATCATCCATTACTAATACCAGCAGATTGATTGATTAGAATCATATTTCTAAATACATCAGCAAATAAAATATGCATATCTTGCTGAGGGATTGAAGCAGCTCTGGATGGTGGATACAATCGTTAGGTAAACAGACCTGAATGGGCAACTCTGGGTGAATTACTGGCACACAGGAGAGGAAGGGCAGGATTTATGCCTAGCATGCACAGCTGGAAGTCAAGTAGGCACAAGGACTCTAATATATAACAGAAACAGGCTCCCTTACTCTGTTTCATTGAGACTGCCAACTGAGATACATTATTTGACACTGCTATGCAGAGCCAAATCATCCATCAAGCTGTTTCAAGCTCAGCACACCACCTGTCTATGGACCAGTTTCAGGGGAAAAAAAGAAAAAAAGTTTCCTCAGTCCCATAACAAAAGTGAAAATACTCTTTTATAGAGAACAAAAGTTATGGCATCTTTTGGCAACAAAGTTTGCCACTATAACTGAAAGAATAAATGAAAAGGGACAAAGAAAATAAAGCATGTTACACAGCTTGTCTGAACAATGGCAAAAGATAGGGCCAAAACTGGGTCCTATTGCGGGTCAGAATGTGAGAAATAAAGTTTATTTTCTAGAAGCTTTAAATTTTAAAAACATTTGAAGACTGACAATTGTAGTGTTATATTTCATGCCTTTGTTATTAATCTCAGATTTGTTTTAAGTAGGTATTAGACACAATAAAAGCAAACGTAAGTAGAATGAATTCATATTCAAATTATCTTACATCTACCTAAAACCTCTTAGCTTCCGCAGCAATAGTATCTTTAAATATTTTTAATTCTTTTGAACTTCTATAACCATTATAGAAGTCTGGGGATAGGGTTATTTTTAATTCTCGTGACAGACTCCTCCTTCCAGCTGAACTCAGGGGAAAAAAATTAAACAGTGTTGTGAAAGTCTGTCAAACAAGATTTGAAGAAAGGGGGAAAAGAGGAAAATTGGGGCTAATTTAGTTCACTCAAGCACCACTTTTTCTTTTCTTGGAATCTATCAACAAATATCTTTTCACAGAAGTCGCTGGAGGCCCATGAGTTCTTATGCTAGTTGACAAGTGGTTGGGTGAAAGCATTCCTGGATCCTCAGATGAACTTTGCAGCCGGCTGTGCTGTGTGATGTCACCGAAGATGTTCACATTGAAGTGAAAGGGACTCTAGACTGAGGAACTTTAAAGCTAGGCAGAGTTATTTTAGAAGTTAGCATGCTCTTTGTTATGCTAAAATAAATAGCTACATCTAAGCATATCAACCTGGATAAAGATCAAAACATAGCACTGGGGCTGGAGAGATGATGGCTCAGTGGATTAGAAGTTTGCCACACGGGCCAGATAACCTGAGCTTGAATCCTCAGAATCCATGTAAAGCCAGACATGTAGCATGGACATCTGTAATCCCAGCATGCCTGTGGCGAGATGCAGGAATGTACCAAAGCTTTTGGGCCAGCTGGCCTGGCATACACAGCAGTGAACAACAGAAGAAACCACCTTAAACAAGGTGGAGGCAAGGACCAACACTTGAGGCTGTTCTCAAGCCTCCACACACGTACAGTGGCACACACACATATCCATTTACACACACACACATACACACAAATACACGTGCATATGTACACACACATCATGTACACATATACAATGAAATACACAGAGTGTTAAAAATATGATTATATTTATACAAATGTTAAAGATAAAAAGGATCATAGCCCAGTGTCAGGACGAGAAAGGGAGAGAAAGAAAAGAATAAAGGAGGAGAAAGTATGGGATCAAATTTATGAGGTCGTATTAGCCACTACCAAACAGTCATGGCCTTTTCTCAAACCCATCACCTCCAAGCACTTGAGAATTCTAAACTCATATAGCAGTGATAGATAGTATCTCATATTTCTTTCTTTTCCCTTGTCCCCACCTCCATTCTGCTGGGGACCCTTCTCAGTGGGGTTGCAGATTTTCCACATGGGATTGTGAGTTATGCATTGTGGGAGCAACAGTCAGTTTTAGGGGTAAGGCAATGCCTCTGAGCAGGATTTCTCAACCTGTGGCTTTTATAATCTTTCCTCCCCCTCTTCAGCAAAATTCCTTGAGCCATGGAGGGTGAGTTTTAGGTCTACTGCAGTGATAAGCTATTAGGAGCCTCTGGATCTCTGCTTTGGAAAGTGTTAAGTGTCCTCAGGGTCTGTCTGCTACACCCTGGTGCTGATTATCAGGTTCAGCGTGGAAGCAGCACTCTTGCTCATCTCAATTTCTCTGTGGTTTCAGATGTGGCTGGGCTGAAGTGTGAGGGAGGGGTAATTTATCTCCTTGGGTCTTGCTACCTTCTGAAAAAGAAAAACAGATTCTACAACAGAGAGTGAAGTCAGCATAGTTTAAATGGAGTAAATATTATTAACTTAGGGAGGATTTGAGTACAAGAGCCCCTGTTTAGCCAAAGACTTGTAAGAGCTTGACACTGGAGGATATAATCTTTGTCTCCATAGACTTCTGATCTGGTTCCCAGTTCCAGATATGGGTTCCTATATACTGAGTGGATCTCTTAGCCAATCAGAAAGCTATTGGTTACCCACCAAGGCTGTGTGCCACTATTGCACTGGCATGTACATCCTGTCAGGGTGTTTACTTCTGAGTAGCCTAGACCTCTGGTTGCTCAGACTATTGTTGGGTACTTTCCCCCAGTAGCTCATGTAGTGCTTTCCAGCACTAGGTGGGTTAACTGTCTGGGGACAGGACTGGCTCTCTTCCAGCCAACACTCTCCATTCTCTGTGTCAGCAGCCTATGGTGTCTTCAGCAATACGGTGTTATCTTATGCCTCAGGTGGATAATCAAGTGCTGTGAAAGACGCCTGTCTTGTTTTGAGGACCTTGTAGGACAATGAGCTCTCCCAGGTTATTGTGGGAAGCACTTGATTTCTACTAGGAGTTACAGGCCAGAGACCCTCCAAAATTTTTAAGGTTAGGTTTCATCCCAACCTCTCCAGGGCCCTTGTATGCATTTTACTAAAAATACTAAAATTCTGGGCTAGAAAGTTGGCTTAACATTTAAGGCACTTGACAGTGAAGACTAAGAACACAGGTTTAATTCCCCAGTACCTACGTAAGCCAGATGCATAAGGTGTTGCATGTATCTGGAGTCATTTGCAGTGGTAGAACGCCCTGATATGTCAATTCTTATTCTGTCTGTCTATCTTCTCTCTATTGCTCTCTGATTACAAATAAATAAAAATATTGATAGATACATAGATAGATAGATGACAAAGAATTTTAGAAAAACAAAACTAAAATTTCTTTTTACAACTAACTCCTTTGGCAGGGCATGGTGGCAACATGCCTTTAATCCAAGCACTTGAGAGACAGAGATTGCTATGAGTCTGTGGACAGCCTGGGACTACAGAGTGGGTTCCAGGTCAGCCTTGGCTAGGGTGAGACCCTATCTCAGAAAAAAAAAAAAAAAACTCTCTTTTGTTCATATTGAAGTACATAGTGTTTTGGAAACTCAGATTCTTTAAATCCTATAATACAAAACTGTTTATCAGTCTTTTTGAAAAAAATAATGTGGAAATATTTAAGATAATTCTTATACTTGCTATCAAAAAGGGGGGCTAGGGAGATGACTCAGTGGATACCACCCATGTAAATGCCAGGCAGATGGGGAATCCCAACTATAATCCAGCTCCCAAAATGTGGAGAGAAGGTGCTCCCCAAGACAAGCTAGGTAGCTATCCTTGGCAAATTGGTTAGCTCTGGATACAAATGAGAGATCCAAACTCAGGATATAAGAAGGAGGATCAAGGAAGACACCTGATATCAACCATATGTACATATATGTACATACACACACACACACACACACACACACACCACTAACATTTACCAAAAATATATTCTACCAGAATGGTTATAACTAGACAAAGTGTGTCATAGGCTTCCCTGTGGCCATCATAGAACATGACAACAGTGAGAACATTTCAGTACTGTAAAGAATAACAGACAATACCGGTTTATTATGCCTACAGATATTGGTCAAAGAAAACATTCAACTGTGACTACTTATTTTTCTAATAATAATTACAATTTATTTTCTTTTCTCTGTCATTCTATGTAAAAAATACACATTACTTAAAATATAATCAGCATAAAATGTACAAAGCATAATATTCAGTCACTTAATTTCCTCTTCTGATACCTAATACCCCCCCCCAAAAAAAAAACTGAAATTTCTTTGGTGCTGTTCCCAAATCAACATTTACTTGTTACCATGGTATGTGATCTCCTTTGCTATATCAGTAATAAGTCCAGATTCTTAGGAGCAAAAAAAGGTTTATTTCTGAAACAAATAATGTAGGAAATTTCACATGCCAACCCCCCCACCCCTCCACACACACACACATACCAGCAGAGTCTGAAGGCACACACACAAGCAAGAGCTTGGTTCCCTCATTCTTAAAAGATAAACCCATAAAACATTGTGAAACAAATAGCACATCATATACCTCTTTGAAGGAAAGATACAGGCAGAGCAGACCTGAGGCTGTCTCCTTGCGTGTCTGTCTCTCACTGACACTTGAAAATTGGAATTTCTAACATTTTCTTACTAATAAAACAGGTTTGTTCTACCCACACTGTACACACCATGGATGGTGCTTCTTTCTGGGAATATAGAATTTACTATATGTTAGAATGTTGAGGCTGGAGAGATGGCTTAGCAGTTAAGGCGAGGCGCTTGCCTGAAAAGCCAGAGAACCCAGGTGTGATTCTCCAGGACCCATGTAAACCAGATGCACAAGGTGACCCATGCATGTGGAGTTTCTTTCCAGTGTGGCTGAAGGCCCTGGCAGGCCCATTCTCTCTCTCTCTCTCTCTCTCTCTCTCTCTCTCTCTCCCTTTTTCTCTCTCAAATAATTAATAAACATAAGTTATTTAGAAAAAAAAGAATTTATCCAGCTGCCAGTTAGAACTTAGATACTAAGTCTCAAGGGGACTTCTGTAGGAAGAAGCACTGAACAGGCATGGCTAATATTTTTGATACTAAAGATAATGAGTGTCCTGTGTGACCTGATTTGGAGAGACAGAGAACAGGAGGTCAAGGCATACATTCCACAAAATTCTGGTTGTGTCTTTTTCCATTGTCTATTCAGTTGTCTCTGTTGTGTGACTATGCTAAATTTTAGCCCTTAATACCACTACATACTAATTCATGTTAGTCTTTCTAGAGAATGACCAAAGTGGGGGTGGCTCCAAAATCAACTTGGATGAGATCATCTTGAATGAACAGAAATTATGAAAAATGGCTCACTCTCACAATCCATAACACAACTCTAATTATACCACTAGAGCAGAAGAAAATCATAGACATTTAGTAGAGCTATAAAGGAGTGACTAAGGGGAGTCAGTACTTGCTTTTTTCTTGTATCTTTCATGTAGACATATCTAAAAAGGAGAAATTAGCTAATAATAACTGCTGTGAGTTATTTTCAACAATAGTCATTTGAAAAGCCAGTGCCATGAATTCTTTCTTATATGCAGTATAGAAAAGGTATTTAACAAAAATCTGTAACTTTAGTCAATTTTTGGATCAAATGTTTAAAAAAATATAGATGAATAAGACATTGAAATGCGTCATGAGATTTTTTTAAAAGTATATTTTTCAAGGAAATGGCTGATTAGAATAGCCTTTTATTCCTTCCAGGTAGTGTGGGCTTGGAAAAATATCTTTGCTTCTTTCAAAAAGAGGCACAGATAGATGACTGTATTAAAGTATATTAGAGAATGAATCAAACCATTTAAATGATAATACAAGAACTCAAATAGACGTAAAAATAGTTACGAGTCCTGTTCAGTAAACAGCTTTCCATAGATTAGAAAAGACATTCTTGAGTTTCTTGGCATAGCACTAACTATTTAGTTAATTTTATCTTTAATCAACATCTTCTAAATGTTGATGAATGCTTTGCCTTTGTAAGTGTTTGAAATTTTGCTTAAAAAACCAACTTTATTTGAATTATAAATTTAAAATATCATCTTTTGAAGAGAGCAGTAATTATGAGATCACCAAAACAATTGACAATGATTTTCTGGGAAACACATTTGGCTGTTGAACATTGTTTTATGGTAATGAGAAATGCATATGAAAAGCGAGATTTTTTTTAGCTATGTCTAATTCCAAGCACAGTTTCTCCTAACCAAAGAAAAGGTGCTCTGCCCCTCTCATCAATTTATCTTCTAGATGTTATAGACTAAATTTGTAAGCCCCAGCTCCAAATTTGTATTCCTCAGTATGAGAGTATTTACAGGGGGTCTGGAATTTTTAACAAATAATTAAGTCAGAAGCTCTTAGGAATGTAAATAATTCTCTCATACAAAAGGCCTGAGAGAGCTACTTGACCCTTCCATATGGGAATGCACAGTGAGAAGCCACTTTCTATGAGCCAGGAAGTAGGCCATCACCTGACACATCTGTCAACAGCTTGAGCTTTGATTTTCCATCATTCATCACTGTGATAAAAATGTTTCTGATGTTTATCAGCCATCCAGACTATCGTAATTTGTGTAGTAGTCTCTGCAGACTAAGACACCACAAAAATCTTCAGCATGCAGGAGGACATCATCAATGTTTTCGGTTGTCTTGCTAGGACTCAATACTCCAGAATGGATCTTTATACATAAATGCTTTCAGCAAAGTATATTCACACTTTTTGCTGTCATGATGGAGAAAGAAAGCAACAGTTTCTACTCTAGTATTAGAGAGAATTGACTTTTATCCTTTTAACATTTGTTAAAGTATTGAATGGATCTACAAGCTTAGCTAATACAAAACCACTTCAGAAAGGTGGTATAGTCATCAACACATTAAATAGTGATTACCTCTTAGACACTTCTATCTGGGAATTGATATTTACTTCTTCAGAAAATACTTTCAAACACTTAATACTGGTAGTGAATATTATTGCCAAAGCAAGCTTCTTTTCTTTCACAAGAATGACAACTCATTTAAACTTGAGATGAGAATTATGATAGAATTGTCTATACTTTTTCAAAACCATAATAAATTCATAGTAACAGTTTCAATATTACAACTTTTCTGTTATACCTCAGTAATCATGATAGATTTCTAGTCTCAATCATCAAGTTTAAAAGAAAGAAACAATTGTTTAGCTACCTCTCAAAGTAATATAAACCCATGCTCAATAAATTTTTTTAAAAAGCCATAAATGCTGGTGATAGTTGGTGTGATGAATGAGGATTATACATTTCTTAGTAGATTCTTAAAAGCAACTCATGCTGAAATAGTTTTCCTGATGCATCAAACTCTATAGAATACAGATTATCCTACCTATGCCTGTATACCAGCATTGTTAATAACATGGTCTAAATAATAGATGACAAAATAAACTATACAAATGTAAAATTTAACTTCATTATTTCTGATTATTGATCTGTTGTAATTATCTATGCAGTGACTATATGTTTAAACAATTGTACTGAATCAATACAGTTGAAGATGAGGCCACTGCTCTGAATAAACTCTGTCAGAGAAGTAATTTATATGATGGCATCATGTCAAAAGTATTTTAAAGAATTTAGATAAATTAATTAACAAATAAATTATACCCATAAAATTCTCAGAGATATGCCATAAACTAAATGGTTTGGTTATGATGAGGTTCTGCCTTCCAGGGTTCTATCTTATTGTAATAATTTTAGCTGAAATGACTAGCTGTCGAAAGTAGTGTCAACTTTTGTAAATATGCTGTTAGAAATATTGAATGATTTTTGTCTTTATCCTTAAGATTACAGTATATCAACATATTCTCCCACATGAACAACATCACTTTTTAGTTGGTAACAGTTAGACAAAACCACATGTTCATCCATGGACATTTGTGGTACTCATTAAGGGAACTGGGCATTCAGATAATGTTTTATTAGACTTTTCAAATACACATGGTTAGACCACTCCTTTAATAAAATCTTTCCTCAATGAGATAAAAAATGCATACTTTCCAAAATAATTTTCAATATATGCACATATGAAAATGAATAATGTACCATATTACTTGAAAGTTTATAAGAAAACTCAGACTTGATTATTTTCATAAATGCATGAATAGAGTATGCTATGCACTAAAAACTGGGTTAAGAAAAAAAAAACAATACTAAATAATTGAAGAGGATGTTGAATGTTCTGGAGGATTAAGTGTCCCTCAACAGAAATAGCAATACAACATAGAATGAGAATACAGAAAAGGAACTTTTGCTCAGGGGGTCTGAAAAGGGCTTGAAGAGGTTATGAAGCAGAGCAGCAGGGTATAAACTTATGAAACAGAATAGCAGGGTATATTCATGGTACAGCCTAGAAGGAATGTCATCAGGAAAGGAGGGCAGTACAGAAAGAGGAAAACATGTGAGAAAATAGGTCATCCTCATGGGATCATAGGAACATCACTGGAATAAGTGCAGAGCAAGGTGAGGGCATCTCTGAGCTGAACCTGGAAAGGTATCTCTTGTTTTCCAGAATTAAAATTTCGGGCATGTTATTGTAAATAGCAGGGATTCACTCATTAGAAGGAAGTTATGATTCATGCACTTAGGACTCTGTAGAGTTTTAGGTAGGAACATCCCCCCAAGAAGGCTCTGCCTGGTGATAGAGGAATAGCCAGCCTGGCACAATGGATAGACTGCGCAAAGGATAAACATAAACATCTAAAAGCTGTGTGCAAAATTCCTCTGGATTTACATTTTCAAAGAATTCAGAAGTAAACTTATCATTGAAAATAAGTATAAATAAACTAGGAATTTTTTTAAAAACACTCAAATTATTAGAAAAGATACTTATTCAGCTAAGGAATAGAACAGATCAGAATATAGTATTTTCCCAGAGCTACATTTGGGACCATATGCTAGCTCTTCAGGCACTTATCTGCTATAAAATCCACTCTCCTAAATTAACTTACATGAAAATGCTTTATTGAATTTGGTTTGGGGGATAAAAGTATATTTTATAATTTATAGAAAACATCTGGCTTAAATGTTCAAAACTTTTCTTAATTATAGGACATTATAAGGCACTTTGCCCTTAAAATTAATAGATATTTTTCCTTTTGAAACCTATTGAACTCTTCCCAAACGAGAATTTTCTAAGCACTCTTTATTGCTCAATTATTATTGACTCCAGAGATAGCTCTTCATATATGTCTTCTCTTCGGTATTCATGCCATGGGATGAGAATGCTTGATCTTGCCTTTTCATATGGCAGCAATGTGAGGAATAGTGATGTCTTTATGTTGGTGATGTTGTTCTTTCCAGAGTGTTGGTAATGTTTTGTATTGTTGTCACAGTTGAAGCATCAAATTATGTGCCTTTTTGGCTGTGGCCGATAATCTAGCCTCCTTTCTCTTTACTTGTCAAGAGTTTAGACATCTGGGACATTATTGTTTGGTAGGAGTAATATCACCATATCTTTAAAATAAACTCTGCTAGTGAATAAACATATTTTCTTAATTCTAACACCCTTTGAGACCAGCCAATGTGTCCATCCTTGTAGTCCAAAAGGAGGTGAAAAGAAGACAGGAAAAGGCAATGAAAAAAAGGAAAAGGAAGTGAAAAAGAAGGCAGACAAGCAGAAAAGAAAGCACACACGGGAGGCACACTATCAGGTCAGGAACAGCTCCTCAAGAATCTCTTCCAGGTCTGGTCACAGGAAAAGTCTCCTGAGCAGCACTGGGGTCCTCCTGCAATGGTGTGATCATCCAGGTTTCTCTCACTTATAGCTTCTGTCCTCTCAGTTGCAAGGAAAGTGAAGTCAAATCTCACATAATAATTATTTTCGCATTTACTCTAGTTGTTTCGGTTTGATGGGACACAGTTCTGGAACTTTCACTCAAGGACTTGCATATGTTAAGCAGGTCGTCAACCACTGAGCTACACTCCCAGGTGCCCTAGTAAAGAACATCATGCTTTTAATACATCTGAAGCCATATAACTAGCTACATGCACTTTAGATCTGATAAATATTTCAAATGATAGTATCTTTTCTTATTATGACATGCCCTCCCTTCTTAACTTGAATCAGGCTTCCTGCGTCGAAGCCAAGTGCTGTCACCATCCTAAGTTTTGAACATGAAAATCCTTCCTGCTATGATGCCTCAAGAGGCCTCCAAAGAATATTTAATTTTTAAAAGAAAAAAGTAATGAAAGCCGGGGTGGTGGCACATGCCTTTAGCCCCAGCACTCAGGAGGCAGAGGTAGGAGGATGACTGAGAGTTCAAGGCCACATTGAGACTACAGAGTGAATTCCAAAAGAACAAAATAAATAAATAAATAAACGCATGCTTACTTGTTCTCTAGAAGATCTATAGTTTGTAAGAACTTGATCTACAATTTCTAGAAATGAAACTTATCATATGAACCCATTCCTTACTCTGTCAGCGTTAAAAGCCAAATGTTAAAAAAAATTAGAATTTTAAAGTGAAAATAAAAACAAAGTAACATAAATTTAATATAAATTTTAGATTTTCCATACTTCTAAAGTAAAAACAATAGTTTCCAAAAATTATTTTTAAAAACAAACATCACAATTCAATTATTTTCTTAATTTTTTATATTTGTCCAATAATCATAAAACTATCATAGAGATGTTTGGGTTTTTTTTTTTTTTACTTTTGGTTCTATGGAATATTTTAAGGTTTCTATCTCTGTAATAAAGACAAAATCAGTATAGAGTGTTAGATCTTCCTAATCAGTAGTTTCTGATCCACTACACTTGCTTGGGGAAAGGAGTAGTGAATGATTTGTTTAATAAATGTTATCTCATTAGAGGATTGTATGATCATTATTTCATGCTGTATCTGAGAAAAAAAAATACAGAACTACTTTTGTAAGAGAATTAAGTAGTACGAAGAATAAAAAATCAGAGTTCCATAAATATTTGTGAGTACAATTTTTAGCAATTCCCTTAGCTTATGTTGCTACAAATGCTATTATATTATTAATAGGAGTACAGAGAAGTGAAATGTATGTTTCTCTGGGTCACTAAATCTTAAAATTTCTCAATGAATCACAATTACAGAAACACTTGTCCTATACTGTGGGGCTGCACCACTCTGAAATGGTATGTTAAATTGTTATACACACACACAGACAAAACACACACACAAAAGTAGAAAAGGGACTAGTTGGGATAAAGAAAGGGGACAGTGGGAGGGAAGGAGACAAGATAAAGCCATAGGAGGGGGATTATAATCAAATGGCATTAATCTCATGTATAAAAATTGCCAACAAGTGAATTTTTAAAACTTGTTACCCCAATTTCTTTAACAATAGTCTAGTAATACAAGTGGAGTATTGTGCTTTAGAGTCAAATGTCCTCCACATGCCCATGTGTTTCACTCAGTCTCCAGCTAGTGGCTCTGACTGAGGAGGCTGTGGAACCTTTCAGAAGGAGCCCTGGCTGGATAACACAGGGTAGGGAGGGGCAGATATTGGGTTATAGCCTGAATCAGCTTCCAGCTGAGCTTTCTGCTTTCTGACTACTGCTGTACTATAACCAAGTGCTTCAAGTTCCTTCTCCCACAGCCACAGCCACCGGGCCATTCCCTCCACCTTACCTTCTCTGCCACGATGGACTACTGTATCCCTGGAATCCTGAGCCAAAATAAATCCTTCCTTTCTTCAGTGTTTCTGTGAAGTATTCTGCCACAGCAAAGAGACAGTGACTAGTGTGGAAGACAGAATCAGTAAAGTCGGGTTGTTGCCATATAATCTGACCATGTAGTTCACAGGCCTTTGAGACTGGTTTGGGGGAAGATAATGTAAGAGCTTGGAGATACAGAGATTAATCCCACCATTCTAGTGGGAGTAGGGAAGACCAAAATGTTGATAGAAATGCAAAAAGTGAAGGCTTGGTCCATGTGATTTCAGAGAGGAACTTTTTTATTATTAGTATTAGGAATTGAGCTAGGAACCATTTATGTTGCATTTTGGAAAAGCATCTAGCTATATTCTGTCCCTCATTCTGAAATTTTTCTTTTTTCTTTCTTTCTTTCTTTCTTTTTTTTTTTTAGTTTTTCGAGGTAGGCTCTCACTTTGGTTCAGGCTGACCTGGAATTCACTATGTAGTCTCAGGGTGGCCTCGAACTCTCGGTGATCCTCCTACCTCTGCCTCCCGAGTGCTGGGATTAAAGGCGTGCGCCACCACGCCCGGCTTCATTCTCAATTTTTTTTTTAATTTTTTTTTGTTCATTTTTATTTATTTATTGGAGAGTGACAGAGAGAGAGAGGAAGCTAGAGAGAGAGAGAGAGAATGGGCACGCCAGGGCTTCCAGCCACTGCAAACGAACTCCAGATGCATGCGCCCCCTTGTGCATCTGGCTAACGTGGGTCCTGGGGAATCGAGCCTTGAACCGGGGTCCTTAGGCTTCACAGGCAAGCGCTTAACTGCTAAGCCATCTCTCCAGCCCCATTCTCAAATTTTAAGAAATATTATTTCAAAAATAATGGGCTAATTTATTTTTGGCAGAGAAAATTTCATGACAGCACAGCATACAGGCTATGGGATGGTTATTTCTGCATTTAGCTAAGTTTGTAATGAGAATTCTGAACCAACAGTAGAAAACAGAGAGGTTACATATGGAGTTTGCTGAGAAAAGGAACACAGTAAAGGTAAAGTTACAGACAAAGCAGCTTTGGCAGCAATGACTGCTGAAGAGATTGGCATGATTAAAGAATAAATTCACACTCTGCAGCATGACAAAAGGAATTGTGACTTGAGGGCAAGACCCTACTCATGGAAAGCTTCAGGGTATACTGCTCTAACAAGACAGCCTAGGGAAATACTTCCCCTGGTTCAGCCCTGCAGGCACACGGACAATTTTGCATTTGTGGTGACAGGGTGCCAGACTTCACCTCAAGCTGGCAATAAAGCTGGCAGCAGCATCCATGAAGTGCGGATTTTATAGACATGCAAAATGCAACAGTGAGGATGACAATGAGAACCATGGTTCCAAAAAGCCAGTGGTAAACTGGGCATGGTGGCGCACTCCTTTAATCCCAGCACTCAGGAGGCAGAGGTAGGAGGATTGCCATGAGTTCGAGGCTACCCTGAGACTACATAGTTAATTCCAAGTCAGCCTGGGCCAGAGAGAGACCCTACACGAAAAAAAAAAAAAAAAAAAGGCAGTGGTGCCAAGGAATGGAGAGCAGTGTCATATCCCTACAAGAAGTCCCTAAGCAGATATTGCATGAATCTCTGATGGTGAAACTTAAGTTGTAATGCAGACTCCGAGATACTAGGGATGCCAGGAATGTGGACTATCTGCCAAGGAGAACTACTGGCCCTGAGTGGAGCTGCCACAAATCAAGCCCATGTCTGCTATAGGCTCCAGAGCAGCAGCAGTATAGTGACCAAGGCATTTGATAACATCATGGGCACGAGGTACAAGAAATAGAGCTGCAGAGCTTGGTGTTTTCCTTACTGAGTTCTGGCCTTGTTTTGGTCCAGTTGTTTTGCCCTCATTCTTTGCTTTGGGAATAGCAATGTTCATTCTATCTCATTTAATTTTGGAAGAGTATAAGGACTTCTTTGTTGTTTGTTTGTTTGTTTTAATTCTTGTTTAATGGGACTCACAGTTAAGACTGCCTGATACTCAAAAGAGACTTGGGGATTTTGAGCATTACCAGGGACTTTTGTACTTACACAAAATGCTTTTGGACTATGGGATGGACATAAGACAATAAGAAACAGCATCCAAATGGTATGATTTGCTTGTAATGTACACCCCATAACTTCACGTATTTGAACACTTGGTCCCCAGATGGTGGCACTGTTTGGGGAGTTTGTAGAAGCTTTTTGAAGTGAATCCTGGTGAGCAAAAGTAAGCCAGTAGGAGCAGACTTTGGGTTACAGGCCAGCCTTGCTTCCAGGTGAACTCTGCTTCCTGACTGCTGTCATGATGTAATCAGCTGCAATCTGTCCCCGCCACCATGTCTTCCCTGTCATTATGGATGGCATCCCTGCCACAGTGCAGAATAAGTACTTCTTCCCTTAAGTTGTTTCTATTAGATATTCAGTCACAACAATAAGAAAAGTAACTATGTAGTGCACAGGTAGTTCTCATCACCTGCAGTATAATTACAATCTGGGGCTTCCTGTGCCCCAGATTAAATTACAAACAGATTATTACAATACTATCCATGTAAAAGCCTTAATTTAGAAGTTTTATTACAGAATCAGAAACAGAACTTAAAATTATTTTGCCTTTACTATATTAAAATTATTTTTAATGAATCTAAAATATAAAAAGATTGCATTATCGAAGAAATTTTCATATAGCTTGTTTTTACTTTTGTAAGTACAATATCTCAGAGATGAAAGGGCAATAAAATATCACATAAGGAAATCCATATGTAGCCTAATAAGATATAATTATTTTCTGTCCCAAGTTCTGTCACTATAAAAAAAAAAACTGGGTGCTTTTCTATACCTATGTTTCCCTAGTATCCATGTAAACCAATGATTTGCAGTTAAAAATAAATATTAAGGAAACTGGGGCTGGAGAGATGGCTTAGTGGTTAAGGCATTTGCCTGTGAAGCCAAAGGACCTATGTTCTACTCCCCAGGACCCATGTAAGCCAGATGCACAAGAAGCACATGTGTCTGGAGTTGGTTTGCAGTGACTAAAGGCCCTGGCATGCCCATTCTCCCTGTGTCTCTCTTCTCTCTATCTCTCTCTGTGCTTGCAAATAAATAAATAAAATTTATTTTAAAAATTAAGGAAACTGTGATGTACGTTACAAAGGTAAAAGCTAATCTTGACTATGATAGTAAATCAGAAAACACATCAAAGTCCTCACTGTTTTCAATAATGTGTGGAACTTGGAAACTACATGTGTTCTGTCATGATTTCTAGCACCAGCAAAAAGACCTATGAGACCAAGCCTATAGTAAAACACAAGCAAGGGACACAGAGGCATTATAATTCAAACACAGATATTCTCAGTATATGCATGCATAAATGCAGCAAACAATATTAAGGCCATAGCTTCTGTTGTTATGGATCCAAATAATGATGAAGTGCTAAGATTTTCCTTGATGAAAATTGCAAGATGTCATAGATACAATTTCCCCAAATGACAAAGAAATGGAATGATAGAAGCCATGATTATAGATTTCAAGTATGTAGTTTAGTTCATAAGACTGACATAAATAATTCAATTTTGAAATTGAAAGCTTAACATTCACAACACTGTCAGTTACACTGCTGAGCCAGGATAGGAGAGAGGAAATTGCCTAAGGAGAGGCTCAGAAAAATATGGAGGAATGTAGCATGACAAACACACATATAGCTGATTCAAACCTCCAGACAGGAACGTTAAGAACAGAGAGGCTGTGCAAAGGAAATACTTGACACCTTTACTGCTTGTTCACATAGTAAAGCTGGCTGTGCAGATTAAAATAAGACAGCCAGGAAGCTGGGTTCCTCACCTCAGCACTCACCTTTTCTACATTCACTCTCGTGCTTTATAGCACACTCTTAAATATCCAGGGGCCATTGGATCCACTCATCAAGATACGTTGTGGGAATAGGAAGATATTGTCTTATAATTTTTCTGATTGATGTCAACTCACATTGCACCTCTTCACTGCAAAATATCCCATACCACTTTCAATCAATTGTTCTGCCACGTTTTCCAGTATGGAAAGCTAGTTTTTTGGGTTGTTTGTTTGTTTGTTTGTGGGGGATAGTGTTTTTATATTTATTTATTTACTTATTTATTCATTCATTTATTTATTTTGTTTTTTTGAGGTAGAGGATCACTCTAACCCAGGCTGACCAAGAATCTACTATGTAGTCTCAGGGTAGCCTTGAACTTATGGTCATCCTCCTACCTCTGCCCCTCAAGTGTTGGGATTAAAGGTGTGCACCACCACGCCTGGCTGGAAAGCTGGTTTTTAAATGATGTTTATTGCCACTCCTAGAAAAAATGGATATTTACATAGTTAAATGCAGATATTCAAACTTCCACCCAAGGGAATGAATCTATTGTGATAAAATTCCAGATATAGAAACATGCTGTTAGAGAGAGTATTTGTAACTTTTTCCTGCTCCCCATACATAAGTGTGGGACCAACACATAGCCCCGTGGAGTTACAGATCTGCCTTTCTTCCTTACTTTTTTATGCCTTAAACATTATGCATCTGTGTGGAATGTCTTGCTGAATTCCTGAAGAGTTGGTGTTAAAATCCTTTTTTGCTTTACTGAGAGATGCTATTTCTATCTCTAATTACTCATCCAAGAAAGAAACATCTGTTGTTGCTCATTCCCATTTTCTTCTCACTTCCTTACAGCCTTTATGTATTTTCAAAGTATCTTGGATTATGTTGCTACATTTTTCTAATATTTTTTACAGAAATGAATAAGAGTTGCTTTAAAAACCAGAATTGAACCACAGAGCATCCAGGCAACAAGCAGTGAGACCACCTCACAAATTTCATTTATTTTTTCCTTTCCTCTCTTGGTTTTTGTATTATATCATTACCTTTCTGCTTCACTTAAAAATATTCACCTATAATTTAAGCCTTAAAATGTGAGAATAGATATGAATTTTATACCATTTAAACTAGAGCATGATAAACTTAACACCATGTTTTCACCTAAGTTCTGTATTTTCAATTCTGGGAGAATTCTGTAAGATTCACTCCTGTTGGTAAAGGCTACCATTATTTCATTTTAATATGCTATTGTTAGAGAAAGTATATAACACATAATGGGCTCACTAATATTGCTTTTTGCCATTTTATCAAAGTATAATGTAGGACCAGTTTCATAAAACATCATTAGAAGACAGCTTGGCTATCTGTTATTGGCTCCAGATCATTGATCTGTTTTCAGTGGTTCCTCCTAGTTGCTAAGATTAGCTTTCTTACTGAATTAGTCTGATATTTTCACAGAAAACTATATGGGTTTTGCATTGCCAGACATTTAAGAATCTCTACATCTCAGCCTCCATATACTTATCCAAATATATATTCTGGCATTTCTTTATATAGACTTTTACTTAAATTAATGAATTTTCATCTATTAAATGTCCTTTAAATGTACCATTGGGCTGTTTCATTCATGTTAACAACAGTTGTTTGAAGTGAAATTTACCCCCAATGTAATGAATAGATACTACATGTAGCAATTTGATGAATGTGAAAATAGGTATGCACCCATGAAACCTCACATCAGTGGAACTATGTACCATTTGCACCACCTCAGAACTGAAACCATGCCCTGTCTGTCATCTCCCACACTTCAAAGGCAGAGAGTGCTCTGATTTCTAGACTCATTCATATACAGGACTGTCTATTATTTTTTAATTTATTTTTACTATATATATATATATATATACCCTTTTCACCTTGTCCCTACCCCTGTTACCCTGGGGACCCTCCTCAGTGGAATTATGTTATTCACTGTGGGGTAATGACCTCAGACTATCCCAGGGGGGTAGGGGAGTAGGGACTGTGCCTCAGGGTATTCCTATCCTCTCTGTGGCTCTTGTAATCTTCATGCACCTTCTTCTATAATGTTCCCTGTGGTGGTTTGATTCAGATGTCCCCCATAAACTTACCTGTTCTGACTGCTAAGTCCTTAGCTGGTGGCAACTTGGGAACTGGAGTATCCTGGAGGCAGTGTATTGTTTGGGGCAGGCTAATGGGTGTTAGAGCCAGCTTCCCCTTGCCAGAGTTTGGCACACACTCCTGCTGCTGTTGTCTAACTGATGTTGGCCAGGAGGTTATGTCCACCCTCTGCTCATGCCATCATATTCTCCTACCATCACAGAGCTTCCCCTCAAGGCTGTACGCCAAAATAAACCCTTTCCTCCAACAAGTTGCTCACATTCGGGTGTTTTCTACCAGCAACACAAACCTAACTGCAACATTTGCTGAGGCATGGCCAGCCTGTTGGAGGTCTGACTTAGCGCTGAGTTCTCTATTGCCTCTGGATTTCTGTTTTGATAAGGCTTAATTGATCAGCACATTTGTCATCATTGCCCTGGAACTGTTCTTCAGGATAGCAGTAAGAACCGTATTCATGTCACTACTTTCTCTGCAGTTTTTCCCAGGCTTTTGCAAATATGGTAGAAGTGGCATATCTTGTGGTTGACAGTTGACTATCTTCATGTATTATCAATGAATCTTGGTTCTTTTCCATTTTTTCTGCCATCAGTAAAATAAAGTAGATTCTCCAAACAAGTGTGAGAGCGAGCACCTTGTGTTACAGGTGGGGGGGGGGGTGTTCAAAGTTATTTGAGAGGGATTTTTGTTTTTGTTTTTGTTTTGTTTGTTAAGTTTTATGCACAAGCCCACTCTTCTTCTCCATAGAGCAGGGAGGGCTTCTTTATGAAGTCTGAATTTCCATACTGTTGCAGTCAGGTTCGCATTGCTGGCAGAAATCACCCAACCAAGAGCAGCTTGTGGGATAAAATGTTTATTTTTGCTTACAGACTCAAGGGGAAGCTCTATAATGGCAGGGGAAAATGACGACATGAGTAGAGGGTGGACATCCCTCGTCATCATAAGGTGGACAACAGCACTAGGAGGCTGTGCCAAACACTGGCATGGGTAAACTGGCTATAACACCAATAAGCCTACCCCCAGCAATACACCACCTGCAGGAGGCTTTAATTTCCAGTTGCCACCAGATGGGGAGACTAGCATTCAGTATTCCTGAATCAAACCATCACACATACCATGGTATTCTGACTTGGTTTCTAGTACCAGATATGAGTTCTCACCTAGTGAATGGGCCTCATCTCTAATCAGAAAACAGTTGGTTACAAACAGAGACTGCATGCCACTATTGCACAAATTCGCACTTCTTGACAAGCTGGCTGATTTTGTATTCTGCTTATTTGTGCTGTTGGTGACCAGCAGCTCCCACAGGGCTTTCCAGCACTGAGGGCTAGCCAGGTGGGAGCCAGTTTCCCTTTTGGTTCCAGCATGATATTCCAATGTCCCGTGACTGCAGCATGTGGTATCTTCAGTAATAGGGGCTTTCCTTCTTGTTCTTTCAGGTAATCAATGTTTTGCAATAGCCAACATTGTTTTGGGAACCTCATATATCTCTCTGTCCAACCGCTTTCTGCACGGGGCAATCCAATTCTGAGCCTGGGATTTACTGGCCAGAGTCCATGGTTTTAAGGTTAAGCTTTTTTTTTAACACTCTGTCTGGACTGTCCTCCATCCCCCTTTATTGGTGTACTGTCCATTCTTAAACTTTGAATCAATGGTATCATGCTATTTATTACTATGCTCTTTAGGGTGTGGTGTTTCTCCTTAACACTGTTTTTTGAGGTATATCTGTGCAATTTCCTATGTTAAGTCTATTTTAACATTCTATTAATTTACACTCTATTGTATAAATTTAAAACAACTAGTTCATTGATTCTTACATTTGATAGCTACTTGGGCTAATTTCAATTTAGAGCTTGACAGTAAAAGTTTAACAACTATACTTATTCATTGACATTTTCAATGAAATTATTGTCAAAATAACATGCTTTTAAGGGTAAATATGACCTTAATATATTATAAGCATGTGTAAAATATTCTAATGCAACCCATTATTTTGTAAAATTAATATAGGCTAATAAAAATGAAAGAAAACAATGGTCTTTTTCCCACAATAAACTCCTTTAAAGTCAACTGTACTAGGGTGTCTTTCTTTTTTATTTATTTTATTTTATTTTTTTAGAGAGAGAGCAAGAGAGAGACCAACAGAGGGAGAGAATTGGCATGCCAGGGCCTGAGCCAGTGAAATTGAACCCCAGATGCTTGTGTCACCTAGTGGGCCTGTGTGAGCTTTCACTTGCCTCACCTTTGTGCATCTGGCTAATGTGGGATCTGAAAGGATGGATCCTTAGGCTTCTCAGGCAAGTGCTTTAACCACAAAGCCATCTCTCCAGCCCTCTTTCATTTTTTAAAAATGTATTAAACTTTTATTTATTTATGAGACAGAGGGAGAAAAAAAGAGAGAGAGAGAATGGGCATACCAGGACTTCTAGCCATAACCCTCTAGGATGTCTTTCTTGATGACACTAGAACTCAGTGAGGTCTCTCTTGCTTTACCTCTACTGTTTATATGGCTTATTAGTATGCTATAGTACAATATTCTGTTTTATTACTTATTTTTTGATGTACCTGTTTCTTGGATTGTTGTTGTTGTTAGCATTTTGAAACAGGATCTTGATATGTAGAACATACTGGCTTCAAACTCGTGGATCTCATACAGAGAATTATGTGGTTTGTACATCTTTAAATAAAAATCAGTATTAGTTTATCTCCAGCACTGAATAAAAGTAAATGTGGTGGCTCATGCCTAGAATACCAGCACTCTGGGAGTGGAAGCAGACGGATGAAAAGTTCAGGTTCATCCTTGGTGTTGCAATGATCTTCTCTTTGCTGGACCAACTCCCAACCAGAAACAGCTTATTGGAGGAAAGAGTTTATTTCAGGCATTAATGATGGAAGAAGCTGGCTCACTTCCAAAGATCCAAGCAGACAGACCCCATCAACAACCAGGACCATAAAATTGACAGAGGTCCAACTGCTCCCCACATACTTTGGTTCCGGACTTAATTTTGCCCCAGTGACATCTCTTTCCCAATAGGGCACCACCTACTGCAGACTCAAGTTGCAAGCCTGAGTCTATGGGGTCATACATTCAAACCACCACCCTTGGCTATTAGGAAGCCAGCCCACACCCATGACACCTTGTTTCAAAAAATAAAATAACATAAAACACAATAAAAATAAAAGTATCTATTCCTCTGCAATACTAGTATTTAACCTAGTACAATTCATAACTTTGTTCAAAACTATGAAGGTCCTAAGGTAGGGTGGTTGGAATGAAAATATTGCAGCAGTGAAAGGCTCCCCTGAGAACAATATGAAACCCAAGAGTAAATACAAAAGTTGTATTCTGAACAGTATCAGAAAAAATCAGGTATTAAAACCTATAAAGAAGAGAACACTGTCAAAGTAATTCTAGGATGTATGGCCATTCTTACTGGAAGAGTTTTTGCAAGTCCTGAGTGCTGGCCGGAGGTGAATGTAAACTGGGTGTGAGCAGAGAGTAGCAAGCCTCAAGACAGACACAGCCTAGCAATAGCATTCATGTGGGCAGGTGTCTAAGCTCAAAATAATGAGAAAATTAAATGAATAAACAATATATATTAGAAAACGGAATTTACTAATGGTGCTAAAAGAATGTTTCACTAATGACCAGGGTCCTCTAGCCACAAGGCCACAGGCAAACACTTTGAAAAAAATAGTCACTTGTCCCAAGTGATAGAAACAAGGGCCCAAAGGAAAAGGCCTCTTAAATAGCAAAAAGGAAAAGAAATTTAAAAAAAACCTGAGCAAAATGTCTATTTCTTGCTACTGAGAATACGAGACTCTGCCACCCTTCCACAGATAGCTTGAGAGATTTCTTGTGGTTGGAATGAGTGAAAACCAGTGAAAAGCTGAGCTTGTAAAACTGCATCATCAGATCATCATTCTGTCTAATATGTATTCAGCGCTATTCTATCACCACAGAGAAGAGGCATTCTCTCAGTGTGGAGTAAATGCCTCTTGAATCCAATACAGACTGTTATTAATGTCTAGCATTAAGTCAAAATATATGTTCAATGCCAAGATACAAACTTTATGAAGAATTGCCAAGATTAAAAAAGAACTCAGTACGA
Source organism: Dipus sagitta (assembly GCA_036346955.1). Taxonomy (NCBI): domain Eukaryota; kingdom Metazoa; phylum Chordata; class Mammalia; order Rodentia; family Dipodidae; genus Dipus; species Dipus sagitta. The sequence goes on from CM070774.1 coordinate 55,111,507, forward strand.
AGAAACCTGTTAGGGTTCATGCATTTTAGTTATCTAAAATCATTTTTAAAAGACAATTGGTTAAATATAGGGGAATATATTTAATTTTCACATTCCTATATTACCTCATCATCCATTTTGAACGCAAGTCATATTTTCTCATAAAAGAAGCTGGGCTCAGGGAACTTAGATAATTTCCAGTTCCATATCTTCTCTTATTTCTTCAACTAGTCTACCCAGATACCAGTCTTACACATCTTCCTGGTTTCTACCTCTACATGGAACAGCTCAATACAACCTACATGGCCGGCTCCCCTGATCTTACATCCCTCATTGATTGAGACCTTGAGCCACAGTGACTTCTTTCCAGTCACTGGAACATGGGATCACTTATTTTAGCCTATCAGAAATGATTCTCTGTGAAAAACATATTTGAATATCATTAGAAACTCACACAGCAGTCCCCACATAGTTGGCACTTCACTTTCTGTGACTTCAGTTTCCCATGCTCTAACATAGCCAGAAATATTTAATGAAATGTTCTAAAAACAAATAATTCACAAAGTGCCATTCTGAATGGTATGATTAAATGTCATACCATCCCAGCCCACCCCTCCCCACTCATATGACATTAATCATCCCTCCACCCACATATCCACACTTTCTACTTGCCCATTAATGACTTAGTACCATCTTGATTATCAGCTCAACTGTGATGGCGTGGCAGAGCTTGGGTCTAAGTGGCCAGTAAGGTACAGCCTATGCTGCCATGCAATGTTTGTGCCATAACTTCATCACATATGCACAGTATCATTATTCATCACCAGGAGGTGATTACAGTATAATATAGAAATATGAGAGAAAGCACATTCACTTAACTTTCACTATAGTGTGTTATGTTTTATTTTATTAGTATTCTTAATCTCTTACATTTTCAAATTTTTAACTTAAATTTATCATAGGTATGCTTGTGTAGGAACCAAAAAGATGCATATAAGGTTCAGAACCCTCCATAGTTTTAGACATCCACTGGGAGGGTCTTGAAATACATTTTATTGAATAAGGGAGGACTACTACAGTGCAACTGGCCCACAGGCCTGTCATTCTCTTTTCTCTCTATGCATTCTTGACTTTGACTTGTGTGGTCTCTAAGTACCCCATATGAATTTAAGTGATAAAGCCTTTCTTGTCAGATTATATAATTCTCATAATCATTAAAGGAATACTTTTCCTATTAAAAATGCTAAATTGCAACATAGAGAATATAGGAAGAGAAATAATTTACTACAGAACTTCAATCTTTAAAAGAGAGCAAAAGGGCTGGAGAGATTGCCTGTGAAGTTTATGTACCCAAGTTCAATTCCTCAGTACCCACATAAGCCATATGCACAAGGTGGCACATGCATTCATTTGCAGTTGCTGGAGGCCCTTCTGCACCCATTCTTTCCTCCACCCTGTCTGCCTCTTCCTCTCATAAATAAATAAATAAATGCTTTTTAAAAAGAAGAGTTTAGTATTTAAAAACTATGTGGTATTAATAGCTTTTTAGTAACTAGAAGCACTGCTCTAAAGTAAAAGTTGGATATAGCAATAGAAGGCATAGTTATCCATAATGGAAAAGCAAGCTATACAAACTGCTCCAACAAAAGTATGCCAGTCTGATTTCTATGTCATAAAACCACCTGAGGTGGGGAAGTTTATAAGGAAAAGAGGTTCATTTAGCTCCTTGATTGCACCACTTGTTTGGCCTCTGATGAGGGCCCTCATCTGCATCATAGTGACAGGATGGCATCACAAGGTAGAAGCACAGCTCAGAGAGGTCACCTGAGCCGAGAGGAAGTGGACTGGAGTGCAGCCATTCTCCCATAGCAAGCCGTCCCTGGCAGGAACTACTCCAGCCCTTCAATACCACCATACCAGGAGTCAAGTTTTTTTTTTAATTTATTTATTTTTTTATTAATTAGTTTTGTATTCAGAAAATACAGTCCGTTTAGTACCATTATTAGGCTCATCCGTGTCCTACCCCCTCCCCTTGGCCCCTCCTTGTTGAGGTATATGGGACATGCATTGTGGAGTTAGCCCACAGTTATGGGTAAGATAAATGTCTCTGCATATCATGACCCAACATGTGGCTCTGACATTCTTTCTGCCCTCTCTTCCGCAAAATTTCCCTGAGCCATGTTGTGTTCATTTTTGGTCTGCTTCAGTGATGAGGTGTTGGGGGTCTCTGAGGCTCTGGATCTCTGACTTGGTAGGAGTTGATTTTTCTCTGTGTTGATCTCCTTCCCCCTTCTGCTGGTATCTGGTTCATCAGGAAAACAGCGCCCTTGTTTGTTTCGCCAATTTTTCTTAGTTTCAGCCGGGTCCCTTTTGAGGTATGATGGGGTGGCTCTTTCCTTAGGATCTACATCTATCTGAAAGAGAGAAGCAGATTCTCCAACGGAGAGTAAGTTAGCACCAGGACAAATGAGATAACCCTTACTTTTTTTAATAGAGAATTTAATAGGTGTAGGCCCTCTTGTAGCCCATGATTGATGGTAGCTTGATATTGGAGAGTGGGCTTATGTTTGGATATGGTTCTGACTTGTTTCCCAGCTCCAGCTATGGGTCCCATACCCCTGAGGAGATCAGTTAGCCAAATTGAGAGCAGTTGGTTCCCCACCATGGCTGTGTGCCACTATTGCACTTGTGTGGGCATCACAACAAGTTATTTGCTGCTAAGTAGTTTAGACCATGAGTTGCTTAGATAGATATTGGTCAATTTCCCCCAGTCGCCCATGGAGCACCTTCTGGCACTAGACGCACTGACTGTATGGGGACTGACTCTCTTCCAACTTCCAGCCATGCCATTCCATTTTGCATGTCAACCACATAAGGTGTCTTCAGCAGTAGGGTCTTACCACTAACCTTTGGTGGGTCATCAAGTACTCTGACAGAAATCTGTCTCTCTTTTAGGAAACCTTGTAGGTCTCTCTGATCAAAAGCTCATTGTGGATGATAGCCCCATGCTGGTACTGGGAGTTACAGGTCAGTGCCCACTAAGAAAAGGAGGAAAAAGATAACTAATATACAAGAGTTAGAGAGAAGAGAGGGAGAGAGATAGAGAGAGGGAGAGGGAGGGAGGGAAGATGTAGAAGATTAAGGTTAGTCTTGATCCTACCCTCTTCAGTGTCTTATGGTTCAGATGTTCCCTGTAAGGGCCTGGTGAATGTTCAGCCATTTGGTCTGCCTTTTTGGAAGTAGAAAATTATGGTATCATTGCCGTTTGGGTCTAGATTTGTGTTTCCCACCCCTTCGATGACCTCCTCTCCCTCCCCATCCATCCTAGTGTCTAGTCCACGAGATGCTTACTGGGTATGTAAGGTATCTAGTCAAGTTTTAAACACAGAATCCTTTGAGGGCACCTCATCCAACCCATAGATCATACAGACATAAAAGAAAAGTATATAAGATACATGTTAGCTGCAGTGAGAATGTGTAAATATTTATCACATATGATTTGTAGTTCCATATGTACAAAAGTTAGAATAAGAAAGAAACAATATTTAAAGTGTTAATAGCTGATGTATTGTATTAATACCCAAATTCCAGAAGTACTGCAATTCCAAGACAGGTTCATATAAAGGAAAACACAAATACCACAAAGATTCTGGAAAATTAAATCCAAACTGTTAAAAAGCATCAAGATATAACACAAGAGGCAACAATTAAAGTGACATCTAACTTCCTCTGAGAAATTGTAGATGCCACAAGACAATGAAGCAGAATCTCAGAACTAGAAAAAAACAGATACTAACAAAGACTTTTCTACAGAGAGAACAGGCTGAACTCACTGTTAGAAAAAAAAAGAGAATTAATTTTTATAAAACATACACAGATGATTTTGTCAGGTAGAAGGAAAATAACCCCAGAAAAAAATCACAAAAATTCAAATAAATGCAGTATACCAAAAGAATAAATATGAAAGTTAATATAAATGAATATTGTAGATGCAAAATAAAATAATGGCCTAGGAGTTTAAGATATATATAGAATCTAGAAACAATCTAATAACACAAAAATTGGAATGTTAAATAAAACACACTTGCCTTTTGAAAACTGTTCAAATTGAGTTTTAAGAGACATACATAACTCTTCAGTTTATAGTCCAATGCATATCTATATTTGTTTACATGTTATAATCATCACTACAATTTAAACATGGAAATTTCCAGAATGGTAGCCTGCTTCCCATGTCTCTGCTATCATTCATACTTTTTTCATCCATTGTTGGTTTACTATTTCTGAAATTACGTATGCATAAAATCCAAGAGTGAATGCTGTTTTTTTAATTTAAAATTCTTTAAAAGGTTATCCTCTTATATCACCTCTCCTCTGCCCCTACCCCACTGAAGGGTCCTCCTCAGTGGGCTTATTGGTATTCACTGTGCAGTCATGAGGGCCTCAGTCAGTCTCTGTGGGCTGTAGTCGGGAGATGTGCCTCACGATAATCCTTCCCACCCACCCATGGCTCTTACAACTCCTTTTTTAGTGTTCCTGGAGCAATGTTGAGCATGTTAGAAATCTGATTTAGTATTGAGTTCTCTGTAGCCTCTGAGTTTCTGCTTTGATGTGTTTTGACTGAGCACAGTGTCTGTCACCATCTCCTTGTAGCTGGTTGTCTGGGTAGGAGTGAGGGCAGTATTCATGTAGCTACTTTCTCTGCAATGTCTCCTGGGCCCTGGCAGATGTGTCAGAGGTGATATCTCATGGTAGATATTCAGCTGTCCTTTTTTTTTTTTTTTATCATCTAGATGGTTCTCCAGATCTCTCCAGTACTCCTCCCATCTGTAAAAACAAATAGATTCTCCAACCAAGAGTGAGAGTAGTTTGGATTAACTCTGTTAAGTCAATGGAGACTTCTCTCTGGAGTCCACTAAGCAGACCTTATGTCCAATCCCAGAACAGATGCTACTCACATAGGCTGTATGCCATCATTGCAGCAGTGTGCACTTCTTGCCCAGCTGGTTGACTTCATAACTTGCACTATCTCCTGCTTATTCACACTGTAGGTGACCAATATATATATAAAATACTCCAGCAAATCCTGTAGCACTTTCTAGCACTATGAGAGCTAGCCAGGAGGGAACCGGCTTCATTCAGTTCCAGCATGGCCTATCATGGGTGCTGTTTTATGCTTATCTTTTTTCATAATGAAGCCTGAGTATTAACCCCTTACTGTATGAAACAGTAGTTCACTCTTTTATAGAAATAGGAAGCATTCCATTGAATGAACATTATATGATATATGAATATTACCTAATCATTGCATCATAAACAGGACTACTCTGAACAGTTTTTACTTCTGATAAATATATGCTCTCACTTCTTTGATACATATGTAAGAGTAAAATTGCTGAATTATCCACAGCTATAAATAGAGCTTTAGCTTTAGATCAAGGTTTTCAAAGTAGTTGTGGCTACTTATTCCACATCCACTTCAATTGCTCCATTTCATGACCATCTTTTGGAAGTTTCAGTCTCAAATTTCAACTACTTTAATAAGTGCATAGTGATAACCTCATTATGGTATTTTTTTAAAGAATAACACTGAATTTTTCCCTCTGTTTCTGGACATTTGTGGGTTTTTGAGGTGCCTATTTAAGATGTTTCTCCCTCCTTGAGATAGGATTTCGTCATTCTTCTTAATGTACATGACACATGCAATCTACATAATTATTTTTTCATCCAGACTATAGCTTTCCACATCATTCCTTTAGAAATTTGGCCACTATAAGGAATGAACTTAAATTTCTTCACAAAGGATATTTAGGTGTGAGAGTCTATATCAGGGAAACAGAAATTTAGAAACAATGCACTTCATTTTTTATTCAGTTGTTATGACTAAGTGAATGTATACTTACTAAAATGAACTTGGACATTTACTAATTTATGTAACAGGGTGTCAAATGCTGATAGATATAAGAGAAGTAATTTAAATTTTAAAATAATGGATCAAAGATCAAATGGCTACTGAGACAGAGTCTAAGATTTAGAGATACAACTAAGAAATAAAGATGCTGGTAAAATAAGGAATGTGTGACCCATTTTAACAGAGCGCCCATGAACACAGTTCAGCCATTTGTTGCCAAGCTATAATTATTTTATTAAATCATTTTTTTATATTTTACTAGGACATATATTTTATATATGTCCCAGATTCGTTGGTAAAGATATTTTTAAAAAGTATTTTGGAAAGATTACTTAGTGGTTAAGGTGCTTGCTTACAAAGCCTAACAACCCAGGTTCAATTCCCCAGTACCCACATAAGACCAGATGCACAAAGTGACTCAGACATCCTGAGTTCATTTGCAGTGGCTAAAGGCCCTGGAGCCCCCATTCTCCCTCTCTTCCCTCTCTCTCTCTCTCCCTCCCTCCCTCCCTCCCTCCTTTCTTTCATCTCTCTCTACTTTCAAATAAATAAATAAAGCTATTTAAAAATACTTTTGTTTATTATATACAAGCAGGGGAGAGAAGAATGGACATGCCAGGGCCTCTTGCCACTGATGAATGCATCACTTTGTGTATCTGGCTTTACCTGGGTACTGGGGAATCAAACTTGGACTAGCAGGCTTTGCAAGCAAGGGCCTCTGACTGTGGAGCCACTTCCCCAGATCCTTAGATCTGTTTTTTATGTTAATTACCAATTTCCATGCAAAATTCTTTAGATTACTCAAAAAATTCAACAGAAAAAAATCACATAAAAATAAGTTATATCTCATTCATGTACCATAAATTTATAGTCTTTGATTTAATTATATATCATGGAATAACTTAAAACACAGAATGGTAAATAAAATAGTTCTACTCCAAATATATTCATATCTCAAATGTACAGAACCTTCAAATAGGTTATGTTGCAAGCCAGAGACAGTTAAAGTTGCTAATAACTAGTCTTAAAATAAATAGAATATCCAAGTGGGACCAATATAACCACAAGGGTCCTTAAGTGAGAAAGATGCAGTCAAAAGTACTGATGTGGCATAATACAATATTTGGGCAATGTGAGTTTTGAAAACAGAGGAAAGGATCCACAAATTGAGGTACTCTCTAGAATATGAAGAAGTCAGGGAAATAGATTCTCCTCTACTTCCTCTAGAAAGAAATAAAATTCTACCAACACCTGGGCTTTTTGTCCTTTTTTCTTTCTTTCTTTCTTTCTTTCTTTCTTTCTTTCTTTCTTTCTTTCTTTCCTATTTTTTTTTTTTTTGAGGTGTGGTCTCACTCTAGCCCAGACTGACCTGGCACTCACTCTGTTGACCCAGGTTGGCCTCAAGTTCACTGTAATCGTCCTATCTCTGCCTCCCTAGTGCTGGGATTAAAGGTGTGTGCCACCACCCGTGGACTAAATATTTTATTCAGTTGTTTATTTCCGAGAGGACTGTGAAAAAGAGGGGCAGAGAGGGATGAAGAGAGAATCAGGCATGCCAGGGCTTCCTGCCACTGCAAAGAGAAACTCCAGTGCATGCACCACTTTGTGCATCTAGTTTTATGTAGAAACTGGGGAATTGAACCTAGGCCAAGTGTTTTTAACCACTGTGAGCTAGATCAGCTACACCTTAGTTTTAACCAAGCAAGTTCTGAGTTAATATTTTTCATCTCCAGAATACAAGATAACAAGTTTGCAGTAAATCATTAACTGTGTGGTTATCTGTCACAGCAGCACCAATACAGACAAGTCAAAAGAGAAATTTATCCCAAGCTCCATTGAAAACAGTCATTACTCAAGGTAATTTTGTCTAAAACAGATGAGATTTCTCATCTGCCTTATTAGAGGCATGTAGGTATCACATTTTGTGATGTGATGCTAGGTATAAAATAAAATTATTACACATACCCTACTACTTTCTAATTACTTTTTAAATCTCAATTAGCTCCTTCATTGTTTAACAAAATATTACTATAATTAAAGAAATGGTAATCATTATCTAAGTGAAATCTAAAAGCTTATTTTGTATATTACACAATGATTAATATAACAAAGATATATTTAGCAGTCTCTAATTTCAACAACCCATACAGACCTAACATTATCCATACAATCAAATACTTTATGGGGAAAATACTTAAATTTCTACAAAGAAAAACTTCGTATTTATCTGATTCCACAGCCAATGGTTTCAGTTACATAATTTACTCCTAACATAGACATGACATGTTAATTGATAAACTGAATGGTAGTTTCTAATTTAATAGTAGGTGTAATTATTACACCTAGAATTTTAAAAATGTAATTATTTTGTTTGAAACTATTGGGAAGAGGTAGTTAAATTGTCATATTATAAAAGCTGTAACCAGAGTTTATCTCTTGGCTCAAACAATGACTCTCTTCAAGATGTTGAGCAAATTGCCTCCTCACATTACCTTACATTGTTCCTCTTTTCTAAAACTGAAAAAGTAAGGCTTTCATCATGTAAAAGAATCTATTCAGATAAATTAGTAGGTTAATATTTAATGCTTTGATCATCACAGACCCTGTAATGGCTACTGGAAAATTACTTTAAATATTTAATACAATTATGACGAGATACATTTGTTTAAAAAATATTACTATAATTAAAGAAATGATAATCATTATCTAAGAGAAATCTAAAAGCTTATTTTGTATTTTTACACAATGATTAGTATAATAAAGATATATTTAGCTGACTGTAATTTTAATAAATTTTATAACCCATTTGAATTTTATAATTCAATATCAGATTCAGAAATAGTATTGAATACTAGTTAGAAATACAAATAGCTGACAAAATATTATATAGTGGATATTAATTTTTTACATTAAATCATGTGAGTATACAAACTATATATTAAACAAGTGATGACATTATGGAAAATAAGAGCTATTTCACATTGCAACCCAGGGAACGAATCTACCCAAAATACTTCAGTATTTCTTTATGATAACAATAGCCCTTGTTAATGGGCTCAATTTTAATGGACTTTTTATCTTTTCTAACTTGCTAAGTGTCTTTATATCTAAAATTAACATGAAGTTTTTAGTATTCATTTCTTCCTTCAAAGTACAATTTTATCAAATTTATCATATCAGTCAAGGTAGTTTTATACCTTGAAAAAATATAAAATATTTGGTCTTCTCTAGCCTAAAAGGCCTGGAAGTTACAAAGAAAGACCAAAAGAACCCTACAATCATGGTTTGATTCAGGTAAAAGTAGTCTTATGTGCTATGAGTGCTAGGTCCTAAACTAGAGGCAATTTGGAATTTGGAGCCTCCTGGAGGCAGTGCATTGTTGAGGGCAGTCTTATGTGTGTTAGAGCCAGCTTCCCCTTGCCAGTGTTTGACACACTCTCCTGCTGCTGCTGCTGTCCATCTGATGTTGCCCAGGAGATGATGTCCACCCTCTCTACTCATGCCAGTTGTTTTCCCCTACCAACATGGAACTTCCCTTCTAGCATATAAGCAAAAATGCATCCTTTCCTCCCACAATCTGACTTTGGCTGGGTATTTCCTACAAGCAACATGAAGCTGACTGCAACGGTAAAATTAGTACCAAGAGTGGGGTAATTGCTGGGCATTGCAGCTAGAAACCTCACTTGTGTGGCTTTTGGCCTTTTGGGACTGATTTGAGGGAGGAATATGAAAGGATCTGAAACTTTGGCTTAAGATATGCCTAGCAGTGCTGTAAGTACAGCTTGATAGACTCTGGTCACAGTTGAAAGACCTGAATGCAGTAAGGAATATGGACTGTGAGTTTTGGCTTATGAGGGTGAGAAAGAGATCTGTAGAAACCAGGCTAGGAGCAGTTTGCATGAGAGGTTTGCTGCATTCTCCCTGCTTGTGTCCTGAGAACTTGTGCATGGATACACTGCATAGAAATGGACTGGTGTGAGCAGATGGACATGGTACAGAAAGAATTGAAATGTTTGGGCTGAAACTGCTACCTGTTCAGCTGCAGTTGTTTGCAACCATTGAGATTTGGCCAGCTGATCTGCATTGGAATAGCAGAAAGAATGCAAACTCTTTTGAAAGGGTGTAAATGCTGAAGGAGTGTCCTGTTCTTCAAAATGTTCTATATTCCCCCATGGGACTATAAGTAGCCTAGCTGGAGGAGCAGAATTAGAGCTCCAGAGAGTTGTCATTGATTAGAATTCTCAGACTTAGAGAGACTTATTACTGACTAGAGTTGTTGGTCTTGGAGCTATGGAGTTTGATGTTTGCCCTGTTTGTATTAAATCTGGTATTGGCTCAACATTTATTTGCTCTGCCCAATGCCTTCTTTTGCAATATGAATGCTTATTCTGTGCCTTATGGTGCCATATATGTATGTATGTATGTATGTATGTATGTATATATATAGTGAAGTTAAAAGAACTTGGACTATGAGGATGATTGAGCAGCACTGGGAGTTATTGAAAGCTATGAGATCTTTTAAAGGTTGACTGAAGGCACTACTGCATTTTACATCACGTATGGTTATCAGTTTTTGGAGTGAGGGTAGAATGTGGTGGTTTGATTCACGGGTCCCCCATAAACTTATGTGTTCTGAGTGCTAGGGTCCCAGCTGTTATCAACTTGGTGAATTGGAGCCTCCTGGTAGCAGTGTGTTGTTGTAGGCAGGCTTAGGGGTGTTATATCCAGTTCCTGTGTGGCTTTGGCCCTTTGGAGCTGATTTTCAAGAGGAATGTAAAAGAATTTGAAACCTTGGCCTAAAAGAAGCTTTGCAGTGCTGAAAGTACAGTTTGATGGACTTTTCTGGTCACAATTAAAAGAATGCAGTAAAACTATGGATTGTGAGGTTTGGTTTATGAGGGTGAGAAAGAGCTTTGCTTGGACTGGGCTAGCAGTCTGTGTGAGAAGCTTGATGTTATGCCCATCCTGAGAAGTTGTGCTGGGTTGTTTTGCATAGAAATGAACAGGTGTGAGCAGAGGGATATGGCACAGAAAAGATAAAATCTTTGAGTGAACTGCTGCCTGTTCAGCTGCAATTGAGAGATTGCAACCTTTGAGATTGGGCCAGCTGACCTGTACTGAGGCAACAGGAAGAATGTAGATTCTTTTGAAGGGGCCTGAGTGCTCAAGGAGTGTCCTGTTCTTCAAAGTCTGCTTTATTCTCCCCTGGACTAACAAATTGGCACCCTACCTGGTATTGTGGAGTATAAGAAATGCAGGAAAGAGGGTCATTGAGTTTGCAATGCGGTCTTGTGTTTTGGAAACAGCCATGGGCAGTGTGAAACAGGTTTGCTGGATACCTGCATGGAGTCCCAATGGAGCTGTGAGGATGAGCTGTGGATTGCAGTGGAGACTCAGTAAAGTTGCTGGGACCATGAGATGGCTGTTAAGGAAAGCTGCCAGCCCCGATGAGGTTTTCCAGGACTGTGAGTATCCTACCAAGAGGGGTGGAATTGGAATGCCAGAGACTTATTGCTGGTCAGAATTATTGAACTTGGAGATTTTTCACTGGCTAGACTTGTTGGAATTGAAGCTACAGAATTTGATGTTTGCCCTGGTGGTTTTAAATCTTGTATTGGTTGACTGTTTCTTTGCTATGCTCAGTGTCATCTTTTGCAGTGTGAATGTTTATTCTGTGCCATTATGTTTGCTTTTTTTGAAGATTTTTTGGGTATTTTGGCTCAGTTAAAAGATCTTGGACTATGGAGATGTTTGAACATCACTGGAATTGATAAAAACTATGGGGACTTTTAAAGTTAGACTGAATGCATTGTATTTTACATCATGTATGGTATCAGTTTATAAGGGCTGGGGCAGAATGTGGTGGTTTGATTCAGGTGTCCCCCATAAACTTAGCTGTTCTGGATGCTAGGTGTTTGGCACACTCCTCTGTTGCTATTGTCCACCTTATGTTGGCCAGGAGGTGATGTCCACCCTCTGCTCATGCCATCGTTTTCCCTGCCATCCATGGAGCTTTCTCCTCAAGCCTATAAGCCAAAATAAACCTCTTTTTCCCCATAAGCTGCTCTTGGTTGTGTGATTTCTACCAGCAATGAGAACCTGACTGCAACTATACTCTTTCCTCCCATAAGATGCTCTTGGTTGGACATTTTCTGCCTGTAATGTGAAGTTGAGGCCAATATCAACCTTTCACAATTTTTGTCACTTATGGTGCTTTGATTTACAAACTTCAATGTATTACCCACATTAAGACTTGAAAAACATATTTTGTAGACAAAACCAGAACCTAGATATCCTTTTTTTCCCCAGGAGAAAAGTAGGATTTCTAAGAATGTATAACCTATATACTATATTTCTTTGTTCATCTATGCTTTAGCTGTCCACGAACTCTAGTATGCCTATGTGTCTTGCATTTTGTCTTTGTCTAAGTTGACTACCCCACCTGCTGACAACTGTAAGTTATCCATTGCCTAGACCTTAAAGATGCAGCTCTGTCCTCTACCCACTTATATCCATAGACTCTTCTCTATCATCTTGATCTATATCTTGCTAATATATTAGAATAGCAAAGACTAGGTAATTTGTAAAGAACGTAAATTTATCTCTCACAGTTCTGGAAGTTAGAAAATCCAAGACTAAGTTGCTTCTGGATTCAGCTGCTGCCTGCTAGAGGTCTGGTCTCTACTTCCAAGATGAACCTTGAAAGTTGAGTCCTTCAAAAGGAAGAAATGCTGTAGCTTTCCATGGCAGAAGGTGAAGGGCAGATGGACTTAACTCACTCCCACAAGCTCTTTTTGAAAATGGTAGCTAATATCACTTATGAAGATGGGGCATCATAATTCAATCACCTCCAATGCCGGGCTCCCCCTGACAGGTAGTGCTGAGGAAGGACCAGGCCCGCTGGTTCCTCCCAAGGGGTTGAGGAGGAGGATGAGTGTCATCGACTCAGAACCTCTCCTAGTCCCCGGAGGAAAACCACACTGAGTCGGGAGTCCTGTCGAAGCAGGAACTCACTTTATTGTTACAGGCGGTTGCCTATATAATGTTGAGAATGAGGGTGGAGATTTTAGGATAGGGGAAGAGGTAAGGGCCAATAGTAAACTGCGAATATTGAGATGATTGGTCCCAAGTGCGCATGCGCTAGGGAATTCCAACTCCTACGCAGAAGTAGCAAGCCAGAAGCCATTAGGCATCTTGCTGAGTCCTAGCTGGCCAGAGACAGGTCGCCAAACTTTAGCTGGGCTCAGGAAGTTCCACTAGGCCTCATGTCTGGGCCTCTCAAGGCCCAACACTCCAAATATTAGCTTCCAATCCCTTTGCATTGGTGAAGAAATTTCAATGTGAATTTTGAAGAGGACAAAATCATTCAAACCACAGGCTTCATTACCACTTGTGATTCCTGGGGAGTATTCTGCTCCATATGCCAGAACAGTAAAGGTTAAAGAGTAAGAAGGTGTAATCAAAGAGGAAATGAGCAAAGAAAGAGAAGCAAATAGCCTGCCTAGACTCCATATTCCTCAGCACTAGTTTCTGCTGTCAACATAGAATAAGTGGAACAGATTTATGCAACTATGTTTCACATGTTTGCTGCAGAAAAACCACTGTGACAAGTCCTTCTGTAATAATCCTAGAAGTAGCACAACATCAAGTCTAAGGCAATATCTGTTTCTCTGATGCTTCATTGTAAAATCTCTGAAACAGAAAACAGTAGTTTGATAATTACAGACATGTTTTATTTGAAGTATAGAGATGAATTGTAAATTTATTTCGTTTTCTCAGTATCATCAAAATGAAAGAGCACTGTGTCCGAGGAAGAGGTACATATGTTTCATGATGTAAAACACAAATAAATACAGGAGTCAGTCATTGGTACCCTTCGCCACTTTTTCTTTCCATTAGACTCAGAATTGACGATTCTTATTACTACTATGATTAGCTCTCTAATGACTAGTGTTCTTGAAATAACATTTGTATTCATTACAATGACAATACTAAGAATAAAAAAGAGAAGCCATAATTAGAACTTGTTTTGCTCTAGGCAATGTGCTAAGTACATTTGTTGTGACCTTAAAAGTTCAGTAATAGTATCATCCCATTTCAGAGATAAAGAAACTAACCTGATATATACAATGCCCATTTTCACAAAACTAATAAATGTTGAATCTAGTATTATATGCCAGACCTTTGTCCTGAACCTGTTTTGCTATTTTTCTTTGATAAAGGTTCTCATTAGACCAGCCTCAAATTCAGCATGTAGTTCAGATTGGCCTTGAACTCATAATCCTCCTTTCTCAGACTCCAGGATGATATGCATGGTGTACCACATCTGTCCATGTCCACGCTCTTGAGCAGCATAGACTTATCAGAACATTATGCTTGCAAGATGTATACATTGTCCATACTTCTAGTAGTTACGTTAATTCTGCAGACACACCTTCGGAGCTGCCAGTACTGGATGCCCATATAACAATTAGTTCTTTTCTCTATTATCTATTCATACATAAATTTCAGTTCCAAATTGAGAGTAAGTCGAGAAGGAAGAATTGGTGAAGAAAGGTTTGTCTGAGAACCCTAGCTGGGATGCAACCACCCATTTACATGTACCTTACAAAAATATTCCTTTGTGGGGGCTGAAGAGATGGCTTAGCGGTTAAGTGCTTTCCTGTGAAGCCTAAAGACCCCAGTTTGAGGCTCGATTCCCCAGGACCCACATAAGCCAGCTGCGCAAGGTGGAACATGCATTTGGAGTTTGTTTGCAGTGGCTGAAGGCCCTGGCTCGCCCATTCTTTCTCTCTCTCTCTCACTCGCTCACTCTCACTCTTGCTCTCTCTCTCTCTCTCTCTCTCTCTCTCCCTCTCACTCTTTCTCTCTGTGTCTCTGTCTCAAATAGATAAATAAAAATAAACAAAAATAAACATATATATATATATATATATATATATATTCATTTTGTTTTCATCTCTCTGCTCCAAGCTTTGATAATGAAGATATCAAATAGCCTTCAATTGAAGACTTTTAATTAAATATTGACCCCACAGTGATCACTAAAGTTTTGTTCCTATAATGAGATACTGCTTTTCAGGATCACAGATAGAGACTGGACACCCTACCAATATGCTTGTAATGTAAGAAAGCATTTTGTTTTGAGACATGGTTTCACTCTCTAGCCCTGGCTAACTTGAAACTCACTATGTAGATCCGACTGGCTTATAAGATGCATAGATTCTTCTGCTCTGATTCCTAAGTCCTGGGATTTCAGACATGTGCCATCATGCCTGGCTTGGAAAGACATTTTAGAAAAACAAAATAGAAGGTCCAACTGCTTAAAATAAGAAGTACATCTTCTCTTTTGCCTCATTTTTTTATCCTTGAACAACTGGGGACTTTTGGCTATATACCAAAAAGATTTCTATTGTTCCCACAGTCTAAGGCAATAGATAAATTTTTTAAAAAGGAAAAAAAGTAATATGGATGCACTGTACCATATCACAATAAAAATATCTTTCTCTTTGTCTCACCCCCAGACTCAGCAACATTCTCCAGTAGCAGAAAAGGTAACACCAGTGATTGTAACTTCACCCCACCGGGCTGACAAAGATGAAGTTGGGTGTAAATATCTGTACAGAATTGATCTCTGGCTTTTTCAGATCTTGTGAGCCACTTTCTTCATTCCCTCAATTTTATGGCCATTTAAATAAGACCTGGGCAATTGATTGTGATAGTTATAGCTTGGTTATCACTACAGAAGGCAGTAAAAGTGACAAAGGTTTATTAACAGCTCATCAGTTGAAATATCTGCCCTAAATCTTGTTTGCAGGAAAGAAAAAATTAGAGGAGTTAGATTCCTGTAACTCTGACTACTTCCGCTTTGCATATTGCAGACATGAGTCACAGTAACCTTACTCAGGAAGCCCCTCTAACACTAAGGGGTCAGAAACAGAATCATAAGAACATGAGAATCTTTCTCTGCTGGGAACATACCTGAAAATTATCAGGGAAAAGGGGATCTAGAATTACATCGTTGTAGGTGTTATAAAGTAAATGGATGACCATGGTAAATGTTCCTTCCTTTTCCTATAAGTAATCCAGAAACCCTAAATATTCCTAAACCTCTCTTTTATGTTATTATCCATTAAATGGAATCAAATTCCCAGAGTTGGTGGCTAGACCTGACCCAGGCATTTGTCCTTTGTTCTGTGATTATCCAGAGAACCCATATGTACTCTGTCAGTCCCAATTTCAACTGCATAGTTCCTGGGAATTTACTGATATTCTGGGCGTCTCATTGCATACCATTGCCACTGCTAATGCCACAGCTGCCCTGTAAACTGCTTTTGAAATCCTTAAAATTTACAATCTCAAATCATTCCAAATACTTTCAATAAATAAGCCAATATCTCTGTGTGTGAGATTCACAGACTATCCTGCAACTATCCACACTGTTGACTTCTAATATTCTCCTAATCTCCCCATGTAATGGGCATTTGAAAGTAGAGCTGTGTAATCAGATGACTTGCTATCCTTCTTTATTGTTCTTTTCCATCAACCTCTTGTCTTTTCCTTGATTTAGTAATATGAGCATACTCCTATATAGACTTCCAGGAAAAAGCAATCTACTTCAGTCTAAAGTCCTAAGGAATCTAATGGACTACCATCTCCCTACAAGTATCAGCATTCCATTTACAATTCAACTCAGGTCTCTACTACTGCTTAATGCCTGCTCAAACAGTTAGTTATGATTGCATTAACTAACTAGTAAATCAATGTAACCACACTCCTCTATGCTTAAGCCACCTCACATTCCTGTAAAATCATATATACACTTTAAGCTCTTATTCAAATCCCAGCTCTTCTTTAGACAATGCCAGAACCTTATTTTGTATTTACTATAAAACTTCTGTTATATTACTTATCAATCCATCTTACCTTACTTAGGTAAATATTTCTTTCATTAGAGTGGGTTCCCGGATAAAACATATGCCAACTATATTTTTTTCTGTATTCTCTACAATGCCACAACATAATTCTATATGGAATAAGCACTCAACATGATTGTTACAGAATAGACAATAGCATCACCAAATTCAATAAAGGTCACATAACATGACAAAAGATACCCAATATAAAAAGATAGAAAATATATTTTACAAGCCAAATACTTATTATTAATAACACCATTTTACTTTTGTACTTGGTAGTTACTGGTAGAAATATATACAACTTTAATGTTACTATAATGTATTCTGACGTTGTTTTGGTGACCTAGTTCTATATCTGCCAATGTCTCTATTTGAAGTATTAAATGACTTCTCAAAAGCAAGGTACAATTCTTTAAAATACTCTTTGCTAGGAAAGCCTTTTAAAAATAACTAACACTGAAATGTTTAAATCATATTTTTATGTCATGGCATTTTACTTTAATACATTTAACTATTTCTTCTTTATATAGTACAAATATTGCTAGGTGAGCTGTAAACCTAGTTTCAACCTCCTCTTTTTCTTTTGCACTCCCTAGTCTTGTAGCTAGCTCTTTGTGGACTAGGACAATGGCCCCTAATTCATCTCTAAATTTGTATCCTTTGTCCATTCACTCACCATACTCAACTAATACCTATGTAGATGAGTCTTCAGTAGCACAGTAAGGGACAACATTTCATCCAACACAATAATGTAATTGAGAATTATCCTACTGTTTCATTGTTGCTTATTGCCTAGGTAATGCATTCACTATCAGTGGTTCAAACTATTTTCAGTCTCCTTCCTAAGGAAAAGAAGTGCTGATCAGAATATCTAATTGATCATTCTCAAAGTTGAATCAATTGGTCATTGATTATGAAAATTTAAGCTTGAGGCAGAAGTACAGAGATTGGCAAAGGGGGCACTAAGCTCAAGGCTGGTAATCAGATATATGAACTATGGCTGGATCTGCCAGAAAGGGAAACAAAATTTGACAGTATTCTTTCTTTCCTTTGCAGGGTATTGACATGGCAATACCTCAAGCAGGGACTGTATGGAACTCTCAACACAAGGCATGACAATTTAAGATGGGCAGTGAATGCCCTGTGCTAAGGCTATGTGGACATGGAGGGAATCCAGTCACCAAATAAGCAGCTGGTTTTTAACGAGGTACACCTTTTCAGCTTCCTGAATTGACAAATGATCATATGCCTTTCCCTCATTTTGCTTAACTACAATTTTCACATGTCTGGCATAACCTAAAAGGCAAGATAATTGCCTCAAAAGCAATGCCATTTTGGCTCAAAGAAACCCAAAGCTGTACCTGATGTGATTTGTTAAATTAAAGAAAGGCTACTTTTCAAAGTCAGTTGTTATTTTCTAGTCCAACAGAATTGTTCAGTGTGTGTTTTGTTTTCTTCATTCATGGATTTTTCATTTTCATTCCTTTAAAAACAAACAGCCTTTCCTGCCAGCTTCAAAATCCCTAGGTCAGAGTTATGTCTTCAAATTGTAAAGAACATGACAAATGTTATATAGCTATAGTATTTTGCTGTAATGATTACATGACATTTTGTACCAATGGATATAACCTAATGTATAATAAAATAAGCAATAGAAGAAATAGGTTCTAGAAAGAAAATGAAGGTATAATTACAATAAATAATAATAACATAAAAAATAAAAAATAAAGAAAGGCTACTTTTCAAATGTTATGAGACATATAAAAATGGCTAGGTTTGTATTTTCCTAACAATATTCACTGATAAATCAGCATGGAAGTTTCTATAAGGATGAACAAAGCCACTTTATACTTTTTATACTTCATAGTAGTCAATCACAAATTGCATTCCATTAATGAGACCCATCTAAGATAAGATATCAGACCTTGTGAGCTCTGACTACATTTGCTGCTAATCTTCAAGGGTCTGATAAGTTGAAGATTAGGTAACCACCCTAAAAAATAGAATACAATATTATTAACAACAGGATAGAGCCAAAAGCAGAATAGGAGTTTTCATCACTCACTACCTCAAAGAAATGTCAGTTTGAACAGTTACTCATGCACAAATTAAAAAATATATTTTAAAAGTTAAGAATCCTAGTGAGAAATTATAGTGTATGGTGGAATGAAGAAGAAAGAAAAACTACACTGAATAAAACAGGAAGGAAACTTTCTCATTATTCATGTAACTACATCTTTAAACCTGAGTAATGGAGCATGGACAGAAATATCTGAATTTGGAGGAAAAATTGAACACTTGACTTTTCCATGGCGTTCAGCATCATATCCAGTGTAGTGAACCCCAGTGCTGGGTCTGCCTGTAGCCATAGCTGCTCCAAGTCTGCCCCAGTAATAGATGAGTCCCAGGCTCTAGGCATCCCCATTTGTCAAGGCCCTGTGGATACCAGTTCTAGGTCCTCTCTTGTGGCTTTAGGTTCTAGGTCTGTGTGGTGCTAGGAGGCATCAAGTGAACACATACAGGCCCAGCCTCCTGGCCTGCTCCTACTTATGGGAGGACAGGCTCACCACACAGTGATCCAGGTACCAGGCCAACCTATCAGAAGATCCCATGCAAGGACCCTACCAGGAGGACCT
Source organism: Dipus sagitta (assembly GCA_036346955.1). Taxonomy (NCBI): domain Eukaryota; kingdom Metazoa; phylum Chordata; class Mammalia; order Rodentia; family Dipodidae; genus Dipus; species Dipus sagitta. Next base: position 55,130,952 of record CM070774.1, read on the forward strand.
CTCAGAGCCTCTGGAATGCTGATTGGTATGTTTACCTTTCAAAGCCAGTGGGTGAAGGCTGGAAGGGGTAGTTACCTTACCAGTTCCATAAAGACACATCAACACAACACAAGGTCACAAAGATAAGGGAAAGCCAGGGAAACCTGACTCCACCAGAGGAATCAAATGAACCACAATAACCAAGTCTAAAGAAACAAGTTCTGCAAATGCTAACCAAAAAAAATATTCAAAATAATCAACTATATGCTCAATGTGCTACAGGAGAATACAAATAGGTAATGAATCAAAATGAAGAAAACAATAGGTGAGAAAAATAAGTTCAACAAAGAAAAGCTCTAACAAGCAAAAACAAATAATCAGTACAGAGCTAAAGAACAGAAAGGCCAAGCTGCTTGGAGCAGTTGGTCCCATTCAGCCCACAGTGAAGAAGCAGAGAACAGTGAAAGCTGGGCTGAGCCAGCTCTCTCTCTCTCTCTTTTTTTTTTTAAGCGGGTCTCACGAAACATTTATTCTTTTTTTTTTTTTTTTTTTTTTTTTTGGTTTTTCGAGGTAGGGTTTCACTCTGGTCCAGGCTGACCTGGAATTAACTCTGTCATCTCAGGGTGGCCTTGAACTCATGGCGATCCTCCCACCTCTGCCTCCCGAGTGCTGGGATTAAAGGCGTGCGCCACCACGCCCGGCTTACGAAACATTTATTCTTTGCATCAACAACTCATCAGTTATTCTCTAATCACATTGCGTTTTTTTTCTTTCTTTTTGTTATTAATTAGCTTTGTACAGTCCAGTTACATGAGACTTCCCACCTCAAGTAATTCCTCACAGGTTATTTTATTTTTTTAAATACTTTATTTTTATTTATTTATTTGACAGAGAAAGAGGGAGAGAGAGAGAGAGTGAGAGAATGGGTATGCCAGGGCCTCCAGCCACTGCAAATGAACTCCAGACATGCCTCACAGGGTTATTTTAAATCCTCTTATGTTGACAGTGAATATAAAACATTACACTTATCATCTAAATAGAAGTCAGTAAGGGCACAGAACACCAGAACAAGACTATAGACCATTCGAAATGGCCCTAAAAGACACAGAATATACCATCCAATGATGACAAAATGCACTTCTAAGTACACATGGAAGGGTCTCCCATACTGACCACCATGCTCTGCTATGAAATAAATAACTCTTAACAAATTTAAGATGGAAATCATATAAAATGTCATTTCTAATTACAGTACTAAGCCAAAATAATTGAAAGAAAATGGGAAAATTCAAAAAATATATGAAAATTAGAAACCACACATCTAAACAACCAAAGAGTTAAAGAAAAAAATCATAAAGAAAATAAAAACAAGCCGGGCATGGTGGTGCATGCCTTTAATCCCAGCACTTGGGAGGCAGAGGTAGGAGGATCACCATGAGTTCGAGGCCACCCTGAGACTCCACAGTGAATTCCAGGTCAGCCTGGGATAGCCTGAACAGCAAGATCTTCACACGTGACACTTCCACAGACACACTGCTTTTCTAAAGCAGCTAGTGTCCACTGGAAGAGAAAAAAATTCTTCTGCTATGTCCCCTTAGTGGATCTCTGCATGGCATATGGGCAGGAGAAGTTTGAGCCTTTTTTCTTACCAAATATTACCTCACATACTCTAGATTTGGTCACAACTAAATTTATAATCATTTCTTTGGGTTTCTATCTATACTCATCAGATTTCTCTCTTAACGTTTAGGATAGCTGCACATTGCTTTAATTGTTGCCTGAAAAGGGGTGGGGTCTCAATCACTCACACGTCAACATGAGTTGGTAGAACAGAGAGCAGACCTGAAGCTGACCTCCAGGTTGACAAGAAAGTCTCTCTAACTACCTAGAGAAGAATTAGAAACAACCAGGATGTCTCTAAAAGCAGCAACAGTTAAATTGGAAGAATATGAGGTGACCCTATATGATCATATCTCTACTGTAATGAATTCATTTGTGTTTTATTTGAAGAATAGCTGGTGTTTGTTTTTAAAGAAGAAAATGTTTTGATATGGATTTCAGCACAGATACTATGAGCAGGAGAGAGCCGTGTAAGAGGACAGCAGCACTCGAGTGTGAATGGGGGTGGCTTCTCCACAGATAGTTACATGTAATGCATTTTTTGTTTTCTTTTTGTTTGGGATAGGGTCTCAAGTAGCCCAGTCTGGCTGTGAATTTATTATGCCATTAATTATTATACAAGGATGACCTTAAAGTCCTGATCTTTCTCTCTCCACTTCCCAAGTACTGGGATTATAGGAATATACCATACCCAGCTTGTAATACATTTTTGAAATGAGTACTATATCTAAGAAGGTATAAAATGGCTTTCAATGTGTATTACATGAGAGTCTTTTGAATCATATGACCCTACAGTTTGTTAGTTCTAAGCAATATGAAATACATATTGAATAAACAGATTACATCTCTATACAGTGACATTATAAACAGGACTTTTAATACAAACTATTATCACTAAGCTTCTATGTTTTTGGGAAAAATAGGAAGATAGTTTATAGATGCTTGCTATAAATTACAAAAGTCTGAGAAAAGTGGTGCCTACAGCATCAGTATTAATAGAACTATTTTAATGATACTACAATATCAACATTTGAGCCAAAATGTCCTTATTTACTTATTGGCCAGTAGATCACATGTCAATAATGTCTGAAGATGACCTTCAAGTACAATGAACTGGTTTATAACAGTCATTCTTTCTCTTCCAGAAATTGATGCTTCAATCAATATCTGATCTTTGTCACCATCATAAATTGTACACATTGTTACAGATCTGAGTTGTCTAGTTGTGAACAAAATGTCTGTCTATCACAATTGCATGGAAGCTACATGAATGCATGATACAAAGATCAGCAGCAAAGAACATTATCAAAACTCACAGCTTTAGCAGTGACCAGAAGATTTGCAATTTCTGCTGACAGTTTTCTGAACCTAATTCCCATAAGTGGCCCAATGGCTATTAGGTGATGATTGCACACAGTGGTTTCCAGTGCAGGAAAGGAACTTTGAACAGGGAGAACATAGCAATGTGGGTGGCGGGTGTTGGTTTTTCTCTTTGTTTGTTCCAGGAGGGTTGTCTTTTTATAAGCACTGTACATGCCTGCTCACTGGCTCCCATAGACAACATAATTTTTATGATATTGGAAACTACAACTGACCTTTGCTCCAGAGGGAGACATTATCTCTCTTTTCCAGGACTATAAACAAACATCCCCTTGGCTTCAGCTTAAGGCATAATCTGCCTACTTATTCTAGAAACAACTTTGAAAAGATAGCCTGGAACAAATACAGTCAGTGCCTCTCCAAGTCACTGGCCCATCAAATTGGCTAATACAGGAAGCTAATCCCAGTTTCATCCATTATGTTTTCTGTTGATTATGTGAACAAAGGCTTCTTTTAAAGGAAGTTAATTTTTTCACCTTTCCAAGAGGTACAAAAATCTAGCTACTTAGGTGAGTCAAGTTTTTCAGTCCTAAGCTCAGAAAGGTGGCTGTCATTAATAGATTGCTATATTTTTTTCATTAGCTGCAATATTTTGAATATTCTCAATGCAAAGAAACAAAAAATATTAAGGGTGATAGATATGCTAATTACCCTGACTTTATCATCATATATTATATACATTGTCAAAATATCACACTGTTACCCATAAACATGTGCAATTATTATGTATTAATTAAAATTTACTTTTCAAAAGATATATAACTTAGTTTTTCTATGAATAGAGGCATGTGCTATAAAAGCAAAAGAATAAAATGTACTCTAAGTTTCTTTCCAAACTTCATGATTCAAAGTACTTACTTTTTTGACCTCAATTATATAACACAAGAGATGTTTGGTTCAAAGACACATAGAAGATTACACTAAAGGTATAAATGCTAGTATTACTGAGTTCTGTGCTATCATGTGCTCCACATATGACATCCTTTGTGAAAACATACTTGGAGAAGAATATTTTATAATTCAAGATAACAGAAGAGTGAAACTCTGAAGAAGCTGTTATCCAGCTACACATTGTTGTGATAAGAGGGCATATTTTTGTGAGTATGTGGTGAACAGAGTGTTTGCTGGATTAATTCCAAAAAACCTTTTTACCTTCTCAATATCCTAATATTAATTCCTTCTCCTGATGGAAAGTTTTCTGTATCAATTTAAGCTATAATATGTTATTTTTGCTAAAAGAGAGCCTTTACAAATTCTATAACCTCTAGAAGAGTTGTAAGAAATCATAATTTCACTTGCATTGAGAAACAGCAGCTCATAGAGTCCATGTGCAACTTACAAGGACTTTCTCTACAACTAAAAACTGTTAATTTTTAAAAAATCAACACTAGCTTTCTCATAAATAGGTTCTTAGAAATTAAACATAATATTTTTATACATTGGTGAAACATAACCTTCCTTATATGTGATTCATATTCTAGATTTCAATCATATTTCATAACATGAAATTGAGTGATAAAATATTAATAAAGGAAAGGTTTTCTTTGCAAATACTGAAACCCTAATTCAACAAAATACTTCAGGATTTCTCAAGTATTTTTCTCCTAAATTAAAGAATTAAATTTGCATAAATGCATTATAAAATAAAGGCAAGATTATAAAATTCAATTTTAGACCTGAATAATAAACTTGGCTTCATTCAGCAAAACTACTTCAGGCTAGTCTGAATCATGCCTTAAGAGCTATTATACAGTAGACAGACATGGGACCAGTCACAGCAACTTCTCAGTTTCTAAGTCACAATTTTTCAATGCTATATTTCACATTATATATGGAATGCTTCTCATGATTTTAGGTAAACTCATTAATATTACAAAGAAATTTCCCTGCTAATATAAGTAATTAAAATGAAGAACTGAATTAGAGATCAGTTTGCCCTTAATTTAAATTTTAATGCAAAAGTTAAGGAAGGTTTTGTCAAATTTTAAAGTAGTATGGCTCCATGATTCTATTACCTGAGTGATTCTATTTCTTTTCATAATGTCACGGAAAATGTGTAATATTCAGTATAAGTTGCAGTAAGTGCCTCAGATAGTCATACAAAGCATTAGAGATAAAATTGTAAAAATTAGAAAGGTTATCAATGTGTGACATGAAAATATATCTAGAAAATATGCAATGATTTAGAAATGTGTTTGCTGTATAACCGTGGTCTACATAGAATGAAAGTGATGACCCAGTTAAGGGCAAAGAGTTTTGAAATTATTCCTGTTGATATTGCATCAGTTAATAGGGACCTGGCCTTAGCTAATAAGAAAGAAAGGAAAATAGTAGTTACATTTGTAACAGCAGATCTAAGACTAAACAGCTAATAAAAAAGTTACAAAATCCAAATGTCTAATCCTTACAAGATTTATATAGTTAAGACAAAATATTGTCAGGCAGTACTACTAATGGGGAAGGTTACATATACCTGTTATATTTTTCCAGACAGTTCTAATTGCTATATACACAGTAACTCCTCTGTGTGTGTGTGTGTGTGTATTAAGAGACGTGAGTGGTATAGGAAAAGGAGGAGAGCAAATGTGGGTAAGAGGGTGGAATGAATATATATAAATAAATATATATATATATATATACATATATATATATATATATATATATAAACACTTAGGTGGATGATGCACAGATTGAATTAAATGTTTCAGGCATTTGTAATAAAAAATTTCATTTTTAAGTACTCCAAATTCCTTAGACAAGTCTGGACAAATTCATGAGCTTACTTTGTAGTACAGTGGATCATTTCATTTGAACTGTTGCTATATAACAAGGTTATTTAAATAAAATATACCACCAGCCACTCTGAGAGTATTGTTTTTGAAAAAAATCATCTGTAGAAACAATGTATTTATTAAACTACAATAAAATGTAATCACAGTATTACTTTGTTTAGAATGAAATATGAATTATTATATAAAAACTATATAATTTACTCCAATTTTCATCAACTTAAAATAATTAAAAATAAAATCATGAACAGGAATTATGAACCACCTCTTGGAAAGTAATTTTTAAAATGGAATTTTAAATAAGTACAGTTTAGAAAGTATTCCTTCTAAAGGACAGCACTCATTTGAAGAAACTTATTTAATAGTACAGTTTTAAAAATTAAATGTTACTTTAATCAAGCTTCATAGGATGGCTGCAAATTTTCACTGAAATACAAAGATAAATAAAAGTGAATAAACAAATTTATTATTCATACAGTGCCACATGAATATCAGAGTAACTTCCAGAGAATTACCCATAAGTTAGGACTGTTATCAAAATAGTCACATATTGTTTGTAGAGTAGAATAAATTTGGATAGTAATCTTAAACTATATAATGATATAGTACAATGATGAGTTTGTTTGGAACTGAAACTAAGTAAACTGAAAACTGCATCTTAAATAAGGGGCTAACTACAGGAATACAGTGTCATTTGTGTCAACATCAAGTATCCAAATGATTGGGTGTGACCCTAATACCCCTTTCTAAGTAATATCATAATAATCCACAAACTATAAATATCACTCATTTGTTTCTTACTAAGGTCATAGATTATAAAGTTTATGAATATCTCTAACTCATATTTATCATATTTGATGTTCACTAAAATTAAATTACAGAACGAAAGTAAAATAAATTTAAGAGAATAAGATAATTGTATAGAATAAATGTCAGCATAAAACTTCTAAGTGCAGGATTAATTTTATTCTTTCCTATTCAATTAGTTCTTATAAAGCAATTATTTTATGACATAATAGAAAAATGAATGGGACTAAAATAGTGACTCAAGCATATCTTAAAATGAATACTATATCCTTGAAGAAATGCATTAAACATGAATATTTCTGTATGAAAACACCAGGAAGCAAATGTCCATGGACTTTCTCATAAAAACTTGAGCAAACTGAAATGTGGCATTAGGGATCTGAGACATAAATCACAAATTGATTAATCTGGGAACCTAGCTTATCCTCTTCTCCCTGCATATCTAGGTTAAGAGACTAGTGGTAAAATGCCACTGATGTTTTCAAAGTGTATTGTTAAAGCATTTTGATATATTTTTAACTGAACATATCTTTTGGTTCATTTCTTCCATTTAGATTTAGCTCCAAGTCCTTTAAAATCTCTATAGGGCCATGAACACTTATTTCTCCCAAATAAAGACCTAGGAGTATTAGTTACTTTTCTCATTTCTGTGACAAAATATCTGACAGAAGCAAATTAAAAGTCAAAGGATTTACTGTGGCTCATGTTTTCATGACAGGAAAGGAATGGTGGTTAGCAGGTCTGTGGCAATGAGATAGCGGGAGTGATGGCTGGCTCACATCTCAGCCTTCCAGGAAGCAGAGAGCTCAGGCAGAACCCAGGCCAGATTATGACCACTAAGGTCAACCCCACAGACAAGCACTTCCTCCAGCAAAGTCCCAAAACAGCGCCACCAACTGGCAGCCAGATATTTAAACACAGAAGCCTGTGGGCACATTTCACGTTGAAACTAAAACAGAATTGAATGGGATGGCTTTGCCATCTAGTAGGTATATGTTTAGGTCATCTACTAGAACTGTCTTAACTTTTTAATTTAGAACTTGAGACTCAGAAAAGTTGCCAAAATAGAAAATTATGAAGAATTTCTTTATAATTTTCTGTTAAACAGCTTTATATAACCTACTGCAATCAAGTGCAAGAAGTTAGCACTAACACAATGTAAAAGCTAAAATAAGACCTTATTTGAATTTTATTTCTTTTTATTAATAGCCTTTCCTGTTCTGGGAGTTCATCAGGAATCCATATTATATTCTACTGTCATTTCTCCCTAGTCTTTTCCACTCTAAAACAGATTGGAGCATTGCCTCACATTAAAGACCACCCTGACACTTCTGAAAAACAGCCATAATCCATTATTCTGTAGTATAGTCTTCACTTTGGTATTTTACAGCATTTTATCATAGTTGAAATAGATGTTTGAAAGTATTACTTTTAAAATGATTTTGTATAACTTTTCAAGAAAATAAACTACAAATTTAGTTCTCAATCATCTTCTAAACTATTGATCATTCTCATTGGGTAGGATGTGGCTAATTTTCATAGGTTTAGCCATTCTGACTTGTTATTCAGTAGGACTGTAGTGCTTTGCATACTTCCCATGCCACATATGTATGGCAGAGTATATGATCAAATCTTATATCCATGTATTCAGTGAGTAACATCCCCACTTTTATTGAATGGCTAAGTCTTTATTGGAAGTAGTTTTACATACTGTTTCTTCTAATCTATAGCTTACCTTTCCATATTAAAAATGTCTTTAATGTTGCAAAGGTCCTATTTTAAATTCCAGCTAATTCATACTATCTAGCTTGTGTTTCATTTTTAAGCAGTCTTTTATTTGGGGTTGCCCAGATGTGTCAGTGGACAAAGTGCTTGTCATACAAGCATCAGGACCTGAATTCAGATCCTCAGCAACCAAGTACAACAGGTACTTGTGGCTGTCCACATATAATCTCAATGTTCGGGAAGTAGAGACAGAGGATGCCCAGGGCAACCTGGCTAGCTCAACTAGTTTAATTGACAAGCCCTAGGTTCAAGTGAGAGACCCTGCCTCTGTACATGAGGACAGCCATAAAAGAAGAGACTCAACATCAACCTTTGGCTCCCACACGCATAAGCATACGTGTGTGTGTGTGTGTGTGTGTGTGTGTGTGTGTGTGTAATACAATGCATACATATACACACCAAAAAGAATGGTTCAGTAAACCCAAGGTTTCCTATATTTTCTTGGAGATTTGTGTAGTTTAGTACTTAAGTTTGTTTCTATTATTCAATTTTAGTTAATTTTGCATAGTCATGAAAATTAAATGACTGACTTTCATTTTTTGCAGTTGGCCACCCAACTGTATCATCCCCACTTATTGACATTGATTCCTTTTTTGTTTTTTTTTTTTTAACATTGCAGATGAGTTACTATGTAATCCAGAATATAAACAATATAAACATGTATTACAAAAAAAAAAAAAGTATCTCGGGCTGGAGAGATGGCTTAGCGGTTAAGCACTTGCCTGTGAAGCCTGAGGACCCCGGTTCAAGGCTCGATTCCCCAGGACCCATGTTACCCAGATGCACAAGGGGCACATGCATCTGGAGTTCGTTTGCATTGGCTAGAGGCCTAGCGTGCCCATTCTCTCTCTCTCTCTCTCTCTCTCTCTCTCTCTCTCTCTCTCTCTCTTTCTCTCTGTTGCTCTCAAATAAATAAATAAATAAATTTTTTTAAAAAAAAGCAGTATCTCTCCAGTCTATGTATGTATGTTTATTTCACAATGCCAAATATCTGGATAGAATAGATCACACATTTTTCACATGATACAAACAGACAAATTATATTCACCAAAGTTTTTTGTAGCTGACATAGTACTAATCTAATTTTGTCTGCAAGTTTGCTACATTAAAAAAAACAATTTTATTTTATTTTAATTATTTGTTTAGCTACAAGCATAGTAAAACATTTTTCATGGATATATGATTGTATTTTCTTGGTGGATTATTTTATTATTATCACAATCTTTCTACTGATAAGAACGCTATTCATACATTCAGAAGATTGTCATCTATGATGTGGTACAAACCAGCTTATTTTTCATGATATGGGAGATGCTGTTATACAGAATTCTTAGTATAAAATATCTTAAAAGTTCAACTCTTTCCTTTTGATTTATGCTTTTTCACTGCATAATAAAGCTATGGTACCAGATAACATGCCATGAAATCACTTTAAAATATAACACAGAACATGTTTATTATCAAAGTAAAAACATCAGGTTGCAATGTGTTGATGAGCACAGCTTTGCTGTGGAATGTCATAGAGTGAGTTGTACGTCAACCTAGACTAGACTGAGACTCTGACACACACACACACACACATGCACACACACACTTACACATGTGTGCTCACACATGTAAACACATTTTCTCAATATTGACTTTAATTACTCATTTATTGGTTAATATAAGCTCTATCAGTACTCTAGCTTTTAAAAGTTTTATGCTACTAACTTGGTTAAATAAATTATCCAAGCTTCCAGACGTTCCAGAAGGAGCTGAAATAACATTCTTTTCCAACTGTGTAGTCTGAAAAATTAGCATTTTCACTCATATTATTTCAACTATATTCATATATTTGTGACTAAAAGAAACCAAATATAAATAAATCCTACCCACATTGTAGGCACATTTCATGACCTTGAGTCCATTTGAACTATAATGGATTTAGTGAATTAAGCATGTAGAAGATTTAGAATAAGAAGGAAATATACAAGTTAGTCAGCCAGCTGCTTCTTTATACTATTGACACCATGCTGTTCTCTCCTTGGTGAATATTATCTCATTAACATTTAAACCAGTTTGGAAATAATTTCCTCAAGATTTACATTTAATTAAACACTATTTAGGTCACTATAACATTGGGATCCCCGTCTTATTCAAATTTCAACATATAAATTCAACCATAGTAAGTAAGAAGTTGTTTGTGTTATAGGAAAAGTACATGACCTCTTATACAGTTCTAATTAAGATGAATATGGATGAACTATGTAGATTCTTGGTACCTATTGCCCACCATCACTTACTTGAATCATGGCTTGATTTTCACCAAACACATGCTGTTGATAGGATCAGAGACATTTCTTACTGATATTTCAAGGAAGGATGATAAATAGACACTGGTCTGATTTAGAGCCCATTACTATCATAGAATTCAGGGTCAGTGGGTTGAAAACTAGCTAGCAGTTAGTGAGTAAAATTTACAATGGTGTCAGGAGTCTAGTCACAATACAAATCATCAAAACAGCAGTGAATGACAAAAGTTTAGGCAGACAGCAGTGACTTTATACAGACATTTTAAAGTGATTATATCAGTATCTAGTAAGAGGATAATATGACTTCAAGGTCACTTCATGATGATGACAGGGTCTGTAGTAATTTAAAAGTCAAGACACCATAATATAATATAAGCTATAGCAGGGGAAAAGATGGGGAATGTGCCTCAATGTATTTAACTAGCAATGGATCCAAGCATCAAATCAATTCAGGATGCACAGCCACTACATAATTATACAAGAAACACAAAGAATCAAGACAATACAATCCCACCAAAAATTATAAATCCATCAGAAATGCTCACCAATGAGACTGTTTTAGATGAAAGGCATGACAAAGACTCCAAAAAAAATGATTGTATCTATACTCAAAGAAATCAAAGAATAAATGAAAGGAATCAAAGAAGAAAACAAACTTTGAAAGAGAACGCAGGAAACCAGCTTAATGAAATAAGAAGGTCATTACAAGATATGAGTAAGGAAATAGAAATACTGAAGAGAACCAGGCTGAAATTTTAGAACACATTTAGTCAAATAAAACACTGTGGAGCCGGGCATGGTGGTGCATGCCTTTAATCCCAGTACTCAGGAGGCAGAGGAAGGAGGATCACCATGAGTTCGAGGCCACCCTGGGACTACATAGTGAATTCCAGATCAGCCTGAGCTAGAGTGAGACCCTACCTTGGAACACCCCCCAAAAAACAAAAACTGTGGGAAGTTTCAACAGTAGAATGGATGAAGGAGAGAAAAGAACATCTAAAGTAGAAGACCATATGGCAGACCTAATACAGTCCAACAAAGAGAAAGGCAAGATAATAGGAAGGTGTGAATGAGAATTTGAAGATATCTGAGATACTATGAAAAGATCAAACATAGAATTCAGGGTATAGTAGGAGATGAATTTCAATCCAGAGGCTTAATAGGCATTTTCAACAAAATCATAAAAGAAAATTTTCCCCAAATTGGGAAAGAAATGCCAATTCAGATACAAGAAGCTTTTAGAACACTAAACAGATAAAACCTGGAAAGAACCTGTGCTCACCATGTTATAATTAAACTGCTAAACTCACAAACCAAAGAAAATATATTGAAAGCAGTTAGAGAGAAAAAGCAAGTCACCTAAAAGGCAAGCCCATCAGAATAACTGCCAATTACTCACCACAAACATTAAAAGCCAGAAGGGCTAGGAATGATGTATTCCATGTTCTGAAAGATAACAAATGTCACCCAAGATTACTTTATCTGGCAAAGCTATCTATCCAAATAGATGAAGAAATAAGGACATTCCACAACAAAAACAAGCTAAAGGAACTTATATCAACTAAACCAGCTCTACAGAAAATACTTTAAGGAATCCTTCACATTGAAAACAAAGCAAAATACACACAGGCAGAAATAGGAACAAATAAACCACACTCAAATAACAGTTAAAACAATTGAGTAAAGGGAAAACAGGAAACACCACAAAATAAGAAGAATGGTAAGAATAAATACATACCTTTCAATAATAACTCTTAATATCAATGGCCTCAGTGCCCTGACCAAAAGACACAGGCTTGCAGACTGGATTAAAAGGTAGGATCCCGCCATTTGTGGCCTCCAGGAAACTCATCTCTCAGTAATAGATAGATACTTTCTTAGGGTAAAAGGATAGAAAATGGTATTTCAAGCAAATAGGCCTAGGAAACACAAAGGGGTTGCTATCCTAATATCTGACAGGATAGACTTCAAAGCAACATTAGTGAGGAAAGATAAAAAAAGGTCTTTTAATATTGATTAAACAAATACTTCAACATGAGGACATTATAATCCTGAACAGAAATTGGCCTTGATATCCATGACTTCTCAGTGCCTAGCAATTCCTACATATGACTCTCATAATAGGAGGAAAAGGTCAAATTAAAAGAGAGATTTATGGATACAGGGAGGAGATATGATGGAGAACAGAGTTATGAAGGGGAAAGTGGGAGAGGGGAGGAAAATATCATGGTTTATTGCCTGTAAGTATAGAAGTTGTAAATAAAAGTAAATGAATAAATAAATAAAAATAACATAGCTAATAAGTGCCATAGTAGAGATTTGATCCCAGAATAATCTGATAACAATGTCTATTCTCTGGTAGATATAATTAATTAATAATATAATTCACTACAAATGTGCACCATATTTATCTGAAATCATATTTATTTTTACTCAATACAAATATTCCATAAGCATTTATTAAACATGTACAATTCACAGTTCTTCATGACAGGAAAATGTAAAAAAATGTGAAAGCATTCTTCTGCAGTAAATAATTCTCATCTCTTTGCCATTGAGAATGTCTTATAGCTGCTTAATTATGAGTTACACTTAGAAGACAGCATATGCCTTCCATCTACCAGGAAACAAAGGTTGCTTAGAAGTTCTACACACAGTGTTTATTGAAGCAGCCTTTTACCCTTATTCTGTGCCAGGTGTTTTCTATGACAAACAGGTACACTCCATATGGTCTCTGGGGTGATTCCAGATTGAACAAATCTGAAAATGCTACAGTTAAGTAATTTCTACATAGACAGGTTACTGATTTTACAATAAAAATAAAATTTAAAGTTGTTATTTGAAATAGAGATTAAAATCAATATTATAGTATGTGAGTATAAAATGAATAAATCTACTGATGTAGAACTGCAGTATAGTGAGATCAAGTAATTACCTGCAATTTCAAAGCATGCATATTTGTGGGAAATCATAAGTCTACTTCACCATTTTATAATTCCCCTATTCTTTTATCCCTGATTATTGTTGTTCCCTCCATCTTAGAATAAGCACAGCTTCTCCCTTGAACAGTATCCAACCTTCTTATATTTTAGTTTCTAGTTCCTATCATGAGGACTGACTTAAAGTAATTTATATGAAAGTCAGTTTTTCTCTAAGACATGTATTGTTATGGGATGAAGTTTATCTCTCAAAAAATTATACACTGAGGCCCTAACTGGATCTAGTACCTTGGAGTGTGATTTATTTCAAAATAAGGTAATCAAAGATGTGATCAGTTAAGTTAAGGTGAGGTTATCAGAATGAGTCCTAATGTAGTGTTCTTTATAAAAAGGGAAAAATCTGTACCCAAACACATGGACATGAGGAGAATTCCATTTGAGGACGAAGGTGGAGATGGGAGTGATGCTTCTACAAGACAAGAAATGGAAAACATTGCTAGCAAACCACCAGCAGGTAGGAAAGATACAGGGGACTATCTTTTCCCTTCCATCCCTAGGAGAAGCAATGTTGTTAACAACCTTAAGTCTCAGACTTCTAGACTCCGGAACTGAAAACAGTACATTTCTGTGGTGTGAGTCATGCTGTGTGTTGAGTTTGTTACCAGAAAGCCAAGGCAGCAGTGAACTGTGAATAAAGCATCAAGCCTTCTGATTGCATAGCATTTTACATGATTACTATCTTAGATGGCAAATCTCAACTTAAGTTAGCTACCCCATTTAATAATGATGATAAAAGAATACAGATGAAAATCCAACATAAACCTCAATACTTTTTAAACAGAATTCCCTAAAGTATTAATTTTCAGGAAATAAATGAAAAAATACCTTGGAAGGCAAACCATTTGTGGAAACATTATGGGGCAGCAGTTAGAGACAAAAACACAGTTATAATATGTCTCAGAGCCATTAACATGTTAATATATACTGCAGATCAACCAGAGAAGAATGTTTCATGAGGATAAAAAGGACATTCTAATTCAGCTCCATTGACACAGCTATTTTGATGCAATCATTTTAAGTGATGTCTAAATGACACTGTCAAAATGAAAAATCATTATAATGTGTCCAGCAGACATCTCACATAATCACTTCATAACTAAGTGGACTCAAATTATGAAGAAGGGTGAAAATACAGAAAACACATAAAGCCTTCCAGAATCATAGGTCTACTTTGCCCTTCAAAATCTTCAATACTTAAATGTAAAAGAGTTTAACATTATGAAATACATATACATGTGTAAGGAGGTATCTATATCAGGATAAAATTCTCAGAACATAAGAATAAAATGTACTTACTCAATTCAATAAAATGCATCTACAAAAAGATCGTGCTGATATATGACATGGAAAATATTGAATGTTTTTCCACAAAAATTGAGTTAAGGCAATGTCCCTCCCCAAGTTAAATTTTACTCATTGCTTACTTCCAGCACTATAATCAAAACTGTAGCTCCTACAGTGAGTCAATAAAAAGAGAATAAATATTAAAATTTTCTTTATTTGCCAGATATATGACCATCTATATAGATATTCCTAACAACAAGGAAAATGAACAATGCTTTTACTAAGAATGTGATTAGTAAGAGTGCAAGATACAGGATCAATATTTAAATCCATCATAATTATTTCTAAATAACTAAAATAAAATACTAACAGTAAGAAGTGAATTGTAAAAAAATTAACATTAAGAAAAAAGCTAGGAATAAATTTGCCACAAGAAAAGCTCTATACTTAAAATTACAAAGCACTGCTGAAAGAAACTGAAGTTCTGCATGGATGGACAGATATATCATGTTTGAGAATTAGAATTGATGCTGTTATGATTATATATATATATATATATATATATATATATTCACATATATATACATATATGTGTACATATATATAATTAATGTTGTTACATTAATTTAAAGTTTCAATACCATCTTGATCAATCAAAATCCCAATAAGAGTGTTGGGTATTTAGCTGAGTGACAGAGCACTTCCCTAATAAGGACAAGGTCCTGGGTTCAATCCCCAACACAAGAAAAAACATCCAGTTGGCACTTACAGAAGAAATTCATGTCAAAACCTATATGACTCCAGAATGTATGACCCATATGCCTCAACAAGGAGGGGCCAAGGGGAGGGGGTAGGTAATGGATGAGCCTAATAATCGTACCAAATTGACTGTATTCGCTGAGTACAAAACTAATTAATAAAAAAATAAAATAAAACCTATATGTAAATGCAAAAGACTTAGACTAAATTTTCTTCAGAAGTAACAATAGGACTGGAGAGATGATTCAGCAGTTAAGTGCACTTTCTGTGCAAGCATGAGGGCAGGCTGGAGGCAGCCTGGGGCATCAGAGTTTGCATCTGCAGGTCCCATATAAATAGCTAGATGCTGACACACATTCCTGTAACCCCAGTTCTTTACAGGGAGACCTGAGAATCATGGCAGGCCCACAAGCTCCAGAACCATTAAAGAGACTCTGGCTGAAAACACAAAGATCCAAAGTCCAGACAGAAAAGCAGTGGAGCCAATATCTAGTTCTGGCCGCTGTAGGTAAGCTTCCCACAGCCTCTCCCTGTACACCACAGGGGAGCATATGGAGCACCACACCACATCACACACACATATATACACACACACACACAGAGAGAGAGAGAGAGAGAGAGAGAGAGAGAGAGAGAGAAATAACAACAAACCTTGAATGCTCACATCTAGTTCCAAGGCTTTCTCTAAAACTACAATACTAAATAAAATCTGGCATTTGCATAAGGATAGACTGGTGGATCATCAGACATTCAGAATTAAATGCACAAATAACTGATGCTTGATAAAAGTGCTAAGGCATTTCAGTGAGGTAGAAAACAGGATTATAAATAAGTGGTTTTGGAACACTGCATATCTATATGAAAAAATGAATCTCAACTCAATCTCAACTTATTCAATAAAAGCATATTAATTCAAAATGGATCATAGATAAATACTAAATACAAAAGCCAAAGCTGTTACTATATAGAAGAAAACTAGCAGAATACCTATATAAGATGGAACACACAAAAAAATCCTGGAACCATAAAAGAAAACAATCTGACAAGTCTAATGTTCCTGGTAGGCTATGAAAAACTCAGAAATTTTCTTGGAATTTTAGAAGGTATTAGGCATGTGTAGAGTACAATACTATGTGCAGGCTTAGAAAAGACCTCTGAGAGCTTGTGGCTTGAGGATCTCAGCTGTAGCACATCTGGAGGCTATGTGGAATCAGAAAGCTAAGGCTAAGGCAGGCAGAAATGACTGCTACCTTGATGAGTATCGAAAATGCTCCACACATATAAGACATCTGAGCAGACTTAAAGATTTACTGAGTTTACTTGTGAACCTGGACAGATTTTGTCCAGCCACTTGACCACCAAGCTAAGCAAGTAGAGTGTTGCACAGCCTCACCAGATAAAGAACACAGATTTATAGGCTTGGAGGGGTAGTGGGAAGGGAGGGTAAGGACAGAAGTACACAAATCAGTTCCATAGAAACTGTCCTTCTGGCTAGCATTCTACAAGATATAACTAACAATAAAGGCGGAGGGGGAAGTATGGACAGAAGGTAGAAGAAAACTTAACCTTAAAACCATGGACTCTGGCCAATAAATTCCAGGCCCAGAATTGGGTTTCCCCTCCCCACAGTCAGCTGTTCGTCAGGGAGACCACATAAGGTCCCCAAAACAATGTAGGCCATTGCCAAAACACTTGATTACCTGCCAGAGCTAAAAAGGTAAGGCCTTATTGCTGAAGACACCATAGGTTATAATCACAGGACATTGTAATATTATGCTGGAACAGAATCGGAAACTAGCTGCTACCTGGCTAGTTCTCATAGTGCTGGAAAGCCCTATGGGAGCTTCTGGAAGACAATGGTCATCAACAGCATGAATAAGCAGGGGAACCTGCAGACTACAAATCAACCAACTGAACAAGAAGTACACACTTGTGCAACAGTAGCACAAAGATGTTACAGGTAACCACTGCTCTCTGAATAAACATGTGGCCCACTCAGTGGGAGAGAACTCATATCTGGTACTGGAATTCAAGTCAGAATCCCACAGTCAGGAAACTCATAAGTTTCAGAGAGAATCCTGCACTGCTCTCTGGAGAACAGGAGTGGGCTTGCACACTGAGCAGTCTCTCATGTAACTCTTTGCATATCCCTTTTAACCCAAGCTGCTCTCACTGTTGGTTTAAAAATCTGTTTTGTTCTGCAGAAGGCAAAAAAAAAAAAAAGAGAGAGAGGAGAACCAAGATCCATCAATAAGACCAAAATATAACTGCCCACTACAAGACATTCTACATCTACATTTGCCAAGAAACCCCCCCAAAAAATTGCAGAGGAAGCAGCAACATGAACAATTCTCTTACTGCTAACCTGACACTCACCTCCAGAGTAATGCTAACAGACTCAGTGCTCAATCAAAACTCATCAAAGCAGAAATCCAATGGTTATAGAGAACTCAACTATAAATCACACTTCCAACAGGCCTGCCAAGGCTCAGGGAACATTGTGGAAGAGGGGGTGAAAAAATTTGAAGAACCACAGAGTAGGTAGGAATACCCTGAGGTATGTTCTACCCACTACACCACAGGGAATATCTGAGGCCTTCTTCATGACACCACAGTGAATACTATAAGCCCACTGAGGAGAGGCCCAGGGAAATGGAAGCAGAGGTGAGGGGATAAAAGAAAAATAGTATGACCTGTAATACATATATATATATATACACACACACACATACATGTACACGCACACGCACACACACACACACATGTACACACACACACACACACACACACACACAGGTGGGAATGAAAATAGTATGCCAAGTTAAAGAAACCAGATGCAAAAGGCCACATGATACATATAGTTCCACACACATGAAATATCCAGAACTGGCAAAAACTCAAGTTGGAGCAGGACAAGTGTATATTGACAATGACTGCTAAAGAGTGTGGATGATCCTGTGGGTGAGTGCCCTGGAATTAGAGGAATAATTGTTACACAGCAGTAGATACTTTGAAAGGGAGAATGTTAGCCACATAGAGGTACATGCCAGGAGTCGCATGGCCAATGAAGAAGGATCTTGAGGATAAATTCAGACTTCCCTACAAAGGGAGTTCAAGGCCAGCTTGGGCTTGAAAAAAAAGAGAAGTGAGAGGTTTGACATGTTATGTTATGTTATGTGAATTATGTCTCAACTTTAAAATGTGATTCATATAAAAGATGTGCCTAAAATGAAAGTAAAATGAGGATATTATAGGAAAACAAAATTTGAAAGAATTCTTCACAACCAGTTTTCTACCTGAAACACTCAAGAGAGCCCTTTAGTCTCAAGTGCATGGTGGTTGGGAGAAACACCTGGGCCCTGCCAGTAATGAAGCATGCCACAAAGGGTACACGCAAAACACAGATGTAGTACTCGCTCCTCAGAAAACTTAAAGATATGATGTCTGGGAGTTAATGCATCTGTATAATTTAGTTATGTGGAAACATTAAGAAAATTATACAAGGGAAACTGATTTAAACTGTCATGGAGTTCTTGAATTATTCAAGGAATAAGAAGTATTAATATAAGAACTAAGGATGTCAACTCTAGGTAAGCAAAGAACGTAAGTCTCAGATAGTGCTGGTAGAAATGGAAATTACCTTAAAAAATTCCTTGCCAGGATCTACTGAAGCTAAAAAGGACTTTACTCCTGGGTTCCCTATAATCATAAGTACCTAAGATGCTTACAGACTTATGCAGCACATACAGAAGTTAGAAACAGGCCTGATGTCCTTCAGTGGTGGCACGGCTGAGTCAACCACAGCGTATTTGTGTGGTGGGCACTACATAACTAATATCTACGGTGGTATTCAATAGTATGAATCAATTTAACAGAATGTTAAATAATGTTTAGCTAGACTAGCACAAAATGTCACAAAACAGGCAAAATTGGCCTATTGAGATCAAGGCTAGAAAAGTAGAATTTCAAAAGAAGAAGCACTACTGTTAATAGATATTTTTTAAAAAAATATGTTCAGCATCCTTAGACATCAGGAAAATTAAATTTGAGATTTCATCTTATTCCAGTCAAAATAGCTGTCATCAAGAAACAAATGACAAGAAATGCTGGTGAAGGTGTGAGGAAAGAGGAACACGATCACTGTTGGTGGGAGTATAAACCGGTACAGTCAGTATGTGAATTAGTGTGGGGGGTTATGTGACCCAGCTGTATCACTCCTGGCTATATACCCAAAGGATGCTATACTGTGTGACAGAGATGCTTGTACAACCATGGTCATTGCTGCTCTATTCACAATAGATAAAAAATGGAATCAATCTAGATGTTTAGAAACTGATGCCTTGAAATTAAATTGTATATATGGCCATTTTAATATTTTTTCACTGTAAGGAAAAATGAAGTTAAGAAATTAGCAGGAAAATGGATGGAATTGGAAAAAAAATTATACTAAATAACCCAGGCCCAGAAAGACAAAAAATCCTATGTTCTTTCTCACATGGATCCTAACTTTCTGTATTTGAATGTATGTAAATAAAGGATTCCAAGGACAATATAGGATATTAAGTAACACAAGAGACATGAAAGAAGAATAAGAGGTAAAAAGAAAGGGGAGGAGGGAAAAAGAAAATATATAGTATGAAAGCTGAAAGAATGCTACAGTGCGTAAAGGAAGGTATAAATAGGAGGGGGTGGGGAAATGGGGAAAGGGAAACAAAAAAAAAATGGGTTTGAAAAACGTCATAACAAAACCTTATTCTCTGTGTGCTAATAATAAAATAGAAAAGTAGCTCGCTTTGGATAGCTCTTAAGGAGATCAGGGCATGAGATAATATTACTGGCTACTAGGAGTTTTCTATGGCTTAAACTGAGCAGCACTTACCTAGTGTGCTCATATACTAAAACCCATACATGCTTTATATGATGTCACTTATACTCAAGTACAAAATTAAATAATGGTATAACCTGTTGTGGTAGTTTGATTCAGGTGTCCCCCATAAACTTATGTGTTCTGAATGCTAGGTCCCCAGCTCGTGGAAATTTGAAATTGGAGACTCCTGGAGGATGTTTGTTGGGGGTGAATTTATGGGTGTTATAGCCAGCTTCCTTTTGCCAGCGCTTGGCATACTCTCCTGCTGCTGTTGTCCACTGATGCAGGCCAGGCAGTGATGTCCACCCACTGCTTATGCTATTGGTTTTCCCTGCCATCATGGCGCTTCCCCTCAAGTCTACAAGCCAAAATGAAGCCTTTCCTCCCACAAGCCATTCTTGGTTGGGTGCTTTCTGCCAGCAAGGCACAGCTTACTGCCACACCTGTACACTAGCATATGGTAATTTCCATGCTTTTAAAATCTCCTCTAAGGTTCATATGTGGAAAATATGATTCCCATTGCTGCAGCATGGGAAATGAAGACCAATAGGAGGCAAGTAAGACACCATGCCTTTTCCTCATGAATGGGATGATATTTTTTTCTGGAAATGCAGTCTTGAACTAGATTTATTAGAAAAGTAAGT
This sequence comes from Dipus sagitta, assembly GCA_036346955.1. Classification (NCBI taxonomy): domain Eukaryota; kingdom Metazoa; phylum Chordata; class Mammalia; order Rodentia; family Dipodidae; genus Dipus; species Dipus sagitta. The sequence continues at coordinate 55,152,159 of CM070774.1, forward strand.
CTCAACATGGATTTTTAGTTGCATTTTAAATAATGCATCATCATTGTATCAGAACAGCAGTTCTGAACAATAGGATATATTGTGTAACTGAAAAACTTATGATAAAATTCCTGTTAAATTTTTTTTTTTGCAAATTTTCTTGAAACTCTTTTTATGGCCATTGCTCTGTGTACCACTGAGTGCCAGATCACAGACCAAAAAAAAAAAAAAAGAACCCAAGCTGTTTTCTATGATGTTGCTTCTATTCAGATCCAACAAGTCACAAGGTCAGCGAGACCCAGAAATAATCCATGCTAAAATGGAAGTGGTAGACATAGGACTAAGTGAACAAAAACTGGGACAGCAAAAACAAGTTGTATAAGCAGATGACTTGGATTCCTACATCTAGGAGTGTGTGAGTAAATATTTAAAAACTGGTTCTCTGAATGAAAGAATGGCCTAATTCATTTCCCTGGTGCAAACATTTCTGTCATGGTTGAATTCAGCCTCCCAATGTGACTTACCAGGCTAGTGTAGTAGAACAATGTCTGTCCTTGGCTCTCCATGACCTCCTACTAACCTCGTATCCAAATCTTCATGAAGGCGGAGGGAGGCCCTGTCACCAGCTGCAAATGACGTGGTCTGAGTTATAATATTCCAGGAGAAGCTTGGTGTAGCCTTCATGTGGTGCCTTGTCAAGCTCAGAAAACATGTTAAGTAGATCCTATAATAATGGATTGTACAGCCTATGTGACAGAGCTGTTTTCCTCTCAGACCAGGTTTAATACAAACTCTCAAAGACACTTGATAATTAAGCAATTGATACACTCCACAAAATGAAAAATTTTGGATTAAGTATACAAATGCCCAGAGACACTGTTCTTTCTTCTTATGAATAAGAGGTGAAAGATGTAATGCTTTGTTCTTTTTTTTTTTATTTAAGAGGAATCTTAGCATAATTCAGCATTTCCATCCTTCTGGATTCCCTAACAACTTCATTCAAGTAATATTTATCTGAATCTCCACCGGGCTGATCTATCTTCTAAAATGACATGCATCTCTCAAGGATCTCTACATACTTGCCATATCTTGCTCATCTGGTTCAACCTGAAGTCATTGATCCAGTAAGCCAAAAGTATACTCTGAAAACATTACAGTTGGCCATAGTATTCATATTGTGTTTTAGCAGAGCTATTATTGTCCATAATGAATGAATGAAATTTTCACCAGCTCTTCTTCTCTGGTAATATAGTTGGTAGATAAATGGTTACACCATAAACCCACAGCAGACATACCCCCACTAGCATAGTACTGCAAATGAAATTTTAATGTCATTGAGTTGTGCTCATCCACAGCCATTTCCAGAAACCACTTGCATAAACAAGGCTGATGAAAGAAAAGAGAAGCTATGTAAACATCTACATCTGCATGCTTTGGGCCTTTAAGCTCATTGCTGTGATCTGTGCCATGTCTGGCCACTCCCTTTCCGACTCTAGCATAAGATGCTATTTCATTTTCACAATTTTGACTGAGAGTGACTAATAGATTTTACCTCATAAGCTACATATATCTTCTTCATGATACCATAACATTTTTCAGGCCAGAAACCCTCTAGATATGATTTTTGTCTTCTATTCATTATTATAATTGTACCCAACATGCTTCCAAAGGTTGATCCCTGCCTTCATGACTCTGATGTTTGGGGATCTTATTATCTCTAATGTCAACAGTGAGCCCACGCTATAGCACTTATACCTGAAGAGACTGTCACTAAAGTTGGTACCAGTCTCAATTCAGTGGTCACCTTCAGTACAGAGGACGTGAAACGTTGGGGGAGTAGATTATGTGTGATAACTTGCATTTACACAAGTAAATGCATGCATATAATTCATGGAATTATATACTATATGTATATTTGCATTATAGGTAAATTATACCTCAATAACTTATTAAAAAACAAAGCCTACAAGAAAATTTAATTTTTTTAAAAAAGCCTTTGATACAAAGTGTAAGTATAAAAGCTAAATAAGAAATGAGAGCTGTTTCAATGAAAGGTCAGCTTGCCTTCTCTAATATGGTAAGAGAAATCTTTGGAAAATTTAACACACTTAATATTCTTCATAAAGTGTCACAAAAACAAATTAAGTAAAGATGATCAACCACTAGCTGACAGGGTATAATCATTCACATTAATTATATTTTTAAAATTCTATGTGATCTTCTAACCTTTAAAATGATATACATGAAAAGAATGAGTCATAATTTCCTCCCCATAATCTGGAGTTATTAAAATTCTGCATTGAGGCTTGAGTTCATGTTCTTCTTAATTTGAGTTTTATGCATGGTATATTGTTTATATGTAAAATTAATTGTATTATATCAATACTACATTTTTATATCATATTAATCAATTAATACCTAAGAAAGTAAAAATCAGTTTGCCTGAGTAACTTTTCTTGCTTAGTCAAATATTACTATAAAAGATATTTCGAATACTGTTACTATTATCTTTCTGATCTTTCCATGTTTACATAATTTCCTGAATTAATAATAAGAAAGAATAAAACTAATTGCATTGCAGCAATTTAAAGTCACTTTAGAGAAGTTTAAAGAGTTTTTCTCCAACTTGGGTGTCCTTGAAATGTGTTATTTCTTCCTAATCTATAAGTAAATTTGCAGGTTGCATATCTTTGTTATTTGTATACTAACCAAATAAATGGGTTTTTCATCTTTGGCATACAAACCCAGGGATTCTGCTCCATGGAGATGAGCAGTTTTTTTATTACTTCTAAATTTATATGGAACAACAAAAGGAATGAAATTCCTAAGATGATTTTGAGGGAAAAATGATACAAGTGAGATTTCTTCTATTACATATCAAAAAGTATCAATATAGCTATATTAATTAATAATTAAACTAAGGTGATACTGGAGCAGAACAGGAAAGCCCAGGAATAGTCCAACAGATACCTGGTAACTGATATAAAAAAGGTAGAATTGCACATCAGTACAGTCATTTATTCTTATGTCCCAGATATAAGATTATTTACTTTCACTCAACTGCTCTTTGCATAATAAAAGATATGAGTAACAGCAAATACTGACATACTGATTGAGCTGAAAGCTTAGCAATTATGTGTTAAGTGCTTTCCTAGCATTGTTTCATTGAATCATCAGAACATCATGAGCACATGCCATTTCTGCTGCTTTACAAATGCAGAAATTGAGATATAGAAGATAATATTGAATCTTCAACATTCCAAAGTGATAAATAACTGTTTATAATATGATCCTATAAAACTGCTACATGAGTAGCTATGGTTTAGACTCTAAGTAAGAGACATTTGCAATGCATAATTAAGGAAATAATATTCAGAATACATAATGGGAAAATTTTAAGGGATAAATAACCAAATGGGAAGATAAGCAAATATATTAGCAGTTAGCACACGGCAAGTGAGTAAACCCACTTGTGAAAAGAGTGTTCAGTCTCACTTGGAAGAGCAACACAAATTTAAAATCCTGATTCCATTGTATGCCTTCTGTTAGACTGGTCAAAATTTTAAAGCCTAATGGAACTCAATGAAGCCCAAACTCTCACATGCTTCCATCATAATGTCCACTCATTACACTTTGAAAAACACCTGTAGCTGGGCATAGTGGTTCATGCATTTAATTCCAGCACTCAGGAGGCAGATGTAGAAGGATTTCTGTGGGTTTGAGGCCAGCCTGGAACTACATAGTGAGTTCCAAGTCAAGCTGGGCTAAAGTGAGCCCCTACCTTGGAAAAACAAAAACAAACAAACAAAAGCACTTGTAGGTATAGTCATAATTTTGTGTCCAGGATATCCATAGGTATATATGCATCAAAAAAATCACAGATCAAAAGTACTAAAGTTGTGTCTGTATTAAACATGTAAAAACATTTTACTTCATTACTATTCCACAAACAGTACAGTGTAACAAGTATTTAAATAACATTTACTTTAAATTAAGTATTATAAGTGATCTAGAAACCATATAAAGAAATAAAACATCCATGAAATTTGATTTTCAAAAGGAGACCCTAGAACCAGTCCCCCATAACAACTGAATGAAGACTACATGTAGTTAGGTTGAAGTGTGTATGTGCATTGAGGACCCACTACTAGGTATTGTTTCTAAAGAACTTTTGCATGTGAACAAAATTTAAAAAGCTTCTAGGAGTATTTCGACAAAGTACAATGTCATCAATGAAAAAAACAGGTGCATTTACAAAACACTGAAAATGACCTGATGTTGACATATTCTGGATGAATCTCATATAATTGAGTGAAAAACATTTTGCAGAAATACATATATAATGCTGTGTTTCAGTAGGAATTCACCACAATTGGCCATTTCCTCTAGTGCGATATCTCATTTGTTTTGCTAAACATCATCTCTCTTAGATGTCCTCCTACATTGTTGGCAAATTATGAATTCCTTTTTTCTTTCTATTATATCTCAAGATCTGTTAATGTTGAATGATGTTAGAATCTTCCCTGACACTGTCTCTAGTTGATTTCTACTTTTTTCTAATTACCCTTCATGGTTTTACACATCATCAATGCATGGATGACTCTGCTGCATTGCCATTTCATTTTTATGACTAACTATGGACAGATCTCCCAGAATGTCTAACACATACTGAAACTTAATGTGTCCAGATTGTCTCCTTAGCTGTCCTAAGTTGGCTCTCTTCAGTCTCCCTCAATGTGATTAATGCAAACTCTTGCTTTCTTCATTCACACTTGAAGAACTTACTCATCTTTGACTCCTCTGTGTGGTTTAACCTCGTTTTAACCTGTTTGTCTATGTCCGTATACTTTTAGTAAACTTAAAGTTTTATATCTTTGTCAAATTCAAGTCATAGTAACATACTGTTTATGGAATGGCAACAGGATCCTTCATTGTCTAACTGAAGAAAGTGAGCTGGCTGGCATAACCATTGGTACAGTATCATTTTTTCATTGTAGCTATCACAAATTACAATATACTTAATAGTTTAAAACAACACAAATGTATTATTTGCAACAGATTTAGGGCGTGAAAGGATTCTTTCCTTGACTTTCCCAGCTTCTGGCGATCGCTCACCTTTGTTGGATCATCAACCTCCATCACTCTGGCCTTTGCTTCTGCTGTCTTAGCTCTTGCCCTGAGTGTGACACACCTGCCTTCCTCATATATGTCCTTTAAATCTAATCTCATCTGCAAAGGCCCTCCTGATACTCATAAACTTCAAGGACCATGGTATGAACATCTTTAGAAATGAAATTAGAATTATGCTGCTTGCCATGGGTACCATTCGAATGTTCATTTCCCTATCAGCAATTCAATGATTTGCTATTAATGATAATCTTTACCTATAAAAAGTGCAAACTAGTGGTTTTCTAATAGAGACAGAGAATGTTTGTTAAACTTGGAATTCAGTTAACAAAAGGTAAGAAACTGAGCTTAGATCTTCCCTTTTATTTCTATTCTTAAAAAGTTTGTAGAAGTGTCAATTTGTGACAAATGAAATTCCAATGTCCCTGATTTTCTTCAAGATAAATGCAATTTCAATAATTGTAATGTCTTTTTATGCATGGTGTCAAAGATTTGGCCATTGGGAGCCTCTTTAAGCTGGATCCTATGTGGTTCTTTTTTTCTTGACATGACTCTATTAATCTTTGAAGCCTCTCTGATTTCTAGCATAATTAGATGTCTCAAGACCACCTTGTACTTTCCTTGACCCACATTTCAAGTCAGCCACTTCTCCAAGGAGGAAAATAGGGTGAGAGGACATAACCCCAGTGTCATGATGAAGCTGTTACTAGGGTGAAATTGTTTCTAAGCAATTTCAGTGGGCAGAGATATATGTTTAAAATTCATGACTTTGTCTTCATATTTGCCATGCAATTTTAACTTTATAGTATTTTATCATCTTCTATGTTTATCCTTCGTTTTGTACTTTTCTAATTTACACTAAATATGTTTATGATATATTATGAATAGTTTATTATTTTATCCAATAATATAAAAACTATTGGTATAACAACATTACTTTTTAACTACAAAATTATCCAGCAACTTGTTTCCTAAGACATAGCTCAAACCTACTCTAAAATACACAATAGAAAGATACAGGATCTACATTGGTTGTACAATTTTAGGTTAGAATAAAATAAAGTGGGAAGAATCATTTTACTCAAAGTTAAAGCTTACTATATAGCCACAGTAATTGAGATAACATGATATTGGCAGAGAGCTAGAAACATAGATCAATGAGACAGAACAAAGAACCCTTAAAACAGAACCACACAAATATACCTAACTGATTTTTGACAAGTAATTCAATTGCAAAAAGACAGTTTGCTCAGTAATGAAAAAGGAACAACTAGGTATTCACAAGTTCAATAAAAGAAACAATATAAAATCTACACATTATTTAAAAATTTATTTGAAATGTATCTCAAATTTGAATATTTAATATTAAATTAGAAAACTTTTAGGAGAAAATAGGAAAATATTCAGTCCCTAGGGTAGGATGTAAAGGTGTTACATTTAATTCCAAAAGTAAAAGAAACTGGTAATGGGATCAAATCAAAATTTTAAAATTACTTTCCAAAATGTCTTATAAAAGTATAAAAATAAAAGCTATATATTGAAAGAAAATATTTGTTAACAAGATATCTAACAAACACTTTGTCTATAATGTAAAATTTATTCTCAAAACTCATCAGTAAGACAAAGAAAGAAATATTAAAACAAACCTAATTGTAAATTAATAAAAGGACATAAAGAGACATTTTATTGGAAAAATATGTAGGCAAAAAATAAGGCCATGCAACTATGGTCAACATATTTAGCCTTTATGAAAATGCAAGTCAAACATAATGAGATGTCATAGCACTCCCATCAGAATGGCTCCTTTGTTAATGGTGATTAACTGGAAAGAACTGAGAATTGAGATCAGTCATATCTCAGTACAAGTGTAAAATGGCATGCTCATCTTGGAAAAGAATATTATAGTTTCTTACAAAGGTAAATGTATACTTACCATACCACCCAGAATTTATAGGATGTTTATATTAGCTTTATTTATAATATCAAACAGTACAAAGATCCTGGATTTCTTTAAATAGATGGATGATTAAACAAATTTTAGCACACCCATATTTTAGAATACTATTCAACAATACAAGAACAATTGATAGCAAGAGACAAATTAGATGAATATCAAAGGGTTTATGCCATTTACAAGAAGTAAATCTAAAAAGTTACCAATTGTGATTCCATTCTAATAACATTTTTGAAAAGCACAAAAGATTGTAAACAGGAATGCAGACTAGTGGGTTTCCAGGTATTTTGCTCCCTTTGTGTTGCTGGGATAAAGCACCCAACCAAAAGCAGCCAATGGGAGAAAAGTTTTTTACTTGTCCTACAGTCTTAAGGGGAAGCATCATGATGGTGGGGGGAAAGATGGCAGAGCAGAGGCTGAACATCACCTGTTTGCCAAGATCAGGTATACAACAGCAGCAGGAAAGTGAGCCAACTAACACAGGCAAATTGGGGACTACTAAACCTCAAGATCCACTCCCAGTGACATACCTCCTCTAGCAAGGCTCCATCTCCCAAATTGTCATCACTTTGGAATCAGGCATTCAAAACATGTGAGTTTTGGGGAAAAACTTACTTCAAACCATCATATCAGGTAAAGGAAGAAAGTGGCTATGACCAGAAAAGAGTAGCATAATAAATTTCTTGAGATGAAAACTGTTTTGAATTTTGACTATAATGGTGGCCTCTTGAATGTCCACATGAGATAATATTGCATAGAATTAAGCTCTCCAGCCCTCCTCCATTCCTTTTCCTCTTGACTCTTAAAGGTAAATATCCCCCCATGTTTGGATAGACACATAGTTCCCTCATCTTATTTTATTGAAAAGTTAAAACAGAGCTGGATATTTAAAAACTACTACATAGCTCAGTAGTTAAGGCACTTGCCTGCAAAGCCTAATGACCCTGGTTCAATTCCCCAGCACCCATGTAAAGCTAGATGCACAAAGTGGTGCATGCATCTGGAGTTCATTTGCAGGGGCTGGAGGCCCTTGTGCACCTATTCTCTCTCTCTTTCTGTCTCTCTTCTCTCTATCTCTCTGCTTAGAAATAAATAAATCAACTAAAAAATATTAAAACACAATGCATGTTTTGGTTATAGCATACTTCTCTCACCCCACCAAATTACACCTTCTTCTTATTATAATACAAGAATGTGTTTGTTGTTTTTTGTTTTGCATATGCATATGTAATACATGTGCATGCACGTAGTTTGCGGGTATACATGTGTGCACATGTAGAGGTATAATATGAGATTATTCTTTCCTTTAGTTACTGAGACAGGGTCTCACTTGGGCCCAGAGCTTGCTTTTTTTGTGAGTCTAGTATTAGTAATTTCTTAGTCTACTACTTGCCCCATGGAACCCCTGTCTCCACATCTGGTCACTGGGATTACAGGTGGCTGCCCCACCCAATTGGCCTTTACATGCATGGTGGGCATCCAAACTCCTGTCCTCTGGATTATGTGGAAAGTATGTTTTCCACTGAGCCATCGCCCCAGCCCCATGTTTGCTGGTTTTGTAAAGCACTATCCCATTGTGTGATGTGGGTCTACTACAGTTTATTCGATTAAATTTATTTTGTAGAATTATCAACTATTAAATAACACCACAGGAAATAATACAGTTAGAATAAAATTTTTACTTAATATCTGAATTAAATATTTTCATAAGGTTGAATTTTCAGGTTAAGGATTCAAGCACCTGAGTTGTTAGATGCTATCAAAGTCTCCTCAGTAAGCATGGTATTAATTTGCTCTTTTCCCAGAAACTACAAGTTCCTCTCCAGAAGAATTATTTTAAAATTTTTATATTTTTATAAAAGCTCTGACTTTTCTTTTCAGGCCTAAGACACAACCTTTAACAGATATTAAATTTCCACATATATTTCCTATTGACCAGATTATTCCATAGTTTCATTTTATTTTAATTGCTAAAGTTCCATAGCATGCTTTAATATAAAATAAACAGGAACTACATACATATATATTTAATTCAGTATTTTTGTGTCTATTCTTTCTAGTTTAGATGCATTAAGAAACATCAAGCTAGTTCCAGGGCGGAGGAAGAAAGTTGGCATTTTTCTCTTAAACCTCATTAAATTTATAAATAAACTTGAGAATTGATGTATTGATAATGGGAGTTCATATCCAAAAACATGACACATTTCTCTTTTTATACTTACTCCTGTCTGCGTAATGCAAAAGCAAACTAAAAATAAAATAAAATAATATCAAGCCTAAGTGTTTTATTCTTTCTGTTGGCATTGTTGGTTTTGTTTCCTGCTATGTTCTCAAGATTGCAGAATACCACAGACACACAATGAATATCTATTGAATAAATGTTAGATAGTTCTATATGTTTAAGAGACACATATAAGTATAGTAAAAATAAAAAGGAATATTGAGATATAAAATTTATAATAGTAGGTCCTCCTAAGGCAGTTGAAATAGAAAACTATAATCAAGACTTCCATAAAAGGTTCTGGTTATATTTTGGACCTATCAGTGGTAGTTTAAATTGATGCCCCTCAATAGATTCAGGAACTTATTAAAGCTTGTAACTTAGATCGCCAGCCCTGACTGGTGGAGATGTCACTGTCGGTAGATGCTGTGATCCAGCCTTGAGGTGTTACTGGAGGTGGATCTGAATTCTAGTAAAAAGTGTACAGAGTTCTTGAGCTCTGTCTGGAGTTCTCTAAGTGTTCTGGCTTGTGGTGCTGGTGGTGGTCTTTCTGCTTGGACCTGTGAAAAAAGGAAAGCTTCTTCCACCATTATGGAATTTTCCCTGGATCTGTAAGCTTTGATAAATCCTGTTCCTCCCATAAACTGTGCCTGGTTTGGAAGTTCAGCAAAATGAGGCTGACTATGGTGCTACCTTTCTTGTGCTAGGTTGTATGCTCATCAATATTCTCTATGCTGTTCTTTGTACATACTGCAGGGGTAGCATATTTCATGATGCCAGAAAGAAATATCTAAAGTCCTATCTGCTCCATAAATTTTTTCCTGAAATATGTAAGAATAAATACATATTTAGTGACTAGACATGTCTGATTTTCCAATTAACTCCATAAATAAATAAATTTGCTATCTCTCTACATATATGAAGTAACTTAGAGTGATAATTTACATAACCTATACTAGGGTCTATAAAAGCAGAGTGCTTTTATTCATAACTCTGATTCAATTCTATTATCAGGGCTGCTTTCTGGGCATAAAGAGTACTCTGTGCTTGATTAATGTTATCTTTGTTATATTGAATTGCTATGTTAAAGTTCTTGCATTAAATAAGAGACTCCATAAACTACATAGCCAATATTAAGGACCTGAAATGTAAACAGATACTGATGAAATTTTAGTCACATTAGAGTCAGTTTCAGTAGGAGGTAGAGAGACAGGACCCTATTAGATAGCACCACAAGGTTGCCCATCCACTGACATATTGTTGAGAAGATGCAAAGACTATGTCCTGCTTTATAACTGCACATGATCTTTCTTGAGTGCTCTTCTGGTCTTTTCCTTTTAAATCCAACTAAAATACCACCAGTTTGGTGAAACCATGCCTGTGATTCTGTGAATTGGAAGTCCCCTGTAAACTGTGTTCTGAATGCTTAGTCCCAAGCTAATAACAATTTGGGAAATAGAGGCTTAATGGAGGGGGTGTGTTGCTGCGGGCAGGCTTAAGGGTATTAAGCCAACTCCACCTCACCAGAGCTTGGCTCTTTCTCTCATTGCTATTTTCCATCTGCTGTGACAAACGTGATATTCTGCTTCTGTTCATGCCATGCTTTCCCTTTGATGTTGTTTTGTGTGTTTGTTTATTTGTTTTTCTTTCTTTTCATTTTTTGAGGTAGTGTCTCACTCTAGCCCAGGCTGACCTGGAACTCAGAGTGGCCTCAAACTCATAGCAATCCTCCTACCTCTGCCTGCAGAGGGCTGAAATTATGGTGTACCACCATACCTGGCATAATTTTTTTATCTGAAAATAATAATTCTGAGAGCTATTTGGAAAATTTAAATAAAATTCACAAATTTGAAAAAAAATTATGTTCTTCTATCATTAATCCCCAGAAAATGTGAATTTCCTTTCCTAGGACAAAACTACCATAGTTATTTTTAACCTTTGTATTTATTCACAAAGGAAAGCATGACAACATATGTAAGAGTTCTACTAATGCTCTAATACATGTGCTAACCTGTCTCATGCACTGGAGATACATAATGATCTTTGGCTCCACAATTCAAAACCTTTCCCCTAATTTGGAGCTCATCCTTCACAAGTGTATGATTCCCAGCACTGGCAATCCTTGTTTTACTTGGTTGGTGTTGAAAAAGCACTGAAAAGGTGCTCTTACAGCTAATGCAGCCTGGCTTCATTCTTAGTCTCAGAGGCTTCCCAAAAGACTGGGAATGGATTACTGCTACAAACCTTTCTTCCATCCATTGACTAGCCAACAAAAGCCCACTCTCCACTTGAACTTATCACCTTTGTTGAAATAAATTACACCTTTGTGTATGTTGCAGTTAGCTTCAAGTTGCTGACACCAAGAACTTGTGGAGGAAAGGATTTATATTGGCTTTCATGCTCAAGGGAAAATGGTGGTAGGGGAAACTGTGGCATGAGCAGAGGCATAACATGTCCTGGCCAATATCAGGTAGACAACAGCAACAGAGAATGTGCCAAACAATGGCAAGGGATAGCTGGATATAACCCCCATAAGCCTGCCCACAACAGCACACTTCCTCCAGGAGGAGCTAATTCCCAGCTTACCATCAGCTAGGGATCAAGCATTCAGAACACATAAATTTATGGGGGACACCTGAATCAAACCATCACATTCCACCCCTGACCCCATAGTTTTTAATCAATCTCAATGCTGTCCAAATATCCTCATAGTTTGATGTCTCTTAACTGAAACATAATACCAAAATACAAAAAAGAAAAAAGCAAAGACATAATGGCACAGAATAAACATTTATGCTACACAAGAGGGCATTGGCCATAACAAAAAAAAAAAAAAAAGATTGACCCTACACAAGATTTAAAACAAATAGGAAAATATCAAATTCTGTAGCTCCATGTCTGACAAACAGTAACAAGTCTCTAATTCTGATAATTCCAACTAGTGATAAGTCTCTGAATTTCAAATTTCACCCCTCCAGCTGGGCTTCTTGCAGCCTAGGGAAAAATACATCCCAAGCAAGCAACTCTCTTTGGCAGTCATGCCATAGTCCTGGCATCACTACTGCAACCCACAGTTCATCCTCAAGGCTCCATCAGGCCTCCACACAAGTAATCCAGCAAGCCTACTTCACACTGCCCATGGCCATTTCCATAATTCATTCATAATTCAGCCCCTTACTGTCAAAGAGTCTTCCTGCTGTCCCAATGAATAGCTGGTATGATCTCAGTAGTCATCTGCCAAGCAATTGTAGCTGAACAGGCAGCAGATAATGCCCAAAGATTTCTTTTTTTTTTTTTTTCTGTGCCATATCCTACTGCTGACACAAGTCCATATCTACATAATGCAACTTTACATCAGTTCTCAACACACTGGTATATTAGCAAGCCTTTCATGCAAACTGCCTTTAACACAGTCCAGACAATGCTTTTCCCCTCATAATCCAAACTCCACAATCCATACTTATAGCATTCAGGTCTTTAAATCCCAACCACAATCCATCAAGCTATACTTACAGCACTGCAAGGCATCTCTTAGACCAGGGTTTCATATCCTTTCACATTCCACCCACAAATCAGTTCCAAAAGCAAAACGCCACATAGTCAGGTTTCTAGCAGCAATGACCCCATTTCTCTAGTACCAATTTACTGTTGCAGTTAGCTTTGCATTGCTGCAGAAAGAAGCCAACCAAAAGCAGCTCAGAGAAGAAAGGGTTTATTTTTGCTTACAGAACAGAGGGGAAGATCCTTGATGGCAGGGAAAACCATGGCATAAGCAGAGGCTGGACAACACCTCCTGGCCAACATCAGATGAACAACAGTAGCAGACAGTGTGCCAAACACTGGCAAGGGGAAGTTTGCAGTAACACTCATAAGCTTGCCTCAACAACATACATCCTCCAGGAAGGCTCCAATTCCCAAATTGTCATCAGCTGAGGATCAAGCATTCAGAACACATAATTTTATGAGGCATACCCAAATCAAACCATTACAGTGTATAAATGGGAATGTTGTTTTTTTTAAACTTTAAATTTTTAACCTCCAATAATAGTTTTAAGCCCTATCAGTCATAGTAATAAATTAAACTGTAAGAATATTACCCAGGAAATGAGATCTTGTGCAGCCATTGTTGCCCACAGGACAATTGTAGTCTGAGGCATAGCATGAAAGGACTGAAAGTCAATGCCAATGGCTTGAGCAGAGGGGTCCTTCAGTGTGAGAAGAACGTCTGACCAATAAGATACATTAACATTTAAAATATTGCTAAGGGATGACCTGAAAACCTTGACAGGAAACCTAATTATGAAAGAATTCAATGTCCACATTGGACCTAGGCCTGAATAAGGGTGTCAATGGTTAGTGTAAAAGAGAAACAAAGGTATGGAGAAGCGGTTAGAAAGAAACAAGAAGCTTATTTCCAAAAAGAATCAGATGAAGAGAAGATATGGTTTCAATATATAATCTCTTAAAGAAGAATGTTCACTATAGGAGGAGAAGGAAGTTTGCCACAGTGATAGACTGGACTAAGCCAACAGATCTGCTAAGTCTCTGGGGCTATATAAAGCATTTCACTCCAGACACAAGAGCTCCCACATACAAGGCATTAACATGATTGTGTGGTAAGTTGAGAGATGGAGGACAGCACAAACATACCTCACCTGGGAGTTTAAAAGTTGTCTCCACTTCAAGCCAGGAATGGTGGCACATGCCTTTAATGCCAGCAATAAGAAGGCAGATGTAAGAGGATCACTGAGGCCAGCCCAGGACTAGAAAGTGAGTTCTAGGTCAGCCTGGGCTAGAGTGAGACTCTGGGAAAAGAAACACAAAATTTAAAAAGAATCTTGTCTCCACTTCAAATGAAGTTGTAGTAGAAGTCACCATGCTATACATTCACCAAGCAGAATGAGTTATTCAAAGCAGTAGTAAAATGGGTGGTCATGAACAGGCACCCACCTTGTCAGAAAGGAACAGAAGGAAGAGAGCAACTATGTAACATCCCTCAAGAGCCATATGCCAACCCCAGCCATAATATCAAAGGACTGGACCTGCTGTACCACATCTTCTGGAGCCATAGTCCAGCCTGAGCCATGAGGGAAAAGATCAAAGGGGTGGGGGACCTTCAACACCAGGTCTTCTGTTCTCACTATTCCTCAGCCAATGATTTACTGAAGTAGCTATGAAAACTCGGGGTTGTAAGAATTCTCTTTAACTTTGAGCATCAATGGAAAAACTTCCACTTGGTAAAAAGGTAGATCCACATTCACAGCTTACTTTTGTTACTGAGTGGCTATGTGGCCAATGACTGCTTATTTAATGTTCTAAAATTTAATGTTCACTGAGTTGAGTTTTATATTTTATAATTAATTGTTAAGTAATCAGGAAATAATCTTTTGAAGTTTAGAAATCATTTATTATAGGAGAAGGAAAGAAGGAAGAACTGTAACTCAGAGGGGGGGGTCCCCAGAAAAGGGAAATATCTGTTGGGAAAGTAAAGCAGAAGGCACCTCTGTTGGGAGGGGTCCCGAGCGTGTAAATCCTTATGAAGTAATTTAGTGAAATTATGTAGTCTATAAACTTACCTATTCTAACATAGACTGCTTGTATTGATAAAATCAATTACTATCTGCATAAAGGAATATCTAGAACATTTTCAAACTTCACATTTTCCCTGCAATATATCACATTCTTTAAACATTCTTTTTGATAGAAAACAAACTTCAACCTACATATTAAAATATAAAGATGAGATGACTGACTATGAGATGATTGACTATATAAACAAAACATAAATAGAACTTTAAAACCCCAAGTCTAACTGCATAGTGAGAGGCCTATGTGTTGGAGCTAGTCTTAAAGCCCTTGTTGCAGTCAGCCTCAATGGCTGAGATGAACTTCCAAACCAGGCACAGTTATGGAGGAAGGGAATTTATTTGAAGTTTACAGATTCCAGGGAAGTTCCACGATGGCAGAATAAGCTGGCCCACTTCCACAGGTCCATGCGAAGAGAGGTCTGCCACTCTCACCATAAGCAAGCACACTCCAGGAACACAAGCAGAACTCAGGCACTTTTCATACCTTTAGATTGGAATTCTGGGCCTGGCCCCACACCTTAAGGCTGGACCCTAGGATCTGCCCACAGTGAAACCTACTCCAGCCAGATGGCTGGAGATCAAAATTACAAGCTTTAATAAACTCCTGAATCAATTGGGAAATATCCATTCAAATCACCACAGCCCTGTTTGCCAGCTCACTTCTTTCTCTGTAAACATCTGCTTTGTTTCAAAATAACATAGCAAGCTCTGTTATAAGAAAGTACTCCTATGATAATCTATGCTAAACTAACAGTTAATAATTAATGAGCTTTCACAAGCTGAAGAAGAAAATCATAGTGAACTAAGACTCCAAGCTTCTATCCTCTGAGATAGACCCCATTGGTTCCCCCTCTTTCAAATTATCCAAAGTGTCTAGTGTGTTTACTGGAACCGCATAGCCCCCCTAGAGGGCCTCCTGGATGCTGCTGTGTACTTAGGAGCAGCTATGGACAAGATGTGTTAGACTGTGGTTGGTAATTATGTACTATATATATATATATCAGCTCTAGATTTGGGGCAGGGATGAATGGACAAGACATAGTTCTCTGGAGGACACAAAAGAAAATTTTATGATTTTGATTGGTATGGCATTCATTACAAATCCTGCCACATCACATTTGGCAAAGCAAAGAAAAGGTTGGACAAACTTAACTTCAATTGGTAGGAGGCAGAAACCCAGTGAAGACTTGACTGTACACTCTGGGAAGTTTTTCTTCATTCAATAGCAGCAAACATTCCTTGAACACCAGCCAACATAACATATAAGGTAAGTAAAGCCTAGAAATAATTGAAGGTTGGAGGCAGGTTGAAACTCATCTCAACAGCAAGATGATCTTTAGAGTATGAAGAGGTCAAAGGTGAGGCACTGTTCTTTAGGACAATTAAAAAGAAACTGGGGGGCTGGAGAGATGGCTTAGCAGTTAAGCACTTGCCTGTGAAGCCTAAGGACCCCGGTTTGAGGCTTGATTCCCTAGAACCCATGTTAGCCAGATGCACAAGGGGGCGCACGTGTCTGGAGTTCATTTGCAATGGCTGGAGGCCCTGGCACGCCCATTCTTTCTCTCTCTCTCTCTGCCTCTTTCTCTCTCTGTCACTCTCAAATAAATGAATAAATAACAAAAAAAATTTTAAAAAGAGATACTGGGGAGTGGTGTTCTAAAGGTCCTATCAGACAGCAGTTGAGAAATTAGAATGTTATAATGCCTCAGTTTATTTGAAGAGGCCCATTACATATGCTTATGATGTACCCAGGAAATATGATGTATAGTGCATAAATAAGGCAAATGTGTTTTCAAGAGAATACTCTCAAGAGGAAAAAAAAATAAGAGAAAGAATAAGAGTTGCAAGAGAAATTTTGAAACTGTCTAATGCCACCCTATGTTTATTATTCATGAATAATAGAAAAATATTTTTACTTAAATTAACATTTTGCTATAGAAGGCATATAAAAGTGATATGTAGATTTAGGTGAAGTACTTAATTTAAGTAACAACATGAAAGCGTGACATCTCCACTAAGAATATTAAGATTCTTTGTTTGAATAAAACATGACTGGGAGGGAAACAAGGCAATAGTCACCGAAGCACTGCTGAGGCTTCACTGAGTTGTTTTTCCTAAGGCTCCCAGAGGACAGAGTAAGGATCTCTCTTCTGCATAGAGGTGGTAGAACACATATGCAGCACACAGATGTTATGCACAAGGAAATATTATAGTATAGCACCTTGAGAAGTATTATTTAGAGTAGGAATTATCAGGAGAGGATGGTAACATTTATGAGAATCTACTTCTCTACAGATATTATCTGAAGTGTTTCTGGCACATTTTTTCTCATACGTCAGCCCTCTGAGAACCCATGAGGGTTTTCTTAAAAATAAATATAAGTATTATTAATTGCAGATTACTAATAAAATCAAGGTTCAATGAGGTAAATAAATTTGATCAGTTACTCCACTGGTAAATTGTAAAAGAACCAGAATCATAACCCAGTTATATATGCATGAACCCAAATTTCATGGGTAAGTTCTGTTGTCAACTTGAAAAGATTAGGAATCAAGTAAGAGTCTCACCTCTTGAGTAGGTATGTGAGGAAGAACTGGGGGAGGAAGCCCTCCCGGAGTGCTTGGCTCTTCTGATGGAGGACAGTTTCCAAAGAATCTCTAATACAATGCAAGTCCTTTTCCCTGGTTCCCCATGCTACTCACTAGTGTGCGCCTCTACTCTGTTGCTGCTCTCCATCATGGACATTGAAACCTAGCTTCATCAGCCTTCCAACACAGACTGAAGACCAGCACCTCTCCAGGAACCCTCCAGGCCTTCATCCAGCCTCATAGGTTCTCAGATTCTCTAGCCTACAGACAACTATTGCTAAATTGCCAAACCCATATCCTTTAAGCTAATATAATTTCCCTGTATAATATATACTCATTCTACCACTTTTATTACTTTAGAGAACTCAGACTAATACAATACCCAACCAAATGTGAGTCTAGCTTTATGAGAAAATGATGACAAAGAGAAACCTTAGATTTTTATAACCATATGAATGGTCCCATTGTTCCTTTAATCACTGTCCTTTCCAACACAATTCCCTACTTAAAACAAATCCTTAACATGCTTTCTTCCCTGCCTACAACAGAGAGTTGTCACAGATATGTGACCAAAAATAACTTGCTCCTCTTTTCAAATATGTTCCACTTTCATCCTTTCACACATTGTACTCTAAAGATGTTCCAAACTGTGCAATAACAAATACGTTCCCTGAGATCTCTAGCCCAATGACCTGACATCTATATAATGTTTACATCTAAGACAACAAGAAAAAAGAAACTTTAAAAAATCAAGGAAATAGCTGGTTGTGGATTCTTTTTCAGATTTTCCCTTGTGTTGCTAAAGCATAAATGAAAGAGAAACACCAGATGCAATCAGCACATATGTTTATCTCAGTGTGGGATGGATGATTGAGTCCATCAATGAAAACTATTTCAGCAACACAATGTCAAAAAGTTACTTTTTGCGAAGTTACTGCATTTATATAAAAAAAATCAATAGGAGCAACCAATTTAACCAATGGAATTTAAAATAACTGCAGTACTCATGTACAATCCAAAACTACTCTTAAACATGAATCTTTCAAATTCTGAAAAACACTATTTTAGGTCATACACATTTTTACATTGTTACTAGACATGGCAGTTAAAACCTAATGTACTCTTTTCAGAAGACAGAAATACAGGAAATTAAGATTGTTTAGTCATTTTACAGAAAAATAGCATTTTGTTTCAATGACCTTTCAAATTCACTATAAAAAGATGTATCCTAAAATTTTCAGCACTAAGTCATCCTTAAGGAGGAAAACAATGATCATTGTCAAATTATTTGTTTTCTAATACTTTTGAAGTGTTGGCCATTTTTTTAAATTTATTTTTCCCCAGCACTTTTTTTTATTAGCTATGTACATTATGTGTATACTGTCATGTTGGTACCATTGTTAGCCTCCTCCCTGTCCTCCCCCATTCACAGGGACCCTCCTCATTGGGGATTATGGGTCTTATATTGTGGAATTAGCCATCAGTTATGAGTAAGAGGCAATATTTCTGTGCATAATGACCCAACGTGTGGCTCTAACAATCTTTCCATCCCCTCTTCCACAAATTTCCCTGAACCATGTTCAGTTCAGTTTGGGTCTACTTCAGTGATGAGGTCTTGGGAGCCTCTATGTCTCTATGGATATCTGGTCTGGTAGGACTTGAGTGTTCTCTGTGTCTAGCTCCTTCACCTTGTGATAGTACCAGGTTCACCAAGAAAGCGGTATTCTTGCTCTTTTCCCCAATTACTCTTACTTTCAGCTTGGGCCCTGTTGAGGTGCAATGGTCTGATTCTCTTGGCAGGATGTGTCCATCTGAAAAAGTGAAGCAAATTCTCCAAGGGAGAGTGAAGTCAGCACCAGATAAATGGGATAACCAGTGTTATTTTAGAGAGAATTTAATAGGTGTAGGCCCTCTTATAGCCCACGATTACTGTGACCTTGATATTGGAGAGTGGATTCATTTTTTTGGATATGGTTCTGACTTGTTTCCCAGCTCTAGCTGTGGGTTCCATTCCACTGAGTGGGTCAGTTAGCAAAGTAAAGAGCAGCTGGTTACCCACCATGGCTGTGCACCACTATTGCACTTTGGTGAGCATCACCCCAAGTTGTGGCTGCTGAGTAGCTTAGACCATGCATTGCTTGGACAGATGTTGGTCATTTCCCCCCATTCATTCAGGTAGCACCTTCTGGTACTAGATGAGCTAAGTGTCTGGGGACTGACTCTCTTCCAGATTCCATCCAGGTCACTCCATGTTCCATACCAACAGTATATGGTATCTTCAGCAGTAGAGTCTTACCACTAACTTTGGTGGGTCAGCAAGTACTCTGACTGATATCTGTCTTATTTGGGAAAACTTGTAGATCTCTCTGATCAATAGCTCATTGTGGATGTTAGCCACATGCTGGTACTGGGAGTTACAGGCCAGCACCAAGGAAAAGAAGGAAGAAAACGATAGGTAACATAAAAGAAATAGAAGAGGGAGAGAGAGAGAGAGAAAAAAGATTAAGATTAGTCTTCATCATACCCTCTCCAGGGCCTTGCGATTCAGGTGTTCCCTCTAAGGGCCCGATGCAGGTTCAACCATTTAGTCTGTCTTTTAGGATGTAGATTTTTATGGTACTGTTGCTATTTGGGTAGAGTTTTGTGTCCCCCACACCCACCCTTACCTTCCCCTCCCACCCTATTGTCCAGTCCTTGAAATGCTCATTAGGTATGTCAGCATTGGTTTTGTGTCTGGCTACTTTTAAGAGTTTTGAGATGGAGGTACTTGGGTCACTTATGTATGGAATCATGTCATCTACAAATAGGGCTAACTGAACTTCCTCCTTTCCAATTTGTATCTTTTTTATTGCTTTCTCCTGTATTATTGTTTGAACTAGAACTTACAGTACTATGTTGAAGAGCAGAGGTGAGAGTGGACACCCCTGTTTTATTCCTGATCTCAATGGGAATTCCTTAAGTCTCTCTACCCATTAAGTATTATTGGGGCTTTAGGATCTTTATATATAGCCTTTATTATGTTGAGATATAGACCATTCATGCCTATTCTCTCCAATGTTTTTGATCATGAAGTGATGTTATATTTGCCAAAGGCCTTATCTGCATCTACCAAGATGATCATGTGTTTTTTTGTGTTTAAGGTTAGTTATGTGGTGTATTACATTGACAGATTTCCCGATGTTGAACCATCCCTGCATTCCTGGGATGAAGCCTACTTGATCCAGGTGGATAATGCTTTTGATGTGCTGTGGAATTCGGTTTATGAGGATTTTGTTCAAGATCTTTGCATCTAAGTTCATTAGGGAAATAGACCTGCAGTTTTCTTTTCTTGTGGCATCTCTGACTGGTTTTAGTATTAGGGTCATACTATTTTCATGGAAGGAGTTGGGGAGCTTTCCCTGTTCTCCAATTGTGTGGCACAATTTGAGAAAAATTGGTTTCAGTTCTTCCATGAAAGTTTGACAGAATTCAGCTGAGAAGCCATCTGGTCCTGGACTCTTCTTTTTAGGGAGGTTTTTGATTACCTTGTGAATTTCCGTGTTTGTGATAGGTTTGTTTAGTAGATTAATCTGCTCTGAGTTTAGCTTTGTTATGTGGTATGTGTCCAGGAGTTCATCCATTTCATCCATCTTATCTAATTTTGTGGAGTAGAGGTTTTTGAAGTAAATCCTGATGATTCTCCCAATTTCACTTATGTCTGTTGTAATCTCTCCTTTTTCATTTCCAATTTTGTTAATTTGAAGCATCTCTTTTTTTTTTTTTTTTTTTTTTTTTTTTGCTTGATCAAATTGGCCAGGGGCTTATCAATTTTATTTTTCCAAAGAACCAGCTAGCTCTTTGTGTAATCATTTTCTTAATTGTTTTCTTAGTTTCCAATTCATTAGTTTCTGCTCTGATCTTAATTATTTCTTTCCCTCTGGAGCTTTGTGGGTTGGATACTTCCTTTTTTCCCCAATACCTTTTGGTGGATGGTTAGGTTATTGATTTGGGATCTCTCTTTGTTAAGAAAGCATTTAGCACAGTGAATTTTTTTCCTGAGGACTGCCTCTATTGTGTCCCATAAGATTTGGTACATTGTGTTCTTACTGTCATTTATTTCTATAAATTTTGCAATTTCATCTTTTATTTCATCCTCTACTCACTTATTACTTAAGATTGTTTTGTTCAGTTTCCAGGTGTTGCTTGGGTTCCTGGCACATCTTTTGTTGATTATTTCTAGCAATACAGCATTATTATCTGATATCAAGCAGGAAATTATGTCAATCCTCCTAAATATTTGGAAGCAGGTGTTATGACCCAGTATATGATCTATTTTAGAGAAGGCTCCATGGACCGCTGAGAAGAATGTGTAATCTGTGGACTTGGGGTAGAATGTTCTGTAGATGTCTGTTAGGTCTAATTGATCTCTGGTGGTGTTGAGCTCTATTAATTCCCTGTTAATTTTCTGTTTGGATGATCTATCTATTGCTGATAATAGAGTATTAAAGTCCCCAACTATGATGGTGTTGCTGGTTATTTGGTTTGTATTTTCCCTTTTCATGTCATTTTCTGTTTTTGTTAATGCTTCTTGGAATTCATCCCTGCATTTCTTTATGTCTTTATTGAACTTAGCCAGCTGGTTATTGAGGTCCTCTTTGTTTGTTTGTTTGTTTCTTTGTTTTGTTGTTGCTGTTGTTGTTGGCTTTTTTCACTCTCCTTCAAATCATTTAACTGTCTTTGGATCCCTTCCTGGTTCTTATCTATTAGATCAAATCTAGAGAGGACAGCATTCATATGTTTATCAGCTCTTTTCTGCGTTTCTGCAAGTTCTGCTGTTATCTTAGTCAGGGTTGCATAGCTTATATCTTAATTTTTGGGTTTTGATCCTAATGTCTCTTCTATGTTTTGATCAGAGACATCCATTGAGGGACTGGGTGATATTATTGGATTTACTTGCATTTGAGTTTTCATGTTCTTCTTTTTGCACTATGGTCTGCCCATCACAGTGTAGGAGTCTTATTTAATTTAGTAGAAAGCTATAGTCTACCCTTGAAATGTCTTCAGTGATTTTTCCCTTATGTTTGCTTCCACTAGGCTTCTGATAGCAATTGGACCTGTCTTCTCATAAGGAAGTAGCCCCCAAGGCTCCGGTGGGGACCCAGGGACATGACGTATGGTTTGTTGTTCCATAATTCAGGGTATGGGACTGCTTGGTTGGGTGGTCTAAGGGGACAGGGGGTAGGGTGGAATGGGACAAAGCAGATTGGTGTTGTTGCTAGGGTGTGGAGGGGAGGAGGATGGGAATGTGTGGTAGTTCTGTGATGCTGAAGGGTGAGAGGATGGGATTGCGGGTCCCTTGAGGCCCTGTAAGGGGGGGAGGGAATGGGACTGCCTTGTCCTGTTACAGGAGAGGGCAGGGATATGGGACTGCTATGGATCAGGTGACACATGGGGGTGGGCATGAAGGACACCTATTGTGGGAGAGCCTGGTGGGGAAACCCTAGCCTGATGGCCTGAGTCTGCACATGGAGAGGCTGTGGCACGTGGAGGTCCCTGGTTGCTGTTGGGGAAGCACTAGCCTGCTGACTCAGACCTGTACCTGATCCACACAAATCCGTGCTAATATGCATGCCCACCCACTAAATGCCCAGCTGCAGGAGCAGAGATCAAACAAGGGGATTTTCCAACCTCATCAGCCTCCTTACAAAGTCAAGAAACCTGAAGGGGAAACAGCACAGAAGGTCCTGAAGGGGACACAAGGAGGACCAGCTGAGCAGTTCCAACAACACCAGGCTTCCTGCACTCTCCCATTCCCCAACTGCCAGCACCTCGACTCGATGATCCAGAGAACACATTCAGCTCCCAGCAGCAGGACCTCCAGTACAGCTGATCAGAACACCATATCCACAGCACAGCACAGAGGGATCAATGTAGGCATTCAGCATTGGTGAGTCTTGAAGCCACCCCAAAAGGTAACAAGACCAACTGACTGTAAAGCAGGTACAAAGGCCTGCACAGGAAGTGCTAATCTCTCTTTCTATGTCAGAGCACGTTATGGGTTACATATTCTTGATTGGATTTACCATTCTCAATTAAGATGTATTTGGGGGTTGACTATTGTTGCCTTTAATGACTTCAGACTCAGGGCCTTTGTCTTTTTCTTCTGTCATTATTGGAGACAGGGTCTGATTCAGACCCAGGTTGACCTTGAACACATTTCAGAACAGTAATCTCAACCTCTGAGCTGACAGGATTAAGGGTGTAGAGCAGCACCCACCCTTAGGGATTTGGGCTTTATAAGGTTATCTGTTTGTTTTAATCTCCACACTTGCATACTCTGTGCTGGTTTATATTGAATGTGTATATTGCTCAGTTGAATTTTAGAATTTGCCAGTAAATTGTTCCACCCATCCCAAAAGAATACAAAAATAACAGGCAAATTCAACACCTAAGATTACTTCTGCTGTTGGAATGGAGTACAAGAGCTACACTAGGCACCTTAAACTCCTACTCTGAAAGTAAATAAAGTTGGATTTCCAAATTGAAAAGCACCACATACTATTAGAAAATCCAAGCATGAAATCAACTCAGGATGCAAAAATTGCAACATTACAGTACGAGAAACACAAAGAATCAAGACAATACCACCCATCCATAAATTATAAACCCATCATAAGCGGCTCCCAATGAGATTGTTTTAGATGAAATGCCTGACAAAGATTTCAAAAATATGGGTTTATCTATACTCAAAGGAACCAAAGAAGATATCAAAGGAATCAAAGAAGAAAACAAACTCCTGAAGGAATTCCAAGAGAACACAGGAAACTAGCTTAATGGACGTGAGCAAAGAAATAGAAATACTGAAGAAAAACCAGGCAGAAATGCTAGCACTGAAAAACACACTCAGTCAAATAACAAAAAAATCTTTAAAAAGTCATACCAGTAGAATGGATGAAAGAGAGAACAGAATATCTAAGGTAGAAGATATAATACACTCCAACAAAGAGCAAGACAAGCTAAAAGGAAGACATGAATAGAAATTTCAAGACATCCAGAACACTATGAAAAGATCAAACATAAGAATTCAGGGTATAGTAGAAGAAGACTTCCAATCCAGAGGCTTAGTAGGCATTTTCAACAAAATCATAGAAGAAAAATTCCATCAAATTGGGAAAGAAATGCCAATGCAGATACGGGAAGCTTTTAGAACACCGGACAGACAAAACCTGGGAAGACCCACTCCTCACCATGTTACAAATAAACTGCTAAAAACACAAACCACAGAAAATATATTGAAAGCAGTTTGAGAGAAAAAGCAAGTCACCTATAAAGGCAAGCCCATCAAGATCACAGATTACTCAACACAAATTTTAAAAGCCAGAAGAGCTTAGAATTATGTACTCCAAGTTCTGAAAGATAACAACTGTCAACCAAAGTTACTTTATCCTGCAAAGTTATCCATTCAAATAGATGAGAAATAATGGACATTCCACAACAAAAATCAGGCTAAAGAAATTTATGGCAACTAAGCCAGCACTATAGAAAATACTTGAAGGAATCCTTCATGCTGAAGAGAAAGCAAAACACACATGAAGAAATAAGAAAAATTAAACCATACTCAAAATAACAGTTAAAATGAGAGTAAAGAGAAACAGTAGTCACTACAAAACAAGAAGAATGGCAAGAATAAACACATACTTTTCAATAATAGCTATTAATATCAATGGCCTCAATGCCCCAACCCAAAGACAGGGATGCAAACTGGATTAAAAGAGAGGATCCAGCTGTTTGTTGCTTCCAGGAAACTCATCTCTCAATAAAAGATAGACACTGTCTTAGGGTGAAAGGATGGAAAATGGTATTTCAAGCAAATGGGCCTAGGAAACAAGCAGGGGTTGGTATCCTAATATCTGAAAGGATAGACTTCAAACCAACATTAGTGAGCAAATATAAAGAAGGTCACTTTATACTGATTAGAGTAACACTCCAAGAGGAGGACATTACAATCCTAAACATATATGCAGCTAACACAGGGGCTCCCAATTTCATCAACAAACACTATTATAATTAAGGTCACAGATAACTCCAAACACAAATGTATTTGGTGACTTCAATACCCCACTCTCATCAACTGACAGGCCATCCCATCAAAAAATAAACAGAGAGACATCTGGATTAAATGATGTCATGGAAAAAATGGACCTAACATATCTACAGAACATCCAATGCTGCAGAATATACATTTTTCTCAGCAGCACATGGAACATTCTCCAAAACAGACCATATATTAGGACACAAAGTAACTCTTAACAAATACCAGAAAATTGAAATGATCCCTTGTACTCTATCTGACCACATGGGATTAAAGTACAAATCAGCAACAAGAAGAACAACAGAAAACACACAAATTCATGGAGAATAAACAGTACACTATTGAATGAAGAATGGGTCATTGAAGAAATCAAAAAGAAAATCAATAAATTCATAGAATCAAATGACAATGAGAATACAATATACCAAAACCTTTGGGACAAAATGAAGGCAGTCTGAACGGGAAATTTATAGCTCTAAGTGCCTATATTAATAAATTAGAGAGTTCACAAGTAAACAATTTAATGTTTCACCTAAAGTCCTCAGAAAAAGAAGAATAAGGCAAACCAAAAAGCAGTAGATGGGAAGAAGTAATAAAGATTAGGGCAGAAGTTAATGAAATAGAACCCAAAATCAATCCAAGGAATAAATGAAACAAAGCTGGTTCTTTGAAAGGATAAACAAGATTGATAAACCCTTAGCAAATCTGACCAGAAGAGAGAGAGAAGAGACAAAAGTTAATAAATTTAGAGATGAAAAAGACCATTATAACAGACACCAAAGAAATTCAGAAAATCATAAGGACATATTTTAAATATATGTGCCGCTAAATTTGAAAATCTACAAGAAATTGATGATTTCCTTGATTCATATGACCTACCAAAATTATACCAAGATGAGATAAACCATGTCTGTCATTGGAACATAATAGAGGACCCAGATGTTAATCCAGGCAGCTACAGCCATCTGATTTTTGACACAATGCCAAAAATATTCATTGGAGAAAAGATGGCCTCATCAAGTAGCTATGGGAAAATTGGATATCTATACGTACAAGGACGAAAGTAGATCCTTGTCTTTCTCCATGCACAAGAATCAAGTCCAGGTGGATCAGGGACCTTAATATCAGACTGGAAACTCTGAAACTGGTCAAAGAACAGGTAAGGGAAATCTTTCTGCATATTGGCATAGGCAATGACTTTCTGAATATAACCCCAATTGCTCAGGAAATAAAACCACTAATCAACCACCAGGATCTCATGAAATTATAAAGCTTTTGTACAGCAAAGGACACTGTGAATAGAGCAAAGAGACAACTTACTGAATGGGAGAAAATCTTTGCCAACTATACATCCAGCAGAGGATTGACATCCAGAATATACAAAGAACTTAAAAAATAAAACAATAAGAAATCAAACAACCCAATTAAAAAATGGGCTATGGAGCTAAATAGAGAGTTCTCAAAAGAAGAAATACAGATGGCATATAAATATCTAAAAATGTGTTCTATATCCTTAACCATCGGGGAAATGAAAATTAAAGCTACTTTGAGATTCTATCTCACTCCTGTCAGAATGGGTATCATCAAGAAAACAAATAACAATAAATGTTGGCAAGAATGCAGACAAAGGGGAACCCTCCTACACTGTTGGTGAGAATGTAGTCTGGTACAGCCATTGTGGGAATCAGTATGGATATTCTTGAGACAGCAAAAAATAGATTTACCATATGATCCAGCTACAGCACTTTTAGTCATATATCCTAATGACTCTTCTCACTACCTTAGAGATACTTGCACAACCATGTTTATTGCTACTCTATTCACAATAGCTAGGAAACAGAACCAGGCTAGTTGACCCTCAACAGATGAATGGATAATAAACATTTGGTATATTTATACAATGGAGGTCAATTCAGCAGTAAGGGAAAACGAAATTATGAAATTTCAAGGAAATAGGTGGAGCTGGACAGAACTATACTAAATGAGGTAACTCAGGCCCAGAAAACTAAATATCACATATACTCTCTCATGTGGGGATCCTAGCTACAAATGTTTAGACTTGTGTGTGAGCTGGAACCAAAAATTGGTAGCAGAAGCCAGTTACCTAGAAAGAGGCTATAAGGGAGGGAGAAGAGGTAAGAACTTTGGGGGATGATATTGTATATATGTAAGTGGAAGAAAAATTACAGGGAGTGTAATGGCCTCAGTGAGGCCAGGGAAAGAGATTGAGTGACAAAAGGGTGGATGGAGGGTCAATCAAAATTCAAGTTTTTCTGAGGAAGACATATGAAAGCCTACTATTTTGGATAATGGCACATCCAGAAGCCATAGTGTCTGCTCTGGGGGAAACCAACTGCTCTCTAATTGGACTGGAGGCCCATTCTATGGGTGGAAATACATGCCTAGTACTGAAATCCTAATCAAAAGCTTATGGCAGGGGAAGTCATGAGCCTCAGGGACATAAAACCTGCTCTTTTCTGCCTAAATGCATATATTATTCTAAACAAGCTGCCATGAAAGCACTACACTTAATGTTCATATTTATATATTAATGCTACTTTCACTTTTGGTTAGAGAAGCTTCTCTTTTCAGATGGCAGTGACCAATGTAATGACCCAAAAGGCAACATAGTGCTGAAAAGAAGTGATTGAGGGGTGAAAGTTCAGGGTCCATTGCTGAAGAGGTGGCAGAAGAATGTAAGAACTAAAGGAAGGGTACCACTCCTTACAATGCAACTGTCCAGACAGACTTGTTATCCATGACCTCACAGTGCCTAGAAATACAAGACTCTCATAATAGGAGAAAAAAAATGATGACATCAAAATAAAAGAGAGAATAATGGAGAAAGGGAGGGGATATAATGCAGAGTGGATTTGTGAAGCGCAAAGTAAGGGAGGGGGGAATTATCACAGTTTATTTCTGTAAGTATATGAGTTGTCAATTAAAAAAATGAAAATACCTAAAATATAGAAAATATTAGTTTTTATTCCTCTGCTTTCGGATATTTGAAGGAAGATACAACTCAAATAATAAATCTAAACTATCTCTTAAAAATAAAATTCTTCTCTTTATCGTGATATAATAGCAAAGACATCCCAAATTATAAGAATTTTGGTCTCTCATATTCTGTTAGTGTTACCTTAAAGTAGGTTTACTGTCCAATAGAGTCAACTGATATTTCAAAATATTAAATATATTCCTTTATGGTTCAGTAATTCTACTCATAGGAAATTAGCCTGTAAATATTAACACATACACCCAAATATTTGAAAGAAAATGTTCATAAAATTATAATTGGAGCTTGGTGTGATGAGGCACATCTATAATCCCAGCATTGAGGAAGCAAAGAGCAGAAAGATTGCCGCAAATTCAATGTTAGCTTTGTCTGTATAGTAAGTTCCCAGCCCCAAGAAAATAATAATAATTAGAAACTAATCAAGCACCAGTTGTGGATTGCAGGAATAAATAGTGGATTATAACCAATTGAATTTAGTAAAGTCTTTCAAAGTTGAACCAGAACTACATATACATGAAACAGTGTCTAATCCACTCTTGAGTGAATTTGGTTTACAAAGCAGCATATGGACTCTAGACCTTATAAGTGACGTTTACATTCTGAAAAGCAGAGCTCCAATTTTTAATTTTTTTGTTTGTTTTTATTTATTTATTTGAGAGTGATGGAGAGAGAAAAAGAGGCAGTTAGAGAGAGATAGAGAATGAGCATGCCAGGGCACCCAGCCTCTGCAAATGAACTCCAGATGCGTGCGCCCCCTTGTGCATCTGGCTAACATGGGTCCTGGGGAACAGAGAGCTCCAATTTTTAATATAGCCCATCCCTTTACTGCCTCTGATTTCACTATGCAATTTTCATTTTTCAATTTATAAACTTTTCTATACCATACTAGTTACAATAGAATAAATTGCTTTAATTTTTAAAAATAACCCTTATTTAAGTCAATTACTTTTAAATGAGTTAACCTCATTTTATACAATCTATTGAAGTTATTATGGCCCTAAAATACTTTAAAGAAATGAAAATCTCATGTTTTATTATTTCATGCTTCAATTCCAAAAGGTTCTGACATGGATTCCTTCTGTTAAGCCACAGCATCAGCGTTCAGAACACAGGCACTTCCTGTAGCAAAGTCTGGGCTGTAGTCCTGTGCATCCCCATCAAATCCTGCCCATTTTAAACCTTCTCCCATCTTCACACATATTACATATACTCCCTAATGTCTTTCATCTAATTCACATTTTAAACCTTCTCCCATCTTCACACATCTTATATGAACTCCTTACCATCCTTCTTATAATACACATTTTAGCCATGGTCAGTTTCTGTTGCTTATACATAGGAACTTAACAATTACAATTTTCTGTTCAGAAAGAAAACAAAAAAGACCTTGTTATCATTCATGTATTCCCCAAAGAGGAGACTCAGTTATCAAAAATGATACCCACAATTGTTTTCAAAGACATTTCTGGGAGATAGTGAATACCATTGCCATCCTCCCCACCCATTTTAACTAACATGGAGAGAATTCTCCAAGAGCAGGAGACATTATTTGTGGCAGTCTCCTCTAGTAAAGGAAATTGCTACGTACCCATCTCTACCTCCACACAGAAACTCCTCTGCTCACAGAGCACCTGCAGGTCAGAGAGGCCAGGGCACTCTCAGAGCAGAGCACCATATAAGGAAGCAAGCAACAAGTGTCTTCACCAGGATCATTTGTCTTTATCCTGTTTGTATTCCTTATTCATGCCACCAATCATTGAGTCACCATAAATGCCAACCACAATTAAACTAAACCTTCTTTGGCAGTTTTCTCAATGTGGATGCTCTTCCTCCCTGAGCTCCCTCTCAGGCTCAGTTATCATTTTTCTTCCATACGGAAGGAAATGTCATCAGCTATGAAGTGAAAACAAATAAGGACATATTTATGGCTTCATTCAGATATTTATTGAACAATGAGTATTTGTCAAACATCCTTCAAAATTGTTATTGAGAAAATACTAGTTTATTCAAATAGTCCATAAACTATTCTGCAAACCATCCAGATCAGTTTCTTTTTCATAACTTTACCGGGCTTCTACTCAAGTTGCTACTTTCTATGAAAGTGTAAGATTAGCTACTAATGTATATCAAAGACTCACCATGGCTCAGGTACCTAGTTATATATTTTACAAACAGTGAATCCTTGGGAAAGTATTATTAAATACAATTTACTACTCCTATTTTACAGATGAAGGAAATGGGAATTAATTTTCTCAAGACAATCCCACTGTGTACAGAAACTTTTTTCTAGAATATTTAGCATGTGTTCTTGTAATATAAAATTTTCCTTGTAAGTTTGATTTGCAGTAAATATATAAGTCATAGACAGACATGTTATAAAGAGTTTTCATGCTCTTACTATAAATTTTTGAATATACAGCTAACTGGAATAAAGATACACATGGAAGAGATAAAGAAAATGGGGCATATATACACAATGGTGCTTTATGCATGTATAAAGAACCAAATTTTGTCATTTCAGGAAAATGGATGGAACTTGAGTTAAACAAAATAAAATTCTGCTGGAGAGATGGCTTAGCAGTTAAGCGCTTGCCTGTGAAGCCTAAGGACCCCTGTTCCAGGCTCAGTTCCCCAGGACCCATGTTAGCCAGATGCACAAGGGGGCGCACTGGAGTTCGTTTGCAGCGGCTGGAGGCCCTGGCGCACCCATTCTCTCTCTTTCTTTTTTTTTTTTTTTATTTTGTTGTTTGTTTATTTTTATTTATTTGAGAGCGACAGAGAGAGAAAGAGGCAGAGAGCGAGAGAGAGGATGGGCGTGCCAGGGCTTCCAGCCACTGGACACGTGCACCCCCTTGTGCATCTGGCTAACGTGGGTCCTGGGGAATCGAGCCTCGAACCGGGGTCCTTAGGCTTCTCAGGCAAGCGCTTAACCGCTAAGCCATCTCTCCAGCCCCATTCTCTCTCTTTCTATCTGCCTCTTTCTCTCTCTGTTTGTCACTCTCAAATAAATAAATAAAAATAAACCAAAAATATTTTAAAAGTAAATAAAATAAAATAAAATAAAATTCTGATTCAGAAAGATAGAAGTCATATTTTCTGTCACATACAGAATCTAATGTTTTTCAATTCATGAAAATAGGAGAATTATTTGGAAAGAAAAAAGGAAATGGCAGTAGAGGACATGGAGCATAAAATAGGATATAGGGATAAATAAAAAAAAGAAAACAGTCAAACTAGATATAGCATGTGTCCGTAGTAAATTAGAAATCTCATCATTAAATATTTTTAATCAATTAGTATTATATATATATATATATATATGTACATATATATATATATATGTATTTTCCATTTCCATAATAGGATGTCACATACTTGACAACTGATAAAGAAAAGAAATATATTTCCTGGAGGCTGAAAAGTCCAAGGTTGGGGGGCCTTCATTTGGCAAAATCCTCCTTGCTAGATCAAGCTGCAGAAAACATCACATGGCAAGAGAATGGCAGCATGCCAAGCCAGGCCTCTCTTCCTCTTTTTATAAAGACATCTATTCTAGCAAGGGGCCCACACAGATGACTACATTAAACTTAAATTAGTAAAAAGCCTTACTTTCAGCCAGGCGTGGTGGCGCACGCCTTTAATCCTAGCACTCGAGAGGCAGAGGTAGGAGGATCACAGTGAGTTACAGGCCACCCTGAGACTCCATAGTGAATTACTGGTCAGCCTCAGCTAGAGTGAGACCCTACCCCGAAAAACAACAACAACCAAAAAGAGCCTTACTTTCACATAGCATCAACACTTGAACTTGAGAATGTTTCCAATATGTGAAGCTTAAAGGACATATTCCAGCATTGAAAACAGTATTTATTAATTTTCTTCCACACATGCTCCTTAAACACTTGAACCTTTCCACGCAGCATTGTCTCCGGGAAAGGAGAATATTAACATTAAAAGGAGGCCTGGAGAGATGGCTCAGCAATTAAGGTGCTTGCCTGTAATGCCTAACAACCCAGATTTGATTCCCCAGTATCCACATAAAGGTAGATGCAAAAAGTGGTGCATGTATCTGGAGTTTGTTTGCAGTGGCTTGAGGCCTGATGCATCCATCCTCATTCTCTCTCCCTTTGCAAATAAAGAAAATAAATTTTTTTAATGTTATATTTCTTATTTTTAATGTTTTAATGAAGAAATACAAATTTCAATATTTGGCACAAAGATTTTGTAAAGCAAATACTATAGAATGAATTTTTAGGTAGTGCCCAAAACTTCACATATTGAAATCTTAACTCCTGGACTGACAGATAAAGTGGGGGTGGACATCTCAGGGAGGTCCTGGGGATAGCACTCTCAACATTGGGCTAGTGCATCTATGAAAGGAATCCCAAGGATGGGGATGTGACTCAGTAAATACAGCAATTCCTGTGCAACACTAAGTATCTGGGTTCAGATCCCCAGTAAAAACCAGAAGCTGTGGCAGGCAGGCTTTTTTAATACAAATGCATCATCTATGGTGAGAAGGGAGGCAAGTAAGAAACCAGAGAATTCCCCAGGAGAGCATGGTGAACTGTAATAAGAGACCTAGACTTAAAAGAGGTGTAAGACAAGGATCAAGCCAAAAGTTGTCCTCCAACCTCCGTACACCAGCACATATGTGCATGAGCACAGACACAGACACACACACACACACACACACACACTAATTTTTTAAAAAAGAAATCCCAGAGAGCTACCAGCCCCTCCTCCACAGTGTGAGAATACAGAGCAAAGGTATGAACTATGAACTAGAAACAAAGTCCTCACTACACATCAAATCTAACAAGCTCTTGATCTTGAATTCCATAACTGTGAACTATATTTCTGTTTGTATAAGACACCTAGTCCATTGTTTTCTGTTGTTGTAAGAGCAGGAAAGTCCTGCTTTCCTCCTCACTGCCTCACTGTCCACTGCTGGAGCAAAAATGGAGGGAAGTGACTGAATGAAGCTGAAGGAAGAAAATTGAAATTGGTGTTTATAATGTTTCCAATGCTATGGTTTTTTGTCCAGGACCATGAATGGGATAGGATGAACATGTTCTCTGATACATCTAAAAAATCTCAAGATTTGAAGGTTATCTGTTTAGGGCACACTAACACAAAATGTGTCCATGTTCTGTAGGCTACAATAGTACAAAGAAGAAATGAATGAGACTGATGTTAGAATATCAAGGTCCAAATCATTGTGTATACACAGCCCTAGGAGAAACACAAGGGATTGGCTTAGCCTGATTCATACTTCTTTTAAAAACAGGTGAGCATATTGACAGTGAGAAAGCTGGCAGGCAGAAGGAGCATTATGGATCATGACAGCAGCGGTAGGGTAGTACTGCAGACTATAAACAAAACCACAAATATGTCAGCAGCTACAGAGGCAGTGACAGTAAGTGAATGTCATGACTGGGGAGTGTGCCTGTCAGAAAGAAATAAAATAGAGGGGAAATGATGCCTCCTCCCTACTGACTGTGTAATCACAACATCCCTTCACTTGGGGAAGGTTGCAAAAATCCGGAAAGCCATTGAGTTACAAACCTGAAATGACTGGACAGTCACTGATTTTGATTTAGTTTTTTGTGTTTTTTTTTTTTTTCACCAAAAAGAACTGGGAAGTCATTAATGTGATATAACTACTATCCTGGAAGAGATCAGAACAACATTTCTCTTTGGGAAGGCAAAGATAAAGATTCAGAATAGAGTCGGGTGTGGTGGCACACGCCTTTAATCCCAGCACTTGGGAGGCAGAGGTAGGAGGATAACCATGAGTTTGAGGCCACCCTGAGACTCCATAGTGAATTCCAGGTCAGCCTGAGCTAGAGTGAGACCCTACCTTGAAAAAACAAAACAAAACAAACAAACAAAAAAAAAAAAAAGATTCAGAATAGAAGTGAACTTCACTAAAGTATAAGAAAGGAAGTTACAATTTTGCCATGTGAGATTATCATGTAAATATCAGGCCCACAACAAACATTTACAATTCTATGGACACTACAATGGCAGATTTTGCCCAGTTATAAATCTGTCCATTTTGACAATTTTTCTAGTGGCTATTAGCTTAGGTCATCATTATCACCCCTGCCTTCACTAGACAACCCACATACCATACAGATCCAGACTGCCTTAGGGGCTATATTCTTGATTTCTTTCATTTTGCTTTCTTTTCTTCTGAGTCACAGCTTAAGTGGATAGAAAAGGGGGAAACAAAACTACATTTTCTTTGAAATACGTTTTTCTTTTTGCATACTTTTAATGATTTGCTAGGAATCAGTCCTAACCCTTCCCAGAGTCTATCTCTTACCACTGAATTCACTGGCCACCTTCTGAGGTCCATACCCATGACTGCATTGTACAACGGCTTTAAACAAACTGGAATTTCGGGGTCAAGTACTTATCCCTGCATGTGGCCCTGCCAAGGTTCTCACTCCAACAAAATCACAATGGCACCCTTCAAATATCACTTGCCTTTATATAGAAAATGCTGTCATTATGTAACTGTGTATATATGTCCCTAAATCTACAAATATTGCCCCTTTATCTTCTTTCTTGCTATCGTCCTAATTTACTAATCATTCTATTATGATTTTTACCCCTCCTAAGTCAGCTTGTTTTCCTCCATGCAGTATAATTTAACAGCTTGTTTGGTCCTTTTTCTTTGTGCTACTCATATATCAATGCCCTCTTGTTCTGGTCAGCAAATCTTCTGCCAAGGATGTTCTTCCCACTCTTGATTGGATGTACTCTTTTTTCTGCCAGGAGCATTAGTTAGAATCATGCATCGTGGTCCAAAAGACTAAATTCTGTTCTTTGACACCATCTACAGAGCCAGCTGTTCACTTTTCAGTTCCTTCTGGATCTTCCAAAGTCATGACCTTCAATTAGAAGAAATTGAACCACCACCTGTGTCCCTGAGACCTTCAATTTCTTACCAAGCTTATTCTACACTCCACACATATTGTCCAGGGTTGTTTTCCTTTCATTCATATTTTCAGCTGTTCAGAATTGTCAAAATGTTCAGTTAAATATTTTGCCATTTTAACAGTATTAAAATTGTTAAGTAAGTTACTATTAATTAAGATTTACTTGGCCTATACTCCTCAGTATCATTAATGAATTTTGATATAATCTTTATTTTTGTCTACATTCATTTCACTTCTGAAAAAGAATCAAGACCCCCTACTACAAATAAATAGAGCTCAATAATAGAATTAAAGAACTTCTCAAAAAAAAGTTGCAATTTGATTTTTGTATGAATTAAAAGAGAACTACTTTTGCAAAATATCAGAACCTTTTCATATCCAAAAACATCCTTAGTGTGTTAATCTTATCTACTCAAAGACTATCTGTTGGATTCATTAATAGTATGTCTTTATTTGGGCTACAACTTTCTACAAAATTAGCATGATTCTATAAAGAAATATGAAGACTTTAAGCCTAGCTGGACTGCTACTGAATTGAGCTAAGAGTGGAGACCATAAGTCAATTGTACATGTTGAAGAATAGAACTTTTCCACAGCTGGAAAAAACATATACTCTGTGGAGGAAACAGTAATGATGCATTTGAAAAGTGACATTTAAAAGGAGCTCCACCATTATTTCCAACAACATTTTTCAGTTCCAGTCTTTGCTTGTTTCCACTGTGACACGGAACGATGCAAAGCACAAATGGGACGTTACATGTAACTGTACCGAGGCTCTTGGGCATGTTTACTGTTTATAAACAAATTCTCCCCTTTCATATTTAGTAGAAGCTAAAGTCCTGACAGCCAAGAAAAGTGAATACAGACCTCAACTCAGATTATATTCATGGACTCTTTCATGCAGTCCCAGGCTTATGACTCCTGTGAGCCTAGGTATGTACAAATCATGAGCTTCTGTTTCCTGGTCTCATAAGTATTCTAAAGTGTGTAGATCTATTAGGTGAGTCGAATCCTCAAACCAAAGTGAAGGTTTAGCTTCACAGAAATAGCATCATGTCTGTCTCTCTCCTTTCTATGGTTCTCCGTGCCTGGTATTCTAGGACATTCATACTGAGCCATCACAGTATTCTGAGGCTCTATCTGACCCTTCTGCTTGTAAATCATCTAAGAAGTCTGAAAATATGTGGCATATTTCCCCTATCCCAGAACAAGTGAACTGAAACTTCTAAGGGTAAGAATTTGCTGATTCTACTGTACATCAAGGATGGAAAACATTGCTATAGATGTCAGGAGTAATGATACTCAAGTTTAGTTGCAAATTAAAATCACCTGTAGAACTCTGGGCAATGCTTATAACTCAGGAAAATTGCATCAGAATATCTGGGAGTAGGAAAAAAGTATCAGTACAAGCACACACACACACACACACACACACACAAAGGGGGACTGGACAGGGAAATCCAACACAGCTAAAAACTACTAGCCTAGGGACAGGCAATGATTCCATTGAACTCTCACTGTTACTGTTATAGCATCACCCACAGATCCCACAGATAAGTTCTTTCTGCTCTACACTGACTTTAATGAAGCTCTTACCTTATTTTATGTCAACCCTGCCACCTCTAAGTGGCTAAAAAGTAGAATTTCTGTGAAGACTCTACTGAAGCTTTGGCACAAAGGAGTAATTCTACATTTGAGAGGGGGAAAGCTTTCAGTTTAATAATAGATATCCTTGCACCCTGCCATTTGTCATACTATTAGCACTATAACTATAGATAAACTGAGCTGCCAATTCCATTCACATGTTTATACAGGCAATATAGCCCTATACCACACTGCATATCAAATAATCTTTGAAGTTTTATTTTTCATTCTCCCCACCAGTCTCTAAGTACAAATAAACACCTTCAAAAATAATAAAAGATGACATCAATAACTTTATCACACCATATACACACCTAGCCTGAATTAGGCAAAATGTTAAAATCAACATGAACTTTAAATGACATTTTTTTCCAAGCAAGAGCATAAATAACTGCTGAAGGAATGAATAATTACAGAATGTGGTAATGAGATAATCCTCAACTGAATTCTCAAAGTAAATTTCAAGACAAACCTTAAATAAAGTTTTACAAACACTTGCTTATAGAGAGCCAAAGGATATCCAAACTCAAATCCCCCAAGCAGTGGGCTTTTCTAAAGCCAACATTAGAAGATGGTCAGTGAAGAAATTAAAATACCAGGTGAAAAGAAGCTCTTCTCAACTATTTCTACCATTTCCTCATTTTTAGACTATTAATTTTGGGCCTACTAATGATCTGTGCAATATTTTCTGTTCTTGATTGTCTCCTGTGGCATTAATATTGTTGACAAATTGGTTGACTTTCTCCAGCCTCACAGACTGCCCATCTCTCCTTTGTTTGCCACATTTCCCACTTGCTCTCAAGTTACTTCCCAATTATTCACTT
Organism: Dipus sagitta; assembly: GCA_036346955.1. NCBI lineage: Eukaryota > Metazoa > Chordata > Mammalia > Rodentia > Dipodidae > Dipus > Dipus sagitta. Next base: position 55,190,118 of record CM070774.1, read on the forward strand.
CTAAACAAACGATTGCTTTTTTAAAATATTATTCATTTATTTGCAAGCAGAGAGAAAATGGACACCTCAAGATCTCTAGCCACTGCAGATGAACTCCAGACGCATACACCACTTTGTGCATCTGGCACTATGTGGTCACTGTGGAATTGAACCTGGGTACTTAGGCTTTGCAGGCAAGTGCCTTAACTGCTAAGATGCCTTAACCACATCCCTCCAGCCCAACAAACTATTTTTTTTTAATTTTCTGTTTTATTCATTTATTTGAGAGTGACAGACAGAGAGAGAATGAGGACGATAGAGAGAGAGAGAGAGAGAATGGGCACGCCAGGGCCTCCAGCCACTGCAAATGAACTCCAGATGCGTGCACCCCCTTGTGCATCTGGCTAACGTGGGTACTGGGGAATCGAGCCTCGAACCGGGGTCCTTAGGCTTCACAGGCAAGCGCTTAACCACTAAGCCATCTCTCCAGCCCCCAACAAACTATTTTTAAACTTAATGTTTAAAATGTTTAAAATGTTTAAAAAATGAATGGTCTATTAACCCAACTTTTGGACAGTAAAATTCTTATGAGTTTTCATGTTAAATTTTGAAGAAAAACACTGCTATTTGATAAGATCACAGTATACTTATCTATTGTATATAAATGTATATATTAATGATATCATAATTACACTAAACTATTACATCATGCTTCTAAGAAACCAAACCAGACCTCACCAGCATACACCAGTGAGTATTAGTTTTAGAAATAACCATCAACTGGGACTTGATCAGGATTGGCTGAAATTGGATCTAGGTTGACAGTTGTATCCAGGTACGCTTCAACAATGGCTACCCAAAGCAAGCTCCACTTGTGATGATACACAGAAATACTATAGTAGAAACCCTATGCCATGAGTTCATTTGAAGCTTTTGCTAAAATCTTATTGACCAGAGCAAGTCACACAATAAATTTGAAAGTCAGGAAAGAGAGGTGATAACTAATGATCATAAAATTGCAATAAATATTAACATTGCTGTTGGAAAATAATTCCATGTACCACACTATCTTGAAAAATATCCTTCTCTAGAACATAGATGACACTTGTTAATATTTTTGTTGTTATAACAAACTGAATGCTCACTGTGAGTCTTTCTCTTTGCTCTACCTCTTTTCTGTCTTTCCATCTATTGCTCCTCTAAAGTTGAAGAAAAGTCTCTAATGCCAGACACAATACCATTAGGTAGCATTACTATGGGGTCAGACTCTCACAGTCTGAATTCTTGGCCATGTATTACCTAAATGTATCATCTCAGATAACTTAGTTTCTGTGTGAATTGGTCTCCTCTTCTATAAAGCTACTTTATATAGTCAAGAGAACTCAATGAAATGATCCCTATGAAGCAATTAATAATGCTACTAGAAAAAATAAACAAATATTCAATAAAGGTTAACTACTTAATGGGGGGGGGGAGAAAAGAATTATAGCTCAACTTAGGCCAAGATTAAAATAAGTATTTTCATCTCCCTTCATTTTATTCCTGAAACTACTTTTTCAAGTGAACAGTCATTCTTTCTTCCTATAGAGCTATTTTTTTTTTTTTTTTTAAACAGGATTGACTCTGTGCTCATCTAAGAAAACCAAAGTCTGCAAAAGAAGCTGGATGCAGGCTTCTTTCCTAAGCACCTGTATCTCTTTGCCCAAAAAAAAAAAAAAAATACCAACCAGTTTCTTTCTTTCATGATCCTTTCTTTGACTGAGAATTAAGAAAACTACCTAAATAATTTCTACATACAACAAAATCTGTAATAATTTGAGTGCTCACATTCAGTGAATAAAAAAATGCTGCTAAGCCTTTTGCACGTTTATCTCAATGAATTCCTGCAAAGATCCTGAGAGCTGAATAATATCATTAACCCATTTACAAATGAAAACAACTGAAAATTGATTAATTTGCCCAAGGACTCAGAGCTAGCAAGTGGCCAAATTTGCATTAAACAGGTCCGTGTGACTCTAAAGTCTTTTTGAAACAGTAATTTTAGAGTTCTTTCAAACGAAATATTGGTTTCTAATTATATTTCCTGAAAATAAGTGCAAAATTAGTATGTGCTTATAGTGCTTTATATAATCTGGATATGAAAAAGTGAAAAAAAAAAAACTTTGGCATCCACATTTACCAGGAAAACTAAGGGTTGAAGTCTCTTTTCAGGTATTAGAACTAATACAGTGGGAAGTAAATCAAGAAATCTAATTGTTTTACTGCCGAGTTCTGCTGAGCTGTAGGTTTTCTACTGAAAGAACGAATGGTTCACAAGTTCTGAATGTAGTAGAAACCGCTCATTCATGCAGAGGACACTGAGGCCCAGGATTGGGAAGTAGCCCGTGTGCCATCACACTGCCAACAGTGAACCTGAAGTTGAAATTTAAATCTCATAATTAAAAACAAACACACAGAATTCTTATGTTTTCAAAAACTATATGGAGAAAAAAACTACATGTTTCTTTTTAAATAGTTAAGTGACGGGACACCTTCTTTTCTTTTCTTTCTTTTTTTTTTTTTTTTTGTTCTAACGTTTTTTTATTAAATTTATTTTTAATTAATTTTTCTTATATTTATTATTATTATTAACAATATATTTTGTATGGATACATCATGTGTTGCTACCCTCTTTTCCCTCATCCCTGCTCCCACTGCATCCAGTCTACCATGTGGCCATGTATATATGTGCATCAGAACTCGAATATCATGGTATAATTATAACAACATCCTCAGTTTCACAACGTGATATGATTCCACACATTGGACAAAACTTCAAATTGCAGAAAATGTGTAGGCTCTGTCCATTCTTCATGTTTTTATTCTCTTTGGGAAAACTGAAGCCGTTTTATTGTTTTGTTTCCCTGGACCATTTTTCAGACTGATTTGCTGACTACAATAAGCCTCCATATAAAATCTGAAAACATCTTGCTGCAAAAATGCAGGGTAATGGTTTGGCTCCTTTAGTTGGAGAGTGAATGCAAGTTCTGACAGCCAGTCACAGACAATGGCACCTTTCTGTGAACTTTCCAAAGGGTTGCATGACATCCTTCTCAGTTTCAATAGGCTACAAAATCCTGTTACTCTCAGGTTTACATTTTTCATTTTGAGTATTTTGGGTCTGCCGGCTCCAATGTGATATTATCATCTGTATATGAGACAGAAAATGACCATCTTAAAATGGCTTGTAATATTACAGCTTATTAAAAATACAAGTTCAGGGCTGGAGAGATGGCTTAGCGGTTAAGGTGCTTGCATGAAAAGCCAAAAGGACCTCGATTCAATTCCCCAGTACCCACGTAAGCCAGATGCACAAAGTAGCACATGCATCTGGAATTCATTTGCAGTGGCCGGAAGCCCTGGCACGCCCATTCTCTCTCTCTCTCCCCCCTTCTTTCCGTCTCTCAAATTAATAAATAAAATATTTTTTAAAAAAAATACAAGTTCGTTTTGTTCTAGAGACCATGACCTACAATAATGACTATTATCAATAGGCACTTACTTCTGTTACAGTGAAATATATTGGTATTCATTTATTCAGAGTTAATACAACACGTTTGTATTCATTGAAGTAATCTGTGGATATGATTAAACATGGATGCCGGTCTTATACTAAGCATCTAAATGAAAACATTGCAATCAAACCTTTTGCATTGCTAAAAGTTGATCATGTCAAATTGAAAATAAATGCATATGGCTTATTACATACACAACTGAAAATTATTATAAGGAAACAAAACCAATCACAACTTGCATCACTGCTATGCCAGAACATTCGTGCTGCCAGTAATGGGACACTGGAGCTTGCCTAACAGAGCAAGTGCTTCAGTAAAAGCATTGTTGTTGTGTCAAGAGTGATTTCTAATTTATCTCTATTATGGTAGATAGATGCAAAGGAAGGTCAGACAATGGCTAAGGTATATTATTTAAGAGAGCATAGCTGTACATAACGCCCTAGGGTAAATGGTCTTACTATTCACTAACAAAGGTACATGGAAGGTTGAAAATACAGCCTAGAGGTTGATATATAACAGACTTTTCTTCTTTTAATGTCATAATTCATAAAAGATTTACCAAGTTATTTGATTAAACATTACATACATTCACATCTGGGCATAAAAAGTGTTGGTTAAAATGTCCAAAAATAGCCACACATCATAGTGCACACCTGTAATCCCAGCCCTTGAGAAGCTGAGGCAGAAGGGTTGCAAATTCAAGGGAGCCTAGGGTACATAGCAAAACTCTATAAATATACAGGTATTAAAAATAATGATAAAACCAAAAACAAAAAGCTATCATTTTGATGTATTTGCAACATTTTATGTTTCACCCCCAGAAAATTTTTGCAAGCGGTTAAGAGAAATACATCATCATTCATCAAAAATAAATTTAAAAGAATTTTCTTGCAAGTGTCTCTAACATCATTGGTCTTTATCTCAAACACATTAAGGCTTCCTTGTTCTGAACATAATTCCAGTTCTAGGCAGGGTTTTCTCCAGAAGAAATGACAAAGCAGCGTCACTGGGAGATCAATCAAGTCATTTTGAGATGAACTATGAAGTTGCTGGAGAGATGAAAAATTACACCTCATCTATATTAAATGATTTTAAAAGTACCAGACATATGATAGTCTTTCTACAGTGATACTTTTACTCTAGGGTTGCAGTGAGGGGTGTGGAGTCTTGTATATGAACTTGTGAGTTCTGTTTTCCTTGTTTGCTATGCTATTGAAATTTTCCTTGGTTCTGATCTTTGAGGAAAGAATTCAGCAGAGACACACAGGCAGTTTAAACAAAGTCTTACTTAGCAAAGAAAAAGTATACTCCAGAGAGCTTAAGTTCAGACTGATAAGTATGGGGGAAGCAATCCACTGATTTCTGCATGATATTTTAAGGAACTTCTAGTAACCTCACCTCTACCTTCTGTGGTGCCAGTCATGAGCTCTGCCCCTTAGTACTGTCTTGCCCCATTCCATTTTTACTGCACGTGCTCAACTCACCAGTTTTCTTTCTTCTTCCCATGAGTCTCTAAGTGGAAGGTGAGGGGTAACACCTGCAATGCTAATGATGTGGCAATGATGAGGTAATGAGCATGGGTTACTTAAAGATCTGGCTTCTCTGAACAGTGGCTGATGCAAGATGGAAAAAGTCCTTTCCTTTCCTCTTCTCCTGTTCTTCAGAATGAGCCTAGCCATGAGAGGGGTGGATCAAGCCAGAGTCTGGATGGCAACTACTCTTGTTCTTTTCTGTGTAGTGCCAATTCTAACATTTTCCACCATCAGAAAGCTTCTGTAGTCTAAAATACACAAATTCAATGTCTTTAAAACTATCACTGAGATTTATAAATATAAATTAATTAATACCTAATTCATTCTTTTTTTTTTCCTTTTACCAATATTTTTTTTAATATTTTATTTATTTATTTATTTGAGAGTGACAGAGAGAGAAAGAGACAGATAGAGAGAGAGAGAATGGGCGCGCCAGGGCCTCCAGCCACTGCAAACGAACTCCAGATGCGTGCGCCCCCTTGTGCATCTGGCTAACGTGGGACCTGGAGAATCAAGCCTCGAACCGGGGTCCTTAGGCTTCACAGGCAAGCGCTTAACTGCTAAGCCATCTCTCCAGCCCCTTTTACCAATATTTTGAGTAGAAAGCCAGGATTAGTTGGTAGAAGATTCAGATGTCCTTTAAAGCCCGGGTTTATATGTAGGAGCTTCTCCCTCTTTTTTCTAAAGTATGACACTGAATTCAGGAGATGAACAATTAACTAAAGCAACTTCAGTATGTTTCTGAACATCCATCAGAAGTGAGATCTGGGCCACCCTCTGAACCTGGGTACTCAATAGACTCTCTGTGTGGTAATGACATGAATTCGTACTTTCAACTTCTACTCCACCCCCTCCCCCAGTTGGAAATGTGGAAACAATACTTCCCACATTCTCTTAGGCATGGTGTAGTGTAAATTATGGAGTTTGAGATTTGAAAGTTTACAATGATCCAAAAGTCTTCTTCTGTCTTCCTCCTCTTGTCAGCAGAGAAACGATGACCTGGAAATAGTGGATTTTTCTGTCTGACTCTCCAGTGTCCCTAACCATCCTGGGAGTTGAGGCTCTTCCACTAACAGCAACTATTGTTCTACCTTCCTTTGCTCAGATTGTAGCTATTGATCTTATCTTGAATTCGAAGAATTCATAGAGATCGTGGACATAGTCTCTCTGTTTTGCTCTGTGCAGAGGCCTTACAGGAGCCCAGTGTGCACTCTTTGCTGACATCTAATACCCTGCATGACCTTTCTCTTTCCTGATCCCTTGTCGATGTACCTTGTCTGTCTTTTACATCAAAGGACTCACTTGACAGCAAGTTTGCTTTTTCCAAAAATCTTTGTACTATATATAATATGTATATAAATATATATGTGAATCTATTATTTATGAATATGTTACATATGTATATCACTTCCATATATGTGTGTAAGTGTATGTATAAACACATATAAGGTGATTATGTAGGGAAAGCTTTTCTTGATCTTTATAAGAAAGAAAAAAGAGAGCTGGAGAGATGGCTTAGCGGTTAAGCGCTTGCCTGTGAAGCCTAAGAATCCCGGTTAAAGGTTTGATTCCCCAGGGCCCACGTTAGCCAGATGCACAAGGGGGCGCATGCATCTGGAGTTCCTTTGCAGTGGCTGGAGGCCCTAGCATGCCCAGATTCTCCCTCTCTCTTTCTCTCTCTCTTTGTCTGTCTGTCACTTTCAAATAAATAAATAAAAATAAACAAAAAAAAAACCCTAAAAATAAATAAATAAAAAGAAAGAAAAAAGAAAACCAGCAGGAATCCATATAGTTTAAAAGAAGACACTGGGTATAAGACCCCCCCTACAATATTACCTTAGAACCTTAGCCTGTTGTAACTCACGGGTCTACCTGAGACTTAGGGACCTTTATGTCCATGTTAATATTTTAATTTCCAAAGCCACCATTTAAAGCACAACTAGAGCATTCACACGTGGGTGAATGACCTTCCCTAAGTCTCAAGGTCAATCTGGCACATAACTTCTCACTCAAAGCCCAGAGTTAGCAAACGGCTGTTCATACACATGCCAGTTCCTGACCTCAGCCTGTGTCATATCCATGTGATACAGGAATTTGGGAGTTCCTCTGCCAATGTACCAATATGCATTAGTGCACAGATAATTTGGGGGTATTCCCAGATTCTTGGCATATGAATTAGAAAAATGAATTCCAGAGGTTAGAGGATAAGGTTTAGAACAATTTTATTATAATTTAAAGCATTAGGAGGGAGAAGGGTGGGGCTTAAACCCGGAAGTAAAGAGAAGGAAGCAAGGTGGAGCTCTTGCCCAGGGAGGAAAGAGAGGTTAGAAGCCCCATAAAAGGAGGAACTCTTGCCTCTCAGTGGGTGTGGGAAGCCCACTTTGAGCCTCAGGCTGTGGATTTTTATGAGCCAGTCTAGTCCTGGGGTCACATGTCTGCTGTCAAGATCTCATCCAAGGAATCTTAATTCTCTAGGAAAAGAGTGGAAGAATTCCTTAGGAGGGCAGAGATAAGAAAGGCCAGATTCTTCTAACATTTCTGACCTGTAGTAAATGTAATGACCTAGATATTCCTGACAGCCCCAGGACAATTCCTGCACTTAACCAAGAGAAAGCCATTCACTTTTAAACTGCCTAGCCAATTTCTGTCTCCTAACACAAGCTTGTAAAAGGTACCTAATGGTTGTATCAACATAAATGTCCATATTGCCACAAGCCTCATAAACACAAAGATCAAAGGTTATTTCAAGAAGTGCAGTATGTGGCTTGATTTTATTACCTTCAGTGTGTGTTGCAGTGTGTGTTTTGAATTTATCAACTGCTCCCTCTTTCCTCATGTGAGTAACATTTTTGGTTTTTTTTTTTTTTTCCTCTCACTTCATTTCAATTTATTAACTAGCTATGGAATAAAGTTGAAATTTACATTTCTTGCTGTATTTACTGAATAGTTTTTGTCTCTAAAAGTTAAAGATCGAAAAGGTTTATAATTTTCCCTAAAAAGCATCGATCTCTTTTCTGCACCTCAGTTAAGTCTTGATAAAGAAAAATCTCCCTTGCTTCTGAGGCCTGAGCCTGGAAGGGGATGAACTGCGATTATCATTGTGTGACCTTATTTTCCCTAGATTTGTAAAAATAACTCTTTTATTCAGAATGCGAAATTTATATTTAGTATTGGCAGCAAAATTTCTTAACAATTGAATTTTCCTCTGTATGTATTATGCAGTGTATATGTTAAGGGAGAAAAGGCTAAATTATTTAAGTGGAAATTTACCAATAAATAACAATGTAAATAAAATTCCAGTTTCTCAAAATGCTGTAAGGATTATTACATGAATATACATTTTTAAAAGGTTTAGGGCAACATTTTTTGTCATTTAAATAATGGTTTTTCCTCATGTGGGGAGAGCTATGCTCATGAATAAACTGCATGCACATTTTATTACCATAGCTTTGTTTGCAACCCTGTCAGTTTAATGAAAACTAGACAAAACAGAAATGTTTAGTGGAAAAACAGTGGCTGTTCTAAAAAGTCTAGTCTTATCTCCTCCTCAGGTCCACCTAAGGGTTTACCTCACCTTTTCTTATTTTATAATTACTTTGATACACCAAGGTTTATGAAATTAAACATTTTTGAATAGCAATGTCATATTCCTTTCAGTTTAATTTCAACCCATGCTGGTAGCTTTCTGTCTTCTCTTTTGTCATTTAGCACTTGCTATGCAACATAGACTCAATCCAGCAACCTTAATTTTCAGCTAGTGTAGCTGCCCTTTACCCTTATCAGCAATAGATCACAGCATAGCAAAAAGAGCGTCAGACTGGGTGTCATAATAACCTGGTCAAGCTTCTATTGTGAATGACCCTGAACAAGTGCTTCGACTGTCTGGTTCTGACATTCCTCACCTGGAAAACAAGGACATTGGCTCACAGGACACAGAATTGCTTCCAGCAAAACCATCTATTATTCCAGAACACGTTTTCCAAATGTCAGATATAATCTACTAACTGAATTAACACACTCCATGAAGGTAAAAGTACCTTTGGTTTCAAGCTGATATCATCCAGTGAAGTCAACTCACAGAAGAAACATGCCACTGTATTTGATCCTATAGGTGCTGATAAAACATCTGTATCCTTGAGGAGGAGAGTCAAATTAAGATTAAAAGGTACTAAGTGCATAAAGTAACCAAAGGTTAAATTCATATGCACAAGATATAAAATGGCAGATAAACTACGAACTATCCGAAGGAGCTAATCAGAAAGGATTTCTTGGAGGTGACTATTTCAAGAGTCATTCAAAATAAGGTGTACACACTGAACAGGGAATAAAGGTGTTTAGGATTCAGCAACAATGTGTGAAGGTACAAAAGCATAAGTGAATGTTCAAAGTCAACTATATCCAAGTGTTTCCTCCCCTTCAGAAAGGTACCCATGAGCACACATGAGACAACTGGAATGATGATATTTGTTGGGCCCAGTTATGGTAAAATCACCTTGTCAAAAGAGACTAGTTGGACTGGAGAAATGGCTTAGCAATTAAGATGCTTGCCTGCAAAGCCTGAGGACCCAAGTTTGATCTCTCTTCAGATCTCAGCAAGCCAGACGAACAAAGATGAGGCAAGCACTGGATCGCACATGTCTACTTGGTGCTGCAAGCATCTAGAGTTTGATTGTAGTGGCTGAGGCCCTGGCATGCCAATATCCCCCCCCCTTTCTCTAAAAAAATTAAAACTAAGAGAGATTAATTGTCTGCAGTACCTCAGTGATTATCAGAGTCATAGGATGAGTCTAGTTACATGTTTATAGCCTTTGCTTTCAATCTCATATCCAATAGATCCCAAATGCTTAAGACATGTCAATTAGAGAACATATTGCTCCATTCCCAGTAATATTTACTTAATTCACAGATTACTTCTTTTATATTGTTATCATGAAGGGGAACCGACCTAAACAAGAGGGACATGGCATAAACAATTGGCTGCATTTAGGAGAATTCTTCCAGCTGCCCTTGCCTCAATTTTGTAGTAGCAAGAATGTAAAGGCACTGAAGTTTTCAGAGGCCTTTTAAATATTTTTTTTTTTCTGAATGACCTCACTGGAGTCACTAAACTAATTCATTCTTTTTCTATTCAGCGTTCCTGTAACAAGCTCTTCCAAACCAGTCTTTTGATAACAGTACTCAAAGAAGAGACTAACAAAATCTTCATTTAAAGAAATTTTCATTATAGATATCATCAGCAGGTGCTTATGAATGAATTCATGAGAGGCAAGAGAGAAACAAGGGGGTGGATATTCTAGTCCTCCACATACAAAATAGGAACTTACATGAGCTAGAATGACGACGGACATGAAAATAAGACAGAATTCAAACTCTATACATAAATACGTTTACTTAATTATGAAGTAAAGTGAAATTAGGAGTACTAAAGATGTGTAGAAGATTAAGAATGGCCTTGTCACTTAAAGCAAAAGATAAATAGCTCAGAAGCCAGATTGGGAAGGCAGGCAGTAGATATCCATTCTTTCTAAAATTTATTGGAGATTTACTAAATGCAAGATACTGTGCTTGGTCTTAAGAATGGCATAGCTGGGCTGGAGAGATGGCTTAGTGGTTAAGCGCTTGCCTGTGAAGCCTAAGGACCCCGGTTCGAGGCTCGATTCCCCAGGACCCACGTTAGCCAGATGCACAAGGGGGCGCACGCTTCTGGAGTTCGTTTGCAGTGGCTGGAGGCCCTGGCGTGCCCATTCTCTGTCTGTCTCTATCTGCCTCTCTCTCTATCTATCTCTCTGTCACTCTCAAATAAGTAAATAAAAATGAACAAAAAAATTTGAAAAAAAAAAACAAAAAACAGTTTAAAAAAATAAAAAGAATGGCATATGGTCAGATCCAAACATAAGCCCACTCTCCAATAACAAGCTACCATCAACTGTGGGCTACAAGAGGGCCTACACCTATTAAATTCTCTATTAAAAAAAAAAAAGTAAGGGTTATCTCATTTGTCCTGGTACTAACTTACTCTCCGTTGGAGAATCTGCTTCTCTTTTTCAGATAGATGTAGATCCTAAGGAGAGAGCCACCCCATCATACCTCAAAAGGGCCCCGGCTGAAACTAAGAAAATTTGGAGAAACAAGCAAGGGGGCTGTTTTCCTGATGAATCGGATACCAGCACAAGGGGGAAGGAGATCAGCACAGAGAAAAATCAACTCCTACCAAATCAGAGAGCCAGAGCCTCAGAGGCCCCCAACACCTCATCACTGAAGCAGACCAAAAATGAACCCAACATGGCTCAGGGAAATTTTGCAGAAGAGGGGGCGGAAAGAATGTCAGAGTCACATGTTGGGTCATGATATGCAGAGACATTTAGCTTACCCATAACTGTGGGCTAACTCCACAATGCATTACCCATATATCTCAACAAGGAGGGGCCAAGGGGAGGGGGTAGGTCACGGATGAGCCTAATAATGGTACCAAACTGACTGTATTTGCTGAATACAGAACTGACTAATAAAAAAAAAAATTAGAAGCCAGAAAAAAAAAAAGAAAATTAAACATGTCATATAGGAATAAACCCCCTTCATATAAACAATAAAAAAAAAAAAGAATGGCAAGCCGGGCATGGTGGCGCATGCCTTTAATCCCAGCACTCGGGAGGCAGAGGTAGGAGGATTGCAGTGAGTTCGAGGCCACCCTGAGACTCCATAGTGAATTCCAGGTCAGCCTGGGCTAGAGTGAGACCCTACCTCGAAAAACCAAAAAAAAAAAAAAAAAAAGAATGGCATAGCTACTAAGACATGTATTGTCCCTTTCATCCGATAGCTTGAACACTATGAACATATAATTTAGTAAAGCATTTTTTTTTTTTTACTATTCACTGCTCTTTTTTATTAATTAGTTTTGTACTCAGCGAATACAGTCAGTTTGGTACCATTATTGGGCTCACCAGTGACCTACCCCCTCCCCTTGACCCCTTCTTGTTGAGGTATATGGGTCATGCATTGTGGAGTTAGCCCACAGTTATGGGTAGGATAAATGTCTCTGCATATCATGACCCAACATATGGCTCTGACATTCTTTCCACCCCCTCTTCCGCAAAATTTCTCTGAGCCATGTTGGGTTCATTTTTGGTCTGCTTCAGTGATGAGGTGTTGGGGGCCTCTGAGGCTCTGGCTCTCTGATTTGGTAGGAGTTGATTTTTCTCTGTGTTGATCTCCTTCACCCTTGTGCTGGTACCCGGTTCATCAGGAAAATAGCACCCTTGCTTGTTTCGCCAATTATTCTTAGTTTCAGCCGGGGCCCTTTTGAGGTATGATGGGGTTGCTCTCTCCTTAGGATCTACATCTATCTGAAAAAGAGAAGCAGATTCTCCAATGGAAAGTAAGTCCTCACCAGACAAATGAGATAGTCCTTACTTTTTTATAGAGAATTTAGTAGGTGTAGGCCCTTACATACCCAGCAAGCATCTCGTGGACTAGTCAATAGGAGGGGTAGGGAGAGAGGGGAGGGCAATGGGGGGGTGGGAAACACAAATCTAGACCCAAAAGGCAATGGTACCATAAAATTCTACATCCTAAAAGGCAGACCAAATGGCTAAACCTTCACCAGGCCCTTAGAGGGAACACCTGAGCCACAAGACACTGGAGAGGGTTTGATGAAGACTGACCTTAATCTTCTACAGCTTCTCTCCCCCCCTCCCTCTGTCTCTTTCTCTCTCTCTCTCTCTGTCTCTCTCTCTCTCTGTCCTCTCTAACTCTTGTATATTAGTTATCTTTTTCCTCCTTTTCTTAGTGGGCACTGACCTGTAACTCCCAGTACCAGCATGTGGCTATCATCCACAATGAGCTTTTGATCAGAGAGACCTACAAGGTTTCCTAAAAGACAGACAGATTTCTGTCAGAGTACTTGATAACCCACCGAAGGTTAGTGATAAGACCCTACTGCTGAAGGCACCTTTTGCGGTTGACACATAAAATGGAATGGCATGTCTGGAAGCTGGAAGAGAGTCAGTCCCCAGACAGTCAGCACGTCTAGTGCCACAAGGTGCTCCATGGGTGACTGGGGGAAAATGACCAATATCTGTCCAAGCAACTCATGGTCTAACCTACTTAGCAGCAAATAACTTGTTGTGATGCCCACACAAGTGCAGTGGTGGCACACAGCCATGGTGGGGAACCAACTGCTCTTAATTGGCTAACTGATCTCCTCAGTGGTACTGGGACCCATAGCTGGAGCTGGGAAACAAGTCAGAAACATATCCAAACATAAGCCCACTCTCCATTATCAAGCATTTTTTGTTGAAAATGCTATGTTAGGTAAGTTCAGCTATTACAAAGAACACAATTTCCACTAATGTTAAGACTTTAAGAGTAAGTAAGAAAAAAAGAGTTGGGAAGAACAATATGTTTAAATGAGAACTATTTTTAGAAAACTTTATTTGAAGTACTTATGAACAATCCAATTATTTTTGAGCAACTTTGTATCAGACTGTAAGATGATTGCATTTTCTCAATCTAGAACCTTCATGCCAAACACATTAAATTGACCCTGGTTAACAAACAGATAAGTAGCTAAGTGGGAATTTGCACCCAAAGACCTTTCACTTAGCATACTGGGTCACGAATTTTTTTTTATTCTGATTGAATCTACCACAAAACTTACTCTCTTTCATACAAGTTCCACTCTGAGTAAATCCAGTTCTTTTTGACAGCTCTTAAAACATTTAAAGGTATAATTATTTTTGTTTGTCAAGCTATCCTTCAATCTGTTATCACACTGTCGTGAATATATGTGTGTGTGTGTGTGTCCCCTAATCATAAAAACAGTGATATTACATACTTCCTGTATTGGACATAGGCAGGGCCCTGGGTTAAAGCAAACCTAAGCTGTCTGACATGAAGGACTGCAGGCTAGGGAGAGGTTGCAGCAGCCTGAAGCACTGGTCATATATCTGGGACGAGACTGACAGGGGAGCTCGTCCCCACATTCTTGGGGGTTGCAGTGAGCCTGGACCCCTGGAAGAAATCTCGGACCCCGAGATCGGCAGGAAGTAAGGCCACTCCCTCTCCAAGCACGGGATACCTGGACATTCAGATAAGACTTAGGCTTTGCCTGTAACCCTGCGGCCTTTGGCCAGTTGCCTAGGAAACTCCTTATATGGTATCAGCCAGCAACCTTTGCACAGCCCATCCCCCTGTACCACACACCATTGCCTACGTGCTGGAATGCATGTCCCCATATTCTAATTTGGTATCAGCAAGCAACCTTGTACATCCAATCCCCTTAGGACCCTCTTCCCACCCTCAACTTCTTATAAACCCATGTGCCTGACAATAAACCGAGCTGTTCACCAAAACTGTCTCCCAAGAGTTCTTTCTCTCATCACATGTGCACAACCTTGATCTCCACGGTTGCCTGGACTCCTTGGGGGACTGTGGCCAGCCTGGAGGACCCAGAATCCCACACTCCTGTACCTTATTGATTTGTAAGGTTGGACTATCGTATTATTGTGTATCTATTTCACAGCTCTGACCCATTCTTTGAACAGTCTGCATTCTCTTTTAATCTCCTTCAACTTACTTTTCTGCCACCCTGGCCTCCCCTATTGTTATGCACTGGTGCTTTCTGACACTGGTTATTAATGTTACAACTTGTTCCATGTAATCCTTTGTCTCAGCCATTGATCTTCTTTACTTGATGTTTTTCACTCCCTCACTTTCCTTAACAATTTTCTCCATTTGCTATTTCTCTTACTTATTAGCTACCTGTGGTGGTTTTACATATAAAATGCTCTTCGTATTCATGTGTTTGAATATTTATTCCTCAGTTGGTGGTGATGCTTAGGAAGGTTGTGGAAAAGCCTACCTGGAAGAAGTGGGCCCTTGGAGGCAGGCCTTAGGGTTTTATCATACAGTTCTGCTTGCTAATCTCTCTTTCTCTTTTTCTTTTTCTCTTTATCTCTCCCTCTCTGTCCTCTCTCTCCCACCCCCCTTCGTCCTCTCCTTCCTTCTCCTCCTTTCCCCCTTCTCCATTTCCCCTCCTCTCTTCCTCCTCCACACCAATGTGAAAATGTAACACTGGCTTTCTACCATAATGGACATTTCCCTTGAAAACTACAAGTTGAAAATGAATGCTTTTCTTTTTTAAGCTGCTTCTAGTCAGGTATTTTGTCCCAGCAAGGTAAAGTAAATGATACACTATCTAATAAAGGTTGTGCCCTTCCTTTGTACCACTACAAAGTTGGTTGCAGTTTTCTGTGCCAGAGCTAAGATATTTATTTCAGTCAACTTATACTCATATTCTAATTATAATCTGTAGGTTTAAATGTGAGATAAGCTCTGAGATGAAAAACATCTGGTGAATTTGTACCAGAGAAAACACCTGTTTTAAGATTGCGACTCATAAATAAAAAAGCAGAGAGTACTTTTGACATTTAATAAAAAAAAAAACCACATATCAGACAAATTTCTTTCCTATGCCTATGAGATCTAAGGATCATTGATTTGAAATAATAAGCATATAAAATGAAAATCTCTGGGGAATTTAAGAAAATTTGTCAAATGTCTCCCTGAGAAGTAGGTATTTTATAATTTATAAACATTGGTTTTATAATCACTTTCACCTTGTAAAGTCAACAGCTTAGCTAACCCCACTGTACATTAAATCCCATTAATGTTAATGGTAAAAGCATAATGAGACTCATGACATGAAAGGGGGAGTAAACAAGACAAACTAAGGGAAGATGCCTTAATTTTCTGCTGCCACTAAATCAGCAAAATCTACTGAATGATTACAGTCTGCAGTCAAAGTTCCTATATATTACATTTTAGCAACATCAATAAAAAAATAACATCATTGTATATAGAAGTCACTATCATGAATACCAAGTTGGTACAATAACATTTATGAGGAGCCAAATCTCCTCTAGTTGTCTTATACCAAACACACATGTTCAGTTTACTTTGACAAAGAAAGAGTTCTGTTGTTGGGACATTCACATGACACAAATGGCTGTGCTGCCTTGATCAGTGTGTTATGGACCAGAAGCATGAGAATACATGGTCACTTCACAAACAACTAGCTGCCCTGATCCATATATCATAGACCAGAAACACTAGCATGCATGGTCACTTCACAGACAACTAGTGATTCCCTTTGAACAATTTATTTTGAATTGTTTCTCCATTAACACTTACTTTACATATTGCCTCATATGCATTGTGTAATAAAATAGGTGTGAGATTCCCCATCTCTGATAGGACAGGGGTCAGCACAGAAGCCACCATTTGTCCCTATTTTGGGGTTGTTCTCTTGTCATATGAAGATATGCTTCATGCTGTTTCAAAAGTATCAGGGACAGTTCTTCAAACCTTCTTCTACTCCATTCCACCCTCCCCTCAAAAAGTGGGTTTCATCATATGGAAAGTGTGTCTTCTCATACTCCCATTCTCCAGTCATCAGTACAGCTTAGTTTGTAGCTCAGTTTTCAAACAGCAAAATCTATGTCCCAGCAGAATGAGCAAAGCCTATGAACTTAAAATACAAATAGTCCAGTTTCTTTCCAAACTTACTGAATCTGAACCCTTGGAGTTGGGGTCTAAAGATCTGTGTTCAGCAAGTTGTTCCAGGGCATTTATATGCTTGGCACAAATTAAAGAGATGTTCCTGAAGAGTTTGAGAGATGACTCAACAGTTAAGGACACTTATTGTTCAAGCATGAGGGCCTGAGGAAGCCTGAAAGACTGCTCCAATGCAATCCCCAGAACCCACATGAAACAGGTGAGTATGGCCATGCGTACCTACAACCTCAGTCCTGTGAAAAGCAGAGACCAGAAAAGCATCAGAGCTGGGAAGGGGGAGGGGGAGGAGGACTGCAGGCTCTGGGGTCACTAAGAGACTCCAACTTAAACAAGAATAGGCAAAGAAAGATGGAGCAGGAAACCCGATGCTCTCCTCTGGCCACCACAGGTGACTGCAGAGAGCACCAAAGGGACACATTCATGTTCATAACACACACACAGAGAGAGAGAGAGAGAGAGAGAGAGAGAGAAGTTCTTTAAAAGAAGCATATTTTAAAGGAAGCAATGCTTCTAAAACTTAAGGGTGCAAATGAATAACCTGGAAATATTGTTACACTGCCCTTTGTGACTATGAAATGAAGCTGACATACTCCATGTCTAATAAGGACTCAGGTGATGCTAATACGATCAGTGCTTGAGCCTCATAATTTTTCAACTTTGGCTAATTGTTGGAATCAACAAGAAATATTTCAACTCATAATGATTGACTCTAGAACTAAGATTCTAATTTAATTTTTTGTTATGAAATTTGTGCTTCTGGGCCTATTGGTAGTTCTGTCTCCTGGTCTGTTTTTCACTATAGCCAAGAACAGGAAGAGCAAGAATTAATACTTTAAGACTAAACTAGGAAGCTTACTAAGGAATCAATGGCAGAATCTGATTCTAGTCTATAGGGAGAAATGTTGCTTCCCCAGAACCATTTAGTTGCTGCTATTCTTTCAGTAAAAATGCTAGCTAAGACCTGTGACTTTACAGGACAAGATGAGAAGAGCCCAGGAGAAAAGTAACAAAGAAATTTCTCAGCCAGATTTTTGCTAAGAGTACTGATGTGGTCTGTCTGGTTTACCAGAGTAAGGGACCATATAAGAAAACTGATCCAATTCTCTACAGATAACATACCATGAGTTAGTTGGGTTTCTTCTATGATAGCCTTCCCTGAGCTCTTGACTGAAGGACAAATAGCAATGTGATCACAGAGTTTAGACCACTGTCATCTGCCCTCTGGAAGTCCTATTTGAAAATTCATATCTGACAGGAATCCATCCAACCAATGTATATTTATTAGAGGCCTAATTTGGAGCAGGCAATAAAAGACATGGGATTAAAAAAATAAGGAGTAAGAGCGAATTCTGTTTCCAGAATTGTGGTATATAAAATACAACAGACTCTCTTCCTAATAAATAGCAAAACTGTGAAATTTGTTTGTAAAAAATTTAAAATTGGGTTTGAAATAATGGCTCCACTGGGAAAGCATGACTCACAAGTGTGAGGCCCTGAGTTTGGATCCCTGCACCATGTAAATACTGGGCTAGGTGGTATGCACCTGAATCCCATCACTCAGGAGTTGGAGGCAGAAAACTTCCAAGGCAAGCTAGCTAGCTAGACTAGCCTAATCACCAAACTGTGGATTTAGTGACAGACCTTATTTCAATAAATAAGGAAAATAGCAACTGAGGAAGACATCCAACATCAACCCCTGGTCTCCACATGCACATACACATGTTACATGTACACCTAAACACACACACACACTTTTTAGGATTTTCTCTTTGGTGTCAGTGTTTAGAGTTTTAATGACAATATGTTTTGGAGAGTTTCTCCTTTGGTCCAAGTATCTTGATGGACCTTTCTTTTAAGAGAGTGGGAAAGTTTTCTTCGATTATTTTGTTAAATAAGTTCTCCATGCCTTTGGTCTGAATTTCTTCCCTTCTGCTATTCCCATGTTCCAGATGTTAGGGCATTTAAGAGTATTCCACAATTCCCTCATGTTATGTTCACAGAAATTTTTGAATTTATTTTAATTTTTGAACTCGCAAACTGTTTCTTCTGTCTTGTCTTCCAGATCTGAGTTTCTATCCTCCACATGGCTGACTCTATTCTTGACACATTCTAAAGCTTTGGGCTTGTTCAATTAGGTTTGTATTTTCTACTACTTTTCTATGTATAGTTTCCATCCCGTCTGTCAAGTTCCCTTTTCACATCGTTTTCTGATTTTCTTGATGCCTCTTGGAATTCATCCTTGCATTTCTCTATGTCCATTTAGCATCTCCAGATGATTTTTGAGGTCCTCTTTTTTTTTTTCACTCTCCTTCACATCTCTTAACTGTCTTTGAACTTCTTCCATTTTCTTATCTATTAAGTCTAGTCTAGTGATGGCAGCATCCACAAGATTATCGGTCCTTTGTCGCTTTTCTGCAAGTTCTACTAGTAGCTTGGTCAAGGTTGCATTGGTCATAGCTTCATTTTGGTGTTCTAATCCTAATGTCTCTTCTGTGTTTTGATTAGAGACATTCATTCCAGGACTGGGTGATCTTACTGGATTTACTTGCATTCGATTTTTTATGTTATCTCTTTTGCACTATGGTCTGCCCATCACAGTGTATGGGCAGGGAGAGTAGGACTGTGGTCTTAATGGGTAGTGATGAGCGGGTGCAGTGGTGCCTCTTGTGGGAGCAGGCCAGAGTCTGCACGCTGTCAAGCAGATGGGCAGAGCAGTCCTGAGCTCATGTGTGGGTGGGTGGATCAGCCTGAGCTCGCTCAGGAAGCAGGCAGATAGCGGGGATTGGGCCTGAGCTCGCACTAGTGGATGGGCGAAGCTGGCCTGATCTTGAGCAGCGGGTAGGTGGAGCAGGACTGAGCTCACGTGTGGGCAGGTGGAAAGGGCCTGAGCTTGTGTGTGGATGGGCGCAGCCTGAGCTCACATGTGGTGGGCAGATGGGGGAGAAGATGGGGTTTTGCCTGAGCTGGCATGGGCAGATGGGCAGAGAGCCTGAGCTGGCGCATGGGCAGGTGGAAGGGGCCTGAGCTCGCCTGTGGACAGGCGGCCAGGGCAGTAAGCGGGCAGGTGGGCGGGGCGGGCTAAGCTTGCACAGGCCGATAGGCGGCCCGGGTCCCCACTTGCGGGGCAAGCCGATGGATGGATGGAGCCTGAGCTCACAAGGGCCGGCAGGCAGAGCCTTCCCAAGGTCATGCATGGGTGGGGGTAGCCGGGTAATCGCCCCTGGAATTGAGGCAAGTGGAACTATGCTGCCCTGGGTCCTCTTTCCTGCAGTAAGTCGGGGAGTATCCTGAGGCTAGGACTGTGGCTAGGGAGGCTGCTTGGGGGTATTGGGGGACTGATGGGCTACCCAAGAATGAGGGAATCAGCCTATTCCCTTTTTTTTCTCTCCATGCCCTCCCACTAGCAATCTATTGAAGATTTCTCTCCCCGAAAAGACCTACCAAGAGAGAGGGAATCAGCAGATTCCCTTTTGTTCCGCTCCATGCCCTGGCGATCTATTGGAGATTTCTCTCCCCAAAAAGACCCAGTGAACCCTTAATGCCTTGCCTTTCCTTCCCAGGGAGGTGCGGTGTGGTTAGGCGGATGCCATCTTGACTGGAAGTCATATTTAAGTTTCTTTTTAATTACCCACAAAGAAAAGGCCAAGTGTTCACATGACTTTATTGGTAAATTCTACCATATATTTAAATAAAAATTAATACTAATTATTCACAATTTTTTCCAAACCACTGAGGAGGAGAGGATACTTCCAAACTCATTCTTTGAACCAAAAATACCTGATACCAAAACCAGGCAAACATCTGAGGAAAGATACTGGTCAATATCTCTTCAGAATGTAGATACAAAAGTTCCCATCAAAATCTTAGCAAATAAAATCCAGCAAAATAGAAAAATATGTTCTTTAGTGCCAAGTAGGACACCAGAGGAATTCAGTAGATTTAATATCCAAAAACAAACTGATGGAATACCAATATCGATAGAAAAGAGGACAAAGTCCTCATGATCACTTCAGTGCACTAAGAAAAAAATGTAAAGAAATCCAACACTCCTTTATCATAAAAACTTTGAACAAAAGAAGACAAAGGGAGTTTAACCTGATAAACAGAT
Source organism: Dipus sagitta (assembly GCA_036346955.1). Taxonomy (NCBI): domain Eukaryota; kingdom Metazoa; phylum Chordata; class Mammalia; order Rodentia; family Dipodidae; genus Dipus; species Dipus sagitta. The sequence continues at coordinate 55,210,865 of CM070774.1, forward strand.
ATATTTTATACATTTGTATAAAAATTACAACAGATCCCTTTAATGAAGAAATGGTCAAGCTGATACTAAAATTCAAGAGAGATTCAGGGAACCCAGGAGAGGCAAAGTAACCTAGAGAAGGAAGAACAAAGTGGGAGGACAAACCTTTCCCAGTAGCAAAGCACACTACACATCTACTGGAGCAAGGCAGTGTGCTACCAGTATAAGACAGATAGATAGATGGACTGAATAGAATGCAGAGTCTAAGTATTGGGATCCACTGATGGATGAGCACTTGCCTAGCAAGTGCAAGGCCCTGGGTTTGGTCCTCAGCACCAAAAAATAAAATCACAAAAAGACCCCCCCCCACGCCAAAAAAAAAAAAAAAAAAACAGGGAACTAGAATGCAGAATGCAGAGTCTAGAAATAAACCTTAGATTCACAGTCAATGTATTTTTTCTATGTAGGTATCCCAACAATTCAACAAAGAAAGAATAGTACCTTTCAACAAATGGACAAATATTGTCATACCAGGACACCTGGAAGGCCACACTTTATAATGTAAAGTTGGACTCTTATTGTCTTAGACCCTTGAGGCTGCTATAACAAAACACAATAGACTAGGTAGCTTATAAGCAATGGAAATTATTTCCTCACAGTTGTTGATCTTGGGAAGCCCAAGTTTACAGCAGTAGCCTGGAGGACTCCTGAAAAATGTTACAAACAGCTAACTTCTTACTGTGCCTTCACATGATAGAAGAGTATGAATTCTTCTGACTCTCTTTTATGAGATCACTCATAGTAGTTTGAATGTAAAATGACCCCATAGGCACATTTTTTTAAATATTTAATCCCTAGCTGGTGGTGCTCTTCTAGAAGGTTATGAAATCTTTAGGAGGTAAAGCTCTGCTGCAGGAAAGTGTATCACTGGAGGGTGGGCCTTGCAGTGTTATAGCCTGGCCCCATGAGCTGTTCTCTCTGTTTCCTCCCTGCAGATATGACAATGTAACACAGGCTTCTGCTCCTGTTATTCTTTTTAACTTCATGCTTGACTCTACCCTCTAGAACTATAAGCTGAAACAAGCACTTTCCCTCCCTAAACTGCTTCATAGCCACAAGAAAGTACCTAGTACAATGCTCTCCAGTCATGAAGATCTGTCCCCATGACTTACTCTCAGCGTAAAACTCTTATTGGGAAATACCATAAGCCCAGGGTTAAGATTTCTACATATTTACTTGGAAAGAACAAAAACTTTTAATCTATTGCATTTTCCATATTAATAAGGAGTAAATGCATAATTATAAGGGTAAAAACTATACTAAGCCCTTTGAGGAAATTGTAGGTCAAGTCTTAATGATGTTGTAGCAGGAAATGGATTTGGGGCTATGGTATCTACATCAAAAACTACTAAAGGAAAATACACCAGTTTTCATAAGAAATTTTCAAAAATGTAGTTCAAAACTACCATCAAGAATGAGAAAAAGATGGCTCACAAAATTAAAGAATATATTTGCAAACCATAAACGTAAGTATATATAAAATATTTAGGGCTGGAGAGATGGCTTAACAGTAAAGGCACTTGCCTGAGAAACCTAAGAATCCAGGCTGGACTCCTCAGAACCCACATAAACCAGATGCATATGGTGGGTGGCACATGCATCTGGCGTACATTTGCTAGAGGCCCTGGTGCACCAACTCTCTCTCTCTCCCCTCTTTCTCTCATAAATAAAAATAAAATAAAATAGTTTTTAAAAACTGTTTAAAATATTTGTTAGCCACCAGATGAATAGAAATATTCAGAGATGCCATTTTACTCAATATAAGGGTTAAAATTTAAACAAAGGTAGCAAGTGTTGGTAAAGAAAAAACTGGAACTAGCCAGGCATGGTGGCACACACCTCTAATCCCACCACTTGGGAGGCAGAGGTAGGAGGTAAGCCTGGGTTAGAGCGAGGCTCTACCTCAAAAAAAAAAAGAAAGAGACAGAAAGAAAACTGGAAACTTCATGTACTGCTGACAAAAATATTTAAGAAACTATAGAAGGAAGATGGTTTAACATTTTTCAACTTTACCTTATGGCCCTGAATTTCTACTTCTATGCATAATCTGTAAATGGAAACATGTATGAATGACACCACAAAAACTAGTACATAGTACTATTATTCACAACAGCCGGAGCAGAAACAAATCAAAACCTATAGGTGATGAATGTCCAGATGATATGGGATATTGTTAAGCCATGAAAAGAATGACTGCATGAGGAACCCAGAAATGTTATACTAAGTGAAAAGGCTATATGTTATATGATTTTATGATATATGTTTATAGAAAAAGAAATTAGGAACTGGACAGATGGCTAAGTGGTTAAGGAGCTTGCCTGCAAAGCTTAACCATCCTGGTTTGATTCCCCAGTACTCATGTAATGCCAGATGCACAAGGTGACACATGCATCTGGAGTTTGTTTTTTGGTAGCTAGAGGCCCTAGAGCATCCATTTTCTCCCTTTCTCTCTCTCTTATTCAGTCACTTGTGGCATAGGGACAAGGTAGTGAGACAAATGGGTGGAACCTGCTAAGAGAATGGAATTTCCTTGAGGGGTAATGAAAATGTTATGAATTAATTATAGTGAGAGTCCACAAGTCTGTGAATATATGAGAAATCAACAAATTACACTTTAAATGCATGATTATTTGGGGCTAGGGTTTATATCTCCATAAAATACTATCAAAAAATAGCACCAGGGGGCTTGAGAGATGGCTTAGCAGTTAAGGTGCTTGACTGCAAAGCCTAAGGACCCAGGTTCAATTTCCCAGGACCCACGTAAGCCAGTTGCACAAAGTGGTGCATTCATCTGGAGTTTGTTTGCAGTGGCTGGAGGCCCTGGTGCACCCATTCTCTCTCTCTCCCTCTCTCTGCCTCTTTCTATCTCTCTCTCAAATAAATGAATAAAATAAAATACTTTTTAAGAGTAGCACCAGGGCTGGAGAGATGGCTTAGTAGTTAAAGTGCTTGCCTTCAAAGGCAAAGGATCCAGGTTCAATTTCCCAGGACCTATGTAAGCCAGATGCACAAGGGTGTACATGCATCTGGAGTTTTGTTTTCAGTGGCTGAGACCCTGAGGTGCCCATTCTCTCCCTCTCTCTCTCTCTCTCTCTCTCTCTCCCTCCCTCTTTCTCCTTGCCCATTTTGCTTTGTATCTATCTCTCAAATAAATACATAACAAAATGTTTTTTAAAATAGCATCAACATTCTCTACTCTCAGGAACTAGTGCACCCTACTTTTCCCCAGTATAAAATAAGATAAAACTGGGCATGGTAGTACACACCTTTAATGCCAGCACTGAGGAGGCAGAAGTAGGAGAATCACCATGAATTCAAGGCAACCCTGAGACTACATAGTGAATTCCAGGTCAATCTGGACTAGAGCAAGACCCTACCTCAAAAAAAAGAAAAACTAATAAGATAGCATGAGAAGACTAAAGAAGCATGTATAACCTTGACTTAGGAATTGAGTTATAGAATATTCTAGGAAAATGACAAGTCACCTGACATCACAAGAAAAAAAAAAAAAAGGAAAGAGAGAAAGAGGGAGGGAGGGAGGGAAGAAGGAAGGAAGGAAGGGAAGAAAATACCACGAATGGGCTGGGGATATGCATGATTCAGTGGATAAAGCAATTGCCACACAATCAATAGAACCCAAGTTCAGAAACTCAGCACCCACAAAAATGTCAGATGCTCTGGCAGACATCCGTAATTCAAACCATGCCTATGCTTGAGAGGGATAGCAGAGACAGGAGCTCAGGGCCATCAGGCCTAGAGAAAGCAGCAGTGAGTAACGTGAGAACTTGCCTCAAAGTATATTGGAAGGAAAAGAACCTAAAAATTGTCCTCTGACCTCCACACATACTCCATACTGTCACTCACACATGTAAACACATGAACAAGGAGGAGAGGAAATACTGAGTAAAGACAATAAATAAAAACAAAGCAAATATTCCAGATAAGAGAAGTTTTTGCAGGGCTACAGTAATATCAAGGGTGGACTTTTCAAAGATTAAAACAGGTTTCATTACCTAGTGAGTTAAATGTTAAGTAGAGTATTGTTGTATGGTGTGACAGATGAGCTGAACAAATTATCACACATAGTTAGTGTGTGTGTGTGTGTGTGTGTGTGCATGCGTGCATTTATTTTATCCCTAGACAAAGTGAGGAACTACTTCAGAGAAAGGGGGAGGCACTGACTAGGTATGGTTCCATATAATCATCACATTTTCGGATGTTTTTTGTCAGGTTGACAAATTTAGCTAAACAAAAAATAATTTGTCCTTGTTAAATATCAACAAAAGGAAGTCAGAAGATAATTGCCAAATAGCATTAAAGGTTAAATCAGAGATTTGCAGGACTTGTAACAATATGTGCAATTCATCTATAAGATAAAGATTAATTTCCCTAGACTATAAACATCCCATAAATCAATGAAGACAAATTTTCAGTAGGAAAATAAAAAACTATATAAATAGGAAGTTAAAAGAAAAGAAATTTTATAAATATAACAATACCTTATCAAAGCAAGTTAAAATGACATTAGATACATATTGCCTATTTGGCTAACTCCAACCACAACCCTACAAAAGATTGAAAATACTCTGTGCTGGCAAAGATATGAGTTCAAAGGCAAGCTCACACATTGTCTAAGTGCAACTTGGTATGACCTCTATAGAATGTAATTGAACAACAGTTTCAAATCAAGCACATATTGAATTGACTTGGCAATTCAAACTGAGATAATTTATCTTACAAGTAACTCATACATGTGCCAATGACCTACTTATGGGATGTTTTATTATAGCATTGCTTTTATAGATGGATGAATCAATGGATGGGTGGATGGATGAAAGATTGGATGGATTTGCTAAGAAAATAGCTTTTAATTTATTCTTATTTTAACTAATTCATAAAACCCAAAATATTAAAATGATACATATTTATAATACATCAAATGACATTTCAATACATGTGCACATTATCTATTGGTTAAATTAGGCTACACATATCTGTCTCTTTAAATATACCATTTTTATAGTAAAAACATTCAAACTTCTATCCTTGAGAATTTTGAAATATCCAGTACATCTGTAGTTATGCTAGTATACAATAACACATCAGGATATCTTATTCCTATCTAACCATAATTTAGGACCATTGGTCAACTTCTCTCCCTCCTTCCCTCTCTTATTCTCTCCCCTGCCTCTGCTAACTACTTTCATTGTCTATGAGGTCAACCTCTTTAGGTTCCATTCATGAGTGAGACCATGTGTATTTGTCTTTCTGTGACTGTCTTATTTCACTACATATAACAAGTGATGCCCATTCTCATCCACACTGTCACATGAGACAGGATTTCATTTTCTGTTTATAACTTAATAGTGAGTCCATGGTACATGTAGCCTACATTTTCTTTATCCATTATGTGATGGACACTTTCATGTAATAAGCATTGGAAAACTGAGGTCACTGATTTCCTTTCCTTTGGATATCTACCCAGGGATGAGAGTGATGGATCAATCTTTGAGGAACCTCCATATATACTGCTTTTCCATAATGTCTATACTAATTAGCATTCCTACAAAAGTGTGAAAGTATTTTCAAGGGTTCCATTTTTTTCACATCCTCACCAGTACTTGTTATAATTTGTCTTTTTAACAATAGCCATTCTTACTTGAGTGAGGTGGCATTTCATTGCACTGCCGATTTTCATTTCCCTAATGTTTGTCTATTTTTTAAATCAAATTCTTTGCTTTGGTGGGGGGATTTATTTTATTTTTGAGAAAGAGAGTGTGAGAGAAAGAGGGAGAGAGAAAAAGAGAGAGAGAGAGAGAGAGAGAATGGGCACACCAGGACCTTCAGCCTGTTGTGAACGAACTCCAGATATGCGTGTCCTCCTGTGGTGCATGTGTGACATGCTGTGCTTGTGTCACTGCATCTGGCTATGTAGGACCTGGAGATCTGAACATGAGTTCTTAGTCTTCACAGGCAAGCACCTTAATGGCTAAGCCATCTCTCCAGCCCCTTTATACATTTTCAATATCTGCCCATTATCAGAAATATAGTTTACTACAATTTTCTACCATTCCATCGTTTATGTTTTCTGTTAATACCATAACTGCGCATTTTCTGTTTGATAGACTCTCATTGGTCTGAATTTTTTTTCTTTTATTTCCTGTGTTTCTGAGGTCTTATCCAAAAAAACTCTTGTCAGTTGCAATGTTCTAAATGCCCATTATGATTTCTTCTGGAAATTTCATACTTTCAAATGTCACTTTTGAGTCTTTATCTTAAGTTGATTTTTTAAATTTTATTTTATTTATTTGAGAGTGACAGACAGAGAAAGAGGCAGAGAGAGAATGAGAGAATGGACACACCAGGGCCTCCGTCCACTGCAAACGAACTCCAGATGCATACACCACCTTGTGCATCTGGCTTACGTGGGTACTGGGAAATTGAGCCTCGAACAGGGGTCCTTAGGCTTCACAGGCAAGCGCTTAATCATTAAGTCATCTCTCCAGCCCTTGGGTTGATTTTTTTGTAGCTGGTAATAGATAAGAGTCTAGTTCCATTCTATACATGCATTCCTAATCTTCCAAGCAGTTCTAAAAATAATGTCAACATTCTGCTTTCAAAACTATTCTGCTTAAATACAGTGAGTTCTATGGCTTATGTTGAAGGACACTGACAAATACAGAAAGCTTACAACTTAATACAAAACAATATATATGCTAAACATTCCAGTAAATAGTCTCCATTACAACTAAGTTGCTATACTTCTATGAAATGCATATTCTGATATGAGTAAAGAGTTCTTAAGGAGGTTATTTTCCCTAAGTACTGGGGGGGGGGGAGGAAGAAGAAATCCTTATACCAAATGACAATGTAATCAATATCATTATTAGAACCAATCCCTGTGTACTAAATTGAACCTAGGACTAAAAAAATAATAATAGTGATGATAAACCCTGTATGCTTTACATACACTGCACAATGTCCCCATATAAAGACTCACATCTCATGTGATGAAACAAAAATTAGAGAAGAGGGATTACTTGATTAAGATGATATTTCATTTTCAGCCTATGCAGTATAGTCCTTTTTCTTAATTGCTGCATAACATAAGCTCTATGAGTTAAAAAACTAAACACGGGTAATTCATATAAAGTTTCTTACCTTCCTACTAATTATACAGAGTTCATAAAGGAAAATTATGTTTTCTGACTTAAAGGATTACCTATATAAGAATAATGCTATACAGTGGTTCTGTGAAAGACCATATATATGAATATATGCCTTGAATGCATCTTGGCATCAGAGCACCACATTAATGTCCTTAAAGCATACCCCAAAAGTGACAGGAGGTACATTCCTAGTGACCTTCCATTCCTAAGTACTGCATTACCTATAAGGCATTTTTTCTCTAACTTTCCATAGATAAAGTCTAGTTGATCCTTTTATATTAGATGGGTACTGAATTTTGCATTTATAAATTCCTCTTTTAAAAGTTTGAAGCTTTACATGTGAAAGGATTCATGCTTAGGACATCATACCATAAGTTAATTCATCAGAAGCAAGAAATTCATCAAAAGTCTGATAGTCTTATACACTTGCCAAGGGACTCCTACACCTCCTTTAGAAGATATTTCCTATCAGGCACTTTCAAAGGTGATATGGAAAACACACAAGAATAGTTAATGTGTGGTCTATGAATTCAAAAAACTTTCAATCTGATGGAAACGATAATGTTTACATTAAAATAACTGCAATTAAAGTGAGAAGTAAATACCAACAAAAGAAAATAGAGATTGTTTTCCTAACTAGGAAAATATGCATAGGAAATGTTCCAGAACCTTGGTGATAGAGCACTTGCCAAGAAAGCAAGAGGTCCTGGATTTGATCCCCTGTACAGCAGAGAGAGAGAGGAGAAGAGGGAGGGAGAAAGAAGAGAGGAGATGAGAGAATGTTCCAGAAAATTAAAACTCAGACATGCAAAACTATAGTGAAAGCATTCCAGATAGAAGGAGCAACACAAGAAGCAGCTTAAAGGAATGAAAGCCTTGGAGAATAGACATAAAACAGACAGGCATGGCCCTACTTTAGGGGTAGAAAGGGCATTCAATGAAAATGCAGTTTGATTTGTGAAAGCATTCAGTGCCTGGCTCAGAAATCAGAATTTCACTGGAGCCCATGGTCATGTCAACCAGATACAGAGACACTGATTTCTAACTGTGTTCTGGCTCTGGCAGGTGCTCACTCAGCAATGCCAACTTCATCATTATTTATTATGACATATCTTTAACATTAGTAGAATTAGTGAGGTGGGCAAAGGAAATGGCCCATCAGTAAATGGATACATTTAGGTTTCAATCCTTATGTCTTGCATTAATTCTCTGTGACATTTGCTGCTTTGGAGATTATGTGAAAAGCATGGTGTTTCTCAAGGCATTCACTTGAGAGGTAACACATTAAATGAGTCCATGTGCTCAAAATAAAGAACTAAGTGTCCTAATTGCATACTTACATAAACATAAATTTATATTTTTTCATTTCTGTGCCCAGCATGCAGCTGTTAGAATAGAGTTGTTTTATACATCATTAAATAATAATATTTATCCTGCAGAGTTAAGTCATTTTAATTGCATTTCTCATTTTTTCTCTTGAAAGCAAAATGAAACAATGCAAAAATATATAATCATTTTAAGCTGTTGAATGTCATATCCAAAATTCAGTTTTTCTCCCTAAGTCATGTTAAACCATCTATTTTCACTGTTTGAATAATAAAAATTTTAGACACCCATAAATTCAATTCAATCCCTTTCACTTAGTTTGCTTTGGGAGACCCCTATTTCCCTATGATTTAGAGTAGGTACTTTAATTACCACTTTATATCATATAAAAGTGAATTTTGCAGCTTATTTTTTTGTTTTCTAACTTGCAGCTCTTACCTGATGCCTGCCCTTGAGAGAATTATTTCCCAGGTGAAAACTCATATGCAGGAAAAAACTAATTAGTAGTCATTTAGAAAATAAGAAACATAGTATATTGTGTGTGTGTTTGTCTTATTAAAATATCTCCTGAGTTCAGACATGGTGGCACATGCCTTTAATCCCAAGAGACAGAAGTAGGAGGATCACCTAGAGTTTGAGTCCAGCATGGGACCAAAGATTGAATTCAAGGTCAGCTTAGGCTAGAGTGAGACCCTACGTCGAAAAACAAAACAAAACAATAATTTCTTGAATCAGCACTAAGCTTAGGAATATGTCATAAAATACACAATTTATACACAGGTTTTTCTTAAACAAGTCATTCAGTGAAACTGAAGAACTCAAAATAAAGATGGACTAAATATTCTGCTATACTTCCTGTTCTGAATGGATTGGCTCTAATATAAGAGTTGTGTTGATGTGAAAGCTCAAATGTACCCATGGAAGGAGGCTATTGTGCTTTGCAATTAGCAAGACACAGCTCAAATGCTCATTAAAACACAGGTGGCCTACATCACCCTACTCCAAATGTAAGCAGAACTGTGCTGACCACACATGAACTAAGAGCTCAGAGGCTGAGAGTTAAATATAGTGTTGGTAGCCTACTGTTATCTGTGTTTCCTTGAATCTGAAGACACTTTTGCCTGGGAGTCAGCAGGAGTAAACCTAGTCCCATTGGTGTCACCAAGTGTGTAAATCTATTATTGAACCTTGTATATGAAATGGTGCTGACACTGAGATGACAAGTTCTGGCTAACTGTCTGTCTATAATCGTTAGAAACAGGATGGGTGGTGTAAGATAAATTGCTGTGGAAGCATGAGGACCTGAAAGGGCCTGATCAACCCTGAGTTCAATCCCCAGCACTCATGGCCACATGTACCTGTAGCCTCAATTCTGTAGGGTGGTGGAGACAAAAGAATCACTGGGTCTCTGGTCGGCCAGTCTGACTGGGATGGGGGTCTCTTAGCTCTAGGTTCCATGAAGACTCTATCTCAAGAAAATAAAATGGAAGAGCAATAGAGGAGGAAAACTAATGTATTTCTGGAGTGCACATGTCTACACACAAAAAAATGCACACTCCAAAAATAAAAAGAGAAATGGAATTTGTGTAGTATGTTTCTGTAACAGTGCCTGGAACAGTACTGACCATAAACCTGTGGGTAGGTAGAGTATAAATATAAAGACAAGAGGCTCACAGCAAATGTGCTCATTCAGAAAGAAAAGTAATGATGCATTCCTAGCAGTCCATCATGGCCTCACTAAAATGACCATGGTCCAGGGTCTGGACCCCAGCTACCAGGCTTCAGAACTCTCATTTACTAAGAGCAATTATCGCTATAGCATTACTTTACAAATCAAACCATCTTCCACTAAAAATGTTAAAATTTATTCCAAGGTCTAAATGTAAATGGGTGCAAAAGGAGGAGCCTGCTACTGATATTAACGAACAGAGCAATGCAAATTTGGCAGGACAAATCAAATTTGGTTGTAAAATGAAAACATTTTACAAGACCGGTAAAAAGGTTTCGGTTGTTTGTGTGTGCAATGTCACTCTCATTAGTAAAGGTTATCTTGCAGTGTCAGTCTGTAGTTTCCTATTAAACAAAATGGAAAGCGAATATACATACTAAATTAAACATTTCACCTCTTCAGGGCCGTATCTGACAACTGTGTTTATCCATGCATTCACTCAATTCAACAGTCATTTATTAAGCCTCCCTCTATAGACGCTGCACTTGTGGTAGCAAGGAAAAAGTCAATACTTTCAGAAGCAAATTTATGTTTTGACGGAATCATAAAAATATACATTGCAGAGATGTATCACACCCAGCACTGATGTCTTTGGCTGAGTCGGGATGTTTCCCATCCAAAGTGGGTGTGTGCTTCTCAGTGCTGCAGGGTCTGAAGCACAGGGAGGGGTGGGAGGTCCCTCCCCCGGGCTGGAGCTGCACCTAAGCCCCTGCTCAGTGAAGAAATTCCTTCACCTTGAGAGGGAGTCAGGTAGCTTTGTTAGGCAGTTAGTGTGACTGGGCCCCTGAAAGTGACCTTGCAGTATCCACCTTGCAAGAGATCAAAGAATGATCTGACTTCTTATCTCTTACCTAGGTCTGTTTTCCCACAAACAACCTGGGCCCCTCCTGGTAGGGAGGTCTTTCCTAGGATTTAAATCTAATCCTAACATTGTGGTTTGTCAAGTTCAGCCCTCAGAATTTGGCATTATGGCTAGCCTCTTCCTTAGACAGCCCCTAGCCCAGACTAAGAGGCTTTCTCCCTGGCTTCCCTAAGCTGGGAGGTAGGGCCCACTACCATGAGGTTATAAAATACATTTGTGGGAAGAGGACAAGCTCTCTGGGCTGCCTGACCACTCCTGAACCTCCAGTTTCTAGTGAGTTTCCCCTTATCTTGGCTAGCTGGGCCAAGATGAGGGGCACACCCCCGATCCTTACTCCTACATGGGCTGTCTACCTTCTCCTGCCCTCCACATGGTAGGAGCTGTTCTTACTTTCCTCTCTAACTCTCTTTTTATGAATTTTCCAGACTCACTGCATGGGCTCTCAGACCACATGGATGTATTCATTTTCCTTCCCTTGGTTCTATACTTTCCTCAATATATTTAATAATTATCCTTCTCAGTTTGGTTTGTTCAATTCCTTGGTTAAATACAAACATGAACCCACAGTTTGGGGTTCATGGACTTTCCTGAACCCTAACACCCCATTTCAACCTACTTCCAAATACCATCATTTCCAGCTACTACTTCAAAGATTCATGTTCTGGGTTAAATATTCAGTTCCAAGTCAAAAGTCACACACTAAAATAGCCAAAAGGAATCGTGGTTATAAAATAAAATCTTAGAATGAGTAACTTTATACCATTTAAAGATATTGCCAGATAGTTCCACTTAGGTCTTTTGCTAATTTTTCTTTTAAAGACCAACCTACATCTTGCACAAAGATACTTCTCTCTCCTTAGTCAGAATTAAGTCTATCTCTTGTCAATATTCTGAATCCTGAGGAAGGTAGGCTTAACACTTTCTTTTAATAAAAGATAAGATGAGGGCTAGAGAGATGGCTTAGCAGTTAAACACTTGCCTGTGAAGCCTAAGGACCCTGTTCAAGGCTCAATTCCCCAGGACCCACATTAGCCAGATGCCCAAGGGGGCAGATGCATCTGGAGTTTGTTTGCAGTGGCTGAAGACACTGGCGCGCCCATTCTCTCTTTTTCTCTCTCTGTCTCCTTCTCTCTCTGCCTGTCCCTCTCAAATAAAAAAAAAAAAACCAAAAAAAGATAAGATGAAATGATATAGCTTTATTCCTAATGTTCTTAATTTAGAGTTTAAATATATTCTACACAAGCTAAAGAGTGATCTCTATAAGAATTTAAAATAAAATCATAATAGAGCTTATAAAATTTAAAGAAAAGATATTAAAAAGAAAGTAACAAACTCAGAAAGGATGCTAAATATATCTTCTATAAATAACTAGGAATTGTGAGATTCTATTATATATTTTTAAAAATTAATATTCTTATTACTTTACAAAAACAAATACCAAGTGTATAACTTATGAAATACAAACCTGAAACAAAGTAATACTGAAAGAACGTGGGAAGGAAATGTTAATGACAAATGTGTTGTCTCCCTGCTCAGGAACATTAAGGTGGTTTTGATCTCGGTCAGAATTCCACATCACAGCTGTGGAAGTCAAACAAGAAGGCTATCCCTGTGGTAACTTCTGTATAGAGAAATTCTTCTCTAGGACTGGAAGGATGGGTCAGGTTCGTTTGCAGGGCTGGAGGCCCTGGCATGCCCATTTTCTCTCCCTGTCTCTGTCTCTCTTCTCTCTGTCTCTCTTTGCTTGCAAATAAATAAATGAGAATATTTAAAAGAAAAACATTTTAAAAAGAGGCAGTCTTCTCTAAATAACCTGTCTGGGCTGGGGAAATTGCTTAGTCAATACAGTGCTTACTGGGCCTGAGCTCAATCCTCAGTACCCAAATAAAATGCCAGGCATAGTGGACACACATCTGGAATCCCAGCTTTAGAAAGATGGAGACAAGAAGCTCTCTGGGGCTCACTTCCCAGTTAGTCTGGCCTAATAGGTGAGCTCCAGGCCAATGACAGACCCAGTCTCAAGGAAGGTGGATGGCATTCCTGAGAATGACACCCAAGGTTGTCTTCTGGCTTCCACATGCATGCTCACACATGTGCACACACATTAAAAAATCCTCCTGAGGGATGGAGAGATGGCTTAGCAGTTAAGTGCTTGCCTGTGAAGCCTAAGGACCTCGGGTCAAGGCTTGATTCCCCAGGACCCACGTAAGCCAGATGCACAAGGTGGCGCATGCATCTGGAGTTTGTTTGCAATGGCTGGAGGCTCTGGTGTGCCCATTCTCTCTCTATCTATCTGCCTCTTTTTCTCTCTCTGTCTGTCACTCTCAAATAAATAAAAATAAACAAAAAAAATTTTTAATACTTTTATTTTTATTTATTTATTTGAGAGACAGAGACAGAGAGAATGGGCATGGTAGGACCTCCAGGCACTGCAATCAAACTCCATGTGTCACTTTGTGCATCTGGCTTATATGGGTCCTGGGGAATTGAACCTTGTTCCTTTGGTTTTGCAGGCAAGCACCTTAACTGCTAAGTCATCCCTCCATCTCTATGGTTTTCTCTTTTATAAAAATAAATGGAAAATAAATAAATAAGTGGGCCTGGGGATATGGCTCTTGTTTACAAATCTGACGACCCAAGTTCAGTTCTCCTCAGCACCTACAAAGTGATAGGTATTAAGTGCTTGCCTGCAAAGCCTAAAGACCCAGTTTCAACTCCCCAGAAACCACATAAGCCAGATACACATAGGTGGTGCATATGTCTGGAGTTTGTTTGCAGTAGATAGAGATACTGGCATGCCCATTCTCTCTCTCTCTCTTTCAAATAAATAAATTAAATTTTTTTAAATTTTTTAATTTTTTTATTAACAACTTCCATGATTATAAAAAAATACCCCATGGTGATACCCTCCCTCCCCCCACTTTCCCCTTTGAAACTCCACTCTTCATCATACCCCCTCCCCATGTCAATCAGTCTCTCTTTTACTTTTGATGTCTTGATCTTTTCCTCCTCTTATGATGGTCTTATGTAAGTAATGTCAGGCACTGTGAGGCCATGGATATCCAGGCCATTTTGTGTCTGGAGGGAGCATGTTGTATGGAGTCTGGCCCTTCCTTTGGCTCTACATTCTTTCTACCACCTCTTCCACATTAGACCCTGAGCCTTGGAAGGTGTGATACAGATATTGCAGTACTGAGCACTGCAGTCATTTCTTCCCATCACCATGATACCTTCTGAGTCGTCCCAAGGTCATTGCCATCTGAAAAGAGAAGATTCTCAACCAAAAGTGAGAGTAGCATTAATATAAGGGAGTGAACATTAACAGAAGTGCTTACTGGGCAGTTTGATAAGCATAGTATATACATTTGGCCAGACAACAGCAGACGTTACACCCCTACGGCTTATGACTAGCCCTGTTTTAAGTTTTCAGTATCAGGGATGTATTCCCTTCCCATGGAGCGGGCCTCCAGTCCAATTAGAGGGCAGTTGGTTTCCCCTATAACAGACGTGCCACTATTGCACCCGTTGGCTCATTTGGCCTGACTGGCCAATTGTAAGGCTTGCAGTGTCCACTGATGAGTATCTTCACTGGTGATTTCTCTGTCTCCCATTGAACTGCATGCAGAATGGCTTCTTCCAGCTTTCTGTCAGCTGGTCTACATGGAGGAGGTTAGCAGCTCAGTTCCAGCAAGATTTCTCAGTGGCCTTGTATCCCAAGTATATGGAGTCTTCAGCAATAGGGTCTTACCATCTATTCCTGGTGGGAAACCAAGGAAAAAAAAAAACATTTTAATCCTCCTGAGGCTGAGTGTAGTGGTACACACCTATAACCCAGCACTAAGGAGTCTGACACTGGAAGAGCAAACATTCAAAGCCAGCATGAGTTATAGAAAAACACTTGGTAATACACACACAAAAAGAAAGAAAGAAAGAAAGAAAGAAAGAAAGAAAGAAAGAAAGAAAGAAGAAAAGAAAAGAAAAGAAAAAAATGTAATACTTCAGGTTTTATTACACATTTTAATTCCAAAGTATTTTCCTGTACAATCTGTCAATGCAGAAGAAACGTGAGTCTGTCAATCTCCAATTCCCATGATGGAGCTGAAGCTTAAGGGATTTTTAGTGACTTTGCCAAAAGTGAGACATTAGGAAAGGGATCAGGACATGAACCTGATACTATCTCTTCCCATATCCTTGTTCCTTCACTGTGTTTTCATGTGATCTCAGATGACATTTTGCAGTGTCCAGTTGTCTGTTGTGTGAGCTGACTCTCTGTAAGAATGGATTTTGGCAGGACATTAAAACTAGTGCATAAAATCCTTGCTTAAGAAAACCTTGTATATATAAAATCAAAAGTGAATAAAAGGCTAAATAGTAATCTAATAATTCCATACTACTTATATATACTACTTATATGTTCACGCATCATACAATCATAATGTGATTTAAGATAGGTGAATTTACATAAAAAAGGAAAAATTAAAATGTCATCCTAGAACACTATTACATGAGTAAATTGGAAGACTGGAAGAAAGAATGTTTCTTTCTCCATGTACTTAAGACTTCAAGGGAGTTTATATTCTAAAGGGATATCATGGGCTGCTTTGTATTCTTAATAATTAAGTTTCACAAAAGTATATATATATGAGTATTTACATTGAAGCATATTTATTTCATCAGTGCATATACATTTTATAAATATATAAGTATATCTTTAACAAAAAAACATTAATTTTTCAAGTCCTGCTATACATATGTATAAATTATTTATATATGTGTATAAATTTTATATATATGTGTATATATATGTATACATATATATACATATATTTAGAAATACTTTGGACAAGACCTGGGGAGATGACTCAGTGGTTAAAGGTGCTTTGTTATAAAGGTTTCAGACCTGGGTTTAATTCCCTAGCCACCTACATAAAACCAGTCAGGCATTTGATTGCATCAGCAAAAGACTGGCACACCCATACACACATGGTAGTTAAATAAATATCAAATAATTTAAGAAAAACAACTTTGTGCAAATTTCCAATTAAACTGTGAGTAGCAAATCACCCAAGAATTAATTCTGGAGAAATAATATTAAGCTAAGTTAAAAGCCTCTAATTTCTATCAAATTCTTTTTATCAAGATTAGGCAGGCATCATTTGAAATAGGAGAAGGTTGTTTCTGATTCCTTCCATCCCCTTTCAACATCTTCTACATTTATAATGTCTAAATTTCTTTTCTTGATATCTGCAGACAGATCAACTGAGGTGTTACATACAATTTGAAGTTGAAAATCTGAACATCTTATGATGGCTTATAGGTAACAAGAAGTACTAGTAGAAATGAGTCCAGATAGGTATGCACAGACATTTACATTCTCCACCTTCTCTGATGAAGAGACATCACTTCACTTACTGCATATTTATTGGCTACAGTTAATTCAGTAAGCTAGAAGCATTTCTATTCTTTGAGATTTGCAGAGAACTAAACAAGGTATCAGGCCAGACTATATTTCCTTTAGGAAAAATTAGCAAGGAGAAATTCTATCTCATCTCTCTTCCACAAAAGAGATTCAAAACAGAAATAAAAATAGACATGTCCTCAGATAGTAACGTTTGTGGGGCATAATGGTTAATTCTCATAATAAAACAAATCTTTAGTAAGTTTCTGAGATTTTTATGGGTTGGATGAATATATACATAATTAATTAAATACAATCATTATGGACAGACTTGCCTTAGCATACCAATAGCAAACTTATCAGAACAGAGAGAAGATAAATTAGCTTAAGTAGTGATATAATTTTCAATCATTCCAACCAAATAATTCTGAATGCACAGCTTTGCTCATGCAGAAGCCTGCAAAACACTGACTCATGACCCAATCAGGTACACTGTTTGGCAGAGCTGCAGCCATAGTACAGACTCTTAATTGCTATAAATTAATTCCTTTCTGAAAACGCAAGCCCCACACATGCTTACAAGCCCCCAAAAGAATGTTCACACATTGTAAGACTGCCTATTAGCATTTTGTTTAAACATACACACATGCACACACACACAGTGTGTCTCAAAGCCCATTTTGAAAACTGAGTGTATGTGCTAAGTCAGGAATAGGAACCTGTTAGGAAATATCAGTTTGATTGTACTCTTCAACAAAAACCCAACACATGCTGTGTTTACACAGACTTCTGAACTCATTTAAAGAGCTATTTCCTTCACTGGACTGGATTTAGAAGCAAGATACAAGAAAAAGAGCTTTACAAAACAGAATTAGCTCTGAAGAAAAGTCTGCTGAAAATGAACACCTGTCTATAAATATTAAGAACAGAAAAAGACATCCAAAACCATAACATTGCCTCTTATTCTCAAGGTTATATTGCCAAAAAAAGTGGCCAGCTGCATGTGACTGGTTACATTTTTAATTTAAGCCCAGGCATGGTAGTGCACATCTTTAATCCCAGCACTTGGGAAGCAGTGGTAGGAGGATCACCATGAATTAGAGGCCATCCTTAGATTACATAGTGAATTCCAGGTCACCCTGGGCTAGAGCAAGACCCTACCTTGAAAAACCAAAATCATAATAATAATAATAATAATAATAATAATAATAAAATTAAAAAGGTATTTTCTCAGTCTCACTAGTCAAGTTTCAGGTGCTGAGAAGTTGCATGTGGCTAGTGGCTCCAGACCTGAACAGCACAGAAAAGCATCCATCATCAAAGAAAGTTAACACCCACAAATAAAATGACAATCATTCATTTTATTTTTTCATATCTCAACTACTCTCCATAAAATAGGACAAAGGACCATGGCTTTGAAGACACTATACCCTATCCAAATCTGAAACTTGTACCAGAATAGCCAACACTGGAAGGTGACTCCTGAGAACTAGCTAAAGGAATATCCACATGTTAGACTGAAACCACCTTTAAGAATTATAAAAACTTGGGAGCAGAGGTTAGAGCCATAACTCACAATTAGATTCGTTTTAACTCATACCTTCAATTTAATAAACAAGAGGTTGCCAGTAGTTGAGGCAGGGAGATACTCAAGATCAAGGCCAGCCTGGACTACATTGTGACAGTCTTTTAAAACAAAAATAGGTAAATACAGGTTAGAAATGTCCAGACTTTCATGATTAAGTGAGAACAGCATTTCTCCATTGTACACAAGTTTTGGGTGAATCATGAATTGTGAGATTGGACTAGAACATAATACATAATGCATAGTACACAGCACTGGTAGCAGGGCCTCATTCTCCTTCAGAGACATTCTTGAAACCCTGCAGCAAGGAAAGATAAAATAACTGCCTGTTTTGGTTGATCTGGCTTCTCCTCTTGAGGATTCTGTGTTACAGAAAAGAGATACCCATACATGTGAAACAAAATTACTACTACAGTTCATAGAGTTCTTCAGACTCAGCCAACAATTGTTCCAGGTTGATTTCAAATGCCTAATGTTTTGCAGCAGTTACTGATGGAAGCTTTTCCCTCCACCTTCCCTAAAAACTATGTCATGATAATGTTTTGCTTGGACCTCTGTCTTCTGAGATGAGCTATCCATGCAATCTGAAGCTTCTGCCACTTCTATTCTCTGCCCCGTTCTCTACTGACAAAGACAGGGGTCAAGTATATGCCACCACTGACCCAACTCTTCAACAGAAGCATAGAGGACAGCACACATCCTTTGTCAACTGTTCTGTGGACTATCTCCTGCCATCAGCATGGGCCTCTCAAAGACAGATTACAGCAAAATACTTTCAAGAGAAAAGTAAGTGTTGGTTGGTGAGTGGAGCATTGCAGAGTTAGGAAATTAACTGAAAATTAGCAAAGGGTCTTGTATCAAGAGTCTCTCAACTAGTTCTCTGAGCTTTCCTGCAAACATGCACATACATTCATACACAAAACAATGAGTTTGGGAAATAGAAATGATGCCAATACACTCAGCTCTTTCTTTAGTTTATATATATAATATGTATATATATATATATATATTTATTTATATATATTCAATATATATATATAATATATATTATATATATATATGTCTAAACATTTCCTCAGCTTTTAAAAAGTCAAAATATAAAATTTTTATATTTAATTCTGCCATCTGTTAGATTTTTGAATTTTCAAGTACTCTATATGATCTGCCTACTATTTTTATATATACAGTATTTTAGAAGTTACATAAACATAAATGCACACACAGTCACTGCTCAATTTCCAGAAACTCCTTCAACATAAAAATTTAAGCAAAAGATTCCTATCCCTAGCTTTCAGATAGAAATATAGACCAAAGAAGGAAGATAAAATCTAGGAAATCTAGAACTAGAAAGAATAGAGGAATACTATATAAAACAAAAATCTATTGTGTCCAGAAAGCACTTGAATAAAGCAGTACTTACTGGTATGATTGGCAGAATTGCCTGATCTCGTTTTGTTCTGTCCACAATCAGTTGCTTGTATTAAGCGAACATTGCCCACATGTGGTTACAAGAAGTGGGTGATAGTTACATTCTTCACTGTTGAGAAGTCTCAGCTTATCTTCATAGTTAGCTGAGAGTTGAAATCATTAAAGCAACTTTATCTCCTTCTGGGATCCTCACCTTCAGCCTTAGTCAGTACATTTCAGCTTTTACAGCATCATTTGTTTCTCCAGCTTCTCAATTTTCCTCTCCATGGACTCATGAGATTTAATCACACATATAGCAAAAGTCTTATGCTCTATTTTCTCTTCTTCAAGGACTACAATTTCACATCTGTGTTGCCTGCCCACACCACTACAGATTTAATTCACTTGCCTAACTCATCAAAATGCCAGGCATGTTTCTTCCTTCTTTATCAATGATCTTGCTTACTTGTCTCTTCCAAACAACCAGACATGAACATGGAGGGCCTCCAGCCACAGTCTCCATCTGCTTTATCCTGGGCAGTTTTCCTTCATTGCTTCTTGTTTGGAATATGTAATTTATTCTCTCTTTCTCTCTCTCTTCACACACACACACACACACACACACACA
This sequence comes from Dipus sagitta, assembly GCA_036346955.1. NCBI lineage: Eukaryota > Metazoa > Chordata > Mammalia > Rodentia > Dipodidae > Dipus > Dipus sagitta. The sequence continues at coordinate 55,231,008 of CM070774.1, forward strand.
CACACACTCACACACACATATATACATATGTATACATTTGTTTATGTGTGTGTATACCAAATTATTTTACTCCAGAACATTTATAGCCTGACTTATTGATGCAGATTATAAAACATATGGTCAACAATCCCCATTAATGTGGGCTCTCCAGTTGAACTATCTGCCATATAATTGGTTTCACATGAGTTCTCTTCCTTCTGCAAGACTCAGTGTATCTGTCCATTTAATCCAAAGTAAGAAGGGATAAGTGTACACTCATATCATGCTGGAGAAGCAATCAGGCCTCAAGATTTCATAAGCAACATTACTATTCTCTTTTTTATATATGTAATCAAAATTCAAAAGAATTCTAGTTACCTCTTTGTTGCTGGAATGAAACACCCAACACAAACCAGCTGAGAAGAGAAAAGTATTTTGTCTTGTAGTCTCAAGGAACAGCTCCATGATGGCAGGAAAAGGTGGCATGACCAGAGGCTGAACATTGTCTCCATGTCAACAGTATGTGGAAAATAGCAGCAGGGCAGTGAGCTGAACACTGGCAAGGGAAGCTGGCTGTGACACCCATAAGCCTGTCCCCAGCAACACACCTTCTCCAGCAAGGTTCCATTCCCACATTGTCTCCAACAGGGGACCTAGCACACAGAGCACATAGTTTATGGGAGATACCTAATTTAGACCACCAGAGGGATGTTTATGTAACCAACAGACAAGTGGGTGACTGAATCAAATTTCCAATGTGATAGTTCTGAAATTAAATGTTAACTTATCCAACCTTTCAAACTCACAACTCATCATATGCTGTGATGGCCCTGCTTTATGGCTACATATAAGTGAATGGAGACTCTCTTGATATTCCCTTCGGCAGTGAAGAAACTCACAGAAATTGCTGGCAGGCCATTTCTAACCCTCTTACCCATTCCTTGCACAAGTCTGAGTGGATAAGTACCTGATGGCCATGGAAATGGTTTTTGCCCAGTAGTGCCACTTGCTACCATCCTTTCTTGGCATAACAGGACTGCCAGAAGGGACAATCTTTGAGAAAAATAGTGAAAATATGTGGCTACCTGCATTCATTCTCTCATATTATTGATTAACTTAGATAGTGTACACTCTGTTGACAGGAATCTAGGCTTTAATGTAGCTATGATGGGCCTCTCCTTGTGGACAAACACTGAAGAAACCATGAAGAAAGACAGAGCAGACTGTTCTATTTCTACACAGTTATTGAATCACCTGAACTTGCAGTGGCTCTGGTTAAAAAAAAAAAAAAGTCAGTGATATTGTGAGGTATATTCAGAATTTTCAGAAGATTGTTACTTCACACTAGAGCTATTCTCCTTCATGTAAGGTACTATAAATTCCCTCAGATTTAAACAAGAAAGCCTGTTTTGACTCCTCCACAAAAGCCTCATTGATCGATTATCTTTCAGTCTAGCCAACCCTTTCCCAAACAACTGAAATGACCAGCAAGTAGGGAGAGCTTGTGAAAGGAATATGAAACTTATAACCTGTTCAGTATTATATATTGTATATATTCTTGATGGGGTATTTCAATCAAAGAAAATAATCACTTTTTATGAGGCAGTTTCACAGTTCTTTAAAGACAACCAAATTATCTCAAAGACTTGTTAAATTTCAACAGTAAATATATTTTAGCAACAGCTCAATATAAGCAATGATCAGTTAAGTCATTATAAGGAAAAATAAGTCAAACTGCCTTTGAAAACAACTTTCTTATAGAATTGAAGGCTAAAATCGTGCTATAAATTTGTACATTTCACACTATATCATGAATTAGAACTGATCATTTCTGGACAGTAAGTGAGTTTATGAAGTTATGACTATTCTAAGATTATACTGTAATTATGTTATAGGATATGTTTGGGTACTTGGACACTGAGGAATTTTAAGATAGTCAAATCACAGATTTGAATTCATTTTATGATTTCTCAAATAAACTTTCAAATAAACCTATCTTTCCCATGTACATTTTTAAAATAAAAATAAATGTATATTACTTGTATATCTCCTTATTTATTATACAAAAAAATAAATACCGCTTATATGTTGCTACATAAGTAGTTACCATAAAATGTAAAAAATTAATATGCAATTAATACCAATTTCTGTAGGTGGAAATTCAGGCACAGGTAAGCTAGGTGAATCTGCTGTTTTATGGTATCACTGAAGAAAATGTCTCCCCTTCTTCCACCAACCATTAGCTGTCAAAATCCTCTCCACAATCCAGACAGAATGTTATGTGTGTTTAGTCTTATGCAAGGGTAGCCACAGCTACTATAAATTCATGAGTTGAATGGCTGCGTCAGATCCAGAAAACAGAATCCCACAGCATTCCTCCCATCCTCTGGCTCCTACATTTTTTTCCACCTCCTTTTCCAAGATATCCCCTAATCTTAGGAGGTGTTGATATAAATACCCCTCTTAAGGTTGCACAGCCAACAGTCTCATTCTCAGCACTTTGGCCAGTTATGAGTCTCTGTCATAACCACTGCCCACTGCAAAAAGAAGCTTCTCTAACCAGAGCTGAATGTAGCATTAATCTATGGAAATAAATAGAAATATTTCGAAGGCATTTTGGTGAGCACAATATGTCTGTTTAGCAAAACAACAATAGCTTCCCAGTTATCTCAGGTACAGTGCTTTGACCCGGTTTACAATATTATACATGAATTCCTTCCTCAAATCCAATTAGAAAGTGGTTAGTTACCCCCCAAACAGTCTTGCCTATATTGCACCAGTTGTCACATTTTGCCTGACAAGTCATTTGTTTAGCTGAATCGGATTTTTATAAGCTACTAAACTGAGAATCTCACCAACCTGCTGGTTGTTTACAGGAAGCTGCTCAGATAGCCGTCTCTGTCAAAGCAAAAGTGCAGGTAGCCAGGGAGAGATTAGGTCAGCAAGACTGAAGTTTCAGTCTTTGCCCGCTGGTCATAGACATGACAACTCATCACATTTTTACTGTAACCTACTCACATAACATAAATTGAGAAGTACAGCTATACTCAAAGGAAGGGAACAATGCAGGACATAAATATGAGGACACAAGGATCATTGATGACAATAGCAGCTGCCTATACAGTAATATGTACTTGAAATTTTCCTTTCACATGGAATAAACTGCAGAAAATGCACATATTGTCAAGTTACGGAGACTTTTTCATGACTGCACAGTGCTTCATTGTGTGCTATTCTAACTTCAAATTATGTGTATAGTTGGAATTTGCATTAATTCCCACATCTTCCTATTACAAAGAGTGATACACTTGTAGCAAAATACACATAGCTGAATACTATGTTGTAGTAGTTAGAATGGATGTCCTCCAATAGGTTCAGGAGTTTTATTCAAGTTGTAACTTGGATATCCAGCTACCTGCCTGGAGGAGGTATTACTGGTGGTGGATTTGGAGCTTTCCCTGGAGTTTCCTGGAGTATACTTGCTTTATGGTAGTGGTTGTTTTTGTATATTCAGTCATTTGGCTTTTTGTCTGTTGTAAGTAACAAATTTATCCCTCTATTTCATCATTTTTCTTTTGACAACATTACCAGTGATATTTTTCCCATGCAAAGCTTAAGCTAGTCAAATTTATCAATCATTTATTTTGTCATTCCTGAATTTTAAGTCATAAGTAAAAAGTACTTCTCATGTTAAATTATAGGGAAATTTATGGATGTAATGCCCTGATTTCATTATTTACATTTACATCTCTGGTCTATTTGTAGTTTATCTTATTCTTTATGTATAGATCCAATTTTGTGTTTTTTGAAATTGTTGGTTTTCTTAATATCCTTTATGTTAAATGTCCATCTTTTCACAGAGAACTTAGACACTATATCAGGCACTACATTTTAACACATCCATACACAAGTCTATTGCTGGAATATCCATTCTGTTCCATTAAACCATCTGATCACGCACTATGTTTAACTATAGAGGCACTATAGCATATTTTATTATTTCTAATTGCTATTTCTTTACATGATTTTTCCTTATCAACTTTATCACCAAGTTGGCTAAGTCCAGAAGGAATACTGTGGGCATTGCTTTTGATATCATGTTGAATGGATATGTTAACACAATGATAATTAATCTCCATAATCAAAGAAACTTCATTTCTTCAAGTTTTCAGAGATTATTTCATATAATTCTTTCATAGTTCTTAAAAGTATTCCTACTATATATTATGCTGCCTTTGTATATGAGTTTTCTCCATCCAACCTTCTAATAAAAAATAGAATATTGATTTTTGTATCTAAATTTTAAATCTTACTATAATACATCAATATATTCAAAACTAAGTAGAGATAGTAGTATTCCTGTCTATAATCTGAGCCAGTGGGAATTTGAAAGATTTTAAGTCCACTCAAAATTTATAGCTAATCAAAATGCTAACATTTCTAATACTTTAAGAAGTTCATATTAAAAAGAATTCATTACTGCTAGCTTTAAGCATGAAGAAAATAATAAATAAAGTGCATTGTGACATATTCCAACTAAATTATAAATCAGATGAAAATACTGGTATATTATACATTTTACATCAGTTTTCACTAATAATGACTTGATTTTAAAAAATATTTTATTTTTATTTATTTATTTGAGAGAGAGAGAAAGAGGGAGAGATGAGCATGCCAGGGCCTTAGTGACTGCAAAGAAATTTCAAACCCATGTGCCACCATGTGCATCTGATACTGTGGAATTGAATCTGGGCCATTAGGCTTTACAGGCAGGTACCTTAACTGCTAAGCCATTTCTCCAGCCCTGGGTTGATATTTTAAGGAACAAATATTTTTAAAAGTTATATGAGTAAAGGTTTCCATGCTTTAGATAGAGTAGCTGCAAATAGATGACTATCTCAGAACTCTACTGAAGGAAGTCAAGTACATGCATAGCAAGCACACTGAGATGAATAATCCTGATCAGCATAGGACATTCATCCATTAGAGTAATGAAGGCCACCTCATACTCATTTGATCAGGAAGAAAAATCTAAGCAGTTTCTGTCCACAAGCATCAATATTTCTTGCTGATAGATTAAGTCAAATCATGAAAGCAGGCAACTTTTATTGATGTTTTTCCCTTAACTACTAAATCTACTTTCAGACAGGAAATGAAATAATAACAAATAATATCAGAGCCAAATTCTGTAATCACCAACAAGAACTCTCTGAAACCTAAATGAAGATGAAGATTCACATGCGAAATGCACTTGAAGCCTTACATAGTTAAAATGAGATCATGTCACGGTTATTTTTAGTCCAAACACATAAGCCAAAGAACACTAAATACAAATCAACTAAGTTGTCAGAAAAATCTCTTCAACTCTGTCCGTATAACATGAAAAGTGTGCTGTATAAAATGACTGAGGTTGAAATTACTGCTCTGCTTTAGAAAGAATGTAAGTTTTTAATGCATGCTGAAAGAAAAGTTTTAGTGAAATTAATGCCCTTGAGATCCTGTGTAAATAGAGGCTGAATGTGGTCAAAAGGAAGAGCCCACTGAATATATACAGATAGAATTGTGGCAACTTTTCTTCACACACAAAGCCAAATTGTAAAATCACTTTCTCCTTTGTCTATTTCCATATGTACCTTCCCCTTTGTATATTACACCCAACCCCAAGGCATTTCATTTCACCACCCTGCAAAGCACTTTAATCCCAACAGATTCAGGTATTTTCCTCTATTACAATAACCTACAGAGTGAATAATTTTGCCTAGATTTCTTTCCTTGAGATTATTGAGAGGAATAACAGCAGATAAAGCTTTGGCATGTGTTAATTTGGCCACAGCTTTACTGAAATTTGCTACACTCCATCAAATCCATTGCATTTGTATAAAGGGCCAAATAGCCCAGTACAATTTAAACTTAGTTCTTTCAACTTCTGCTGCATAATATATTTGGGTTTGCTAAAGTATAGTTTTAGAGAATGGGTTAACACCTAGTTACTCAAAATTAAGGTGGAAAAGCAAACTATGAGAACACATGATGCTTAAAAATTAAGGAAAAATCAGTAGCACTAGTTCAAGATAAAACATTGTATCTGTTCTCTTTTGTGGAAAATCTACCTATCCCATTATCAGAGATCTGTCATTTCACAGTTTTAAACAGTCTTTTTTCCTCTCACAACCAGAAGCCTGCACAACCGTCAAAAACATATCTGACAAAACAGGCCTCTTGTCATTTATTGCTGTTTACTCTTGAGTGCATTTCACAGCTTGAATAAGTCTTTGTTTTACCAATTGTAGCTCACAAAAAGCTCACTTGTCAGCCCACATAGAAGATAACTCAAATTGCTTCTTTACAATGTGAGATTAGAGAGTGGGGCAGCCCTTTCATCCTGAGTACCTTAGCAATGCTGATTCATTTCTGACTTCTACATTTTAAAGTATCCAGATGAGATAGTTTGATAACTGTCAAAAAAAAAAAAATCCTAGTAAGCATTAAAAATTTTTGACTCTAAAAATGGTTCTTTATCATCAAGGTCAGGCCGAAAAATATGAAAGTAACAAAGTGCTCATGAGTGAGTACGTTTACATCAAAGGTTAATTTATTCCATCTTGCAGTTCAAGAGTAACCATCTGGTTTCAAATGCAGAGTTGAAATGAGTCTATAAAAAGGCAAGAATTTTTGAAAACTGCTCAGAAATACACATCCAAGAAAGTTCCAATATATCACCATTTCTTTGGAGGAGAAAAGCATTACAATTTATAACCAAACCTACCAAGTGAACACCTGCCTGCCTTCTATACATCTATCACTGACATGCAGTAAATAATGTGCTACTATCTCTAGATTTCATTTCACGGGGAGCCACTGTTGTTTTAAGGTATTAATACAGCAGTGAGTCATATCTATCCCTGCTCTAAGAAAAGAACAGGCTTTTATGGTCCTTCTTCCTCCCTGTGGTCATTAACATCCCTCCCACCAGGCCATCCTGTAGGGATGGAGTCAGGGTCATGATGAAGTAGATAAGAGCCTGTGATCTTACCTCCTTGACACCCCTGAAAAACTTGCAATTCTTATCAACAGTCACTGGCTATATTTTAGTAACCCAGTGTGAGTACTTTCCAAGTTGAACCGTTTTCACAAGTTTGTAGGAACCCATCAAATAACTTTAATTAAGTTCCAAACATAGAGGTTAAAGTAAAATGCTCAAAGGTCACGAAGAAAACTGCATGATTTATCAACTGCAACATTGAAAACCTCCCCAAATGTCCTTAGATCCTTACAGCAGCTTCATAAATGATTTCTCCGAACACGACATGCAGAATGAGTGAGCCTTTCTACCTTATGGAATTGTCTGGGCTCACTCAGGCAGATTCTGAGTACTGGTGGTAGCTGAGGTTGAGTGCAAGATTAAAGAAACTTCACTTGGATTTGGGATCTTGGTCAACTCATTACTTTGATTTTAATGTTTGCCCGTGTGATGTTGTATCTTCTAGTCTTTCCACCGACTGGTTCTAAGAAAGCTAATCAATAGGTGCCACTCCTCTCAAGATCAGCCCTTACTATTTTTTTTTTTAAAGTAAGCGAATCTCAAGGCCAGATCAGATGAATGACAAAAGGTTTGCAGAGCTAACTTCTCCCTCTTCATGGGAGGAGTGGAATACACATGCAGGACATGGAGGATCAGGCCAGCCATCTTTGGAAACCATTTTCCACATCCTACATACAAGGGAAGGTTCATATAAAGAAATGGATCTCAGGCTGGGAGTGTAGCTCAGCTGGTACAGTACTTGTCTACTTAGTACAAAGCCCTGGGTTTGATTCTCAGCATCACATAAACCAGATATGGTGACACATGCCTGTAATCATCCCAGCACTCAAGAAATTGAGGCAAAAAGATCCAAAGTTCATGTATACTTGGCTACACAATGAGTGTAAGAATAGCCTGGGCTACGTGAGACCCTGTTTCATAGAAAGAAGAAAAGAAGAAATGTCAATGAAAGTCTAATTCTATTTAATGTCACAGGACAACTTGCAAAATGCTTCCAGTATAATTAATAGTATTCAGTGCTAGAATTACTGAAAATCATTGCAGTGCTGGTATTATACTGCTGTACCAGAACTTTCTCAGCTTGGTTTGTTTTTGATGTCAATCAACTACCTACTATCCCACAGAAATTAGCACATGTGCTAAGTGGAGAAATATAACACATTTCCAAGATCTAAAAATTACATAGGAATGTCCATTACTGCATTGGTAGCTATATTAAAAGTTAATATACTATTTTTTCCCCAGAAATAATCTAACTCGTATCAAAGAAGAGGTATGAGATGGCACTATTATTTAAACTATGAGATTTGAATACCACTTCAAGGGTGCTATCAAAAGATGAAGTAGGGACTGGAGATATGGCTTAGCAGTTAAGGCACTTATCTGCAAAGCCAAAGGACCCTGGTTCGATTCCCCAGTACCCACGAAAAGCCAGATGCACAAGGTAGATCATGTGTCTGGAGTTTGTTTGTAGTGGCTGGAGGCCCTGGCACACCCATTCTCTCTCTCTCTCTCTCTCTCTCTCTTTCTCTCTCCCTATCCTTCTTCCTCTCTGTCTCAAATAAATAAATAAAATTATTTCTAAAAAAGATTAACTTGCCATTCCTCCAAAACCCATTTTCTTCTCTGGATAAAAAGCTAAAGGAAGAGCAGACTGAAACAAATGAGAAGCCCCACAGAATAAGGAACTAGATGTTGACAGTCCCCTGTGTCAACATTTAAAACTTGACTATCTCTCATGATTACACATGTTGGAGAATCTGATGAGAAGCAAACTTATCACACCAAGAAATAAAAACTGAGAGGTTACTGTTGCTCCACTACTCATTCACTAGCTCATCCAGTACTCAATATGTATTGGTAGCTATCATGTACCAGAGAGTTCTAGCATTCTGGCACACAACAATGAGAAAATTTGCAAAGGTTCCTACACCTATGAAAGTGACAGTGCAATGAGGTTAAGACCGATAATATATAACAAGCAAGGTAAATAAGTCAACCGTACTCATTAATGAGTGCTATTTTACAAATAAATAACAAGGCCAGGTGTGGTGGTGCATGCCTTTAATCACAGCACTCAGAAGCAGAGGTAGGAGGATCAGCCATGAGTACAAGGCCACCCTGAGACTGCATAGTGAATTCTAGGTTAGCCTGGACTAGAGTGAAACCCTACCTTGAAAAACCAAAATAAATAAATAACTAGGCATGGAAAATCTGGAGGGTTATGGGATTAGGCATGGAAAGGCATGTACAGTATCATGGTCAGGAAAGCAAAGCCTCATTGGTATCCTGTCATTTGGGAAAAGACTCTACTTGGTTGGGAAATTAACAAAGGGGATGGCTAGGGCTGGAGTGTTAGAGAAAAACTCAGGCATGAACCTGCCCAATGAAGAAAAGCCAAATCCAATGACTGTGGAAGCACAGAAGCAAGCAGAAGAGGAGCAGAAAAGCAACACATGGAATCATGTGAGGCCTTAAAGCCTCTGAGTTACTTTGACTTTCTCAGTATAGAAACTATTTCAGGATTAATAGCAAAGAGCAGTAGGATCTGACCCACTTTTGTAAAAGACCATTCTGGCTGCTGTGCTTGGAATAAACCACTGGTGGCAGGATGTGGGGTAAAGGTCAAAAGAAAAAGATAGTTGGACAGGATGTTATTCTGTTTATCCAGGTAGGAATTGATGATTTGAATCATAGTGGTAGAATGGATGTAGCCAAAATGTTAAAAGTACATATATTTTAAAACTGCAGCAAAGGAATTTCACAATGGAGATACTGCTTAAGTTTTTTTTTTTTTTAAAAAAAAGACCAAAGGAGGAATGCTTTATTTTTATTTACATTCATCAGAATCATGGAAGACCTATCCAATAAAGCATGAAAGACTGTAAAGGAGTAGGTTTGGAAATCATCTTTGGAAGGGTGTTTTGGACAGCTCCAGTTTGAGAAGTCTGTTAAGGAAGCCAAGTAATGCCCTCAGAAGTAGACAGCTATGTCTTCAGCTCAGGCTGTAGCTCTGGGATAGGGACCTAAATTTTGGATTTGTTAGCTGTGCTTAGTAGCTAAGTGTGGGACATGCTGACAGCATCAAGGGCACTAGTGTGCATCTGGAGGACAGGGGAAAGGAATAATAGATCATTAAAAAGAGTGAGAAGAGTTGGCCAACACAGTAGGATGAAAACCATAGAAATATGGTGTCCCACAAACCTGGTAAAGAAAAGGTGTCAGTCAAGATGGAGACAAGTGAATCATATGTTCTGAGATACCCAGTAAGATGAAGAATGAAAGTTGGCCATTGAAAAACAAATGAACAAAGAAATTTGCATTATTTCACAAGTCCAGTGTCAAACTGCCCTGTGAAATAATGTCTAACCATGACATAATAACCATATAAATTTAAGTTTTCTAGTCTCATCTCCTTTCACTTAAGGTTAAGAACAAAACTATTAGGGAAACTTGTTTTCTATCAGACACAAATGAAAATGTTATTTTGTTCATTCCTAAAATCAACATGGCATGACCATAATGCCTTATGCTTAGTTAACTCAATGGCAGCATTTCCTACAAGGCAGGATACAGTCTGATTGTTAAGATCAGACCCCAGGCTCTGTGCCCATCTGTTAGCAGTCATCTTTTCCCTAAGATATACTTATCTGCAGAAAATGATCTGAGTAAGAGAAAAGGAGAGAATGAGAGATGAGTCAAGAGCTAACATAAATCAGAACAGCAATATCCTAAAGACAAAAAAATCTACTGAAAAATAATTGAAATATTTTCTTTATTTCTTACCTTTAAGAATCTTTTTCCCCAAGCCATTCAATATGGTGTTCTTTATGCATAAGGGATAGCATGCAATTTTCCACAATAAAATTTTACCCACTGGCTGACACATATGACAAGTAAATACCACACTGTTACAAATATTGCTGTTATTTTACCAATTCTGTAAGGGTGGTATCTTAAAATTATTAAAATAATTAGTAGCATATTCTTTACAAGGTAATTAACAAGAAATAAAAAAGACAAAAATAATAAACTGCAGTATTTGATATTTTCACAATGTCATAAATTTTCTACAAATCCATGATATCATTTTCTTTTCACTCACATTTTATCCATAAGAATGAAAAGTGTTTATTATACACTAACAGTATTTCTAAAGAAGCACATTATCAAGTAGAAGATTTGTTTCCCCATAACTGAAACTACAACTTCAGAGTCCATTCAAACTGAAGCAAGACATCTTTTAAAATTACCTTACAAAATGGAAAAATAAAACTGGGCTGGGAGTATAGCTAAGTAGTAGAGTTCTAGCCTAGTATGCACATTATCTTGTATTTGATCCCTAACATCTTTGACAAAGAAGGAGGAGGAAGAGGAGGAGAAGGATACAGAGCCAGAGGAGGAGAAAGAAACAAAGACAAGGATGAGAAAGAAGAGGAGCAAAAGGGAAAACCTTAGTGAATACTGACCAGTATCCATTGCTGGTATATGTCAGACAGTGCTGTGGACACTGTGAATTCAAACCACTGCTCCCTTTTTCAAGGCACTGTGGTCTCTGATATATGATAAAATTGTATGTGCTTAAGTGATAATAATGGAGAGTTCAATAAGGCTATAGCTAGGTGATTAATATGGAGTCTCTAGGATCCAGAATGGGTGCTTGTGTTTGTATATTAACTGTGACCCCTATAGAAGACTCTTGGGTTGAAGATTATTACAGAGCTGATAGTGCTATTGAGAGATGGAAGGATTGTGAGATTCTAACTTCATCAATGAGTTCATCCACTGATGCATTCATAATTGATGGAAATGGGACCTACTTGGGAAAAGTATGTCACAGGGGTAGAAAGCATAGTGGAAGACACTGGCATCATCTGCTTCTCTTTCTGCTTCCTGGCTACCATGAAGTGAGTGACCTTCCTCTGTTATGACCTTCTGCCCTGATGTCTCTGACTTACAATAGGTCTAAAAGGAACAGAATCATGTGACCATGTTATATCAAAAACTGAACCTAAATAAATCTTTCCTCTTTAAGTTGATTTTTTTCAGCATTTTCTTTCACACAAAAATAAGCAACATAGATGAGGTTCTTGCGATGTTGTCTAGATAGTTTCTGGAAGGCAAAGGTTTTACCCCAGAGCATTGAAACACAAGGAATTAAGCTGCAAAACAAGGGCAGGATAGCAGGCACAATGATACTGAGGCAGGTAGATGAAGAATAAATCCAGCTAAAGTGGAAAACTCAAAATTTAAGAGTAAATTAAAAGAAAAAGCAGTAATAGCTATATATTGGTTGCTATACAAATATCCTCTTTCCTCACCTGTTCTCTTCCTACCTCTACTTCCCACACATAAACCTTGAATTAACCACGCCCTTTCTTAATAAGAAAGACTTGAATTCCACTTTAGAATTCAACATTTATGTGACCTGTATAAGAACACCATCTACTTACATAGACCTAGGGGTTTTTATCAGTGAAAAGTGGTAATTGCATTTTTCAATAGTCACAGTCATGTCTCCCAGTGTATGAGGAACCATGTCCCAATGGATTGCATTGAGTTACGTCATCCTTACCGCCCCTTCATACAAGTCAATGAACATGTTCCATATCAGACAGACAAAATGGCAAAAGAAAGACAGTCTAAGATTTGGCTTAGCCATTTGGATTCAATGTGGAGAGCTCCAAAACTTATTTCAATACCTGCATAGGTAGTTCCTATTAGGTGAGAAAACTGAAATTCAGCAATTTGGTATAATTGAACCCATATGGCTTGACTTGTAACAAAACAGATTAAAATCTGGTTAACATAGCTTCTAAATTTTGAGTTCACAAATTGCACTCATTAATTAATGAACCATCACTGCAGATTGATGGATATGAAAGTGAAACAAAGTTATGACTATAGGAAAATTAGCCTGATTCTTAAATTTCTTATTTAACGTACTTCTAACAAAAACATTCCATTTTAGGGATCTCTGTTAACCCCCAAATGTACATACTACTGTGTTGCATGTATTGCATGTATAAGAACTATATATTTATGTGTGTGTGTGTGTGTGTGTGTGATATGTATATATACATATATATGGTATGCAATGGTATAGAATATGTAATACATGCAAAATATGCATATTTGAAATATAGTCCATATATATAAAACATAGTCCATATATTTATTGCCTTTACTATAGACTGTGAGTTCCTTTATAGTAAAGCTCATTTTTTATTTATTTTTGTATTGCCAGACCTTATCACAAATACACCCAATTTAATCTGGATTAAGCTGCATGTGATAGATAAATGGATGAATTAATTGAGTAAACATGATGTATTCAACAGAAATACTTTTGGAAGTCCACATGGCAGTTTTAGTGTATTACAAGTCCCACTGAAGTTTATATAAAAGTAGGCTTAGTATATTTTCAAAGAAATTGTCCCACAGTCTCATCAGATTCCCAGAAAAGGCTTAGATTCCATAAATGTTAAGAGCCATTAGGCAGATTCAAACTAGGTGGATCAGTTAAAAGTAATCAAATCTGTACCCCCCCAAAAAAACTATAAAGGACTAAAGTGACTGATAAGGTGAGAGATAGGGAAAGAATAATACAATAACAAATGACATTCTATCAATAAGACCACAGAAGTTGACACAAAAGAACAGTAGCCATTAGGACTGTGATTATACTGAATACTACATAGCTCCATCATGTATGGTTCATTCCATTAACATACAGCAGAGACATGACTGTGCCCCTTGAGATCTTTAGTAAGTATTTAGAAATTTAAAATGCATATATTTCATTTTTACCATCCTCTAAATGAAAGTGCCCAGCCCTTTAACAAATTTTATTCAACAAATGTTTATTGATACCAGATGCATGTGAAGAATTAGGTAAAACATGCTGTTCTCTTACTTTTGCTCCTCTCATTTCTCCAAATATTTTTTTAAATTATATTGATTTTTAGAAGAGATTCCCTTGATAATTCAATGAAAATTCCAAAAGAGGAAGCCAGGAAAAGGTGTTAGGAAAAATAAGGGCAAGGTGGTTGGAGGTTTACAATAACAGGAAAGTCAGGCTGCAGAGTTCCTGGGAGGAAACAAGTATCTTTTCACTGATTTCTCAGTAGATGCTTGTCAATACATCTGGTTATCTGTTTCTTGATTCAGTTTTGTTTTTAATGTATGCATTCTGAAAAATATCATGCATGTTGAACAAATAAGAAAGAAATTTCTCAAAATCCAAGACAGGAGAAATTCGCAAAGATACTGACTACCTCTAGGGTCCAGAAAAAGAATGAACATGACAACTGCAGCTAAAGCTACCAGCCTGCTCTGCTGGTGTTTGTCCCCTGAAGAGCCCATTGAGATGGTTCCACAAAGTCAGATTCATTGTTGAGGACAGGCTAAGGTATAAAAACCTTCACTCAAAGCTCTTAAACAAAAGGAGGCAGGAGCACAGAACATCTCCTAGAAATAGCCAGTACATAGCTCAATTGTTCAATAAAATTTAATACATGAAAGCATAAATGTACTAAGTGACTTGCCCAAGTTTAACTGCTACTAAATGCAAAAGCTGAATAACTAAGTTGTTGATTCATTTATCATTGATCAGAATTGAGTCCTTACGTACTCTTTCACATAACTATTGCTCAGCCATCTTCTAATTATTGGCCAATGGTTTATTTGAAACTAATACTCTATTTAACCTTAATTTCTTTTAAAATTAAATTTGATATTTTAGCTACTGATTTTGTTATTTGACACACTATGATCAATCACAGACTTAATCCTGAAATTTGCTGCACATATTTTTATATTTAGATACAAGTTCATTGAGACAAATATACGAGTAAAGTCAAAAGTAGGAAGGAAGTCAGGAAATGAAAAGGATTTAAGGAGGTAAGTGTAACTCTACAGACAATTCTGAAGAAATATGAGTGATATGAGTGAACAATTCTGTTTATGGAAAGCCCTCAAAAATATCAAGCAGAATGTTAGAAAAATAATTATATATAATTATATATGCATATGTATGATCTAATGAGTATGTCTGTGTGTGTGTGTGTGTGTGTGTGTGTGTGTGTGTGTTCATTTGTGTTGGAGAAAACTGCTGCAGGACCTTAAAAAGA
The DNA here is from genome assembly GCA_036346955.1 of Dipus sagitta. Taxonomy (NCBI): domain Eukaryota; kingdom Metazoa; phylum Chordata; class Mammalia; order Rodentia; family Dipodidae; genus Dipus; species Dipus sagitta. The sequence continues at coordinate 55,246,161 of CM070774.1, forward strand.
GAGATGATGTCTCTTTGGAGAGAAGGAGGAGAGGATGGAAACTTAATGGACCAGGTGGCTATTAAGATAGTCCTGAAACAGTAGAAGAATTTTGACAGAAAGATGGAGAGGTAGATAGAATTCCAGATTAGCAAACAAAAATAAGAATAATGAAGGAAGTCAAAAACTATGAGCACAGGTAAACTGCAACAAGCTCATAACCTAGTCTTCAGAATAGGGTATGTGACAAAAAGTAATGGAAAAGAAAAGGCTTGAAATAGGGCTTGAAGAGACATCATCCTTGAACTTAATGCTGGGTATCTTGTGCATAATTTAGTAGGCAATGGTGAGTCATCAAATACTTCTAAGAGAAACTCGTATTTTATCAAAGATGTACTATTAAAATTTTAGCGTTTTAATTTAAACACAAGCTGAAGGTTTGGCAGAATATGTGGAAGGATGTGCTCAGTTTGCAATGAAAGATGAAACTTTGAAGAGAAGTTGAGGCTAGAGGTGACAATTAACATCTGAAAGTGAATGAGAGCAAAGACAAGTATGAAACCCATTCGGCAGCTATGAAAGGATCCAACCAGTGAACCTGGGATGATCACCCATGACAAGTGTGTGTGTCATGAAGTCAGAAAGAATAGTACTGACAAAAAAAAAGAAAGAAACCTAGATTTGGCCTTTACAAGATGTTCTTCAATGATTCAGTGATAAATGCCAGTGACAGCCAGGTAGTAAGAGAATAGTCAGGTAGTAAGAGAATAAGCCTGGATTGGAGTGATGATGAATTGATAAGTCATTTTAAGCTGCTATAACAAAATACCATAAACTAGGTTGCTTACAAACAATAGACTCAGCCCTCACCATTCTGAAGGGTAGAAAGTCCATGAACAAGGTACTGGAAGATTTGGTGTTTATTAAGGAAATGCCATCTGGTTCCCAAGTGGTATCTCCTCACTGTGTCCTCATATGGTAAAAGAGACAGGTAAGGTTCCCTGTGGTATCTCTCATAAGGACACATTCCAATTATGAGGGCACCTTCCTCATGACCTGATCATTTCAAAATACTATCACATTTGAGGTTAGGACTTCAACAGGTGAATTTGAGGACACAAAAATTCACATCAATGCAACTGATAAGATAAGACACAAGGGCAATGTCTTATGGAAAAGTTTGGTAGAAAAAGTAATAGTAGCAGACAAGTGGAAGTTTGTCAGGATAAGGAAGTCCTCAGCATTCTTTAGACATACTGGGGGAAAAAATAGGGATCTTCCCTTTCTGTTAATATGTCAGATTCTCAAACTACTCAACACTCTGTCATGTCATGCCTATTGGCTTCCACCTGCTAAGTATAAACTGTGTGATGTTCATGATTTTTTTTCCCCAGCACCTAACCTAGTGTCTAACACAGAAGACAACTCATGGAAGTATTTCAATATTCAAGAAAAAGTTTAAAGATGGCACAAGAATGAAATTTGTGAGGCAAATCCTGAATTATTCCTTCAGTGTTAGAATAAAGAATATGATCAAGGGTTGTCTTTGATGAGAGGAGTAGAATATTATCTAATTAGTCACACTGGTCGATTTAGAAGATTAAAAGAGTATGCTTACAAAGGTTGGTGACATATGGGGCTGGAGACATGGCTTAGCGGTTAAGCGCTTGCCTGTGAAGCCTAAGGACCCTGGTTCAAGGCTCGATTCCCCAGGACCCACGTTAGCCAGATGCACAAGGGGGCACACGCATCTGGAGTTCGTTTGCAGTAGCTGGAAGCCCTGGCATGCCCATTCTCTCTCTCTCTCTCTATCTGCCTCTCTCTCTCTCTCTCTGTGTCACTCTCAAATAAGTAAATTAATTAATTAACAAAAAAATTTAAAAAAAACAAAAAACAAAGGTTGGTGACATAAAGTAAGTTCTAGTCATATAGGCAATGTGTCTTCCTTCCAAATAGATAAAAGGTGCCCTTAGGATTGTATCATTACTCCAGAAATTCATAGTATTTTGCTTTTAGTTTAAAACACACAGTTTTAAAAAAGAAATGTGTGACCTTAAATAATATTTTAGTATAAATAAGTAAATAAATAGAATAACTTCATAGCTAAAGTAAGAAAAGAAAAAAACAATAATAGCACAAGGAGAAAACAGGAAAAAGTTGAGAAATGACAAAGAAATTAAAAGGTGCAAGTGGGCTGTAAACTATCAGTAATACTCAAGATTTTCTGCCTCTACACAATATCCCCAGCTTCTAGATTTCTTAGCCAGCTGAGCATAAGAAGCTGTTCCTCAAATCCACATGAGTTTCCATGTATCAGAAGGAAGCTACGTTTCTACAGTGCCAATAAGTAGCTCTGTTTTTAGAACTTGGAAATAAATAAATCATCAACATGTCAAAAGCTGAGTTATAACTTATGGTAAGAACCTGTCTTGGGAGGGGCTGCAAGTAAGCTCTCTGCAAGCAACAGTATTGTGCAAGGTAGAAATGTCGGCTGTAACAATAATTTCTATTCCACTTATCACGGCACATAACTTCTATGTAAAGTGTCTCAGCTTTCTGTCCCCATGATTTCAAAGTGCATGAATGTGGTGACAAAGAACAGGGAAGTAATGATGGTTTTCCTGATTTCCTAGTTAAGAGAGCAATTCCAGAACTGAAGAGAGAAAGATACCCACCATGTATGCCATCACCTTCTGAGCTTATTCAGCTATAGCAACTGAATTTCATTGGCTCAGGAACCTCAGAAAGTGATCTACAGTGCAGATGCGCACATGGTGAGCTAATCACAGTGCCAGGAGCAGAATTTACAGCCTTCAAATATTCAGTCTGTTTCTGAGCCATTAGGCCATATTATTTTACTCTCCAATTTATTTAGAGATACTTTGATTGTACATGCATTGTATTTCTTTTTCATGTTTCTCTTTCCACCCAAGCAGTAAGTCTTCTAAAGCCTCAGTGGTCCTCAATTATCCCTGCTTCCCAGAGTGATGCCATCCTCCCCACTGCCCTCCCAGTGGGCCAGGTGAGTCATAACTCTGCAGGGATTTTCAGAATTTGAAGAGGGAGGTGATTTTTCATGGAAAAGAAACCATTACATTGGTTTCACACATCCCTGGAGCACTAATCACCTTACAATTCTGCTCCCAGAAGAATAGATGTGTTTCTCCAGTGCTGGCACCAAAATTATTCCTTGGTAACCTTTAATGTTGCTAAGGAAAGAAAGTTCCACAGGAGAGGGAGAGAAGAAATAATATGCTAGCACAGCCTCACAACAAAGTTCCAACAGTAAATGTGCAGTTTGCTTTTCTTATTTCTTCTCATTTTATGAAACATTCTACAAACACTAATAATTGTCCCTCATTGCCTCTCTGAACACAGATTTCTTTTTGATACATGAGGAAAATAATGAAACAGAAAGAGTGCTTTGATGTGATTTCTTCAAGCTAGAATCATTTGTACAACAGCATACCAAACTCTACTCATCAGAACACAAACTCACAAATAAAATGGCCAGACAAGATTCTGAGGAGGAATTCAGTCCAACCTGATAGTCAGACAACAAAAGATTCTTAAATTAGCCTGGTAGAAGAGTTTTTAAATAACCTTTAGAGAAGAAATAGCATCCTCGTAATATTTAACAATACTCAATTTTAACAGATAAATAGTAAAAGAATGTTTTTATATAGCCTAGACCTCCTAAGGTACAGTGGTACAATTGTATTATAGCTTTGTTTTATTTAAGATCATATTGCTATTTTTTTCAATGAACTGTTTAATGGCTATGATGAAGAAAATAAAGTTACAAATGTAAAATTCATGTGATTCATGATATATAGACTTATATTTCCAAATATTTAATGCTGCCTCTTAAAAACAACAGATCATTGGTTAAGGTAATATAAACCAACAACATGAACTATGATTCCCACACAACATATTGTTGTTACATAAAGCCTGAAAGAAGCAATTTTAAAAGCAACAGTGTATCATAGAATATTTACATTTAGCAGTGGAAGCAAATCTGAATTAATTTAAATAAGACTTTGAACTGAGCAATGACAAAAATGTATCTTTTCTCCATTTATAAGACTTGAATAAATGTCTTCCTTAAGAAGACTTTGTAGGTGAATTGTAGTTAATTACTAAAAATGTTGCATTTTAAGAGATGTGTGATTAAAATTTTCGAAGGCAATTATTTAAAAAATTTTTCCATGTTAAATCTCTGACCTTGTATTGGCTGATGTTTATAGTTGAAAGACAATAGGCTTGCATATTATAGAGTCAGTACTATTTTTTTTCTAAAATTACTGATAGCTTCCTGGTCACCCCAAGGGAAATGATGTATCTTTGCCAAATCCTTGCTCATGGTTGTGCCATCATTGCCAATGTGCACCTAGTCAAAGGATGCTGGGAAGTGAAGAGGCCAGTCCCAGAGTTCATTGATCCCTAGGTGTTCATGTAAGGCCCCCAAGGTCTAGTTTGTTCTTATATACATTGAAAAGATGGCAAGAGGTCACTGGTGTCACCACAGAACAGAGGTTGATCCAAAGTCCTCTCAGAATTTTATGCCCTTCTAGAGTCTTATGTGCAACTTCTCAGGATGCATAAATTCCTGAAGAGACTAGATAAAATGTCAGAATGCAGTAAGCTCAGACTAGAGCTTTCCTGTTTTCTTATTTCTGATAACCTCAAAATAATATTTCCTGATTATGAACATAGGCAACAAACCACAATAGGTTTAATAAATGCCCCTATGATATTTTAGTGATAGCAATCACATATACTTCTTTTATAATTAATTTATTTTTTATTGACAACTTTCATGATTATAAACAATATCCCATGGTAATTCCCTTCCTCCCCCTACTTTCCCCTTTGAAACTCCACTCTCCATCATATCCCCCCCTCTCAATCCACATATACTTCGATATTACATTATTACCTATACGTCTATATCACATTACTATTTATTACTATTATTTGATAAATATTCCAAAGCATATGCTTCATTTATGTTCATCCCTACTTAAAGTGTGATAGTTACTAAAAATACAGCTACATGTTTTAATTTATACATTAAGTCCATGTACAACTGTATACAAGAACATTTAAATATTCTGATGACTGTATTTCAACATAGATGATTACTTTTGTAGTACTGTTTTATTTTACACACTTACAAAATTCAAATTAAAGAAATGGCTTCTAACATTATGGAATGAGAAGCTCCACTGACCTGTGACCTAATTAAGACTGATAAAAATAATTTTTTTATCTTTTTATTCTATTTCATACATGTAAATAATGTATTTTGGTCACCATTCAAAGACATTGGCAAACAGAAATGAACATCAATTCAAGAAAACTAGAAAATTCTGTAAGAAAGGCAAGTGTGTGGTGGTCTTTGAATCAAGACTTCCTCTCCTAGCGAAGTGAAATCTCCACTCCAGCCTGCTAAGTCAAGGTTGCAGGGGCTCCTCACTTACCAGTTCCCAGCCAGAGAGCTTTCTACCCAGGAGAGTAAGACTGTGGTGTATCTGCTCCCAACTGCCTGTAGCTGAGGCTGAATTCTGGTGAGTGCTTTTGAGAGACCAGGGCTCCCTCTTTCCACACAAATTCCACAGGCAAAATGGAATTCAGCCTTAGCATTATGCACTGAAAGCACTGGGATCCCAAAGGCCTTGCTCTCAACTGTGGAGAAAGTGGTTCCAGGCCAAGAAAAGTGTGCCAATGAGATCTAAGCCTGGAGATTCTCCTCCAATGTACACTAAGCAAGTAGAGAGGGGGTGCCACTCAGAGAAGAACTTGAGGTGACTCTTCCCTCTATGTGTAAACTCAATCATTAACAATGGTTGCAGAGAATATCACCAAGAAATAGAAATTGTTGCAAAGACCCTAATGGAAATCTAAAAATAAATAGATAATAATGGAAATTTAAGTTTGCCAAAGTCTAACCTGGTGGTGCATGTCTATAATCCCAGCTCTTAGGAGTCTGAGGAGGATCACAATTTCAACGCCAGCCTATGCTACATAGAAAGATATTATCTCAACATAAATAAACAAATAAATAAATAACAAGTGAGCATCCAATAAGAGGAACCATAGAAAATTTGAACCAGCAGAGGAACAAATGAGTACACTTAACAGCAAATCAACAGGAATCAAGCAAGATGACAAGCAAAGGAAAAAAAAGTAGAAATGTGGGCACTACTAAATTTGCCAACACAAACATGAATAAACCTCTTATTTCTGGGACTACTAGAAGAAGAAGTGAAGACACGTGAATGAAATATACTCAAAGAAACAATAACTAAAACCTTCCTAAATTCACTTAAAAAATAATAACCTTACCACTAGAGGGCTAAACAAACTCAAAGCAGGTTACACACAGATTCACAAGCACATGGGAAGAAGGCCAAAGGTCACACATAAGCAGAAAATCTTCATTTCAATGACAGAAAAATTGGTTTCAGCCCTGGATTGCTATTGGTCCAATAATCAGAACTTCAAGTACCTTAGGTTCAGTTTTCTAGAATGAAGATCATGGAGTAAGGGAGGAAGGGTAAGGGAAGTCTCAGCTTTCAACATACTTCCATCAAAATGCTACAAGGAAACAAAATATTAGTAACGTCTGTGCTTGTGTGTGTGTGTGTCTGTGTGCATGCACGCGTACTTGCCAAGGTCTCTTGCCACTACAAATAAACATGACACTTGCGCCACTTGTTGAATCTGGCTTACACCGGTGGTGTGGGAATTGAACTTGGGAATTCAACAAGTAATTGAAACCTTGCTTGTAAACCAGCAAGGTTTACAAGCAAGTGTCTTTAACCATTGAAACATCTTCCCAGCCCCTATAACTGTTTTGTTAGTTTCTTTGTTTTTGTTTGTTTACTTTGAAGCAGGGTCTCACTCTTGTCCAGGATAACCTGGAACTCACTCTGTAGCCAGTGTTAGCCTTGAACTCATGGTGATCCTCCTACTTTAGCCTCCTAAGTGCAAGGATTAAAGACTTGAGCCACCAAACCTAGCTTACTAACTTTTAAAAAGATGCTAAATTAAACAAAATTAAATAGGTTTATAAGACTTGTTGTAAGTTTTAAAGCCCATTCTGAATCTTCAGAGGTATTAAAAATCAAAGTACCAGGCTGGAGAGATGGCTTAGCTGTTAAGGCAGTTGCCTGCAAAGCCAAAGGATCCCAGTTCAATTCTCCAGGACCCACGTAGGCCAGATGCACAGGGGGCGCACGCATCTGGAGTTTGTGTACAGTGGCTGGAGGCCCTGGCATGCCAGTTCTCTCTCTCTCTCCCTCTTTCCCTCTTTCTATCTCTCAAATAAATAAATAAAATATTTTTTAAAAATCAAAGTACTTCCCAAACTACTTTTACCACAAAAATCTATCTTGAGTTACATCTGAAGGCTCATGGTTTGAAGAACACTCTGAAAAACAGTGACCTTAGTGAGCAAAAGTGAAAAATATTGGTCACTACTGGAGTCCACCTGCATCTGTTTCCTCTTGTCTATGTCAGGCACTACTTCCCCTTGAGGGTATACATGATAGATGTCTGTCTATATTTTCAAGGACATCTTAGGTCAAAGGCTACCTGAGGTCCCTGATAATGTTGCTTTCCAAGGCCATAGATTCAAGTCACCCTGAGGGAAACTATGCCCTAGCCTGTCGTTTTTGATTTTTGGTTCACATTCTGTTAAAAAATCTTTTGACTCAACATTAATGAATGAAGAAAAGGACATCCACTGCTAACGGGCTCCTATGCATGGAAAATTCCTTCCCATTCCTGTTTCAGTGTTAGGTGATGGTTTATAATAACGGCCTATGAAAATGTTGCATGCAGCTTCAAACACCGCAGTCATCATCTGAGAGCTATACTTAACATCAAATGCCAGGGCAGATTTGTCAAGAGCTGAGGCCTGGAGCACAGCCAAGTCCAGAGCACAGCTCTGCTCCCTGCGACTCTCCATCAGAGGCTGTATATCAGAGGAGTGTGGACTCGAGCCAGATAGCAAGAAGCTGTGGCTCAGCAACTTGAATCAGAGTGGCAACGCAAGGAGGACGGAAGGAGCAATAGAAAAGCACACAGAGACAACTTCAAGAAACATAATATGACCGTGGCTTGTAAGAAAATAGCAGTGATGGCAGGAAGGCCAACCTGAGTGTGCCACTGAGAGGTGAAATGGCCATTACTCTTTATGGAAATGCTGCCAGTCTCCAACAGAAAGCAACTCTTAAAAGAACTAAATACTGAGGTGCAAACACATAGATAAATACTCACTGTAGAAATGACCAGTGGGTAACAGCAGTGCTCTCAAACATATCTAGATGTAAAACCTGGGGGGCTGGAGAGATGGCTTAGTGGTTAAGCACTTGCTTGTGAAGCCTAAGGACCCCAGTTCGAGGCTGGATTCCCCAGAACCCATGTAAGCCAGGTGCGTAGGGGTCACATGCATCTGGAGTTCATTTGCAGTGGCTGGAGGCCCTGGTGCGCCCATTCTCTCTCTCTCTCTCTCTCTCTCTCTCTCTATCTCTCTCTGTCACTCTCCAATAAATAAACAAAAAGAAAATTAAAAAAAAATACTTGGTTCCTGGATAGTCTATGTGGCCACTGGCCTCTGCTCCTCTAACCCTTCTCAGCTATGCAAATTTACAAATCTCTGAGTTGAGTCCTAACTTACCTGAGATCCACAAGATGGTTTCCATCATCCAGACCAAGTAATGCCATCATATTTTAGATGACGAGCTTTACACAATTAGCTGGACAGCTGTGGGATAAGGAATTGTAGTTGCCTAAGATGTTGTCCACATGATAGTAATCATTACATTATCTTATTGACAGATTAACAAAAGGATCAAACAGAGACGTATCTTTCTTCTGTACCCATTTTGCCAGCAACTCACTTTCTGACTAGATAAGAGTGGCAAGCGTAAGACAAAACCAACAGGCAAAAAACTATGATCAGCTGCAGAAGCAAAGGTGGACAAGGAGCCTGAACAAGTTCCCATGAGGAGTGGAGTTCCTCAAGCCAATGAAGACGTTTTAGGGCCCACAGTTAGGAAAGACCCAGTGCAATCAGAGGCTCAAAGACTGTACCAAGAATTATTTTTTAAAAAAATGGGGGGGAGGTAAATCCCACATATCAAGTTGACACTTTTGAAAAGATGACTCACCCTGGCAAATTCAAAAATACAATCCCTTCTGATGGTGGACATACACATGTCTATACTAATTCAAGATAGAAATTTGGTAATGAGTTTTCAATGTTTAAAAATGTTGAGATTCTTTGACCCACATACCTTGACTTTCAGAAATCTTCTCTACCAAAACCCAATTCTATATAAAAACTAAGCCAGGCCAGGTGATGCATGTCTGGAATCCCAACTTCTCAGAAAACTGAAACAAGAGTATCACAAATTCAAGGACTGCTTGGATTACAGAGTGAAGTAGAGGCCAGATTGTGCAATTTAGTAAGATCCTGTCTTGAAATTTTTAAAGTAAAAATGAGGGCTGCAACACATAGCTCAGAGATGGGGTGCTTTTCCATCTTACCCTCGGTCCAGGCTCCTTGCACCAGGAGTGGGGAGTAGGGGTGCTGTGTTATAGGGGAGTGCCTTAAGGATGACAGGAAGCCAGCCAACCACATATTGACTCTGCTTACTTTGGGACACCATGGTAAATTTTTGTCTTTCTCCTTATTCTTTGGAATCATTTCTGATAAAATGACATTATTCATATAATACATAAACTATGCTAATAATAAAATGCTGAAAGGGTAGTCAAGTGAAAATGCACATAATTGTCTATTTAAGAAGTTGATCATATTTTATATTATTTATAACTTATTCCATATTCCAGAATGGCTAAAGGTAATTTTTAGAAGGACTGCTTTAGATTTTACAATTAAAAACAGATAAAGAGAGACTCTGTTTGCGGGGGGGGGGGCATATTTAAGTGTGTTATGTGTACGCATGTTAGCATGCATGTGAGCCAGAGTTAACATCGGGCTCCTTCCTCAATTACTCTTCACCTTCCTTATTGAGGTAGGTTCTTTGACTTGAACTTAGAACTCACTGATTCCATTAGGCTAGCTTAGCTGCTTCCTCAAGAAATTGCATGTCTCTGCCTCCCAAGTGGGAGGATTACAACAGCACTCCACATTTGATATATTATACCTTTTGGGCAAGACCAAGAACATTCTTATAGAATCAACAAAAAGAGAATTTTCAGAAAAGAATAATACTAATTTTTGGTTAATCAATCCAATGAAATTTTGTTTCCTCATAGTTGTAGGGCCCAAGAGACCAGAGGCCAAGTCTTAGCATTGTATCCTCAGTGCTGGCACCTGGAGCAAGAAAGTTTGTTTGAAAGAATGACACACTGAATTGACTTCAATTATGCTCAAAAGACATCCACTTTAATGAGAGAAGAGTCGGTAACTAACTAATCAAACCAAATACTTTTCGGATAATACATAAATATTAAAAAATCAATGTGCTGAGATTCTGATGACTTCACTCTTACTGACATTTGTTCTCAAATCAGATTCAGTAAGTTTCCTTGTGTCGCCATCATGAAGCAGCCAGCTGCCGCACTTCTGTGGGTATTTCTGGACCTTATGTTTTGTGATTAAGTCACTGAGAAGGAGCATGAAGGTAGTTGACCTACAGTGAATTTAACATGACTCTGACATGCATCAGCAGTGTCACACTCAGATGAAATTGGTGCTGGCTGGGGCACAGCCTTTACTGTGGGACACCGACAGGCTTAAGGGCCTTTAAAGTGAAGGAAAATGACAGCATTCAGAAAAGCCTGATGCAAATTCTTTGACAGGTTATATAGTCACACACAAAAGCACTCTTCCCACTGTCACACATCATCACTCTTTAACATGTCAAACCTCTATTAGACTGCATAAAAACAGCCCAAGAAAATCCTAGCTATGACTACATATCAGATAACAAATTAAAAATGATTTCTAATCCTGAATCCAGAACCTAATAACATATAGTGACTTCTGTTGTCCTCAAGCTTAGCTTTAATATATTTTTGGATGGATAAAAGAATACAAGCCAGGCAAGGTGGCGCATGCTTTTAATCCCAGCACTCAGGAGGCAGAGGTAGGAGGATCACTGTGAGTTCAAGGCCACTCTGAGACTACATAGTGAATTTCAGTTCAGCCTGGGCTAGAGTGAGACCCTACCTGGAAAAGAAAATGAATACACAGGGAAAATATATTTTAATAGAATCATTTCAATTAGTTAATAGTTATTTTTGTAACCCCAATGTATTATATGGGAGGCCTCATTGCTCCCAGGAAGTGCTAGTGACCAGATTCATTCTAGATTGGGTAGGTTATCTCTTTCTTGGACTCTTGCATTTCTTTATTTTTGTATATTTGTTTATTTGCAAGTGGAGTGAGAAAAATACAGAGAAGAGAGGCAGACATAGAGAATGGCTATGCCAGGGCCTCTAGCCCCTGCAAATAAACTCCAGAAACATATGCCACTTTGTACATCTGCCTTATGTGGGTACCAGGAATCAAACCTGAGTCCTTAGGCTTTGCAGGCAAGCACCTTAACTCCAGCTCTGGGCTCTTGCATTTCTGTACAACTTAAACATTCCCTTGTTGACTCTCAGTCCAGCCTAATACAAATCTTGGACTTTTCTGCATGTTTGTGTACCTACCTAGACCTATGTTTAGTAATTCCTACCATACACCCTAACATTGTGTTTTTCCCATTACCCAATGGGATGCTCATCTATTGCCTTGTGAATAGTAGGGGAAGCTCTCACCTTTTGAACATAACCAAGGGCCAGACACTGTACTAGAAACTTTACATTATCTCTAATCCTCACCATCACCACAAGGCAGCTGTCAATGTGTTGCTGGTGATGACTCTGACATTAAGAAGGTCTTTGCAATTTATCTTGGGGTGTGATCTATAGGAAAAGCACATAACCTTGGAGTTGACCATATCTAAAGGGTCCTACCATGAACTAGAAATATAATCTTGAACGCATTCACTTGGCCTCTCTAGCTTCAATTCTCTCATGAAAAAATAAGATGGAATAATACAAGAAGTGCTTAGGGGACCACATACCAACAGAGAGCTGAACTTCCTATTACATACATACACTGGTTTTTGTCTCCTAGATAAGGAAATAAGTGATGTTAGTATCAGATTACTATTCTGTGTATGGACTGCCTAGGGCCACTGTATTCTTTCATATAACATTTCTACATATTTCCCTTAGAAGGAATTAACAACACTCTATAAACTCCGCACTCTAATTTAGGCATACTTCTCTCTCTGGCAACCAGTTGCTGCATCTACTCAAGCAGATGTAGCTTTCCAGATTTCTTCTTCACACACATTTTCTGCCCTCTGTGGACACTGGAAAAGTTATACAAGTTGTTGGAGAAGGATGATCCAAAAATATTCCACCATATTCTAACAAAAAAAAATTTGTATTGCCTTCTAATTTTCTACCACAAACATATGTAATTTAATTTAACATTAGCTCAGCAAAGGCTCCTCGGATACATGAAATCTTCTACTTTCAGCAGCAGAGAGCTAAAATCAAGCTTTAAGAATTACAAGTAAAATAAGGCTTAAAAGGTCACACAGAAGTACTTGGTCAGTTTTTGTCTGTTAGCATCTATGATGGCAAATCTAGGTTGTCAACTTGACAAGATTTAGAATGTCCATGGAGACAAATTGATGAGCATGTCACTGAAGGATTTAGATTGGGTTAACTGAGGTGACAAAACCCACTCTAAATGTGGGCAGTGCTGTTTCATGGGATAGGGTCCTAGACTGCATTAAAAAAAAAAAAAAAAATAGCTGAGCACCAGCACTGACTGCTCTGCTTCCTCTCCACAGAAGCTGCCTCGTGCTGCTGCTCCCATACCCTCCCCTCCATCATGGGTAGTATCTTCTCAAATTATAAGCTCAAATAAGCCCTTCCTGCCTAAATAGCTTTTATTAGATATTTCATCACAGCAATGAGAACGAGAACTAATATAGCATCCATTATTAATCATTAAATAATTCAATAATTAAAGAGTTAGAATCTGACCCAGAGAAGAAAGTCTCTCAAAACCTTACAGATTCCTAAATCTAATGGCAAACCCAAAATCACAAATGCCTTCTCTTTGAGAAGAAAAATGTAGAATTGGATATATGGTTCTGTGTTTAAGTAATAAGACAGTTTTAATAGAAGTAGACTCAGAGGCAGCCACATAAAGTTTGCATTGATCCCAAGGCACTGGGATATATTGTGTCTTATGTGGAGATACATGAGTCTGCCTAGAAATACAAAGCTCTTAGGTAGGTTGAATTCTGGTCTGTGTGCTATTCTCTTTGTTCTTCCTTTTTCTTCCTCAGGCTCCTCACATTCCCTAAGTTTCCTGGGATCCAAGGCCCCAGAAGAAAAAAGTATTCTCAGAGTGATCTTTATATTAATATATCATATATGCATATATATATTCAAATGTACAGAAGTCTACATAAGGGCTGGTGAGGTGGATTAGTAGGAAGAGTACATGCCTAGCAAGCACAAAGCCTTGAGTTCAATCCTCAGCATCACAAAATGTCTATATGCACACAGAGAGATGATGGGATTGTGTGTGTGTGTGTGTGTGTGTGTGTGTGTGTGTGTGTGTGGTATATGCACATACGTGTTGCTATCTGCAACTTTGTGCACTTGCCTGTGGTAGTTGTGCTCACATATGGTGACCAAAAGGGAATATCTGGCATCCCACTCCATTGGTCTTCTGCTTGAGCTAGAATCTCTTACTGACCCAGAGCATGTCATTTTGCTTTCTCAAGCCCCTGATGTTCTCAGGTCTCTGCTCCTAGCGACTGGGCTTATTGGAGTGTGTGGCCATCCTGCTTGCCCACGAAGTGCCCTTAACCACTGAGCAATCTCTCCAGCCCTGATGTGTTTTAAATGTGTCTATCAGCTGTGTATGGACACTTGGAGCTTTGTACAAGACAGTGTGATAAGACATGATTGGTGTTAGAACTATTGGGAGATTAAAATTGCTCCAACCATAAATCATTCAAGATATAAATGGATGTCCTTAGAGTTTTTTTTGCTTTAGATTTTTTACCACCTCTTTCTCTGTTTCCTCGAAAAGTATAAATTTGGCCTCATTTCAGAGTTTGAAAAGTATTGCACTCAACTTCCTTTAACAGCAATAATTTGTAAGAAGCTGCATTAGTAAAGTGTTTCTAACCATTTTCACCCCTAAGAAACACACACAGACTTTTTTTGTCTCTGGCAATAATACTACCTCCTGGGACTGTCATGAAAATTATACCTATGAATGAAATATGTGATAAATAATTACCATGATTTGCCTAATACCACATCTCTTGCTGAGTAAGAAATGAAATACAAACCCAGAGTCTGTCATTTGAACTTTCACCTGGGTAAATTAACTTACTTTTTGTATCCAAGTATTTTTGTGTATAAAAAGAGATGAAAATAGCATTTATTTCATGAGGCTGTTATGAAGACTAAACTAGTTAATATGAGTGAAGCATCTAGAACAATGCCTGAAACATATTGAAGATACCATGATCATTGTTATTATTGTAGGCAGAACTTTAAAACACATCTTCAAAGCTGGCAAATTTCCTCGTATCGCTTTTCAGCTTGAATACTGGTTGAAGTATTTTAAAAAATGCCTTCTCAACCAGCACTGTCTGGAATTTCGGTTCTTAGTCATGGACTAGGCTCCCTCTGGACCAGCATCTTTTGATTGAGTCTTGATTATGGTAATAATCTGACTTCATTTTAGTATCTGCGTCCTGCTCTGAAATTGCTAGACTAAATCTAGGAAACACAGTAAAATTTGTCTGTCAGACTTAAATTTTGCATGAAATCTATTGATGCAATAAAAATATTTGTTTTTATCTGAAATTCAAATTTAACTAGACACCCATATTTTCACCTCCTAAATCTGACTACTGTACTCTAGTTTATACTGAATTCTAGTATTCTATATATAGAATGGACTTCTGTTTGTTTGTTTGTTTTCAAGGTAGGGTCTTGCTCTAGCCCAAGATGACCTGAAATTCACTCTGTAGTCTCAGGGTCTCGAACTCACGGCAATCCTCCTACCTCTGCCTCCTGAGTGCTGGGATTAAAGGTGTGTGCCACCACTCCTGGATAGAATGGACTATTTTTACTTCAACATCCCATTACCATACTTTGTGATGTCAATGAGGAGGACAGAAATATAGCACAAAGTTACTCATTGCCTCCACAACTTGACATTCACTGCTTTGTGTAACTGAGATTGATTTGGATCCTCCCAATATGTTCCTCTCTCAACATATAATGTCATAATAGATAACAGTGCCAAATTTTATAATCCTAACATCATCATTTAATATGTTTCATGTCAATAATTTTGCCCTTTTAAGATCTATAAGATTTTAAAAGGTCACTGAGATATTAATAAAAGCCAAATTATAACACTAATTATAATTGTCTCCTAAAGACTGATTTAAAAAAACCTTGAACACATTGATGTCTTATAAAAGCATATATTTTTGATACTAGCAGCAAGCAGGCCTTAACTATTGGTTGAAATTCAAATAGCTAGAAAAGTAGCCAGACAATTCAGTGAGTTAAGTCAGCTATGGAGAATCTCTATTGAAAGGGACAAGAGGTCCTGTGTTGTCATAACTTTTTTATTTTTTGGCAAGAGATATCAAAATCCTGGTTTTAAAAATATTTATATAATATTTGAGAGAGAGAAGAGACAGACAAAGAGACTATGGGTGTGCCAGGGCCAGCCTGCCTCTCTGTAAAGGAACTCCAGATGCATGCACTACTTTGTGCATCTGGCTTTACAGAGATGCTGGAGAATCAAACCTAGGCCAGGCTGTGTAAGCAAGTACCTTTAACTGATAAACCATCTCCTTAGCCCAAAGTACTGAGCTTTGTTTTTGTTTGTTTGTTTGTTTTTTGAGATAGGATCTCTCTGTAACACAGGCTGACCTGGAATTCACTATGTGATCTCAGGCTAGCCTTGAACTCACACTGATCCTCCTACCTATACCTCCTGAGTACTGGTATTAAAAGGATGCACCACCATGATTGGTTAGAATCATGATTTTTATATGATATTATTCAATGGAGTTTTAATTCTGAAATCACTTTTTGGGCCTAACAAAATATGCCTGTGAATGACTACCATCTTTTTGCCTTGCAAGCTTTGTACCCAGCTTCCAAAAGTCAGATTCTTTGACCCTCAGTAACTCTTTTCCTGATGAATGCTGTAAGTAACTAAATGCTAATTGACTTTTAAACTACTGATTAATGTAGTAAGTCATTTTGAGGCCCCCCTCCATACTCGAAAGTTTCACATTAAACATTTTGGTCAAAACCAGATTTGGTTTTCTGAATCTGTTTCATAAATATTTTTTTATCCTTACCCCACAGATAGATAAAGAAGATGGACATTGTGCTGATTCTGAGCCAGAAAAAGATGCACATTTTTATGCACATGTGTGTTCATGTGTGTGTCATGTGTGTGTGGGAGTGTTCAGGTTCTTATGCATGCTATGTGCATGTGGGAAGCCAGAAGACAACCTCCCCTCCCAGGAAGCTCACCTGCTCCTTTAAGAGAGTGTCTCTAATTGGTCTGTAACTTTCCAAATAGGATTACTTGTGCATCCCACCATGCCTGACATTTTTACATGGGTGCTGGAGATTGAACACACCTCTTCATGCAGGTACTTTACCAGCTGAGATACCTTCCCAGCCCAAACACACATTTTTAAATGTTTTTTTTTCACAGATTTTTTCATTATGTCTGTATATGTGTGTGTGTGTGTGTGTATACATATATACATATATACATATATACATACACATATATATATATGTCCATATATACATATATGAATGTGTTTGTGATGTGTGTGTGGGTGTGTATGCGTATGTGTATGTGTATGTGTATGTGTATGCATGTGCCACAGTGCACATGTGGAGGGCTGAGGACAATGCTAAGGTGTTTGTCCTCTCCTTCCACCCTGCCTCAGCAAGGATCTCTCATGCTGTTTTGTTTTTGCTGCTTTGTTTCATGTTCAAAAGCTGCTGGAGTCTCCTGGCTCCATCTCCCATTGCTATAGACATGTTGGGATCAGAGATGCATATACCACTGTGCACAGGACTTTACTTGGTGCTGGACATTGAACTAAGACTGCAGGCTTGCAAGCAAGCACCTTTAACTACTGAGTCACTGCCGTAGCCCAAAGTTTTCTTTTTTTGTTAAAATAGTTGGATATTATAACCATTGCTCTTTGGAACATAATTTTTAAACTGTAAGTATAGGGTCCAACAGTATCTTGCTATGGATATAAACTATTGAATGCTTTCCAGTTTAAAAATATCTTTACTGTAATCATTTTTCTTTATATTTCCTGCGCAGTCATCTGAAATGCATTTTCCCGGATGGGTAAATCATCCCTTGTATAGCTTGTACTTGGTCATGTGATTCACATGGTTTTAGACTATGTGGGTAGGAAATCATTTAAAGTGCTGAGAACTGGTGAATGTAACGTGGAAATCCAACATGGGAATTCTGGCTGCTGCTTTGATTACATGGGTCTCTGATTAATTGCTCACAAAAATAGATAGATATGCAATTACTTTACAGCAAGGCAACAGAAAAATCCTTTCTACCACCTGATTGGGAACAATGAGTTATACCCTCAGAAGCCTGCTGTTACTCATAGTCAATGCCTCCAAGTTTAGAAGCGCTTTTTAAAGAAATGAAATGTCATTGATGAAGATGAGATTTTATGACTCTTTAAATCAGTTTTCAAAAAAAATAGAAAATAAACTAATTGGAAGCTTTAAAAATACTTCTAACTAATGCTAGGATGATTCATTTGTATTCCAATGTTTTATGGCAAAGTGGAACAATTATAGGCTTTAGAATAAATCAGCTATGAGCGCCTATCTCTTAACAGTCCTTGAGCCATACTCATTAACAAGTGTAAACTTCAATTTTTCCATCTATAAATTACAGATCAAAATATCTACCTCAAAGAATTCTTATAAAGATTAACTGAGATAAATCACAATGTCTACATCACAGAATTATTTATTTCTCCATTCTGTATATACCCACTATCTCTCTCCATGAGATAAGTACAACTAGAAAATGAGATCCTCTTATGAAACAAAACCTAGGCTCACAATGTTGAATAAAGTTTATGAATTTAATCCAAATCTCATTACATAATTACTGCCTGACTTGCTCCTCATCCTCAGCACCATATGTCATGTGCCCAATGGGACTGACACATTCTAGATATTCACCATCTGAACTCTAAGCCACAGCAGCCCTGATAAAAGGCCAGGAATGCCCGGAGAGAGGAAAAACAGCAAGTTCATGTCCTAAGGCTTTAGTAGAAGCAACTCCCCAAACAATTCCAAGTGTCTTCAGTCTTACATTGCTTGTACCTTTAAAGTAGACAAAGGCTCAAGGTGTAATCATGGAGTCCAGAGGTTAAGATGAGGATGAAATAGGGCCTTTGCCCTTTAACCACCCAAAGAGAAGTTTACCTGGTATTGTTTTTCCACACACAGAGGAATCCAAGCATGTAACACATGTGCAGTTCAATTGAATTCCCATCACGGCTAGAGCAAGCACCTATTAAGTATAAAGAGACTTAATGTTTCTCGCATAAGTACATTTAAGGAGACCTGGGAAATGGTTAAGTTTTGACAGTGCTAAAATTCTTTGGGGGCCAGCTGTTCAAGAGAAAGTAGAAAGAGCATGACATTCCTTGAATGGATAATGGCTGCCTGTCAGATGCTGGCTCACAGCACGCACTGACAGACAGCCCGCCCAGAGCAACACTGGAGATGGAGCACATCGATATCGTGCTCTGGGAGAAAGGGCTCAATGAAAAGGAATTCCTTTGTTTCTGGTCAGATCTTTTGACTGTAAAATACTCAAGTTAACTCAGGGGAAAACATCGGGGACAGGTAGATTATGAAATTATATAAACAGGAAGTGAAATTGGACCAGAGTAAAACATGGAACAACTCGGAATCCATCCTCTCAGCCATGCCGAGGTGACAAAGTCTCTAATTCTATCTCTAGGGAAATGTGAGATTATAATCTCTGTTTCCCGTGAAACTTCATGTTCCCAGCTTTAGAATGTAGTTCCCTTATTTTCATGCTTTTTGGTTTAGTCTCCTTTTCCAATTGTTAAGGTCGTCCATATTTCTTAATACAAAATATTGCAAGAACTGATGTTCCAAATTCATGTATTCATTCAGTTCCACACAAAAGTTACTACCCACACTGGGTGACATTGGGTCAGAGCGACCACATGTGGCCAATCAATTGAAACAGAAGGCTATGGGGAGCAGGAACATCAGTCTGCACCAGACAGTAAGGAAAGACTGTGCAGCAAGTGCTGGCTGCTACCTTGATAGACCCCTGAAGGGGGGAGGGGGAGGGGAAAGCAAGACCAGCACCTCATGAAGCCCCATGTCCAGTGGATAGCGTAAAAACCTTTGTCAGGGGTTTGATGAATACAAAGATTTTTTTTTATTAGTTTTGTACTCAGTGAATACAGTAAAGTTGCTACCATTGTTAGCCTCCTCCCTGTCCTCCCCCCTCTACAGGGACCCTCCTAGTTGGGGAATATGGGTCGTGCATTGAGGGGTTAGCCATCAGTTATGGGTAAGAGGCAATGTCTCTGTGTATCATGACCCAATTTTTTTTTTTTTTTTTTTTTTTTTTTTTTGGTTTTTCAAGGTAGGGTCTCACTCTGGCCCAGGCTGAGCTGGAATTCACTATGGAGTCTCAGGGTGGCCTTGAACTCACAGCAATCCTCCTACCTCTGCCTCCCAGTGCTGGGATTAAAGGTGTGCACCACCACGCCTGGCAGGCTCTGACATTCTTTCCACCCCCTCTTCCACAAATTTCCCTGAGCCATGTTGTGTTCTGTGGTGGTTTGATTCAGGTGTTCCTCCATAAACTTAGGTGTTCTGAATGCTAGATTCCCAGATGATGGAGATTTGGGAATTAATGTCTCCTGGAGGTAGTGTATTGTTGGGGGCAGGTTATGGGTGTTGTAGCCAGTTTCCCCATGCCAGTGTTTGGCACACTCTCATGTTCCTGTTGTCCACCTTATATGGGCCAGAGGGTAATTCACCCTCTGCTCATGCCATCATTTTCCCCTTCCATCATGGAGCTTCCCCTCAAGCCTGTAAGCCAAAATAAACCTCTTTTTCCTACAAGCTGCTCTTGGTTGGGTGATTTCTACCAGCAATGCAAACCTGACTGCAACAGGTTCATTTTAGGTCTGCTTCAGTGATGAGGTCTTGGGAGCTGCTATGTCTCTAGATATCTGGTTTGGTAGGAGTTGAGTGTTCTCTGTATCTATCTCTTTCACCCTTGTGCTGGTACCAGGTTCACCACGAAAACAGCACTCTTGCTTATTTCTCCACTTAGTTTTAGCTGGAGCCTTTTTGAGGTATGATGGGGTGGTTCTCTCCTTAAGATCTTCATCTATCTGAAAAAGAGAAGCAAATTCTCCGACAGAGAGTAAAGTTAGCACCAAATAAAATGGGATAATCTTTTTTTTTAGAGAGACTTTAATAGGTGTAGGCCCTCTTGTAGCCCACGATTGGTGGGAGCCTGATAATGGAGAGTGGGCTCATTTTTGGATATGATTCTGACTTGTTTCCCAGCTCCAGTTATGGGTTCCATTCCACTGAGCAGATCAGTTAGCCAAACCAAGAGCAATTGGTTTCCCACCATGGTTGTGCGCCACTATTGCACTTGTGTGAGCATCACGTCAGGTTGTTTGCTGCTAAGTAGGTTAGACCATGAGTTGCTTGGACAGATATTGGTCATTTTCCCCCATTTTCTCATGTAGCACTTTCTGGCACTAGATGCACTGTGTGGGGACTGACTGTCTTCCAGCTTCCAGCCATGTCACTCCATGTTACATGTCAACCGCATATGGTGTCTTCAGTAGTAGGGTCTTACCACTAACCTTTGATGGGTCATCAAGTACTCTGACAGAAATCTGTCTTCTTTTGGGAAATCTTGTAGGTCTCTGATCAAGAGCTCATTGTGGATAATAACCACATGCTGGTACTGGGAGTTACAGGTCAGTGCCCTAGAAGTGAAGGAAGAAAAAGATAAGTAATATAAAAGAGATAGAGAGAAGAGGGAGAGAGAGCATAAGAGAGAGAGAAAAACAGGAGATAAGTCTTTATGGTACCCTCTCCAGGGCCTTGTGATTCAGGTGTTCCCTCTAAAGGCCTGGTGAAGGTTCAACCATTTGGTCTGTCTTTTAGTATGTAGAATTTTATAGTACCATTGCCGTTTGGGTCCAGTTTTGTGTCCCCTTCTCGTTCCTTCCCCTCCCCACCCTCCCCATCCACCCTATTGTCTGGTCCTTGAAATGCTTGAATACAAAGATTTGACGAATGATCTTTAGAAACTTCTTCCTTAAATCCCAACAGAATAGTTGGACTCACATTTAAGTGCCAAAATTTCAGAAGACAACAAAAAAATAAACAACTACAGGAAAAAAAAAAATGCATAGTATTGATATCCAACTCAAGTCCATTGAACATAAGATAAAAACTGCCTATGTTTTCCTTTTCAATTAGAAAATGGCAATTTAATAAATATATGAATCAAGAAGTATATAAGATGGTTTTCACAAGCCTGATTAAAGCATTTTTCCCATTCTCTAAATGAGATCAGAAGTTTTACAAAGCAGATAAAGTAAATACTAGTGTTGGAAAAGTACCAGCCATGGTGCTGGGAAGGGGGCTTAGTTGGTAAAATAGTTGCCATGCAAGTGTGTGGATCTGAGATATGCCCCAGAACTGAAGTAAATGCTGGCTGGGCATGGCAGCCAGCCTGGAATTCCAGCACTCAGGAGACAGAGACAAGGGATTCTTCCTGGCCGGACTGGATAGCTAGACTAGCAAAATCAGTGAGCTCTGAGCTCTAATGAGAGACTGTATAAATAGTTAAGGTGGAGCCCAATCAAGGAAGACAAGCAGCCATGCACATGTAAACACACGCACACATAGAGAGAGAGAGAGAGAGAGAGAGAGAGAGAGAGAGTATGTATGCCAGTCATCTGAAACTTGCTAAGCTCAAAAGGGCAGTAAAATAATCATTTTGATGTTCTTGAAGTAAGAAAGGTAAATTTTTGTAAAACTTACAATATATCCAACTTTAAGGTTTGACAAATAATGAGGTGCTGTATTTGCAAGGAGAATAAAATGGATGGGGTCTGACATATTGCTGTATTTTACTAGCCCATAGAAGGAGTGAATTTGATGTCAAGGTTTGAAAATATTTTTTCTAAGGGAAAAAGTATCACAAATGAAACTGAGTCCAGACAGAATAGCTGTGAAAGGGGGAAGTATAGAGGCAGGGCTTCAATTGCATATTATTTAAAAGATTGGAGAAAACAGGCAATAAAGAGTAAGAATTGCCTTCAAATAGCTTAAAATTACAAGTGTCTGCAATATAATATTTTTATGATTTCTAGGCCACGACGTGATGGTTGTATTGTGCTGAGGGTACAGCCTAGTGGTAGGGCACATGGACAAGATCCTGAGTTCAAACTCCAGTACCAACAAGTGAAAAGAATTTCATCCTTACCTATGACAGCGTATTTACTTTATTTCTTCCTCCACTTTTATCTTCACATTGATATTTAGCATGTCTGTCCAGATTTCACAGTACAATGTCATATCAGTTTTTTAAGATTAATGATAAATTACATCATCTTTATTGTGAACTAGCTTATACATCACTTAATTCCTATAGTTGGTACACTGTGAAACAAATTCATTTTCACTTTCTTCCTTTGATTGGAAGACACACATTTTACTATTTATGTTTGTATCTAAGTGTACTAAGTTTCCTGTAATAAGTTTCTTAATGGAGCCCTTGTAAAACCCAGGATTTGAAATTGGGTGATTGTCATTAACAATATTAATTCTTCCCCATAACACACTTACTGTGTTACTGATATATCTTTCATGCAAAACCACCTGCTCTTATGAGTTGTTTTTTGTCTCCTAAAATGTTATCTTCCTTCGCCACCACTGCTTAGAGCATTGGGTCGCTAATCTTCAAGATCCTGTGCTCAATTTTTTTGTGTGTGTATTTGAAAAATATCTATACTAATGAAACACAAATAAACAAAGAAAGGTCAAACCAGGGACACTGCATTATTTATAAGCTAGGCCGGGTGAGAATGAAAAAAATATCTACATTGGCAACACATCCAATAACAGGAACCACAAATTTTCACTGGCTTTCTTTACAATAGCTATGATTTTCCTCTAGCTAACTAGAATTTATTTATTTAATACATAGTGTCCATTGGATAACAGTATCATATACATTACCATTTTCAGAGAAGATAAGATAGGAAAATTACAAATACAGATCACAAAAGATTCAAAGTATTGCACCTCAGAGCGAGGGATGGGCATGTATAAAAACAATGTAGTAGAAGGAAGGGAGGGCCCTTGTTCTCACATGGACAATGACTTTGTAGTAAGACTGTAACAAGCAAAAACCCTAACCACATTCTCTAACCAAAGTCTTATGTGTACCAGAGCCCTTAGAATGGAGATTCAACTATTTATCATTTTTATTACGAGGCATATCAGTCTACCTGTGTTCTGCAAATTCAACCCAGTTTTTCTGTCTTTGTTTTCTTTTTTTCTGTTGAGAATTTTCATAATCTCCTTCTTTTGCTCTTTTGTTCTACCCCCACCTCCCCCACCCCTTCGACCAAACTTCTTTCCTACTATTCCCTCTTCTGTTTTAAGGTCTTTTCCCCCTCCTCTGTTATCCATGTCAAACATGGATGAGCTCACTATTAGGCAAGACTTGTGGAGGTAATGATAGCTGATAAGAATGCAAAGGTCACTTCATGTCTGGAGGACAGTGTCTCAAAGTACTCCTCCCCAATCTCTAATGCTTAGATTCTTTCTGGCCCCTCATTTACAATGTTCTTGATTTTGTTGTTTGTTTGTTCTATTTATTTATTTGAGAGAGAAGAAATGTGAGAGAGGGAAAGATAAAGAGAATGGGCTCACCAGAGCCTCCTGCTACTTCAAATAAACTGAATGTTCCGCCGTGTGAAGCTAGCTTTACGTATGTACTGAGGAATGGAACCCAGGCCAAGCTGTCAGGCTTTGCAACTAAGTGCCTTTAGCTGCTGAGCAATCTCTCTAACTCTCTCCCCATTTATTTTTTTGTATCTTTTCAAAGTGAGAAACCCTTTCTTTCAGGCAATAGACATGTAGGGCAAGGTCTACATTTGGTCCTTACGTCTTAGTCTGCCAACCCCTGCTGTGGTCAATTCCTTGACATATGCCAGGAACTGCAGGACCTACACAGAGAAAGAGAAGCCAGAAGAGTCACCAGAAAGGAGATAGGAACAATGTGGAGGAACATCAGGAGGCCCTTTAAACAAGACACCTGATTACCTAGAATAAGACATGATAATGTCACTCTCTGTGGTACCATGGTTCATTTCAGTTTTTGAAATGGACAGAGAATGATAAATCAATGAAAATTTGGGTAAAAAAATACATATTGAGACATAGATTTAGTTTCATTCTCAGTAAATATTTTGATCTTTAGACTATTTATTGACTAGTTATCAAAGAAATGCTTTGTAAGTACAATTATGATTATTTTGCATAACTTATGGCTACCTTTGGAAAAGTTTCTTAGTAGAAATCTTCCCTGAGTGATATTTGTTTTCTGCGTATTGTATCCATCTCACAAAATGAAGGCCCTGACACAGCAATGATGCACTTAGATTTTTAGGTATGTCCAGGTAATCTAAATTAGTGCATAATAACACATGTCTACAGCTAATGGAGAAGGAAAACAATCTCCCCATGAAGACAATGCAGTGTACCTGTGTGGAAGATTCTTTGGAAGATAGGAAAAAAAGTAAAGTGTGCATTGTCTAAAAGACAAACTTACGGGAAATTTAGTCTGATGAATTTGTTGGCCTTATTTGGTGACTCTCGCATCTGATCACACTTCATTCCATAAAATATGAATGTTCTGCTAGAACAATTGGTTTTATAGATAAGAACAGGAAAAATGTAACAAAAAATAATCAGTTTCCGAAATTTATTGCAGGGTACTTTCTCTGTGTTGTAAAGTTAAAGCAGAGGTGATTTCCTCATACTAACTGGGGTGGGGTGGGCTCTTTCTGAAGAATGGTTGTTCATCTCCTGTGATGAGAAAAGCTTGTTTATGGAGAGATCGTCCAGCATCCTTAGTGTGAGTGATTGATTCCACTGTGATATGTTCTGGGATGCCAGGGCTTTGTGAGAAAGACTACTCCAGAACAGTGGCTACTCATAAGCCTCACTTAACATTTATAATTCAAAATGTTTTTTTCCTTCAAAACCATATGTCAATGGTCAGAGATATGACCATTATGTGACTCAGCACTCTCCTTATGGCACCAAGCCCCTAGCTGTCATGAGTCCAGCAGGATTAACATGCTCACAGCCTACTTGTGCCTGACACAAATGTGTTTACTTCTCCTCTGCTTAAAAATCAAGGCAGTCTCCAATTCGCTGGTTCTATCCCAAGTGTCAACTGATAGTTTCACTTGTCATTTCCTTTTTCAGTGCAAGCAATCTGATCTTTTCTGAAACAGAGCCTTCATTGTTCACTGAACTAGATAACTGATGGCAGCCTTTGGTGTTATCATAAATTCACTCTGTTTTTTTAATGCACTTTGAGCTTTAGAATATCACAACCTCTTGCCTGACCTTTGGCCAATTGCTATTTCCCGTGCTGAACTTGCTGAGTAGAGCTGACAAACACAACAGGAATCTTAATATATAAAATTAGCTCCTCTTTTGCAATTGCTCAGAGTGATTCCACTGTCCTGCTGCTTGCAGTGCTAGCTTCAATGTTTAGGTATTTTACATATGGGTCTAACTCTTAACTAACCTCCAATATAGCTATCACATATACCAATTGTCTGGTCAGCTTCACTTTGCTGGGATGAACCTCCAAATCAGACACAGATTATGGGAGGAATGGGATTTATTTCAGCCTTACAGATCCAAGGGAAGTTCTATAATGGTGAGAAAGAGAAAACCCACCACCAAAAGCAAGAGGAAAACACAGCAGCCAAACAGCAGGGAACCCAGGCAAAACTCAGACAGCTCTCTGCAGACCTTAGGCTGGAAGCCCCCAGTAACACCTTTAAGGCTGGACCCTAGGATCCACCACAGTGACACCTCCTTCAGCCAGGGCTGGAAATCCAAGTTACAAGCTTGAATAAAATTCCTGAACCTATTGGAGGACATCCATTCAAACAACCACACCTATATATTTAGGAAAAAATAAGTTATTGGATAACATTATTAGCTAAACAAAAGGAATGAAAAAAGCATAATTCAAAAACTTAGAAATAGGGGCTGGGAAATGGCTTAGTGGTTAAGGCACTTGCCTGCAAAGCCAAAGGACTTAGGTTCGATTCCCCAGGACCCACATAAGCCAGAGGCACAAGGTGGCACATGTATCTGGAATTCGTTTGCAGTAGCTGGAGACTCTGGGGTGCCCACACACTCTCTCTCTCTCTCTCTCTCTTCCTCTCTCTCAAATAAATAAAAATAAATATATTTTTTAAAAATTTAGAAATAAGCACAAATTTTAAAAAAAACTAGTAAGGAAAAATGTGAAAAACTCTCCTTAGAACATGACAGTTGTATTTTGATACCCACCTAACAATAATCACAAACATTTGAACTCTGAAACATGAAGTTTCATTAATGGTTAAATCGATCATGAGAAATTGTATATATATATATATATATATATATATATATATATATATGACAAAGTTTGTGTTCTTAGCTCAAAAGTGAATGCTAAAATAACTTCTGCACCAGGAAACAAATAAGATGCAAGGATATAAAGAAGAATAGTGCCCTGTGCTCTTGTATCACAATTCCTTGGAAAAAATACTTAACAGCAGAGTAAAACAGAAGCAACAAAATGCTACATATAAATTATTAGTGCAACCCCCCCCCAAAAAAAAAAGAAAAAGTCTTCACAGCGGTGACATTTCAACTACCTCAGGTGAAAGAAGGACCACACAAAGAAATGTTCTCACCCCTAGATGAGCACTATCCATTCATAGGGCAGTGAGGTAAGTTGTATATGCTCTGTACAGTGTTTCTGCCACATTTTTCAGCTGTAGAAGATGTTTTATTAAGATCTCTCAATCCCTCAGGGTCTCTAGAATGAACAGGGTATGAGGCAGTGAAGTTCAATCATTCCTAGGTAATATATTGTGAACACAACTATTTAATGAATTTAAAATGTGGTAGACATATTTGAACTCCACCCCCTCAAAAACAAGAGAAATTAAAAGGAGGTCATCTGTCCCAAAAGAGTTGTCATAATAACCTGTCAGAAAATTTCCAAGACCCTAAAAATCATCAACATGGAAGGTATGTCAAATAAAACCATTGGCTTGAAAGTCTAAATCCTGGAAGCTTTGCAGAGATAATCTCTCTGAAACCTTCTGAGAATCCAAACTTCTTATCTCACACTTTCCAGAATAAATTTTCAGGTTCATAAGTTTTCTGGATATTGTCCCTTGTTATTTTCATCTTTCTCTGTTCATTTCTGTGAAACTACTTATTCCCAATGCACAAAGCATTCTATCAGATAAAAATAATAAACCTTTTATATTTTTAATATAAAATAAATAAATTATTAATTTGACTTATTACATGTTTAAAACTTTGGCAAAAATAATGCAATATTTTAGTTGACAAAATGGGCAAGCATTTGGTTTCCATCTCTGTTCCCTGAAGAAAAAGCAGTAAAGATATTAAGCAGGCTTGGTGTCAGGCACTGCTGTACCTTAACAACTTGCCCAGAAATCATGGCATATTAAAACAGCTTTAGACCCTGGTAAGTAGGTCAACATAGTGTGACCTCAGTATAGGTACAATGTTCAGTGATGCTCACCATCTATGCAGGTAGGAAACCCATATGTAAACTGTGTTTACTTGCCTAGGTCCAGATCACACTCTCTAATGCATAAGGGATAGCCCTAAACAACTGGGTTCAGCGCAGCTAGTCAGAAGACATACTACTCCGTTAATTGTTCACTATGTAAAGATCATCCTTGAAGCCATGTGGTCAGCTAAAGCATGTGCTTCTTTTAATCAGCAGTATATGAAAAAGTTTGATGGTGCTCCCTGTCAAATTTGACTTTGGGTACCCTAGCTCCCAATCATAAACAAAGAAACCCCATTCCTTCTGAGAATAAAGAAATACTTTTATGACTCCAGGCTCTTTTCCAGCCTTCTTGTAAGTCCTTACTATCAATCAGAAGGTGAAAATGAGTTTCAGAAGGTGAAAGCACACCACTGGAACCCAGGGTAGAAGCAGAATAATCAGCAACCAGCTTCTAATTAAACATTGTTAGTCAGGGCCCTGGCATAATATTAAATAAATTAGCAAAGTTTTTACTATTATTTAGGCTAGGAATTGTATTCTCTTGTTAAGTCTAAAAAGAGGCATTTAATTGAATTTTAAATGACATGTAAATTTTCTGTCATTTAAACTATCTTCTTACTTGCTTAACATCTCTTCCCATTATGACTCCAGTTTAGTGCTATCACCTTCCAAGCTCTGCTCCTGCTGATGTTCAAGGTTATTCTGCAACGTCTACCTTTTTACTTGGCTCAGCACTCACAGTTATAATTAATCCTTACTTGGCAACTGTACATATCCTTCCAGTTTCTCCTTCCATCAAGTGAATTTGGTCTCAACCACCAGGGTCTTATCAAATAAATTATATCTGGGTATATTCCATCGAGATGATCATATCTGAAATTTCCAGAATGTACTTTTATCTGGTGTTGATCTTTTGTCAATCTATATCTTAGCTATCTTTTAAAAATTACTAGGACTGAGCATAGGAAACTCTGGTGAGCTATTCAGTTTCACAAAGTTTTTTTTTTTTGACACTTCCAACTTTTATTATTGTTTTCATTGAAAACAACCTGCTAGACTAGCATCATAGATATCTTCCCTCAGTGTTCATTAAAATGATAGAATAGCTCTAATCTCTGTCTGTCTACCATTTAAATGAAGAAGTAAGTTATGTGGCTCATAACTGCCATCACCTACAATTCTGAGAGTCGATCAATTTGGCACTTTCTGTTATATTTATGGCAGTCAGAAAAATGGCAATGACTCACTTCTTTCTAAGGTTGTCAGATATCTCTATAGAAAACAAATATATGTGTGTGTGTACATATATTCATTCTACTAGTTTTCTTATTGGACACTGTCATTTGAAAATACCACCAATCTTAGCAATTGACAGTATAATAAAAGAAAAGGTAAGTTTTCATCACAAATTGTACTTCCTTTTCTTCTACAGAAAAATAAATCTATCAAAGTAAAAGCAAAATTTAATAATGATTGTTGGTTCCAGAGGAGTATTTAAGTGTCTATATACAAACTAATATGTCATCAACTGCAGCCCATTATCGGAGCTTACCAGATTTTTAAAAAATAACCTGTATAAATGTCAAGATTTGAAAATTACTATGGTTGTATTTAACTGCTCTTTCATTTTGGTTGACATAAGAACTGTAAAATTCAGGAAAAAAAAAAACCCTAATACTTTCTTCCAATAGCAAACTTCTAACAGCATTAAAGTTCACGAGACATCCGACTGAAATCCTGTTTTGAGCAAAGTTCCATTAGGAACTCTGATAAAGTGCTAAGCATGAGCTTGAAGACCTTGTTAATGACCCTTTAATGGAATTTTACATGTTGTTGCCTCACTGTATATTGATGGGTTTTGACAGCTTAATAACATCCCAGAGAATCAGAATCAACTTATGCCTGAGACTTATGACTCCCTTATGTAACTAATGAAGCAATTATTGCTCATTCCCTCACAGGAGAAAGCCTTACATGGCACTGTATAATAACATGAAATCTCATGCTGTGACCCACAATAGCATCCTCACACATCTCCCTTCTACAACACCATTCTCTGAGTTTCAATGAATAAGATAGAAATATTTATGCAAAGACAGCTAAAATGTGCTGTTTTAGTATGCCCAGCTTCCAGTATGGGCAAGACAAAAGCATTAAAACATTGATATAAAGGGTTTTTGTGTGTGTGTGGCACTTTAAGGACACTGAATTTATATCTTGACCTCTGAGTTCAACTTTGGTAAACAACTCCAATTCTCTAGAAGCTTTCTTAAAATTACATACAGGCACAATATCCAATTAGAAATGGAATCAAAATTCATCTTTCAGGTTTATTTACAAAATATTCCTTCCAGTATTACTTACACAAGATTTGATCTGTAATCATTTATGAATCTGCCTAATTTAATTATTACTATAAACCACCTCACATTTAAAATTATTCTCTGCAAAAAGGAAAAATAATTCTGAAACTATTTCATCATAAATTTTAGACATGGGGTTGGAGGGTGGCTTAGTGGTTAAGGTACTTGCCTGTGAAGCATAAGAATTCAGGTTCAACTCCATAGAACCCATGTTAGCCAGATACACAAGGTGGTACATGCATCTGGAATTTGTTTGTAGTGGCTGGAGGCCCTGATACACACATTTTTCCCTCCATCCCTTCCCACCTCTCTCTACTAAATAAACAAATAAAATTTTACTCTTATCAAACAGCTATGACTGGTTTATGTACAATGTAACCAATTCAGAAATTCACTAGGAAATTCATTCTAATCTTATCCCTTGTAGAAATGAACCTGAACTCAACTGTTGATTAATGTCATGGTTAGTACTACTAATGGTCAGTACTATGCTACACCACCATTCTCCACACACTCTTTATGGAAAGAAAACATTCTGAATGTTTTCCTGAGAATAAGAGTTTAGAGAAAGATTTGTGACATGTTACATACTATTCATCTACCTTGTACTTAGCTACTAAGGTCTAGAAAACATAAAACAAAGCCCATCTAAAGTTCTGGGCATAGATTTTGAAAAATGCCAGCTATATGTAATAAATAGTACATTTAGGGTCTCTAACAAGAACAAGCTACAGAAATACTGGGGGACAGGACCCACGTTAGCCAGATGCACAGTGGTGCACGCCTCTGGAGTTCATTTGCAGTGGCTGGAGGCCCTGGCATGCCCATTCTCTCTCTTTCTCTCTCTGCCTCTTTCTTTCTCTCTGTCTGTCGCTCACAAATAAATAAAAATAAACAAAAAAAGGGCTTACTGGCCCAGAAGCTGAAAAAAAAAAAAAAAGAAAGAAAAAGAAATACTGGGGGAAATGATCAACCTCAGACACTACTCAATGTCACTATGCCTAGGCTCAAAGATGACTTCAGGAAAGCTCCTGTACAAGCAACTGAAAGCCACCCTGGAAAATGGGAAGGACGAGTTGGGTCAAGGAAAGGCCTTACATGCACTGAAACTGGCAAATGGGGAAAGGAGGTCTCCTTTATGTTACATTTCAAGTCTCCACTGTCTTAATCCCTAAAGAAACTGTCTTAACCAGTGTTTGAAATGACCTTGTGAAAAAGGTAAGACTACACTTGGTGTTGAGAAGGAGAGAAAACCCAGTTCTTTAACCATGAGAACAACCATGAAGGATGCAACTAAAGCAGAAACTCAGCTCCGTTAACCTCAAAGGCCTCGTTCTTGTCACCAGTCTGTGCTGGGAAAGCTAGTCATTTCCTCAGAATCTAAACATTTCCTCCTGAAGAGTGAAGAGGCTCTCATATATCTTACATGGTTCAGGAGTCTCAGAAAGTCACAAGGCTCACGAGGCCTCTCCCCAGGGCAATGTATGCAGTCATAATTGCTGGGAGAGGAGACTTCTTCATGGTGCTGCCTTCAAGTTGTGTAGGAAGCCCCAGCTTTCACGAGTCCACACCCATGCAGGGGAAAGCTTTCCAATGACGCAGCTGCTTTGGGTCACCATGCTCCTATAAGGAACAGCTCAGCAAGGTGGGGAGATAGTTCAGCAGTTAAAATAACAGCCCACCAATAGTCCAGTAGGTAACACTAATAAATTCACTGGGTCACAGTACTAGACTTAGGTAGAAGTGATTCTCAGGTCTAAAGTCAATGTCCTATCTGAAGTGACTAGGCTTTTCTTCATATCCCCCAGAAAAAGTCACACAACATTCAGATCATGACTGTACCTCCAAGACCTACCCAAGACCACTGTGTTTCTTTAGTCATTTAATGGATTCCTTATTCTTTCAAATTTCAGAAAGAAAAATTAATCATTTTCTTCTTGTTATTTAATACTCACTGTTACTATTGTTGAACACTTTTAAATGGAGATTGTTTTCCCTCAAGAATCACTGCTTTATACCCAAATGCCACTTAGAACTAACAGTACTATAAAATTAAGTACAATACATGATTCGTCCATATAATAAAGTACCTAATCAACAAAAAAGGCAAAAATATAGAATCTTAAAGGGTTAGGGATGGGAAAAGGGGAAAGAATTTAAATACTAGTGACCAAATCTATGCTCATAAACTAACTTAAATTAAAAGAAAAACACATGTACAAATTGAAAGACTTTCTGTCTTATCAAAATCAACTCAAGCAGTATTATAAGCATCAGAACAAATGAAATCTCTCAGAGCTTTCCATTAAAGCACAAAAAAGAAGGCAAGAAGGAGGAGGGAAGGAGGGAGGGAGGGAAGAAGGAACAAATGAAGGAAGGTAAGAAGAAAAGAAGGAAGGAAGGATGGAAGGAAGGGGAAGCAAGCTCTATTATTTCCACATGGCATCTGCTTATCAGCTTCCTTGTAACAGAAGGCCTTTAGCAAACCATGAGTTATGAATGCACATGGCAGCTTGAAGATGACCTTAATGGACATACATTTTTTGAAGTGCTGTGAGACTAAATATCAATATCATTTAAATAAGCAGACTGTCTAAAATGTTAGTATACTATGGCCACTCATTTTAGAGTATAGAAATGCCATTTTAAATTTTTTATACATTTGGTTAAATATTCAAACAAAAATAATTGCTTGCAATATAAAATACGTCATTCTAAAATTTCTTTCTCAATTTTATTGAATGATTTATATGGCAATAAATATAATATACACACAGCTATAACTTTAATGTTCCCCCAAGTAAGTTTTTTTTTATTTGTGAACAATTTTCTCTTAGCCTAGCCAGGAAAAGGAAGTAATTGCATTTGATATAGTTATGGGTCCATGGCTAAAACTATTAAGCTTTGAAACTCCTTTTTAATGCCAAATCCAGAACACTAAACCACAGATCTTGCCAGCAAGTAACTCTTAAAATCAGATTGGGCAGATCAACAACCTTGAATTCCCCCCTTTCCCCTTGACATTTCATCCCAATCACATCTCAGTATCCAATTAAGTGCTTTCACTTAGCATCAGACAGACTGATTATCGCCAGTCCCTGCAACTATGCTTACAGCCACCTGACAGGGCAGCATCAGTTAATCCTAAGAAGGTCCACTTCAATTTGTCATTGTCCTAAAGGTTTGATGGTCCTTGGATATAAATTCAAGACAGGATGTGTAACACAGTCCGATGGATTAGCTGTAAGCTGAGCACAGCTGGAAAAGCGGATGCATCAATATTCACCACCTCTTGGAGCGGGCTCAGTCAGTCACTCATTCTAGTACTCAGTGAGATCTTCCCCGTCTTTCTGAATCATATTACCAGCACAGCCGTCTCATTCCAAAGCTCCATGGACACTTTATATATCAGCCTGCCTTCACCTCTTCTCAGAGAATGCCATGACACCTATAGTCAGAAAGCCATTTGAGGAACAAGTCCTTCTTGACTGTGATCTTCAGCTAGATGTGTCTAAGCATTGCAGGCAGAAAGTGCTGAAATCATATGACATCACACCATAAAGGGAAGGGTTCTGAGCCTTTGCAGAGATAGCCTCCTTTATATTCCAGCAGATTTTCTGTTACAGCATTTTGCAGATATGATGACATCTGTCTGCACAACCTTCCTACCAGGGATGCCAGGGGGAACATGATTACCCAGACTTTGTACATAGACAATGGCAAATTAAGCCACCTGAGAGTGAGCAGTGCTCTATTCCTAGTCTCTAGAGAGTAGGGGGAAAAGATTTCCGTCTTTCGAGTCTCAGGAAAATTTGCCTCTTATAGAAGAAGTGAGTTGGCTTTGCTACTCGCTTATTAAAAAGCTTTTTTAGGGGGATACTTCTTTAAAAGCCAATTAACTGCTTTCATATCAGTGTGACGGATGTGAATTGGAAATGAAAGAAGGCAATTAGAAAGTGTGCACTGTGTCTTTAGTGTGAAGAAGAGATTGCGGTTATCCTGTCAGACCTAAAATTTGCTTAACTTTTACATTCTCTGGGACTAGAGCTCGATGCAGACCTTGGAATTGACAGATTAAATCAATTTGTTGTACCTGTTATTTCAAACTGGAGTCATGATATTTAAGTCTTCCTTTGGGAGGGATGTGACAGTAGACACTCAGAGATGGCTAGCACCATTTTAGGTCTCTTATGATGTTCTAGATACAGTAAATATTCCACCCAGCTTTTGTTCCTTAGACTATGCTGTTCTAACACAAATACATTTGCCAAAGTCAAAAACTATGCCATTGCTGCATATACTACCATAGTAATACAAAGGGTTTTGTGACTCAGATATCAATTATTTTATGTGATACAGTCATTCACTTTGAAGAATATATGGCCAGAGGAAGCTATAGGTAAAATTTCTGGCTCTATGTCTGATTAAATTTTTTTTACTGACAAAAGAAAAGCCCTTGCCTAAAGTAAAATTTATTTGTGCTGTTGTTATTCCAATTAAAAGCCTTCTTTGTCTAAATTTTCTGACTTTTCCTCTATGACTCAATGACACACAAAAGCTATGATGGGCACTCTATGATGAGTACTTACAAAGCAGTTATCTGCCTATTCTCCTCCTACTTATCTTCTCCCTGTATCTACTCATCGCCATCTTCAGGGCATGAGCATCCATTCACCGACCCCCTTGCATCCCATCAGCCACTACATCCTGCAGATACAACCTACAAAATAATTCTCAGCTTTATCTCCTTTTCTCTAGTACTGCTTCTTACCTTTAGTTAAGACTATGTTCACTCTGGCCTAGAGTACTGCAGTATTTTTCTACAGGATGTTCCTGACTCCAGTCCCTTTCCTTCAAAACCATAACTTTTCTAAATAAAAATCATGATCGTGTTGCCTACTTCACATCCTCCAGTATTTCCAACAGCATTACAAAATTTCTCCCAGTGGAACCACTAGGCCTTCGTTAATCAAGCTGCAGATAACTCCTGCCCTGTCTCTCCATGCCATTGAGGCATTGGCCTCTCAATTGCTTCCCCCTCCTCTAGCACAGATCCACTTCTCTGCCGACATGCAGCTCTTGCTTTGCCAAATGCCCTCAACTCTGTCCACACTCCCTCCAATCTTTGAAGGCAACTTCAAATCCCCAGTGAAGACTTCTCTACCACTAGTAATTTTATTTGCATATTTCCACTATATTAAAATTAATCAGAAGGCCGACATGAAAGCACTTGCTTATAACTCCAGCACTTTGGAGGTGAAGGCATAAAGATCAAGAATTCAAGGTAATCTCCTACTACACAGAGTTCAAGGCCAGACTGGTTACATGAGACCATATTTCAAAAAACAAGTGTATGTGTACACACTTGGGAGGCAAAGGTAAGAGGATCGCCATGAGTTCAAGGCCACTCTGAGACTACATAGTGAATTCCAAGTCAGCCTGGGTTAGAGGGAGACCCTACCTCAAAAAAACAAAAAATAAATAAAGTAAATAAAAATAAAAAAGAAAGAGACCCTGTTTAAAAATGCAAAGACAAATACTGAAAGTAATTTTAAATCACAAAATTAATAAAGTATTTGTATCTCACATAGGTAAAGCACTATCACAATTCAGTAATAACTCAAATTCCCATCAGTATGTAAATGCTATGCCCATAAGTAATATACTACAAATGTATACTTTGAAATGTACTACAACATTAATAGGGTCCAAAATAATTATTATGTATTAGTCAGGGTTCTCTAGAGGAACAGAGCCAATAGAATGAATTGTATTAAAAGGGAATTTATTGGATTATTTTATGGCAATTCAACAATAGCAGGTTGCAGGCCTGAGAGTCAAGGAAGCTGGTAGCTGTTCAGTCCACAAGGCTGCATGCCTCAGCAGTCCCAATCCAGCACTGAAGGCCTGGAGGCATCCTGGAGAGTCGCTGCTCTTCAATCCGCACTGGTCTTGGGTCCACACTGGAAAGCAGCAAGCAGCACTGGCAGCCAGGTGGGAGGAGAGGAGAACAGCTTTCTTCCCAGAGCTTCTTTTGATAAAGCCTCCCCTCTGAGAGGGGCCGCCCACTCTGCGGAAAGGGCTCACCCTGGGGGAAGGATTCCTCCTTTAGTTAATCTTTCCTGGAAGCAACCTCAGAGACCCACTTATGAGGAGTGTCT
Organism: Dipus sagitta; assembly: GCA_036346955.1. NCBI lineage: Eukaryota > Metazoa > Chordata > Mammalia > Rodentia > Dipodidae > Dipus > Dipus sagitta. The sequence goes on from CM070774.1 coordinate 55,282,736, forward strand.
GTGGATTCCTAAACAGATCAAGATGACACAAGCTTAACTATCACATATTAGGAGTGAGAAGAACAAAAAAGCTCTATAGTATATGACAGTATTTACATTACATTTCAAAAATCGCAAACAAATCTATAGTGAAAGAAATCAGAGCAGCTTTTCCTGGTTACAGCTGACTTCAGGAAGGACCAGAAGGAAAGAGGTCATAAAAATGTACCAGGAAACTTTTGGGACTGTTAGATATGTTTATTGTCTTTATTGTGATAAAGATTTCATGTATAGATAGATAAGATAGATGGATAAATAGGAATATGGATAGATAGATGATTGATAGATTGATATAGGTAGATAGATGATAGATGATAAACAGGTAGATGGTAGATAGATAGATGATAGGCAGATAGATGATAGATAGCTATGGACAGATGATAGATGACAGATACAGAGATAGTAGATAGATGATAGATAAATGATAGATGATATAGATAGAGACATGTGTCTAGACCTAATTATATGTTTTAAACATGAACACTTACTGATTGTCAGCTTCACTGCTAACTCTCAGTAGAAATAGGGTCATAAACAATTTAAAAACAGCCAGGTGTGGTGGCATATATCTTTAATCCCAGCACTTGGGAGGCAGAGTAAGATCTCTGTGATTTCAAGGCCAGCCTGAGACGACATAGTGAATTCCAGGTCATCGTAGGTTAGAGAAAAACTCTACCTCTAAAACAAAAAATAAATAAATAACAATGAATAAATAACTGCTAACCTTGATTCATATACTTTATGTAAAAATACTTGTGATAATATTAGGAGAAGTAACAATATTTCAGACAAAAGAACTCATCATGAACAGAACTAGATGAATAAGACTCCCAATAGCAAATGGAAAATAAACTCAGTAAGACCAGAAACATAAGAAATAAAGATCAATAAAAATTATAAACACACAGGTTTATTAGTTATTATTTTTTGATGTAACTCACATAATTGTTTTATAAGTAAGAAGGAGACAGATCTCTAAAAAGAAAGCCAATTTATCAAAATAATTTTAAAACCTCTGCTCATGTCACATCTGCTAACATCCTATTGGCCAAAGCAAGTCACATGGCATAGCCCAAAGGCCAAGATTAGCAAGTACACTTCACCTTACATCATACCAGAGATTAGAAAACATTCTCTGTACCATGCCAGTTAGAACAACAAATCAAAAGAGAGATTAGTTGGAAAGAAGAAGGGATTCAATGGAGGGAGGAGGGAAAGGAGGAGTGATGCTTCCATCCATAATCCTAGTATATTGTCTGTATTATGGAGGCTGTCATCAAAAGTGAAAAAAATCCAGGTGGAAAATATCTTGGGATTGCCAAGCCACATACATTTCTTCTGCATATTATTCTTCACAGCTTTTAAATTTTCTTCTTTTAAAAAAGCAAAGAGCGTTGTTAGCTGAGACCTTAAAAAACAAAAAAGTAGGACTTGTATTTAGCCCACAGGCTTGCCAACCATTTCCTTAAGCCATAATAATATTATTACAGGGGAGTTTTTAATATTTAATTTAATCTGCCATAATTCATATTAATAATGATTCAAATGCTTGCTGCTATCATCCAAAAAGTGTTCCCCAAAGTTCATGTGCTAGAAAATTTATCCCAATGCAACTATGTTGGAAGGCAGATCTTACTGGGAGGTGTTTAGCCCATTAAAACTCTGCCCTTCTGCTTTACAAAACACTTGTGAATATGGTTTTATCTCTCTCACTCTTCTGTCACCTGTGACATTTGCCCCTCTCACCCTTCTCTTCTGCCGTGTGAGGACACAATAAAGAAGGCTGTCACTAGATAACAGAGTCTGGCACCTTGATCTTGCTCTTCTCAGCCTCCACAACTTTGAAAAATAAATTTCGTCTCTTCACAAATTACCCAGCATGTGTATAAACAGACTGAAACATCTACCATGAGTAAGACCCTTAAAGGTTTGCCCCAAGTACAGCATCATACTGAAGTCCTAACCTACATCACTTCCAAATGCAGCCACTCTTGATGCATAGGCCCCCTTTCAAACACAGTGAGAATGACTGGCACCTCAGAATCACTGGTTCCTAGAAAATGTAAAGTAATATCAGGCAAAGGTTAAGACCCTGACTCTGGTCCACAGAAGTGGATGGGGCCCTCTCATCAGATGATCCTAGATGCAGGTCATCCCCATGGGGATTATGGGTCATGCATTGTGGGCAGTTTTTTATTTTTTACACTTTAATATATTTATTTATTTATTTATTTAAGAAAGAGAGTGTGTATTCCAGGGCCTCTTACTACTGCAAATGGACTCCAGTTATATGTGCAATGCTGTGCATCTGGTTATACAGGGGTACTGGGGAATCAATCCTGGACCTCAGACTTTGCAAGCCAATGCCTTTAACCACTGAGTCATGTCCCCAGCCTCCCAAGCATATTTTTTTTTAATTTATACTGTTCCATTTGTCAAAACAAGTAACATCGTCAAGTCCTATTCACTCAGCAGAGAGGTGCATGACTGCGCTGCCACCGTTAGCCACAGTAAGCATGTATCACACAGCACTACTACAAAAGAATGAAGCATGCGGCCATTAGATCTGCCAAAAGGGCTCTAGCTTACAATATAGTGTACAAAATTGAGTACATATTAGCACTGTTGTAAAGGGTAGGTTGGATGCCAAACACCAGGGTCCACCAAATATAAACACAAAGATTGTCATTTACAACAATAACTATTCAGTTTTAACAAATATCTAAAAACAGTATGAAAGTTAAAGTGATTGCAATAGTTAAAATCTGTTAAGTAAAAATTACCCTAACAGTTATAAGGAAGAAGCACTTAATGATAATAAGGCATAACACATATATATAAAGCTAATTTATGCACAAATGGATTTTAGTTGATTCAAGGTTCATTATGAAGTGACATTGTAATAAGCCTTCCAAAAACCTAATGGAGTCAGGGTGCATTGAAAAACAGAATAGCTAACTCAGGAGATATTATCACTATTCTTTTAACTATTCAAACCACATATTGTAAAGTATGTTCAATTCTGAGAACAATTTTTTTGCTTTAAAAGATTATTTACCTGAGAGAGGGAGGAAGAGAGTGACAGAGAGAGAAACAGAGAGAGTGAGTATCAGTGTGCCAGGGCCTTTTGGCACTGCAAACAAACTCCTGACAGATGTGCTTTGTGCATCTGATTTTACACGGGTATTGGGGAATTGAACCGAGGCCACCAGGCTTTGCAAGCAAGCACCTTTAACCACTGAGCCATTTCTCCAGCCCTTAATTTCATTCTTTATGATTATTATCTTATTGGTTTTATTATATTTCATTTCCTCACATATTATATATATAATTATAACATTACATGTGTGTATATATAGTTATAACAGGTTATACTCTTTTACCCCTCACCTATATTCCTATTACCTACGGCCCTCCACAGTGGGGATATGCTATTCACTGTGGGGTCATGAAGGCCTCAGTCAGACCCTGACTGTCCCATGCCTAAGGCTATTCCTACCCACTCTGTGGCTCTTACAATCTTTCCATCCCCCCTTCCACAATGTTCACTGAGCCATGGCAGGCCTGTTGGCAGTCTGATTTAGTGTTGAGTTTTCTGTAGCCTCTAGATTTTTGCTTTGCTGGATTTTGATTGATCACTCTGGAGCTGGTGGTCAGACTAGCAGTGACAGTGGTATTCACATTGTCACTTCCTCTGCAATTTCTCCAGGGCTCCAGAAAATGTGGTAGAGGTGACATGCTTGGTGGTGGGCAATCAGCTATCAGCTATCTCTTTGTGGTATCAGTAGACTTTGGTTCTCCTCCATTTTCTCTGCCTTCTGTAAAACAAAACAGATTCTCCAAACAAGAGTGAGAGCAGCTTCAGTTAAAGGGGATAGCAAAATTATTTGAGAGACTTTTCAGTGTGCAAGCCCACTCTTTTTCTCCAGAGAGCTGTGAGGGCTTCTCTCTGAAGTCTGCATTCCCTCACTATGGAGTTCTGACTTGATTTCCAGTACCAGATATGAGCTCAGCCATTTTTTCAGCTATACCACTCCTGGGCATATACCCTGAACACTCTACTCTTTACCATGGAAATGCTTGCTCAGCCATGTCTGTTGATGCTCTATTCATAATAGCTAGGTGATATGTCCACAATATTCATAAACTTCCCTAAGGAGTGTGTCACTCAAAATTTTAATTGCTCCCCAATAACTGACTGCTGCTCCTACAATGCATAACTCACAACCCCATGGGTATACCAGCAACCCCACTGAGGAGGGCCCCCAGCAGAGCAGAGGCAGGGAGGAGAGCAGAGATGGTACCAACACATGATGTGTCCATACTAAGTATAGTCTTAATAAAGAAAAAAGTTAGGAAGAAAAAAAGTTTAAGAGCCGAAATACATAATAAATAACTTCTAATGATTTTACCTTACTTCTACATCTTTAATCAACATTTCCCTTTTCCCTAGTATGAAGGAATGCAAAGATGGAATCCTGAACTTTGGGAATTGTTCCCAGGTCTGTGATCTTCTGATAGGTAAAAGGCACAGGCAATGAAGAAACTGAATTTAATTAATTATGTTACAGTAAGAGGATACAAACTTCCTGGAAATCAATCTGTCACTTTTCTGAAGTATTAATAAAAACTGTTTTTTAATTCCTGATTAATATAGCTCAGCAAATATCAGCACATATTGAGGAAGAAACTGAGCAAATGAAAATTACATAGAGAGAACCATTTTTCATATTTTTTATCCCTAACTTTTTTTTAACACAAAGCCACTGCCAACAAAGTGCCTAAGATAAAGAATTGGTACAGACCTTCCCTTCTGTAGGTTTCTTAAACCAGGGCCATATAAATCAAACAGGATTACTTTATCTGCAGCTAAGAATTCTGTAGAGACATATTGAACCTATAAGAGATGGCAGAACCTGGCCAAGTCCTGTCTTTGAAGTAATAAATTTTACTACCATTCTCACTCTGCTTTTAGAGTTTTCTCTATTTTTATTTTAGGGCAAGCCATGTGGATTTGTCTATAATATTGGAAGGCTTTTTGTTTTATAAGTATACAAAGTTTGCTGCCTAGAATAAGCATGACTGTTCTTGAGTTTGGCAGTTGTACACATGAGAAAAGTAATAAGAAGTCAACAGGCAGGCTATATAATTCAAAATAAAGCAGGAAAGCACTTAATAATCTGGCATCCAACTTTCTAATGATAACTACCACTTCATAAGAATTTGATTTCAGGCATGATAAATTTAGATAGATAAATGTCAGGTAAAATACACTATAGAAAATAGATAGATAGATAGATAGATAGATAGATAGATAGATGATTGATAGATAGGTGATAGAGAGAGAGAGAGATGTCATAGATGGAGAGATTCATAGATTATTATTAAACTAAATTATCTGAGCCAGACCCCAATTTTCTCTGGCTTCAAAGTTTATCCTTAACCACACAATGTGATAACATGCTACATGATATAAACTCAGTTATAAAAAGCAGAGGATCTCAACCTTATATTGGAAATACTTGAGTCACAAAAGAAAATATAGGAAAGTAGCCATAGTATCTAACTTGACCTAAAAAGGCTTTAACATTGCCATAAGTCAAGGGTACCCATGCTTTGCAAATGAGCTCAGAGTTGAAGGTTTTTGACACACACACACACACAGAGAGAGAGAGAGAGAGAGAGAGAGAGACATAAATCCAGTGCTTTGTGGAAGGCACAAACATTTACCTTCAAAGGCAAGTAGTCAGTTTCTACCAAAAGAATGGGCTCGAGTTTTGTGAAAGCCACCTACCACCCAAATACTGTGACAATGCGAAGAACCTGGCCTGAAAGAATGACCATCTTACTTTACCTGGTAAAGAAATTAGCTATTAAAGCAGTGCAGTTTAGCAGAATAATTCAGAGAAGTTGGTCAAAGGTAAGAGTGAGACTTCAAGGACTTGGACCCAGCAGTACAGTGTGAATGTTAACCCATACCTTCCAGAAGACATTTCCTGTGAAGAAGGCAGGGAGTGGCAGATAGGAAAATACTTCTGTACACATATGAGTGACAATATCTCAATTTTAAGCCAGATGGACTGATCAGACTCGATCAGAATAAAAATAGATTCGTCATGTAAGAAGAAGCCTAGCTTTAGTTAGAACTAGATCCAGATCAAAAATCACTGGATGTATGCCCACAGAAGTGCAGTGGTGGCACACAGCCATGGTGGGGAACCAACTGCTCTCAGTTCGGCTAACTGATCCCCTCACTGGTATGGGACCCATAGCTGGAGCTGGGAAACAAGTCAGAACCATATCCAAACATAAGCCCACTCTCCAATATCAAGCTACCATCAATTGTGGGCTACAAGAGGGCCTACACCTATTAAATTCTCTATTAAAAAAAAAAAAAAGGCTATCTCATTTGTCCTGGTGCTAACTTACTCTACGTTGGAGAATCTGCTTCTCTTTTTCAGATAGATGTAGATCCTAAGGAGAGAGCCACCCCATCATACCTCAAAAGGGCCCTGGCTGAAACTAAGAAAAATTGGAGAAACAAGCAAGGGGGCTGTTTTCCTGATGAACCGGATACCAGCACAAGGGGGAAGGAGATCAGCACAGAGAAAAATCAACTCCTACCAAATCAGAGAGCCAGAGCCTCAGAGCCCCCCAACACCTCATCACTGAAGCAGACCCAACATGGCTCAGGGAAATTTTGCGGAAGAGGGGGCGGAAAGAATGTCAGAGCCACATGTTGGGTCATGATATGCAGAGACATTTAGCTTACCCATAACTGTGGGCTAACTCCACAATGCATAACCCGTATACCTCAACAAGGAGGGGCCAAGGGAAGGGGGTAGGTCACGGATGAGCCTAATAATGGTACCAAACTGAGTGTAAAAAAAAAAATAAAACAAAAAATAAAAATGAAAAAAAAAATCACTGGATGTGATGGTTACCACTGTCAATTTGGAAGGATCTAGAATGACCTAGGAGACAAACATATGGCCATGCCTTTAAGGGATTTTCTAGATTGAGTTAAATGAGGTGGGAGGACCTACCCTATGTGGGTGGCACCAGCACAGGCTGGCGTCCTAGAGCAAGCAAGTAAAGCGGCAGTAGTCATGGCAGTCTGCTTCCTGCTGTGGAGATGTGACCAGCTGCTTCAGACTCCTGTTGCCATTCCCTCTTCCTTGCCAGGACAGCCTGGGGCCTTGAACTGGGAGCCAGAATAAACCCTTCCACCCTCCAGTTGCTTTCATCAGGTATCTGTCACAGCAATGGGAAAAGTAAGGAAAGCCTAGTTCTCTGAGCTTAATGATGCTTGCCTGGGCCGCTTCTGCATGGAGAAGGAAGCTGCCAGAAGCTGCCGGCTCTCAAGCTCCTCAAAAAGAAAGCTTAGATCCTCACTGCTTTGACACAAGACAGAGTTTGATCTGCTTTGATTCTGTGACCATCCCTGAGCCTATTACCGTCACTTCCCGGAGCAAGCTGGCTCTGCCTCCCTGGTACATCCTCCCTCCAGCCCTGTGTTAGAAAGAATGAGGGTTTGAAACAGAGCCCACTCAAATACAGAGACAGAGAATAGGTGAGAAGGATAGTACCCTATCTGAAGAAGTGCTGGGCAAAAAAATAAATAAATAAAAATAGAAACAGTGCATCAAAGAGAACATCATTCCTTTTCAAGTACAGCCTGGAGCAATGGTATACATGCGAGGTGACAGGGTGGACAGCCATGCTTCCAGCAGCTGAATAGTTGTTGAATATCTACTACCATCTTTCATTGATTCTAAGAATCATTTTTCACATGTTAACAACCTAGCTATCAGAACATTTCCTACAATGAATAGCATTCTGCAATCGCTGTCAGCCAGGGGGCAGCTTTGATACCGTTTTCAAAGTCTGCACAGAAGTCAGCCACTCTTCTTCATATTTTCATCTCTTCAATTGAGTTATGTGCACAGTTAATACTATACTTACAGAACTTAATTATTGTTTAAAATGTTTTATAGATATTTGATGCTGTTTAAAATAACATGTTTGAAATATCAAAGCTTAAAAAGAATATGGTGCATCACTGAAATGAGTTGTTACAATATGTACAGAAAAAGAACCTATCTTTATATGGCATACATTTAATGGTAATGAAGCTGAGATTGTGGATGGGGAAAGAATTATAGTTCTTTATGTTTTTGTTCTGTAACATTAAGTCCATTTTAATACCTGAGAAAGTGTGGTATCCACATGTAGATGAAGCCATATTACATGCTTACTGAAGTAGGTGACAATTATTACCCCTCACCTGCTAAGAAATGTCCCTAAAGACACTTACACTAGATAAAAAATAACTGTCTGAATAAATCTGTCAGTAAACATCACAGGCATGAGAATGCAGCTCAGTAGTAATGCTTAGCATGCATGAGGCCTGGAGTTCAAACCCCAGCATCATGTAATGACATGAAAATCAAATACAACTACATGCATTAAAACAATATATTTGGGGGCTGGAGAGATGGCTTAGCAGTTAACGTGCTTTCCTGTGAAGCCTAAAAACCCAGGTTCGATTCTCCAGGTCCCACGTAAGCCAGATGCACATGGTGGCACATGTGTCTGGAGTTCATTTGCAGTGACTAGAGGCCCTAGTGTGCCCATTCTCACACACTCTCCCTCCTCTCCCCCTCCCTTTCTCTGTCTCAAATAAATAAATAAATAAAAATCAGAAAAAAATTAAATAATATATTTGAGGGCTAGAGTGATGACTTACTGGTTAAGGCATTGGCCTGTAAAGGCTAAGGACCCAGGTTTGATTCTCCAATACCCATGTAAGCCAGATGCACAAGGTGGCACGTGTGTCTGGAGATCATCTGCAGCAGCTGAAGGCCCTGGCATGCCCATTTTCTCTCTCTCTCTCTCTCTCTCTCCCTTTGCTCTCTCAAATAAATAAATAAATACTTAAAATATTTAAATAATAGTATATTTGGGACTGGGAAGATGTTTCAGTCAGTAAAAATGCTTGCCACACAATTGTAAAGACCCCAGTTTGGATCCCCAGCAACCAAATAAATGCTGACTCTGGTGGTGTCTGCCTATGATCCCAGTGCTCAGGAGGCCAAGGCAGCTGGGTCCCCATCAGGGCAAGCTGACTAGCTAAAGGCCAGCCAAATCAATGGGTTCTAGACTTTTTCAATAAATAAGGCAGGGAGCTATAGAAGGAGAAGCCTGACATCGACCTCTAGCCTACACACACATGTATAATCACCCACATAGATATGAGCACACACACACATATAAGTATGCATGCACACACATGTACACCAAACACACTTACATATGCAAAAATAACATATTTATTATATTGTTTTGTTATATAGTTTACATTTATTATTATTATTCTGCTTTTAAAGTAATAATAAGTCTCTTAAATAAGTGTTATGTTATTCCTAAAATAGTATTTCATTTTAAAATCAATATTTATACCCCAATCTAAATTTAAAATCAAATTTGATGAAATAAGATATTGACAACCACTGTAATAGGTTAAAAAAATGCAAAGAGAAAGAATGCATGGTCCTTACATTTGAAGTGCTAATTTTCTAATCAGCTTCTAAAAGCACAGCCTTCAGGGCTAGGGAGATGATTCAGCAGCAAAAAACTCATTCTGTTTAAGCATGGAGGCCTGAAATCACCTGAGACCACCTTAGTTCAAGGCCCCAGAGCCCACATTTAATAAAACAACAACAACAAATACACATCTGTAGCCCCAATCTGAAAAGGATGGAGACCAGAGAATAATTGGGGCTTACTGAAAAAAGAACAAATAATAACGAGGTAACACAAAGAAGTACATGGATGAACAATAGAGAAGAACACTCAAAGTTCTCCACATGCACACACAGCCAGTGTGCTCACACATGCACACACACACATACACACACACACACACACACACACATGCAAAGAAAGCACAATCTTCACTAAGCCAGAGACTTTACCTAAAATATCACATACCTTTTCAAAATCCAGCTACCAACTTGTAGAGTGGTGCAGGTTCCTCCTGGCAGGTCTTCTTGCCACTGCCCTTTCTCCCCCACTTCTAACCATGATGCACCCCAATCTGAAGTACTCATAATTTAGATCATGACCCTTACATCACAAATTATGAAGTGGCTTCTGCATGTCACAGAGAAAGCAGCCATGGTTCTTGCAATGGTTTTCAAGACCTCTAGACACATCTGTCTTACAACTGCTTTTTAGTTCCTTCACTCCTGGCTAGCCTCCTTGCTACACATCAGCCATACCAAAAATGCATTCCTCGGGGCTTTTCTCCCTCTGTTGCTGAATTCTCTTCTGTGAGATAACTGCTGGGCCAGTCTTATTCCTTGCAGTCATAGCTCTAAGCTGATCTTGCCAATAAGACCTGCCCTACTCATGCCAATCATATTGCAACTGGCCCTTTCCTCTCCACTCCACAGCCTCCCTTACCCTGATCTAGTTTTTCTTTCTGCTCCAGCGTTTATCTTGTTCTAACATGCTGAATAATTTATCTACTAAGTTCATCAGCTGGCTTCCCCTCTCCCATGAATCCAAGCTCCATCTTTCTTTTCCCCTGCTATATATTTCAGCACCTACATCATCAATGGGCTTATGAGCAGAAGTTCCAAAAACGTTTGCTAAATGGAGAAAGTAATAGTTTTTACTAATCAAATATGTATAGTCAACTTAAGCCCATGTCTTGAAAACCACTTGGGATAGGCAGAGAGGAACAACCTAAAAATAATGTGAAGTCAGAAGCATATGTCTTGAAACAATGCCCAGAAGAAATTTTCTTGCAGAACCTATAATACTAAGACTTCAGAAAAAAAAAAAAAAGAGAAAAGATGAGACATGTAAGAAACAAGAAAGAAAGAAGAAAAAGAAAGGAAGGAAGGAAGGAGGGAAGAAAGAAAGAAATGAAATGAAATGAATTTCCACTTGAAATGATAAGCAAGTCCTTGGGATAGGTGGTCCAAGGGCTGGCATTTATGCCTCCAGGCTGCACTCATCTGACTGGACATCAACAAGCACTTCTAAAATAGAACATTCTGGGAAAATATCATATTCTCCCTTCTGCCTCCTCCCACACATGCACACCATGGGCTATAAGGAATGTCCCTAAGAAATTCTCATTGTTGAATTCTCAGTGGGTAAAGCACTTGCCATACAAGCAACAAAGCCCGAGTTTGGATCTCCAGCACCTATGTAATGCTAGGTGTAGTGGTGCACATCTGTAATTCCCGCACTGGGGAGGCTGACAAGGGGATCCCTAGGGCTCACTGGCTTGCTAGTCTAGCTGGAATGTACACTCTAGGTTCAGAGAGAGACCCCATCTCAAAGAATAATGTGGAGAAAAATTGAGGACACCAGAGGTCAACAGCTGGACATAGACACACACATACTCATACCTGAATATGCACTGTCATACACACCTGTGAACATGTTTAAACACAAGTATTTCTCTCTCTCTCTCACACACACACACACACACACACACACACAGAGAGAGAGAGAGAGAGAGAGAGAGAGAATTCTACTGTCCACAAGAGAACCCAAATCTTGTACCTCAGTTATGTCAAAATAAAGTCTAAGTTTACTCGGCCAGAACAAGCAAGCCAGTAGCAATCAAATCATATATCTGTTCTCTATTTCTCCGTCCTTACTCCCTTATTCTCTGTGTGCTGCCAAGGGGTAAAAGAGACAGTAATAAATCTACTTGGTCAACCTTAAACTTTTTATTTTCTATGTGATCCTTATCTGTCTTAAGGGTAAAAGTTTTCTAAGGAAATAAAAGTTTTTGAAATAATATTTAAAATCCAGTAAAAGTACATGTCACAGACAGCTGACTGCTTTCAAGATCAAAGTGTTCACCTCCAGAGCCTTGCATTCTCTTCTCAAGTCACCTCATCTCCCACCTTTCTCTACCCTTGCTCAAGTCCTCCACCCCAGGGTTTTGCCGAACACATCTACCTGCCCTATTGCCACCTGGCTTTCAATGCATCCCTCCAATACCAACTACCTAAAAAGACTGCAAAATGTGGCTTGTTTGTTTTTTTCCCCCTCTGGCATACCCCTGTCCTCTTTCCTTTTCCAAAGCATTCTATGTCCATTTGTCATGCCTCTAACATACTTGACTCTCTTCCTCATGGGCACATCCATGAAGTGTACAGTGCATGACTGCCCTGAACCAGAGGCTGCAGCAGCCAGAACCATAAAGGAGACCCTCTTGGCAATGCATAAGAAAGATGGCTCCAGTAAAATAGAAATAAAAGAATCTGCAGTATTCATAAGGCCATCAACATCTATGCTGCACTGATGTCCTTTCACATGGAAAACCTAACAGATGTTTTTCAAAACTTAAATGTGCAATTATATCATGATAATTATTTTTTATCTATCATAGTAGCCGCTGGAGAGAAAAGATCGCTGTTTTTAACCCAAAGTTATTCAACTGATCATTTTTCTTCAAGAAGTTTGGTGAAAGGAGTGGATTGTTTATATGCAGAAGAGATTCTGCAGAAGAGGAATAGAAGCAGGAATGTAGGAGAGTTATCAACACTGTGTCAGTTCTTCCAGGTAAGACATCTTAATAGGGAAGGAAGAATACCTTTCAGGGGTAAAAGAATAACTTAGCAGATAGCCTCATAATTTAGCACCCAATCATGGTCAACTGGGAGAGTAAAAGAACCACCATTAACAAGTAGAGCATGCTTCAGATATTAACAAGCTATAAGAGACCAACAAGGAGCTTATCTCTCCCTACCCTACCCCCACCTGCATGAAAAACGTCAAAAAGTCAGCAAATGTTAAGTCTCAGGGGCATAACAGGAGAAAGAGCACTGGAAAGTAGTTCTACAGCAGGGATATGCAGCTTAGAATAAATTCCCTGACAAAACCGCCTGTTGAAAGAACCATTCAGCATTCCACCATCTCTGAAAGGCTCAGCAGAAAAAAGAAAGTACTTACAAATCTTCTGTTAACAATCCATTCACCATGGAATCAAAAGTACACTAGAAGCTGCTAGGTCCTTCTTCTATCAGTCACTGTCCACCTGCATTGCTGGCATCAAACATGAAGATCAACAATAACCTGCGACTTGGAGAGACCTGAGGCCCTACTGGAGCTTCTTCCCAGCCATCCTGGCAGGTGTAACAACTGAGGAAGAAAGGAAGGAGTGAGACCCTATTATCTATCATAGCCAATGAAGAAAAGAATCACAGAGATGTGAAATTTTTACAGGAACGGACTTCAAGATAATCTAACCCAGGTTCTAAACTTATTTGAAATGGCACAATTGAACAAGATAAATAGTCCATTGCATATTAACATATGAGAAAAGTCATGTTTTAATTCAACTACTTCATTAAATAAACTTGTACTGACTACTCCCAGCACCTCAGATACTAGGAAAAGACCTAAGGAGTAAAACCAGAAACAAAATATAATCCTGTCAGGCTAGAAATGGCTTAGCAGTTAAGGAGTTTGCCTGCAAAGACTAAGAACTCGTGTTGGAATCTCTAGGTCCCACATAAGCCAGAAGCTGTGACACAAGCACACAATGTTGCACATGTGCACAAGAGGGCTCACGCATCTGGAGTTCGAGAGCAGTGGCAGGAGGCCCTGGCACACCAATTCTCTCTCTCTCTCTCTCTCTCTCTCTCTCTAAAAAAAATCACCAGTCTGTTGGGCTCACCTCAAATATATTATCCTGTCCCTGTGGATCCTTACATCTATGGTTTAAATGTGTGACCATGTTTGAACATCAGATCCCTAACAGGTGGCACTGTTTAGGGAGATTATGTGACTGGCTGGTAGAAGTTGGTTAACGAAGGGCAACCTGTGAAGGTTATAACTGCTTATCCTCTCATTGATCCCAGGATTTGAGGAGCTACTACCTGCTGCTTACAGATCCAAGCCTCGTCAGCCTGCATGCCTTCCAGTCACTATGGACTGTGTCTGCTGAAACCACGAGCCAAAATTATGGAGTTCAAAATAGACATTTCTATATGTTCTAGAATCCTGAAGAATAAAAGTTTAACTTAGTTACATTCAGATATTTCTCTTCTGCAAGTAAGCCTCAAAAAAAAAAAAAATCACAAAAGTGAATCTTTACCATTTGTTCATGAGAGTATCTCATGTAGAAAGATGATGTTTATGTGAAATTTCTCCAATCAGATCTTTCTAATCTATTCATCCTTTATAGAAGTTATTATATAACATAAAAGATTCTAAACATTTTGTTGGGTTTTTTTTTTCTTTAAAAAAAAGGGGGGAGATTTGGGATCTAAATGAAACCAGGATACATAAAAGATCTTTTTGAAACAAGGACTTTCAATGTTGCTCAGGCAAGCCTCAAACTCATAATCCTCCTGCCTGAGCTGCCCAAGTAACTGATAGTCCAGGTGTATGATTTGAGCATAATCCCCACAAAACTGAAGCTTGAATCTGGCGTACATACTATAAAATGACATACCACATCAATAAAGAAATCAGAGCTTAACACTATAAAAAGTTTTGTTGCTAAGGACCATGCCTACAATGTGAAAATTTGTTGTAAAAGGTTTTTTTTTCTAATTTCACTTCTACAATAGTGCTACATTCAAATTTTAATCAACAGTTTCATTACACTTCCATATTCATATAAAATATGGTTTCTCCATGAATACTCACAAACATAAATGAACCAGGTATGGTGGCACACGCCTTTAATCCCAGCACTAGAGAGGCAAAGGTAAGAGGATCACCATGAGTTCAAGGCCTCCCTGCGTGAATTACAGGTCAGCCTGAGCTAGAGTGAGACCCTACCTCAAAAAAACAAAAAAACAAAACAAAAAAAAACCCCACATAAATGGCTTTTGATGTGTATGATAGTAGCTCAAAACATAAAAGTGCCATGAAAAGGAATAAAAGAAATGAGCCTTCAATATTACACTTTAGTCTTCAATTACAATACTAAATAAGCATGATTTTCACAGCTTTGGATATTTTCTGCCTACATTGAGCTTAATGGTTTGCAGCATATGAAGGATAACTTAAATGAAGATGAGGTGAGGGAAAATATATTCGGAAACCATCACACCATTCCTGGTTAGTGTGATTTCTTCATTCGAAAAAAAAACAAAAGGCATTCAAATGCAATCCAATGCTGAAAATGCCTGAATTTCCTCTGTTTTATAGGAATGATAATGCTTTAAAAAGAAAAAGTGGGGCCTGGAGAGATGGTTCAGTAGTTAAGGTGTTTGCCTGCGAAGCCTAAGGATCTAAGTTTGATTCCCCAGTACCCACTTAAAGCCAGATGCTTTAAGTGAGGCCCTGGAGTGCCCTTTCTCTATCTGCCTCTTTCCCTCGTTCGTTCTCTCTCTCTCTCTCTCTCTCTCTCTGTCAAAAAGATAAATAAAAGAAAAGAAAAAGAGAAACTTTATGGAAACATGTTATAAGATGTAACTACTAAGTTTGTATAGTATAATTAACTACAAATGCAAATGTCAGTGGCTATTGGTGGCAAGTCCTATACAAGTTGGTGTCTGACAGATTATAAATGGTGAGAATAAAATCTAAAGTAATAATTCCAGGTGTGGTGGCACTTGTGTTTAATCCCAGCACTTGGGAGGCAGTGGTAGGAGGATCACTCTGAGTCTGATACCAGCCTGATACTACATCGTAAATTTCACGTCAGCTTGGGCTAGAGTAAGACCCTACCTTGAAAGACCAAAATTAAAATCTAAAACAATAAAGTCATAAAATCATTTTTTACTTTCACTTCAGAATCATATACTTAAAAGTTACCATCCTGCTTTACAATGCTAAAACAGATTTACCTTGACTCAGAACTACCCTCATGGAAAACCATGCGATTCTGTCGTGGAATCAAGTGTGCCACATCTTTTTAAAATTCTCTTGGTGTTTTCAACCATGGACTTTTATGTCATACACACATGGGCAAGATCTGACTTTGTGCACATTAATCCCAATTTCTAAACCCCAGTTTCCTTACTGTATAGGGTTTAAGGATAAAATGAAACATTGTGTTAAGTTTGTAATTATTGTTTATTAACAGCGCTTTATCCAGCATCACTGAGGTGGACAGAATAATGTGTCCCCCACATCTCCTCAAAATAACCATTTCTTTTTTATTATTATTTGAAAGAGGGAGAGAGAGAGAGAGAGAATGGGCACATCAGAGCCTCCAGCCACTGTAAACCAACTCCAGATGCATGCACCACCTTGTGCATCTGGCTAACATGGGTTCTGGGGAATCGAACCTGGGTTCTGTGGCTTTTCAGGCAAGCACCTTAACCACTAAGTCATACCTCCAGCCCAAAATGCCCATTTCTTAATCGCAGAACCAAAGAATGTATTACCATAAGTGGCAAAGGAATTGACAAATGAGAATGCATGAAATTTAAGAGCTCATAGCTCACAGCTAAAGAAACAACCACCAGAGTGAGGAGACAGTCTACAGAACAGGGAAAACCTTTCACCACGTACACATCACATGGGGATTTATATTTATGATATGGGGCTGGAGAGATGCCTTAGCGGAAAAGCACTTGCCTGTGAAGCCTAAGGACCCCGGTTCAAGGCTCAATTCCCCAGGACCCACATTAGCCAGATGCACAAGGGGGCGCACGCGTCTGGAGTTCGTTTGCAGTGGCTGGAAGCCCTGGCGCGCCCATCCTTTCTCTTGCTCTCTATCTGCCTCTTTCTCTCTCTCTGTCACTCTCAAATAAATAAATAAAAATCTTTAAAAAATATTTATGATATATAAAGAACTGCACAAATCAAATGCCAGCTGTCAGAAGAAATACAAATGGTCAATAAATACTAGAAAAAGAGTTCAACATCCCTAGCAATTAGGGAAATGTGAGTTAAAACTTCTTTGAGATTCTATCTCGCCTCTGTCAAAATAGTTATCATCACAAAAAGGAATGACAACAAATACTGGTAAAAATAAATAACAACAAATACTGGTAAGGGTAGGGGTGAAATTCACACTTCTTCACTTACACAGCTACTGGGGAAGTAAGCGGAGGTTCCTCACAAAAACTAAAATGGGGCTGGAGAAATGGCTTAGTGGTTAAGGTGCTTGCCTACAAAGCCAAAGGACCCAGATCTGATTCCCCAGGACCCACGTAAGCCACATGCACAAGGGGGCACACACATCTGGAGTTTGTTTGCAGCAGCTGGAGGCCCTGGTTCTCTCTCTCTCTCTCTCTCTCGATCTCTCTCTCTCTCTCTCTCTCTCTCCCTCAAATTAACAAAGAAAAATTTTAAAAATCTAAAATGACCCACCATATGAGTGAGCTATACCACTCCTGGGAATGTACCTAAAGGACTCCAAGTCAATATTGCACGGAGATATTTGAACCGCAATGGTTACTGCGTTATTTACAATAGCTTAATTATGCATCCAACCTAACTGTCTATCAACAGATTACTCAATAAAGAAAATGTGGTATATATGCCCAATGGAAACTTACCTAGCTGTTTTAAAAAAAAATAACATCTTTAAAAAAATGGGTGCAAATAGAAACCATTATGTTAAGTAAGATAAGCCAGGAACAAAAATACTTTTGTACTACATGTTTTCTCTTATATGCAGAACCTAGATTTAATAGTATATACGTGAATGGAACCAACACATAATTTGTCCATACAACAAAGTTTTAAATGAAAATTTCAAAAAATGTGTGTGTGTGTGTGTGTGTGTGTGTGTGTGTCACAAAGTAGAAAGGAATCATAAGCAGACCTTAGAGGAGATAGTTATCTTAAGGGAGGTAGGAAAGAGAGGGTAAAGAATACATGTGATAAGAAAAACATAGGTGGGAACTAACAGAGAGGAATAGAGAGAACCAGCTAGAGGTGGAAGGGTAGGGGGAGGGCAACTAATAAGAAAAAGTATAGGGATGAAGAGATGGGTTAGTGGTTAAGGCACTTGCCTGTGAAGCCTAAGGACCCATGTTCTACTCTCCAGATCCCACGTAAGCCAGACCACAAGGTGGTGCAAGGGCTCAAGGTCGTACATGTGCACAAGATGGCAAATGCATCTGGAGTCTGATTGCAATGGCTAGAGGCCATGGTGCTCTAATTCTAATTCTCTTCTCTTCTCTTCTCTTCTCTTCTCTCTCTCTCTCTCTCATAAAAAAGAACAAATTAGAATGACACATGTGAATCAAAGTCCATGATGAAACCCATGACTTTGTATACCTATGGGTGGTGCTGCCCACAATCACAGCAGGTCCCCCGTCAGTCTGGAATCAACCTCCATGGCAGATCCAGAACTATTTATGCTTTCAGTATCTTTCAGTACAGTCAAATTGGGAGCCATGATGAACCATCACAAGTACCTAATGACGTTTAGACTACAGTCATGAAGTAGAGCCACTAGGAAAGTTTTATCCAAAGGGTTATCCACCTGGCAATCACTAACTCCATTTCTCCTTTGCCCATGTGAAATGAAGCAGCAATTTTATGACTATGAGAAGCAGAACCAATGAAGAAATCAAAAAAAAAAAAATCCAAAGACAGAAGTGAATACTGAAGCTATAAAGAAATTAAGATGGCATAGTAGTGGCATGGACTGTATACTATGAATACTCTTTTAGATAAAGGGAAAACAAATATTTAGCTTAATAAGTTAACCAAAAACAATTCCTGGGTGTGGTGGCACACAACTTTAATCCCAGCACTTGGGAGGCAGAGGGAGGAGTATCACTGAGTTTGAGTCCAGCCTGAGAGTACATATTGAATTCCAGGTCAGCCTGGGGTAGAGCAAGACACTACCTCAAACTCAAAAAAGCAGATTACAAAAACAATTCCTGATACCGAACCTACTGTCCATTTTTCTAATCATGTCAGTAAAATTTCTGTAAAAAAAAAAAATCAGAGTTTAGGTGTTCAATAAAGTTCTTGCTGTACGGTATGAGTACCTGAGTTCAGATGCTCAGAATCCACATAAAATGCTGGGTGTGGTGGAGCATGGTCTATAATCCAAGAACTATGGAGGCAGAGACAGGCAGATTCCTAGGGCTTACTAGCTAGCTGGTCTTGCAAATTAGTGAGCTCTGGGTTCAGTAAGAGACCCTGGATCAAAATATAATGTAAACAGCTATGCATAATAGCTCATGCCTTTAATTCCGACTCTCAGGAGGCTGAGTTCAAGACCACTCAGAATTACAGAATGAGTACCATGTCATGCTATATAGAACCAGATTTCCATCCATAGCAGTGTTTTAGAATAAAATCTATTTTTATCTTGAAAATTCAGTATCTACTCTAAAATATTACACTGGGCATGTTGGTGGCACAAGTTAGTAAATTTCATCACTCAGGACTAGGAGTTTGAGACTAGCCTGGGCTATATATATAGTGAGACTCTGCCTCAAAGACAAGAAATAAAAACAGTTGAAATTAGTTAGTAGTGAGACCTGGAGAATAAGCAGAAGCAAGGAAAATGTAGCACCTTGAGAATAGGCTTGCCGGGTTTGGTGACACACAGCTTTAATCCCAGCACTCGGGAGGCAGAGGTAGGAGGATTGCCATGAGTTTGAGGCCACCTTGAGACTACATAGTGAATTCCAGGTCAGCCTGGGCTAGAGTGAGACCCTACCTCAAGAAAAAAAAAGAAGAAGAAGAAGAAGAAAGAAAGGAGGGAGGGAAAGAGGGAGGGAGGGAGGGAGGGAAGGAAGGAAGAAAGAAAGAAGGAAAGAAAAGAATAGGCTTAAGGCTGCTAAATCCTACAATTCAGTTCCATGTAAGCTTTCCTCCCAAAGTTTCACCTTGTTAATACCAAAGACCTATGCTAAGAAGCAGCAGTTCCCCCACCCAATATCTCCCCTCCCACAGGTACACTGTAGGATAAGGTCTCTTAATGTTCTGTTTTGAGGGGTTTGGGTAGATATCGCCGTAAGTTTAACTAGTGTTTGTTTCTTTCTATTATTCTGACTTCTTAACTTCAGATAATAACTTCTCACTGCCACTGTTAAGAAATGTGAGAAAGAAAACCTTGCTCCATTTCTTTTTCCAGGGTTAGATATTGATATTGTAATTTTTAGCTTTTGCAAAGGTTAACTGTTAACTATAAATAACACAGTAATCACATATTTCTCATTACATTGATTTTTCACCAGAGTTCTTAAACATATTTTGTGACATAAGCATCTTATCACCTAACCACACCTTTTCTGCTTTTCATTATTAGATTGATTCCAGAAGATGAAAATCAATAAGCACAGCCATAATGACTATGAAAATTTGCTCTAATGTTATGCCAGTAACATCCCTCTCTTCACAAGTGTCATAACATGACCCCAAGTAACATACTAAGAGAAAGATAATTTTTTCCTGAATCAATTGAGCAGATGTTTATTTTGCAAGTTAATTTCAAATCTGGTGAATAAAGAGCTGAAGAGGAATATATATGTGTTTATACAAGAGTAACTGATTTAAGAAGACTATTACAGAGAGATCTAGAAGAGAATCAGAAATCATAAATGCTGACTTGTGCACTTTTTACAGTGACTGTCATGTTAGTTATCAGGCTGCACTGAACTATACAGCAAATATCAGGTACTGCATAAGTCACTGAAGGAAAATTTGTGAGCCAAAATGAGAATGGTCCTATGAAGACTAAGAAAAAATATACTCTAAGAATATAACAGACATGCTTTCATAAGTTAGGAACAATTTCAGAATATGACATTTGTGATGAGATTAGGTGGTGCCGCTGGCCCAAACCTGTCCCAGAGTTGAGCAGTGAGCATCTATGCATTGGGAAGTGGCTTGTCCAGGCAGAGGAGGCTGGAAGTATCCTGGAGGGTGGGTGGTCAGTGCTTCTACTTTCACTTAATGCAACTGGAACCTGGAGTTCTGATAAAAGGAAAAAAGCATGCAGCCAGTTCTGTGTAGTTTTAGCATACCTCTGCATTTCCTTGCATTTTGGGTTAAAAGCTGCAGGCAAAAATGTTGTCTTGTGGGGTCACATGGCTATCACACTCTTCAACTCACAGCCCCTGTGGTTTTCAGCACTCCACTGAGCCTGTCAATATTTCAGCATAGATTGAGAAGCATACATGAGACCCCGTCCTCTCCATAGCTGCTGGGAGAGCTTGTCAGGTTCATCAGTGCTGTAGCCCATTCCACAGTCAATAACTGTCCACCCACGATCATTCTAGCAATCTGAATTTAACTCAATGTTTGTTTAAAGGCAATAGGGCCAGGCATGATGGCCCATGCCTTTAAGCCCAGCACCTGGAAGGCAGGAGGATCTCTGTGAGTTCTAGTTTGAGGCTCGCCTGGGACTACAGGGTGAGTTCCAGGTCAGCCTGGGCTAGAGTGAACTATGAAGAGCCACCTACCCCCCCGCCAAAAAAGGCAATAAGTGATTAAGGGAAATGAAAATGTAGAGAAAGGTAGAAAATAGTGCACATGGTAACATACTAAACAGAGTAAACTACACGCTGAAAGCCTTTGGGATTGCCTGTCACACAAATGGATAGAATACCAGATGACTAAAACCCAGAATAGAAAATAAAGTGTACATAGCTACGTAACATCTAGAATATATAAAGAACTACAAAGATTAAACACCAAAAGAAAAACTGTCAATCAGTAAACGAGCTAATAAAATGAACAGATAGTTCTCAAAAAAAGAAAAACAAATGGCCAACACCTTTTGTTAATTTTCAACATTCTTTTTTTAAGATTCAGAGAAAGAAAAATATTAAATATTCTTAACCATACAGGAGATGCAAGTTAAAACCACTTTGAGATTCCATCTCACCCCAATCAGAATAGCTATCAACAAAACAAATTACAACAAATTCTAGTGAAAATGTGAAGAAAGCAAAGACTTATTAGCTGTTGGTATGAGTGTAAACCAGTATACCCACTGTGGAAACAAGTGTGGAAGTTTCACAAAAAGTTAAATACCAAACCATAACATATACTAGCTCTGTCAGTACTGCCATATACCCAAAGGACTCTACACCCTACGACAGAGATATTTACACATTTGCACTCATTGCTGCTCTATTCACAATAGCTAGGAAATGGAATCAACCTAGTTGTCCATCAACTAATGACTAGACAGGGAACATGTGGTACATATATATAATGGATTTTACTCATTTGTAAAGAAAAATGAAGATACGAAATTTTCAGGAAAATGGATGGAACTGGAAACCATTATACTAAGTATAATAATCCAGGCCCAAAAAGGCCAAATCACATGTTCTTTCCCATATGCAGATCCTAACTTTTAATGCTTATGCATGTGTAAATAAGGGGATGAGAAATGCTACAAGACTAAATAGGAGAACATGAAGGGGAACAAAAAAGGGATGAGCAGAGGGAGCAAAAAGAAATACATGTCATAAAGCCAAAAACGGGCTATGGTGAAGAGAGGGCTCAAGGGGATGGGGATGGAAATGATGAAAGAGGGGAGGAAAACAAAAACAACTTTTGTTTGAAAACACCATAATGAAACCCATTTCTTTGTATAATAAAATAATATGTGTATGTTATATGATTAAATTTGTATATGTATATGTTCATAATGCTATATGTATATAATATACCCTTAACAAATTTATTAACACAAAAATACAATTAGCTTTTACATGTTATATATCTATGATATATAACACAATTGTAACAATTTCCGTATGAATTACTAATGGACTAAATACTTTCTCTAACATAGCCACTCTATAAGAAAAGTCTAAGTATTCACATATAATTAATACTTAAGATTTGAGTCATAGTGGCTCACATTTTTAATCCCAGCACTCAGAAGGCTGAAGTACTAGGGTCACCATGAGTTTCAAACTAGCATGGGGCTATAGAGTGAGTTTCAAGTTAGTGTGCATTACAATGAGATCCTACCTCAAGAAAACCAATAATAATAATAATTAATGGGAAAATCGAATCAGACATCATAAGAAAAATATCATTTCTGAAACTTTTGTCTTAGTTACATAGACATGGATATGTACTGGGTTTTTTTTGTTGTTGTTGTTGTTGCCATGATGAAAATATATGAGAAACACTGTTCTAAAAACAACTGTGTTAGAAAAGTAAGGAATACTCTCAAGGGAGAGATTTTTACAGAATGCATGCAATTGTCCCGATTTTAATTTTTATCTCCTTTAAGAAGCCAATGAGAACTAAGTCCTAGTGAGTGCTTGTGTAGCTTGTGGAATCTAGACAGAAAAGGCCCTTGTTGCAACAGAATGCTATAGAGGCGGTTTTCCTGATTGAACCTCCTCCAAACATCTGCTCTTGACTGAAGCAGGTAGGAAGCGTTCACTAGATGACACAAAAATGTTTAAGCAGTTAACTTCCTACAGACGTTGAACCATATTCAACAGTAAGTTGATATGATTGTGACCTACCTTGGCAGATCTCCTCCTGCCCAAGTCCAGCTACCACCTCAACTATGTGTTGTAAATGAAACAACTTGGCGTAAGTTTTAATCTTCTCTTCTCTATCCTACAGTAGACAAGTTTCTCACGTGGTAATATTTTAATCGGTGAGTGAACAGTATTAAACATCACTGCATCTGTCAGGGAACTGACTTTTGATGCCAATGAGAATGTGCCATGAGCCAAAGAAACCAGCTAACTAGTTTGAACATCTGAATATTGAAAAAAGAAAAAGAAGGAAAAGAAAACAGACATCTAGGGGCTCAACAATTATTAAAATTCAGCAAAAAAAAAAAAAGGTAATTTTGCGGTACTAGAGAAAACTAAACATTGGGAAGTTATGTGAAGTGAGAATGAGAACAAAGAGCATTTAAGCTTTCCACAGTAGTGGAATTTTTTTTCTAGAGGTCTGTATCAACAAATATCTAAATTTTCCTCCTCTTAGGATTGCTTTTACTGAATGTCTCCACATTTTAAATTGGTGCTCTTTTTGTAACAATACAGTAATTTAAATACACAAGAATTTAAATCAGAAAACTGTAAGAGGAAAAAATTACTGCCCAAGAAGCTGAGTGAGAGGAATCTGAAAACTCATACTCACGCCTTTAGGAAGAATTGGAGTAATTTAACTGGAAAGTATGCTGGGTGAAAGGGAGATCAATATGTAATTTTAGCTAGATTGCCTATTGTCCTTGGGCCAATGCCAGAGAAACACTCTACCTAGATTCTGACAACAGGTCAAACTAGTAACATTGCTTTGCACTTGCTAGAGAAAATGAAGCAGTACTGACAGGAAGCTGAGGCAAGCTGAGAGTGCATTACACTGTCCATCATGAAGAGGGTGAGGCACAATTGCTAGGACACAGCTTCTCCATCACCTCATCACCAAGCCTCTCTGTACAACTTCATGGGTACATTTAGGATGAAACTACTCATTTTCTGTTGTGTTTCCTCTCTCAGACATCAAAGTAAATTCATCTTTTATCAGTTCCATACTTCATTGAGTGTCATGATTTGGAAGAGGTAATAAAATCCTGGCTGGTGTTGCTGTTCCCAGAAAGGATTCCAAAAAACACTGCCTCTGAAAATTGACTTACCTGCCAAGACCACTGTCTCTGAAGAAAATCATCTTAAAGCAAAGCCACTCCAGAAAATTAGGAGTCATGTCTAAATATAAACACTGTCCTAAAGACTTGGAGGTGGAAAAACAGACTGTGTCATCAAATCACAGAAGCACAAAGTACACCACCATCATCATCAATTCATCCTGAAATTTAATTTGTTTTGAATAGCCTTGGTAATATGATTATTTCATTTTCTTAAAATGATATGCAGAGACATTTATCTTACCCATAACTGTGGGCTAACTCCACAATGCATGACCCATATACTTCAACAAGGAGGGGACAACGGGAGGGGGTAAATCACAGATAAGCCTAATAATGGTACCAAACTGACTGTATTTGCTGAATACAAAACTAACTAATAAAGAAAAAAAATACATTTTTATTTCCAAACATTTCTTCATTATTGATTTTTAGGCTATGGCCTTCACACATTGAAAAAGCCCACAGAGTTCTTAGAAAGGAAAATAAATAGCACTTAAAAATTAGTGTCCCCAAGATCACACAAATCATCTTCCTGGAAGGGGTATGGTTATGTGTATATATGTGTATATATTGCCCCACAGTATAGCACTATCGACTTGGGAACATACCTTCTTTTAAATTCAAAAAATCTAATGTGACACTGCCTTGATTACTCTCTGGTTCAACTTTGATTTCATCAAAAAGTTTGTTACTGCTTACACATTGAGAAAATTTTACAACTGAACATATTTGAGTACTAATCATGATGTCTCCTATATTTACAAAAAATGGGAGTGAAAATACAGTGGAATATAGGAAAGACTCATGCAAAAGTGCATAGCTGAGATTGGAACCCTCCAATCCCATTTACCTGCCCATGTCATTAAATTCTTCTGAAGTCAGTTATTGTCAGAACACTACCACAGAGATGCAGTTAACATGGGTAATTTTCTGATGTATTTTACGTAGCATTGAAGTCTGCTAAATATCATGACTGTCTATGAAAGCAAACAGACCTTTAGAATCAGTAAATGAATACAGAATGTCAAATTGCTACACAATAAAAGGGTCCATTTGGGCAATTTGTATAGAAAAGGTTAATTGCATACATTTTCCCTTTCTTCTCTGTTCCATTATGGACACTTAAGCCCTATAGCTGGTGAATTACAAAAACAGTTTCAAGGACAGCTGAGACTGGTCTAAGGTCATCCAGATTTCTTGACCTGAGAGGTTGAGGAAACTAACACAGCCACCAACCCGCAACACTTCTTTGATTCAAGCAATTGATTACATACATGATTATGACAGGGAGATATGAAGGCTAACTTATGGAGCAAAATAGGAAGACAAGCCGGGCGTGGTAGCGCACACCTTTAATCCCAGCACTCAGAGGGAGAAGTAGGAAGATTGCGGTGAGTTCAAGGTCAACCTGAGACTCCATAGTGAATTCCAGGTCAGCCTGGGCTAGAGTGAGACCCTACCTTGAAAAACCAAAACAAAACACCAAAAAAAAAAAAAAAAAAAAAAAAAAAAAGAAGACAATAGAAGACAAATCAGTATACATGTGTAAGACCTATTACACCCACTTTGTAACAGGGCTGATATGAAATAACACCAAAAGGAAGAAAATGCTCAGAATATCTGAGCCAATCACACCAAGTTCTAGTTAAATATGAGATTACTACCACCTTACATAAGAATATATTCAGAGATGTACTAACGTAACCATCTGATCTGTGCCCACAGTGCAACAAAGAGGGAAACAGCCTCACATTCTGCATAGATAGGACAGAGAGCCACTCCAAAAGGCAACAAGACTGTTTTATACCAGGGCAATACCTATCCCAAAATCAGGTATATAGACCTGCACTGGAAGTGCTAATTGAGTCATCCACATGAGGGAAGGATGCTAACTAAGAATCCCAGGGAGGAAAAGAATTCAAAAACCTAGCCCAGTATGACAAAACTACTGATGTGTTAGTTTTGATTGATGTACTTTTATTTTAGGTCATTTCTTTCTGCTACTTTATTTTTTTTATTAATTAGTTTTGTATTCAGTGAATACAGTCAAGTTGGTACCATTGTTAGGCTTGTCCATGTCCTGCCCCCTCCCCTTGACCCCTCCTTGTTAAGGTATATGGATCATGCATTGTGGAGTTAGCCCACAGTTATGGGTAGGAGAAAATGTCTCTGCATATCATGAACCAGTGTGTGGCTCTGACATTCTTTCTGCTCCCTCTTCCACAAAATTTCCCTGAGCCATGTTGGGTTCATTTTTGGTCTGCTTCAGTGATGAGGTGTTGGGGGCCTCTGGGTCTCTGATACCTGATTTTTGGTAGGAGTTGATTGTTCTCTGTGTTGATCTCCTTCAGCCTTGTGCTGGTACCAGGTTCACCAAGAAAACAGTACCCTTGCTTGTTTCACCAATTATTCTTAGTTTCAGCTGGGGCCCTTTTGAGGTATGATGGGGTGGTTCTCTCTTTAGGATCTGCATCTATCTGAAAAAGAGAAGCAGATTCTCCAACGGAGAGTAAAGTTAGCACCAGATAAATGGGATAACCCTTATTTTTTTATAGAGAGAATTTAGTAGGTATAGGCCCTCTTGTAGCCCACAATTGGTGGTAGCTTAATAACGAAGAGCAGGCTCATGTTTGGATATGACTCTGACATGTTTCCCAGCTCCAGCTATGAGTCTCGTGCCACTGAGTGGATCAGTTAGCCAAATCAAGAGCAGTTGGTTTCCTACTATGGCTGTGCGCCACTATTGCACTTGTGTGAGCATCACAACAGGTTATTTGCTGCTAAGCAGGTTAGACCATGAGTTACTTGGGCAGATATTGGTCATTTTCCTCCAGTCGCCCATGTAACACCTTCTGGTACTAGATGCACTGCCTGTCTGGGGACCTGACTCTCTTCCAGCTTCCAGCCATGTCACTCCATGTTATGTGTCAACTGCATATGGTGTCTTCAGCAGTAGGGTCTGACCACTAACCTTTGGTGGGTCATGACTGATGTACTTTTATTCTACTGTGCTATTCTTAAATAAGTTGTGTTTGCAGAGACATTGCCTGTTACCCAAAACTGATGGCTAACCCCACAATAAACGACTCACATTCCCCAACGAGGAGGGTCCCTGTGGAGGGGGGAGGACAGGGAGGAGGCTAACAATGGTACCAACATGGCTTTATACACATTGTGTACATAACTAATAATAATAATCATCATCAAAATAAAATTTAAAAATGAAATTAGGGCTGGAGAGATGTCTTAGTGGTTAAGCGCTTGCCTGTGAAGCCTAAGGACCCCAGTTCAAGGCTCGATTCCCCAGGGCCCATGTTAGCCAGATGCACAAGGAGGCGCATGCAACTAGAGTTCGTTTGCAGTGGCTGGAAGCCCTGGCACGCCCATTCTTGCTCTCTCTCTCTCTCTCTGCCTCTTTCTCTCTCTGTCTGTCACTCTTAAATAAATAAATAAATAAACAAAAAAAAATGAAATTAGGGCTAGAGGGATGGCTTAGAGGTTAAGACATTTACCTGAAAAGCCAAAGGACCCAGGTTCAATTCCCTAGGACCCATGTTAGCCAGATGCACTAGGGGGTGCACATGTCTGGAGTTTGTTTTCAGTGGCTGGAGGCACTGTCATGCCTATTCTCTCTCTCTTCTCTCTCTCTCTTCTCCATCTTCTCCATCAAATAAATAATTTTAAAAATAATATTGATAATGATATTTCTTGTCCTATAGCACCTATTTTTCTCTTCTGTCTTTTTTGGGGAAAATGTCTCACTCTGGCCCAGGCTGACTTGGAACCTATTACAGCCCAGAAATCTAGCAACCCAGTTGACAGGATGAAAGGTGTGAGTCAACATACACAACCAGTTTGGGGCATTTGGCTTTGCTAGTTTTCCTGTGTGTGTGTGTGTGTGTGTGTGTGTGTGTGTGTGTGTGTGTGTGTATTGCTCAGCTGGGTTCTAGAATTGTTCTGTACTACTCGCCATCCAGCCTACTATTGAAATCTTTCTACAATTTTTCCCTCCCACAAGTTGTTTACTTTTTCTCTCTTTCCAAGCCTTTTTCCACATATCCTCCTCCTTTTTTTCCTCCTTATTCTCCATAACTATAACCATCCATAAGCTCAATAACTTCTAAAAACTATGGAAACTGATGGTTATCAACTTCTCTCTCCCAGATACCTGAGCCACCTCCATCTTTTTTCAAAGTTAATACTAGCCCCCCACACTAATTCGCCTCATATTGTTTCCACTTCTAAGTAATCAAAACCCTAGTATATTTCTACAAGTCTTGTTCTTTTATGCATAAGCAATTATTGAAATTTTAAAAATTGTTGTTAATCTGATACTAGAACATTTGCATGGCAGGCATGTCCAGCAACTTGGATCACTCCTGCTGTTACTCTGGGAGTAAAACAGGAGCCACACCTGGCAGCTTGTGCTCCTACCCTGAAGGTTTAAATTCTGATTTACATATTTAAGCATATTGCAGGTAACTAGAAAACATAAGCACTGAAATAACTCAAATTGCACAAGCAATACAAAAAAATCAAGGCAATAGAATTCCTCCAAAAATTATAAACCCAACAGAAATATCTCCAGTGAGACTGATATAGATGAAATGCCAGAAAGAGAATACAAACGAATGATAATTAGTATACCAAAGAAGAAAAGAAACTTCTGAAGCAGAAAACAGGAAACCAACTTATTGAAATAAGGAGGTTGATACAAGATATGAATAAGGAAATCAATATACTGAAGAAATACCAATCGGAAATACTAGAAATGAAAAACACACAAAGTCAAGTAAAAAAAAAAAAAACTCTATAGAAAATCTCAACAATAGAGTGGATCTAGGAGAGGACAGAATATCTGAGCTAGAAGACAAAATGGCAGACCTAGCACATTCCAACAAAAAGAAAGACAAACTAATAGTAAAGTATGAGTGGGAATTTCAAGACATTAGATACACTATGAAGAGAATAAACCTAAGGCTTATAGGTATAAAGGAAGGAGAAGAATTTTGCTATAAAAGCAGAGTAAGTATTTTCAACAAAATTATAGAAGAAAATTTCCCCCAAATAGGGAACTGCCGATACAGATACAGAAAATATTTAGAAAGCCAAACAGACAAGACTAGAAAAGAGCTTCTCTTCTTCATATTGTAATTGAACAACTAAACACAGAGACCAAAGAAAATATATTGAAAGCAGTAAGAGAGAAGCAGCTAGTCACCTATAAAGGCACGACCATCAGGATAACAGCATATTACTCAACACAAACTTTGAAAGCCAGAAGAGCTTAGGATGATATATTCTAAGTTCTGAAAGACAACTGTCAACCAAGACTATATTCAGAAAGGCTATCTGTCAAAATTGAAGGAGAAAGAAGAACGTTCCATGATAAAAAACAGGTTAAAGAAATATGTGACCACTAAGCCGGCTCTACAGAAAATACTTGTAGGGATCCTTTGGACTAAAGAGAAAGAAAAGCAAATACATGAGAAAACAGAAAAAAAATTATGTTCAAATAATACTTAATGGAGAGAAAAAACAGAAAAACAGGAAACACTAAAAAATCTAAAAGAATGTCAAGAATAAATACACACCTTTCCATAATAACTCTTAATATCAATGGACTCAGTGCCCCAACCAAAAGACATAGACTAGCAGACTGTATTACAAGCAGGATTCTACTGTTTGTTGCCTCCAAGAAACTCACCTCTCCATAAAAGACAGACACTACCTTAAGATTAAAGGCTAGAAAATGGTATTTCAAGCAAATGAGCCTAGGAAACATGCAGGTGTTGCTATTCTAATATCTGATAGGATAGATGTCAAACCAACATTAATTAGGAAAGATAAAAGGTCACTTTATATTGACAAAAGAGATAAACTGGCAAGAGGGCATTATAATTCTAAACATATGCACACGAAAAATGCATGCACCCAATTTAATTAAACAAAAAGACACTAGATGACTATACTGGATGTAAGGTCACAAATAACCTCAAACACAATTATAGTGGATGATTTCAATCCCTGCTCTCTCACTGGTTGACAGATCATCCCAGCCAAAAGGAAAAAAGGAAAAAAGAAGAAATAAAAAATCAACTGGATTAAATGACATCATAGAACAAATGGACCTAACAGACATCTATAGAACATTCCATTTAAATGTTGCAGAATGCACATTCTTTTCAGCAGCACATGGAACATTCTCTAAAATAGAACATAAATTGGGACACAAAGCAAATCTTAACAAATACAGGAAAATTGAAACAATCCTGTATAATCAATCTGATTAATTATCAGCAAGAAAGACTATGTAACACAAAATAACTCATGAAAACTAAACAGTAGAGTGCTCAATGATGAATAGATCATTGAAGAAATCAAAAAGGAAATAAAAAAATTCATAGAATCAAGTGACAATGAAAAAAACAACATACCAAGCCAGGGCGTGGTGGCACACGCCTTTAATCCCAGCACTCGGGAGGCAGAGGTAGGAGGATCGCAGTGAGTTCGAGGCCACCCTGAGACTCCATAGTGAATTCCAGGTCAGCCTGGGCTAAACCAAAAAAAAAAAAAAAAAAAAAAAAAAAAAAAAAAAAAACAAAAAAACAGCATACCAAAAACTATGGGATACAATGAAGGAAGTCCTAAGTGGAAAATTTATAGCTTTAAATTGCTTATATTAAGAAATTAGAGAGGTTACAAAGTAAACAACTTAATGCTATACCTTAAGGCTTTTGAAAAGGAACAAGACAAACCAAAAATCAGTAGACAGAAGGAAATAATAAAGATCAGGGCCACCAGTGCAATGGTGGCCTACAGCCTTGGTGGGTAACCAGTGGCTTTCTGATTGGCTAAGAGATCTGCTCAGTGGAAAGGAACCCACATCTGGAACAGGAAAACAGATCAGAATCCTTTGGAGACAAAGATTATGCTCTCTGGTGTCAAGTTATCACTAGTCTTTGGCAAAAAGAGGGGCTATATCCATCAAAATCACCCTAAACTAATAATGCTTACTGTATTTAACCTATGCTGACTTCACTCTCCATTAGAGAACCTGTTTTTCTTTTACAAAAGGTAGCAAGACCTGAGGAAATAAACCACCTCTCATATTCCAGCCAAGGCCCAGGTGAATCACAGAGGAATTGGGGAGGTGAGCAAGAGTGATGCTTCCATGGTGAGCCTGATAATCAGCAAGAGGATGAAATGACAGATGCTGAGGATACTCAACACCAACCAAAGCCGAAATCCAGAGGCTCCTAAGAGCTCATTACTGAAATAGACTTCAAACAGACCCACAAAGACTCAGAGAATTTTGCAGTAGGGGGTAGAAAGATTGTAAGAGCTACAGGTCGGGACATCACATCCAGAGGTATTGCCTCCCCTCAATAACTGACTGCTGCTCCCACAATGCATAACCCACCACCTCATGGGGAATACCAGCAACCCCACTAAGGAGGGCTCCCAGCGGAATGGGGCAGGGAGGAGGGAAAAGAGGGTACCAACACATGATGTATTCATACAAAGTATGTCTTCAATTTAAAAAAAAAAATTTTAAAGATTATAGCAGAGATTAATGAAATAGAAGCCAAAAAAAGCAATAGGAAGAATCAATGAAAGGAAGAGTTGGTTCTTTGAAAATCTGAAAGAAATGGATGATTTTCTAGATATATATGACCTACCAAAATTAAATCAATATGAGGTAAACCATTTAAACAGACCCATAACAGGCAATGAGATGAAGCAGTTATTAAATAAATAAATAAATAAATAAATAAATAATAAACCTGGCTGGAGAGGAGATGGCTTCGCTGTTAAGGTGCATGCCTGCAAAGCCAAAGGATCCAAGGTAAGCCCATGGTGGCATATGTGTCTGCAGTTCATTTACAGTAGCTGGAGGCCCTGGCACACCCATTTCCCATTCTCTCTCTCTCTCTCTCTCTCTCTCTCTCTTTCTCTCATAAATAAATAAATTAAATTAATCTTTTAAAAAAATCTCCCAACTAAAAATGTCCAGGTCCAAATGGATTCACAGGTGAATTCTATCAGACCTTCACAAAAGAACTAACACCATTGTTTCTCAAACTTTTCCATAAAATAGAAAAGGAAGGAACACCACAAAATTCATTTTTTGAAGCCAGCATTACCTTGATAACAAAACTGGACAAAGACACAACAAAAAATTTATGGACCAGTCTTCCTCATAAAAATAGATATAAAGATTCTCAATAACATACTGGAAAACAAGACTACATCAAAAAAGTCATTCATCCTGACGAGGTATGCAATATTTCAGAGATGTAAAGATGGTTCAACATACAGAAATTAATAAATGTAATACATCATGTAAATGGAATGAAGGGTAAAAGTCACATGATCTTCTCAGTAGATGCAGAAAAGGCATTTGGCAAAATCCAACATTGCATCATGGTAAAGGTCCTAAAGAAACTGGGAATAGAAGGAATATATCTCAATATAATAAAGGCTATTTATGACAAGCCTACAGCCAATAAAATACTAAATGGAAAAATATTCAAAACATCTCCACTATCTCTATCAAATGAATAAAATATATTTTAAAAAGGAAAAGGGCTGGAGAAATAGCTTAGTGGTTAAGGCATTTGTCGGCAAAGGCAAAGGACCCCAGTTTGATTCCCCAGGACTCACGTAAGCCAGATGCACAAGGGGGCACATGTATCTGGAGTTCGTTTGCAATGGCTGGAGGCCCTGGCATACCCATTCTCTCTCTCTCTCTCTCTCTCTCTCTCTCTGTGTGTGTCTATCTTGCTCTCTTTCTCCCGCTCTCCATGTCGAATAAATAAATAAAATATATTTTTAAAAAAAACATTTCCACTAAAATCAGGATCTGACCTCTTTTTCCACTTTTATTTAATATAGTACTAGAAGCCTTAGCTATAGCCATAAGACAACCAATACAAATACAAGGGAAACAAATTGGAAAAGAAGATGTCAAATAATCACTATTTGCAGATGATATAATTCTATACATAGACACTCTAAAGACTGTACCAGTAAACTGTTAGAGCTTATAAACACTTTCAGCAAAGAAGCAGAATATTAACACAGAGAAGTCAGTAGCCTTCCTATATACCAACAACATGCTGAGGATGAAATCAGGAAAACACCCCCATTTACAATTGCCTCAAAAAATTATATTGGCATGAACTGAATCAAGGAAATAAAGCATCTCTACAATAAAAACTTTTAAACACTCAAGAAAGAAATTGCAGAAGACACTAGGAAATAGAAAAACATCCCATATTCTTGGACTGAAAGAATCAATATTGTGAAAATGTCAATCTTACTAAAAGCATTTTTACACATTAAGTGCAATCCCCATCAAAATTCCAAAGGCATTCTTCACTGAAAAAAGCAAAAACAATCCAAAACTTAATTTGGAAGCATAAAAAACATCAAATAGCCAAAGCAATTCTGCATGACAATAAGGCTGGCAGCATCACCGTATCTGGTTTTAAGATATATTACAGAGCCATAGTAACAAAAAGAGCATGGTCTGGCACAAAAACAGACACATAGATCAATGGAGCAGAACAGAGGATACATATATAAACCAGACAGCTACAGCCATCTGACTTTTGACAAAAATGGCAAATTTTTTTATTGGTGACAAGACAGCCTCTTTAACAAATGGTGCTGGGAAAACAGGATATCTATATGTAGAAGGATGAAAATAGTTCCTCACATCTCTCCATTCATAAGAATAAAGTCCAGATGAATCAAGTACCTTACTATGAAACCTGAAATTCTGAAACTGCTAAAGGAAGAAATAGAAAAGAACACTTCAACATAATGGCATAGGCAATGACTTTTACAAAATAAAATCAGTCATTCAGGAAGTAAAACCATTATTCAACCTCTGGGACCTCATGAAATTAAGTCTTTTAGCAAAGTAAACTATGAGTAGAGCCAAGAGGCAACCAAGAGGATGAGAGAAAATCTTTCCAAGATATACATCTGACAGGATTCATATCTAGGATATACAAAGAATTCAAAAAACTAAATAAAGCTGGGTGTGGTGGTGCACCCCTTTAATCCCAGCACTTGGGAGGCAGAGATAGGAGGATCACCATGAGTTCGAGGCCACCCTGAGACTACATAGTGAATTCCAGGTCAGCCTGGGCTAGAGTGAGACCCTACCTCAAAACAAACAAAATCAATAAATAAATAAATCATAGCTGGGTGTGGTGGTGCAAACCTTTAATCCCAGCACGTGAGAGGCAGTAGGAGGATCACCATGAGTTTGAGGTCACCCTGAGACTACATAGTGAATTTCAGGTCAGCCTGAGCTATAGTGAGACCCTACCTCAAAAACAAACAAACAAAAAAAAACCCTAAATAATAAATAAATCATCCAGGCATGGTGGCACACACCTTCAATCCCAGCACTCGGGAGGCAGAGGTAGGAGGATCACTGTGAATTTGAGGCTAGCCTGGTACTACA
This sequence comes from Dipus sagitta, assembly GCA_036346955.1. NCBI lineage: Eukaryota > Metazoa > Chordata > Mammalia > Rodentia > Dipodidae > Dipus > Dipus sagitta. Next base: position 55,317,808 of record CM070774.1, read on the forward strand.
GAGTGTCAGTTCAGCCTGGACTTGAGTGTAACCCTACTTTGAAAAACAAAAAGGGCAACAATAACAACAACAAAAAGAAATCAAACAACCCAATTAAAAAATGGACTATAAAACTGGACAAAAGGAGAACTACAAATGGTAAATAAACGTCTAAAAATATGTTCTACATTCTTTGCCATCAGGGAAATGCAAATTAAAACTACTTTTAGATTCCATCTCACACCTGTCAGAATGGCTATCATCAAGAAAACAATAAATGCTGGTAAGGATGTAGAAAATGAGGAACCCTTCTACATTGTAGGTAGGAATGTAAACTGGTTAATCCATTGTGGAAATCAATGTGGAGGTTTCTGACACAGCTAAACACAGATTTACTGTATGACCCAGCTGTACCACTCCTTAGCATATGTCCTAAGGACTCTCTCTACTCATTGCTTAGAGATACTTGCTCATTCATGTTTATTGCCACTCTATTAGCAATAGCTAGGAAATTGAACCAGCCTAGAAGTGCCTCAACAAATGAAAGAATAATGAAGATGTGGTACATTTACACAATGCAGTTTTATTTAACATTAAAGAAAAATGAAATAACTGGGCGTGGTGGCACATGCCTTTAATCCTAGCACTCGGGAGGCAGAGGTAGGAGGATCACCGTCAGTTCAAGGCCACCCTGAGACTACAAAGTTAATTCCAGGTCAGCCTGGGATAGAGTGAGACCCTACCTCAGAAAAAAAAATGCAAATTAAAATTACTTTGAGATTCTCCCTCACTCTGGTCAGAATGGGTATGATCAAAAAATAAAAAAAAGAAAAATGAAATTATGAAATTTTCAAGGACATGGATGCATCTGGAAAAGATTATTCTAAGTGAGGTAGCCCAGGCCTAGAAATCCACATGTTCTCCCTCATATGTAGATTCTAGTTACAAATGTTTAGATTTGTACATGAGTTGGAGTAAAAGTCAGTAGTAGAAGCCAGGAAACTAGAAAAGGGCTAAGAGGGAGTGAGGCTAGAGGAGGGCTTAGGGATGGTATCATAGGTATATATAAGTAGAGGATCAGATTACTGGGTGGGAGAAATGGTCTAAGTGGGATCAGTGGAAAGGATGAAGGAAAGGAAGTATGGGAGGAGGGAGTGGGTAATCAAAATGTAAAATGTTATGAATAAGCCATATGGAAACCTATTTTTTTTTTTTTGCTAATCAATAATATATATGTTAAAAGATAGAGAATGGACAGCAGTATCCTATGGAGGTAAATAATGCTGTACCCAGAGACATAGGTTATTAGAAAAATTTCAAAACTTCCAGTGACTTGTTTGCCAGGAAGGCTACTGATGCCTGCAAAAAATTACAGGCTATTGCCAAGGCTCTTGGTTGCCCACCAGAACTGGATGGTAAGACCCTATTGCTAAAAGACTCCACATTCTTGGACTGCAGGTCACTGAGGAATCAAGCTGTAGCTGAGCTGAAAACACCATTCTTGTTGACTAGCTGTCAGAATGCTAGAGAGAACTATGCAGCACGCAGCCTTTTAGGAGAAAGAAGTCATCAATGGTGTTAAGCAGCAGTGGACCCTACAAACCCTAAGACTGGCCAGTCAGGCCAAATGTTCCAACTGGTGCAGCAGTGGTATGTCTGTTTTGGTAGAAACCAACTGCTCTCTGACTGGACTGGAGGGAATCCATGCCTGGGGCTGAAAGCCTCATGAAATTCCTATGGCTGGAGAGGTCATAAGCTCTAGAGCAGTAATGATTGCTGTTGTCTAATTAAATACATATATGATGCCCACCAAACTGCCCTCTTAGAACTTTTTTATGTTTATGCTCATATATTAATGCTACTCTCAGTTTGGTTAGAGAAACTTCTTTTTCAGATGGCAACGACCACTGGGGTAACACAAAATTCACCACACTGCAGAGAAGTGACAACGAAGTGTTCAGCACTGAGACCTCAATTACACCCTCCAAGGCTCAGGGTCCATTGTAGAAGAAGGGGCCAAAAGAATATGAGCTAAAGTAAGACTAGTGCAATCTTCCAGACACAAAATGGCTTTGATATTATTCATGACCTCACACTACCTACACTAGACTTTCATAATAGGAAGAAACAATGATGACATCAAAATAGAAGAGATTTGGAAGGGGGAAAATAAGACATGTAGGTGTGAATTACCATGGTTTATTGTTCATACTTATGAACGCTGTCAATTAAAGGTTCAAAAAAGAATGTTTTCAGTTTTGTGGATCAGTTTGGTTTTCTCTTACTTGACATAAATATTAACATACATGGACTAACCTGAATCATTCATAATTTTGACAACTGTATGCCTAATCATTGTATGTTTTTTGTTTTCACTGCCAAGAACTTAGGACCAGATTTTAAATTCAACCACAAATATCATATAAGCTTCCATGACATCTATTATAATCAGATTTTAATAAGGTCCAGTTTCCCATTTATGTCTCTATTTGGGGCACATGGCCATTTACAAGCACTTATGTCAGCTTTTTCTTTTCTAATTTCTATTATAAACCACCGGAAATTACTTGCAGAAGAAAATGAGGAATAAATTACCTAGTAAAGCAAAATAATTAAGCATATAAACACAAAATAAGTATACCTTTCTCCGAAGGTACACAGTTCGAACACAAGTAAGAAAAATGAAAGAAATAATAAGTGTTATGTTAGAAAGCAGAAATATTTTATTTTATAAAGTGGTATTCTGGTTATTTTCCAGATAAATGGAACTCATTGCTGTATTTTTATATAATCAACCAGAAGAAGCAGAAATTGATTTTGCATGATTTTTAATGATCTAAATAGAATTCAAATTGCAAAATAACAGAATTGATGGCCTAAGAATTAGTGCAGAATACTTCATGTATGCAATTCATTTTCTTTTTTCTAACTCAGGCCATTTCATTTCACTAATTTAATTAATTTGTACTAAACTATGTCATCCCTGTAGCACTAAATTTTACATTAAAATTGTTTGACTGCTTGCCAAAGGATATTTTTCTCTAGAATTATGTTTGTGGAATAAATGCAAAATGCCTGCTACACATGCTCACCATTCTGATAGACGTTCACTTTCTTTCTACACACATCCATATTGTGAATATAATAAAGCATTTCACACTTGAAAAATACATGGTAGATATACAAAGTAAATGCATATGTGTGCATATACAAATTTCACACAAGCCTGACACATCAACCCTCCTTGGTCTCATGTTTCCTCAGTGATATAAATATATGTTGGAGTTCCACAGGAGCTCAACCTTAAAAAGCAATACTGGTGGCACACACCTTTACTCCCAGCACTTTGGAGGCTGTGATAGGAGGATTGCTGTGAGCTTAAGGTCACCCTGAGACTATATAATGAATGGGCTAGAGCAAGATTCTACCTCAAAAAAAAAAAAAGAAAGAAAGAAAGAAAGAAAGAAAGAAAGAAAGAAAGAAAGAAAGAAAAAAGAGCAAGATGAGCAGCCAATTAGACCAGTGGGAGGGCTTGGCATACTGTGTGGTAGGGCCCACATTTACAAATTCTTTTCAGAAAAACTGATGAAATATTTCTATGCTATTTTGATGCATTAATAGCTTACAAATCACAAAACAATTGCTTTTACATAAAAGTGCATTAAAGAAATGGAAAAAGGCCTCCCTGCCCCTCAGAAAGCTCAAAAATCCCATGATTAGAGCCATTTCATTGCATATTATCATGTCAGGTTCTTGGATGGTCATTAGATTTCAATTCTCTTAGTACCATACCAGTAGGCATAGACAAGGGAAGAAAGGAGTAAAGAGGGGATGGAGTACTATAGATTTGTCCTGTTTCCTTATGGATCCCACATCCACTAAGAGTATGCACAGATGGATCAGTCCTTCCAGCTTAGTCCATCTAAGTCTCCCATGGGTGCTGAAGACTTAGCCAGGCAGACTGCACAGAATCTGGACAACTGTACTGACGTGTCACTTGTCTATTTGTAAGGCTCATTGTAGAGGATATATTTATTATATAGTTATATGAAATCATTCATAAATCAAAGTCCATAAATATTTTTCCTATAATAATTGGATAATATATACCAATGATAAAAATAAAATCACAGAGTACTAACTACTATATGATCACAACATGTAGATACTTTTGAAATATGTGACCATTACTGAAACTCACCTAGAAATTCGATTTAATAACAACCGTGCATTTGCAGCTTTGTCTCATGGCAGCTCCTCTTCACATCAACAGGCACACTGAGCAGAATAACAACCGCAACTCAGAGAGTTAATATTTTTATTAGTTAAACATCCGTATAAACACATACAATTCTGAGCACTTCTGACCGTAGATATTCCCAACATCATTTCCCATCAGCACGGTGCTCATTGGTAACTCCATGTATGGAGAGTTGTTGGTGAGAAAAGCTCTTATTGTGAGGTGCTGAAAGTCTCAGAGAGAGCAAGTCTCATTTAAAAAGCAAAAACTGGGCTGGAGAGATGGCTTAGGGGTTAAGCGCTTGCCTGTGAAGCCTAAGGACCCTGGTTGGAGGCTCGATTCCCCAGGACCTACGTTAGCCAGATGCACAAGGGGGTGCACGCTGCTGGAGTTCATCTGCAGTGGCTGGAGGGCCTGGTGCGCCTATTCTCCCTCTCTCTCTGTCTCTGTCTCTCCCTCTCCCTCTCTCTCTATCTCTGCCTCTTTCTCTCCCTGCCACTCTCAAATAAATAAATAAAAATCAAAAAAAGCAAAAGTTTCAGGGATGGAAAGATGACCCAGTGATTAAGGTACTTTCCTGCAAAGCCCAACAACCCAGGTTTTATTCCCTAGTGCACATGTAAAGCCAAATGCACAGTTTGGTACATGCATCTGGAGTTCATTTGTAGTGGCTAAAGACTGTAGCATGGCCACATTCTTTCTTTATCTCTCCCTCTCTCTCTTGCTCTGTCTCTCTGTCTGTCTGTCTGTCTCTGTCTTAAATAAAATGAATCATCAGGAGGAAGAGAAATATGAGAAAGATTCAGTTCTTTAAAAAAGCAAAAATTTCTTTAAATTTATTATTTTTAAACTTAAGTGACTTGAATAAAGTGACTAGTGCAAGACTCTGTAAGGAATGAAAAGTTCACAGTTTAGGCTTCCATCCATTAGACCAGAATAGAGGCCTCAAATAAGGTTATATGATAAACAAGAATGCAGAAGAACCTACCCTGCCTATGCTTATGCCCAAGCTTCATTCCCTCACAAACATTTTTTGATAGACACACAAAGAACCTCTCTGGCCTCTGAATTAGTTTGAAGTTTTTGCATTGTGGCTAACATTTTAGTTATCATAGTATTTACAGAGAGCATTCATCCCACCATTTTTGCTCATGTTTTTCTGTGTTTGGATTACTATAATATAAACAAAACTTTAGATGAATGATAACTTTAAAACTCCAGAAGAGCAGAGATTTTTCCTTAAGTGACTGGCTTTCAATTTATGCTAATGGTATTCATAAGAACTTGTGGCTTCAATCATTCTCTTAGTGTGAATACTCTTAGAGGACACATGATGACAAAGAGATGCACATAGGAACTGTAAGACCTAAGCATTGTGCATATTTCATTCTTGTCTTGCAATTCCTTCTAATCTGAGCCTAAATCTCTCAGTGATTTTTAAAAAAATCAAGAATATTGGCAGATTTCTGAAATGCTGACATACCATTAACCATCACTCCTCAACCTTTGCTGCTTTAATCACAGAAAGTCGTAGAAAACACACTGGCATCTGAGTCAGACAGACTTGGTTTAGTGCTCCAGTAAAGGATTCTTACTATTCCAATGCTCGGCCACCTCTCTTGTTCAATGGCAAAAATAAAAGTGCTTACAATGTTGGTTGCTTGGAATTTACTGCAATAACAGGTGTGCAATGCTCATGTCTGGAACAGTTACCAATAATAAATGTTAATAAATGTTACTTCTGCCCTCCATATCCCCTGCAATGCCTAACCTATTACTGACCAGGAAAACATTACATACTAGAAGACAAAACCTTTCATGGTGATCAGTTAAACATCCATTTAAACACTTATACATTTCTGAGCATACTTCCATATCCACTGTGACACTTACACCCTGAGTTCCTGCATGTCCACCCATTGTAACCACCATGTAATTCCAATTGTCACCAGTGAGCTTTCTACTCCTATTTCTACAGAACATGATTTCACTGATGAAAGTGGAGCTTTGTGTATTTCCTAGGACTGAATTTTATCCTACTTCTTGTCAAATACTCCTCCAAAATTTTACACAAATTTTGTTCTCTTCTTCACGTTCTTAAATGATGGCTACTGTCTTCCTCCAAACGAACAAAGCACTTGACTTTCACCCCTAAGTGATGTTGCTGTAGAGAACTTTTTATTGTGATCACAAGTTAGGTTCTTGGTTGCTAGGGAAGATAGCAGTTCTCTAGAACAACATCATCTTAGCGACAACACAGAGAAGTACACCACTGAAATTTCAACAATTTCTCTTATGAAAATATGCTATTGAAATTTATGGGTTGGCAAACTATAGCTGTTACTTTTTCAAAACTTTTTTTTCAAAATACATGTGTATGTCAATTATTTGGAACTCAAGGTTTATTTTACCATAAAATATTTGTTGCTAGATTTGTCATTTTTATCTCACACATTAGCCTTTGTAATCTATGAGTTTAAGAACGTATTAAAGTTATGCAAGATGTTAACACTGAAGAGAATGGGTGAAAAGCACAGGATTCCCTGTACATTTTTCACAAGTTTCTATGCATTTAATATAATTTCACAATAAGTTAAGAAAAAAAGAAATGGATAAATTGAGGTGCCTCCAAAGAGTAACCAAACTAATAAGAAATTTGAGACTGTTAGTCTTGGAAAGGAAATCAGAAAGAGGCACCATTAAAGACCATTTATTTTGTTTAATTACATATTAGTATATGAATTCTACAGCCTATGATATATATTACACAACATGCATTAGTAGATCATATTTTATAATATTATTGAACACAGAAGCAAGATTGAATTTATTGTGAGAGTACCAAATTTTAAAACTACAACCAAAATACAAAAATTCAAGAGAAGCAGCTCTTGAATGTAATGGAAAAAATGTCTAAGAGCTAGAGCTTTCAAACTAAAATGGAACTTATAGAAAACTCACTTTCACTGAATAAGTTCAATCAAACTTGAATGACTAATGTTCAATAACATTGCTGGAGTAATTTCAATAAGATGTATTTTTCTCTGGCTATAAGAATGAGTTTAGACATATTCTACCCACTTCATGCCCTCATGTCCACCTGCAGATTCACAGTGTTTTTCATTAAATGGAATAATTGTAATGGGCCAAACGTCATTTTCCCAAATTATCTAGAGAACTATCAAAGGATGTCATACTTATGTCATAGTCAGTAGAACATATCTTGCATGTTACTTTCTAAAATAAAGCTGTTCACTCAAAACAGGAAGGATGATGGATTTTAGAGAAAAAATAATATAGCATGTTAGCACAACTACTAACATGTACAAATTTGAGCCAAATTTTCAAAATATAAATATAAACAATACAAAAATGCCAAAGGTATTAGAAAATCACTTTCTAGTTCAAAACATACTATACACAAATTGTTTTTAAATTGCTTGTTAACAATTGCAAGGGTGGAGTGGGGGGTTGGGTCACAGTTAGAGGTGCTTGCTTGGAATTGTCAGCTCAGGATTCAGTTCCCAAGCCACCCATATAAGCCCAATGCAAAAAGTGGCACAAGCATCCAGTGTTCATTTGTAGTGTCAAGAGGCCCTGGTGCGCATGCGTGCACACACACACACACACACACACACACACACACGTAAAAGTGTTTAAAAATTATATATGCAATGTGTCAAAAGTATAATAGAATCACAGAATAATTCAAAGAGAATCTACCATACATTGAATCTAAGCTGAAATGAAGGACAAGCTAGCTAATTCTCATCAGAATTTCCAAACCAGTAGGGCCTTGCTTAATCTAAATTAAATGTGCCTTATGGCATTTGGGCTGCTAGAGCATAAAGAAAAGCAAACCACATGTCTTTCAGTGTATGAAATAGCTAGAAACATAAAGTCAGACAAGGAGCATGTACTATTAGCATGAGCAACCATCCTGAAAACTGTCTCTCAAGGTATGATGATTTTAAAATGTTCATCATTTTAGTTCATTTGGGTTTCTGTTTTAACTTCTAAAGAACACATATAGATCAAATTGAGGAAGTATTTCCACCCACCCTGGGAGAGGAAGGGCCCACGTGCAGCTATCTGACAGTGATGCAGGGGAAGAGCAAGCCACCAGCTTGGTGTTGAGAAGCAGCAAAATAAGAGGAGTCACAAGTTCCAAATGAGTTCTTGGCTGTGGACGTCTGATCTGTGGGTACACTAGCAAGAGATTAAGTTTCATAGCATTAATGAGCACTGTTATTGCAAGGTAATGAAAAGGTGAAAACACTGGTTTCTATACATCTTCCTTAGACCTAAATGACTCATTTGATTCAGCATTCACATAAATTATATAGTGATTTAGCTCACTCATGTATGTTTATCACACAGTCACAATGAGTCTCTTTGATTTATCTACTAGTTCACTTATTCAATATATATTTGTACCTTGCTCATTATATGCTTGGTATTTTCCTAGTCACCAGAAATGCAAATATGAAAAATAAAATTTTTAACCTCTCAATAAAGAAAAGCTTCCTTTTTACAATTTTCCCTAAAAGAAATCTCTGTTTAACTAGTCAGTGACAGAAAGCTTAATAATTTTGCAGGTATCTCACTCTGTTTTTTGACTTCTCAACTTGATTAAAATTTTTAAATAATTTTTATAACTTTTGTTTTTTATTTTTATTTATTTGAGAGCAACATACAAAAAGAAGCAAATAGATAATGGGTACTCCAGGGCCTCCAGTCACTGCAAACAAATTCCAGATGCATGCACCACCTTGTGCATCTGACTTACATGGATCCTGGGGAATTGAGCCTTGAACGGGGGGTCCTTAGGCTTCATAGGCAAGCGCTTAACCGCTAAACCATCTCTTCAACACATTGTTCAAAATTTTTATTTGTAGGGCTGGAAGGACTGCTCAGTACTTAAGGCACTTGCCTGCAAAGCCAAAGTACCCAGGTTTATTTCCCCAATACCCAAATAAGCCAGATGCACAAGGTGGTGCATGCATCTGAAGTTCATTTCCAGCAGCTGGAAGCCCTGGCATGCCCATTCTCATTCTCTCTCTCTCTCTCTCTCTCTCTCTCTCTCTCTCTTTCTCTCAAATAAATTTAAAAAGTGCATTTGAGGCCATGTGAGCTGTTGCAGCATATAAGGTCACAAACGATGTTCTATTACAAAAGTCAGGAAAGTCAAGTTAAAACAAATTCACCAAGATTGGCATAAAAGTCACTGTCAAACATTTTATCAGAAAATATACATATGTCTGCCCAAACATCTGTACATGAATGAAACAAATTTTCATATATACATGTGCACTCCTATTTGTTCTGAATTGAATATCAAGTATGATAGCTTAACCATACTATATTTTCTCCTACACTACCTATCTGGTGAAATGGCTCTACATAGAGCAGGTCTAGGTACTCTTGATTCCACCGATAGCTGGCAGCTCAACTGACCACAGACCCAGAGACTTAGCACTACTCCTTTGTTGTACCTTGTCATCTATAATATCTGGGGTCCTGCCTCTTAAAGCTGATGCTTTCACCAAGCTTTAGCAATCGTGTTTACCAGAAAAAAAAAACATGTAATCCTTTCTTCTCCATTTTGTCTGTAGGTCAACTCTGTAGGTCTAGCATGAGCTATATCCTTTCCCATATGGAGTAATTGACTCTGTTTCCATGAGCTTTGAGTGCTTAAGTTTTTCTTAAAAGTTAAAGAAAAAAATGAAATTTCAATGGAAGTTCTGGAAATTTCTTTGGGAGAAGAAAGGAGGAAATCATTTTCATTTTTTAGGGATAAATATAGAATTCATAAAACAAAACCTGATTAATATCCCCAAATGTGTCCCTGTGTAATAAATTTGTAGTAGTTCATCAGTTACATTTGCTATGAGATAAAAATCTCTTATTCTATAAATGCTTCCAACTAGTCCTAATCATGCTTCTTGTCAAGACCACGGCTGAAGGAGAGGAAGCTGTGATATTTTAAGGCAACTTTCTGAGTTTCTATGAGAATTTAGATTCTCCAATCTAAATATGCTTAGTGCCTTCAAATGAACTCACCAGTACCTCATCATGTTTAACACTGAAGATCTCTGAAGTTGGTAATAAATTCCATTTAAAAAACACAGAACTGATGTCAGAATAGTATATGACTTTAGAACATTATATTGTGATTGGTGGTTTTAAGGTTGGTCAGCATTAAACTAAAACTTCTGCCTTTCTTGGAATCTCTTTTTTTTAATATGTCTCCTCTTCTTACCAGCTGATAAAACTTTCTTGTTGGCAATTCCACCCCAAATGTTGAGGTTAATCCATCAGACTATGATAGCCTTATGTCTTTAGTCAATAAGAAATCCAACTAACTTTGCATTTTATTAATCTTTGTGTAATAATAAATCACCATGACTTGACTTGTACAAAGAAAAAGAAAAACTGTAAAAGAACTCATACAAATGTGTATTCAATGATTAAACAAAGGAGTGGTCAATTTAATCAGGGAAAGTTGATGAGAAGTGGATCAATAAAAGCACCAAAAAGAATCTTGAAAATAAAGCACTGATAGTTGGGCAAGGATGGGAAGAAGAAAAGCCTTTTAGACAGAATGTCAGGCCTGCCTTGGACCGAAGCCAATCAGACTCAGAGGTGGAAGAACTGTACAGGGACTGTGTTGCCAGAAATCACTGGTTCAAGGCCCCTCTTTCACAGTAGGAGAAGTGATAGAATTTTACTTTTTTTTTATTTGAAACTTTATCTTTTGCACAAAAGGAATAAACCTGTGCCTTAACATTGAAATTCTTTCTTTCCCCAAGACTTGGCCCTTATATTCTTTTTCAAGTTTTATAAGAGATAGAAGCATATCTGACAACTGGACCCCTACCACCTCCAAGTCAGCCTGCCTAGAACTCCATCAAATGTCTGAGTTCTTTTACCTACAAAATTCTTCTGAGATGTCCTAATATCTGTGATTCCTTTATTTATAGATTTTTTTATGAAGACTTTTCTTACTAGTCTTTGGATTCTAGCCTTTCCCATTCTGGCTACCACCATACCCAAGTCATAATTATAATTCCAGTTATAGAATCTCTGCATTGTTTATAACTGACTCACATGTGAACATTTTTAAATATTTTATTTTTATTTATTTATTTGACAGAGAAAGAGAGAGAGAGAAGGAGCATGCCAGGGCCTCCAGCCACTGCACACGAACTCCAGACGCATGCGCTCCCTTGTGCATCTGGCTAACGTGGGTCCTGGGGAATTGAACCTGGATCCTTTGGCTTTGCAGGCAAACATATTAACCACTAAGCCATCCCTCCAGCCCATGAACATTTTTACTTATATAAAAAATAATAATGTGGGGCTGGAGAAGATGGCTTAGCAGTTAAGGTGTTTGCCTGCAAAAGCCAAAGGACCCCAGTTCAATTCCCCAGGACCAACATAAACCAGATGCACAAGGAGACACATGTATCTGGAGTTTGTTTGCAGTGGCTGGAGACCCTGGCACACCCATTCTCTCTCTCTTTCTCTTTCTCCCCCTCTTTCTCTCTCTAGTAAATAAATAAACTATATATTTCAAAATAATAATAATGTAATTGTAGAAGTATCACATATAAAATAATTTATAGTAAAACAGGATGATAAAAGAATGTATTGAAAACAAACAACAAAAAGTAACAACATAAGTTTACAGCTTAATTAAATATTCAAAATTTGAGCTGAAATAGCTGTCTATGATTGCTAACAGCTGTGCCTATTAACCATGTAGTGATCAATAAACATTTAAAGACAATTAAATAATAAAAACAATAATGTTATGTTGAATAGTCATTAAAAAGTTAAATAAGATTTTCAGAGACTTTCAGTTAGGGTGTCAGCATAGGAGTCACACCAAACCAGCCTAGGGAGGAATTTAAGCAAAATCACAGCAAAATACACCTTCTTCCAAAAAGTGAAGGTGTATAGGTTATTATCAGCCACAGCAGAGAAGAAGTGGGGGGAGGGCCAAAATCTACCAGAAGGGAGGAATCCTGCCAGAACCCTGCTGAGGCACCTGTGGCCTGGATCTGCGCACGCGCTCAGCCGGGCACCAAACTGCACAAGCAGAGACAAAATGAGGGGATTTTCCCATTGCATCAGCCTCCTTGCAAAGTCAAGAAACCTGCAGGGGAGACAGCAGAGACTGGCTGAGGAGCTGCTGAAGGGGACACCAGCTGAGCACTTCCAGTACAACTCTAGGCTTCCTGCACTCTCCCATCCCACAACTGCGAGCCTTCAGAGAACTCATCCAGCTCCCTGCCATAGGGTATCCAGCACAGCTGATCATTACACCAGATCCATAGCACAATATGGAGGGATCGAAGTAGGCACTCAGCGTTGGTGAGATTGGAAGCCACTCCAAAAGGTAAAGAGTCTGACAAAAAAGCAGATATATAAGCCTGCACTGGACGTGCTAATCTCTCTTCCCATGTCAAGGCAGGGTATGGGCTACATATTCTTGGTTGGCTTTACCATTCTTAATTAAGCTGTATTTGGAGGTTGACTACTGTTGCCTTTGATGCTTTCAGATTTATAGGGCCTTTGGCTTTTTCTTCTGTCATTATTGGGGACAGGGTCTGATTCAGATTCAGGATGACCTGAAACCCCCACTTGAGAACAGAAATCTCAACCTCCCAGCTGACAAAATTAAGGATATAGAGCAACACATACCCTTAGGGATTTTGGCTTTATAAGATTATCTGTTTTGTTTTAATCCCCACACTTGCATACTCTGTGCTGGTTTTTATTGAATGTGTATATTGCTCAGCAAATTTTAGCATTTGCCAGTAAATTATTCCACCCAGCCCACTAGAATACTTGAATAGCAGACAAACTCAACATATAACATTACTTCTGCTGTTGGGTTGGAGTACAAGAGCTATACTTGGCACCTAAAACTCCTACCATGAAGGTTTATAAAGCTGTATTTCCACATCTAAAAACACTGCAGATAATTAGAAAACCCAAGTATCAAATCAACTCAGGATGCAAAAATTGTTACATTATAAGAAACACAAAGAATCAAGACAATACAATCCCACCAAAAATTATAACTCTATCAGAAATGACCCTCCAATAAGACTGTTTAAGATGAAATGCCTGACAAAGATTTCAAAAAAATGATTTTGTCTATACTCAAAGAAATCAAAGGAGAAAACAAAGGAACTAAAGAGGAAAACAAAGGAATCAAAGAAGAAAACCAACTACTGAAAGAGAACACAGGAAACCAGCTTAATGAAATAAGAAGCTCATTACAAGGCATGAGTAACAAAATAGAAATACTGAAGATTTTCAATTTGGGCAGGATAGAGTAGTTTATGAAAAACTAAATTTACCGTATCAAAAAAGTTGGTAGGCCCAGGCTCCCAGTTCCCCTGCAGCTCACGTGGGGTGGGTAGGGCCCTGTGTGCATGTGAAACAGATGGTGGAGAATACTGGGGAGAACAAGGATACATCAATACATAAAAAGAGAGATGATCATGAGATGGGTCACCTCCCCTTCATCTACTGGAGCCCAGAAGTCATTACAGGGGAAGCATTGACATGAATACTGCTCTTACAGTTAGCCTGAAAACCAGTTCCAGGGAGATGGTGACAGACACTATAGTCACTCAAACCTCACTGAAACAGAGATCCAGAGTCTACAAAGAAAGCAACACTAAATTGTATCTCTATCTTGCCCACCAAAGCTCAAGAAACACCATGGAAGAGGGGGCAGAAAGACTGTGAGAGCCTCAAGGTGGGTGGGGATAGTCTGAGGTGCTGTACCCTGCCCTGCAGAGACTGACTATGGCCTCTTGGTCCCCACAATGAATACCAGGAAGCCCACAGAAGACCCTCAGGAGAATTGGGGTGGAGGAGAAGAGGTGTCTATATGTGCAAGCTTTTATTTTAAAAATCAATAATTTTTTAAAGTCCACATTAAAAAAATGTTTGCAATTATCAGAAACCTGGGGGGAAAAAAGGAACAATGAAAGTTAAAATTTCATAATAACCTGACTTTCAACATCAACAGCTCTGCCTGTGTTTGAATGTTAGGTAAATCGAATCATATAGTGTAGTTTAATTACCTGGCTTTTTGCTTTATGAGCATGTTTGTGAGATTTAAGCTGTACTTTATTTTATGTGGTATTCACTAAGTAAATATGCCATAATTTTAAAAGGAGGAGGAGGAAGGACAGTGAATATTGGGGAGTGTGACAGTTTATATTAAATGCCAACTTGAAAGGGTCTAGAATCACTTGTGTGGGATTATCAAGGTTACCCTCTGAGTATGCCTGTGAGGAATTATCTTGACAATGTTAATGGAGGTAGGAACACTCACCTTAAGTGTGGATGGCAGCATCTCGAGGGCTGGGGTTCTGGACTATATTGAAAGAAAGTTGCTGGGCTGGAGAGATGGCTTAGTGGTTAAGCGCTTGCCTATGAAGCCTAAGGACCCAGGTTCGAGGCTTGATTCCCCAGGACCCACGTTAGCCAGATGCACAAGGGGGCACATGCGTCTAGAGTTCGTTTGCAGTGGCTGGAGGCCCTGGCACGTCCATTCTCTCTCTCTCTCTCTCTCTCTCTCTCTCTCTCTGCCACTTTCTCTTTCTGTTGCACTCAAATAAATAAGAATAAACAGCAACAACAAAAAGATTAAAAAAAGAAAAAAAGAAAGTTGCTGATCACTGGCAGGCATCACTCTCTGCTTCATCACTGTGGACACAATGTGACCAGGTGCCTCAAGCCCCTGCCACCACACCTTCCCTCCCATGATGGACAATAGCCTGGAAATGTAGGCAGAAACAAACCCTTCCACCCTTAAACTGATTTTTTTGGTTAGGTATTTTTGCAAGGCATAAGAAGGTAGCTGATAGAAAATTGACAAAGAACTGGGGACAATAGTTGTCATAGACCTAACCATGTGGTTCTTAGTCTTTTGGAACTAGTTTGTAGGAGGAATATGGAAGGCTTTGAGGCTTTGTAACATAGAAGCCTTATAATTCTGTAAGCAAAGCTTACCTGGCCACTCTGGTAGGAGTTTAAAAGAACAAAAGGCTGAGAGAAATGTGCACTGTGGAGGCTTGGCTCATGATGAAGTTGTAGAGGAGAACAAGGACTTTATCAAGATCTGGGATAGAAGCAGTTCATGGGATATTTTAGCAAAGCAAAGGACTATGTTCTTCCAAGGTCCTGGAAACATGAGTGAAGCCAAATTTTAAAGTAATGGATTACTGTTTA
Organism: Dipus sagitta; assembly: GCA_036346955.1. Lineage (NCBI taxonomy): Eukaryota > Metazoa > Chordata > Mammalia > Rodentia > Dipodidae > Dipus > Dipus sagitta. The sequence goes on from CM070774.1 coordinate 55,333,289, forward strand.
GTAGAGGACATTTCAAGGCAGAATAAGCATCAGGCCTATAGCATGGCTTCTCTTCACTGCTCTTACTCTGATCTACAGTGCAAAGCAGCAAATTACAGAGCAGAAAGATATTAAAAATGTGAACTTTTGCACAGAAAGAAATGTGAGCAAGCTTAAAGTCCAAAGAATGAGATATTAGCCTCTTAGGCTATAATTATGAAGGACATTGCCATCATTAAAGAAAAATTTACTGGTCTGCACTGGGACAATAGAAAAGATGTCCTGAGGACAAGATCCAACTCATTGAAGTCTCACAGTACTAAGAATGAAAATTGTTTTGAAAGAAGAAGGTCTAAAAGGAGGTGCTAGTCTCCATTCCCAGCTGACAGCAGTGCTGGTCACCCTTGTCCATGTGGTACAGGTTTTGGAGGCTAAAAAATGTATGATAAAGGAGGTCATGCTGCACTGCACCACAATTTCAGAGAGCCACTGAGGTTAAGCAATGTGAGGCGGCATTGGAGATCCTGAACAGAAGCCCTTGAGGACATTTTGTGAAGCTGTGAAGATAAGTCTGTTTTCATGGAGACCTCCAAGAATGTTGGAGATGACAGGACCTGAATTAGTAAAAGGAGATTGGCTCAATACAAAACCAGGTGGAAGGAAGAACAATGGAACAGTTAGCAGACCTTGTCTCCAGCCTCTACAGGCGAGCTATCCCTACCGCAGGCAAGCTATGAAGAGCTGCAAGGGCACATACATGTGCATATATCAGACACACACCACCACATCACACACACACACACACAGAGCAAAATAAAAATAAGGAAATATGTGACTCATTTTTTGATGTTATAGAAGCTCACAATTAAGTTTACCTGAGTCTCAGAAAAGACTGCAATTTCACCTTTAACAGTATTGGCACTGTTAGACTATGTGAACTTTTGAAGTTGGACTGAATGCATTTTGAATTATAAGATAGCAACGAACCTATGGAGACAAGGAGTTTAATGTTATGATGTTAATGTGGTATGTTTAATTATAAAGTTAACAATGAGTAGACTTGCAATGGTTTGTACTGATTGTCAACTTGACACTATCTAGAATCATCTGTGAGGCATTATCTAGATCAGGATAGCCTCTGGACATGCCTGTGAAGAATTATCTTAATTGGGTTACTTGAGGATGGAAGACCTACCTTAATTGTGGGCAGCACCATTCCATGGTAGGGGTTCCTGGACTTTATAAAAAAGGAGAGAGAGGGTAGATCACTGCCATTCATAGCTTCCTCACTGTGGGCTGAATGTGACCAGCTCTGCTTCAAATTTCTGCCTCTATCTCCCCCCTACCATGATGGACTATAACCTAGAACTATAAGCAGAAATAATCTTTTCCTCTCTTAAGCTGATTCTTTTTCACATATTTTGTTCCTTCAGTGATAGGGTAAATAATACAGAAGGCAAAGACTGTATCTGTATCTTATGGAGTAGCCATTGTTAGTTTTGATTTATGGTTTAGAAACTGAGTCTGGGTGAGGTCAAATGGTACAGCCAAGATTGATTCCTAATCAGTAGTATTTCTAAAAAACCTGGTTCTTTCACTGCATTACCCTTGATGACATAAATTCCACAGCGGATTTGCTTCAAATACTTGTTTATTGATTCATGATAATTTTTAAATATTTTATGTATTTATTTGCAATGAGGGAGTGATAGAGAAAGAGGGACAAAGAGTGAATATGGGCACTCCAGGGCCTGGTGCCACTGGAAACAAACTGCAGATGTACGTACCACCTTTTGTATCTAGCTTTATGTGGGCACTAGAAAATTGCACCTGGGCATCAAGCTTTACAAGCAGGATCCATCACCCTATCCCAGATTCATGGTTTTTGAAGTAGGGTCTCACTCTGGTCCAGGCTGACCTGGAACTCACTATGTAGTCTCAGGGTGGCCTCGAACTCACAACGATCCTCCTACCTCTGCCTCCCAAGTGCTGGGATTAAAGGAATGAACTACCACACGCAGCTTTTTATTCATGTTTGATATCTTAGGCAAAGATGTTATATTTTTGTGTCAATATGTGGTTTCATTTTAATGAAACAATATGTTTACATAGAAACATTCATTTGATTTATTTCTCCTTGTCTTTTGCATATTTGTTCATTATATTTCTTAATCATCATGGAAATATTAAAAGTAACCTACATATAAAAATAGAGCTGGAGAGATGGTTTAGCGGTTAAGCGCTTGCCTATGAAGCCTAAGGACCCCGGTTTGAGGCTCAATTCCCCAGGACCCACATTAGCCAGATGCACAAGGGGGCGCACGCATCTGGAGTTCATCTGCAATGGCTGGAGGCCCTGGCACGCCCATTCTCTCTGTCTGTCACTCTCAAATAAATAACAAAAAAAATTGAAAATAAATAAATACAACTTGGCTTGAAAAACTCACTTCTTTTCTGCATACCAGTTGTGGTGGTTTGATTAAGTTGTCCCCCATAAACTTATGTATTCTGAATGCTTGATCCCCAGCTAACAGCAATTTGGGAATTGGAACCTTGTTGACGGTGTGTTGTTGGGGGCAAGCTTATAGGTGTTATAGCGAGTTTCCTCGCCAGTGTTTGGCACACTCTCCTGCTGTTGTTGTCTACCTGATGTTGGTCAGGAGGTGAAGTCCAGCCTCTGTTCATGTCATCATTTTACCCTGCCATTGTGGAGTTTCCCCTCGCTTCTATAAGCCAAAATAAACCCTATCCTCCCATGAGCTGCTTTGTGCCAGCAATGTGAAGCTCACTGTGATAACAGCTAAGAGTATCCTAGTGTCGTTGCAATTACCTTCTTGTTGCTGGGACAAACACCTTGTCAGAAGCAGCTTATTGGAAGAAAGGGTTTTTTCAGGCTTACAGTATCAAGAGGAAGTTCCATCATGGTGGAGGAAGCTGCCTCCTTCCAGCATACCTCTACCACAGAGAGAAAAACAAGCATCAGCAATACTTGAACAGCCACAGCTCAAACATGGCTGTCTCCACACCTAGTAGGGCTGGACTTAAGATCCACTCCCAGTGACTCAGTTGTTCTCCAGCAGGGTTTTGCCTCTGGAGACTTAAGTAGAAAGCTCAATCAAAAATACCTAAGTCTATGGGGGACATGCATTTGCATTCCAACTACCACAAATGTATATCAAGTTGCTGAGGATATCCACAGAATTTTGAATCTTTTTAACTTTATAATTAATTCAAAACATATTTACTGGTAAGAATAAAAGCCATATTTATCCAAATATTGATTCACTTTGCAATAAAGTAAAGATAAAATGGGGCTGAGGAGATGGAACAGCAGTTAAAGGTACTTTCTGGAAAGGCCTGGTGGCCTGGATTCAGTTCCCCAGTACCGATGTAAAGCCAGACACACAAAGTGGGGAATGTGTCTGAAATTTGTATACAACAGCCAGAGGCCCTTGCATGCCCATTCTCTTGCCCTCTCTTTCTTTCTCTTCCCCCCCCCCCTCATAAATAAAAATATTTAAATTTTTTAAAAGAGAAAATAAATGAATCTACCATAAATTTCCTTTTCCCACAAGCTGTCTGATAAATTGTAGTTTGAACAATGGATGAAAAAGTGAAAGTTAAAATTTAAATGAAGGATAATCCCAACTAGTTGAGCTAATGATCTGAAGCTACATTTTCCTGCAAGCTTTAGTGATATTAAGGCAAGAGGCTAAGAACTGAAAAAGAGAAGCAGATTCTCCAACGGAGAGTAAGTTAGCACCAGGACAAATGAGATAACCCTTACTTTTTTTTTTTATAGAGAATTTAATAGGTGTAGGCCCTCTTGTAGCCCACAATTGATGGTAGCTTGATATTGGAGAGTGGGCTTATGTTTGGATCTGGTTCTGACTTGTTTCCCAGCTCCAGCTATGGGTCCCATACCAGTGAGGGGATCAGCTAGCCAAATTGAGAGCAGTTGGTTCCCCACCATGGCTGTGTGCCACCACTGCACTTGTGTGGGCATCACAACAAGTTATTTGCTGCTAAGTAGGTTAGACCATGCGTTGCTTCGATAGATATTGGTCATTTTCCCCCAGTCGCCCATGTAGCACCTTCTGGCACTAGACGCGCTGACTGTCTGGGGACTGACTCTCTTCCAACTTCCAGCCATGCCATTCTAATTTGCATGTCAATCACATAAGGTATCTTCAGCAGTAGGGTCTTACCACTAACCTTTGGTAGGTCATCAAGTACTCCTCCACCCCATCATACCTCAAAAGGGCCCCAGCTGAAACTAAGAAAAATTGGAGAAACAAGCAAGGGGGCTGTCTTCCTGATGAACCAGATACCAGCACAAGGGGGAAGGAGATCAGCACAGAGAAAAATCAACTCCTACCAAATCAGAGAGCCAGAGCCTCAGAGGCCCCCAACACCTCATCACTGAAGCAGACCAAAAATGAACCCAACATGGCTCAGGGAAATTTTGCGGAAGAGGGGGCGGAAAGAATGTCAGAGTCACATGTTGGGTCATGATATGCAGAGACATTTATCCTACCCACAACTGTGGGCTAACTCCACAATGCATGACCCGTATACCTCAACAAGGTGGGGCCAAGGGGAGGGGGTAGGTCACGGATGAGCCTAATAATGGTACCAAACTGACTGTATTTGCTGAATACAGAACTGACTAATAAAAAATAAAATAAAATAAATTTAAAAAAAAAGGCTAAGAACTTTGCAGGGAATGTCTCAGAGTTAGGGTAACAGAGCCAGAGACTGGATCCTTGCACCATGTCTAGTAGCAGTTTCAAGGTATTTGCTAAATTCTGAAATGGTACAGAGGGCTGGAGGCAGAAACCCCTGAAAAGAACATTTTCAGTCTTTCAAGACATTGCACATGACTTGTGAATAATGTTAAGGACACCCTAAGGGAAGGGTCCCCAGTGAGTAAACAAGGGTCTAGTTGATACTCCAATGGTACTATCCTTTAGGGTCAGAAGCAAAAGACTTTAAAATTTCCTTAAGGACAACTTAGACTTAGCATAGCCATACTCCGAGTAAAGTTTCCAAGTTATACTCCATCTGTATGGGCATTGTCACCTGGAACTGGGTAAGCCACAATTTTTTCAAATAATATTTGGTAAGTCAAAATCAGTAGACATGACATGAGATACTACCATAAGAATGATAATAAAGAGAAAAATAGGCAAAAAAAGGGGGGGGGATTTCTAATTGATACAGATATTGCTTTAGCAGACAAGGATTTTAAAAGAACCACAGTTAGCTGATTCAAGGATAGAGACCAAAGGTGGTCTGTACTAAAATGGAGTTTAAGTTAATCGGTAGAGGAGAATCACTCCCTTGCTTCATCCAGTTTCTGGCATTGATCTTCCATATCTGGCATGCCTTGGTTTGGAGAAATATCACACTATCTCATCACATCATTCATTCCCATTCTCTTTCTTGTTTTCCTCACAAGGACATTAGTATTATTGGACGAGGAGCCCCATCCCACTCCATTTTAACTTCATGTTAATGAGGTTACCAAAGAGCAGAGGGCATGCTTAATGGAGAAAGGGTTTACTTTCACCTCACAGTCTATCATGACAGGGAAGGCATGGAAGTGGAGCAGCATGTTCCAGGGTCAGAGAAGGGGAATGCCAATGTTCACATGGTTCTCATCTGTTTCCTTTTGTATTCAGTCTAGGATCCTGGCCCATGGGGTGGTGTCACCCATATTCAATGTGAGTCTTCCCTCCTCAATTAAACCTTTCCAGTAATACTCTCACAAACCAAAGACATACCTCATTGATGCCCTATGTATTGATGCTCAAACACATCACTTTCAATAACACTCCACCCCTGGTTCCTATAGGCTCACAGACATCTTATAATAAAAAATGCATTTATTCTAAGTTCAAAAATTCCAGTAGTCTTAACAGTTTCAACACTGTTTAGAAGTACAAACTCCAGGGGGCATAAAGATGGCTCAGTGACTAAAGGTGTCTTGCTTGTAAAGCCTGATGGCCTGGGTTTGATTACCAGTACCCACATAAAGCTAGATAAACAAAGCAGCACATGCATCTGCAGTTTGTTTACAGTGGCAGGAGGTCCTGGCATGTGCAAACACTCTCTCTCTCAATCTCTCTCTCTCTCTCTCTCTCTCTCTCTCATAAATAAATAAAAATATTTTAGAAAGTGCAAACTCCAGTCTTTTCTAAGACTCAAGACAAAGTCTTAAGTATAGACTTCTGTGAAATCAAAAACCAAGTTGCTTATTCACAATACTCAATAGTATAAACATCACCAATCCATAATGGAGGAATTGGGGCTTTAAAGAAAGATCAAAACTGAAACTAGCAGGGTAAATACCAAATCCTACAACTCCATGTCTGGATCTGAAATACTTGGCCAAATCAGCTGGACTCCAGTACCTTGGCTGCCTCTAATGTTATTGTTAGTGCACATGTGGCCTTTCTCTTTGGCTGGTTCTACTCAATGCCTATAGCTTTCCTTAGCAAATATCCCACATTTCTGGAAACTCCAATATCCTGTGGTCTCCATTGCAACTTAGGCATCATCTTCTTAACCTCATACATGACATGAATAGCACTTCAGTTCTGGTTTTGGTTTGTTTTTGTCTATTGAAACAGGGTCTTACTTGCTAACCCAGGATGCCGTTGAACTCACAAACTCAGGCTGATCCTCCTACCTCTGTATCCCAGGTACTGAGATTATAGTCATGAGCCACCAAACCCAACTTAACATAAATAACCTTTAATCAAATTCCTGACAAAGTTCTGTTCCTTTCTGAAAGTTCATGAATTGATCCTTTATTGTTGCATATCTCCTGGCATTCTGGTCTTTCAAACTCTTGCCAGAAAAGCCCATTAAACTCTATTTTGGTACTCTAGGGACTCTGTAGTCCAAAGGTCAAAACTTTCAATTTTTCCTCCAGACTAGTTCCAAATTCCTACAAATGATATGGTCAGACAGTCACAGTAATGGTCTCACTTCTTGGTACCTATTTTCTAATTTCAATAATGTCACATGCAGAAGTTCCAGAATTAGAATTTCAACATATCTTTCTGAAGGTGTCATAACTCAGCACCATAACACAAATTAGATACATTGATATGTGATTTTTTTAAATATTTCATTTATTAAGACACACACAGAGAGAGGGAGAAAGAGATAATAGGTGTACCAGGGCCTCCAGCCACTGCAAATGAACTCCAGATGCATGTACCCCCTTGTGCATGTGACTTACATGGGGACTAGGGAATCAGACCTGGGTCCTTAGGCTTCACAGGCAAGTGTATTAGCTGATAAGCCATCTCTCTAGCCTGATATGTGATAGTTTTATAATTTTATGTGAAAGCTTACTCACCTACTTATCTAACCTATCAGTATCTAGTCAGAGAAATATACCATGTTTACATGAGCCATGATTATATTGTTTTACATTTACTCATGTACATCAGTTATGAAGGATGGGAAAGTTACATTTTCAATAATTCTCCAGAAGTAGTACCTTCTACTATTTTTCAGTATAGAAGAAAAATGAATGCATGTACCAAGCTTCTGTGGTCTCTATAGCATAGTACCCTCATGTTTTACCTCTATTTCACCTTAAAGGTGCCCTTGTGGCTACAAATAATTTCTGATAAGTACATTTTGAATGTTAACCAACCAAAAGACTCCAAAAGCTTTTCATAAATTAATGATAAAATGCTACAGAAAAACTGAGTTTGGTACACCCATCCTTCATGAACAGTGCCCTAGCCACAGTCATCTATTTCCTCTTTGATGAGGTCAGTAAATATTCATGTTGTATTCATTTATAATACTTATTTTCCTTCAGCATTTTGATTGTTATTGCATTAAACTTTTCATTTGGTTCAAAATTTTTTATATATTTTAGGTTGAGATTGATGACATCATGTTTCTTACTAATATTAATGAAGTTTTATTTAATAGTTCTTCCCCTGTCAGAGGTTTTAAGGATCAAAGTCATTAAACATATAGTAGGCATAAATTCAAAGGAAGAATAATAAAACTGCAAGAAACTTCTCAATAGAAATACAAATAACAAGTGCTATCTTAAAGTACTAAAAGAAAATAATTGCCAAGTTCTAATTCTACACAAAATCATACTTCAAATATGAATCTGAAATAAAGATGATATTAAGATAAATAAATATTAAGAGAACTTAGATCCAGTCAGACGTTCACTAAAAGGAACTATCTTTAGAAACAATAAAAGGTATGACTAGAAGTAGGCTGGGACTCCTGGTTCCCCAGCTCCTAGTTTCCTTGCTGCTGGAACTGGGAAGTGAACACCAGAGAATCAACAGGTCCCTCCCTGATGACTGAGTTGGCCAGGCACTCCAGGACCCAAATTCCCAGGGCAATAAATATACAAGAAAGACCTTCTCAGGCTGGAGAGCACCCAGTCAAAACCTGTGAATCCACCACTTTCTTACTCTTACCTTGATCAAACCTGAACATGTCAATCAACACACATTCCACAAGAGACACTAATTGCTACAGTCCCAGAAAAACAAGACAACCATCTCAAGATGGGCAAGCCCCAAGGCAAAACAAAGAATACAAGACACCAAGCCAAAATAACACCACCTAGGTCACCCAGCCCCATTATGGAAGCCTCCGTTGCAAACATAAAGGAAACTCCAGCCTTAGAACCCTAAAATGAAGCAATGGCAAGAATATTCAACAAACTTAATGGAGCCATGAATCAAAGCTGGAAGAATTACTTAAGAAGTGAAATAAACAACTCAAAAAATATTTTAAAGCATTGTTGCATGAAGAAAATCAACAAAAAGAATTCAAGAATGAGCTCAAAGCATGGTTTAAGGAAATGGAAACAAATCAGCAAAAAGAACTCAATACACATCTCAAAAAAAAAAAAAAAACTGAAGAGAATCAAACAGAACTTGATAGGACAATAAATGAAATGGAGGATAAGCAACAGATCATACTCTTTCTCTTGCTCTTGCACTCACTCTCTCTAAAAATAAAAAATTTAATTTAATTAAAAAAAAATTAACCCAAACTGAAGAGACAAACAATAGCACCCAAGAGTCTATAAGAAGGGAAAATAACCATGAGTAGAATAAACATGAAAACCTGTAAAGTCCAAGAAAACACCGAATTCGACAATGCCTCCAATTTAATAGAGATCAACTTGCACCTCACAGTTATAACTTTAAATATCAATGGTCTCAATGCCCCAATCAAAAGGCACAGGCTTAAAAACTGGATCAGGAAAATGGACCCACCCATTTGCTGTCTACAGGAAACCCACCTTACCAATAAAGATAAACATGACCTTAGGGTGAAAGAATGAAAAAAGTTATTCCAAGCTAATGGAAATAAGAAACAAGCAGGGGTAGCTATACTTATATCAGACAAAATGGACTTCAAACCAAATGTAAACAAAAGAGATAAAGAAGTGTACTTCATACTCATCAAAGGATCAATACAAGAGGATATTACAATCATAAACCTATATGCACCAAATACAGGACGACAAAATTTTATAAAACAAATTCTGCTGGACACTAAAGTAGAAATAACCGCCAACACAAATATATTAGGAGACTTTAATACTCCATTATCATCATTAGATCATCTAAGCAGAAAAGTAACTGTCAAATAAGGGAGTTAAACAATATCATAGATTAATTAGACTCAAGACACATATTCTCTCTCTTAATCTCTCCCTGCCTATTTCTCTCTCTAAAATAAATAAATAAAATATTTTAAAGGGGGGTGCTGGAGAGATGGCTTAGCAGTTAAGGCATTTTCCTGCAAAAACCCAGTTTTAATTCCCCAGAACCCACATAAGCCAGATGCACAAGGAGGTGCATGTGTCTGCAGTTGATCTGCAGCAGCTGGAAACCCTGGAGTTCCATGTGCTCGCTCTCTCTTTCTCTCTGTGTCTGCCAATTCTCTTTCAAATAAATAAATTTTTTTTTAAAAAAGAGAGACACATACAGAGTATTCCACTCTAATTCCACTACACATTCCTCTCATCAGCTCATGTCCTAACAAATTCATAAAAAAATAAACATAATTCCATGCACTGTACCAGACCACACAATGCAATAAAGCTAGAGATTAACAAGGGAAACAACAGAAAATCCACCAATACCTGGAGGCTGAACAACTCACTATTTAATGCATGGGTGGTAGAAGAAACCAAAAGGGAAATTTAAAAAATTTGTGGAACTGAATAATAATGAAAACTCAACATATAAAACTTATGGGGCACAATGAAGGGAGTCTTAAGAGGGAAGTTTATAGCATTAAATGTTATCATTACAATAACAGAAAAGATCTCAAGTCAACATCTTAACCATCCAGCTGAAGGCATTTGAAAAACTAGAACAATCCAAACCCAATAGTTCAAGACATAAGAAAATGGTCAAGATAAGAGCAAAATCAATGAATTGGAAATTAGAAAAAAATTAAGGGAGGAAGAAAAGCTGGGTGTGATGGCACATACCTTTAATCTCAGCACTTGGGAGGCAGAGGTAGGAAGATCACCATGAGTTCAAGGCCATCCTAAGATGACATAGTGAATTCCAGGTCAGCCTGGACTAGAGCAAGATCCTACCTTGAAAATCAAAAATAATAATAATGATAATTTAAAATTGAAGAATCAAAGAACTGGTTCCTCAAAAAAGTAAATAAGATTGATAAATCCCTAGCCAACTTGATCAAAAGGTAAAAAAGAGAAAGCTCAAGTCAACAAGATCAGACACAAAAAGGGAGATTTTACAACAGGCTGCAATGAAATTGTGAGAATCAGGACATATTTCAAAGAGCTATACTCCACAAAATTGGAAAACTGGAAGAAATAGATGAATCCCTTAACTCATACCACCTACCAAAACTAAAGTCCCCCCCACCAAAAAAAAAACTAAACCCAGAAAAGATAAACTACCTGAATAGAGACATAACATCAAATGAGATTGTAGCTATAATTAAGACTCCCAATAAAAATGAAATAGTCCAGGCCCAGACAGTTTCACTGCTGAATTCTATCAAACCGTCATTGAATAACTAAAGCCATTTTTTCAACTTAAAGAGTTGAAGATGTAATTAACCAGTTACCAAAGAGGGAAAAATCAGTTAATGTGTGTACATGCCCTGCATATAATGAGTATCCAGTTAAGGCAATTGTTATCTTTAAATAAATAATGGTTATATCCACAGTCTATGCCATCTAATAAAGAAACAAGTATGAAAACTATAACTAGGCATCTCAGGAAAGGCACTCAGGTTTGCAGAGACGTGACTAACTTGCTTATAACACTACTTATAAGTCTCACAGTTCATTACCTTTTTATCCTCAGGAGCCATTTACTTCAGTATGGTTAAGAAGAAAACTGTTAAAAAGCTTTACTGTGTTTGTCAACAGGGGAATGGTGAGGGAAATAAAAACTCATATATTTCCATAGAAGTTTCATCATAATTTCCTATATTGCTTCATTACTGCACCCAGTCACAAGCTCTACGATCAAGAGTTAATAGACTGAAGCCACAAACTTCAAGAACAGTACCTGTACAACTCTGTTGAGCTGGCTGCAACTCTATTGCATCAACAGCATGTGAAAACTAAGTGGTAAAATAACTTTCAAGTAACTGTGAGTAATGAATTGAGGTGGTGTAGCCACAAGCATAGAGCAATTAATATTTAAAGCTAATAGGCACCAACCCTGAGAAACAGTAGCAGCATAAAGTTCAGCACAATGAGAGGCTATCAAGAAAGTAGTATTATTCTCAGGGCAAAACCAAAAAGCTAAACTCTAGGAAAAACCCATAATTAACTGATTATGCAAATAATTCTTTTACTGACAGATTTGCCTTCATGTCCCAAATTTAAACCTAGGCATGTAATATCATCACATATTCAACTGAATTTAGCAGAGGGCCCTACAATTGAGAATCACTAAAAATTCTCAGTATGAATAGTAAACTTGCATTTCAATCATCAGTTTTGTTGTTTCTTGTGTACAGTTCCCACTTTTACAAAGCAATAAGGGGATACAGAGATGGATGCATGGGTAAGAACATTTGCTGCTTAAACAGTAAGGCCTAGGAAGGCAGAAGATCATCTGAATTCAACTCCCTAGAAACCCAAGGGAGAAGCTGGACATAGCCACACATATCTGTAACCCCAGTTCACAGGAAGTGAGATCAGAGAATCACTTGGGCTACATGACCTGGAATGAGCAGCTGTAGGTGGAGGGAGAGATCCTGTTCCAAAGCAGCACATGGATGAGCAACAGAGGACACCCAAAGTTCCTCTCTGGCCTTTGTACATGTGTACATGGAACACACACACATCTGTATATACATGTGCATATACTACACATAACACATCAGACCACACATACTCTGTACACATAGCCATACGCACAAAACAATCAGGAGAATAGATTATCAATTATCAATAGAGTGGATATGATAGACACTATGAAGATTTATCTTTAATACTATCATAATATGACAAAACATAACTTCTATCACAATGGTCTTATACACTAGTCTTTCATGTCATTATTCTTACAATAATTAGAAATCACTATAAGCACTATAACCATTCGATATATGAAATTAAGTATATGAATATCAGCTCTAATTCTACATATAGAATTATGTCATATGTGTGCATAAATAGTTCATATAGTACAAACAGATGAATATTATACAAAAAATACTTGGAAATCTAGATCCATACAGATTTAAATTATTAATCAAAACTTAAAATGAATTCAGTAACAATATTTTATAGACTTATAGTGCTGGAGTACTTATTAATCAAGTCTCTTAGTTGTGAATGACATAAATCCAACTCAGTTTCCCTTAACTTAGAAAGCAATTTATTGACAGAGGTAAAAAGTACATGGGTAGACTGGCTCAAGGACTTGGTAATAGAATTACTCAAAGAATGACAATATGATCCTTCTCTGTCCCTCAATCTCTCTTTTTTCTATGTTGCCTTCTTTAACAGACAAGCTTTTCCCAAAACATGATGACAAGTAAATTATTCTTTAAACCATCATAAGTAAGATATTCTCTTCCCTAGCAGGAACAGCAGAAATACCATAGCTACCAGACCACATCATACACTCAGTTTAAGTTACACATCTAACTTTGAACAATCACTGACACTGACTATTTGGATCCTTATTGTGCATCCAGCCCTACAGTACAGGGTCTGGAGGTACGATTACAGTTGTTCCCTTTTGAAAAGTCATCACACAGATAGCAGGAAAAGAATGAGATTAAGCAAGATAACCAAAGGTCTATTTTAAAATTCTTTAATTTGAATATTTCCATATAAGGGAGAAATTTTATTTAACAAAGTGTTGAATATTTTTCTCTGAATTTAAGTAATCCAATTTGGCAATACTTGAAATTACTTAGAGTATAATTATCATGTAAGCTAGTATGCTCATCCATGCAGGGGTTTAGTCCCTTCCTCTCTAACTTACTAACATTTAAATTGTCTCTTTTGATGGCTCCAACTTGATAGAGACATGTATTTATCATAAATTCAAGCTTGAGATAGGCATGAAGGGAAAAACAAATTCTTCATGTTCTATATAATTTAGTCATGATTATAGATGTTGGCAATTTAAAATTAGAAAGTACCTAATGCACTATTGCTTACTACATTGTAAAAAGATTTTTAAATGATGCCTTGAAATAGATCATTACTTTTGAAAAGTATTCATATAACTAAACTTTTAATATCCCCCCCCCAACTTGGGTACATAAATGATCAAGAAAAATCATGCTTCCATCATTTCATACCAGTTATTAACTTATTGATTTGTTGTGGGTATCATTGGGCTGTAGGTGGAATTTTAGGACTTCATTGTAGGCATGCATGAAATTGAATAACAAAGCAATTGTGAAACATATTTCTGCCTTTATTATAAAGAATACTAAGACATATGAAAGACTTGTAATAATTAAGTCTGAAACATTCTTCTTTTTCTCTCTCTTGTCCATGACAGGTGTTACTGGGTGATCCTTGTACTCTTCATTTCCTTATAAAAATGACATTCTGGACAGCCACTCAAAAACAATGGAAATAGTAAAAATTACTTGGAAAATTTGTTCTTAAAGTTTACCTAACCAGCAAATAAGATCGTTTGAGTTTAACTTCTCCAGAAATTAGATTATCTATATTTTTAAGCATACAGAGTGTTAGTAGCTACTTAAGACATCAGAGTTGTTCGAATGTTCTGTGACTCACTGCCCAAGTGCATCCAGAAAGCAATACAAAGCAGACAGATACAGAAACACTCTCGCCATTAGAATACCTGAACTTTCTCCATCAGAATAGGTCCCTGAGAAATCTCTGTGGAACCCAAAGAGTTCTAGAAAGTCCATCGCCTTATAGAAACTCTGACACAGGCTCAAAGATTTACATGACCTCTAGGAGTGTCTCAATGCAAAAGTATTCTTCTAGTCAGTTCCCCAGATGAAAAGTTTCTCTTCAAGAACTACTCATTTAACCGACTGCTTTAATGTTTTTGAAAGAAGTGGAGGACTTGCTTCCTGGAGATTTCAGTCCATTCACTTCTGTTTTAATGCTCCCTTTGGTCGCCTTAGTAAAAGAGCATGACAATGAATACATTAATGAATTAGAGCAATGCGATTGTCTGAAACAAGTGTGCCTACCCAGAGGATGGCCATGTGGCCTTGGCATCATGAACAGCGCATTTGGGCAAAAGTCTGCTTGGGGAAATAGCTTGTATTATACCCTACCACATTCTGTGGAAACCAATTCACAGAAAAGTTACTTGGGCTCCAGGGGAAGAAAGCATTCCAGCAATGACATAAGCATTAGTTTCAGCAGTGTTTCCAGGAGAACAAAGGTATCCATCTGTGAAATGAACTGTAAGCTTATGAAATGCAGTAAGAAATACATCTCATCGAGTAATGTGGTATCCCTCACTTTATAAAATAGTTGTCTTAGGCCAAACAGTTTATAAAGGCAATAAGGATCATATGTTATAAATGTCTGTTATAAAAAAGCTTATGTATGTTTCCACAGGAAAGAATCCACCAAATGATTTTTTATGGGGAAGTAGTTTTAGCTGCAGATGTATTCCGTGGTGTGCACTAGGCCTGCTCCTAGGAATGGGTCTGCATCTCACTTATTCGCCTTCAGCAGAACTTTTCTCATTCCAGATAGTCTCTTCTCTGACAGGCATAAACTGCCCCTGTTCTCAACATCAGATGACTCGTGGGCAAATTGGAGATTCTCCAAGTCAAGGACACTCAATATGGCCATTTTAGGAGTGTTTTGCCAATTAATTCACAGTATCTAATAGCTTGAGCTATCTAATTAAATGAAGCTGAAAATATAGAAAGAATAAACCTGGATTTTTTCAATTACCAATCTAATAGAAATCGCCTTTTGCATATGTACTGTATGTGGTGTGATACATGCATGGTGTATACGTAGTGTGTGCAGATGCATGGGCCCATGTGTATGTGTGATGGCCAGAGGAGCATATTCGGCATCTTCCCCTTTTACCTCATCCACTTGTTTCCTTTGGGACAGAGTCTGTTGGTAAGCCCAGAGTTACCATTTTCATAAGCCCCAGCAATTTCCAGTCTCCACTCCCCATAGGACCAGAATTTCAAACGTTGTAGCCATATCCAGCTGTTTAAATGGGTTCTGGGACTCAAATCCAGGATGAATCTGGCCCTCTTAGGCACTCATGCTTGAGTAGCAAGGCTTCTTACCCACTGAATCATCTCCCTAGCCCTAGAATATCCTTTCAACTTGAAAAAATAGATTAAATATTTACATATATATACATACATATATATATATATTGCCACTACCTTTTTACGTTACTACACAAAATATTTACATTTTACCTAGAGAATACTCTATCAGAAGAAAACATTTAATATAATCCTCTGATTTGATATTAAAATACAAACTCTTTCACTTAGTTGATTTTCAATATGCCTGAAAAGATAGCACATGAAACTTAAGTGACTGCCCACAATTGAATTCCTACTTAAGAATCTCTGCATTGTGAAAAAATAGCTTGTAAAAAATTAATTCAATTGTATTTATGAAAATTCAAGCAAACCAAATGAATTTTATCACTAAGATACAAGTAGATTGTTTTAGAAAAGTCACAGGTCTGTCTATACCATATAAGGAACATCACCAATTATAAATATGCATGTATTCATTCTTTCATCTTGCTGCTCACAAGATACCATGCTGTGAATAATGGCACAGTGTGTAGGGTGTTCTCAGAAAGAGAAGAAGTGAACACTAAAACTAAAGCACAAGGTAAAACTGAGGCTGGAAGATGACTCTTTGATGAGGAGAATTTGCCTCGAAAGTATACCATGGGGAGTGTGTATGTGTAATTTTCAGCTTTCTAAGTTATTATCTTAAGACATGATTGCAACCTTTGTATTCAGTTTAATTGCCATCACAAATGATAGGCACCTATACTAATTTGCTGCTAAATCAGTAATTGCAGCTGATTTCTCCTGACTCACATGGTATTTTTGATCAGGGATATAAGAAGAACACCCCTTGGTTTCAATCTATAACATAAAAAGTCCAATTTAATCTAAAGATCCTTCAGAGAGCTCCTCATTGTGGGTTCTTTTGGTAATAACAACAATTTTGCTTTCTAAGGCATTTGTTTCCCTAATGGTTCATTCCACAAGACAAATAGCTGTATCCATATTTCAATAGAAATAGAACATACATAATTGGACCCAATGAGCAGTATTTGTCCTTAAAATGTACCATACCTATATGGCATATGTAGAGTTTAATGAGGAAGAGCAGAATTCTCTTGTTGTGTTATAGCATAGGAAATGTAAAATAATCATGCTTCACTTGTCAGTGAAGAAGTTTGAAGTAAAATATTTTATTCTCTTGTGATTTGAAGATACCATAAAAAGTTTAGCATATACTAATCAAGACATGAATAATCCCTTAATGATGTCTTATATGGATAACACAAAGAATATATTTTGAAAGGCTAACTATAAAAGGAAATATAAAGGAAGTGATACATAAATAGTCCACAAGGGTAAAAATAGTTTTAACAGGCCATTCATTATGTTAGGTACTTGAAGAGTTTTTAACTCAGTAAAAACAGAAAATATTCCCTTAGTAAATGATGCTATAGTGGGAATAGGCATGAATGGTGCATCAAGTAATGAGTGAGACAACATTCTTGGAAGACCCAGCAGTGTTGGCAGGACCCCCAGTAGGAAGCTAACACTGTGAAATGGCTCCACACCCAGCTCCCAGCTCTGTCACAGTAATAATAAACAGTGATCCACTGCAAGGTTTTTTTTCTAAAATAGTGTGGATTTTGTAAGTTGACTGTGTAGAATAGCATACTTAATAAGTTTGGGGTTACTGACCATTTTAAGGACATCTATGAACTACAACAGAGCTTTGTATTTTGCAGCAATAATTGACACAAAAATAGCTTCATGGTGTGACTGTCCTTTCAAAGTCCTCTTGGGAAATGATACAACAAAATATCTTCACCTTATTTATTTGCCCTTTCTGGATAATGTGATGTTGCCTTAAATCTTTCCTGGAGCCTGGAGTCCCATTGTGGTGAACTTTAATTTTCTAGTTACAAATTGAAAATGAGGAATAGAAACAAAAAAAAAATTAAAAGAAAAACAAAAATACTTCATAAAGGTTAACAAACAAATATTTATTTTCAACCCTGCACCAAATAATATTTTGTTTACTAGGAATATAGTAAGGAACAAAACAGAAAATCTATTTGCTGTAATAAAACTTGTGTTGTACTTGAATACAAATAAAGTTTTAAAATATATTTAAAATACCACTCTTGGTTCTCAGTTCTCTGTGCTATGAAAAAATAACACAGTGCTATGAGAGATAGTGACAGATGAGAAGTACTGGGTGGTTATTTCTAAGCATTATGGGAAGCTACCTATTCAAACTTATCACCAAGAACAAGCTAGAAAAATTATGCATTGGTCAAAAATACTATTTTGCATATTATAGTTCCAGAATACCAGTTATCTTTATCTATCAAGGTATCAGTAAAATGAGATAGTACATTCAACTTAGAATAGTTTGGGTTAGCTATTTATTGTGAATGTAGGAAATCTACAAGGGATATAGTGCAGGGACTAGGTTAGTAGCACAGGGTTCCTACAGCCACCACGCCAAAAGAGAGGAGAGGAAGAAGCATTTATAAGGCTTAAGATGAGCAGCGTCTTCATCAAGGTAACCACATGAAGAGGGACTAGTACAAACATAACTTCATTCCACTGCCTGCGTCTCCCAATAGGATTTCCTAGAGTCAAATTCAACCAGAAACTTACAGAAAGATATACTCATAGTCTATGCAAGCCACCTTCCAGTGCAGAAAACAGGGTAGAGGTGGATGGAAAATGGCACACTTAAAAGGTTGCATAGAAGGTTGCTCACACTAATTCATTTTCCTAAATGAGCACTATCGTGTATAGTATAAAGATAATTCTTCTTAGAATACTGCATTGCCAAAAAAAAAAAAATTAGAATTCTGTCTTTGCCAAATGCTTGCCTAAAGGTTACATAGTCTGCCTCCCCCCTCAAAAGAAAGCCTTAAAAGCAGATCCTTAATTGAAGAAAAACTTCAAGATTTTGTAGTCACATTACATGAGAATTTTTGACGAGTAGATGTTATAACATCTTTCCTGTATTACAAACTAATGAATGTCATGATATAATTAACTATAGAGACCTTTTTAAATAACAATTTGTACTAAAACTAAATTTATAAATATATGCCCAAGTAGCATGTAGAATTCAGCTGTAACTCTATCATTTTACTTTAAAATTATGTTTTCAACCACATATGGATTTGTTTAGGATCTAAAACAAAATGCCTATTTTATTTAATATAAATATTCCAAGATTTAAAAGAAATTAATATACATACCAATATTTTAAACATTCCACATATGTACATATATACACAAATTAGAGGAATTATTAAGATATTTGATAACTACAAGTAAAATGAAGAAAATGTTCATTAATATTTTACCCAATATTCCTTACTGTCAATTATCAGACAACTCATTGGAACAAAATTATAATAAAGATTATGCCAAAGACAGTGAAGCCTAATAGAAACTTCTAGAAATAACTCAGGAAAAAGTTCCAGAATGGTATCCCAATGTCCTGATAGCTCAGTGGTTGTCTATCTAGTGCATACAAGGCCCTAGGTTCAACCTCCACAATACCACAAAAAGGGACTGGCAGCATCAATTTGCATTTGAAAGCAAACTTTTCTATTTTCTTTGGGCAAAATGCAAAGTGAACAAGGACAAAATAGACCCTGTATGTCCAAGAACTCTATGTCTACTCTCAAGACAAGGGAAGAAAATGCAAGCAGACCTTCAAACAACACCTGGTAAACCTCCTTGTGGAGAAGGGTTCCAGGGGCCAGCGGAGGACACAGGAGCGCAGTGACTTGGTGGCTTCCACTGCAGTCACTGTGGGTGTACCAGTTTTTACAAAGCCGGAGGTAAATTAAAATATAGATTCATGTTAAAAATATGCCAAGTAGGGCTGGAGAGATGGCTTGGTGGTTAAGCGCTTGCCTGTGAAGCCTGAGGACCCCGGTTCAAGTCTCGATTCCCCAGAACCCATGTTAGCCAAATACACAAGGGGGCGCACGAGTCTGGAGTTCGTTTGCAGTGGCTGGAAGCCCTGGCGTGCCCATTCTCTCTCTCTCTCTCTCTTGCTCTCTCTCTCTCTCTCTCTCTCTCTCACTCTCACTCTCACTCTCAAATAAATAAATAACAAAAAAAGAAAGAAAGAAAGGTTGTACTAAGACACAGATGATGGAAATTACAAAGAAAAAGGTAGAAAATAGTGTGAGGTCATGCAAACCACATTCAGTGCAGGGTAGGATAGCACACGCCTATAATCCCAGCCCTTGAGAAAGATTGTGAACTCAAAGACAAGCTGGACTACGTAACAAGACCCTTAGCAGGAAATGTATTTGGCATGATACAGGATATTGAGGGATGTGTAGGAAAAAGGACTCAGATACAATACTGCGGCTGAGTGATGAAGTCCCATTACACATCTTTAGTGTGAGGCGCCTGTGGCGTATCCAGCTAGAAGCGTTCAGAAGGCACATGTTTTAATTCACAACCAAGAAGCTAAAATATTAGCTCCAAATGTTAATATGTGCTCTACCCCTTTCCCAGGAAGACTATTCTCCGATATAGTGACAGGGATATTTATTATTATTATACAAAAGCATGTTTATCATGAGCATAAAAACTACACGTGTTGGCAGAAATGGATGCCAGATTATTGTAGATTCAGATATTATTCATCTCTTTTATCTTTTGCTGCTTCAAATCAAGAATTTAAAGAACAGAATTTAGGCCCCATAAGCCCTGGCCCATGTCTCTCACATTTTCTTTGTTTGGATCAACATTACTGCAGAAAATAAGGCTGTCGCCAAATTAACTTAGGCCATTTATCCATCAATCAGGTGATGCCATCCCTCTTTGGATTGCCAATCAAGAGTGGTATGCTGATCAGGCAATGGAAAGACATGACACAGCCAGAAACCACTGTAGCATAAATTGACATGAAGAGTAGTAAAGGGTTAAAGCTATGAATGGGGGCTGGAGAGATGGCTTGGCAGTTAAGGCGCTTGCCTGTGAAGTCTAAGGACCCAGGTTTGATTCTCCAGGTCCCATATAAGCCAGATGCTCATAGTGACGCAAGCGTCTGCAGTTCGTGTGCAGTGGCTAGAAGGCCTGGCACACCCATTCTCTCCCTCACTCTCTGTCTCTCTCTTTCACTGTAATAAATAAATAAAAATATTTAAGCTATGAATGACACATATGTGGTGGTTTGAACGTAAATGTAGGAACCCCATAGACTTGGGTGTTTTATCAAGGCTGTAACTTGGGCCTCCAGCTGTCTGGCTGGAGAAGTGCCACTGGGGGTGGACCCTGGTGTCCAGCCTAGAGGTGTGTTTGGGGTGGATGTGATTCCAGGCCAAAGGTGAAAGACAGCAGTCTGAGCTCTGGGGGGGGGGGGGGGGGCCTGCCTGCTGCCGGTTTGTGTTGCTGCTTTCTTGGCATTTACTGGCTATCTGGTTGTTTCTTTCTGCTTGGATCTGTGAAAGGGAGCCAGCTTCTTCCACCATTTGTGAAACATTCCCTAGATCTAAAAGCATGAAATAAATCCTTTCCTCCCATAAACTGTCTGGTTTGAATGTTCAGCTCAGCAACCTGGAATTGACTGTGACAACATGCAATAAGGGAATAAGAGCACCATTTTCCTTTTGTTCTCTTTATTTTTTTTCAGAAATAACATCTAGTGTATCTCTGGAGTATGAATTTGAATTCATATATGATTATAAATTCATTTAGATATAGTATTCAGTGTGCCAGATGCCAGGTGTGTGAGGTACACACCCACACACTTAAAACAGATCTTAAAAACTATAGCAATTGAGAAACTTAGTCTGGGATTCAGCTAAGAAACTTAAAATATGGGTTTAGAAATCATACACTTGGTACCATTTGAAGTCACCAGCAAACGCTGTCACTGGGGAGCATGCACAGAGCAAATGGCTACGACGGACTCTTCGAGAACTTTGCATTTAGCCTCGACTGTGACCGGGAATATTCATCGCACTAAGCCAGAGGGTTTTCATACCCCACAAAAATGTCTGTCCAGTACTTGTTTATTTCTTTTGGAGGTAGGGTCTCACTCTAGCCCAGGCTGACCTGGAATTCACTGTGTAATCTCAGGATGGCCTCGAACTCACAACGATTCTCCTCTGCCTCCTGAGTGCTGGGATTGAAGGCATGCGCCAAGCCCAACTTATTTCAAGGACTTTTGACATTTAGAAATATTAATAGGAAGGGGAGGAGCCAAGCGGCCGGGGAGGTTCTAGGGTGTTGGGCCTCGCGGCAGCTGCCCCCTTCCCTTCCATGGTCACGTTGAAGGCGCAGCGTTGGCATCGGGCCGCAGCCTAGTCCGCCGCCCACTGCTTTCCGGACCATGGATCCCCGCAAGGTGAACGAGCTCCGGGCTTTCGTGAACATGTGCAAGCAGGACCCGAGCGTCCTGCACAGCGAGGAAATGCTCTTCCTGCGGGAGTGGGTGGAGAGCATGGGAGGTAAAGTGCCGCCTGCGACTCATAAAGCTAAATCAGAAGAAAATATTAAGGAAGAAAAAACAGACAGCAAGAAAGAGGAAAACATAAAGACAGAGGAACCATCCAGCGAGGAGAGTGATCTAGAAATCGATAATGAAGGTGTAATTAAACCAGACACTGATGCCCCTCGAGAAATGGGAGATGAAAATGTAGAGATAGCTGAGGAGATGATGGATCAAGCAAATGAAAAGAAAGGGGCTGCTATTGAAGCCATAAATGACGGTGAGCTTCAGAAAGCCATTGACTTGTTCACAGATGCCATCAAGCTAAACCCTCGCTTGGCCATTCTGTATGCCAAGAGAGCCAGTGTTTTCGTCAAGTTACAGAAGCCAAATGCTGCCATTCGAGACTGTGACAGAGCCATTGAAATCAATCCTGATTCTGCTCAGCCTTACAAGTGGCGAGGGAAAGCACACAGGCCTCTGGGCCATTGGGAAGAAGCAGCTCATGATCTTGCCCTCGCCTGTAACCTGGATTACGATGAAGATGCCAGTGCAATGCTGAAAGAAGTTCAACCGAGGGCTCAGAAAATTGCTGAACATCGGAGAAAGTATGAGCGAAAACGTGAAGAGAGAGAGATAAAAGAAAGAATAGAAAGGGTTAAGAAGGCTCGAGAAGAGCATGAGAGAGCCCAAAGGGAAGAAGAAGCCAGACGACAATCTGGAGCTCAGTATGGCTCATTTCCAGGTGGCTTTCCTGGTGGAATGCCTGGAAATTTTCCTGGAGGGATGCCTGGAATGGAAGGGGCCATGCCTGGAATGGCAGGAATGCCTGGACTTAATGAAATTCACAGTGATCCAAAGGTTCTTGCTGCAATGCAGGATCCAGAAGTTACGGTGGCCTTCCAGGATGTGGCCCAGAACCCAGCAAATATGTCAAAATATCAGAGCAACCCAAAGGTTATGAATCGCATCAGTAAATTGTCAGCCAAATTTGGAGGTCAAGCCTAAAGCTCATTTGCAAAAGCACTTGCTGGAGGAAAAGCAACCTAGATCACTTAATGGACGTCGCAGTAACACAAACCAGTGTACCTCTGACCTTCTTGTCAGGAGAGCTGGGGTGCTTTGAAGATATTCCCTACCCTCTGTACCAAATGCAGCTGAAGCATTTTACAATGATTTGCCATTAGGGTATTCATGCAGATAATGTTTCCCTAGGAGGAATTACAAACTTTAAACACTTTTTAAACCTTAAAATATTTAAAACAAATTTAAAGGGTGTTAATTCCCACATTTCTCTTTACTGATCCTTTTGAGTTTTTACTTTGAATTACTGGGCAAGGAAGATGAGTATGGGCGATTTATTGCTCTAATGTGAATAAAATAAAGGGTTTTTTTAGTGAGAAGCCAAACTTAATTAAGTAGATTGAGCTTGAGTTGGACATATGGTTACTGAAACATTGTGATTTGTCTTTTTGACTGTTTGTGAAAAAAGATTTATTTCAATAAAACTATTGGGACCACCAGTATTTTGATATGATCTGGGTAGGGACTGGAAATAAATGACAGGGCAGCAGCAATCTTACTATCTTACTTGACAGAAGCCCTTGTGTAGGTCACATTTAAATCCTACATTGTGTTGGTGGGGTAATGTTTTTTGTCATGTTGCTATGGAGTGGATTACTTAGCTCTGTTATTGTCCAGTATATCAAATAAATGTCTCATATCATTTCCATGCAGAAAAAATGAGGGAGTTCCATTCCTTTTATATTTGTTCCTATTTTTCCCCTTTGATCTTCAGCTAAAGATGGTCTTTTTTCATTAGTATCATCACTGTTACCATTATTTGCAGCATAATTGTGGAAGTATATTTAATGCTAGGTTTAATTTAATACGTAATGCATATGATAACTGTAAGATAATACCAATGACAATGAGATTGCTTATTTAATATTCAACATTCGCCGCTTGCTGTGGTGCCTGCCTCTAGGGTATTGCTGAAGAGGCGGAGGCAGGAGGATCAGGAGCTTGAGGCCAGCCTGGGCTACACATTAAAAATATATATATATATTCAACATTCACTCAGAGATCTTGCTATATCAAGACATTGTACATGAGATGTTCCCTTTGGTAGTAGGTATACTTGGGAAATACCTATTGCAATTAGAGTTTATCTTGTACTTTGTAATTTGAAGAGTTCATATATTTGGTATGCATGTAAGGAATTAACAGCTTGATCCAACATGGACTATAAGGTAGATGAGAGCCCTGGTTATTCATTTTCGAGTAATTGGTACAATGAAAGTCATTACCTTGTTCAGCTCTTACATGTTGCAACCATACCTCCACCTCTGCTTTTTCTATCCTTCTGTATTGATAAAGAAAATGACCTAAATTCTAAACACATTTCTGAAGTCATGTTTATTCATATTCTAACTCGTATACATCAAGTAAATGTATCTGTTACATAAATAAGAAAAAGCTGTGTGCTAATGGGGCATGCTTTAAGATCCTTTAAAAACTCACCATATATACTTGGATTTGAACTGGCCGATGTTATTTTTTGTTTGTGTGTGTGTTTAAAATTTTTCAGTGTATGCTCTTAAGACAACTATGACCAGCTGAACCATATGTGACCTAGTTATATTCTAATATTGCAAAGATTATCATAAGTGGGTAAATTGGCTCTTCTGAAAATGTCCTGTGCTTTTAGACTTCTAAGTTGCACAAATAGAAAGTATAGTCTTCACTTTCATAAAAAGTCAATATATCATTTTTAACTCAAAAAGAATTTACGCTAAAGATATAAGAAAGTAAAGGAGTTTTCTGCTTAAAAATAATATAGTTACTGAATATTTCTAAGTATGCCAAAAATAAAATATGGTTTCAAACTGAAAAAAAATATTAATAAAGTTACTTGGAATAAACTAAAAATATAACATTTATCAATATTTTGTATAATGGACTAATAAACCCCTCTCTTCTACATCCTATGATGCTGGCCTTGTAGGAGATGGCTAAGGTCCAAGGGATAGAGGACAGGGTTCTTCTACTTGTTAGTTTTTGCTGCTACTGCTGCCTCACAGGTTCTGAGTGTCAATCAGCTATACCTCAGCCACTCTGCTCTTTTCAGTGGGTCATACACAGCCCTCTCTATCTGAAAGGAGTGGTGGTAAGAGAGAAAACTGGCTGGAGAGATGGCTTAGTGGTTAAGCACTTGCCTGTGAAGCCTAAGGAGCCTGGTTCGAGGCTCAATTCCCCAGGACCCACATTAGCCAGATGCACAAGGGGGTGCATGCATCTGGAGTTCGTTTGCAGTGCCTGAGGCCCTGGCGTGCCCATCCTCTCTCTCTCTCTCTCTCTCTACCTCTTTCTCTCTGTGTCTGTTGCTCTCAAATAAATAAATTAATTAAATAAATGAACAAAAAAAGAGAGAGAGAGAGAAAAAACTACTTTCTTTTCTTGATTCCAATTCCATCTTCTCCCTTTTTGCTCTTTTTTTTTTTTTGTATGTAATTTCTCTTCCCAGTCTACTCTCTGAACTGCTTCTTAGTGAATCTTCCACAGTTCCATTCTGTGAGGTGTTTATACATATAATTCCAGATGCTAAGAAAAGAAAATTGCATTTCCCAGTCTATTTCTAAAGTTCTACTTCTAATTTAAGGTCAAAAGTAAAGTTGGATATAAAAAAAAAAACAAGAATGTCTGTGGTGCTCTGCACCTTTTTCTGCCGCTGTAGGACTGCTGCGAGGCCGAGGCAGAATGCCAAGCCTGGCGAGGCGGGGGAAGAAGAGATGTCTGGAAGGTGCCTGGACGCAGAAGAAGCAGAGAAGCAAATGCTTAACCGGTATGCAAACTACTTACTAAATATGTGAATCCCAGCCGCCTAGCTGGATAAGTAAATACTGTGTGTTAAAGTTATAATTTATGGTCTAAAAAGTATTAATGAGCACGATTACTATTTTTAGCAAACCTCTTAAATGGATGCTCACTGGTCCGTAGCTGTTCCTTCTCTTTTGCGATCTTTGTCATTGTTCTATGCTGACTTTCAGCTCTGGCTAACTGATCTCAGCTGATCTTTCTTTCCTAAAGGCAAAGAATAGGAAAACATTTGAAGCCTGCGTCTCTGCCCAGTCATCTATCATCAGCTGAAGACTTGGCAGACACAGAAAGGGAAACCAAGCTGCAGGGCCTCTATCTGACCTTCATCATTTCTAACAATTTCAGGTTAGAAAAGGTTTCAGAAGTTAGGGCCATTTCATGCCGCACATCATAAATTCTGGGAGGATTATGCAAAATCACAAAGGCAGGCTTCAGAATCGATGGAGATCATGTAGTATCCTGTGACTGTTCTTTTCTCTTCCCCTTCCTGCTTAAAGTGTTCACAAAGCATTAAATATTAACATCAGCAACTTGTAAAAATAAACTCTATTTCTCATAATAGGAAAAAATTTCCTGGGATCATGCACCTCAGATTGGAAAGTTCTCAGTAGTGAAAAGCATAGAAGGAGACATGAAACAGTTAGAAAACAGTAGTGTTTACATGGACTCTAGTGTAATGTTTGGTAGCAATTTACATAAGATCATTCATCAGTTTTTCTGATTTGGATTATATATACCTCATATTTTTTAGTTTTTTATATTTTTTATTTGATAGAGAAAGAGAAATATATAAAGAAAGATAGGGCTCACCAGGGCCTCCAGGCCCTGCAAACAAACTCCAGACACATGTGCCACCTTTTGCATCTATCTGGCTTATGTTGGTCCTGGGGAATCAAACCTGGTTCCTTTGGCTTTGCATACATCTCTGCAGCCCCTATATACCTAGTTTTAATTACCTTTATGTTGCCTACAATGCACTGAATTGTGTCACACTAAAATTCCTACATTGGAGCTCTAAGCTCCACTCTGATGGTATTTGGAGATGGGACTTTTGGGAAATAGAGTTAGATGAGGTCTAGAAGTAAAGCCTTTCATGATGAGGTTGGGATCTTTATAAGAAAAGAAGCAAAGATGGGCTTGAGAGAGGCTTAGCAGTTAAGGTGTTTGTCCGCAAAGCCTAAGGACCCAGGTTTGATTCTCCAGAATCCACATAAGCCAGATGCACAAAGTGGTACATGTGTCAGGAGTTTATTTGCAATGGCTGGAGGCCCTGGCATGCCGATTCTCTTTCTCTCTCTCTCTATCTCTTTCAAATAAATAAGTAAAATTTAAAAGAAAAAAGAAACAAAGACAGCCATGTGAGAGCATAATGAGAAGGCAACCATCTGCAAATGAACAAAACAAAATTCAAGGACACAATAAACAGGACCTTTGATCTTGGACTTCCCAGACTCCAGAACTAGAGAAGTGAGCATTGTTTAAGCCACCAGTCCATGGGATTTTCCTACAGCAGACTAAGAAGGTAAATATAGTGCCTAAATGGAAGAATCCACTTAACAAAACAGTTACTAAAGATGATTCATTGCAACTATCCCTCAAACTTACCTTTGCCTTGACACTATTTAATTATAAATAACTTCTACTAACCAAATACAAAATAGTCATAAATCTAACCACATTGTTTTTTCTCCACTAAGCCTAGTATTATCTTTCACTCCAGCTTCAAGCCTGTCTTCCAACACCACCTTTAAGTCTCCCAAAAACTACTCACCCCTTAACAGTCTCTTTAAATAAAACACACTCTCCTGCTGAAAATTCCCCAGAGGCTTTTCGCTGCATTTTAAATAAAACCTAAAATTTCCATACCATTTACAACATCCTGACTTCCCTCCCCTTATCCTCACTGTCTGTCTTAAAATCATGCTCCCCTGACTTCCTTATTTTTCTCTCATCCAAAACTTACTAGTAGTGTCTTCTTGAGCCCCTCTTCCCCTGTGGTCTTTACCTGGCTGGCTTCTCTGGCCATTTGGATCTCTGTTTAAAGGTGAACACTTCAGTGAGGTTTGCCAACCACATAGCCTGCAGGAAGCACCCTGTCATTCTCTACCACAACACTGTGTTCTCTGCAGAGTACCCATTGCTGGTTCACAGTGCTGATTTCTTGCTTCTTTATTTACTAAATGTAAACTCCATGGATTTGTTTTTGTCTTATTCATAGCCATATACCTAACTCCTAGAGGAGAGTCTGTTAAAGACTTACTCAAATACACATTTTCAATTAAATGAAATTACATAATTCCCTGGCATTAAATTGTCTACTTTCAAAAAGCATATTCCAGGCTGGAGAAATGGCTTAGTGGTTAAGCGCTTGCCTGTGAAGCCTAAGGACCCCGGTTCAAGGCTCAGTTCCCCAGGACCCATGTTAGCCACATGCACAAGGGGGCGCACACGTCTGGAGTACGTTCGCAGTGGCTGGAGGCCCTGGCGTGCCCAATCTCTGTCTCTCTATCTGCCTCTTTCTCTGGCTGTTGCTCTCAAATAAATAAATAAATAATAAATAAATAAATAAAATTTTAAAAAGCATATTCCTGTAGTCTTCCCAGAACCAGAAATTTCCATAATTAGATTCATTTTGGTGAACTAAATCTATTAAAATATAAATATTTTATGTTGTCTAAATAAAATACTATACTATAATTATTTATTTAAGCTTAAATAGTATTAGTTGATTAGCACTAAACAAAACATTGCTTCAACAGAATAGCATGTAGAGGGAGAGAAAGAGTGTGGAATTTACAAGCTACTCTCCAGAAAGAAAAAGTAGCATGTTGGAAAAACCTTTATTAGCAGGAGTGTATATTATGGAGGGAAAAGAGTGGTGAAGGACCTCTTCACGGCGATTTTATGTGAGGCCTGCTCCACTGAGCAGTGCATAAACTCAGAAGGTAACCCAGAAACTCATACTTGCATGTCCTTTGACTTCTCAACTAGATATGCTATTACTATCATCTGTCACACCTAAGAATCAGAGCCATGGTATTGTATCTTCCAACCTGGCAAAACAAAGGAATTGGGGCAGTTTGCACAGTGGTCAGTCACTGGGACATCTGAGATCAACTCTTCTATCAGCCCTTTCCTCTACAATGCACATTTTAGACAATTAAATTAGACAATTTAAACTAAAATTTTATGAGCTGGTAAGATTAATATACGCCATCAGTACAATAAGAGACAGTAGTTGAAGGGAAGCAATTTTAAGGGTAAATCTATCTTAGAGACATTAGTAACCACATCACTAATTCTTGTCCACCTATCCACCCCCAACACTTACGTATGTTCATTATATTTAATTTTACTTTGCTTTGTAATTTACTTATTAAACATTCAGCAAATATCAATTTTCAGGACTGGTGACAAAGCTGACACCATTTATTTTACCTTGTTATTCAGATGCTAAAAATTTTAAATTCCTTAATGACATTAACTCCCATTCCCTGTATTTGGATATCTGTCTCCAGCATATTACTGAATGAATAAGACTTCATTTAGTCCAATTGACTAGACCAGATTCATCAGAATTATAACTCTCCCACATCCAAGTTGGTTTTCTTTTATGTTGTTTTTGACATACTAGAAACCTGGAGGAATGGCACGTGACCAACAACTGAAAGCAGGCACCAGTGCTTTTCAGGGTATGGTCTTTGGATCACAGCTAGCAGAATTGCATGGGGTGTTTGTTAAAATTCAGAATTCAAAAGCCTCAACCAAAATCTACAAAGTTCACATTTTCTGGAGGAATCTGCAGCATCCCAGAGATTCCGGGTCACAGCTTTAAGCCTCAAATTAGAGACAGGCATGATAGACCATTGTGCTCCTCTTGTTCCGACAATATTAATTTGATTGCATTTATAAATGATTTATATTTGTAGCATTTCATTTGGCTCAAGTTCAATTACTGGTAATTTATAGAGAGCTTTTTTTTTTCTAAACAGAGTCATTTTAGAGGCTATGTATTGATATTATTAAATATCTGCCTGGGCTACTAGCTTTACAGAAGTTCTGGAAAGGGCAGTATGGTGGTTTAATTCAAGTGTCCCCCATAAACTTAAGTATTCTGAATGCTAGGTTCCCAGCTGATGGAAATTTGGGAATTAATGCCTTCTGCAGGCAGTGTATTATTGGGGGCGGGCTTATGGGTGTTATAGCCAGTTTCCAAATGCCAGTGTTTGGCACACTTTCCTGTTGCTATTGTTCACCTTATGTTGGCCAGGGGGCGATGTCCACCCTCTGCTCATGCCATTGTTTTCCCTGCTATCCTAGAGCTTCCCCCTTGAGACTGTATGCCAAAATAAACCTCATTTTCCCACAAGCTACTCTTGATTGGGTGATTTCTATCAGCAATGCGAACCTGACTGCAACAATAAAGTGGTACGGAGGAGTGGGATTGCTGCTAACACCTGACTGTGTGGCTTTGGCCTTTTGGAGCTGATTTTCAAGAGGAACGTGGAAGAATTTGAAACCTTGGTGTATGAGATGCCTTGCAGTGCTGTAAGTACAGCTTGATGGACTATTCTGGTAAGAGTTGAAAGACCTGAATGCAGTAAGAACTATGGACTGTGAGGTTTGGCTTATGAGGGTGAGAAAGAGCTTTCCTTGGACTGGGCTAGCAGTTTGTGTGGAAAGCTTGCTGTTATGCCTGTATCCTGAGAAGTTGTGCAGGGTTGCTCTGTGTAGAAATGAACCGGTGTGAGCAGAGGGATATGGCACAGAAAGAAAAATCTTTGGGTGAACTGTTTCTGTTCAGCTGCAATTGAGAGATTACAACCTTTGAGACTGGGCCAGCTGACCTGCACTGGGACAACAGGAAGAATGTAGACTCTTTTGGAGGGGCCTGAATGCTCAAGGAATGTCCCATTCTTCAAAGTCTGCTTTATTCCCCCCTGGATTAACAAATTGGCACCCTACCTTGTATTGTGGAGTATAAGAAATGCAAGAGAGGGTCACTGAGTTTGCAACACAGCCTTGTGTTTTGGAAATGGCCATGGGCAATGTGAAGCAGGTTTGCTGGATGCCTGCATGGAGACCCCATGAGGCCATGAGGATGAACCATGGATTGCAGTGGAGACCCATTAGGGATGCCAGGACCACAAGATGGCTGCTAAGGAAAGCTGCTGGACCCAATGAAGCTTTCCAGGACTGTGAGTAGCCTAGCTGGAGGGGAGGAATTGGAATGCCAGAGACTTGTTGCTAGTTAGAATTATTGGACTTGGAGATTTGTCACTGGCTAGAGTTGTTGGACCTGAAGCTACAGAGTTTGATGTTTTCCTTGGTTGTTTTAAATCTTGTATTGATTGAATATTTCTTTGCTATGCCAATGTCATCTTTTGCAGTGTGAATATTTATTCTGAGCCATTATGGGGTTTGGGGGGGCAATTTTGGTATTATGGCTCAGTTAAAAGATCTTGGACTATGGGGACATATGAACATCATTGAAATTGATTTAAAAAAAAACATGGGGACTTTTAACGTTAGATGAATGCATTGCATTTTACATCATGTATGGTTATCAGTTTATGGGGGCCAGAGGCGGAATGTGGTGGTTTGATTCAGGTGGCCCCCATAAACTTAAGTGTTCTAAATGCTAGGTTTCCAGCTGAAGGAAATTTGGGAATTAATGCCTTTTGGAGGCAGTGTATTATTGGGGACCGGCTTATGGATGTTGTAGCTAGTGTCCCCTTGGCAGTATTTGCCACACTCTCCTATTGCTATGGTCCACCTTATGTTGGCCAGGGGGTGATGTCCACCCTCTGCTCATGCCATCATTTTCCCCTGCCATCATGGAGCTTCCCCTCGAGCCTGTAAGCCAAAATAAACCTCTTTTTCCCAGAAGCTGCTCTTGTTTGGGTGATTTCTACAAGCAATGCTGAACCTGATTGCAACAGGCAGACAGTATTTTCCCAAGATTACTAGCAATGAATGAATTTGTTTGTTTTTATAATTTTACTTGGATACTCAATTCAAATGAAAGCAGTTTCTTGTTCTAGATACTCCTTGACAATCATTCAATTTCGCTGTTTAATGCTAAGAATCTGGCTGATTGGTGCTAAGTAAAAGTATTGCTACTGTTTCTAATAATAAGCCTCTACTTATTATAAGTTTGAATGTAAAATCAGGACTATATTTTATGGAGAGTAGTACTTGTTTTTCCAAGTGAAGTTAACTTGCATTGTGTGGCTAGGCTATGTAGACTTTTTTTTTTTTTTGCATTAATTTTCTCAGTGTAATGCATCACCTTTCCAAACTCTGTCTAATCTCATCAAGGCATTTATCTAATGAAATACTTTAAATTACTTTCCCAGATAATGTCAGATCATTATGACATCAAAGCAGTGCTATCATGTAGTCCCAGTAGAAATTTACTGAGATTTCTCCTTTGAAAATATTGAAAAGTAAAATAAGAAGGGCACTTCTATGGATTGAAATATAATTTTCATTAAGCTCTATTAAGAACAAACCCTCACATCCTTGTTTTAAAATTAAAAGATTTGTGCCATGGTCATTGACATAAGGCTGGATATTTTCAAATCCTCAAAGTTCATTATCCTGCTCTGAAGAAGAAACCACCATGAACCATCACTGAGAAGCCTTTGCTCAGCTCCCAAACACTAGACTGTCTTTTTCCTACTAGTAGGTGGAGGTTCAAATTAACCAGTACTCTTTCAAAGATTAGTCTACCTTTTATGCTACTTCATTCTACCATTTCTTATAATTCAAGTGATATTGAGCCCTGCTTCCCTCAAAGTAGAGACATTTATATTTTATTTGTTGAGCCTAATATAACTTGGTGAGGAAAAGTCAAAACATGCAGCAATTAAAAGAATGAATTTTGCTAAATCTACAATTCACAGGCATTTGAACTATCTCCTGGGTAATATCAACAGCAGGGCTATAAGGGGACACTCTGGTTCTTGCTGCATAACTTCTATACTCTCCAGACCCATATCCTCCCTGCCTTGCTCAGGGCTTGCATCCTAAAGAGGGTCCCTGATTTCACGATGGTGGTGAGAGAAATCTAAAACAAGCACAGGGGTGGTAAAGGCATTAAAACTTGCTATCACTTTGACCCAAAGATGTAAAAGGGATAGTAGTCCTCTGTATAATTTCATGTTAATGAACAGTTAGCCTCTGGGTACTTGTAGCTGTAAATGGACTTTAAAAATGAAAGTGGTGCAAAAGAAGGAAGGGAGGCAGGGAGGGAGAAGTAAGAGAGGGAGGGAGGGAGAGATGGAGGGAATCGAAAAAGGAAGACCAATTTGGACGAAGTGGCATAAACTATCTTGTACATATGGCATCCACAGTTTAGGATAAGGAGCCGTATATACTTTTCCGATGTCTTGGTTACAAAGGCGGTAGAGTTTGTAGATTTAGCAAGTAGGAATACAGAACATTCAGTTAAATTTAAATTTGAGGTTTTAGACAATAAAAGCTTGTTTAGTATAAATTTGTTCCATTCAATATTTGGGGAATATTGATACAAAATAGTATTGATTATCCAAGGTTCAGATTTAACCGGATATCCTGTATCTACTGGAAGATATCTTAACAGGACTGGCGCATTGCAACTCAAGCCTCCCATTGGCCTCCAGCAGAGAAAAAAACAAGAGGAGGTTTTGTTTGGGGTTTTGTTGTGATTATTGTTATTTAACTTCTTGTTTCATTTTGTTTTGCAATGCTGAGGATTGAACCTAGGGTCTCACACAAGCTAGATGCTCTACCAATGAGCTACGCCTCTGCTTTAGAAGTCCTTGGTGGGAAAGAACTGAAGAAGAGAGAAGGGTACGCCTCCTTCCAAAAAAAAAAAAAAAAAAACAGTGAAAGAGTTGCTGATTGTGGATCAGAAAAAAAAACAAACAATGAACAACAAGACATATAGCACCTTCTAAAGAAACATGCCATCTCATCAGAACGGAAACTTGTCATCCAGCAAGGAAATCCATTTGGCTTGGGAAAGCAGTGACTGTCCCGGGGGAATTACAATACTTTAAATTAAAAGGACTCTACAAATTGAATTATCTTCCAAACATAGCCATTAAATTCTTGGCTTGCTAACTCCTTTGGCCTCTCAGGGTTCAAAATGCAAATGTCTATATGCCCATGCAAATAATATTATCATATTCTGACCCTTTTTATGTGATTTCCTCTGAGAATATTTTAAAACTTTAGAAAACAAGTTACAAACATCTTTTTTGGCAGACGCTTACACTGTCATTCATCATTTGCTTATCTTAATGAAGACCAGCTTTTTTTTTATTTACTCATTTTTTATACCACCACAGAAAATTCACTTATGACACTACCTTGCCTTCCAGGATCTCAAAATCAAGGTAACACTAATGTATGATTTTTAGATAACTTTCACTTTAGTGGGAATAAGAATTTATATGAAAGAGATGCCGTTGCAAATCAATTCAGTAAACAGTACTGGGACAGTTCTCGTGGGGGTTATCTATCTCACACCATAAAAACCTACATGCTGAGGAGCTTTAGTAAAAAATTCAACTAAAATATCCTCATGTATTTAGGATAAGGATTTCTTAAATAAAACATTAAAGGCCACAGCAAAGGAAACAATCACCAAAAATGAAAAGGCAATCTAAAAAATAGGGGGAAATATTTGCAACTCACATATCTGATGACAAGTTAGTATCCAAAATTTATAAGGAACTCTTACAACTAAATAACAGAAGAAAATAACATGATTTAAAATGGCCAAAGGACTAGAACAGACATTTATCCAAAGACAACATTGGGGCTAAAGAGATGGCTCAGCAGTTAGGTTACTTCCCTGAAAAACCCAAGGACCAGAGTTTGATTCCCGCCTATCCATGTAAAGCCGATGTACAAGATGGCATATGAGTCTGGGGTTTAAGTGGCTAGGGACGCTGGTGCTCCCATTCTCTCTATGTATATGTCTTTCTCTCTCATACACACTTTCAAATAAATAGATACATAATAAATAAATAAATAAGATAAAATAAATATTTTTAAAACAAAATTAAGGTATCCAGTAGACATATGAAAAGGTATTTAATATCATGTGATGGTTAAGTTTTGTTGTCAACTTGATCCTATTTAGGAATCCACAGATATTCCTCTTGAGAGTTTCTCTAAGGTTGTTTCCAAGGATTAACTAAAGAAGGAAGTCCTTCCCCCAAGGTGAGCCCTTCCCCCAGAGTGGGGGAGGGGGGCTTTACGTAAGGAAGCTCTGGAAGAAAAGAATCCCTCCCTCCCACCTGGCTGCCAGTGCTGCTTGCTGCACTGAAAACCAGGGTGGACTGAAGACCAGCGTGAACTGAAGATCAGTAGCTCTCCAGGATGCCTCCAGGCCTTCAGTGCCATATTGGGACTGTTGAGGCATCTAGCCTCCTGGACTGAGCAGCCACCGGGTTCGTTGACTCTTGAGCCTGCAAACTGCTATTGTTGGACTGCCACAAACTAACCCAATAAATTTCCTTTTAATACAACTCATTTTACCAGTTCTGTTCTTCTCGTGAACCCTGAATAATACAAATCACAAGCTGAATTGTCAAGGAAATGCAAATTAAAAACAAACCAGTAGAATGAACATAAAAATAAAATTAGAATCAAGCTGGGCATGGTGGCACATGCCTTTAATCCCAGCCCTCAGGAGGCAGAGGTAGGAGGATTGCCATGGATTTGAGGCCACTGAGACTACATAGTGAACTCCAGGTCAGCCTGGGCTAGAGCGAGATACTACCTCATAAAAAAAAAAAAAAAAAAAAATTAGAATCACCACACATTAGGATGGCTAGTCCCAAACAAACAAGAGACAACAAAAACTGAGGAGGATGTAGAGACAAGAAACTGTTGGGTGAGGGATACAGATTGGTACTTTTACTCCTAAATTCATATATATTCAAAGGAAGTGAAATCACCACCATCTTAGAAAGATATCTATACCCTCATGTTGCAGCCAGGTTCATACTATTCACAGAAAACACCCGACCAGGGCTAGAGAGATGGCTTAGTGGTTAAGGTGCTTGTGCAAAGCCTAAGGACCCAGGTTCGATTCTTCAGTACCCACGTAAGCCAGATGCACAAGGTGGAACATGTGTCTGGAGTTTGTTTGCAGTGGCTACAGGCCCTGGCGTGCTCATTCTCACTTCTATCTGCCTCTTTCTCTATCTCTCTCAAATAAATAAAAAAATATTTTTAAAAACCCCAAACAAAAAAAAAGGGAGCCAAAGAAAACAACTGACCAACATCAACTTGTGGGGAAAAAAGGGTTTATTTTGGCTTACAGACTAGAGGGGAAGCTCCATGATGCCAGGGGGAAAATAATGGCATGAGCAGAGGATGGACATTACCTCCTGGCCAACATAAGGTGGACAACAGAATCAGGAAAGTGTGACCAAACACTGGCAAAAGGAAGCTGGGTATAACACCCATAAGCCCACCCCCAATAAGTGAGGCTTTAATTCCCAAATTGTCAGCAGCTGGAGACCTACCATTCAGAACACCTAAGTTTATGGAAAACACCTGAATCAAACCACCACACCCCCACATCCATTACAGCACTTTTTTACAATGTATAAGGTATATATTTCTATACATTATACTTATACCAATACCAAGATATATGTCAACAGACAAATGGGTAAAGAAAATCTTATATATCTATACAAGGAAATATTATTTGGCCTGTGAAGATAGATTCTACCCTTTGCTACAACATGGATGGACCTGAAGGACATTATACAAAGTGAAATAGGCCATATATAAACAGAAAAATATTACATATAATTTATGTATGTAATCTCAAAAAAAAACCTCATTATGGAGAGACAGAGAATGAGAGTAATTGTGGGGTGACAGCAGAGAGGAAATACCAAGATGTAAGCCAAATGACACACAGCAGCAGACACACAGGGAGAGCAAGGCTAGAGACCCATCACGCAGCATGAAGAAAATTGTATCAGAGCCTTTGCTGCATGAGTAGCAGATGTGTTGTGTTAATCTGGCTCAGTGCAGTAACCATCTACCAGCTCTATGTATCACACAAATTACGTTGTAAACTCAGATACCTTACAAAGAAAGAAAGAAAATAACTTGGCTTTGTTGGGGGGAAGCAATCAAATTAATTTTTAATTGGAAACATTAAAGTAAAACAATTTTGATCATCAAAGTCAAAAAAATTTTAAAGGGGTTAGAAAAAGACAACCCATGAAGCAGAAAAAAAAAGGTCTCAACAACACATATAACTGAAAAATAATTTATAGACCATATAAAAAATTCCATAATCAGTAAGGGAAAAAAGGCATTTTACAAAAGAAAGAACACAAATGGCAAATAAAAATATGAAAAACTTCTCAACTTCATTAGTAACCATGGAAATGTAATTAAAACCATAATTAAATGTCATTATGGTAAAATTAGTACTATGCATACCAGATTGGCAAAAAATACAAGCTATGACAGGACTGAGTGCTGACAGGCATATGGAACCAGTAGAAACCATCAATAAAAAGTAGGAATATAAACTACCATAATCTTCTGGGAAAGCCCTGCATGATTTTCTTATAAATCTGAACATGACAATTTACCACAACTCAGCCATTCCACTCTTAATTGTATGTGGGTGTGTGGGTGTGTGTGTGCGTGCGTGCGTGTGTGTGTACACATATATAGGAATATAGAGGGCTGGGGGGATAGCATAGTGGTTAAGGTGCTTGCCTGCAAAGCAAAAGGACCCAGGTTTGATTCTCCAACACCCACATAAGCCAGATGCACAAGGTGGTGCATGCGTCTGGAGTTTGTTTGCAGTGGCTGGGCCCTGGCATGCCCATTCTCTCTCCCTCTCCCTCCCTCTCCCTCCCTCTCCCTCCCTCTCCCTCCCTCTCCCTCCCTCTCCCTCCCTCTCCCTCCCTCTCCCTCCCTCTCTCAAATAAATATAGACACAGAAGTAGATACCTGCATAGATATGTAGGTAGAGAAGTACTCACACACACACACCTTAGAAGCTTTTGCACCTATGCAACAGTTCAAAGTGTTAATAACAGCAATGTTAATGCAGCCAAAAACTGTTTTAAAAAAAACCCCACAAATATCAAAGAATATTAGTCAGCAGTGACAATAAATGAAATGACATGACCTAACTACACCATAATATGTACAACACAAAATGCTCTCTTCAGCAGCACATATACATATACAAAAACAGTGCAATGGTCAGATGTGCAATATAGAATGGCTTTTATCTCTATAATATTATTTTGTAACTATTTTATTGACAATTTCTGTTTCGGTTCATAATCCCTTTCCATCGCTTTCTTTGGTCTTCTTTCCCTCACACACGTCCACTGAGTTCCTCTTTCCAGCTAGACCCTCTTCTATTTTGAGGCTTATTTTTTCTCTTTTACATCATTCATGATGAAATGTACATGGACCCAATATTATGCAAGTCTTGTGCAGCTAATGACAGTTGATGTGACATCATGAGTGCAAGGTCCAGTTTGCGTCTAGAAGGTAGGGCTCCAAATTTCCTTCCCACCTGCCTGGCTCACATGACTTCCACCCCATCTTTTGCAATGCCCTCTGAGCCTTACAGAGTGTGATAGAATTATCTCAATTTGTTCTGAACACTCCACTGTCACTTCTTTTCAGGACTTTGACCAGTTTTGAATCTTCCCAGAAGTCACTGCCTCCTGAAACTAGAAGCTTTTCTAGCCAAAAGTGAAAATGGGACTAAATATGGGTATGGACATAAATATTCAGAGGGCAATTTGGTAGGCATAATAAATCCATGTAGCTGAACAAGAGTCATAGCTTCCCTCCTAGGGCCTGTGACCTTCCCAGCCATAGGCTTGTGACTAGTTTTCATTACCTAGCATGAACATGATACTGGTTTTGTTTAATGCAAATTATAGAACAACGTGTGATACCACACAATA
Organism: Dipus sagitta; assembly: GCA_036346955.1. Taxonomy (NCBI): domain Eukaryota; kingdom Metazoa; phylum Chordata; class Mammalia; order Rodentia; family Dipodidae; genus Dipus; species Dipus sagitta. The sequence goes on from CM070774.1 coordinate 55,372,319, forward strand.
AAGATTCAAGCAGCAAAGATAAAAACATCATCCAAAGTAATATGTGGTAAAATTTTTCAAAAGCAATGTTATGGGCTGGAGAGATGGCTTAGGGGTTAAGCGCTTGCCTGTGAAGCCTAACGACCCCGGTTCGAGGCTCGATTCCCCAGGACCCACGTTAGCCAGATGCAAAAGGGGGCACACGCATCTGGAGTTCGTTTGCAGTGGCTGGAGGCTCTGGTGTGCCCATTCTCTCTCTCTCTCTCTCTCTCTCTCTCTCTCTCTCTCCCTCCCTCCCTCCCTCTTTCTCTGTTGGTCGCTCTCAAATAAATAAAAATAAAAATAAATTTTAAAAAAAAGCAATGTTATATCGAATATTTTTACTGCTGAAGAAACAAAGAAAGACAGAAAGGAACATAGGTGTTTTCAATGGTGCTGGCAATTTTATGGTCACCAATAGGGAAATAGGGCTTAAAGGGGATATTTTATTACTATCTTTTGTAAATTAAACATAAAATATATTCTTTTGCATCAGTCAAATATTGCATATAAATGTTTGTCTAAGATATAATTATATTGACTTTAATGGTCTGATTTCCTATGGCAAATTTAAATATTAGCAAGAAAAATTATCAAAAGCAAAGGAAAGTTAGCAGGAATGCAAGGAGAGAGAGATTTAACTGTGTAGACCTAGCAGTGTCACACACTTGTTAAGCTTACTGGTCTCCTTTTCAACATTCCACACTTTTTAAGCATACTGATCTTTTTACCTTCTAAATGCAATTTTCTTAAATAGCTGTAATTCAAACCCAGCCTACAAGGCTGCAGTCGAAGCTATTTTCTGTTGAGGAATGTCAAGGTTTGCTCCTAGAAGTAAGTCACCCTTTGAGCTGCTGAAAGCATTTACACAGCTCTTTTTAGAACCTTAGCCAGTTCTGTTGTTAAACATCCCATAACAGTCAGCAATGGTTACCCACTGGGATGCTACCCACTGGGATGGAAAAGTTCAGCATGTGTGCAGAGAATACAACTGGGGCCCCCAAAGAATGGCTTCTAGTCAGTCACATTTCAGCTTCTCAGTCCTTCACGTCCTAAGAACACAGAAAATTCTTCACTGGGCTGAAAGTGAAAAGAAAGCATCCTCTTGCCCACGACCTTGGCTAAGAGCATGATTGGTAAAAGAGAATCATCCAACATACTGACAACGTTAACAACAACAAATCCTCTCTCCAGCCTCGGCAGCCTTGCCCTCATATAGATGTGATCTGGGTGATAGATTATTGCAGAGAAAATCCATTTTGGATGCCCCCTTTGCAGTATCACCCAGGCTATCAAGCACCTCACTTTAGAAGTCCAAAACAAATGTCTCATCCTTTTGACCTCTAAAACTCCAAGGCATGAGGAAGACATGGTGTTACTTAATATCTTCTTCCACCATGAGCATAACCTCATATATTGAAATACTCATTCTCCCGACACTGTACAACTACCCCAGTACCATTGCTCCTCCAAAATATTCTCCCCCAAATCCTTTACTCAGCAAATGGGGGCTTGATGTTTCTTCCTGGACTTTGCCCTGAGTCTTTGTACCAGATGGGGAGGCTCTTCCCTTGGAAAGACCAGACAGCTGAAATGAGCGGCAAGTTGGAGTAATTCTCCCTTTGCAGGCTAGGACAGCATAAGAGATCTGTGAAAGTACCAAGTTAATGAACTACCCTTCAAACAATTGAGGAACCATATCTAGAGAGCAAAATACCTTCTTCAAGTTCATATCACTGATCAGAAGCTGAAACACAAAACATCCTGAGATCAAGAAAATAACTAATCTAAAGACAAATTGTTTTATGTCCAGCCTGCAGCCACAGGATATCAAGTGATCATGCTAGAACTGAGAGGGAATCCAGTTCCTTCCTGGCTAGCCCTCAGAGTGCTGGAAGATACTATGAGAACAGCTGGAGAATAATAGTTACCAACTGATTGGTTAAGCAGGAGATCCTACCAGTTACAAAATTACCCAGCTGAGCAAGAAGTACGTACTGTGCAATAGTGGCACCAAGCCAATGTAGGTAACCAACTGCTCACAGATTGGTCATGAGACCCACTCAGTGAGGAGGAACCTATATCTGGCTCTGGGGCCTAAACTAGATTCCCTACTACAGGAAACCAATAGGCTCCAGAGAAATCCTCCACTGTTCTCTAAGAATGAATATGCACATCAGTATATCATTCTAATGACTAGTCTTATCCTCTTTTATTCAAACTGGTCTCACTTTTGGCTGGAGAATCTGTTCATTTTACAGATGGAGGAGAATGTGGGGGAGAACAAGGACACATCAATAGATCAAGAATAGAGAGCAGACTGTCTACCAGGAGACGGGTCACCTCTACCTCATCTGCCAGGGCCCAGCAGTCATTACAGGGGAGAGATGACATGAGCACTGTTTTCACAGCTATCCTGAAAATTAGTTCCAGGGAAACATCAACAGACACTGTGGTCACTCAAATCTCATAAAAGGGCTGGAGAGACAGTTTTGTGGTTAAGGCATTGCCTGTGAAGCCAAACGACCCAGGTTAGACTCCTCAGTACCCACATAAGCCAGTTGCACAAGGTGGTGCATATGTCTGAAGTTTGCTTGCAGTGACTAGAAGCCCTGGTGTGCTCAATCTCTCTATCTTCCCTCTCTCTCTCTCTCTCTCTCTCTCTCTCTCTATCTATCTATCTATCTCGCTCATAAATAAATTAAATAAAATAAAAAGAAATAATTTGTAAACCGCATAAAAACAGAGATCCAGAATCTACACAGAAAGCAACACTAAGTCAGATCTCTGTCTTGCCCACCAAGGCTCAGGGAACATCATGGAAGTGGGGACAGAAAGATTATAAGAGCCTCAGGGTGGATAGAAACAACCTGAGACACCATGTTTCCCCCATTCCTTGCAGAGACTGACTGAGGCCTCTTGGTCCCCACAATGAATAGAATAACCCCACTGAAGATTATCAGCAGAATTGGAGCAAGGGAGAGGGGTTGTATGTGTATAACCTTTTATTAAAATATCAATAAGTTAAATTTTTAAATTGTGTTATGTCAAGAATTTAGCAGAAAGTGTAAATAATTTTATGAATTTTTTGAATGAAAAATTATTGCTTTATTTTTATTTATTTATTTGACAGAGGAAGAGTGAGAGAATGGGCACTCAGGACCTCCAGCCACTGCAAATGGACTCCAGATGCGTGTGCCTCCTTGTGCATCTGGCTAATGTGGGTCCTAGGGAATCGAACCTGGGTCCTGTGGCTTTGCAGGCAAAGGCCTTAATTGCTAAGCCATAAAAATGTAAATAATTTGAGTTTATGCATTCAATCTATGGATGCTTGGAGACCCTTTTTGTTTTGTTGCTGTTATTGTAGTTGCTGTTGTTTTGCAAGGGATTTAATAACAACCTAGTAGTTTCTTGAGTTAGGAATTTACAAGGATTTATCTTCTCAAAGTCCCAGACTCATAATGACCCAGGCTGAGTGGACATGTCAAACATCTTTATGGATAGATAGCAAAAAAAAAAAAAAAAAAAAAAAAACAAGAACGAAAGAAAAGTGGCACTGTTTCCCAATGAGCAGAACTCTCACATGTCAGACAGAAAGCACCTCAGCCACTGTAATTAGATTCCTCAACCAGAACTGGCAGTTTCCTATAAAGTTTTTATTTCCTTTTGGAAAAAAGAATACATTACTGCCCACTATGTGTCTATCCCTATTTTAGATAAGGTGGGATATATAAAGATTAATAAAAAGATATTCTACCTTCCAAAAACTGACATTTTATTGTAAAAAAAAATCAATATATTACAAGTATAAAAGTAAAATTGCCAAGATAAAAATGATACGGGTTCAGAAGAGGGATCTCAATAAATATTTTTTGATGAGTGAATGACCACTCTCTTGAGAAGGTGGTATTTGAAATGACATTTGAAAATGGGTAAAATGTGAGCATGCTCTGACTGAAAAGAGACCTTAAAGCAGAGACTGCAAGTACAGGGGATGGGGTGAGGGAAGCACAAGAAAGGAATTACAGCCACAGTTTGTACCTTGAACTTCAATTAGCCCTTCAAAGATAACACCTAGCTCACCCTCATGGTCATGATGTTGTCATCCTGGTTTACATGAATGATAAGGAGCGCTCGCCTTTACTAATGCTTGTTGTAGCTGGTCTTCACACTATAATCCCATTTAATCTTAACAAACATATATGCATGATTGCTTTCATTTGACAGAAACAAGGATCACAGAGGCCAAAATCTTACCCAAGGTCAGATGCCAAGTAATGATGCAGCCTGGTCTACCCTAGGTCACCCTGATACTAGAGCTTTTGCTATAAATTTGTGTTGTATTCCTTCCCTAGAAAATAACAATTTAAGGGCTTAGGGAGATGGCTTAGCAGTTAAAGACATTTGCAAAACATGCCAGCCTAGTTTCAATTCCCTAGTACCCACGTAAGGTCAGATGCAGAGTGGCACATGCATCTGTGAACGCAATGTGCCCATGACAGTGGCAGGAGGAGCCAAGAGAATCTGAAGTTCACCAACCGACTAGTCTGACGTTGGTTTGAAGCCAGGCAGATAGAAGCAGCAAGAAACCCTTTCTCATGGAAGCTGAGTTCAAACACCTAGTTGTCTTCTGATTTTCACCCATGGCCTGTACACCTGTACACACACACACACACATACACACAAGTTTTAAAAGTTTTTTTTTTTAAAAAAAGAAAAGAAAAGAATTTAGGAAATCAATCAATCTCACTCATTCTAAGCTACTTAAGACAGACACTTGTTTTCTATGTAACTCATAATAGGTGTATATTGAACAATAACAAAGACTTGGAAAGCAAAGATTGTTTAAAAAAAAAATCTGAGCCAGGCGTGGTGGCGCACACCTTTAATCCCAGCACGCGGGAGGCAGAGGTAGGAGGATCGCAGTGAGTTCGAGGCCACCGTGAGACTACATAGTGAATTCCAGGTCAGCCTGAACTAGAGTGAGACCCTACCTCCAAAAAAAAAAAAAAAAAAAGAAAATCTAACATGTCATGATGTACCAAGAGCAAAGCTTATAAAAAGAAAGAAGGGAGGAAGGAAAGGAGAAAAAACTTTCCAGAATAAAAAAAGAAAAGCACAGAACAGAACTTCACATGACAGAACATGGACTGAGATTCAGGAATTACTCAAGTTAGACCATGCAAAGATCTCCACACTGCACCTGAGCAACAGCACATGACCTGACTGCAGAGCTGGCATGATAGGACACAGATGTTCTCTGACTACTGCACACTTCAATACTAGGAAACGTCAAAGATAATGGAACAACTTCCTGTGCATACTCTGAAGTTCAAAAGTGTTTTAAAAACACCACAGAAGTTAATGTTAATTTTAAAATCCAAAACTGAAACACAAATATGAATAAAATTAAGAGGGAAGTGACTATAATAAATTATTCTTTAAAAGGATGAAATTATTTAAAAAAATGAAACTTACTAAAAGGTCATGGCTGAGATTATGTAATAAGAAATAGTACCACCTCAAGGGACAAATTTTTTAAATGTTCTCCCTTCTAACAGTAGAAAATCTTAGTACCTGAAAACCACTGCTAGTTTTCAGTTTTGTTTTTTGTATTTTTGCTTTTGTTTTTTAATTTTTTATTATTTGTTTTTTCAAGGTAGGGTTTCACTTTAGCTCAGGCTGACCTAGAATTCACTATGTACTTTCAGGGTGGCCTCAAACTCATGGCAATCCTCCTACCTCTGCCTCCCAAGTACTGGGATTAAAGGCGTGCGCCACCATGCCTGGCCTGTTTTTGTTTTTTAACAAAAATCCATGTTAATTCCCGTATGTAAGCATGTTGGCAGGGGAGAAGCTTCATTCATTCTTAATTCATTATTATCTGCCAATGCTTTTACCCTACTGCCAGTTTCTGGGCTGAAATGAAGTGAAATGTTTCTATGTGGAAAAACTATTTTTTCATACTCAGTTGTCTTAAACATAGTATTGTGACACTTGGGAATAGATTTGTATGAATTTATAAAGCCATAATTTATAAAGAAGAAATCAGTAGCAAATTCCTATCAAGTATTGTTATCTAGGAAGTTGCTTATAGATACTTGCAGGTTAAAATGAAAGACTTTTTCTTTTACTTACTTGTGTATAGCATTCATTCATACAATGGACATTACCTCTGCCCTCTATGTACCAACCTCACAGTCAGGAAGCTCCCAGTTAATTAACTGACTGATAATCAAATGTGACCAGTACCTTTATGAAGGCATGGACCAAGTATCATGGGGCTTAGGACATTAAGTATTTATAAAGCATAGCTTGCAGATGGAAACAACATTTCTCCCCACCCACAGTTTTTCCACCCATGGGAGAGACTTTACTATCAAAGCTTTTAATAGAAAGAGATGGCATGATTCACATTTTAAATTCAGAGAAAAGCAGAACAATCTCCATGTAGTTTGCAGAGTACTAAAGTTCTAAACGAAAGTGACAGAAGAATACTGCCCCTTCTCCCAGCTCTACCTCAATGAAGAGCTGTCAAGTTTCAGTGATCTCTTGCCTGCTTCCAACTCTATTTCTTTAGGAAACAGCTTGTCTTCTCCTTCATCCCTAAGTGCAGAGCCTTAGCCCGAAGATAGAACCACACTCTGTCTGACTATGGAGAAAAGCCCAGAACAGAAACCAAGAGAAACGTGCCCTAGGCAGTCTGCGATGGGTTGCTAAGCTTGCATAGATGCTTCCATACTCCCTGAGTCAAAAAGTACCCCAAAGGCAAATGGGGAATAAGCCACTGTCAATAGCCTGATAAGGACAGCACAGAAAAACAGGGACACCCTTCTTACAAAGCTTCCCACCAATATGATAAAAAAAAAAAAAAAAACAGTTCCAGCTGGAAAGAATCCTAGCTGGAGAACTAGCTAAGGGGAGAACTCCCCTCCCTCCCAAGAACCAACAAATAGGGTACATGAGAAAAGCCAGCACTTACATGCCAGAGACACAAAGGGAGCTAATGGACAGCTGGTGCTGGAGACTCAATAATGACCCACAGAGAAGAGGGGCACAATTGCCACCACTGCACTGTGATCGTTTGTGGACGCAGACATCACCACACACACCTGCAGCTTCTACAGCTGTGTGGTCACAGTGAGGGGGACACGTCCAGACACCAGCCTTTCTTTTGCCAGTGGGACTCTGCAGCTGTGTGGGAGCTCTGCCCAAATCCTTGGAAAGGGGCTTTGAAATGGCATCTCACACATGATATCTAAGTTGACTGAAATACAACTGCAGTAAACTGAAAATGACTGAATATATTTGAGTATCCCTACTTAAATTCCTAGCCACTGCAAGAAGCATACTTTAAAAAAAAATGAACTTTGTATAATACTTATAAGATTTCAAGGAAATTTAACACACTTTTATTTCACTTTATGTGATTTTTTTTCAAGCATCCTACCACTGCAGTACATCTTAAGTCCTGAGTTTTATGAGATAGGTCTTCCTAATTAGGCCAGGCTGGCCTTGTGTTCCTTCAGCCACCACTTCCAGTGTGCCAGGATTACCAGGCTTGCATGGTCACGGCTTACTTTATGAACTCAGTAAGACTATGGTATAGGAAGAGACTTGAACTCCTCTGGATGACGTGAGGAATGACATTCACCAAGTAATACACTGCAGAAGGAAACTAAACTCCATCTTACAATGTGCAATACACTAAATGCATAACAACAATCTTGTTGCAAATGTTCATACTGCTGAGTCCTTTGTCTCATGATCACAAAAAAATAAGCACACAGATGACAAGGAGTAAGTAAGGCAAAGGAGACTTGTAGGGAAAAAGGTGAAAAGGTCCCAGAATGTTAGGATAAACCCACATAGGATTTAGCTGACATCCAAAGAAGAGAAAGGAGAAAATGGAAAAGAGAAAGAAAGGAGGTCAAGTAAGTTACATTTTCCCAAGTTAGAACTCAGGAAAGTGGATAACCCAGCAGCAAGGGTCTGGCAGCAACTGTACTGAGGGGAGTACAGTCCACGATCTCATGGAGGGACCATTAGTCTTCCCATCGCTTTAGCATGTCTTCAGGTTAGGATGTTCTCTTGATCATGTGAATTGAAAGGCTCCATTGGATTAACTCTAAGGGAAGGAACATAGCTCTGATACCTCTATCCTCCTCCCTTTCATGCCAGGGAGACTGGGAGACTGGTGGGGTGCATCCTTCAGTGACCTCCAAGCCTGCTAATGTCTGTCTATCTAAAACAATCTCATGACCTGGATTTTTTTTTATAAATTGATGCTAGCAGTAGAATGTTAACAGCTATTGTCTTTTCTTTTCATTTGGTAAAACAGAGACTCATTTTGTTGTCCAGACTGGCTTTGAATTTGCGATTCTCCTGCCTCGACATTCCAACATGGTGGCCCACCATGCCTGGCACCAGTAGGATAATTTGTAAAGCTTATCTCCCTTGCCCTTAAGTAATAGTATATACCTTCCACTGGAGCCATACGTGCTTATTAGTGATGTTTTATACCGCGAACAACAGTGCAATCATGTTTACATATTAGCAAATGGCACAAGGCATAACTATTAACTGTGACAGAAGCTGTGACCACAGGCAAATTTTCTCTCTCGAGTAGAATCATTAAATCTATAGCATCTCTCTGTAAATTAGCATAATTTTTAAATTTCACACATGAGCTTAAAAATACAATAATTTCCCAATTTGAATTCATATCCTTAAAGAAGGGGCATAGCTAAAATTACTTTTAAGAACATCCCTCAGGAACCCTGAAGCTTAGCAAGTAAATTTCCTCCTCCAAGGTCATTACTACTCATTCCACTAATTAGTATCTTAACCTCACATTTTAAAGGATTATCTCAATTTGACCTGACTTAGTTTGTTAGTTATGTCCTGTGGATGAGTCAATGAAAAGTGCATCATTCTAAGTGCTCATTAATTCTTCAAAGACTATTATGCGCCTTTTACATAGGAAAAGCTCTACAGTCCTTTACTGATCTGGGAAACTGAACTTATGACCTTGTTATCTGTGAGTACCAATCAAATAAATTTATCAAGAAGCCATTTTGCCCATAGGTACCTGCTATAAGGCCAGATCTTATCAGACAGGTCACAGAGGGCAGGAACACTACACACCAGTCTCTGAAGGCTGAAGTTGAAACTTTACCTGAGTAAATAGAATGATTGGCCAAAAGTACAGCATTGGCTGATCACCAATGAAGTGGATGAACTCACCAGGGCCAGTAGATAACCAGGTTCCACAAGCATGTGGAATTTCTAGGAATACAATCTGCTTCAGGCTAGTTTTCATGGAAAACCATTTAGTTTAATGGAAAACCATTAGAAACTACCCCCCCCCTTCAATGAAATATGCAGACAAGCAATGGAGGGAACACCTAACATTATCCTCTGGCCTCTACTTGTGTACACAGGGCACACACATCTGCCCACACAAGCATATACCCCACACACACACACACACACACACACACACACACGGTTTTTTTTAATCAGTAAAGTTGGAAGACTATCATTCTTTTTCTCTCTTTTGACTGCTTACAAGAATTTATTAGAATAGAATGCAGCCCATGAGAAGGCACACCAGCAAAGGAAGGTGGGTGGGGTGGACCAGTGAAAGACTAAAGACTGAGTAATAAGAGCACAGAGCTGACATCTCCTTATACTGTAACAAAGACCAATGCAGACCTGGTAACAGTGATATTTCATGAGTTTAGGTAGTCACAATATTTTTAGAAAGCACATAATGACATTCAACTAAGGCACCATCGAAACTTTGATAAAGCACAAGATATTCACTGTAATTCTTTTAAAAATGTTTAGTCTGTTTGGAAAGATCAACAATGGATATTTGACAATCAAAAGAAAAGTCACTCCACTACCCCCAAATACATGAGAACCCACTTGCTGGCATTTATACTTTAAAATGTCTGGAATCAAATGGGGCAAAATTTCAAAGGCAGTAATAGCTTGAACAAGGGCTTGAATAATTTTATTGATCACCAAGTAAAATGCCTATTGTCCCACTTCGGCCAAGCCACAATATATCCATATGCTCAGACTAGGTGTGGCAGTGCACATCTGTAACTTCAGCACTCGGGAGGCTGAGGCAGGCAAATCATGAGTTTGAGGACAGCCTGAACTACTTAGCATGATTCTTAAGGGTTGAGGATGTAGCTCAGGGTTATGTGCTCTGAGGTGTCTCCCCAATAGGTGAGGGACAGGAGGGTGCTGCTTAGATGACACCAGAAGTGTTCTTTGCCTTTACGAGATGGTGGCACTGGGCTGGAGAGATGGCTTAGCAGTTAAGGCACTTGCCTACGAAGCCTAAGAACCCATGTTCTACTCTCCAGAGCCCACATTAGCCAGATGCACAAAGGTGAGGCAAGTGCAAGGTTGCACATGACCACTAGGTGGTATAAGCATCTGGAGTTGGATTCCAGTGGCTGAGGCCCTGGAGCGCTAATTCATTCTCTCTCTCTCTCTCTCTCTCTCTCTCTCTCTCTCTCTCTCTAAAATGAAATAAAATAAAGAGATGATGGTGAGCACCTATAGCACTGTCAGCACTCCAGGATTGGGGGTGGGGTGGATTCAAAGTCTTCAATCTAGAGAAGATTTCCTTTAGGGAACTCAGTCACTGTCATGTTCCTTCTAAACCTATTTTTATTGCTATACCTGTTTACTAATACTTATGTCAAGGGAATATTTCCCAGGTATATCTGATCTATTATTTCCTTAATGACAAGCTGCCTTCTTTACTTAGTAACATAAGTATCCTCTTACTTTTTACTATAAATTGGTTATTAAAGCAGAATATATATTTGAATCAAAATGTGAAACTGATAGGTTGATCCTATCACATGTTTCTTAACTTGAGAAACATCTGAAAGAGTAGCCCAAGACTTATGATGTCAGTAGAAAGTTAATTCAGTGTTGGTGCTGGTGTAAGAACTTAGAATGTAAACTTCTAGCATAAACTATATCCCACAGTACACATATTTTGGAAAGAAAGGACATATTAGGGTATTTTCTTATATTTTAATTGATAAATTTTTTAGAAAATTAAAAATTCTGATTAAACTGAAGGTATGGCTGAGGATAAGCAGCATATGTGGCTAGTTTATGTGTTTTAGTGTGAAGGCAACAGTGAGTTTGCATCTTATAGCAGATCTATAAATCCAGTTGATTTTTCTTTATCTGGAATATTATAATGTCTCCCCACTGGAGACAAAAAACATGCCCCATGGAACCAGAAAACATCTCTTTCAAAGAATTGGTCTATTCAAAAGCCTCTAATGGGATATTTGGTCCAAATGATAAGTAATTTTTTAACTTTTCCAGAAAAATGTGAAAATTTTATCAACTACTATCTCTGACTGAACAAAAAGCTACATTGCTACCTACAATTCTTTTAAAAGTTTTGCTGTGGGCTAGAGAGATGGCTTAGCAGTTAAGGTGCTTGCCTGCAAAGCCAAAGGACCCCGGTTCAATTCCCCAGGACCCACATAAGCCAGATGCACAAGGGGGTGCACGTGTCTGGAGTTCGTTTGCAGTGGCTGGAGGTCCTGGCATACACATTCTCTCTCAGAGCGATATGGCCACTTCAAACAAACTCCACATACATGCACCACTTTGTGCATCTGGCTTTATGTGGGTACCAGGGAATTGAACCCAGGCTGTCAGGCTTTGCAAGTAAATGCCTTTAACTGCTAAGTTATCTCCCAGCCCAGGTTTATAATTTTTAAAAAACATAACTCTATGGGACCCATAGCTGGAGCTGGGAAACAAGTCAGAACCAGATCCAAACATAAGCCCACTCTCCAGTATCAACCTACTATCAATTGTGGGCTACAAGAGGGCCTACACATATTAAATTCTCTATAAAAAAAAAAAAAGTAAGGGTTATCTCATTTGTCCTGGTGCTAACTTACTCTCCGTTGGAGAATCTGCTTCTCTTTTTCAGATAGATGTAGACCCCAAGGAGAGAGCCACCCCATCATACCTCAAAAGGGCTCTGGCTGAAACTAAGAAAACTTCGAGAAACAAGCAAGGGGGCTGTTTTTCCTGATGAACCGGACACCAGCACAAGGGGGAAGGAGATCAGCATAGAGAAAAATCAACTCCTACCAAATCAGAGAGCCAGAGCCTCAGAGGCCCTCAACACCTCATCACTGAAGCAGACCAAAAATGAACCCAACATGGCTCAGGGAAATTTTGCGGAAGAGGGGGCGGAAAGAATGTCAGAGTCACATGTTGGGTCATGATATGCAGAGACATTTAGCTTACCCATAACTGTGGGCTAACTCCACAATGCACGACCCGCATACCTCAACAAGGAGGGGCCAAGGGGAGGGGGTAGGTCACGGATGAGCCTAATAATGGTACCAAACTGACTGTATTTGCTGAATACAGAACTGACTAATAAAAATAAATAAAAAAAAAAAAACATAACTCCAGCTGCCATGAGAGTGGTTAGAAATGAGTCAAGTGTGGAGGGATGGAAATTAACTAGAAAGGTATGGTCATAGTTTGGGCAGAAACTAGTTTGAATTATGGTGGATAATAGCAGGTAGAGAGACTGAGTACAGATACATTCCGAGGGTAAGATAGGCAGGTCTTGTTGTTAGAATAGATGATGGCAGAGAGGGTAAGAGGAGAATCTGTCATCTCTCCTGGAATTTTTGCTTAAGCAAGTAAGTGATTACTGGTGTCATTTGCTGATATAGTGAAGCCTGGCAGGAGGTGGGTGTATGGATGAAAGGGGGAGGCTAACAACAAGATATGGTGCATAGACTACTTTATTTGATATTTTTCTAAATATACAGTAAGAGGTGTTCGAATCTTAGGACTCAGGGAGGGCAAGCACTAGAAATCTAATTTTGGTAGGCATTACTACTCCAACTTGGCCAGAATTACAGACCTATGATAGCAAGAGATAGAGCATTCAGACATCATATGGTCAAATCAGTGAGAGATTTGATATTGAATGACTATGCTGACATTTATTTTCCTCATCTTTTTTAATTAATTGCCCTAGAGGTCAGTATGATTGAGTTTTGTTAAAGTAATAATAATAATAATTCTATAAAATAATAAGACCACTCTAGTCTTTTATAAAATCAATGGACAAAGAACTTTGTCTATGACAAATGAAATCACTGACTGGCAATAAATCCTTTGTTAAATACAAAGTACAAGAAGAATAACACATGAATTACATGCTTGTGCAATATTTTTTGTGCCTGAATTTACAAAGTTCTACTTTTCCAAAGTAAATTGTAATCCAGAAATCTCTCATTATCATTTATTTGCATGTACCAAAGGATCATTTAGCATATTCGTTTGAAACATTTGATACATTCAAATAATGACTTGAAGATGAGAAAACAAAAGACTAGTAGAGATCATAGATAGGAATTTAGAGGAAACATAGAACAGAAATAATAAATCATAGCAAATTCAGAGCCTAGGCACAGGGTAAAAGAAGGCCTCAGAAGATACTTCAGTCCATCTAGGAAATATGGCACACCTTCAAGATTTGTGCAACTTTTTGTCGTAACATTCTTTCTCCTCTCTCTCTCTTTCTCTCTCTGTCTCTGTCTCTGTCTCTCTCTCTCTCTCTATGTCTTGCTCTCCCTCTCTCTCCCTCTATCATGCACATGTATATGCACACACACCCTGCTTTAGCTTTTCTCATCATGATGATAAAACGCCTGATATAAACAACTTCCAGGTGGAAGGATTTATTTTGCTTATGGGTTCAGAGAGACCATGTTGCTTGGCTCATGCACTGCTGGAAGATCATAAAGGTGGAAAGCGTCTCATCTCATAGCAGACAGAGGGAATATGGAAAAGAGGCAGAACAAAATATGGCCAGCAAGTATGCACCCCAAGTGAACTACAACTAGGCCTTACCTCCTACTCTTCAATACTTCCCAATATGTTGTCAGATTGCAAATCCCCCAAGGGGTAAAACCAGTTATTAGGTCAGAGCCTCATGATCTAATTACCTCCAGAAGCCCCCTCACAAACAAACCCAGAGAAAGGCTTTACTCATCTCCTATGCTTCTCAGTCTAACCAAGCTGACAATTAAGATTAACCATTACACCTATCTTATACCATGTCTGTATTTGGAAGTTAATGTTAACAGTTTAAATTCCAATATTAAAATTATTAGCTACGTTTTCAATAATATCTCACTACAGTTAACCTTTAGTGAGTGACTTCCTAATCACTAGAAAAAGAAAAGTACAAGAACTGGAGAGTAGCTTTATTTTGGTACCTTTCCCTTCTAGAAACTTGAAAAATTCAATTGCAACACAAAATTTTAGGAAACCTATGGCCATGTTTAAAAAAACTGAAGAATTGATGAATCTGTTCTGAGGTGTCTCATTATTAGAGATCTTCTAATATGACTCAGACTTGCAAATGCGTCAGGTGCTGGACTTTAAGGCAGTCCTTGGTTTTATTTTAAAAAGACAACCTATAATAGGATCTAGGTCATTATCTATCAACATATGCTCACAGATTTTTTTTCTACATACTCAGATCATATTAATCAGAAGTAATGATAACATAGAAGGTTGATTTTTTAATATTTTGTTTTTATTTATTTTTTTACAGAGAAAGAGAGAGAGAGAATGGGTGCACCAGGACCTCCAGCCACTGCACACAAACTCCAGATGCATGCATCCCCTTGTGCATCTGGCTAACGTGGATCCTGGGGAATCGAACCTGGGTCCTTTGGCTTTGCAGCCAAATGCCTTAACTGCTAAGCCATCTCTCCAGCACAGAAGGTTGATTTTTTTTAAATGCTTGTCCTTAGTAAAGACCTCTCAGCTCTAAAAAATGACCTGTAGACAGAAGTGATTCTGTCATGGGTGTCACATTTTTTCACAGGGAGACACGAGAGTCATCCGAAAAGCTTTTTTTTTTTTTTTTTTTTGTTTTGTTTTGTTTTTTTGCATGTTGTTTTTGTTTTTCAAAGTGCTTTCCATGTAAGTTATGACTCTATGAGGATAAAAATCAAATGATGCTAGCAGAGCAATAGCATCTTGTAAAACATATAGTATAACATGAAGATATTTTCCATTAATATAGTTTATTGTTAAGAACCAAAAGCTATGATAGTTTTCCAGTCTGTGGTCAAAGGGTATTTCAATTTTAAATCCTATTTTTCTAAACAGCCTAATAATGTACTGGTATTTCCCTCCTATGGTTAATATTTTATTTCTGCTGGTATAATCTGCCTACTATATTGCCTGGATGTATCAGAAAATATTTGTATCCTTCCTTTGGATACTTGATGATAGTAATTTTTTTCTTATGATCTTCTACATATTCAATAGGATTGAATTGCATTACCTCATGGGTTGTCCCGTCCAGCAGGACTCAGTTATTCGGGGAGCGTGAGGGGGACCAGGCCTGTGAAAAGATGGGTGAGAAAGAAGGAACGAGACCAAGCAAAGAGTTGTCAAGGTCTCTTTATTAGTCTCCAAACATCAGTTTTTAAGCATAGCGAAAAAGGATGAAGTAAGAGGGGATATTGGGTGGGGGACCAGGTCTCGTGTAAGTTCCCAGAACATTTTATGGTTTTTCTCGGAATGACCAGTGATTTCTCAGAATGACCAGTGATTTCTCGGAATGACCAGTGAAGCTTACAGTTCCGGGTGTTCTGCCAGTAAGTATAGGTGAGTAAAGGTTACAATGTCTCCATGAAGGGTGTTTCTGCATACCAAGGTTTCTGCCCAAGTCTTCAACATCTCCCCCTTCTTAGTTTTATTGACTCCAGCAGTCCATGATATCATGGTGGGCTTATAACCGACTGGGGGAGCAGGGACCTGACTCCTCCCGTGGGCTTTGAACCACCCACAATTTGGGCCCTTGGTACCTTTTGGGGAGGGGAGGCAGGGCCGACATTGTGATGACATATATTATGGTACCAACCTCCTTGCAAGTCAGGTGTTACTCTCAGGGAATCCAGAAATGGTCAGATCGGGACCTTCCCTTGCGGTGCTTTGCCTCGCACCCATGTCGGTGCCCATACTGTACTCACTGAGGTGAGTCAGTATGCATAGGTCTGGCACCTAAGCAGCTCCTTTATAGGAGGGAGTCATAAAGTCCAAATTGTAGGAAAATTTTGAAACAGTAGGCAACCTGGGCAGAAAAACCTGGGCAGAAAAATGCCTAATGGTTTTTGTCCTGTAGATTCCATAGCCTTTTATACCATGGGGGACGCTCAAGCACTGAGAAATCAAGTCTGGTTGGAGGGGGTTCGTGGAGATCCCTATAAGTGGAACAATCAGTTTCTTGTGTCTCTAGGCGGTGATAGTGCACAGAAACAGATTTAGAAGTGAAGGCTGTGGGCTGGAGAGATGGCTTAGCGGTTAAGCGCTTGCCTGTGAAGCCTAAGGACCCTGGTTCGAGGCTCAATTCCCCAGGACCCATGTTAGCCAGATGCACAAGGGGGCACACGCGTCTGGAGTTCGTTTGCAGTGGCTGGAAGCCCTGGCGTGTCCATTCTCTCTCTCTCTATCTGCCTCTTTCTCTCTCTGTCTGCTGCTCTCAAATAAATAAACCAAAAAAATTAAAAAAAAAAATAGAAGTGAAGGCTGTGTCTACCTGTGTTTTGAAAAATTTAGTTAATTTTCAAAAGGCCCAAGGTCCAAAAGATAAAAGCAAAATAAAGCCTAAAAATGGTCCTAAAGGGCTAGGAAGTAAAGTGGAAAGCCAAGGGGAAGTAGAAAACCAATTTTTATACCACGATTCTTGTTTTTTTCTTTTTCTTTTGTGTTTTTCTAGGCTTTCTCTAACCCTTTTTAAGCTATCATCCACAAGTCCTGTTTTATCTGCATAAAAACAGCATTCTTCCTTGAGGGCGGCACATAACCCCCCTCGTTGTGTGTTTGTAAAAAGAGGAGGTATAATTAGGTATAATTAGGTTATTACTTCATTATCCTTTATTAACTGTTCAAACTTCCTCATAATTGGATTGCTATTAATTTATGGCCATGAAACATAATAAGTGAAGATTTTGTATGGTATGAGAAGGAATTGAATTGCTCAAAGAAAATAAAGATGGATTCCTGTGATCACAAAAGCTCATGAAATATATGGCTATCTGAAGTAAGCATTTGCATACTCAAAACACTGGAGGAAATAATAGATTTTTTCTCAACTATTGTTTCCTTCTATGTCCACTGCTTTCAGTGTTCCCACTGTCTTCTAGGTGGTATGGGCAAATTGTTCTATAATTCTAATCTCAGTAGAAAGAAACTCATTCTCTAATTCAGTAGCATCATTTTTCTATTAGAAATAAGACTAAGTATGTAGTATAACTAACACATCTAGTAAATTCAAGTAATTTCACCAGTGATTTTCCAATTTTAGGTGTAAAGAGCTCATATGTTCTACTCTTATTTTGGCTAGGCAATAGTTGTCAGCTTCACAGCAGTTTTTAAAGTAATATTAACTATTTTATATTCCTAATTCTTCAAACTAGATTGTTTTCTTTAATGTTTAGATCTTATTTGCTTTATTTGATCAAAAAGGCTCTGCTATCAGGAAGATATGAAGAACTTCCCATAAAATATAATGAAATGCTGTC
The DNA here is from genome assembly GCA_036346955.1 of Dipus sagitta. Taxonomy (NCBI): domain Eukaryota; kingdom Metazoa; phylum Chordata; class Mammalia; order Rodentia; family Dipodidae; genus Dipus; species Dipus sagitta. The sequence goes on from CM070774.1 coordinate 55,389,973, forward strand.
CTTTTTTGATCTTGCTGTTAGCATTATTCTTTTTAAGTAAGAATTACAGTATAGCTTTGTAGTATTCAAAAATAAAGCCTCTTCTATTTAATGTATTGGTGATAGTGCACAAACAAAGGAAACACTGAATACTAACATTTAAACCTACATTAAATGTGTGTTTTTCTTAATGGGTAGCTCTCCTTGAACTCTCTAACTTCAAAAGTACCATAAAAGTGAGCCAAAATCAGACAAAAAACAACCAACTAGGAAAAGTTAAAACTGTGCTGCTTAGATTCTTACTGTTTTCATGTCTAGGGTATTCTCCACTCTTCTTTCCAGGAAAGTTACAGTGTTTCAAAAAAAAATTTTTAATAGTGAAAGATTTCCAGTTAATATAGCATCCACCTAACCATGCTGCACCTCACAGGGAAGGAAAGGCAAGATGTTGAGGGTTCACTGGGTCTTCTAGGGGTGAGCAGACTCTAATAGACCTCCAGTGGGACAGTGCAGAGGGCCAACAAAAAGGGAATCGTCCCCCAATCCCCTCAAGCAGCCACCCTAGTCATAGTCCCAGCAGCAGGTTCCTCCTGCACTAAATGCAGGTAAGGGGACCAAGGCTGCTCCTCCATGCAAACACCATCCCACTCACTAATGGCCCCCACCCCTGTACGCAGACCCAGGCCAGCAGGCTAGCATTCCCCCAGGGGACCTCCAGGTGCCCTGCCATCCCACTCACTACTGCCTCCCACACCTGTGCATGGACCCAAGCCAGTAGGCTAGCTTTCCCCAGGGGACCTCCACGCACAAACATAGTCCCACTCACTGCTATCCCCCACCTCCCTACACAGGACCCAGGTCACAGGCTAGTGCTTCTCCCACTGCCACCAGAGACCTCCACATGCCCTAGGCCAGCAGGATAGGGTTGCTCCTCCCTAGGTTCTCCCACCACAAGGAACTCCATGCTTCCTTATAGCTTTCTCCTAAATTAAATTAGACTAATTCACTGTGATGGGCAGACCACAGCCCAAAAGGAATAGCATGAAAAATCAAATGCAAGTAAATCCAGTAAGATCACCCAGTCCCACAATGGATGTCTCCAATCAGAACATAGAAGAGACATTAATATCAGAACCCCAAAATAAAGATACAAGCTAGGAAACCCTGACAAAGCAAATAGCAGAATGTGCAGAAAACCAACAAAGGGCCGATAATTGTATGAATGCTCTCTTTGCCAGATTAGACCTAATAGAACCAGGAAGTAATCCAACGGCAGTTAAAAGTTAAGAAGGAGGGTTGAAGAGATGGCTTAGTGGTTAAGTGCTTGCCTGTGAAGCCTAAGGACCCTGGTTCGAGGCTCAACTCCGCAGGACCCACGTTAGCCAGATGCACAAGGGGGCGCACGCGTCTGGAGTTCGTTTGCAGTGGCTGGAGGCCCTGGCACGCCCATTCTCTCTCCCTCTCTCTATCTGCCTCTTTCTCTCTCTGTTGCTCTCAAATAAATAAATAAAAATAACAAAAAAAAATTTAAAAAGAGGACATCAATAACCAGCCAGATAAGTTCAATGAAGACATAAAGAAAGGCACAGATGAATTCCAAGAATCATTAAGAAAACCAAAAAATGACATGAAAAGGGAACTTGACAGAGAGATGGAAACTATACATTAAAAAAGTAGTAGAAAATATAAACCAAACTGCACAAGTCCAAAACTCTATAGAAACTCTCAAGAATAGAGTCAGCCATGTGGAGGATAGAAACTCAGAACTGGAACACAAAGCAGAAGAAACAGTTCATGAGTCCAAAAGTTTCAATAAGATCAAAAAATTTTGTGAACAGAACATGAGGGAACTGTGGGATACCCTTAAGTGACTAAACATTCGGATCATGGGAATACCAGAAGGGGAAGAAATTCAGACCAAAGGCATGGAGAACTTATTCAACAAAATTTTCCATTCTCTCAAAATAAAGTCCCATCAAGCTACAAGAAGCTCACAGAACTCAAAACAGACTGGACAAAAGGAGAAATTCTCCAAGACATATTATCATTAAAACTCTAAACATTGATACCAAAGAGAAAGTCCTAAAAGTAGCTATGGGAAAACAACACATTACATATAAAGGTAACCCCATCAGAATTACTTCAGATTTCTCAATGGAAACCCTGAAAGCCAGAAGGGCCTGGAATGGAACACTGCAAAGTCTAAGAACCTATGGCTTCCAAGCCAAACTACTCTACCCAGCAAAGTATCGCTTATAATATATGGTGAAATAAAAACTTTCCACAACAAAACTCAGCTTTACAACAATATGAACACAAAAGCCAAATCTGCAGAGAGTACTTCAGGGAATTCTCCACACAGAGTAATCAGATAATCAACCTCAAGTGCCTACAAGAAGCAGATTACAATAACCAAACTCAGAGAAGGCACACAAAACTACAAAGTACAAGAAAACACCAAACACATAAACCACCACAACATTAAATCAAACCTCACAGTCATTACCCTAATGGTAATGGCCTTAATTCACCCATCAAGAGACATAAGCTAACAGAGTAGATCAGAAAATTAGACCCCTAAATCTGTTGTCTTCAAGAAACCCACCACACCACTAAAGACAGACATCTCCTCAGGGTGAAAGGGTGGAAAATGATATTCCAAGCAAACAGAAATAAGAAACAGGCAGGCAAGCTATACAAATATCAGATAAAATAGACTTCAAACCAAAAGTAATCAAAAAAGACAAAGAAGGCCATTTCCTATGCATCAAGGGAATGATCCAACAAGAGTATATCACAATCATCAATCTTTATACACCAAACATAGGTGCACCACAATTCATAAAACAAAACCTACTTGACAACAAAACAGAAATAACCACCAACACCATCATAGTTGGGGACTTCAATACTCCACTATCAGCAATAAATAGATCATCCAAAGAGAAAATTAACATGGAAGTGAGAGAGTTCAACAAAACCATAGATCAATTGGACCCAATGGACATCTACAAAACATTCTACCCAAAATCCACAGATTACACATTCTACATTCTTCTCAGCAGCCCATGGAACCTTCCCTAAAATAGATCATATACTAGGTCATAAAGCCTGCCTCCATATATTTAGGAAGATTGACATGATTTCCTGCATGATATCAGATCACAATACTGTATTGCTAGAAGTTAACAACAAAATATGCACCAGGAATCCCACCAGCTCATGGAAACTGAGCAACACACTTTTAAACAAGAAATGGGTAGTGGACGAAATAAAAAATAAAATTGTGAAATGAATGAGAATGACAACACATCATACCAAAACTGATGGGACAAAATGAAAGTGGTCCTCAGCAGAAAATTCATAGCACTGGATGCCTTCAAAACAAAGACAGAGAGATCCCAAATCAGTAACCTAACCATCCACCTAAAGGCACTGGAAAAGCAAGAATAATCCACACCAAAAAGCACCAGACAGAAAGAAATAATTAAGATTAGAGCAGAAATTAATGAATTGGAAACTAAGAAAACAATTAAGAAAATTGGTGAAACAAAGAGCTGATTCTTTGAAAAAATGAAAAAGATTGATAAATCCCTGGCCAATTTGATCAGGTGAAAAAAAGAGACACTTCAAATTACCAAAATTAGAAATGAGAAAAGGCGGGCATGGTGGCATACGCCTTTAGTCCCAGCACTCAGGAGGCAGATGTAGAAGGACTGCCATGAGTTCGAGGCTACCCTGAGAATACAGAGTGAATTCCAGGTCAGCCTGGACTAGAATGAGACCCTACCTCGAAAAAAAAAAAAAAAAAAAAAAAGAAAGAAAGAAAGAAAGAAAGAAAGAAGTTACAAAAGATAGATCACAACAGACATAAGTGAAATTGGGAGAATCATCAGGACTTATTTCAAAAACCTCTACTCCACAAAACTGGATAATATGGAGGAAATGGAGGAATTCCTGGACACATACCACCTACCAAAGCTAAACTCAGACCAGATTAATCTCCTAAGCAAAGCTATCACACCCATCGAGATTGAAAAGTTAATGAAAAACCTCCCTAAAAGGAGTCCAGGACCAGATGACTTCTCAGCTGGGTTCTATCAAACCTCCATGGAAGAACTGAAACCAATTTTTCTCAAACTGTGACACACAATCAGAAAAACAGGGAAAGATCCCCAACTCCTTCTATAAAGCTACTATCACCCTAATACCAAAACCAGGCAGAGATGCCATAAGAAAAGAAAACTATAAGCCTTTTTCCCTGATGAATTTAGACACAAAGATCCTGAACAAAATCCCAACAAATGGAATTCAACAACACATCAAAAGCATTGTCCACCTTGATCAAGCAGGCTTCATCCCAGGAATGCAGAGGTGGTTCAACATATGGAAATCTGTCAATGTCCACATAAATAAGCTTAAACACAAAAACCACATGATCATTTTGATAGATGCAGAAATGGCCTTTGACAAAATACAACATCACTTCATGATCAAAACATTGGAGAGAATAGGCATGGATGGTTTATATCTCAACATAATAAAGGCTATGTATAAAGCTCCTAAAGCCCAAATAATACTTAATGGGGAGAAACAGAAGGAGTTCCCATTGAGATCAGGAACAAGACAGTGGTGTCCATTCTCACCTCTGCTCTTCAACATAGTACTGGAAGTCCTAGTTCAAGCAACAACACAGGAGAAAGAAATAAAAGGGATACAATTGGAAAGGAATAAGTTAAGTTAGCCCTATTTGCAGATGGCATGATTCTATACATAAGAGACTGGAAAGCCTCCATCTCAAAACTCTTAAAGGTGATTAAGTCCTTCAGCAAAGTAGCAGGATATAAAGTCAATGCACAAAAATCAGTAGCCTTTCTATATGCAAAAGACAAAGATACAGAGAAAGAAATAAGTGGCATTCCCATTTTCAATAGCAACAAAAGAATAATAAAATACCTTGGAATAACATTAACCAAGGTTGTGTAAAACCTATACAATAAAAACAAAGAAGTACTCAAAAAAAAATTGAGGAAGACTTGAAAAAATGGATAGACCTCCCATGTTCCTGGTTAGGCAGAATTAACATTCTAAAAATGGCAACCTTACCAAAGGCAATACACAGATTTAATGCAATACCAATAAAAATCCCAACATTTTTCTTCACAGAGATAGAAAAAATTATCTCAAAATTCATATGGAAAAGCAGAAGGCCTCATATACCCAAGCATATCCTCAGCAAAAGAAACACCTCTACAGGCATCACTATACCTGATCTAAGGGTATATTACAAAGCCATAATAATAAAAATAGCATGGTACTGGCATAAAAACAGGATTATAGGGCTGGAGGGATGGCACAGAGGTTAAGGTGTTTTCCTGCAAAGCCAAAGGACCAGGTTCAACTCCCCAAGACGCATGTTAGTCAGATGCACAAGGGGGCACACGGGTCTAGAGTTCGTTTGCAGTGGCTGGAGGCCCTAGTGCACCCATTCTCTCTCTCCCTCTCCCTCTTTCCTGTCAAATAAAGAAATAAATAAAACTAAAATTTTTTAAAACAGGATTAGGGCTGGAGAGATGGCTTAGCAGTTAAGCACTTGCCTGTGAAACTTAAGGACCCCAGTTCGAGGCTCGATTCCCCAGGACCCATGTTAGCCAGATGCACAAGGAGGCGCATGCATTGGGAGTTCATTTGCAGTGACTGGAAGCCCTGGTGCACCCATTCTCTCTCTCTCTTTCTCTCTCTCTCTCTCTCTCTGTCTGTAGCTCTCAAATAAATAATTAAATAAAAGGATTATAGACCAATGGAACAGAATTGAGGACCCAGACATTGGGTCAAGTTAGTACAGCTACTTGATATTTCACAAAATCCCTAACAATGTAGGCTGGAAAAAAGACAGCACCTTCAACAAATGGTGCTGGACTAACTAGATAACCATACACAAGAAAATGAAACTCAATCCAGACATCTCACCATGCACCAAAATCAAATTCAAATGGATCAAAGACCTCAATATAAAACAGGAAACTGGGCTACTACTCGAAGAAAAAGTAGAAGAAACTTTCCATAATATAGGAATGGGAAAAGACTCCCTGAATTAAACCCCAGTTGCTCAGTAACTTACACATTCACTCAACCATTGGAATCACATGAAGCTGAACAGTTTCTTCACAGACAAACATACATTAAGCAGAGCCAACAGATTACCCACAGAATGGGGAAAATTTTTCTGGCTATCCAACTGACAGAGGCCTAATTTCTAGATTCTACAAATAATTCAAAAACTTAAACAATAAAAAGTCAAACAACCCACTCACAAAATGCAGCAAAGAACTGGACAGGCATTTCTCAGAGGAAGAAATACAAATGGCAAACACACACTTAAGAAAATGTTCATCATCCCTAATCATCAGGGAAATGCAAATGAAAACAACTATGCTATTCCACCTTACCCCAGTAAGGATAGCAAACATTAAAAAAATCAAATGAGGGCTGGAGAGATGGCTTAGCACTTAAGGTGCTTGCCAGCAAAGCCAAAGGACCCAGGTTCAATTCCCCAGTGCCCACATGAAGCCAGATGCACAAGGTGGAACATGCATCTGGAGTTTGTTTGCAGTGGCTAGAGGCCCTGGCACTCACTCATTCTCGCTCCCCCTATATATCTATCTTTCTCTCACACACAATATTTTTTTAAAAATTTAAAAAATCAAATGAAAATAAATGCTGGTGAGGATGTGGAAAATAGGAGCCCTCATTCACTGTTGGTGGGAATGTAAGATGGTCCAACCACTATGGAAAGCAATACAGAGGCTCCTAAATAAGTTGACTATAGCATTACCAATAGACCCAGTTATTCCATTGCTGGGCATTTCCCCTAAAAGCTCCATGCCTCAGTTCAGTCAGATTTGCTCAACCATGTTTATAGCTGCTCAGTTCATAATAGCTAAGAGCTGGAATCAACCCAGATGTCCATCATTAGACAGATGGATAACCAAGATGTGGTATAGCTACATGATGGAATTCTACACAGTAGTAAGGAAAAATGACACAATGAAATTTGAAGAAAAATGGTTGAACCTGAAACAGATAATTCTCAGTGAACTCACCCAATCACAGAAAGATAATTGGTGCAGGGTCTCACTTATCTGTGGCTCCTAATTTGAAGCAGCTCATGAGGGTGACATACCTAATAAGCATCTTGAGGACCAGACAATAGGGAGAGTGAGATGGGAAGGGAGGAGAGGGTAAGAATGGGGAACACAAAACTGGACCCAAAGGGTAATGGTACCATAAAATTCTACATCCTAAAAGACAGACTAAATGGTTGAACTTTGAAATGGTCCTTAGAGGGAACACATGAATCACAGGGCCCCAGAGAGGGTAAGATGAAGACTAACCTTAATCTTCTCCTGTTTTTTTTTTTTTTCTCTCTCTCTCCCTCTTCTCTCTCTTCTCTCTATCTCCTTTATATTACCTACCTTTTTCTTCCTTCTCTTCCTTGGTGCTGGCCTGTAACATCCACAATGAGCTGTTGATCAAAGAGACCTACATGGTTTCCCAAAAGTAGACATATTTCTGTCAGAGTACTTGATGACCCACCAAGGGTTAGTGGTAAGACCCTACTGCCTAAGACACCATATGCCATTGGTATGGAACATGGACTGACCTGGCTGGAATCTGAAAGAGAATCAGTCCCCAGACAGTTAGCTCATCTAGTGACAGAAGGTGCTATATGAGTGACTGGGGGAAAATGACCAACATCTGTCCAAGCAACTTATAGTCTAAGCTAACCAGCAGCAAACAACCTGATGTGATGCTCAGACAAGTGCATTAGTGGCACACGGCCATGGTGGGTAACCAACTGCTCTTGATTTGGTTAATTGCTCAGTGGAATGGAACCCATAGCTAGAGCTGGGAAACAAGTCAGAACCATATCCAAAAAATGAGCCCACTCTCCACTATCAAGCTCCCACCAGTTGTGGGCTACAAGAGGATCTACACCTATTAAATTCTCTCTAAAATAATAATGTTTATCCCATCTATCTGGTGCTGACTTCACTCTGCCTTTGGAGAATTTTCTTTTCTTTTTCAGGTGAACGCAGATCCTAAGGACAGAATCTGCCCATCACACCTCAACAGGGCTCAACTGAAACCAAGAGTAATTAGGGAAATGAGCAAGAGTGCTGCTTTCCTGGTGAACCTGGTACCAGCACAAGGGTGAAGCAGATAGACACAGAGAACACTCAACTCCTACCAAACCAGATATCCAAAGACACAGAGGCTCCCAAGACCTCATCACTTAAGTAGCCCTAAAACAAACCCAAAACGGCTCAGAGAAATTTGAGAAAGAGGGGCACAAAGATTGTTAGGGCCACAGGTTGGGTCATTATGCACAGAGACATTGCCTCTTACCTATTACTGATGACTAACCCCACAGTGCAGACCCATCTGCCCCAAAGACGAGGTTCCCTGTGGAGGGGGGAGGACAGGGAGGAGGCTAACGATGGTACCAACATAATTATATACACACTGTGTACATAACTAATAAAAAAATTTAATTGTTCAATTTCTTACTTCTAATTCTTAAAGGTTGTTCATCCAGTTAAGGTGAGGATATAGTTTCTACTAGTCTAATAGGATGAGCCCTAAATCCAAAATAAGTGGCATACTTATTAGAAGAGAAGATGGAAAGAAGGCCATGTGAAGATGGAGGGAGAGACTGGTGAAATATAAGTAAAAGCAAAGAATGTTTGTCATCATCCTGTGAAACTAATATGCCATGTGTCTGAAGTCTAGTGAAAATACAATTTAAATGCCAACTTATTCAAGGCACATCCAAGTCCTGTCATCTGTGAGGGGATAGAGACACAGTTCTACCCTGTCACCCTCAGCAGCCAGAATTCCTCTCATATTTTAGGGACTTTAACTGAAAATAAATCCAAGATTTGGGGCTTCAACATAGCAAAGAATTTCAGAACTAGGTAGTATGAAGTAGAGTTGTTGATTTTATTAAAGATATTTAGATAGGCCCACAAGGAGAAACTGAAAGCAGACCCAAAAATACCAATGTGAACTTCTCTGAGAGAGAGCCAGGCCACGAGGGAATAAGACACAGGCAAGTGTGGGCATGGGTTGATGTCACAAGGGAGAGCTACAATGACATTCTTAGAATTACATGTATATATAATTTTGGTAGTTCTCATTACATTTCACAAGGTTGCTAAGAAACCCTTTTTTTTCTTTTTTGGTGTTTTGATAAATGATATTATAAAAAGGCTATAGGGAAGTCTGAGAAGGAATTATAGTCTGATTGTGTAAAACCAGAAGCCACTAGGCTATTAATGGGGTGTCTGGTGAAATTCTTAGAAAATTGCAGGTCTGTAGTTGGGTAGGAAGAAGAGCCTTGAGTGGCAGTTATTAACATATTGATATTCCTATGCTGATGAGAGGCTTCAGTTAGACTTCAAGGTGAGGGGCTTCTTTTCCCTTTGTAGGTCCCCACAAGTTGTGGGTTTCTGGGCCCTTGGGTAGGCCACGGTCCCCTAAGTCATCCCAGGCAACCATGGTGGTGAGCACACACGAATCATTCTCGGGAGACAATTTCCATGAGCAGCTCTCAGTTTATTGTCAGGGAAATGGGTTTCTAAGCAGTTGAGGGTGGGTAGAGGGTCCTAAGTGGATTGGATGTACAAGGATATTGCTGATGCCAAATTAGCATACGGGGACATTCATTCCAGCATGTAGACAATGGCAGAGGGAAGGTGTAGGGTACAGGGGGAGGGGCTTTGCAAAGGTGCTAGCTGATACCATATAAGTTTCCTAGGCAACTGGCCAAAGGCCACAGGGTTATGGACAAAGCCTAAGTCTTATCTGAATGTCCAGGTATCCCGTGCTTGGAGAGGGAGTGGCCTCACTTCCAGCAAATCTCAAGGTCTGAGATTTTGTCCAGGGGTCCAGGCTCTCTGCAACCCCCCAAAAATGGGGGGAGGAACCTGGCTCACTACAACCCCCAAGAATGGGAAGAGGAGCTCCCCTGCCACTCTGGTCCCCAAGATATGGCCAGCAGTGGTTCAGGCTACTGCGGCCCCTCCATGGCCTGGGGACTTCATGCCAGACAGCTTAGGTTTGCTTTAACCCAGGGCCCTGACTATGTCCAACAATAAATTTTCCTGTTTTCCCCATTCCTCAGTCCAATCGTACTTTCTTTCTTTGAATTTCCAAAAGATGGCAGGATACTATATAGGAATATATACTATCTCCTACTAATATAGTTTATCTACCAATCACTAAGGAGTATTTATTACTCTTGCATTACATATACATCCCTATGAGCAGCTTTATCCTTGCCTCATCTGAATACAGAGTGGATAGCATGAACACAGTCTGGATTAGTAAATAATGTTCTGATTAATTGATTTATTGAGATGTATATCAGCTAGAGAAGCGGCTTGGATAACTGCTGCACCCACAATGCATAACCCACAACCCCATGGGGAATACCAGCAACCCCACTGAGGAGGGCCCCTGCAGAATGGGGGCAGGGAGGAGGGTAAAGATGGTACTAAATGAAGTATACATACAAAGTATGTTCTTAATAAAAATTTTAAAATAAGAAAAAACTAAAATAAATATGCTTTTTCTGACTGAAATTTTATATATATATATATATATATATATATATATATATATATATTTGTTTACCTGACTAATAATCAGCCATAATGTATTTAAACCACTTTAACCTATGTGGGTGTACATTGAAGTTGAAATGTTGTGTTAGCTTCACCTGAAAATTAACACATTCTTTTGTTACACATTCAAAATTCCACCACTATACACAAAACAATTTATGACATTCTTAAACTTTTAACAGTTGTGGAAATCAAGATAAAGCAATAAAGAACAAAATAATTAAAAGCTCACTATTTCCAATTTTATGTTATAAATGAATTACTTAATCCTCAAAATAACCCACTAGAGGGCTGGAGAGATTGCTTAGTGGTTAAGCATTTGCCTGTGAAGCCTAAGGACCCTGGTTAGAGGCTTGATTCCCCAGTATAGTACCTAAGCCAGATGCACAAAGTTATGCATGCATCTGGGGTTCGTTTGCAGTGGCTGGAGACCATGATGCCCCCATTGTCTCTCTCTCTTTCCCTCTCTCTCTCTCTCGCTCTTTCCCTTTTCGTACCTCTGTCTGTTTGTTGCTCTTAAATAAATGAAAATAATAAAAAAAAAATACCTGAGGCTATGTGGGACATACATTCACATTCAAACCACCACATGGTGTTTTTAAAAATAAATAAATAACCCAGCAGAGTAGATCATATATTGTCCTCATTTTTGAAGAAAAAAAAAAGGGGGGGGGACATAAAACAATTTTCCTGCTTAAGATTACATAGCAAAATTAGGTGGTACAAAGCATCACTCTATACTAAAAATTTGACAGTTGCTTTTTTCCGGATGTCCTGATGTTAGTGAATAGCACATGTGTAGAAGCAAGAGTTCATAGGATAGTGACTCAATAAAAAATCACAGCTTTCTTATTATCCCACTTAACCACTCAGCAATAGTAAAATGAATAGAAACAAAGATACCAAATGTCATCAAAAACATAAATGAGAGGAATGACTTTTTATGTTAATTGCTGTTCATATGACTAAGTAGCATACTAACATTTTACACAAAACTACTTCATCTTAGAGTTGATACTTAGTTCAAAGACATGTTAGAATAACCACAATTAATGGGAAAACTTTTGTTTCTTAGAAAATCAGACTGAATAAGAGAGATGTCTGTTTTGTAATGCAGACCCAGAGTAAGGAGACTGTTCATTTGATTATCATTCATAATTTAAACCAAGAACACTAGAGGATTTGCATACAATGTCATAGAGTTTGCCAAAACTTTCCCATGCCGTGTCTTATTGATCAAAGGACTGGTGGTCTAGGCAACAGGTATGATAACCATCCCACACAGGCAGAAACTGAGATTCAGAGATTGCGGTACTGTTCAAGGCCAAGGGTTTCCCCAGACATGTCTAAGTTTTACAATGATTATGTTTTTTTTCAGTTAGTTAAAATTGGTACTCTCTTCTTTCTCTCACGATTTAACAAAGTTAATGGGTTGTTATATAACAGTCATTAAAGTGCATAAATGATCAGATACTATAGAACTCAATCACCGGTATTCAAAAAAACTTCACCTAGGAAGACAACAATTGAATCATATAACCCTGAGATCAGCAGAGATTGATGTTAGCTGTTAAAATGGTTTCATTAAATAATAAACACTTAAGCTTAATTTAGATCTTAATCGTACTAAAGGGCATCACAAACTTGTATATTGAGTTACTAAATTGCTATGAATGAAATCTAATTTAGTCTTCATATGTCATGTCTAATAAAATCATTTATATTAGCTAAACTTTTCAGGGGCTGTCTACATTTTAAATATGATGCTTCTCTATGTGGAGTGGTAGATTTTCCTTTTTTTTTTTTTTGTTGTTGTTTGTTTTGGTTTGGTTTTTGTAGTACATTTGAGCTCAGAGTCATGCTTTTCAATTTCTGAATTATTTCTCCCAAACGCTCATCAGGATTTGTTTTCATAAACTGGAGAAAATGACTTAGAAAAGGAAATGTTAACATATGCTATTCAGAAATAACCAAAATAAAGCATTCTAAATATTATTCAATATCTTACATATAAATATGATATTTTAATTGAAGATAAAATTGTTTAAAAGTTCCATATACCAAAACAAATTCTCAATATGTCAAAGTATTTAAATGTAAGGCTGCAAATAGTATGAGAACTAGAAGGGGGCAAAAGTAGCTATTTATTGACCATTAAGTTGAAGAAGGACTCTCCAGCATAGCAGACGGAAAGAATCTAGTAGAGGGCTAATTAGGCTATGCAGCCCTTGCCCTGCACTCACCAGCCCCATCATGGGCCCAGAACAACCTGCACACTCTGGCTCTGAGCAAGGCAGACTGTCAGGTTCCCAGTGAGTAAGTCACCACAGGCTTACCCCACACCCTGCTCAGACATGCAGGTAGACCACTACCTCATACCCTTCTGAGGCAGAAAGGGCCACCCAGTGTTGCTATGTTGCTGCCTTCTGGACAAGAAAAAGGGATTATTTCCAGATGGGAAAATCCCAACACGGAAAATAACACACACACAAAAGACAAATTATCCCCACCAAGAATGCCTAATCTTACAGTGGAAGTCTCCAATGAAAGCTACTTAGAGGAAATTCCAGAAAAGGAATTCCAAAATGCTATTATGGTAAGAATATTCAACAAACTTACTGAGGCCATGAATGAAGGGCTGAATGAAATTAAAGGAAATCAACAAAAATAATTCAACAGACAGCTGAATGACCTCAAAGAGGACATGAACAAATGCAGGAATGAATTCCAAAAGACAATGAGACAGACAAACCATCACTTACAAAAGAAAGCCCATCAAAATTGCACTCTAAGCCGGGCGTGGTGGCTCACGCCTTTAATCCCAGGACTAAGGAGGTAGAGGTAGGAGGATTGCCGTGAGTTTGAGGCCACCCTGAGACTACATAGTGAATTCCAGGTCATCCTGGGCTAGAGTGAGACCCTACCTCGAAACACCAAAAAAAAAAAAAAAAAAAAAAAAAAAAAAAAAAAAAAATTGCACTCTAGTTTTCAGTGGAAACTCTAAAAGCCAGAAGGGCTTGGGATGGAGCATTTCAAAATTTGAAAGACTGACTGCTAATCCACACTACAGAAAAATTATCTCTTATAATGGAAGGTAAAAGAAAAACTTTCCATGTTAAAGCCAGCCTTATGAATATATGAGTACTAAGCCAGTCCTACAGAGACAAATGAATGGAACGCTTTCATGCTGAAGAGAAGAATAAACATACTGAGGAGGCTCTAGAAGGGAAAAGTAATAATCAAAACTAGAATAGACATAAAAGCAAATGAAGATCAATAAAACACCAAACTTTACAAAACCTTCAACTTGACAAGGATTATCTCACACCTCTCAAACATAACTCTGAATATCAATGCCTCAACTCCCCAATCAAAAGACACTGGTTAATAGGCTGGATCAAAAAGCACCTTCCTCAGGTTGGAGAGATGGGCCAGTGATTAAAGACACTTGTGTGCAAAGCCTGATGGCCTGTGAATGATTCCCCAGTATCCATGTAAGTCAAGATACACTAAGTGGTGCATGCATCTGGAGCTCATTTGTAGTGGAAGGAAGCCCTACCATGCCCTCTCTCTGTCTACCTCTTTCTCTCAGTCTCAATCTCTCTCTCTGTCTCTCTCTTCTCTCTCTCTCTCTCTCAAATAAATAAATACTTTTTAGAAACTGGATCCTCACTGCTTTACTGCTTGTGGGAGTGCAAACTTATACAACCACTATGGAAATCAGTATGGAGACTCATGAAAATAGATCTATTAACTGATCCAGATATTTTACTTCTGGAAATATACCCTAAAAACTCCACTATTTACTACATAGACACTTGCTTAACCATGTCGGTGGCTGCTCTATTTACAATAGCTAGGAATTAGAATCACCCCAGATGCCCATCAACTATTGAACGGATAATGAAGATGTGATACATTTACACAATGGAATTCTACACAGCAATAAAGAAAAATGTGGTTAACTAAAAACATTCAAAGCAGAAATCCAGAAGCTACAGAGAACTCAATACTAAATCAGACTGCTAATAGGCCCGCCAAGGCTCAGGGATCTGTGGAGGGGGAGGCAGAAGGATTGTAAGAGAAGCAGGGAGGGTAAGAACATCCTGAGGCACAGCCTTGTCCCCACCACGGAGATTAAATGAGGCCTTAATTGCCCTCCTGTGAATACCAATAACCCAACTGAGGAGGCCTCTTGGATAAATTGAGAGCAGAGGAAAGAGGATATAATATTATAACTTTTGTTAAAATAAATAAATTAAATTTTTAAAAACTGAATCCTTTCATTTGCTGTCTTTAAGAAGAATTTTTTTTTTCTTTATCTTGCCATTAAAGACAGGGACCACTTTTGAGTGAAAGGATGGAAAATGATATTCTAAGCAAGTGGAAATTAGGAAAACGTTAGTGACTTTAAACAAAAAAAAAAAAAAAAAAAGAGATGAAGGCTACTTCATACTCATTAAGGGAACAATTCATCAAGAGAATATTATAATCATCAACTTATATTCACCAAAGATAGCTGCACCAAATTTTATAAAGCAAGATTGTTTTCTCTCTCTCTCTCTCTCTCTCTCTCTTCTTTCTCCTCTTCCTGTATAGTATGAGTGAAAGTAAAGTTTTGCCACTTTAAAAAAAAATTATAAAGCAAAATCTACTCCATGAAATAAGAAATAAATCCCAACACAATAGTGGGTGACTTTAATGCCCCACTATCATAAACAGACAGATCACCTAAACAGAGAAACAATGAAGCTAAACAATACTGTAGATCAAATGAATATAACAGACATCTTCAGAACATTCCACCCAAACTCTACATTTTTTTCAGCAGCTCGTGGAACCTTCTCTAAAACAGATTATATATTAAAACATGAAGCAAGTCTCCACAAATTGGTGGAAATTGGCATAACTCCCTGTATTATATTGGAACACAATGCAATAAAGCTATTAATCAACAGAAAGAAGCAACAGAAAATATACCAACTCCTAGACATTAAACAACACACTATTTATTACTAAATGATCATTGAATGTTAATAAAAATATAACAGGAGGGCCTTCAGTGAAATAGGGGTAGAGGAGAGGGGAAATAAGAGTATAAACCAACAACAAGAATATGACCAACATGCAATATTTTCATTCTATAAAGTTCATAATTAATAAACAATACTTCAGCTAAATTAACGAAAAAAGTACAAGATACCAAAAGTTATGGGACAGGGCTGGAGAGATAGCTCAGTGGTTAAGGCACTTGCTTGCAATGCCTGATGGCACAAGCTCAATTCCCCAGTAAAGCCAGATGCACAAAGTAGCACATGTGTATGGAGTTCATTTGCAGTGGCCAGAGGCCCTGACTTGTCCATTCTCAATCTCTCTCTCTCTCTCCCTCTCTTTCTCTCTGTTTTCAAATAAATAGATTTTTTTTTAAGTTATAGGACACAATGAAGAGAGTTATAGCACTAAATGTCTACATTACAAAATTAGAAAGATATCTGGGCTAGAGAGATTTCTCAGTGGTTAAGGCATTTGCCTGAAAAACCTATTGAACTGGGTTTGATTCCCCAGTACCCATGTAAGGCCAGATGCACAAAGTGCACATGCATCTTGTTGCAGTCCGGTTTGCATTGCTGGTAGAAATCACCCAACCAAGAGCAGCTTCTGGGAAAAAGAGATTTATTTTGGCTTACAGGCTCGAGGGGAAGCTCCACGATGGCAGGGGAAAACGACAGGCATGAGCAGAAGGTGGACATTACCCCCTGGCCAACATAAGGTGGACCACAGCAACAGGAGGGTGTGCCAAACACTGGCATGGGGTAACTGGCTATAACACCCATAAAGCCCGCCCCCAACAATACACTCCCTCCAGGAGGCATTAATTCCCAAATATCCATCAGCTGGGAACCTAGCATTCAGAACACCTAAGTTTATGGGGGACACCTGAATCAAACCACCACATTCCGCCCCTGGCCCCCATAAACTGATAATCATACATGATGTAAAATGCAATGCATTCATCTAGCTTTAAAAGTCCCCATAGTTTTTATCAATTCCAATGATGTTCACACATCCCCATAGTCCAAGATCTTTTAGACTGAGCCATAATACCAAAAAATAACCTCAAAAAACCCAGAATGGCACAGAATAAATATTCAGACTGCAAAAGATAGCATTGGGCATAGCAAAGAAACATTCAGCCAATACAAGATTTAAAACAACCAGGACAAACATTAAACTCAAATTCTAAGTCAAACAACTCTAGTCAGTGACAAGTCTCCAAGTCCAGTAATTCTAACCAGCAACAAGTCTCTGGCATTCCAATTCCACCCCTCCAGCTAGGCTACTCACAGTCCTGGAAAACTTCATCTTGGGCCGGCAGCTCTCCTTGGCAGCCATCTCATGGTCCCGGCATCTCCACTGGGTCTCCACTGCAATCCATGGTTCATCCTCATGGCCCCATGGGGTCTCTATGCAGGCATCCAGCTAACCTGCTTCACACTGCCCATGGCCATTTCCAAAACACAAGACCATGTTGCAAACTCAATGACCCTCTTTCCAGCATTTCTCATACTCCATAATACCAGGTAGGGTGCCAGTTTGTTAATCCAGGGGGGAATAAAACAGACTTTGAAGAAGAGGACACTCCTTGAGCACTCAGACCCCTTCAAAAGAGTCGATATTCGTCCTGTTGCCCCAGCGCAAGTCAGCTAGCCCAGTCTCAAAAGTTGTAATCTCTCAGTTGCAGCTGAACGGGCAACAGTTCACCCAAAGATTTTTCTTTCTGTGCCATATCCCTCTGCTCACACCAGTTCATTTCTACGCAAAGCAACCCTGCACAACTTCTCAGGACACGGGCATAAGAGCAAGCTTTTCACACAAACTGATAGCCCAGTCCAGGCACAGCTCTTTCTCACCCTCATAAGCCAAACCTCACAGTCCATAGTTCTTACTGCATTCAGGTCTTGGAGCTCAGACCAGAATAGTCCATCAAGCTGTACTTACAGCACTGCAAGGTATCTCTTAGGCCAAGGTTTCAAATCCTCTCACATTCCTCTTGAAAATCAGCTCCAAAAGGCCAAAGCCACACAGTCAGGTGTCTAGCAGCAATCCCACTCCTCGGTACCATTTTACTGTTGCAGTCCGGTTCGCATTGCTGGTAGAAATCACCCAACCAAGAGCAGCTTCTGGGAAAAAGAGATTTATTTTGGCTTACAGGCTCGAGGGGAAGCTCCACAATGGCAGGGGAAAACGATGGCATGAGAAGAGGGTGGACATCAACCCCTGACCAACATAAGGTGGACCATAGCAACAGGAGGGTGTGCCAAACACTGGCATGGGGTAACTGGCTATAACACCCATAAGCCCGCCCCCAACAATACACTCCCTCCAGGAGGCATTAATTCCCAAATATCCATCAGCTGGGAATCTAGCACTCAGAACACCTAAGTTTATGGGGGACACCTGAATCAAACCACCACACATCTGGAGTCCATTTATATCATCTAGAGGCCCTTATGTGCCCATTTTCTTTGCAGCCAGGTGTGGTGGTACACTTGGGAAGCTGAGGTAGAAAGACTACTGTGAGTTCAAGATAAGCCTTAAACCATATAGTAAATCCCGTATCAGCCTAGGCTAGAGCAAAACCCTACCTCCAAAATAAATAAATAAATAAAAGGTCTCAAATAAACAACTCAATGAGCCATCTGAAGGCATTGGAAAAATAAGAACAATCCAAATACAAAAATACCAGACAAGGGCTCGAGAGCTGGCCTAGCGGTTAAGGTGCTTGCCTGCAAAGCCTAAGGACCCGTGTTTGAATCTCCAGTTCCCAGGTAAGCCAGATGGACAAAAGTGAGGCAAGCATAAGTTCTCACATGCCCACTAGGTGGCACAAGCATCTGGAGTTCTGTAGCAGTGGCTGAGGCCCTTGGATACCAATTCTCTTTCTCTCTCTCTCTCTCAAATAAAAATTAAAAATAAATACCAGGCAGCACTTGGGAGGCAGATGTAGGAGGATCGCTGGAATTCGAGGCCACCCTGAGACTACATAATGAATTCCAGGTCAGCCTGGACTACAGTAAAACCCTACCTCAAAAATCCAAAATAAAAAAAAATAAACAAAATACCAGACAGAAAAAGAAATCAATATTAGAACAGAAATCAATAAATTGGAAATGAAGAGCTTATTCTCTGAAAAAATGAGATTAATAAACCCCTGGATAAAATGATCAAAAAACAGAGGATACTCTAGTCAACAGGATTAGAGACAAAAAAAAAGGGGGGGGGAGATGTCACAAAATATGCCAATGAAACTGGAAGAATCATCAGAACACATTTCAAAAACCTATATTTTGGTTGGGTAGATGGCTCAGATGTTAAAGGCACTTGCTTGCAAATCCAGAAAGCCTGATGGTCTGGGTTTGATTCCTCAGTATGCACATAAAGCCAGATGCACAAAGAGAAGTATGCATCTGGATTGGTTTGCAGTGGCAGGAGGTCCTGGCATGTCTATACTCACTCTTTCTGTTTGCCTCTTTCTCTGTGTCTCTCTTTCAAATAAATAAATAAATAATTTTTAAATTAACAAAATGATAATTAGGAAATATGAAGAAATGGAAATTTTTCTTGGCTTATATGATCTACCAAAGCTAAAATATTGAAGAAACAAATTACCTGAATAGAGCTATAACATCTGAGATTGAAAGAGTAATTGAAAGATTCCCAGCCAAAACAAGTCCAGGTACCAATGAATTCACTGTCATGATCTACCAAGCATGTATAGAAGAACTAAACCCACTGCTTCTCAAGTTATTTCATAGAGTTGAAAGGGAGGAAATACTCCCCAACTCCTTCTATGAAGCCAGCATTGCTAATACCAAAATCAAACAAAGGTATAAGAAGTAAAGAAAATTATAGAGAAATATCCCTGTTAGACTTACAAACAAAAATTCTCGATAAAATTCTTGCAAATCAAATCCAAGAACACATCAAAAGTATCATCCATCTTGGTCAATTAAGTTTCATCCCAGGGATTCAGGGATGGCAAGCAAGGGGGCTGTTTTCCTGATGAACCGGATACCAGCACAAGGGGGAAGGAGATCAGCACAGAGAAAAATCAACTCCTACCAAATCAGAGAGCCAGAGCCTCAGAGGCCCCCAACACCTCATCACTGAAGCAGACCAAAAATGAACCCAACATGGCTCAGGGAAATTTTGCGGAAGAGGGGGCGGAAAGAATGTCAGAGCCACATGTTGGGTCATGATATGCAGAGACATTTAGCTTACCCATAACTGTGGGCTAACTCCACAATGCATGACCCGTATACCTCAACAAGGAGGGGTCAAGGGGAGGGGGTAGGTCACGGATGAGCCTAATAATGGTACCAAACTTACTGTATTTGCTGAATACAAAACTAACTAATAAAGAAAAAATAAAAAATAAAAAAATAAAAATAAAAAAACAACTGATAAGTATTATACATCACATAAACAGACTTAAGGACATAAATCACATAATAATTTGAACTGATGCAGAAAAGACCTTCAACAAAATACACCATCTCTTCTTCCTTAAAACACTGCAGAGACTGGATGATAACATAATAAAGACTATATAAAACATGGGGCTGGAGAGATGGCTTAGCAGTTAACAGCTTGCCTGTGAAGCCTAAGGACCCTGGTTCAAGGCTCAATTCCCCAGTACCCACCTAAGCCAGATGCACAAGGTAGGGCATGCAACTGGAGTTCATTTGCAGTGGCTGGAGGCCCTGATGTGCCCATTCTCTCTCTCTCTCTCTTTCTCTCTCTGTCTGTCTCTCTCAAATAAATAAATATAAATAAACAAAAAAACACAAAGACTGTATAAAACAGACTTAAATCTTATACTAAATTGGGGACATTTTTGAAGCATTACCACAAAGGTCTGGAACAAAATAGGGATGTCCACTCTCTCCACTGTTATTTAACATAGTACTTGAAGTCTTAGCTTGAGTAATAAGACAAGAGAAATAAATTCAAAAAATACAAATTAGAAAAGAAGAAATCAAACTAGCTTTATTTGCAAAAGATATGATCATACACTTACTTAACAGACCTAAACACTTTCAGCACAGTGGCAACACATAAGATTAACACACAAAAATCAGTAGCCTTTGTATATATCAATGACAAACTGAGGGAAAAAAACATAAGGAAAATGGTCCCATTTAAAATACCCACAAAAAATTAAGCATCTTGGGTATCCCTAACCAAGACCTCTACAACTAAAATATTAAAACACAGAAAAAAGAAACTGAAGAAAACATGACAAGGTGGAAAACTCTCCCATGCTCATGGATTAGAAGAATTAATGTCATGAAAATGGCTAAAACAATATTCAGATTCAAAAAATTTCCAATCAAAATCCTAGCACCATTCTTCACAGAAATAAAAAAATGTAATCTCAAAATTCATACTGAAAAACAAAGTTCTCAAATAACCAAAAGTACCCTCAGCAAAATGAATACTGCTGGTGATATCACAATACCTGATTTCAAGATATACCGACAAATCCACAATAATAAAGACAGCATGGTATTAGCACAAAGAAAAAAAAATTCATACATCAATGGAATAGTTCCCGATATAAGTTCTAGTTACTACAGCCACCTGTTCTTTGACAAAGAAGCCAAAAATACACACTGGATAAAAAATTGAAGTATGTCTGTCTATTAAAATCTTCAAAAAAATCCTTATAATAGATACTTCTGCCACCCACTGATCCAAAAAATTCTAATAAATCCTCATGGTTGCCATTTGAAAAATAGAAAAAAATCTTGTAGAGGAATCTGACCATGGGACTAGTAGACATGACACTTATTTATGGTTCTAGTTCATTATTAAAGAGAGTCTGTGGCAATGTGTGAAGTACTCAGCTTATAACTTCTTGATATTACAAAACTATTAATGGAAAACTCATATATATATATATATATATATATATATATATATGTGTGTGTGTGTGTGTGTGTATATATATATATATATACATATATATATATATATGAATCCCAAAATATTAGTGCCTTTAATTTGTAAAGCATTTTTACCAATCAGTAAGAATTGTTTGCTTTTTAGTTTCATGTAGTTCTGAAATTACATTCATTTAATAACTAAAATTGAGCATTTCTAAAGCAATATTTTTTGTTCCTACCACATTATATTTTTATAACATTTTTTTAGATCATCACAATTCTAGTATTTGATACAGTAAGCTCTTAATTAATATTTTAGATGATGTAAATAATACTTGGGAACATGTTTTCAGTATAAATTTTTCATAGTATCTACTCAGAAAATTACAATTGGCTTGTGAAAGCCACTTTTATTTCATTTTATGCTAAATATTTTATTTATTTATGTGTGAGCAGAGAAAGAAAGAAAGAGAGAAAATGAACAAGTCTTCCAGGACCTCTTGCCAATCCAAACAAACTCCAGACACATGTGCTATTTTGTGCATCCAGCTTTATGTGGGTACTGGTTAATGGAACCAGGGCCAACTCGGGCTTTATAAGCAAGTGCCTTTAACCACTGACCTATCTCCTCAACCTGAAAAACACAATCAATTTGTTGTTTAAATTTA
Organism: Dipus sagitta; assembly: GCA_036346955.1. Lineage (NCBI taxonomy): Eukaryota > Metazoa > Chordata > Mammalia > Rodentia > Dipodidae > Dipus > Dipus sagitta. Next base: position 55,412,257 of record CM070774.1, read on the forward strand.
AAGTTAAGGGAGGTACTTATTATGTATAATTACATCATTGATATTAGCTACTTCTTACAGATATTTGTGCTTCATCATATATGTCAAACCAACTTTTCAATATTTTTATAGTTTATAATGGAAATTGCTGCTATAGATTTTGCCTGTCTGTCCCAACTTCTCAGAATGATCCACATAACTTGCCCCTTTGATGTTTGTTTCTTATGGAAGGAAAAGGGTTTAATTCGGCTTACAGTTGCAGAGGTTAGAGTATATCATGGTAGGAAAAGCATGGTGAGAAGAGCTTGAAGCAGGTCCACAGACAGCAAGCAGAGCAGAGCAATGAACGCCAAATGCTCATCTAGCTTTTACCTTTTTAATTTAATTGTTCTTATTACACAGAAACTTTGTATGGACACATCATGTGTTGCTACCATCATTCCCCTCCTCCCTGCTCCCATTCCACAGAGGGCCTCCTCAGTGGGATTGCTGGTATTCACCATAGGGTTGTGAGTTATGAGTTGTGAGAGCAGCAGTCAGTCAGTGTAGGTGGGAGGGGCAATGCCTCTGGATATTTCCTCCAAACTGTGACTCTTACAACCTTTCTGCCTCTTCTTCTAAAAAATTCTCTGAGCCTTTATGGATGTGTTTTAAGTCTACAATAATGTTGAGACCCCAGTAATTTATAAATATCTGCTTTGGTATGTTTTGAGTGTCCTCAGTGTCTGTCACCATCACCTTGGTGCAGGTTGTCAGGCTCGCCATGGAAGCAGCACTCTTGCTCATCTTGCTAATTCCTCTGTGGTTTCACCTGGGCCCTAGCTGCTGTGCTAGGGGTGTTTCATCTACTTTGGTTGTCCTCAGTTTTCACTGCCTTCTGCAAAAGATAAATAGATTCTCTGAAGGAGAGTGAGATCAGAATAGGTTAAAGGGGATAAGCATTATAAACTTGATGGTTGTAGCCTCTCTATTGGCCAAAGACTAGTGGGAGCTTTTCCTTGGAGTAGATGATCTTGGTCTTCATAGGATTATAACTTGATTTCTACTTCCAGCTAAGGATTCCTTTCCACTGAGCAGATCTCTTAGTCAAGCACAGAGCCATGAGTTACACACCTAGGCTGGTTGCCACTATTGCATAGGCATGTACATCTTGTCAGGCTGGTTGTTTTCATATAGTAGTGACCCTTCTTGCTAACAATGTTGTTGGACATTTTCCTCCAGCAGGTTATGTATGGGCTAACCTAACGCTCTGGGAACTGGCTTCCTTCCAAATTCCATCTGGATCTCTTGATGTTCTGTGTTGGGAGTGTGTGGTGTCTTCAGCAATAGGGTTTTACCTTTTATTTCAGGTAAATAATCGGGGACTTTGACAGAAGCCTGTCTTCTTGTGGGGTCCTCGTCTCTCCAATCAACAGTTCAATGTGGGTTGTAATGAATTTATGGTACTGGAAGTTACAAGCCTGAGCCAATTATTTGAGTGTTAGGTTTCATCCCACACTCTCCAAGGCTCTTCTTATCAAAGGATTCCCCATACCACTATTGAGGGTTATATCTTTTGGTCTGCTATCCAGGAGGCAGGTTTCTATGTTACTAATTCATTTTGGCTTTACTTATGTGCATATCTCCCCCCAACTTTTCATTCCCCCCGCAACCAAACCCTTCTATTCCTATTATCTGCCCCTCTAGCTGCCTGTCAGGCATACTAGTAACTCAAGTTGTTATAGATTAGGAACCACATATGAGGGAGAACATGAAACATTTGTATTTCTGTTGTGTGAGTTCACTTAGTATGACTTGTTCCAACTCCATCCATTTTCCTGCAAATTTCATTATTTCATTTTTCCTTCTGCTGAGTAGAATTCCATTGTGTATATGTAAAAGACCTTAATTATCCATTCATCAAACAATGGGCCTCTGGGTTGCTTCCAGTTCTTCATTATTGTGAATTGAGCAGCTGTAAACAATGGTTGAGCAAGTATCTCTGAAGTGAAGAGTGAAGCCTTTATGGTATATGTCCAGTGGAAGAATAGCTGGATCAGTTGGTAGCTCTACTTTCATATTTTTCAGGAGTCTCCATACTGATTTCCATAGTGGTTGTACAAATTTGTACTCCTACCAGCAGTGAATGAGGACTCCTCTTCTCCCACATCCTCACCAGCATTTATTGTCATTTGCTTGTTTAATAATTGCCATTCTGATTGGAGTAAGGTGGAATTCCACAGTTGTTTTAATTTGCATTTCCCTGATGGTTAGGGTGTTCAACATTTTCTTAAATGAGTATTAGCCATTTGTATTTCTTCCACTGAGATTTCTCTGTTCAGTTCTCTGCCCTATTATTTTGAGTAAATTGTTTTTATTGCTTAGTCTTTAGATTTCTTTGTAGATTCTAGATATTAGGCCTCTATCAGTAGTATACCTGGAGGAGATTTTCTCTGGTATCTTTGTCTGCACAAAAGCTTTTTAGCATCATGAGATTCCACTGGTAGAATGATTTTTTTAAATTTCTGGTTTACTGGGGTATTGTTCAGGAAGCTTTTACCCACTCCCATATCATGGAGAGATCTCCCTTTTTCTTTTTCTTCCAGATGTTTAAGCGTTCCAGATTTTATATTGAGATATTTAATCAATCTGGAATTGATCTTTGTGCATGGTGAGAGAAGTAGGTCTAGTTTAATTTTTCTACATGTGGTTGTCCAATTTGTCCAGCACCATTTGCTAAAAATGCCATCTTTTCTCCATTGAACATTGTTGGTTCCTTTGCCAAAGATCAAGTAACTGTAGTTACCTGAACTAAAGGCTGGGTCTTCAGTTCTGTTCCATTGGTCTCTATGTCTGTTTTAGTGCCAGTACCATGCTATTTTTGTTACTATGGCTTTGTAATATAGCTTTAAATTGGCTATGGCCCTACCTCCAGAGGTGTTTCTTTTGCTGAGGATGTTTACAGGTATCTAAGGCCTTCTGTGGTTCCATATGAACTTTGTTTTTATTAATTAGTTTTGTACTTAGTGAACACAGTCAATTTGGTACCATTGTTAGGCTCATCCATCACCTACCCCCTCCCCCTGACCCCTCCTTGTTGAGGTATATGGGTCATGCATTCTGGAATTTGCCCACAGTTATGGGTAGGAGAAATGTCTCTGCATATGAATTTTGAGGTTATTTTTTTCTATCTCTGCGAAGAATGGTGCTAGTTTTTATTGATATAGCACTGAATCTGTATATTACTTTTTGTAGAATTGCCATTTTCACAATATTAATTCTACCTATCCAAGAATATGGAATGTCTCTCCATCTCCTTATGGCCTCCAAAATTTCTTCTTTAAGTGTTTTTTTTTTTATGTTTTCAGTATATAGGTCCTTCACTTCCTTGGATAACACTATTATTGCAAGATTTCTTTCTCTGTATATTTGTCTTTGGTGTATAGGAAGGCTACTGATTTTTGTGTGTTGATTTTGTATCCTGCCACTTTGCTGAAGGAATTTATCACATTTAGAAATTTTCTTTGGTAGAGTCTTTCAGATCACTTATGTATAGGATCATGTCATCTGCATAGGGCTAATTTGACTTCTTCCTTTCCAGTATGTATGTTTTTTATATCTCCCTCCTATCTTATTGCTTGAACTAGGACTCCTAGTACTATGTTGAATAGCAGTGGTGAGAATAGGTGCCCCTGTGTTGTTCCCAGTCTTAATGAGAACTCCTTGAGTCTTTCCCCATTAAGTATGATTTGACCTTTAGGTACTTTATATATTGTCTTTATAATGTTGAGATATAAACCCTCTGTGCATAGTCTCTCCAATGTTTTGATCAAGAAGTAATGTTGGGCTGGAGAGTGGCTTAGAAGTTAAGCGCTTGCCTGTGAAGCTTAAGGACCCCATTCGAGGCTCAATTCCCCAGGACCCCCACGTTAGCCAGATGCACAAGGGGGCATGCATCTGAAGTTTGTTTGCAGTGGCTGGAGGCCCTGGCGCACCCATTCATTCTCTCTCTCTCTCTCTCTCTCTCTCTCTGTGTGTGTGTGTGTGTGTGTGTGTCTATCTGCCTTTCTTGCTCTGTCTGTTGCTCTCAAATAAATAAAAATAAACAAAAAAATTTAAAAAAAATAATAAAAATTTTAGAAAAAAGAAGTAATGTTGTATTTTGTAAAAGGCCTTCTCTGCATCTATTAAGTAATCATGGGGTTCCTTGTGTTTAAGTTTGTTTATGTGGTATATTATGTTAATCGATTTACGTATGTTGAATGAACCCTGCATCATGCTTTTGATGTGTTGTCGAATTCTATTTGTGGGGATTTTATTCATGATTTTTGCATCTAAGTTCATCAGTGACATAGGTCTATAGTATATTTTTCTTGTATCACTGTTTTTGGTATTATGGTGATGTTAGCCTCATAGAAGGAGTTGGGGATCATTCCCTGTTCTTTTGTTATTTGAAAACACCTGATAAAAAGTGGTTTCGGTACTTTAATGAAAATTTGGTAGAATTTGGCTGAGAATCCATCAGATCATGGACTTTTTCTTTTGAGGAGGCATTTTCAATCTTGATGGATGTAGTAAGTTTGTTTAGGAGATTTATCTGTAGTGGATTTAGTTTGGGTAGGTATCTAGGACTTCACCTATTTCTTTCAGGTTATCCGATTTTATGGAATAGAGATTTTGGAAATATGTCCTGATGATTGTTTCAATTTCATTGATGTTTGTTGTGACCGCTCTCTTTTTATTTTTAATTTTAGTAATTTAATTCTCTTTTTTTTTCTTTTAATCAAATTGGCAAGGGGTTTATCAATCTTCTTTTTTTTTTTTTTCCTTTTTTTCAAATAACCAGCTCTTCATTTCATCAATTTTTAAAATTGCTTTCTTAGTTCCAAGTTGTTAGTTTCTGCTCTGATCTTAATTATTTCTTTCCACCTGGAACTACAAGGGTTGGATCTTCTTGTTTTGCCAATGCCTGTAGGTGGATGGCTAGGTTAATTTAATTAAGATGTCTCTGTCTTTGTTATGAAGGCATTTTGTGCTATGAATTTTCCCCTTAGATCTGATTTCATCATGTGGCAAAAGTTTTGTTATGTTGTGTGTTTGTTAATCATTCGGTTCTGGATATTTTATTATTTCCTTTTTTTAATTTTTTCCATGACCCATTCATTGTGTAACAGCATGTTGTTTATTCTCCAGGAGCTGGTGTTCAGGAAGTTATATCAACTTTCCTGTATTTATGGGGGCATGCTTTATGCCCTAACATATGATAGATATATTTTGGAGAAGGTTCCATGGGTTGCTGAGAAGAATGGGTATTCTGTGGAATTAGGATGGAATGTTCTATAGATGTCTATTAGGGCTAATTGATCTATGGTGTTGTTAAGATCTATTATTTCTCCATTGATTTCCCTTGTATGATCTGTCTATTGATGATAGTGGGGTACTGCAGTCCTGACTATGATGGTATTGGGATTTCTTTCTGATGTGTTGTCAAGTAGGTTTTGCTTTATAAACTGTGATGCATCAGTGTTTGGTCCATACAGATTTGTGTTTGTTTGCTGGATTGTTCACTTGATGAGTAAGTAAAAAGTGACCTTCTTTGTCCTTTTTGACTATTTTTTTTTTTTTTTTGAAGTCTGTGATAATTTGAATGGACGTCCCCCAATAGTTTAAGGAGTTTTATTCAAGCTTGTAACTTGATAGCACTGTGGGTGGATCCTAAGGTCCAGCCCTAAGGTGTGTATAGGGGTGAATCTGAATTCCAGCCAAAGATATGCAGCTTACTGAGCTCTGCCTGGGGTTTCTGGAGTGTGCTTGCTCATAGTCCTGGTGGTGGTATATTGCTCTGCAGGAGCCAGCTTCTTCCACCATTATGGAAATTCCCCTGGATCTATAAGCTTCAAATAAATCCTTTCCACCCATAAGCTGTGTCTGGTCTGGAGGTTCATCGTAGCAACATAAAGATGACTGCAACAAAGTCTATTTTGTCTGATATCTGCTATTAATATAGCCACATTCACTTCTTTCTTATTTCCCTTTGCTTGGAAAATTATTTTACATCCTTTTACCCTGAAGAAGTATCTATCCTTATTGGTAAGGTGGATTTCTTAAAGACAGCAGATAGAAGGGTCCATTTTTCTGACCAACCTTGTTAACTGGTGTCTTTTGATAGATAAGTTGAGACCATTAATATTTAAAGATATGACTGTGAGGTTCTAATCAATCTCTGCCATGCTGAACACTTCATGGTATTTGCTGCTTCCTTGAGCTTTTTTTTTTTTTTTTTTTTTTTTTTTTTTTTGGTTTTTCGAGGTAGGGTTTCACTCTAGCCCAGGCTGACCTGAAATTCATTATGGAGTCTCAGGGTGGCCTCGAACTCATGGCAATCCTCCTACCTCTGCCTCCCGAGTGCTGGGATTAAAGGCGTGCGCCACCACACCCAGCCTTCCTTGAGCTTTGTATGTTTTTGTAACTACTTTAGTATTGGTTATTGTGTACTCCCACTTATAGGCCCTTGAGGTTGGTTGTTAAATTCTTCTGTGTGGAGTGTTCCCTGAAGTAACCTCTGTAGGTTTGGCTTTATGTTCATGCAATTGTAAAGCTGGACTTTATCATGGAGAATTTTCCTTTCTCCATCTATAATGAGGGATACTTTTGCTGGGTACAGTAATTTGGGTTAGAAGACATAGTTTTGTAGGCTTTGATGTACTCTATTCCAAGCCTTTCTGGCTTTCAGAGTTTCCATTAAAAATGCTACGGTGGTTTGATTCAGTTGTCCCCAAAAACTTAGGTGTTCTGAATGCTAGGTTCCCAGCTAATGGATATTTGAGAATTAACACCTCTTAGATGAAGTATATTGTTGGGGTCAGGCTTATCGGTATTATACCCAGTGTCTCCTTGCCAGTGTTTGTCTACACTGTCCTGTTGTATTGCCCACCTTATGTTGGCAAGGGAGTGATGTCCACCTTCTGCTCATGCTATCATTCTCCCCTGCCATGATGGAGGTTTCCCTCAAGCCTGTAAGCCAAAAGAAGCCCTCTTTCTTCCCACAAGTTGCTCTTGGTCAAGATGTTTTCTAGCAGCAAAGTGAACTTGACTGCAACAAAAGCTAAGTAAATTCTGATGGAATTAACGTTGTATATAATAAGCTTTTTTCTCTCTTGCTACTTTTAGAACTCTCTTTGTTTTCATTGTTTATATTCTTCACTATGATGTGCCTTGGAGATGTTCTTCTTTGGTTCTGTCTGTTAGGTGTTCTGTGAGCTTCTTATATCTGGATGGATCTCACTTTTGTGAAAATGGGTAAGTTTTCTAAAATAATTTTGTTGAATATGTTCTCCATGCCTTTGACCTCAATTTTTTCCCCTTCTGATATATCCATGGTCTGGATGTTTGGTCATTTTAGAGTATCCCACAGTCCCTCACACTCTGCTCCAGTGATTTTTTTTTTTTTTTTGAACTTCTCAAAGTTTTTGGATTCCTGATCAATTTCTTCTGTCTTGTCTTCTAGATCTGAAGATCTATCCTCCACATGACCAACTCTCTTAGTGAGGGTTTTAGACAGGATTTTTAAAGCTCTATTTGATTTTTGCTTTCTGTTACATTTTTCTGTATCATATTCATCCCTTTGTTGAGTTCTAATTTCAGGCCTTTGTTTGATTTTCTTGATGCTTCTTGTGATTCATTCTTGCATTTAATTATGTCATCATTAAGATTAATCAGCCGATTGTTGTGATCTTCTATTTGTTTACTCACCTTGATTCATTTATCTCTCTTTTGAGGTCACTCTGGTTTTCTTCAATTAAGTTAAGCCTACTGAAAAGATATGTATGCTCTAAGAGATGATTCTGTCACATTTCATGTATGCGACTGTTGGGTTTTGCTTCAGGTTCAGCCATTCTCTTTGTCAGAGTCTCATTGAATTTATTTAATAAGCTTATTGTGCTTTCCTTTTTTGGATTCTATTTCTGTTGTCTCCTTTATGTTTTCACTGGAAACTTCCATTGTGTGGCTAAGCATTTCTTGGTGGAGATTTCTCAGTTTGTTTTCTGCACTGTTTTTTTTTTTTTTTTTTTTTTTTTTTCTTTTTGTGTGTGTCAGGGTCTACCCATCTTAGGGTAAAAGTCTTGTTTTATTAAGGAGGAAGCAAGAATTTGCCCTTGTAGGATTTTCAGTGAGTGCTCTGTTTTGAGATTAAACCAGATTGGAATGGGATTGCATTGTAGCCTCAGATGTACAGGTTGTGGAGATGCACCAGTAGCTCTGGGCTGGAGACTGATACAAAAGTTGCTGTTGGAGGTCTGGAATCTCTTCAGCCCCTGATCACAGCCTATGTGGCCTATGGGGCTCCAGAGAAGTAGCACTTTTCCCTGCCCCCTACTGTACCCTAGTAGAGTAGGTTGTGGAGGAACCACTGGTACCCCATGCTGGGTGATTGCCAGATATTCCTGTGCTCCCCATCTGGGGCAGGAGGAATTCCCCAAGGGGATGCTGGTATCAGGAGGGGTCAAGCTCCACTGACCATGCCAGCAAGGTGGCCAGTGAGGGGTGTTGGTGTTTAGAGGTGGCCAGCAGCACAGCTTGTTGTCATCAGAGGAGACACCTAAAGCCAGACACCTAAGGCAGCACAGGGTGGGGTGGATGGAAAGTACCACAGTGGCTGAGGCGGCATGGGGTGAGTGGGATGCAGCAGGTTTCACCAAGTCAGCTTTAGTTAAGTGGGGAGTGTGGGGAGGTTGTCTGCCCAGATGCTTGTGCTGGGTGACCGAGGGTCTAAGCGGGGTCCTCCTTGTGACACCTCTGGGTATGTCCAGGTGTGACCCTAGCCTTCTTGGCTTGCTTGTTGTCTAGGCATTGCTCAATTCTCCCAGTGTTGTTTACTGCCTAAGGACTTTGGAGCGTGATCCACACTGGGGTTCTGTGGGGCACTGGGCTAATGCCGCAGGCCTGATAAGCAGGCTGCCCTAAACCGAGGCAGTGTGGATGCTTTCTGTTAATAGCTACTGCCGGGCCCCACAAGGAGGCACACTCACCTGGTGATAATTTCCTAGCTTACCCCACAGCTAACCCATGCTGTGCAATCAGGCCAAATGATACAGGATTTAGGGGTTCAGGAGGGGTCCCCCATATTTATGAGCCCCATGTTTGGGTTCTGTCCTTCCTTTAACAAGGAATTGATAAAGATGGACTCAAAAAAGATAAATTATGGATTATTAAGTTTGTTTAGAGAGAAATCACAAACTGTGGGTTTTATTTAAGGGAGAAATCACAAATTACAGGGTGTATTTAAGGGAGATTGGGATCGAGGAAGGCTAGAACAGAGTCATAAACATGTGGGAAGTAGGAAACATATTCTTATGTGGAAACACTGCATAGTTAACGAGGTTCATTTAAGAAAAAATGAGGGGTTTTTTGAGGGGAACTGGAATAGAGTCACAGGTATGTGGAAGATAGGATTTAGGAGCTTGTATATGGAGATTTAAAAGGAACACCCATAGCATCCACCCTGAGTTTCCTCATGGAAAAAAAGTTAAAAGAGCAAATAGTGATGACTTAAGGAATAGCAGAGAAAAAAATATCACAACAGAGACCAAGAAATTCAGAGCAGAAAAGAATAATGAAGAAAGTTACACTCATGGTTACCCCAAGTTTAAAGAAATTAAAAAGGAACCGGGTGTGGTGGCGCATGCCTTTAATCCCAGCACTCGGGAGGCAGAGGTAGGAGGATCACCATGAGTTCAAGGCCACCCTGAGATGACAGAGTTAATTCCAGGTCAGCCTGGACCAGAGTGAGACCCTACCTCAAAAAAACAAAAAAAAAAAAAAAAAGAAAAAAAGAAAAGAAAAAGAAATTTAAAAGGTAGCAGGCCTCAAGTTAGTGAGAGCACCCACATGGGCATATCTAGAGTGTAAGGTAAATACAAAAGAGGTAGATTCAGAGACCAGAGGAAAGTCATACAGGTAATCAAAGTGAGGAGTTACCCCAAACTATAAACCAAAGGCAAGCAGAAGGGGTCTCCCAGACTAAGAAACTGTGTTATGCTCTGCCCCCACCTCCCACCCAACCAGTCTGGGTGAGGGAGAATCCAGACAGAGCTCCCCAGAGAGGAAAAAAGGCAATACAGGAATAAGAACAGAGCATATGCAAGGGGAAAACCCAATTGGTTTGTAAATATGGAGGGCAGACCCCTCAGCCAGCCCACCTGGACTATCTAGGTAGTGCACTAGATTGTGGGTGTGATAGTTAAGGTGTTGTCAACTTGATCTGTTTAGTAATCCACAGAAATCCCTTTTGGGTGAGTCTCGGAGGTTGCTTCTAGGAAGGATCTACTAAAGGAGGAAGTCTTTCCCCCAGAGTGAGCCCTTCCCCCAGAATGGGAGGCCCTGCTCAGAGGGGCACTTGATATAAGGAAGCTCTGGGTAAAAAGAGCCCCTTCCTTCCTTCTTGCCTTCCTTCCACTTGGCTGCCAGAGCTGCTCGCTACCTTCCAGCGTTGATTGAAGACCAGTGCGGACTGAAGACCAGCATCAACCGAAGACCCCCGTGGATCGAAACCCAGCGCCTCCTCAGGAAGCCTCCAGGCTTTCTGGCACCATCTGCAGTGCCGGGTTGGGACTGCTGAGGCATCTGGCCACGTGGACTGAGCAGCTACCAGGTTCAGTGATTCTAGGGCCTGCAACTGCTATTGGACTTCTGTAAGCTGATCCAATAAATCCCCTTTTTAAAATAATTCATTCTAGCAGTTCTGTTCCTCTAGAGAACCCTGACTAATACAGTGGGCAACAGAGGATGCTATAGATAAGTCTTGAGCTGAGACAAATTCCATTTCTTTTTTATTGATTGATTGATGATAGAGACAATGGCCACACCAGATCCTCAAGCTGCTGCAGACAAACTCCAGATGCATGTGCCAAGGCAAGGTGGCATGTGGGGTCTGGGTCTCAATTTCTATCTGAAACTACCTAAGAAAAGCTAGCTTTCTCCTATCCTCCTTCACCAAGAGCATGTGATCACTAGGGCTGCAGCCACAGGCTTGACAATTTTGGTATTCCAATCTAATGTGTTATTTCCAAGCTCCATGGAGTTGTTGGAACCTCCCCATATGGCTTCTCAAACATGACTATAATCAGCACTTCCTCACCCCACCCCCTTGGCAAGCCCCCATTCATGCTGGCAGTCCTCCTCCAGTCTGAATACACAGGCCCCAAACAAAACTCACTGGTCTGATTGCACACACCCCAAACATGCCTGCACCTCATCCAGTCCAAGCTCATAAGCCCCAAACATGCAACTAACCTGGTCAGACCACACAGGCCCCAAGCAAGCTGGTCCAAGAGCACAGGCCCCAAACATACCAGTACCTCACCCACCCTAAGCGCACAGGTCCCAAGCATGCTGGCACCTCTCCAGGTCTCAGTCACAAGTCCATACTTTCTCCTTTTTATACAGTCCAAGAACCCATCCCATCCCATATCTGATCATATTTTTGACCTTTATTATTTTGCCCTGGCACAGAAAGTATCCTTTGATTTCTTCTATTCTATGTTCAACTACTGTGAAATTCTCTTTTGAAAGCTCTTTGTTTAAGTTCTCATGGGCCATCATTTTTTAACTCCCCATGGAACCTTCCCATGGTTGAAATGTACCAGTGTGATAGACTTATCAAAGACACCATTCTTCTGAAGCATTTGCCCTGAATCTTTCTTTGTCATTTTGGCTCTAGAGTAGAGCTAATGTGTCTCTCTCATCATTTGCCAGTTACACATAATGAGCACAAGTGTCATCCAGTATCATAAGAAGGAAACAATATTCTTAATTAAAAAATATGTGCCATTTCTCTATTTCTAAGTCTATGTTGCATGTACATTTAGATAATTCTAGGAATGTCCTCTTAGGTCATATCAAAAGTTGTTTAAGGGGCTGGAGAGATGGCTGAGCAGTCATCTGCCTACAAGGCCTAAGGACCCAGATTCAATTCCACAGTACCCCCATAAACCAGATGCACAAAGTGGTGCATGCTTCTGGAATTCATTTGCAGTGGCTGGAGACCTGGCATTCCCATTCTCTCCTTCTCTCCCCCTCTCCCCCTAATAAATAAAAATTTTAAAAAGTTGTTGTTTAATAACAGTAGTTTGTCAAAAACCTCCAAGTAAATATATATCTGAAGTGTTTCTACCTCCTTTTTGTCTTTGCAAATTATAAATAGACCCCAGTTCCATTTCAAGGCCTCCTCCATGATATTTAAATCTATGAGAGGTGAAAAGAATGTATCTCTAAGGACTAAGGCATTGCCCTTTGTACTTTTTCCACAGGAAGAATGCATTTGAATTTAAACAGAACTTCTACAATGTGAAAAGTTCATCAACTGAATATGATGTTTCTCTGAAATGGGGACATAAATATGATTATGGAATTTCAGGTGTCTATGGTAACATTCTCTAAATGTCATCTTTTGAATTAAAAAAATAATTTCAGGGGCTGGAGAGATGGCTTAGCAGTTAAGCACTTGCCTGTAAAGCCTAAGGACCCCAGTTCAAGGCTCGATTCCCCAGAACCCACATTAGCCAGATGCACAAGGGGGCACACACATCTGGAGTTCATTTGCAGTGGCTGGAAGCCCTGGCACGCCCATTCTCTCTATCTGTCTGTCTGTCACTTTCAAATAAATAAATAAAAATAAACAAAAAAATTAAAATAATAAATTAAAAAAAATAGTTTCAATCAGGGCACATTCACTGGGAATCCTAGGGTACATTCTTACTATTCAGGCTTTGGATGGCCAAGATTCCTCTGAACTGTGCTTAGGACACCTGTACTGCAGCTCATAAAAGAATGGCTTTTAAAAATAAACATTAAAGGCATTTTGATAAAATATAGATAAAGGCTAGAGAAAACCACATAAGCATGTTAAGTCCTGAGGTAAAGAGAACCATGTCAAGAAACACATTATAGTGTTAAGATTGCACTAACAAGGAAGGACCTTGCCACATCCTATAAATAGCAGCCTTATTCCCATTTTAACTTTTATTTATTTTTTTTTTTTTTGAGAGAGAGAGAGAGAGAGAGAGAAAACAGGTGTGCCAGGCCCTTCAGCCACTGCAAACGAACTCCAGATGCATGCACCACCTTGTGCATCTGGCTTACATGGGTCCTGGGGAATAGAACCAAGGACCTTTGGCTTTGTAGGCAAGTGCCTTAACCACTAATCCATCCCTCCAGCCCCTTATTCCCATTTTAAATCGGAAATTCTAAAAAGAAAATTTAGCTGTTTCATAAAACTTGAAAAATTATCAATATCCCTAAAAATATTGTAGTATTTTATCAGCTATTTTATATTTAGTTTGAATGTACTTCAGACCCATTTCTAAAAGTTAATTTTGGTTATGTGAAAAGGAAATAAAAAGGAATGGAAAAGGGGACTGAGCTTAATTCCTAACCATTAACACAAAACTTTAACACAAAAGCACATAACTAAGTCCATGTGTCTGACGGGAATGTCCAGTGTAACTTCAAGTTCCACAAATTAATTTCAACATAGAACATGGAAGTTATTAGACAATAACTAGTAAACATGCTATTTTTAATATGTATTAAGTCTCAACAGAAGCAGCAGCAATTGTGTAGCCCCAAAATATATATTCCCACAGAAATATCATCACCAACATTAGATTTATCCATACACAGTGACAATTAACAGCAAAACAACTTTGGGAAATTTTTATTTTTGAATTCTCTAGAGAATACACACTCTTACTGCCTACATCCAAGTGGGTCTTCTCTCATAGCCTTTTCCTTGAGGGTGAAATTACTGAATTTCTTCATTAGTTTTGCAGATGTTATAGAAAGTACAAAGGACAACTTAAGTTAAGGCTATCCAGTTAAAGCCGTACTGCTCTAGTTAAGTCCTCCCAGGCCAAGAGAGAACTCCATATCACACATACCCTGTAGTAGACAGCCTCATGTCACTGGGATGAACTTCCAAACCAGGCACACTTATGATAGGAGAGAAATTTATTTGAAGCTTACAGATCCAGGAGAAATTCCATAATGGGAGAAGTTTGTGACCTTTCACAGGACCAAGCAGAGAGAGAGAAAAGCCATCACCAACACACCAACACAAGCAAGTACACTTGAGGAACTCCAGGCAAAGCTCAAGCACTTTGCATATCTTTATCTGGAATTCAGGTCCACCCCCAGTGACACCTCCTCCAGCCAGGTAGCTGCAAATCCAAGAAACTCTAATAAAACTCCTGAATCTATTGGCATACATCTATTCAAACTATCACATGCCCTCAGAGGGAGGTATACTTTTAAAATATGCATCTGCCAAGGGGTTTGTATCCAAACTACATAAGGAAATCAACTCAATAGCAAGAAAACAATCCATTTTTTATTTTTTATTTATTTATTTGAGAGTGTGAGATAAAGAAAGATAAAGAGGCAGATAGATAGATAGAGAATGGGTACGCCAGGGCCTCTAGCCACACACTATAAACAAACACCAGAAGTATGTGCCACCATGTGTATTTGACTTGTGTGGGTGCTGGGGAGTTGAACCTGGGTCCTTAGACTTCACAGGCAAATGCTTTAACCACTAAGCCATCTCTCTATGCCCTCATTAAAAAAAATAATCAAATGGTTAGAAATTTCTCAGAAAAAGACATGTAAAGGACCATTAGGTGCATTATAAAATGTTTAACATCACTCACCATTAATAAGATGTACATTAAAACCACGATGAGATGCCTTTTACCCAAAAAAAAAAAAATTAAAAACAAATGTTAAGATACAGAGATGCAGAGAAAAGGAAACTAAATCAGCATAATTATAATGAAAAAAAATCACATGGGAGTTTCCTCAAAAATATATATCTAGGCAGCGGAAGCGGCGGTGGAAGCCGGAAGCGGCGGTGGAAGCCGTGACTCCAGCCCCAAAAACACCATCAGCTGCTCCGGTACCGGCCACAGCGGCTTCAGGGCAGCGAATCCAGCAGCGGAGGCTCCAGCAGCTTCAGCGGCAGAGGCGGATCCCGCAGCGGCAGCACCAGCGGATCAGAGGCGGAGGACCCAGCAGCGGCTGCTCCAGCGGATCAGCGGGGGCAGACCCAGCAGCGGCATCTCCAGTGGTGGATCCAGCAGCAGTGGTCCCAGCAGCGGCAGCTCCAGCAGCAGCAGCGGGGATCCAGCATCAGGGGCACCAATCTGCAGGGCCACAGTTGCCAGGCTTGGTTTGCCCCACAGGAAAAGCCAGTACCCAGTTCCAGAAAGCAGAACAGCGGCCCAACATCCCAGCCAGCAACTTGACTGAGACCAAAAGCATCCAAAGAGGTAACTGGGATTGAACCAGGGAAGGGTCTCACCTGGTCACAAGCTGACTTGGATCCCTCAACAGACCAGAAATCTTAACTTCTTTGTTGATAGAGGATCTGGTTTTTATAATACCTAATCTTGCATAAATGCTCGGTGCTGTTCTTGACTGAATGTGTATAGGGTTTAGTTAAATTTTAGAATATACCTGTATTTTATTCCACTCAACCTATTTGAATACCCCCATAGCAGGCAAACTTAACCCCTAGGACCACGTGTCTAGATACTCTGAGAGTGGTAAGAGCCACACCTAACATCTTAATCTCCTACATAGAAGATATACAATATCAGATCAATAGATACAGCAAAGGATACCCAGCTAACTGGAAAATCTAAGCAGTAACTTAATCCAAGATGCAAAAATATATACATTATAACACAAGAAACACCAAAAACCAAGGCAATATAAATCCACCAAAAAGCATCAATGCTTCAGAAATGACCTCTAGTGAAAACGAGTTAGAGAAAATGCCTGAGAAAGATTTCAAAAGAATGATTGTAAATATGTTCAATGAACTCAAAGAAGAAATCAAAGGAATCAGAGAAGATACAGGACACCAATTTAACGAAATAAAGAAATCAATACAAGACATAAATAAGGAAATAGAAATAATGAAGAAAAACCAGTCAGAATTACTAGCAATGAAGAACACAGTTAATGAAATAAAAAACTCTGTAGAAAATCTCACCAGTAGAATGGATGAAGGAGAGGACAGAATATCTAAGCTAGAAGACCAGGTGGCAGATCTAATACAATCCAACAAAGAGAAAGACAAACTAATAGAAAAGTATGAATGGGAATTTCAAGATATTCGGGACACTATGAAAAGATCAAATATAAGAATTCAGGGTATAGTAGAAGGAGAAGAATTTCAATCCAAAGGTATAGTAGGCATCTTCAACAAAATCATAGAAGAAAACTTCCCCTAAATTGGGAAAGAGGTGCCAATGCAGATACAGGAAGCATTTAGAACACCAGCCAGACAAAACCTGGAAAGAACCTCTCCTCGCCATATTATAATCAAACTACCAAACACACAATCCAAAGAAAAAATATTGAAAGCAGTTAGAGAGAAAAATCAAGTTACCTACAAAGGCAAGCCCATCAGGATCACAGCAGATTACTCAACACAAACTTTCAAAGCCAGAAGGGCTTGGAGTGAAGTATTCCAAACTCTGAAAGATAACAACTGTCAACCAAGACTACTTTATCCTGCAAAACTATCCATTCAAATAGATGGAGAAATAAGGACATTCCATGACAAAAGCAGGCTAAAGGAGTATTTGAAGACAAAACCAGCTCTACACAAAATACTTGAAAGAATCCTCCATGCCGAAGAGAAAGAAAAACACACATATAAGGAACCTGGAAAACAGCAAACAACACTCAAATACTAGTTAATATAAGAGAGCAAAGGTAGAACCAGAAACACAAAAAAAAAAAAAAAATGGCAAGCATAAATACACATCTTTCAATAATATCTCTTAATATCAATGGCCTCAATGCTCCAACCAAAAGACATAGATTTGCAGACTGGGTTAAAAAGCAGGACCCTACAATTTGTTGTCTCCAAGAAACTCACCTTTCTACAAAGGATGGACATTATCTTAGGGTGAAAGGTTGGAAAACGGTGTTTCAAGCAAATGGACCCAGAAAGCAAGCAGGGGTTGCTATCCTAATAGCTGACAAGGCAGACTTCACTCCAACATTAGTCAAGAAAGATAAGGAAGGTCACTTTATATTGATTAAGGGCACACTCCAACAGGAGGACATTACAATCCTAAACATATATGCACCTAACATGGGGGCTCCCAAATTCATCAAACAAACACTGTTAGAACTAAGGTCACAGATAACACCAAACACAGTGGTAGTTGGTGACTTTAAAACCCCACTCTCATCAATTGACAGGTCATCCCGGGAAAAAATAAACAGAGAGGCATCTGGACTAAACGAGGTCATAGAAGGAATGGACCTAACAGACATATACAGGACATTTCATCCAAATGCTGCAGAATATACATTCTTTTCAGCAGCACATGGATCATTCTCTAAAATAGACCATATATTAGGACACAAAGCAAATCTTAACAAATTCAGGAAAATTGAAATAATTCCTTGCATTCTATCTGACCACAATGGAATCAAACTACAAATCAATAGCAAGAAAGGATATAGAGCATACACAAAATCATGGAAACTAAACAATACATTACTAAATGATGAATGGGTCAATGAAGAAATCAAGAAGGAAATCAAAAAATTTATAGAGTCAAACAATAATGAGAACACAACATACCAAAATCTCTGGGACACAATGAAGGCAGTTCTAAGAGGTAAATTTATAGCTTTAAGTGCCTATATTAAGAAATTAGAAAGGTCGCAAATAAATGACCTAATGCTTCACCTTAAAGCCTTGGAAAAAGAAGAACAAGGCAAACCAAAAATCAGTAGACGGGAAGAAATAATAAAGATTAGGGCAGAAATTAATGAAATAGAAACCAAAAAAACAATACAAAGGATTAATGAAACAAAGAGCTGGTTCTTTGAAAGGATAAACAAGATTGATAAACCCTTAGCAAATCTGACCAAAAGAAAGAGAGAAGAGACACAAATTAATAAAATTAGAGATGAAAAAGGTAACATCACGACAGATGCCAGAGAAATTCAAAAAATCATAGGGACATATTATAAAAACATATACTCCACAAAGTATGAAAATCTGAAAGAAATGGATGATTTCCTTGATTTATATGACCTACCTAAATTAAATCAAGATGAGATTAATCACTTAAATAGACCTATAACAAGCATGGAGATCCTAACAGTTATCAAAAATCTCCCAACTAAAAAAAGCCCAGGCCCAGATGGATTCACTGCTGAATTTTACCAGACCTTCAGGGAAGAGCTAACACCATTGCTTCTTAAGCTTTTCCATGAAATAGAAAAAGAAGGAATTCTACCAAACTCCTTCTATGAAGCCAGCATCACTCTGATACCAAAACCAGGCAAAGATAGAACAAAAAAGGAAAATTACAGACCAATCTCCCTCATGAACACAGATGCTAAAATTCTCAACAAAATATTGGCAAACAGAATACAAGAATACATTAGAAAGATCATTCACCCTGACCAAGTAGGCTTTATCCCAGAGATGCAGGGATGGTTCAACATACGCAAATCTATAAATGTTATACATTATATAAATGGGTTGAAGGACAAAAATCACATGATCATCTCATTAGACGCAGAGAAAGCATTCGACAAAATCCAACATCCCTTCATGATAAAAGTCCTACAGAGACTGGGAATAGAAGGAACATATCTCAATATAATAAAGGCTATTTATGATAAGCCTACAGCCAACATATTACTAAATGGGGAAAAACTGGATGCTTTTCCACTAAAATCAGGAACAAGAGAAGGGTGTCCACTGTCCCCACTTTTATTTAATATAGTTCTGGAAGTCTTAGCCATAGCAATAAGGCAAGAGACATGCATAAAAGGGATACAAATCGGAAAGGAAGAGGTCAAGTTATCATTATTTGCAGATGACATGATTCTATATATAAAGGACCCTAAAGACTCTACTAGCAAACTGTTAGAGCTGATAAAAACCTACAGTCATGTAGCAGGATACAAAATAAATACACAGAAATCAGTAGCCTTCATATATGCTAACAACAAACACACAGAGGATGAGATCAGAGAATCACTCCCATTCACAATTGCATCAAAAAAAATAAAGTACCTTGGAATAAACCTTACTAAGGAAGTAAAGAATCTATACAATGAGAACTTTAAAACCCTCAAACGAGAAATTGCAGAAGACACTAGGAAGTGGAAAAACATCCCTTGTTCCTGGATTGGAAGAATCAATATTGTGAAAATGGCAATCTTACCAAAAGCAATCTACACATTTAACGCAATCCCCATCAAAATTCCAAAGGCATTCTTCACGGAAATAGAAAAAACAATCCAAAAATTCATTTGGAATCACAAAAAACCTCGAATATCTAAAATAATACTGAGCAACAAAAATAAGGCTGGTGGTATCACCATACCTGATTTTAACCTATACTACAGAGCCATAGTAACAAAAACAGCATGGTACTGGCAGACTCGTAGATCAATGGAACAGAATAGAGGACCCAAATGTAACCCCATGTAGTTATAGCCACCTGATATTTGATAAAAATGCCAAAAATACTCATTGGAGAAAAGACAGCCTCTTCAGCAAATGGTGTTGGGAAAACTGGATATATATCTGTAGAAGGATGAAAATAGATTCTTCTCTTTCTCCGTGCACAAGAATTAAGTCCAAATGGATTAAGGACCTTAACATCAGACCTGAAACTCTGAAACTGCTAGAGGAAAAAGTAGGGGAAACCCTTCAACATATTGGTCTTGGCAAAGACTTTCTGAATACAACCCCAATTGCTCAGGCAATAAAACCACAGATTAACCACTGGGACCTCATGAAAATACAAAGATTCTGCACTGCAAAGGACACGGTGAAGAAAGCAAAGAGGCAACCTACAGAATGGGAAAAAATCTTCACCAGCTATACATCTGATAGAGGATTAATATCTAAGATATACAAAGAACTCAAGAAGTTAAATAATAAGGAATCAAACAAACCAATCAAAAAATGGGAAATGGAGCTAAATAGAGAATTCTCAAAGGAAGAAATACGAATGGCATATATGCATCTAAAAAAATGTTCTACATCCCTAGTCATCAGGGAAATGCAGATTAAGACTACATTGAGATTCCATCTCACTCCTGTCAGATTGGCTACCATCATGAAAACAAATGATCATAAATGTTGGCGGGGATGTGGAAAAAGAGGAACCCTTCTACATTGTTGGTGGGAATGCAATCTGGTCCAGCCATTGTGGAAATCAGTGTGGAGGTTCCTAAAACAGCTAAAGATTGATCTACCATATGACCCAGCTATAGCTCTCCTAGGCATATATCCTAAGGACTCATCTCATTACCTTAGAGATACTTGCTCAACCATGTTTATTGCTGCTCAATTTATAATAGCTGGGAAATGGAACCAGCCTAGATGTCCCTCAACTGATGAGTGGATAATGAAGATGTGGCACATTTATACAATGGAGTTTTACTCAGCAGTAAAGAGAAATGAAGTTATGAAATTTGCAGAAAAGTGGATGGATCTGGAAAGAATTATACTAAGTGAGGTAACCCAGGCCCAGAAAGCCAAGCGCCACATGTTCTCCCTCATATGTGGATCTTAGCTAGAGATAATTGGGCTTCTGTGTGAGAAGGAAAAAACTCAGTAGCAGAGGCCAGTAAGTTAAAAAAGGAGATAGAAAGGGAAGAGAAAGAAAGGGAGGAGGGCTTTTATTAGGTTGGTATTGTATATATGTAAGTAGAAAGATTGAGATGGGGAGGGGATATGATGGAGAATGGAATTTCAAAGGGGAAAGGGGGGAGGGTAATACCATGGGATTTTTTTTGTTATCATGGAAAATATTAATAAAAATGGAGAAAAAAAAAAGGAAAAAAAAAATATATATATATATCTAGAACTATCCAGTAAGCCAGTTTGGGGGATGCATCCAAAGGAACTGAAACAAATGTTGAAGAGATATCTGCACTCCCATTCCCACTGCAGCACTATCCACGATAACCAAGAGAAGAAACACCCTACATATCCATCAGTGGATACTGTAATTAATATACATGCATATAATATATACAAAATGGAATAATATATTATAGGAATAATACTCGGCCATAAGGAGGAGAATGTCCTGTCATTTCTGACAATATGGATGAATCTAGAAAACATTATGAAAAGAAAAATAAGCCAGATATGTGGACAAATACCACAAGATCTCACCAAACAAAGCGGACTATTAGAGGAGAGAATGGAATGATGATTACCAGAGGCTGAAAGTGGGGGATTGTTAATCAAAGGATTTCAAGTGTCAGATAGGCAAGAGGAATAGGTTTTGAGATCTACTGTGTAACAGATGACTATAATCAATAATGTAGTATATGTTTCAAAACAACAAAAATAAATTTCTAATGTCTCATCAGAAAATGACAGGTCAATGAGGCAACTGATTAATTAGTATGGTTTAATCGTTCCACATTATATCCCATAAAGGTATTCAATTATGGATCGTCAATCAAAAAAGTTATATAAAATACTCCAGATATATTTTCTTGACCTCATCAAAGATATGTGGCCTTAACCTCACACCTACTTTGTTGCCATCTCATGTTGTTAAGCAGTTTCAATTTTTAATTTAAGTAGGATGCAAAATGTACTAAAAGTAAAACAGAAGATCCTCACATAAAGAACAGATTATGGTCTTTGACCAAAAAGAAGAAAAAACTAAAATAATTTGAATTTGAGACATCCACAGTATTCTGTGTGAAATTTTGATTACTAACAATTATTATGGCAAAAGTCCAAATAAGTCTAAATTTGATGATTGATACAATTTTCAACGTTTGAATTTTAGGTAAAATGATTTTTCAAGATAAAACCAAACTACATATGAATATGTAACAAAACATGCAGGAGTAGAGAGATTGCTCAATGGTTAAGGCAGTTGCCTGCAAAGCCAAAGGATCCGGGTTCAATTCCCCAGTACCCACATAAAGTCAGATGCACAAAGTGGAACATGCATCTGGAATTCATTTGTAGTAAACGGAGGTGCCGGCATGCCCATTCTCTCCCTTTCATGCTCTGCTTGCAAAAAATAAATAAAATATTTTAAAAGAAGGAAAGATGCAGTAAAGCATAAAGGAACAGGAAGGCAAATGTTTGCATACTAGGAAAGGAGTATATACTCTTAGAATGAATCCCAATACTAATTTTTAGGGAGGCTGTTTTATGACTCTCACAGAGCAAAACCCAAGTATCATCCTTTATAATATTTCAGCACTGAAAAGTAGAAGAGGTTGAAGATGTTTAAAGTGGTGTGCTCTAGATATCGATTTAAGAGATGGCAAAATTATGGTAGTGATTTATGTGACAATGTTAAAATGTTTTCTAATATTTTCCACAACAAAGGTCATTTATCACATGTGAACCCACAATGTATAGTAATTTCCTTTGATAAAACATCCCATCCTAGAGGGAGGCTTTCTAGAAAGTTCCAAATTTGAACATGGGCTCATTAAGGCTCAGGAAGGAAACAAGTCTCTTGAAACTTACAACAAGCTTCACAAGGCTCCTCCCTGAGGTTATGTAAGGAGCAAGAACTGCTTGTGAGAAGAGACTCTCCTACCAGCCAGGCTGCCTGTGACTCCTGCTGTGAGCTCCAGGGCGCAGCTTCCACCTATGCAGGGGGAGCTACGCAGTGATCCATCACCTATGCAGGGGGAGCTACGCAGTGATGCAACTGCCTTTCAGTTGTCCATGTTCCTGTAAGTAAACCCCCACCCATATTCCTATAAGTAACCCAATAAACGCACTCACTGAGTCACTAAGCTAGAGTTGAGTAGAATGGTTTCTATGGTCTGTTGTCAGTGCTCTATCTGGAGGTGAGTAGATATGTATTCATGTATCCCCAAGAAGACTTAGCACCTCTCATTATAATGCATGAGTACAATATCTCATCCATATACCATATGAAGTTCACTTACAGATGCTTTCAGAATTTCATTGACAATATCAATTGCAATGACGTGAGCCAGTGATCCAGTTTAATTAAGTCAAGAAGAACTAGAAAATGAAGGCCAATAATAAGAGAAAGAAGAAACAATTGCAGCGTTTCTATGAATTAAGACTAGAGGAGGTAAGGCTGCTCTCCAAATGCACACAAGAGCATGTAGCCTTCCGGTTGAAAAGGACTCACTCACTCCCTGGGCTGGGGCCCTTCTTCCATGTACCCACCAGCCCCCTGCGTGCCTGTATTGAACATTTTCTATGCCTCCTAGGTGGATAGAAGCTGACTTCCAAGAACTAATAGATAAGTATGAGAGACAGACATGAAAATCCCAAGATTACAATGACGTTACAGAAGGTGCTATAATGTGTAAAGTACAGGAAATATGGATACAGAGGGAGTCCTGCTAAGACAGTCTTAGGAGCTCAAATGAGATTCACCTGAAGATTTTTGATTTTAACCCTAAGTAGTATAGGTGAGAGTGAGCCAAGTGAAAAGGACAAAGAAGATATTCAAAGGGATGTCAAATGGGCCTAAGGCTATAGTGCAGATCCTTTGACATAGGTCTATATCTAAGGGACAAGGGAGGCATCTTGTTCAATTGAAGAGAACTGAAATCAGGTTTTACCTCAAAGGGGAAGAGCAAATTTAAACAAGAGACATTGCACAAAGAAGTGACAACCTAAGATTAGTTTCTCCCTCACATGAAAAGCAAGCAGGAAAGTGCCCAGGCAAAAGCATCAAGGATTCAGGTGTGGTGATGCAAACCTTTAATCCCAGCCTTGAGGAGGCAGAGGTAGAGAACCACCATGAGTTGGACACCAGCTTGAGAATACATAGTGAATTCTAGGTCAGTCTGGGCTAGAGTGAGACCCTATCTTGAAAAAACAAAATAAATAAATAAATAAACAAAGATGAAGGAGACCCTCTCTCCCCCTCACATAGGGAAAGAGCCAAGAGCTTACTAAAGAGGCCAGGAGAGGGTCAAGATGAAGCAAGAGCCTCTGTGAACTGCCTGTTCAGCTCTTTGCCCCATTTTGTGAGTGGGGTGTTTGACTTCTTCCTGTTTAGATTTTTGAGTTCTTTGTAGATTCTAGAGATCAGGCCTCTATCAGTTGGGTAACCCACAAATATTTTCTCCCATTCTGTGGGTAATCTATTGGCTTTGTTTATTGTATGCTTGTCTGTAAAGAAACTCTTCAGCTTCATGTGATCCCATTGGTCGAGTGATGGTTTAAGTTTGTGAGCTACTGGGGTTTTGTTCAGGAAGTCTTTTTCCATTCCTATATCATGGAAAGTACTTCCTAAATTTTCTTCCAGTAGTATTCGAGTTTCTGGTCTTATATTGAGGTCTTTGATCCATTTGGACTTGAGTGTAGTGCATGGTGAAATGTGTGGGTCAAGTTTCAGTTTCCTGCATATGGTTGTCCAGTTTGTCCAGCACCATTTGTTGAAGATGCTGTCTTTTTTCCAGCCTATATTGTTTGGGCCTTTATCAAATATCAAGTAGCTATAGTTGCTTGACCCAAAGTCCGGGTCCTCAAGTCTATTCCTTTGGTCTATACTCCAGTTTTTATGCCAGTACCATGCTGTTTTTATTACTATGGCTTTGTAATATAGCTTTAGATCAGGTATGGTGATGCCTCCAGTGTTATTTCTTTTGCTGAGGATGTTTTTTTTTTTTTTTCTTTTTTGAGGTAGGGTCTTGCTCTAGCCCAGGCTGACCTGCAATTCACTATGTAGCCTCAGGGTGGCCTTGAACTCATGACAAACCCCCTTACTTCTGTCTCCCAAGTGCTGGAATTAAAGGCATGCACCACCATGCCTGGCTACACATGAGGTTTTTATCTGGATCAAACATCAAATTAGGGGGTTGGAGAAATAGCTTAGTGGTTAAGTGCTTACCTGCAAAGCAAAAGAACCCAGGTTCGATTCCCCAGGGCCCATGTAAGCCAGATGCACAAGGGGAAACATGCATCTGGAGTTCATTTTTAGTGGCTGGAGGCCCTGGTGCACCCATTCTCTCTCTCTCTCTCTCTCTCTCTCTCTCTCTCTCTCTCTCTCTCTCTCGTGCTCTCAAATAAAGAAAAGTTAAATTTAAAAAAATCATTGAATTAGGATGCACCTCATAGTCAGACTCAGGCATGGATGCAAAAGGTCTGATTGGTTGGTGGGCTCAAGAGGCTGACTAAGGAAAGGCCAGCCCACAGGTATGCTAAGCCCAGGAAGACTTGAAGCAAGAAGCTATTGCTGAGGAGTTATTGCTTGCAGCCATCTTGGATGCAACCGGATTCCCATCCTGCCAGGGCCAGCAAGGTGGCATCCATGCTTCCCTGAGCCAGTCTCTAACTACCCATCAGAAAAAGAAAAAAAAAAAGCTACCTTGCTCCTACCCCATATCAAGATTACAGAAATGTTTAAGAAAGAAAGGCAATAGACTTTGAAAGCTGGCAAGCTAACGAGGGTAAGTCTAATATGATTTCTGATTCCATTTTTATTTTTATTTACCTGGGGGGTGGGGAGCTCATGTGTCATGGTGTGCATGTAAAGGTCAGAGAATAACATCAGGGCATTTGTGCTCTACTTTCTTTCGGGAAGGGACTCTTGCCACTGCACACAAACTGCCAGACTGCAAGGAATGAAAGTCAGTGGAAGGTTCCAATTTTCCTCACTCCACCTCCCATTGTTATAGTTGCACTGGGATCACAGACGCATGTGTCACTTTGCATCCAGCGTGGTCTGGGTGCCAGGGAATTGAACCCAGAACAGCAATCTTTGCAAGCAAGTACTTTTGACTACTGAGCCATCTCCCCAGCTCTCCCCACTGAACTTTGAACAGTGCTATTATCACAAGCTTCATTGAATGAAGCAGTTTCTTTCTTGAGGCTGGAACAAAACACCACACTTTTCAAAAGCAGCTTGTGAAAAGGAAAGGATTTGTTTCAAGCTTATAGTTTCAAGGGGAAGCAGGTTCACTTCTTCACACATCCACAGCAGAGAGAGAACAGCAAGAGCAAGCTAGCTCTGAACTAAAGTAGCAGACCAATCAATTCCAAGGTCCAGCCCCAGCAACACACTTCCTCCAGTAAGGTTGTACTTCCCAAAGGCTTTGCCCACTGGGGACTAAGTAGAAAGCTTACTCACAAATACCTGAAGCTATGGGGGACCATTTACCTTCAAACAATCATACTGAATAATGCATCACCCATCTCTAGACTGAGGCACCATAGTAAGGATTTTGAGGTATAACAGTAAAATATTTGTGGAATTGCAGAACCAAGTGTCTGTCAATAGTAGTGATCTAATTAAAAATGAAATATTCTCTCATTTTCATTAACATATTTATGTCCCAAATGTAATTAGGTCCTTATCCGAAAGGATTCCAGATAGAAAAATTCTTCAATCACAGTTTCATATTTCCTCTAGCACTGTCATAGTTTGTAATCACTTTGTCAAGATGCTGAATTTTGATAGCAAGAAAATCAAGATGTTACTGAAGACGATCATACAGAGGACTTCTCTTCCTTTTGGACTTCCCTCTTGAAACCACAAACACTTGGAGCAGCTACCCTGGCAGCTAACTTCACCCTTCTGGCCAGTCCCCTCTCTAGCAGAGCACTGAGTATATAAAGTTGTTTCTCTATTTCCTTATCCATTCTTTAGATTAGGATGCATCCACTCTAGGCCATGGGGGGGGGGTGAGAGAGAGAGAGAGAGAGGCAGAGATAAACACATCAGGTTTACATATCATAACTTTTTTCAAATACTCATATAAATACATTTACAATAAATGCAAATAACTTACTATAATTATTCTCCATTGTAGTGTTGAAAAGGCTAACTATATCCATTCATTATTGAAAACTGTAAAGACACATTTTCTCATGACCTATCAATGTGCTTTGCTAGCATGTTCAAACAAAATAATTTTTGTATTATATACGTTTTGCAGACCATTAAACCTATTGCTTGTCCATATGAAGCTCACTGGCTTGCAAGAGCAAAACAATGTGGTAATTATAAGTAGAAATGATCTTCACATGTTTCATATCAAATCAGTGTTTCAATGTAGGATTCTATAAAACTGCAAACCCCAATAGCCTTTTTATTACAGTGTGACAGAAAACAGCCTAGACTAGAACAAGATCACCACCACCCTGGTGTCTGTTGCTGTCTGCTTATGTTTTTCTGACATTGTTTAGATCCTGTCCTCTCATCTAGTTATCTTTTTGGCATATTAAACTTTTCTGATCAGTGTGTGTATGTGCTTTCCTTAGGGATTCACTGTCTCCATAGTAATACTCTGGTTCATATGATTCCTATAAGACTGACTCGGCCAAAAAGGGAACCGTTTACCCAAGCTAGGACTTCGACTAAAACTACCTATACTGGCACTCCAGGTTGCTATACTGTCATTAAGTTAAGGACCATATAACTAACTGGAGCTGCAGGATCTGTTTCCAGTAGGCAGCACAGGAAGTGTGTGGCCAAGAATGAAGTCAATGCAGGGAAATGCAGATCTGAGAGACAGTGCATACTGTGTTCAACACCATCAGCAAAAGCATGTCAACCAGAAAGGTACTTTTCACTTTGCTTTTTTGATTTATAAAAGAAAATTTTATTCTCTTGGTTACAAGACAACTTTATGTTTCACATTTGGAAGGTATCAGATTAACCATCATAGTGACTTTGTAAATAAAATGAGAAGGACCTAATAAATAATAATGCTTTCCTAGGCAAAGGGAAAAATGGCCTCATCTAAGAAAGAATTTCTACTTAGCTTAA
The DNA here is from genome assembly GCA_036346955.1 of Dipus sagitta. Taxonomy (NCBI): domain Eukaryota; kingdom Metazoa; phylum Chordata; class Mammalia; order Rodentia; family Dipodidae; genus Dipus; species Dipus sagitta. The sequence continues at coordinate 55,440,018 of CM070774.1, forward strand.
ATGCTCTCTCCTTCTGTCTCTCTCTCTCTCTCTCTCTTCTAACTAAATAGCAAACCACAGTCATTCCCTCTCCTTTGTCAGTTACATTGCTATTGTACCTAAAAAAAAAGCGTAGGCCCTCCTCGCAGACACTCTAAACTGGGCTGAGGCCAGCATGCATAAAGTAGCAAGCAGTCTGGCAAACCCCAGAGGTGAGCAGCCTAGTCGACAGCAGGCAGTGAACAGAAAAACAAGTAAAGGAATTTCCTGAAAGTACTTTTAAGAAAATGTCTAGCACTGGGCAGCATAGAAAGGTACTCAGCATTCCATCTCTACTTCGCTCAGCCAATTCCTGGGGAAATAGGTTCACTTTTTCCTGGTTGTAGCATTTGATTGCCATTTCTAAAAGAACTTCATGAGCAGAAAGTCTTTTCTTTGTCCACAAAACCAGTGTGGTTTAGCAAGCTTGGGAAAAGGTCAGACACCTGGGAGCTCAGGGGTGGCAAACTGGTAGCCATTCCTAGCAGATCTGGGTCTGACATCTGTGAGTCAGTGAGCCACACGTTCTGCTGAATCAATCGCCTCCTGTCTTTCACCTGGCTGAGGGGCAGAACACAGACATGTGGAGGGCAGACTGGACTTGTCAGGCACAGAGGCCTGCATCTAACTAGAACATTGATCAACACGCCTAAGTCTGCAGTGGGAACTGAGGTAGGAAGTGTTTATGTGGCTAGCTGTAAACCTCTCCATACCTCTCCCACATATTAAGGGGTTTGTGAGGAGAATGCAAAAAGCAGTGAACCAACAGCAAGCCCAGGCAAAGTCACAGAAGGTAGGCCCCTGGGAGAGGGAGCCTGAAAATTCACAATCCCTATTCTGATGATAGTTAAGAAATATCTGGGCTCCAAAACTTCTTTAATTTTTTTTTGTTTACTTGCAAGAGAGAGAAGTAAAATAGGGGTGCAATAGGCCTCCTAGCCACTACAACCCAAACACATCTGCCACTTTGCATCTAGTTTTACATGAGTACTAGGGAATTGAACCAGAGCATGCAGGCTTTGCAAGCAAGCCTTTAACCACTTTAACCACCTTTAACCACTGAGGAATCTCCCCCCAAATTCTTAAGCTTATCTTAGTGTGTGTGACAGAACATACTATTTCTGCTATGTGCCCTTAGAACTTCGTCTCTTTTCTAGTTTGAAAAGCAGTCATTGAGCAACTGGCCACAGACAGACACAATTAAATCACTCCTTCAGAGCCATTAGCATGGAAAAAACAATTGTTACCAAGGTTAATTTCTTTAGTAACCTTGAAATTTATTCTAGACATAAGTCATCAAGTGTACATCAATAGTTATTTGATTTGTGGATGTTTCTGACAAAGCAAAAGAAAGAACCATCATCAAGACTCGTGTTGATAAATGAAACAGACCACAGAGGACAGTGAAATACCTGGTCTTATACTGGGAGTAGCACACATGAAGTGATCAATTCTCATGATGAAAAAATTATCGCCGTCATCTTCAAAAAACTTTTTTTAAATGTATCAATTCTGGCAGCACTCTCATTTTGATGCACAGAAGAGAGAAACTATATAAAGCAGGCAAATGTGCCCTTGTCACAAAGCAAATTAATGAGCAGAGATGTTTAAACAACATCACAGGTTTTCATTATGGAACACCAAAATAATTAGCAGTTTTCACTAAAAATGCTTCCTACTTCTTTTACAAATCATTAAACAGAGGCACTTTTTCATGGAATTGCTGTGTGATCCTATTTTTCTTGCATAATGTTCTTTTTTGCCATTTCAAAATAATGGCTTAGCTAGTCATTAACACTTTAAACCTTATATAACTTTTTCACAATTTAAATTCAGTACAGGCCTACTTGTATTTATAGAACTGTCAGAGTAAGGTGGAGTAAAGGCAGAATGGGGAGGGAAGGGGAAAGAGATTAGAAAGCTCACTCACTTTCAAAAGGAACAATGGGATAGGATGAATTTCTAACCCAACTCCTTTTAGGCCTATGCTGTCTTGAAATAAATAGAATTTTGAGGCAAAAACTCCTGTTTTGAAGTCCCTTTATATTATTTACACACTCCCACTATAGTAAGTTTATGTGCCAACTTTGCTGGATCACAGGACTTCCAGATACTGGTGAAGCTTTCTGTGTGTGTGTCTGAGGGTGTTTGCATGGCACCTGGCATTTGGATCAGTAGAATGAGGAACACAGCTGGCTTCTCCAGTCAGTACCAGGCAACACACATAATGCCTGTCAGAGTAAGCGGGTGTGTAAGGGACAGGTCTTCTCTCTGTGTAATGCTCAATGTTACAGTCAGGATCACGTTGCTGGTAGAAATCACCCAACCAAGAGCAGCTTGTGGGGAAAAAAATAGCAGTTTATTTTGGCTTACAGGCTCGAGGGGGAAGCTCCACAATTGCAGGGGAAATGATGACATGAGCAGAGGGTGGACATCACCCCCTGGCCAACATAAGGTGGGCCATAGCAACAGGAGAGTGTGCAAACACTGGCATGGGGAAACTGGCTATAACACCCGTAAGCCCACACCCAACAATACACTGCCTCCAGAAGGCATTAATTCCCAAATCTCCATCAGCTGGGAACCTAGCACTCAGAACAACTAAGTTTATGGGGGACACCTGAATCAAACCACCACACTCAAGCAGTGACATGGATCTTCTCTTTGCTCCTTGTTCCCAGGACTTCAGACATGGACCAGAATCTGTACAACAGCTCATTGAATGATGGACCTTAGAACTGTACCACCATCCACTTTCCTGAGTCTCCAACTTTCAAGTAACAGATTATAGGTCCTGCCTGCATAATTCTGTGAGCTGATACTTATAACAAATCTCCTGGCTGGGCATGGTGGCACACGCCTTTAATCCCAGCACTCAGGAGGCAGAGGTAGGAGGATCATCGTGAGTTTGAGGCCACGCTGAGACTACATAGTGAACTCCAGGTCAGCTTGAGCTACAGTGAAACCCTACCTCGAAAAATAAAAATAAAAATCTCCTTCTAGTTATACATGTACATCTAAAAGTAGATGTGTCTATATCTGTCACCTATAAATTCTGTCTCCCTGGAGAAACCACACTAGTAAAACTCTTGATCACATCTATGTTTTCTTTGATCTTAGGAAATGTATACTGAGGTTGGAGAATGAGCTTTTAAAAGTTAACTTAGAATCATAAATTTTAACATCCCCAAATCATAGCTGCTCGTCAATTATAAACTATGTGTGTACTTCTTATAAATTCAGAGATAAAGCAAATGATTCACCTCTTTTACAGAATTCCAAAAGCAGACCATGTTCACCTGACAGAATTCAGAATTGGCATGTCCTCTTGAAATTTTTATCTAAGTCGTGAACATAGCCAACCATGCTCCATTTTGGCTGATAGGATAATTGTCAATGAGGCTATATCCAAATATATGGTTCCATAAGCAATGTCTATTGGATACAACAGCAACCAAATGTGCGTGTGTGTGTGTGTGTATGTGTGTGTGTGTGTCTGTACACTGATGTTCAGGAAAAAAATAAAAAACAGAAAAGTGGTCCTGGTTTTCTGGAATCACAGTGCCATCATTGCTACTGTTTGTACTCACCCATAACTGCCAGTGTAAAAATAATTTGAACTTGAATCAAAAGAGAAATGAAATATTTGATAAATGTATCTTAGTTTAAAACATATTATAGATGTTCTTTTAAACGTGACAGATTGATTTTTTTTTTGGTCTTAACATGCATTTCATAAAATTTAAGAAGTTACTCACATATAGAGAAAGATCAACATCATTTCTGTTAGTTTGTATTATGATGTCTAAGACAATACATGTATAAAATATTTTTCTATCATTTGACAGAAAATATGAAGATATGTAAAAAGCAGTAGGAAGCTCTAATACAAACTAAGTTTTAGAAATTAATTCCAAGCATGTTCTAATAGCAGATATAAAAATGAAAATTATGTTAACTTTGAATGTCAAGAGTTCACAGCAAACCTACTAAACTTATTAAAATCTCCACACATCTGAAACTGCAATGTAATTCACACCTCTTTCTACTTGCACCAATTAAAACAACAGCTATGCTTGGTTTGTAGAGTTCTCTTTCTCTCCAGACTAATTTAGGCAAGGGGAGCGCTGTGCTTCATATCATCTTAATTAGAATTACTGAGACCATCTCTCTAAAAACAAGTCTCCTTTGTCTACTTGTCAAAGATATTTGTTTCCTGCCCCCCTTTGGGGTTATACTTCCCAGAAAAATTGAAGAACATTCATGCATTTCTTCACATTCTTGTTAGGTCTTCAGCTTAACAGAGTAAAAGTGAAAATGTAACATCACATAAAAATAAAACTGAAACAAATCAAAAGGAAATTAATACATTTATAAATAGAAAGTGACTTGGTTGATGGAGAGTTACCACATAAAATCACCTGCTGTACAAGCAAGAAAACATGAGTTCAATCCTGAGCACCCACCTAAAAGGCCAGGCACAGCTAGCTGCCCCTGCCTAGACTGAGCACAGCAGAGGAAGAAGGATCACCGGGGCTCCGACGTCAGCCAGCCTAATCTAGTTGCAAGGAAAGAAGGCAGAAGAATGATAGAAGAGAACACCTGATTTCTTTCTCTGGACTCAGCATAGGTATGCACCTGTACAAACACACATACACACATGTGCACATATACCACATGTACACATACACCAAAAACGGGGGAAAACATGACATTTTATGTGCTTGGTTAGGTTGTGAATATCTACTAGAACTTGTTTTCTTGTTGTTTTTAATGATGGTTGCTATTGGGATTGTTGCCTTGTTTTTAGGAAGTATACAAAACCATGCATTGACCAGATTCTGGGAATGTTTCCAATGCACACCTTCCTACGTGTCTGGGGAACAAGATAATAGATAGAACTCCTGTGCCTATTCTGCAAGGACTGTTACATTTCATCTTCACCTCAAAACTGAATTTTCCTTGTCACTTTTCCTTTTCTGCTCATGGTATTTCATTTCTCCTTGTTTTCCCCATCAAGGCCCAAACTTCCGTCTCCTTTGTGTACAGCTTCTATTTTACATCCTGAATCCAAGCTGCAATGAGTTCCTATGAGCCCTTCCTTCATCATCTCTCTTCTATACCTTTATTTTAATTTCTAATACTATCATGTCCACCATCAGTAGTACCTCACCTGCTTTCTCCTTGATGTCTCTGATTTTGGTTTCTCACATAGTACAATCGATCCTGCTGTCTACCTCAAAGTGAATTTCCCTCCAGGCTGTTCAAACTTTTGGCTTTTCTGAGCCACATTAAACAAAGAATTATCTTGGGCCACACATTATTAAGCACATAAACACAAACAAAAGCTAATGAGCAAAATAACTATTTTAAAAGTCCAAGTAGGGACTGGGGAGATGGTTGTCAGTAAGGACTTGCTGTGAAAGCATAAGGACCTGAGTTATGATGCCCTGCATACACATAACAGCCGGGCATGGCGGTATGCCATGGAATCCCACTGCTGGGAAGATAGAGGCAGGTCAATCCTTAGGGCTTGTTGGCTAGCTTGTCTAGCCCAATGCCCAATTGGTACCTTCTAGTTTCAGTGAGAGACTATTTTGAAAGAAAGAAAGAAAGAAAGAAAGAAAGAAAGAAAGAGAAGAAAGAGAGAAAGAGAGAGAGAGAAGCAGTGGAGAGGGAAAGTTCAGCAGTGAGCAGGGCCAGACACCATCATGAAACAGGACTGGGCTCCGAGGTTAGCACCAGGGCTAAACGACATTCTACAGAGAAGGCCTGGGAGCCTGGAAGAAAACAAACTGGGGGAAGATCAGTGGTGAGCAGAGCTGGGCACTACTGGCAGACGGGGCTGAGCTCCAGAGTTGAGTGCCAGGGCTAGATGCCGTTCTACCTTAACTGAGGGGGAGGAAATAGGCCAGGAGGTCAGGGGTGAGCAACCAACTGACTTGGACTCTACTTGTCACACCCACCTTGCAAGCACCATCCCCCCAAAAAGTATATAAAGAAGGGCTGAAGCTGAGAGCAAGCGCATACAGGATCCAGTCCCCAGGAGAAGCTTGGAGATAATCTTACTCTAAAAAGCTAGACAGAACACAGGACTAGAAACAAAGCACTTAGCTTGAACACTGGGCAAGCCAGGCCTCCCAAGGTCTTACCCAGATTTGTCAGGAGGTTGCACACATAAAGTAGACGCTGCCTAGGCTCAAGTGCACCTACCCCAACCCAGTGGATAGTCTTCAATCCCAAAAAAAGTGAACAAATTAGACCAGACCACCCAACAGAGGCTATACAAGAGCTGCTATTGCAGATAGCAGAGATAACCAATGATGAGGCAGGTAGACCCCAATATAAAGCAAATAACACACAACACCAAGCAAAGGGATCCCCACAAATATTACCTAGTCCCACAATGGAAGCATCCAGTGCAAGCTTAGAGGAAACCGAAGACATAGAACCCTAAGATGAAATCTCAACAAGAATTTCAAACAAACTTAATGAGACTGTGAACAAGTGGCTGGTTGAATGGAAAGAAATGACAAAGACTAATCAAACAGGAACTCCAAGAATGGCTGAAGGAAATCGGAGAAAATCTGCAAAATGAATTGAAATTACAAATCAAAGGATGCCCCAATGAATTGGAAAAAATGTGACAAAAAGAACCCAAAGGATGGAAAAGGAAATGGAAGACAATAAACAAGAACAACTCAATCTATGGCTGAAGGAAACCAATGAGAATCAGGATACAATATTCCATAGGCAGCTTAATGAAATCAAAGCCAGTCAAAAAGAGATCAACAGAAGGCTAAAAGAATTTGAGGAGAATCAACAAATAAATGATCTCATGGGCCAATAAAATAAGCTTGCCAAGGACATATCCAAATGCAGGAATGAACTCCAAGAGATAAAAGGTCAAATTAAAAAAAGAAAGGCCAAACCAAAAAAAAAAAAAAAAAATAGAAATAGAAATCAAGCAAGAGATGGGAATGCTCAAGAAAAACATGACAGAAAACAAAAAAGCAATAACCCTGTTAAAAGGCTCACAAGAAAGCCTCACCAACAGAATAGACCACATGGAGGACAGAATTTCAGAACTTGATTGTATGACAGAAGAATTAAATTGGGACTCCAAAAAAATGTCAAGTTCAAAAAAAAAATAGGTGAACAGAATGAGGGAACTTTGAGACACCTTTAAAAGACCAAATATTCATATCATAGGCATACAGGAAGTGGAAGAAATGAAGGCCAAGGGCACAGAGAATGTCTTTAACAAAATTATTTAATAAAATTTGCCTAACCTTTCAAAAGAGAGAATGATCTAGGTACAAAAGGCACACGAAACACACACACACAAAAAAAAAAAAAAAAAAAAAAAAACAGAACCAGAGGAGAGATGCCCCACACCACATAATAATCAAAACACTAAACACAGAAAACAAGAAGAGAGTACTAAAAGCTGTAAGAGCAAAACAGCTCATTACATACAGAGGGAAGATATCAAAATTAACTCAGATTTTCTAATGGAAACTCTTAATGCCAGAAGAGCTTAGAATGTAATATTCCAAAAGTTAAAGGTCATGGCTGCCAACCTAAATTACAGTACCCAGCATACTTATTCCTCATAATAGAAAATGGAAGAAAAACATTTCACAATATAAACCAGCTTTGTGATTACATGAGCAGCAAGACAGCCCTACAGAGAATACTGTAAGAAATATTCGACACTCAGGAGATAAACCAACATGCATGTGAGGAGAGAAAAAGAAATGGACATAAAAGCATGCAAAGACCAATAAAACTTCAAACTCCACAAAATGTTCAACATGACAAGGATTAACTCATACCTCACTGTTATAACTCTTAACATTAGTAGCCTCAACTCCCCAAGCAAAAGACAATTTTTTTTTTTTTTTTTTGGTTTTTCGAGGTAGGGTCTCACTCTAGCTCAGGCTGACCTGGAATTCACTATGTAGTCTCAGGGTGGCCTTGAACTGTCGGCGATCCTCCTACCTCTGCCTCCTGAATGCTGGGATTAAAGGCATGCACCACCACGCCCGGCAAAAGACAATTTTTTAGGCTGAATTTAGGTTGAATCAGAAAACTGGATCCATCCATTTGCTATCTATGAGAAACCCACCTTACAATTGAAGATAAGTACCAACTTAGGGTAAAAAAAAAAAAAAAATAGGAAAAGGTATTGTAAGCAAATGGAAACAAGAAACAAGCAGGAGTGGCTGTACTGATTTCTCACAAAGTTGACTTTAAACCAAAAGTAATCAAAAGAGATAAAGAAGGCCACCTCATACTCATTAAGGGAACAATACAACAAGCAGATATTACAATCATAAATTTATATGCACCAAACACAAGGGCACCTAACTTTATAAAGCAAATTTTACTAAACAATAAAACTGATATAAATCCAAAAATAATAATAATAGAGGAGACTTTAACTTTTCTCAGATGATCCAAGCAAAAAATAAACGAAAAAAGAAAATAAACAGAGGAACAATGGGGCTAAACAATGCCATAGATCCAATGGACTTAACAAGTATCTACTAGAACATTCCACCCTAATTCTACAGAATACACATTCTTCTCAATAGCTCAGGAAACCTTCTCCAAAATTGACCATATATTAGGGCATAAAACATATCTTCACAAATTCAGAAAAATTGCATTATATCCAACCACACTACTAGAAATCAACAACAGTAACAACAGAAAGCTCACCAACTCCTGGAGACTGAACAACTCACTATTAACCAATGATCAGGTTGTTGTTAAATCAGAAAGGAAATCCATTATCATAATAAATTGAGTAACAATGAAAGCACCACATACCAAAAGTTATTGAACATAATGAAGGCTATTATAAGATGGAAGTTACCACTAAATGCCTACATTACAAAAATAGAGAGATGGCAAACATATATCTTAAACATCCATTTGAAGGCACTGAAAAAAACAAGAACAGTCCAAGACCAAAAGTACCAGATGGAAAAAAAAAGTATCAAGATTAAAGCAGAAATCAATAAATTGAAAAAAAAAATTTACTTGATGAAACAAAAAAGATTGATAAATCATTGGCTAAGTTGATCAAAACTTAAGAGGGGGAGTGCTGGAGAGATGGCTTAGCGATTGAGGTACTTGCCTGAAAAGCCAAAGGACCCAGGTTCAACTCCTTAGGACCCACATAAGCCAGATGCACAAGAAGGTGCATGCATCTGGAGTTTGTTTGCAGTGGCTGGAAGCCCTGGCATGCCCTTTCTCTCCCTCTCTCTCTCTCTCTTTCTCTCTCCTTACCTATTTCTGTATCTTTCTTGCTCAAATAAATAAATATAAATAAAATATGAAAATGAATAAGTAAAAGGAACATTCAAATCAATAAGATTAGAAATGAAAATGGAGCCATCATAACTGATACCAGTGAAATTGGAAGACTCATCAGGGAATATGTCAAAAACCTGTATTCCACAAATTGGAAAACCTGGAAGAAATGGATGAATTCCTTGACTCATCACCTTACAAAACCAATCCCAGAACAGATAGACTTCCTAAGAAAACCTATCACTTCTAATGAACTTGAAAAAATAATTTAAAATCTCCCAACAAAAAAAAGTCCAGGCCCCGATGGATTCACTGCCAAGTTCTACCAAACCTCTAAATTCAAGCAACCTCAGCTACCTGATCTTTGACAAAAACACATACTGGAGAAAAGACAGCATCTTCAACAAATGATGCTAGAGAAATTGTATAACCACGTGTAGAAGAATGAAATTAGACCCACTTCTCTCACCCTGCACAAAAGCCAACTCTAAATGGATGAAGGACCTCAATATAAAACCTGAACCTCTAAAACAACTAGATGAAATGGAAAGAACATGCCCTGAGATAGGCATAGGGAAAGACTTCCTAAATAAGACCCTAGTAGCACAGGAAATTAGATCAAACCTCAATCCTGACATTTTATGAAACTAAAAAGGTACTGTACAGACAAGCAAATCATCAACAGAGCCAATAGACATCACACAGAATGGGCGAAAATCTTTGCTAGCTATACCTCCAGTAAAGCTCAAATATCTAGAAGCTAGCAAGAACTCAAAAAACTTAACAATAAATCCAGGCGTGGTGGTGCACACCTTTAATCCCAGCACTCGGGAGGCAGAGGTAGAAGAATCGCTGTGAGTTTGAGGTCACCCTAAGACTACATAGTGAATTCCAGGTCAGCCTGAGCTAGAGTGAAATCCTACCTAGAAAAAACAACAACAAAAAAAAAAAAAACAACCTAAATTATAAAAGATCAAAAACCCAATCAAAACATGGGACAGATATTTGAACAGAGAATTCTCAAAGGAAGAAATACAAATGGTCTTTACACACTGAAAGGAATGTTCATTAGCTTTAGTCATCAGAGAATGTAAATCAAAACAACTTTAAGATTTTACCTCACTCCAGTCAGGATGGCATTCATCAGCAAATTGAATGACAACAAATGCTGCTGAGGCTATAGTGAAGGAGGAATTCTTACCCATTGCTGGTGTGAGTGCAAACTTGTACAACCATCATGGAAATCAGTATGGAGACACCTGAAAAAGATGAAAATAGATCTATCATTTGATTCAGCTGTACCATTCCTGAGCAAATACCCTAAAGTTTCACTTTCTCAGCAAGGTTTGCTGTTGTTCTATTCACAATAGCTATTCACAATTGGAATCAGCCCAGATGCCCACCAAATGAGGAATGGATAACAAAGATGTGATACATATACACAATGGTAAGGAAAAATGAAATTTTCAGGAAAATGGATGGAGTTGGAAAAAAATCATTCTAAGCAGGGTCACACAGGCACAGAAAGACAAACACTACACATCCTCTCTCATTTGCAGTTCCTAACTGGGATCAATAGGAAATGAATGCAAATGGTAGTAAGCATCAGGAATATGGGCATAAAACCAGAATGAGACCAGGAGAGAGAAGAAAATGAGCTGATTGTTAGACTAACAGTAAGAGCTGCTTCCTCTGCAGTTTCTCCTGGGCCCTCGCTAATGTGGCAGAGGTGGCACATCTTGTGATGGGCAGTCGGTTATAAACACTCAGGAACAACACAATCGAAATTTTTTAAAAATTCAGAGCTGATGAGAAGGCTCAGCAGTTAAGGCGCTTGCCTGCAAACCCTAATGACCCAGGGCTCAATTTCCCAGTACCCACACAAAGCCAGATGCCCAAAGTGGCAAATGGATCTGGAGTTTGCAGTGGCATACCCATTCTTTCTGTCTCTCTTCTCTCTGCTTGCAAATAAATGAATAAATAATATTTTTAAAAGGTTTTAAAAGTTTCTATATAGAAAGGTTATAATGTTTTAAATGTGTTTATGATCTTATGTTATGCTGCACTCATAGTTATCCCTGACTGCATGTGGCCCTCAGATCTCAGGTTAGACAACCCATCATTGTCAGAATGGTTGAAGCCTTTAGTTAGGTTTCCAAGATTTACTCCCTAATATTTTACAACAGGAGGACATACCTACCTCACCTTCCACATAGCTATCAAATTCTGATCTCCTAATATGTTCCATGTGGTCCCCTCAGAAACACCATCTCACATCTTTTACCCAAGTCCTGTCCATGTTTCAAGGGCCAGTTCAGACTTGACCTCCCATGGCCTTTTCTCAGAATGCAGTGATTTTTCCTTCCTTGGAACATACTGTATTCACTAACAGTCTGCCTGACTGCTGGCAGAGCTCAGTGTGGAAAAGCAGAAAACCATCCTACCAGGAAACAAAGCACCATCCGTAGCTCACTCTGTTGTGGAGTTGCTCCAGGATCACCACTGTAAGTCGTTTACTCTCCAAACCTTGGATTTTCACATGGGAAAATGAAGAGCAGGGAAGGGTTTAAGAAGACCTTTGATTTACAGATGCAATTGCATTGTCTTGTGATATTTAAATATCAGTGTAAGTCGGGCCTTTACAACAAACCTTGTCTCCAAAAGCAGCCTGTGAGTTCCTTAGACAACTTTTCCTACTTATTGATGCACAATGCCTAAAATCATACTTTACATTAGGTAAGTCCCTGAGAAATAGTATGTTCTTGTTGAATAAGAAACTTCATGAAGAAGGCATATGCCTAGAATTAAAGAACCCAAATTAGAACCCAAGGTCTTTGATACTCAGCTCTGAGTTTGAAAGTTTAAGTTCATGAAGACATCAAGACACATTTTTTTTTCAGAGTTTTCCAGATAACAATTATAAGTAACTACAATCAAATTTGAGCCTTGATAGGGGAACCAATGAGAAATCAAGTCCCATGAACAAAAAAGGAAAAGTGAGGAGAAGCCATTTATTTTGCTTTATTTTATAAAAGGTTAGGACTGGAGAGATCACTTGGTGGTTAAGGGGCTTGCCTGCAAAGCCTAAGGACCCATGTTTCACTCTCCAGGTCCCACGTAAACCAGACACACAAGGTGGCACACACATCTAGAGTTTGATTACACTGGCTGAGACCCTGGCATACCTGTTCTTTCTCTCAATCTCTCTCTCTCTCTCTCTCTCACTATCTCACAAAAAAGGGAGGGTAAACTCTGTATTCCCTTGCCCCTGCTCCCCCTTCCCTGAGGGACCTCCTCAGTGTGATTTTTGGTATCCAGTGCAGGGTCATGAAGGCCTCATTCTCTGTGAGAGCACCATGCCTCAGGATATTCCAACCCACTCTGTGGTTCTCACAATCTTTCCACCCCCTCTTCTGCAATGCTCCTTGAGCCACGGCAGGCCTGTTAGTGTGATTTAGTGTTCAGTTCTCTGTGGCTTCTGGTTTTACTGTTGTGATGAGATTTTATAGCCACATTGTCTGTTGCCTTCTCCCTGGCACTGGATGTCAAGCTACCAATGACAGCAGTATTCATATTGCTGCTTCCTGTGCACGGTACAAGAAGCCATTTCTTGAGGGGAACATAATGATTTTGTTTGACTTCAGGTGAGTGGGTAAGATCTAAGTAGAAATATTTGGGAGGTAGAGTCAGAGAGATACCTTATGTTGATAGATCATCAACAAAGCAAATGAGGTTTTAATCAGATTTTAAACAAACAATTCATAGCCCTATAAATTAACTTCTGATGTGGGCTTTTTCTCTATAAATAGCATTTAAAAACTACAGTTCAAGCAGATTAAGACAAAGCATGCTGTAAGTGGTAAGCTCTTATACAACATAAGATAATTATTATTGTTTCATAAATCCAAATGGCATCTTGTCCTAGTCTTCAAATGTCGACTTTTCCAGCCAGCCCTTCTGCTACATTAAGATGCTGCAGTAAACCAGCTCATCATCAGCAATATCATTTTAAGAGATACATGTCCAACCACGTGAACTTTGTACCCCAGAGAAGAGCAGGTACAATCTTCCAAGTGGAAAAAGTTTGCTCTCAGACTAGGATGAAAAGAACATATATCAAACTGGAAAAATTTGAACTTTCATGCCCTTTTGAGATGTAAATGTTTTTCTGCTTTTTAAAATTTTTGTCAAGGCACCCAAATCATTGGATTTTGGAAAGACAACAGAATAAAAATGGTTTAAGAAATCAATTTGTTCTAAGAGACTATTTATTTTCCTCCTCAAAGGAATTACATGCATGGGTTATCTCATAACATATAAGAAAACATCTTTCATTTTTATGATGTATAAGGCACCACCTGTGACTATGGAGCTCTCATCTTAAAGACTATAACTTACTCATAAAAATAAATCAGATGTTTCTGCAGAGCTGTGCAGCGCTGCTGCCGTCTGCTCTCCCAGCGCCTAATGAGGCATGTGACAGGCTCTGAGCACCATCCACTTGTTTATTTTCCTCTGGCCAATAAAGAACAACAAAGAAGTATTAGAATTTATATTCATTTGTATCGTAGAGGAAATGGACATGGGGAGAAAAAACAAAAGTCTTCAACATTAAATGCTTGCATGTTTTTCTAATACAGGATAAAAAGCACAACTACAAGAGAAAAGGGTTAGGGCAATGGTACTACCTATGAACTGCATCAAGTGATGGAAAGACAAGGGCTGGAGATGTGTCTTAGCAGTTAAGGCACTTGCCTTCAGAGTCTAAGGACCTGAGTTTGATTCCCTGGTACCCATGTAAAGCCTGATGTACAAAGTGGTACATGCAGCTGGTGTCTGTTTTGCAATGGCTTGAGGTCCTGGTACTCTCATTTTCTTTGTCTGTCTGTCTTCTACCTCTCTCTTCTTGTAAATAAATAAAAAAGTCAAAATAAAAATAAATTTATAAGTGATGGAAAGATGCTGGGAGTCTCTGATGACTGAGAGCACCCAGCACCTTTCTACATGCACACTGGCCTTCTGGAGAGGCACTTCTGCAAACTGAAAATTCAAGTCCTTTGTCCACTTTTTGTGGAACTACTTACCTTTTGTTTACAGACTTATAGCAATTAATTGCATGTTTTAGATACAAGTCTCATGTTTACTAAGTGCATCCCAATTATCTTCTCTCCATTTAGGGCTCATTTTTTGTTCATTCTTTTAATGATATCCTTTGTAGAAAATGTAATATATTTCTCTCATATATCATTAGGTTCATGGCTGAGATTCTCATAAGACAGATTTACAACAGAGAAGCATACAAATTTATCTAATGATTTTATTTGGACTATGTGTGTGTAGGTGTACACACGCAGCACACTTGTGGAGATCAGAGGACAACTTTCTGCTTGGACCTCACTCCCCATATGTCAAAGGCAGGATCTTCCATGTTGTTGTTTACTGCTCCATTCTTGAGCTTCTGGGAAATTCTCATGTCTCCACCTCTGTTCTTGCCATAGGTGCACTGGGATTGCAGAAGGTCACCACAGCTTCCAGCTTTTGCATGGGATTTGGAGACCCAAACTCAGATACCTGGAACTGCATGACAAGCACTTTATCCCCTGATCCATCTCTGGGGCCCATACCCCTCATCTGTGTGCTTTCACAGCATGCATTCACATTTCTGCTGGCTCTGGTACCATAGTGATTAACTCTAAGACAGACAAGAGATGATTGACAGGGGAGAAAACAAAGCACAAGCAGGTATTTTAAGGTTCAGTGAATGCTCCACTGCTTGACTTGGATAGGACTATGCTCACCACGATGTACACTTACATGAGTGCATCTCTGTGTTTCCTGTGATCATTTCTATCACTGTCCTAACAAATCACTACAAATGCAGCAACCTAAAACAAAACACACTTCCTTTCTCAGCTTTCTGAAGGTATAAAGTCCAAGTTCATTCAACTGGTTTCTCTGATTTTTGCTTCATGAAGCCAGAGACAAAATGTTAGCAAAGTAGGCTCCAACTAGGAGCCTCTGAGATGACGCCCTTTCTAAGCTCATTGCATTCCCTTGCCTATGTAGCAATGAGGTCCTCATTTCCTTGCTGGGTGTTGTCATTAATTACTGTGAGCCCATGAGTCTTCACACTGTAACAGAGCAGGTGGAAATCTAGACTTCCTCTAGAAAGAAAGACAGCCTAATGTGGGAATTGCCCACACATTGTGTCATTGCAACCTGTTGTGTCCCATAAGTGCCTTTGGTGCAACCCAAATGAAGACTTGGGACAGAAAAGTCTCTTCTATTTCCTCAGGACTAGCCTTGTATAAATACATTTCCTTCCATTAATTTCTATTAATTTTCTTAACAAGCAGCATGAACCTTACATTTCAGGAACAGATTAGCTTCTGTACTTCAGAGCCTATGAGAGTGCATTACATCCTTAGATTCTTTCTAAATGCCCACCCTTCATTATCTCATCAGTCTTCCTTTTCTGGCCCTTGTTTCTGAGACTTTTGCAGTCTTCTTTTGCATTTAAGGGCTTATGTGATATGTTGGGCTCACTCAGATAATCCAGTATGATCTCTTCATTTTAAACCTCATACCCTTGGATATATCTGCAATGTTCTTTGTAGTATGTAATATATTCTCAGGAGTTTCAATATCTTTGGTGAACTATAATTTCAATAACCACAGTTATTCTCAATAGCTTTTTGATAAAGCAACACAAAAAGCTCTATTTACCAGACAAACTAAGAATAGAGCCAGGAGTGGAGGTGCACACCTTTAATCCCAGAACTCAAGAGGCAGAGGTAGGAGGATCACTGTGAGTTCCAGGTCAACCTGTACTAGAGAGTAAGACTACCAAAAAAATAATAATAAAAGAATAGGACTGGGAAGTTCAACTTTAGCTTATATTAACTATCATATTGGTCTTATTCCAATTAGGTCCTTAACTAACTTTATGTTTATGCTTTCAATACAATAGAATATTCATAAGCCTACTCCTTATTTCACCAATATCAGATGTATCATCAAGCCATTCTGATGTTACTATGGCATAAAATATTTCTAAGATATAATACTGCGTTATATATCTACCAATCCCTCCTCCAGCCAAACACATTTTATATGCTTAGTTATTAACTTAAGCATATTTATCTACTCAGTTCTAGTCTCTAGTCAGTTGGAACATGTTCTTTAATTATTGATGAAGAATAGATGAGATTGGTAGGCAGCCTAGAGTTATCCCCTAAAATGGGCAATTTTATTTTCCTCCGTGGGAGTGCTTGTATTTCCCCTAGGTTTGTGGGTTATGAGATCTGAGTGCATCAGTCAGTCACTGTAATGGTGGGGAGGAGCAGTGCCTCTGGACATTCCCTTCCATTTTGTGGCACTTACAGTCTTTCCACTGCCTCTTCTGCAAAATTCCCTGAGCTGTAGTGGGTGCATTTTAAGTCTACTCTAGAGTTGTGCCCTCAGCAGGTTCTGCATTTATGTTTTGGTGCATTTTGAGTAACCTCAGTGTCTGTGTCCCTGACCCTGGTGCTGGTTGACAGGCTCATTATTGAAGTATCACTCTTGCTCATCTCACCAATTCCTCTGTGGGCCCTGGCTGATGTACAAGGGGTGGTTTACCTCCTCATTCTAGCTCTCTTGTTAAAAAAAAAAAAAGAGAGAGATTATCAAACAGAGAATGAGGTGAGCATAGGTTAAATGGGATAAACATCATTAATTAAGAGAGATTTTGGTGAGTATAGCCTTTCTTTTGGATAAAATCTAGTGGGATCTTCTTGTTGGAGTCTATGATTTTGCTATCCATAGGATTCTGACTTGGTTTCCAGTTCCAGCTAAGTGTTTCTTTCCACTGAGCCTATCTCTTAGCCAGTCAGAGAGCCATTTGTTACCCACCAAGGCTGGGTGCCACTATTGCACAGGCATGTCCATCTTGTCAATCTGGTTGCTTTTGTATACAGTGTCCCCTGTTAGTGCACAAGGTTGTTGACCATTTTCCATTAGCAGCTGATATAGTGCTTTCCAGCACTATACAGGCAGATCATCGGGAAAGCTTCCATTCATATTCCACCCAGATCTCATGACATTCTGTGATGGCAGCATGTGGTTTCTTCAGCAATAGGGTCTTACTTTTTTACCTCAGGTGGGTAATCAAGTGCTTTGAGGTTTTTTTTTATCAATTTTATTAACATTTTCCATGATTATAAAAAATACCTCACGGTAATACCCTCCCCCCCCCCACTTTCCCCTTTGAAATTCCATTCTCCATCATATCCCCTCCCCATCTCAGTCAGTCTCTCTTTTATTTTGATGCCATGGTCTTTTCCTCCTCTTATGATGGTCTCGTGTAGGTAGTGTCAGGCACTATGAGGTCATGGATATCCAGGCCATTTTATGTATGGAGGGAGCACCTTGTAAGGAGTCCTACCCTTCCTTTGGCTCTTACCTTCTTTCCGCCACCTCTTCCGCATTGGACCCTGAGCCTTGGAACGTGTGATCGAGATGTTACTCAGTATTCCAGTCACTTCTTTCCAGCACTATGATACCTTCTGAGTCATCCCAAGGTCACTGCCATCTGAAGAGAAGATTCTCTACTCAAAGTGAGAGTAGCATTAATATAATGAGGGGTTTTTTTTAAGGAAAGACTGGAATAGAGTGACAAGCACATAGAGGATAGTTCATAAAGCTTATTTAAGAGAAATTGAGGCTTTTAGGGAAGGACTAGAGTAGTGCCACAAGCACATGAAACATAAAACGTAGGTATATATGTAGAGAGATTTAGAAGAAACACACATAGGATTGGCTTTGTGTTTCCCCATAGAATGAATTTAAGAGGGCAAACAGTGGGAAATTAAGGAAGAATAGAGGGAAAATATCAAGGCAGAGACAAAGAAATTTAGATAATAAATGAGTAACAGTAAAGAGAATTATATCTTTTTACCATTACTATTATATGGCTACCCTGAGTTTAGAGATGTTGTACAAGTAACAGGTCTAGAGTTAGAGGAAGCATTCACATGATAGAGCTGGAGTGCAAGAGAAATACACAAATGGTATATTTAGAGACCAGAGGAAAATTATACACGTAATTAAAGTGAGAAGTTACCCCAAACTATAAAGCAGAGGCAAGGAGAAAAGTACTCCCAGACCAAGAAACTGTATTATGTGTATCCAAACCATATGAATCCTCATGGCCAGAGAGAGGAGAGGCAGGCAGAGAGAGACAGGAAGAAGGCCATATAGTATATATATGTAGTATAGTATAGTATTATAATATATAAAATGTACTCTTTCAACAGATTTGGGTATGTAAGGGGAAGACCTGATTGGTTTATAGATTGGGAGGGCAGATTCCAGAGCCAGCCTACCTAGGTAGTATGCAAAACTGTGGGCAGCAGAGGTCACTGTAGCTGGTTGTAGATGAGTCCTGTGAATGAGTCTTGATCAGACATGAGTTTCATTTCTATCAAGAGTTCATTCCTGCCAAGGAGGATTGGCATGTAGGATGAAATCTCCTAGTTCTCTAGGCCTCAATTTCTAACTGAAACCACCAAAACTAAGCTAGCCTTCTCCTATTTCTCCTTCACCATGTTTCTCAGAAAATATCCATTCTGTTCTATTATTGATACATTTTGGTGATTTCAACAAAGCTATAAGATTTTTCTAGTCTGTACTTGATTACTCTCAATAGAACAGTGAATGGCATGAAGGAATCTGTGGTGGCTTGATTCAGGTGTACTCCATAAACTTAGGTGTTCTGGATGCTAGGTTCCCAGCTGATGGAAATTGGAAATTTAAGCCTCCTGGAGGTGGTATATTGTTCGGGATGGGCTTATGGATGTTATAGGCAGTTTCCCCATGCCAGTGTTTAGCACACTCTCCTATTGCTATGGTCCACTTTGTGTTGGCCAGGGGGTGATGTCCACCCTCTGCTCATGCCATTGTTTTCCCTGCCATCATGGAGCTTCCCCCTCCAGCCTGTAAGCCAAAATAAACATCTTTTTTCCCACAAGCTGCTCTTCATTGGGTGATTTCTACCAGCAATGCGAACCTGACTGCAACAGTAAAGTGGTACTAAGGAGTGGGATTGCTGCTAGACACCTGACTGTGTGGCTTTGGCCTTTTGGGGCTAATTTTCAAGAGGAATGTGGAAGGATTTGAAACCTTAGCCTAAGAGATGCCTTGAAGTGCTGTAAGTACAGCTTGATGGACTATTCTGGTGAGAGTTGAAAGACCTGAATGCAGTAAGAACTATGGACTGTGAGGTTTGGCTTATGAGGGTGAGAAAGAGCTTTCCTTGGACTGGGCTAGCAGGCTAGCAGTTTGTGTGAAAAGCTTGCTGTTATGCCTGTATCCTGAGAAGTTGTGCAGGGTTGCTCTGTGTAGAAATGAACTGGTGTGAGCAGAGGGATATGGCACAGAAAGAAATATCTTTGGGTGAACTGTTTTCTGTTCAGCTGCAATTGAGAGATTACAACCTTTGAGACTGGGCCAGCTGACCTGCACTGGGACAACAGGAAGAATGTAGACTCTTTTGGAGGGGATTGAGTGCTCAAGGAGTGCCCTGTTCTTCAAAGTCTGCTTTATTCCCCCATGGATTAACAAATTGGCACCCTTCCTGGTATTGTGGAGTGTAAGAAATGCAGGAAAGAGAGGCTCATTGAGTTTGCAACATGGTCTTGTGTTTTGGAAATGGCCTTGGGCAGTGTGAAGCAGGTTTGCTGGATGCCTGCATGGAGACCCCATGGAGTCATGAGGATGAACCATGGATTGCACTGAAGACCCAGTGGAGATGGCAGGACCACGACATGGCTGCTAAGGAAAGTTACCAGTCCCAATGAAGTTTTCTAGGACTGTGAGTAGCCTAGCTAAAGCAGAAGAATTGGAACTCCAGAGACTTGTTGCTGGTTGGAATTATCAGACTTGGAGACTTGTCACTGGCTAGAGTTGTTGGACTTGAAGCTACAGTTTGATGTTTTCCCTGATTGTTTTAAATATTGTATTGGTTGAATATTTCTTTGCTATACCCATTGCCATCTTTTGCAGTGTGAATGTTTATTCTGTGCCATTATGGGTTTGGGGAGGATTCTTGGTATTATGGCTCAGTTAAAAGGTCTTGGACTATAGGGATGTATGAATATCATTAGAATTGGTAAAAACTATGGGGACTTTTAAAGTTGGACAAATGCATTGCATTTTACATCATGTATGGTTCTCAGTTTATGGGAGCCAGGGGCAGAATGTGGTGGCTTGATTCAGGTGTCCCGCATAAACTTAGGGGTTCTGGATGCTAGGTTCCCCAGCTGATGGCAATTGGAAATTAAAGCCTCCTGGAGGTGGTGTATTATTGGGGGCAGGCTTATGGGTGTTACAGCCAGGTTCCCCATGCCAGTTTTTGGCACACTCTCCTATTGCTATGGTCCACCTTATATTGACCAGGGGGTGATGTCCACCCTCTGGTCATGTCGTCGTTTTCCCTGCCATCATGGAGCTTCCCCCGCCAGCCTGTAAGCCAAAACAAACCCCTTATTTCCCACAAGCTGCTCTTGGTTGGGGGATTTCTACCAGCATTGTGAACCTGACTGCAACAGAATCCATGTGATGTTTCTTTCACTGTGATGATGGTATCTATTCATGCTGGAGCTGTCATTTATAAACATATTGTACACATACAGGCACAAAGTATGATTGGGGAAGATGCACATATTCAGGGAATAGGGAAATAAAAATTATTAATCTAGAAAAAAAACAACCAAGAGCAGAGAATGGTTCATTGCTTTCACAGACACCCCAAATGCCCATATCATTTCTAAGAACAGCATTTCACTGTTCCATAAGGGCTATGACAAGTATGCACTGTACAACTATGCTCTCAAAGGCACACAGTTTTAAGAAGCTATTTGCAATGTTGGTTTATTCACACTAATTTAGTTTCAGATTCATTTTTGCAACTATTACTTTTACATGATCAAGACTCATAGAGAAATAAAATCAGTCAAACTACCTGGTAATTTATGCAGTGGTGCTGTCAAAATCTGATGTACTTTCAACTTCCAGAGCACGTATGTTCCTATGCTGTTTTCCACATAATCCAGCATCAAATAAAGGCATCAATAATTTGACTTGATTGCACTATAATTATTCAAATATCTTTAATTTTATGCTGGGTCCTAATTTCCATGTTCGTTGTTATCATTTAAAAGTTATTATTTTAGATAATGTACCTAAAGTACTTCCATTAATTGGAAAATACAATTCTTGAACAATAGTAGTCATAGCAAAAACAACTCAATATAAAGGCCATTATGGCTGTGTAGCAGCACTTATGATCAACATAAATCGGAGCCATACCATAGTCTTAGCACCTAGTGGTCCACTTCCAACTTGGCATGATCATTCTACAGTGGACCTTACACATCTTGACCAGTGACCATTTCAGCCCACCTAGTCATTCCTCCTGACACCTTGCAAAGTAAGACTAGCTCTGAGGTTGAGATCAATGTCTTCAGAATACCCACTTCTGCTGAAGCAGGAATTTGCTTTCTGCAGCTACTCAGCAGGACCCTGCACCTCTTATCAATCAAGGGGAAGCTGCAACATTTCCTCCCCTCTGCAGGAAATCTTGTCTCTAGCTGAGACTTACCAGCAGGGATTCTAACAGTTCTGCCTGCTAAGAAAAGAATTCAGGGTCACAGAGAAAAGAAAAGGTAAAAAAGAAGGCAAGTGAGGGGACAGGGGCACAAATAAAGACTTAGAGACTATTTATCATCTACTCCTGGGCAGGGCTTCACAGGAGATCTCCACAGAAAGCTTCTATGCTGATTGGAGAACATTTTATTATTAAGCATAAAAAAATACAGAAAAAAATATTTTCTTCAATAAGAAAATAAGCTTTAAGTAGGAGGTATTATGAAAAGTTTTCAATGCTAGATATTATATTCAATCTGATTTTCACCAAAAGGTCATATATTTATCTGAACACAAAAGCAGGCAACAGTTGAACCAAGGACCTATTGTTATAACATTGGAATGTACCTACTTAGAAATTTTCAAATTTCTTTTATTCAATTCCAACTTACATTTAGAGTAATTAAGCAATTGGATTAAATCATTAGCAAGGTTTTGAGAGCCTGGAGAATATTGTGACAATGCCCAAACCCTAGAAAAGTGGAAATATAATATTGCCTGTCTTCCAAGGAAGAAAATGCTAACAAAAAGCAAAGGGAATTGCATAGTCCTAATAGAGGTTTTCAGTTATCAGTCCAAGATATTAAACTTAATTTTCATCAACTCATGCTTATATGGAAAAATGTAGGTATTTTTTCTAAAAGAAAACATTTTATAATACTTTAAAAGGGAAAAATAAACTAGATAAATACCTACTTAGAATGCTAAGGGATATATGGGAAGGTAGCTTAAAATTCACCAAACTTTCTTAAGCTCTGAAGTCAGCTCTGCCTGGGATGAAAATAGAAGCCATGCTACTGGTAGCTCCAGGTAAGTTACAACAACATGATTTAAACTTTGAGCACAGCAGAAGAAATGTTAGATCCATCAAGGAAGAATAAAATATTACTATAAAGGGTATCCATCCACTGTTCCTCTCAAAAATGAATTGCAGGGGAAGAGTTTTAAAAGCCAATATAATTTCTAACTTAAATCTTAAATTTATTTATAATGGCCTACAACAATAGGTGATTCCCCCTGTAAGTAAACTCTGAAGCAGTACTGGTCTTGGTCCTGAGTGGTCATTCATGGTCTTCGACAAACTACAATAAGCCTCAGAAATGAAATATGGTTTACACAATGACTTAACAATCCATGTATCAAAGGGTGGGGGGAATCTCATCCTATAGCTAAAAGACAATCCACCAAGATGTCATCAAAGAACCTAATACTCTAACAGGGATATAGGACTCAGTGTTAGAAACACCTGCTCCTCTCTCCTTATGACTGCTTAAAAAAATCAAATAAAAGTCAGAGTAGCATACAGGTAAGAGAAGAGAAAAAAGAAAAGGCTCCATGCTTGTAATAGATAGGGTTTTCTTCACTCAGTGAATAAAAAAATAAAGAATACTTGGCCAAGTATCCAGCGCTATTTTGTCATTTAATTTTACACAAAACAGACCTTAACTTTGCATAAATTCCATAATTTCTAGCCGAGAGCTAGAAGAAATAGGACCCCCTGCCAAACAGCCCAGAAAAGTCACATTTGCCTGAGTGTCAGCATGAACAATGCAGCTGAAGGTTAATATTTAATCTGGCCTCATCTCTGATCCTGAAAATCATGTGGATATGGTGGCACTGCTTTGAAATGGCTAAAAGCAGCATTTCATTCACATGAGACAGACATTGTGCTGGAAGAAGGGAAATGAGGAAGCCAACAGAATTTGTGGGAGCTCAATACATTTCATCTGTTCTAGTAACATATTAATCAGGCTGAATGATTGGAGAGCATAAAGAATGTAGTTTGCAGTGGGCGTGCTGGCACACACCTTTAATCCCAGCACTTGGGAAGCAGAGATGGCAGTATCACTGTGTGTTCAAGGCCGGCCTGAGACTACATAGAGAATTCCAGGTCAATCTGGGCTAGAGAAAGACCCTAATTTGAAAAACCAAAAGAAAAGAAAAAAAAAAAAAAAGAAGAAGAAGAACATAGTTTAACCTTTGTCCTTTCACAGGAACCAGCCCTTCAGGGATTCCACTACCTGGGTATGCATAGTGAGCTGCTGGAAAGTACCCAAAAGAGCAGAGAGGGGAGGAAAAAGACACGGGGTGGGAGGGGGGAAGCCAGGGATAAGGAAGACATTCTGGGGCCAATTGCAATCTAAAATGCTTGATTTGCCATAAGAGGTCTGGAACATTGTATGTTCTTAAATATTTGTATAGACTAGTTCATTTCTTTCCAGTACCTGTTTCCAAGTCATCTGTTAGTTAACTGTTCCTGAGTTCCTTCCTCAGCAGAGCTTTTTCCCCTTTTCCTGGCAGATTTCCAAGCTTGATTGTGCACTCTTACATTTGGTCACAATAACATACAGTATTTAACACCATCTGCAACTCTATGTATTAGAATCAATAGGCCATTTAATTTATTTCCCTGCTTCTACCTAAAACATGCCCAATATGAACCAGAAAATCAACATACTCAATCCATCCAGTCTTACAACTCAGCGTGATCAGTCATCCTTGAAAAAATATTCATTTTGACCATAGAGAACAAAATGGTTTCATCAAACCATAACGAAATGAACTCCTAAGACAAGAACAGAAAGCAGGGTAAAATAAGTAATCAGCAATTCCTTCACACTAGACTCCACTTTTAATGTATTACCTAACATTTACTCTATAAGATGTTGAGTTAAATACATCCTTAAACCATTTTCTCTCCAATTTCTTTCAAAGCTTTTAGATGCAAGAGCCAAGCTAGAAAAAAATATATTCATTAGTCTTTGAATTCTGGTGTTTTGTATTCTTTCAGCCTTTTAAAATCCAATAATCTTTTACTATTGCAAGGAGCTTATAAGTGTCACCTCAGACTTATATTTTCCAGGATATTTTCTGCCTCTCTTTTTGGATTGTTATGAAATCCTTGCCATTAGCCTGCTAATTTTAAGGTTAATTAGGGATCACTTCTTTCTGAAACTCTGGCAAAATGCACAGTGTAACCAGGGCAACTAAACCACCAATTGCTCCATGTTCGTAGAACTTCTTGTGCTATATGGAAAATAGAGAATTCAACCAAACCCTCCTCAGCTCTCAGCTCAGTTGAGTCCAATGTGATTTATATTACCACTACATAGGGAAAATTCTAATAAAGCTGTGATTACAATAGTTTAATTACACAGCTAATTTTAAAAAATATACTTATGAACCTTTAATACTTCAGTTATAATTGGATAGGTGTGTGTGTTTCAAGGATAAAGACTATGTCAACCCAATATAGGCATTCCCTAAAATTCTCACAAAAGCCAGACACATATTAAGTACTCAAAAACACACTTGTTGGGCTGGAAAGGGAGCTCAGTGGTTAACAGCCCTTGCTTGCAAAGTCTGAAGGTCTGTGTTTGATTCCCCAGAACCCATGTAAAGCCAGATGCACAAAGTGGCTCATGTATCTGGAGTTTGTTTACAGTGTCAAGAAGCCATGGTGCACCCATTCTCTCTCTACTCTCTCTCTCTCTCTCTCTCTCTCTCTCTCTCTCTCTCTCCCTTGAAAATAAATAAAAAATATTTTTTTAAAAACCATACTTGCTCTTTTGTAGTGGTATTGATAGAAAGTCTGACCTGAAAAAGCAGTTGATAATCCAGTACCCAGTCTCCTAAGGAAAGCTCATTACTAGCAGACTGTACCAGAGACCAGAAGCTAAATAAACCTGCAGGTACAAAGTGGTAATGGCAGACTGTGGACAAGATTACACTGCACAGGAATCCTCTAGAGTACATTCTGTTGGAGAGGCTCTCAGTCCCTGGTTCCCGTCTTCTTGTTGTTGTTTGTTTCCTTAACTTTTTTATTGATAACTTCCATAATTATAGACAATAAGCCATGGTAATTCCCTCCCTCCCCCACCCCACTTTACCCTTTGCAACTGCACTCTCCATCATACATTTTCCCCCTCTCAATCAGTCTCTCTTTTATTTTGATATCATTATCTTTTCCTCCTATTATGACGGTCTTGTGTAGGTAGTGTCAAGCACTGCAAAGTCATGGATATCCAGGCCATCTTGTGTCTGGAAGAGTGCATTGTAAGGAGTCCTACCCTTCCTTTGGCTCTTACATCCTTTCTGCCACCTCTTCTGCAATGCACCCTGTGGAAAGTGTGATAGAGATATTTCACTGCTGAGCACTCTTCTATCACTTTTTCTCAGCACTATGGTGCTACCTTCTGAATCATCCCAAGGTCACTGCCATCTGAAAAGAGAAGGTTCTCTAACCAAAAGTGAGAGTAGCATTGATATATTAAGATAAGTGCTTACCGGGCAGTTTGGTAAGCAGAGTGTATACATTTAGCCAGACACCAACAGACATCACACCCCTAGGGCTCATGACTACCCCTGTCATAGGTTTTCAGTATCAGCCATGTATTCCCTCCCATGGAGTGGGCCTCCAGTCCAATTAGAGAGTGGTTGGTTTCCCCTCATAACAGACATGCCACTATTGTACCTGCTGGGTCATTTGGCCTGACTGGCCAAATTTAAGGCTTGCAGTGTCCACTGTTGAGTATCTCCACTGGTAATTCCTCTCTCTCCAATTGAACTTTTTCTAGCTTTCTGTCAGCTGGTCTACATGGAGGAGGTTTTCAGCTCAGCTCCAGCAGGATTTCTCAGTGACCTTGCAGCCCAAGTATGTGGAGTCTTCAGCAATAGGATCTTACCACCTATTCCTGGTGGGAAACCAAGAGCCTCAGCAATAGCCTATAATGTTTTAGGGGCATCAGGGACCTTCTTGGCCAACAACTCCCTGGATGGTATCCCATCCCTGGCACTGAAAATTTTATAATAACAATCTATGGCTTCTGGGTGTTCCATTGTCCAAAAAAGTAGGTTTTCATATGACTTATTCATACTATCTTAAATTTTGAATAGCCCCCCTCCCACCTTTCCATTACTCAATCTCTTCCCCTGACCTCACTTAGGGCTATGGCCATACCACCCTGTATATACCCGATCTCACCTGGTTCCCTTCCTTTGGGCAACACCATTTTCTCATCCTAATACTGTCCTAGTAAAATACCTTAGACTGGGTGATTTATAAACAAAGGGTAATCAAATTTTAAAGAAAATTTTTCTATTACCACTAAGAGAAATGAGTTTTAAAAATAGTCCGAGGCTGGGGAGATGGCTCAGTGGTTAAAGGCACTTGCTTGCAAAGACTGATAGCCTGGGTTCAATTCCCTAGCACCCACATAAAGCTAGATGCACAGCATGGTTCATGCATCTGGAGTTCATTCACCATGGCATGAAGCCCGGTTGTGCAATTTTCTCTGTGTCACTCAAAATAATAAAGATAAACTCATAAACAATACATGTAACATCTGTTATATTAAGGTTAATAAAATCCTTTGCAAAACTCTCAAATAACAATAATAAGAAAATATTAAATAAAAATAGTCCCAATATATGTCCTGACCCCTGCCTGGAATATATCTGCTCTCTGATTATTATCCTCAGTCAAGCTTTTTGGCATTAGTAGCATCACTAGAGATTTCATTTTCACCTAAAGTTGAATCCCTAGCTTCCTTTAAAGAATACACACAATACACCAATAAAATAAATATAATATTTTAAATGTAGAATATAATCACATACCAAATAAGGCATTTCAAGATCTGGAACATATCATAGAGGGTTCCAAAGCAGGAAGAAATTGCATGAGGCACTAGCATATAAAATGATAAGACCAACACAGAAGGATGTTTAGATTCTGAGATTTAGTCTCACATTTTTACAGTGCTACTTTAAAAAACTGATATTAGCCCTATTGGTGTCAAGTAAGTTGTGTAGGAAAGGAAACCAAAGTATGAAGCACGACCATGTAATCTTGCAGAAATAAGTATTATGGCTCTATGAATTCCTCCTGTTTTCTGTAGTAAGTATTTCTTTCCATTCTCCTCACTATTTCCTAGTCCTTTGTATAAGGCTTATTATTGGTTTGTATTTTTTTTTCAATTTGATGCATATGTTATAGTGTATCAAGGAAGGATCAAGATAAAGGTACGGGAGAAATGGCCCTAAGTCTAAGATACTGGACGTGGAAGTGAATATAAAGATATTAATTGCTTTTGGAGAGATGATGCATCAGATTTAAGGGTGAACTTAGATTAGACCTTTTACTTCTTGCTGTTGATGATCCTGTTTAGAGGTTTAAAACAGAAAAAAAAAAAAAGCATGGGTATATTGATACCAGACAACCAAAGGGAAACATTGGTGGATATCATTCATGATTTGGGGGTATTAGCATCAGTGTGTGGGGGGGTGTGCGCGCGCGCGCATGTGTGTCTTTGTGTGTGTATTCAGCTCCATGTGCATGCTTGGCAGGTATTCTATCACCAGACTACACCCTCAGCCCCAATGCTGCAGATTGGAGTCCTGAAAGGAGTTATATCATCATAAAGATAGGAGATCACCAGGTCTATGAATTCCAACTTCAGATCCTTGTCCAAGTTATCAAAGAATTGAAAATGTGGATTTACAGAAAGGTAAATTGTGAATTATGTGATTTATTTTAGGGAGAGTTAGGAGGGAAAGCAAAGCAGGAAAGTCCAAGCCAAAAGAAATTCTCCCCCTTCCCAGCCTAGCTGTGAAAATCTCCCTCACATAAGGAAGGTCTCCCTCCATAAAGAAGCCTCTGAAGAAGGCTTCATACACATGTGGAAAGCAAAGCAGGAAAGTGCCCACAACAGAGCAGAACCGTACCCCGACACACCCCTCACACCAGGAAAGAACAAAGAAAGGTAAGGGGACTATCAAAGCCGCCAAGAAAGCTAAGGGCTTAGAGGCTTAGACACATATTTCAGCCCCATTTATTTGAATCAAATAATCAAATTTGTTGCTGGGCTTAAGAGGAAGTAGGAAGGGCCAATCCATAGGTTTGCTAATCACAGGAAAAGCTGAAAAAGAAGCAGGAAGCTTTCACTGGAATTGATGCTTGTAGCCATCTTGGATGAGTCCAGAATAAAAACTCATTTTCCCAGGTTCTCCATAGTCAGAGCAGAGTCATATGATCTCACTATGACATTGAGAATCACCTCTTCATATCTTCTATTCAAATGCAGGCATCTCATAGGCCCTACCCTAGTAAGAGCAGATGTATCCAGTTGTCAAAAGAAACAGCTGACGGTTGCAGTGGCAGGTTGTGTGGCAGGTCCTGGCACCTGGTAGCAGTAGTGGTGTCTCTAAGGGAATGGGCTACAGTGAGGTATGGATGCTATGCTCAGCTAGGCAGTATCAAATAGGTTTTGTCATTGTTTAATTTATCTAATATAAATATTGCTTAATTTAGCTAATAGTTTAGTTAATAGTCATTCTGCTTAAATTAGATATATACACTTAAGATACGAGTATCTTAAGTGTACAGAACACAGACAAAGGCTCATGTACTAGTAACATTGTTTTTACCCTTTTTTCGAAGTAGGGTCTCACTCTAGCCCAGGGTGACTTGGAATTCAGTATGTAGTCTCTGGGTGGCCTCAAATTCACGGAGATCCTCCTACCTCTGCCCCCCGAGTGCTGGGATTAAAGGCGTGCACCACCATACCCGGCCCATTTTTACCCTTTTGAAGTTAGTAAATTTGCAAATTTAGCATCAAAATAGACAGACTAAAAATGTTTCAGTGTTTTTTACTTTTATAGGGTCTACATTAACATTTTTTCCTAATTTCTTCTTGGTATTCTTCAAATTGCTAGTTATTTCTCCTTTATTAGACATAAATTTCTTTTGTAATTTTAAAGATGTGGTTTTTATGTTAAAATGAAAGGAGGTTGGAGAAATAGCTTATGGATAAAGCACCCATCTCACAAATACAAACATGAGTACCTGAGTTTGGAACCCCAGAATCTATATTTTAAAAAAAACAGATGTTGTAACACAAGTGTGCCTCATCCCAGAGCACGTACAGCGGGAAGCACAGCAGGAGAAGAGACTCGCCCAGAAGCTCCGTGGGCTTGCTAGCCTGGCACATGCAGTGGGCAACAATGACAGACTCTGCCTGCCTCATACAAGGTAGAAGGCAAAGACCAATACCCAGAACTGTTCTCTGATCTCCACACATGCCAGGGCACATGAGCACCCACAGTGACACACACAGGCACACACACATACACATATCATACACACACACACCCCTCCCCCAAAAAAGGAAAGGAAAGGGGGAAGGAGATCAGCACAGAGAAAAATCAACTCCTACCAAATCAGAGAGCCAGAGCCTCAGAGGCCCCCAACACCTCATCACTGAAGCAGACCAAAAATGAACCCAACATGGCTCAGGGAAATTTTGCGGAAGAGGGGGCGGAAAGAATGTCAGAGCCACATGTTGGGTCATGATATGCAGAGACATTTATCTTACCCATAACTGTGGGCTAACTCCACAATGCATGACCCGTATACCTCAACAAGGAGGGACCAAAGGTAGGGGGTAGGTCACGGATGAGCCTAATAATGGTACCAAACTGACTGTATTTGCTGAATACAAAACTAACTAATAAAGAAAAAAACAATTTAAAAAAAGAAAAAAAAAGGAAAGGAAAGGAAAGGAAACCAAGTGCAAAAAAGTGAAAAGAACATAGTCAACAACTCATTTTAGGGATTAAGAGTAAAAAGGCAATTTCCCACCATTTGGATGAGTGAATGGATAAGAAAACGGACAGATTCATGGATGAATGGGTGATGTGGACTAGTGAACACATACATATGGTGAGTCTAATAGTCGGCTATTTTCAATGACTTAATCATCAAAGTGGGATACCTATTCCAGCATATAAATTTCCTTCCCACTGAACCCTCTCTTTTTCTTATCTCTAATGAGGTCTATTGCTTACAGCCTTATAGCAGAGTCATTCCTCGCTCCCAACTTTTTTTGTCTATTCATATGTTAAAGTCATACAGACAAGACCATGACCCAAGTAATGGCTCCCCAACATGCAGGTTCTGGATAACAGACTAAAATCTCCTCAACAGAGTCCAGGATCTCAGTAACTCCGTATTGACACTATATCATTGCTTTCTCCTCCTCCTCTGTTACTAACCCAGGACTGAGATAAGATCACCACTCCTTTGGGCTCACATCAACTCTATATATTTTTAGAAGACAAAATATTAATCAAGATATTAATATATTCAAAATTTTCAATATTTTGAAAAATTTATATTAAAGTTTCACTTTATAAATTGTATGTAATGAAAGCTACAGGCCATGATCCTTGATACACAGAAAGGAAATAATGTTGCAAAAGATAGAGTGAATTGTTTTCAGTCATGGAATATTGTCCTCTACACTTCCAAGACAGGGGCATCATATTGTGTTTCATAGGCCAGTAAAATTGGGGTGGGAGAGTCTCAACGGAATTTAATTTAAGTCAGATTTACATGTAGGAAGGTTCTGACTTTCTGTGGATTAACGTTAGTATAATATCAGAAATAGAGTTTGCTGGGCTATAATTTTAAAACTTTTAAATGCTTTGGGCAGATGTCAAATAATAACCTACTTAAAGGCAATTCTACTTACTTGAATCAAAAGATGAACTCAGAAATAACACAACTGCTACCTCTGGAAGAAAGACTTTTAAAATGCTATATTTTTCTAGGACATAGAACTTTTAAAAAGCAATACAAAGTTAATTCTCTAAAACATGACCTAAGCCAACATAAAACTCTTCTAAGTAGGAAAGTTAGAAAGAAAAGAACAGGGAGGGAGGGAGGGAAAGAAAGAAAAAGCAGGGCAGAAAAGCAGGCTCAAGAGATTTGGCCTAAGCCACTCATAAAATACAAGAACAGTTACTCAACAAACCTTTATCAAGATACTCCAGAACACACACCAGGTGTGGTACCACTCACCTGTAATCTTAGCACTCAGGAGGCAGGAGCAGAAAGATCATGAAGTGCAAGCTACCCTGTGCTCCCTAGGGAGAAACTGTACTAAAAATGAATAAAGCCGGATGTGGTGACACATGCCTTTAATCCCAGCACTTGGGAGGCAGAGGTAGGAGGATCGCTGTGAGTTCTAGGCTACCCTGAGACTCCATAGTGAATACCAGGTCAGCCTGGACTAGAGTGAAACCCTACCTCGAAAAACCAAAATAATAATAATAATAATAATAATAATAATAATAATAATAAATAAAATAAAAAGGATACTTCAGAATATTATTTCAGTCATGACAAAATGGACAAAATTATAAGAACTGTTAGTTCTAAATACTAAATGAGATATAATGTGATATGAAGTAGTGAATATTAAAGATAAAAGCTGTCTTAAGTATCTTACATACAATAAAGTGAACATTCAAGCATACAGTTAAGAATAGGTGTATGCGTGTGTATGTACAAGCACTTGGATAGGAAGAGTGAGGCTCTCTTTCCTGTACTGTTCCATAAATCCATTCCTGAATTTAAAAAAAAAAAGGGACCACAGAGGATGAGTCCTTACACCTTCCCAAGTTGTTCACCTTGAAGTTGGTCCTCTAAGTGGTGCATCCTTCTGCAACTATAGCTATACCATGAACCCCTACTCACATTCCTGGTGCTTGAAATTTCTGTCCCAAGCATCCTTGAGAGCTGCTCTTCTATCCACATGAATCCTATCCTGGCTGACAGTGAGACATAGCATACTTCTCTTTGAGCCCACCCATCTCTTCTTTATATTCATTCACTATTCACATTTGAATGAATGATTCAAAATTCACTATATTGAGATCAATTATATTAAAATCACATATAGTGAAAATTCAATGTAATTTCTGCCCATAGTATAAGGAAAAGATAACCAAATACTACTTACTGATTTGGTTAGAGTGGTGGTCATTGCTTTGACACATACTAGAGAGACAGAAAGTTAAAGGAAGGAAAGACTGATTTTGGTTCACAGTTCCAGAGGTTTTGGTTCTTCAGTTGGTGGTTGGGGGGATAGATCACATGGCTGCAAAACTTCCAGTTTTGTTTTTTAACTTAATATTTTCCATAGTACACCTGTATGTTCTTTCTCCTCATAGTTCCATGGTTTTCAAGAACACTGAATGTAATATAATTAGAGACTAGAGTCCCACCATCTATTCCGAGGGCACATCTCAATGACCTAAGGACCTCCCCCTAGGCCCAGTTGTAAATTGAACGAGAGTAAACCTTTGGGGAACACTCGTCATACTGAAACCACAGTGCACTTGTACTCTGATCATAACATCCTGATGCACTTTTGTTTTGTAGAAATCTTATTCTGAATGATCTTTATTCTCTTTTCTTCTAGTAGCTGCATTAAATTCTACCTTAACAGGTTTGGATAACTCCTTTTCCTTAAGCTCTAGCAGGATGAAAGTGTCACGTATTCTTTGTAGGTCCCTCTACTGTAGTTTCTTTGTGGTGTACAGAACTATGGTGGTTTTTCTTCCCTTGCTTTTTTGTCCTGTTCCCTTTCTCTACTTCTTCATAGACCTCTCTTGCCTTGTCTCAGTTGTCTCTACACTACTTGACCAGTTTTGTTCTAAGCAGTTTCTTCTCAACATGGTTCCCGCCAGGGTCTAGACTGCTCCAGATTCTGCACAACATACAATAAACCAGCTTCACTCATTCATATTATACTAGTCAAAGGCCTTCAGAGTATTAGTTGCTATTTTCCAATTGGTTTGCTCACACCAAAACAATCATTGGCTTTTGGGATGGTTTTGGTGTCCCCCAAAATAATCAATGGGAGTGGTAGTTTGATTCAGATGTCCCTCATAAACTCACATGTTTTGAATGCTTTGGTCCCTAGCTGATGGCAATTTAGGAATAAGGCAATTTACGAATGAGCTTGGAAGTGAAAGAAGCAAGAATGTCCTAGGGCCTGCCCTTGCAGTCTTTGTTAGAGATGGAAGAAGGATCTGGCTTCTCCTTATCTCTTCACTAAGGGAGTTACATACATCTATATTTCTATAAGCAGCCTGAGTCCCTCCCTGGGAAGGAATTTTCCTTTCCTAAATTTAACACTTAAATCTGATCCTGGCATTGTGGTTGATTAAGCTCATGGCTGGACTTTTCCTGAGCCCAGCTTCCCCTACCCTCCAAGCCCAAGCCAACCAGCTTGTGCTCGCTCTCTCTCTCTCTCTCTCTCTCTCTCTCTCTCTCTCTCAGTCATTTGGGTCTAAGGATAAGGCCAACCATGATATGATTATAAATAGATCCTTACCAGGTGGGCATGCCTATTTTTTGGCTTCTCAGTTCTCCTGAACTTCTAGGCCCCTGCTCTGGTAAGCGCCTCTCACCTAGGCCCAACTGGGCTGAGATGGGGGAGGACCTCTATAGCCATATGCTGCCTTTCACATGGCAAAAGCTGTCTGTACTTTCTTCTCTTTCCTTCTCACTTTTCTGGTAGGGAGGAGGGGGGAATTTCAAGGTAGGGTTTCACTCTAGCCCAGTTTGAACTAGAATTCACTGTGTAATTTCAGTGTAGCCTCAAACTCACAGCAATCCTCCTACCTCAGCCTCCGGAGTGCTGGAATTAAAAGTGTACACCACCATGCCTAGTCTTCTTTTCTTCTCTTAATCTAATAAAGTCTAAGTCTTACCCTCTGGTCTAAGAAGTTAATTCTTTAAATTCATAAGATAAGTATCCAGGGATACTCTAAACTTATTGGTTGCTGGTATATTGGTGTATTGGTAAGAAGTCCTAAAACTCCTGTTTCAGGAGGAGGAGACTTGCTAAAGGAGGTGAGCTGCTGGGGGTGATGTTAGCGGGTAGTAACAGCCAGTTTCCCCTTGTCAGAACTTGACTCACTCTCCTGCTGCTATTTTCCACCTGCTGTGGCAGAAGTGACATCCAGTCTCTGCTCATGCCATCTTTCCTCTGCCATCATGAAGCTTTGCCTTGAGTCTGTAAGTCAAAGACAAACCTCCCCCCCATCAGCTGCTTTGGGTCAGGTGTTTTGTCCTAGCAACAGAAGTAACCACAGTGGGCTTTAGTTCTCTGCATTTCACGTCCAGGCACTCCATGGCTTCCTCCTGCTTTCTCCCACATTGATGTAGACGCTGTACAGGACTTTCGTAAAGGGTTTTGCCTTTGTCATTATTTGTTTATTTTGGTGTTTGTTGAAACAACTTGTCTCTGGGTTTTCTGCTAAATATTGTCAATACGTTTTTAGCTTTGTTATCAAAATCCTCTATTTTTATGCGGGGAATTTCAACAAATTCACAATGGTTTTCTACTGCTACCATAATCTCAGGATCACTTAAACTTTTTTTAGTGGTTTTTTTTGTCATTTGACTAATATATTCTGTAATCATTTCTCTCACTAAAAGATGTCTTCTTAAAAAAAAAAAAGATGTCTTCTTAGCAGAGAATCCAGTATTCTGAAGGCTGATGCAGGAGGATCATGAATTAAAGGCCAGCCTTGGATATGTATTGAAACCCTGTCTCACAAAACAAAATTTCAAAACTGAAATAAAAATTAAATGTATCCTTCCATACAAAGACAACCTGTTATATTCAAAGAAAATAGTAGGATGACAATTATGTTTACAGTTAATAGTATCCCAGAAATGATTGGCTAAAAGGGGGAACTATACTTTGAAATAAATATTTTCATGGTCTTCAGTTTTTTATGGGGTACTACTAAGTATTTTTAAAGAATGCATACCAGAAAATTTACATATTTTCCTTAGCATAAGTCCATGCCCCTAGTTCTGCTAATCAATAGATTTGAGAATGCTAACCAAACCATGTTAAACTATTCCCTTTGTTTATAACAAGTCTTTTGCCCATTACTAAAAAGAAGTAAACTGAAACTGTGCTCACACTATGTTCCTAGAGTTAATGCTGCTGGTGGAACATCTTTGCAAGGTTTTAGTAACTCAAACATGGTTCAAAATGGGCAGGCTTTATATTGTTATGCTAACTTTTTAATACTAAGTATAAAGAGTAATTTTTAAAATCATTAATGAAATTAATGAAGAAATGGTGATCCAGTAATTTTATTGGTTAAGTTAGCACTTAAAATAACTTGGAGTAAATTTAATTATCCCAGAGTCAAGTGCTACTGCCTAACCCATGTATTCCCAATGCTCCAAAATGGCCAACACTGCTCTTTATAAACAAAAAAAAATAGTTCCTACAATCAGTTGTGCAAACTTCTATCATCATAAAATCAGGAACATCCAGGGCTGCTCGGTAGTTAAAGGCCCTTGCTTGCAAAGTCTGCTGGCCTGGATTTGATTTCTCATTACCCACATAAAGCTAGATGCACAAAGTGGCCCATGCATCTGGAGTTCACTTGAAGTGGCAAGAGGCTCTGGCACACCCATTCTCTTTCTCTCTCTCTCTCCTTGAAAATGAATAAAAACACATTTTTAAAAGATAAGCAGCTTATACAGTCAAGTGTGTAAACTTCTATTATCTTAAAATCAGGAACATCTGACTAGTATTGTTGGGTAAGACTGAGAATAAAGCCAGAGCTAACTCAATTTTGACTATGTCAATGGGTGGCAGAGCCAGAAGAATCCAGCAAGTCATGTGCCAGTGATACTGCTGCACACACAGTGGCAGAACGAGAGACTTCGTATCAAAAAGAAGGTAGAAGAAGACAAACACCCCAACCTGTGACCTCCACATACATGCCATGGCACATGCATACCCATACTCTCACACACACACACACACACACACACACACACATGTGAATAAACAAATGAAACGTTCATACTCACATTAATGTGACTGCAATGATCATAAGAATATTCACTTGACAATGAACAGGATGCAGGGAGCTTCTGTAGCCTTGGTGAAAAGGAGCTACTCAGGAATAGAGGAGGAGACAGTGCTTGTTCTCCATCACAACAGAATCCTCCCCAGACCTCCAAGTGGCACGTGTCCCATTACATTAACTTCTGTACCTTCTTCCTTTATTTGCAGTGGTGAGACACTGTATAGTTTCTTGTTAACTTTGTCCTTTTTGCTCAGGGCAAAGCTTCACCTTTTTTAAGATCTCCACAGAAACAACCGTAATAAATTGCTGCCTGCTGAGCCATCACATCCAGAAGCTTTGTGAAAAAAAAAAATGTTCACCAGTCCCTACTCACGTTCCACAGCCAATGTGCCGTATACTTTAGGCCTACCCATCAAATTAAGAGTAAAGGTGTTTGAGAGGAGATAAAGGATCAAAACATTAAGGACCTTTTTTCTAATTTTTCATTACACAAAATGAAAAATATAAATCCTAACTCTTGCAAGACAAGTACAGAAGGAAATGGGTATTAATAGTAAGCAAATGGTGTGTTTTAACACTTGACTTATTTTCTTCCATTGTAATATATTGAAATATGTCAGAGACCTGAAAAGAACTGTTTTAAAACTGTCTTCTAGTATTATTAAAAACTAATTTCTGCCCATGAATTTAGAACTGTGCCTAGCATACCAAAAAAGGGCTCAATGCATATTAGTTTCATAACTTACATAACCATCGACAAGCTTACCTATGTGTACTCCTCTTCTCCTGCCTTTCTCATCTCAGGAGAAACCATCGGGGCAGTTCTGCGTGCTGCATTCTGTGTCCGCTCACCTGCTCAGGCCCTGATGTTCTCCCATTTCCTCCCTGCAGATTTCCCTGTGCAAGTTATGAATATGTACTCTCCCACACCCTGCTCATTTACCTTCTGTCTGCCACCCTCTTTCTTATTCTCCTTTTTGGGACAAGCTGGCTGTAATTCCTCACCACTTATTCCCTACACACCCCACCAAAATTAGTGGCTGGGCAGAGAAAGGGGATCCAGCAGCGCCTGGGCAGCAGTTCTGAAGTTGGATCGCTCCCCAGCCAGATGGCAACGACTCCATCTCTGCTGCTTCGCTTGTACTGAGGGCCTCTGGCGTGCAGCAGCATAGCAATTACCAAGAACTTCACCTGTGGTGACTTGGAGCAGATGACAGGTCGAGGGGATGCAATGGCTTCTATGATATCTTTGGCACTGGGGAAATATGGAAGAAACGGTAATTAAAAGGACTGGGGGGGGGTTGGTTGTTGGGGGGGTTATTGATGCACTGAAGAGAGAAAATGATAGGCTCTATTCAGCCAATTAGCCACTTCAGACAACATGTGAGTCCTAAGCTGCCACACAGTGTTTGCAGACATTTCCCTCCCGTAGCCCCAGGACAGGCCCTGAGAGCAGAGGACTTCAGGTAACTCTGGAGTCATAGCCTCACCAAGTCTCCTACAAGCACAGGAAAGGCGTGGGGCCCCAAGACTAAGGGTAGGGATATCCAGTCAAGAACACTGACCTCTCAGACTCTGGGAACTCTCTCAGCCTACAGACACAGCCGGCATACCCTTCTGAGGTGATGGAGTCACCACTGCATCTCCTAAGGACCACGCAGAGGCAGGCATTGACTCAGGCCAGTGCTTCACAAGATATTATAGGCCCTCCTCCAGACCTGCCCCATTTATTCCCTCTGGCCAACATGACAGCTGTTGTCAAATGTCACCCAGCATGGCTGTGGCAAAGAAAGAAATGAATTACTACTAAAAGAACTGTAGGGTGTGGCTAATGCATTCCAGAAAATTCTAGAAGTGCATCTCATAAGTATTGCCTGTGGAGCATCCAACCTCAGACAAATGGGACCTGCCTGTGGACAACCCTAAATCAGGTGTAGACATATCAAGTATACCTGAGAAGAAAAGAGCTTGGGAAAGTAAATGCCTCAAATCTAATCTTGATGATTCCCACTGTCTTCTTTGCTCTGAGAAGAAGAAGGAAAAAAAAAAAGACATTCTGTCAAATAATAAGCATTTGTTAAAAGAATTAAGAACCAAAAAATAATAAGCATACTTATTTTATAATCATAAAATATTTCCAAGTCTATTATAGTAGTAATATATTTTTTTAAATAATTAACATTTTTACATTGAATTATAACAGAGAATACATACTAATTAATAAAAACTTAGAGGAACAGGTGTGCCAGGCTTTTCTGACTACAAGCTTGGCAGAAAATCAGTCAGGTTACCTCCAGGAAAATGGATTTCCCATAAGGAACCACATGGCAGCAGAGGAAACGGGGATCACACGAAGTCCCTGCAGTGTTCAGCTGAAACTCCCTGAGGATGAAATGCAGCAAACAAACTGAAATCCTCTAGCATGTTCGCAGGCCTGAATAATCCTGATGCCTCTTGAGCAGCAAAAAGTGGAACATATGCTACGATGACTCAGGCGTCTTTGTCTTTGCTTCTGTTACTCTCACTCCTGACCAGCTTCCTCTACATTTATAGTACCCACTTATTCATAACTTTGTCTCCTATCTCAAGTCATTCTGTGTGTCTTTTTCCTTCTACTCCCACAACCAAATGTCAACGATATATATATATATTCAAACAAATACTCAGGGTTCTGGGGAGATTGCTCAGTGGATAAAGCACTTGCCACACAAGCATGAGGGCCAGAGTTCAGGATCCCTAGTACCCTCCTAAAAGCAAGGTAAGCATCTCAACCCACTTGTAATGCCAGCTCTCTGGAAGTGGCGACAGGAGATCTCGGGGGAAGCTGGCTAGCAAGAACTAACCCAAACAGTGAGCACTGGGCTCAGCAAGAGACACTGCCTCGGTAAAACTAAAGTAGACAATAGTGAGGGAAGATAGCTAATATCACCCTCTTGCCTCCAAACTCACACACTTACATGTGCATGCATTCACATACATTCACCTTACACATACACACAGAGCACACACACACACACATATTTGTGGGAAAAAAAGCGGGGGGAACACTTCATATGCTAGAATTACATTGGTCGGAAAAACTCTGTATTTGAACACTGCTTCCTATACTGGGTTCTTTAATGATTGGCTACATCTTGTGACAGATGACCACCTCCTGATCATTAGATTATTCATGGGCAAGAGGGTGGTTACTTGACTGGTGTTTGGTAACTGCTTAGCACATGACCTCACAGGATGCAAAAGAGTTTGAGAAATATAACACTTAGCTAAGGAGCCAACTCCACAGAAACAACCCCATACCATGATGGGGAAATGAATTTTCAGTGAATAATTAATTGGTAATATCTACCCAATTGCATTCAATTTGTTGTTGGTGGTGTTTATTTACTTCTTTGGTGGTGACTTTGTCTTATTTGTCTATTTGTCTTGGGATGGGAACTCATTATTTCACCATGGCTAACATTAAACTCCTGACCTCCCTGCTGCCGCCTCCTGAATGCTCACAGGCCTGCACCACCACCACTTGTGGTGTATGCGGTACTGGAGAACTCATAGCAAGGTAGGAAAGCACTCTACCACCCGAGCTTCAATTCTTGCCCCATTATTTTGTTTTCACTTGGAGGAGAAGGCTCCTAGAACACTTCGGGTATGATGAAGAACAAAGTTTTAATCTAAAAAGTAATAATTATTTACATAAGTTCTAAAGAGAACTTCTAAGTACTATAGAGATTATAATAAATGAATTATCATAGAAAAAAATAGCTTGGTATAACTAGGAAAACTCAGGGTTAAAACTGGTAGGAATGTCGCCATTAAATACTGGCTTTGTCTTCAACTAGTCATGTGTCTAGAGGGGTGCTGAAGGATTTATTTCCCAGAATAATCTAGAAGGTGTTTACTCACCCCATGACCACTGCCATTCCCATTATTAGAGTGTGGTGGTAGCCTGACCGGCATTCTTCCAGAAGACAAGGACAGCATAATTGGAAAGATGCTTCATAGATAGTGCAGATAAATCTATCACTTCATCAAGCCTAATTTAATTTAGACTCATTGAAC
This sequence comes from Dipus sagitta, assembly GCA_036346955.1. Classification (NCBI taxonomy): domain Eukaryota; kingdom Metazoa; phylum Chordata; class Mammalia; order Rodentia; family Dipodidae; genus Dipus; species Dipus sagitta. Next base: position 55,480,800 of record CM070774.1, read on the forward strand.
TAGACAATATCTCAGATAACAGGTCAAGTCTTATCTAACTTAACAAGTTTCCTAAATACTAAGATTACACGTACACTAAAAATCTTTGAAATATCATCATGAAACTATATAAATAACATCTATAAATCAATTTTAAAAGGCTAAAGTAGACAAAACTTATGACCAGAGAGAATATCAATAACCAATAAACAAATGAAAAGGTGATTAATTTCACATTTAACCAGAGAAATGAAAATTAAAATGAGATTGAATTACTTACCTATCACATCAAAAAGTCTTATAATAAATAATGTCAAGAATATGGAAAGCAACATGACACCATCCATTACAATAGCCAATGCGTGTGGCCAGTCATCATTTCTACTGCCCAGTGCATGATACAAAGACATGTATGAGCCAGAAATTGTAGAGCACACCTATAATCCCAGCACTTTGGAGGTGGTAGCCTCCACTACACAGGCAGTCCTGACCAGCCTGGACTATATAAGATCCTGTAACAAAACAAAACCAAACAAAAACAGAACAACAACAAAAAGATATGTGTAAAAGGACACACACATAATCCTTTATTGCAACATAATTTATAGTAGTTTATCACAGAAATATGTTTGTACCTCTAGCATATATTATTAAATTATGGGAAAAATAAACACTATGATACTTATGTAAAGATTTAAAAAATATACAAAGTAATACTTTATGTTTCTAACAGCTTCTAAATGTGTATGTAAATATGCCAATGAAGCGTGGAGAGATCTTTGAAAAGCAAAGAGTAGAAAACAAAAAGAGGGAGATGGCCAAAGAAACTTTCTTTTCTATTAATCTTTATACTTTTAAAAGGGCATGCTTACAGAGTGAAGTAGACAAGAGAATCACCAGAAAGCTCATAGGCCTGCCTCAAACAAGGTAGAAGGCAAGATGTGATACCTAATATTGTCCTCTCACTTTTACATGCATGTTATACACATATACATCTCACACACACACACACATACACACACACAGGAATGGAAGAGTGTATAATTTGATAATTTTTTAAAGAAATGGGTTAAAATAAATTTTTTTACAAATTTATGATTAGCAGACATAACTTGCCAAGGGATATGTCACACTCACACATTTCCTGCAGAAAATATTCATTCAATATTCAGCAAATATTTAGCAAGTGCCTGCTATGCACTAAGCCTTGTTCTGAACAGAGAAGGTGCTGCTGAAAACAACCACTCCATGTGCTCTGCTTGTTTGTCCCTCTGCTAGCTCACTATTTGTGTCCCCTGTTCTTGTAACACCAACTTCTATGAGGCTTCAGCTTGCCACAGAACCAACTCCAGAGCTAGACCAATCTTGGCCACTGTCTATAGTCACATAGAGAGCTAATGCTTAAAATAAGCATTATACGGTAGGTCAAAATATAGCTTGGAGAGAGACAGAGAAAGAGATTAACATATGAAAGAAGCCAGTCAGCAGAAAGACCTGAAGCCCTATCCCACCAGCTGGGGAGAAAAGCCCCCAAATGCAGGAGAAGATGGGATCTCTGTAAACATACTTCAAGATTGAGGACTTACCTGACCTGGGGCCTTTGAGCTCAGACCTTTCCCAATTTGCTTGGCTGCTCCTATGAGGTCTAAGATTTCAGATCCGTACTACTGCATCTGGCTTCATAGGAGTTCTACAGATCTAGACTCAGGTCCTCATGCTTGTACAGTCAGTACTTTACCAACCAAGCCATCTCTCCAGCTCTAGGTGTTATCTGCCTTAAAATAAAAATAAAATAAAATAAAATCTCTATATCTACTACTATCCATGTATCCAGTTCTTAGGGAATAAAAGAACATGAAAATCACAGCAGACGCCCTCCAGACTCTCATCCCTACCTACAGAAAGAGCAGAGGCACTAGAATCAGAAGGCTGGGCTCCAACTGCAAAGGATCTAGAATCAATCAGAAAGCTAGACTCCAGCCCCACAGGATCTAGAATCAATCAGAAGGCTGGGCTCCAACCCTACAGAATCTAGAATCAGAAATTTGGGCTCCAACCCCACAGGATCTAGTATCAGAAGGCTGGGCTCCAACCCCACAGGATCTAGAATCAGAAGGCTAGGCTCTAGCCCCAAAGGAGCTAGAATATTAAGGTTGAGCTCCAGCCCCACAGGATCTAGAATCAAAACACTGGCACCAACACCACAGGATCTAGAATCAGAAGGCTGGGCTCCAACACCACAGGATCTAGATCAGAAGGCTGGGCTCCAGCCCTGCTGGATATAGAATCAATAATAAGGCTGGGCTTCAACCCCACAGAATCTAGAATAAGAAGGTTGGGTTCTAGCCCCACAGTATCTAGACTCAGAAGGGGGCTTCAACCCCATGGAATCTAGAATCAGTCAGAAGGCTGGGCTCCACATCTAGTGCTGGAATATACTACATGAGCTACCATGGGGAAAGTGGCCAATATGTGTCCAAGCAACTCAAAGTCTAAGTGACTCAGAAGCAAACAACCTGACATGATGCTCATATAAGTGAAATAGTGGCACAAATCCATGGTGGGTAACCAACTGCTCTTGGATTGGCTAACACATCTTCTCAGTGGAAAGGAAACCATATCTGGAACCGCGAAACAAGTCAGAATCATATCCACATAATGATTCTGCTTTCCATTGTCAAGCTTCCACTAATCTTGGGCTATAAAAGGGCCTACACCCTTTAAATTCTCTCTAAATTAATAATGATTATCCTATTTAACTGGTGCTGACTTCATCTCCATTGGAGCATCTGCTTCTCTTTTTCAGACAGGAACTGGACCTGAGGAGATAAACAACCCAGCACACTCCACCCCAGCCTCAGCTGAAACCACAAAGGAATTGGGGAAATGAGCAAGAATGCTGCTTTCTTAGTGAATCTAATATCAGCACAATGGTGAAGGAGATAGACACTGAGGACACACAACACCTACCAAACCAGAGATCCAAAGGCTCCTAAATGCCCTTCACTGAAGTAGACTAAAAATGCCCCCAGCATGGCTCAGGGAATTTTGTTGAAGATGGGGTAGAAAGATTGTTAGAGCCACAAGTTGGGACATTTTTCACAGAGACATTGCCTCTCCCCCATAACTGACTGCTGCCCCCATAATGCATGACCCGCAGTCATGGGGTTGACCTGCATCCCCAGTGAGGAAGGCCTCTTCAGAAAAGGGGCAGGGAGGAAGGAAAGGATGGTACCAACATGTGTTGTTTACATACTAAGTATGTTCATATCTAATAAAAATAAATTAAAAAACAAAAGAAGGCCAGGCTCCAACCCCACAGGATCTAGAATCAATTAGAAGGCTGAACTCCAAGCCCACAGGATCTAGATCAGAAGGATGGGCTCCAACACCACAGTATATATATTCAGAAGGCTGGGCTTCAACCCTACAGGATCTAGAATCAGAAGGCTGGGCTCTACCAGCTGACTGTAAACTGGAAAAAGCTGCACTGCATGCAGTCCTATGGGAGTGAGAAGTCATCAACGATGAAAACAGTGGACACTGGAAGCCTCAAGTTTGGCCAAACAGGCCAAATGACCAAACGGGTGTAATAGTGGCATGTCTGATCTAGGGGAAATCAACTGCTCTCTAATTGGACTAGAGGCCCAATCTATGGGAGGGAATACTGAAAACCTAATCAAAAGCCTATGGCAGGGGAGGTCATGAGCCTTAGGGGTATAAAGCCTGCTCTTGTCTGGGTAAATGCATATATTATGCTCACCAAACTGCCCTGTAAGCACTACACTTAATGTTCATATTCATATATTAATGCTACTCTCACTTTTAGTTAAAGAAGCTTCTCTTTTCAGATGGTGGTGACCAGTGGAATGACCCAAAAGGCAACATAGTGCTGAGAAGTAGTGACAGAGGAGTATCCAGCACTAAAACATCTCTATCACACTCTGCAAAGCTCAGGGTCCATTGTAGAAGAGGTGGCAGAAAGAATGTAAAAGCCAAAGGAAGGGTGTGACTCCTTACAATGCAACTGTCCAGACAAAAATTGGCCTCAATATCCACGACCTTGCAGTGCCTAGCAATACCTTCCCAAGACCCTCATAATAGCAGAAAAAGACAATGACATCAAGATAAAAGAGAGACTAATGGAGAGAGGGAGAAGATATGATGGAGAATGGAGTTGTGAAGGGGAAAGTGGGGGAGGGGAGGGAATTATTATTGTAAGTATAAAAGTTATTAATAAAAAAATATACAAAAAAAAGCTGGGCATGGTGGCACACGCCTTTAATCCCAGCACTAGGGAGGCAGAGATAGGAAGATCACCGTGAGTTCAAGGCCACCCTGATACTACATAGTTAATTCCAGGTCAGCCTGGGCTAGATTGAGGCCCTACCTTGTAAAACCAAAAAAAAAAAAAAAAAAAAAAAAAAAAAAGAAGAAGAAAGACTGGGCTCAAGCCCCACAGGACCTAAAACCAGTAGGCTGGGCTCTAACACCACAGGATCTAGATCAGAATGCTAGGCTCCAACCCCATGGGATCTAGAATCAGAAGGCTGGGCTCCAACACCACAGGATCTAGAACCAGAAGGTTGGGCTTTAACCCCAGCCCCACCATCTTCTCTAACAACTAAAAAACCTTTTTTTTTTTTTTTTTTTTTACTTTTTCGTAGTACCTATATTTCTCTGTCTAGAAACTGACATTGACATTAATCCATATAGTATAATTGTGATGAATAATGTGTTACAACATGGAAAATGCTTAGAACAAGAGCTGGTACCCAGTAAACTTTTAACTATTTTAAGTATTTTAAATATTTCAAAAGCCAGCCATTAGCTGATGTCTCAAGTCAAATTTTTTTTTTTTTTTTTTGAGACACAGAAAGAAGCAGATAGAGAAAGAGAGAGAATGGGCATGCCAGGGCCTCTAACCACTGGAAACGAACTCCAGACATATGCACTCTGGTTTACATGGGTCCTGGGGAATCAAACCTGGATCCTTAGGCTTTGCAGGCAAGTGTCTTAACCACTAAGCCATATGTCCAGCCCTCAAGTCGAATTATTGAGAGAGTTCAATCAGCTTGGTTGAACTAAAGGCTTTACCACTCTTTGGTATGCAGTTTACATATATATACAAGATTATCACATACCATGACCTCAAAGGCCTGACCAAGTTCACCTTGGACCACTTGTTATAAGCAAGTTATGTAAGAAAGGGAGGAGGAAAATCTAATTCTGACATTTGTTATGATAGTTTTAAAGTATTTTATTTATTTGAGAAAAAGAGAGAAAGAATAGGCATGCCAGGGCCTCTAGCCACTGCAAATGAACTCCAGATGCATGTGCCCCGTGTGCATCTGACTTATGTGGATACTGGGGAATTCAACCTGTGTTCTTTGGCTTTGCTGGCAAATGCCTTAACCACTAAGCCACCTCTCCAGCCCTTGTTATGAAGTCCTCCTCTCTTTTTAAAAATAGCCCTTTTGTTTCTTAAACCATTTGAGCAAGTTCCTGATTCTTATAACAAAAGAACCTAGAACAAATCCTTTATATTAATGGGTCCTAAAAAAATAAACCTCATTCTCATTTCTTATGGTCATGTTATTATTCATAGGAATTATGGTTAGAAGAAGTAAAGAATCAAGGTCTTTCTCATGGTTCTAAAAGAGAAAGTGTACTCAGTGTTATTCAGATGCAAAATCCAAGCATCTATTGTGTGAGAATCTGTTTTATTACCTTTTCAAATTCTCTTCTCTATCCATTAAATTGAGCCCTGAAGGGACTTCGATTTTGCAATATTTCCTTGGTTACAATGTTAACTTGAAAGTCAAAACTATATTTTGTTTTTAAGTATTCTATAATTCTGATATCTTAGGAATTTGAACTGTGTTTCCTTACTGTCTGATAAAGGGAAGTTTATAACTGTTTTTTTATAATAAGAAAGGTTTGAGCATCCCCTACCTGTTCAAACCTACACATTACCTGCTCAATGGAAACTTTGCCCTTAGTAAAGAAACAAAAGTGCTTCTCCCTGGAGTGAGTGGTTGTCAGTCAGCTTCCCTGCCTCAAGGACATGGACTATGTCTTTTTAAACTCAATCAGCTCAGCACCACACCGGAGCCCTGCACAGACAGATGCCTCATAAACGCTTTTGAATCGACTAAGACAGCCAGAAAATGCAATGTCTTCCCTCCTCTCTTCACCTGCTGCCTTGGAAAGCAGGTTAAGAGTCAATAGGAACATGTTGGAAGACAGAATGATGAAGACAGAAGTTAGATGCTGAGCCTAGCACTTAAAACAATAATGAAATTTTCTGCAGCAGTTCTTACTAAAATCCACATGAATTCATAAAATCCCAGTGGGAAATATTGCAGTTGATAAATTGAGCCCAATTGCACTTTCTGTAGGTTTCCTGGAACATGTCAGCCATCTCAGTGTGGTAGCCAGAAATAAAAAAAAAAAAAACTAGAGTGGAAAATTAATAACTGCACATTTTAAGGATTTAATGAAACATTTATAGACTATTTCAGGCTTGTAATAAAAGTTATTACCATTTGGTTGGCAAGTGTGACCTCAAGGGGACAATAACATTCTATTACATCCCCAAATTCTATCAAGTTATTAGTTATCTCCTACAGGAAACTATCCTCTACTGACAAGATATTGGATGGATAGTCTAATATCTGAAATGATTCCATAAATAAACTTCAACTTGAAAGCTCTGTTGGAGACCATTACCCAAATCAGAATTTTAAAATTTGTTGTCACAGGCTCTCAACATTACAGCTAAGTATTGCTGAGTTCCATGACCCAGCAGAGCCAGCGAAACTCCCTTTGTAGGAAGTGTGATTATGATTGAATAAGGAAACTAATGCAAAAGTACTGATACAGTCCTTCTGTGTTTTTCTTTTAGGTCAATAAACCTAAGTCTGAATCAAAACCCTCACAAATAATGCCACTTTTATAAAAGTGAAATATATTGTACTTAATATATTGTTTCTAGATATAGGAAAGTCTAGAAACATACACTTAAATTTGAACTCAATGTGTGTGTGTGCACGAGCACGTGCCCACACATGTGCGTACTTATGTAAAGAGAGAGTTCAATGTTTAAGTGTTTTTAGGATGAAGAGTATAAATAAAGTAAATTGCTCCATCTGCTGGCTACATTTGGAAACATTCTAATTCTAAACTTTTTGTTATAGCAAAATGTCAAACAAAAAAGCCACATCTAGTACACAATGAAAAATGTCAATACACCCCCATTCAAACCCTCGAGGGTCTTAAAAGCACTTGACGCAGTAAATCTAGCACAGTTCAGTAGCTATCTCCATCTCACCAAGCGTTTCTTTGGCCTGGTTACTGCTGACATATGCAGAGAAGGCAGTGAAACTCAAGGCGGTATCTACTCCAGACACCACAACAGATACTGAACTCTGACATTGAAACACCCAAAGTGATTTACATAAACAGACTGCAAGGCTCACAGTATTCTGGGATCATACTTAGATAAAAGAAGTTCACACATCAGTAAATTTATGAATCCTTTGGCCAACTTGATGCTGAGCGACAGGTAATAAATTTGAAGACACTTTCATAAGAAGAAGAACCTCCAAACTTGAAATTGGAGGCCTATTCAGTCCTACCCACAAATGGGTTGCTGGTTGCTACTTTCTCAAACTTTAATCTAGACATACACACAGACACCGACACCAACACATACAGACACTACACACTCAAGCTCTTGACATCATCATTTATCATTCAGAATGTAAAGCATCCTGGTGCTCAATTTTTACTGATTCTCTTTCCCTGCTGAGTTGAGTAAATGAGTTTTACTCTTCAAATGCTTGAAAACTGCTCAGTGCTAATATTCACACCCTGCTAATTCTTCTAACTTCTTCAGTAGCTATTATATTTGAAACACTTCACCCTTGGTTCCATTTGGTACATTAAATCACATCTTGAAAAATTCAATTACAAGTTCATGTGAGTGATGTGAACTTGGGCTTTGTTGTTTATGATGTCGCTGGAACTCATCAGCAGTGTCGCATTTGATACAGAGAACGCATTACTCTTCACAGAGTAATAGCTTCTTGTGAGGCTTTGGCTTAGTGTCGGATTGTGGCTTATCTCTAAAATCTTCTTCTTTCCTAGCATATTTTTCATGTTGTGAACCTGAATCATTTTTTTCCTTTGTGAAGTTCAAAAGTAACTTGTGTCTTGATGCAAAGAAGAAAAATCAATTTATCTTTGAAACAGTCCCAGTTTTATATATGATATGCACCTTGCCAACTGGATGTGACAGTGTAGAGTCACACAGATCCCAGTCTTTCATCCCCTCAGCTGCCTGGTCCTTATGATCGCTGTCATAAGAATTCAAATGAGACACACACAGTGCAGTGTAGATCAGCAGAGTTCATTACACAGTAAAGTGAGATACCCATAGGTGTAAGAATTGACAGTGACCAAGGACCATTGCAGAAGAGAACACTCACAGAGTGATAGTGGACCATGGCCAGAGGGACCATTGGGTCAATTTACATTTTAGAAAAGCTTTACATTATTCCCAAAGCTTCTGGAACAGACTACTTTCCCGAGAGGTATTTTCATAGCTAGATGATTGACAGACCCATTTGAATAAATTCTTACAGGAGGGGACAAAGGAATGTCCTTGTTCCATATCAGAAAGCCTAGTTTGCAATTAATGACCTTCATGATATCACATCTCCTCCCAGACCTATAGAAATAGCTGGGTCACATTCCTCAAACCAGTTGCATCCATTGGCTTTACAAGCTGTAGATTATGAAAGAGGGGGACAGCCCACTGTCCCCTAATCCTGCTAATGTTTAACGAGCCACATTATATGAGGAAAAACATTCTTCTCAATCATTATTTTCAAGATTATTTACTCTTTACTATTAATCAAGTTACATTTAGCAATTATTTACGGAGGTAAGTTTTTTCATTTAACATTTCCCTCAAAACTAACATTGTCTCTCCTTTTGGGGAGGGCATTAATTAATTTAAATCTTCCCATGACCTCAAGAGTTGTTTGAACACACAGTTCAACATTATAATTTAATAAAAGTTAATTATAGTTCTCTTCCAGAATCATATAATCTGGTGGGATGCAAAAATTTAATATGACACAATATTCTTAGTCAGTAAAGTGCTTGTCTTGTGAGCATGAGGACCTGAGTTTGATCCCCACATTAAATACAAAAGAACAGATATGATACTTGTAATTCCACTGCTGGGGAGGTGGAGACAAAAGAATCTTTGGAGTTCATTGGCCAGCTATGCTAGAATGCTTTGTGAACTACCATTTCTGTAATGTTAGATGAAAAGTTCTACATCAAAAACTAACTTTCGCCAGGTGTGGTAGTACACGCCTTTAATCCCAGCACTCAGGAAGCAGAGGTAGGAGGATCACTACGAGTTCAGGGCCTCCTTGAGACTACAGAGTGAGTTCCAGGTCAGCCTGGGCTGAGCAATACCCTACCTTGAAAAAACAAAAGAAAACTAATTTTTAATATTGTTAAATGTAACATGAGTCTAATAAACTAAGGGAAATGTTACCCTTTAAAAATGACAGACTGTGTAGTAAACATGACTCTTTTTTACAGTATTGGGGAATGAACCCAAGGCCTGGAACATGCCAGGCAAGCCTCTACCTCTAAGTTGTAGCTCAGCCCACAAATCCTGTCTTCAAATGCAAAATTTTTACATGGAAAAAAAAAACAACTGCATTTTATAAATGTATGGAATATATGGCCAGTCTCAGAGGAGGGATCCCTGAAATAATAAGAATAATTAACTAGATGTGATGCTATGGGGTTAACATTTAGTGTGATTAAAATATCAGAAAGCACAACATGGCAAATTCTGTGGAGTTAGCTTTGCTTTGTGCTGTAAATAATCTGTAGTCAAGTTGGATAGCAGATATGTAACCCTGTCAATGACTATTTCCTAAAAGAAAGTGGGTAATTAGGTGTTCTGTTTGCTTTTATTAGAATAGACACCATTGGGAATTTCTGCATTTATTTTCATAGGAAGTTTCACCTGATTCTCAGCTTGTGGCATCCAGTGCAACTGCAATTGAGATTTAATGACAAGGAAATGAACAGAAGCATAGGCTAAACACTCCGGGAAATAAAAGCATGCACTTCAGTGCCACTGAGTGATTGGAAGGTTTGACAATGGACGGCATGTGGCGCCACATTTATACTGCATGAGATATGTTGCCCATGTTCTGTAAGCTTAAAATCTCCATCTCAGATCCATCAACCTTCCCTGCGAGGTGTGCAGCAGAGGATAACTATCTGTATTTTAAATATATATGTATTATTTTATTAGGAAATCTTCAAATATGTACAGAAGATGAAGTTATTATTAATATAACCAAGTTTGTTTCACCTATAACCCAACTCATTGCTTCTCCTCCAGACCAGTTTTGAAGCAAGTTTCAGATATCCGATCATTTTCTCTATAAGTTTAACACATTATATATCTCTAAAATATCACTTTTCATAAAATATCTATGGCTGAGGAGAGAGCTTAGTGAATAAAGTACATGCTGCTTAAAGCCTGAGGGCCAAAGTTCAGATTTCCAGACCAACCCTAAGTAAAAGTCAGAGCTGTGGGCTTCTGTAATCTTAGCATGCTGGATGAGATGGGAGGTGGTGACAGGAGAGTTTCTGCAACAACAACAAGGAGAATGAGAGAACAAGACCCTATCTCTAGTGGGGTGGAAGGTAAGGGCCCATACTCAAAGTTGTTTTCTGACCTCCAAACACATACAGTACACAGGTACCTATATACACAAATGAACATGCACACACCAAAAGAACTATTAAAAATCTACATGGGCGACTGGGGGAAAATGACCAATATCTGTCAAAGCAACGCATGGTCTAACCTACTTAGCAGCAAATAACTTGTTGTGATGCCCACACAAGTGCAGTGGTGGCACACAGCCATGGTGGGGAACCAACTGCTCTCAATTCGGCTAACTGATCCCCTCACTGGTATGGGACCCATAGCTGGATCTGGGAAACAAGTCAGAACCATATCCAAACATAAGCCCACTCTCCAATATCAAGCTACCATCAATCGTGGGCTACAAGAGGGCCTACACCTATTAAATTCTCTATTAAAAAAAAAAAAAAGGTTATCTCATTTGTCCTGATGCTAACTTACTCTCCGTTGGAGAATCTGCTTCTCTTTTTCAGATAGATGTAGATCCTAAGGAGAAAGCCACCCCATCATACCTCAAAAGGGCCCCGGCTGAAACTAAGAAAAATTGGAGAAACAAGCAAGGGGGCTGTTTTCCTGATGAACCGGATACCAGCACAAGGGGGAAGGAGATCAGCACAGAGAAAAATCAACTCCTACCAAATCAGAGAGCCAGAGCCTCAGAGGCCCCCAACACCTCATCAGTGAAGCAGACCAAAAATGAACCCAACATGGCTCAGGAAAATTTTGTGGAAGAGGGGGCGGAAAGAATGTCAGAGCCACATGTTGGGTCATGATATGCAGAGACATTTAGCTTACCATAACTGTGGGCTAACTCCACAATGCATGACCCATATACCTCAACAAGGAGGGGCCAAGGGAAGGGGGTAGGTCACGGATGAGCCTAATAATGGTACCAAACTGACTGTATTTGCTGAATACAAAACTAACTAATACGGAAAAAAAAATTTTTAAAATCTATAATACTAACTAAAGATACTGTCTTTGTTGCTTGTTTCAAAGTAGGGTCTCACTCTAGCCCAGGCTGACCTGGATCTCATGCTGTAGTCCCAAGTTGGCCTCAAACTCATGGCAATCTTCTTTTTTTTTTTTAATTTTTTTTAATTTTTTTTAATTTTTTTTTTGTTTATTTTTATTTATTTGAAAGTGAGACAGAGAAAGAGGCAGACAGAGAGAGAGAGAGAATGGGCGCGCCAGGGCCTCCAGCCACTGTAAACGAACACCAGACGCGTGCACCCCTTGTGCATCTGGCTAATGTGGGTCCTGGGGAATCGAGCCTCAAACCGGGGTCCTTAGGCTTCACAGGCAAGCACTTAACCGCTAAGCCATCTCTCCAGCCCATGGCAATCTTCTTATGTCTGCCTCCCAAGTGCTGGGATTAAATGCATGTGCCACCACACTCAGAAAGATATTTTTAAGGTCATAGAAATAAACTTTTATATGACTTTATATCTAATTTATATTGTATAGTTACTAAATAGTCCCCAGGCTCGTATATCTTTTTTGATGAATAAAAACAGTTTTTTTAAGTGTTGTGTCAACTTTTTCTAAGAACATATGAATGTTTACTCACCTTAGAGAAGGCACCAATGACAGAAGCAAAGAAACAATTCCACACAAGTGTAGCTTGAGCCAATGAGTTTTACTGAGTTCACTTACTTGAGCATGGCTCAGGAATTGCTTATAGAAGCATGGGTAATTTTCTGGGTGGCTATGCTGATGAAGAAAATGCTTCCTCCCCAAGCAACTGCTAACTATCCATAGATCCTTGGGGATGCTTATAGCCATGTGAGCCCACCCCTGCTCAGGCAGGATTATTAACATACCTAATCTCGTGCAGGTTTCCTTCAGGAGGTACTCAGTTGCAGTTGCTGACAGTTCAAGAGGGCAGCAGCTATGTGAGGACCAGAGGACAGCATAGCATTCCACAACAACTAGATCATCAATGACAAAGTGTTTGTAGATTATATACTAAAAGGATACCTATACATACACATACACATGTATATACATACATACATATATACACACATATATGTATACATATGCATACATGTGTGTGTGTAGTGTATGTGACATGTATCTTTCCCCCAGTGGGTCTTAGAATACATTGACAGCATTGTGTAAGTTACCATAGATTCAAAACCAGAATTATACTCCTAAAGTTCATGGAAAATTGTAGAACCTATGCTAAAAGAGGCTTCATGGTATCTCTGTGATAAAGAAATCCTAGAGACATGAGACCCAGCCCCATCAAAAAGTCCCATCCTAGCCGGGCATGGTGGCACACACCTTTAGTCCCAGCACTCAGGAGGCAGAGGTAGGAGGATCACCGTAAGTTCGAGCCCACCCTGAGATTGCATAGTGAATTCCAGGTTAGCCTGGGCTGCAGTGAGATACTACCTTGAAAAATCAAAAGGAAAAAAAAAAGTCCCATCCTGAGTCTCACACAATGTTTATGTAGTCACTGTCTGTAAGGAACCAAACTGAACTGAATTGAAGTGCAAAAGACTGTTCCATACAAGTTACAAATTGTATTAACTGAAGTACTGTGGGAAAGATTCACATCTGCTACAGATGTTTCAGATTTATTTGATTAAAGCTAGAATGGTTGAGTATGGCAGAAGCAAACTTGCTTCTTTGTCTACTGTATCCTGCAATCCCATATAGTCATAAAAAATTGAAAAATTTAAGCCTGAAAAAAATTCTACCCCCAAAAGTTCTAAATATTATAGATGATAATTTATACATTAAATCTAATGTTAAATCTAAATTAAATATAGTGATTTTATATTAAGTCATAATTTATGCATTATATGTATGTATAATGAATTGAATTTTACTTGACAATTTTAACTCAGTGTTATTAATATTAATTTTGAGAAATGGAGTGTTTTCACATTATAACTTAATATTTGGAGCATATGATACACCTAAGTGTTTAAAAAAAAAACACATGGTACTCTCAGTCCTGTTTTAAGGGAGCTAGGGGATGACTATTGAAAGCAAATCGATCTATAAATTTTTCATTTTAATTTAATTTTATTTTTGGTTTTTCAAGGTAGGGTCTCACTCTAGCTCAGGCTGTCCTGGAATTCATTACGTAGTCTCAGGGTGGCCTCGAACTCACAGCGATCCTCCCACCTGTGCCTTCCAGGGGCTGGGATTAAAGGCGTGCGCCACCACACCCAGCTCAATCTAGGAATTTTTTTTATATAAATACTAATTTGTGTCTGTAGATTCACTCATTAGGTTTGTAGATGAAACCATTGTAATTAGTAAATCAACCTAATGATTCCAAGTTTATGTAAACAAGAAAAGAAACTTTGGGACATCATTAAAATAAACACTTAAGAGTAGAATTAAGACAACTGTGGGTAGCTGAGAGTAGTGGCACATGCCTTTAATCCAGCACTTGAGAAGCAGAAGTAGGAGGATTGCCATGAGTTTGAGGCCACCCTGAGACTATAGTGAATTCCAGGTCAGTCTGGGCTAGAGTGAGACCCTTAATCAAACACACACACACACACACACACACACACACACACACACACACAAAGGACAACTGTAGGTAACAAGTAGGTACCATGAATTTCAGCAGTAAGTTAAATGAATCAATGGAATGGGTGTCAGTCCATGGTTTGGTTCAGCAGGAGGAGGGCATCAAGATGCGGAACAGAGCTCTGTATGCTGTTACTATCCCAACCAGATGTCTCTGGAAAACAGATGAGATGGTGTTTTATATCAAGAAACTCTCTCTCTCTCTCTCTCTCTGCTTGCAAATAAGTACATAAAATATTTTTTAAAAGAAACTCTATGGGATCTTTTTCTATCCTTCACTATGACAAGCTATGAATAAAATACCAAAACTGAAATTTTGAAAAGTTCGAACTAAAAAGGTGTTGTTTGGAAGAATAAATGTTAGATGAAGAATCAAGAGATCTTAGTTCCAACCAGAAACTGATTCTTCCTCTCTCTCAGTCATCTCTTTGGCCTGCTCCCCCTTCCCTTGTTCCATTGAACCTCCTGCTGGACATTTTCAACTGTTTTCTCTCTCAGCAGGGCCATACTGAAATAGTGAATTTGATATGTCTCTGACTCTCCTCCTTGCAAAGAACCAGGTGAGCCCATTAAGGGCACCATCTGCTTGGGCCTTCACTTGCTCATTCATCAATATTTACTCAATTGAGCATCTACTATGAGCCAAGAGCTCCTTTAGATGCTGGCAATACAGCAGTAAACAAGACAGACATAGTCTCTGCCTTAATGTGGTTCACAGATTAGCAAGAAGCAATTACAACTGTTGTGTTTGCTACAAAGGAAACCATAAAAGATAACAAGTGACTCCATTATAGTTATAATAGGTGCTACCAGGGAAATTAATATAAAGAAATATACAGACCAGTGCTTTGGGACTATAGCTGCAATACTGGTGATGAGGAAATGAGTTAAGTGAGGCAAGATCACATACTTTGATGTAATAGAATAAATCATGGTGACATTTGCCTTTGATCCCAGGACTCAGGAGGCAGAGGTAGAATAATTGCTGTGAGTTCAAGGCCAGCCTGAGACTACAGAGTGAGTTCCACATCAGCCTGGGCTAGAGTGAGACCCTACCTTGAAAAAAATTTTTAAAGGGCTGGATGAGAGATGGCTTAGTGGTTAAGCATTTGCCTGTGAAGCCTAAGGACCCCGGTTGGAGGCTCAATTCCCCAGGACCCACGTAAGCCATGTACACAAAGTAGTGCATGCATCTGGAGTTTGTTTGCAGTGACTGGAGGCCCTGGCGTGCCCATTCTCTCTCTCTCTCTCTCTCTCTCTCTCTATACATGTATATATATACATATATATATATATATATATATATATATATATATATATATATATATCTGCCGCCTCTTTCTGTCTCTCTCTCTCTGTCTGTCACTTTCAAATAAACAAATAAAAGTAAGCAAAAAAAAATTTTTTTTTAAAGAAGGGGTTGGAGAGATTTCTCAGTAATTAAGGTGCTTGCCTGAAAAGCCTAAGAATCCAAATTTGATTCTCCAGGACCCACATAAAGCCAGATGCACTAAGGGGCATGTGCATTTGGAGTTCCTTTGCAGTGGCAGGAAGTCCTGACATGCCCATACTCAATCTCTCTCTCTCTCTCTCTCTCTCTCTCAAGTAAATAAATAAAATTTAAAAAAAGAAGAATGAAATATTACAGTATGCCACATATAGAAAGGAAATTATGAGTTTATACATAGATGAATGCTGAGAAGGAATGAAAACATTATTCCCATTGATTTGGCAGAAAAGTTTTAAAGCTATTGATTCAGACACCACGTAGACTGTGATAAATAGATCTGCTTATCAATGCTTGTTCCAGTCACAGCTACTCATATAGCACCTACCATTCACAAGTCTACAAACAGATCCATCACCAAACATACCTTAGGGCTTGACCTCAGGATCTGCCCCAGTGACACCTCCTCCAGCTGGAGACCCAACTTACAAGCCTTAGTAAAACACCTGAGTCTATGGAGGACATACATTCAAACTCCCACAGAGACACGAGATCCATCAGTACAACAGGAGAAGAATGTGGACTACCCAGATGACATCAGTCAGCTCTATCATATCTATCAGGGCCTAGGAAGCATTAACAAAGCGGAAACTTAAATATAAGTGCTGCTTTCATTGCTCTCACTGTCCACCTCCTCCAGGGAGAAGGCAATAAAACACTGAGAAGATTCAAAACTCATAAATGCTAAAAACAAGAGGCTGCTGAGAGTTCATCACTGAAGGAGACTTCACATTCCCACCAAGGCTCAGGGAACATTACAGAAGAGGGGATAGAAAGAATGTAAGAGCCACAGTGTAGGAAGGTATATTCTGAAGCATTGTCCCCCAACAGAGACTGACTGGAACATTCCCGACTTCACAGTGAATACTGATACCCTCACTGAGGAAGACCCTCAGTGGAATGGGGTGGGGGAATATGATAGGAATATGGCCAACCTGCAATGCTCATACAATAAAGTTCTCAACTAAAAAACTTTATGTTACCTTCTTGATTTTTATTCATGTCATTGATAATATACCCAGTCTTCTCAAAAAAAAAAAAAAAAAAACAGCAAACACCATTTGTTTAAAGAGACTCGGGAAAAAAGAAAATTAGTACTTTAGCTCAGGAAACTTTGCAAACAAGACTTGAATCATTTCCAGTCTAATGTTGAGATCAGCTTTTCAGACTATGGCCTTCCATGATAAATGATTTGTACATTGGTCTCCCAGTGTTCTCAGCAGTACAGTGATCCATTTTTAGACATAACAGAGAAGCTGGCTCCCTTCCAGGTCACTCCTATGTTAATGATGCATCAACAGTAATCTGCACAAACTAAACTGAGCAGTGTTCATATAACAGAGTCTGTCTGCTGCCTTTATTGTGATGGCACAATAGCTCAAGTATGAAGATGCCACTGATAGCTGACACCCTTGTGTTCATTCACACTGAGTTCTGTTTGCTACTTGAACTTGATTACAACTGACATGCATTGAGGAATATAAAAACATTCACGTTCCCTTTAGTCATTCAGACACATAATGAGTTCCAGAAAAACACAGAGGAATCCAAGAATCTGCCTCATCCAAAGTGTGCCCTTGAAGTGAAGTCTTACCTTTTATTGAAATGAAATGTTAGCCACAGTAAGAAAAAAGCTAAAAATGGATAATTTTCAGTTGAGTCTTTCATTAGACTTATATCATTTTCCTATGCTTATGAAATGTAAATCAGAGAGCAAAATCACTCACTGAGTGAAATACACAGAATGTTCTCACATAAGGGTATAGAATTAGCCCCAAATTAGAGAAGAGATTTTTCAAGTTTACTTCTGAAAATAATTTGTTAACTTTTTTTAAGAAAAGTCAAGGAGTGTAAATTTTAAAAAATATAAATTAAAAACATGGGAAACTGTAGGAAATAAGAAAATGAATGCAGAAAAAGACTTATGTTGTAATGAATCAGACAGGAGTATGTCTGAGCCTTGCAAGTCTCAATGTTAATATGATCAAGACTGGGTTTCACTCTCCAGGACGTCAACTCTCTGCTCACTCACAGACTAAATCCCAAACCAATGCTCTTGTCTAAAGAAATTAAACTTCAACCTGAGAAAGACCACAAAGCAATATCTTAATGTGTAAATAACAGCTAATTATTAGAAGGGCAAAATAAATCCATTGAATCTTATTCATCATCTAAGTATCAAGAAGTATGAAAGCCAGGCGTGGTGGCGCACGCCTTTAATCCCAGCACTCAGGAGGCAGAGGTAGGAGGATCACCATGAGTTTGAGGCCACTTGAGACTACATAGTGAATTCCAGGTCAGCTTGGGCCAGACTGAGACCCTACCTCAAAAAAAAAAAAAAAAAAAAAAAGAGAAAAGTGTGGGAGCCAGATGTGATGGTGTGATGGTGTACAGCTTTAATCCTAGCACTCAGGAGGCAGAGGTAGGAGAATTGCCGAGAGTTCAAGGCCAGCCTGAAACTACATAGTGAATTCCAGGTCAGCCTGGTCTAGAAAGAGACCCTACCTCGGAAAAAAAAAAAAATCATGGGAAATATATAAAATTGTCTATTATTTTGACAATCTTTGTTTTTTCTAAAGCATAGGTATTATACTCAGTGTCAATCAGATATCACTTTAATATTTGCAGGTAGATACAAATAAGAAAATTACAGTCAAAACTTTCATTAGGTTAAAATATCTTTCAATGTATTTAAAAAGACATTTTATACCATAAAACTTCATTCAGTTCAAAGGATTTTAGAGTTGGAAGGGAAAAGTATATGTATGCCTTGGGAGCCAAATAATATAAGATCAATAAGATTATCCTGATTAAAGTCATAAACTTTACAATGAAAGAAAACATGAGATATTTGCCTTTTTAAGTCTGGCATATTTCACTTAGCATGATGACCTGCAGTTTCATTGTGCAAGTGACATCATTTTGTTCTTCATTAGACCTGAGTAAAACTCCACTGTGTAGCTAGACCACATTTTCTTTACCCATTCATCTGTTGATGGGCACCTGAGCTAATTGCATGCATATCTTGGCTATTGTGAACAGTGCTGTAATAAACATGGGTGTGCAGGTTGATCTACTGTATATGGACTTAAATTCATTTGCCTATACACCCAGGATTTTCATAGTTTGGTCATATTGGTAGTTCTTTTTTAAGTTTTGGGAGGAAACTTCTTACTTATTTCCATAATGACTGAACTAATTTTAGAGATTATCAACTTCCCTCACATACCAAAGATTAATCAATTGTACAAAACTCAAACCCAAGGTGGAAGACTTCTATGATTACCCTCTTGTAAACACTGGGCAACTACAGCAACTATGAGTGTAACTCAATGTCCCTCACCAGGATCTTTAAGAATGTAGACAGTGGGAAAATACAAGTCTAATCATGGGGAACTTCAAGATTCACATTTTAAAATCCTCACTTCCAGTGTGAAATTAGGAGATGAGGCTTTGGAAGTTGATTAGGTCGTGAGGGTAGGTCACACATGAATGGTAATGACACTCTTACAAAAGACACACAAGAGTTCTCCCTCACCCCTTTCCTTCAAATTAGGGGATAGCAAGATGTCCTAACAATAAAGCAGTCTCTCCCCTACTAGAATATAAGTACATATTCAAGGGAAATGAAATCAGCTTCTGAAAGGATCTGTACCCCCTGTTTATTGTAGCACTATTAATAATAGCCTATATTTGAATCAACAAAAGTGTTAACAATAGCCCATGTATGAATTGATCAAAGTGTCAGTTAGTGGATAAGGACAATGTAGTCTATGCTGGCAAAGAAGTCACAAAAAGGAAGTCTTGTCATTTCTGACAGACTGGATGAGTCTGGAAGATATGATACTAAGTAAAATAAACCAGGCACAGAAATACAAATGCTATATAATCTCATTTATATGTAGAAATTTAAGAAGCTGAATACATAGAAATAGAGAATGGAATAATAGCTTCCAAACACTAGGAGATAGGAGGCAGGGGTTGGGCAGATGTTGACTGTGGTGGTCTGAATGAAATGGCCCCATAGACTTAGATTGTTTTGATTAAGATTAATCTTCCTACTTAAGTCTCTAGGCAGAGCCCTGTTAGAGGTTCATCACTGGGGCAAATCTTAAGTTCAGTCCTGCTAGGTGTTGTAGAGAGCCAGTTTGAGCTCTTGCTGTTTTACCTGCTGGTGTTGGCTCCTCTGTCTCTGCTATGGATGTATGGAAGTGAGCCAGCTTCCTCCACCATGATGCAGCTCTCCCTAGACTCTATAAGCCTGGATAAACACTTTCCTCCTTTAAGCTCCTTCTGGTGAAGTGTTTGTCCCAGAAACATGAAAGTAACTACAACATTGGTCAAAGGATGCAAATTTTCAGAAATAAGTACAAGACGGTAACTGTAGATAATGGCAATAGATTACATGTATGAAAAGTGCTGAGAGTACATTTAAATATTCTCACCTCCAAAAATGACAGGTATGAGGCAACTGACACATTAATTAGCTTTATTTAAACATTCCTGTGTGTGTGTGTGTGTGTGTGTGTGTGTGTGTGTGTGCAACCAACTTTATCTGTGAATTAAGAATGGATAAAAACAAATTAATTTTTTAAAAGAAGAAATGAAGCATCTGCTCCTACGTAAAAGGAATTAAGAAAGAAAGGAGAATGTTCACATCTCATATCAAGTCTAAGGGATCTGGTAGAATGGTGTTTCCAAATATTTGTCATGTAAGTTCAAATTTCTCAATTTTTGCCACATCCTCATAACACTGGTGCCTAATTGTTTCCCTAGTATTTGTCTTTAAACTAAATTTGGCTTTTTTTATATTCAGTACTATCCTTAGGATAACAAGTTTGATGTACCATGTTTGTTTTTAACTAATACCCACTTAAAAATACATTGCCATGAAAAAAAATACATTGCCATGAACTTCTGTAGGCCTCAGCTTCAATAAGCTTGCATTCCTCTAGTGATAATTCATGTGCTGAAATGTGCCAGAGATCAGAAATTGCAACATGTATAAAAGGTTCCCTTGTTCCCAGTAGAAAAGATTTTCTGCAACTGCCCCTCCTTCAAAAGACCCATCTACCCTAAAAGTACAATTCAAGACATATGAACATCAGCTCCATGCCAAATCCAATACTATGTTCAGATAGTGCCAACGACTCGTTTCTCCATCCAGGAACCTATAATGTAATGTGCAGTAAAGAGTCTCTGGGTAAAAATCTCTCACAATATCTTTTTAAATACATTTTTTTTTAATTTGTGAAAGAGAGAGAATGTATATGGGCTGTGAGGGCCTCCTGCCATTAGAAACAGACTCCAGATTCATATGCCACTTTGTGTGGCTTTACATTGGTAATAGGGAATTGAACCTAGGCCTGCACACTTTGCAAGCAAGTGCTTTTAACCACTGAGCCATCTCCTCAGGCCCCATTCTCACCATATCTTAACAAATATTCCTAATAGGACCCCACCTTGGCATCCACTTCCTCTTGTAACAGTTAAAAGTACCATTAGGGACAAAAGATCCCTGACAAAGCCTGCTAGGGAGGATGGAATGCCATATTCCCAAAACGAGTCAGGCAAGACCCATTTTGAACAACATAGCAAGTGCTAAAACAGGTCATGAGCATAATTATACAAAGATATGCATATTAATGCATAAAGTAAAGATTAGAAGGAAGTACACTAAAATATCAAGATAAGAACAGTAATTATCTCTGCATGTTAAAATTACAAGTGAGTTTATTTTCTTCGCTTATAATTTGGGGTATTTTACAAAATTTTTTCAATGTACTCATGTTTTTGTATGTCAGAAATAGTCTTTGAAATGTTTATTAGAAAAAACAACAAAAATAATCTCTGTTTCCCATTTACTTAAGATATTTTATTATAGATGAAACTTTTTAAAATAAATGTCTCCAAAAACAAAAGGAGGCACTTATTTTAAAAAGCTTAAGTACCTATTCTGTATAACAGCCTCAACATATATCTTCCTGTCTTTAGTTTCCTGTAACCCAAATATATTTTTCTTCACCTTCACATGTGAAATACATGGCTGAGAGTTTTTCCATTAATTTCTTCTGGAATTTTAGGGTACTTTATCTGTAATTTACTTTAGCAATTACTTTCAAACATTTTGAACATAAGAAACAGAATCTCAGAATTGTAAAACTCAAAGTGATCACAAAAATTATCTCTTTCAACCTACTTGGCAAAGCCACGTCCCTTTAAATCCAGTGATGCATTTCTTTAGTTCAGTAACAAGCTGTGTCTACTAAGCCCTACATCTCTTTTCCCCCAGTGAATTAATCAAATGTCTGATGATCATGCCTGACAAACAGGAGGTATCTAAACATTTATTAGGGTTCTTTCTTTATTTTAGTTTTTGTGTGACCTCTGTTCTATTCTCCACCCTAAAGAGAGAGAGAGAGAGAGAAAGGAAGAATAATCTATAAAGCTGCTGACATCCATTTACATCCCAAACACAAAATGAATGAACATTCCATCTTGAGCAATAAGAACTTGCTTTGAAATCCTTGTCTGGGGAGGAAGATGGCTTAGTGCTTAAAAGCACTTGCTGCACAAACATGATGACCTGAGTTTGTATCCCCACAACCCATGTAAAGCCAGACACAGTAACATGTGTCTATAATCCCAGCTCTCCCCGATGAGATAGGAGTTAGGGGTAGTGTCAAGAGAATCACCAGAAGCTCACAGACAATTAGTAGTTTATGCTGAGATGAACAATAAGAGACCCTGCTGCAAATAAAGTATAAGGTAAGGAAAGGCACCCTAGGTTGTGGCCTTATCTCCAAGCACTCACACATCAAAATGTACATACACACACAGATTTTTTTTAACTTTTGATATTTTTTTTTTCAGCATTGACTTTTCTTAAAATTTCCTAGTAAGGTACTTGCTTAAATCCTATCTCTATTTACCCCTTCCTCACAATTTCATTTAAATGTTAATATAATGGGGAAACTTCACTTATTGGTAACTGAACAGTGCTGACTTCCAAATCTAGCAAGCAATCTATATAAGCATTTTATAGGAAAAGCATCATAAAGCATGCAGCAGTTACCTTCTTCTTGCTGGGACAAAACACCTGAACAAAAGGAGCTTATGGAAGGAGAGGGTTTATTTCAGCTCAAGAAGAAGTTTATCATGGTGGGAAAAGCACAGAAGAGCAAACAACTGAAGGTCACATCTTGTCATGTCAGCTAAGAAGAAGCTGGAAGAATGAGCTAGCAGCACTGGCAAACTGGCATGAATTATAAAATTCCAAGGCCCACTCCAGTGACACTGTAGCAAAGCTCTACCTCCCAAACATTCCACCAGCTGAGGATTAAATATGAAGCTTAACCACAAGCACATAGGCTATAGGGGAACCCTACATACTCAGACTACCACACAGAGCATTAGGGATCCACTTTCCAAATACTCATCTATTGTTCAATCCACACATCCCTACATTACTGTCAAACCTCTCCTATAGCCCCTCCACAAACAGAACCCTGATTCTTCAGTGTTCAGACGACACTTCAAGCTAGCTAATGACAGGGCAAGCTTTTCAAACACCAGTTCTATTTCTTTATAAGCACTCAATCATGTAAAGATTTTAGTTTATTTACCTTCACACAGTATGAGACACGGAAAAATAAAAATAAGCACAAAGCTCTAGTGTTATTAATACAACTGAGAGAAAAATGGCAACTGCATGTATACTGAAAACAATGTATCTTTACCCTCAGTCACATACTTGGACTTCAAGAGATCCCTGTGTTTATAATTGTTTAGGAAAAGAAGAAAATTACTGCTTTCAAAAAGGCTGAAAATATATTCTCCAATATTTCCTTAAAAGCTATATTTCATCACATTGTTTCGGCTATCTGAGAAAGGAAACCTTGCTACAGATGTGTTTCTCAGATGCCTCTCAGGTTCCAGTAAAATGTCTATTAATTCTCTTTGACAGTTTGTTCTAAGATAAAGGAACTTCCCATGTACCAGCTCCCTGGGTGCTCCTCTCTTTCTAAAATAGTGGTTCTTCCCCCCTTTTGTTAAGAAGCCAAATGGCTCACTTCAGGCTCATGACTGATTTCCCATTGTCCCATTCATGTTAACCTCTCTCATTGTGCCAACAATCTGGACCCCAGAGGTATTTGTCACAATTCTCCAAATCTTTCTCCCTTGGTAAAATTTTTTATTTGATTTTTCTTTTCATTTCATAAAAAGAAAACTTCTCACTTTAACACTTCCTGTTAAATTGTCCTAAGGGTAGAAGAGGGAAGGGCCTTCACTTCTTGAAACTCATGCCACCCAGCTGGTGAACACTGTTGTTCATTTCTTTTTATTATGACCCAGAAAGGTGGAAATGACGTTATTAAAAAAAATGGCATTGCCTTGCAATTTATATTTGAATCTATTCATCATTATGACAAAATACAGCTTGATTCAGTCATAGAGGAATCCATCTGCCATGTTACCTGTTAAGGAGGAACAGTAAACAATTAAAGAACATCAGTGAGGAAGACAAAAATGAAACCTAGGGGCTGGAGAGATGGCTTAGCAGTTAAGCGCTTGCCCGTGAAGCCTAAGGACCCCGGTTCGAGGCTCGACTCCCCAGGACCCACGTTATCCAGATGCACAAGGGGGCGTCTGGAGTTCATTTGCAGTGGCTGGAGGCCCTGGCGTGCCCATTCTCTCTCTATCTGCCTCTCTCTGTCACTCTCAAATAAATAAATAAAAATGAACAAAAAAAAATTTTTTTTAATGAAACCTAGATCTTAGAGAAATAGTGTGCTCTCAAGTAGCAAAGTATATTCAAAAACAGACCCAGCCCTTCTGCATCTTTTCTGAGTGGAGAATTCATTATTTTCACTACTAGAAGTAATGATGAAACAAACAACAAATACATGCGTTGAGAACTTCCCATCATCCAGACACTATGCATGAGAGATTATATTTAATATTCAAACACTCTATGAGTCATATCATTTCTATATCTCTTTTTTATACACTAACAAACCATCTCAGAGAGGTTGCTTGAAACCCAACATCAAGCCAGACGTGGTGGCACATGCCTTTAATCCCAGCACTTGGGAGGCAGAGGTAGGAGGATCACCACGAGTTCGAGGCCACCCTAAGAATACAGTGTGAATTCCAGGTCAGCCTGGATTAGAGTGAAACTCTACCTTGAAAAACCAAAAAAAACCAACATCACATAGCAAAACTAAAATACACACTAATGTGTGACTCCAAGGCCAGAATACAAGAAGAAAGTCAAATTAATAGCAGTATTGGTTCACTTTGCACTATTCAGAACCTGTGAGATTTTCTTTTTTTTTTTTTTTTTTTGTGGTAGGGTCTCACATCACTCTATCCCAGGCAGGCTGGAATTCACTATGTTGTCTTAGACTGGCCTCAGACTCATAGAAATCCTCTTACCTCTCTGCCTCCCAAGTGCTGGAATTAAAGGTTTGCATCCTGCTACCTGTGAGATGTTTTGCCAAGTACAAGAAATGAACATAAACATTTGAATTCATCAAAGTCAGTCACATTGTTCCTTCTGCTGTACTCTCTGATCCTGTATCTCATAAGATATCACAGCAAGTGAAAATACTATACATTACTCATTTTGGTGAATTGTGAATACAACCTCACACAGGAACATTATTGTAAGGGGATAAGACAATAGAATTCAAAGATGTTATATGCCATTTAGTAGTTATAAACACTATTATTATAAACACTACTATAAAAACTTTACATTTAAAACATTGATTTTTACCATAACTCAACTCAAATAATTTTGTTCTCTTTTAGTCATGCATGTATATTACCATACTATTTGAAAGACTTTAAAATATTGTTTATATAGGCATATAAACAAAGGCATGAAACATAGACTAACCTTACATAGAAATTTTCAAGTTGAAAACTGTGGTGGTTTGAATATGAATGTATGTTTCCTAGAGCCTCAGAGAGTTTTAATTAAAATTAAGATTTCAACTTAAGTCTCGAGCAGCCTGCTGTTGGAGTTGCCACTGGAGACAGATCTTTTAGTCTAGTTCAAAGGTGTGTAAAGAGCTGGTTTTGAGCTCTGGCTATTCATGTTTGCTGGCTGTTTGTGGTATGTCTCTGCAGTGGATGTATGGAAGTGAGCCAGCTTCTTCCACCATGTTAATGCTTCCCCTGGATTCTATAACCCTGAAATAAACTCTTTCCTCACATAAGCTGGTATTTGTTCAAGCAAGGAAAAAGTAACTGCAACAGAAAATTAGTACCAGCAGTTGGGTCATTACTGTGATGAATCTGACCATGTGGCTTGGGATCTTTTGAAATGTTTTTGCAGAGGGAACAAGGAAGGACATGGTACTTTGGACTGGAGAAGCCTTGCAGTGTTGTAAGCTGAGGTTTATGGGCTATTCTGATGACAGTTTGAAAATTCTAAATGCAGAGAGAATTGTGGACTGTGAAGGCTTTGCTTATGAACTTTTAAAAGGGAGAGAACTTTGTTGAAACTGGGCTATTGGTAGAAAGGCTGGTTGCTTTCTTCTGTACATGTCCATAAAGTTTGATCAAAGTTAACTTAAAACTAATGGGCTGAGCCAAAGGAAAGATAGGACTCCTTTTTTTATTGTGGTTTTTCTGAGGTACGGTCTCTCTCTAGCCCAGGCTGACCTGGATCTATGTAGTCTCAGTGTGGCTTCTAACACAGTGATCCTCCTACCTCTGCCTCCCAACTGCTGGGATTAAAGGCATGTGCCACCATGTCAAGCATGACTCCTTAAAATGCACTCTTCCAGACACAAAATGGCCTGCCTATTCATGACCTCACAGTGCCTGACACTACCTACACAAGATCAGAATAATAGGAGGAAAAGATGATGACATCAAAATAAAAGAGAGACTGGTTGAGAGGGGTGGGGATATGATGAAGAGGAGTTGTGAAGGGGAAAGTGGGGGGATTATCATGGTTTGTTGTTTATAATTATGGAAGTTATCAATGAAAAAAAACTGCCAAAAAAAAAGTAGTGGACTGGGCCAGGCATGGTAGCACACACCTTTAGTCTCAGCACTCAGGATGCAGAGATAAGTAAATTGCCATGAATTCAAGGCCACCCTGAGACATTCCAGGTCAACCTGTACTACAGCAAGACCCTACCTCAAAAAAAATAATAATAATAACAAGAAGGGGCCGGAGAGATGACTTAGTAGTTAAGGTGTTTGCATGCAAAGCCAAGGGACCTCAGTTTGATTCCTCAGGACCCATGTAAGCCAGATGCAGAAGGTAGCACATGCATCTGGAGTTCATTTGCAGTGGCTGGTAGCCCTGGCATGCCCATTTTCTCTCTTTCTCTCTCTCTCCCTCTTTCCTCTCTCACTCACCCAAATAAATAAATAAATAAAATTAAAAATAATAATAATAAAAGTTTTTTTAAGTAATGGACTGGTGTGCTTGGTAGAAGTTATAGAACAGACAGATATGAAAGATGCACAGTTCATCACAGGAAAAATTCAAGGAAGTTTAAAGTTACAGACACAGAGACTGGTTTTAAGTTACTTAAGCTTCAATTATTAAGCTGATTACTACCATTAAGGGTTTTGCATTGAAACAATGGAAATGATGCCCTACAAGTAAGCTATGGAGGGCTCAAAGTTAATAGGAATACAAATTCTTTCAGAAGGGGAGGTTTGAAAGAATAATTCTAAAGGAGTATGCTGCTCTTAAAGGTTAAAATTTATTTTCCCGGGCTGGAGAGATTGCTTAGTGGTTAAGCGCTTGCCTATGAAGCCTAAGGACCCTGGTTTGAGGCTCGATTCCCCAGGACCCACATTAGCCAGATGCACAAGGGGGCGCATGTGTCTGGAGTTTGTTTGCAGTGGCTGGAAGCCCTGGCATGCCCATTCTCTCTCATTCTCTCTCTCTGTCTCTCTCTCTCTCTTTGTCTCTCTCTCTCCCTCCTTCTGTCTGTCACTCTCAAATAAATAAAAATAAACAAAAAAGATTTTTTTAATTATTTTCCCTCCCCCCAGATTAATAAATTAGGTAGCCCACCTGGTATGATGGAGTATAATAACAGCTGGACAAAAAGGGGGTCATTGGATGTACAACACAGTTTTGTGTATTGGAATCACTCCTAGACAAAGTGAAACATGGTTGAAATCCCTGTGTGGAGACACAATAAGGCCATTGTATGAAGATGAACCAGTTACAGCTGCTGCTGAGATTTGGCAATGGAAAACAGGGTTGAAATCTCTGTGTGGAGAACAAGTAAGGCCATTATGTGGAGCTATGAAGATGAACCATGGGCTTGCAGTATAGACCCAAAGATATTTTGAATACACCAGGACTGGGAATGGCTTCCATGGAGTGCTGCTGGGTCAAGATGGAATTTTTCTCAGGCTGCTCAGCCCAACTGGAGATGTGGAATTGAAAATCCAGAGACTTTCGTCAATGATTATGGATGTTGGACTTGAACTGCAAATGTTTGATGTTAGCCTACTGGTATTAATTTTATATTGGTCCAGTCTCTCCTTGTCATGCCTTCTTGCAACAAAAGTGTTTACTCTATGCCATTATGTGTTGGACATATGTGTTGGGCTAAGGGTGAAGTGTAGTCATTTGAATGTGTATGCATGTGCCCATAACCTCGGGGATTTTTGATTAAAGTCAAGATTCCTACTTAAGTCTCCAACAGCATGCTGGAGGAAGTATTACTGGGGGCAAATCTTTTAGTCTAAGTGAGGTGTGTAAAGAGCTAGTTTTAAGCTCTGGCTATTTGTGTTTACTGGCTGTTGGAGCTTACTGGTGTTGATCTGTATCTCTGTGCAATGGATCTATGGAAGTGAGCCAGCTTCTGCCATGATGATGCTTCTCCTGGATTCTATAAGCACAAAATAAACCCTTTCTCCATATGTTGCTTCTGGTTGGATGTTTTTCCAGCAATGAGAAAGTACCAGCCATAACCACTAGTTTCCTACAATTTAAAATCTAACATTTTTTACTTTGTGGCAGCAAGATATTAGATCAAGCATCAGATATTAGAAAATTCATCTGAAACAATCCCAACAAACAGGGGAGCTTTCATCTATAATTTATTTCCTATTTAACATCACAAAGGGAAGTCATTCAAATTACTGAAGATCAGTTTCAAACATGAAGTACTCAGATTCTTCTTGATTTTACCATGAGTTCTTTAAGAACCTCCTAGCACTGTTTCCCTTCATGAAATAAAATCTTCTAGGGCTGGAGTATTTCTTAGCTTGTAAAGTATTTTCTATGCAAACATGAGGACCTGAGTTCAATCCCCACTATCCAAGTTTAAACACAATTCCAGGGACCTTTCATCCCAGCTCTGGGTAAACAGAAATAGAGAATTCCTAGGGCTTACTGGTTAGCTGTTCTAGACAAATCAGTGAGTTCCAGATTTAGTGAATGTGGCAGACAGCTTCAGGTTTGCTGAGATGAACTTCCAAACCAGGCACAGTTATGGAGGAAGGGATATTTATTGAAGCTTATAGATCTAGAGGAAGTTCCATAATTGTAGAAGTTGGCCCCCTCTTAAAGGACCAGGCAGAAAGGGAAAAAGGCAAAAGCCAAAAGCAATACAGCACACTTCAAGAATTATAGGTGGAACTAGACACTTTGCATATCTTTAGATTGGAATGTCAAACACACCACCACACCTTAAGATCCACCCAGTGACACCTCCTCCAGGCTGCAGATCCAAACTACAAACTAGTAAAAACACTGACTATATTAGGGATAATCTATTCAAGCTACCACATTCTACCCCTGGCTCCCAATAGATACAAAACCATCACACAATGTAAATTGTATTCAGTCCAATTTCAAAGGTCCCCACAGTCTCACCTGAGATTTAAATTTTTCTCTTAGCTGTGAGTCCTGTAAAATCAACCAAGTTATATACTTTCAACATACAAAGACACACAGTAAACACTTTCAACTGTTATAAGGCATAGCAAGGAGATACTAGAAGAATGCAAACTCAACAACCATCAAACAAACATCAAACTTATGTAGTTCAAATTCAATCCTAACAAGTGACTGACAGTCTCCAGATTTTCCAATTCTGCCCCTCTAGTTGGACAGAGTAGCCAGAGAAAACTTCCATCCCAGGCCAACAGCCTGCATGGTAGCCCTTGCACGGTCCTGGTATATCTAAAACATCTTCAGATCTTCATGCAAACCATGGTTCATCTTCCCAAGGCTTTGCCAGTCTATCAGGATATCATGCCCTTCCTCATGCTGCATCTCAGCAGCAGCTCCTGGAACTGTATGCATTTCATGACCACTCCACGCATTTCTCATGCTTCTGAAACCAATACCAGGTATGCAGGACACAGCCACATTCAGAAACAAAATAAATCATGACCTTGAGGAGCAGTTTCCTTTTCCAGTCAACTCTTTCTAAAAGAGTTTACATTTTTATCATAATCTTTCCTCAGGCATCCTCTCCATTGTTTTAATGCAAAGCAGTTGGGTCATCTTCCTCAAAATTGCTAATGTGTTAACAATAGCAGCTTCAGTAACCTAAATCCAGTCTCCGTGCCTGTCATTTTAATTTGCTTGAGGATTTCCAATTTAAAATCTTAAATCTCTCACTCCAATATCTTTAGCCAAGCATATCAGTCCCTTACAAATTTAAGCTTGATCAAACTCTCTGGGCCTGGGCAGCAGAACTCAACCAGCCTTTATGCCAGTATCCTAGCTCCAACAAAGTCCTCTGCAGTCTTTCCTTCCCCTTAGAAAGTTCATAAGCCAAGCCTCCAAGTTTAACACTGTCTGCTCTTAGCATTCTCAAATTCTCATCAGAATAGCCCATAAAACTTGGGTACCACTCCAGAAGGCATCTTCAGTTGCAAGCACCATATCCATGCCCATTCCTCCAAAACAAAAATTCCAAAAAACCAAAATCCACATTCACCCTACATTCTGGTACCAATTTCTGTGGCAAATAGCTTCAGGTTCACTGGCAAGAGGAAACCAGCTATATCACCCATAATCCCACCCCCAACAATGTACTGCTTCCAGGAGGCTTTAATTCCCAAATTGCCATCAGCATTCAGAACACCTAATTTTATGGGGACACCTGAATCAAACCACCACACACACATATGTGAATCCACACATATATGAACATACACATACCATAGATAGATAGATAGATAGATAGATAGATAGATAGATAGATAAATATAGATAGATAGTTATAGATAGATATATAGATATACCAATCACAAAAATATATACATGTGAAAACTAACTAATTTTTCCTTCTTAAGATTTCAAGTCAGGATTTAGGATCACCTAGATAACACACATCAGGGCATTTCTTCGAAGGTTTAAATGGGCAGAGAAGAGCCACACCCACCCTGGATCTGGGAAGTACCACCCTATGGGGTAGGGTACTGAACTGAAGAGAGCAAGCTGAGCTCCAGCTTTCATCACTCTCTGCACTCTGACTACTAATGTGATGTGACCAGCTGTCACACACTCCTGTTATCACAGCTAGAGTCTCACTGCAATGCCTTTCCTGCCATGATGAACTGTACCCTCTAACTGGGAACCAAAATAAACCCTTTTTTGAAATATTTTATTTTTATTTATGAGAGAGAGAGAGAATGGGCATGTCAGAGCCTCTACCCACTGCAAACAAACTCCAGACACATGTGCCACCATGTGCATCTGGCTTACATGGGTACTGGGAAATCAAACCTGGATCCTTAGGCTTCACAGGAAAATGACTTAACTGCTAAGCCATCTCTCCAGCCCTCTTTTTAAAAAAGTATTTATTTTATTATTTTATTTTTTTATTAAAGAGAAAGAAGCAGAGAGAGAGAGAAGCAGATAGAGAGAGAATGG
This sequence comes from Dipus sagitta, assembly GCA_036346955.1. Lineage (NCBI taxonomy): Eukaryota > Metazoa > Chordata > Mammalia > Rodentia > Dipodidae > Dipus > Dipus sagitta. The sequence continues at coordinate 55,512,483 of CM070774.1, forward strand.
GCACACCAAGGCCTTTAGCCATTGCAAACTAACTCCAGACACATGCACAACCTTGTGCATCTGGCTTCAGTGGGTGCTGGGGAATTGAACCTAGGTCTTTAGGCTTTGCAGGTAAGCACCTTAACTGCTAAGCCATCTCTCCAGCTCCAATCCGTTTTTTAAATAGATTTTCTTCACTAGGTAGTCTTAGGCTGGCCTTGAACTGACAGCAATCCTCCTACCTCTGCCTCCTGAGTGCTGGGACTAAAACATGCATCATCACACCTGGCTAAACCCTTTTCTTTAAAAAAAAAATGTTTGCAAGTCAAAATAGAGTTATCACTATTTCCTCTCATTTCTTTTTATAGTTCCATAGCACTAGTCCATTTTTAATATGAAAATTAACATGCATGTTAAATCTCATGACTTAGAAAGTAATAAAAACAACTAAATGCTGAGGCATGAAGGACTTTTTTGAGAGCCTCTTTCACTTGCAAAGCATGATTTCCTGTTATACAATCAGATGAGGCATCTTTAAAAGGTTTAACTGATGTTCTGGGCACCTCCGAGGTTAAGAGCATAACATTTTGATAAGAAAATCATAAACAGATGAGATACATATGGATTATGCCTCCCTTGAAAAATTCTCAGGGTTTTAAAATCTAACAGATAATGTACTTTGAGCTTTCATGTAATCCTCCATTATTGTAAAATTCAGTGACCCTGAACATAGATGGTATCCCTCACCTAACATTATGTACCAGCTTGGGAACACTAGTTGCATATTGCAACAGATCAGTGAGCTAGACACATAAAAAAGATCCAATGCACCAAATCCACGATGTTTATTCAGACTTACAATCTGAACCCAGGGGACACATGAGAAAGACAGATAGAAAAAGCAGCAAAAGGGGTCAATGAAACTGAAGTGGTCCAGAGCACACAGTTTTTGCACTAATGAGTCAAGATTTCCATTCTACAAATTCCCTACATTTAAAAACAATATCAATTAATCTGACCAGCCTAAAAAGTTATTAAGATAGAACATTTTCTTTTATGTTGACAGACACAGATAGCACATTGACTAAAAGGGATATATTTCTATAGGAAACCTCTTTGTATATTATCCAATTAAACAGTGTAAGGTAGGAACTAGTCTCAAAAATTTCATTAATTTTTTTTTATTTTTTTGAGGTAGGGTCTCACTCTAGCCCTGGCTGACCTGGAATTCACTATGTAGTCTCAGGGTGGCCTCGAACTCACGGTGATCCTCCTACCTCTGCCTCCCAAGTGCTGGGATTAAAGGCGTGCGCCACCACACCCAGCTTTCATTAATATTTTTAATGAAAGTGAATTCTTAGGAGAGAAAAAACTAGTGGTCTGAAAATAAGCTTGCAACACAGGAAGATTCAGGCAGGAAATGAGAGTACAATACAGCTCACACCAGTGGTATAACTGATGTGGGCATGGTTGCCAGTCTTAATAATATGTAGGACTTAGTACGGTCAGAGAAACAAATTGTCTCAGACTTTACTATGGCTCAGGTGCTATACAACTATATTTCAACTATAAGCTACTCTTATCCTAAAAGCTCTGTGAAATAACTAACAGGGGTGGCACTATGTAAAAGGCCCAGATATTTTTATATAAATATAGTTTTTATATTTTGTATGTATTTGGGGGGAGAGAGTGAATGAGTATGGTGTGCCTCTTGCTGCTATAAATGAACTCCAGATGCATGTGCCACTTTGTGCATCTGGCTTCATGTGGGTACTGGGGAACTGAAGCCAGGCCAACAGGTTTTGCAAGCTGAACCATCTTCCCAGCCCCAATGCCTAGATTTTAAGCTCAAATCATACATAAGTCACAAAATTATCCTTATGCATTAACAAATAACGTATAGTGTGTTCTTATAAGTACAAACCACATATACAAATGCAGACATAATACTTTAGTATTGTGTGGTTAACTTCTGGCTCAGTGTGACAAAATATACACACATATTCCTCTCCAATGAGGGGATTAGGAAAATGGAGAGGAAGAAGATCATGCCAGGACAAGGGAGAAGACAACCAGCCACAGACCAGAGAGCCTTGGGAAAGAAATCAACCACTAGTAGCAAACTGATCATGGGCTTTCAACCTCCTGAAGTATGATGTTGGGAAATTGTTGTTTGTTCTCATTCTTTAAGTCACTCAGCTTCAGATGCTTTGTGATAGGAGCCCCAGCAAACTAGGAACCATCACCAAACTGTCACCACCAGTAAAATCACGCTTATTTTGAAAACGGTTAGTATTCTAAGCTATTCTATCCATCTCCACAAGACAAAGCCTAAAGGAAGTATATGTGAAGTCAAGTATCCTGTCTAAGCAGACCTTTCACAAAGACCCCATACCAGCTATTTACATGAATATAGGCCTTGTTTCAAAACTGATTGCTCCACAGATATCTAAGAAAAACAGAGTGAAATGGAAAAATGACTGTAAGTGGGTTAAAAGATAATGTCAGAAATGCCATCTTTCTTTGAAAAAAAAAAAGCTAGTTAAGTACAATCAGAGTGTTGCAATATATTGTGACATGAAGCTCAGGTCTCAGGCAACTCTCCTTTGGAATGTCCTTTACATACCAGTCCACCAGCACTGCAGGCCACCTATTTCTTTAGGTTCCAGAAAGCTAACGGTGGCAATTAACAAATAAAAGAGAAAATAATAGGACTTAGGTGGTAGAATGCCTGCCTAGCATGCATGAAACCCTGGGTTTCATTCCAATTACTGCATAAGCTGGGTACAGTGGTACACATCTGGTAGGGGCAGGAGGATCAACAATTCAAGGTCATTTACCACCACACAATGAATTGGAGGCCAGGCTGTCACAGAGAGAGAGAACACAAAAAGAACAAGATAAACAAGCTTTCCTTGATTCCATCCTAACACTTTAAAAATTGAGGAAAAAGTAGTACCAGAACTATGGTATACAATGACAGAAAATATATGCAGATGATACACAAATTCTAGGTCTCATAACTGTGATACACAGAGAAAAAAAACTATTTTATCTTACTTGATATGCAAAACATAGGTAGATGGTTATATCAGAAACATGCTTAGGGAAACAAGTAGGTGGATAGGTAGATTGACTGGTAGGTGAAAGATAGAAAGATAGAGATATGATAGATGCTCAATTCAATTCATTAAACACTTCCTTGATAACAGTTCAGACAGACTGCAGCAAACTGTTCTGATGGCAAGTGTTTGGCAAGCTCATACCCACTTCTCCCTTCTGGCTCTGCATCACATCAACTCTGGTTGGCTACCTGCCACTGACCCTGTCTCATCTACCATCAGGCTCCTGGCTCCAGAGTCTGCAGTGTTAAGGAGGATCCTTTCTGGGAGACTGGCTGGAAATATACTCAGATTCCACAGCATAAAGGAGATCTAAACTTCAGTTCACCACTGTCTTACCTTATGTCATTATCGAGGTTAAGTACATGTGGCTGTGTCCAAGATTTATTGAAAAACTCTAAAAGAAAATAGGAGAAGAAGATCTAGTTCCAGAAGCTCCTCTGCCCTTAGTGCTGTTTACCATAACTAAAACTCCTCCCTTTCTAAGATATCCATGTCTGACCTTCAACATCCTTTCATACATTCTCCCCAACATCTAAAACGGCAAGCTTGCCCACTGCCTCATCTGATCTAGAGTCCCTAACATCACCTAGAGCAGAAGACCATATTTACACTCTGATAAGATGGAAAGAAAAATGTAGGAAATATATTCTGAAGACAGTAGTGCTTTTTTGACAGTGGCTTTGAAAATGACAAAATCTTATGGGCAATTATCTTCATTCTCCTTGTATGTTCTCCTACTCTTTCCCAAACCAAATGTAAGTCAGTGAGTGCTCAGCCACAACTACAATTGCATACTCAAGAGATGTCATTATTACTGGAACTTCATGATCTGTGGGATGTCCAATACCTTCCTGAAGAATTATGTGACATAACTAGATTTTTCTTGAGTGTTTCTGACCAATTATTGTTACCTTCTTTGTTTTCTGCAATTCCTATCATTCTTGTTTACTGGTGTCCACCCAAACATGGAAGACAGCCTTAGCTTCCTTGATTTCTTCTACCTACCTTCAGTACAGCTTACATGAAAGGTATCAGGGATTGGCTTCAACAGAGATTTAGGAGTAAGGAGAAGGTACTTATAAACACTATAAAAGATTTTAACTTAGATCGTAAACATTAGCTTTCCAAAACAATTGACATCACAACTCAGATTTGAATTTTCCATTCTTGCTCAACCATTGCATTCTCTGTACAAGTTACGGCACAACTTAAAAGTACTTGTCTTTTATTTTGCTGCAGAAATCATGTTACTACTTACCTCTAATTTCATCAACTGATAAATAGATAAGTGTATGTATACAAGAGAATATTACTGTGTGCTGAAAAGAATGAAGCACTTACACATGCTTTCACATTGTGCCATCAAGTGAAAGAAATCAGTCCCAAACCACATATTGTATAATTCCATTTACATGGAACACCCAGAATAGACAAATCTGTAGAAATAGGAAGTACCATAGTTATTACCTAGGACTGGAAAATTGACAAAGAATACATAGGAAGTATTGGCTAAATGGATAAAGAGTTTCTATTATAGGGTGATAAAATGGACTGAAATTTATTATAATGGCCAGGCATGGTGGCGCACACCTTTATTTTTTTTTAATTTTTTTTGTTATTTTTATTTATTTTTATTTGAGAGCAACAGACAGAGAGAGAAAGAGGCAGATAGAGAGAGGGAGCGAGAATGGGCGCGCCAGGGCCTCCAGCCACTGCAAACGAACTCCAGACGCGTGCGCCCCCTTGTGCATCTGGCTAACATGGGTCCTGGGGAGTCAAGCCTCAAACCGGGGTCCTTAGGCTTCACAGGCAAGCGCTTAACCGCTAAGCCATCTCTCCAGCCCTGGTGCACACCTTTAATCCCAGCACTTGGGAGGCAGAGGTAGGAGGATCGCCATGAGTTCAAGGCCACCCGTGACTACATAGTGAATTCCAGGTCAGCCTGGGCCATTATGAGACCCTACCTCAAAAATATATATATTATAATGAAAGTTACAACATTCTGTGAATCTACCAAAAGTCAAGTGGGTAAATTCAAAGATATTTAAATTAAATATCTGGATAAACTGCTAATAAAACAAAATCAAGCTGAGGATGTCGTTCAATGGTAGAGTACTTGTCTGACATGCATGAGGCCCTGGGTTGTTGAATCCCCAGTACAACACACACCAAAAAAAAAAAAAAAAGGAAATAATAAACAAGTCCTTGCACCCAGCATTTCCTGGTAATAATGCAGTCAGTGTTTTGTGGCCAGACAATATCACCAAGTCAGCCACAGCCCTTCCAGAAATGTAATGCACAGTGATTTTCCTCTCCAGGAAAACAATAATGGCCCCTGTACTGATTGACACTTGTGAACTGCTAGCATCAACAACCTCCATTTGGCATACTGATTATAGTTTATTGCCACCTGTTCTCCACTTATCCCTTGCTGTGACTCCTATTGTTCTGTTCATTCCATTATTAAATAAATCTGTTTCATTTTAAAAAGCTGTGCTTTGGCTCATATTGCATAACAACAAGCCCTTGGAAATTTGGCTCTTCGTGCTTTTTCTTGATCTCATTTTAATGGACTTTGGCACACATGAGCAAACTACAGGTAGACCAATTTCTAAAAGGTCTTTTTTTCTCAGAATTGATATAGCTATATTGAAATCTCAGATATATTCTTTAAGATTATTTTATTCCTACTCTTCTTAACTGTAAGCTAAGGAGAGGAAAAATAAAGCCTATGGTAAACACAAAGTATTTAACATAGTATTTGAACTGATCAATATTTTTACCCTCATAAAAAGAATACAGTAACTATATCTTTAAATTTATCATCAGGGTAGGTTTCAGAACTAATAAGAGGGCTGGAGAAGATGGTTTAGCAGTTAAGGTATTTATCTGCAAAGCCAAAGGACCCAGATTCTATTCCCCAGGACCCACATAAGCCAGATGCATAAGGGGGCACATGCATCTACAGTTCATTTGCTGTGGCTAGAGGCTCTCATTCTCTCTCTCTTTCTCTCTCTCATAAATAAATAAATAAAATATGTTTTAAAAAGAAAACAGAACTAGTAAGAACCCAGGAGGCCCAAGTCTGTGTCTCAAACCATGGTTGCCCAGGAAATGGAAATCTGAGTCCACAGGAAGAAGCTATTAGGACATGAAGGACAATCCTGAATGAAGCTTCAGAAAGAGAAAGAGGTACATCTGACAAAAATGTCTGCAAAAGACAAGCCAAGTGGGTGACTGGGTCTCAACAAACTTAGAGACTCTCTAAGGATGATAGATGCAGGAAGTGAGATGAGCGGGAAGAGCTTTTTCTATTGTTGCTGCAACCAACCTATGAACAACAACAAAAATGGACTGAGAAATATGCTGACATTTTCATTTACCTAACTTTTATTTTTCCCCCAAATACTTAAAATTTAGTAGATTCTATAGTCGTGCTTATTTCTCATAAATCTAAATAAAAGTTGATAAGGCAACTTCCAATCTTCAAATCTGCAAAATTAATCTTGAAAATTTATTCTCATAATACATCAAGTAATTTCTATAGTGACCTACAAAACAAGTGGAATTGTAGAGGGAGAACACTAAAGAACTCATCTTGGGAATAATTTATCACAAGGTTCCAAATAAAATTTTCACAAATTCATTCTGAGAAAGAATATATGAGAGGATTATGCAGGTTCAACAGAGGCCTTGGAGAAGTTCAGGGTTTTTAAAAAAAAAAAAAAACATTTTTATTCATTATTTATTTATTTATTTATTTACTCAGAAAGAGAAGAGAGAATGAATGGGCACACAGGGCCTCTTGCCCCTGGAAACAAACTCCAGATGCATGTACCACTTTGTGTGCCTGGCTTTATGTGGGTCCTGAGGAACAAACCAGGACCAGCAGGCTTTAAAAGCAAATGCCTTTAACCACTGAGCAATCTCCCCATTGTACATGTAAGTTTTGGATAAGTGCTGGGTGAATGAAATAAGGATGACTATGCCTAAACTGAGTCTCACTGGCCACTCCCAAATTCCACCATCAAACAAAAATTTTATAAGAATTAAGAAAAGATTGCTAAATACTAAACACAGTAGAGGTCTTGTTACATAACCAATTACATAAATGCTTATAATCGTTCAGAGCAAAAAACTCATCAAAAAGTCAGAAACCTAACTGTGTTTATCTTGGATTCTAATCTTCCACAAAGTGTGCCAGTGGTCCTCTATGACCACGTAACCATAAAGAAGCTCCAAGGCTTCCACAGTACATCAGCAACCCATCATGGCAATTCCATGAACATTTCATATCCCCAAAATGATAAAAATTTGATACTTTTTAATAGATGCCAAAGAACAGCTGTTTCTTTCCCATCTTCTAGATAGAAATGTCTATTAGGGAGATAATTATAACAAACTCAGAAGAATTTATTTAGAAAAGAGTTTTACATGAGCTGGGAGTGTTAGCTCAAGTAGAAGAATCTTTGCTTAGTCTGTACAAGCCATGGGTTCAATTCCTAAGCATAGAAAAAGAGAGAGATTCAATGTTTTCTTAGCATATTAAAAGTATTAAAGTAAAACAAGATGCATATTGCCTGCATGGGTAAAATAATCCTATGGACAATTAATGATTCTTCTGTCATATCCATTTGTGACATTGTTCAATATTTTTTAAATATAATAAATTTTTGATGATCAGTTTTCACTGTGACATCATCAATAAAACCTGCTACTTTTCTAACAAGTAAGAAATTAAGTACCAGATATGTTAAGAAATAATCACAAACTCCACAAGTTGTAGGAAGGGAATGGGAGCAAGCTAGTGTGAAACAAGATGGGAAAGTTTCCAAGCACAGAAAGAAGGAGAAATGTGTGATTGTGCAAGGAGCCTTTCCAAGCCAGGTCAATGCTTTAAAGGGAGTAATTCCAACCACTAATATGGTGAGATAATTTTTTTTAATCACAGAAAAATCCATCATGTTCAAAGTTTTAGTAAATAAGGAAAGCCAACTAAAGTTCTGAAAAGTGCTAATTTTTATCATAATAGAAAATATGAGATTAATTTATTTAAATAGTTTCTGACACTTTTTTAAAATCAAATTTTATTAGCTGCTACTACCAAAGAATGCATCAAGTTAAAGTGTCATATAATGTGCCCTTCAGCAGATGTCATTAGAGTGTTCTGTGTTATTAACAAGCGCCTCCATTATTCACAGAGAACTTGGTCTCTGGGCTTCAGAATGCAAAGAGGTCAACTTAGTGAACAGTGCCCTCCATTTATTGCCTACTTTTTCTGAAGCCCTGGATAGTTCAAGCTGACAAATACAGACACAGTTTTCATTTTCAGAAACAACATTAGTTTGCTGCGCCATTGGGTGAAATCCAAGCATTTAGTCAGGCTTGTTTCCCTTGCTGCCTGGCTTAGCACATGTAATGAGAATCATGTCTTTCACTTTCGTGCCAACTTGAATTCATTAGATGCAGGAATAACAGAGTCAGCACTATATCAAGATAGACATGCCCACAGAAAAAATCTAATGCGGCCTTTCCCAGGTGGCCTTCAGCTTCTAAGCACTGTAACTAATGAACTGAACAAAAAAACTAATGATACACTATAGTTTTATATTAGTCTCATGAAATTTCATTATTTAAACTTCTCAATCCACTTCTTTTTTTTAAAATCCATTTGTTCTTTTAGGCAGTGTTGTTATGGATTATTTTCTCATCTTATTATCTTAAGACTGCCTAATAATATATTTATTATTTTCCATTCTGAAAATAATGGCATAAGGAACATAGAAATGTAATTATATTTTAGTTGGAAGCTTTAAAAGGCTAAATATCACATAAGTCAGAATATTACTTTCAAAATATGGGATCGTGAAATATAAATCTAGATCATTGGATTTTACTTATTATAAATGTAAATTTTGATCATTTGTTTAGTGAGATACTTTGTTCTAGACTGTACTACTTTATATATGTTTTAAATTTTAGTCTTTCAGACATGAATTAAAATATATATTTCATATCCTCATTTTTATTAATTTTTTAGTTAGCATGCAAAGCAATGGGTTCCATTGTGATATTTGCATACATATATGTCATCATACTTTGTTCTTATTCCCTCACTGCCCTCACCTGTGACTCCTTCAACCCTTTTTGCTGGCCTCCTTCCTTCCTACCCTAATAGTTCCTAAATCTGATTTTATGTCATATATATTTAAATACCTTCTCTCATCCTCCATTCCTTCTTCCATAGCCCTCCTCTTTCCCTCTCATAGGCACTTTTCTATTTTCATGTCATATAGGTGTATGTATATATATATTCTGTATATGATAGCATAAAATATTTATCTTTTGGGGTCTGACTTATTTTACTTAACATAATAATTTATATATTTCCTGCAAATGTCCTAACTTCACTCGTCTGTACAACTGAATAAAATTCCATTGTGTATATATACCACATTTTCATTATCTAGTCATCTGTTGATACACTTCTAGGCTGGTCCCATATCTTGGCTCTTGCAAATAGTACAGCAAAAAATATGAATATGCAAGTATCTCTGAGGTATACTGCCTTAGGATCCCTCAGGTATAAACGCAGAGAGAGTATAGTTGGATTATATGGTAATTCTAGTTTTATTTTTTTAGTGGAACAACTATAATGATTTCCATAGTGGCTGGATTAATTTTCATTCCCTTCAGCAATGTATAAAGGTTCCTCTCTTTCTTCACAACTTCTCCAGCATTTTCTTAATGATAGCCATGGAATCACAATGGATAAGGAGATTGAACACTTTTCCAATATTTATTGGCCATTTGTATTTCTTCCTTGAGAACTAGCTATTGAGTTCACTAACATATTACTGATTGCATAATTTGTCATTATCCTCATTGCAAAAATTAGGAAATCAAGGCTTACAGAATAACTCATGCAGATGGTTAAAATCTAAATAGACTCTCATGGCCTCCCTAGGCAGTGCTGTCCTTTGCAAACAAAGACTACATGCTTCTATTACTTGTTCTATTTTATTTTTATGTCATTTGTTATTCTTCATTGTATTTGATTCTAATTATACTCTCTTTGAATTTAGTTAACAATCTGTCCAAGACTCCAGTTCCCTTATTGACATTAAGATTGAAAAACAAGAATTTGAGCCATTTCTTACATTCTTGAGCTAAAGACAACTCTTGCCTTTTTTCTTTCTTGCCACTATGCTAGGTATTAACAGCTAGCTATCCCAATAGCCAGTGCCAAGCCGCTTCCCCTCTCCTGAGCTCTACACTAGGGCTTGAACATTTTGAGTAGTCATGTTCAAAGCTCTTTTATCTAGAGATGACTTTATGACCCAAGTCCGCTCAATGAGATGTAAGCATGAGTCTATTGATCAAGCTATCCATGCTGCCTAAAGATGGAAGTGATTCACATTGCCCTTCCCTGCCACCTGCTCTCCCCTCTTTCTGCCTAGCTCACAAAGTGCCCAGAATTACAGCAGCTGTCTCATTATCCATAAGTCAGAATATGCAAGATGAAAGAACACACCAGTGCAGTCACAGAGAAATCTCAAGCTATCACTAATTCTGTGACAATTGACACTTAGGCTTCTTGTAAAGTATCAGTACACATCCCATTGTTAAAAGCTCTTTTGGCTACTATATTCTATAACCCCAAACCAAAAAGGCAGTTCTAACCTATGTTCATACTGTTTCAGTGAATGAGACAAATAGTATTGTGAAGCCCATACCCTCATGAGAGAGACATTCCAGGGCTGGAGAGGTGGATTAGCAGTTAAGGTGCTTGCCTGCAAAGCCAAAGGACCCAGGCTTGATGCCTCAGCACCCACATAAGCCAGATACACAAGGTGGCACATGCATCTGGAGTTTGCAGCAGCTAGAGGCCCTAGCACACCCATTCTCTCCACCTCCCCCCTCTTTATCTCTCTCTCTCTCTCTCTCTCTCTCTCTCTCTCAAAGAAACAAATTAAAATTAAATATGTTTTAAAACAGGAGAGAGACATTTCACACAAACAAGTCCAGACTTTTCAGTGCTATGAGGGAAAATAATGCAGGCTAAGAAACTAGAGGGTGGTACACCCTTCCTGAGGAAGAATGCAGGGTAGAAAACTAGAGGGTGGTACACCCTTCCTGTGGAAGTGGCAAGATGAGCATGAACACATGGTCATCCTGCATGAAGAGCAGTAAAGTTGCCCAAGCATACTCTCACAACGGAGGTCCTTTTTGGAAAAAAAAAAAAAAAAAAAAAAAAAACTCCTCTATGGAAATGACCTTTGGCTTAAATAAATATGGAACAATACCATCCTTTGGAGAAAAATAATTGCAGTTAAGTAAATATTGTGTAGAAAAGCTATGAGAAAGGAAAATACCTAATATATTTCAAGGTGGACAAATCATTGGCAAATTAAGAGCTAAATGTTGCTACAGAGGTACTCACTTTAGTTAATTCCATGAACTTTCTTTGTAAAAAGCCTTTTATTTATGTGACATCATTTAATTTCTTTAAAAACCATTCATTTCAATTTTGGCAATTTTCTGCCCTTAACAAAAACATTTTTTGGAAAACTATTATACCTCAAGTATAATTGATCCATGAAAATCATGGAACAATTTCAAATAAATATGCACTCACCTGATTTTTAAGGACAAGGATGATGGCAAGGAAAGTGAAGATTCTTCCAAATTTGATTTTAGTGGTAGAATAAATGGATCATGGTACTTGCTGGGACCATAGAACTTAGCTCTTGGAACAGAGGGCTGACATTTAAATGCTCTCCACATGAACTTACAGTGCTTCTTCATTTAACCAAGTTAATACCAAAGAATTGAAAAAATTAAACAATTTTTTTCACAATATGCTCAGAAATTTTGCCACCCACATTTAATAATGAACTATGGATTCCTTCAAGTCTCCATCTGTTAGCAGGGCTGCTGGGAAGCAGCGGTGCAGAGATGGTGGATTCTTCCCTCTGTGCAGAGACAGCTGGTGGCAAAACAGAAAAAATGATAGATGCTGATGGCGCCAATTCATCTGGTTTCCATATCCCCTTGTATAACACTGTGGCAATAAGCTAAGGATGATTGCTTTTAACCTTGCATCTAAGAGGGAAAATGTGATAGATTTGCTAAGAGTTCTGCAAATGGAATCAGAGGAAAATAATATACCAAGTGACAAGTCTGTATTCTCTTACCATGTATCTTGAAATTGTAATACTAGTGTATGGTTGGATTCAAAATTAAGTAAATCCAGGAGAATCATCATGAGTCTAAGTGTTGAATCGAATTATAAACAGATACGTTCGTAGAAATAAAAAAAAAAGATGTGTTTTCCTGTGTGTAAGATTGAAATATGCATGAAAGTCCTATTTGGTCATAAAGGAAAGGTTTTCTTTATAAAATGGCAGCAATAAATATTGAAGAAATGAGAACATTAGAATATCACCATTTTGCAACCCAAATGAAATCATCCATTCAAGCAATAATTATTATCAATGGATAAAATGATTAGCAAATGGGGGTTGATGTTAAACTTTTCTTGTTTTTTGAAATATTTTTATTCACTTATTTGCAAGGAGAGAGAGAAGAGGCACACACACAGTGAGAGAAAGAGAGAAAGAATGGGCACACCAGGGCCTCAAGCCACTGCAAATGAACTCCAGATGCATGCATCACTGTGCTTCTGACCTTGTGTGGTTACTGGGGAATCAAACTCAGGTTGTTAGGCTTTGCAGGAAAGCGCCTTAACTACCGAGCCATCTCTTCAGCCCTGATGTTAAACTTTTCAATAGGGGCCATCATTAGTACTGTCACTACCAAAATCTGCTGATCAAGCTCAGTGTACAACAAAAGATACCTGACATTGCACCTCCACTGTGATGGAACACAGAGCCCTCAACACCACATTTAAAACACCCCAACCCCAAAACTGGAACCTGGACTAATCAAGCTCCTAGAACTTTGATTTATAAGTAGGCGGAGGAGGAATGATAACATCACAATGAAACAAAAAGACAAATGAATAACACAGGCATTCTATGACATAAAACAACTCCGTAGCCTGCAAAACAAAAAAAAAAAAAAAAATCTAATGAGGAGACAGAGTTATACAAAAAGAGATACAAGAAATATAGCCACCAAATCTGCAGACCTGTGAGACTCTTTACCAAATTATCAGGAAAGAGAGTTAAAAATTAAATCATAAAATGTATGCTAGGGGCTGGAAAGATGCCTGTGAAGCCTAAGGACCCTGGTTCAAGGCTTGATTCCCCAGGACCCATGTTAGCTAGATGCACAAGGGGGCACACACATCTGGAGTTCGTTTGCAGTGGCTGGAAGCCCTGGTGTGCCCATTCTCTCTCTCTCTCTCTCTCTGCCTCTCTCTCTATCTCTGTCTGTCACTCTCAAATAAATAAATAAAATAAACAAAAAAATTTTTTTAATGTATGCTAGATGGTACCAAGTATTTTTAATATCCATTAAGGAAATAATCACTGTGAGTGGTAAGACTGCTCAGCATTTAGAGGCACTTGCTTAAAGCCTGCTGACCAGCGTTTAATTTCCCAATACTCACATAAAGTCAGATACAAAGTGGAGCAGGCACCTGTGATCGCAATGTGCCTATGTCAATGGGAGAAGTAGCCAAAACATCCAAAAGCTCATGAGGCAGTTAGACTGATGCAGAAATAGCGCAAAACAGACTCTGGTTTTTATGTTTGTTTGGTTGGTTGGTTGGATTGGTTTGGTTTTTTGGAGACTCTGACTCAAAAATAAGGTGAAAGGAGAGGACAAATACCCTGAAGCTGCTTTCTGACCTCCATAAGCACACACACACACACACACATACACTGCACACATCATACATATATTTAAAAAAAAAAAAGATCATTGAGAAAAAATATTTATTTTTTACCAGTTTATACTGAAGCTTACAGGGATAAATTTATGTTGTGTGGAATTTGCCTTATACTACATCAGCAAAAATAATAATAATAATAATAATAATAATAATAATAGGGGAGAAAAGCTGTAGAAAATATGGTAAAACTCTGATAAGCTACTTCTCCACATTTGAAAGTTTTCATAATTTTAAGACTCATTAATCAGAGCTTCATTAGGCAGTTTGTATGAAAATATCCTTTCCAGGACAAATGATATTAACAAGAGGCAATTAAAAAGAAAATATATGGTCATTGAAAATGCTGTAATAGATGTAAGTTATTATATATTCATGGTGCACCACAGGTACAAAACAATATACATTTATATATGACATCTTTTCATCAACTATTTATGAAATTATATACATATATATATAATCAATCCCAGATTAATAAGAGAATAAAACATAAGAAAATTAAAGGGGCTCAAAACAGATACTCACTGCATACCACTTTGTAAGAAAAACAATCATAGGCTAGGCTGTACATAAAGATAAGCTTTATTAATCTAGGATTTTTGCAAGTGTACATGTGTATGGTGTGTGTATGCACGTTAATTGTGTGGGGGTACATATGTGGAGAGGTGCGCATGTGTGCACATGCATATGGATGCAGAGGTTGATGTTAGGTGTCTTCTCAATTGTATTCCACCTTATTTTTGAGACAGAGTTGCACATTGAGTCTAGAACTTACCTATTTGACTAGAATAGCTTTCCAGTAAACTCCATGGATCCTTGTGTCCTCCCTTCTCCAGGGCTGGGCATATATACATATGATGCCAAGTCTGGCGTTTTACAATAAGTCCTGGAAATCCAAACTCACATTGTCATGCTTACATGGCAAGCACTTTACCCACAGAGCATATTCCCAGCCCCAATTTAAGATGTATTTTTTAATAGAATCATGTAGCCAACTACATATGGACTTCAACAAAATTAAATATCTGTACATCTGAAAAATTTGCCCACTTATAAAGGATAATTGCAAATCCTCATAGTCTTTTTGGAGAGTGATCCAGTAGCGCATGGCAAGATATTAAGATATTCAAACATTCACATTTTGTAATCTTACTCCTTGACCTATGTTGCAGTTAGCTTTACGTTGCTGACAGAAAACACCCAACCAAGAGCAGCTTGTGGGAGAAAAGTGTGTTTTTTTGGCTGACAGACTAGAGGGGAAGCTCCATGATAGCAGGGCAAAACCATGCCACAAACAGAAGGTGAACATTACCTCCTGGCCAACATCAGGTGGACAACAGCAGCAGGAGAGTGTGCCAAACACTGGAAAGGGAAAACTGGCTATAACACCCATAAGCCTACCGCAATGATACATTGCTTCAAGGAGGTTCCAATTCCCAAATTGTCAGCATTTAGAACACATAGGTTTATGGGGGACTCCTGAATCAAACCACTACAACCTATTTCCCAAAAGGAAGAGGTTGCTCAAAATAACTTTTAAATATATCTGTTATAGTAAAGTATTTATTAGAGCAAAATCTGGAAATAACCTAATATCTAAAAACTAGGAATACTTAAGTGAGCCAACTCAGAGAAATACTATGGTATATATGAAGATGATAGAGATGTGAGCAGTAGTATTTAAGCAAAATGTGAAGTGGACAGGAAGTATAACAAGAGTCACTGGGTTGATAATGATGGTACTCTAACACTGACTAGCTGTGACTGTATATACTGTGACACAGGATGTGGGTAGTTTTAATCTGACAGTTACACGATTCATTAAAATCACACAAAGACTAATTTTATTCTAATATTATTCTCACAAAAGGTCAGTAAGAAATAAAAACAGTAGTAGGCAACAAAGAAATAATAAGTATCACATTTTTAAAAGTTCATTTTTTTCAAACTAGAAAGATGTCCTTCTCAATCAAGACACAAATAAGGTTTATTTGATCTTCCCAGAGAAAGTCTATGTTTGAGATTTCAGTTGAACAAAACCTAGTAATTGGGTTTAACAATTCAGTTAATGTGATAAACCAAAGATTGTCAGTTAACCTATGCCTTTATTTCTATAATAAATAAATGCCTATGACTTATGTACACAAGGCTAAATTTATTTTTGCCAACATTATACTTAAAAATTTGGTCTCATATTCATAAAAAAATCTCATAATATTTCTTACATATCTCCTCAGAGATTATGTGTAGGTGTGCATATATGTAGTATGTATGGTGTAGTGTGTATATGTGGTGTGTACAGTGCATGCACATCTGTATGCAGGTGTGTCACCCCATTCATGCAGACAGAGGTCAGAGGAAAACATTCACTGACTCCCTCCATTGCTCTCAAGTATATTTCCTTGAGACAGTCTCTCGCTGACTTTTTTTTCCCACAACCTCCAGGGACTTACCAGTCTCTGTTATCCACAACACTAAGGTTACAGAGGTGAATGGCCACACCCAGCTGCTTACATTGGTTCTGGGGAATTGAAATTGGGTGGTGCACAATCAAACTTGAGAAGTCTCAGACCCCCTCAGGTCCTCATGCTTGCGTGGGAAGTGCTCTTAGCCACTGAGCCATCTCTCCAGCCTCTCTTCTCTTCTCAAGAGTTCTGTTTTGTTGTCTTTTTTTTTTTTTTTTGACAACTTCCATAATTGTTAACAATATCCCATGGTAATTCCCTCCCTTCCTTCCTTCACTTTCCCCTTTGAAACTCCACTCTCCATCATATCCACCCCCCAATCAGTCTCTTTTATTTTGATGTCATGATCTTTTCCTCCTATTATGATGGTCTTGTGTAGGTAGTGTCAGGCACTGTGAGGTCATGGGTATCCAGGCCATTTTGTGTCTGGAGGAGCATGTTGTAAGGAGCCCTACCCTCGTTTTGGCTCTTACATTCTTTCTGCCACCTCTTCCACAATGAACCCTAAGCCTTGGAAGGTGTGATAGAGATATTTCACTGCTGAGCACTCCTCTGTCGCATCTTCTCACACCATGATGCTTTCTAAGTCACCCAAGGTCACTGCCATCTAAAAAGAGAAGCATCTCTAACCAAAAGTGAGAGCAGCATTAATATATGGGTATGAACATTAAGAGAAGTGCTTACTGGGCAGTTTGGTGAGCATAGTATATACATTTAGCCAGACACCAAAAGACATTACACCCCTAGGGCTCATGACTACCCCTGTTGTACCTTTTCAGTATCAGGGATGTATTCCCTCACATGGAGAAGGCCTCCAGTCCAATTAGAGAGCAGCTGGTTTCCCCCATAACAGTAATGCCACTATTGCACCCATTGGTACATTTGGCCTGGCTGGCCAAATTTAAGGCTTACAGTGTCCATTGTTGAGTATCTCCACTGGTGATTTCTCTCTCTCCCATTGAAATGCATACAGCATAGCTTTTTCCAGCTGTCAGCTGGTCTACATGGAGGAGGTTTTCAGCTCAGCTCCAGCAGGATTTTTCAGTGACCTTGCAGCCCAACTATGTGGAGTCTTCAGCAATAGTGTCTTACAATCCATTCCTGGTGGGAAACCAAGGGCCTCAGTAATGGCCTGTAATGTTTTGAGGGTAACAGGGACCTCCCTGGCCAACAACTCACTGGAAGGTATCCCACCCCTGGCACTGAAAATTTTCTAGCAACAATCTACAGTTCCTGAGTGTTCCATTGTCCAAAAAAGTAGGTTTCCATATGACTTATTTAAATACTCTTAGATTTTGATTAGTCCTCCCTCCACCTTTCCTTTATTCCATCTCTTCCCCTGACCTCACTTAGGCCTTTTCATCTCCATTAATCTGTTCTCCTACTTACATATATACAATACCATCCTATTAAGCCCCCCCTCCCTCCCTTTCTATTTCATTTATATCTCCTTCCTAGCTTACTGGCTTCTGCTACGGAGTTTTATTCCTACCAACATAGAAGTCCAATCATTTGGAGCTAGGACCCACATATGAGAGAGAACATGTGACATTTGGCTTTCTGATGAGAGGACAATGAAGATGTGGCACACAATGGAGTTCTACTCAGTGGTAAAGAAAATTAAGTTATGTTATTTGCAGAAAAATGGATGGATCTGCAAAGTTTTATACTTAGTGAGGTAACAAGGTCATAGTCCCTAAGGATGTGTGTTGCCCCATGCCCTTAATCCTGTCAACTGGGAGGCTAAGATTTCTGGTCTGTAGAGGGTTCCAAGTCAGCTTGTGACGACATGAGACCCTTCCCCAATGAAGGACAGAAGAGGAAACAACAGCACTATAAGTCAGGAAGCAACAAATGACAAGCCCAAAATATAACTTATTTAAGAATGGCAAATTTAACCATCCATCAGATTTAGCATATAATTTACCCTGACATGGAAGGTGTAACTAGAGCTTCCAATTCAAGCCTATATACCAGGCTTATTTGGTGGGTACTGACCTGGTGTAACTCCAGTTACCTTTTGGGATGGCTTTGGTCCAATTATGCTACACTCCTGATTGGGTCCCTCTTTGCTGTGCTCTGGGCTCAGGTAGGCTGGCTGGGTCAGTGGACAGCTGCTCTGATCACCTGTGCTGGGTGTTGTGTAGGTGAGCTCCCTTCACCAGATCTCTGGTGCTTGCTGGTGCTTGCAATGGTGGTGGAGGAGGGGATGCTATGGATGGTCACTGAAATTCTCCTGTGGGTCCTTGTGATCCTCTTCATCACAAGCCACTCCATTGGTCCCTGCCATCATCCCTTCATGTTTCTTGAGTTTGTTAGGAGGCCAGTGTGAGTAGAAAATCCCCTCATCTGGCTCTTCTTGTGGCTCAGGCCAAGCCTTGAGGCTGTGGCCATGTGGACCTTGTGATACCACTCCTGGAGCTGCTTCTATGGGCTCTAGACACGCGGAATCTCTCCTACTTCTCTGCTGCAGTTGATAATTTTTTATACACCTCACTTTTTAGTAGAAGAGTATATTTTGCTGGGTTTTTTTGTTTGTTTGTTTTTGTTTTTGTTTTTTTGGGGGGGGGCTTTTCTCCCCTAGATTGTTTTGGCATGGCTCCCACACTGCCATCTTAACTGGAAGTCCCTCTCTTTTATTTTGATGTCATGATCTTTCCCTCCTATTCTGATGGTCTTGTGTAGGTAGTGTCAGGCACTATGATGTCATGGATAGCTAGGCCATTTTGTGTCTGGAGGAGCACATTGTAAGGAGTCCTACCCTTCCTTTGGTTCTTACATTCTTTCTGACACCTCTTCTGCAATGGGCCCTAAGCCTTGCTCTAGCCCAGGCTGACCAGGAATTCACTATGTAGTCTCAGGGTGGCCTCAAACTCACAGCAGTCCTTCTACCTCTGAATCCCAAGTGCTAGAGTTAAAAGTGTGTACCAACATGCCCAGCTTCTCAAGACGTTTTAAAAAATGTTTATTTATTTATTTACTTACTTACTTATTTGACAGAGAAAGAGGGAGAGAGAGAGGTGCCAGGGCCTCTAGGCACTGCAAATGAACTACAAATGCATGTGCCCCCCTTGTGCATCTGGCTAACATGGGTCCTGGGGAATCAAACCTGGGTCCTTTAGTTTTGCAGGCAAATGCCTTAACCACTAAGCCATCCCTCCAGCCCTCAAGAGCTTTTAATGGTGGTACATTAGCATTATAAAGTGACTTATACTCTAAAAGGTGGAACCCTCAAGCAAACCTTACAGGGAGCACCTGAATTGAAGGGACCTGATGAGAGTAAGATGAAACCTAACCTCAAATTTCTGTTTCTCTTTCTTCTCTGGGTTTTGCTTTTTTCTTCTCCCTTGGCACTGGCCTATAATTCCCTGTACCAGGATGTGGTCTACATCCACAGTGAGCTGTTGATCAGAGAGACCTACTAGATCTCCCAAAACAAACAAGACAGACTTCTGTCAGAACACTTGATTACCCACAAGAGGTTAATGGTAAGACCCTACTGCTGAAGACACCAATCACTGTTGGCATGGACCATGGAGAGACCTGATTGGAATCCAGAGGAGACCCAGTCCTCAGAAAATTAGCCCATCTAGTGCTAGAAGGCACTATATGAGCTACCAAAGGAAAGTGGCCAACATCTGTCCAAGCAACTCAAAGTCTAAGTGACTCAGAAGCAAACAATCTGATGTGATGCTCTCACAAGTGCAATAGTGGCACACAGCCATGGTGGGTAACCAACTGCTCTTGGACTGGCTAACAGATCCACTCCATGGAAAGGAAACCATATCTGGAACTGGTAACCAAGACAGAATTATATCCAGATAAGGATTCTCTTTCCATTGTCAAGCTCCCACTAACTTTACAGTATAAAAGTGTCTAAACACTTATAATTCTCTCTAAATTAATCATGGTTATCCTATTTAGCTGGTGCTGACTTCACTCTCCATTGAAGAATCTGCTTCTGTTTTTCAGATCGTAACAGGACTTGAGGAGATAAACAACCCAGCACACTCCACCCTGGCCCCAGCTGAAACCACAGATGAACTGGGGAAATGAGCAAGAATGCTGCACTCTCAGTTAAGCTAATATCAGCACAAGGGTGATGGAGAAAGATACTGAGGACACTCAACACCTACCAAATCAGACATCTAGATGCTCCTAAGTGCCCATCACTGAACAAGACTTAAAATGCTCTCAGCATGGCTCAGGGAATCTTGCAGAAGAGGGGACAGAAAGATCATTAGAGCCATAAGTTGGGACATTTTGCACAGAGACATTGCCTCTCCCCCATAATTGACTGCTCCCCCATAATCCATTATCCACAACACCCATGGGGTTGACCTGAATCACCAATGAGGAAGGCCTCTTCAGAAAAGGGGCAGGGAAGAGGGAAAGGATGGTACCAACATGTGATGTTTACATACAAAATATGTCCATATCTAATAATAAAAAATAAAATATATATTTAAAAATAAATACATAAATAATAAAAATTGCATATAAAAGAATGGTTTTATTATGTATTTCTGTACTTTGTACATATTTATCAGCCTTCTCCACTGACCTCCCCTATTCTCGCTGCCCTTTCTTATTGGTCCCTTTACTTCTCTTAAATTGTCCCTCCTTTTATTTTCATACCAGATGATTCCACTACTCTCTTTCTTCTCTTTGCCATGTCCCTTATGATCTCTTCCTTCCCTTTCAAAGTCCCCTTTTGGTTTCATGACCAACAATACATGCATGCATGTGCACACACAAATACACACATGCATGCACATCCTTATGTGAGATAAAACATGCAATTCTCTAAGTCTAGTTTGTTTTGTTTCACATAATGATTTCCAATTCAATCTGTTTTTATGCAAATGTCATAATTTTTTCTTTAGCACTAGATAACATTCTATTGTGTATATGCACCATATTTTCTTTATCCATTTATCTGTGTACGGACATCTAGGCTGGTTCCATTTTCTAGCTATTGTGAACAATGCAGCAGTGAACAAGGATGTGAAATTATCTATGTGACATGTTGACTTAGAGTCCTCTGGGTGTATACCCAGAAGCGGCTATAAGGAACTTCACACAAACTTCTGTAGTGACCACACAAGGTTAGATTCCTACAACAGTGTGTAAGAGTTCCTTAGACTCAACCCAACCAGTATTTGCTGTCATTTGTTTTCTTAATGATAGTCATTCTAGCTGGGGGGAGATGGACTCTCAAAGCAGTTTTAATTTTCATTTCCCTGATGGCTAAGAACAGTGAACATTTTTTCAAATATTTACTTAACATTTGTATTTCTTTTTTTGTACATATATTTAATTATTTATTGACAACTTCTATACTTACTGACAACAAACCATGGTATTTCCTTCCCCTCCCACGCTTTTGCCTTCATAACTCTACTCTCTGTCATATTCCCACCCTCTCTCTATTAATCTCTCTGTGAAAATTTGATGCTATCATATTTTTCTCTTATTATGAGGGTCTTGTGTAGGTATTTCAATAATCTTAGTTCATTAGCTCATTTATTGATTGGACGATTTGGGTATTGGTGTTTAACTTTTGCAATTCTTTTATGTATGTATGTATGTATGTATGTATGTATGTATGTATGTATTTATTTATTTTGAGGTACGATCTCTCTCTAGCCCAGGCTGACCTAGAATTCACTATGTAGTCTCAGGGTGGCCTCAAACTCTTAGCTATCCTCTTACCTTTGCCTACAGAATGCTGGAATTAAAGGCATATACCACCATGTCCAGCTGCAATTCTTTATATATTCTAGGTAGTAATCCTAGAGATCCAAATTCAGATGACAAGCATTTTATCCACTTAGGCATCTTTCTAGACCTGTAGGTGTTTGGTTTTTTTAAGATATTGAAATGGGATTTTTTTCTGGGTTCTTTGTTGGAAAGTTTATTATTGGCAGGTAGCAAGACTATTAATTTTTGTACATTGATTTTTGTATTCTGCTACTTTGAAGAAGGGAAGGGGAGGGGAGGGGAGGGGAGGGAAGGGAAGGAACATTACTTGGCTTTATTCAAATCTATCTTCAAATTGAAGCTTCTTTCTGGCTTACCTACTGTTTAACTTATAGTCACTAAATATTTACTTCAATGGCTACATTTTAACTCTAAAGATTCTGTTTCACTGTTAAATTTTATTTTTCTTTATGCCTAAATTTTGTATCTTGTTGTCATTTGGATTATTATAGCCATGTATTTTATAATCTTTCAGACACTATTGCACAATTATCCCAAGCTTTTAGAGAACCCTGCCTGGTTATTATGTGGATCTAAGAGTCATGTCTGTATGTGCATGTATGTGTGTATACACATTTGATAAATACTTCTTGAGAACCTATGTGCCAGGTATGTTTCTATAGACTTTCTGTGTGGAAATGAGCAAAATGAATAACTCTGCCTTATATAGCTTTTGTCCTCATCATGTTCTAACCTCCGTGAAAATGTGGTGCATGGTAAGTCACTGAAGCTTTCTTCCTGAGTTGTTTTAGTTTCTCTTTGGTCAGCTGCTCCAACATGTTACCCATTTAGGATACACTTTTATGATCATCTTTCTGTTAGGATTTACTAAGGCAACAGGGTACTATAACTTGAATTAAAAATGCATCTGAATAGGCTAGGATTTAACCTTCTCATGGGAACTTTTGAATCAACAGGAGATAGCCTTCCTTTGGCTCTCCTTCGTCTTCTACCCCAGGTGCATGGTGCCAGTCCTCTTGTTCTTGGAACCTTCAGAGAGATAGTCCAGAACTTCACTCATGGGTCTCCCCTCCAATCCTCTACCTCAAGGGTCCAAGGCCCACCTCATAACCTAGTAAGTGTAAAAACCTACACTTCCAGCTGTTCCTGGTCCAATGACCTTCCAAGAGTCTTCCATGTCACCTCCACCTCTCTCTCTCTCTCTATTACTCATATTCCTATTTGCTCTAGTACCTCAGAATTTAATTTCCTTAAGCTCTTCCAAGTTACTTACGCATATTTTAAAAACACATTTATTGCTATACATGCTCACATTTTTCCAGGTATTTGTAGTGGGACATTTTCCAATTTCCTGGAAGCAGAAATAGCAAAACTTAACCCTTAATTAGTTCACAAACATGCTTATCTGCATGTGTTTGTTGTGAAAATGAAAACTACAATTCTGCTTTCAAGGGAACGCAAGTGCTCTTAGGTTATACTTCTTACCTATGACTCTTGAATCATTTATTTGTTGTGATATATAATATTAACTTTGTAATACCAATTCATAATTTAAAATTTTTATAGGAGCTTATTTTCTGTGTATTTAAAAAAATTGATTCTGATATTGTGAAAAGATGCATACTAAGTAGAATATGTACACCTTTACTTGCTATAGACCAAAAAAATTTTTTAAAGGACACACATGGACTTAACACCAAAATGAAGCCTTTGGGGTCCTAGAGTTACTACAGGAATAAAGCTTCTCAGTGTTAAAAAGGGAAGGAAAAGTGAATCCTCATTGTGACTTGATACCATAGCTACTGTTACCAACATTTCTTACTATAAAACATATTGTTTCAGATAAACACTATCTTTCATTATATTAACTATGAGTTTTATTTGCTTGATAGTTTGAGATTTAGAATGCAAATCTGTTACAATTTTATGCTATACTAGAGCCACCAGATGAAAAGTCTACCAAATTTTATGGTTACACATCCTTATATAACATTATAAAAGTATAAGAAACTGCTAAATGTTGGGTATTGAGAAAGTGCCAAAAGTTATTCTTTTCAGAACTGTCTGCTGATGCAAAACATTGAAAAATGCATAATGCTCACACTGAGGAGAATATAACACCCATACAATTAGGTATTACACAGCTATAAGACAGATGGAAAATGACACTGATGTGGATGATTTCCAAGATATATTAAGTGAAAAAAGGATGAAATATAAAAGACTGTCTAAAGTATGCCTCTTTCTCATAAGAAAGAGTACAAAACTGTGCTATAATACAATAGGTTTTTAATCACATAAAAGAGATTGAGGAGACTAATGGAAAATGTAAGCTGATAAAAGAAGCTATTGTAGTATTGTATCAGTCTGCTTATGCAAACTAAAATCTAGTTTCAAAGTACTGTGCACCAGCGGAGGGGTAAATGTAAAATCCAGTTAAGATATTAAGAGAAATAATTGTATCTGAGACTTCTAGGGCAGTAACACAGATTCTAGGGATCTTCCAGTCATGACCACTATAGCAGCCAAGGGTAAGAAAATTAGATCAGGAGAAAACTGGAGACACAAAAACACCCCCGCACACAACTGCTTACTTACATTCCCGACTCAGTCTCATACCACTGCTCCCTGCAAATAAGAGTGAGAGCCAGTAGGAAATTGAATTACATTCAAATGTGCATCCTGTGGGGACAGGCTTGTATTAGTTACTTTCTTATTACTGTGACCAAATTCCTGACCAAAGGCAATGTAAGGAAGGAGAGGGTTTATTCCGGCTTATATATTTGAGGGGATAGATTCCATTATGGCAGGGAAGGTATGGCAGCAGGAACCCCGCTTATCATTTTGAATCAGTTTAGGAGAGAGAGAGACAGAGAGAGGGAGAGAGAGAGAGAGAGAGAGAGAACAGGAAGTGGGAGGGCCAGGCTTTAAGACCTCAAGGATGCCCCACAATGACCCACTTCCTCCTACAAGGATTCACTTCCTTTTTTTTTTTTTTTTTTTTTTTTTTTTGAGGTAGGGTCTCTCTCTCTCTCTCTCTCTCTTTCTTTCTCTCTCTAACCAAGGCTGACCTGGAATTCACTATGTAGTCTCAGGCTGGCTCCAAACTCATGGCAGTCCTCCTACCTTGGCCTCCCAAGTGGGATTAAAGGCATGCGCCACCACACTTGGCAGGATTTACTTTCTAAAGTTTCCACAACTTGCCCAAACAACTCTACCACAGCTAGGGACCAAATGTTCAAACACATGAGCCTGCCTATAAAAGACAGTTCACATTCATATCACAAGGCTGTTAAAACTTTGCTTTTATTGAGTTCAAGAAACTGGAGAGTACCAAATTATATGAAATGCCTAATACTATTGATTAGATATCTTTCACACAATGACTTGTGACACCTTTTTGTATTATTTCTCTAATTCATTTTTAAGATATTTATGATTTTTCCATAATTAGATTCTGATTAACTTGAGATAAGGTCTACAATGTTATGCCCCTTTTCTCTTACCTTTTATTGGGTCAAAGCAGTCATTTAATGAATATTTACAGCTGATTAAAGTGTGAATTGTTCATTCATAAAGAATACTATGGCAGCTGGGCGTGGTGGTGCATGCCTTTAATCCCAGCACTCAGGGGGCAGAGGCAAGAGGATCACCACCCAGAGACTCCATAGTGAATTCCAGGTCAGCCTGGGCTAGAGTGAGACCCCACAAAAAAAAATAAAAATAAAAATAAAAATAAAAATACTATGTTAAAGCTGATGAGATGGCTCAAGGGTTAAAGACACTTGCTTGCAAAGCCTGCTTCAGCACCCACACAAAGTGGTGCATGTGTCTGTGATCACAATACACCTATGATAATGGGAGGCAAAACCAGGAGAATCCAAAGCTTGTAAGCCTGCTACACTGTCATTAGTTTGTGTCAGGAGAACAATGAGAGACCTTGTCTCAAAAGAAAAAAAAAAAGTAGAAGAATAGCACAGACACCTCAAAATTGTCCTCTGAACTCTACGTGTGTGTGTGTGCGGCGTGTGTGTGTGTGTGTGTGTGTGTGTGCGCGCGCGCGTGTGTGTGCACATGCACACAGACACACACAAACAATAACTAACATAAATAAAACAGAATACTCCTTTTCACTCAGACAGAGGGAACAGAAGATATAAAGCCTTGCAGTAAAAGGATGCACAAGGAGCTGAAGAACTGAAGAAATGGTGGAGACAGAAGAGGCCAAGCAGTGCACAGACCTGAATATCCTGGGAAGAACTCTGCTCATGATCCCATGAGCAACTGAATGAACACCATTAACCATCACTTGAAGCATTGTCAGCGTGAAATTAAAAGTGGTTTTAGATTGTCTTTCTTTTTAGCCATCCATCTCATTTTAACTTTCCCAGTTGATTTTTACAAAAGGTACCCTCACTGACTTTGCTGGAATCAAAAAGCATTTAGAGGGCTTCACTTATCATTACTTTAGATTTTTCAATTAACAGAACTGTCAGAGCAAATATAATAGTATTTTATAAAGAATCTCCTTAAGCTTCTGTCAAGCCTTTTATAGTTCAATACAATCATATTGTGTGAAAATCCTCACTTGTTCAAAGAGGGTCCCAGCACTCCATGGGTGAACTCTTGGATGTCTCAAAATGGTCAAGAAGGAGTTGGGTCTGTCATCAAGCTGGGCCTAAGTGATCAAGACTTATCTCATTCTGACCTCTCCGAAGGTTAGACTCTACTATGAAATTTAGAATAAATGTGCAAATAATTATTTTTAAGAAGGAGACAAGTTACGTAAGTTTAAGGGCTGTTTCCCACTGCCCTCATTAGGAATAGTTGATGAATGAGTATCTGAGAAGAGTCCTGAAGAATTAACACAAGAGGCTAGAGACACAGGAAGTTACATGGTTGTCTGCAGAATTGTAGTCATTTTGCTTTGGACTTACAACGTTTCTTCCAGTTGTGTAACCTTAAGCAAATTCATCTTTAAGTCATTATGTGTTATTATTTCTAAAATAGAAATAGCATCATTATTATTATTATAGATTTGTTGTGTTGTAACAACTAGATAAAAGACAATGACAGGAAACAGCACCATGAAGTTCTCAGTAAGTGGCAATGTCTCTTGTTACTCTGCAAGTACACAAGGTGGGTGCTACTAAATTCCCTAAAACTCATCTCAACTTTTCCATTTCTCAGACTTTTCTAATTCCACAAAACCTGGTATCTTCTTCCAGGTATCTTCACTGCAGTGTAGTGAAGAAAAGCTTTTGGAGGTAAGGGCACCAAACTCAGAGTCCTATTCAAGTTCCTTTCGTGTATGTACTACATGGACAAGATCCTCTATCTCTTCCCATGTGTTCTGCAGCTTGTGAAGGGACAACACAGCCTATTCTCAGGGCAGTGTGAAAGGATAAATAAGATCATATATGTGAACAGAGCAGACTCAAGAGACAACTATGGATAGCTATAGCAAGTCTCTCTAGGCTGCAATTTCACATTATTGATTTTTTTGTTTGTTTGGTTTTTGTTTTTGTTTTTTCAAGGTAGGACCTCACTGTAGCTCAGGCTGACTTAGAATTCACTATGTAGTCTCAGGGTAGCCTCAAACTCAAGGTAATCCTCCTACCTCTGCCTCCCAAGTTCTGGGATTAAAGGCGTGTGCCACCATGCCCGGCCCTCACATTAGTGATTTAAAAAGAGAATTTATCTCACTAAACAAAATGATGATGCTTTGTCAAGGCTGACTTAAAGATTCCTTTTCAATAACCAATAAAAGCAACATGGGCAGAAGTGTGTTGAAAACTGACTCTATTGTTTATTGTGTGACCTTGAGCAAATTAACCACACTGAATTTCAGTTTTCTGATGAGTAAAATGGAAATAATAATACTACATTCTAGTTTGTGTCATTTTATTTCACTTGTTGTTTTTAACAAATTGAAGGCTTGTGTGGAAACCCTGTATTGACATCATTTTTCCAAATTCATGTTTTTAGGGCTGGGGAGGCTGTTCAGTGGTTAAAGGTGCTTGCTTTCAAATTCATGTTTTTATATAACATTGTCTTACAGTATTTTGACCTCTTTCATTATTATTATCATTATTCATTATTCACTATTATTCATTATTATTATATTATTCATTATTCAATATTATTCATTATTATTATTACATGCCTTAACTGCTGAGCCATCTCTCCAACCCCTAAGACTTTTTAAGTGCAATATTTAAAGTCCCAAAAATTTTAGAAAGAAAATTATGTATACCACGTATTTATAGCTACTTATAGCTAGATATCTGTTTTATAAAATTATTATATGTACTATCTAAGCTTTCCCTGTTCTTTGAAAAATAGGTTGTTAAGAAATACGTAAGTGGTCGGTAGACGCAGGAGAGCTCAGTGGCTCACTCGCTGGCTCCGAGGTGCTCGTGGGCTGTGTGCCATCCGTGCCTCGGCTCTGCCTGGAAAGGGAGGGAGGCTTTGTGGTTCGGGAGCAGCAGTCAGCTCGAAGTCTCCAGGACTTCTCTCAGACTTGTGTGCTGAGGAGGCTCAGATGTTGGCCTCAGCTCCTAGGCTGAACTCAGCAGATTGGCTCAAGAAAACTAGTGTATTGAGACAAAGGAAAGGATCTGGCAGAAAGCAACATCTGTTATCCTGGGCTTGGCAGCAGGGAAGAGGACAGGTAGTGGAATTCCTGCAATCTGAAAAGCACACTGAAAGGTAACATAGAAGCTGAACGATGGGTGGCGGAGAGTGGTATAACATCCCAGCCCCTCAATCTAGAAACGTTAGTAAGAACCAACAGCAGCTTACTAGACAGAAGACTAAGGATCAGTATTCCCAGATGAAGATCGTTCACAAGAAAAAAGAACGAGGACACAGTTACAACTCATCAGCAACAGGCCAGAAGAACAAAAATGTTTCTAGTAATCCAAATTGGATTACTCTAGCCTATCAAGCCCCAGTTTGCTTTTTAAGTCTCAAGCTAATCAGAACTATGCTGCAGCCAAATTTAGTGAGCCGCCATCACCAAGTGTTCTTCCCAAGCCACCAAGCCACTGGGTTCCAGTTTCATTTAATCCTTCAGATAAGGAAATAATGACATTTCAACTTACAACCTTACTTAAAGTACAAGTCTAAAATGAAGTACTAATATTTAAATTTAGCAGTGTTTACATAGTCATGAATTGGTCTGGACCAAACTGACTTAATCAAGACTATCTCATTTATTTTATGTGCTGTGTGCATGGTGACATATCAGTGCAATTAAAATAATTGTACTTGATAGGATTGCCAAGAAAGTAAATTCAAGTGAACCATTCAGGTTGATTTGGGGAATAGCTGACTTTTAAAATTGTCTATTGTGGAGACAGTAGTTTACAGTCAATCAGGTTATAGGTTTCTAGCTGAAATATACAGGGACTGAAAAATAATGTAGACATTAGGAAATTAAATGTCCTAGGGGCACCTAAACTGCCAAAAGAAAATGAATTTTTACTGAAGATCTCATTTTACTAAATTGTACTTACTAATTGGTGTATGTGTGAAGGTCAGTCAGGACTTGCTAGAACAAAGCAGTCTATGTCCAACTGGTCCACTCTAGCCCAGGCTAGCCCTGAACTCAGTGATCCTACCTCAGCCTCCCAAGTGCGCTGGGATTAAAGGTATGTGCCACCATGCCTGGCTTTGTCCGTTTCTTAAGTATAGTGGATATGCATCTGCCTGCAGATGGACTAATTTTTTTAAAAAACTGTTTTAAGTACCTAGAGAAGAAAGAGCCATGTAAATACATGTAATAAGCTTGTAACATATGTAAAGTTTTCTTTTATCCTACAAAAAGACTATTTTTAGTATGAATTTGCTGGATGTATGACCATGGACTTTTTTTTTTTCTACTAGGGCCTAATTTTAAAGGTCCCTGTTATTTTAAAGAAACTTACCCTCATGCTAAAGTGCCAGTGTATGTACAATTGATTTGGTTTTAAGCTACATATCAAAGTAAAACCTAATATTAAGCTTATATTAAAAGATTTAAGCTGCTAAATAAAACATTTCCTATTTTTAAGGTTTAAAATGCAGTATAGGATCTCCACTCTGTTCCCCAGTCTTCAAACCCAAAGATTCATTTTTGCTTTCACCAATCCTGATGAGACAGTGCTTGGTTCCAGTGGCTCTGATACTTTTGGTGATTAAGTGCAATTTAGGGAGACTAAGGCAAAAGGTGTAATCGCAATCCAAAGGGTAAAAATACTAATAGCTGTTAATGCTACTATCTAATTTGATACCCATATTTTGCTGTTGACAAGCAAAATTAGCTAAATTGTAATTTTCCAAATTCTGATGCGATGTGGAAATCTTTTTAAGCAGGGAAAAAGTAGATTAAAGAAATATAGAAAGACTTTCAAGAGTGGGAGAGGTCCTTAAAAGAAAGGAGGGGGTTACTTAATGCATATGATGTGAGTTTGAAATTAAGAAAATAAATTCTGCTCAGTAGTTTGCTTTTATTAAATAAATTTTTAAAAAAAGAAATAAGTAAGTAGCTGGGCGTGGTGGCACACGCCTTTAATCCCAGCACTCAGGAGGCAGAGATAGGAGGATCGCCATGAGTTCGAGGCCACCCTGAGACTACACAGTGAATTCCAGGTCAGCCTGAGCTAGAGTGAGACCCTACCTTGAAAAATAAAAAATAAAAATTTAAAAAGGAAAAAAAGAAAGAAGTAAGTTACAGCACTAAAGCATCACTATCACATCTTACAAGGCTCAGGGTCCATTAAGAGGTGGCAGGAAGAATGTAAGAGCCAAAAGAAGGACAGGACTCCTCATATTGCACTCTTCTAGACACAAAACGACCTGAATGTCCATGACCTCACAGTGCCTAGCACTACCTACACAACACCAGTACAACAGGAGGAAAAAATGATGACATCAAAATAAAAGTGAGACATTGAGAGGGGGAGGGGATATGATGAGAAGAGTTGTGAAGGGGAAAGTGAGGGGGGAGGGAATTATCATGGTTTATTGTCTGTAATTATGGAAGTTGTCAATAATAAAAAAATAAAGAAATAAGTGAGCTAAATGTCATCACACTTTCCTACAGAATTTTATTCCAAAAAATAATTTCAAGGTCAAACTTATTAGTGATTAAATACACATTCCACAGTAGAACAAAGCTCTGTGATGGCTAATTTTAAATGAGGAAATGATGGTCTCTCAACCATCTATGTTATTTCATACATGTTAATGAATTGGAGTCAGAAGTTAGCAATGTGGGCTGATGTTGCTAAATTGTTCCTCTTATGGAAACCCATGAGAAGTGGCAGGTAGTAAAAGAATGGGAAATTTGATAGGGAGAAGAACTCAAGGTAGATAATTTTAGGCAAGAAACAACAAAATCATAGAGAATCCTGATTTAGGGTGATGGCTTCTGGACACTGCATGACCTTCTACTTGGATGTCTCGACATTGCTTTCCAAGCACATTTCTTCCTTGCTTAATGACTTTCATTAGTACCTGAAAACCCTGCCGTTAAATAAAGAGCTTTTGAATGGGGAAAAAAAGAGTTTCTATTAAATTTAATAGGAAAATTATGATGTGTTTCATCTCAATGCAAGATAACCAATTTTCACAGCTAGAAAAGTGTATCAGTTTTTATTAGCAACAAAGAACAATTTTCAGGCAGCAAGCAAATACTACTCATACATTAAATACACTGATACTATACTTATATTTCTGAAATCTTTCCACTGATCTTTGAAATTTGAGAGGTTTTGATTATTTTGCAATTAGACTATAATTAAAATAGGGGGCTGCAGAGATTTCTCAGTGATTAAGGCACTTGCCTGCAAAGCCTAATGACCAGGGTTTGATTTCCCAATACCCATGTAAAGCCAGATGCACACAGTGGCACATGCATCTGGAGTTTGCAATGGCTAGATGCTCTGGTGCACCTATTAGCGCGCTCTCTCTTGCTCTCTCTCTCTCTCTTTCTCTCTCGCCATATATATCATTTATATATAAGTTAAATATAGGGAATGATGTGATAGTTCAGTGGGGGGAATGCTTGCCACACAAGCATGAGAACCTGAGTTCAGATCCCTAAAATCCATATAATCACAGCACTGGGAAGATGCAGACAGAGTGGTCTTTGGGACTTGTTGGCTAGCTAGTCTAACTGAATCAGTGAACTCTGTGTTCAGGTGGAAAGTGATTAAGAAGATACCTGACATTTACCTCGTTCCTCCACACACATTCACACACATGCACCCACACACATATAAATACACTTACACACACTCACACACAATATGCCAATATCACATGTGTGGTGGTTTAAGCCAGGTGTCCCCCATAAACTTAGATGTTCTGAGTGCCATGTTCCCAGCTGTTGGCAATTTGGGAATTAAACCCTCTTGGAGGCAGTATATTGTTGGGGGCAGGCTTAAGAGTGTTATAGCCAGCTTCCTCTTGCCAGTTTTTGGCACACTCTCCTGTTGCTGTTGTCCACCTTATGTTGGTCAGGAGGTGGTGTCCACCCTCTACTCGTGCCATCATTTTTCCCTGCCATCATGCAGCTTCCCTTTGAGTCTGTAAGCCAAAAAAACCCCTGTTTTTCCCCACATGCTGCTCTTGGTCCTGTGTTTTCTGGCAGCAATGTGAACCTGACTGCAACAGTAAAGCTGGTACTAAGAAGTGGGATCATTACTGCTAGAAACCAAACTGTGTGGCTTTTGGTCTTCTGGAGCTGATTTTCAAGAGGAATGTAGAAGGATTTGAAACCTTGGCCTAAGAGATGCCTTGCAGTGCTGTAAGTATAGCTTGATGGACTGTTCTGGTCAGAGTTGAAAGACCTGAATGCAATAAGAACTATGGACTATGAGGTTTTGTTAATGAGAGTGAGAAAGAACTTTGCCTGGACTAGACTAGAAACAGTTTATGTGAGAGGCTTGCTGTTATGCTTGTGTTCTCAGAACTTGTGCAGGGAGGGCTGCATTGCATAGAAATCGACTGGTGTGACCAGAGGGATATGACACAGAAAAAAATGTAATCTTTGGGTCAAAACTTCTATCCATTCAGCTATTGAGAGATTAAAACCACTGAGATTGGGCCAGCTGACCTGCACTGGGACAACAGAAAGAATGCAAACTCTTTGGAAGAGGCCTGAATGCTGAAGGAGGGTCCCACTCTTCAAAGTCTGCTTTATTCCCCATGGATTAACAAGTTGGCAGCCCACTTGGTATTATGGGGTATAATAAATGTAGGAAAGAGAGGGTTGTTGAATTTGCAACATGGTTTTGTATTTGGGGAAAGGCCATGGGCAGTGTGAAGCACGCTTGTTAGATTGACTGCATGGAGACTCTATGGAGCCATGAGGATGAACTGTGGGTTGCAGCAGAGACCCAGTGGAGATGTCAGGACTATGGGATGGCTGCCAAGGAGAGCTCCCAGCACCAGATGAAGTATTCTGGGACTGTGAGTAGCCTACCTGGAGGGGTGGAATTGGAATTCCAGAGACTTGTCACTGGTTAGAATTATTGGACTTGGACACTTGTCACTGACTAGAGTTGTTACACTTGGAGCTACACAGTTTGATGTTTGCCCTGTTTAAATCTTGTATTGGTTGAATATTTCTTTTCTATGCCCAATGCTATCTTCTGCAGTGTGAATGCTTATTCTGTACCATTATGTGTTGTTGTTTTTGAGGGGGGAGGTTGGTATTGCAGCTCAGTTAAAAAACCTTTGTCTATTGGGATGTTTGATCATTGGTATTGATAAAAAACAATGGGGGTTTTTTAAGTTGGATGAATGCATTACATTTTACATCATGTATGGTTCAGATTATGGAGGCCAGGGGCAGAATGTGGTGGTTTAATTCAGGCATTCCCCTGCCATCATGGAGCTTCCCCTTGAGTTTGTAAACCAAAATAAACCAGTTTTCCCACAAGCTACTCTTGGTTTGGTGCTTTCTGCCAGCAACAACGTACAATGAAATAAAATCAACATCTCCCATAAAAACACCTTCTTGGCAAGATGTATGGTTAAGTATGGGAGAACATAACAGAATGAAGACCACAAAGGATACTAGAAAGTCCTCTCTCATACATGAAATTTGCACACAAAGCAAAATGCTTTGTATTCATCCACACATGGCAGGCAATTCAGATGTGAGCCACAGCACCCTCCACCACAACAGCACTGTTCCCTCATACTGCCTCTCTTGCTGCATAGCCCCAAGGGCCTTAGGACCTGGCCCAGGTGGCTTTGCCACACTGTATGCCCCATGAAGAGGAACAGCCCACCAGTACCACCTAACACACTTGCAGACATCACTGACCAATATGACCAAACCACATGAAGACTACTCTACTCATTGCACTCAGAACCATCACCATGAACAAACCCAGAGCCACAGAACATCCTATGTCCTATCTACAAGAAACTGTTTTCCTACAAAAGCTACTCATAGAATTAAATGGAAGAGGGAGGTTACTGTTATACTAGATATCAACATGGGCACAAGAAACATGAAAATCAAGGAACCATAACCCCTCTAAAGGAACACAGTAATTTTCCATGGAGAACTACCCCTTAAAAAGAGTATCTCTAAAGCCGGGTGTGGTGGCGCACACCTTTAATCCCAGCACTTGGGAGGCAGAGGTAGGAGGATCACCATGAGTTCGAGGCCACCCTAAGACTACATAGTGAATTTTAGGTCAGCCTGAGCTAGAACGAGACCCTACCTCGGAAAAAAAAAAAAAAAAAAAAAAAAACAGATCTCTGAGATGCCTGAAAAATGATTGAAAAAAAATGTCTTCAGAAAATTCAGTGAGATGGAAAAAAATCCTAATAGGAAATTCTGTAGAATAATTCATGTTCTGAGTGAGAATGTCAGCAGAAATTGAAATAGTAAAAAGGTAAACTTCAGACCAGAACTATGTCATAAAAAAGTAAATAAAGTAAAAACTGAGAACTTCAATAACAGACTAAACTAAGCAGAAGAAATCTGAATTTTAAGACAAGTCTTTTGAAATAACTCAGATAAATGTGAGACATATGATTACTTCTGACCAAAAATTGTCATGTAAAGAAAACTGTCAAACATGTCACTGCCAGAAACCATAATGCCAAAATGTCACTTTTAGTAGCATTTTTGTCTAGGGGAACATTATATATATATATAAAGTTATTATGCAAATAAATCTTTCCCTAAAACAAGCATTTGAAAAGTTACAAGTAGGAAACCCCCTTTTCTTTTGTTTGGTTTTTCAAGGTAGGGTCTCACTCTAGCCCTGGCTGACCTGGAATTCACTATGTAGTCTCAGGGTGGCCTTGAACTCATGGTGATCCTCCTACCTCTGCCTCCCGAGTGCTGGGATTAAAGGTGTGTGCCACCATGCCGGGCTGGGAGACCCATTATTTACTCAAGAATGTTGTGAAAGTTACTTGAAGCCCTTGGACTGCTCATGTTATTGAACCTTTAAGATTGCTTAACAAGCTAGCTTTTTACTGAGGTTTTGAAATGCCACAGACTTGAGGGCTTTAACTCACCTATGGCTTCTCTTCAGAGGAGTCCTGAAAAGCAAAAGGCATCACCATTTGTTGACTTTAAACTCATTTCTCAGAACTATCACCATCAGCCACATACTATCTAGGTCAATTTCATATCTGAAAAATTATCATTTCTTCCACACCCTTACCAAAACAACTGTCCTGTTTAATAGAAGAGACTTGCTTTACTGGTGAGGTCAAATATGTCATGGCAAGAAATAAGATGATATCTATCTTCCCAGAAAGGGCCATCAACTCAGCCCTGCTATGACAACACTGAGTTGCTGTTGCCTCTGAACACCACATTAACACCACCTCCTCTCTCTCTCTCTCTCTTTGTCTAGTCCAAAAACTCCTGCTTCCCACATAGAGAGTTAATAGTTCACAATTTCATTATCTTTCACAAGTATATAACAAACATTTTGTTCCATTAACTGATCCCATGTGACTGTAAATTTCCTTTAGGATTCAGAAAAGCAATATAGCACACCTGTACTCAGATGTGGAAAACCATCTATTCATGATTCAGATCCCTTAGGAACCTAAAGCTATGCTGTATAATAGAACTTTCTGCAATAACAAAAGTGTCTTGTATCTGGTCTGTCTAATATGATAGCCACTTGACAATTGTTAATTTAAACAAATTAAATTAATAGAAATGTGCCCATTAGGCAAAGGAGTGAAAAGTTTCCAAGTGAAAACTTGGAAAGTCCTAGCAAATGAGCTCATATGGCACAGACAAAAAAGAGGAAAAGCCCCAGCTGAAACCACAGAGGAAGTGGGGAGAGGAGCAAGAGGCCTGTTTTCATGGTGAGCCTGACAATCAGCACCAGGGTGAAGGAGGCAGACGCTGAGGATACTCAACACTTACCAAAGCAGAGATCCAGAGGCTCCTAAGAGCTCATCACTGAAGTAGACTTAAAACTCACCCACCGGGCTGGAGAGATGGCTTAGTGGTTAAGCGCTTGCCTGTGAAGCCTAAGGACCCCGGTTCGAGGCTTGATTCTCCAGAACCCACGTTAGCCAGATGCACAAGGGGGCGCACGCATCTGGAGTTTGTTTGCAGTGGCTGGAGGCCCTGGCGCGCCCATTCTCTCTCTCTCTCTCTCTCCCCCCTCTCCCTCCTTCTCTCTCTCTCTGTCACTCTCAAATAAATAAATAAAAAATAAAAAAAAAAAAACTCACCCACCAGAGGCTCAGGGAATTTTGTGGAAGAGGGGGTAGAAAGATTGTAAGAGCCATAGATTGGGACACCGTGCCCAGAGGTATTGCCTCCCCCCCAAAAATAACTGAGTGCTATTCCCACAGTGCATAAACCACAACCCCATGGGAAATACCTGAAACCCCATTGAGGAGAGCCCCCAACAGAATGGGGGCAGGAATGAGGGAAAAGAGGGTACCAACACATGATGTATCCATACTAAGTATGTCTGTAATAAAAAATTTTAAAGTAGGCTGGGCTTGGTGGCATACGCCTTTAATCCCAGCACTTGGGAGGCAAAGGTAGGAGGATTGCCATGAGTTCAAGGCCACACTGAGACTACATAAATTCATTCCAGGTCAGCATGACCTACAGTGAGACCCTACCTAAAAGAAACAACAACAAAAAAATTTTAAGAGGAAAAAGTGGTTAGAACCTAGCATTGTACAAACAAAAGCCTTAGTTATGACTCTCATAAGCCCTTATCTACTGACCAAAAAGCAAGAATCACAATCTATGAGCTGATCTATGACTTAGGAATGAAGAGAAGAAAAATAAAACCTTTCTTCTCCCCACCTTAGGTTCAGTAGCTAAGGCCTGAAAATTAAGCTGACAGATCAAAAAAGGAAAAACAAATTTTACTTGATGAAAACATTTTAATTTTTATGCACATGGGCCTTCATAAAAAGTAAAGACTGGTGGGCAAGGAAAAGCTTGCTTGAAAATAAAGACACAAAAAGAACAGTTAGCCAGGCGTGGTGGCACACAACTTTAATCCCAGCACTCGGGAGGCAGAAGTAGGAGAATCACCATGAGTTAGAAGCCACCCTGAGACATAGTGAATTCCAGGTCAGCCTGGGCTAGAGTGAGACTCTACCTCAAAAAAAAAAAAAAAAAAGCTGGGCATGGTGGTACACACCTTTAATCCCAGCACTAGGGAAGCAGAGGTAGGAGGATCGCCATGAGTTCGAGGCCACCCTGAGATTACATAGTGAATTCCAGGTAGCCTGGGCCAGAGTGAGACGCTACCTCGAAACCCCCCCCCAAAAAAAAGAATAGTTAAATCCAGGGATTATATGCTATTTTAAGAAAGGGCAGTAAATGGAAGATTCCTGATGTCTTATTAGTGAGGTTTGCTTGTACAGATTCATCTCTGTTTTGCTGTCTGCTTCCTAGCATGGAAGCCCCCTAATAATACAGGGGCAAAAGTCTTCAGAAAAGGAAATTTATTTCCTACATTTAGGCCAATAGGGAAAGGTAGATGGCTCTTTCTGTATTTACTGTTTCTTAATTGCCTTGAGCCCAAATCAGTCATTAGAGAAAAGCGGCATTTGGAGAATGAAAAATTCTACCACACCCCCACCCTTTACTGTCACTATTGGCTTTTATATAAGCAGAGTCATTTGTTTACTATGACAATTATCTTTTCAGTGTGTTTTTTTGGCTCAAAATAATTTTTGTTAAACAGAAATACAATGGAGCAGAAAGATAAAAGTTCAGCCTTTAAAGGATATAGTCTTACCTTCCTCATTTTTAAGACTTATTTTTAAATATTTTTATTTATTTATTTGAGAGAGAGAGAGAGAGAATGGGCATGCCAGGGCCTCTAGCCACTGCAAATGAACTCCAGATGCATGTGCCACCTTACTCACTTACATGGGTACTAGAGAATCCAACCTAGGTCGTTGGGCTTCACAGGCAAGCACCTTAACCACTAAGCCATATCTCCAGCCTTATTTTTTTTTTCTTTATTAGTTAGCTTTGTATTCAGCAAATACAGTCAGTTTGGTACCATTATTAGGCTCATCCGTGACCTACCCCCTCCCCTTGGCCCCTCCTTGTTGAGGTATACGGGTCATGCATTGTGGAATTAGCCCACAGTTATGGGTAAGCTAAATGTCTCTGCATATCATGACCCAACATGTGGCTCTGACATTCTTTCCGCCCCCTCTTCCACAAAATTTCCCTGAGCCATGTTGGGTTCATTTTTGGTCTGTCCAGCCTTATTTTTAAGATTATTGTATTCACTGTAACTCATCTCAAGTTTGGATTCCATAAATTATTTAGGTTGATGTCTTAATTTCCCTTGCTGAAATATGTTGAAATATGTAAGCATGTTATCATATTTCATAAATATCTACAAATCTGTTATGTACACAAGACTGCTAAGTAACAAAAAATATTTTGGTGACTTCTAGCTAGCTATCATAATGCCCAAAGTGCTCTGCAGGCTGCTATAGGAGAAAAATCATCAGCAATCTGACCCAGCAGTGGACCTTGTGAGCTACACAACAAGATGAAATTAAGGCATTTGCAGGCAGGGTGACTATAGCACAGGAAAAGGAACCACAAGCTATAGCTCTCACATGGTGAGAAACCTAAGACCACACTGACACCAAAACACACTTGCCGGCGTTTCCTGATCTATAACATAAAAGTGAAGCGGCCATGGCATTCGGGACCTCACGGTGGCTGATGTCGCCTACACAAGTCCTGCATAATAGGAAGGGGGAAATGATGCTGTCAAAATAGAACAGGGACTAGTTAGAAAGAAGAAGAGATTCATTGGAGGGGGAGGAGGGGAAGAGGAAAAGGGAGAATGGTGGGAGGAACTATTATCATGGCATATTGTGTATGTGCATGGAGAGTGTCAACAAAAAGTTAAAAATATAGGAAGAAACATAAACCGTCCACCTCCAGCTGTTGTGGGACTTGGGTAAACTGGTAAATACAAAATATGGTTTCGTGAAAATTATATCTGGGTCAGAACAGACAAAATTTATTTGAATTAGCCAAGCAAGGTCGCACATGCCTTTAATCCCAGCACTCAGGAGGCAGAGGTAGGCAGATCACAGTAAGTTCAAGGCCATCCTGAGACTACAGAGTGAATTCCAGGTCAGTGGGCTAGAGCAAGACCCTACCTTGAAAAACCAAAAAACAAACAAACAAAAAAAAAGTTATTTGTATTAAAGTAAAATGTCAGCTATCCCCTGTTTTCAAATAGCAGCAATTCCTTCTGGAAATCTAGAAATTTGAGGTTAATATTTACCTATTTTCTATGTAAATCTCATTGACTTATATGACTTGGCTGTCCCATTTTATTAATTTTATTTCATTAGGTATTTTATAATTGCTCAAGTACCTCCTTTAGTAATCTATTTCATTCATTTTGTGGCTCCCTGTTGAGTTCTCTAAGATAGCTCGAGATGTATTCTGTAGGTTGATAATATAATCACCGCTCTACATATCTCTACCTTTATTGCAACACTATGATCAAAGTGGAAAATAATCACCTCCTTGATGAGGAGTAAAGCTTGAAAATGAGGCAAAAGGAAAAGGCATTCTTGTGCTTTGAAACATCATTTGGAAAAGGCCAAAAATGGAAGTATTTGTATGTAAAGTACAATTTGTGCTGCTTGTCTAGTGATCAGTAGCACCATGAAAGGATTTTTATGCATTTCAATACCTAAATTATAAATCAAGCAGCTATGTGGAACCATAATTATTTGCCATATGTAATTAGTTTTTCAGCCACAAATGCTGGCAAAAATCAACATGATCATTTTTACTCTTTTTCAAATGGCTAAATGAAGACTATAGTTATTACAGGAGATTAAGGGGTTGAAAAGTTAAATTCTAAGGCCTATTCTGCACTGGAATTTGCTCTCATGGAAATTTTAAAACATCTGCAGTTTGAACACAGTCTCCTTTCTAGATAAAGGGCACTTATTTCTTAAAACCTGTGTTTAATGATTGCTTGTCATTTAAATGCCCATAGATTTCTTAGTAGGTATTGAAACTAGGCACCAGCATGTACGGTAAAATTAAGTAACTCATTTTCTTTATGATCAAAGCTGAAAACTTTTTCTAATATTTATGCTGTCAATTCCACCAAATAAGTCCACAGCCATTTTCTGATTTTTTTTTCTTCTTTTAGACATTCACATTCCAAGCTATTGCATAGTAAATGAGCTGATAACTTTTTTAAAATACACCTCAAAATTTCATTTTAAATGCCCTATAGCAAAAACAATACTATCAGAGCAGTGAGCCAATCTACTTCTAGAGTGTGACATTTAAAAGCCTGGAAACACATATTAAGCACATGTTAAGTAGATGGTGCAGACCAGCATTCAGCAGAGAACACATTTTTTTCATTAATTAATTTGAATATTTTTAAGTCACTATCCTAAACAAGGTAATCTTGTTATTATATACCCTTGAGACATAATATCCTAGGTCACCAAGACTCTTTGCACACAAAGGAGCTTTGATTCTTCTACTTATTTAATGAAAAAGAAAATAATAAGTCAGAAACTCTACACCCAAAACAGTAAAGCTTTGGAATCACTAAACAGCAATTGCCAAAAGTGAAGAGAAAATGTCAGCATAAGACTCTCAGAATCTTGGAGACAAAAAAAAAAAAAAAAAAAATCTATTATAACTTAACCCAACAGCAAGACGGTGATTTGTTAAGGTAAACATTTTTTTACCTCTTTAAAAGCTTACTCAAGGGTTGAAGGGATGGCTCAGCAGTTAAAGGCGCTTGCTTGCAAAGTCTGCTGGCTCAGGTCTGATTCCCCAGTACCCATGTAAAGCCAGATGAAAAAATGACACATGTCGCCAGGCATGGTGGCGCACACCTTTAATCCCAGCACTCAGGAGACAGAGGTAGGAGGATCGCCATGAGTTCAAGGCTACCCTAAGACAACATAGTGAATTCCAGGTCAGCCTGGACTAGAGTGAGACCCTACCTCAAAAAGTTTTTAAAAAATAACCTGTTGTGATGCCCACACAAGTGCAATAGTGGCACACAGCCATGGTGGGGAACCAACTGCTCTTAATTTGGCTAACTGATCCCCTCAGTGGTATAGAACCCATAGTTGGAGCTGGGAAACAAGTCAGAACCATATCCAAACATAAGCCCACTCCCCATTATCAACCTACCATCAATCGTGGGCTACAAGAAGGCCTACACCTATTAAATTCTCTATAAAAAAAAAAAAAAGTAAGGGTTATCTCATTTGTCCTGGTGCTAACTTACTCTCCGTTGGAGAATCTGCTTCTCTTTTTCAGATAGATGTAGATCCTAAGGAGAGAGCCACCCCATCATACCTCAAAAGGGCCCCAGCTGAAACTAAGAACAATTGGCGAAACAAGCAAAGGTGCTGTTTTCCTGGTGTACCAGGTACCAGCACAAGGGGGAAGGAGATCAACACAGAAAAATCAGCTCCTACCAAATCAATGAGCCAGAGACTCAGAGGCCCCCAACACCTCATCACTGAAGCAAACCAAAAATGAACCCAACATGGCGCAGGGAAATTTTACGGAAGTGGGGTCGGAAAGAATGTCAGAGCTACATGTTGGGTCATGATATGCAGAGACATTTATCTTACCCATAACTGTGGGCTAACTCCACAATGCATGACCCATATACCTTAACAAGGAGGGGCCATGGGGAGGGGTAGGTCATGGATGAGCCTAATAATGGTACCAAACTGACTGTATTTGCTGAATACAAAACTAATTAATAAAAAAAATTAATTTAGAAAAGTGATACATGTATCTGGAGTTCATTTGCAGTGGCAAGAGACCCTGGTGTGCCTATCATGCACACACATGTACAAATAAATAAATAAGTAAACCTATTTTTTTTAAAGCTTACTTTAGATGGGGAACTATTTTAATCCATCAGTCACGAATAAGAATGTCATGCTTATATGTTTGGCAAATTGCATTTCTGGTTTCTGGTTCTGGTAAACAAGATAGCCAGGCTTCAATCAACTGTCATGAAAATCCACAGACTGTTAAGAGTTGAATTAAGACAATGCTTGGTGCAAGTAAAACTATTAAAAACCACACTGCCACATGTAGTGGCACCTGCCTATAATCTTAGTACTTGGTAGCTGAGGCAGCAAGATCATGAGTTTGCAACTGACCTAAGCCATAGAGCAAGACCTTGTCTAAAAATAAATAAAGGGGGCTGTAGAAA
The DNA here is from genome assembly GCA_036346955.1 of Dipus sagitta. NCBI lineage: Eukaryota > Metazoa > Chordata > Mammalia > Rodentia > Dipodidae > Dipus > Dipus sagitta. Next base: position 55,555,366 of record CM070774.1, read on the forward strand.
TTGCTCAGTGGTTAAAGGCATTTGCTTACAAAGCCTGACAGCCTGGGTTCACTTCCCCAGTAGTCATATAAAGTCAAATGCATAAGTAATGTATGCATCTGGAGTTCATTCAGTGGCAAAATGCTTTGGCTTGCTCATTCTTCCTCTCCCCTCCCCACCCCCCGTCTCTCCCTCTCTCTCTCTCTCTTCACAAATAAGTAGAAATATATATATAGGGCCAGGCTGTGGTGGCACACGCCTTTAATCCCAGCACTTGGGAGGCAGAGGTAGGAGGATCGCCATGAGTTCAAGGCCACCCTGAGACTACATAATGAATTCCAAGTCAGCCTGAGCTAGAGTGAAACCCTACCTCGAAAAACCAAAAGAAAGAAAGAAAGAAAGAAAGAAAGAAAGAAAGAAGGAAAGAAAGAAAGAAAGAAAAGAAAAGAAACAATATATAATATATAATATACACGACATATATGTCATAATACAATTTTTGTAGGTATCTTTCTTTTTAAAAAAAAATATGGGGGCTGGAGAGATGGCTTAGCAGTTAAGCGCTTGCCTGTGAAGCCTAAGGACCCCAGTTCAAGGTTCACTTCCCCAGGACCCACGTTAGCCAGATGCAGAAGGGGGCGCACGCATCTGGAGTTCGTTTACAGAGGCTGGAAGCTCTGGCGCACCCATTCTCTCTCTCTCTCTCTCTCTCTCTCTCTCTCTCTCTCTCCCTCCCTCCTTCTCTCTGTGGCTCTCAAATAAATAAATAAACAAAAAAAAAATATGGAACACTTCATGAATTTGCATGTGATTCTTGTGCAGGGGCCATGCTAATCTCTGTATGTTCCATTTCAGTATATATGCTGCCAAAGCAAGCACTTTTGTCAGTATCTTTCTTTCACTCCTTCCCTTTGCCCCATATGTCCCAATCATCACCAAATGCTATCATTCTTCCATCATCTCCCTTTCTTTCATCTCCTTCCTCAGACTCATTATCTTATGCCAAAATAATTACATCCTCTCATAATTTGAATGGTTAGTGGCCAGATAGTGGTATAATTTTTGAAGATTCCAAAAACTTCAGGAGGTAGGGTCAAGCTAGGGTCCTTGGAGGTATATTATCCCTGACTGCTTCCTATCTCACTCTACTTCCTGGTTGGCCATGAAGTGAACAGCTTTTCTTCACCACACATTTCCACTGCCACAATGTTCATGCCTAAGTGCATGAGGCCAAGCAACCATGACTGAACTCTCTAAGACAATGTGCCAAAAGAAAACCTTCCTCTTTAAGTTGTTTCTGTCATGAATTTTGGTCACAGTGTTGTGAAAAGTTTACAGTATAAATTAAATATGTTAGGTTATTGCTAACCTAATCTCAACATCAAACTCATTCAAATAGAACATTTTGACAAGGCATCAAACAGCTTTAAATTGTTGAAGATATATGATCTTGTAATGTCTGAACAAAAAGAATGACTGAGAGACACCAGCACAAGGGGGAAGGAGATCAGCACAGAGAAAAATCAACTCCCACCAAATCAGAGAGCCAGAGCCTCAGAGGCCCCCAACACCTCATCACTGAAGCAAACCAAAAATGAACCCAACATGGCTCAGGGAAATTTTGCGGAAGAGGGGGCGGAAAGAATGTCAGAGCCACATGTTGGGTCATGATAAGCAGAGACATTTAGCTTACCCATAACTGTGGGCTAACTCCACAATGCAAGACCCGTATACCTCAACAAGGAGGGGCCAAGGGGAGGGGGTAGGTCACGGATGAGCCTAATAATGGTACCAAACTGACTGTATTTGCTGAATACAGAACTGACTAATAAAAAAAAAAAAAAGAATGACTGAGAGAAAAATAAATTCACCCTGAAGAGCCCCTGTATCTATGTTATCATGTTATATATACTGCATGTAGATAGCTGAGGCATAGTAGCACTCTAAATCAGGAGAGCCAAGAACTTAGACTTGATCACACATATACACATCCTGTAGCAAGGCAAATGTGGTAATTTATCTTCCTCACTGAGTTTCAATTTCTTCATCTGTAAATAGGAGGAAAATTAAATGCCCTTCTAAAGTTGTTTGAGAACTAAATGAGAAAACGTCTGTGAAAATCTTTGTAATAATATTGCATTACTATTGGGAAGTCTCAACTTGAACAAAGCTTCATTAAATTGTGCTCAACTGTAATAAGTAACACAAAAGCAGAAAGGTTAGTTGCCTACAATCAAATCTCTACAGAATGGGGGATGAATGTGATCAAAATACATTCTATGTATGTATAAAACTGTCAAAAAATAAAATATTTTTTAAATCCCTATGTAAAAAAAGTGGGCAAAGCATGGTGACTCATGTCTTTAATCCCAGTAGTCAGAAGGCAGAGCTAAGAGAATCACTGTGAGTTCAAGGCCAGCCTGGAGCAAGATCCTTCCTAAAAAAAAAAAAAAAAGTGGCAGTAACCATCTTCTTGTAAACAATGATATTTCAAATGACATGAAAATATTTTTACTTTGCAAGGTTCTATTCACTGCTGAAGAGTATTATTTCTCATTCCACCCAGTTTGACTGACTCATTTTTTTTCCTTTAGCTAAAATAAAATGAGTGACTCAGCACAAAATTATGCATTGTGTCACTATTAAAGAGATTATACAAAAAGGTGAAAAACTAATTATATGGGTTTTTTGTTTGTTTGCTTTGCTTGCTTGCTTCCTTGCTTGTTTTGAGGTAGTCTCACTCTAGCCCAGGCTGACCTGGAACTCACTTTGTAGTTCCAGGCTGGCTTTGAACTCAGCGATCCTCCTACCTCTACCTCTCAAGTGCCATCACGCCCAGCTATATATGATTTTTGTTTAAAATATTCCTAAGGGGCTGGGAAGATGGCACAGCAGTTAAAGGCACTTGCTTGCAAAATGTACCATCTCAGGTCCACTTCCCTAGTACCAACATAAGCCAGATTACAAAAAATGTGCCTGCCTCTTTCCTCTCTCTCTCTCTCTCTCTCTCTCTCTCTCTCTCTCTCCTCCCTCTCTCTGTCTCTCTCCCTTCCCCCTTGCAAATAAATAAATAAAAATCTCCTCAGTAGCCTAAGGAACAAATAAAAGGTGAGGAGGTGCAAGTGGGAATTATATACCTTTTTTCCTAAGACACTCCATTGAGAAACAATGGAAGATGTGGGGGACTCTAAAGGGAGGTCTCCAAGATGTAAAGAAGGGAAGGAAGGGAAGGAGGACTAAGGAAGCCTTAAGTTCAATATGAGCACGGAAACAGGAGAGGAGAAAACGGTGCTTCCAGAAGCTAAGTTTAATATTTGAGAAGTAAATGAAAGGCAAGAAAATGCAACAGCAAGAGCCTCACTTTTTCTATAACCATCATCCTTACATTTCTGCGCTCTTTCTTCTAATAACACAGAGCCTGGCAGACAAGAGGATGACCAGAGCAAAGTAGATTGTATTAAGGCAAATACAGAAAAAGACTGCCGAGTGAGTGGGAGGGTCTCCAAAAGAGAGAGGACTGCTGTTTTGGAGGGATTCTTAAAATTTTTTAAATATATTTTTCATACTTTTTATTTATTTATTTAAGAGAGAGAAAGAGAATGGGTGTGCCAGGCCTCCAGCCACTGCAAACGAACTGTGCGCCCCCTTGTGCATCTGGCTGGAGAATCAAAGTGGGATCCTTTCGCTTTGCAGGCAAATGCCTTAACTACTAAGCCATCTCTCCAGCCCAGGATTCTTGAAATTTTAAGAGGTGATGCCTAGTTGGACAAAGTAGCTCACTGACATGGGGCGTAACTTGTCCCTGGCTCTTCCTGTCTCTCTGTGCTGCCTGGCCACCATGAAGAGCAACTTTACTCCTCCATGCCATCCCCCACACGATGCTCTACCTTCCCCTGAGGCTGGCTATTATGGCTTGGGTGTGGGGTGGTCCCCATACCTTCATCCTTTTGGACTTAAGCCTCATTTGTGATCCCTAGCTGGTGGAGACTTTGTGGGGTGGATCTTTGCTGGCTGTTGCTGGAAGCTGACCTTGGCCCACAGGGGTTTTGGAGCTAATTCACTCAGTCTACTTCCTTCCCATTGATGTGGAGATGTGACCCAAGCTTCCTGCTTAGGCCTGTCATGTTTTTCCCAACATGAAAATAACTTCCCTTCAAAACTGTAAACCAGTGGCTGGGCATGATGGCACACACCTTTAATCCCAGAACTTGGGAGGCAGAGGAAGGAAGATCACCATGAGTTCAAGGCCACCTTGAGACTACATAGTGAATTCCAGGTCAGCCTGGACTAGAATGAGAATCTACCTCAAAAAAACAAAAATAAATAAACAAATAAGTAACTGTAAGCCAAAAATATACCCTTTCCTTCCATAAACTACTTTTGATTGGTTGTTCTGTCCCAGCAATAAAGAGATAACTGTAACACTGGCCAATCATCAATTGAAAACTCTGAAACCATGAGCCAAGACAAATCTTTCCTCCTCTGATATCACTTCTCTCAAGCAGATGTCACAGCAGTGAAAAGTCTAACATAGACACAAAGTGAAACAAGAAAATGCCACTAGGCATCATGGGGTCTAATCCACTCATGACGCCTGACAGGAAAGGCTTCATATCTAATCCATTCACGTTCTCCCCTGCTTTAAAGCAGCATCCTTTGCTAAGCTGAACACCACAACACACAATCTTCACTGCATACAAATGCAACTACATTTTGTTTCAATGACTTAGGGCAAGTAATGTAGGAAAGTTTTATGTACAGCCTGCAAAATGAGTCACAAGAGCCACTGTATTATAATAAATTTCACTATGGGAATATTATGGTTTGAATAGAATATATTCCCCATAGGCCCATATTTTGAACATGTGCTGTTCCCCCATTGGTGGTGCTATTTTGGAAGGTGGTAGAATCTTTAATAGGTAGAACCTAGATAAAAGAAGCAGGTCACCAGAAGTAGGCCTTTGAATGTTACGCCTGGGCCCGGGTACCTGTCACACTTTATCTGTTTCCTTGTCCACTGTGATGTGAACAGCTATGCTCTGCCACATGTGCCCACTGTCATGATATTCCATAGGGCCAAGCAGTCATGGACTGACCTCTGACGTCACAAGCCAAAATCAACCCTTCAACTCCCTCCAACTGTTTCTGTCAGATATTGTAGTCGTAATGTTGCAACAGTAACTAGTACCAGGCACTTTTCTCTCTCCTCTTCTCTATCACAGACAAATCAAAAGGATCAGAAAAGACATACTTTACAGTAACAATTGCCCTGTACACCATGTCAGACTGTTGGATGAAACCAGATCCTCTTATCTGTGCCCAGTCACCAAGGACATACTGCAACTCTGTGCCTCAAGACCTAGAGAAAGTTACAGACTGTCACCTTTAAGATGTCTGAGTAGTCTAAGAGCACTGTATTAGACAGACAGTATAGAACAAGTGAAAGCCACTGAGTTCGTCTGTCTCTCTTAGCATCTTAAAATTACATCCCTGCAAAGAAAGGCGTCAAAGGAAGGTCTAGCTTAAGGAGGAAAATGACTGCTAGTTTGGCAGACTACTTTCCACTTGAAGATCTTTTGTATTAGTTTAAAATTGTCTGTTCTATTTATTTTTAATTTAATTTAATTTATTTCCTCAGAGAGAGAAAATGGGCACACCAGGGTCTGTTGCTGTGGCAAGTGAACTCCAGACACCTGCACCACTTTAGGCATCTGGCTATAAGTGGGGTATGGAACCTAAACTGTCAGGCTTTGCAAGCAAGCACCTTTAACCAACTGTGCCACCTCTCCAGTTCCTGGTCTATTTACTTTAATCATGATAACTGTTAATCCATAGAAATAGGTTATTTGTTGTAAATATAACCTAACTTCTATTAGCTGACATTTTAAGGAAAATGACTAATTTTGTATAAATTTTGGTTAGTGAATATAATGATACAGAATTTTTATAAAGGTTAAAATCTAAAATTTAGCGCTTTTCAAAAAATAACCTCAATGAAGATAGTGGACTTTCTCTTCTAAGTAATTGTCACACTCCTCCCATAACTAATTCTATGTGGGGCTTAGACCTCCACTGAGCACACAGTTAAACTGCCCATACATGCAATTTAAAAAATATTTTTATTTTAATTTATTTATTTGAGAAAGAGAGAGGCAGATAGAGAGAGGCAGAGAGAGAGTGGGTGTGCCAGAGCCTCCAGCCACTGCAAGCAAACTCCAGATGCACATGCCACCCTGTGCATCTGGCTTACATAGGTCCTGGGAATTGAACCATGGTCCTTTGACTTTGCAGGCAAGTGCCTTAGCTGCTAAGTCATTTCTCCAGCCTAATATATGCAATTTTTATTTTACTAAACGCAGCCTGAAAATGAACATGCTCTTTTATTTGGGAATAAAATTCAATTAGATAGAAACAGAAAATACATTCTGAGATCAATAGCTTATTATAGGGCCAGCATGAGGGAAAATTTCAGCTCAGTTTCATCTAATGAAATATATATATCTATGTATTTGTTCAGTCCTACATTCAAAGTGACATGTTTTTAGCTAAATTTATTGAAATACAAAAGGTAGAACTCAGTAGTATTCAAAAACAAAATAGAAAATTCAAACTCAACAAGCTAATAATCTAGGGCAAAAAAATTATATCAATATAATATATAGTTTGCCTTAAAATAAAATTGGCATTTTAATATGTCTTATTTTGTTATTTTCATAAAATATATTCATTGTATGTGGCACTTTGTTACATAAGAACACTGTCCTTCTTACTGACAATTTTCATACATATACCTAGCATATTTTGATTATATTATATTTTGGCTCAAAGGTAGAGAGAGAGAGATAGAGTCCATGACTGTGGGCAAGGCATGGCAATCAGCAGCTGGCTCTGTGACAGCAGGGGCCTGTGCTCTGTTTGCTCCCATTTCAGCAAACAGGAAGCAGATGATAGGGAAATGCCAATGATCAGTTGGATTTCTCCTCTTTCCATTTTTATTGACTGGGACCCCATCCCATGGGATGGCTCTGCTCACATGCAGGTCAGGCATTTATCTTTTAGTTAGCTAATCCTGTGGAAAAGCCTTTACAGACGTAGTCAGTGTTGTACCTCACTAATGCCCACATCAAGCTGACAACTGAAATTAGCCATTACAAGGTCACCGAAGAATGTAGGTGAGTAGATGCACTGACAGGAAGCTGGGGAAGTTCTTCTCTCATTGCCTTCATAGAAGAAGAGAAAAATAGTCCAGCTCAGAGTGAGGATGGGAGAGGGAGAAAGAAGTATAGCAAAACACCTTCTTTATGTAACTCAATATTCCTATCAACACTTCACTCCATTGGAGCAATGTGGAAGGACAAGGGCTATTGCAAAATTGCCAATTAATACTTCCAGTTTAAACAACCTCTATAATATAGAATATTCAACCAACTCAAATGTTAGCTCTCTTTCAGGGATTTTCTTATCACCCTCCTCATCTCAAGCTAACATGTGGACATAAGGAAAGCTTACAGAACCGAAGGAGTGGTGCCTTCTGTGTGTCTGTGCTAGTGTCCACTGCGGGGTTGCTGATGGGGTTCACTCCTGGTGGGCCACATTGTTTGACTGCACAGGTCTCTGAAGATATAGTCTGTTACTTCAGTATTGTAACTTCACCCCGACATCATCTAAACCTCAGACCTTGCTAGGTAGAATCTTTCACAAAACAACAGGTGACTCCCACTGTGTGTTTAGGCTCATTCACTACTTACTACTGTAGCAAACAAACCACTTTGGCTAAATTCTCAACAAGATCCCTTCCCAAGAAGACCGGACTCCAAGAGTCAGGACATTGCCTGACTCGTCTTTCTCTGTTGTTGTTGTTTTTTTTTAATTCTTTGTTTGTTTTGTTTTATTTACTTATTTACTTTTTTTGAGTTAGAGTCTAGCTCTAGCCCAGGCTGAGCAGGAATTCACTATGTAGCCTCAGGCTGGCCTCGAACTCATGACCATCCTCCTGCTTCTGCCTCCAGAGTACTGGAATTAAAAGCATATGGCACCATGCCTGGCTTCAGACTTGTCTTTTTAGCCACCTTCACTCACCATTGCTATATAATTGCCTCCCATAAACACAGAGCCAATTTATGTGGCAGTCTCGCACACAAAACAGGACAAAAGCTACTATATCTTTTGCATCTTTGAGTATTCATTATCCCAGAGAAAAGAAGCGAGAGCCTGGCGTGGTGGCGAACACCTTTAATCCCAGCACGCAGGAGGCAGAGGTAGGAGGATTGCCGTGAGTTCAAGGCCACCCTGAGAATACATAGTTAATTCCAGGTCAGCCTGAGTCAGAGTGAGACCCTACCTCGGGGGGAAAAAAAAAAAGTGAGAAAGCTGTGTCTGACTACTTCTGTTCACATGTTCAGGAGCCAGGAGGAGCAAGAGGATTCACTTTATTCCTGGCAGTCTTCCAGTGGGTGACACCTTTTTCCCCTTTAATTACTAAACCTAACTTCTTAAGCAGAATAGGTAAAGACGTGCCTTTGCTTTGTTATAAAAGAAAACATGTGGGCTGAAGAGATGGCTCAGTAGTTAAAGGCACTTGCTTGCAAAACCTGATGGCTCAGGTTCGATTCCCTAGTACTCATGTAAAGCCAGATGCACTAAGTGGTACATGCTTCTGGAGTTCGTTCACAGTGGCAGGAGGCCCTGCCATGCCCATACTCATTCACTCCATCTGCCACTTTCTCTGCCTCTCTCAAATAAATAAATAAATAAATTATTTTTTAAAAGAAAACATGCAATCTGGATATTCTTGGCATGATTCTAAATAAGGAAAGCCTTGGATTAATTTAGAACCAAAGAGTACCTAAAGCAGAAACACATTGGTTTAGGAGTCCTCAGGTTTGATATCTTCTACACAAACAATAAACAATCTTTTTTTTAAATTTCTTTGATGTAATTTAGGGATGAGTTAAAAGCAGAATTTTCTAAAACTATGGCATTTTAAAAGGGTAACTTTTCATATCAGTATTTCATTTTATGATTGTTTTAATTTTTTATATTTTGTTGCCATTACTGTCTTTTTACTATAATTTACAATGAGGTGATTATCCAAAGGTCAAGAGTTTTAAAAATCAAACCACTCAATAAATACATTTTACTGCTATCTAAACTGCAAAACCAAAATATTATACCAACTGATTATGTGGATGCTATTCATGCATTCCCCTTTAAAGGTCACGTCTCTAAACTGAAGGCTATCATCAAACTGACATTGCCTGTGTTTTGCTCATGATTATTTAATCCATAACAACTTGTTTTCCTCTTGGGAGAATTAAACCTTATTAATTCACATTACAATACATAGGTTTGACAATCAATGCTGTTAGGTTTTCAAAGATTATTAATATCACAACCTTACTGAGAACTTCTTGTCAAATGAACTAAAATACTACATGAAAATATATGAAAGTATAGCTTCACCAAAGAGTCTTAAAATTTAATGTACTTAATAAACAAAAATTTTTATTGATTATTCACTAATGTTTAATAGATTAGCACCTTAGCATCATATGGATGTTTGGGAAGGAGGAAGTCAATTCATTTGAGCCATGTTTCTTTATATAATAACAGGGATCTTTGGGGAATAAACTACAAATATATGGCAAGTTAGACAGAACGTTAAGAGTGATAATCATATCATATAGTGGACAAATAATTTAAATTCTGCAGCAAGAGTAATTTAATAATTTTAAGTCTATAACATCCCAGCACCTTATATTTTATTATAGCTTTCATACTGCACTCTATTATTGGAACTTTTCTATTAATGTTTTGTGCATTGTTTTACAATGAACACAAAAAAATTTCTGGAAAGCACTTACTGATTTAGTAAAGCAATGATGAACACATGACAATTAAAGCTTTACATTTACTAAATTCCCATTTTCTCCAAAGACTCTAAGGAAGACTAAGAATAATGGATGGTCCTTGCTGTCTGATACAACTTCCAGTTTTCTGGAACTAATGATGCCATTCAATGAACACATCTTATATATATCCTAGATGTTATTTGAGCAGATTTAATGAACCTCTATGAAATGTAAGTATGTATACACTAAATGAAGGGCATACATGCTGCTTTCTTTCTAAATTTTCGTTCTGTGCTCAGAAAGCTTATGGAAAATAGCCAGAGAACCCAATATATGATTAACAAGTAACAATCTAATGGGTTTCCATTTAAATGTCCCAATTATCCTAATGTAAATAGATTTTTTTTAATTACAGCTATATTAAAAAGTGACCTTCTATGAAAACTCTAGAGTATAAAAATAGCCATTTTTAAGCATCTGCCTCAGAGGATTCTAAAGAATCAAGTTGAAAGCCACAAAGAGGAGAGACATGAGCTTTAAAGTTAGACAGAACTGGAATTGAGTTAAGCTCTACTCCTCACTACTCCCAAGGCCCATTGCAAACTGTGCAATGATCTGTCTCCATGTCCTTGTCTGTATGAATGGGAGCCATACTTGTTCCTTTACAGGTAGAGAGGTTTTTTTTAAAAATAAAATAAATAAATTAAGAGCCTTACCTATGGTAGCTGGTCATGGATGTATACCTGGAAAGACTTCATAAAGGAAAAGGAGCTGAAATTTAGATGAGAGGAACGAGAAGGTGAAGCATTCTGTATGAGGAGTTGCAACCAAACCAGAAATGTGGGCTGCTCTTTCTCATTTCTCATAGGGGCCATTAGCAAGCATCCAAGCATAACTTATGTAGAATGGCACATTTTTTCCTCATAGGCAGACTTTATTAACAACAATCAAATTAGCTCCTTTGGGTGAGGGTATCTGATTTAATTTCTATATTCTCAGTACTGCACACAGTGCATGACATAAAGTAGATGCTAGATGAGTGATTCAGTGAGAGCAAGCTTCAGACAGCACATCAGAGAAGTAGCAGCTGCTTAGGGTCTCAACACATGGCAAAATTCTTTCTCTCATGCCTTTAATCCCAGCACTTGGGAGGCAGAGGTGGGAGGATCCCTGTGAGTTCAAGGACACCCTGACAATACAGACTGAATTCCAAGCTAACCTGGGCAAAAGCAAGACCCTACCTCGAAAAAACAACAACAAAAAAAATTCTTTCTCTGAGTTTATTGAATGTTTCACTCTAGGTCTAGTAATCACTTTGAACAATGTTTCATTTGCAATCTTTAAAGGCTTGTCGCTCTCCTTAACTGATTTCTGTTTTCCTCTGACTCTGCTTTTCCCATTTTCCCCTTTCTCTTTGAATAATGAATCTATTCTTAGGCTTCAAATATGTTGTGGTTGATGCTTAAGTCTTTCTCTATTTGTCATGTATTCTCAATCCAAACTCACTGAGACATCCAGTATCCCTGGTGAGCAGTTCTTTTCAGTCAGGCATGTCCAACCCACCACTCGTAGACCACATGTGGCCAAGGATTGCTATGAATGTGGCCCAGAAAAACATCATAAACTTACTTTAAAGAGTGTAAGTTTTTTTGCCATTCTTTTTTTTCTTTTCTGGTTTTTCGAGGTAGGGTCTTACTCTAGTCCTGGCTGACCTGGAATTCACTATGTGGTTTCAGGGAGGCCTAGAACTCACGGCAATCCTCCTATGTCTGCTTCCCGAGTGCTGGGATTAAAGGTGTGTGCCACCACACCCAGCTTTTTTTGCCATTGCCTTTTTGTCTAGATTTAATTAATCAGTCCTTTACTTCTTATCTAGAAATATCTACTACTCATGTCCACTATGACTTTAATTCCCCTTGTCCAATTCTTGATAATTTCATTAATAAGTTAACATAATAATGTGATTTTTCCCGTACTCTTGTTTTTAATATTTTTATTTATTTATTTGAGAGCAACAGACAGAGAGAGAAAGTGGCAGATAGAGAGAAAGAATGGGTGTGCCAGGGCCTCCACTGCAAACAAACTCTAGACACGTGCACTCCCTTGTGCATCTGGCTAAGGTGGGTCCTGGGGAACTAAGCCTCGAACTGGGATCCTTAGGCTTCACAGGCAAGCACTTAACCACTACGCCATCTCTCCAGCCCTTTTCCTGTACTCTTAATTCACTCTAGACATAGCAAGAAGATTGACTTTTTTTCCCATGTGCTACTTGTCTAAGAAAACCTAGCATAGTTCTTTATTTTTCCAAGTACAGAGTGTGACAGTGTAAGAATCACTTGAGATGTTTGCTTAAACTACATACAGACTCCTATGGTTACTGCTATGGTTTACATTATAAAATGATCCCAAAGGCCCACATGTTAAAGGATTAGTTGCAGGAATGCTGGGTTGGGGGAAAGTGATTAGATCATGAGGTCTCTAACCTCATCAGTGGATTTCTACATTGAAATTTATAATTTGATGGTACTAATGGGTGATTCCTCCCTCACACACACTCCTTTCCTGGCCACCTGGAAGTGAACAGCCCTCCTCTTCTATGCCCTTTCCCTTTCTATGCCTGAAAGCAAGAGAGCCTGCCACTGGACTGAAACATCTGAAACCAGAGCTAAAATAAATAAATAAATCTTTCCCTCTTTTCTTACATAGTTTGTCACAGCAATGAAAAGTGATGAACACTGCCATCCCATATCTTCTGAATCAAATTTCTGAACATGAGTTTTGGTAATCAGCACTTACAGAAAGCAGCATGGATAATTCCAATGTTGTTTGCAGTGGCAAGTGGCTCTGGCATGCCCGTGCCCTCTCTTGTCCATCAGGCTTGTCTCCTTTTTTCATTAAGTCATGTCAGTTTAATCCAGTTCCTCTATTCTTTGAGTATATTAAATATAGCTAAATTAATTTCAAAAACTAACTTATAGATTAGTGGACATCTTATTTAGCTTGTAAAAGTGCTAAATCTCATATTAAAAAAATATATGTATATATCATATAAAAGTATCCCGCCCCTAAACTTAAAAAAATATAAAATTTTTCTTGTCTTCATATTTAAGCCAAAAATGTTACCACATAATATAGATTTCTTGTTTATTTTCAATTCTGCTAGCAGACTTTTTGTTTATAGTTTACTCTCTCTACCCTCATGGCCTTAAATATGTAAACTCTACTTTTTGTTAATATCAGACCTTTCCAGATATCAGACTATTGTAATTTGGTTTATACAAAGTCCATGACATTTAGCTATCAATAAGCATGCATCATCATGGTTCTTGTCTTGTTCATGCAGGTTTTGCTAGATGATAATCACTGAGGTTATAATCTAAATCTTATAGAAAGTGACTTATTGGGCTGGAGAGATGGTTTAGTGGTTAAGCACTTGCCTGTGAAGCCTAAGGACCCTGGTTCAAGGTTCACTTTCCCAGGACCCACGTAATCCAGGTGCACAAGGTGACACATGCATCTGAAGTTCATTTGCAGTGGCTGGAGGCCCTGGCACGTCATTCTCTATCTATCTGCCTCTTTCTCTCTCTCTCTCTGTCTGTCGTTCTCAAATAAATAAATAAAAATAAGCAAAAAAAAAATTTTTAAGTGACTTATTGTGATTGTTTTTCTTAGAAAAACTAAAAGCTCCCCATGTCTTAGAAAAATCTACTAAATACAAACAATGTTAATATAGTTTGTCTGAGCTTCATGTAACAGTCATAAATATTTTTTTTAATTAAGCCTTAAAATTGTTCAGTGGTAAAAAGTACTTATTTAAGAAATTGCTTTGTGTCTGTCATATTGTCTCTAATGCATGTTAAAATCAGGATTGCTTAACTCAACAATGACCAAGTTTTATTTTATTCTTAAGCTATGTATAATCAGTCTCAGTAAAGGTTTCACTTAATTAATTGTCTCATTTCTGGTATCTTAAGTTCATTGTTTATAGAGATTGATACTTAAAGCATGTTTCCTGCCCTAAGAAATCATTTTAAATTGCTGTTCTACTTCCAGTTTGGGGGGTAATTGGTACTGCATTGGTATACAGACTAGCCAAAGTTGTTTTCAAACAGATGCTAAGTTGCTATACTGTTGTGTCTTTTTCCTGGCATACAATTTCTAGATTAAATCAATTGCCTTAAAGTTACTGATAAAATAACTGATAAGAATATTGTTTTTAGGGCTACTAAAATATTCTGCCTATACTTATAACTGACAGATGCTTAAAAGATAGAATGTATATGCTTTCTATGTCCCAGATATAGCTTACACTGTCACCTGGCAACTAAACCTAAATATTAATCAGAATGATTTTAAACTATTGTGTCATTCTCTAACCAGATCTGCTTTGCTAACCAGATATGTTCTGCACCCTTTTAAACTCATCTGTTTTGCTCTGAGTGATTATTAACCATATGCAGAAGCCAAAATCAATTGGAAATGTTGGAGTTAAAAGGATAATCAATATTTTAGTTCCTGCTCCCAGGTCAAAAGGTCACAGGAGATGATGGGAAACTTAAACTTCTAGCCTCTGGTAAATTACCTCCCTTCTTGATCGGAGAGGATGTGGAGACCCAGCAACAAGTTCCAACTCAGCGCATTTGCAACAGAAGAGTCACATGGGAGGAAAATACGTCCTCCAGGCTCCCCAAAAGAAGGAGGGCCACTTGGTCAGCACAGCTTTGACTTATCCTAGCAAATGACAATGCTGAGTCATAGGACTCCTCACAGGTCCCTGAAAGTCTCTTCTACAGAGCCATTGTTGACCTCCAAAATACATAGTTAATCCTGGCAGCCTACATGGTCTTAATCACCCAATGAGAAAAATATAACTACAAAAAATAACTACAATATAAACAATAATTCAGACTAATAGGCTCCCCTATCTGATGCTGTCTTAAAATATTAGACTCTAACAGTAACTCATGCCTTCTGCCTCTACCTGTCCCTGATTAACTTCACCTACCCTGACCCCAGCTCCTCCCACTTGCCTTATCTAGCTATTCCTCAGACCCTCTCCTTCCTTAGCCCTTACCCTATCTCATCCAGGGATAAGTACACTGCCACCCCAATGGACACTCTCAAGCTTAAACTCTCTTGTGTTCCTACTCTTCCTCTGATCCCAAAATGCCCCTCTGCCTCCTCTCTCTTGCCCCAAGCCCTCTATCCCTTGCCTCTGAATGCTCTT
The DNA here is from genome assembly GCA_036346955.1 of Dipus sagitta. Classification (NCBI taxonomy): domain Eukaryota; kingdom Metazoa; phylum Chordata; class Mammalia; order Rodentia; family Dipodidae; genus Dipus; species Dipus sagitta. The sequence goes on from CM070774.1 coordinate 55,570,423, forward strand.
CCTCCCTTTACACCTGGAGTTTTGATGTCATAGCTGTTGTCAAGAATAACAAGCTCAGGGCTGGAGAGATGGCTTAGCGGCTAAGCACTTGCCTGTGAAGCCTAAGGACCCCGGTTTGAGGCTCAACTCCCCAGGACCCACGTTAGCCAGATGCACAAGGGGGCGCACGCATCTGGAGTTCGTTTGCAGTGGCTGGAGGCCCTGGCGCGCCCATTCTCTCTTCCTTCCTCTATCTGCCTCTTTCTCTCTCTGTCTGTTGCTCTCAAATAAATAAATAAAAATAACAAAAAAAAAATTTAAAAAACAAAACAAAAAAAAAGAATAACAAGCTCCTTTATTCTCCCTTCTGTCTTCTCACAGAGTGCAGAGCCCATCTCCCTCATCTTCTCTATAACAGGTGTCTGCAAGCAACTGCGCTGAAGCCAGCTCAATATAGGGATGACATGAGATCTATTTCATGGTCAGCATGAAAGATTATCCTTCATCGCTTATTATTAACAAAAGGCTGGAATGTTAGGTCAGGACAAAATGGAGTCAGTGGGGACAGCAGGAAGGCAACAGATACCAGGGAGTGGGTCATCCACATTCCTCAAGGAACCACCCAGCCATCATCCCTCCCTTGCCTAACAATGCCCCAGGTCTAGGTGTCCTTCCCCCTTATCTCTCAGGACACCAGGTTATTGTTCTGGTATCACACCCTGGCTACCTTAGATCTCTCCTAAAGAAACCTTTCTTTTAGTTCCCCCTTCCTCACCTTCCCCCAACTGAAGAGCTCTATAAAGTCCATTATCTGTAACCCCAAGTTGACTGCTCCTCTCTTGAGAGTCAGTCTTGGCAGCTCGTGTTTTCCCCAAATAAAAGCTTCCATCTTTGCCTCAGAGTGGTCTGCATGGTCTTGGTCACTCCTGAACCTTACAATAGGTTCCAAAGATTAGGACATGGGCACTTTGAGAAGGGGCATTATTCTGCTTACTGTGTTTTTATATCATAACTGTCTTTACACTCCAGAAGATGGGTTATACTAACTAGAAATCTAAATATAGTTAGCTCTTCGCATATAAATCAAAAAGAGCTGGGTATGGTGGTGCACACCTTTAATCCCAGCACTTGAGACGCTGAGGTAAGAAGACTGCTGTGAGCTCGAAGCCAGCCTGAGACTACATCAAGAATTCCAGGTCAGCTGGGCTAAAGTGAGACCCTACCTCAAAAAACAACAACAACATAAAAAAAAAAAAAGTCAAAAAGACTAAGGGAGGCCTGTTAAAGCAACCCGAGAATAAGTAAACAATTAATTAGGTGCTAGCTTCATGTGTAGGAGGAATCACTGTATTTATACTGTTCCTACCAACATCAAGGAAAAGTGCTACGATAATTTCAATAAACACTAAATTAGAAATATATTTCATTTGTCAAAATAATTGTAAGAGCCAGGCGTGGTGGCACATGTCTTCAATCCCAGCACTCGGGAAGCAGAGGTAGGATCAACCATGAGTTCGAGGCCACCCTGAGACTACATAGTGAGTTCCAGGCCAGCCTGAGCTAATGTGAAACCCTATCTCAAAAAACCAATAATAATAATAATAACAACAACAACAATTGGGAGAGAGACTAGAAATATTTAATGTGTGGAGGGCAAATACCATACTGCCATTTAAAGACTAAGACTGAGGCTGCAGACATACCTCAGTAATGTGCTTGCCTGCCAGCATGAGCACTGAGTTCAGTTCCCAGAATTCATGATTTAAACAAAAAATGTTTTTATTAGAATACAAAGAATAGCATTATGGTGTTTTCAAACATTTGTTTCCCTTCCCTTCCCCTCTTTCCATACCCCTTCCCAGCTTAGCCTCCTATGATGGTTAAGTTTTTGTCAACTTGATCTGTTTAGGAATACACAGACATTCTTCATAAGTAGATCTCTGAGGTTGCTTCCAGGATTAACTGAAGGAGGAATCCTTCCCCCAGAGTGGGTGGCCCCTAGGAGGGGACTTGATCTAAGAAAGCTCTTGGAGAAAAGAATGCCTTCTTGGCTGCCAGTGCTACTTGCTGCCTTTCCACATGGACTGAAGAGCAGTGTCTCTCCAGGAAGCCTCCAAGCGTTCAGTGCCAGGTCAGGACTGCTGAGGCATCCAGCCTCGTGGACTGAGCAGCTACCGGCTTCCTTGACTCACAGGCCTGCAACCTGCCATTGTTGGACTGCAGTAAAATAATCCAATAAATCCCCCCCCCTTTTTTTTTTGATTTTTCAAGGTAGGGTTTCACTCTAGTCCAGGCTAACCTGGAATAACTATGTAATTTCAGGGGGTCATAGAACTCACGGCAATCCTACCTCTGCCTCCCGAGTACTGGGATTAAAGGCATGAGTCACCACACCTGGCTTTTTAAATTCCCTTTTAATACAATCCATTCTATCGGTTCTGTTCCTCTAGAGAACCCTGACTAATACACCTCCATTCTGCTTTCACGTTATGTTTTCTTTTGTCCTTTCCCTCTTCACACCACCTTTTGTGGTTATCCTTCTTGGAAAATAGCCATAATCAGCCATAATCTCACATCTCCTTATTTACATACACACAAACTTAAAAGGCTAGGATCCACCCATGAGAGAGCTTTGTTTTTCTGACCTTGAGTTACCTGAGTAAAATTCTTTCCAATTCCATGTATTTTCTTGCAAATTTCATAAGTTCATTTTTGTTTACAATTCAGCAACACCCTGTAGTGTATATGTAGGATGCTCTCATGTACCAGTCATAAGCTGGTGGACATTTATGTTGATTCCATTTCCTAGGTCTTGTGAATAGAGCAGCAATGAACATAGATGCGCAAGTGTCTCTGTGGTAGAAGATAGAGAGACCTTTGAGTATATGCCCAGGAGTGGTATAGCTGGTTCATATGGTAGTTCAAATTTTAACTTTTTCTCTTTTTTTTTTTTTTGAGAAATCTCCACAGATTTCCATAGTGGCTATACTAGTTCCCACCAGCGATGAGTTCCCTTTCCTACAACCTCAGCAGCATTGTTGTCATTAGTTTTGTTGTTGTTGTTTGTTTGTTTTGGTTTTTCAAGGTAGGGTCTCATTCTGGCCCAGGCTGACCTGGATATCACTCTGTAGTCACAGGCTGGCCTTGAACTCACAGTGATCCTCCTACTGCTTCCCAAGAGCTGGGATTAAAGTGGTGAGGCACCACACCAAGCCTTACTTTTCTTGATGACAACCATTCTGACTGAGGTGAGATGAAATCTCCAAGTGGTGTTAATCTGCATTTCCCTGATGGCTAAGTGTGGTGATCATTTTTTTAATTTAAGTTTTTTATTTATTTGAGAAAGAGAGAGAGAATGGGCACTCCAGGGTCTCGTGCCACTACAAAAGAACTCCAGACACATGCACCACCTTGTGATCCTGGCTTATGTGGGTCCTCAGGAATTGAACTGAGTTCCTTTGGCTTTGCGGGCAAGCACCTTTAACCACTAAGCCATCTCTCCAGCCCGGTGAACATTTTTAAAAATACCTGTTGGCCATTTGTGTGTCTTCTTTTGAAAACTGTTCATTAGCCCATTTACTGATGGGCAATACTGGGGTTTGTGTGTGTGTTAGTTTTTGCAGTTTATAAAGAACTAAAATATTCTAGCTATCATCCTCTGGCAAAGATCTACCATTCTGTAGCTTCCTTTTCTTTTCTTTTTTTTTTAAATAATTTTTTGTTTGTTTATTTATTTATTTGAGAGCGACAGAGAGTGAGAGAGAGAGAGAGAGAGAGAGAGAGAATGGGCACGCCAGAGCTTCCAGCCTCTGTAAACGAACTCCAGATGCTTGCGCCCCATTGTGCATCTGGCTAACATGGGTCCTCGGGAATTGAGCCTCGAACCGGGGTCCTTAGGATTCACAGGCAAGTGCTTAACCACTAAGCCATCTCTCCAGCCCTGTAGCTTCCTTTTCACTATAATCATCATTTGCTTTTCAGTGAGGAAACATTTTAATTTCATGTAGTCACATTTGTTGATTCTTGTGTCTATTTCCTGTGCTATTGGAGTCCTGTGCAGAAAGTTATCTTTACCTACTAACTTCCAGTATATTGCCTCTGTTTTCTTATATTATATTCAACACAGAACCTACACTATATATAAAAAAAAAAATACAAGTGTCTGTGAAGCCTAAGGACCCCAGTTCAATTCTCCAGGACTCACATAAGCCAGATGTACAAGGATGTTCTGCATCTGGAGTTCGTTTGCAGTGGCTAGAGGCCCTAGTGTGCCTATTCTCTCTGTCTCTTCCTCTCTCTCTCTCAAATAAATAAGTAATTAAATTAAATTTAAAAATCTCAGCACTGGGGAGACAGAAAGGTGAATCCCTAGCGCTTACTGGTCAATAGTCTACCCTAACTGGGGAGCTTCAGAACAATCGGAGACCCTGTGTCAAAAAATGTGGTAGATGGCATCCCCAGGGACAATATGTCCTCTGGCTTCCACATGCATGCAACACAAGTGTACATGGATTTGCACACACCTGTACACACACACACACACACACACACACACACGACTAGGACTAGATGATTAAGCATGAAACAAACCACCTTATTTGTGATTATAATTACTTCGGACAAGAAAATATGTTCATTACACATATGAATTATTTCCTATACAGTTTTATGCATTCACTATAGGTATATCACCAGGCAATCAAGGAAAAAATGTATTTATTTTATACAGAACTAAGGTTTGCTCCAAATATTAGAGAATAAAGTTAATTTTAATCATGCCTTCTCAAGATATCTGACACACACACAACAGTAAAATACAATTTGCATCATTACTATATTCAATGTACTTCTATTTGAGTGTTTTATTTTATTTACATTATTTCATTTTTATTTCAATTAGAGCATTCGTTACATTCATTTTACTAAAGTTGTATATGCAGAAAGGTTAAATTATCTGTGAACTCCATATTAACACAGTAAAAAGGCATAATAAAATATGCTGTATAAAAGGAGCTTTGGGACTGGGCTAGACTTTCAGGAACATGATCAGCAAGGACCGTCACTTTAGCACTGGTTTTACACGTCCTCTGAAAATCACACACACTCCTTACTGCAACTAACAAGTAACTATGACTGTTTTTCTTATCAGTTTGCATGTCAATGTAGTTGCTTAGAGCTTTGCTATAAGCCATTATCTAGTGGACTACAATTTGCCCCACCACTAGGCCCCAGGGTCCTGTAATGAACACTACTCGGTCTATAATTGGAGGATATAAGAACATTAAGGGATTTTATTAGTAGTGTGAAGTTATAATTAAAAATAGATACTTTTTAAAGTAGAAAAAGTATTTTGAAGCTATTTATCTAGAAAACTTTAAGGATCTGATTATTGTGGAAAGCAAACTTTATTTCAGTAAGATAAACAATGTGCCCATAAAATGGACTTAGATATCAAATATAAGGAAGTAGGTTCCTACAAAAATATTTTTTTAATATTGTCTATACCTAATCCAAATGTGGAAAAATAAATTAGAGTGAAGGATAACTCTTTTAAAAGGAACAATACTAGATCTCTCTAGATAGGAGATACCTATATAACTTAATATACACGGGCTTCCATGAAAAGGTAATACAAAATTCTTGAAAACATGACAAAGGTATTAACTGAAGTTATTCTTTATTTGAGAGTTGCAGTAGAGGTTTTTACATAGCACATGTGCCTAAAACCCTCCTGACATTTCTCCCTCTACCCAAAGCAACTCACTAATGTGTGTGGTGAAAACATCCTCATTAGTATGTTTTCAAGTGAGGAACTATATTACCAGTATGCTGGAATAAACGTTTTCTATGTCACGATGACTTCTTTCCTACGACGTTCACCAAGAATTTGGCCAAATAAAATTTGCCTCAAATTTCAAATTAAAGTTTATTTAATTATGTGCTCCAACTGGCTTAAAAAGTCCTGCTCCCTTCCTTGTCTGATCTCACAAAATATGCTACTCAGTTTCTCTGGGCTCTTTATACCTCTTGTCTATAGCAGCACTGTGCTTCTCGAATCAGACCAGAAGTTCCTAAACTTGAGACAGACTAATATCTGAGCCATCATAGTTACCACCGCAATCCATCTGCCTTTCTTTACTTGTTTTCTTTACCTTCAAATGCTTTCTTTCTACTAACCCCTGACCCATCTCCAGCACCTCTATGATGTTTCCAAAGTAGTCTTCAACTTCTTCACAAGCTAGCCACATTGAAACAAGTCACAAAGCAACAACTTCAACATACCCTTTTCCTGTGAAATAGTCCTTTTATTCAACTATTAGACCAATAAATATACATTAGGAATTTTCTAAATATTATTCACTGTTAAACCACTATACCATCTTTATTAAAAGTAAAAGTAAAAATAAAAATCTATTTATGACTCATCTCTATTTTCCCCCAATTAAGTACAAGATTAGAGGGTCTTTTCAGCCAATATTAAAATGGCCACAGAATTCCCCATTTTGCTCTGATTCAATTTTATTTAAGAGTAATATCTCCCTGTCTCTCTTCTTTCTCTCTCTCTCTCTTTCTCTCTCTCACACACACCGATTGGAACTCAACTACCAAATGAATTAGTTGCTTCTCATTACTAATAGTTCATTATTGCTAATTTAGCAATATAAGCTTTCTTCTATGACCAGGTTTTCTATTTTTGAGAATGTATAAACTCAAAAGGAAAACAAAAGAAGGAGTGGGAGCTGGGCGTGGTGGTGTACGCCATTAATCCCAGCACTCAGGAGGCAGAGGTAGGAGTTCAAGGACACCCTGAGACTACATAGTTAATTTCAGGTCAGCCTGGACTAGAGTGAGACCCTGCCTTGAAAAACAAAACAAAACAAAAAAAAAAAAAAAAAAGGAGTGGTGATAAAAAAGGAATAATATGACTTAACAGGAGTTCCTTCAAATATTTTTCATACTGTTATGAAATGCATATTTTTAGAAACTACTTCAGACTTTTTTTGAGGAGGAATGAGAAAACTGCAAACATAGATATACATAGTTACATAATATAGTCAGTACATTTCAATCACATTTTGTTACTTAAAAAGTATTTCTCCTACTTTAAAAAAAACTTCTTTCATACAGAACTACAATTTTCAAAAAAAAATTAAGCAGTATATATTGAACTTAATTACTATGAAAAATTACAAATATTTCTGTTAGGTTGATGAAGCCTTACAACTGAATAGTTAGCATTATGGCACAAGATCCAAAACTAAGACTCCAAATGTAAAATTTTCAAAGCTAGTTTACTTTTTTGAACTGCCACAACTTCTACACCTCTATGACCTCCAACTTCTGCACTCTAAAAACACTCAGGAAAGGCTGCTTTGAACAGGTGTGTTCGCTACCTGAGCACATCTGAAAATGTTGCTACTTCTCTGTTGACTGCTTGCACTCTATTCACAAGAAGGTCTAAGCAGTTTTTTTTAATATATATTTCAACCTAGAATTTGAGAGGCTCAATACATAATGACATGTGGTTGAACAAAGTTTCCCAATATTGACTGATGGAATTACAGGTAGACACAATCTTTGCTATCTTTTTACATATCATATAGACCAGGACTTCTTTTTCTACTCCAAACCATTTTTTAAACCAAGAACTTTTTTTAATGCTGTATTGACAACCTCCACACTATCACACAACATAGCATGATCATAATACTCTCCCACAACTCTTTCTGCCCCCTTGCCTATGCTCCTTCCACTGAATACCTTCTTTCCAACTAGTCTCCATTCTATTTTGATGTCATCATTTTTTTCCCTCCTAATATTCAGGTCTTGGGTAGGTAACATCAGCCACTGTGAGGTCATGAATATCATAGCAACTTTGTGTTTGGCCATGAAATTTTCATATGATTTCAGGTATATACATAAATAAAATAGAAATACAAGTCAAACATTTACTGGTATCAAAACATAAAGAACTTTAAAAAAATAATTCTTTGGAATACATGTAATTTTACCGTCTATTAAAGATGAAAGCAAATGTACAATATTAATGAAATGTATGTCAATTTTTCCATAAGGAATTCAATCTTTACTGAATATTTTATACTGTAGTATGTATAGTATCTTTTGTAATTTTCAAACTTGAATAATATTTTGATTTTATAATTGTCAATGCTGATGCCATTCACATAATAGAGAATACAAAATGGAAGGAGTAAAATTAGGGCTACTCAGAAACTTTTGGATATTCTCCCTAATCCTGTGCCAAAATTCATTTAGCAATTGTGGTAGCTTGAATGTATGTCCCCCTCCCCAATAAACTCAGTTGTTTTTGTTTGTTTGTTTGTTTGTTTGTTTGTTTGTTTTTGAGGAAGTGTTTTGCTCTAGTCTAGGCTGACCAGGAATTCACTGTGTAGTCTCAGAGTAGCCTTGAACTCACAGCAATCCTCCTACCTCTGCCTCCCAAGTGCTAGGATTAAAGGCGTGCACCACCATACCTGGCAGTTGTTTTATTGTTTAAAAATGTTTTATTAATTTATTTGCAAGCAGAGGGAGGGAGAGGGAGAGAGAGAGAATGAAAGGAATGAATGTGCCAGGGCCTCTAGCTAATGCAAACGAACTCTAGATGCATGTGCAACTTCGTGCATCAGAAGCACCTTAACCACTATGCCATCTCTCCAGACTAGAAGTTAGTCAATTGTTTTTTAAATCCCCCCCCCCCCCAAGGTAGGGTCTCACTCTATCCCAGGCAGACCTGGAATTCACGCTGTATTTCCAGGTTGCCCTCAAACTCAGAGTGATCCTCCTGCCTCTACCTCTTGAGTGCTAGGGATTAAAGGCATGAACCACCATACCCAATTTCTGGTGTTCTATTAAAATTTGGTTTCAGCCATCTGGCTAAAGTAGGTGTCATTGGGAGAGAATCAGATTTCCAAACCACAGGTATTCAGAACAGTCTGAGTTCTGCCTGCCTGGGTCACTGATGTTTGTGCCCAAGTGTGCTTGCTTTTGGTGCATGCTGGCTAGACCATCTCTATTTGGATTTACCAGAGGGAGCCAGCTTCTTCTGCCATTTGATGAAACGTCCCTTTGGCTCTGTAAGCTTGAAATAAATCCTGTTCCTCCCATCAACTGGGTCTGTTTGGAAGTTCATCCCAACAATGTAAGCTGACTATAACTGCAATGTTTTTTTAATAAAACTTAAGTAATTCAAAGAGCAATTTTGAAAAATCAAATATTCTAACACAATATAATCAATTGAATACTTACAGACTGAAGAGAGTATATACAGTAGGAAAATATTAGGTCTATTTTCTATAGTTAAACTATTACATTTCTATAGATACAGAAAGCTCTGTATGAATGGTAAAAGCTGAAATTCATAATGACAATAGTCTGAAATCTGATGTGAGGTCTCATAGGTAGTGTTCAGTGATGCAAAACAGTGAGCACTTCTAGAAACACTTGAATTCATTATGTGTATGATTTTGAGTTCATTTTTGGTCATTACATATTCCAAAGCTTTTTATTGTTGCCATATTTTTCATAACATCCCCTGTTTAGGTACTCAATCTCATACAGCCCACAATTTAAGAAGCTTTGACTGTAACCAAACTTTGATCTCCTTGATTCTTAGTTACTTCAAATTTTAAATAAATGACCTACATCAATGGTTCCATATTTCAATGCATAAAAGTCAACGTATTTATTTATTTGAGAGACAGAGAAAGAGAGGAAGATAGAGAATGGGTGCACCAGGGCCTTCAGCCTCTGCAGGCAACCTCCAGGAGCATGCACCACCTTGTGCATCTGTTTTACGTAGGACCTGGGAAATCGAACCTGGGTTCTTTGGCTTTGCAGGCAAGCGCCTTAACCACCAAGCCATCCTTCCAGCCCATGTTCCAAAGAAGTTTTGCTCATTCTTCCCTTAACACATTTTAATCCTCTATAATAAAAACAAATATTGTAATTGAAACCAAGATTCAAGAATGGCACAAAGGAACAGTTATATACATTTTGTGGGACTGAAGGCATGGTTCAGTGGCTAAAGGCACTTGCTTGCAAAGCCTGATGGCCCCAGAGTTCAGTTCCCTTCTCTTATGGCCATCATGTATTTCCTCGAAATGGGATCTAACCCTCAAGCCAAGGCTGCTGTCATTGTCAGTAAGCCCTAAAGATGCTCCAATCTCCCCCTCCCACAAAATAAGGTTACAAATGTGCATGGCCACACTCAACATTTTACATGGGTCCTAAAGAGTGGAAATTGGTGGTCTCTACTCGAGAAACTCCTTAAGCAGCAAGCTCTCTTGACTACTGAGCCATATCCCCAACCACCAGGTTAAAGAATTTTAAGAGCAAAGACCACGTAATTTTAAAATGGAAAGGAAAGCCGATTGTGGTGGCACATGCCTTTAATCCCAGCACTTGGGAGGCAGAGGTTGGAGGATTGCCATGACTTCAAGGCCATCCTGAGACAACATAATGAATTCCAGGTCAGCCTGAACTAGAGTGAAACCCTATCTTGAAAAACTTCAAATAAATAAACAAATAACAGGAAAGAGCTCTTTAAATCGACAAAATTTTATTAAGTCCTGATAAAAACATTTTGCAGAAAAGGCAACGGGCATTTCACAATAGGCTGAGGGTTTTTTTAACTGCAAACTTTCAAGCTACAAATTACAATATTTTTAGCAAACATTTTTTAACTAGAATTTCAGATACAAAATACTCGCCTATATTTCACTCCAAAAGCTAAGATAAAAAACTTTAAATAGGCCAGGTATGGTGGAGCTTTCCTTTAATCCCAGCACTTAGGGGGCAAAGGTAGGGGGACCACTCTGAGTCTGAGGCTACCCTGAGACTACATAGTGAATTCCAGGTCAGCCTGGGATAGAGCAAGGCCCTATCTCAAAAAACAACAACAACAAAAAAATTAAAAATAGGGCTGGGGAGATGGCTTAGAGCTTAAGGCGCTTGTCTTCAAAGTCTACAGACACAGGATCAATTCCCTAGTACCCACGAAAACCAGATGCACAGGGGGCGCATGCATCTGAAATTTGTTTGCAGTGGCTGGAGGCTCTGGCATGCCCATTCTCTCTTTATTGTGAAGGGAGGGGTGGTGGAGGTAGGGTCTAACTCTAGCCCAGGCTGACCTGGAATTCACTATCTTGTCTCAGGGTGGCCTCAAACTCATGGCAATGTTCCTACCTCTGCCTCCCAAGTGCTAGGATTAAAGGCGTGCACCACCATACCTGGCAGTTGTTTTATTGTTTAAAAATGTTTTATTAATTTATTTGCAAGCAAGGGAGGGAGAGGGAGAGAGAGAGAATGAAAGGAATGAATGTGCCAGGGCCTCTAGCTAATGCAAACGAACTCTAGATGCATGTGCAACTTCGTGCATCAGAAGCACCTTAACCACTATGCCATCTCTCCAGACTAAAGTTAGTCAATTGTTTTTTAAATCCCCCCCCCCCCCAAGGTAGGGTCTCACTCTATCCCAGGCAGACCTGGAATTCACGCTGTATTTCCATGTTGCCCTCAAACTCAGAGTGATCCTCCTGCCTCTACCTCTTGAGTGCTAGGGATTAAAGGCATGAACCACCATACCCAATTTCTGGTGTTCTATTAAAATTTGGTTTCAGCCATCTGGCTAAAGTAGGTGTCATTGGGAGAGAATCAGATTTCCAAACCACAGGTATTCAGAACAGTCTGAGTTCTGCCTGCCTGGGTCACTGATGTTTGTGCCCAAGTGTGCTTGCTTTTGGTGCATGCTGGCTAGACCATCTCTATTTGGATTTACCAGAGGGAGCCAGCTTCTTCTGCCATTTGATGAAACGTCCCTTTGGCTCTGTAAGCTTGAAATAAATCCTGTTCCTCCCATCAACTGGGTCTGTTTGGAAGTTCATCCCAACAATGTAAGCTGACTATAACTGCAATGTTTTTTTAATAAAACTTAAGTAATTCAAAGAGCAATTTTGAAAAATCAAATATTCTAACACAATATAATCAATTGAATACTTACAGACTGAAGAGAGTATATACAGTAGGAAAATATTAGGTCTATTTTCTATAGTTAAACTATTACATTTCTATAGATACAGAAAGCTCTGTATGAATGGTAAAAGCTGAAATTCATAATGACAATAGTCTGAAATCTGATGTGAGGTCTCATAGGTAGTGTTCAGTGATGCAAAACAGTGAGCACTTCTAGAAACACTTGAATTCATTATGTGTATGATTTTGAGTTCATTTTTGGTCATTACATATTCCAAAGCTTTTTATTGTTGCCATATTTTTCATAACATCCCCTGTTTAGGTACTCAATCTCATACAGCCCACAATTTAAGAAGCTTTGACTGTAACCAAACTTTGATCTCCTTGATTCTTAGTTACTTCAAATTTTAAATAAATGACCTACATCAATGGTTCCATATTTCAATGCATAAAAGTCAACGTATTTATTTATTTGAGAGACAGAGAAAGAGAGGAAGATAGAGAATGGGTGCACCAGGGCCTTCAGCCTCTGCAGGCAACCTCCAGGAGCATGCACCACCTTGTGCATCTGTTTTACGTAGGACCTGGGAAATCGAACCTGGGTTCTTTGGCTTTGCAGGCAAGCGCCTTAACCACCAAGCCATCCTTCCAGCCCATGTTCCAAAGAAGTTTTGCTCATTCTTCCCTTAACACATTTTAATCCTCTATAATAAAAACAAATATTGTAATTGAAACCAAGATTCAAGAATGGCACAAAGGAACAGTTATATACATTTTGTGGGACTGAAGGCATGGTTCAGTGGCTAAAGGCACTTGCTTGCAAAGCCTGATGGCCCCAGAGTTCAGTTCCCTTCTCTTATGGCCATCATGTATTTCCTCGAAATGGGATCTAACCCTCAAGCCAAGGCTGCTGTCATTGTCAGTAAGCCCTAAAGATGCTCCAATCTCCCCCTCCCACAAAATAAGGTTACAAATGTGCATGGCCACACTCAACATTTTACATGGGTCCTAAAGAGTGGAAATTGGTGGTCTCTACTCGAGAAACTCCTTAAGCAGCAAAGCTCTCTTGACTACTGAGCCATATCCCCAACCACCAGGTTAAAGGAACAATTTTTAAGAGCAATGACCCGTAATTTTAAAATGGAAAGGAAAGCCGATTGTGGTGGCACATGCCTTTAATCCCAGCACTTGGGAGGCAGAGGTTGGAGGATTGCCATGACTTCAAGGCCATCCTGAGACAACATAATGAATTCCAGGTCAGCCTGAACTAGAGTGAAACCCTATCTTGAAAAACTTCAAATAAATAAACAAATAACAGGAAAGAGCTCTTTAAATCGACAAAATTTTATTAAGTCTGATAAAAACATTTTGCAGAAAAGGCAACGGGCATTTCACAATAGGCTGAGGGTTTTTTTTAACTGCAAACTTTCAAGCTACAAATTACAATATTTTTAGCAAACATTTTTTAACTAGAATTTCAGATACAAAATACTCGCCTATATTTCACTCCAAAAGCTAAGATAAAAAACTTTAAATAGGCCAGGTATGGTGGAGCTTTCCTTTAATCCCAGCACTTGGGAGGCAGAGGTTGGAGGATTGCCATGACTTCAAGGCCATCCTGAGACAACATAATGAATTCCAGGTCAGCCTGAACTAGAGTGAAACCCTATCTTGAAAAACTTCAAATAAATAAACAAATAACAGGAAAGAGCTCTTTAAATCGACAAAATTTTATTAAGTCTGATAAAAACATTTTGCAGAAAAGGCAACGGGCATTTCACAATAGGCTGAGGGTTTTTTTTAACTGCAAACTTTCAAGCTACAAATTACAATATTTTTAGCAAACATTTTTTAACTAGAATTTCAGATACAAAATACTCGCCTATATTTCACTCCAAAAGCTAAGATAAAAAACTTTAAATAGGCCAGGTATGGTGAGCTTTCCTTTAATCCCAGCACTTGGGAGGCAGAGGTTGGAGGATTGCCATGACTTCAAGGCCATCCTGAGACAACATAATGAATTCCAGGTCAGCCTGAACTAGAGTGAAACCCTATCTTGAAAAACTTCAAATAAATAAACAAATAACAGGAAAGAGCTCTTTAAATCGACAAAATTTTATTAAGTCTGATAAAAACATTTTGCAGAAAAGGCAACGGGCATTTCACAATAGGCTGAGGGTTTTTTTTAACTGCAAACTTTCAAGCTACAAATTACAATATTTTTAGCAAACATTTTTTAACTAGAATTTCAGATACAAAATACTCGCCTATATTTCACTCCAAAAGCTAAGATAAAAAACTTTAAATAGGCCAGGTATGGTGGAGCTTTCCTTTAATCCCAGCACTTGGGAGGCAGAGGTTGGAGGATTGCCATGACTTCAAGGCCATCCTGAGACAACATAATGAATTCCAGGTCAGCCTGAACTAGAGTGAAACCCTATCTTGAAAAACTTCAAATAAATAAACAAATAACAGGAAAGAGCTCTTTAAATCGACAAAATTTTATTAAGTCTGATAAAAACATTTTGCAGAAAAGGCAACGGGCATTTCACAATAGGCTGAGGGTTTTTTTTAACTGCAAACTTTCAAGCTACAAATTACAATATTTTTAGCAAACATTTTTTAACTAGAATTTCAGATACAAAATACTCGCCTATATTTCACTCCAAAAGCTAAGATAAAAAACTTTAAATAGGCCAGGTATGGTGGAGCTTTCCTTTAATCCCAGCACTTGGGAGGCAGAGGTTGGAGGATTGCCATGACTTCAAGGCCATCCTGAGACAACATAATGAATTCCAGGTCAGCCTGAACTAGAGTGAAACCCTATCTTGAAAAACTTCAAATAAATAAACAAATAACAGGAAAGAGCTCTTTAAATCGACAAAATTTTATTAAGTCTGATAAAAACATTTTGCAGAAAAGGCAACGGGCATTTCACAATAGGCTGAGGGTTTTTTTTAACTGCAAACTTTCAAGCTACAAATTACAATATTTTTAGCAAACATTTTTTAACTAGAATTTCAGATACAAAATACTCGCCTATATTTCACTCCAAAAGCTAAGATAAAAAACTTTAAATAGGCCAGGTATGGTGGAGCTTTCCTTTAATCCCAGCACTTGGGAGGCAGAGGTTGGAGGATTGCCATGACTTCAAGGCCATCCTGAGACAACATAATGAATTCCAGGTCAGCCTGAACTAGAGTGAAACCCTATCTTGAAAAACTTCAAATAAATAAACAAATAACAGGAAAGAGCTCTTTAAATCGACAAAATTTTATTAAGTCTGATAAAAACATTTTGCAGAAAAGGCAACGGGCATTTCACAATAGGCTGAGGGTTTTTTTTAACTGCAAACTTTCAAGCTACAAATTACAATATTTTTAGCAAACATTTTTTAACTAGAATTTCAGATACAAAATACTCGCCTATATTTCACTCCAAAAGCTAAGATAAAAAACTTTAAATAGGCCAGGTATGGTGGAGCTTTCCTTTAATCCCAGCACTTGGGAGGCAGAGGTTGGAGGATTGCCAAGGCCAGGTATGGAGCTTTCCTTTAATCCAGCACTTAGGGGCAAAGGTAGGGGGACCACTCTGAGTCTGAGGCTACCCTGAGACTACCTAGTGAATTCCAGGTCAGCCTGGGATAGAGCAAGGCCCTATCTCAAAAAACAACACAACAAAAACAATTAAAATGGGCTGGGGAGATGGCTTATAGCTTAAGGCGCTTGTCTTCAAAGTCTACAGACACAGGATCAATTCCCTAGTACCCACGAAAACCAGATGCACAGGGGGCGCATGCATCTGAAATTTGTTTGCAGTGGCTGGAGGCTCTGGCATGCCCATTCTCTCTTTATTGTGAAGGGAGGGGTGGTGGAGGTAGGGTCTAACTCTAGCCCAGGCTGACCTGGAATTCACTATCTTGTCTCAGGGTGGCCTCAAACTCATGGCAATGTTCCTACCTCTGCCTCCCAAATGCTGGGATTAAAGGTGTGAGCCACCATGCCTGACTCATTCTCTTTTTATCTGCCTTTCTTTCTCTCTTTCTCTCCTCTCAAATAAATAAATAATTAAAAAAATTTAAATATGGATGCATGATGTAAAATGCAATGCATTCAGCCCAATTTTAAAAGTCCCCATAGTTTTTATCAATCATAATGATGTTCAGACATCCCCATAGTCCAACTGAGCTATAATACCAAAAAATAAAATGACACAGAATAAACATTCACACTACAAAAGATGGCACTGGGCGTAGCAAAGAAATATTCAACCCATAGAAAATTTAAAATAAACAGAGCACACATCAAACTCTGTAGCTCCAAATCTGACAACTATAACCAGTGACAAGTTTCCAAATCCGATAGTTCTAACCAGTGATGAGTTCCAATTCCACCTCTCTAGGTAGGCTACTCAGTCCCAGAAAACTGTTCATCTGGTGCTGCCAGCTCTCCTTGGCAGCCATCCCTAGTCTCGGCATCTCCATTAGATCTCCACTGGAAACCTTCATTCACATGGCTCCATTGAGCCTCCATGTAGGTAATCCAACCAGCATGCTTCACACTGCCCATGGCCATTTCCAAAACACAAAACTATGTTACAAATTCAATGTCACTCTTTCCTGGATTGGTTATACTCTATACTACCAGATGGGTTGCCAACTTGTTAATCCAGGAGTATATAAAGCAGACTTCAGGACTGGATAGAGAGCTTAGTGGTTATAGTGTTTGCCTGCAAAGCCAAAGGATCCCAGTTGGATTCTCCGGGACCCACATAAGCCAGAGGCACAAGCATATGCACAACTTGATATGCAGTGGCTGGAGGCCCTAGAACACCCATTCTCTCCCTCTTCCTCTTCCTCTGTCTCTCTCGCAAATAAATAAAATATATTTAAAAAATAAAGCAGACTATGAAGAACTGGAGACTCCTTCAGCATTCAAGCCCCAGTGCAAATCAGCTAGCCAATCTCAATGGTTGTAATCTCTAAAACAATTATAGCTGAATGGACATAAGTTTTTACCCAAAGATTTCATTCCTTCTGTGTCATATCCCTCTGCTCACACCAGTCCATTTCTATGCAATGCAACCCTGCACAAGTTCCCAGGAAATACACAGGCAGAACGAAACAATCCTCTTAGGCAAACTGCTTCTAGCTTAGTCCTAAAAAAGTTCCTTCTCACCTTCATAAGCCAAACCTTACACCTTACAGCCCATAGTTCTTATTGCATTCAGGTCTTTCAACTCCAAAGTAGTCCATCAAGCAGTACTTACAGCACTGCAAGGCACCTCTTAGGTCAAGGTTTCAGCTCCTTCCACATCCTTCTCACAAATCAAATGCAAGAGACCAGAAGCCACAGAGTCAGGTTTCTAACAGTAATGACCCCACTTCTTGGTACCAATATTACTGTTGCAATGACTGCGTTCCTGACATAAAGCATCCAACCAAGAGCAGCTTGTGGGAGAAAAGGGTTTATTTTAGCTTAGACTCAAGGGGAAGCTTCATGATGGCAGGGGGAACGATGGCATAAACAAAGTGTAGACATAACCTCCTGGCTAGCATCAGGTAGATAGCAGCAGGAGAGTGTGCTAAACACTGGCAAGGGGAAACTGGCTATAACATCCATAAGCCCACCCCCAATAATGCATCACCTCCAGGAAGCTCTAATTCCCAAACTGCCACCAGCTGAGGACCTACCATTCAGAACACATAAGTTGATGGGGGACACCTGAATCAAACCACCACACTATTACTATTCCAACATGCATACATAATATTCAAATGTCAATAGTCTCTTTAAAAAATATGTTTATTTGTTTGTATGTGTGTGTGTGCAACATGGCCTCTTGCCACTATAAATGAATACCAAACACATTGCCACTTTTTGTGATCTGGCTTTACATGGGCCATGAAAAATTAAAGACAGATTGGCAAACTGTGCAAGCAAGCACCTTTAACCACTGAGCAATCTTCTTAGGCCTAATGATGAGCATGTCTTTAAACCTGAAAGAGACATTAGCACACACTCTTGTCTTTCATCTCTTTCCTTGTCATCATCCAGAATAATGATGAGAAATCTCAAAATAAACAAGTACACAATAACAAAGACAAAAGAAGGTACAATACGCAATCAAAAATGATCATGCTGGAAAATGCCTTCAATCTCAGCACTTGGGAAACTGAGGTAGGAGGATCACTGTGAGTTCTAGGCCAGCCTGAGACTACATAGCAAATTCCAGATCACCAAGATCCTATCTCAAAAAAAAAATACATATAATTTGTATATATCTTTCAGTAGGACAGTGAGCAAATAAAAATGTACTCACAGAGAAAACAGCAAAGGCAGGTATAAATGAACAGGCCTCTCTTCAAGTAGATCTTTGATGTGCATATTATTTATTAACACTTTTAGAAAAAAAAACAGAAATGAAGCTATCATGAAATTAGAAACACTTCCCTGAGGCTTACCTTTTCTGAGAAAATCAATTCTACAGAAAAATGAGCAAGAACAAGTATGGAGATCAAGTCATTCAGTATGAAAAGGAGAAAAGAATGGCATCTGTATGTGTAGGCATTGAAAGCCTGACACAAAGACATGCCCCTGACATAGCAATCCCATAAACTTCTACTTCAAATGGAGCTAAGAAACATCAAGAAAGTAAGGCAAGCATAAGCAAATAACATAAATCAGAACAAGGAAAATGAAGTAATTACATTTATAATTCAAAAAAGTACCCAAAGATTAAAAAATATTTCAAACAAAAACTAGTCAGGGAGACTTCCAGTTAAGATGGCAGTGTAGGAACCACACCAAAGCAGCTTAGGGGAGAAAAAGCCTAAAAATAAATAAATAAATAAATAAATAAATAAATAAATAAAACCAACAAAATCACTCTTTTACTAAAAAGTGAGGTGTATAAGAAATTACCAATAGCAGCAGAGAAGTACGAGAGATGCAGAGCATCTAGAGCCCACATAGGCAGGCAGAAGCGGCTCCAGCAGTGGCAGCAGCAGGTCCACGGGGCTACAGCTGGAAGGCTTGCTTGAGCCACAGGAAAAGTCAGGTGGGGGATTTTTCTCTCACACTGGAGCTCCTCGCAAACTCAAGAAACGTAAAGGCAGCACTGCAGCAAACAACGGAGGAGCAGATCACAGGGCAGAAGATCACGTGGAGCAGCGAGAGAACTAGAGGCACCATCCACAGCCTCCCCTACCGCCAGCTCCAGCAAGCACCAGAGACCTGGGGAAGAGAGCTCACAGCACCCAGCACCTGCGACCAGAGCAGCGAACCAACAACAAAGCCAGGTTACTTGAACCCACAGTGCACCCAAGAGGGACCTGAGCAGGAGCGCAGCATAACTGAGACCAGTATCATCCCAAACAGGAAGGGTCTCACTTGATCACAAGCTGACTTGGAACCCTAAAGCAGACCAGAAATGTTAACCTCCTAGTTGACAAGATTAAGGGTGTGGGGCAACACAAACCCTAAGGGACTGTGACTTTGTTAGAGGATCTGGTTGTGATAATAACTACTCTTGCATAAGCACTCTGCTGTTTTTCATTGAATGTGTACATTGTTTAGTTAAATTTTAGAATCTGCCTGTATTTTGTTCCACTCAGCCTATTTGAATACTCTCATAGCAGGCAAACCTAATACCTAGGGTCACTTTTGTAGATAGTCCAAGAGTCTTAAGAGCCACACCTAGCACCGTAAGCTCCTACCATGAAGCTATATAACTTCAGATTGATTGATACATCCAATAATACTGCAGCTACCTAGAAAATAAAGCATTAAATTAATCCAAGATGCAAAAATATATACATTATAACACAAGAAACACCAAAAATCAAGACCACCAAAAAGTATTAATGCATCAGAAATGACCTCCAGTGAGAATGAGTTAGAGGAAATGCCTGAGAAAGATTTCAAAAAAATGATTATAACTATGCCCAAAGAAGTCAAAGAGGAAATCAAAGGAATGAAAGAGGAAATCAAAGAAATCAAAGACACAGGAAACCAATTTAATGAAATAAAGAGGTCAATACAAGACATAAATAAGGAAATAGAAATAATAAAGGAAAACCAGTCAGAATTACTAGCAATGAAGAACACAGTCAATGAAATAAAAAAAAAAAAAAATCTCACCAGTAGAATAAATGAAGGAGAGAACAGAATATCTAAACTAGAAGATGGCAGATCTAATATAGTCCAACAGAGAGAAAGAGAAACTATTAGGAAAGCATGAATGGGAATTTCAAGATGTTCAGAACATTATGAAAAAATCAAACATAAGAATTCCGGGTATATGTAACTGTGGGCTAACTCCACAATCCACAACCCATATACCTCAACAAGGAGGGGCCAGGGGGTGGGGGTAGGATATGGACGAGCCTAACAATGGTACCAAGTTGACTGTATTAACTGAGTACAAAACTAATAAAAAAAAAAAAAAAAAAAAGAATTCTGGGTATAGTAGAATGGATGGAGGACAGAATATCTAAACTAGAAGACCAGGTGGCAGATCTAATACAGTCCAACAAAGAGAAAGACAAACTAATAGAAAAGTATGAATGGGAATTGCAAGATATTCAGGACACTGTGAAAAGATCGAACAAGAATTCAGGGTTTAGTAGAAGGAGAAGAACTTCATTCCAAAGGTATATAGTAGGCATTTACAACAAAATCATAGAAGAAAACATCCCCCAAATTGGGAAAGAGATGCCAATGCAGATAGAGGATGCCTTTAGAACACCAAACAGACAAAACCTGAAAAGACCCTCTCCTCTCCATATTATAATTAAACTGCCAAACACACAATCCAAAGAAAAAATATTGAAAGCAGTTAGAGATAAAAATCAAGTCACATACAAAGGCAAGCCCATCAGGATCACAGCACATTACTCAACACAAACTTTAAAAGCCAGAAGAGCTTGAAGAGATGTATTCCAAGTTCTGAAAGATAACAACTGCCAACCAAGGTTAATTTATCCTGCAAAGCTATCCATTCAAATAGACGGAGAAATAAGGACATTCCACAACAAAGCAGGCTAAAGGAGTATTTGACGACAAAACCAGCTCTACAGAAAATACTTGAAAGAATCCTCCATGCTGAAGAGAAAGAAAGGCAAACATATAAGGAACCTGGAAAAAACAAACCATACTCAAATACTAGTTAATACAAGAGAGCAAAGGTAAAACCGGAAGAACTACAAAAAAAAAATGGCAAAAACAAATGCACACCCTTCAATAATATCTCTTAATATCAATGGCCTCAATGCCCCAACCAAAAGACATAGGTTTGCAGACTGGGTTAAACAGCAGGATCCTTCAATTTGTTGCCTCCAAGAAACTCACCTTTCTACAAAGGATAGACAGTATCTTAGGATGAAAGGTTGGAAAACGGTGTTTCAAGCAAATGGGCCTAGAAAACAAGCAGGGATTGCTATCCTAATATCTAACAAGGTAGACTTCAGCCTAACATTAGTTAGGTTAGTTTGAAGGTCATTTTATATTGATTAAAGGCACACTCCAACAGGAGGACATTACAATCCTAAACATATATGCACTTAACAGGGGAACTCCCAACTTCATCAAATGCTATTAGAACTAAGGTCACAGATAACACCAAACACAGTTGTAGTGGGTGACTTCAATACCCCACTCTCATCAATTGACAGGTCATCCCAGCAAAAAATAAACAGAGAGGCATCTGGATTAAATGAGTTCATAAAACAAATGGACCTAACAGATAGATACAGGACATTTCATCCAAATGCTGCAGAATACACATTCTTTTCAGCAGCACATAGAACATTCTCTAAAATAGACCATATATTAGGACACAAAGCAAATCTTAACAAATACAGGAAAATCGAAATAATTCCTTGCATTCTATCTGACCACAATGAAATCAAACTACAAATCAATAGCAAGAAAAGCTATAGAGCCAGGCGAGGTGGCGCACACCTTTAATTCCAGCACTCGGGAGGCAGAGGTAGGAGGATCGCCGTGAGTTCGAGGCCACCCTGAGACTACATAGTGAATTCCAGGTCAGCCTGGGCTACAGCAAAACCCTACCTTGAAAAACCAAAAAAATAAATAAATAAATAAAAGCTATAGAGCATACACAAAATCATGGAAACTAAACAATACACTACTAAATGATGAATGGGTCAATGAAGAAATCAAGAAGGAAATCAAAATATTCATAGAGTCAAATGATAATGGGAACACAACATACCAAAACCTTTGGACACAATGAAGGCCGTCCTAAGAGGTAAATTTATAGCTTTAAGTGCCTGTATTAAGAAATGCAGGTCTCAAGCAAATGAACTAATGCTTCACCTTAAAGCCTTCAAAAAAGAAAAACAAGGCAAACCAAAAATCAATAGATGGGAAGAAATAATAAAGATTAGGGCAGAAATTAATGAAATAGAAACCAAAAAAACAATCCAAAGAATCAATGAATCAAAGAGTTGGTTCTTTGAAAGGATAAACAAGATTGATAAACCCTTAGCAAATCTGACCAAAAGAAAGAGAGAAGAGACACAGATTAATAAAATAAGAGATGAAAAAGGTAACATCACAACAGATGCCAGAGAAATTCAAAAAATCATAGGGACATACTATGAAAACATATACTCCACTAAGTATGAAAATCTAAAAAATGCATGATTTCCTTGATTTATATGACCTAACTAAATTGAATCATGAGATTCATCACTCAAATAAACCTATAACAAGTATGGAGATACAAGCAGTTATCAAAAAATCTCCCAACTAAAAAAAGTCCAGGCTCAGATGGATTCATTGGTGAATTTTAACAGACCTTCAGGAAAGAACTAACACCATTGCTTCTTAAGCTTTTCCATAAAATAGAAAAAGAAGAAATCCTACCAAACTCCTTCTATGAAGCCAGCATCACCCTGATACCAAAACCAGGCAAAGATAGAACAAAGAAAGAAAATTACAGACCAATCTCCCTCATGAACATAGATGCAAAAATTCTCAACAACAACAATAAAAATACTAGCCAGACAGAACACAAGACTTAATTAAATACAAGAAATAAACCTTTAAGAAGAACAAAAAGGAAGAATGCTAAAAAAAAAAAAAAAAAAAAAAAAAGTGAAAAAGATAAAATATATTCACCAACTTGTTGTTTTACTATTTTTCCCTTTACTACTCAAGTGGACAAGATCATACACTCCAGGAATTTCAGAATTTTGTCTTTGTTTTTCAATTCGTAAAAATGTATTATCCATTGATTTGCTTTTTGATGGGCTTCCAAACACGGCTCTGCTGTTCAAATACAAAGAATCAAATAATAAGGTCAAAATACAATTAATGTCTTTACAAGCTTACTCTGAAAAAAATGTCAACCTGAGGATAAAATATTCATCTGGATTCTTTAATTACTCTCATGTTCATTCAAAAGAACAAGTGTGTACAAGAAAAATAATGTCCCTAAAGCTTGGTTGGTAGAAAATTAAGTGGATTCTTAATTTGTAACAATACCACCAACTATAAACAATTTGAAGATAAAAAAAAAAAAACACTGAGAGCACATAAATGAATATGAAATTATACCAAAACAAACTTTTTTAAGAAACTACTTTTAGGGCAGTTCAACATATGGAAATCTGTCAATGTAATGTTCCACACAAACAAGCTTAAACACAAAAACCACATGATCATTTCGATAGATGCAGAAAAGGCCTTTGACAAAATACAACACCACTTCATGATCAAAACATTGGAGCAAATAGGCATGAATGGTTTATATCTCAACATAATAAAGGCTATATATAAAGCTCCTAAAGCCCAAATAATACTTAATGGGGAGAGACTGAAGAAATTCCCATTGAGATCAGAACAAGACAAGGATACCCACTCTCACCTTTGCTCTTCAATATAGTACTGGAAGTCCTAGATCAAGTAATAAGACAGGAGAAAGAAATAAAAGGGATACAATTTGGAAAGGAAGAAGTTAAGTTAGCTCTATTCACAGATGACATATATGTATGAGACCCGAGAATCTCCATCTCAAAACTCTTAAACATGATTAACTCCTTCAGCAAAGTAGCAGGATACAAAATCGATGCACAAAAATCAGTGGCCTTTTATGGAAAAGACAAAGATACAGAAAAAGAAATAAGTGACATTGTCCCATTATCATTAGCAACAACAACAAAAAATTACCTTGGAATAACATTAACCAAGGAGTTGGAAGACCTTTACAATGAAAACATAAAAACACTCAGAAAAGAAGGACTTGAGAATATGCAAAGACCTCCCATTCTCCTGGGTAGGCAGAATATTGTGAAGATGGCAATCTTACAGCAATATACAGATTTAATGCAATACCAATAAAATCCCAAAGTTTTTCTTCACAGAGATAGAAAAAATGATCTCAAAATTCACATGGAATGGCAGAAGGCCCTTGGATATCCAAGCATATCTTCTGCAAAAGAAACACCTCTAAGCTGGGCGTGGTGGCGCATGCCTTTAATCCCAGCACTCGGGAGGCAGAGGTAGGAGGATCACGGGTTCGAGGCCACCCTGAGACTACATAGTGAATTCCAGGTCAGTCTGAGCTAGAGTGAGACCCTACCTCAAAAAACCAAAAAAGAAAAAAAGAAAAAAAAAAGAAACACCTCTAGAGGCATCACCTACCTGATCTAAAGCTATATTACAAAGCCATAGTAATAAAAAGAGCATGGTACTGGACTATAGACCAACAAAACACAATTGAGGACCTGGACTTTGGGTCAAGTAACTATAGCTATTTGATATTTGACAAAGGCCCTAACAATGTAGGCTGGGAAAAACAGCATCTTTAACAAATGGTGCTGGACAAACTGGACAACCATATACAGGAAAATGAAACTCAATCCATATGTCGCCATACACAAAAATCAAGTCCAGCCAGGCGTGGTGGTGCATGCCTTTAATTCCAGCACGTGGGAGGCAGAGGTAGGAGGATTACCATGAATTTGAGGCCACCCTGAGACTATGTAGTAAATTCCAGGTCAGCCTGAACTAGAGTGAAAACCTACCAAAAAAAAAAAAAAAAAAAAAAAAATCAAGTCCAAATGGATCAGAGACTTCAATATAAGACCAGAAACACAGCTATGATTGGAAGAAAAAACATAGGAGGAACTTTCCATGATATTGTAATGGGAAAAGACTTCCTGAACAAAACTCCAGTAGCTCAGGAATTGAAGCAATCACTCAACCACTGGCATTTCATGAAGCTGAAAAGTTTCTTCACAAACATACAATAAATTCGCAGAGCCAACAGAGTACCCACAGAATGGGAGAAATTTTTTGCTGGCTATGAAACTGACAAAGGCCTAATTTCTAGAATCTACAAAGAACTCAAAAACTAAACAATAAAAAGTCAAACAGCCCACTCACAAAATGGAGCCAAGAACTGGACAGGAACTTCTCAGAGGAAGAAATACAAATGGCAAATTCACATTTAAAAAATGTTCATCAGCCGGGCATGGTGGCACACGCCTTTAATTCAAGCACTTGGGAGGCAGAGGTAGGAAGATTGCCGTGAGTTCAAGGTCAGTCTGGGCTAGAGTGACACCCTACCTTGAAACACCCAAAAATAAAAATAAAAAAATGTTCATCAAAGCTGGGCATGGTGGCACACATCTTGCATCCCAGCACTTGGGGCTCAGAGGTAGGAGGATCACTGAGAGTTCAAGGCCACTCTGAGATTACCTGGTGAATTCCAGGTCAGCCTGGGCTACAGTAAGACCCTACCTCAAAAAAAAAATAAATAAATAAATAAAAACAATGTTCATCAGTTTTCCTGACTTTATGATGGCATGCTTTATGACCTAATATATGGTCAATTTTGGAGAAGGTTCCATGGGCTGCTGAGAAGAATGTGCATTCTTTAGAGTTGGGGTAGAAAATTATGTAGGTATCTGTTGGGTCCAGTTGATCTATGATGTTGTTGAGCTCTATTATTTCCCTGTTGATTTTCTGCTTGGATGATCTGTCTATTGATGATACTGAAGTATTGAAGTCTCCAGCTATGATTATGTTGGTTCATTTCATTATCAAGTAGATTTTGTTTTATAAACTGTGATGGCCCTGTGTTTGGTGCATACATATTTAGGACTATGATGTGCTCATGTTGGACCATTCCCTTGATGAGTAAGAAATGGCCTTTTTTGTCCTTTTTGATTACTTTTGGTTTGAACTTTTGATTATTTTTCATTTCTTGAAGACAGCAGATGAAGGGTCCAAGTTTTTGATACATCCTTATAGCCTGTGTCTTTTGATAGGTGAGTTAAGACCATTAATATTTAAGGTTATTACTGTGAGGTTTGACTTAATCCCTGCCATGATGAGGTGTTTTATGGGGTTGGATGTTTGTGTTAAGTCCTGTTTTGAGCCTGGTCTATCTTGGTCATTGTGATCTTGTTGGCTCCTGAGATTGGTTGGTTGTTCTGTGTGGAGCATTCCCTCAAGTATTCTGTGTAGGTTTGGCTTTGTGTGGCTTTGTGTGTTTATTTTTTCATGTTAAGTTTTTCTTTCACCATCTATTATGAGGGATACTTTTGCTAGGGAAAGTAACTTGGGTTGTAAGCCATTGTTTTTCAGACTTTGATGTGTTCCATTCCAGACCCTTCTGGCTTTGAGGGTTTCCATTGAGAAATCTGATGTTATTCTAATGGGATTGCCTTTGTATGTTGTGAATTGCTTCTCTCTTGCTGCTTTTAACACTCTCTCTGTTTTCATTTTTAAGGGTTTTAACTATATGTCTTGGAGTTTCTTCTTTGGTCCTGCGTGTTTGGTGTTCTATGGGCTTCTATCTGGATGGGCCTCTCATTTGCATGATTCAGAAATTTTTCTTCAATAATTTTGTTGAGTATGTTTTCTATGCCTCTGGTCTGGATTTCCTCTCCTTCTGATACATCCATGATACAGATGTTTGGTCATTTTAGAGTGTCCCACAGTTCCTTTATATTCTGTTCACTTATAATGCCCGTTTATTCTTTGGGGTATGATTTCAATTTGAATTCTGATTTTCTTGATGCTTCTTGTAGTTCATTCTTGCATTTGCTCAAGTCTTCATTAAGCTTAATCAACTGGTTGTTGAGGTCTTCCATTTCTTGACTTACCTTCAATTTATTCATATCTCTTTGGAGGGTTCTAACTTTTTCTTCCATCAAGTTAAGCCTACTGTCAAAAGCTGAAGGCTCTAACAGACGATTCTGTTCAATTTCATCGATATGATTATTGGTTCTTTGATAGTTTGCTTCAAGTTCAGTGATTTTTTTTTTTTAATCAGGTGTTTTCATTTTGGGAATGAATTTCTGTTGATTTCACTATGATTTCATTGGAGGTTTCCATAGTAGGACTAGGCATCCTTGGTGGACATCTCTGTTTTCTGACTTTCATTGGCTTTTTCACATTGTTGTCTACCCATTTTAAGAAGACTGTTTTATTCAGGAGGAAGCAAGTTTCTATCCTTTGGCCCATTTACCCTCTGACTCAGGTGAACAGGGATATTGGTACTTAGTGGCCAGTCAAGATACCACAGCAAAAGGCCTGATTCCACAGCTCACACAGTGGCCAGGCCTCCCTAAGCAAGGTACAATGGGACATACCAGGACCAGGGAACATGGATCTGGCCTACTTCGTGGTGCTGAACCAAACAGGACATAGACCAATGCAGGCAACCTAGACTGGGTAGGACGGGGGAGCCCAGATACAGAGGTCAGCCTGGACTAGAGCAAAACACTACCTCAAAAAACAAAGACAAATATGGTGGCTGAGTACTCCATGCCACTTACCTCCAATACACTAACACCTCTCGCAAACCTTACAGCCTTTAATCTCAGCTGCTACACTACTGTAAGCTAATAGCTCAGCAAACAGACCATGCTACACTATTGTGAAAGAAAACCTACCTGTTCAGCTGAGCTTCAAGCAATAACCCTGATCAGCTATGCTTGCGCCAAGCCTTAGCAGCTATCCGTGTAGTCATCCAGCTGGTTGAAGAGCATTCTCAACTGCATTCCTCAGGAAGCACTCAAGAGAAATGCTCCGAGTCCTTGCATACAGGTGTCTCTCTCAACGGTGATCTTCCCACATAAGTAATTTTTCTTAAACATTCCACAAATGCCTTAAATGCAGCCATCTTTTTTTTCTTGCTTGATGTTGCTGCATTGCTGGTTTTGTCAAGATAGCCATGGTGGCGCATGCCTTTAATCCCAGCACTCGGAAGGCAGAGGTAGGAAAATCACTTTGAGTTCGAGGCCACCCAGAGACTACATAGTGAATTCCAGGTCAGCCTGGACCAGAGTGAAACCCTACCTCGAAAAACCAAAAAGGATAGCCAAACCTAAAGCTTATGCTTTGCTGTTTGTTTTTTTTTTTTTAATGGGGCGGGGGGAGAGGACAAAATTCTCAGGTATGCAGAGTGTTCTTCCAATATGTAGCTCAATTCACCAAGGCTTTGCGGAAGAGTGGGTGGAAAGATTGTGAGAGCCACAGGTTGGGACATCATACCCAGAGGCATTGCCTCCCCCAATAACTGACTTTTGCTCCCACAACGCATAGACCACAACCCTATGGCAAATACCTTCAACCCCACTGAAGAGGGGCCCCAGCAGAATGGGGGCAGGGAGGAAGAAAAAGATGGTACCAACACATGACGTATCTATACAAAGTATGTTCTCAATAAAAAATATAGGGCTGGAGAGATGGCTTAGCGGTTAAGCGCTTGCCTGTGAAGCCTAAGGACCCCGGTTCGAGGCTCAATTCCCCAGGACCCACGTTAGCCAGATGCACAAGGCGGCACACGCATCTGGACTTTGTTTACAGAGGCTGGAAGCTCTGGCGCGCCCATTCTCTCTCTCTCTGCCTCCTTCTCTCTGTCGCTCTCAAATAAATAAATAAACAAAAAAATTAAATATATATATACAATAGGGCTGGAGAGATGGCTTAGTGGTTAAGGCACTTGCCTGCAAAGCCAAAGGACACAGGTTCAATTCCCCAGGACCCACATAAGCCAGATAGACAAGGTGCACATGCGTCTGGAGTTTGTTTGCAATGGCTAGACATTCTCTGTCTCTTCTCTTTCCTCCCTCCCTCTCTCTCTCTCTCTCTCTCTCTCTCTCTCTCTCTCTCTATGCCTGCAAACAAATTTAACTTAATTTTAAAAATATTTTTAAAAATCTTGTTTTTGATCTTGTCAGGTAATTTTTATATACATGTGGAGGAGTGGGGGACTTCTTGCTACTGTAATCAGAAGTCAGATGTTTGTGCCACTACATCCAGCTTAAGTGGGCAGCTGGGGAAATGAAACTGAACCAGCAGGCTTTGTAAACCAGCACCTGTAACGACTGAGCAATCTCCCCAGACCCGAAGTATTCTTCTTATTCAATACACATGATGTATCTTTTTTTTTTCTTTCAAGGTAGGCTCTCACTCTAGCCCAGGCTGACCTGGAACTAACTCTGTAATCCCAGGCTGGCCTTGAACTCACAACAATCCTCCTACCTATGCCTCTAAAGTGCTTGGATTAAAGGTATGCACAACCACAGCCACCTTATGATGTATCTTTTTATTGAACCTAAAGTGGGCTATAACTAGGATTTATTAATCCTTGTTACTGCTTTGAGAATGGCAGAGCCTTTCTCAGCTCTGGAAGGGCTTGGCTTAGAGGTTAGAGTGCAGGACACTCAATTCCACTAAAACTCCCCAAGCCAGTGATTCTTCAAGTATTTCAGACCAGTGAAAAATGACAGATGCAGACACAGTAGAAGGGCAGGTTAAATAAGGGTTTATTAGAATATAAAGCAGAAAGTAAAGACAAAAAGAAAAAGTGAGGCAGAGCTCCTAAGCTCAGAAGGGTCCCAACTGGGTAGCTGTCTAGTGACTTGAATTAGGTTGTGAGTTATGTTTTTTCACATATTTAAATAATATTTTTATTTATGTGCCAGGAGAGAGAGAAAAGAAGAGAATGGGCACACCAGGGTCTATCTACTACAGATGCATGTGTCACTTTGTACATCTGACTTTTCATGGATATTGGGGAAGTGAACTCAGGCCCTCAGTCTTTGCAAACAAGTGCATTTCTCCAGCCCAAATTAGGGGTTCCTTATGCCCTCAAGAATGTAAGTATCAAGGTAGACTGGCGGGCTACCTAGAATGTATGTGGGAGCATATGACAGGCTGAAGACTTGATACCCTGGAGAATAAAAATCAAGAATCAAGTCAGGCTGGATACTTCTGAATGTATGTGAGGGGCTCCTAAGAAGCTGAAGGTTTAAAACACAGGACTGATAACTTTGGGCTTTTGGATTTTAGTTTCCACACTGATTTCTGGGCCTAGTAAAAATTCTCTGTGCTTACTGGCTGTTAGGCTATATAGAGGTATCTGTATGTTGTTTTTGGGTCTTCAATGCTAACTGACTGCCTACAAAATGGGGCATCTTACTTTTGGTTTGTTTTTTGAGGTAGAATCTGGCTCTAGTACAGACTGACCTAGAATTTACTATGCCATCTCTGGGTAGCCTCCAACTCATGGCAATCCTCCTACCTCTGCCTCCCAAATGCTTGGATGAAAGGCATGCACCACCACGCTCAGCTTCTTTGATTTCTAAATCACCCTGCAATTATATATATTTTTGCAGTGCTGTATATCAAATCCAGAGCTGTATACATGCTAGGTAAGCCCTGTATTTTCCTTGAGGTATTATCTGCTGTACAACTGCTTTAGTTAATTCTAAACTAGTCTTAATTTCTTATAAACTTTCCTGCTTTTCTAATATTTTTTCCTTAAAATTTTCAGTTGTGATTGTTATTCTGCATTTTGTATCATTTTTTAAAATCTTATAAATCATTTTATATAAATTTATCTACTTTATGGGTACTCATCAGTAGATTGATGTTCTATCATCTTTGCTTTTACAATTTAGCAAGATTATTTTTATGTAAATCAATTTTATGAACTTTTAGAAGGAGCCTTGGTTCAGAGATCTTACTAGCTTCATAGAGATCTGTGTTTGTTGTGTTTATATATTGCTCAAAGCAGAACTGAGTTCTGCTTGTAATGAAAGAAGATATAAAATATAATCTTAAATTATAAGATTTTCATGCAAAACTGTTCTGACTTAAAATACTCTACAAATATGATGCTAAGTTGATATACAACCTTGGTAGATTCCTTAGTATTATTTCTTAGAAAACTAAAATCTTAAAAAAAAAAATCTAGCCAGACATGGTGGCGCATGCCTTTACTCCCAGCACTAAAGAGACAGAGGTAGGAGGATCGCAGTGAGTTCAAGACCACCCTGAGACTACATACTGGAATTCCCGGTCAGCCTGAGCTCAAGTGAAACCCTACCTCAAAAAACCAAAATAGAAAAAAAAAAAAACATCAAAACCTTCCTTATGTTGTTTGAGTTACCCCCTATGAAAATGTATTAAAGGAAACATGCAGATTATCCACATACATGTGCTGAGGTCAAAGATCATTTCAATTTGCTGGGCATGGTGGCACATACCTTTATTCCCAGCACTTGGGAGGCAGAGGTAGGAGGATCACTGTGAGTTCAATGCCACCCTGAGACAACATAGTGAATTCCAGGTCACTCAGAACCAGAGTAAAACCCTACCCTGAAAAACAAAAAACAAACTAACAAAAAAGAAAAGATTATTTCAAATAACCACCCCTTTTATTTATTTATTTTTTTTACAACAGCCACTGTGATGAGAATCTTACTGGCCAATGGAGATACTATGAACAAAACCAGAAAACTGGTTTAAATGGTAACTTGATTTAAAAAGGCAAAAGTCCACAATGATGTAAATTTGATTTTTTTAAAATTTATTTTTCTTTTTTTGCTTTTTTGGGATCAGGTCTTGCTCTACCCCAGGCTGACCTCAAATTCATTATGTAGACTCAGGGTGGCCTCAAACTCACAGTGATCCTCCTACCTCTGCCTACCAAGTGCTGGCATTGAAGGCATACACCACACCTGGCAAAAATTATTTTTAAGTGCACAGGATACCACTGATACCATGAGCAGTAAGAAAGGTAACATAATATCCCTGTGACCAGTGATGAAGAGAAAGGATGAAATATTTACCCTTTTTTGGGGGAAAGGGATTAGCAAATTATATTTATTGAGGGAAGTACAGAGGCAAAGAAAGACACCATGTGACCTGGAAAAACTGTGCAAAGAGAGAAAAGAAAGTTCAAGGAGCTTCTGCAATGTGTGGAGCTAGAGGGAATAAAGAACCCATGTGGAGTAAGGGATAGAAGGGGCTGGCTCTTCCCTCTGTTCAACTCAGTTGGATGGTCTCAGCTAAGGGAAAACTTGCCCACAGCTGGGACATTCCCAAGTTTACCTGTCATTCTAATACTATTGTATTCTTTTCTAATCAAACCATAGTGGAGAAAGGTTCTTCTTTATAAAAGAATTCCAGCAAGTATAACAAGGACTGAGTTGAGTAAAATCAGTTTTACTGTCCTGAATGCAAAAATTGACACAGGCTAGCATCAGTAATATATGCTTTTAGGACATTTCATACAGGTTACAGGGAACTTTGCAAAGGTGTCAGGTTCTGCTTATGTCTTATCTGGCTATGTATGATTCAAAGTCAGACAGCTAGAATAATAAGGCTCTTGACTTAATATGAAGTGTACTATGCTACTGCCAAAAAGTGAAATCAGAATCCTCTCTAGGTCTATAGGCTATAGAAAAACTGAATAAGCTGAACAAAAATGTCAACTTGGGACACTGTAGCAATTCACCCAGCTGCTTCCATAAGTGAAAATTTGTTGGAGGGTAGAGAGCAGGGAAAGAACAAATTAAGAGCTTAAAACATGTATAAGAGACAGATTAACAATATTATACACACCTTATTGAAATCATTTGAATAAACCAACAATAAAGATTTCATTTTAGTTAAAACTATGAATTTTTAAATGAATCAGATAATTGAATTAGACACTAACAAGCTATTATTAATTCTGCTAAGTGGAATAATTAAACTGTGATTATATATGGAAATGTTCTTTTGTGATATATCCCCAAGTATGTGGATTAAAATTATTCCACAATTGAGAAGTGCTTTAAATAAAAATGAAAAAAGGAATCAAGTGTGGTAAAGCATAGTAGTAATTAAAGCTACATTGCAGATATATAAAAATTAATGACATTTCCTATTATTTCAATGAACATCTAAAACGTTTAAAAATAAGTCAGCCTTCAAAATATGAATTTGATACATATAAATTGACAAAGTTTATTATTAAGAATTTTTAGCAGTTTAAAAGAATGCTTGGGTTTTAGAATAATGAAAGGTGACAATCCATCACAGGACATACAAAGATAATTAAGACTTATTAAATAGTATCTAAATTAAAAGGCCATAAATCAAATTACTAATTGTAATCACTGTGTGTTGGTAGAAGCAGTGGTAGCCTTCCTCCTTCATGAATTCTCGAGACCACCTCATCCTGCAGCCAATGAGGCATACGCACACTCAATGATTGCATCCCCGCCGTCGGTACTGAGCACACAGTGCTAGGCACGCACTGTCAGAGTGTATACAAGCTCTCTGGAGGAATCTTCAGTTTCTTCAAAGTGGATCTCAAGCTTCTTTTAAAGTGCAAACTACAAATAAGTTGTATCCTTACACAAAGGTTTCTCAAAGTATGTGCACTATCAACACTACCAAGAATGGTTATATAACTAACCGAAACAAGCTGGCAGGACTGTGCTAACTCCCCATCAGTGTAGCTGCTCCTCCTTGGTAGCAGAGTTCTTAGCTTTTGTTACACTACCAGCCAAACATGTACTCCATGGCTCTGGATACAAGGCTATCATCTTTCTTTGGGGTTTGTCTGTCAGAAATAACCTATTAAAACACATAGAAAAGAAATAAAGCTGTTAGGTTATTGTTCATCCAATATCAGTCATTCTACACTTAATGGTTAATTTAAAATACAAGCACTATACCGGGCGTGGTGGCGCACGCCTTTAATCCCAGCACTCGGGAGGCAGAGGTAGAAGTATCGCCATGAGTTCGAGGCCACCCTGAGACTACATAGTTAATTCCAGGTCAGCATGGACCAGCGTGAGACCCTACCTTGAAAAACCAAAATAAAAAATAAAAAATAAACAAAAAATAAAAAAAATAATAAAATACAAGCACTGAAAATAAATAAAATAGAAATACTAAAATACATTTATAACACTGAACTGTATATTATAAAATTTGAACTTAGGGAAAACCTCACTATCTGTACAAAGCAAATAACATTGCAATATAAATGCAAATAAGAAAAAAATAAACATGTCTAGAATAATCTACATATTTCAGGGTGAACAAGATACTAAATCTTCACCAGTACCTATTAGCGCACACACATTTCATGTGCTTTGTTTCAGAAATTGTGTGAA
Organism: Dipus sagitta; assembly: GCA_036346955.1. Taxonomy (NCBI): domain Eukaryota; kingdom Metazoa; phylum Chordata; class Mammalia; order Rodentia; family Dipodidae; genus Dipus; species Dipus sagitta. The sequence continues at coordinate 55,604,837 of CM070774.1, forward strand.
AACTCAGAACTCTTGACATGCATCACAATTATTATACCATTCTTCAAAACAAGCATGGGCTTCCTGAATATTTTGCATGTTTGTTCATACCTATGTGGGTGTATGTGAGTGTAAGAGTGTACATGCACATGCATATCCATGAGCATGAAGGCTAGAGGTCAATGTTCTCAATTGTTCTCAACCTTGTTTTTCAGGACAACTCTCAAAAACTAAACCTAGAAGTAACTGATTCACCAAGACCTACAGACCCCATCTCTACCTCCCCAGCACTGGAACTACAGGTATGCACGACCACTCCTCATGTTTTACTTAAGTGTTGGGGATCTGAGCTCAGGCCCTCACACTTGCAAGGCCAACACTTTACCAGCAGTCTCTCCATCTCATGAAATAAGAAAACTCCATCTTTAATTCTAAAAATTCCATAGTGTCTTTTAAAAACTAAAGCTGCTCCAACTTAAGGTTCTACATTTTGAATACCATCACCTTACCCACCACTTTATAACAATGAATACAGAGGTCATTTTGTTGTATATGCAAATATAACATGGAAAAATTAAAAATAGGCTTTCAAAATGCTTTAAGAAATGGCTTTTTTTTCTGTACTACAAATTAAACCAAACACCTTTAAGTGCTCTACCACTGAACTACATCCCTAGACTAGGCGAGGAAAATTTTTAATCAATTGACACAACTTTGTTGCTGACAGAGACTTTAGCTTTAAAATAGGAAAATTTGAGATTGAAGGTTAATTCATGACAGTACATCAACAGGAAATATTGATGGCCAATTTATCAATCCAGTGAAACAGTTAAAACATGTTGTGATACACTTGTTATACACTCAGTCTTTATCCTTAATATACCTGATAGTCACTGGTGGAAGCTTTGTATGCTGTAGCAAGAGGCCTCATGGTAGAAATCCTAGGAGTACTTCCAAGTTGTGTCGGTGTACCTAAGGTTTTGATTGGCGGCGTAAAGGCTAGAGATGGAGATGGCAAAGCACATCTGTCACCATTTTCCATGACACTCTGCAGAAATAAATACATCCCTGTTCATAAAGAATATACTATACAATATACCATAATAATTTCAAAGCAAATTTAACTAAAGGAGGTATGCTAAATTTGATCTTATAAACCTTTAAAATCATTTTGGGTTTGTATTTCTGAGCTTGCATTTGAAGTAGAATTTTCAGCATGAAAACTCAAACAATCTCAATATAATTACACAAAGGAGAATGTCCTAGCATGTCTGGAAAGATAACTCAGTGAGTAAAATACTTGCTTTATAGAGAAGGGAGGGGAGGGGAAACCTAAAATGGAAGATTTAATCAAAATGTAAAGCTATTTAGTACCAGTAACCCCATACCATCCTCCACCTTCTGGAAACATCTGTTATAGCAAAAATCAGTAACTGTACAGTTACATAAATTATAAAGACATAAACCTTGTCTGCTTTGCTTGCTAACATGTATACTGCCAACAAGCAGTATGTATGTAGAAGTTTACATACACTTACTTTTAAGTATGTTCACAATGATTTGATACCACAAAGAAAACTTTAAATTGTACTCAGTATTATTTTTAAATAAATTTAAAAGATTTTGAAATAGACAAAGTTCGGCTATCTAGAGTTAATCTACCATATATGTGGAACCCTTCATGCTGCAGTGACAGCCAACATTTCTTTGAAGTATTTCTTAGTACGATGCTGCTCTGAACAATGAACAGAATGGGCCAGGCATGGTGGCACACACCTTTAATCCCAGCAGTTGGGAGGCAGAGGTAGGAGGATCACTGTGAGTTTGAGGCCAGCCTAGAACTACAAAATGAGTTCCAGCTCAGCCTGGGCTAGAGTGAGACTCTACCTTGAAAATACAACATCAAAAAACAAAACGGGATCAGTCAAGAGTTCTAAATCCAGTCTCACTTTAACAATTCTATATAAATTACTTAAGCCCTTTTGACCTCTTTTCTTTATCTAAAAAGTAAAAGGGTTTGGATGGACTATCTAAAGTCCTGTGATTGTTAACTATTTTCCTTGTATCACTAAGAGCTTACTTTATCTATACATGGCTTCACACCAATCATGATAGATTCTCCAAATATTCTCCCATCTTTGCTTAAGGCTTTCCGAGCTTGCAGTTTAGACTGATAACGAATATGCATCCAATTTCCTGTATTAGACATCTGCAAAGAATGAACAGTTTCTTACAATGTAAAATGTATAACATATGCACTTAATATATGCATTCTATCAAAAATAGAAACTAGAAGCTGGGCGTGGTGGCACACGCCTTTAATCCCAGCACTTGGGAGGCAGAGGTAGGTGGATCGCTGTGAGTTCAAGGCCACCCTGAGACTCTATAGTGAATTCCAGGTCAGCCTGGGCTAGAGTGAGACCCTACCTCAAAAAACCAATAAATAAATAAATAAATAAAAATAGAAACAGGATAATAAATTTAAACTTTCGTCTTTTATTTGGTAACATAAAAAGCTGTACATGCTGGGTGTGGTGGGCACATGCCTTTAATCCCAGCACCTAGGAGGCACAAGTAGGAGGATCACCACGAGTTCGAGGCCACCCTGACTACATAGTGAGTTCCAGGTCAGCCTGGGCTAGTGAGACCCTACCTCGAAAAACCAAAAAAAAAAAAAAAAAAAAAAAAAAAGCTGTACAATATAATTCAATAAAAATTCTATGGAGGGAGCTGGAGAGATGGCTCCGTGGTTAAGGCGACATTCTCTATTATCCATGTAAAGCCAGATGCACAAGAAGACACATGCATTTGGAGTCCGTGTGCAGTGGCTAGAGGCCCTGGCTTGCCCATACTCAGTCTGTCTTCTATTCCCTCTCACTCCCCCCTTTCTTCTTACAAATAAATTTTTTAAAAATATTTTTTTAAATATTCCTATGGAAAGTTTATGTAATTCATGATCCAGATTTTTATTTATTCTCTAAAAATATGAATATGTAATAAATATTATTTGAAAGTAATTCTCAAATGACAACTGTTTTTTATAAAATGTTATACTGACATCAATTTTTGTTTGTTTGTTTGTTTGTTTGTTTTTGTTTTTCAAGGTAGGGTTTCACTCTAGCTCATACTGACCTGAATTCACTATGCACCTCTGCCTCACAAGTCCTGAGATTAAAGATGTACACCACCACACCCGGCTAAAAATTTTTAAATGTATTCATCAATATGATTTTATGTCAGAATAAAATCTTTAATAAGAGAAGAAAATTGGAGCCAGGCACAATGGCACACACCTTTAATACTACCTGCACAGGAACCTGACAGTAGAAGGAAAAATGATGACATCAAAACAAAAGAGAGACTAATTGAGAGAGAGGAGGATATGGAAAGTTGATTTGTGAAGGGCAAAGTGTGGGGGGGTATCATGGTTTATTGCCTATAATTATGGAAGCTGTCAACAAAAAAAAGTTTAAAAAGTAAAATAAAAATTCAGAAGTAGTTTCCTTCAATTCACAGCATCCCTTTCCATAGCCAATATCTTAACAGGAGAAAAAAAAAGTCTTACCACATGTTTTAAGATATTTCCATATTGTGCAAATTGTAACAATATATAAGAAGCAGATGCTTGTGGAAACCTGAAAAACCAAAAGGTGGTCCAAACAAAACCATCAATTTCCGCTCATAATACAGTGTCAAGCTATCATACTCACAAGTAATGCACAATAAACTATTTTCCACCATTATAAAAGACATTAATAAAAGATCCCCCAGCATACTGTTTTCTCCTGAGTTAATTCTATCGATGGTCAGTCACTCAAAAACAAAGACCTTAAAATTAATTTTGAATTGATTATTCTCCATCAACAGATTCCCCCTGAAATCCTTAAAATTCCCATTCCCATAGCTATTGCCACAGCTCTTCAAATGCAGCTAAGTAGCTGCTCTTCTGTATAGCATTTATTTTACAGTAGGTACTTATGACCAATACTTTAGGCATATTACAGTTTATTAGAAGGAAAGTAGTATAAATTCTACAGATTTATCATTCTGCAATAAGTATCACCTAAAACATTCTAAAATTTAGCACACAGTACCAAATGAGCTCCAGTACCAACAGTAACAATAAAGGATGGTACTCAGAAATTTAATAGCAGTATTTGGATGAGATAATATTTCTATAGAGACTGAATCTTTTCATAGCAAGTATGTTTACTCTTATACTTTAAACTAAAGTGATTTTGTGTGTGTGTGTGTGTGTGTATTTAAGAGAGAAAGAGAGAGAAAATGGGTGCACCAAGACTTCTTGCCACTGTAAATGAACTCCAGACATATATACCAATTTATACATTTGGCCTCACATGGGCACTGGGAAATTGAAGCCAGGCCATTAGACTTTGCAAGACAGCACCTTTAACTTCTGAGCTATCTCACCAGATGGACCTAAAGTGATTGTCTATTTAAAAACAGTAATATATTTAACAGTATAAAACATTCATTTCTGTTAACCACTAACAGTATTTGAATTAGATAACCCTAAAGAAAATAATCCAAGCCACAAAAAATGAGCAACTAAAGCACATCAAAATTGATGTAACATACCCACTGCATACAGTACTGGAATTGGATTTTATTTTAATTTACTTATATAACTTTGGGTATGAGATTTCAAGTATCAAAGAAAAACAATGTGACAAGATGTCTCAAGAGCATAAAGCTACAAAGCAGAAAAAGGACTGCAAATGAGGCAGACATTTAAGAACTAAGTTCTAAGAACCTTAGGCCACTTTTATATAGAACCCAATATCCTAATCTAATAGTCTTTAGGTCATCAAACTTTTTTTTTCAAATCATGATTTTTTTTTTGAAATTTATCTGTGAGTACACAGAGAGAGAGAGAGTATGGGCACAGCCTCTTACCACTGCAGACAAACTACAGACACATATGCCACTTTGTACATCTGACTTTATACTGGCCCAACAGGCTTAGAACGCAAGCAAGCACCTTTAACTGCTGAGCCAACTCTCCAGCCCTCTAATACACCTTAAAGTATCACTCAAAACAATGAATGATATTTTGATTCTGAGTCAGCACAAAAAAAGTTAAAAGAACAAAGAACATATACAATGCAGCTTAGAAATACTTCCCTATGAATGATCACAATAAAATGCTTTATTCCTTAAAGGAAAATGCTTCAGTCTTACAAGTAAACTCATATACAGAATGAGTAAAGCATAAAAGTTATTGGGCTGGAGTGATGGCTTAGTGGTTAAGGTACTTGTGCTGGCAAAGCCAAAGGATCCAAGTTCGATTCCCCAGGACCTACATAAACCAATTGTATAAGGTGGTACATGCATCTGGAGTTCATTTGCAGTAGCTGAAGGCCCTGGCCCATCCATTCTCTCCCTCTCTCTAAAAATTTTAAGAAATAAGTTATAACACGCAGAACTGGAGAAAGTATCTTAAAAATTAAAAAAAAAAACTAAAATCTATTTAAGTAATTTATGCAATTACTGTAACCCTTAAAATCATCCATTGCTTTCCAGCCTGAAGAAGAGACTTGAAAGTGGCCCTACATGTTCAACTGGCAGCTATTTTATGAGAAAGTATAAAGAAAAAGAAAATCAAACAGCCAGCCTAAATGCTTCATGAACAGGGCTGGACACAGGTATTTCAAGAAAACAAGGGAATACAATGGCTTTGATTTTTACTGAAATAGAGCCAGAAACACAGAGAATCTCTCCAAAGATAAACTAAAAACAGGTAACAATCATAACTGTAAAGAGAAAAACCAATTATAGCTGGGGACAAATGTAAGATAGAAGACTTTTTACCATATATTCATACATCTTTATAACATTTTGTTTGTTTGTTTGTTTGTTTGTTTGTTTTTGTTTTATTTTCTCATTTTATCAAGGTAGGGTCTCACTCTAGCCTGGGCTGACCTGAAATTCATATGTAGTCTCAGGCTGGCCTTTAATCCCTACCTCTACTTGGATTCTACCATGTTCCATGTTCCACCACACCCAGCCTTTTTAACTTTTAAATTAATTCCATTAAATATTTACTGTATATTCTTCTACCTTCAAGTAGCTTATTAAGGTTCTATGTAAGTGCGACAAATCATACTCTCAGAAATGAAGCACATGGCTGGGCGTGGTGGCGCATGCCTTTAATCCCAGCACTTGGGAGGCAGAGGTAGGTGGATCGCTGTGAGTTCGAGGCCACCCTGAGACTACATAGTGAACTCCAGGTCAGCCTGGACTAGAGCAAGACCCTACCTCGAAAAATCAAAAAACCAAAAAAAAAGAAATGAAACACATGATATATAAAACATGAATTCAAAAGATCTGAGTTTTGCTAAAGCTTTGGTATTTAACTATGATTCTCTGAACAAAGTACTGTATTTGTCTACACACCACTCCCTTTGGCTATGAAAGTGAGATTATGTAGCATGATCTCTATGGTGCTAAAAGTAATTTTGACAGTAAAAATAAATTAATTACATCTAGGACTAGGACTGCCATCCTGTTTATAATCAATACTCTGTATTAGTGCCTTCACACACTGTATGTATAGACATGAATCTCAATTTTTAAGTATAGATGAAAATAACCACTAGAAAGTACCTAAGCCTAAAGGGACAACCTTGACTCCAACAACTATTAAATATGAACAAGAAAAAATAATTGGAGACAAAGAGTACATACACAAATTCTTCTTAAAATATTAAACATTAGCCAAGCAGAATGACACATGCCTTTAATCCCAGCACTCAGAGACAGAGGTAGGAGGATCACTGTAAGTTCCCACCCTGAGACTACATAGTGAATTCCAGGTCAGCCTGGGCTAGAGCAAGACCCTACTTTGAAACCTCCCTCCCCACCACAAAAAAAAATAATAAATGACATGCAAGCCCAGGTGTCGGGGTGATCTGTTACTTAGTGGGAAGTAAACCAAAACAGAAGAGTCACAGGTGGGCAGATGGCAAAGCAAATGCAGCACGCTGCATCAGCTGCAGAGCTTAGGTGGTGGGGTGTTTGCTGTCCAAGTCATTCCATACTATTCTATGCTTCTTAATCATATTCATCAAATACTGGAGTAGAGGATTTTTTTTTTTTAAGATTCAAAATTCTTACCCAAACACAGTCACCCAGGTGTCATCAAGGTGGTCTTCTGAAGTCAGAGAATCTCCCTGAGTATAAAAAGGATCCAATTGGGCAGGAGATAGCGTTGTCTTTCGTGGTTGACCAATATTTGCTGGACTAAACATACTTTGCCCTATATTGGTAAAGTTTGTAAGTTAATCACTAATATAAGCATACCTGTTTATTTTAAAGCAAAGATCTCATTTTCAAAGAAAAAAGTATCAGAGATCGGCAATTACATAAAACAGATTAAACTATACAACTGTAAATAAATGGTAATTTTTTACCACCATATAAAAAGGCAAACCCATTAATAATTGGGCACAGTTCGCAATCTTGCAAATGTTTAAGTACATTACAAATTTGTCAAATGTCATTGATTTCTAGATAAGCCACCTGAAAAATCTCTTGGTCAATTAAAGGCTTCTGCTAGATTCACCCTACAAAGCCAACCACTGCATCTCCGCTTTAAAAATATTCAAAAGTGAAGATGTGAGAGTGCAGGACAAAAAAAGGTAAAGGGAGGGATTGTGATCAAATTACATTATGCACACGTATGAAAATTATCAATAAGTCTTTTTTAATATTCAAATTGGCTCTTTACTCACAGAATGAGGTGCAAATATTTTACTATCCACAGTGTTTGTCAACCTACTTTTTCCAGCATGGCCCTCAATAATATGTACCCTACCTTGCAAAATAAGAATGCAAAATTCTTAAATTAGATCATTCCTATCTGAAAGATCTAAATGTATTATTTCTTTTTTTTAAAGCATTTTGTCAATTTATTTTCAAGCAGAGAGAGACAGAGAGACTGGGTGTGCCAGGGCCTCCAGCCACAAACAGACTCCAGACACATATGCCACTTTATGCATCTGGCCTTAGTGGGTACTGGGGAATCGAACTTGGGTCATTAGGCTTTGAAGACAAGTGCCTTAACCACTGAGCAATCTCTCCAGCCCCATAAATGTGTTATTTTTTATCCTTTAATAACAAATACCACTTAATGTGCATTTACTTCCATGTGTTCAACACACCATGTAAAACACTTTCTATATTCTCTTTTCTTTGTTTCTGAAATAAGAGTTTCACTGTGTACCTCAGGCTGACCTCAAACTTGTGATCTTCCTGTCTCAACATCCCCTGCTGGGACTATAGGTGTATAACAACATACCTGGTTCTATATTTGGTTATGCTGTGATTAAGTGATGCTGTCACATATAAGCATGTTAAATAGTTGTAAATTTCCACTAGAACAGTAAAAAAGTTACTTGGTTTTGGCAGTGCTGGGATGAAATCCAGTCTCCCACATACTAAGCAAGTCACTACCATTAACCTAAATTTCCAGATCTTGGTTTTTGATGACACAATCTCCATATGTAGCCCAGGTGGGCTTAAAGTCCCAATCCTCTGACTTTGCTTCCTGAGTGCTAGAAACACAGGTGTGTGCAACCAAATTTGGCTGTATGTTCATTTTATCTCAAAGGTTCTGTGTAATTAAGACTATACATTTCTGATAAGCAGACTAATTTTCTTTCATCCTTACAGAAGAAATTAATTTACCCAATTCAAGAACTCAATTAGTATACATGAAGCATTATTCTTGGTATTAAGGATATAGCAGTACCAATGAAACAAATATTTTTTAAAAAGCACAGCTGTCCCTAGTGAGGGTTCAATTCCAGAGGAAGAAGGACAGTACATAACTAGCGTTAGAAAACATAATCTTATTTTTTTTAAAAAGCCACTGTAAATGCTTTAGCTTATTTAAATATTTTTATTTATTTGCAAGCAGAGAAAGAGAGAAAATGAGGCTGAAAACCAATGGGAAATAGAGCAAGAGTTACATAAAAGGACTGAAATTAGAAGACATCATCTTACTAATTCTAACAATCTTATCAGACAGATTCTAGTAGTCACTTCATTTACATTATCAGGAAACAGGACAATGTATGAACAGGAAGTTAACAGAACAGAGGGTGCCATCTACAAGAAAGGGAGAATCAATCCAGGCAATCAAGATGGGTTCATGCACAGTAATCTAGTTAACATTAGGATTTTCTTTTTCTTTCTTTCTTTCTTTCTTTCTTCTTATAATATTACGATTTTCTATAACAAGAATACCACAAGTGTAGCCCAGGGTACCACTAGTCTGGCCTTGGTTCCTCTCACGAGGGATAGATTTTCTTCTACCCTTGCAGTGATGGCAATTAAACCTAGTCCCTCAAGTATGCTGGGCAAGTACTCTACCACTAAGTTACATCACAGCCCTCAGACACTCTCTTGAGATCAACCATGACAAAATTAGTTTACATGGTAGCATGAAACGTTTTTAAGAAAACATTTAAGCCGGGCATGGTGGCACACACCTTTAATCCCAGCACTCAGGAGGCAGAGGTAGGAGGATCGTGAGTTCAAGACCACCCTGAGAATACAGAGTGAATTCCAGGTCAGCCTGGGCTAGAGTGAGACCCTATATCAAAAGAAAGAAAGACAAAGAGGCAGACAGAGAGAATGGGTATGTCAGGGCCTCCAACCACTGCAAACGAACTCTAGACAGGTGCACTACTTTGTGCATCTGGCTTTATATGGGTACTGGGGAATCAAATCTCAGCCATCAAACATTGCAAGCAAGTGCCTTTATTTACCCTCTGAGCCATCTCTCCATACCCAACATGAAGTTTTATTTGCCCTTTTAACGCTCTCAATGAGACTTTTCCAGAGCTTACTTGATGTGATTCAATGGATTCTGATTGGAGATGCAATTGCATAAAAATGCAGCTGTATTTTATTAAGCTAGATACTTCCTTAGAAAAACATAAACCAGGGCTGAAAGAGATGGTGCAGTGATTAAAGATGTTTGCTTGAAAAGCCTAATGGACTGGATCTAATTCCCTAGTACCCACAGAAAAACAGATACACAAAGTGGTGCATGCACCTAGAGTTCGTTTGCAATGGCAGGAAGCCCTGGTGCACCCATTCTTTCTCTCTCTTCTTACAAAGAAACAAACAAAAGTTACAAAGAAAACAAAAACATAAACTAATGTGCCAACCTTATCAGAAAAGCTCTATTGGTAGAGAAATTTTGACTATGAGTAAATTCAAGGGCAGCCTGGGTTAGAATGAGTTCCAGGTCAGCCTGGGCTAGAATGAGATCCTGCTTCAAAAAATTAAAAAAAAAAGAAAGAAAGAAATAAAGAAACATTCTAAACTGTATTTTCATGTTCAAATAGTAAGTAGTCCAGAGATAGACTGAACACTTAAGCACACAGGAAGTCTGAAAAGCCAAATTCAAGAAAATAAGACATATATCAAATATTATCTAGAAAACAATCAAAAGGAGGGACTGGGGAGTGGGTTCCGTAGTTAAAAGTGCTTGCTCCACAGCTCTGCCAATAAGAGTGTAAGTCCTCAGCATCCCGGTAAAACCAACCAATGCACCCACAACAATTGAGAGGTGGAGCCAGAAGAACCCTGAGACTCACAAGACCAGCTAGACTGGCCTTTCTGGAAGAAAAACCAATGAGACTATCTCAAAAACAAGGGGAGGGTAGAATAGCCCTAACACCTGAAGTTGTTCTTTCTTGCACCATGCATGGTATGCACCCCCTACACACACATACACACACACACACACACACACACACACACAGCCTCTGCCAGGATCAACTGAGAGTCTGTATCTTAAAAAGACTCAGGCTAAAGGCATCTCCTTCATACGGTGTCACTGGTAGAGGGCTTGCCTGGAATGCACAGGACCCATGGATTCATCCTAGTACTACCAAAAAACGAAAAAGAAAAAAAAAAACAAGCCTAGATAACAGAACCCCAGTGTAATACATAACTGTCTTTTATAATTATCTAGATTCTAAAACTCAGTTTATACTTTAAGAAACAAAACAGACAATATAAAGCAAATAATGAAAGGAATGCTAAGCAACAGAGATGCATAATAAGTAGTCTTTTATCTTATCACCACAGATTTATCTAATAAATAAAAAGCATTTCTAAAAAAAGATATTCAGAATGCAAAGTCCCAAATCAACCATATGACCTTTAAGAGTAAGACAAATCAAAATTAAGTCTCAAATGAATAAGCAATCTAATTTTTGCCTTGTCAACTAATCTAAAAAAACTAATTACTTATACATAATCTAAAAGCATTTACATAAGTGTAGCATAATTGCTCTCCCCCCCCCCCTTGTTAATGTTTAATTGCTCCACTGATTTCACTTCCTTTAACTCAGACTTCTGGTACCTACACACTTTACAAGATGAAAATAAAGTGTGCCTATCACCCCATATCAAATTGAACTATAATCTGTCTCCCTTGGTAAATCACTATACAAACATTCTTCATAAAATCAGAAAATAAGGCAGGCAAAAGACCTTATTGCTTTTAATGAAAATGCCTTCAATTAAAGAACAGATTCAATTATTTGGAAATAAACAACTAATCTGTGTGAAAACAAAAAATATAAAACAAGTAGCAAATCTTAAATAGACATATGACAAATGAATACTGGGAAGAAGGATTCCTGGCAGTGTTACCTTCTTACCATAAAACAAACATAGCACAAATGTGTCATGAAGAACCTAACTTCATCCTAATATAGGTCTGGCCTGTGTGCTTTCAGAAAGTAGCATCTAAAGTCTAGGAGATTCTCCAGCATTAGTAGCATCTTTCCCATTCACGGTGGATCCCTCACAGTGGACCTGATGGTTCATACTAATAAGGTGGAATAGACAGCTTTAGTTGCTGGGATGAACATCCAAACCAGGCACCGTTTGTGGGAGGAAATGCATTCATTGGAAGCTTACAGATCAACCAGAAGGTCCACAATGGCAAAACAAGCTGGCCCACTTTCACAGGCCCACACTGAGAAAAAAGCCAAAAGCTACACCACCACCACCAGCAAGAACACTTCACGAACTCCAGTCAGAACTCCAGCAAAGCTCCAGCACTTTGCATATTTTAGACTGGAATTCCAAATCCACCACCACACCTTAAGGTTGGAACCTAGGATCCACGTACTATGACACCAAGTTACAAGCTTGAATAAAACTCCTGAAACTATTGGGGGCCTTCTATTCAAACCATCACAGAAGGTGACTCACTGTAGTAACTAATGACTGCACACATGGCTCCTGTGATTTAAAAAGAAGGCTCTGAGCTGGTGCACGCCTTTAATGCCAGCATCGGGAGGCAGACGTAGGAGGATCACCGGGAGTTTGAGGCCTCCCCAAGACTACATAGTGAATTCCAGGTCAGCCTGGACTAGAGTAAAACCCTACCTTGAAAAACCAGAAAAAATAAGCAAATAAATAAAAAGATGGCTCTTTAAGCCACATGATGATACCATCAATCCTTAAGAGGCACTGAAAACAGCTTCAGTTAACTGATTCTATGTGTGGTGGCTTAAATCAGGTGTTCCCCTTAACCAGGTGTGGTGGCGCATGCCTTTAATCCCAGCACTCGGGAGACAGAGGTAGGAGGATCACCGTGAGTTCGAGGCCACCCCAGGAATACACAGTGATTTCCAGGTCAGCCTGGGCAAGTGAGACCCTACCTCGAAAAACCAAAAAAAAGAAAGAAACAAAGAAAAACTCAGGTGTTCCCCATAAACTCTTGTGTTCTGAATGCTTGATCGTGAGCTGATGACAATTTGGGAGGTGGAGCCTTGCTGGAGGAAGTGTGTTGCTGAGGGTGTACCTTGAGGATTTATTAGCCATAGCTTCCCAGGGTTAGTTTGGCTCTCTCTGCAGCTATTACCCAACTAATGTAGGCAAGGAGGTGATGTGCACCCTCTGCTCATGCCATGGAGCTTCACCTCCAAACTTTAACCTAAAGTAAACAACTTTCCTCTGTCAGCTGAAGGTGACAACAGCTGGGTATGGTGGCACACACTTTTAATCCCAGCACTTGGGAGGCAGAGGTAGGAGGATCTTCGAGAGTTCAAGGCCATTCTGAGACTACAGAGTGAATTCCAGATCAGCCTGAACAAGAGTGAGACCCCACGTGGAAAAACTAAAAAAGAAGAAGGAAGAGGAGGAGGAAGAAAGAAAGAAGAAAGAAGAAGAAGGAGCCGACAACATAGAAGTTCCATTGCATCCCCTCCTTTGTCACACTCTGCACATGGCCAAACATGAACGCTGGCAAGGTAACTCCTCCTGTGAGGACAATGTGGGAATGTGGGAACTTCCCATTCGAATCTCTATCAAACTTCACCTTGCATCTTTTCCTTTCTCTGTTCTAACTTGTACCTTTTTTCTGCTGTGATTGCAAAATCAGAATGGAACTTTCAGTGGACTGTCTTTCATATAAAGTATCAAACCTTTCAACTAGTCTCAGGAACCCCCAAATTACAGCCAACTCGCCCAAGAGGACAGCGCAGGAAATCCCCACTTGTAGCTTGTGTCTAAAGTAAGGGTAAGCTCACAGTGTGTCTTTATGCCTTCCAATTTGGCACTCAGTACTCAAAAGGCACACTGAGCAATAGTGACAACAGTGAATTAAGCAGTCAACACCAACATTCACCTCTAACCCCTCTAGAACTCTGATAACACTCACTCTACAAAGCTCAGATTTTGAAGTTGAAACCAAGGAAAACTAACTTTACACACACCTATAACAAGTGATCTGATGCTGGGCTCCTCCCTCCTCATCCTGATCCTAGCCAGCCAGTTAACTGTGACTTTCAACTTCCATCCCTTCCAGAAATCAAAGTTTTATCTCTAAAGTAAAGGAATCCAGGGACTGGAAAGATGGCTTAGTGGTTAAGGCACTTGCCTTTTAAAGAAGAACAGTATGTTACATTTCTAGGTACATTCAAAAAACAAAAAGGACCTTGGAAATTAAAAATTACAAATTTTTCAAGTGAACTAAGGAATTCCAGAAAGAAGGAACAAGGGAAATCAAGTATAAGACTAATGACACAGTGAAGTTTCCCAGAACTGAAGGATGTGTTTTGATTAAAAGATTCACCAACTCCTTTAGCAAAACAAAAGAGGGCAGGTGAGATGGTTTAGCGGTTGGTTAAGCGCTTGCCTTTGAAGCCTAAGGACCCCGGGTTCAAGGCTCAATTCCCAGTACCCATGTAAGCCAGATGCACAAGGTGACGCATGCATCTGGAGTTTATTTCCAGGTTCTGGAGGCCCTGATGCGCCCATTCTCTCTCTCTCTGCCTCTTTCTCTCTCTCTCTCTCTCTCTCTCTCTCTCTATCACTCTCAAATAAACAAAAATAAAATTTAAAAGAAAAAATCCCACACCAAAACACATTTGAAAAATCAAACAATTGTCCCCAAACAAGGCACAAGGAAATACAATGTTAACAACTTCACTGGAAGATAGAAGACAATGGTATTATTAGGCCCCTGAAATTCCAACCTCAGTCCAAAAAAATAAAACCATTTCCACCATAAGTCTTGAGTTTTACTTACTCTGCAAGCTTTCTGAGAGAGCTGCTCAAATATGTGCTTCACAACAGTGAAGACAAGAGAAAAGCTATGTTGTCTACAAAAAAGAATTTCAAATTAGTAACAAAGACAAACTTAGGATGGATAGTTGTACACCATTCTAAAAGAGGAAATCACCAAGAGAGATCTCAGTTCAAAAGTGAGCATTCTGTAAGATAAACATGTACCATAGCAACAGAATGCTTCATTAAAGGGAGAAAATGGCACACAGAAATTTAGACTAATAAGAGCCAGGGATGTAACTTGATAGAACACTTTGCTCTATGCACAAGGGCTTTGGTTTACTGGCAGCACTGCCAAAGAATAATGATGATGATGATGGTGAGAGTAGTCATAGCAGTAGTAGTAGTAATAAAGAAAAAGAAAAAATAATGGGGAATAGATAATTAGCATCAACTATTAGAAAATAATTTTGCAAACAGAATAAATCATAAATGGGTTAATTGGTTCAGAAGTGAACAGTATTTATTATCATAAAAACACTGTCAAAGGGATAGTAAGATAAACATGAAAGCTCCTCTCCTTCATGATTGAATACTGACATCTTTGTTAAGAGGACAGAAAGGGCTGGGGAAATGTCTCAGTGAACAAAGTATCTGCCATACACATTTGAGGACCTGAGTTCAGAGTCCTAGAGCCTATGTTAAAATACAGATGCTGAAGCCGGGCATGGTGAGAGACCTTGCTTCAAACAAGTGGAAGACCTCCACATGCATGACATGGCCATGTGTGCACCCCAACTCACATGCACATACAAAAGAGAGAAGAGACAGGGGCTGGAGAGATGGCTTAGTCATTAAGGAAATATCCTCTGCAAAGACTAAGTACCCATGTTCGACTTCACCAGACCCCACGTAAGACAGACACACGAGGCGGCACATGCGCAAAGTCACACATCCGCACAAGATGGTGCACTCACTGGAATTTGATTACAATGGCTAGAGGCCCTGGTTTACCAATTCTCTCACTCTCTCATAAAACAAGGCAAATCTGTTGAGCTTGCTTCAAAAAAAAAAAAAATTAAAAATTGAGGAGAGACAAATACTGAGATTAACACAAAGAGGACATGTGCATGTATTCTGTCTCTCACCATATGCTGTCCTGATGCCACCTTGGACTCTGCAGCAAGAAGGCTAGTATCACTATGACCCTAAATGTTGGGTCAGAACATGTCCTAAAAAAACTTACCTTCGTTAGAGCTTTCCCACTGTGTGTTATGTGTGCTAGTCATAAATCTACTATTGAGTTCTTGCTTCTTATATCCCATTTTCTTTTGTTACTATGTTCTTCTCTTTCCCTAAATTCTTCTTGTCACTACCATCTCCCATTTGGTGTATCCTGGTAGTCTCCAAAAGGGTCTTCCTGCTCCCACCTAACATCCTAACCTTACAACAGTCTTGGGCACAGATAAAATGTAACACTGGTCTACAAGGCCCTATAATAAATACATCTATCTCCATTATTTCTCTGATATCATTTTCTACTACACTCCCCCTTCACTCATCTACTTCATTCCTTCCTGCCTCTTCTTCATCCTTGAACACCAGACACCTCCTTTTTTAAATCCTTCACTTACTTCAAGTTTTTGAGCAAATGTTACTTTCACCTACCTGTGGTAAACAGATTAATAAACATGCTGCCCTCAAGAAAGATGTCCATGACCTAATCTTCAGAGTATATGACTGTCCTACATTATTGGGAAAGGGGGAATACAGGTGCAGAATTAAGGCCTTTTAACATTGGGAGATTACCTTAGCTGACACAGGACGGCCCAATGTACTCACTGTTTTTAAAAAAGAGAGTGAGATATGACTATGGTAGAATGATGAGATCAGAAACTGCTGGCACTAAAAAAAAAAAAAAGAGGCCATACCACGAGTGGTGGTACATGCCTTTAATCCAAGCACTGGAGAGACTGAGGCAGGAGGATTGCTATGAGTTCAAGGCCAGCCTGAGACTACATAGTGAATTCCAGGTCAGCCTGGCATACAGTGAGACCCTACCTTCAAAAAACAAAAACAAAACAGAGTAAGCGGCCATAAGTTCAAAAATGTGAGTAAATAAACAGAGAAAAATTAGAAAGTAGATTCTGAGAACCACAGCCCTTCCAATGCCCTAATTTTAACACACTGGGCACTATTTCAAACCTCTGACCACCAGAACTACAAAATTACACATATGTATTGGTTAAGCCATTTTTCAGCTTATGGTAATAACTTATTATGGTAGCAGTAGAAAACTAGTAACTACCTTAATTAAAACTGTAAGCCCAGACAGGCATGGTGACACACATAGGCCTGTAATCCCAATACCCAGCAGGTAAGACAGGAGGACTGAGAATTTGAGGTTAGTCTGAGCTACTTAGCAAGACCTTGTCTCCAGAAATAAAAACCTTTAAGCTCCTACCCTGTGCTGTTTCATTTTTTCCTACACAAAATGTATCACCTTCTAATGAATTTTATAATGTACTTATTTTGTTTATAAACATAAATTCTATAACAAATATATCTTGAGATTGTCTTCAGGTCCCCATGTTTAAAGAGAAAAGTAACAATTTTGGCAATTAACAAAGGATGCTACCTATGTAAGGAATCACTTGAAGCTGCGTAGTGGTGCATGCCTTTAATCCCAGCACTTTGGAGGCTGAGGTATGAGGATTGTTGTGAGTTCAAGGCCAGCCTGAGACTACATAGTGAATTACAGGTAAGTCTGGGCTAGAGTGAAACCCTACCTCAAAAAACCAAAAGAAAAAAAAAAGGAACCACTTAGGGTTGCAGAGATGGCTTAGTGGTTGAGGTGCTTGCCTACAAAGCCTAGTGACCCAGGTTCAATTCCCCAGTACCCATGTAACAGCCAGATGCACAAAGTGGCACATGCATCTGGAGTTTGCTTACAGCAGCTAGAGACCCTGCTGTGCCCATTCTCTTGGTATCTCTTCTATCTCTCTCTGTTTATAAATTAATTAATTAATTTTTAAATGGAGCCACTTGCTTACCTGTTACAGTTGTTGTTGCTACTCCAACAAGAGGACTCTGCATTACTGAGATGTTTGTCTGAAAAAAGGAGACCACATTAAGGTAAAACTGCAAAGTTCTAGGAGAACTGCTGTGAGTTCAGTGCCAGCCTGAGAGTACAGAGTGAATTCCAGGTCAGCCTTGGCTGGAGTAAGAATCTACCTCAAAAATATAAAAAATAAAATAAAATAAAAAACTGCAAAGTTCTAACAATACGTGAAGATACCAATTGTAATCCATCATTTATTTGGGAGGCTGTGGTAGGAGGGAGGGTCGAGTACAATCAAATGAAAATAATTTAGTATACTTTAGCCTAATACAGCCAAAATATCATCATTTCAAAATGCAATCAATATGAAAACTAGACAATACAGTTTATTTTCTATGTTTTCAAGATCCAAGTATGTATTTTTTTTTCATTTAGGACTGGGCACATTCCAAATGTCAACTATCACACCTGGCTACACACTGGACCTCAAGGAAGCCCAGAAGGGCCAGAAAGAGAAGGCAACCTGTTTATCCCTGCAACGGATTTTGCTTTCCTTAAGTAGACTAGTAACCCAGACATACCATGCCTACAAAAAAATTCCCAAAACATGCTTTCTAATAGTCTTAAACTTTCAATCTCACTAAATTTGATTCAGGAAAATATACAATGTATATCTAAATAAAAAAGTACCAAGAACTTATCAATCTGAGATACTTTATTTCTTCTACTCCATATAATAGTAAAGAGCCTCAGATTTTAAAAGCTACTGAACTTCTTACTTAAAAGATCCACATTACCTTTCAATCTGACACTCAAGTCATTATTATATTTGCAGAGCAAGTCTGTCATAATTCTAGTTTCTAGAATAATTCTAGATGAATTTCTAAATTCAAGACAGACCAGGCTTGGAGTCCAGCTCTGTATAATCAACAGATGACTTAATCTTTCTGTGGCTTACTTTCATAAGTGATAAAACACCATATTATACTTCATTGTGAGGATCAACAAAGATAGTAAATGGCTACAGAGATTGCTCTGTGGTTCAAGTCATTTTAACAGCAAATCCTCCTGGCCAAGACTCATTAAAGCCAGATGCAAAGTGGTGCATGAATCTGTGATCTCAACACACCTAAGAAATGGACCAGGAAAATCTAAAGTTTGTGGGTTTGCAGTCTAGCAGATTGTCTGTAGCAGTAAGAGACTGTCTCAATGAAGATGGATTA
Source organism: Dipus sagitta (assembly GCA_036346955.1). Lineage (NCBI taxonomy): Eukaryota > Metazoa > Chordata > Mammalia > Rodentia > Dipodidae > Dipus > Dipus sagitta. Next base: position 55,623,665 of record CM070774.1, read on the forward strand.
CAAACACCTTGAAGTTGACTTTCACAGGCATACACATATGCATAAATATTTTTTAAAGACAGATAATACAAGGAAATTCTTTTTAATTATTAAGGCACTTTCTTCACAAAGTGGCCACTGCATTCATTCATTACCTTATAGTGACTGTCATTATCAGCACAAGACCTGCACAATGCTGGGCACATCAACATGTGATGATGGAAGAGGGCAAAAAAAGAACATGAGAATAGAATAGAGACTAGTTGGAAAGGGGTTCAGTGGAAGGGGATGGAGGGTCAAAAGAAAGTAATGGGAAAAGGGCTGGAGAGATGGCTTAGTGGTTAAGTGCTTGCCTGTGAAGCCTAAGGACCCCGGTTCGAGGCTCAATTCCCCAGGACCCACGTTAGCCAGATGCACAAGGGGGGCGCATGCGTCTGGAATTCATTTGCAGTGGCTGGAAGCCCTGGTGCACCCATTCTCTCTCTCTCTCTCTCTCTCCCTCTTTCTCTGTCTGTCACTCTCAAATAAATAAAAATTTTAAAAAATTAAGAAAAAAAGAAAGTAATGGGAAAGGATCATCATGTACATGCAAGAGAACTGCCAATAAAAAAGAGCCACTTTGTGAGTTACGAATGTCTATCTGATTGAACACGAGGACCACTCAGTGGGAGAGAACTCATGCCTGGTACTGAGACCCAGTAAAAATCCTATGAATAGGAAAGTCATAGAGTCCAAAGAGAAGATCCCACTGATCTTTGTCTAAGAGGTGTGGCTATACCCATCAAATAGTCTCTTAAATAACTAGGCTTATTCCCCTTAAATTCATGCTGTTCTCACTCTTTGAGAATTTGCTTTATGTTTCTCAGATGGCAGCAAAAAATGGAGGAAGGGGAAACCAAGATCCATCAATGTGACAAGAAAAGCTGGCCAACTGCCTAGCATGAGATGAGGCACCTCTATCACATCAGCCAAAGCCTGAGAGACATTACAGAGGAAGTGGCAATTTATATGAGTGCTGCTCTCATTGCTAGCCTGACAACCAGGCTCCAGGGAGGTGGCAACAGACAATGAAGACAGTCAAAACTTATCAAAGCAGAAATTTATAGGTTGCAGAGAGCTTACCACCAAAGTAAACTTATAACACACCCGCCATGCTCAGGAACATTTTGGAAGAAGCAGAAGGAAGATTTTAAGTGCCACAGTATGGGAAGGACGATCATGAACATGGTCCTCCCCTGCCCCATATATATATTGATGTATTCATGACCCCAAAAGGAACAGCAATAACCCTGCTGAAGAGGGGCCTCAGTGAAATAGGGGTTGGGAATAGGTATATGAGTATAACCCAGTGGGATTATGACCAACGTGATAGTTCAGAGAGTTCATAATTAATAAAAATAATTAAAATGAGACAATCTTTTGCTATTGTTAGTCTCATCAAAATAGAAAATTTCCACCTGGACACCAACCCATAACTGAGAATGCCACCATCAGAACACCTAGACCAACAGCATGCTAAATGTTTACCTCATAAACAAGCAGCATGCATCTCTTCTAGTAAAATACGTAAACAATGAATACATACATACAAGGATATTGGTCCTATATTATTAAAAATATTCATAAAACAAAGCTTTCAAAGCATCACTAAGGATTCACCTTCAGATACAGCCTTGAATTTGTTTTTTCACAAGATAATGTAAATACATTAAACTTTTTATAAACTGGAATGACTTAAATCCTAATCACATTCTATATGTACCATAAGCAGGTTGGGCACATGGGCAAGCAGATAAAATATATCCATAAATCTCATAGAATTAGCCACACAGAAAGCAATCTAGAGTCTCTCTGGTTTTTTGGTTTGGTTTTTTGTATTTGTTTTTGTTTTTGTTTTGAGATAACATTTTGCTGTGTAACTCAGGCCAGCCTCAAACTCTTGACCCTCCTACCTCAGCCTCCCAAGTCCTGAGAAAATAAGGCATGTGCTACCATGAGTAGAGCTTATATTTCATGATAAACATAACTTAAGTAGTCTATGATATGTAGTTGATGGTTATTCCATGCAAGATAGTTATTCTACAACAGATTTCAAGGAAAATTTTCTAATTGTTGTCCTGTGCAACCACATGAAAGTCACAAAATGATTAATTATGGACCATGGGGATATGTATATCACCTGTCTTCTTGATGTTAAAGGTGTTGAGCCAAGTCCTGGGCTGGAAATGTCATCATATATACTTCTAACAGGTGGAGCTCCACTTTTATCTTTATGAGCAGGTACAACTGGTTGTGGTGGTGACCCCCCTATGACAGACAAAAGTATACCATCAGGTAAGGAAGCAAAAGAGTTGTTCAGCCAGGCGTGGTGGCGCACGCCTTTAATCCGAGCACTCGGGAGGCAGAGGTAAGAGGATCGCCGTGAGTTCGAGGCCACCCTGAGACTCCATAGTGAATTCCAGGTCAGCCTGGGCTAGAGTGAGACCTTACCTCAAAAAAAAAAAACCAAAAAAAAAAAGAGTTGTTCATCCTTTTCCTGTTTTGTTTTCTTTTGTTTGTTTGTTTTGTTTTTGTTTTTCAAGGTAAAGTCTCGCTCTAGCTCAGGCTGACCTGGAATTCACTATGTCGTCTCAAGGTAGCCTCGAACTCATGGCAATCCTCCTACCTCTGCCTCCCAAGTGCTGGGATTAAAGGTGTGCGCCACCACACCCAGCCTTCAGAGATTTTTAATGTGTATCTTTGGAATACTGACCAACTTGAATACATGTTAACAGTCACCTGGTGACCTTTTTAAAAGTCAGACTCTGCTTTAGAAGGTATGGGATGGCATCTGAGATTATACAGTTCTAACAAGGTCCCAGGTAATGCCAATGTTGGTAAGCCACAGTCTGCACTTTGAATAAAAGGTTTCAGAATAAATTATTTTGAAAATTTTCAGTTTTTAGAAAACACATGTAACTTTCTCTACTACATGCTTAACATTTGGGCTGAAGAGATGCCTCAGCAGTTAAAGCATTTCCCTGTAAAACCTACCAACTCAAATTCGATTCCCCAGTACCCAAATAAAGCCAGATGCATAAAGTGGCACATGCATCTGAAGTTCATTTGCAGCAGCTAGAGGCCCTGGCACATTCATTCATTCTCATTCTTTTCCTCTCTCTGCTTACAAATAATTAAATATGTAAAAATATTAAATGCTTACCCCAGATCAACCCCAGAACCAGTCATGGCAGTGGTACGCCCTTGGTCCCACCTACTCAGGAGACTAAGGTGGAAGGATCACCTGAGCTCACAAGGTAAAGACCAGCATGGACATAGCAAACCATCTTCAAATAAACAAAATGTGATCCCATTTGTCATATGCACATAGGTATTAACTGGCATCATTCTGTGTATACCTGATTAATGACAATCTCCCAGTGTGGAATTTGATGTCAAAACTAATCATCTTATTTATGTTTCTCACAGTTTTTATATGGAACATGTGGAAAAAGGACAATTTTTTTTAATTGTGACAGAAAGCTGTCATAAGTCAGAAAATAAGTAATGTTAATGAAAAGCATCTCAGGCCCTTCAGAACGACTGCTTTGAGCAGAGGCTACTGAAGACTGACCTGGGTTTAACACTGTACCACTAAGCTGAGGTCATCCAACTACTTATAGTTGAGTCCCAGACTCCTCTTTTGATAGTGGGGATGCTACTGTAGGAAAAATGGGGATACTATCTATCAAAACTAAAATGAAGTAGCAAATATAAATGATTAGCACACAATATAGCTTATAACACACTTGAAAGAAAAGAACCAATTCAAAAAATAATGCTGTAACTTCAAATAAAATTTTCGATGATCCAGAATAATTCTTAAAAATTAATAAAAAAAAAAAAATCCCAAGCCAGGTATGGTGATGCACGCCTTAAATCCCAGCATTTGGGAGGCAAATGTAGAAGGATCACCATGAGCTGCAGGCCACCCTGAGAGCTAAGAGAGAATTCCAGGTCAGTCTAAACTAAAGGGAGACCCGACCTCAAAAAAAAAAAAAAAAAAAAAAAGAACAAGACTACATAGTGAATTCCAGGTCAGCCTGGGCTAGAGTGAGACTTTACCTTGAAAAAAAAAAAAAAAAATAAAGTAAAATAAAGCAAATAAATTAAAAATAATTTTTAGGACTGGAGAAATGACTTAGCAGTTCAGGCGCTTGGCTGCAAAGCCTAAGGAGTCAGGTTTGATTCCCCAATAGCAATATATCACCAGATGCACAAGGTGACACAAGCATCTAAAATTTGTTTGCAGTGGCTGGAGGCCCTGGTTCACCCGTTCTCTATCAGCTTCTTCTACCCCCCCAATAAATAAATAAATAAAATTTGCAAAAATAAAATTTTATAAAATCCACTTGAGTGCTAGAAAGATGGCTTAGCAGCTAAGGCGCTTCCCAGCAAAGGCAAAGGACCCAAGTTCAATTCCCCAGGACGCGCATAAGCCAGATGCACAAGGTGGCATGTGCATCTGGAGTTTGTTTGCAGCGGCTGGCAGCCCTGGTGCACCCACATTTTCTTTCTTTCTTTCTCTCTCTCTCTCTCTCTCTCTCTCTCTCTCTCTTTCTTTCTCAAATAAATAAAGCAGGGCTGGAGAGATGGCTTAGCGGTTAAGCACTTGCCTGTGAAGCCTAAGGATCCCGGCTCGAGGCTCAATTCCCCAGAACCCACGTTAGCCAGATGCACAAGGGGGCGCACGCATCTGGAGTTCGTTTGAAGTGGTTGGAGGCCCTGGCGCACCCATTCTCTCTCTCTCTGTCCCTCTTTCTCTCTCTGTCTGTAGCTCTCAAATAAATAAATAAAAATAAACAAAAAAAAAGATTTAAAAAAAATAAAATATTTTTAAAAGGTGACTTTATACTAAATAATCCTTAAAAGGCAATAAAAGAAAGAATGTCATTATTGTCAGTTAACATCCTGACCCTTCTGTAGTTAATTCTCACTGCTCATATTTAAACCTCCAAAGCTACCTTTTAAGGTATAAGTTGCTTTTTAAAATGCTCTGTGGGGCTGTAGAGATGGCTTAGCGGTTAAGGCATTTGCCTGTGAAGCCAAAGGACCCAGGTTCAATTCCCCAGGACCCATGTAAGCCAGATGCACAAGGGGCACATGCGTCTGGAGTTCATTTGCAGTGGCTAGAGGCCCTGGTATGCCCATTCTCTCTCTGTCTGTCTCTCTCCTCTCTCTCTCTCTGCTTTCAAATAAATAAATAAAATTTATTTTAAAAAAATTTTCTGAGCCGGGCGTGGTGGCGCACGCCTTTAATCCCAGCACTCGGAAGGCAGAGGTAGGAGGATCACCGTGAGTTTGAGGCCACCCTGAGACTCCATAGTGAATTCCAGGTCAGCCTGAGCTAATGTGAGACTCTACCTCAAAAAGCTTAAAAAAAAAAAATTTTCTGTAGCCAGGCGTGATGGTAGACACCTTTAATCCTAGCACTTGGGAGGCAAAGGTAGGAGGATAGCCATGAGTTCAAGACCACCTTCAGACTACATAGTGAATTCTAAGTCACCCTGGGCTACAGCAAGAACCTACCTTGAAAAGCCAGAATAAGGACTAGAGAGATGGCTTAGCAGTTAAGGCGACTATCTACAAAGACAAAGGACCAAGGTTCGATTCCCTAGCACCCATGTAAACCAGATGTACAAGGTGGCGTATGCTTCTGGAGTTCATTTGCAGTGGCTAAGGACCCAGTAGTGGCCATTCTCCCTCCCCCCTCATCTTTCTCTCTCTCCCAAATTAATTAATTAATTAATTAGTTTTTTAAAAACAGGGAAAAAAAGAGTTCTGTGATAAATATATAGAGCATTAAGGTTATAATACTTTGTGATAACAATTACAAATCTGTGTAAAAGAAACTTCCCCCAGTTTATAAAGTAAGCCCTTTCACTAAACTAGATATAGGTGAGAATCTTAATTATGAATAGAAATAGAATTCACCTTTACAATTTTTCCTTTCCCTTTCCCTTTCCCTTTCCCTTTCCTTTCCTTTCCTTTCCTTTCCTTTTTTTTTTTTTTTTTTTTTTTTTTTTGGTTTTTCAAGGTAAAGTCTCACTCTGGCCCAGGCTGACCTGGAATTCACTATGTAATCTCAGGGTGGCCCCAAACTCACAGCAATACTCCTACCTCTGCCTCCCAAGTGCTGGGATCAAAGGCATGCGCCACCATGGCCCAACTTTACAAATTTATTTAAATGACCATATTTCATCAATTCTAAGAGGTACTTCCTTACACTAAGTTTTTTTTATAACATCTCTGAAACGGACATATTTTTCAAAAATGGTACCTTACAAATTGTGTCATTGTGTTTTCCTTCCAAATGGTACTTAAAATAATGGTGAGTTTTGCAACCAATGACATCCTGGCTCAGGTAAAATACAGCACACAAATTTTTTGTCTGTTTTTCAAGGTAGGTAAATTCATTATGTAGTCTCAGGTTGGCCTCAAACTCAAAGTGATCCTCCAAGTGCTGGGATTAAAGGCATACACCATCACACCAAGCTTCACACAAATTTTTAATAAGCAATTCTGTGATTTACAGTAGCTTATACTACTTACAGCTCTATTTCAAGAGGTCAGAAGTAAACAAACACATAGCTTTATTTTTTGTTCCATGGTTGTTGTTTATGGTTTTCTAAGACCAGTGTTGCCCTGTATCCATGGCTTCACTGGCACTCCCTATGTAGCCCAGGCTGGAATTTACCTCACCATCTTCCTGCCTCAGCCTCCTGAGTACTGGGATTAGAAATGTGCACCACCATCCTGACTATGGCATAGCTTTATAATAATGCTGCATCATTATTCTTTTGGAATTCTGGCATATACGTTTACATACTATAAAACTATCTTAGGCATTTCACCTACCTGCAAGTAAAGGTGACCTCATTTCCATTACTCCTACTGAAGGACCACTAAGTGATCGAGGTTGTGGAGTCACTGGAGCTGGCATATCCCCCATTAAAAATCCAGGCAAGAACTGGGCATTAACTCCTGGCTTTGGAGACGTAGGTGAACCCAGCATCATTGGTTCAGATCCTAAATTCATGAAACAATGAAATAAGCTAATAATATCAAGGCATTTCTATTACAATACAAAGACAAAGCAATCAAAGTAAAAGTTTGTGAAATTTATAGAGCTGGAGATAGCTCAGCAGTGAAGTAGTTGCTTGCAAAGCCAAAGGACCCAGGTTCAATTTCCAGAGTTTATTAGCAGTGGCTAGGAGGCCCTGGCACATCCATTCTCTCCTTCTCTCTCTCAAATAAAATTTTTTGTTGTTTTGTTTGTTTGTTTATTTGTTTGAGAGTGACAGACAGAGAGAAGAGGCAGACAGATAAAGAATGGGCGTGCCAGGGCCTCCAGCCTCTGCAAACGAACTCCAGATGCATGCACCACCTTGTGCATCTGGCTTACGTGGGTCCTGGGAAATCAAGCCTCAAACTGGGGTCCTTAGGCTTCACAGGCAAGTGCTTAACCGCTAAGCCAGCTCTCCAGCCCTCAAATAAAAATTTTTTTGATTAAAAAAAAAATGCAAGTAGGGCTGGAGAGATGGCGAAGACACTTGCCTGCAAAGCCTAAGGGCCCAGATTGGATTCCCCAGGACCCATGTAAGCCAGACGCACAAAGTGATGCATGTGTCTGGGGTTCATTTGCAGTGGTTGAAGGCCCAAGTGTGCCCATCCTCTCTCTATCTGCCTCTTCCTTCCTCCCCCTCCTCTCTCTCTCTCTCTCTCTCTCTTCTCTCTCAAATAAATAACTTTTTTTAAAAAAACATGCAATAGACCAGGGCTACCAGTGGAAAGCCCAGTGATGGAAAAAATAAATAAATAAAAACAGAGGACAACCAAGATCCATCGATTAGATGAGAAGAATTCTGACTGCTCACCATGAGATGTGCCACCTCTACCACATCTGCTGAGGCCCAGAAAAATTGCAGAGGAAGCAACATGAATACTGCTCCCACTGCCAGCCTGACAACCAGCCTTAGGATGATGGTGACAGACACAGTGATCAATCAAAACCCATCAAAGCAGAAATCCATAGGCGACAGAGAACTGAACACTAAATAAGACTGTTAACAGGCCTTCCATCACACAGGGATCATTGTGGAAGAGGGGGCAAAAAGATTGTGAGAGCCACATAGTAGGTTGGAATACCCTGAGGCATGGTTGCACACTACCCCACAAGGACTGACTAAGGCCTTCATGACCACACAGTAAATACCGTAACCCCACTGAGGTGGAAGCCCAAGATAACAGGGCTAAAGGCAAGGGAGAAGAGTATAACCTGTATATATAAAATAAAATTAAATTTAAAAAAAACAATTGCTATATGTTATATACTGAAAACTCAGGAGTTCAGGGAATTTGGGCTTTATAGTGTATGATGATAATGGCTGAACAGTAGACTGCAAATAAAAACATGAATGAGCAGAACATTTTTCTTGATGAAATAGTTTTATGTCTATCATACAATAAATAAACATTAGTATAATAAAAAACATAAATATTGTAGACTAGCTGACAGAAAGCTGGAAAAAGCCATTCTGCATGCAGTTCAATGGGAGAGAAAAAAAATCATCAGTGAAGATACTCAACAGTGGACACTGAAAGCCTTATATTTGGACAGCCAGGCCAAATGAGCCAACGGGCACAATAGTGACACATCTGTCATGATGGAAACCAAATGCCCTCTAGTTGGACTGGAGGCCCACTCCATGGGAGGGAATATATCCCTGATAATGAAAACCTACAACAGGGGTAGTCATGAGCCCTTGGGGTGTAATGTCTGCTGGAGTCTGGCTAAATGTATATACCATGCTCATCAAACTGCCCAGTAAGCACTTCTCTTAATGTTCATAACCATACATTAATGCTACTCTCACTTTTTTGTTAGAGAACTTTCTCTTTTCAGATAGCAGTGACCTTGGGATGACTCAGAAGGCACCATAGTGCTGAGAAGTGACAGAGCAGTGCTCGGCACTGCAACATCTCGATCACACCTTCCAAGGCTCAGGGTCCATTGCAGAAGAGGTGGCAGAAAGAATGTAAGAGCCAAAGGAAGGGTAGGACTTCTTATAACGTGTCCCTCCAGACACAAAATGGCCTGGATATCCATGACCTCACAGCGCCTGACACTACCTACACAGGACCATAATAGGAGGAAAGGATGATGACATCAAAATAAAAGAGAGACTGATTGAGAGGGGGAGGGGATATGATGGACAGTGGAGTTTCAAAGGGGAAAGTAGGGGGAGGGAAGGAATTACCATGGGATATTGTTTACAATCATGGAAGTTGTAAAGAAAAAAAAAAACATAAGTATTAAAGAACCTTAATTGAATTAATTTTAAAATCTAATAAAAATTGTTTTAAATGTAAAATGGCCAGGTTTCGTGGCACACACCTTTAACCCTAGACAGAAATAGAAGGATCACTGTGAATTCTAGGCCAGCCTGGAACTAGAATGAGTTCCAGTTTATCCTGGACAAAAATGAGACCCTACCTTGGAACCCCCCTCCCAAAATGTAAAATGATCATGTCTTCTTTACATTCTTTATTATTAACTATTGCTCAACTTCTAAACAGCCTCAATTGAATGGATAACGAAGATGTGGCATATTTACACAATGGGAGTTTTATTCAGTTATGAAGAAAAATGAAATTATGAAATTTGCAGGGATATGGATGATCTTAAAAGATTATATACTAAGTGAGGTAACCAGGCTCATGTTCTCTCTCATATGTGGATCCTAGATTCAAATGTTTAGATCTGTATGTGAATTAGAATAAAGTCAGCAACAGAGACCAAGAAGCTAGAAAGGGGAGAGGCTAAGAGGAAGGGATGGTAGATATGTAAGTAGATGGGCAGAATACTGGGAGAGGGAATGGCCTAAGGGAAGGGGAGGGAGGGAGGAGAGGAGGGCTAGAAGGAGGGTTAATCACAATTTAAAATTTATGAATAAGGTGGTGTGGTGGCGCATGCTTTTAATCCCGGCACTCGGGAGGCAGAGGTAGGAGGATCGCCATGAATTTGCGGCCACCCTGAGACAACATAAATTCCAGGTCAGCCTGGGTAGAGTGAAACCCTACCTCAAAAAATAAAAAAATAAAAAAAAATTATGAATAAGCCATAATATATAATATATTGTATAATATAAAATATATTTCTTTGCTAGCTAATAATCTATATTAAAAAAGAGTTTAGGCAGAAGTATCTGGTAAAGGTAAATAATACTGGTGCCAAAAGCAATAGATTATTATTAGAAAAATTTCAGAGCCGGACATGGCGAAACATGCCTTTAATCCTAGAATTCCAGAGGCAGAGGTACAATTGCCATGAGTTCCAGGCCACCCTGGGCTAGATTGATACCCTACCTAGAAAAACCAAAAAGAAAAAGAAAAATATAAAGAAAAAGTTCAGTGCCAAGAGTGGGATACCTTAAGGTACCAGCAAGTTGTTGGCCAGGGAGGCCCCTGACCCCCTGCACAAAACATTACAGGCTATTCCCAAGGATCTTGGCTGCCCACCATAACTAGATGTTAAGACCCTATTGGCATTTGGGTGTGGTGGTGTACATCTTTAATGCCAGTACTGAGACAGAGGCAGGAAGATCACTGTGAGTTCAAGGCCAACATGAAACTACAGAGTGAATTCTAGGTCAGCCTTGGCTAGAGCAAGACCCTACCTCAACCCCCCCACCCCCCTAAAAAGACCCTATTGCTGAAAACTTCACATGCTTGGGCTGCAGGTCACTGAGAAATTAAGCTGGAGCTGAGCTGAGCTGGAAGCCCCGGCCCTGTTGACTAGCTGTCAGGATGATGGAAAGAGCTAGTCATCCTGTTGGGAGAGAAAAGTCATCAACAGTGTTAACCAGCAGTGGACTCTGCAACTTTATGGCTGGCCAGCGAGACCAATATACCAACTGGTGCAGTGGTGCCATGTCTGTTATGGGAGAAACCAACTGCTCTCTGATTGTACTTTATTCCTGCTCTATGGGAAGGAATTCCTGCCTGGTACTGAAAATTTAATAAAAGCCTATGGCCGAATGAAGAGATGTCTTAGAGGTTAAGGCACTTGCCTTCAAAGCCAAAGGACCCAGGTTCAATTCCCCAGAACCCATGTAAGCCAGATGTACAGGGTGGCACGTGCATCTGAAGTTCGTTCGCGGTGGCTTGAGGCCCTGGTGTGCCCATTCTTTCTCTCTATCTTCCTCTGTCTATCTCATAAATAAATAAATGTTAAAACCCTATGGCTTAGGAGATCATAAGCCCTAGGGGAGAAGCTACTAGTGTTGTCTGGATAAATGGCTATATTGTGCCCATCAAACTGCCCTCTAAATACTTGTGTTTATACCCATATATTAATTGTACTCTCACTTTTGGTAGAGAAGCTTCTCTTTTCAGATGGCAATGACCATTGGGGGTGACCAAAAACTCAAGGTAATGAGAAGTGACAGTGGAGTGTACTGTACTAAACAAGATATCTCTATCACACCCTTCAAAGATCAGAGACCACTGTAGAAAAGGTGGTGGAAAGAAGGTAAGAGCCAAAAGAAGGGGAAGAGTACTTATAAGACATCCAGACACAAAGTGGCCTAGAGATTCATGACCTCACAATGGCCGAGACTACCTTACACAAGACCTACATAACAGGAGGGAAAGAAAATGGTAATATCAAATTAGACGACAGTTGGAGAGATGGTTTAGCAGTTAAGGTGCTTGTCTGCAAAGCCAAAGAACCCAGGTTCAACTCCCCAGGACCCACGTAAACAAGATGTACAAGATGGCACATGCATCTGGAGTCCGTGTGCAGTGGTTAAAGGCCATGGTGCACCCATTCTCTCTGTGTGTCTTTTATCTCTCTCTCTCAAATAAATAAAATAAAGATATCTTCTGAACTGTCACCACAGATAACTTGTGGGATATAAAAAAAAGAAAAAATTGAAGAGTAACTAGTTGGAAAGAAGGGATTCAGTGCAGGGAGTACTTGGGGGGGGGGGAAGGAGGTTGGTGGGAGGAGATTATGATCATGGTATATTGTTTATATTTGTGGAAGTTGTCAATAACAGTCCAAAAATTAAAAAAAATTCAAAATGTTTCCTGTTTTTCAAAAGCTTTCAATATCTGTTCTTTTTTCTCATTATTGAAGAACAAGGCATTAGTCAAAAGTTTAAAAAATAAGATATAAAAAAATGTAATTTAGACGGGTGTGGTGGCGCATGCATTTAATCCCAGCACTTGGGAGGCAGAAGTAGGAGGATCACCATGAGTTGGAGGACACCCTAACAGTACATAGTGAATTCCAGGTCAGCCTAGACTAGAGTGAAACCCTACCTTAAAAAAAAAAAGTTGTAAATTAAACAAGGCTTGGTGGCACACGCCTTTAATCCCAGCATTCTGGAGGCAAAGGAAGGAGGATCACCGTGAGTTCGAGGCCATCCTGAGACTACATTATTAAATTCCAGGTCAGCCTAAACTAGAGACCCAACCTAGAAAAACAGACAGGTGTGGTGGTGCACACCTTTAATCCCAGACTTGAGAGGCTGAGATAAAAGGATCACAATGAGTATGAGGCCAGCCTGAAGCTACAGAATAAATTCCAGGTCAGCCTGAGCTAGAGTGAGACCCTACCTCAAAAAACCAAAAAGAAAAAAAGAAAAAGAAAAACCAAAAAATAAAAAATTCGGAAAAAGAATAAAAAATATCCAAACAAGCCAGCTGTGGTGGCACACACCTTTAATCCCAACACTCGGGAGGCAAAGGAGAATCGCCGTGGGTTCAAGGCCACTCTGAGACTGCCTAGTGAATTCCAGGTCAGCGTGAGCTAGAGTGAAATCCTACCTGGAAAAAACAAAATATATATGTGTGTGTGTGTGTGTGTGTGTGTGTGTGTGTGTGTCCAAACAAGGAATACAGAATGGCAATTACATCGTAATTATTTTGTAAAGGGCTACTTATTGTTACGAGGTGCTACTTACATACTTCAAACGAACATAAAAGATACTCAAACCAAAGGTTCCACAAAAGCATATCCTGAACATAACATATACTTGGAAAACCATAGTCGTAAAACAGTTTTTGGTGACATCACCAACTACCTTCATTCTATCATCCACCAAAGAGGACAAAGAAACTGTGCAAGTATTAAGAATTAGGTGGGGAAAAAAAACTGATACACCTAAATACATACTGATCTAACAACCAGTAGAAAGCACTGGAGGAGGCTCAACAGATTCTCATTCCAGACTCTGTCACTAGCCATCCCTTGTGACTAAACTTTACCTAAAGGGCCTACCACTGCATCCTGCATTAAATTGCACTTCTCAGTTTATACTCCTAAATCTTGCTCAGCTAGAAGTCTATGGATGTAAACCTTTAGCTTCATAGAGCAGTAGGTGCCAGGAAAATGTTTTACCAGTAAAGTATCTGCGTTTTGGAGATATGAACAATTACTATCAGGTAAAATCAGCTTCTAGATAGGCTATCAACAAGGATACACATTTATTCACATTTGCATCCTCAACAAATGTACCCTCCAGTCTAGTGAACAAACAAATCTGGAACTGAAAATGAGGCTTAACCCATCTCCAAAACAGACCAAAAAAAAAAAAAAAAAAAAGCAATAAACTTAGATCAACATATGTGCATGTTTTAATGTTGCTGTTTATCTGCGATAGTAACATCATGAATTAAGGGTTTTGTTTTTGCTTTTGTTTTTGTTTTTCAAGGTAGGGTTTTGCTCTAGCCCAGGCTGACCTGGAATTCACTATGTAGTCTCAGGCTGGCCTTGAACTCACAGCAATCCTACCTTTGCCTCCCGAGTGCTGGGATTAAAGGCATGCACCACCACGCCCGGCTGAATTAAGTTTTTATACCATGCTGAAACAGTTCAAGCGGAACTTATCTTACAATATGCCCTTCTAATCTACAAAACTATCTCCACACAATATAAACCATACATCGTTGACCTCTTTTGCACACTCAGAATAAGAGAATATTCAAGCAAGTAGACAATATTCTAAAATGAGCGAAGGTTCTCACTATTCAAAAACCTCAGCAAGAAAAAAAAATGAATCATCATATTCACTTGACAAAAGACGACGTACTCTGACAAGTCCTCCAATAATGGGAGTGAATCTTTTAAAATCATACGATGACTAATGAAAGGAAAACACCTAGAACAGAGCCACTTTCCCAGGGAAAGGGCGGGACGGCGGAGGAGCTGCTACCTTACTATCAAGGCGTTCATGACAACGGCCAGGCTGAGTCAAGTCCCCCGGCCGAGCCGGCGGGAAGGAGGAAGGACATTCCCCAGGTGACCAGAACCGCGGTGCCGCCCACCGCCGTGCGCGGCCAGGTACCGCGGTCACGCACCCCCCGCCGGCCGCTCCCCACCATGCCTGACCGGACCGGGCCGGGCCGGGGCGCACGGGGACGGACCCGAGGCTCCCGGCCCGGCGCCGACACCGGGACCCAGAGCCCCATGGCCGCGGCCCTCCAGCGCGACTACCTCCAGACCCACAACGAAGTGACAGCGCTCCGGAAACGCCGGCCGTTCACACTCACCCAGCGTAGGCGCCTGGGGCTCCAAGGCAAATGCTGCCATAGCGGAACGCTCACAGTTTTCAAAAATGGCGGAAACTCTGCCTACGGGGCGGGGCGCCGTGCCTTGTGGTATGCGTCACTTCCGGACATGCTCTGTGAGGAAGGAAAGGGTGCGGGCGCCATCTTGGAATAGGGCAAGCGTTCTTTGGTAGGTGTAGGAAAAGAAAATGACGCGCTTTTTGAAAGACTAAGATGGATTTGATATATGTGTGTGTTGACCTTGAAACACCTATATGAGCTATACTAAGAAAAGTGATGAGTAAATGTAAATATTGTATGTCTATCTATGGCACCGTTTCATTTGTATGTAACAGAGACATAGTGGTACCTGTGTGGGTGAAGATAGGGAGGATAGAGTTGTTTAAATAAAAGGAAAAACTGGAAGATTGGCACCAATCTTAATAAAAGAGAACAAACAGTCCTACATTGAAAAGGGACCTATATTGAAAGATTTAAGAAGGGCCTTCCAGGTGGCATAATTACACCTTTAATCCCAGCTCTTGGGAGACAAGAGCATAAGAGGATCGCTATGACTCTATGCTAACCTGGGCTACAGAGTGAGTTCTAGGACAGTCTGGACTAGAGGAAGACCCTGATTTACAAAAGGAAAAAGGGTCTGTGGCTTATTTTATATAATCTGTGTGGTTCATTTTAGGTGTTATATATTATTTTCAATTTTTTTGGGGGGGGTTCAATGTAGGGTCTCACTCTAGCTCAGGCTGACTTGGAATTCACCACTAGTCTTTGGGTGGCCTTGAACTCACAGCGATCCTCCTACTGCTGCCTCCCAAGGGCTGGGATTAAAGGCATGCACCACCAGCCTGGCTTTATTTTCCATATTTTTTTAATTAAGAGCTTGATTATTTTGAGAAAGTAAGTCATTTTATTTTCTTCACACATATTTTAATATCTTCCTTTTTAGCTGGCTCTTATTGAAAATGCCCAGCTTTGCCAGGCATGTTGGTGCATGCCTTTAATCCTAGCACTTGGGAGGCTAAGGTAGGAGGATCATTATGAGTTCCAGGTCAGCCTAGGCTAGATGAGACTCTACCTCAAAAATCTTTAAAAAAAAAAAAAAAAAGAAGAAAGCAAGAAAGAAAGAAAGAGAAAGAAGAGAAAGAAAGCCAGGCGTGGTGATGCACGCCTTTAATCCCAGCACTCTAGAATCAGAGGTAGAAGGATCACCTTGAGTTCAAGGCCACCCTGAGACCACATAGTGAATTTCAGGTCAGCCTGGGCTAGAGAAAGAGCCTATCTCCAAAAAAAAAAAAAAAAAAAAAAACAGAGAGAGAGAAGAAGAAGAAGAAAATCAGCACTTGCCTGTGAAGCCTAAGAACCCTGGTTCAAGGCTCGATTCCCCAGGACCCACGTAAGCCAGATGCACAAAGGGGCACATGCATCTGGAGTTTGTTTGCAGTAGCTGGAGGCCCTGGCGGCCCATTCTGTACCTGCCTCTTTCTCTCTCTCTCTCTGTCACTCTCAAATAAATAAATTAAAATTTTTTAAAAAGCAAAAAAAAAAAAAATGCCCAGTTTGCCCTGTTTTAAAACTATCTCTAGCCTGGCATGGTGGCACACACCTTTAAACCCAGCACTCTGGAGGCAGAGGTAGGAGGATCTCTGTGAGTTCCAGCCTACTACTACATAGTGAATTCCAGGTCAGCCCAGACTAGCATGAGACCTTACCTTGAAAAACCAAAAAAAGTAGCCGGGCGTGGTGGCGCACGCCTTTAATCCCAGCACTCGGGAGGCAGAGGTAGGAGGATCGCTGTGAGTTCGAGGCCACCCTGAGACTCCATAGTGAATTCCAGGTCAGCCTGGGCTAGAGTGAGACCCTACCTCAAAAAACCAAAAAAAAAAAAAAAAAAAAAAAAAAAACTCTCTCTAGACCTTGCTCTTCCTTCTGCCTTCCATATGCCCATTTGTCTCTCATTCTCTCATTTCTGGGTTTTCTTTTTTCACTATCTCATGAAAACTCTAGATTTATATAGATGATCTGTCTCCATCTTCCACTGTGTGTTGTAGGCAATGCTACAACTCCCAACTAGTCTCATAACTTTCCAACCTTCTTCTTTTCTCACCAGGAATTACTATTGCTAGTCAACCCTGTTTCCTCTACTTCTTCAATTCATTGTCTCCCCCAACCCCAGGGGGTTGAAACAGAGTCTCACTCTAGCCCAGATTGACTCGGAACTCACTCTGGCCCCAAACTCATGCTGACCCTTCTACCTCAGCTTCTCAAGAGCTCAGATTACAGACATGCACTCTTGAAGTAACTATTAATTGTCATATTGTGTAAATAATTTCCAATCTGTTTTGCCCACCATCTCTGTAGAACTAAAACATGACTTTTTCAGATTCTTGCAGTACATTGGACCTTAAAAATAAATGTAATTTACTGAAACTCAGCCCAATCCCAGTTGTTAATTTTTGTGCTTGTGTCTCAGAAACACAAATTTTCAATCATAGTATTTTAGAAATAGAACAGAGTCAAAAGGCAGATGCAGGGCTGGAGAGATGGCTCAGCAGTTAAGGTGCTTGCCTGCAAAGACAAAGGACCCAGGTTCTATTCCCCAGGACTCATGTAAGCCAGCTACACAATGTAGTGCATACTTCTGTAGTTCGACTACAGCTGGAGGCTTTGACATGCTCATCTCTCTATCTGCCTCCTCCCAAATAAATAAAACTACTTTTTTTTTTAAGTTAGATGCACCTAAATTCAGAGCCCAACGTTCCTACTTAGAACCTGAATAACTTGGATTTGTAGTTAATCTCTAGGTTTCAGTTTTATAAAGCAGAAATGTTGCTTGTGCTCAGTACAGTGGCCAATCCACTTTGCTTTTCCTGCCTTCATAGGTTCAGATACTAAGTCTTAGTCTGTTTAGGTTCTAGACAACTGAGCCAACTCTTCACCTATCCCTGCTTTCAGGCTCTATCACCAACCCTAGCACACCACTATGCCAAAGCTCCTATCTCTTACCTCACCTGTCTATCCAAAAACCTTCTCTGGGGACAGTTCAATCTGAATTTAATCCCCAGCACTCAAGGTATGAGTGTATAGTGGTGGCAGGAAGTGGAGGGGCCCTCACTGGTTTCCTGCTTCCTACAGCAGTCTCCACCTCAGCTTCCACAAGGGTTGCATATGTGATACATTATAACAAATAACATCGCTCATTATATTGCATACATTCTCACCTGGGCAGCAAGAACAGGGAAAATCAGAGTCTCTCAGGTGGACGAGTAGAAGCTTGTCTTTTAAAGACTTCAGTAGGAAGCCTTAAAGTTGTACAATTCACATTTCACCTTACATTCACACCCTGCCCCTTGCTTAGATGGAGGAAAGAGGGCTACAGAGAGCTCAACCTAATAACTAAATAGCGGAGAACACTGACTTCCAAAATAACTGCTCTTCACCTTCTCACCCTAACTTGTAGTGAATTCTCATTAGTCCCTTTCACGGCCTCATCTTAATGTCTTCACATTGGGTGACTTGCCCCACAATCCCTCTGCCTAGCATCCTTTCACTTTCCACCCCAATCTACAAAGTTCTGTTCTTCTTCAGGTATAGCTCCAGACCCTCTACCCCAAAACCAGCTCCAACATTGCAGCCTCAGTCATTTCTGTTTCAGAACACCCCATGCATTATCTCTGCAACTCATTTGCCATAACATTCTTGTTTGGGGAGTTTTTGTTTTTTGGGTTTTTTTTTTTCAGCCTCATTCAGGGAGTTTTCATAAGAATATTACCCATTACCCTTTCCTTTTTGTACCCCATCACTGGATCAGTAACTGTATATTGGAAAACAAGTGAATAAATTAATAATAAAATAAATACTTGAATAAAGGATAATTATCTGACATAACTTATTTGATGTGATTTTGTATGTTTGACATTTCTAAATAAACTTTATGCTTTCTTTTTTTCTTCTTCTTCTTTTTTTTTTTTTTTGTTTTGTTTTTTTGTTTTGTTTTTTTGAGGTAGGGTCTCACTAGCTCAGGCTAACCTCAGGCTGACCTGGAATTCACTGTATATTCTCAGAGTGACCTCAGACTCATGGCGATCCTCCTACCTCTGCCTCCCAAGTGCTGGGATTAAATGTGTGTGCCACCACGCCCGGCTTATTTCTTTTCTTTTTTTTTTTAAAGAGAGACTTATTTTAATTTTAATTTTGTTGTTGTTGTTGTTGTTGTTGTTGTTCGAGGTAGGGTCTTACTCCAGTCCAGGCTGACCTGGAATTAACTATGTCGTCTCAGGGTGGCCTTGAACTCACGGCGATCCTCCTACCTCTCTGCCTCCCCAGTGCTGGGATTAAAGGTGTGTGCCACCACGCCTGGCTTATTTCTTTATTATCATAAATAAAGACTTTTTTCTTTTTTTGGCCTGGAGAGATGGTTTAGCCGTTAAAGCGTTTGCCTGCAAAGCCTAAGGACCCAGATCTGATTCCCCAGTACTCATGTTAAGCCAGATGCGCAAGGTGGCACATGTGTCTGGAGCTCCTTTGCAGTAGCTGGAGGCCCTAGTGCACTACTGCAAAGGAGCTCCAGACGCATGCACTACCTTGTGCATCTGGCTTATGTGGGTCCTGGGTAATCAAACCTGGGTCCTTTGGCTTTGCAGGCAAGCTCCTTAACCTCTAAGTCATCTCTCCAGTCCCCAGAATAAAATATTTTTAAAAGACTTGTTTTAGTTCTATTTAATTGCTTTTGTTATATTATGAAATTTGGATGACCTTGTATAACACACAATTGTATAATTTTTATTTTTCTTGTCAATCTTTTTCTTTGGGGGGGGGGGGTTCAAGGTAGGGTCTTACTCTAGCTCAGGCTGACCTGCAATTTACTATGTAGTCTCAGGGTGGCCTCAAACTCACAGCAATCCTCCTACCTCTGCCTCCCAAATGCTGGAATTAAAGGTGTGCGCCACCATGCCCAGCTTTCTTGTCAATCTTTAGTAATGTTGTATATTCATCATATTCCTGTGTTCATCAGGATGATTAACTTAATATTTGTTTTTCTGTTCTGAGCACATTGAATAAAATGTCATATAAAATGGAACCTTTATTTCTATTCTAAGTTAGTCAACCTCTGCCTCCCACCCAGGACATGAGATGTATCAAAGTGCTTTTCTAGGGGCTGGAGAGATGGCTCAGCCTAACAACCCAAGTTTGATTCCCTAGTACCCATGTAAAGCCAGATGCACAAAATGGCAAATGCATCTGGAGTTTTATAGCAATTGGAGGCCCTGGCATGCCCATGCCCATTCTGTCTCTCTTTCTCTCTCTCTCTACTTGCAAATAAATAAAAACATTTTAAGCCGGGCGTGGTGGTGCACGCCTTTAATCCCAGCACTCAGGAAGCAGAGGTAGGAGGATTGCCATGAGTTCGAGGCCACCCTGAGATTCCATAGTGAATTCCAGGTCAGCCTGGGCTAGAGTGAGACCGTACCTCAAGAAAACAACAACAACAAAAAAATTAAAGTGCTTTTCTAGAGCTGGAAAGATGGCTTAGAAGTTATGGCGCTTGCCTGTGAAGCTTAAGGACCCAGGTTCAATTTCCCAGGATGCACATAAGCCAGATGCACAAGGTGGTGCATGCGTTTGGAGTTCATTTGCAGTGGCTAGAGGCCCTGGCATGCCCATATTCATTCATATTCTCTCCATCTCTCTCTCTCTCTCTCATAAATAAATAAATAAATTTTAAGTTCTTTTCTGTAAATCATTGACTTTATTGATTTTCAGTCTTAGATGGAGAACTGTTTCTTCAAAAATATAATGCAGATGCCCAAGAAATACAATAATACTTCTCTGACTTGGGAAGAAAACAAACATGGAAAGTTTAAGCCCTACCTCTTGAGAGTTCTTGCTCCTAACCTGTCCTTTACAGTGCAGGAAACAGGTGGAAAAACAAAGTGCCACAGAGAATTCACCTTGAAAGTTAATTCAGGGGCTAGATATATTTCACTTTCTTTTAAATTTGATTTTTGAAAAATCATAAATCTATATCAGAAATTATTTATTTTCAACAAATTTGTATGTTTGCAGTCAAACCCTTTATCAAATATTCTGAGAATTCATCAACTTATCTATAAATATTATGAAATATTTTAAAATAAATATAAAATTGACCCGTTGCTCTTAAGCTCATTCTGTCTACTCTATAAAAAAGAATTTTTTGGCTGGGCATGGTGACACACCCCTTTAATCCCAGCACTTGAGAGGCAGAGATAGGAGGATCACAATGAGTTTAAGGCCAGCCTGAGACTACATAGTGAATTCCAGGTCAGCCTGAGCTAAAATTAGCCCAAATTTTGAGGGCTGGAGCGATGGCTTAACAGTTAAGGTACTTGCCTGTAAAGCCTAAGAACCCAGGTTCAACTCCCTAGATCCCACATAACCCAGCTGTGTGCTCACTCGCTCTCTATCTTTCTCCCTATTTCTTTCTCCCTCTCTAATAAATAAATAAAATATTTTGAAAAAGAATTTTTAGGGGCTGGAGAGACCGCTTGGCAGTTAAGCACTTGCCTGTGAAGCCTAAGGACCCAGTTCAAGGTTGATTCCCCAGGACGCACGTTAGCCAGATGCACAAGGGGGCGCATGTGTCTGGAGTTTGTTTGCAGCAGCTGGAGGCCCTGGCACGCCCATTCTCTCTCTCTCTTTCTCTCTCTCTCTCTCTCTCTGCCTCTTTCTCTCTGTCTGTCGCTCTCAAATAAATAAATAAATAAAAATAAACAAAATTTTTTTAAAAAAAGAATTTTTATACCTCAAAGTGAAGAAAAAAGATATCCATCTCTCAGACTTTTGTGTAAAGATAGAGTTTGCTGTTTTCAGACAGAGCAAAGGGAAGGGACATTTTGACCCTTAGGCATTCATCATCTCTGCCTGTGGCAGCTGAGGTGTCATGGGCTTGCATCCACTTATAGTACTGTGATGTCACATAAACCATATGATGAACTCATAGGACCCCAAGAGCTTGATGCTGTTTAAAACATAAGGTTGATCTCTTAAAAAAAAAATACAGACCCATTAGTTGCTATTTGTATTATCTGAGCTCTATATGCATTAGTGACTGAGGCTATATCTCTGCATATATTTAAGTTAACTGTGACATACAATCATTGATGAAGGTTACCAATAATTTCAATATAGAGAACAAATGGCAGAAAATAGGCAGCCAAGCAAAGGAAACAGTTTGGCTGATTCACTCTGTTGTTGGTGGTGGGGTGTGTATGTGTGCGCATGTGCATGTATGTGTGTGTGCAGAGATCAGAGGACCTCTTTCTTTAATTTAAAAATTTTTTAATTTATTTATTAGAGAGAGAAAGAGAGAATGGGTGCACCAGGGCTTCTAGCCACTGTAAACAAATTCCAGATGCATGCACCACTTGTACATCTGGCTTACATGGGTACTAGGAAAATCAAACCTGTGTCCTTAGGCTTTGCAGGCAAGCACCTTAACTACTAAGCCATTTCTCCAGCCCCAGAGGACCTCCTTGAGGTGTCTCTGCTCCACCTTCTTTGAGATAGACAGACTGCAAATGAACGTCAGACTAGCTGGCCTGATAGCTTTCTTCCATTGTCATAAGCACTTTGGGATCACAGATGGCCTGCGCCACTTTGCATCCAGCTTTACCTGGGTGCTGGGGAATTGAACCCTGGCTGGCAGACTTTGCAAGCCAGTATCTTTAACTGCTGATCCATCAACTCAGTCCTCACTTGTTTTTTAATCAATCAGATGGCCAGGCAGGGTGGCACATGCCTTTAATCCCAGGATTACATCCAGCCCGGGCTAGAGCTGGACCATACCTCAAAAAAAATTAATAATAATAATAATAATAATAATAACCATCAACTAAATGGATCTTCTCACCTGTTGGAAGTGAAAAGGTAACTGTGACCCTTAGATTTAAGTTTCATGTATAATTTTGTTTCCTGATCTTCCATTTGAACATCAGGTAGATTTAATCAGATATTTTAAAGCCTTGAGGAAGTTCATAGGCAAAATAGACAGCTTAACGGTTGGGTGATTCCAGAGAGTATAGTCTGGGATTTGACTTGAACTATGTTGAAGAAGGTGCACCAAAGGCTGGGGAAGTGAAGATGACCAAAGAAGAACATTAAACAAGAAAGCCATGAGGTTACAAATGGCAGTGGGGATTATGCTGTTTTCTATAATTTTGTGCATTTTTGACATTTTCCCCAAATAGTTTTCAAGAAAATCAATAAGCCTAAATTTGAGAATGTTCATGTATTTTTGACTCAGTTTATGTGAAAATTAAGAGTGAAAAATCCATGGGAAAAAAAATCTTCGTAGTAATGACATCTTGTTTAGTAATTATGTTTACCTAGAAAACTGATATTTTGTTGAAAACAGTTGCAGTTCTTGACCTTGAATAGTTAATAGTTAAGGGACATCAATAAGTCTAGAACACAGACTCTTTGTCTGATTTATAGGAATAATAATATCAACCCTATGTGTAATGCACTGGTTTGTCCACCCAACAATGAATATATGTTATGCACTACTTATATTTTATAAAATAATTTTAGTCATTTTTCTTCTCTGTTATTCAGAATGTTGCATAACATTTAATTAACTATTTTGGTTTTTTTCCACCAATTAATCCCCCAAGCTGATCTTTCCTGGGGCAACAGTGACCCCTCTGAGGCTATTTGCAGTTCTCATCCTGTGGGTCTTCTTAGCAGCATTTGTCCTTGCTGAAACACTCTCTTAGTTTCTTTGATACTGTTCTCTTGGTTTCACTCTGCCCTCTCTGTCTCTTCTCTTGACTCACTCTCCTTCATCCAGCCCTTAAATCCTTAAATTCTGCTGTTCTTCAAGACCGAATTTTATACTCTAGGTTTTACTTTTTTTTGTTGTTTGTTTGTTTTTCAAGGTAGGGTCTCACTCTAGCCCAGCTGACCTGGAATTCACCATGTAGTCTCAGGGTGGCCTTGAACTCATGGCAATCCTCCTACCTCTGCCTCCTGAGTACCGGGATTAAAGGCATGTGCCACCATGCCTGGCCCGGTTTCACTTTAAACTCTTTCCTTGTGTGATGTTTGTTATCCATTCTTACTTCCTTCAATGTCTCTCAATTTATATCACTAGCCCAAATTTATAGATACAGTTACCTATTTGACATATACATCTGACTTCAATATCTCAAAGATACTACAAATTCAATATAAAAATATATATATGGCCAACTTATGGTATTCTCTATAAAATCTAAGAGAATGGCGTGGTGGTTTGATCCAGGTGTCCCCCATAAACTTAGGTATTCTGAATGCTAGTCTCCCTAGCTGATGACAGCTGGGAATTAACAGCCTCCTGGAGGCAGTGTTATTGTTGGGGGTGGTTTATGGTATTATAGCCAGTGTTCCCTTGCCAGTGTTTGACACACTCTTCTGTTCCTGTCGTCCACCTTATGTTGGCCAGGGGGTGATGTCCACCCTCTGCTCATGCTGTCATTTCCCCTGCAATCTGTGGAGCTTCCCCTTGAGTCTGTAAGCCAAATAAACCCTTTTTTCCCAAAAGCTGCTCTTGGTCACATGATTTCTGCCAGCAATGTGAACCTGACTGTAACAGTAATAGTTGGTACAGAGAGTGGCATTGCTGCTAGACACCTGACTGTGAGGCTTTGGCTGTTTAGAGCTGATTTTCAAGAGGAATGTGGAAGGATTTGAAATCTTGGCCTAAGAGACACCTTGCAGTGCTATAAGTATAGCTTGATGGATTCTTCTGATCAGAGTTGCAAGACCTGAATGCAGTAAGAACTATGGACTGTGAGCTTTGGCTTGAAGGTGAAAAGGACCTTTGTGTGGACTGGGCTAGTGGGCTAGAGGCAGTTTGTGTGAGAGGCTTGCTGCTATGCCCCTGTGCTGAGAATTTGTGCAGGGTTGCATTGAGTGGAAATGGACTGCTGTGTGCAGAGGGATATGGCACAGAAAGAAATGTTTAGGTTGAAACTGCTGCCTGTTCAGCTGCAATTGAGAGATTACAACCTTTGAGATTGGCCAGCTGACCTGCAATGAGGCAACAGGAAGAATGTAGACTCTTTTGAAAGGGCCTCAATGCTCAAGGAGTGTCCTGTTCTTCAAAGTCTGCTTATTTCCCCCTGGATTAACAAATTGGCACCCTACCTGGTATTGTGGAGAAATGCAGGAAAGAGAGGGTCATTGAGTTTGCAATGCAGTCTTGTGTTTTGGAAATGGCCATGGGCAGTGTGAAGCAGCTTTGCTGGATGCCTGCATGGAGACCCAATGGAGCCATGAGGATGAACCATGGATTGCAATGGAGACCCAGTGGAGATGCTGGGACCAGGAGATGGCTGCTAAGGAAAGCTTCCAGTCCTGGATAAGGTTTTCCAGGACTGTGAGTAGCCTAGTTGGATGGGGCAAAATTGGAATTCCAGAGACTTGTTGCTGGGTAGAATTATTGGACTTGGAGACTTGTCACTGGCTACAGTTGTTGGACTTAGAGATACAGAATTTGGTGTTTGCCCTGGTTGTTTTAAATCATGTAGTGCTTGAGTATTTCTTTGCTATGCCCAATGCCATCTTTTGCAGTGCCATTATGGGTTTGGGGGGGATTTTTTTGGTATTATGGCTCAGCTAAAAGATCTCTGAATATGGGAATGTTTGAACATCATTAGGATTGATAAAAAAAAAAGTGTGGGGCCCTTGAGAGTTGGACTGAATGCATTGCATTTTACATCATGGATGGTTAACAGTTTATAGAGACCAGGTGGAATGTGGTGGTTTGATTCAGGTGTCCTCCCAAAAACTTAGATATTCTGAATGCTAGTCTCCCCAGCTGATGGCAGTTGGGAATTAATGCCTCCTGGAGGCAGTGTTATTGTTGGGGTTGGGCTTATGGTATTACAGCCAGTGTTCCCTTGCCAGTGTTTGACACACTCTCTGTTCCTGCTGTCCCACCTTATGTTGGCCAGGGGGTGATGTCCACCCTCTGCTCATACTGTCATTTCCCCCTGCCATCATGGAGCTTCCCCTTGAGTCTGTAAGCCAAATAACCCTTTTTTTTTTTTTTATCCCCAAAAGCTGCTCTTGGTTGGGTGATTTCTGCCAGCAATGCGAACCTGACTGCAACAAATGGCATCTCCAGCTATATAGTAATTAAAGAATGAAACATAGAGTGGCCTTAAAAACTGCTCTTTCCAACACAGTTCAGTGAGTTCTGTGTCCTAATTATCTTTCTGAGTACTCACTTCTTTCCATTTGTAGAGCATTAAGTAAATCTCAGCTTCGTCATATTATTGGAATTAGCGTCCCTACTGGTTTTGTTTTCTTTCCTGAATCCACTAACTACTACATCCAGACAAATCTTTTTTTTTTTTGGTTTTTCAAGGTAAGGGTTTCACTCTAGCCCAGGTTGACCTGGAATTCACTATGTAGTCTCAGGGTGGCCTCGAACTCATGGTGATCCTCCTACCTCTGTTTCCCAGTGCTGGGATTAAAGGCGTACACCACCACACCCTGACTCAAGACTGATCTTTTAAAATAACATCCTGAGCAAGTTTCTCTTCTGATTACAACCTTCTCTCCCCCCCCCCCCCCGTACTATAAAAGACTAGCATCCTAAAGCTGCCTGTCACTCCTGCTTCTCTGGCCTAACCTAACAATCTAGCCTCAACCACAGCATCTCATCCCACTGCCCCGCTGCTCCAGCCACCTAAACCTGTGCTCCATTACTCCAGTTGCTCCCTCTTACATGTGCTCCTCCCTCCATTCTGGGAGACCTGCAACAGCCCACTTACCCCTTGCTGAGTCATTACCTACTCATCCTTTAGAATGGATCAGAAATGTCATAAAGCAAGAGAACTTTTTAAAATATCTATACAGGTTACATTTTGCAGTATACACTTCTGTGATTTTGAAAATAATATGAGGCTGGAAAGATGATTTAGTGGCTAAGGCACTTGCCTACAAAGCCTAAGGACCCAGATTTGACACTCCAGAATGCGTGTAAGCCAGACACACAAGGTGACACTTGGACACAAGGTGGTGCAAACATCTGGAATTCAATTGTAGTGGCTAGAGGCCCTGGTGCACCAATTCTCTCTCTCTCATAAAATAAATAAAATAAAAATAGCATGATTTTCCCCACCCCAACTAGACTATAAAGTCTGTGAACTTGTTTTATTGTTATTACTCTTGTTGTTAAGACCTTTTAATCTTTTAATTTTTTAATTGAGAGAGGGAAGGAGAGAAAGAGAATGGGTGTGCCAAGGTCTTCAGCCACTGCAAACAAACTCCAGACACATACGCCACCTTGTGTATCTGAGTTACTGGGTTGCTGGGGATAGAACCTGGGTCATTTGGCTTTACAGGCAAGTACCTTAACTGCCAAGCTATCTCTCCAGCCCAAGGTCTTTAAATTTTTTTTTTTAATTTCAATATATGTAGAAGTTCTTAAGTGGTAGCAAAAGGCTAACACAAAAAGATCTTTGCAACCAATTATGACATCTTGCCAGGATGAAGATTTCTACTTCTGCAAGTTCTCCCTCTTTATAACCACACCCTCCTTCCTCTGCTGCCTCTTTGACCTATTCTTCATTTCTACACTTCTGTCATTTCAAAACTGTTTTTTGTAATGGAGTCCTAAAGTATGTGATAATCTGGAGATATGCTTTTCTACTTAGCATAATTATAGAATCTTTCAGCCAATGCATATAACAGAATTTCATTCAATTTAGGAGCTGAGTAGTATTCCATAGTATGAGTATATCACAGTTTGATTAACAATTCATCCATTGAAAACATCTGGGTTATTTCTCAGATGTTTAGGCAATAGCAAAATTAAAGTATATGAGTTTTCTCTTAATATACTCATCATTTATCTGGGAAACTGTTCAATGTCATACAAAAATGTCCGATCATGAGCTCATATGTTAGTTGCATAAAAGTTTTTTTGTTTGTTTGTTTTTAGAAAACTGCCAAACTGGGCTGGAGAGATGGCATAGTGGTTAAGGCACTTGCCTGCAAAGCCAAAGAAGTCAGGTTCAATTCCCCAGGACCCATGTAAGACAGATGCAAAAGGCAGTGCATGTTTCTGGAGTTTATTTGCAATTGCTAGAGGCCCTGGCACACTCATTCTCTCCCTCCCCTTCAATTAAATAAATAAAAGTAAAATAT
Organism: Dipus sagitta; assembly: GCA_036346955.1. Classification (NCBI taxonomy): domain Eukaryota; kingdom Metazoa; phylum Chordata; class Mammalia; order Rodentia; family Dipodidae; genus Dipus; species Dipus sagitta. The sequence continues at coordinate 55,651,433 of CM070774.1, forward strand.
ATTTTTCTTAAATTTCCAGATAATTTTCTAGAATAATATTTTACATTCCCATCAGAAACATGTAAATGTGATCCAACTTCTCTACATTTTTTGCTAACATCTGATGTTCCAATCTTTTATTTCCTACACTCTCAAAAGAAGGTAGGTGTGGCTGGTGAGATTGCTTAGTGGTTAAGGCACTTACCTGCAAAGCCAAAGTACTTAGGTTTGATTCCCCAGGACCCATGTAAGCCAGATGTACAAGGTGGCACATGTTTCTGGAGTTTGTTTGCACTGGCTAAAGACCCTGGCATATCCATTCTCTCTCTCTCTCCATATATATATACATTCTGCTTATTTCTCTCTCAAATAAATAATATATGTGTATTTTAGAAAAGAAGGCAAGTAGTACAATCTCACAGAAGTTTTAACTGGTACTTACATAATACCTAATGATGAGCATCTTGTCATGTATTGTTTATTATCTGTGTGTCCTCTTTGGTAAAATATTTCTTCATATCTTTTGTCCATTTTCTTCTTTTTTATTTATTTGAGAGATAGAGAAAGGGGGAGAGAGAGAGAGAGGGAGAGAGAGAATGGACGTGCCAGGACCTTCAGCCACTGCAAATGAACTCCAGATGCATGTACCACCTTGTGTATGTGGCTTACATGGGTCCTGGGGAATTGAACTTGAGTCCTTTGGCTTTGCAGGCAAGCAAGCACCTTAACCACTAAACCATTTCTCCAGCCCATTTTGACTAAATTTTTCTTGAAGATGTGAGAGTACTCATTGTTTTGGTTTTGGCCCATGAAAAGTGTCCATTTGCTCCAGAATCTTTCCTTTAAAGGACTATCTTTCCTCCATTACATATCTTTATACTTTTTTTTTCTTTTTTTGGTTTTTCGAGGTAGGGTGTCACTTTGGCTCAGGATGACCTGGAATTCACTATGTAGTCTCAGGGTGGCCTCAACTTCATGTCGATCCTCCTACCTCTGCCTCCTGAGTGCTGGGATTAAAGGTGTGAGCCACCACGCCCGGTTTATCTTTATACTTTTGTCAAAAAGCAAATGAGAGCTGGAGAAATGGCTTAGTGGTTAAGGTGCTTGCCTGCAAAGCCAAAGGACCCAGGTTTTATTCCCCAGGACCCACGTAAGCCAGATGCATAACGTGGTGCATGCATCTGAAGTTTGTTTGCAGTGGCTGAAGGCCCTGGCATGCCCATTCATTCACTCATTTTCTAGCTGTCTGTATCTCTCTCTCAAATAAATAAACATAATAAAAAAATGAAAATTAGCATAATTGAGAGGCCAATTTATGGATTCTCTGTCTTGTTACTGATTGGTCTTTTGGCTAACACTATCCATCTGACTCAAGCTACATAGTAAGTCTTAAAGTCATACACACATTCTTTTCTTCTTGTGACTTTCCACATACATTTTGTCTATATCTGTAAAAATCCTCAATGGCATATTGACAGGAATTTCATTAAACATTTACATCAATTTAGGGAGGATTGAAGTCTTTACTGTTGAGGCTTTCAATCAATAAACACAGTTATCTTCTTCGTTACTTAGATCTTTTTTTTTTTTTTTTAGAGAATACTTTATTACTTTCTGTAATCAAACCCACGTAGATAAGACCTTATATATTTAATACAGTGCGCTACCCCTGTACAAATGGAAAAAAAATAAGTTTAACATTTCTAGACCAATATGGCTGTTAATTTCTGTACAATGCCAACTCAACATGGTAAACAGGGATTTTTTTTTCCAAAGTTGACAGCACAGCTAAAGTCTCCAAAAATTCAAATTATATATATGTATATATATTTATATTTATATAAAAAGACCAATAATAGCAGTATGTTATGCGTCAATAGCAGCAACAGCTTTTCCAGGTTCTGCAGTTGTCTGAACAAAATTGTAGAGTCATCCAGCACGCTTATTAAAAAAAAAAAGTAAAACACAAAACCCCAGAAAACAGCCAAGTTCTGTTACTGTTATGGTACCTGGCATCAGTTATTTATTTGTTTTTGTTTTTTTTAAGTTTCCCCATCATCATCTGGAAAGAAAACATTCTAGAGTAACATCATTACACACAGCTCCGATAAAGCAGTCACTACTACGCATCATAAAGCAGGTACAAGGTATTCTACATTCACAGAGGGATGATACAGTACTGTCCTACGTCTATAATACTAGAGGATACAATTTAAAAGGCATTATTTGAGACTTGATTCTACTTTTCCAGCAGAGGGCCCAAAGGATGGTACGACACAGCTCTGTAGAGAAATGCGCTCTTAGACAGGATTTCCTTTCGTTAGTGGCACAGCTCTAAGTGCTTGTTCTCTTCATGAACATTAGCTAAAAACCGTTGTGGAAAATAAAAAAAAAAAAAAAAACCAACCAGGAAAAATTCCCCATGAAACAAAACTCCGTAACCATTGAATTCATACAAAGATGACCAAGTGAAGGTAAGCAAGATTTTTTGATTTGTTTCATTAACATCCTGTAGTTGTTAGTATTTAAGTCTTATACTTATTATTAAATGTACACCTAAGGTTTTCTTTCTTTATTTCAGGAGGTGGGTAGCATCCGTAATTATAAATGGTATCATATTTTTAACTGGTGACTGTGTTTCTTGCTAGTGTGTAATTCTTCCTATGAAATAAGTGCTTAACCTATACTAAGGATATGGCCTATTTAGTGAGAATTCAAACTTGATCTATTGAGTAAATGTTCTTAAAATTTAAGTGTGTCTGAAAGTTAAGGATTGTCATTATGAGTTTTATTCATTGAAACTTGGCCATTTATTTTATTTTTTATTTATTTAGTTGTTTATTTTTATTTATTTATTTGAAAGTGACAGAGAGAGAGAGGCAGATAGAGAGAGAGAATGGGCGCACCAGGGCCTCCAGCCACTGTGAACGAACTCCAGACGTGTGCGCCCCCTTGTGCATCTGGCTAACGTGGGTCCTGGGGAATCGAGCCTCGAACCTGGGTCCTTAGGCTTCACAGGCAAGCACTTAACCGCTAAGCCATCTCTCCAGCCTGAAATTTGGCCATTTATTCACCTCTCTAAGATAAGAAAATATCCCATGATTAAGGCATCTTAAGAGAAAACTTTACCAGCACAAGTTACATGAGGGTAAGGATTTATTTTATTTTATTTATTTATTTGCAAGTAGAGAGAGACAGAAGAGAGACAGATAAAGAGAGAATGGGCATGCCGGGGCCTCTAGCTGCTGCAAACAAACTCCAGACACATGTGCCCCTTGTACATCTGGCTTACATGGGTCCTGGGGAATCAAACCTGGGTCCTTTGGCTTCGCAGGCAAACACCTTAACAGCTAAGCCATCTCTCCAGCCTGAGCGTAAGGATTTTTATCTGTTTTTCTCACCATTGTGTTCTGATACATAGTAGATGATCAATATAAATATTTTGGCAGTAAAAAGGTCTCTTTAGCATGTCCCTTAATATGAGACGTCAGTTTTTTTGGGGGGGGGGTTGAGGTAGGGTCTCCCTCTAGCCCAGGCTGACCTGGAATTCACTATGGAGTCTCACGGTGGCCTCGAACTCATAGCAATCCTCCTACCTCTGCCTCCTGAGTGCTGGGATTAAAGGCGTGCGCCACCACGCCTAGCTTGAGATGTCAGTTTTATGTGCTGAAGAAGCACTGAGAAAAACTGTCCATGATATCTGCAAAGGAATAGCAGTCACCTTGAGATACTGTAAAAGTGCCTAAAATGTGAAGATGGGAAATTACTAAGCCAATTATTCTAATGGGAAAAAATAAGAATGCTATAAACTATATGTGACCAACTACATGCCATCCTGGGGCAGGGAGGACTGTCCAACTTGCTGCTGTGCAGTTAAGGTGAAAGGATGTACCAATTTTGGACATGAACTTAGGATGGATAAACAACTTGTTCTTCTCTGAGGGAATTACTCGACTTTTAGAGGCATGAAAAGTTAAGCATGGGCTGGAGAGATAGCTCAGCAGCTAAGTGCTGGCCTGTGAAGCCTAAGGACCCCAGTTCAAGGCTCGATTCCCCAGGACCCACGTTAGCCAGATGCACAAGGGGGCGCACGCGTCTGGAGTTCATTTGCAGTGGCTGGAGGCCCTGGCATGCCCATTCTCTCTCTTTCTCCCTATCTGCCTCTTTCTCTCTCAAATAAATAAATAAACAAAAAATTTAAAAAAAGGGTTAGGCATGTGTAAAGGATTAGCCCCACCTCACATGAAAGAATTGTCTTGTGGATGGATTGATTGATAAGTGGCTAATTATTTTACCATATGAAAAGAAGTGTTGATAATTCAAACAGAGTTGAAGTTAGAAAGCTACTTCTGGTGAAATATAGATTTGCTACCCTACGCAGCTCAGTTCTCTTGTCAATAGTTTCAATAATGATATCCATGCATTCTTACAAAATTAACTGACCTCATGAAGCCAAGAATAGCAAGTATGACGCATGACAGAATGAGGATCCTAAATAACTTTTCACATTTAATACACTGGGTATTCCAGGAATATGAAACTTCAGTATCTTGTCATAAATTACTGCATGACTAAAAAGGGTGACTAAAAATGATTAGAACACTTGGGCAGAAAACAAATCAACTAATTAAATCACAATGTACAACATTGTGCTACATTTCTGTTATTTCCCAATGTGTTGCAGCTTTACTTACTAAGGTAGGAATTTATCAAGCTCACACACTGTGTGGTTTGAATAAGATGTACCCCATTGACCCACGTGTTCTGAATGCTTGATCCTCAGCTGGTGGAAACTTGGGAAGTGGAGCCTTGTTAGAAGAGGTATGTTTCTGGGGACAGGCTTAGGGGTGTTATAGCCAGTTCCCCCTTGCCAGAACATGGCTCACTCTCTTGCTGCTATTTTCCATCTGCTATAGCAGAAGTGATGTCCAGCCTCTGCTCATGCCATGCTTTCCCAAAATCCAAACTTTCCTCCCATCAGCTGCTCTTGGTTGGGTGCATTGTTCCAGCAATGGGAAGGTAACTACAACACATACCGGTTAGCCTCATATGATATTCTGATTTATATTTGGTGAACTAAGGAATATTTATAGAGTCAGGCATGGTGGTACATGCCTTTAATTCCAGCACTTAAGAGGCCAACGGAGGAAGACTGCTGTGAGTTCAAGGTCAGCCTGGGACTATAGAGTAAGTTCCAGGTCTGCCTAGTTTAAGGTGAGACCCTACCTCGAAGAAGAAAAAAATAATATTTACAGAAATAACTTTTTTTAGGCTTCATTGAAACTTTATTTATTTTTAATTTTTTAACCTTTTATTTGAGAGAGAAAAAGTGAGTGAGAGAGAATGGGCACACCAGGGCTTTAGCCACTGCAAACAAACTCCAGACTCATGCACCTCCATGTGCATCTCACTTATGTGGGTTCTGGCGAATCAAACCTGGGTCCTTAAGCTTTCCAGGCAAGCACCTTAACTGCCAAGCCATCTCTCCAGCCTTGTTTTGTTTTTTGAGGTAGGGTCTTGTTATAGCCCACGATGACCTGGAATTCACTATGTAGTCTCAGGGTGGCCCTGAACTCACAGTGATCTTCCTACCTCTGCCTGCAGAGTACAGGGTGCCACCACACCCAGTATCTTCACTAAAACTATAAAAATGACTGTAGCACATAAAAGGCTGAGCAACCTACTGTAGAGAAGAGTAGCTCTTTATAGCAACATTAACGAGGTATATTACTTAATTCTTACAGAAGGAAAATACACCAAACTTGTATATCAGATGAGACTCTTGCCCAGGAGTTCCCTTCTCCTGACCACTTTTCACTACCTCTTCTTGTGGAGTACACACCTTCTCTGCTTTATTATTCCTCAGTGGTTAGGTGACTGTTTTCCATTGCAGACAGCATCATTTAATCACAGATCTTAAGCACATTATGAACATTAATTAATATCTAACATCTCTCTTTTTTTTTTTCAAGGCAAGCCCAACAGACTGGACTTTTTTTTAATGCGAGAGAGAGAGAGAGAGTGTGAGTGTGTGTGAGTGGGCACACCAGGGCCTCCAGCCACTGCAATCCAACTCCGGATGCCTACGACCCCCTGTGCGCATGTGTGACCTTGCGTGCTTGTGTCACTTTGTGCATCTGGCTTACCTGGGAACTGGAGAGTCGAACATGGGTCCTCAGGCTTCACAGGCAAGCACCTTGACCACTAAGCCATCTCTCCAATCCTGTCTGACATCTCTTAATGAGGTAGGTAAAAACTACTATGGTTTCAGAGATGGGAAGATCATGTCTAGGCAAGTTTGGAGATTTGGTCTTAGGACTCCCAAAGAACTATAGCTCATTTCTATTAATGCCTTTTGACATATAAACTTTCTACATATAAACATGTTTGTGGCTCCAGAAATAACATTTGAGAGGACTTTTGAGTTCCCGTAACCATGGTGACAAATTCAGAAGGTTTCCTCACCACCAATAACTTTATAGATCAAAACCAAAGTTCTCCAGGGCACACGGATGCGTATGTGCGCAAGCAGGCGTGTGCACACACACACACACACATGCACACACACAAAACATACGCTCCTATCAACAACATAAACAAGCAGAGAAGACAAAGTATGATGGCAATAAAAATAATAAGTACTATTCTCCAATACCTCTAAAATCTGTACCCACCAATTAATCTACTGGTCTAAATTTTGTCCCAAATATATTCTGAGAGTTTTCCTAAAGTTTTACTATTTCATGGGGCTTCGATTCCAATTATATATAATTACGAACCAAAATATTTTAAAAAATTAAACTTAAATAGATATTGTCAGACATTCTAGTGATTTTGCTCTACTTCAGGTTATAAGAAAGCTTCTATTTCTTTTCATTGTTTAAACAAAAATAGTATTTTTGTTTTTTTTTCCCTTTAAAAAATGTAAGAAAGTCTATTTTAATACAAAACTCCATGAACTGTTTCTTTCTCTTTCACATCCCTCAAAATAGACCCCTAGCCAGGTGTGGTGGCTTATGTCTATAATCGCAGCACTCAGAAGGCTGAGTCAGAAGGATCACCATTAGTTCAAGGCCAGTCTGGTCTACACAGTGGGTTCTAGCTAAGCCTGGGCTACAGTGAGAGTGAGACCCTGCCTCAGGAAAAAAAAAAAAAAAAGATTCATATTTGTTACACATTTTTAAAATTTATAACAAGTGAGATACAGCCTAAGAATCATACATTTCCTTTTGGAAAATAATAAAGCCAGGCATGAAGATGCAAGCCTATGATCCCAGAACTTGGTAGTTTGAGGAAGAAGCCAGGACTACATAGCATGCACTCCCAAAAAAGAAAATAAATAAATAAAGTGCCTTAACTGCTAAGCCATCTCTCCAGCCCTGACATGGTACCCTCTATTTAAAAGAATGAATTACATTTGCTAATCTACTATGGATACAGAAAACTCCTATCAGCTAAGACGAAGCCAAAATTTATGGACAAAGCACTTCCGTAGGTGGTACAGTTCTAGAAGATAGATTGAACTAGAATGATTGCTGTAGGCAACTACTAAACATTCAAATTATATCAAAGCTTCACATGACAACATTAGCTAGCTGAAAACTAAATAGCACCCAGCAAAAAAATAAAAATAAAAATAAAGAGAGAGAGAGAGATGTATTTCAATCAGTGCTTTCAAGTGAATGCTGAAGGCTCAACAGAGCACAGTCTTAGCAATGCTGACCACAGGGCCGATTCCACATCTGTCTCCTACAGAAGGGGATTCTGCCTGCATGATCGGCTTCACACAGTTCACTGAAAGTTAATTATATTCAGGGTACTTCTTCAGAGAAGTAAAATAATTCATAGCATTATGTGCAATGTCATCTTGCCAGATTGTAAACAACTGATTTATTCTTTCTATCTGCTAATACAGATTTTAAACTGTTCCAACAGAAGTCAGTAATTGATAATATACTATTTCCACTTAATAATTCAAAGAAAGAATTAGCCAGACATTATAATAGCAAAGAGAAGGTAACATAACGTAAAATTTTATTCAGACATTAACTTATGACAAATTGGTCTCCATCCTTATCCACTTGTAAAAAGCAATAGAAAAGGATATGTTTACTAGTTACTTTCTCTAAAAAAGAGGCAAGAAGCCGGGCATGGTGACTCGCGCCTTTAATCCCAGCACTTGGGAGGCAGAGGTAGGAGGATCGCCATGAGTTTGAGGCCACCCTGAGACTACATAGTGAATTCCAGGTCAGCCTGGACTAGAGTGAAACCCTACCTCGGGGGGGGGGGGGGGGGGGGAAGAGGCAAGATAAGAAGCCAAATTCTGAAATTACATTTGTCCATCATCTGCTAGAAAGAAATTCATGAACTGTTGTTCTGTTCTAATACTGGTACTCTGTCCCGCTTCATGGTTCCTTTGCCCTCTTCATATAAGCGCAGCTGCTCCATGAATCCAGCATTGGGACATACAGAAGGCCTTGCATTTTTCACCAAAGTAAAAGCACTGGAGAGAGAGAGCTCTTCAGAAGCCATCAGGAAGCCTATTACAATCGCAGCGGCCCTGGACACCCCTGCATTACAGTGAACAAGAACCACACCATCCTGTAACAAAATCAAACAGTGTTTATCATTCACACATGTTCTAAATACCACTTAAAATTTATTTATCAAAAAAATATATTCTTGCAAGCAATGAATAGACAATCAGTCTTCCATCACCTGGCCTCTTCCAGGATTGAAGTGCTCTGGTACTTTGTAATACTGCAGTCAAATGCTCTACCACTGAGCTACCCCCACAAATGTGTGGACCAGGCTGGCCTCAAACTCCTCATCCTCCCACCTCTGCCTCTTCAGCGATTTCCTACCAGCACGTGCCATCACAACTGGTGTGTTTGTGATTCTGGAACAGCATCTCTGAACTCAAGCATTCCAGTAAAGTACATATAAAAACCTAGTAACTTAGTGGCACATGTATACCAATAAGAGAAAAATCAGAGAATATATATACACAGAAGCATAAATAAGCCACAAACTAAACAGAAAGCCAGAGTCATCTCAGGTACACACAGGATTCCCCAAAAGTAACTGGGGGTCACTGGCTTAGAAATCGATGCACAAAATGATCAATATGGAAAAAAAAAAAAAAAGATTGTACCCATGGACACTATTTTATTCTGAAAGGAAATAACTTAAAAATATTTTTAATTTATAAGTTAGTAAATGATAACATGAATAGCTTTTAACAATGTGAAAGGGAAAGGTAATCAGATCCTACCAGTGAAGTCAATAAATAAAGCATTTGAGGTCACTTGCAAACGATACTTTCTGAAAGAAAAAAAGGCACAGTGCAGCTCAGTGCTGATGGGGCAATACTGCCTTAATAATGAATGTGACAGATCTGATGGAACAACACTGATACAGCCTGGTCTGCTGAGGGCTCTTACAAAGTTAATGACCTAAATGAAATGTAATGAACTGTCAGCACACCCTACAGAGTTAGGTATTTCAGTTACTTCATTTCCTGATTCATCATTGGGCACAACAAAGGAAAGGAAGAGAAGAAAAGAAAGACCATCTTAGTGGAAACCCTATCCGCCAGGCACACATTAACAATGCTAATGTTCAGAGCACTGGACCACTTCACTTTTGCCAGGCAGCCGTCTCACATTCATAAATCTGTGGTGATCTTCCTTTCCTTGATGCACTGTAACATATGTACGAGACATCTCTTTTCAAGAATGATTGACGTTAGTTACTAGTTGAAAATTCTCATGTTAAAAAAGGCTGCTTCAATTGTTTTGTCAAAGACAGCTGTGATTCCTTTCCCAACTGTTTCTATACAAGAAAAGCAAAACACTCACCATATACATCTGCACCTTTTCTCACCTTATTTATTTTTCTTTTTTCTTGACTGGGAATGAAGCCCACAGCTTTTCACATACTTTCAGTTTATACTCTGTGTTCAGTGTTTTGAAATGTATTGTCTGTGCAAAGATATCTGGGGTGGTAGAGGAACTGTACTGATTTGAGCACCCTGCTATCCCCTGTGAGGTTATTTTGAAATTGTGTTCAGCAGGGCAGATATCTCATCTTACAGTGCTTACCTTACCTTAAATCCCTTTCCTTTCTTTTCACTCTCACTGCCTAGGATTTAACCTTGAGAATTAAGCACCAGGTCCTCACCCTCGCTCCAGGCTTTGTTTTTAAGAAATCCAAGTTAAGAACCATCTAATTAACTACAGGCCCAAATTAAGGTCAGCTTTTTTTTATTTAAAAAATTTTAATTCAAAAGCTTATTAATTACTCAATGTGTTGCTTTTCTTTTTAGGTACTATTATTTCCTCCAACTTTGAGTTCCAACATAAACATCTCTAATTTTAAAATGACTATGGATGATATATACACTTTACCATGTACAGCATACCCTACATCTCCTCTGAAAAGAAGTAACACAGCCTCATTTGAACACTGTTAACTGATGCATTGGAATGTTACAACCTACAAACTGTAGTTGTTTACAAAAGAACAGAAATGCTAGTATTAGGCTTTGAATTAGAAAATGTCTTTCTTTGCTTCCATCCAAATATCTACAAGGTAGTAAGAGTGATGAGCAATAGAAATTACTTTTATATTTTCTTTTTGTTAAATCTTTGAACATATTTTAAGGTTATTTTATTTTAAAATACTGCTTATTCATTTATTTATTTATTTGAGAGCAAGAACGAAAGAGAAAGAGGCAGACAGAGAGAGAGAGGAGATGGGCACACCAGGGCCTCTAGCCACTGCAAATGAACTCCAGACACATGCACCACCTTGTGCATCTGGCTTATGTGGGACCTGTAGACTCGAACCTGGGTCCTCAGGCTTCACAGGCAAGCACCTTAACTGCTAAGCCATCTCTCCAGACACTATTTCATTTTTTACATTTATTCTTGTTTATTTGAGAGAGAAAGTGTGGGCATGCCAGGGCCTCCTTCCACTGCAAACAGTGTGTCTAGCTTTATGTGGGTACTAGGGAATCAAGCCCAGGCTATCAGGCTTTAAAAACAAGCTCCTTTAACCATTGGGCAATCTCTCCAGCTCCCTATTTTTATGTTTTCTGAGAACTCTGGTCAGAAAGGTATATAAAGCACTCAGTAAATATTACTAATGAAAGGAAGGGAGAGAAGGAGAGAAAAAGGAAAGAGAGAAGGAATAAGGGAAACCAATTAAGCAGGATTCTAATACTATCAGTAAGGAGCCAATGGAGCTACTTCTCTCTGGAAGTCCTTTTTTTTTTTTTTGGTTTTCCAAGGTAGGGTCTTACTCTAGCTCAGGCTGACCTTAAATTCACTATGTAGTCTCAGGGTAGCCTTGAACTCTCGGTGATCCTCCTACCTCTGCCTCCCGAGTGCTGGGATTAAAGGCGTGCGCCACCACGCCCAGCTAGAAGTCCTTTTCCTGCCCATGTCCATTTATCTTATACTCATTTTCTAAAAATAAAATTTTTACAGATGCATGGATAAAGAAAATGTGGTGCAGATATAAAATAGAATTTTATTTGCCATATAGAAACATGAAACTGTCGTTTGTAAGAAAACAGATGGAAGTGGACATCATTATCTTGAGCAAAATACATTAGACTCAGATATACAAATGTTATATGCAGAATCTAGATTTAACAATATACATACACACATATGTACTTGTATTCTATGACATGGAAGCAGAAGAGCTATTTGGGAGGGAGAAGGGAACAAGCAAGAAGAGAATGGAGGTATATGTGAGCAAATGACAATATATGTATGAACATGTTTTTAAAAAGAGAATTATTTGACTTAAAATAATGAATGCTGATTGTCAGAAGTATACAAGTTAGACTAATACCATCTCTATCCTATAGTATACCTAGTTATTTTACAAGTTACTCAAAGTGTGGGTAATTCTGTAACCTCAAAGGAAATCTAACTACATATTTACACAGGAAAATTCAGTAAGCAGAGAACGTCATCTTACAGTATTTTTCAGTAAGTCCAAAGAAGAAAGTGAACTACATGTGAAAATTAAGAAAAGAACAACTAAAGAATTAAAAAACATAAAGAATTAATGACTATTGCTGGAGGAGACCTCATAATGGCTCTTCACAGCTTCACTACAAAAAAAAAAGATATGTAACAGAACTATACTTTGAAATTTCTGCTTTTAAAGAACCGTAGATCAAAATAAAACTTACCTTCATTTTAGCTTGCTCAATAAACTCAAAACATTCTGGGAAATAAGATATAATATTGGTTTCAGGCAGATCCAGTATAGAAATGCTCTTATATGTAAAGTCCCTAAGGAAAGCATTTTCAACTCCATATGCAACATTGAGAATATGAGTCACCTTAAAAAGAAAGAGAAAAGATGAGTTGTGAAAAAGTCCCATGAATCAGATAGATTATCTAAAAACAGGCTGATGTTGATTTCCTTAAGAATAAAAAAACCTAGCTGGGCATGGTGGCGCACGCCTTTAATCCCAGCACTCGGGAGGCAGAGGTAGGAGGATCACAGGAGGCTACCCTGAGACTACATAGTGAATTCCAGATCAGCCTGAATCAAAGTGAGACCCTACCTCGAAAAACTAACTAAATAAATAAATAAATAAAAAAGAATAAAAAACCTGGGCTGGAGAGACTGCCCACTGGATAAGGCGCTTGCCTGCAATGTCTAACGACCCAGGTTTGATTTCCCCATTACCCATGTAAAGCCAGATGCACATAGTGGTGCATGCATCTGGAATTGTTTGCAGTGGCTAGAGCCCCCCCCACCCATTCTCGCACTCTGTTTGCAAATAAACCAATAAATATTTTTAAAAAACTTAGCTGGGCATGGTGGCACATGCCTTTAATCCCAGCACTCGGGAGGCAGAGGTAGGAGGATCACCGTGAGTTCGAGGCCACCCTGAGACTACATAGTGAATTCCAGGTCAGCCTGGGCTAGAGCAAGACCCTACCTCAAAAAAAAAAAAAAAAAAAAAAAAAAAAAAAAAAAACCTGAAACATGATTCACTTGATGACACTTCCTCCTGGAAGCCTTCACTCTGCCCATCCCTCAGCAGCAGCAGCAATCCTTCTAGCCTTCTAGCCCTGCACTTACAAATTGTTTCCATCCCTGCAGTGCACACTTCACGAGAGAACAGACCAGGCTGAATTTACTGTTACCAGCACCCATGAGCAGTGCTAACACAAAGCATTTAAAGTATATAGTGGCCAATCAGTGAATATCCACACAAAAACATTAGTAGTAGACATGGGTCACTGATAAGCAATTCCTATTTCAATAATTGTTTTCCTATTTTTCTACATAGATTTTAAGAGTTTTCTTTTCTTTTTGGAGACAAGGTCTTTTTTCTTTTCTTTTGAGGTAGAGTCTCACTTTAGCCCAGGCTGACCTGGAATTCACTATGTAGTCTCAGGATGGCCTCAAACTCACAGTGATCCTCCTACCTCTGCCTCCCAAGTGCTGGGATTAATGGTGTGCGCCACCACACCTGGCAAGACAAGGTCTTAAGTGTAAGAAGGTAGTCTAAGCTGCTCTGGAATACATTATGTAGCCCAGGCTAGCTCTGAACTTGTGGTAATCCTCCTGTCTAAGCCTCCTAAGGTAGTCATAACTATCATCCACAATGCCGCCCACCCTCCTTCACTAGTAAAATGGTTTGTAAGTGTGGCTGTACTCTAGCATCACCTGATAAGCATTCAAAAGCTATCAAGGCAACAGACCCAAAAATTCAGAAGAATTAGTCTGGCTGAAAAGAGGGAGTACATCATGAAAGATTTCCTTCCAAGTGGCACAATCAAATAATCCCCTCCTCCATGTATTTAGCCCCGTTTTAACATATGGGAGGAACAGTGTGCAGGCTCCAATAAGGAGCCTACATGATTGTACACCCCTATAGTGCAGTATATTAGGAGGCTGAGGCATGAGAATCATTTGAGTCCAGGAGTTCACAGACTAAAACAAAACAGCAAAACTCTGTCTAAAACAAATAAACAAACAAGTTCATAAAGAGAATCCAGGTCTGGAGATGAACCTCTGTGGTACAACACAGGCTTTGAGCTTGATCCTCAGGAGAGAGAGAGACAACACAAGACAAAGGGATCAAAGACAAGACTCGCCCTTGCTTCCTTCCTGGTTGAATGGTCCCTGGGTGCCCAACTTCCTCATCCCCTGTTCCGGAGTGTCTCGGAGTGAGTAGGCCAGAGCTCCTGGTTAGTTCCTCACCTCCCACTTCCCTGGTCCCCGTACACCTGTTGCAGGCTTGGGGCAGCCTGGTCCCTGCATGTGGGCTTCAGAAGAAGGCCTTTTGCTCTGCTTTCCTGAATACCCAAATCCTTATTCCCCTGAACCAGATTCCCAATATGCTAAAGAGTGTGTGCAAGTGGAGTGAGTAGGATAGAGCTTACACTTCAGCCAAGCCACAGCTGAAACCATAGAGGAATTGGGGAGAACAAGGGTGCTGCTTCCATCATCAGCGCCAGGGTGAAGGAGACAGACCCTGAGGATACTCAACACCTACCAAAGCAGAGATCCAGAGGCTCCTAAGAGCTCATCACTGAAGTAGACTTAAAACTCACCCACCACAGCTCAGGGAATTTCATGGAAAATGGGGTGGAAAGATTGTAAGAGCCAAAAGTGGGAACATTTCCTCCTCACCAAAAAGCTGACTGTTGCTCTCACAACATATTACCCACAACCCCACAGAGAATGCCTGCAACCCCACTGAGAAGGGTCCCCAGTGGAATGGCGGCAGGAACGAGGGAAAAGAGGGTACCAATACATGACGTACCCATACAAAATATGTTATTAATAATAATAATAAAGAGGAAAAATGGTAAACAAAATTTTAAAGAAATTAATAAATTTTGAAACTCAAAAAACAAGCAAGACTTTTCATAACTACTTTTCATTTTACATATCCATTTTCTTACCATGTGTTTACAGTTGCTTAGCCTCAGCATTTCCATGTATTTTAGAGTATCTGCCCAGCTCTACCTCTCTTGCTCCCACCACCCTGGCTAGGATGGCTCTGGCAGTGTCCCACTCCTTCGGCCAGCACAGCTGACTAGATTTGGGTGGACAACCACCTTACTTTGGGCTGATCAGGTTATCTTTAGAAATCTGAAAGATACATGGCTGGGAAGATTATTCGGTGGGTAAAGCGACTATCACAAACACATGAAGACCTGAGTGCAGAACCCAGCATACACTTAAGATGCTAGGTGTGCTGCACTGTGCCTGTAATCCCAGCAGTGGAAGGCAGAAGGATCCCTGTGGCTCACTGGCTAACTTGTCTAGCAGAACTGGTGAACTCTAGGTTTACTGTGAGACCTTGTCTCAAAAATAAGGGCCGGGGGCTGGAGAGAGGGCTTAGCAGTTGAGGCATTTGCCTGTGAAGCCTAAGAACTCTGCTCAAATCTCCAGGTCCCACATCAACCAGACACACAGAGACACATGCGCACAAGGTGATATGGTGTTGGCAGGGGCTGAAGGTCCTTGTGTTTCCCTGCTTGCTCCCTCGCTCGCTCTTGCTCTTTCTCTCTCTCTGTCTCCCTCCTCCCTGCATCTTTCTCTCTCTCTGCTGAAGGCCCTGGTGTGCCATTCTCTATTTGCCTCTTTCTCTCCCTGTCTCTCACTCTCAAATAAAAAAAAAAATGAATTTAAAAACAATGTTGTTAAAAAAAATAAGGGCCAGGTGCAGTGGCCCATGCCTGTAGCCCCCCCCCAACTGGGGAGGCTGAGGCAGGAGGATCACTTAAGTACAGGAGTTCTGGGCTGTAGTGTGCTATGCCAATCAGGTGTCTGCAATAAGTTCGGCATTATTATGGTGACCTCCCAGGAGTGGGGGACCACCAGGTTACCTAAGAAGGGGTGAGCCAGCCCAGGTTGAAATGGATCAGGTCAAAACTCTCATGCTGATTAGCAATGAGATAACATCTGTGAACCACCACTGTACTCCAGCCTGGGCAACTTAATGAGACTTCATCTCTCTCTCTCTCTCTCTCTCTCTCTCTCTCTCTTTTGCTTTTTTGAGATAGGGTGATCTGGAATTCACTATGCAGTCTGAAATTGGCCTCGAACTCACAGCAATCCTCCTACCTTTGCCTCCCAAGTGCTGGGACTAAAGGCGTGTGCCACTAAGCCTAGCAAGAGACCAGCAAGATTAAATAAAGAATAAATAAAGTAGAAAGTAATTAAGGAACACAACTGACACTGATCATCTGGCCTCTAACATGTACACATACATACACACAAGCACACATAGCACACACATGCAAAATTTTTTTTCTGAAAGATGGGTTTAAATGAGAGCTAGAGTTGTCCTCAAACTTAAGAGCTATTTTCTTTTTTTTAATTTTTTTTTTATTTGAGAGTGACAGAAAGAGAAAGAGGCAGATAGAGAGAGAGAGAGAGAATGAGCGGGCCAGGACCTCCAGCCGCTGCAAATGAACTCCAGACACATGTGCACCCTTGTGCATCTGGCTAACGTGGGTCCTGGGGAATCAAGCCTCGAACGGGGGTCCTTAGGCTTCAAGGGCAAGCGCTTAACCGCTAAGCCATCTCTCCAGCCCATAAGAGCTATTTTCTGTTAAATGCTCACTGAAGTTTAATAATCCCTGCCGAACACTAAGATCTGCAGAGGGCCATAGTAGAACAAGGCTATCCTGGGTGGCCTTCTTTTCCCTAGATGCAATCTCTGGCAAGGCCTGGCCACTCTGGAATCCAGAGGGCCCTGGTGTCACTATGGGCATTCTCTTTACATGCTCAGTTTTCTGTGGTACATAACAAAACGTTTATTAACTTAACAGAGAAGCCTATGAAGACAGCCTTGGCCATCTATTAGCCTAACTGAAAGACAACAGAGAAAAATCAAAGGCTTACTCAGAACAGACTCTTGGAAACAGAAGAGATAGCATAATGAGAAAGTGTTGAAAAGCATTTTCAGAAGATAAAATGTGAAACACCTCCTACTTTCTCAGGGAAGCCTTACCCGACTGTATGAATTCACTCTCATCCCTGGTGTACTCCTGGCTGGGAGTATATGGTTCTGTTGATTTATACATTTCCCAATGTTTTATAATATTGATGTGACGGCTTTATCCTCACAACTATATTCTACCAAAAAGATCAGAAATGAGGCCATACTACTTAGGGCTCCTGGGCAGTTTAGCTACTAAGAAATGCAACTAATAATGTGCACCAACTGAAGGGTTCTGATTAATAAGAATTGCAGTGAGCCACAGGTGGTGGAGGGGATGAGGGACCGGCCTAAAAGCCCCTCTTTTAATGAAGCATACCTGTAAAATTTAGTTGTAGAGCCCTTTATCCATGCTGGCCTTGGGATGGGATGCCCTTCATCATAGGGATACTAAGAATAGTCCCTTTATTGAGCACTTAATATTTGCCAAGCATATAAGTTATCACAATAATCACCTTTAGGGATTACTATTCCTAAAATATTTTATTTACTTACTTGCAGACATAGAGATACTGACAGAGAAAATGGGTGCACCAGGGCCTCCAGTCACTGCAAACGAACTCCAGATGCATGTGCCACTTTGTGCATCTGGCTTACATATGTACTGGGGAATCAAACCCATTAGGCTTTGCAGGCAAGTAATGTAAAAGCTTAGCCATCTCTCCAGCCATATTAATCCATTTTAAATAAAGTTTTATTTATTTATTTATTATTTATTTATTTATTTATTTGCAATCAGAGAGAGATAACAGAGAGACAGACAGAGAGAGAATGGGCATGCTAGGGCCTCTAGCCACTGCAAACGAACTCCAGATGCATATGCCCCTTGTGCATCTGGCTTATGTGGGTCCTGGAGAATCGAACCTGAGTCCTTTGGCTTTGCAGACAAATGCCTTAACTGATAAGCCATTTTTCCAGCCTAAGTTTTATTTTTAACTAGTTGAAAAATCAAAATATTATAAAAAGAAACATTGAGAAGACTTGATTTCACCTTGACTCTACTTCATTATTTCCCACTCTAATTGCAACTACTTTGGCTTATTTTCTTGCATATTCTTTTGGGATTTCTCCCCCCACCCCCACCTTTGGTTTTTGGAGGTAGGGTTTCACTCTAGTCCAGGCTGAACTGCAATTCACTATGTAGTCTCAGGCTGGCCTTGAACTTATGGTGATCCTCTTACCTCTGCCTCCCGAGTGCTGGGATTAAAGATGTGCGCCACCATGCCTGGCTTCTTTTGGAATTTCTTCATGCAATCTTTTGTTTACTGATTATATTGTACAAAACACTGTACTTGGATTTCCACGACTACCCCCTCCTTTTTGTTTTCAAGGTAGGGTCTCACTCTAGCCCAGGCTGACCTGGAATTCACTATGTAGTCTCAGGCTGACCTCCAACTCACAGTTATCCTTCTACTTCTGCCTCCTGAGTGCTGGGATTAAAGGTGTGCACCACCATGCCTGGCTATCCCTTATTTAAATTTCCTGGAAACCTATTCACATCAGTCTACACAGGTCCTTTTTTGTCTTTTTTTTAAATAGCTAAATAGTATTCTACAGTATTTGTTTACTGTTTTCTACTTTATCTGTTCTCTACTGATGGGCAGGTGGGTTCTTTTTAATACCTTTTGTGGGCTAGAGAGATGGCTTAGCAGTTAAGGCGCTTGCCTATGAAGCCTAGGGACCCAGGTTCAATTCCCCAGTGCCTACATAAGCCAGATGCACATGGTGGCTCATGAGTCTGGAGTTTGTTTGCAGTGGCTGGAAGCCCTGGCATGCCCATTTTTTTCTATCTGTCTCTCTCTCTCAAATAAATAAATAGAAATAAAATATATCAATATCTTATATGAGCAATGCTGCAGTTTTAGTTGGAAAATTGTATGTTAGGCTTAATTTTCCATTTTCTGAAGTGCTTTATCAGGTACACAGCAGGCACTTGAGCAGTACCATTATTACCATTTCTAAGCATTAAAATAAATTCCTATGGAAATTTCTCAACTGGTCCTCCATTGGAGAACTACCAGTTATAATGCTCTGCTAGAATTCAAAGGCATTGATTTGCAATGGTGCCATGCATTTATATCAATCATTTTGTTTTGCACTATCCTCAAATTCTTCTAGAAGCTTTGCTTCCATCAGGCATTTTTAATGTGGC
Organism: Dipus sagitta; assembly: GCA_036346955.1. NCBI lineage: Eukaryota > Metazoa > Chordata > Mammalia > Rodentia > Dipodidae > Dipus > Dipus sagitta. The sequence continues at coordinate 55,670,563 of CM070774.1, forward strand.
CACTGTGTGCAGAGATCACAGGGTCTTATAAATAGCCTGTGGTTTCACATCACCACCATCTCCCCAATAAAGGCAAATTGAACTAGTGTGATATTAGGATAGGAGAAATGACTTTATTTTCATTTTACCCTTAAGAACACTAATTTCTGAGTGAAGTAAGACTTCGAAACTAGTTTTATTTGTTAAAATATTGATACATGAAGGTCACTGTTAGGAAATTCACTGATTCCCACATAATTTTGTAATTAAAGGCCATTGTTCCTCATTATCAAGGGGTAATATATATAACAAACTAAGGAGAAGCAAGCTTAAACACAACCCAGTAAGTTTTTATTTATTTTTTTGAGGTAGGGTCTCACTTTAGCCCAGGCTGACCCAGAACTCAGTCTGTCGTCTCTGGCTGGCCTCGAACTCACGGCGATCCTCCTACCTCTGCCTCCCAAGTGCTGGAATTAAAGGTGTACACACCACGGCCTGCTACAACCCAATAAGTTGATAAATAAAAATATCAGACTAGGGGCTGGAGAAATGGCTTAGTGGTTAAGTGCTTGCCTGTGAAGCCTAAGGAGCCTGGTTTGAGGCTCAATTCCCCAGGACCCACGTAAGCCAAATGCATAAGGTGGTGCATGCACCTGGAGTTCATTTGCAGTGGCTGGAGGCCCTGGTGCGCCCATTCTCTCTCTCCCTCTCTCTTTCTTTCTCTGTTGCTCTCAAATAAATAAATAAAAACAAATCTTAAAAAATATATCATGGTAAGACCCTATTGCTGAAGACTTCTTCACATGCCTGAGTAGCAGAGTCACTGACAAATCAAGCTGGTTCTGAGCAGAAAACTTTTTCCCTGTAGTCCAGCCAACTGAAAGTTGGAAAAAGCTGCACTGTATGCAGCCTTATGGGAGACAGAAGTCATCAGTGGTGAAAACAGTGGACACTGAAAGCCTCAAGTTTGGCCAGACAGGCCAAATGACTGAATGAGTGCAATAGTGGCATGTCTGCTCTGGGGGAAACCAACTGCTCTCTAACTGGACTGAAGGCCTGCTCTATGGAGGGAATACGTGCCTGGTACTGGAAACCTAACCAAAAGCTTATGGCAGGGGAGGTCATGAGCCTTAGGGGTACAAAGCCTGCTCTTGTATGGATAAATGCATAAATTACTCTCACCAAATTGCTCTGAAAGCACTACACTTAATGTTCATATCCATATATTAATACTAATCTCACTTCTGGTTACAGAAGCTTCTCTTTGCAGATGGCAATGACCACTGGGATGATCCAAAAGGCAACACACTGCTGAGAAGAAGGGACAGAGGAGTGTCCAGCACTGAAACATCTCACACACTCCAAGGCTCAGGGTCCATTGTGGAAGAGGTGGCAGAAAGAATGTAAGAGCCAAAGGAAGGGTACCACTCCTTATATATGACTGTCTGGACAGAATTTGGCCTCGATATCCAAGACCTCAGAGTACCTAGCAATACTTACACAAGTCCCTCATAGTAGGAGAAAAAGATGATGACATCAAATTAAAAGAGACTAATGCAGAAAGGGAGGGGATATGACAGAGAGCAGAGTTATAAAGGGGAAAGTGGAGCAGGGGAGGGAAATACCATGGATTGTTGTCTGTAAGTATAGAAGTTGTCAATAAAAATATATATGTACATGCAGGGCGTGGTGGTGCACGCCTTTAATCCCAGCACTTGGGAGGCAGAGGTAGGAGGATCGCCATGAGTTCAAGGCCACCCTGAGACTACATATTGAATTCCAGGTCAGCCTGAGCTAGAGTAAGACCCTACCTCGAAAAACCAAAAAAAAAGTATATGTGTGTGTGTGTGTGTGTGTGTGTGTGTGTGTATGCATATATATATCAGACTAACTAATGAACTGATGAGGAAAATAACTAAAACTGTTTATCACACAAAAGTTTTAACCTCAATTCAATCAAATTTTTTTCTCAGAGCTGTGGGTAACAAAGATTAGAAAAATAAAGGTTGGCCTGGGAAGATGGCTCAACAGTTAAAGGCACTTGCTTTCAATACCTGCCAGCCCAAGTTCAATTCCCAGTTCCCATATAGAGCCAGATGTATAGGAAGACATATGCATCTGGGGTTCATTTCCAGTGGCAGGAGGCCCTGTCACACCCATGCATTCTCTCTCTCTCTCTTCCTCTCTCTTAACAGATAGACAGATGACACATACATACATATGTGTGTGCATACATGCATATATACATACATATAATCTTTGTCCTCTAGAAGTCTGCTAAATAACAGCAGTGGGGAAAACATGTTTATTGACAGTGATATTTGAAGGAAGACCCTATCTCAGAAATACAAACCAACAAAAATCAAGACCTTCCAATTTTATCATCTCTTTCTTATTCCCAGCAAATTACTTCACTTACTGCATCATAGTAAAACAAGAAGCCATTGCATAGGAACCTGCACATCTTCCTACCAACCACTCTGATCCTTCACTCTTATTGCAATGAGTGATATACTCTTGCATCCTTTAACGTGCTTGGGGTCAAACTGCTCCTGTTGTCTTAGCACCTTCCTCTAGCCATAAGATTTGTTCTCCTTGTGTCTTCAACTCCTTCATCTACCCCTCATGCCTTGAAACAAACTCAAAACTTTCCTAACTCAGTTGTTTGTCTGCTTACTATAATTAATTCCTTATTGCCCCTACAGTCTTCTGAAATCTGGCTATGGCTTCCAAATTAAAACAAAACACATCCCATCAAAGGTAATAACAAGCTCTTAGTCACAAAATCCAGTGGACATTAATTGTGTACTGTTTGTACTTAAACTTCACAATATCCAACACCAATTACTCCCTCCTCAACATACTTTCCTTTGGTGTCTACCAAACACGGTTTGTTTGTTTGAGATAGTCACACCTATGTAGCTCAGGCTGGCCTCAAACTTGATCCTCCCACCTCAGCCTCTTGAGTGTTGGGTTAACAGGCATGTACCATGAAACCTGGCAGAACAAGTCATGCGTGTGTGTGCGTGCATGTGTGCAAATACACTAAGGATTAAACCAGGATCTTAGGATCTTATGCATGCTGAGTACACATTTTACTGAGCTACACCCCCTTACTACATTTTTCTTTTTCATTTGTTTTTTCGATTTTTCAAGGTAGGGTCTCACTCTGGCCCAGGCTAACCTGGAATTCAATATGTAGTCTCAGGGTGGCCTCGAACTCACAGTGATCCTCCTATCTCTGCCTCCCGAGTGCTGTGATTAAAGGCCTGCACCATCATGCCTGGCTTTTTTTCACTTTTTTATGTTTTGTTTTGTTTTTTCAAGGTAAGGTCTTTTTAATTTCTCCACTGTCCCTCCAAATTTTCTCTCCTTTCATTGTATCCTGAGAGATAGAATTATGAGGAAACAGTATTAAGTAAAAGTGGTATGGTAATTAGGACTCAAAGCATGGGTAAGTCTTTGACAAACCAAGATGGAGTTTATCCCACTCAGATGAACAACTTAAGCAGAGGCAAGAAAGCTTAGGGTTGAAAGGATCCCACCCACCCACATACCACACACCACCAGTGCTATGCTTTTCACAGTCTTTCTGTTGAAGTTTACTTTCCAGATCTCCCACACTTAGAAACTTACTCAGATAGTAAGAAAATAAAATAACAAGTTTCACTAATGATGCTTCCAGGGTCAGGTTCCATGAGGTAAAAAGGAGATCGAAGGGAATATACAAACGAAAAGGCGGATTACTGATCTAGATATTTGAATTAGATGCAATTATTTTTGCAGCTTTATTAAAATGATAATAAGATGTTACCAAGTAGCTAAAATTTAGAAAACATGGACCAACACAACTTTTCTAAAATAAACCTAATGATGAAATGCTTCTTATACATGTTGCCAGACTGGAAAATGGTTTACCTTGAATTTTCTCAGCACCTCCAGTTCATGAGCAGCATCTTGTGACCCTGTAAGAAATAAGTCATATCAGCTTAAATACAAATATAATCTCCCAGACTCTTTATATAAATTTGGGCAGCAATTCGATTTACTTATTTATTTGCTTATGAGAGAAAGAGAGAAAGAGAGAGAGAGAGAGAATGGGTATGTCAGGGCCTCTGGTCCCTACAAACGAACTCCAAATGCATGCACCACCATGTGCATGAGGCTTACGTGGTCACTAGGGAATCTAACCTTGATCCTTAGGCTTTGCAGGCAAGTGCCTTAACCACCAAGCCATCTCTCTAGCCCCCAGCAATTCTCTTTAAAAGACACATAGCAAAAATAGATAAATAAATAAACTTAGGACTTTCATTCAATTTTCTAAAGGGCAATTTAGTAATATTAATCATAAATATTCATCTTGCATATATCCTTGGACTTCCCCATTTCTAAGAATGTGTACTAAAAAATTTCAAACGTTGCAATGATTAATTATAATAATGTTCATCATGGAACAAATAAAGCAAGCAAGTAAAAGCAACTAAAAGTCCCATATTAGTGTAGAGCTAAAAAATAAGAGGGCCAATGGAGGGTGGATTTGAGAGGAGAAAAGGGAGGATAGTGGGTAGAAATTATGATCACAGTATGTTGTCTATATGTACTGAGGTTGTCAATAAAATAAAAAGACAGCACAATTATGAAGTGAAATATATACAGTAATTAGTACCATAATAAATTTTAAAAATTTTGTTGTTTTTTTTGAGGTAGGGTCTCACTCTAGCCCTGGCTGACATGGAATTCACTATGGAGTCTTAGGGTGGCCTCGAACTCATGGTGATCCTCCTACCTCTGCCTCCCAAGTGCTGGGATTAAAGGCATGCACCATCATGCCCAGCTAAATTTTTTAAAATTTAAAATATGACATGGGGACATGTTCTCAGTAGATTGGTAATAAGAGCAGGTTACATACAATATACTATCACATATTATGAAAATATGTATATGCATATAAATAGGCAGAGATTATATGGAACAAAATGTTAATTGTAGGATTATAGATGATTTTCTTCTTTATCCTCATTTGTACTTTATAATAAACATCTTCTTTTTTTTAAATTTTTCATTTTATTTTAGAGAGAAAGAGGCAGATAGAGAGTGCCTCCAGCCACTGCAAATGAACTCCAGACGCATGTGCCACCTTGTGCATCTGGCTTACGTGGGTCCTGGGGAATCGAACTTGGGACCTCTGGCTTTGTAGGCAAGCACCTTAACCGCTAAGCAATCTCTCCAGCCCCTTTTCTTTCTTTATAACTGTAAAAAGGGTATTTAAAAAAAAACCCAGATGTCCATAAAATAACTTAATGCCAGCTGGTTTGGGAACACCTAGTAGCTTAGGGTCCCACCCACACACCACGCACCACCAGTGCTATGCTTTTCAGAGTCTTTCTGTTGAAGTTTACTTTCCAGATCTCCCACACTTGGAAACTTACTCAGATAGTAAGAAAAGAAAATAACAAGTTTCACTAATGATAAAATAGCACATTTATAATTAAAGATTTAGAGAAATTTACTCTCCTGTGGTACCATTTCCACAAATAACATTTTTCTCACTTTACTTGTCTGGGAAATCAGCCAGCTTCTATTACATGATTTCAGATAGCTGAAAGGCCAGCGAATATACTGTTTGTTCAGTATTATCTTGATTAATCCCAAGCCAATATGCTCCCTACTAAGTCCACATTCCGCTTTTTTTTTTATATAATCTTTTTTGGTTGTTGTTTTTATTTTTATTTATTTATTTGAGAGCGACAGACAGAGAGAGAATGAGGCAGATAGAGAGAGAGAATGGGCGCACCAGGGCCTCCAGCCACTGCAAACAAACTCCAGACGCATGCGCCCCCTTGTGCATCTGGCTAACGTGGATCCTGGGGAATTGAGCCTCTAACCCGGGTCCTTAGGCTTCACAGGCAAGCGCTTAACTGCTAAGCCATTTCTCCAGACCCACATTCAACTTTATTCTACCTTAAAGTTGGCTTTCAAAGTGTTAACATTTGTTAAAGCTTTATGGTGGATACACAAATTGTTTGTTATATCATTTTATGTAATTTTCTATGAACCTAAACTATTTCATAATTCAAAATTTTTCAGTTTTCTTTTTAAAAAATATTTTTATTTATCTGCAAGCAGAGAGAGAAAGAGACAGAGACAGAGAAAAAATGGGAGCACTAAGGCCTGTAGTCACTGTAAATGAGCTCCAGACACATATGTCATTTAGGGCATCCAGCTTTATGTGGGTATTGGGGAATCAAAACTGGGTCACCCAGGTTGTTATGCTTTTCAGGCAAGCACCTTAACCACTAGGCAATCTCTCCAGCCAATTCTCAGTTTTGTACTGTAAGAAGTCTTAACCATCTACAGGGGGAAAACATACTCAAATAATTTAATGGTTTAATAAGCATGCAATCTTTTTTAAATTTAAAAATTTTTAATTTGTTTTTGTTTTTTCGAGGTAGGGTTTCACTCTAGTTCAGGCTGACCTCGAATTCACCATGTAGCCTCAGGGTGGCCTCAAACTCACAGAGGTCCTCCTACCTCTGCCTCCCAAATGCTGGGATTAAAGGTGTGTGCTACCACACCCGGCTATTTTTTTTTTAATTTAGACAGATTAAGAAAAGGAAAGAAGAGAGTATGAAGAGCTCCTGCCCCTGAGAAGGCAGGAGGTGGTAAAGCCAAGCATGCAATCTTTTAAATAACTATTCTATTCTATCTATATCTTGAAATAGTAAAAACTGAAACAATTTAAATGAAATTCTTTCCTTTTTTTTTTTTTTTAACCTAACACTGCCCTTATTATAAGTACTTATCAGGGGCTGGAGAGATGGCTTAGCTGTTAAGGTGCTTGCCTGCAAAGCCAAAGGATCACAGTTCGATTCTCCAGGACCCACGTAAGCCAGATACACAAGGGGGCACATGCATCTGGAGTTCCTTTGCAGTGGCTGGATGCCCTGGCGTGCCCCCCATTCTCTCTCTCTCTCTTTTTTCACCTCAAATAAATAAATAAGTAAAATATAAAAAAAGTACTTATCAATACTGATGCTTTGATAATTTCCATTAAGCATGTGCGTGCGCGTGCACACACACACACACACAAAACAATGACCTAGAACAGATCTATTATATGTAAGCAAGCTCCTTTAACCACTAAGCAATATCTCCAGCCCATCAATTATAATTTAAAACTGGCTTCTGTATTTTTTAAAAACTATTTTGTTTATTTATTTGAGAAAGAAAGAAAGAGGCAGATAGAGGGAAAGAGAATGGGTATGCCAGCACCTCCAGCCACTGTAAATGAACTCCAGATGCATGCACCACCATGTGCATCTGGCTTACATGGATACTAGGTAACCAAACCAGGGTCCATAGGCTTCACAGGCAAGCGCCTTAACCACAAAGTCATCTTTCTAGCCCTACTCTTTATTTATTTATTTATTTTGAGGTAGGGTCTCACTCTAGTCCAGACTGACCTGGAATTCACTATGTAGTCTCAGGGTGGCCTCGAACTCATGGTGATCCACCTATCTCTGCCTCCCAAGTGCTGAGATTAAAGATGTGCACCACCCCTACTCTATTTTTGAGCCAGGGTCTTACAAAGTTGCTCAAGCTGGCCTTAAACTCACTCTATAGCCCAGGCAGGCCTTGAACATATTCTGCAAACCAGGCAGGTCTTAAACTGTTGATACTTCTGCCTTGGCTTCAATTATAGTTGGGATTACAGAAAAATTAAGATTCTTGAGGGAAAAAAGATGTAACTTATATGTTATACCTTTCCAAATAATGAGGAAATTATAAAAGTGTTAATTGTATGGGGAAATGATTTAAATCGGGAGAAATAGATGTCAGGTCTTCATCTAATACATGGTAATATCCAATTCAAGTCAATTCTGTCTAAATTGTAAATATACATATCATATTTTCTCCAATTTAAAATAAACATTTGTGTTGCAGCCTTACAGTAAGCTTTAATAGGGGAAAAGAAATAAATACTATAAACCATATTTTATCAAAAACGTTATTTTAAAAATCTTTGGTTTGGGGCTGGACAGATGGCTCAGCAATTAAAGCACTTGCCTGAAAAGCCTAAGACCCAAGTTCAATTCTCCAGCATACATGTAAAGCCAGATGCACAAGGTGACACATATGCATGGAATTTGTTTTCAGTGGCTAGAGACTCTAGTGGTGTGCCCACGCATATTCCTTCTTTCTCTCTCTCTCTCTCGCTCATAAATAAAAATGAATATTAAAAATTTAAAAATGGGCTGCAGAAACAGCTTAGCAGTTAAGGCACTTGCCTGCAAAACCTAAGGACCCAGGTTCAACTCCCCAATACCCACGTAAGCCAGATGCACAAGGTGGTGCATGCATCTGGAGTTCATTTGCAGTGGCTAGAGGCCCTGGAGTGTTCTTTCTTTCTTTCTTTCTCTCTCTCTCTCTCTCTCTCTCCTTCCCTCTCTCTATCTGCCTCTTTCTCTTTCTCTCTCCCTCCCTATCTCTCAAATAAACAAATAAATAAATAAATAATTTTTAAAAGAATTTCAGGACTGGAGAGGTTGCTCAGCAGTTGAAGCTGCTTGTTTGCAAAGCTTGACAGCCTGGGTTCAATTCCCCAGTACCTAAATCCAGATGCTCCAAGTATCACATGTGTCTAGAGGTTGTTTGCAGTGGCAGAAGGTCCTGGTACTTTCTTGCTGTCTGTCTCTCTCTCTCAAATAAAAATATTTTTAAATGTCAATTTTAATAACTTAATGATTTGCACAGTGGTTACATGAATCAATACCTGTGTAGATTCACAGAATTTAATCAAGTCAATTTACTGTATTATAATTTTTTTAACATTTATGTATTTCATTTATTTATTTGAGACAGAGAGAGGCAGAGACAGAGAGAGTGAAAATGGGTGCGCCAGGGCCTCCAGCCCCTGCAAATGAACTCCAGATGCAGCACCACCATGTGCATCTGGCTTACATGGGACCTGGAGAATTGAACCTGGGTCCTTAGGCTTCGCAGGCATATGCCTTAACCGCTAAGCCATCTCCCTAGCCCTATGATAATTTTTAAAATATTTCATTTTTATTTATTTGAGAGAGACAGATAGAATGGGCACACCAGGACCTCCAGCCGCTACAAAGGAACTTCAGACACATGTGCCACCTGGGCATCTGGCTTATGTGAGTCCTGAGGAATTGAACCTGGGTCCTTTGGCCTTGCAGGCAAGTGCCTTAATCACTAAAGCCATGTCTTCAGCCCAGACTGTATGATTTTTGTTTGTTTGAGGTAGGGTCTCGCTCTAGGCCAGGCTGACCTGGAATTCACTATGGAGTCTCAGGGGGGCCTCGAACTCACGTCGATCCTCCTACCTCTGCCTCCCAAGTGCTGGGATTAAAGGTGTGCGCCACCACACCCAGCTCTGTATGATAATTTTTATAAAGTATTTCTATGCATCCAGGCTGGCCTCAAACTCACCATGTAGCCTAGGCTTGCCCTGAACTCATGGCAATCCTCTGTCTTCAGTCTCCTCAGTTATAAGATTACAGGCAATGTGCTACCACACCTGGTTTGGTATGACTACTCTTTTTTAAGAGTTGAAAATAAGAACACAACTGAAAAGAGGCCAAATAATAATTGTTAAAGTTTACATCAATACAAACCATTCTAATATTAATTATTATAGACAAGAATTATTATGCAATGTTACAGATGAGATAAACGATAAAGAAAGATTGTACAGGGCTGGAGAGATGGCTTAGCGGTTAAGTGCTTGCCTGTGAAGCCTAAGGACCCCGGTTCAAGGCTCGTTTCCCCAGGACCCACGTTAGCCAGATGCACAAGGGGGCGCACATGTCTGGAGTTCGTTTGCAGTGGCTGGAAGCCCTGGTGCGCCTGTTCTCTCTCTCTCTCTGCCTCTTTCTCTCTCTGTCTGTCACTTTCAAATAAATAAATAAAAATAAAAAATTTTAAAAAAGAAAGATTGTATATTATATACTTTAGAGCTGATAATTCCAAGTTTATTGTTTTACAATTATAAAATGTAAATCACAGAATACAGGCTATGTAAGATCTCTAGAATCCTGTCTAGATATTTTTCAAAGAAATCATTTTAATGAAAACAGTAGATGATGTATAAATTCGGATATAGCATGCCTTAATTTACCAAGTCACTTAAAATGGAATTTTGGAACAAAAATATTTCACTGGAATGAAAAAAATCATTTCTGCAGAAAAATATATCTAAAGAAATATTTTATTTGAAAAATACAACTAGTACACATTCATCAGTGTATAAAAAGTGGAACATAAATTATCATTTATATTAGATAACATAATAATATTAAAGAACTATACAGATCTAAAGTGTATCTGCCTCCCAAGAATACTAAGCTTCCTAGGTTTCAGAAATTTAAACTTCATAAATATCTTGAGTTTTTCACCTGGAGTTCAAGAGAAAATCTCTACCAGTTAGACTTATTAGAAATGGATATCAAGACAGGCAGGATGGTCAAGCGGTCTAAGGCGCTGCATTCACAAATGGTTATTAGAAATACAAGGTGCACTTTTTATCTACCCAGAAAAAAAATAGAAATTCCATTTATTCAAATCAAATTAGATTTAAGAAAGAACCAGGTGACTCTTGTTATAAAAATATAATCTGCAAGCCGGGTGTATTGGTGCCCACCTGTTAAATGGTTGACAGGTCCTTTTTTGGGGGGGGGGGACACACTGCAGTTTTACAACTATCCCAGTTTCTTTATACTCCACAAAAATAAAAGTTGATTGGTATGTAGTGTTGGGAAGAAACTTCATGGCTTTGGGGAGATGAAGCTGATTTTAAGATCCACCTGGGAACAACCTCAATCTCACAGGGAGATCCTTACCACAAAGACTGACTTGGTGAATCATATGTAAAACTTTACCATAATTATTTTAAATTGTTATTACTGCAACAAAAGCCAAATAACTGAAAAATGTCGGGCTACATCATCTTTCCTAGATACAGTGAACAAGCTCTGAGTGAACCTTCCAGAGTAGCCAAATGGTTCACTTACAGGTTTTCAGTTAATTTGGTCATGAACCTGAGATATAACCATCCCTGAGTCCTTCAGAAACAAGAGTAAACTCTGCTAAAAACTTGACCTGACCTTAAATGACAGAATGATGCCCAGCTGTTATTAACAAGGTTTGTTACCTGTGCAAATTACTTAACCATGGTAAAAACCCAGCTCCTATTTGTAAAATGCAGTTGATATTCCCTTCTGAGAGTTCTTAAAGGGAATGCTGTGCTGTGTGCACTTATCAAACCCTGGTGTTTGTGATTCCCAGTTTCTTGATTTATACTCAAGAATGCCTTGTACACATAAACACTGACAGGCCATCTGACCCTTCTAGGTCTTCATTTCTCATTCATAAATGGAATAAATTCAGACCTACAGCACAGGCTAGGTTTTAAAGAACTCCATAACATGCCAGGCGGGGTGGCACACGCCTTTAATCCCAGCACTCAGGAGGCAGAGGTAGGAAGATCACTGTGAGTTCAAGGCCACATAGTGAATTCCAGGTCAGCCTGGGCTACAGTGACAGCCTGCCTCGAAACACACACAACACACACACAGACACAGGACTATACCATATTCTTTTCTTTTTAATTTTTTAGAAATTTATTTGACAGAAAGAGAGAAAGAAAAACAGGCAGATAGAGATAATGGGCGTGCCAGGGCCTTCAGCTGCTGTGAATGAACTCCAGATGCATGGGCCACTTTGTGCATCTGGCTTAGGGTGGGTCCTGGGGAATTTAACCTGGGTCCTTCAGCTCTGCAGGCAAGTGTCTTAACCACTAAGACATCTCTCCAGCCCTTTTTTTTGGGGGGGGGGGTGTTTCAAGGTAAGGTCTTGCTCTAGCCCAGGCTTACCTGGAATTCACTCTGTAGTCTCAGGGTGGCCTTGAACTCATGGTGATCCTCCTACCTCTGCCTTCAGAATGCTGGGATTAAAGGCCAGAGATACCATGCCCAGCACCATACCATATTTTTTTTTTATTTTTTATTTTTGTCTATTTTTATATTATTTATTTGAGAGCGACAGACAGAGAAAAAGGCAGAGGGAGAGAATGGGCATGCCAGGGCCACCAGCCACTGCAAATGAACTCCAGATGCATGCCCCCTCTTGTGCATCTGGCTAACGTGGATCCTGGGGAAACGAACCTCGAACCCGGGTCCTGAGGCTTCACAGGCAAGCGCTTAACTGCGAAACCACCTCTCCAGCCCACCATACCATATTCTTGACAGTTCGTTTGCAACCTTTTGGTATGTGTGGAACTGTACTTGTATAGGGAATCAGTATGACCATATTAAAAACCATAAGAGGGGCTGGAGAGATGGCTTAGCAGTTAAGCGCTTGCCTGTGAAGCCTAAGGACCCTGGTTCTAGGCTAGATTCCCCAGGACCCACATAAGCCAGATGCACAAGGGGTCGTATGCATCCGGAGTTCGTTTGCAGTGGCTGGAGGCCCTGGAGCGCCCATTCTCTCTCTCTCTCTGCCTCTTTCTCTCTCTGTCTGTCGCTCTCAAATAAATAAAAATAAACAAAAAAACCATAAGACCTTCAGATTCATAGCTATAAAATACAAGTCCTGCTCCTAGCAGTCCCCAAACAGCCACCATGAGTAGATGTGGCCATAAGAGGCATGTGGCTTACAGCTGAGCAAATACTTTTTCTATAGTTTTTTTATGATAAAAAACTTTTGAGTTTCTAAAGAATATAGTCTTTTATAAGCCAGGAAAACCTTAAACCGTGCTGTCCTGGAGAGAAGTAGAAAAACGCCGGGGGGGTGGGGGGAGACTTTTCTAAAATTCAACCATTGGGTACCAAATTATACTACCTTCTTCATAGGCATATTGTTGGGGCAGAATCCTCTCTTCCGGCTAATGAAAGTTTTATATCCTTGAAAAAGTTGGAAAAGTAAACAGCTCCACTTTTCAGTAGGATAGCTGATGGTGCAGACTGTCCTACACGCGAGGGTGGCGGTGCTACAGCAATCTAATGAGAAGGACTCAGGGGCTAGTCCGTCTACTCACCCAGAAGCAACCATGGCTTCACAACGCCAACCTGCAGGTCCGAGCTGAGGTCCTGCACATAACCACAACCACCCCCACCGCTCGGCTCTACTTCTTCCACAACATGAATTCTGGCATCTTTCCAGGTCTCTATAATTTTCTTTCCAGTTAACGTTGTCACCCTGGTGCATTGTTTCCTGAGGTTATTCCGGGAGAACGCTTTAATTTCCTGGTTCAGGGAGTGCATTACATGAGCAATGAGCAGACCCGGGATGCACAAGGAAGCACGGCTCAGCCTGGGACGCTGGTCCTCCTGCAGACAGCAGCGTCCGCGCGCACGCCCAGACGCCCAGCTCGGCCGTCCCCGCGCGGCGCTGTAAGGCGAGGTCTGATTGGCTACTGAGAAACCTGCACCCATTGGACGCTGCTTCTTCCCGTTGGGCGGAAACCACCGTCTTCCCAACTCGCTGTGATCGTCTGGGGACGCAAGGGGCCGGGTGTTGGAAATGTTCTTTCTGTGGGTGTTTAAACATGGCTTTATTTGGCATGCAGAGTGGTCGTGTATGACCTGTTTGGAGAAACGGCTAACGTCTGCTCGCCCCTTCCCTGAAGAGGTTTTGTGGAGACGTTGGACAGCGTCCTGCGGAGTCGAAGCGCATACCTTCCATCTCCAGCCTCCCCGCACCACATCTTAGGTTCCCCCACCCCGACCTGATCAGCTGCTGCTCACGCTGTGTCCTCGACTTCTTTCTGCTGTTTACTGCGAAAAAGAATGTTTTTTTTTTTAAATTTTTTTGTTTGTTTATTTATTTATTTGAGAGCAACGGAGAGAAGGAGGCAGAGAGAGAGAGAGAGAGAGAGAGAGAATGGGCGCGCCAGAGCTTCTAGCCTGAAAAAGAATGTTTACTAGATAAAATTATTGGGCATATTATTGTGAAGCAATTTAAGTAAAATCAGAAAAAAAAACCCGCTGTTTTGGTTGTATATGTTTCTACATATATAGATTAGCAACGCTTAAAATGTATGTGTATTCTGACTTTCCACCACATTTTCCCTCGCTGAAGTACTCCTGCAGAAGGCTTAATGCAGTAAATACCACCTCTGTGTCCTGTAAGAAGGGCCACAATTCCATCCATGCAGAGCTGGGAAAAATTAAGTGTGAAAACACCAACACTTACATAACAAATAAAGTGATGGCTCCAATTAGAAAAAGGTTTGTTTTGCCTAGTAAACCAATCTTTTTTTAAACTAGGAATTATTCTCAAAACCCTTTTTAAAATAAAATGTAATTTAAATGGATTCAGATAATATATAAAGTGAAGAAGTTGCACTTAAAATTTGTTGTCCAGTACCACCTACTAACATTTTAGTAACAGTTGTTTGTTGTTTTTGGTTTTGTTTTTCGAGATAGGGTCTTACTCTGGCCCAGGCTGACCTGGGACTATGTAGTCTCCGGGTGGCCTAGAACTCAAGGCAATCTTCCTACCTCTGCCTCCCGAGGGCTGGGATTAAAGGCGCCCAGCTTTGATAACACTTTCTGACATTAAATTTATGGAATGAATATTGGAGTCCCTGCAAAATGTATATGTTGGAACTCCTAACTCCAAGTGTAATGGTTTTTGGAGATGGGGACCTTGGGGGATAATTGGGGTTGGATTGGGTCATAAGGGTAGAGATGTCATGATGGGACTAACGGCATCATGAAAACAGAAAGAATTACCCTCTGTTCTGTACCAACAAAGTGGCTGACTCTAAGCCAGAAAGAGAACCCTCCCAGGGACCTTAAATAGGCCAGCACTTTGATCTTGGACTTCCTGGCCTCTAGACCATGAGAAGCAAATTTGCCTGCTCTTGCTTCAGCCACATAGTTTTTAGTACTTTTTTTTTTTTTTTTTTTTTGTGGTAGCCTAAGATATATACCAAAGTTTTCTCTCTTGAATAGAGGGAGTTATCAGCTCACATTATCTAGACGGAACACTAAAATGAAAAGCTGAAGATTACTTGCATTATGTAAACAATCACAGATTCATCAAAATTCTAACCATAAATCAATCTATATACTTTTTTTTGTTTATTTATTTATTTGAGAGCGACAGAAAGAAGGAGGCAGAGAGAGAGAGAGGGACAGAGAGAATGGGCGCGCCAGAGCTTCCAGCCTCTGTAAACGAACTCCAGATGCTTGCGCCCCCTTGAGCATCTGGCTAACGTGGGTCCTGGGGAATTGAGCCTCGAACCGGGGTCCTTAGGCTTCACAGGCAAGCGCTTAACAGCTAAGCCATCTCTCCAGCCCAATCTATATATTTCAAAAATGACTTTAAAAACTTAGCACTTGCTACCTGTTGGAGACTGTTCTAACAATGTTTACATTCTTAGTGTTATGCACCTGAGGATACTTTAGACATATGTCCCATTTTAAAACTTTTTTTATTGTCCCATTTGACTTCACCGCAAGTCTGTTGCATTCTTACCATTATAGTCATCTACATTGTACAGCTGAGGAAACTTGGATTCAGGGAGAGTATTTCATAACTAATAAGTTTAGAACCACAAGTAAAATCTAGGCTTACTTAAGTTTGGTGCCTTAGTTCTTTTTCATTTATTATGGAATATTGCCCTGCCCACCCTCAAACTAACAATAACTGTATTTATTGAGCACCAGCTATGTGCCAGGTACTGTTGTAGTCATGGATTGGCAGATAAAATAAGAATAACTCCTCTTTCCAGGAGCATATATTCAAGCAGAGGGACACATGGACAGGCAAATCACAGGTGTGTGTGTAAAACCATGTGGAGTCATTATATGCTAAAAAGAAAAATGAAAGGAATACAGTGAAAGGGTGATGAGCTTTTTACTATTGGTTGGTGAGAGAAGGCTGATTAAAAGGAATTTGAAGCATAGACTTGACTAACGTGCAGAAGCCAGCCTTGTAGACATCTGGGGAAGAACTTAATATGGAATGTCTATAATGCCTTTAGTTAGTGTCTATATAATTTGCACTGCCAATTGCTAACACGTGAAAACACTTTGAGGAAGTAGCAGAAAGGCAACAGGGAGAGTCAAGACATGGCAAGGTAGCTAATGTGGCTTTAGAGAAATGAGTTAATAGAAGAGTTGTAGATGAGAACAGAGAGAAACAGTAAAAACTTTGGATTGTATTCTGAGTCAGGGAGAGTAGAGGTGTGGTGAACCCCATGCTGTGTTAACCAGAAGTCCCAAGAGGGAATGCCCATTTATCTTCACTGTGCGAAAACACTATTGGTCCACAAGAGACAATCCCTTCAAGGTCTACCTCAGAAGGAGAAGGCTACTTGCTAAGGCTGTGCCACACCCTCCTTAGAATGTACCATACCCATGAATGATTAAGAAGCCTGGCCATTTTAGCACAACTTGGTACAATTATAAGGGATCACTGTAGCTCTAAAGGCCAAGATGTGGTTGGCAGAGGCAACCATCAATTCTACATAAGCATTTGACTTCTCTATTAACCCTGTCTTGATTCTTTCTCCAACCCATAAATGTTTATCCCAAAGACATGCTTTTAAAAGTCTTTCATGCTGGCTATAGTATCCCTGAGTCTGCCCTTAACGACACACCTCCTTCAGCAAGGCTCCACTTCCTAGATTGCCACCAGCTGGGGACCTTGCCTTCAAAACACATGAATTTATGAAGGACAGTTAATTCAAAGCACCACATTACACCCCTGTCTCCCATAACTGAACGGCCATCCATGATGTAATATGCATTCAATCCAACTTTAAAAGTCTCCATAGTTTTGATCAATCCCAACAAACATCCCCAGAGTCAAAGCTCTCTTACTTGTGAGCCTATAAAACCAAAAACACATTATGGCACAGAGTTAACATTCACACTGCAAAAGATGGCATTTCAAGGAAACATTTAACTAGTGTAAGATATAAAACAAACAGGGCCAACACCAAATCCTGTAGCTCCAAGGCCCAACATCTATAACTAGTGATGAAATCCCTGGGGTTCCAATTCTGGCCCTCCAGTTGGGCTGCTTACAGCTGGGAGTTGGGAGTGGGATCTCCAACACAAGCCAGAAGCTCTCCTTGACAACCACCCCATAGTCCTGGCATCTCCCAAGCCATCTTGGAATTTCCACTGCAAACCATAGTGGTATCCTCATGGCTCCATTGGGTCTCCATACAGAGACTCCAAAAACCTTGTCTCACATTGCTCAGTGGCCATTTTCTTTTCTTTCTTTCTTTCTTTCTTTTTTTTTTTTAATCACAAATAGTATTTTATTTAGAAAGAGAAAATTGTTTTGTGCTTTTAAAAAGCCCACCCTGAAGCAGAAATGATTGCCAATCTTGAGAGTCTATCATAAATCCACTACAACATTGGAAGTGGGTTTAATCTTTTTTATAGTGGCAATATAAAGCAGTGGGTCTCTTTAGGGAGAGTCTCTTCACTGGAGCTATAAACATTATGTTTCCAATAGTGGCAATTTGTGAATTTTTCTTTGGGAAAGAGTACATTGATCTCAACATGACACATCTAGCTACAATCACACCTGCTAATTCTATGCACTTCTTGTGAAAAAAAAAGGTTTCTATTGCAGGGTGGCTGGTGGAGGTCATATAAGATCTATAAAGGAAAGTAAATTTAAGAATCTTTGCAAACAGTTGCTGGATGCCCTGACACCTCCATTTCCATCCCTCCCTGCTTGCAAATAAATAAATTAATGAAATATTTTTTTAAAAAGAATTTTTATAAACATTAGCATAATACCCTAACACAAATACTCATGACATTCGCAAACATGAAAATCTGCTTTGCTTTTCCACAAATTCTGTACACATGTATTGAATCAACCAATATTTGAAAATTTGAATTTGTACAGAATACATATTGATCGTTCTTTCTCATCATTATTCAATAAATGATGAACAATTGTTCAGATACTTTGGGAATGGATACACACTTTTCCTTTGAAATGAAAAGAAACTAAAATTGAAAAGAAATCTTTCATATGTTCCCTTGAAAGAACAAGCTGGACTTGAACTAGCCTTTGTTGTCAGTGGCCATTTTCAACGACCTTTTCTTTCCTGTATTTTTTTTTTTTTTTTTTTGGCAGGGTCTTGCCTATCCCAAGCTGCCCTAGAATTCACTATGTTGTCTCAGAGTGGCCTCAAACTTGGTGATCCTCCTTACTTTTGCCTCTGGTACTGGGATTAAAGACATCTGCCACCATGCCTGGCCTCTTTTCTGCATTTGTTATACTTCCATAGTAACATGTAGGCTACCAAATTGTTAATTATAAGGGGAATAAAGCCAACTTAGAAGAGCAGGAGAACGCCTTCAGTACTCAGGCCCCCTACTTTCAAGAGTCAGCATTCTTCCTACTGTCCCAATGTAGAATGTAGTCCAGTCTCAAAGGTGGTGATCTCTCAAACAACTGAAGCTGAACCAGAGCTGCTATCCTCTGCCCAAACCTTTTTTTTTTTTTTTTTCCTGTGCTATATCCTTCTGCTCACACCAGTCCATTTCTTCTAAACTCAGCATTGTTCAAGTTCTCATGACATGGGCAGAACACAGCTAGCCTCTGACACAAACTATGTCTATCCCAATCTAGACAAAGCTCGTTTTTCCTTTCATAAGCCAAACATACACAGCCCACAATTCTTTCTGCATTTAGGGCTCTCAGACTCTGATCAGAGTAGTCCAACAAATTCTGCTTACAACTTCAAGGTATCTTTTTGTCCAAAGTTTCTAAATCCCTCTACATTCCTCCTACAAATCAGTTCCAAACAACCAAAACCACACAGTCATATTTCTAGCAGCACCCTACTCCTCTGTTACCAATTTTCTGTTGAAGTTACCTTTGCATTGCTGGGATAAAGCACCCAACCAAAAGCTGCTTATGGGAGGAAAGTATTTATTTTGGCTTACAACCTAGAAAGGAAGTTTTCTGATGGCAACAAAAAGATGGTAGAGCAGAGGCTGGACATTACCTTATTTCCAATATTAGGTGCACAACAGTAGCAGCAGAATAAGCTGAACTCTAGAAAGGTAGATCTGGTTATAATACCCCTAAGCTTGCCCTCAACAACACACCTCCTCCCACAAGACTCCACCTCCCAGATGGCCGCCAGCTGGGAACCAAGCATTCATAACATATAAGTTTATGGAGAATGTATGATTCAAACCAACAGAGAGAGCAAAAGTTACTTTATTTTGAGCCAAATATGAGTGACTGTGACCTGGGAACACAGATTCAAATTGTCCTAAACTATATGTTCTACCATGAAAGCAGTTACATAAACTTTTCTTGTTGTTGTTGATTTTCTCTTTGTTTTTTTGAGGTAGGGTCTCACTCTAGTTCAGGCTGACCTGAAATTCACTATGCAGTCTCAGGGTGACCTCGAACTCACTGCAATCCCACCTCTGCCTCCTGAGTGCTGGGATTAAAGGATGTGCCACCATGCCTGGCCTTACATAAACTTTTTAAAGTTATGTTACAGAACAAAGGAAAGCCATAAATCAACTCATTTGCTCATTATATTGGTGATCACCAGCTTGGCAGTTTACAGCTGTGTGGAAAACTCTGTTGCAGGTTTTAGAACATCTGTCCTAAAACAGAGGTGGACAATGAATAGCTTCCTAAAGAACTAAACAGCTTAGATAATTTTGGTTGTATACCTAAAACATTTCAACTCTCAAATCACAAAATTCTGATCAGCCAATCATCTTTATAGAATCTTTAACATAGATGTAGCTTGTTTCTTGGAACTTTCTACTGTATTAGACTTCAATAATTTTTTTTGTGCTGGGTGTGGTGGCACACACCTTTAATCCCAGCACTAGGGAGGCTTAGATAGGAGGATTGCTGTGAATTCGAGACCACCCTGAGACTACAGAGTGAATTCTGGGATAGCCTGGGCTAGAGCAAGACCCTTCTTTAAAAAAAAAAAAAACAAGATTATTTCCTTAGTTCCTTAGTCCCAAAATCAATTTTCTCTTTCTTGGAATGAATGACAGTGGACCTTAAGAAATACAACCTGGGCTGGAGAGATGGCTTAGCTGTTAAGACACTTGCCAGCAAAGCCAAAGGACCCAGGTTTGGCTCCCCAGGACCCACACAGGCCAAATGCACAAGGGGGCACACACATCTGGAGTTCATTTGCAGTGGCTGGATGCCCTGGCATGCCCATTCTCTCTCTCTCTCTCTCTCTACCTGCCTATTTCCGTATCCCTCTCTCTGTCTCTCTCTCTCTCAAATAAGTACATAAAAATTATATAGATAATTATATATATATATAATATATATTTTTGTATATATATATATAAAATTTTTATATTTCTCTCTCTCTCTATATATATATATACATATATATATATAAAGAAATACTACCCATATTCTCTTGAAAGGTTTCATTATATAATGCTAACTCTTAAGTGTGTTACAGATTTGTAAAAGCAATATGGTAGAACACTTAAAGAGTATGAACTGCCGGGCGTGGTGGCGCACGCCTTTAATCCCAGCACTTGGGAGGCAGAGGTAAGAGGATTGCCATGAGTTCGAGGCCACCCTGAGATGACATAGTGAATTCCAGGTCAGCCTGAACTAGAGTGAGACCCTACCTCGAAAAACCAAAAAAAAAAAAAAAAAAAAAAAAAAAAGAGTATGAACTAAGGCATCCTGTGTGTGTGGGAAAAAGGCACTTTGAGATGTCATAAGGTAGTTGAGTAAAAAAAAAGGCCAATGCCAGGAGTAGACTACTTCCCTGTTAGCTATTCGCCAATGAGGCCCCTGAGGGCTCCCCACACACAATGTAGTCTATTATTATAATAATATTCTATTATTTATTCTATTGCTAAAAACATTAAATACTTTCATTGTAGGACATGGAGAAATCAGGCCAGGACTGATCTGGAAGCTCCCTTCCAATGGCTGGCAATGATAATTCCTGAAGGCATTATGTAGCCTGCTGGTACAGGATTGTTGCCAACATTCCTTCTCAGCTATGAATCCCATAGTTACATTATCAGAATGCCAGGCAACATGTGGCCTCTGGTGCAACAGTGGCATGAGTGCCATGAATGCAACTAACTATTCTCTGCTTGGATTTAATCCCTGTCCACAGGAGGGAAATCATTTTTACTACTGTAAGCCTGGACAAAAGCCTGTGAATGATGAAATCATAAGTCCCAGTGGGAAGAGCACTGCTATTGTTTTGTTAAACAGGTATGATGTGCCTGACAATTGCTTTGCACACATTTCATGTCCATATGATATTGCTGTTGTTAGCATGAGTCAAGGTAGGCTGGTATTGGTCAGTGGTTACTGTAGAGCCTAATAATCAGTCAAACTGATAAGAGTAATTGCCAGTTACTGTGGCTCAGAAAAGATTGTATCTTACATCTTCTCAAGAAATGCCCCATAACAGCATGTTTCCAACTGCTGTGGCTGCTTATGGTCATGGGATCTCCAATTGCGTGCTAGAACAACCTGAAGAGACTTTGACAGCTCAGGTCAACACAGTACTTGTGGCTGCCTTTCCTATAAAGCATCAGGACTTGTCTGGAAGCCTTCCACCTGAGGCAGGTTGTCCCCAAGTTTCTTGGCAAAAGTCTGAGCCTAACATCACTGGTTCCTGGATTTTAGACCAAGAGCTGTATAATCAGTAAAATGGTGGCCCTCATCTGATCATTAGCTTACAGTTGGGAAGAAACTTCAGAAAAAGCAGGCAAAAGGACAGCTGTCAGCAGAAATGTTCAACTAATAGGGTATTTGGTTTTTACCTACAACTGTCTGTTAGTGGATCAGTAAAGACTTTGGTAGCATCTTCTCCCTCAAAAAAGAAAGAAAGAAAGAAAAAGAAATGCCACATAATAAAGGACCAAGAGGAACCTGGATCTGAGGAGAGTGGCAGTGAGGAGTACACCCTGGAACATGTTCTTCTGCATCTATATAACTTCTCTTTCTTCTTATTTTTTTTCTCTTGTGTGTGTGTGTGTGTGTGTGTGTGTGTGTGTGTGTCAGGAGGGGTTACAGAGGATTAACCCCAAAACACTACATATGTAATGTAAGACCTCTATGACTGGGCTATATATATATCGTCATATATATACAAAGTCTTGCTAAGTTGACCAAGCTGTTCTTGAACTCACTATGTAGCCCACACAGGCCTTAAACTTGTGTTCTTCTGCTTCAGCCTTCTTGAATAGATGGGATTCTATGCCTGGTACAAGCCTGGCTTAATTTCTCTTTCCTAACAGATTTAGAATGTCTATGCCAAGTAGTATGCTAAGCATTTTCCCAGTATCACCTCTAATCTTCATTTAAAAATCTCACTTTTATGCTGAGAAGAAGTGACAGTGGAGTGTTCAGCACTAAGTGAAACATCTCTATCACACCCTTCAAGGCTCAGGGATCATTGTGGAAGAGGTGGTAGGAAAAATGTAAGAGCCAAAGGAGGGAAAAGAGTGCTTACATTACTCTTCCAGACACAAAGTGGCAATGCCATTCATGACCTCACAGTGGCTGATGCTACCTACATAAGACCTGCATAATAGGAGGGGAAAAAAGTGCTGACATCAAAGTAGAAGAGAGATTAGTTTGAAAGAAGGAATTCAGTGGAGTGAAGATTCAGGAACGTAAAAAGGGAGGACATTGGGAGGGAGCTAAGATATGGTATATCGTGTAAATGTATGGAACTTGTAAATAAAAAGTTACAAATTTAAAATTTTTTTATTTTTATTTATTTATTTGAAAGTGACAGACAGAGAGAGAAAGAGGCAGAGAGAGAAAGAGAGAATGGGTGCACCAGGGCCTCCAGCCACTGTAAACGAACTCCAGATGCATGTGCCACCTTGCACATCTGGCTTACGTGGGTCCTGGGGAATGGAGCCTTGAACCAGGGTCCTTAGGATTAACAGTCAAGCCCTTAACTACTAAGCCATCTCTCCAGCCCTACAAAATTTTTTAAAAGCATAACAAGGAAAAAAAAGATCTCACTTTTGTATGGTGTAACTGAAATGCAAAGAACAGGTATGCAGTGAATTTTAGGTTCAGTCTAAGGTTTGTGGGATGTTGTTTTCTTTCTTTCTTTCTTTCTTTTTTTTCTAGGTAGGGTCTCACTCTAGCCTCTGTAGTTCCAGGCTGGCCACAAACTCACAGTGATCCTCCTACCTCTGTCTCCTGAGTGCTGGGATTAAAGGTGTGCACCACCACACCCAGCTGGTTTGTTGGATTTTAAGACCCATTATTACTATTACTATTATTATTATTGTCATTATTATTGCTTTAGTTTTTAGAGGTAAGGTCTCACTCTAGCCCATGCTGACCTGCAGTTTACTCTGTATTCTCAGGGTAGCCTTGAACTCATGGTAATCCTCCTACCTCTACCGCCAGAGTGCTGGGATAAAATGTGTGTGCTACCACACCCAACAAAACCTATTTCATTCATTTTTTTTTTCTTTTATTTATTTATTTTTGGTTTTTCGAGGTAGGGTCTCACTCTAGTTCAGGCTGCGCTGGAAATCACAATGTAGTCTCAGGGTGGCCTTGAACTCACAGCAATCTTCCTACCTCTGCCTCCTGAGTACTGGAATTAAAGGTGTGCGCCACCACACCTGCTTGTTTTTCTTTTATTTTCTCTTCTCCTCGCCTCTCCTCTCTTCTTCTTTCTGTCCTTCCTTTCTTTCTTTCTTTTTATTTGCAAGGAGAGAGAGTGAGAAATGAGAGAGAGAGAGAGAGAGAGAGAGAGAATGGGCGCACCAGGGCCTCTAGCCACTGTAAACGAACTCCAGATACATGTGCCCCCCTTGCACATCTGGCCTATGTGGGTACAAGGGAATTGAACCTTGGTCCTTAGGCTTTGCAGGCTAGCGCCTTAACCACTGAGCAATCTGCCCAGCCCTTAAGACCCATTTTTGTCTTGCTACATTGCATAAGCTGATATACTATAATATGAAATCTGCCATGAGAATTCATCAGTTCAGATATAACTTATAGGCTAAAAAAACTTTTATAAATACTACAATCAAGAATCCTTCACTTTGCATTACAGCTTCTGGTCTTAGTAATATTAATTCTGCAATTAACTAGGAAAATCTATGCACTGCTAAAATAAATGCAGAGGAAAAAATACCTCTTATGATTACGGCACCTGCTTCCTGTGTGATCTTTTCAAAGACAGTTTAAAAATTAGTTCAATTAAATCCAGTTTGAGTGCAATTTTCCTTGTAAATATAATGCCATGCATATGAATTTGCTAATGGAACATTCTGGTTACACAATATATTTTTGTCATATATGCCTGGTTTTATTTATTTATGTTGTAGTGCTAACATAAAAGGACATAATAAAAACAGAAATAGAAACCATTTGCCTTTCCTTCCAAACATTATTTCTAGATTTTTTTTGCTATTTAAGTACCTAACATCCCTTTAAAAATTAGATCTTTTCACTGGATGTGGTGGCACATGCCTTTAATCCCAGCACTTGGGAGGCAGAGATAGAAGAGGATTGTCATGAGTTCAAGGCCACCCTGAGACTACATGGTGAATTCCAGGTCAGCCTGGGCTAGAGTGAGATCCTACCTAGAAAAAAAATAAACAAATAACAACAACAACAAAAAAAACCCTTAGATCTTTTCAAGACTTACAGAAATAGAGCTTAGGGGCTGGAGACATGACTTCATGACTTAGCAGTTTAAGTCACTTGCCTTTGAAGTCTAAGGACCCAGGTTTGATTTCCCAATTCCCACATAAGCCAGATGCACATGGTGGCAAATGTGTCTGGGGTTCATTTGCAGGGGCTAGAGGCCCTTGCATGCCCATTTTCTCTCTCAGTCTCTCTCTAATAAATAAAAATAAAATATTAAAAATAAGAATTAGAGCTTAGGATATAATTTAGAATTCAATCCTTTGGAAACACGTTATATAAGTATACACATTTTTTTCCTGATTCATTTTCATCTTTTCTACCTCCCCTCAAAAACCATACCATTTTGAAAATTCTATTTTAAATTAGTGATATGTTAGATATACGAGTTATCTTTACTACCACACCTGGCTTCCAAGCAGTATGTCCAAGAAATCAATCAGTTAGCATCTCTGGTATCCGCGATGAGCATACTGCTTCTTCAAAGGGTATGAAGATACCTAACACAATGATTTCACTGAATTTCAGATAACATGAATTACATGATGTATTACTATTTCATGTACTAACAAAAATATCACCAATTGAATAAATATGTAGGGTATCATTGATTTTAAGATGCTTCTTGGTTTCAGAAAAGTTAATAAGCTGAAAAATATACACTTTATACTTTGCTTTTTTTCTATTTTTTTATTGACAACTTCTATAGTTGTAAACAATATCCCATGGTAATGCCCTCCCTCTCCCCACTTTCCCCTTTGAAACTCCGCTGTCCATCATATCCTCTCCCTTTCTCAATCAGTCTGTCTTTTATTTTGATGTCCTCATCTTTTCCTCCTATTTTGATGGTCTTGTGTAGGTAGTGTCAGGCACTGTGAGGTCATGGATATCCAGGCCATTTTGTGTCTGGAGGAGCACATTGTAAGGAGTTCTACCCTTCTTTTGACTCTTACATTCTTTCCACCACCTCTTCTGCAATGGTCCCTGAGCCTGGGGAGGTGTGATAGAGATATTGCAGGCTGAGCACTTCCTCTGTCACTTCTTCTCAGCACTATGGTGCCTTCTGAGTCATCCCAAGGGCACTGCCATTTGAAACGAGAAGCTTCTGTAAACAAAAGTAAGAGTAGCATTAATGTATGGTTATGACCATTAAGAGAAGTGCTTACTGGGCAGTTTGGTGAGCATAGTATATACATTTAGCCAGACACCAAAGTTACACCCTTAGGGCTCATGACTACCCCTGTTGTACATTTTCAGTATCGGGGATGTATTCCCTCCAATGGAGTGAGACTCCAGTCCTATTAGAGAGCAGTTGGTTTCCCCCATAACAGATATGCCACTATTGCACCCATTGGCTCATTTGGCCTAGCTGACCAAATCTAAGGCTTTCAGTGTCCACTGTTAAGTATCCTCACTGGTGATTTCTCTGTCTCTCTCCCATTAAACTGCATGAAGCATAGCTTTTTCCAGATTTCTGTCAGCTGGTCTACATGGAGGAGGTTTTCAGCTCAGTTCTAGCAGGATTTCTCAGTGACCTTGCAACCCAAGTATGTGGAGTCCTCAGCAATATGGTTTTACCATCTATTCCTGGTGGGAAACCAAGGGCTTTGGCAATGGCTTGTAATGTTTTGGGGACATCAGGGACCTCCCTGACCAACAACTCACTGGAAGGTATCCCATCCCTGGCACTGAAAATTTTCTAGTAACAATCTATGGCTCCTGAGTGTTCCATTGTCCAAAAATGTAGGTTTTCATATGACTTATTTATATCCTCTTAGATTTTGATTAGCCCTCCCTCCACCATTCCTTTACTCCATCTCTTCCCCTGACCTCACTTAGGCCTTTTCACCCCAATTAATTTGCTCTTCTACTTACATATATACAATACCATCCTACTAAGTCCCCCCTACGTCCCTTTCTATTCTCTTTATATCTCTTTTCTAGCTTGCTGGCCTCTGCTACTGAGTTCTATTCCTACTCACATAGAAGTCCAATCATTTCTAGCTAGGATCCACATATGAGAGTATACTTTCTTTTTCTGTTTTTCAAGGTAGGGTCTTGCTCTAGCTCAGCATTTTATACATGTGTACTTATTTGTAAGCAGAGAGAGAGAAAGAGAATGGGTGCATCAGGGCCTCCAGCCACTGCAAACGATCTCCAGATGCATGCACCCCTTTTGAGCATCTGGCTTTATCTAAGTACTGGGGAATCAAACTCCTCCAGTCATTAGGTTTTGAAGGCAAGTACCTCAACCATTAAACCATCTTTCCAGCCCAAAGTCTACATTTTAGAATTGATAAAATTCAAGAACTAAAAATAGATTCTGAGCCTACAGTTCCATTAGACAGGGGGTGAAAAGCAAACCAGAAAAAAAATTATAAGAATAAGAAAACCCCTATTAAAATCACTGAGGTGAGAAATATTATATATTTGTGAGGAGACTTCCTAACTACAAACAAGAAGACACGCTGAGAATAATACTTTCATAACATGGTATACCTAGATTATGTAAGCCTCAAAAACCACATGGAGCTGTTTGGTGCATAGTGTGTATGAACATTGAGCATGCCATGATCAAATAGTGCACAGACTGATAAAATCATGTTTGAGGACCAATTAAGAAACTAAACTACGAATCCACATATAACTGGAGTGAGAAACTAGTCTTTTTGAAGCCCATAAGAAAAACTGATTATTCAAAAGACATTTTAGAAAAAAATTCATGAAAACTACTGAAAAAATGAATAGAAGGACTGAAGAAAGAAGCTGTTCCATGAACTTTTTTTTCGAGGTAGGGTCTCACTCTAGCCCAGGCTGAGCTGGAATTCACTACGCAGTCTCAGGGTGACTGGCCTCCAACTCATGGCGATCCTCCTACCTCTGCCTCCTGAGTGCTGGGATTAAAGGCGTGCACCACCACAGCCCGGCTTCCGTGAACTTTTGAGGAGATGTAAAGTAACGTCTGTTCACCATAGACAGAGAGAGCACAAACAGGCCAATGGGGATTCTACCCAGGTCCACTGGTTGAACCTGAGTGTTTATTGGGGTTACTCTCATGAACATAGGTGACTCATAAGCAGCCACACCAAGAGGTCCTACCTCAGTCAGTAGCTTACATCCTAGTTAGTCGTGGTTGGAGTCCTAGGGAGATGAGTGGACACATGAGGATCACAGGAGCCTCGTGAGTCTCATAGCCATTTTCTCTTCTTCTACTAGGGACTATTAATAGATCTGATTTCATGAGGATCTTCTGCATGTCATCATAGCTGCTCTGCTTCAAGATGACAATGATTGTGTCTTGCCCTGAGAAAATAGCTATATTGCAGATGCTAATCAAAGATGATTTGGGCTGGAGAGATGGCTTAGTGGTTAAGGCATTTGCCTGCTAGGCCTACAGACCCAGGTTCAATTCCCCAGTACCCACATAAGCCAGATGCACAAGGTGGCACATGCATCTGGAGTTCGTTTAGCAGTAGCTACAGGCCCTGGTGTACCCATTCTCTCCCTCCTTCTCTCTCTTCCCTCAAATAAATATTATTTTTAAAGATGACCATTACTCGTTAGGGAATCATGGACACTAGTGTTACAGAAATGTTTAGAGATTAAACGTGCTTTTCTAAGAAGGAGCCCAATTTACTTATTTAGTACCTGTCACACTGTAAGCATTCACTAATTATGCACAATTCCATGGGTGGAAGCCAGAGTGAGGCCATGACTCATCTCTGAGTTGTCAAACACATACAGAAGTGATCATTGAGAATATAACAATTTCTTAAAGGAGCTAGTTTAGAGAAATCTAGCAAAGGACAATGTCCTGGTAACAAACTTTGGTGCTTGAAAATACTGAAGCATAAAAACCTACCACATGGGGGCTGGAGAGATTTCTCAGTGGTTAAGGTGCTTGCTTGCAAAGCCTAATGGCTAGGTTCGATTCACTAGCACCCATGTAAAGCCAGATGCACAAAGTAGTGTATGCATCTGGAATTCATTTGCAATGGCAAGAGCCCTAGCATGCCCATTATCTTTCTTTCCCTGCAGATAAATAAGTGAAAAGATTTAAAAAATACCACATAAAGAGAAGTTATAGGTGACCATACTCAAAATATATTATGTGTATTTAAGAAATTATAAAAAATGTTGGTTGTTTTTTCAAGGTAGGGTCTTGCTCTAGCCCAGGAATTCACTCAGTAGTCTCAGGGTGGCCTTGAACTCATGTCAATCCTCCTACCTCTGCCTCCCAAGTGCTGGGATTAAAGGCATGCACCACCACGCCAGGCTGTTAATTGATTTGGGGCTTTTTTTTTTTTTTTTTTGAGGTAGGGTTTCACTCTAGCTCAGGCTGGCCTGGAATTCACTATGTAATCTTAGGCTGGCCTCGAACTCACAGTGATCCTCCTGCCTCCCAAGTTCTGGCATTAAAGGCGTGTACCACCATGCCCAGCCAGGAGATTTGTTATAAGTATCAGCTCACAGAATTATGCAGGCAGGCCCTGTAATCTGTTGTTTGAAAGTTGGAGACTCAGGAAAGTGGGTGGTGGTATAGTTCTAAGAACCATAATTCAATGTGCTGATGTACAGATTCTGGTCCATGTCTGAAGTCCTGGGAACAAGGAGCAAAGAGAAGATCTGTTCGAAGCCAGCCTGGGAGTACAGAGTGAGCCCCAGGTCTGCCTGGGCTAGTGTGAGACCCTACCTCAAAAACAAACAAACAAGCAAACAATCAAAAAAGAAATAATGATGGATGGCTTCTTTTAAGTTTAGTTATATATGAACTAATTAGTCTTGAAATATATACTAAGCTGCTTGCACATTAGAGAAAATATTCTTATCATTATAATTTTAGTCATTATTACTAACACTGCAGAATTTAGTGCTTCATGCTGGGCTCTATATACATTGAATACTTAGATATATTCAAGAAAAGGGGCCGGGAAGATGTCCCAGTGAGTGCTGGCTTTGAAAATGCTAAGTAGTTAAGGATGACCTTGACCACCTAGCTCCACTTTAAAGTGCGAGAATTATAGCATGTGTCTCCATACTTGGCCTTTATTTTGCTTGTTTAATATATTATTAACCTTATTTTTTCATTTTATTTGCAAGCAGAAAGAGACAGAGAGAAGACAGAGACAGAGAGAAAGAGAGAGAGAGAGATAGAGAGAGAAAATGAGCACACCAGGGCCTCTAGCCATTGCAAACAAATTCCAGACACATGCTCTCTTTGTGTGTGTGTGTGTGTGTGTGTGTGTGTGTGTGTGTGTGTGTGGCTTTATATGGGTATTGGGGAATCAAACTCAGGTCATTAGGATTTGCAGGCAAGTGCTTTAACTACTGAGCCATCTCTCCAGCCTCTATTTAACCTTTTTGAGGTAGGGTCTCACTCTAGCTCAGGCTAACCTGGAATTCACTATATATTCTCAGGGTGGCCTCAAACTTGCGGCAATCCTCCTACCTCTGCCTCCCAAGTGCTGGGATTTAAGATGTGCCCCACCACTCCCAGCTGTATTTAACCTTTTAACCTGACTCTAACTACTTGATTTTTTGAAGTACTTTGATGTCATTATATATTTTTAAAAGTGTAGATTTTGATGGCCCTTCTACCAGCAGAGGTGAGCACTGAAAGAAAATTTATTTTTATTTTACAAAAAGGAAAGGAGGGCTGGGGAAATGGCTTAGTGTTTAAGTGCTTGCCTGTGAAGCCTAAGGATCCTGGTTTGAGGCTCAATTCCCCAGGACCCACGTAAGCCAGATGCACAAGGGGGCACACGCGTCTAGAGTTCATTTACAGTGGCTGGAGGCCCTGGTCTGTTCATTCTCTCTCTCTATCTGCCTCTTTCTTTCTCTGTCTGTTGCTTTCAAATAAATAAATAAAAATAAACCAAAAAAAAATTTTTTTAGAAAGGAAAGGACACAGCTTCTATGTGTATTCTGTGTGTTATTGTTGTTGTTCATATGTGTTGTTGTGTATCTGTGTTATGTGTGTCTGTATGTGAAAAACTATTTACATCTTGGTAGTACTGATGGTTCTAACTTGCCAGCTGTAGAGTCACACAACTGTGCTCATCTCCATAGTAACCATTTCTAAGATAAATGCACTCCTGAACAATAGTCTATAATAGGCTATTACCCATTTTGTAGGTTTCCATTGTGGCAGCAAAAAATATTTAGAAAACCTTAATTTATTCCTTAGCCTACAAAAGTAGAGACAACAAACAAATCTAAGCCTGCAAGAAAAGAAAATATGGTGTAGTGTGCTTTGGATTTTTTTTTTTTTTTTTTTTTCTGGGTGGAGAGTCATTTTGTTTAGCCTGAAACTCACTGCATAGCTCAGGTGGAACTAAAGCTTGACAATCTTCCTGCCTCAGCCTCCCAGGTGCTGAGATTACCAACACGTGTGTACCATTAGGCCCAGCTGACTAAGTATGCTAACAATTTATACAATAAATTAAGTATTTCATACAGTCATTTTATGTATTACACTTCTCTCTAAATTTTTTGCCTCTCACATTTTGCTTTTTATCTGTACTAAGATTTCTTGTATATAAAATGAGCAAAAAACAAGCCGGGTGTGGTGGTGCACGCCTTTAATCCCAGCACTCGGGAGGTAGAGGTAGGAGGATTGCTGTGAGTTCGAGGCCACCCTGAGACTTCATAGTGAATTCCAGGTCAGCATGGGCTAGAATAAGACCCTACCTCGAAAAAAAAAAAATGAGCAAAAAACTATCCTCCCTCCCAGGCCTTTTTGAGCTCTAAAATCATATGATTTATTATTTTTCCACTCACTTGAACAATTACGAACAGAAAAGCAGGGGAAATATAAATATAAATTGATTCTTAAATCAATCTTTCCTCTTGCTAGTTTAGACAAAGAAGAGATTTAAAACTACTTTAGCAACTGCATAGTACTATAAATTCCAAATATTTTAATCTATTTTCTTCTATTAAAGTTGGTTGTATTTCCTTAAACACTACAATCTTGTTTTTGCAAGATAAGGACAGATTGAAAGGGTGAAAGGTTCTCAAATTGGGACTCCACTTTCTATAGACTTAAAGATACCCTACACGTGCACACACCTCTGCTGGGATTTCAATGTCAGATGCCTCCAGGATCAGAAAAGCCCCTGAGACCCTTAAATGGACATGGTCCAAAAAGTGTCCACAGAATGCAGAACTGACTCTACTCGACACTCTTCAGTGCCTGGAAAGTGGGAAGATAGTCCTTTTGTTTAGTAACCCTGCAGCTCCCCATCACCCCACCAACCCCAGGGCTATCAAAGTTGTGCTCTGTGACTTGTACAAGAAGGAGGTAGGTCTTCTACTTCCTAAAGGTAAGCTTCAGAAAATTTGCATCCACCTTCTGGACATAGGAACCCTCTCCATTATTTTCCCCTTGACACATCAGCTGACAAAAAGCAAGTTAAGGAAAGAAGGATATATTCTGATTCACAATTTGAAGGAACAGTCCATGACTGTAAGAAAGGTGAGGAGGTAGCTGGTCACGTTGCGTTTGTCGTCAGGGAGCAGAAAGAGATGAACGCTCTTGCTCAGCTTGTGTTCTCCTTTTGTGCAGCCTGAGACTCCAGCAATGAGATGATATTTCCTAAATTTAAGGGTGTGACTTTTTTCCTTAGTTGAAATCATACTAAAAACACAGATACACCCAGAAATTTGTCTCCTGGGTGGTTTCAAATCCTGTCAAATTGACTGATGAAGACTATTGCAGATACATTTAAAAAGCATTCCCTTGCAAGACATTGTTACTACATCCCTTGGCTGATATAAAGAAGATTGGGAACTTTTAAAGGGTAGAGAATTGTCATGAATGCCTATGAAAGTACATGGCTGGGGAATAGAATCCATAGATTTCCATTAAGATGCCACAGAGCCCATGGGAAGGAGCTACTACTGTTGTTTGACTAAATGGATATGATCTGCTCATAAGCTACCCCCTAAAAATTTATATCATGTTTATGCCCGTAGTTCAGTGCCTCACCTATTGTCCAGAGACACTTTGTTTTCATGGTAGGATCTCACTGTAGCCCAGTATGTAGTCTCAGGGTGGCCTCAAACTCATGGCAATCCTCATATCATCTGCCTCAAGAGTGCTGGGATTAAAGGTATGCACCACCAATGCACAACCATTTCCTGGTTTAGAGACATTTCTTTTTACTGTAGGCTGTAGATACTGGGGAGACTCAAAACTCACACATGGGCTGAGAACAAGTGACTGTTGAGTACTCAGCATTAAAAAGACATTTCTCACATGCCATTCAAGGCTCAGGGAACATTGTGGAAGAGTAGGCAGAAAGAATGTCAGAACCATAGGATAGGAAAGAGTATTTTTGACCTATTTTCCACACATGACCTCATAGTGGCTATAGCTACCTCTGCAATAGCTGCACAATACTGAGCCCATTAACATTTCAACATGAATGAGATGGAAAAGGGGAAAAAAATCAAAATATAAGGGGGACTAATTGGAAAGAAGTGATTCAGTGGAATGAGCGTGCAGGAGGGGGGACAACAGAAGGCAATGGGAGAATGATCAAATTATAGTATCTTCATGTATGAAAAATCTCAACCTAAGTCAAAGATGCCACAGAGGACATAAATCATCCCAAGTAAAACAAAAAAAAAAAAACCTTCATTTTTCTATCCATAATTAGTCTGGATTTTGTACCATACAAGTCCAACTTAGTTATTGTCAATAGGATAAACAGATTGAGGTGACTGTTCTTGTTTTGTCCTGACCACTGTCAGACCACAAAGTACAGGTTCCCCTCTCAGAAGGACAATTAGTCTAAATTACTAAATATTGGAACCTTTAAAGAGATAGGTATATAACAAGGTTTTAATAATATATGGTATCCATGGGCTTTTTTATTTTATTTATTTCTTTATTTGAGAGCAACAGAGAGAAAGAGGCAGAGAGAGAGAGAAAGCGAGACAATGGGCGTGCCAGGGCCTCCAGCCACTGCAAATGAGCTCCAGAAGCCTGTGCCCCCTTGTGCATCTGGCCAATGTGGGTCCTGGGGAATCGAGCCGTGAACCAGGGTCCTTAGGCTTCACAGGCAAGCGCTTAACCGCTAAGCCATCTCTCCAATCCAAATAAAATATTTTCAAAAATCAGGTGGAAAGCAACTGAGAAAGACACTTGACTTTAACCTCTGGTCTCCACATACATTCACATACATGTTCATGCATACCTGCACACACACCTATGCCCACACACAAACACATACATACACACATGCACACTACACATAACAAAAATTTACTGAATACAAAATACATGAAGAGTATATTAGTCAACTTATCATCAATAAAAATTTTCCAAAGCTACAGCAAATATTACCAGCCCCCCCCCAAAATAAAATCTCTTTTACAACTTTTTTTGGAGGGGAAGGAGAGAGGGAGAGAGAAAGGGAAGAAAAAAGGAAAAGACAGAAGGAAGGAGAGAGAGAATTACATTTACTCTGGTTGAATCAAATGACTTCAGTTTTGTAATTTTCTTGTTATTTGGTATAAATATCTAGCAAATGTTTAATACTGAGAAAAAATTAGCCAATAAAATCCTATGATTCTGAATATTATCTTATTTTTAAACGTTTTAATTTTATTCTTTTGATTAACTGGATTTTCTTCAGTTGTTTTTTTTTTTCCTACACCTGCATAGCAGCCAGAGAGCTGTTTACACAATTCAATTCACAGTTCATAATCCAGTTTTCTAATATCAATATTAAACAGCAATGAGTAAGAATTACTATAGACAGAACAGGTAGCACAAGCCTGGTTGCCTCGTTCCTGGGAGTTCTAAAAGAACGAATTACATAGAAGAAGCAGAGCGATTATTCAGAAGGTGGATTATGTTTTTCCCTTTCTATCCAGGGGCTCAGCACCTCATGTGTTCATCTGATTCCTGAAGATTCAAAGAAATTAGAAACCATTGCTCATACAGTCGTGATATCGTATGCTGTTAGCTTGGGTTTCACATGACAAAGAGATATGCATTTAGCAGGTAAATTCAAAGTTATTCTCTCTTTCTTTATCTTTCCCTTCCTCCTTTTCTCTCTCCTCCATCTCATCTATTTTTTTAGTACTGACCATTGAACCCAGGCTCTGTGTGAACTAGGCAAGCACTCCACCAACCCCTAACCTACATACATTCCTAGATCTCTTCTTTATGCCTTTTCTTGGGTGGGGGCAGCTCAAGGTAGGGTCTCACTTTAGCCCAAGCTGACCTGGAATTCACTATGTAGTCTCAGGGTGGTCTTGAACTCCTGCCTCTGCCTCCCGAGTGCTGGGATGAAAGGCATGTGCCACCATGCCCAGCTCCTTTATGCCTTTTTTTAAAAAATATTTTTAATATATTTTATTTATTTATTTATTTGAGAGAGAGAGAGAGAATGGGCAAACCAGGGCTACCAGCCATTGCAAATAAACTCTAGATGCATGTGCCCCTGTTGTGCATCTGGCTTACGTGGGTCTTGGAGATTTGAACTGGGATCCTTTGGCTTTGCAGGCAAATGCCTTAATGGCTAAGCCATCTCTCCACCCCCTAAAAATTATTTTTGTTTATTTTTATTTATTTATTTATTTTTGGGTTTTTTTTTTCGAGGTAGGGTCTCACTCTAGCCCAGGCTGACCTGGAATTCACTATGGAGTCTCAGGTGGCCTCGAACTCACAGCAATCCTCCTACCTCTGCCTCCTGAGTGCTAGGATTAAAGGCATGCACCACCACGCCCAGCTTATTTATTTATTTGAGAGCAACAGACAGAGAGAGAAAGAGGCAGGGAGATAGAGAATGGGTAAGCCAGGGCCTCCAGCCACTGCAAATGAACTCCAGATGCATGCTCCCTCTTGTGCATCTGGTTTACATGGGTCCTGGGGAGTCAAGCCTTGAACCCAGGTCCTTAGGCTTCACAGGCAAGCGCTTAGCCGCTGAGCCATCTCTCCAGCCCCATTATGCCTTTTTTATGTTGGAAAATGTTTGTAATAAAAGGTTTTTTTTAAAGGCCGGGGGTATTAGCTCAGTTGAGCACCTGCCTTGCAAGCACAAGGACTTGAGTTTGATTCTTAGCATTCATGTAAAGGCCAGTCAGGGTGGCTCATACCTGAAATCCTAGTACTGGTGAGACAGAGACAGGCAGTGTTCGCTAGCCAGCCAGTGTAGCCTAACTGATGAACTCTAGACCAATGAGAGACTCTGTCTCAAGAAAGAGGTGGACAGCATTCCTGAGGAGGACACCCCAGATTTTTCTCTTGCCTTCACATGTGCCCTATACACATATGAACACACATACATGAATGCATGCCACACATACACAAGCAAAAAAAAAAAAGTTTTAAAACCCTACAACCTTCCTAGTAAATGCATGAATACTTCTTGAAATGAAAAGAACAAAAAAGAAAATGATAACTTCTACATCCATTAAGTTACTTTGTTTTCTGTACAGGGAAGAAAATTCCTTATTCCTAGGAATTATCTTTTTATGCCACCTTGTTCTACCAAGGATTGAGGGAGTTTATTGAACTCTGATAATGATAGCTACATTCCTTGTTGTGTCAAGCTGCTATTTAACGTTATATATAATAATGATATAGATAATAATGGCTAATTTTTACTTTGTGTTTACTTTTCTCCTAGCTGAAAGCACAATAGCAGTATAAAACAAAAGGCCAATTTTTGGGGTGGGGAGTTTGCTACCTGCCTGGAAGTCAAGAGGAGGTATTTTGCTACCAAGAGAATAGACTAAACCCTGACACAGCAGTGTCTAAGCATTGGAAAACCTACCCAGGACTAGTTTGCTTATCCTCATTAATGCTTCTTTCTGCTTGCGATCTTTTCACATTGCTCATGTCTCCTTCTTCCTTACGTTATGTCTTGTTAGGGAAAGGATATGAAGAGAGTGTTCCAGCAACAGATTTCCAAATGTGCTGCTTTACACAGAGCAGCTTTGAATGCTGAAAAGCTGGCTGGGTCTACTTCAGCAGCAGGCTTCTGACTCTAAATTTACAATGTTTCTGTAATCATTCTGAGACAAACTATGGTTTATATAATGTGCAAAAGCCACGGGCTTTCCATCAAACATTGCGTTTAATTTATGAAGAAGCAGCCAACCGTGTGTTGTTTACAGCAGTAAGAGAAAGGGATATGCAGATCAATGACAACCTGCAGAGGATTTAAAATACTCTGCACTAAACAGCCGTTTCTGTTTCTTCCTTTCTAAACAGGTTAGTCAAGGTGTTCAATTGAAAGCAAAACAACTTAGGTTTCACGTCTTCAGTTCTCCTTCCCACCTTCTGTTAGAAGTGCCAAAGGTCTGGCAGCCAGAGAGCCAGATAAGAGACAACCCCAGTATGTGATCTACAGTGACATATTTAGTCCTGATAACATGTTGATTACAGAAGCTACCCTGTTACAGAGATACACCAAACTGATCAGAACACAGACCCTTTCACAGCTCTAGACAATGTGCTTTCTGCCATTACGTCAGGTTAAACCTGGACACTTCAGATATAATTACTTGCTCCTATTCTGTGTTTCTCCTATCTCTCTCTCTCTCTCTCTCTTTTCTTTCTGACAGCTCTCATTGTGTAGCCCAGGGTGCCCTCAAACTCCATATCTTTCTGCCTCTGCCTTCCACACCTCACACTGCTGAGTGGGCCGCCACACACAGACTATGCTGCCTTCTGGATAAACATTACAAGGAAGAGTGGTTCTGAATCCAGGGTTTCTGGAATGTGTGTGTGTATATTTAGTGCAACTATGACCTCTTTAAAATTGTGCTGGGCCAGGAATGTAATTCACATGTGTGAGGATGTGGGTTTAATGCTCAGAATTAAAAAAAAAACACAAAACAAACAAACAAACAAAAAAGAACTAAACGAAAACAACAACAAAATGAGTGACAAATCGCTCTCTCTCTCTTCCTTTCTCTTTCCTTTCTTTTGCAATGCTAGGGATAAAAAGCAGGACTTCCTGCCCAGCATGGTGGCGCATGCCTTTAATCCCAGCACTCAGGAGACAGAGGTAGGAGGATCGCCATGAGTTCGAGGCCACCCGTAAAACTACATAGTGAATTCCAGGTCAGCCTGGACTACAGTGAAACCCTACCTTGAAATACAAAACAAAACAAAACAAAACAAAAGCAGGACCTTCTGTGTGCTAACCAAGTGGTCTAGTAAACCATACCTGTGAACTTGCTTACTTTTAAGGACAGGATACATAGCTTCATTGAATTTCTACAGAGGTCTTTGACTGAAAGCTCATTAGAAATCTTAGTACCAAGAATTAATTTGGTCTACGTATCAAGAAAGAAAGAGAGAGAGAGGGAGAGAGAAGTGAAGGGTGGGAAGCAGGGAGGGAAGAAGGAAGGAAGAAAGGGAGAAAAAAAGAAAGAGTGCAATCATGGCAGTGATTGTCCATAGTTTGTCTGCTTTACAATGTGCTTTAGAATGGAGTGTCGTTTTGTGTACATTTCTGCTTTGAGTCCTCAGAGGAAATGAGTAAAGATGAGTTTCTCACTTCATTCCTGTTTTCTGATTCATCCCATGGGATTTAAATTGACCTCACCCTTCTTTTAAAGCAAAACACTTAGATGAATTCTGCCATTTCAGAGTCAGTTGTGTTTGCCCAAGTTTCTTTTATAGTGTTTGGGGTTTCTATAGTTTGCAACCAAGAAGTTGCATTGTTATCTAATATAGTCCATCACAACTACTAGAATTTGCATTTAACAATGAGTGTTAAAATCTAAGAGAAGGAGCCGGGCGTGGTGGCGCACGCCTTTAATCCCAGCACTCGGGAGGCAGAGGTAGGAGGATCGCTGAGAGTTCGAGGCCACCCTGAGACTACAGAGTGAATTCCAGGTCAGCCTGAGCTAGAGTGAGACCCTACCTCGAAAAACCAAAAAAAAAAAAAAAAAAAAAAAAAAAAAAAATCTAAGAGAAGAAAGTACGTGTGCATACACAGTATATGTGAAAGTTTGGTTTGATATCCTCCTAATGTTTTAACTGTAAAGTCAATTGTAGCAGACAGCTTCAGGTCACTGAGGTGAACTTCCAAACTGGGCACAGTTATGGAGGAAGCAAATTTATTTGCAGCTTACAGATCGAGGGGAAGTTCCATAATGACAGAAGAAGCTGGCCTGCTTTCACAGGTCCAAGCAGAGACAGAAAAGCCACAAGCCCTGCCAGCACCACAAGCAAGCACTCTTAAGAACTCCAGGCAAAGCTCAGGCACTTTGCATATCTTTTTATTTTATTTTATTTTTGTTCTTTTGAGGAAGGGTCTTACTCTAGCTCAGGCTGAACTGGAATTCACTATGTATTCTCAGCATGGCCTTGAACTCTCGTCAATCCTCCTACCACTGCCTCCCAAGTGCTAGGATTAAAGGTGTGCACCACCATGTCCGGCTCTTGCATATTTTTAGACTGGATTTCCATATCCACTCCCACATCTTAGGGCTGGACCCTAGGATCTGCCCAGTGACACCTCCTTCAGCCAGGTGGCTGTAGGTCTAAATTACAAACTTTAATAAAATCCTGAATATATTGGGGCCATCAATTCAAATTACCACATCAACTATATGAAATAAGTAAATAGGTTGGATAGTAGGAAATTTGACTTCTTGGTCTTTACAAGCTAAAAATAGCTTGTTCATCTCTTCATTTCAAACATGAAACACATTGAGACCATAAAATGAGAAAAATGCAAAAATTAATTGTAAAAAATATGACTAAATTCTAATTTAAAAAGCAGCAATGAGTTGAATGAATTAAATAATGCAAGAGGGCCCGAGAGATGGCTTAGCAGTTAAGGAGCTTGCCTGCAAAGTGTAAGGACCCATGTTCAACTCTCTAGATCCCACATAGGCCAAATGCACAAAGGTGAGGCAAGCTCAAGGTTGCACCTGCTGACTAGGTGGCACAAGCATCTGAAGTTTGATTGCGGTGGCTGAGGCCCTGGTGTGCCAATTCCCTCTCTCTTTCTCTCTCTATAAAAAAAAAATAATAATAATGTAAGAAATGCTAGAGCTTTCATGTGCAAAAATTCTAAGTGATACAATATATCTTCATTTCTTCCCCCTTTTTAACTTTTCTATTTATTTGAGAGTGACAGATAGAGAGAGAGAGAGAATGGGTGCGCCAGGGCCAACAGCCGCTGCAAACGAACTCCAGACGCGTGCGCCCCATTGTTCCTCTGGCTAAGGTGGGTCCTGGGGAATCGAGCCTCGAACCAGGGTCCATAGGCTTCACAGGCAAGCGCTTAACTGCTAAGCCATCTCTCCAGCCCTTTTTTTTTTTCCTTTTTAGGTAGGGTCTCGCTCTAGCCCAGGCTGACCTGGAATTCACTATGTAGTCTCAGGGTGGCCTCGAACTCATGGCGATCCTCCTACCTTTGCCTCCCAAGTTGTGGTACAAAAGGCATGCACTACCCTGCCTTGCTTTTTTTTTTTTTTTTTCTTTTCATGGTTTTAAGCAGAAAAGCAGAACTTGACAGCAGCCACTTAGTGTGTATGACAATGGTCAAGTAACAGTGGATTTTAATTTATTTAGGTGAGAATACAAAGCTGAGTTTAAGTACCAGTGAACACCTGACTTATCATAAACATTTAGAGTTCAATAATGGTTTAATGAGAAAAATTATCTTATAATGAGCTTGTGATAATTTAGCATAATGTATATTTTATAAAAAGGAAAAATTTAATGTCTTTAACATTTACACATAATCAACACTTAGAATTATAGTGATTATGGTGTGTGCCTAACATGAAGTAGTTATGGTAGAAGATATCATTTTTAGAAATTATTACTT
Organism: Dipus sagitta; assembly: GCA_036346955.1. Classification (NCBI taxonomy): domain Eukaryota; kingdom Metazoa; phylum Chordata; class Mammalia; order Rodentia; family Dipodidae; genus Dipus; species Dipus sagitta. The sequence goes on from CM070774.1 coordinate 55,711,032, forward strand.
TGAAATAGTAGTTTGTCAAGCAAAGCAATTTAATATAATTAGGTAAGATCTTATTTTTTTGGTTGAATGCTGAAACACAATGTACTAGGTGGATCAAGAAGGCTCTATTATTCCATACCCAGTGCTACTCCTTTTCTGCTTTCTTCCCACCACCTTCCCACCGCCTTTTTTTTTTATATGAGGCCATGTACCAGTAGAAGAGAACACAAACTGTGCAGACAGGGGGATGGATATCAATAAGAATAACCACAATAACAGTAACAAGTAACACAGCTCATGTTACTGTCCAAGATACATTTGCTAGAGTGGTCGCTTACATTCCTCACAATAATCTAGTGAGGTGGGAACAGTGATCTCTACTGAATGTAAAAAATAGGGGATTGGAGAGCTTCAGCTATGCATCCAAGGTCACATGAACATGTAATTTTTTGGTTTTTGCTGTTGATGTTTGGCTGTGCTTGGGATAGAACTCAGGAGTATTCACATACTGGGCAAGTGTGCTACCATTGAGTTATTCCCCCATGCTCTGAACATTTCCTGACATATGCCTTCATTTTCAGGAAGATAAAATATTTCAATTTCATTGAGAAACTAAAAGATGTGATAAAAACTTTCTCATGTTTTCCAAACAAATTATATTGATCTACATCAGTGTACACAGTATGGGTGAAGAGTGAGAACTCTGTCCCTTACAGGTGTGAAGTTAGGCACAACTTGCTTACTTGTTTGATAGGAACTGTAAAGTATAGCTTCTAGAATTCATTGCAAAGATGAAACATATTAATACATGTAAGACAGTGAAATAGGCAGGACACATTGCAAGTGCTCATGAGCAGATATCCTTTTACTTTCTACCCCAAACAAAAGATTAACTTGGCCTTATATCATCTGTTTCTCCATCTTTTCGTATTGAGCCTTCCGCTCATGATGATTCCCTTTTTCTACTGAATCATAAGCCTTCCCTTTCTACTCAATAAATTTTAAAGTGCTTTCATTCTCTAGGCACTGCCCTAGGTACTCCCCATTCTCTACTTCTCTTCACAATCAAAAGTTTCAAGGGGAGAAAGGGAGGAGAGAGAGACAGAGACAGAGAGTGAGCCAGGACATCTTGCCACTACAAACCAACTCCAGATGCATGGGTCACTTTATGCATCTGGCTTTATGTAGATTCTGGGGAATTGAACCCTGGCCATCAGGCTTTTCAAGCAAACACCTTTAACCACTGAGCAATCTCTCCAGTCCAAGACTGCCAAGTTTAATGAGTACTTTTCTGCTTAGTTTTCTCCTCATTCAACTTCTCAGTGATTTGGGTTGTCCCTCAATAGTGAAACACATACCTACTACATGTGAGATACCCTAGATTGAATCAGCAACACCTCAGCAAAAATAAAACAGAAATCCAACTTCTTAGTAGTAGTTAGTTTGATTGAAGACTTGTACAACCACTATGGAAAGCAATATGAGACTCCTGAAAATGATAAATATAGAGCTACCAACAGACCTGTATTCCAATACTGGCATTTACATTAAAAGTTTCACATCCCAGTTCAGAAATATTTGCTCAACCATATTTATAGCTGCACAATTCATAATAGCTAAAAACTGGAATCAACCCAGATGCCCCATCACTGGATGAATGGATAACCAAGATGTGGTATATCTACAAGATGGAATTCTACTCAGCAGTAAGAAAAAAATGACAATAATTTTTTTTTTTTTTGAGGCAGAGTTTCACTCTAGTCCAGGCCGACCTGGAATTAACTATGTAGTCTCAGGGTGGCCTCGAACTCATGGTGATCCTCCTACCTCTGCCTCCTGAGTGCTGGGATTAAAGGCATGTGCTACCACACCCGGCTAGAATGACACAATGAAATCTGTAGAAAAATGGTCAAACTTGGAACAGATAATTCTAAGTGAACTCACACAACTGTTGTATGGTTTCACTCATCTGTGGTTCCTAACCTGGATCAGCCCGAGTTGCTGACATACCTGAATGGCATCTCGAGGCTTGGACAATAGGGGTTAGGGTGCAGGGGAAGGGAAAGGTTGAGGGGTGGGCAAAACTGAACCAAAATTGAACTGGTATCATAGAATCCTATATCCTGGAAGTTAGACTAAAAGGTGGAACCCTCAAGAGGACCTGAGGGGAAGCACCTGAATCGAAGGGCCCTGGAGAGGGTGAAATGAAACCTAACCTGAAACTTCTCCTGTTTCTCTTTCTTCTCTGTCTTTTTCTTTGTTCTTTTCCCTTGATGCTGGCTTGTAATTACCTATACCAGGATGTGGTTTACATCCACAGTGAGCTGTTAATCAGAGTCCTACTAGATCTCCCAAAACAAACAAGTCAGACTTCTGTCAGAGCACTTGATTACCCAGCAGACCCTACTGCTGAAGACACCATGTGCTGTCTGCACGGACAATAGAGAGACCTGGTTGGAATCTGGAAGAGAGCCAGTCCCCAGACAATTAGCCCATCTAGTGCTGGAAGGCGCTGCATGAGCTTCCAGGGAGAGGTGCCAACATCTGTCTGAGCAACTCAAAGTCTAAGTGACTTAGAAACAAACAACATGATATGATGCTCACATAAGTGCAATAGTGGCACACAGCTATGGTGGGTAACTAACTGCTCTTGGATTGGCTAACAGATCCGCTCAGTGGAAAGAAACCATATCTAGAACTGGAAAACAAGTCAGAATCATATCCAGATAATGATTTTGCTTCCCAATGTCAAGTTCCCACTAATGTTGGCATATAAGAGGGTTTACACCCTTTAAATTCTCTCTAAATTAGTAATGGTTATCCCATTTGGCCAGTGTTGACTTTACTCTCTGTTGGAGATTCTGCTTCTCCTTTTCAGATGGGAGCAGGATCTGAGGAGATAAAGGACCTAGTGCACTCCACCCCCGCCCTTGCTGAAACCACAGAGGAATTGGGGAAATGAACAAGAGTGCTGCTTTTTCCGTGAACCTGATATCAACACAAGGGTGAAGGAGATAGACACTGAGGACACAGAACATTTACCAAGCCAGAGATCCAGAGGCTCCTAAAAACCCATTGCTGAAGTAGACTTAAAATGTAACCAACATGGCTCAGGAAATTTTCTTGAAGAGGGGTGGGAAAGATTGTTAGAGCCACAAGTTGTGACATTTTGCACAGAGACATTGCCTCTCCCCCATAACTGACTGCTGCCCGCATAATGCATGACCCACAATCCCCATGGGGTTGATCTTCATCCCCAACAAGAAGTCCTCTTCAGAAAAGGGGCAGGGATGAGGGAAAGGATGGTACAAACATATGTTGCTTACATATTAAATATCTAATGAAAATAAATAAAAAATAAAGCCTATTCTCAAAAAATAAAACTAAAATTATAAGTAAATAAAAATATCTATTTACTTTAAAAGACAAACAATATTCTTGGGCTGGAGAGATGGCTCAACAGTTAAAGGTGCTTGCTTGTACAAGGTGGCATGTGCATCTGGAGTTTGTTTGAAGAGGCACTTGCTTGCAAAGCCTGATGGCCCAAGTTCAATTTCCCAGTACCCATGTAAAGCCAGATGCGCAAAGTGGCTCATGTGTGGAGTTGGTTTGCAGTGGCAGGAGGCCCTGACATCCCCGTTCTCTTTCTCTCTCTATCTCCCTTTTCCAGCTTCTCTCTTTCTCTCTCAAATAAATAAAAAATATTTTTAAATGATTCTTATTTATTAATATGAGAGAGAGAGAGAAAGAGAGAGGGGGAGAGAAAGAAGGAGAGGGAGAGAGAATGAGAATGGGTATGCCAGGGTCACCTGCAGCTATACTTGAAATATGGACACACAAGCCACTTTGTGCATCTGCTTTTAAGTAGGTACTGGGAAATGGAGCCTGGGCTGTTGGGCTTTAAGCACCTTTAACCACTGAGCCATTCCTCCAGCTCTGAAGGTTTTATTTTATTTTTTTAATGTGTGTGTGCTGGACAATGGAAGTCAGTGGATAGGGTGGTTTTGAGACAAGGTCTTATTGTTTTTGCTGTCGAGATAGCCAGACTAGCTGGCCATGAGCTTCGTGATTCTCCTGGCTCTATCTCTCATTGCCATAAACACATTGGGATTATAGACAAGTGCATTACATTTTTTCTGGCTGTATATGGATGCTGAGGAGCTAACTCAGGTCAGCAGTCTTGCTGAGCAAGTGTGCCTTTTATAGCTGAGCCCTAAATGTCTTTCAAAAAAAAGTGAAATCAATCATTAGTTTGCAGAGAAGCAAACAAACAGGTGAGTTGCATTACCAAAGATCTTGCAAGCTATAAGGTAAATCTACTTGTGTGAAGGTTCACGATCAAGGCTGTAATTAAATTTTCATTGTTTTCTTTTTGAACTTTCGGATCAGTTCTCTGGCATCTCTTCCACAGACATCTTATGTTTCATTTAGACCTGTCTGGGTTACTCTTAGGCCATACCAAGTTGCAATCTCTGTCCAAATCTTCACTCTTTACTTCACTTACTACAGATACTGGGATTCTGTTGCTTCATCTTTTCTTCTTTCTCTTTCTTATCCAGTTTGAGTGGACCAAATTTCATGCTGTAGGGTCTTTGCCATGTTGGAAAACAGATCTTGAATCCTGACTGAGCATCCATTTTACTATACCCTTCCTATGATGAGTGTTAGACTACAATAAAAACTACCATCCTTTTCCATCTATCTTCTCCGTGAATTAATTGCTTTATTTTCATTAGGATCTCCCTATAAATGGTCTTTAACATAATTTTTGAAATAGTAATTTTTAAAAAAACTTCATTATTTTTCTATTTACTTTGCTTGACCCTTTCCAGTTTGACCCAATCTTTTCTCCCTGTATTTTAATTTGTCAGGATGTTGCATCTCCCCAAAAGAAAGGATAGAGGACAGATGAAACTACTAATATGTCTACTAACGTCATCTTAGGCTTTATTGAACAGAAATTTGTGCATAATTTCTAACTACTAGCACATGATTTTAAGTCTTATGGCAAAAAAATGTTGCATTTATCTTTAAGAACAGGGAATATCACCTTTGATAGAACACATTCAGATCAAAGAATCCATGGGAATGTGCATCACCAATATTTCTCTCTTCTTGTATTATATAGAACAACAACAGTGCTGAGTCAGCTAAGTGTTGTCCAAAAGCAAAGTAAAGCATTCTTCATGATTAGCAAAGAACATTGCAGAAACAATTCTCTTTGTAGTTTCTGAGGAAAGCAAAGTCAAAAAAAGTGACTTTAAACATCTGGTGTGCGAATCAGGAAAATCTATGGCAGACTTCAGCTGTGAACTAAAGAAAGTTACTGGAAGGGAATGTTTATGATGATTGGGCAGGGTTGAGGGACTCTAAAGGAAAATGTTGCATCTTGTTCACCAAATGCACAAAAAATGTAACGCCTTCCACTGGTCTTTAGTACCATCACAATAAACGTCACGCATGAGTCCAATACCACCTTTATCATGCTGTAGGGATATGGTCCTTTAGCATTTAAAAATTAACTATCTTATTTCATTTTCTTCATTTGTCAAATAAAATTGTTATTATTATTTAAATTTAAAACTAAATTTTAAAAATATTTTATTTATTTATTTATTTGAGAGTGAGGGTGCGCCAGGGCCTTTAGCCACTGCAAACAAACTCCAGACACATGCACCCCTTGTGCACCTGGCTTATATGGGTCCTGGGGAATCAAACCAGGGTCCTTAGGCTTCTGAGATAAACACCTTAACTGCTAAGCCATTTCACCAGCCCTAAAACTAATTTTTTTTTTGTAATAGACTCCCTCAAATGGATGAGGGATAACTTTTTCCTTTCATATAAAATGCAGATCTAGATGGGGCAGATATGATAGGCCAGTTCTTCTCTAAGAAGCCCATGTATACCTTCTACCCAAATGTTCTGCCATCCTCACTGAGTGGTTGTTACTTTCAGGGTCCAAGATAGTGATTGTTGCATCCTCATTATATGGGGAAGAAAGCAAAAGAGGAAAAGCAGCATCTCTCAAGGAAGGTTCTTGAAAGCTTTTATTCTATTGGGCAAAATGTCAGTTGTAGGGCCACACTAATCTGCAAGGGCACCTGGGAAATGTAGTCTTTAAGGAAGAAAGAGACTAATGTACATATTCATGACCTTAGAGACAAAATTCCTTTTGATGCAAATGTTGGGAAATGAAAAACCGTGAAAATACTTCTTTTTCACCTGATTGCTTTTAAAATATATGTATATTTATTTATTTTCAAGCAGAGAGAGATAGAGAGAAGAGAGAGAGAGAATGGACACAACAGGGCCTCTAGCCCCTACAAATGAACTTCAGACACATGTGTCACTTTGTGTATTTGGTTTTATGTGGGTACTGGGTCGTGAGGCTTTGCAGGCAAGTGCCTTAACCACTAAGCAATCTCTCCACCCCTTGTACCTTATCTTTTATTCAAATAGATTTGGTCTATTACAGTCTTGGGCTAGTAGTTTAAAAATTAGCTGTAATGAAATAAGAGGCCAGGTGTCATGGTGCACACCTTTAATCCCAGCACCAGGGAAGCTGAGGTAGGAGGATTGCTGTAAGTTTGAGGCCAGTCTGAGACTACATAGTGAACTCCAGGTTAGTCTGGGAGAGACCCTACCTGGAAAAAAAAAAAAAACAAACCCAAGAAAAAACAAATAAGATTAGTATCTACAGAATACTCCTATTGGCTACTCTGAATTATAAAGGAGTGCAAGTATTCAAGTTCATATGGAAGCCAGGTGATATCATGCCTGTGATGCCATCAATTTGGGGGCAAGGCAAGAAGAAGGTCAAGAAATGATTAATAATAATAATAACAATAATAATAATAAAATAAAAAAGAAGAGGATTGCCAACAGCCAGGGCTTACATAGCATGACCTTGTCTCAAATCCAAACAAGGCAAAACAGCCACTCTTCCATAAAAAAAGCAGAAACAAGGGCTGGAAAGATAGTTTAGAGATTAAGGTGTTTGCCTATGATGCCTAAGAACCCAGGTTTGATTCCCCAGTTCCCATGTAAGCCAGATGCACAAGGTGGTACATGTGTCTGGAGTTTATTTGCAGCAGCTAGCTGCCGTGGTACACCCATTCTCTCTATATATATCTGCCTTTCTCTCCTCTTTCATTCTCAAATAAATAAAATAAAAATATTTTTTTTAAAAACAGAAACAAAAGCTGGGCATGGTGATGCACACCTTTAATCCCAGCACTCGGGAAGCAGAGGTAGGAGGATCGCTGTGAGTTCAAGACCACCCTGAGACTCCATAGTAAATTCCAGGTCAGCCTGGGCTACAGCCTGGACTAGAGTGAGACCCTACCTAGAAAAACCACACATACACACACACACACACACACACACACACAAACAGAAACAAAACAATGTTCATATGGAAGCATGACAGTTTTTTCTTGTAGAATAAAGGTTGTGTTCCAGCTTATAATGTATCCTTTTCTTGTTTTGTCTACATAGGACTTTTTCAAAAGTGGAAAATCAAAGTAAAGTTTCACTGGTAAGATCCTAGAATTTAACTTATAGAATTGGTTTGTGTTTTCCCTAAAAGTAGACAGATTTTTCTCAACATCCAGTACATTTTCTTGTCTTGCTGCCTCACACTCTTCCCCCCCTTTCCAGGTCTGCTCTTAAAATGTCGTAGGCTCTAGACTCTTATTTAAACTCTTCTAAGTTAAAATGTTAACTACCACCTTGACAAACAGATAAATTCCTCAACTATTTAATGAGTCACAGTAAATAGCACAATAATTAGGTGATGTCTCTGAAGTGTATTTTTTTTTAAAGGGCTATGCATACCAAGAATTCATTCAAGGTCTGCAACTCCAGTACACAACTGAACAGTCACAAATGTGATCATGACATTTTGTTATTGTTGCTGCTGTTGTTGGAAATAGAACTCTTTTGAATATCCTGTAAGGAAAATCCATTGTCTGCATCCACTCTTTTTTTTTTTTTTTTTTTTTCAAGGTAAGGTCTCACTCTAGCCCAGGCTGACCTGGAATTCACTATGTAGTCTCAGGGTGGCCTCAACTCACAGCCATCCTCCTACCTCTGCCTCCCGAGTGCTGGGATTAAAGGCGTGTGCCACCACTCTCGGCTGCACCCACTCTTTTGCTGAGATATTAAAAGGAAGGTTTCAGTAAGCATAGCATTAAAAATATTCTAAAAGGTATTTGTTACAATTTCCTTTTCATGAACTACTTAAAATAATATTTATTTCTTTGAGAGCGGGGGCAGCTAGAGAGAATGGGCGTGCCAGGGCCTGTAGCCACTGCAAAGGAACTTCAGACACATGCGCCACCTTGTGCATCTGGCTTATGTGGGACCTGGAGAATCGAACCTGGATCCTTGGGCTTCGCAGGCAAGCTCCTTAACCACTACGCCATCTCTCCAGCCCTCATGAACTATTTTTATTAGTCTAATGATAACTCAGAATCCATTTTATTGAAGGTGGCAGGTCATTTTATGATTGAGTTAATGAATATAACAAAAGATAAATACAGAGATATCGAAAGTGGCCCGAGTCCTCGAGTGGAATTTTTCACTCTACACTTGATCTTAGCCAAGTGATGAATTTCCCACTCTAGTCCAATCCATTGGGTCATTTGTTCACTTTTGGAACCATGTCTAGTGTATACGATCGGAGGGAGTAGGCTTGGAGTGTTGATGGGTAGAAATCGATGGGGGGCGGCGAGAGATCAGAATGTTTCTAGGAAGGATCGGGATTTAGGTTGGAGGTTGGAACAAACACATCTGTTCACTGAACCAACATTTATTTATGTATGTATTTATTTATCTGCCTCCCACACGGCAGAGTCTATTAGTGTCTCCTCCGGACGGGTGCTCGTCGTTGATAAATTCCTGATTCTGATTATCTCCGGAACTCGAGCTGTCCCACACTTCCGACCTCCTCCTAGGTCACGAGCCGGTGGCCGGCGGGGGAGTGCGGCCGGCGGCGCGGAGGCGATGCGGGCCCGGCTCTGCCAGCGCATCTGCTGTTGTGCGCGCAGCTTCTGCCAGGGCGGGCGCTGGGTGGGAGGAACACGCGCTCGCAAGCCGCCGGCCCACTCAGCCCGAAGTCGCCTGCAAAGCACGCGCCCTCCCCCAGGGCTTCTGCCCGGCCCGCTGGGGGTGGAGGGTGAGGGTGCGAGGATCTCGGGGAGACGTGACCACGGAGGGACCCGCGCCCGGGTGCCGGGCCGGCTGAGCGCGAGCTGCGGGGTCGGGGGCCGTGAGGGCCCGGCCGTCCGGGCGGGCGAGCGGGGGCCGCTGTTCCCCGAGCGGCCTGGAGGGGGCGCCGGCGCGTCCGATCAGGTGACCGAGCGCCGGTCCCGGGCTGCGGGAAGCGGCCTCGTTCTCAGCCGCCTCCGCCGCCGCCGCCGCCGCCGTTACCGCTGCCGCCGCCGCCACACCTAGTGGCGGAGCCGGGGAAGGCGGCTCGCTGGGGGCTGGGGCGGAGAGCGCCGGGAGGGGGTGGAGACGGAAGGGCGGCGGGCGGAAGGCAGGAGGAGGGCTGCGGGGCGCAGGCGGCCGCGGAGGGAAGGAAGGGGCCCGGAGGCTGTGTCACCGGGCGCGGGCTCGCGGCGCGAGGGCCATGGGCGCGCTGCCCTGAGGCGGAGGGCGCGGGCCGGCGGGCGGGCGGGCGGGCGCGCGGCCGGGGAGCAGGCCCGAGCGCGGAGGCCGCGAGCCGGTGACTGGACGCCAGGTGGCCCGGCGGCGGCGGCGGCGGCGGCCCCACCATGTCGCGCTCCGTGCTGCAGCCCAGTCAGCAGAAGCTGGCGGAGAAGCTCACCATCCTCAACGACCGGGGCGTCGGCATGCTCACCCGCCTCTACAACATCAAGAAGGTGCGCACGGGCCGGCGAGGCCGCGGCGGGGGGACGGGACGGGACGGGACAGAGGGCAGGCCGCGGCGGGGGAGACGGGCGGGCGGTGCCCTCGGCGGAAATCTCGGCCTCCTCGCCCCGGGCCCGGCCTCGGCTCCCCGGGATGCGCCGCGGCCTACAGCCGAGTTCCGGGCGCTTCTGCCGCGGGGGTCGCGGGCCGGCCGCAGCCATTTCCCAGCAGCCGGCGGGGACGGGCATGGGGCTCCTGGGCGCCCTGGCCCGCCGCCCCGGGAGAGGAGAGCAGAGGAGAGCCGCGGGCGGCTTCCCGGGCCGGCGCCCCGGAACTTGGCTGCTCCTCGGCGAGCTGGGACGGGGCTTCGGTACAGCCCGCCGCTCCCCGTTCTGCTGTGTTAACTATGGGAATGTGGAGGAGAAATGGCTCATCGACCGAACCTGAAAATCCTCCCCCTTCGCCACTTTTTAATTCTTCATAGCTAAATAAAAGCCAGAGAGTGCGTGTTGACGTTTGGGATTATTTCATTTTGAAGGTGGAGAGGAGGGGGAAAGTGAGGGTGGAACCAATTTTCTTCTGAAATACTTGTACGCTGTGAGTCACTAGAACAGGAATAACAACCTTCCCTAGTTACTCCTCCTCATCTGAATTTTCCCAGCCCTATCTTGGTAGTTCCAGTGCTCCATTTCTTAAACTAATACACAAAATTAAAACGAAATGTATTCCTATTTCTCATAATTTTTTTTTATTTGCGTAAACAGCCAATAGGCCCATTGAAACCTGCCTATCTTTATATTAAGGAGTGGAAGACTATATTGGAGTTAAGTAGATATAAAGATAGGAAAACATGGCACTATATCTTAAGAAGAGCATATCCACATTCCTTTATTTTAAGATAGGGTTCATGCGTTCCGATGAACTGAATAGAAAAAGTTTTCCTTTGGTACAGCCCTGTGGGTGTCCAGTGTGTGCTTGATGGGATGTCGATCATAATTGTTTTTGTTGGCATTTTAATGTCATGTGTTCTCAATCACAATACCAGATTGTAGGTTGTGAGTTAGGGCTGTTAAAGTTTTTTGGGGGGAAAGTAGGGGAGAACTTATATCAAAGTTTTCCAGTAGAAAATTACTTTTATCGCTACAATTTGATTTAGATACTGCTTCCAAATCCCACTGTCTTGAGTTAATAGTAAGCTTTGGGAAAGGATAGCTATGTTGTTCCAGGTTACTCACCTTATCGCAAGGATTGATTGACTCTAAACTCAGGGCAACCTGTAACATGCCTATTCTGATTGTTACTTGTTACATGGCAGGAGCTCAGTGTCATTACAAGGAAGCCCTCCGCATTTTTTTGTTTGTCTCTTTTTGTTTTTCTTTTTCCTTTTTTTTTTCCTTTTTTTTTTTTTTCAAGGTAGGGTCTCACTCTAGCCCAGGCTGACCTGGAATTCACTATGGAGTCTCAGGGTGGCCTCGAACTCACGGCAATCCTCCTACCTCTGCCTCCCGAGTGCTGGGATTAAAGGCATGCGCCACCACGCCCGGCTTCTTTTTGTTTTTCGAGGTCGCGTCTCACTCTGTCCCAGGCTGATCTGGAATTCACTATGTAGTCTCAGGGTGGCCTCTAACTCACAGCGATCCTCCTCTCTCTGCCTCCCAAGTGCTGGGATTAGAAGCATGCCCTTCCATGCCCGGCTGCCCTCTGCATTTACTAAGGAGCTTTGATTGTAAATTTATGTGGGTTAGATAATTTAATTTAATTTTATTTAATTTTATTCTTTTTTGTTTTTTGTTTTTTTTTGAGGTAGGGTCTCTCTCTAGCCCAGGCTGCCCTGGAATTCACTATGGAGTCTCAGGGTGGCCTCAGAACTCATGGCTATCCTCCTACCTCTGCCTCCCGAGTGCTGGGATTAAAGGCGTGCGCCGTCACGCCCGGCTTAGATAATTTAATTTTAGATAGTATCATAAATTATGTTGACCAGAACTTTTGAGTATGATTATGCAGCTTAAGAAATTTGGAAATTGGTTGATGTATGAACTTTGCTTTAAAAAAAATACCCAAGCAAATCAAATGTTACTAAAAGTTACTAGGCCTGTGGTTTTGTGGTTAAAGGAAATGGTTATGATGGTTTCTAGAAGAGGAAGTAAGAGTAACATCAAAAGTGATTTGAGTATTTGGGCAAGATACCTTCTTTAATGCAGACATTAAGTATATTGATAGTGTAAGTGTAACCAACTTTAACATTCCACTTTCATAGGTAAGATTAAATTAAATTCCAAGCATTTAAACCCTTAGAATTCCAATTTACTGCCTTTTCTCAAGGCATGTTTTATTTCACTTCCTTTTTTTTGGTTGTTTTTTGTTTTTCTTTCGAGGTAGTGTCTCACTGTAGCCCAGGCTGACCTGGAATACACTATGTAGTCTCAGGGTGGGCTCAAACTCAGGGCGATCCTCCTACCTCTGCCTCCCCAGTGCTGGGATTAAAGGCATATGCCACCACGCCCGGCTTTCACTTCCTGTTTTAAGAGATTTCAGGCTCTTGTATTAACTACAGAAATTGAAAATAAATTGAATACAAACATTATTATTTTGAGTTATTTATTACTGTATTTTATCATTTGCCATATACTATAATTGAGTACTATTTTGCTTAACTTTATTAATTTCTTCTACAAAGAAAGTTTATTTGGTGTATGTGTGTGTGTTTAGGTGTGTCAGGGTAACTTATCACTGAAGTGATTGTCAGATGCGCACATCACTTTACATCCCTCTTTAGGTGGATGCTAGGGAATTGAACCCAGCTGGCAGGCAGTACAAGCTGGCGCCTGTAACCACTGAATATATACCTTCCCAACCCAAGAAAGTAATTTTGAAGTGCTAGTATTTACTATTTCACATATGAGGCCCTTGATTAGGGCCTGCTGAAATGATTTGTGTAAGTGTGTGTTACTCAAGTTATAGTTTTGGTCTGCTCCCTTGTGTAAATTTGTATAAAAATTCATCAGAGAATATGAATCTTTCAGCCTACGGAATTGTTCACAAGACTGCTATATCTGACTGACGATTGAAACATTTGTGTAACTATCTTGCTAAAGAAGTCAGATCTGTTCACCATGTGTTTTTAAGGTTCATGTTGTCCGCAATCTTATGGCAGTATAAACCACATAATCTTTTTTTTAAATTTTTTTATTTTCTCAAGTTTTATTAATATTTTCCATGATTATAAAAAATATCCCATGGTAGTACCCTCCCCCCCCCACTTTCCCCTTTGAAATTCCATTCTCCATCATATCACATAATCTTTTTTTTTTTTTTTTCAAGGTAGGGTTTCACTCTAGCCCAGGCTGACCTGGGATTCACTATGGAGTCTCAGGGTGGCCTCATTCAAACTCACGGCGATCCTCCTACCTCTGCCGAGTGCTGGGATTAAAGGCATGTGCCACCACGCCCGGCCATAATCTTTTCAATTCCAGTCTTTTACAGTCCTCAGAAAAACCCCTTCCATCTCATAATACCGGTATGCCAACCAATTATCACATTTTTATTAATGAATATGTGCATTAGATTTTCTGGTCTATTACATTTGGAAGTACAGGTGAATATCTGAAATGCTTTGGACCAGAAATATATGCAGAAATATATGGAGTTTGGATTTTTTTTCAGATACCGGAATATTTACATAGATAGATACGTATCTTGACTAAATATGAATGTTTCATGTTCATTATATTCTCATAGTCTGAAAATAATTATTCACAACTTTTCAGTGTAGCTCTCAGTTTGACCATCACCTGTCACATGAGGTCAGGTGAAGTGGATTTTTCCACTTACAGCATCCTCTAGATTAGGAGTGTCCAACATTTTGTCTTTGTGACATGAAGGTCATCTACAAATATGTTGTGCTACATTTATTGCTATCCTGGAACTCAAGTGGTCTGTGGAACACAGGTTGCACAAGCCTGCCCTAGACATTAAAAAAGGCTTGCATTTTGGAGTGTTTCATATTTTGGATTTTTACACAAGGTCTTTTTTTTTTTTTTTTTTTTTTTTTTTTGGTTTTTCAAGATAGGGTCTCACCCTAGCTTAGGCTGACCTGGAATTCACTATGTAGTCTCAGGGTGGCCTCGAACTCACAGCGATCTTCCTACCTCTGCCTCCCAATGGCTGGAATTAAAGGCTGCACCACCTCGCCCTACTAGGTTTTGGGTTTTTTTAAAAAATATTTTTATTTATGTATGTTCATCAGAGCCTCACGTGGCTGCAAAGGAATGTCAGACACTTGTACCGCTTTTTGCATCTGGCTTTACACAGGTACTAGAAAATTGAACACAAGCTGGCCGGCTTTACAAGCAAGGACCTATCTCCCCAGCCCATGGGCATTGATTTTATGTAAAAGATGTGAACATGATAGGTAATTTCTTTTAAATTTATCCCTTAATGTTTTAATTTTTATTGAAAATAAAAATAACATCTTCCCTTTCCATATCTAATAGTGCTTGTTGACTTACATACTGATTTTTCAAACCTTTTTTTTTTGGTTTTTCAAGATAGGATCTTACTCTAGCCCAGGCTCACCTGGAATTCACTATGGAGTCTCAGGGTGGCCTCGAACTCATGTGATCCTCATGTGACCTCTGCCTCCTGAGTGCTGGGATTAAAGGCGTGCGCCACCATGCCCGGCTCAAACCTTTATTTTTGTTTGTTTGTTCGCCTAGGCTGACCTGGAATTCACCATGTAGTTGGAGGGGTAGCCTTGAACTCTTAGCCGTCTTCCTACTTCTGCCACCTGAGTACTGAGATTAAAGGCAGGTACTACCATGCCAGGCTTTAAAGCCTTTTTTTTTTTTTTTTTTTTTGGTTTTTCAAGGTATGGTATCACTCTGGCCCAGGCTGACCTGGAACTCACTATGTAGTCTCAGGGTGGCCTCTAACTCACGGCGATCCTCCTACTTCTGCCTCCCCAGTGCTGGGATTAAAGGCGTATGCCACCACGCCTGACTTTTAAAACCATTTTTAAGGCTACTTTTCTGTCACTATTGTATCATGGCAGGCAGTATGGTTGAATTAAGAGCATTGGCCCAAATGTTAGAAGACCTGCATTCCATTCATTCTGTTACTAAGAGTTCTTCAGCCTCAAGCAGGTGACTTGCCTTCCCTGAACCTACTTTTTTCTCAGCTGTAACATGAAAAAAATTTACTGTAAAAAGAACACGGAAGTCTCTTCTCGCTCTAATTATTGTCCTTGTTCATTGTAAATAAGTAGGAACAAGGCTATGGCCCACTTCAAATGCTGACTGAGCTTAGTGTAGGTTTCTGTAGTAATGTAGGGATGGTATTGCTAAATCATTGCCTGAACTCTAAAAGACAGGAAAAATAAACCCTTAAAACAATTTGTCAACTGTTGGAGGAATTTCAAATTCTTTTTTTTTTAAGTTTTTTAAAAATTTTAAAATTTTTAAATTTTTTTAATTAACTTCCATGATTATAAAAAATACCCCATGGTAATACCTTCCCTCCCCCACTTACCCCTTTGAAACTCCACTCTCCATCATACCCCCTCCCCATCTCAATCAGTCTCTCTTTTACTTTTAATGTCTTGATCTTTTCCTCCTCTGATGATGGTCTTATGCAGGTAGTGTCAGGCACTGTGAGGCCATGGATATCCAGGCCATTTTGTGTCTGGAGGGAGCATGTTGTATGGAGTCCTGCCCTTCCTTTGTCTCTTACATTCTTTCCGCCACCTCTTCCACATTAGAGAGCCTTGGAAGGTGTGATACAGATTTTTTTTAAAGTTTTATTTGCAGAGCAGAGAGAGAGAGAATGAGAATGAATGAATGAATGAATGAATGAATGAATATGATTAGGCTTACCAGGTCCTCCAGCCACTGCAAATGAACTCCAGATGCATGTGCATCTGCCTTTCAAACTCTGGTCATTGGACTTTGCAGGCAAGCACCTTAACCTGTGAGCCATCTCTTCAGCCCTTCAAATTCTTTTTATCATTAAAATTGTTTTTTGATTAGAGGAGTGTTTTCCCCACTGTACTTCTTTTCCCATGATTTTGAGTGTTTATTGTAAAATTGAAAGTCTATAGCTGTGTTTGTGCAATGAATGGGGAAAGTATTTGTGAAGGGTACTGTGCAGGGTTAAGGAGAATTGGCTTTAGCCTCCTTTCAGAATTGTATTTGTCTGTATTTAGGGCACTGTTTTCTCTCTTGATCTGTCTGGAGCAGAGAAATCAGGTCAGTCTTGTTCCAAGATTGGATTGTGGCAATTTCATAGTAATAGTTATCAATATGGGAATCTTCTTTTCTTCTTTCACTAAGAGCCTTAAACATGTTAAGAAAACATTTCCCTTCACTAAAGCTAAATTTAATAATGTAACTTTATTTAAATCCTGTTATGTCTGCTTGTAGTTTTATTTTTTTAAGGAAGCTGCATGAGGATTGGCTTGTTCTTTTTCTTTTTATGTTAAGGTGGGTTAAAGTGGTAAAACAAAGGTCACTGAGGGCTTAGCCTGGTGTACTAGATCACTCTGTAGGGAGGCTGAGGTCCAGAGCTCAAGTCTAGCATGGGCCTATAGAACAAAACCTTGTCTTGAAAGAAAATAAAATCACCGGAAAATTCTGAAGAAAAGTGATTCATTTTTAATTTTTATGTGCCAGTGATTATCCATTTGTTTCCTTTGTAGAATTGTTAAATATTTTTTAAAACTAGTGACTACAAAGGGATAGATATTTATTACAAAGATCTCTGTCCATAACAGAAGTCTGTCACTTAAAAAATTCACTGTTCGTCTCCCACTTTACAAATAAGCTATATGTACTTGTACTCGTTTCTGTACCAATGCTAACATATGTGCATACATATTTTATTATATTATGACTAAATTAGGAAGGTTCTTTACCAAAACATTAGAGAAGGAGCATGTTCCACTTTACAGATAGGTAAGTGAAATTAGCTATGGTTCTTGATATATTACTTGCCTTGCATATTTCTATTTAAGGAATGTTAAAGGGCATATTTAAGATGTTATTAAAATTTACAAATGTATTTATGTAAATATCATGGTTTATTATCTCTAGCATAGAAGTTGTCAATAAAATAAATAAATAAATAACTCAAGAAAATAAGGACCCACCCAAATTTTTTAAATGTATTTATGTATTTTTCAATTTTAAAGCCAAATAGTAACTTGATGTTGAAAAACTCTATAATGTGAAATATAAGAAATACAACTAAGAACTCATGACCAATAAGCATCTTCTATCTTGGACTTTACAAAAATAATTCTACTGTATTATATGCCTAAAATCTGCTTTTTGACTGCTGTTTTTAATATTACATTTATTACTAACTGTAGTAAACTCTTTTTTTGAGAGAGAGAGAGAGAATGGGTGCACTAGGCTTTTCAGCTGCTGCGAACGAACTCCAGATGCGTGTACCCCCTTGTGCGCATTTGCGACATTGCATGCTTGTGTTACTGTGCGTCTGACTGGAGATTCAAACATGTATTCTTAGGTTTCACAGCAAGCACCTTAATCACTAATCTACCTCTCCAGCCTTTTTTGATAGGCTCAGTGTAGCCCCAGCTGACCTGGAACTCACTCTATAGCTCAGGCTGGCCTTTCACTCTTGGTAATCCTCCTACCTCTGACTCCCCCATGTGTTGGGTTTAAAGGCTTGTACCACCACCCAGCTAGTAAGCTCTTAATTTTGATACTATTACTTAGGAATTTAGTAGGCTTTGTAAATTGTTTATTTAATTTTACAATGAGAAAATTCCTTAGTTAAGCATAGTACTGGAGTATTTTGCTTAAATCATCAATTTTCTCAAACTCTTATGGAAAATGCTTTCTTTTTTATTAATTTTTAATTTTTTTATTAATTAGTTTTATATTCAGCAAATACAGTCAGTTTGGTACCATAATTAGGCTCATCTGTGACCTACCCCCTCCCCTTGGCCCCTTCTTGTTGAGGTATATGGGTCATGCATTGTGGAGTTAGCCCACAGTTATGGGTAGGATAAATGTCTCTGCATATCATGACCCAACATGTGGCTCTGACATTCTTTCTGCCCCCTCTTCCGCAAAATTTCTCTGAGCCATGTTGAGTTCATTTTTGGTCTGCTTCAGTGATGAGGTGTTGGGCGCCTCTGGCTCTCTGATTTGGTAGGAGTTGATTGTTCTCTGTGTTGATCTCCTTCCCCCTTGTGCTGGTACCTGGTTGTAACAGACAGCTTCAGGTTCACTGAGATGAACTTCCAGACCAGGCACAGTTATGGAGGAAGGGATTTATTGAAGCTTACAGATCCAGGGGAAGTTCCATAAAAGCAGAAGAAACTGGCCTGCTTTCACAGGCCCAAGCAGAGAGAGAGAGAGAGAGAAGTACAAGCCTAAAAGCCACACAGCACAGGACACTTCAGGAACTCCAGCTAGGCACACTTTGCATATCTTTAGATTGAAATCTGAAACCCACGACCACACCTTAAGATCCACACAATGGCACTGCCTCCAGCCAGGTGGCTAAAGATGCAAACTACAAACAAATAAACAACTGAAATATATTGGGGGCCATCTGTTCTATTCAAACTACCACACTGGTTCACCAGGAAAACAGTACCCTTGCTTGTTTCGCCAATTGTTCTTAGTTTCAGCTGGGGCCCTTTGGAGGTATGATGGGGTGGCTCTCTCCTTAGGATCTACATCTATCTGAAAAAGAGAAGCAGATTCTCCAACAGAGAGTAAGTTAGCACCAGAACAAATGAGATAACCCTTACTTTTTTTTTTTTATAGAGAATTTAATAGGTGTAGGCCCTTTTGTAGCCCACGATTGATGGTAGCTTGATAATGGAGAGTGGGCTTATGTTTGGATATGGTTCTGACATGTTTCCCAGCTCCAGCTATGGGTCCCGTACCACTGAGGGGATCAGTTAGCCGAATCAAGAGTAGTTGGTTCCCCACGATGGCTGTGTGCCACTATTGCACTTTTTTGGTTTTTCGAGGTAGGGTCTCACTCTAGCTCAGGCTGACCTGGAATTAACTATGTAGTCTCAGGGTGGTCTCGAACTCACGGTGATCCTCCTACCCCTGCCTCCCAAGTGCTGGGATTAAAGGCATACACCACCATGCCCGGCTCTTTTTAATTTTTTAATTAATTTATTCCAGAGAAGTGGGGGGGGGGAGAGACAGACAGACACAGAATGGGTGCACCACAGCCGCCACATCTACTACAAATGAACTCCAGATGCATATAACACTATGTGCATCTGGCTTACTTGGGTTGTGGGGAGTTGAAACTAGTTCCATAGGCTTTGCAGGGAAGCACCTTAACCACTAAGCCACCTCTGAAGCCTGGAAAATGCTTTCTTTTGCTAAAAAATACTTTTAGGGGCTGGAGAGATGGCTCAGTGGTTAAGGTGTTTGCCTGCAAAGTCAACAACCTGGGTTCAGTTCTCCAGTACCCCTATAAAGCCAGATGCACAGAGTAGTGCATGCATCTGGAGTTTGTTTGCAGTGGCTGGAGGTCCTGGCATGTCCGTTCTCTCTGTCTGTCTTTTATCTATTTCTGCTTGCAAATAAATAAATATTTTAAAAAATTGTTAAAAGAGCTGGAGAGATGGCTTAATGATTAAGATGCTTGCCTGTGAAGCCTAAGGTCTCAGATTCGACTCCCCAGAACCCATGTAAGCCACATGTACAAGGTGACGCATACACACAGGTGGCACATGCGTCTGGAGTTCATTTGTAGTGACTAAGGTCCTATTGCACCAATTTTCTCTCATACAAAAAATCATTATATTTTTATTTGTAAGCACAGATTGAGAGGGGGAGGGGGGAGCAAGGGAGGGAATATGGGTGGGCCATGTGAGCTCCAGATGCGTGTACCACTTTGTACATCTTGCATTAGTGGAGAATTGAACACAGACTAGTAGGCATTGCATCTCCTTAGCTCTGAAATGCTTTCTTTCTTTCTTTTCTTTTTTGAGGTAGGATCTCAGTTCTAGCCTAGGCTGACCTGGAATTCACTATGTAGTCTCAGGGTAGCCTCAAACTCATAGTGGTCTCCTACCTCTGCCTCCCAAGTGCTGGGATTAAAGGTGTGTGCCACCATGCCAGGCAGTGAAATGCTTCCTTATATTGTATATTGCATGATTAATTATGGTTAAACACTTGTCAGTACTAAAACTCTCTCTCTTTTTTTTTTTTTTTTTTTTGAGGTATGGTTTCTCTAGCTCAAGCTGACTTGGGATTCACTATGTAGTCTCACGGTGGCCTTGAACTCATGGTGATCCTCCTACCTCTACCTCCCAAGTATTGGGATTAAAGGTGTGTACCATCATGCCTGGCTAAAACTGTGTTTTTAAAACCATACTTTTTGACATGGATTTACTGATTTCTTTGGCATTAGAGAAACAGGTAAATCAAGTCCAGTTCCGAGATGCAGAGATATTTAACCAAATGCAGTATATAAGTAAGAGTTTGGGAGTCTTAAGCAGGGAGCTAAGAGATTCCATTGTAGTCTGGGAGAGACAGGCACGAGGGATAGGTACTTATGTACTGGTTTTGAAATATGAGTAGGAGCTTCTGCCAAACTTTGACAAATATTGAATTCTAGAGGTTTTGTTTAGTAGAATAGGAAAAGATGCAAACTATATGTTATGAAATACCCTAGTTAATATTTCTCTCACACAAACTCTAAATTTTTTATACTTGTTGAAGTTTTTCCCATACTAGTGGGTTATCCTGTGGGTTGAGAGCTATATTCTTGGTAAAGTTCTAATACTGATCTATTTTCATAGTTGTATTATATTAGTTATTTTTCTAGTTGCTGTGACCAAATACCTGATAAGAAACTGCTAAAGGAAGAATGAGTTTCTTTAGGCTCACTATTCTAGGGGATCCATTCCATCATGGTGCTGAAAGCAAGGCAGCAGGAGCTGGCTGCTCACATTTCATCCACTATCAAGAAGCAGAAGATGAACAGGAAGTGGAGTTGGGCTGTAAAACCTCAAGGCCTACCTCAGTGACCCACTCCTGTAAAGACTCCGTCTCCTAAAGGTTCTACCACCTTCCCAAACAGCACCACCAGCTGAGAACCAAGTGTTCAAACTCATAAGCCTATGGGGACATTTCATACTCAGACCACAGCAACTTTGAACAAATTATTTATCTTCCTGGGTTATAATTCATTTATAAAGTGAGACAAGTAGTTCTTTTTTGTTTGGTTTTTCGAGGTAGGGTCTCACTCTAGCTCAGGCTGACCTGGAATTCACTCTGTAGTCTTAGGGTGGCCTCGAACTCTCAGCGATCCTCCTACCTCTGCCTCCCGAGTGCTGGGATTAAAGGCGTGCGCCACCACGCCCGGCTGACAAGTAGTTCTTACCTACAGTTGACTTGTCTTTGGTCACCACACATTCTATTTGTCATGGAAGAGACTTAAAATTTCCTATATATGGATCTTGGCCTGAACGTAATGAGTCTGAAAACCCCCCTGAAATAGTTCTGATATTAAGAACAACTAAAACAAGTAAATTATAACAAAATGCTCAGTATCTCTGATGTCCTTTTCTGATCTTTGCTCACACTCAGGAATCCACTTTCCTTGGCTGGGTTATAACTGTATATAGATGGTGGGAAATTGTGCACAGACTCTTCTGTGGCAGAGCAGTTGTGTGGTGCTTACCTGCTCTTGGCACCTGTTATGTTGTAAGCTATATTCTTTGGTTTATTTATTTATTTATTTTGGTTTTTTTGAGGGAGGGTCTTGCTCTAGCCTAAGATGACATGGAATTCACTTTGTAGTCTCAGGGTGGCCTTGAACTCACTGCTATTCTTCTACCTCTGCCTCCTGAGTGCTGGGATTAAAGGTGTGCACCACCATGCCTGGCTACAGAGAAAATGGGAGTGCTAGGGCCTCTAGCTGCTGCAGTGTCCAGATGCATGTGCCAGTTTGTGCATCTGGCTTTATGTGGGTACTGGGGAATTGCACCCAGGTCATTAGGCTTTGTAGGCAAGTGCCTTAACTGCTGAGACATCTCTCCAGCTCTTCCTTGGCTTTTTTTTTTTTTTTTTTTTTTTGGTTTTTCAAGGTAGGGTCTCGCTCTATCTAGCCCAGGCTGACCTGGAATTCACTATGGAGTCTCAGGGTGGCCTTGAACTCATGGCGATCCTCCTACCTCTGCCTCCCGAGTGCTGGGATTAAAGGCGTGCGCCACCACGCCCGGCTTATTCCTTGGCTTTTTAAAAATATTTTTTTAAATAGTTTTTTGTTTATAGTTTTATTTATTTATTTGAGAGCAACAGACAGAGAGAAAGAGGCAGATAGATAGATAGATAGATAGATAGATAGATAGATAGATAGATAATGGGCACGCCAGGGCCTCTAGCCACTGCAAACGAACTCCAGATGCATGCACTCCGTTGTGCATCTGGCTTACATGGGTCCTGGGGAATTGAGCCTCGAACCAGGATCCTTAGGCTTCACAGGCAAGTGCTTAACCGCTAAGCCATCTCTCCACCCTTCTTTGGCTCTAAAAAAAAATTATTTATTTATTTATTTGAGAGTGAGAGAGTGAGATGGCACACCAGGGCATCTAGCTACTGTAAACACACTACAGATACATGTGCCACCTTATGCATCTGGCTTATGTGGGTCCTGGGGAATTGAACCTGGGTCCTTAGGCTTAGCAGGCAAGTGCCTTAACTGCAGAGCCATCCCTCCAGCCTATGGCTTTTTAAGTTTTGTTAATTTTATGGATTTTAGGACACTGACGTACTACTGCTCTCAACATTCTCAGCCCTTAGAACAATTGATTATAGTTCCTAGGGTCTTAAGTAGATTTTCTAGTTCTTCCACATTGTGCATTACTGTTATTAACCTCCTATATTGAGAATTAAGCAAGTTATTTTATGTGTAGTGTTGGTATGGTATCTGGCAAGAAGGAATAAATCAAGTGAAGTTCTTGGGCTTGTAACCCCCAGGATGGGAATGTTCATTTTACTCCCGTTAATCAAGTTCAGATCTGCCTTTAGGAAATAGGGTTAGCATTTATTTATTCATACAGTATATAGTAATTCTTTAAAGAACAAGTTAATATTGAGTAAAACTGTGACAGTTTTCTACCTAAGCTATTGTTTCATAAACAGATTTTCCTATATATTGGAAGCTCAGAAATGTTTGGTGGACTAGAGTAATATTGCTGTTTGTTGAGAATTAAATAGTGGATGGTAACTTTTCTTTGAATCACTTCCTTTCTCTCTCTTTTTTTTCCCCCTGCGGCAGGGTCTCACTCTAGCTAGGCTGACCTGGGACTCACTCTGTAACTCAGGCTGGCGTTGAACTTAAGGTGATCCTCCTACGTCTGCTTTTGGAGTGCTGGGAATAAAGGCATGCACCATGCCTGCCTTGAATCACTAAGTTTTTTAATAAAAATATTTTATTTATTTATTTGACAGAAAGAGGCAGAGAGAGTGAGAGAGAAAGGGAATGGGTATGCCAGGACCTCCAGCCGATGCAAATGAACTCCAGATGCATGCCCCACCTTGTGCATCTGGCTTACATGAGTCCTGGGGAATCGAGCCTGGGTCCTTTGGCTTTGCAGGCAGGCCTCTTAACTGCTAAGCTAGTCAGTTTGTTGAGTTAACTATTAGACCATTGTGTTCTTCAGTATTTGGAATGTGTTTTGCTGCTGAGTTAGACTAGAATTTAAAGATTAAAACTGATCAAACTCACTAGATTTTTTGCTCATTTTTATTTATTTATTTGAGAGTGACAGAGAGAGAAGGAGGCAGATAGAGAATGGGCACGTCAGGGCTTCTAGCCACTGTAAACGAACTCCAGATGCATGTGCCCCCTTGTGCATCTGGCTAACATGGGTCCTGGGGAATCGAGCCTTGAACCGGTGTCCTTAGGCTTCACAGGCAAGTGCTTAACTGCTAAGCCATCTCTCCAGCCCAAATTCATTAGATTTTTATCTTTGTAATAATTCCTTTATGAAAGTTTAAGCAGCTGAGATATGGAAAGAATATAGCATGCTTTTATATGTCATCTTGAGGACATAGTTTAGAGATATACTTTTCTAGTGTTTTAGAATCAAGTATGAATTTGTATTTGCCAAATTGTGTCCTGCTGATTATTTACTGCAAACTTTGAGCAAGTCGCTGAGTTTCTATGAAGCTCCTTCTCTGTTTAAGCAATTTCTAGAACATAAGTGTTTTTCTACCTAGTGTTACCTGATAAATATTGTTTCTACTCCTTTTTCTTTTTAAATTTGTGTGTGCATAGTGTATATATGGTGGTGTGTATGTGCTGCTGCTAAAGTTGGGAGAAAACATTGAGTGTTCCCTCTGTTGCTCATTTCTGTTTGTTCTTGCAGTAGAGTCGCTTACTGATTCTGGAGTACAGTGCTTGCAAGCCCCAGTGATTCTCCAGTTTGTGCTCCATAGGACTAGGGTTGCAGATGTGCATGATCACACCCAGCTATTTACCTGGGTTCTGGAGATTTGAACTCTGATGGTTTCCAGAACTTAGGTAAACATGCTTTTTTTAAAAAAATAGTTTTTAAAACATTTTAAAATATTTATTTATTTTATTTGAGAGAGAGAAAGAGGCAGAGAAAGAGAGAGAATGGGTGCGCCAGGGCCTCCAGCACTACAAACGAACTCTAGACACATGCGCCCCCTGTGCATCTGGCTTACGTGGGTCCTGGGGCATCAAACCAGGATCCTTTGGCTTTGGAGGCAGATGCCCCAACCGCTAAGCCATCTCTCCATCCCATCTTTGTTCTTATTATTGGTAAAAACATTAGATTGGGGTTTTGTGAGAAAATTAACTTGGTTATATTGCATTGACAAAAATATTAATGTATGATTGGTTTTATGGAAAATTTTATCTTGGTTATTGGTAACTCACTATAGAGGATCATGTATTGAAAAGGTTTACTTTAAGAGAGCATAATGGTTTAGAACTTACTAAATATTTAGGTGGTAGGCACTGAAATACATACATTATATATATATAAAAATCTTGTCTGCCTTAGGTGGTAATAGTGGCCTCAGTTGATGTATTTAGGTAACTGAGGCTGAAAGTTAAGTGGCCTTTGGTTTTGACCACCTGAATCAAAAAACAGGCTCCTTTTTTTTTTTTTTTTTTAATTAAATAGGGCTTCATGCATACTATGCAAGCATTCTGTCACTGAGTTATATATCTCTAGCCCAGTTAGAGAGGGTTTTTAATTACTGTATATAAGTATTTTCCTTAGCAATACTGTAATTTTATTTGCCACATTAAATGGTCCTAGGTCCACCCTTGATGATAATTTAGATCATAACTGACTTTTCTTCTTTTTTTCTATTTTGCATGAGCATTTTTTTGTAGAAGTGTCTGTATTATTATTAATTAAGTAAATCGAGTAAGTTGATTGCTAAAAAAGTAAATGAAACATGTAACTTCTGGAAAGTTTACATAAATCTTACTGGTATTTTTTGAGTGGTCATTGTATCCAAATACACTTGTAAATTCTGGACACCCACAAATACACCACATTCTTATAGTGAATACAAAATTTATTAGGACAGGTTGCAATTATTATCTCAAGTTTAATAAATGAAGAACCAAGGCACAGAGGGTAAAATTACTTGCTCATGATTACATAGCTCTAAAGTGACATCCCATCTGAAAAACTCATGTTCTTGGGGCTGAAGGTGTAGCTCAAGAGTAGAATATATATTCTTAGTGTAAAGCCCCACATTCAATTATATCAGAACCCAAAAAGCATGTGTTCTTATGTATAAAGCTAAATTCTTTCCATAAGTAAAACAAATGTAGTTTGTTTAGACATAGGTAAGTAAGGAAGTAATGTGATAGAAAGATAGCATAATTGTATAAGGAAGTTACCATGAAATTTGCTAGTTCTATATACCATAACAAAGATGATTACTGCTAGATAATTACCTATATTGGCCTTAGGTAGTTATTATCTTCTTTATTATAATTACTTTTGACAACAGCTTAAATTTTTAGCACTTACATGCTAGTCACTTTGCTAAATACTTTACATGGATTATCTACCCTCTACAAATCCTCATAATGACACTGTGAGGTAAGTACTGTTCTCCATTTACAGATGAAGAAACTGAGACTAGGCAGTATTATATATTGAAGGTTCCCTAGGTAGTAAGTGGTAAAAATTGAAACAAGCTGATTTTACTAGACTCTACTTTTAAGCTTTCTGCCGTGCTGCCTTCCAGGGTAGTATGTTTAGATCAAACCCTCTTAAGTAGTATGGAGAAAGGTAACCAATTCCAAAACAGGTTCTAACTTTTTCCTTGAAATGAAATTCTATATATTTTTATCAGAAGAGCTGTATATATACATACACATTTCCATTTGTGATCATGAGAAATGGGTATTGCAAGTCTTTTTCTTATTTAATAGTCATTAGTACTGTTAGAATGGATAGCTGAATGTTTTCATTAATCTAACATATGAAAGAACAACATATTTGGAATCACTAGGATTCTGCACTATCTAGTCATGTTTATGAAGCTTGATTTTCATTATGCTATTGATATGTGAGTCATAGTTATTTTATTATAACTGGAGAAAAAGTAAATTGGAAGACTTATAAGAAACAGTATTTCAAAGAAATGATAGTCTGAGGAAACGTCAGATTATGTTAATATTGTATTGAAATGGGGTTAATTTAGTAGCCTTATCAAATTCTGTTTGAAAGTTGAATTTTTTTTTTACTGCATTCTTATTTCCATCTATAAAACATAGGAATGTTTTCACTGATTTCATTTTGTATTTTGGCTTGGGAGGAAGCTAGGTAATACTTGAAAATGGTTTCACTTTGAGCTGAAGTGCAAAATTTATCAAATAACAATTTATTTTTATTCTTGGCTACAGTTTCTTTTTAAGGTATGTAAAATTTCACTGATGGTTTTGCTCCTGTTGATAGCTGCATGTAGCCTTTATCTTTCCTTCTTCCTAGTGTTTTAAGTTGGTTTAGAAAGACCACCAAAATCCTGACATGGTTGAACACTTACACAGTAGTATTTAATATATATGAATAGTATAAACTATTAAATTATTGTATACTAAAACTTGCTACTTGGCGTACCTTAAAAATGGTAGCACCATACAGCTCTAGTCTTGTTTTGTTATTCATAGTCTGCAGTGCATAAGTTTTCTTCTGAAAAGTATGTCATAGTTTGACAATCATTGTTTACACGTGATTCTCTCTCTTTTTATTACAATGCTTCCCCAGCAAGGACAAGTTTGGAAGGTTTGCAAAGCTTTTCACCTTCCCTGTGCCCGCTTGCCCGCTTTCAGATCAGTTTCATGTTTCATAACTTCTCTTTCTGTAATCCACAACATAGCCATAGTAAATATAAATATAAATGATTGTACTGCATTTCCTCACACATGACAGACATCACTTTTCCAAGGATGCATCCTTTAAAAATGGAATAAAAAATTAAATAGAAATGGTATAATTTTAATATTTCCCAAAGAGATAACATCTCACTAACAGTTAACTGTGACATGATGAAACAGAGCAATATTAAAGATTATATGTATCATTAGTACTTAGGTTAAAGTCCTTTGTATACTGTATAGTGCTTTCCAGAGAACATTGCACTGCTGATGTGGTCAGATGTAAACATTTCCATTTGTTCTGTGCTTATGAGATAGAGAACAGATGTAGATGCATTGTTCAAAGTGCTGCTGGTAGGATGGAAAACAATGTTGTAACTCGTGTTCAGAGGAACAGGCAACACACGTTAGTTCTAGAGACAATTTTAGTAGCTTCCAGTTCTTTTGAACTAGGGCTGTTGTATTAAGATGTTCAAAGTGAATGAGGAAAACATTTTGGAAAAAAGTCATTTAAAACATAAGCTTTTATAACACTTAGAAACATGTCCAGGATGCTATTTAATATTTAATTTCGTAATATTTTATTAGCTTCAGATGAATACAATCCTACCTCAAATCAAAGATTTTTGTTTTGTTTTGTTTTCTTTCTTTTCTTTTAGGTTTGAGCTTTTTCCTTCACTGCTGTTCTGCGCTAACTGCTTTGAAACTTTCCATGCATTTTTTTTTCAGTAGAAGAACATCTCTGTACTGTCTCCCATTGCATATTTCAGCTGTGACAATCCCTGCACTTTGCCTATTCATTTTATCACCTGCTCACCAAAAACAATAAATACCTAACTTCTGATTGCAGATGTGCTATTCTTCCTTGATTTTAGGAAGGTGCATTTCACTTTGTTTCATTACTATTGTTTTATAGGCATGTGGAGATCCCAAGGCGAAACCATCCTACCTTATTGACAAAAACCTGGAATCTGCTGTGAAATTCATAGTCAGAAAATTCCCTGCCGTAGAAACCCGCAACAACAATGTGAGTCATCTGTGTTTCTCTATTAACTTGATGCTAGCAGTGGTCAGTACAGTGCTTGTGGTATCTCTTATTTATCTAATTCTTTATAGTTTAATGTATAGATTTTAAACACTTCTTAAAGGCCATTATTTATTATTTATTTCTCTTTAAAAAATATTTATTTGGGGGATAGAGAGATAGGGTCTCCTGCCAGTGCAAATGAACTACAGACACATTGCTACATTGTGCACCTGGCTTTACATGGGTACTGGGAAATTGGACCTAGGCCATCAGAAATTGCAGGCACGTACTTTTTTTTTTGTAACCATTGAGCCATCTTTCCAGTACTCTTAAGGGCTTTTAAAGTCAATATTTTTGTCTCTGAAACTGGAAAAAGTTCTAGCCACATTAATTTTCTTTTGAAGTTAGTAAATGACTTCACAGAACTTTTGTTGCTTTTACAAATTAGCTGCCTTTAGAATTAAAATATATTTGACTAATATTTTCATAACTTATAAAAACATTTCTGAAAAGTAAATAGTCATATTATGGTGTTAGGATTTTTATTATTTCTACATTAATTTTTAAAAATATTTTTATTTATTTGAATGAGAAAGAGGCAGAGAGAGAGAGAGAGAGAGAGAGAGAGAGAGAGAGAAAAGTGGGCTCACCAGGTCCTCCAGCTGCTTCATCTGAACTTCAGAAGCATGTGCCACCTTGTACATCTGGCTTACATAGATCATGGGAAATTGAACCTGAGTCCTAGGCTTCTCAGGCAAGTGCCTCAACAACAGCCATCTCTTCAGTGTCCCCCATATTAATTTTTAAAAATTATTTTTATTTATTTATTTGAAAGAGAAAGAGGGGGGAGGGAGGCAGAAAGAGAGAATGGGCACACCAGGGCCTCCTGCCACTGCAAACAGACTCCAGAAACATGTGCTATTTTGTGCATCTGGCTTTACGTGGATACTGGGGGACCGAACCCAGGCCTTCAGGCTTTGCAAGCAAGCACCTTTAACCACTGAGCCATCTCTCCAGGCCCCCATATTAATTTGTAATTTTTAAAAAATTTATTTGAGAGAGAGGTATATTGAGAAAGAGAAAGAGAATGGGCACACCAGGGCCTCTAGCCAACACTGCAAACAAATTCCAGAAGCATCTGCCACCTTGTGCATCTATCTGGTTTATGTGAGTACTAGAGAGAATTGATCCTGGGTCCTTTGCTTTCACTAGCAAGTGCCTTAACTGCTAAGCCATCTCTCCAGCCCTGTTTTTTTTTTTTTTTAAGCAATGATTTTACTTTATTTATTTGACAGAGAAAGGAGGAGAGAGAGAGAAAGAGAGAGAGAGAGAGAGAGAGAGACAGACAGACAGACAGACAGACAATGGGCATGACAGGGCCTCCAGCTACTGCAAATGAACTCCAGATATGTGCGCCCTCTTGTGCATCTGGCTAACTTGGGTCCTGGGGAATCGAACCTGGGTCCTAGGCAAATGCCTTAACCACTAAGCCGTCCCTCCAGCCCTTTTAAAAAAATATTTATTTATTTATTTGAGAGCGAGGAATATAGTGAACTGTATTAATTTTTATGTGGAGTTTTTTCTAACTGTATGAAATAGGGTTATATTTATGGTCTCCTAGTGAATTTACATGTTTCATTAATACTTTCTAGTTACCTTTTTGAATTTTAGAACATGTAGAATAGCTAATTTTAGAAAATCATTTTTGCTTTACCAGGGATTGGGGAGATGGCTCAGCAGAGTTTAAAGTACTTACTTGAAAGCTTGCTAGCCCAAGTTCAATTCCCTAGCACCCATGTAAAGTCAGGTGCAAAATGATATTCCATCTGTCATTCCAAAGCATCTATGGTAATGAGAGGCAGAGCCAGAAGAATCCAGAAACTTGTGGGCCAGCTAGACTGGAGTACATGCAGCAGCAAAAGCAAGCAGCAAGAATCAAGCAAGGTGGAAAGAGAGGGTAAACACTCTGAGGTCGTCCTCACACCTCCATGCATGAGCAATGGCATGCCTGCACCCATGCACGCATATACACACACATCATATCCATTGATCCATCCATGTACACGTGTACATATACCCTTACCAAAATGAAAGACATTTTAATGTTGAAGGATATGTTAGTCCAAGTTGATCAAAAAAATAAATCAGGTAAAGTGATTTTTAAGGAACTTCTCAAATTTCTGGGCTTTTTTGGAGTACATGGTAATACAGATCTTGGGTTTATATATGATTATATTTTACAATTAGTCTGTTAAGGCATCACAAAGAGTTCCTGATTAAAACTAGGTGGTTTAAAGCACATGCTTATTTTTTTAAAAATATTTTATTTTTATGTATTTATTTGACAGAGAAAGAGGGAAAGAGAGAGAGAATGAGAATGGGCCTCCAGCCACTGCGAACAAACTCTAGATGTGTGCACCCCCTTGTGCATCTAGCTAACATGGGTTATGGGGAATCAAACCTGGGTCCTTTGGCTTTGCAGGCAAATACCTTAACTGCTAAGCCGTCCCTCCACCCCAAGCACATGCTTCTTAAGCTGTCCCTCCACCCCAAGCACATGCTTCTTAAAAACAGTTATTTCTGTGGAGAATTCTCTTTTTTTAAAACATCATGATTGTATTTCAATACATAATTTCTGCACAATCAAAAATTAAAGTAAAAAGTAATTAGAAAAGTGTGTGACAATGTTTATATACTCTAAATAGGTAACTTGTTATTTGGTTATGGGTATTAACTAGTTTATCTGAGAGACTATATGCTCTGAATGATAAATTTTTAATGAAAAGTTGACATTTGATTCTGTGTACCGTTATTTCTTATGACTTATAAAATCTGTAACATAAGTACTTCAGAAAATCTCTTAAATTTAATGTATGTAAATTTTTCATACAATATAGATCCTGAATATGAGCCATTAGGAAAACAGGAGCTGATTAAATAAATAAGTAATTTTGTTAAAGGGCCAACTAAGAATTTTTGCTGTTCCCAATATGCCTGGTAAACTTGATGATAATTATACTGTTAATCTTTGTTGTTTAATAGTTTCCCTTCCCATTTCAACCTTAGATGCACAAAGTAGAATGCTTTAACCTGCCCTGTGTTTTACCCTCTTTGAAGTGTAGTATCTCATGTTTTGGGTTTTTTTTTTAGTGTATTCACAGAGTTGTGTCAAGATATAATACATGTACCGTACAGTTAACCCACTTGAAGTGTACTGTTGACTAGTTTTTAGTATGGTCAGTAATCTAGCCAGTTTTAGAACATACTAATCACCACCAGAGAAAGGTTGCTTTTGTAGCATCCATCCCTGATTTCTTGCCAAGAACCCCCCCCCCCAGAGAAATGATGCCAATCTACTTTCTTTGTAATATGTGAGCCTTTGTCAGTGGCTTCTATCATTTAGCATAATGTTTTCTAGGTTTATCCATGCTGTACTTCATAAATATCCTTTCTGTGTGGATCTATGACATCTCATTTATATTCACTGAGTTGATGGAAATTTAGGCTTTTACTTTTCTTGGCTGTTATAAATAATGGTGCTATGCACATTGGTGTGTGTGTGTATTTTATTTCTTTTGCATATGTATGTATGAGCATAATTGCTTGGTTATATGGTACTCTGTGTTCAACCTATAAATCGATTACATAGTGTTAACTGTTATTGCTATTAGAATTTACTGTGTTTGTGAACCCTGAGTTCTGTCATCTGCCTTTACAAAACATTATTCTATATATGGCATCTTATGGTATCTTATTTATTTTGCTTTTTCACACTAATGTATTATGCAGTTGATATTTGGGAAGTCTTAATGGTCTCAGTTTTGATCTGAGCCTGCTAAAGTATTGGTGAGAGACTCCCAAGTGGCTTGAGTTAGGAGATAAATTGAGCTTTTTTTTTTTTTTTTTTAACTCAGTAGAATTAACTGATGAAAGTTTAAAGACTGGGAACGATAAAGCATCTGGGGTTGGCAGGATGTGACAGATTTCTGGCTGCAAGTACTAGAGCAGTACTGATGTAGCAGTCTATATGTGCTACAGAGAAGGCTTATTTTCATCTCAAGGATCAAGATTAGCATGATTTTCACTTTGATTCATGTCTTAGAAATACTACTTGTTTCTAGTTTCAAAAGACACTCATGAAGGTTTTATTTTAGTAAATATTCATCAATGTATTTTATAATTTCTAAATACATTCCTACAAAGTTAACTTACATGACAGTCAATGAAAACACTGGTTTTTGGTAGCATCTGTAGTGACTGCACTCATTTCCATACTTGTAATTCTGTTAGACACCATGAGGGTCCTGGTGCCCAGTGTGCATCAGAAGGCACTGCTGCTGGTGGCAAGATTGGTAGCTAATGTGCTCCAGCAGTAACTGTTGGGGTGGGTTCTGTTATTTAGGCCATGTGTGAATCTTTGATACTGTTGAGTTGGAGCCTGGGGTATTTAAGCCATTGTGACCATTTATGGAGTTTTGGATCTTCAATTCTGAGTTGGAGCCTGGTGTATTTAAGCCATTGTGACCATTTATGGAGTTTTGGATCTTCAATTCTGAATTTAGAGAAAATTCTGTACTAAGAAATGAGTGTGCCCCACCCACAGGGCATGTTGTTCAGTTAAATGCCTCATGCTTCAAGACAGTCTGATGAGATGAAATTCCAAAGGAATAAAGGCCATACCAGTTTTATAACTATAGTAGCCACTTACTTTGTACCTAGTATGTGCTTGTGCACTTTGAAGATTTCTTGAACTTTTAATTTCAGATTACCCAAATTATTAAATTCTTATTTTTCCATTATCTTAAAGGTGTAACTTTGGAGTAGAATTTGCTTTTCATGGTTTTCATAGGTCTCTCATGTATGGAAAGAGGAATCTGTTATTTCCACAGATGTGGGAAGTAATAGAAACTCATTTTTTAATCAAATCAAAATTATTTTGCACAGGAAAATTTAAAAAGCCTTAAAATGTTCAGTTGTATGTTAAAACTTACTAATTTTTTTCCAAAATCTTTCTTTGTGCTTACATTTAAAATCTAGTTTGTAGTTTTTTAAAAAAATACTTTATTTCTTTATTTGAGAGAGAGGAAGAGGCAGATAGTGAGAAAGAGAATGGGCATGCCAGGGCTTGTAGCCACTGCAAATGAACTCCAGATGCATGTGTCCCCTTGTGCATCTGGTTTATGTGGATCCTGGGGAATTGAACCTGGGTCCTTATGCTTCACAGGCAAGCGCTTAACTGCTAAGCCATTTCCCCAGCCTAGTTTGCATTTTTAAAACAATGAAAATATTAACCTGTGATCTTAGCACTTGGGAGGTAGAGGCAGGAAGATCAGGAGTTCAAGGTTATCCTTACTATACAGCCAAAATAATTTGAAAATTATGTTTTCAATCTAAGAAAAGTATGTTGTGTCTTACAAACATCATGTTTCCTCTCTTGAGCAGTGTTATACTGTGTAACAACATATTTTCTATGTAAGTGGGTTACAAAGTCAAATCACTCAAGGAAAGACAAGAGAACTAACGCTAAAGGCCACAATCAGCAGTTAAGTTGGTTCAGAAGCCCCATTGTTTCTAGGCCCCATCTTTATTCTTAGTGCCTGACACATATGAGACTGCATGAATGTTCAATGAAAGAATGAACCAATATGGTTCACTTTAACTTAGTCAAGTTGGAAGTGTATTTAAAAACTGACTTGGACTTATATCAGCACCCAAACTTACTGATACCTGTTTATATATATATATATATATATATTTGCTTAATTTTAGCTAAAAAGAAAAAAAATCATAGTACTATTTACTACAATTGTACAAGTCTCATTGATGATGTTCGTGAAAGTAACCCTGGATGTTCCTGAAAGAACAAAACTATCAGCTCTTAAAACATAATTTGTTTTTATGATGGGGTGGTAGAAGTAGGGGCAGAGATAGGAATACCATCAGTGTACTCACTGAGGTTTGATGAGTTAGAAGGAAAGCAAGAAAGAACAGTATTTCAGTTCTGGTGTTTCTGCTACTCTTTGCCCAGCAACGCAGCCTAAACACCAAGTGTTATTTCTAATATTGAACACAATTATCCTTTTGTTTCTCTTGTGGTCCCTCTTCTCTCCTCCCCCTAGCTATTA
Source organism: Dipus sagitta (assembly GCA_036346955.1). NCBI lineage: Eukaryota > Metazoa > Chordata > Mammalia > Rodentia > Dipodidae > Dipus > Dipus sagitta. The sequence goes on from CM070774.1 coordinate 55,745,421, forward strand.
ATCATCTACTTAATTGCTTAAACTAAAACTTAAAGAATCTTCTTTTGTCCTTTATAAAACATCACACTGGTTGTCTAGAGTCCATCATTTTCACCACTACAATGTCTCATGAGTTTACCCTCTTCAGGTATATATTGTCTGCTGAGACAAATGCCATTGTTATCCAAACATTTGATTTTTCATCTCCCAATCTTGACCTGTTCTCCCTTCTTCTTTCTAGTCTCTACCAGGGGAAGCAGAACAAAACCAAGCCCGTAGTTTTCTTTGATACCTCACACATCTGTCTTTGTGGAATGTACACTATCTGAATCTCTGCTAAGAGATGTAGACCAACAAATAAGAGTTGGTTTAAAAGGAGCCATTACACTGCACAATGCTGTGGGTTGTACTTCATTATGGATAGATATGTCTGTATTTAGAGACTAACGGGAACTTAAAGGAATATTTGTTTCTGACTAAATTAAACTTGCACTTTATAAAATTTAAACAATTTTACCAAAATGAGTAAGTATGCAAGTAAAAGTATATTTTTAAATGACAATGAGGGCTAAGATCTGAAATTGTACCAATAGTTATTGAGGTGAGGAACCAAAAGGAATAGGTTGGGCTAGGGGTTGCAATGGTGAATGTACCCAGCTGTTTAGAATTACATGCAGTAGGCTTGAGAGACCCATTAGAAATCTGAGTGGAGACATTGAGCCAGTTGTACTTATCTAGAGGTCAAGCTAGGTTTAAGCTGAGAGTCCAACGGAAAAATTGTTTTTTTTTTTTTTTTTTTTTTTTTTTTGGTTTTTCGAGGTAGGGTGTCACTCTAGTCCAGGCTGACCTGTGTAGTCTCAGGCTGGCCTCGAACTCACTGCGATCCTCCTACCTCTGCCTCCCGAATGCTGGGATTAAAGGCATGCGCCACCATGCCCGGATGTTGGGTTTTAAGAGATAGGAGTGAAATAATCTTTGAGGAACGTGAGAGAGTAAATTGACAATGAGAATGGAAGTAGTGTTCTATTACCTGGCTGAGATTAAGTGAGCATAGGCATGTACTTCCTCTCACTGTGTGTGTGTGTGTGTGTGTGTGTGTATAAACTTATATACATATAAGATTTTTTTTTTCTTTTGGTTTTTTTTCAAGGTAGGGTCTGGCCCAGACTGACCTGGAATTCACTATGTAGTCTCAGGGTGGTCTCGAATTCATGGCAGTTCTCCTACCTCTGCTTCTCAAGTGCTGGGATTAAACACATGTGCCACCATGCCCGGCTTCTCATTGTAGATTTTATCAGGAAGTTGTAATAGAGAGAAAAGAGGGCAAGAAGTAATAATGACAGGCCAATTAAAATTAAGGTGGGTAAGAAACAAAGTAGGCTAGATGGTGAGTGACAATGAAAAGATGGTATGGTACATAGTTAAGGGAATCCTTAAGTTCAGAGAATTGGTGGAGATCTGATATTAGAGGTTTTTCTTCTTCCTGGTTTTTGGTTTTTCAAGGTAGGGTCTCACTCTGGCCCAGGCTGATCTGGAATTCACTATGTATTCTCAGGGTGGCCTTGAACTCATGGCGATCCTCCTATCTCTGCCTCCCGAGTGCTGGGATTAAAGGCATGCACCACCATGCCTGGCTTGATATTAGAGGTTTTTAAGTGGAAATTACTCTCACACTAATTCCATCTCACCTTTTCTAATAAAAACAGCAAATGTCCAAAAAAAAAAAAAAAAAAAAAAAAAAAAGAAAGAAAGAAAGAAAGATAAGAAAAAACCTGAAAAGAAGCCAAGCTAGTTTAAAGACAAACTTTTTTCCTATTTTCAGACTTGCCAGTCAAGGAAAATGAATGCAAGCTGACATCCCTTTGACAACATATACTCAAAGTATATACCCAAGTAACCCAGTGGTGCTGTCTAAATTCTAGGCCCATCTTTAGCTATCCCCATGTAGCTCACTGCCCTCACCACCCTTAGAAAGTATGGTGTTGCTTGTTGTTGGCTTGATATTATTATATGGGTGTTTTTTCCCTGTCCTGCTAATGCTAATTGTAGTCTTGAAGGGAATGTGAGAATGGTAGTTTTTCTACCATTTTTGCCCTTAAGATGTAGTTGTGGAACTGGCTTCTAAAACTTATGTATTTACTTTAAGCAAAAAGAGAGCCACATGTTGGGTCATGATAAGCACACACTTACACATAACTGTGGGCTAACTCCACAAAGCATGACCCATATACCTCAACAAGGAGGGGCCAAGGGAAGGGGGTAGGTCACGGATGAGCCTAATAATGGTACCAAACTGACTGTATTTGCTGAACACAAAACTATCTAATAAAGAAAAAAGAAATAATAATAATAATAATAACTAAATAGGGGCTGGAGAGATGGCTTAGGGGTTAAGGTGCTTCCCTGTGAAGTCTGAGGACCCAGGTTTGATTTCCTTAGTACCCTACATAAGCCAGTTGCACAAGTTGCTTACATCTGGGGTTCGTTTGCAGTGGCTAGAGGCCCTGGCACATCCATTCTCGTCTCTCTCTCTGTGCCTTCTGGCCCCTCTCAAATAATTACTTGAATAAAATATTTAAAAATAAATAAATAAAAGTGAAGGTGCCTTATGTATTTATATGTGTGCTCCTCACTAAAGTATGATCTCTTTTAGAATAGTCAGCGTTTTATTCATAGTTTTCCTCAGCTTCTTTCACAATGCCCAACAATGTTTGTCATATTTGTTGTTCACAAATACCAGTAATGCATTATTGAGAGATCAGCATTTCATTCATTTGCTTCTGTGGATTAACAGCTGAGAACTAGGGAAGGAAGCAATTTTAATTCTAGAAATCTTCCCAAAATGAAAATATGTCATCTAAAGACGTGGTCATAATGGCAACATTCATTATTCATAATATCCCCAAACTGGAAGCAGTTCAGATGAATGAATAAACACAATGTGATATACACGTATATATGTGTAAATGTATATACACATTTAACTTATTCAGCAGCTCAGAGAAACAAACTGTTGACACATAGCACAGTTGACCATCTGAGATATTAGGCTAAGTGTTTAAACTTAGGTACCCATGGCAGTACATATGGTGTGATTCTGTTATGTAGGAAGTTCTAGAGATAGAAAGCAGAATAGTATTTGTCTAGAACTGAGAATCAGAGCAGGATTTATCTCAGATAAGCACAGGGGAACTTTTGGGGGCTATGGAGATATTCTAATGCTGAAGTGTTTTGGTGCTTTCACAAGTACAAGTTTATCCTATGACCCAGCTTGTTTACGTTCCTTAGGTAAAACAACAAGTGTATGTGTGTATATATATATATTTAACACACTGTACTAAAGGGTACTTTCTCTCAGGAATAGATGATAACTGACAGGGAGAATCTTTAAAAAGTACAGCAGGCAATGACTGTTTATTATTGCCGGATTACCTTGCCTATGTTGGTAACACCTGCTGCTAGCTGGACATAGTTTGATTTAGTTACTGATTTCAAAGATGTCATCTAATCAGTGGGAACAGCCCTATTTGTGTCTGGCATGTTCAGATTATAATTGCATGGTGGTCACATAACAGATATAGAAAACTAGTAAAATTGAGTGTAAAGGATAGAGTGACATTTCCATTTGTTTTATTTATAATGGAAAACAGTGTCATTAAATGAGGTAAGTTATTATCCCTAATACAGCATGAAGTCCTACATATATAGAAATGTTATACCTGATACCTACAGCAGGGTATATAATTGATTTTTTTTTCCCTCTGAGGTAGGATCTTGCTTTAGCCCAGGCTGACCTGCATTTCTCTATGTAGTCTCAGGCTGGCCTCAAACTCACAGTGATGCTCCTACCTCAGCCTCCTGAGTGCTGGGATTAAAGGCGTGTGCTACTACACTGGCAATTAATGATTTTTCTAGCCTTTATAATTAAATTTATCAGTTTGCTTTATCCATTTTATAACCAAAGTTTTAAATTTCTAAAATTTTTATCAAAATTTTCAGTTTTCTTTTTTATGATACAGGGTCTCATGTTGCCCAGGTTAGTCTCACGCTCATTATGTAGCTGAGGCTGGCCTTGAATTCCTAATCTACCTGCATTTATCTTCTAAGTTCTGGGACTTACAGGCATGTGTACCACCATGCTGTTTTTCAGTTTGCTTTAGTTTAACAGTCTTGTCACCAGAATCATAAATTTCTAAGATTTTTGAGACAAATTTATATACTCAGACATTGAAATAGAAATTTTTATAATTACTGTGATGGTGTGACTACGCACCCCCAATCCCAATACTGGGAGGCTGAGACAGGAAGATTGCTGTGAGTTCAGGCCAGCCTGGACTACAATGTAACAAAATAGAAAAAAAAAAAAAGAAATTAATAACTTTTCATTGTTTCAATTACTCACTGCCATATAAGCTACCACTCTAAAACTTAGTGGCTGAAGACCAGCAACAGTTAATTTTCTAATGATTCTGTGGGTTTACTGTACAGTTTCTTTTTACTTCACAAGCTCTAAGGTTACAGTTGTATTAAGCTGGTAGGTGTGCTCCTGAGTGGGCCCAGCTTGGTTTGCAGCAGTGCTGGACTTCTTTCTTTGATAGGATATCTCAGGGTTCCCCACACATGTCTCATAAGGGCAGTGTTTCAAAAGAGCCAAATCAGAAGCTATAGGTTCTGTCAAACTAATCTCTAACTTTATAAATGACCCTGGGCTGCTTCTGCAAGTCACAAGATTGAAAGGATGGAGAAATGGATTAGACCTCTTAGGAGAAGGTGTAATAAAACTTTCTTTGAATGAGATATTGACTTACTTTTACTTTATGTTGTGTCCTTTAGTTCCTCTTAAGAGCTGGTTGGTTATTTTGAATTAAGTTCAATAAATGATTAACATTTGTTTGTTTATAGTATACTCATTGTGTCAGTGTTCTAGATGCTAGAGATAGAGTAGCAAATACTATAAACTCCTTGCCCTCCTGGAATTTAAATTCCCACAGGATGTTCAATAAGAAGCACAGTGAACACGTATGTGTGTTCATTTAGAGAAAAGTAGGAGGAAGACATAGGAAGCAAGATAAGGAATTCTGAGAATAGGATGGAGTACTTCCCTGAAGAGAAGTGAGGTGAAAAGCACTTCTGTGCTAGAAATGGCATGGAACTACCGAATGGGAGGGAGTAAGAGCAGGTGCACAATGTCTGAGCTTGAGAACCTGCAGGAAGGGCAGTGTTACAACTACTGAGAGTGGAGAGTTATGAAAGAAGGTGAGTTCTAAGAGAGAAATGGAAGACTCCTATTTAGACTGAGGAAATGGTAAGGAGATTATGTTTTGTTCCAAGTATGGCAGAAAACTACTGGAATTAAACTTTATTTTGAGATGTTAGACTTACATAAGTTTTTCAAAAACACAGAGTTCCCATGCATTATTCTTCAGCCAGTGTTACCACGCTGCATAACCACCACTGAAATCGCTTATTTCAAGGTAGAGTCATGGATACCTGTATATACCCACTCTTCCTGCTAAGTGAAGGTTGACAAGGCAGGAGCAGAAGCTCAGAGACCAATTTAGGAGGCTATAGTAGTAGCCTAGACGAAAATCAATAACCAATGTGGTAGCTGTGACAGATCATTATCTTAGTATATCTTAAAGTCTGGCTCATATTAAGGGAATGGACAAAGATTTTCTAAAATAAGAGTTGTGGGTTTGGAGAGATGGCTCAACTGTTAAAAATGCTTGCATGCAAAACCTGACAGCCTGTGTTCCATTCCCCAGTATCCATGTAAGGCCAGATAAACAAAGTGGAGCATCTATATGGAGTTTGTTTGCAGTGGCAAGAGACCTTGGTGTGCCCACTTTCTCTCCCTACACCTCCCTCCCCAGCAAATTAAAATAAAATAAAATAAAATACAACCAGAGTTGTGCCTTTTTTCTTTAATTATTGTAGCTATGTAGTCCAGGCTAGCCTGAAACTCACAACCCTCCAACTGTATGTAGCCTTTTGAGTGCTGGGATTAAAGGCATATGCCACCATCATACCCAGATATCTTTTCTCAAAGAACAAGAATTAAGATCAAGAAAAAAGTAAATTACACAAAAGTAGCTTCAGTAGGGAAAATTTACAACTCTGGCCACATTCCTTTGTGTTGAAGATTAGTGAATTAGCTCTTCTTTAGTTACTTTCTCATTTCTGTGAAAAAATACCTAACCAGAAGCAGCTTATGGAATCAAAAGGGTATAGTTCAAGACATATTTTCAAGAGTAGAGTCCATCATGGTAGGAATAGGAAGCCTGTGGTACTTTGCTACAAGCAGACCAGAAACAGAGAGTAGCATAGGATGTGAAATGGTTGTAACACCTAAGACACCCCTGCCCTTACTGACACACTTCCTCCAGTAAGACTGTACCTCACTAAGGTTCTACAACTTTCCCAAATAGTGCCAGCAAACGGAAGCTAAGTATTCAAACTCATGAATCTTTGGGGTCATGTTACATTAAAACCACCATACTCTGCTATGCATTTGTTCCTTACTGTAATTTGTCAATAGCTTTTCCTTGCAAAAATGAAAAGTAGTAAATACTTTCAATTCACACTTTTTAATGTGGAAAAGGCTTCTTAAGATTAATTGCCTTGTGTTTGTAGTGTAGAGGTATATGATTTACATTATGTGTACCCTTGTTACTTTCAGTTTTTACACATCTTACTTTGTTAAGAAGAATGGTACTAGGGCTGGAGGGATGGTTCCGTGGGTAAGAGTGCTTGCTGTATAAGCTCAAAGGCCTGAGAGGGTCTGATTTTACTTAAGCACACATGTAAAACAGCAGGGCATGGCCATGTGCCCCTACAACCCCAGGCTTTTCAAGAGTATAGATAGGAGAAATGAATCACTGAGGCTCGCTGGTCAGCCAGTCTCCTTGTAAACAGTGGCTCCAGGTTCAGGGAGAAACTCTGTCTCAAGGAAACAATGCAGATGAACAGTAGAGGAAGATACCCAATATTATGCTCTGGTCTCCACACACATGCACACAGGATGCATGTATCTGCACGCTCACATGTGTAAACACCACCTCCCCCCATGCAAATAATACCAGTTCTTAGCTAGAAAGTTTAGTGAAGCATTTTATAAAAATTTTGCTAAAATGTTTTCATGAACAGATGCTCTGACATGCCCATTTTCTCTCTATATCTGCCTTTCTCCCCCCCCCATTTCTCAAAATGGATAACTAAAAAAAAAAGAAAAGAAATTTAAAAAAATATATACATTGGAGGAGGGAAATATTTGCATTCAGAGAAGTCTGTCAGGGATGGTTTCTGAAAAATGGGTTTGGCATGTAAACTTAGTGGCTCAGGATAGTGGGGTTTAGATGTAAGTGGTGGGAAGATGTAAGTAATGGGGGAAGAGAGTAAGAAAGCATGGAATGTGTGTAGAAAATGGTTAATAGTTTCTTTGCTAATATAGTGTATGAATGGATGTAGTGCAAATACACACTGTGAAGATAAGTTAGGACCAGATTGTAGAGGATATTAAAAAGTTAATTATTTTAAACTTAGGCATCTAGTAATTGTAACTTATTTAGAGTCTAGTAATAAATGCTTTCGGAGAAAATAAATTTTCAGAATTTAAACCAAACAGTTTTTGAAGAGTAGAGTAGAAAGAACACTTTAGAAGAAAAGGTGAGATTTCTCATTTTGGCTCTGTTATTAAGTAGTTACCTAACTTTCAAAATGTTCTCTTTTTAAGTTTTCTTAGTAACACACCCTTTATTGATACATAAAATGAGGGTTGTATATAAAAGATCACTAAGGTCAATAACAAGATTTTGGTTCTCATTAATTGTGCAAAGTAGGATGCTGGAATTGAAAGGGGTCAGGCACTGTTAGGTAGCCTGGGGCAAGCGAAAGAAACAGATTACAGACATTTATGTCCATTACAGACAAATTATGCTTTATATCTTATTTTCATTGATCAGATTTAGAGAACTGAGAAATAGGAGAAAGGTTGAGACATTAGTCAGAAATGTTTAATAAAGTTGTTGAACACAATAAAGACATAATCTGAGGAAAGAAGATCATTGTAAATATTCGCTTGATATTACTAGAATAATACTATTTAAAAATGCATAGAAACATGATATTGTTTTGCAAACAGATTTGTGCAAAATAGTTAGCTACTTTCATAGAGGGAGATGGAAATGGTTACATACCACTACAGGTACATACCTGAAGTTTCCTGGCATTTGCAGGGAGAAATGAGATAATTCATTCATGGATGTTTTCCAAATATAATTACTTGTTTAAATTTCTTTAGGTAGATATTTCAGTATCCCTGGCTGTTTCCCTATAGTAGTTGAGTCCACCCAACTACTGTGAATGTTTTTGCTGCTTTGAATTGGCATTTTGTAGTTTCAAAAGAATCTGTTTATGTAGGTTCACTGCTGTCAAATTTCTACTTATCATAGAGATTCAGTATAATTACGTGTAGAGGCATCTCCCTCAATTGTCCCATCTAAGTATTAAATAACTATATGAGACTATATGAGGGTCTCAAAGTTGTGTGGGCTTTGACAGCATGTTTGATATTTTGAAATGGCTTCTCATTTTCTAGTATTTTAAGTGCTTTTCAGATATTTTATATGTATTTAGATCACTTGGATGTATCTTGTTTAAAAGGCACATTCTCATTCAGCAGGTCTGAGATGGGCTGCAGTTCTGCTTTTCTTTTTAAAAATTTTTAAAAATATATTTTATTTATTTATTTATTTATTTATTTGAGAAAGAGAGAGAGAGGAAAGGCAGATAGAGAGAAAGAGAGAAAGAGAGAATTGGCCCACCAGGGCCTCTAGCCACTGAAAACAAACTCCAGATGCATGCGCCCCTTTGTGCATTTGGCTTACATGGGTCCTGGGAAATCGAACCGAAGTCCTTAGACTTCACAGGCAAACACCTTAACTGCTAAGCCATTTCCCCAGCCCCACAGTTCTGCTTTTCTAATCGATAGGGAGGCAGTAGTCCACACTCAGAATGTCAGCGTTCTGTCTGGTTCATTGGTATTCTGGCCAGCTTATTACTTAGGGCATTAAAAATGACTAGATTATTTCAGAAATAATTGGTTTGAAAAGAAATATTAGGGCTTGTAAATTTAATTAATGTGACTGAAGTACTTGGTTTTCACATTTCTCTCTTATGTCTGAACTCTAGTCTTTTTCATTTCTTTTTGTTCTTGTGGTTTTTTTTTCCCCCTTTTGTTTAATATATTATTGTGTTTTGTGGGTCTGGTCAGGGAACCGTTACTGTATTTTATGTTTGTATCTACATTTTATTTTGCATGCGTAACGTGGCTTTGCCTGGATGTTCTTTTTGGTAAGTTCCAAATTTATCTAGCATATTGTTTTTTTGTAGTGTAAGTTGTAACATTTTTCACCTTCTTTTCTCTCACTTCTAGTGATCATAATCATGATTTGTTTTGAGTTTTTTTTTAAGAGTTAATTTGATAAGTGTTTTCTCCTAACATATTCCAGTTTTCCTTTATAGTAGTGTAGTTTGGTACTAATCTGCTTGATTTTTTTTTTAAAATAGCCTCACACTATCAGTTGCTGATCACTATTCAGAGTTGTACTCTGAAGTACTTTGGCTTTTTGAAAAGCTTTAATAATTTAGAAATATTATTCTAAAAGTTATGCTTCTATACAGCAATCTAAAAAAGATAGTTTGTAGCAACATTTGATAGTTCTGTTCTTTCTGAAAATACATTCTGATTTTGTTTTTACAGCAACAGCTTGCACAACTACAGAAAGAAAAATCAGAGATTCTGAAAAATCTGGCATTATATTACTTTACATTTGTAGATGTGATGGAATTTAAGGTATGTAATTTAATAAAAATTACATTTCAGAATGAATTTAATATTTGTTAAATGCATGAATTGCTTTGGCATTTACATAATTAGAATTCCTCCAGAACTGACATCTAAATATTTGATGTATTTTATGTTTTCTGAGTTTAAAATTGTTTATATAGGGTTGAGTATGTTACCCAGGGGTAGAAAGTTTGCTAAACATGTGGGGGATCTGGGTTCAGTTCTCAGCTTCACTCAAAAACTATTTTATGCTGATAAGATTAAATAAGCTTTTCTTTTCAGGACCATGTCTGTGAATTGCTGAATACTATTGATGTTTGCCAAGTTTTCTTTGATATTGTAAGTATCATTTTCAGGAAAATTTCTAATTCTGTTTCCAAAGAACTCATAGAACCAGTTGCTTTTCTTGAGAGAAAGTTTATATAACTGAGAATATAAAGCTTTTGCATTGTGAATTTGACATAGTACCTTTTTTGTTTGTTTGTTTTTCAAGATAGGGTCTCGCTCTAGCCCAAGCTGACCTGGAATTCACTAAGTATTCTCAGGGTGGCCTCGAACTCATGGTGATCCTCCTACCTTTGTCTCATGAGTGCTGGGATTGAAGGCGTGCACCACCACACCCAGCTATAGTAGCTTTTTTAAAAAGTAAAATTGCATAATTATTTTTGTATTGTTATTGAACATAAGTTTTGTACACACTGGGAAATAATTGTTAATTTCAGCATTTTCAAGATGTCCAATTAAGGAAACTGGACAATATTTTTTTTCTGTAAAAGACATACCTGGTAGAACTTTTCTTCATAACATTTTTAAAATATAAGCAGTCAAGATGAGAAATATTTAAAAAATAATACGCCTGTTTCTTTTGTGACATTGGTATCCATCGTTTTTATTTCTAGTTTTTGTCCTTTATAACTATTACCAGTTTGCATAAAGTGCTAACAAGTCCTGTTACTTACTAAATTATGTCACAAACACAAAACTGTTACTTATAACTCAAATTTTAAATATGCTTAGAGAAATAAATTAAAAAATTTCAGAAACGAGAATAAAAGTATTAGGTTTTCAAAAGTAGCTGTTATGAAAAATACTAACTAATGTTAAAAGTTTGATAGGAAGGTATTAAACTTAATGATTTCTTTTTTAGACTGTGAACTTTGATTTAACAAAAAACTACTTAGATTTGATTATAACCTATACAACATTAATGATACTGCTCTCTCGAATTGAAGAAAGAAAGGCAATCATTGGATTATACAACTATGCACATGAGATGACCCATGGAGCAAGGTACACTCATGTTATAAATTTTTTTCTGTAATTCTTAATTTGATGGCTTACAACTCATTGAAATTTGATATGTGTATTTTAAGTGACCGAGAATACCCACGCCTTGGTCAAATGATTGTGGATTATGAAAACCCTTTAAAAAAGATGATGGAAGAATTTGTACCCCATAGCAAGGTAAGAACTGGCTTTTAGATGTGCAAAAACAGATATAAGAGATTATTTACACATGGCTGGATAATAAAGTGATAAATGTCTTTTGGAAAAATAATTATAATGGGATATGGATAATTGTGGTTTCATCTACTTGTAAAAGAGTGAACTGATTTGGTCCACTGTGGAGTAAAGAGACTTAGATTAAATTCAGTATAGTGTGTTAAAAAAAATGCATAGTATAGGATGTGAAGATACCTGCTTTCATGTTGGTTTCTCTGTGTTGCAATCTCAAGTCTGCCAGTATATCTGTAATATTGTATAAGTTACTTAACTAACCCCACTATAACTCAGCTTTCCTTTTGGTAGAAATGGAGTGAAAGTAGCAGTTATTTTGTGTGGTTATCATGAAAATTAAATCAGTCATTTCAGAAAGTTTAGATACAAGTATTTGGTCAATTTTTGCTATACTGTATCATCTCTTTTTGAGAAAAAGATTACTAGTTTTGTGAAAGAATTTGAAATATCTTCTATTTATTTGAAGCTGGGTGTGCTAGTGCATGCCTTTAATCCCGGCATTTGGGAGACAAAGGTAGGATTGCTATGAGTTCAAGGCCACCCTGAGACTAATTCCAGGTCAGCCTGGGCTAGAGTGAAACCCTACGTCAAAAAAAAAAAAAGGGAGGGGGGCTTTACAGATGGCTTATCAGTTAAGGCGTTTGCCTGCAAGGCCAAAGGACCCAGGTTCAAGGGAATGCACGTGTCTGGAGTTTGTTTGCAGTGGCTGGAGGCCCTGGCATGCCCATTCTCTCACTCTCTCTCCCTCTTTCTCTGTCAAATAAATAAACAAAAATAAAATATTTTAAAAAATTTATATATAATCTATTTGAGAGAGAAAGAAAGAAAGAAAAGGAAGAGAGAGAAAATGGGCATGCCAGAGCCTATAGCCACTGCAGATGAACTTCAGATGCATGTGCCACCTTGTGCAGCTGGCTTTACATGGGTACTGGGGAATCAAACCTGGATCCTTAGGCTTTGTAGGCAGTCACTTTAATCACTGACCCATCTCTCCAGCCCTGAAATATTTTTCTTTTAAGATACATTAAAAATGTAATTCTGAAGCTGGGGAGATTGCTCAGTTGTTAAAGGTACTTGCTTACAAAGCCTGATGGCCTGGGTTCAATTCCCCAGTACCCACGTAAAGCCGGATGCATAAAGTGGCACGTGCATTTGGAATTCATTTGCAGTGGCAAGAGGCCCTGACATGCCCATTCCCTCCCTCCCTCTCATTCTCATTCTTTCTCTCTCTCTCTCTCTGTCTCTGCTTACAAATAAATAAAATATTTTAAAAACTATAATTCTGATTGTAAGGAGTCTTGGCATTATGGCTTCTCTGTAGCAGGGCCAGTCAGAACTATGCATTCATCAGTGCTTCTAGAATGTGTTTAGGTACCTCATGCAACTGGTCATCCATAGATTCTGGAGAAGTGGGACAAAGTACAGCCACTTGGCAGCAGTAGTGCCAAAACTGGGAGTCCAGAATACTTTCTTGTTCTGTTTGTGGAATTAATTGAACTTAAAAAAAACTCACATTTATGTAAGCTGTATAATTTTTCCTTTTTTAAATAAGTATTTATTTATTTATTTATTTGCATCTGGAGTGCCAGGGTCTGTTGACACTGCAAACTGAATTTCATATGCTTATCCCACTTTTTGCCTCTGGCTTTATGTGTGTGGCTGGGGAAATGAATCCAGACCAGGAGAGAGAGAGACAGAGAAAGAGAGAGAGAGAGAGAGGTGTAGGTATGCCAGGGTCTCTTGCCAGTGCAAACAAATGGCCACCCAGCTTTACATGGGTGGCTGGGGAAATGAATCCAGGCTATCAGGCTTTGCAAGCAGCCACCTTAAGCTGCTGAGCCATCTCCCTAGATGCAGTTTTTCTTGACATACAATTATTACCAAAAGTTTTCTTTCAGTTTCTTCTCTCATGCAAATTTTAATTTCTTTGTTGATTATATTTTACAGGTCAGACATTTCTAGTCTGAATTTCCTAAATTTTTACTGAAGTAATTTTCAACAGCTTATCATTTTTTATTTTATTTTATTTATTTGAGAGAGAGAGAGAAAGAGAGAGAGAGAGAGAGAGAGGAAAAGGCAGATTGAATGGGCACACCAGGGCCTTTAGCCACTGCAAACAAACTCCAAGTGCATGTGCCACTTTGTGCATCTGACTTACATGGGTACTGGGGAATCAAACATTGGTCCTTAGACTTTGCAGGCAAGCACCTTAACCGCTGAGCCATCTTTCCAACCTGGAGAATACTAAACGTAATATGTCCCAAGCCCAAAACTTTGGTTTTTGTTTTGTTTTGGATACTGATCTGGTATCACAATGGAAAGGTTCCCTGATACCACAAGTGGAAAAGTCCCTGCAATACCACAGTGGAAAATTCACCTGACTTCATGTCATACATTACATGGAAAACACAGATACCCTAAAATCATTATACAAAGCTACTCTTAGTCTGTGTATAAGATGCACATGAAAAAAGCTGGGCGTGGTGGTGCACGCCTTTAATCCCAGCACTCGGGAGGCAGAGGTAGGATCATCACCATGAGTTCGAGGCTACCCTGAGACTACATAGTGAATTCCAGGTCAGCCTGAGCTAGAGTGAAACCCTACCTCGAGAAAAAAAAATAAAAAGATGCACATGAGCTGGCCATGGTGATGCATGACTTTTTAATCCTGGAACTGGGGAGGCTGAGGTGGGAGGATTGCCATGAGTTTGAGGCAAGCCTGGGACTATAGAGCGAGTTCCTGGTCAGCCTGGGCAAGAATAAGACCCTACCTTGAAAACAAAAACAAAGGAAGAAGTACATGACATATATATGAAGTTTGTTTGAAGTTGGATCTTAGCTGTAGGATGTCTCATTATGTATGTGCACATATTCCAGAATTCAAAACTGAAATCTGAATCACTTTTGATCCCTTATATTTTGGATAAGAGATGTTCCACTTCTTCCCCAAATTTATGTAGATTTTATTTCTTGGACTTAGTTATTAGTTTAAAAGAATCTAGTAAGCAATATCAGGTTAAAATTTTTAAAAAATAGTTATTTGGCCGGGCATGGTGGCACATGCCTTTAATTCCAGCACTTGGGAGGCAGAGGTAGGAGGATCACCATGAGTTCGAGGCCACCCTGAGACTACACAGAGAATTCCAGGTCAGCCTGAGCTAAGGTGAGACCCTACCTCAAAAAACCAAAAAAAAAAAAAAAAAAATTTATATATATATATATATGGGGTAGAAGCAGAGAATGGGCATTCCAAAACCTCCTAGCCACTGCAAAAATACTCCAGACACATATGCCACCTTGTGCATCTGGCTCTATGTGGGTACTAGGGAATCAAACCTGGCTCCTTTAGCTTTGCTGACAAGTGCCTTAACTGCTAAGCCATCTCTCCAGCCTGCAATATCAGTTTTGAAATAAAAGAAACATCTGCATTGTGGTTAGAAATGTCAAGATTCATCCAACCACTCACATACCAGGTCTTCTACAACTTTGATACTGGTGGGACTTACCCTAACTTAGAATGGCCTCTCCTTTTTTTTCTAAATATATTTTAAAAACTTTTTTAAAATTGACAGCTTCCATAATTATAGACAATAACCCATGGTAATTCCCTCCCTCCCCTCACTTTTCTCTTTGTAACTCCACTCTCCATCATACATTTTCCCCTCTCAGTCACTCACTCTTTCATTTTGATATCACCATCTTTTCCTCCTATTTTGATGGTCTTGTGTAGGTAGTGTCAGGCACTGCGAGGTCATGGATATCTAGGCTATTTTGTGTCTGGAGGAGTGCATTGTAAGGAGTCCTACCCTTCCTTTGGCTCTTACATTATTCCCACCACCTCTTCCTCAATGGATCCTGAGCCTTGAACGGAATGATAGAGATATTTCATATTTGCTGAGCACTCCTCTGTCACTTCTTGTTGGCACCATGGTGCCTTCTGAGTCATCCCAAGGCCACTGCCCATCTGAAAAGAGAAGCTTCTCTAACCAAAAGTAATACATAGTATTAATATATGGGTATGAACATTAAGAGAACTGCTTACCAGGCAGTTTGGTAAGCATAGTATACACATTTAGCCAGACACCAGCAGTTGTTACACCTCTAGGGCTCATGACTACCCCTTTTGTAGGTTTTCAGTATCAGGGATGTATTCCTTCCCATGGAGTGGGTCTCCATTCCAATTAGAGAGCAATTGGTTTCCCCTATAAAAGACATGCCACCATTGCACTCGTTGGCTTATTTGGCTTGGCTGGCCAAATTTAAGGCTTGCAGTGTCCACTGTTGAGTATCTCCACTGATAATTTCTCTCTCTCCCCCATTGAACTGCATACAGCATAGCTTTTTCCAGCTTTCTGTCAGCTGGTCTACATGGAGGAGGTTTTCAGCTCAGCTCCAGCAGGATTTCTTTTTTCTTGTTTTTCGAGGTAGGGTTTCACTCTAGCCCAGGCTGACCTGGAATTCACTATGGAGTCTCAGGGTGGCCTCGAACTCACGGCAATCCTCCTACCTCTGCCTCCCGAGTGCTGTGATTAAAGGCGTGCGCCACCACACCCGGCTTCCAGCAAGATTTCTCAGTGACCTTGCAGCCCAAGTATGTGGAGTCTTCAGCAATAGGGTTGTTGTAGTCAGGTTTGCATTGCTGGTAGAAATCACCCAACCAAGAGCAGCTTATGGGAAAAAAAGGTTTTGGCTTTACAGGCTCAAGGGGGAAGTTCCATGATGGCAGGGAAAACAACTACATAAGCAGAGGGTGGACATCACCCCCTTGCCAACATCAGGTAGACAACTATAGAACAATAATAAAATAAAAATAAAAGCAATAGGACAGTGTGCCACACACTGTCAGGGGGACACTGGCTATAATATCCATAAGCCCGCCTGCAACAACAACACTGCCTCCAGGAGGCGTTAATTCCAAAATCTGCAACAGCTGGGAACCTAGCATTCAGAGCACCTAAGTTTATGGGGGACACCTATTCAAATCACCACAAGGGTCTTACCATCT
The DNA here is from genome assembly GCA_036346955.1 of Dipus sagitta. Classification (NCBI taxonomy): domain Eukaryota; kingdom Metazoa; phylum Chordata; class Mammalia; order Rodentia; family Dipodidae; genus Dipus; species Dipus sagitta. The sequence continues at coordinate 55,761,770 of CM070774.1, forward strand.
ATTGCTGGTGGAAAATCAAGAGCCTTGGCAATGGCCTGTAATGTTTTGGGGATATCAGGGACCTTCCTGGCCAACCACTCCCTGGAAGGTATCCCATCCCTGGCACTGAAAATTTTTCTAATAACAGTCTGGCTTCTGATTGTTCCATTGTCCAAAAATGTAGGTTTCCATATGACTCATTCATACCCTCTTAGATATTGATTAGCCCTCCCAACACCTTTCCTTTACTCACTCTATTCCCCTGTCCTCACTTAGGCCTTTCCATGTTCTTCTACTTACATATATACAGTACCATCCTATTAAGTCCCCTCCCTTTATTTTTCTTTATATTCCCTTCTTAGCTTCCTGGCCTCTGCTACTGAGTTTTATTCCAACTCACAAAGAAGTCCAATCATTTGTAGCTAGGATACACATATGAAAGAAAACATATGACATTTGGCTTTCTGGGCCTGGGTTACCTCACTAAGTATAATCCTTTCCAGATCCATCCATTTTCCCACAAATTTCATAATTTCATTTTCTTTACTGCTAAGTAGAACTCCATTGTATAAATGTGCCACATCCATTATCCACTCATCAGTTGAGGGACATCTAGGCTGGTTCCATTTCTTAGCTGTTGTGAATACAGTGGCAATAAACATGGTTGAGTAAGTATCTCTCTAAGGTAGTGAGAGGAGTCCTTAGGATATATGCCTAGGAGTGGTATAGCTGGGTCATAGGGTAAATCTAATTTTAGCTGTCTCAAAGAACCTCCACACTGATTTCTACAATGGCTGGACCAGATTGCATTCCCACCAACAGTGTAGAAGGGTTCCTCTTTTTCCTCATCCTCGCCAGCATTTATTGTCATTTGTTTTCATGATGGTAACCATTCTGACAGGAGTGAGATGGAATCTTAAAGTAGTTTTAATTTTCATTTCCCTAATGGCTAGGGACATAGAACATTTTTTAGATGTTTATATGCCATCTGAATTTCTTCTTTTTGAGAACTCTATTTAATCCCATAGCCCATTTTTTAATTGGGTTGTTTGATTTTTTATTTAGTTTTCTGAATACTTTGTATATCCTGGATATTAGTCCTCTCTCAGATGAGAAGCTGGCAAAGATTTTCTCCCATTGTGTAGGTTGCCTCTTTGCACTGTTCACAGTGTCCTTTGCTGTACAAAAGCTTTGTAATTTCTTTTGTTCCAGTTTTGATATTTCACTACTCCTATGTGGCTTTGTGTTTATTTGATTCAATTTAAAAAAATGTTTTATTTATTTATTTGCAAGCAGAAAGAGAGAGAGGGAGAGAGAGGGAGAGAGAGCTAGAAAGAGGCAGGCAGGCAGGCAGAGAGACAGACACTTCACTCTGCACTTGGCTTTATGTGGTACTGGGCATTCGAACTTGGGTCATTAGGCCTTGCAGCAAGCATGTTAACTGCTAAGCCATCTCTCCAGCTGCTAATTCATTTTTTTTTTTTTTTTCCTGTGAGTGATGAAAATTTCTTGAGTTGGTTTGTAGTCTTTTAAAGTTCTGTCAGGAATTGCCTCTTTAAAAAAAAAATAAAGAAAATCACAGATGCAGGCTGCAGTAACCATGGCACAGGTTTCAACTGTTAATAGATTAGACATTACTTAGAATTCATTTGACTTGGATCGGTTATTCCTAATCTTGATTTTTTTGATATTCTAAAAGAGTTTTGATAGAAAGGCTTTTTTTTGTTTGTTTGTTTTTCGAGGTGGGGTCTCACTCTAGCCCAGGCTGACCTGGAATTCACTATGGAGTCTCAGGGTGGCCTCGAACTCAAGGTGATCCTCCTACCTCTGCCTCCCGAGTGCTGGGATTAAAGGCGTGCGCCACCACGCCCGGCAGAGTTTTGATAGAAAGGCTTTTATACATTTGCCGTGGTTTAAAAAAAATTAAGTTCATATAACTTAGTCTTTGAAACATTCTTAGTTGCTTGCATTAGAATCACTAAAGTTACAATAGTAGATTTCTACTGACAGAGATCCAAGCTTGTGGAATTTTAAGAGTCCTGGCTCCTCAAACACTTAATGTGTGGACAGATTAAAGAATTGCTCTGTTCTTATATTTTTAAACATTTTTATTTGTGGGGGGCCATGAGAAAGTGAAAGTGAGTGTATCGGTATGCCAGGGCCTCTTGCTACTGCAAATGAACCCTAGACACATGTGCCACTTTGTGCATCTGGCTTTATGTGAGTACTGGAGGAATTGAACCCAGGCTGGAAGGCTTTGTAAACAAGTGATTTTGGCTGCTGAGTCATCTCCCCAGCTTAGACTTTTGTTTAATTTTATTCATTTGTTTGTATGTGGTTTTGTGTGTTTTTCACACATGGCACATTTGTGAAAGTCAGAGGACAACTTCAGGTGTCTGTCTGTGCTTTACCCTCTTTTGAGATAGAGATCTCTTGTTAGCTAAGTCTTCCAGGTTAGAATTCTCTTGAATATGCCTCCCATTTTCATAGGCACTTTGGAAAGCACAGATGCTTTTGCCATTTTACATCTGGCTCTATGTGGATACTGGGGAATTAAACCTGGATCTCTTGGCTTTGTAAGCAAACACCTTAAACCTCTGAGCAATCTCATAGGTCTCTGTACAGAATTTTTGAGAAAGAAAGATGTATTACCAAGTTTCATTACCTATAAAAAGCAAGAAGCAGATCAGATAAAAATATTAAATATTTTGATGACAAAGCTGTCATTAACAAATAGAAGTTATTTGTTACAATAGATTATTTTTTCATAAGGCCTTCTTTGGAGAAATGTAAAATACTTTAAGCTATCTAAAACTTAGGGCTGGAGAGATGGGTTAGTGGTTAAGCACTTGCCTGTGAAGCCTAAGGACCCTGGTTCAAGGCTTGATTCCCCAGGCCCCACGTTAGCCATATGCACAAGGGGCTCCACACGTCTGGAGTTCATTTGCAGTGGCTGCAGGCCCTGGCACGCCCATCCTCTCTCTTTCTCTCTCTCTGTTCTGTTGCTCCCAAATAAATAAATTAAAAAAATAAAGCTTAGTCATAAATCCTCAACACCCCAAAACCCAGTCATGGTGGTGCGCACCTATAGTCTCAGCACTGAGGGGTAGTGGCAGGCAAGTCAGAAGTTCAGAGCCATCCTCTGCTACTTAGGGAGTTCAAGAATAGCCTGGGAATTAGCCCGACTTATAATAAAACAAAGTTCTTTTCTGTTAGTAAGCACTATGAGCATACACACATTTTTAAAGGTATGGTCCTTGATCTCTGCTCCTTTTTGAATCTCAAGGTTTCCACACATTTTGACCTTTAAAAAATAGCAAGATTTTCTAGGTAAAGCTCTTGCCCAAGAATGTAGAATCGCTGTAACTTTTGTAGCATTGAAAACAAAGCAAACCTAGATGGAGGGGAGTCAGTGACCAGCTTGGATAGTGTGGTTGTAATTAGGTTCTGTTGTTTTGTGATATAAGTATAGTTATAAATGCACAGCCATTGTAACAGAATTTAAATAGGCAAGTTCTTATCCTTCAACTTTCTTTTCCTATTTTAATTAGTCTCTTTCAGATGCACTAATTTCCCTTCAGATGGTGTACCCTCGAAGGAACCTTTCAGCTGACCAGTGGAGAAATGCCCAGTTGTTGAGTCTCATCAGTGCACCCAGTACAATGCTTAATCCTGCACAGTCTGACACTGTATGGTTCTCTTTTACCTTTTTGGGGCAAAATAAGTGTTTTTTAGGATATACCACATTAACATTCATTTGTCAGTGAGATTTATTGTGAAATTCTCACTAGTTAAGTCATAACAAATAATTTGTTTATATATATAGAAGTCTAACATTAAATTAATACAGATAATTATATGAGCATTGTACTTTGAAATTTAAAAAGTTTGCTTTGTTAGGGTAGAAAAATTAAAGAGACATATAAAGAAAACGTAAATATCATAGCAATAAGAGAAAAGCATTCTATTGTATTTTCTTTATGTGAGCATAGATATTATGGAGGATGCACACTTGAGAGTTCACTGATCTGGGGGAGACAGGCATCTGCCCCTTTTCACTTGATTAAAGTTTTATTTCTTAGAATAATATAAACCCTTGAAATAGGCTTGAGAACTAGAAAGTTGTTATTCATCAGAAGGCAAGAAGTTGAGAGTGTGCAAGTGTGAATGGGCTTAGCTCTCATTGTAGACTGCAAATTTAAATACAGGTTATTAAACACTTGTCCAACTTTTCAAATTTCTTGTAGTATTTGAACCAAGAAATGAGTAGTAAGAATTCTTAGGAGGAAGATAGGAGAGTGACTAAATATGGAATTCTTTAAAGAATTTCTTTAAAGCACAAATGTTTATATTTTCTTTTTAAGATGCCTTGTGAATATCTGTCTTTGGATGCAATGGAGAAATGGATTATCTGTAAGTAAAATTATTTAGTTACAGGATTGCTTATTGGATTTTGGGTTTTACAGAATAGTACCTGGTCATATGTCTTGGCTCTGTGCTTCGTTCTGGGGAGGCACAGATGTGGTAAACACATAGATAGCTTACCTTATTTATTCCTCATATTGGCCCTGACAGAATGGAGTTAGTTGTAGGTGAAAGGCTTAGGCCAACTGCAGAGCTACATTGCCTTGCTTTTTCTGTGTAATTTTTAAAACTAAATATTTGTTTTAACTTCTCTGTTGTTAAGATTTTTGATTTTAATTTACTTTGGTACATCTAATAAATGTCATGTTTGGCAGTTGATAAATTATAATTGGAAAAGAAAAATACTGTTTCTTTCTTGTATATAACTATTATATTACCAATCACTTAACCTCAGTTTTGTGATTCTTTTTATGTTTCTGTATCTGTAGAAAACTGCACTGTAACCAAAAGAAGTTACAGTTCACTTTGGAATACTTTTACATGTGTATTTGCCTTTCTTTTTATTTCAAGTTGGCTTTATTTTATGCCATGGGATCCTAAATACTGATGCCACAGCACTGAATCTTTGGAAGCTTGCTCTTCAGAGTAGTTCTTGCCTCTCTCTCTTTCGAGACGAAGTTTTCCACATTCACAAAGCAGCAGAAGACTTATTTGTAAACATACGAGGGTATGGTGTTTCAATTGCTCTCTCTCTGTCTCTTTTTGGAGAAGGGTGACAACTGGATTATCTCTAGTGACATAGGTTTTAGGGATATAGCAGTGATCACAGCACTTAGGAAGATATAGTCTATAACTATCTTACTTTGGTCCTAGCAAAATGCTTTTAACAACCTGATAAGATACTAATACTACTTTTAAAAGTTTCTTAATGTATTAAAAATCTCTAGATTTTTGCTCTTTCAACTCCAACGTAGTTTTATAAATAACTTACAGAAAACACTGTTGTCGAGTTTTGAAATGTTTAGAAGTGTTATTTTATAAAAGTATTTGAAGGGCTGGAGAGATGGCTTAGTGGTTAGGGCACTTGTCTGCAAAGCCAGTGTACCCAGATTTGATTGTCCAGGACCCACATAAACCAGATGCACAAAGTGACGCATGCATCTGGAGTTCATTTGCAATGGCTGGAGGTCCTTGTGCGCACCCATTCTCTCTTTCTGCCTGATTTGCTGTCTCTCATATAAATAAATAAACATAATTTTTAAAGTATTTGAAACAATCAAAAATATTTCATTAGGTTAATCAGAAATTGTAGGTCAGACCGTTATTACACATACAAAATCACATTTCCTGATAATAGGATTTATCCCAAGTGATTTATTTTTGCTCATTCCCTGTAAAGCAAATACTTCTGAAATTATTTACTTTAAAAAATATTTTATTTACTTATTTTCAAGGAGAGAGAGAGAGAGAAAATATAAATGAGAAAATAAGAATGTGCTTGTCAGGGCCTCTTGTGAGTGCATGCACCACTTAATGCATCACTGGGGAATCCAACTCGGGCCATCAGGCTTTGCAGAAATACCTTTAATTACTGAGCCATTTCTCTAGCCTTGAAATTATTTACTTAAAAAAAAACCCGTTTAATACATTAATTTCTCTTCATTTGAGATCCTGTACCCAGTATTGAAAAGTGAAGTTGAGCTGGCACTTAATAGTACTATAAAATTATGTGAAATAAGGAACTAATAAAATACCCTGGGATTTCCTGTGCTTATGTTGAGTCATTATACTAGGCTTGGTAAATTTAGATAAAAATATTATTTGCATACATTTATTTCTCATGAAGGTGAAATAAAAATGAAGCTTTTATTACTTCATTGCTAAAAAATAAAAATGTGTTATCACTAAAAGTTTGAGCCAGTGTATATCTTTTTAAGTATTGGGCATATGAATTACCCTGAGGTACAAATTAAAATTCAGTTTCTGGGTATCATATGTTGCTCCATGTCTCTCTCTCAACATGTATGTATGTATGTATGTATATATGTGTGTATATATGTGTGTGATCATTCCTGCCATTCCTACTTCTTTTTGCTGTTTTTGTCTCAAGTAACCACTATTCTGACTTTTGTTATTGTAATTGATTCTATTACTAAAATACAAAGGATCTATCAAATCATAATATGAAAAATATTGCCAGTGTGCTTTTCTGCTTTTGAGATTGAAAATCATGAAATTTATATCTTAATACATTGACCACCTCTTTGTGGAATCATTTAAATATATGTAGACATTTAAAATCAAGTAGTTTACACACACACACACACAGTTAACTTATGTATGGTTTAAGTAAGTCTAGACATAACACAAAACAAATCGTCTCTAATTATCTTTAGCTTGTTCTTTCTTTTGAGTGATCAATCTAGTTTAAAAGAGGAATTGTCATGTCAAACCATAATTATAGAAGCTTATTAGTTACAGAGACCCATGATTATATGTGCTTTGGGCATTTGTTCAGAGAACATGTAGATCCTGTGAGTGCTTCTGTAAAGCAGTTGGAGTTTATTTGGTATAAGTTGTTTAGGGAGAGTGTAGAAAAATTTTTATTGTTTCCTTAACATTTTAGGAATATGAGTTTATGTCACAAATATATGTTAAATTATTTATTTTTTTTAAAGTGTGTGTCCCCATGCCCCAGCCTTTTAAAAAATTTTTTATTTATTTATTTGAGGGAGAGAGAGAAAGAGGCAGATATATAGAGAGAATGGGTGTGTTAGGGCCTTCAGCTGCTGCAAATGAACTCCAAACTCATGGGCCACCTTGTGCATCTGGCTTACATGGGTCCTGGGGAATTGAACCTGGCATGGGGGGCCAGTCCTTTGACTTTGTAGGCAAGTGCCTTAACCACTAACCATCTCTCCAGCCCTATTGGCATTTTTTTTAGTTTGAAAAAAAAAGTCTTTTTACTAGGAGGTAAAAGTAATCCATAATTCTGTCCCTTAAAATAATTTAAAGTAATCCTCATTTTTTCTCACCACAAAAATCCCTACATTCAAAGTCACCTTTCATATATGTCCTTGTAGAATTTCTCTATGCTTATGAGTGGACTTGATAAAGTCAGATGTGATAGTTTTGTGAGTACTTTAGGTATTTGGAAACCACTGTTAATTGTTTTGGAAGTGTAATTTTAATATCTACTGGATTTTAAGGAAGTAATATAATTTAAAATAAAAATCTGCATTGTGAAGTTTCATATTTTTGGATTTAATGTATCATGAATGTTTTCTAGGAAGATTTGATTTGGGTATCTAAGGTGCTAGGAAAGGATGTTTGAAGTAGATGATAGACTTCCGTACATTTTATTTGAGGAGTTTTTGTTGCTAATAAGTCATTTTAATTTGACTTTCAGTATTTCACATATTCTTTTTGGCTGCTATTTTTCAAATTAAGATTGATATGGTTCAATTTTTCTTACATCTAGCTATAATAAACGTATTAACGACATAAGAGAATGCAAGGAGGCAGCTGTGTCGCATGCGTAAGTTCTATTTTCCTGTGATACTTTCAATTAAGAGTTTCTTTCTTAAAGCATTACTTTGTTGAAGTGAGTACAGATTAGTGATTTGTAAGATGTGGTCATTGAAGGTAGGATTCCAAACAAGGAGAGTTTTTAAGTTTATAACCTCCCTTTCTTGCAATTTTTGAATTATTGTGGGTTGTTTTTAATTAGTTAATTAATTAATTTGAGACAGAGGGTGGGGAATGGGCTTACCAGGGCCTCTAGCCACTGCAGACAAACTCCAGATGCATCTGCCACCTTGTGCATCTGGCTTACATGGTTACTGGGGAACCAAACATGGGACCATAGGCTTTGCAGGCAAGCGCCTTAAGCACTTAGCCATCTCTCCAGCCCTATTGTAGGTTTTAAATAGTTTTGAAATGCTGTTAAGGGAGTGCCATACAAAGGACTTCTGCTTTAATTATGACCTCTTTTTGCCACCATGTTCTTCACAGCCATGTTTTCATGAAAATTGATAACTTCACACTGTTCCACATAATTGTTCATATGTTGATCAAAATAATACTATGCTATTTTTATGCAAATTTAAAGTTTTAAAAAATATTTAAAACATAAAGTGTGTGCTTTTGAGTTTTTTGTTTACACCCTTTACTAATTTTAGTTTATTATATTAGCACATATATAGAAGTTAATATAAGACCTTTACACAATTTCCTTATGAATTAATTTTACATAACTGATAGCTCACCTTAGTAGTTACATACCATATACTTACTTTTTCTCCCATGAACTTAGATGAGAAATAATATCTGATTATCAGGATTTACAAAAGACAGAGAGATGAGAACCGTTTCATAAATGAATATTAAACCACAGGTTTAAAAAATTTTTATATGTGTTTAGTTTGATTTCTAATTTTGTTATTACATACATGATCATGCCCATTATGGCAAAGGAAAATACTAATATTTCCATTTCCTCTGCCCTTAAAAATTGTTGATGTTTAAGCTGGGCATGGTGGCACACACCTTTAATCCCAGCACTTGGGAGGCACAGGTAGGAAGATTTCTGTGAGTTGGAGGCCACCCTGAGACTACATAGTGAATTCCAGGTCAGCCTGAGCTAGAGTGAAACCCTACCTCGGAAAACCAGGAAAAAAAAAAAAAAAAGATTGTTGTTGTTTGATACTGAGAGTTGGAAGATCAAAATTTTATCATCAAAGTTTAAACAGTGTGTAATAATCAATTGATAAAATTGAAGTCCTATTTAAATTCTGGAATTTACATTTTACTTTTATTTGCTGATAATGTCTTTCTGAATACGTAGAAACAACCAAAAATGAAAGATCACTCTAAAAGTGGCATGATTACCAGCTCTTACAATGTTCCCTTGAAAAAAGAATTATATATAAATCAACTGCTATTGATTTTGCTCTAATTATTGCATATATTGGTGAAAGTAATACTATACTGTTTTTATGAAAATCTACAGTTTTTTTTTAATGTAGGTTTTCAGTCTAGCCCATGCAGTCCTCCTACCTCTGCCTTCTGGGTGCTGGGATTAAAGGTGTGTGCAACCATGCCCAGCAAAATCTAAGATTTTAAAAAATATTAATAAATTATTTACTTGAAAGACAGTGTGTGTATGGAAATGCCAGAGGTTCTTGCCACTGCAAATGAATTTCAGACACATGTGCCACCTTTACATGTATACTGGGGAATCAAACCTGAGCTGGAAGGCTTTGCAAGCAAGCGTCTTTAACTGTTGAGCTATCTCTTTAGCATGATAATCAAAGTTTTATGTCAATTATAAATCAAATCTATGAAAGAAGACTATGGGTCTTAAAATTATATGTATTATTATTTGGTATTTATGTGACTCTTGTTATGTTTCTATTATGTTAGATTAAATCATGGGACATTTTAAATTATCATTATTCTTTGTTTTATCATTCTGAAATACCATGCTTATATTATTCAAAAATGATTTTCTAGTGCAAGTAATAATAATTTTGGAGTTAGAATTTTTTTCTAGACCTGTTGATATATAGTGCCATAGTTATCTTTTAAAAAATATCTTTTAAGCTGGGCATGGTGGCGCATTCCTTTAATCCCAGCACTCGGGAAGCAGAGGTAGGAGGATCGCTGTGAGTTCGAGGCCACCCTGAGATGACATAGTGAATTCCAGGTCAGCCTGGGCTAGAGTGAGACCCTACCTCTAAAAAAAAAAAAATATTTTAGAAGACATCACTTTAAGTAGTAAACAATAACAATTCCCATAACTGGTTACCATGTGTTGTATCCAAGCATTGACATTCTGTCACTGTTGATGAACAGCACACACTCCTCACAGTAACCCTATGAAGTAACAGCCAAATATCATTTTGTTTTCTTCTCAGGAATGATACCAGCTGGCTTTATTATTGTCAGTGAAAAGATCATGTCACTGAAATTATAATAATATATTACAGAAATGCTGTATGCCAGCATCATGAAAAATGTATATATTTTTTGAGGCAGGCATCATATTTATTATTTAGATGAAAACTTAAAGGTTAGAGAGATGGCACCTAAGATGAAAGAGGCAGAGGAATGCATTGTATCAAAGTCATCTAAAATTAATCTGTCACAGCAAAATTACTGCTGTTGTGTGATCTTTATACTTGGGTTTTGTCATATGTATCATCCATATATATCTGTATATATATGTATACATATTTGTGTACCTATATATATTTTTATGGCTTTATCTAAACTTTGACAAAAATTTTGAACAGTATCTACAAAAGTATAGTATGAGAAGTTAGAAAACTTAGAATATTTGGGGCTAATTTTGCTTATGTGAGAATAAGCTTTAATTTACATCTGAATTTAAAAATACCTGGTATATAAACATTGAATTGACTCCTCTAGCCGTGCCCCCCCCCCAGGCTGACCTGGAACTCACTCTGTAGTCTTGAACTCATGACACTCCTCCTACCTTAGCCTCTCAAATCCTAAAATTAAAGGTATATACCACCATGCCTAGTTAGCTGTTTTTTTTTTTTTTTTTTTTTAAAGTAGGTTCTCACTGTAGCCCAGGCTGACCTGGAATTCACTTTGTAGTCTCAGGATGGCCTTGAACTCATAGCTATCCTCCTACCTCTGCCTCATGAGTACAGGGATTAAAAGTGTGCGCCACCACACCCAGCTCCAGCTAGCTTTTTGTTCTTGAACTTTTGGTGTCTATTCAGTTTTATATGTTCAATAGAGATATACTTAAAGAATGTAGGTAAGTAGATGCTTACTATGGTTATTATTTTTCTTGTGAAAATTGCAAAAGTACAATAAAGCAAAGTAATACTTGCCTTTAAGGATTTCATAGCCCATTTTATAAAGTACTAAACTATGTGGTATCAAAATTGCAGAACATACTCTGAAATATCTGGCGATCCTCCTTGGAGACATAGTCTCTGAAGTTGGGTAGGATTTATGCAAAAAAAGAAAAGGATATTTTTTAAGTTGAGGCTTCTGCTTCCTTAAGAAGAAAAAAATCTTTTGGGTTGGCGAGATGGCTTAGCAGTTAAAGGTGCTTGCTTACAAAGCCTGATGGCCTGGGTTTGATTTTCCAGTACCCATGTAAAGCCAGATGCACAAAGTGAAGCATGCATCTGGAGTTTGTCTGCAGTAGCAATAGGCCCTGGCTTGCCCATACTTACTCTCTCAAAAAATCAGTAAAAACATTAATAAATAGAAAATCCTTTTGAAGTTGATCTTGACATGCTGCATTACTTTAATGGCCAATAATAATTTTTATTAGAAACAGATCAGCTATAATGACATCTTTTCCTATAGTGGCTCAATGCACAGAGAACGACGCAAGTTTTTAAGGTCTGCACTGAAAGAACTTGCTACTGTCCTCTCTGATCAACCTGGCTTGCTTGGTCCCAAGGTAAATGATTTAATTCTTATTTTGATAAATATGTCATGTGAAACACTTAAAAATGCTTGATCTCTATGAAATTTTACTAAGTGTGAATCAGACTACATGAAATTTTAATTTAGCCATTAATAAACTTGCTAGTGTGACAATCACCTCACCCTTTCTGATACTTTCCTCCTTTCTTATATGCGTGATCATCTTCAAACATGCTTCTACGTTCTGGCTTGTATTAGTTTCCTCTTTCAAGTTGAATCTTATCATGTCTTGCCAGTGATTTTTTTCATTTAAAACTATGAACAAATGTGTTTAATTTTCAAATAAAACTTAACAGTGGTTTTTTTAATAGGCACTTTTTGTTTTTATGGCATTATCATTTGCCCGTGATGAAATTATCTGGCTACTTCGTCATGCAGATAACATGCCAAAGAAGAGTGCAGATGACTTTATAGATAAGTAAGTTGGTGACATTAGAATATATTATTTTCTAATTTATGGGCTATGCAATCTGAGGACTTAAGTTGAAGCAATGATATTTTGGAAAAACTTTTCAAGGCTTTATAATAGGATGTTTGTATTACATCATTAAATTATGCAAATTAGAATATAATACATAAGTTAATATTTTCTCTCTTGTACATTAGGTATAATAAAATTGGTCTTTTTCTATTGCTGTTTACAGTAATCTTTCCTATTTGTTTTTCAAGATTGTAATTGCAGAAAACATTTAAATAAGAATCTGTATAGAGTAGAGTTGCAATTCATTGAGTCATTTAAAATGTCTCTAGTTTTAGACCAGTCTTTCAATAAGAGTTAGATAAATAAAAACAGAGAAATAAGACCACTCAAAAAATTTCTTGTTAATACCTGTGTTTTTTTTGGGGGGGGGGGCGGGGGGGATAGGGTCTCACTCTCTTGGCCAGGCTGACCTGGAATTCACTATGTAGTCTCAGGGTGGCCTCAGACCTACAGTGATCCTCCCACCTCTGCTTCCTGAGTGCTGGGATTAAAGGCATGTGACACTAGGCCTGGCCTATGCCTATGCTTTTTTATTTATTTATTTATTTATTTTTTATTTTTTTGTTTTTATTTATTTATTTGAGAGTGACAGACAGAGAGAGGAAGAGGCAGATAGAGACAGAGAGAGAATGGATGCGCCAGGGCTTCCAGCCACTGCAAATGAACTCCAGATGCGTGCGCCCCCTTGTGCATCTGGCTAACGTGGGTCCTGGGGAATCGAGCCTCGAACCAGGGTCCTTCGGCTTCACAGGCAAGCGCTTAACTGCCAAGCCATCTCTCCAGCCCTATTTATTTATTTTTATACCTGTGATTTTTAAATGATGTATTTATGAGGTGCTTGAATTTTATTTTTGTTTTTGTCTGTCTGCTGTCAATTTTTAGTCATAGAAATATTTCTTTCTATTTCCATTGTTTTTCATTAATATTAAGTATTTTTGAAGGACATATTTGAAATTAAATATTAAGCACTGCTTAAAGAAAATATTTAAGCATTTAATATTTTCTTTTATAACAATAACTTTATTCTTTGAAATATTATTCTTGAATTTTTTAAAAGGCACATTGCTGAGTTAATATTTTACATGGAAGAACTTAGAGCACATGTAAGGAAGTACGGCCCTGTAATGCAGAGGTATTATGTGCAGTATCTTTCTGGCTTTGATGCTGTTGTTCTCAATGAACTTGTACAGGTAAAAACTATCTTCTAATATTTCCCCTTTTCTTCCCTTCCCACCTTTTTAATAATTGATTTGTTTGTTCAACAAGCTTTTATAAATTATAATCATTTGGTGGAAATACAATGTAAATAAGCCATGGTTAGATTTTGCCAAGGGGATCTTTGAGTAGAGGTGAGAAACAATTACTTGTAACACAGGATGGTAGATGTTACACCTAACCTTGTGCAGAGCTTAAACACAAGACAACTGTTATTCATTCTTGGGTTGGATGTATACACTGACTAAATAATTGCAGAGGGCCCTGCGAAAGATATGTCTTAAATGACTACTAGGAAAGATCACCCTGGCTTAATATGGCACATTGTTAGAGGACAGGGGATAAGACAGACCACAAAGAAGGAGAGTTCCTGCAGTAGGCTGGGTTAGAGCTGATAACAGTCTGAACTTGGACAGTGACTGGATAGAAAAGAGATAGTAGATTATATAATTGATGATTAAGTATTAGAGGAAAAGTAGAAAAGTCCTTTTCAAATAGTATGTGAGAGGGTGGCAAGCTAATGAAGAATTCATCTGAATATCATTTAACTGTCCTAATGTTATTTTCATTTTGGATTTTCATCTGTTAATTTTTAGTCTTTGCTTTTTGTTAAAATTTCTTTTTATTTTTATAATTTATTTATTCAGTCTCTTAAATTTAAATTTCCTTTAATTTTATTGCCACATTAAGAAAATAGTACTTTACTTTGCTTCACCTTATAAACTCACAGGTCTAAAACTAAGCTAATCAGCCGCATGAAGGAGCAGTAAAAATCTCATGCCAAGCTACTGGTTTTCCTATACACATGAATTTCTTCTATCCACTAGGTGGAGCTCAGATACTTCCTTCTCTAGGAAGAAAAAGGAGCAGAAAGCTTGTTAAATCCTGAGAGTTTTATTGACTTGTTCTAATTTTATTTATAGTTATTCTTTACCAGATAAACAAGAGCCTGTGGTTACTATTTATTGCTTTTTCATATCAGCATAATCTGAAAACAACACAAAACTTCTGGTTTCATGTTTTCAGTTTTTGAAACTATATTGTGGCTATGTAGATACTTAATAAATTTACAGATTTTTAAATCTCTAGAAATCTGGTGTATTTTATATAAAATGGAATATACTAATACTGAGAAAAATTTTAGCATTTCTTTTGAGATCATGATAGTCATAGCAGGAATCATAGTGACATTAAATGTAACCTGTTCATTGATAATATATCTTATTAAATCTATATAATAACTGTTTGAATGTAGATGTAATTATTATTATTTGTTTAAGAATGAAGAGCTAGTACAACTCTACCGGTAACTCATAAGGACAAAGTCAATATTCATACTCAAGTGTTAAACACCAGAATCTGAGCTTCTTTATCTTCTGCTTCTGTTGCTGGAGTACATGGACTGCCTTTAGCCTTTTGCTAGTACATAAATATAGAAGAGGGACTGGAGAGATGGCTTAGCGGTTAAGATGCTTGCCTGCAAAGCCAAAGGACCCAGGTTCTACTCCCCAGGACCCACATAAGCTAGATGTAGAAGAGGGTGTACACATCTTGAGTTTGTTTGCAGTTGCTGGAGGCCTTGGCGTGCCCATCCTCCTTCCCTCCCTCCCCCCCTCTCTCTTTCTTTCTCTACCTACCTACCAATTTTTATATCTCTCTCAAATACATAAGTAAAAATAAAATATTAAAAAATACAGAAGAAAGATTGCAGACTTACTCATGAAGTTGATTGTTAATAGTTGTGATATTTAGTTATCTATACTTAACTATGATAAAAATAATATTTTGGCCATTTTAAGTGAGTTTTGGCAATATTTATTTTGGTGCATGCAATATGTGTGCAGGTGTACACTCCGTGTAGCCATGTGTGCAGAGAAAGACATCGGGTGTCGTCCTCTGTCACTGTTCTGCTTTATTCCCTGAGATGGAGTCTCTCACTGAACTGGAACATTACATTTTTTTTCAGTTAAACTGGCTGACTGTAGAGCACCAGGACCATCCTGCTGTTAGCCCCTCAGCACTGGGTCTCCATATGTGACAATGAGTGGCTTTTTATGTGGATGCCAAAGGTTGAAGTCAGATCCTCATGCTTGTGCAAGTGCTCTTGCCTACTGAGCATTTCCTGTGCCCCCATTTTTACCTTTTTTAATTTTTAATTTTATTTATTTGAAAGAGAGAGAATGGGTATGCCAGGGCCTCCAGTCTCCGTAAATGACCTCCAGACTTATGTGCCACCTTGTGCATCTGGCTTACATGGGTCCTGGGGAATTGAACCTGGGATCTTTGGCTTTGCAGGCAAATGCCTTAACTGCTAAGTCATCCCTCTAGCCTTTGACTATTTTTAAGAGTAAAACCCAGTGAAATTATTCCATGGTATGGATATTCCAGTTTGTTTATCTGTCCACTAGTTGATGAACCCAACTGACATTTCCAACATTCATACTGCTATGTAGGTCTTAATGTTTTGAAACTGTATTTTACATACATTTTTTATAAGCTAAACATCTACTTTTTTATTTAAAAATAAAGAAAGGAAGAAAAAAATTTTAAGCATTTAGTGAGCATTCAGTTCACACAATCCCTTATTTTCTTGTTTTTGTTTTTTGCATACTTGGGAATGAACCCTGGGCCTCTTCCATGCTAGGAAAGATCTATACTAAATCCCAAGCTACAGCTACCAAATACTAAATACTCATTCCCTCTCTCTTTCTCTCTTTCTCTCTTTTGGTGGCGGCGGCGGGGGTTGGGGGGTTCAAGGTAGGGTTTCGCTCTAGCCCAGGCTAACCTGGAATTTACTATGTAGTCTCAGGGTGGCCTCAAATTCACAATAATCCTCCTACCTCTGCTTCCTGAGTGCTGGGATTAAAAGCCTGTGCCACCATGACCAGCCCAAATACTCATTCTCTTAATCAATTTGAAAAGATTTGTTTGCAGTGGCTGGAGGCCATGGCACGCCCATTCTCTCTCTGTATCTGCCTCTCTCTCTGTTGCTCTCAAATAAATAAATAGAAATAAACAAAAAAAATTTTAAAAAGATTATGTTTTAGAGTTTTTTCTGTTCTTTTGTTTAGTGTATGGCCATACCTTTTGTCATATCTGACAGGTTCGTTCTTTTCTGTTCTGATTTTGTTGAAGCACATTTTACACATATTAAAAATTACTCAGAGCTGGGCATAATGGCGCATGTCTTTAATCTTAGCACTCAGGAAGCAGAGGTAGGAGGTTTGTGGAGAGTTCGAGGCCACCCTCTGACTATACAATAAATTCCAGGTCAGCCTAAGCTATAGTGAGATACTATCTCGAAAAACCGAAAAAACAAAACAAAACAAAAAATCCAGCTAGAGTTATGGCTTAGTGATTAAGGTGCTTGCCTGTGAAACCTAAGGATGCATGTTCAACTCTCCTGGTCCCACATAAACCATACGCACAAAGTGACACAAGTGTGCAAGGTTGCACATGTGCACAAGGTGGTATACACATCTGGAGTTCGAATGCAGTGGCTGGAGTCCCTGGCATGCCAGTTCTCTCTCTTTTGCGTAAAAAAGGCCAGTCTGTTGGACTTGCCTCAAAATAATAATAATAAAATTAATTTTTAAAAAATCAGTTGGGGCTAGAGAGGTGGCTTAGTGATGAAGGCACTTGCCTGCAAATCCTAATGCTAATTCCCCAGTACCCACATAAGCCAGATGCACAAAGTGGCATGTTTATGGAGTTCATTTGCAGTGGCTGGAGGCCCTGATGTGCCCATTCTCATTCTCTCTCTCTCTCTCTCTCTCTCCTTGCAAATAATTTTTTTAAAATCACCCATTTTTTGTTCTGTTTTCAATTTTATTTGCTTATTTTGATTTTTCGAGGTAGGGTTGCACTCTAGCCCAGGCTTACCTGGAATTCACTATATAGTCTCAGGGTGGCCTTGAACTCATGTCGATCCTCCTACCTCTCCTCCCAAGTGCTGGGTGGGGTTAAAGGCCTGCACCACCACACCTGGCCTTGTTTTTAATTTTGACAGCTGTGTGTGTATTCATATAACTGCATGACATTCGACACAGAATATTACCAACACCTTTAAAGTTTTCTTGTGCAACTGTATGGTAGATATCCTCACAGATCCTCTTAACAATTGATCTGTCACTGTAATTTTGCTTTTCTGATTTTTTTCATATTTGTGGAATCATACTTTATAATCTTTTATTTATTTCTCCTAGTGGAGTTTTTGAGATTCATGTTATCATGTTATGATGATCAGTATGTTTTTTCTCCTTCCTTCCTTCTTCCCCCCCTTCCTTCCTTCTTCCCCTCCCCTTCCCTCCTCTCCCTTCCCTTCCCCTCCGCTCCCCTCCTCTCCCCTTCCCTCCTCTCCCCTTCCCTTCTCTTCCCTTCTCTCCTTTCTTTCCTTCCCATCCTTCCCTCTTTCCTCCTCTTCTCTTCCTCTCTTTCTCTTCTCTCTTTCCTTCCTGAAGCAGGGTTTCACTCTCGCCCTAGGCTCACCTGAACTCACTTTGTAGCCTAGGCTGACCTTGAACTCAAGTTGATCCTTCTACCTCAGCCTCTCAAGTGTTGGGATTAAAGATGTGAGCCACCACCCCTGACTCTAGATCAGTATTTCACTTCTTTTCATTTCTGAAAAATATCCCATAGTACAGATATACCAGTGTATCTGCCCACTACGTGATAAAACCATGAATTGTTTCCTCACTAGATACTTTTGACATTACTTTTCACTTTTTAGAACCTTTCTGTTTGTCCTGAAGATGAATCAATCATTATGTCCTCTTTTGTTAACACGATGACTTCCCTGAGTGTCAAACAAGGTAAGGAAAGGCATACTGGCTTTCAGTTACATTTTCAAGTTTGAATATTAAGTAAAGGATTTAACAGTTATATATTACAAAACCATGTTTTTTCATTTTTGTACACCTCTGATCTGTTAATTTTATTCTGTTGAAAGTAAAGATTTCCAAGATAGCTTTCAGATGGTACTTACAAAATCCATAAGAATTGTTTTTTTCTTTCTTTCTTTTTTTTTTTTTTTTGAGGTAGGGTCTCGCTCTAGCCCAGGCTGACCTGAAATTCACTATGTAGTCTCAGGGTAGTCTTGAACTCACAGCAATCCTCCTACCTCTGCCTCCTGAGTGCTGGGATTAAAGGCTTGCACCACCATGCCCGGCCCAACATTTTTTATTTAAGAATAAAAGATACATTTTATCACAAGAAAAGTAAAAAAAATAGCACAAGATGGCTATATATTGTAATGAAATGTATTTTTTGTTTAACCATACCTACAACAATAATGAATACTATTTATAAAATATTTTTCTATGCCTATATATTACCTGATTTAATCTACATTTCTTTCTCTTTTTTTTATTTTTCAAGGTAGGGTCTTGCTCTCGCCCAGCCTGATCTGGAAGGTGTGCACCACCATGCCTGGCTAATCTACATCTCTTTCTCTTAACAGTTACTACATTTTGTTTTTATCACCAACTACTTTATAATATCAAGTTTCAGAAGCTTTCACAAAATATTTTTAAAGAAAAAAAACCCTTACAGTCATGATTAACATAATATTATTCATTGTTCCTATGCAGCTCCAAACCCTTTTTGTGTCCAAGACCTTTTTTCCACAAATCTAAATGATAGATACAGCTATATCAAACATTTTTTAATATGCCTTTAAATTTTTAAAATCTTTTTATTTTAGAGAGCTAGAGAAAGAGGCAGAGAGGGAGGGAGGGAGAGAGAGAGAGAGAATGAATATGGGCACGCCAGAGCCTCTAGCCATTGCAAAGAAACTCCGACACTTGTGCTACCTTGTGCATCTTGCTTACATGGGTCCTGAGGAATTGAACCTGGGTCCTTTGGTTTTGCAGGCAAGTGCCCTAATCACTAAGTCATCTCTCCAGCCCTCAAATTTTTGTTGTATTTGTATCAGTTACAGGGTGCAGACAAATAGAGCTATGGGAGTAATTGAATAAACTTGACAATGTCAGATTTGAACTTAACATATGAAACATAAAATGTATACAGAACAGTAGTTACTACTTTATTTGACAAATTTAGAAACTCTTAGAGTTTCTCAAAAGGATTTGAGAGCTAACTTCTCAATTATTTAACCTAATTTATTCATGCTTTGGGAGCTATTAAGTATGAATGGTAGATATATCAGTCTCAGAAACTGATGTGGTAAGTAGATCACCTGTCCCTTATCTGAACATTCCATTCCACTACTTTGATGTGGGATTTAAAAAATGTAGGTCTGAACTCTTGAAAACTTAAGATCAGTAACTTATATGCATAGTTTAGATCGGTCAGTTTTATGGCTTCTCCATTAACTAATGAAAGTATTGTGGAGAAGTCTACCTCATCATATCTACCTGCTTATCTTTATAGGATTTGAGAAATGCTTCAGTCTTAGCTTCTAAGTAAAAATTTGTTATTTTTGGTTTTTAATTGTAAATTGCACTTCTTGTAAAATTTACCATGGTAATCTTTTTTGAGTTTGTTAGTAGTGTTAAAGTATATTATCAAACCATCAATCTCCAGAATTTTTCATCTTGAAAAACTAAAGCTCTGGCTATTAACTCTCCATTTTCTGCTACTACCAGCCTCTGGTAACCACCACCCAAGTTAGAATTTTTTAAGTTGGACTGCTCTAGATATCTCATAAAGTGAGCCATACAGTTTTATCTTTTTTTGTGACTGGCTGCTGCTTCTCCTTTTCTTCCCCTCCTGTTTTGGAGTGGACATTGCTCTGTTCCTTAAGCTGTTCTCCAACACCTTGCGCTCAAGCATTCCTTCTGCCTTAGCCTCCCAAGTAGGGGTTTGAGGTGTATTGTATACCTCTGTACCTGGCTGTGACTCTTGTTTCATAATCAGAATTTCCTCAGTGTTCAGCCATATGTTACAATGGACTAACACTCCATTGACATGATGTACTACACCATATTTATTAATTCAGCTGCCACCTTTGGTTGCAGTGAATTATTTTGCTGTGAGTACATGCATACAAATACCACTTTAAGACTCTGCTTTTCTTTTGGTTATACACAGAAATAAAATTGTCTTAGCTCTGAAATTATAAAGTGTGATTATAAATTTGTCATAATATTAATTTATTTTGTAATCTCTTTTCTACTATTGCAGTTGAAGATGGGGAAGTATTTGATTTCAGAGGAATGAGACTAGATTGGTTTAGATTACAGGTAAGAATAACTTTTTGAAAAATCTTTTATTGACAATTTTCATACATGTTTATTATGTAATTTGGTCATCAGCCCCTCCCTTCTTTTATGCCCCTTCCACAGAGCCCCTTTTTCTTTGTAACTTATACTTTTATGTGTGTTTATTTGTTTGCTTTGCTCTCCTCCACCATCCATGACAGAATGTTGATGGGTCCAGGTCTTGTGCAGATACTGACAGTTGCTGTGAGGTCATGATTGCAGTGCCCACTTGATTGCTCTAAGACAGTGTTCTAAAGCACTCTTTCCCATCCTCAAACCCTTACATTCTTTTCCACCCCCTCTTTCACAATGTTCTCTGAGCCTTGGAGGAGGTGATAAAGATGTCTGATTTAGCGCTAAGCAAGAATAACTTAATTTTTATTCTATTGGGTTATTGAGTGAATTAGTTAGCATGAACATTATTATAACCAATCTGTATAAATAATTATGTACATACTGAAAAGACTTCATATAACTATAAAATAAACATTTTGAAGTATTTATTAAACCTGGATAAATATATTTCTAACTTAAGCCAATATAAATGTTTGTAAAATTAAGATTAATTTTATGTTCAGAAATTTAAAGTCTTTATTTTTATTTTTTATTTTTTGAGAGAGAGAGGCAGAGAAAGAATGGGCATGCAGGGCCTTTCAGCCTGTGAACGAACTCTAGACACGTGCACCCCCTTGTGGGCATGCATGGCATTGCATGCTTGCATCACTGTTGCATCTGGCTATACATGGGATCTGGAGGATTCCAACAGTTCTTAAGCTTCACAGGCAAAGGCCTTAACCACTAAAGCATCTCTCCAGCCCAGAAATGTATATCCGTATATCTTTCATGGTTATACTGATTTTAAAGCAAAAGCACAGTCATTCTTGACAAAATATTTATAACTAGTTATCAACTTAAAAAAATTTTGTTTTGTTTTTATTTATTTGAGAGCGACAGACAGAGAGAGAAAGAGGTAGATAGATAATGGGTATGCCAGGGCCTCCAGCCACTGCAAATGAAGTCCAAATGCATGCGCCACCTTGTGCATCTGGATTATGAGTGTCCTGGGGAATTGAGCCTTGAACCAGGGTCCTTAGGCTTCACAGGCAAGTGCTTAACTGCTAAGCCATCTCTCCGGCCCCCGTTATCAACTTTTTTGAGTAAAGTGTCTGTTGATGAAAATGTTAAGTGTGTATGCTGTACAGTGTTTGTCATAATTCCTCAGCACTGCCATTGTAGTGCAAGAACTGTTGTAGACAATACACCATGTCATGACTGTGTTTCAGCAAAACTCTATTTATACAAAGAAGCAGCCAGACTGTAGTTTATCATCATCATCTGATCCAGTGTCAAAATCTTTCATTTTTTGAAATACAGGAATATATAGTTTTAGATTTAAAAATGTTCACTCCATATGTATTTCTCATAGTGTATCTAAGGGCTTTAAAAATTCAAGACTACCATCTTTGTATATACTGTAGACTGAACAGTAGAATTTGATCACCTTAAGTATTTCTAGTACTTGTGGAAATAAATAGAAGACTTACTCTCTCATTTGAGAATTTTCTGATCTAGCTATGAGGACAAGGCATAAAAGATATAAAAATTAAAAATAGTTGAAAATCTGAAAGACTGAGTTATGTGATGTCACAGATAGAATATGATTGTTAACTACAACCTGAGAAGGACAAAGGCTTTCAAAATTAGAAATGGTGGTTATGGATTTAGAGAAAAGAGAAAGATTTTAACTAGTCTTTGAATTAGAATTTGAATAGGAGAATAGCTTGTGCAAGAAAAGGGCATAAGCCAGACGTGGTGGCACACACCTTTAATCCCAGCACTTGGGAGGCAGAGTTAGGAGGATTGCCATGAATTCAAGGCCACCCTGATACTACATAGTGAATTCCAGGTCAGCCTGAGCTAGAGTGAGACCCTACCTCAACTCCCCCCCCCCCCGCAAAAGGGCACAAATGACTCAAAGACAAATTTATCAACTTTTAAATATATATATTTTATTTATTTATTTGAGAGAGAGAGTCAAAGGATGAGGCAGAGAGAAAGAGAGAAGGGTGTGACAGGGCCTTCAGCCACTGCAGACGAACTTCAGACACATGCACCCCCTTGTGCACTTGGCTTACATGGTTTCTGGGGAAGTCAAACCGGGGTCCTTAGGCTTCGCAGGCAAATGCCTTAACCACGAAGCCATTTCCCTAGCCCCCAAATTTAGTGACTTTTGAGTATGAAGTTTCACTCCAGGAAAGATCTGACTTAGATCACTCACCATTGGTTTTTGGTTAATGTATCAGAGTGGTTAGACAGGCGCACACTAGAGATGTGGCGAGGGTGTTGCTGATACTAATGGTTGCAGCAGACGAACTAGTAGCAGCTACTAGGAGTCTCTGGGAGAATTTTAATGTTTTGTACCCTCACTGGTGTCCTATTCAATTCTAATGCTAAGGGAATTATTCTTCTATGGATTGCTATCATGCATCTCTTTTTCCTATTCTGGTTTTAAATTTTTTTTTGTTTGTTTATTTATTTGAGAGACAGAGAAAGAGGCAGAGAGAGAGAAAGAGAAAGAGAGAGCAAGAGAATGGGCACGCCAGGGCCTCCAGCCAATGCAAATGAACTCCAGATGCATGCTTCCCCTTGTGCATCTGGCTTCTGTGGGTCCTGGGGAATCAAGTCTCAAACCAGGGTCCTTAGGCTTCATAGGCAAGTGCTTAACTGCTAAGCCATCTCTCCAGCCCTCTCTTTTCTTTCTTAAGGCAAGGTCTCCCTCTTAACCCAGGCTGACCTAGAATGTAAAACTCACTCTGCAGGCCAGGCTGGACTCAAGAAGAGATAGTTTTATGTTTATGTATTATTTGGTATTTTCCCCCACCTATGAAGAGACCTCATTCCCCTGCATATTATGTCAGTCCCTTAATAATCTGTAGATCCTTTTTAAATTTCGTCTTTATTTCAGTCATTTAATTTATTTGGACTGATTGTATTCTCTACTTTTAATCAAAAATATTTTAGTAATATATTTCTTTGCATTATTGTCAGTTATTTCAGAAGAGTGTGTTAAGTCATTTCAATTTGGCACTATTTCTTTTCAGTCTATCTTTACAAGGTTACTTAACCTGGGTTTGTCAACTGGGCATTAGTTAATGGAAGTCTTCATTAACTTATGGGCACAATGACTTCTTTATACAGTAAAACTGATAGAAGATAAATAAATCTAGTTTAGCATTATCATAAAGGTTTAGTATGTATTTGAATTCAGAAAGTTGTCATCATTGTTCCTTATTTACTCCCCTTTCCTGAAAGATAAAGGTAAGAAATTAGAAAACCAGGGGCTGAGAATATAGCTCAATGGAATATTTGCCCACCATCTTAGCATGTGTGATGCCCTAGGTTTAATTTGAAGCATAGCAATTTATATATGCTTTCTCTGTGACCCTGCTAGCCTAGTGAATGGTCTACCCAAACGCTCCTTATCATTGGAGGATTAGCAAATTGATATTTTTTCTTACGTATAAGATAATCATTTGGTGTCTTACTGCTTTATTGATATTACCAGAGGGCATTGGAGCTCCAATGATGAGAGACCAAGTATTTAATATTCCATAGTATAGGAAGCAGTGTGTCAGTGCATCTGTATCATCCCCCAAGTCTCTGAGTGTCCTACAGGCATAGTGCATAGGGACCAGATGAGTGCTGTCTATGCAGCTAGGAAACACTGAATTTGAGGACCCTTCTGTTGTCTCAACATGCTTGTTGTTTGTGCCATGGAGCACGTTTCCTCATTTCTTAAGATTTCTTAAGCTACAAATGCCTAGGGAATGAGTTGTCTAGATCTTGCATCCTTTGCATATCCAGAGAGATACAGGAGTACATGAGACCCATGAAGGAGTGTCTTTTCAAGAACCAAGCACTGGCCAGCATCTGTAATTCTTCTGTTGGCCATCATATCTAGTCATTTCCCATATTAAACTACTTTGAACTATCACTGCTGTAGACCAAGGTATCATAATTGTGTCTGACACATTGCCATCATGACCTTCTACTAGACTTCTGCCTCTTGTTTGCTTTCTAACTATGCCTCCCTACATTTCCTGCTTCTCCAAATAAGAGCCATCTTTCTTAAATAAGAACTATCCATTATATATAGACTCCTCAGAAGATCACCCAATTTTTATTTTATTTATTTATTTTGTTTTTTACAAGGTAGAGTTTTGCTCTAGCCCAGTCTGATGTGGAATTCACTGTACAGTGTCAGGGTGGCCTTGAATTCACAGCAATCCTCCAACCTCTGCCTCCCAAGTGCTGGGATTAAAAGCATGCATCACCACACCCGGCTCCAAATTTTTGATTCTTTAGTATGATGCGTAATCTAGTTGGATCTCATCCTTTACCATTTTTCTTCTCTTGTTTGCACTCAAACTCTGGCTGTTGTTACTAATATTTACTGGCAAGCATCTCTGCTCTTCTGAAATGTCCATTATCCATGAACATGGTTCTGATCTCTGATTTTGATGTTCCAGTCATAGAATTTCATTCCCTATGTCCTATCTTGATGATTTCGTTAAGTCCTGCTAACATTTTTGTCTAGCTCATTCTAGGGTGTTTTTGTTGTTGTTGTTGTTTACTGTCTTTAGTATGTTTGTAGACTCCATCATGTTAGTAGAGTGTTACTCAGTTTTAGTCATTCAATGTAAAACCTCATTGAATTAACACGTATAGCGTATAGTGCATATTTGATTTTATCCAGTGTTTCCTATGTTTGTTTTCTTTCTTAAATTTATTTATTTGCAAGCAGAGAGAGAGAGATACAGAGAGAATGGGCACACCAGGGCCTCTAGTCATGGCAAATGAACTCTAGACACGTGCTCCATTTTGTGCATATGGCTTTATGTGAATCTAACTGC
Organism: Dipus sagitta; assembly: GCA_036346955.1. Taxonomy (NCBI): domain Eukaryota; kingdom Metazoa; phylum Chordata; class Mammalia; order Rodentia; family Dipodidae; genus Dipus; species Dipus sagitta. Next base: position 55,787,419 of record CM070774.1, read on the forward strand.
GGAATCTAACCAGGGTTGTTAGGCTTTGCAGGCAAGTGCCTTAACTGCTAAGACAGCTCTCCAGTCCATTCATTGTTTTCTTCCTTTATTTTATTTTTTTTTTTATTTTTCGAGGTGGGGTCTCACTCAAGGCCAGGCTGACCTGCAATGTACTATGTAATCTCAGGGTGACCTTAATCTCACAGTGATCCTCCTACCTCTGCCTCCCTAGTGCTGGGATTAAAGGCATCCTCCACCACGCCTGGCTGTTTTCTTTCTTAAACTACATCAGAAGTTTCTTTTGGTAAAATTTTTACTATTTCAGATTTTTGCTGTAGTAACTTCATTTTCTTTGGGTTTCAAGATGAATGACCCATATGTTAGATTCTGTTTTATGGACAATAAAATTTCTTTAGGACTATACCAGGGATTGAACCCACATCCTCATGAGTGACAAGCAAGTGTTTTAACAGTGAGCTACATCTCTAGGCCTAAAAGATTACTGATAGTATTTAAAATTAGTATCAATAGACAATTTTTTAAATATTGTCATTGATATAGTATCATAATAGTTTAAATATTTTTCAGTGATGCATTTTTTTTCCACAATACAGTGACTAGTGTCACTTATTGATCTCTCTCTTAACTCATTTTGATTTTGTTGGACTTCTGCAGGCATACACCAGTGTCTCTAAGGCTTCACTTAGCCTTGCAGATCATCGAGAACTTGGAAAGATGATGAATACAATAATCTTTCATACAAAAATGGTAGATTCCTTGGTGGAAATGTTGGTGGAAACGTCAGATCTCTCCATATTTTGGTATGTTGTAACTTTCCTTAAATCTGGACCTGAACTTTTTAGTATTTGAAGTAAAGCTCCTGGATTGTTTTTATGTAGGCTTGCCTTTTAAGACAATTCAGTACTAGGCTCTTAACAAGAAAGGAAATAGTGAACGTTTAAAAAAAAATACGTGCCAACATAAGCAATCTTACCAAATTGGCATTTTTGTATCTAGCTTTAGTTCTATCTAAGGGTATCTCTTATTCATATGGATTTTATTTGAAAATATGAAGTTCAGAGTAAGGGCTCCTTTGCATATTTTATCTTATAGGAAAAAAAAGTTGTGGATCAGATCAAGGACAGTAAATGTTAGAAATTAAAGGCCTGATAACTTGTACAGTGTTGGCATGATGGTTTGGTGTCTACTCTTTGCCATGTGTTGCCTCTTACTATACTTAACACTATAGTTTAAAGGCCTGTTAACTTCTGTAGTGTGGACATGATAGTGTGGTGTCTACTCCTGGCATGGTATTGAGCATTGGCTCTTACTGTAGTCAGCACTGCAGCTTACCTTTCTCTCATGTCTTCCCTGGAAAATAATGTCTTTGAAGGAGGCTAATGTTTTTGCTTCTTTAGTATTGAAACAGTAGATGATATGTTTGAATGAATATGTGAACTAGGTTGTGATCAGATTAATAAACACAAGTGCTTAGTAATTAAACTCAAGTATTTGGGCTCCATAGTCATGTAGTATCAACTTCCATTTCCTGCTTCTTGGTCTTGAAGAGAGTGAATGGGATGTCCTAGTAGGTTTCCTTATTTCTAAAATACTGAGATAATCTGAATGGATAGCAGTAGCAATTTGTAAGCATTGAATAGAGGTCATTATGAAAAGCTCTTTTCTTTTCTTTTGGAAAACAGCTTAATCCACAATGATTCTTAGCAGTTTATTAGAATGGCTTTTTAAAATTAGTATTGGAGAAGAAATCTCAATCATTGCATATAAAGGCCTGCTTCTCAGAGGAACACATATTAGATACATCATATGTCAAATTTGCAAGAATTTTAAAATCATTTGGAGCCCTATATTACTGCCTGAACCAAACTATCATAGAAAGAAAATGAGAAACATTTCATATTTAGGTGATCCCATAGTAAGAGTTATAAATTCTTCTCCTAATTCTTAGAAATAAATGCACTTTGAATAATGTTTAAAATTTAAGCATTATTTTATTTATTTAACAATAATTTTTATAATTTATTTTGTTTTAAATAATAAATTTTATTTATAAATTATTATTAAATTTAAACATAATTTGCATGACATATCTAAAAAACATGTTTAGCCAGGCATGGTGGCGCATGCCTTTAATTCCAGCACTTGAAAGGCAGAGGTAGGTGGAGCAGCATGAGTTCAAGGCCACCCTGGAACTACATAGTGAATTCCAGGTCAGTCTGAGCTAGAGTGAAACCTTACCTTGAAATACCAAAAAAAAAAGTTTACTCTTTCTGTTTTCTTCTTTGTTCTGAGATTACTGTTTTTTTTTTTTTTTTGCTTGTTTGTTTGTTTGTTATTGTTTTGTTTTTTTGAGGTTAGGGTCTCGCTCTAGCCCAGGCTGACCTGGAATTCACTATGTAGTCTCAGGGTGGCCTTGAACTCATAGTGATCCTCCTACCTCTTTCTCCCTAGTGCTGGGATTAAAAGCATGCACCATCATGCCGGGCAAAATGTGATTTACTCTATTTTATCAATAAAACTCTTTTCCATTTTGATTTAACATTTTAAGTTTCGAATAATTTTAAATTGATGGTGTTACGATTATTTAAATGGCAATATTTTTCTGAGTGTCGCTTAAAATAGTGGTGGTCCTTCTAATTGATAATTCCTTAGCTTTGATTAATTGATATAAAATTTGAATGTCATGGGGCTGGAGAAATAGCTTAGTGGTTAAGCACTTGCCTTTGAAGCTTAAGGACCCCAGTTCAAGGCTCGATTCCCTAGTACCCATGTAAGCCAGATGTACAAGATCTGGAGTTTGTTTGCAGTGCCTGGAGGCCCTGATGCACCCATTCTCTCTCTCTCTCTGCCTCTTTTTTTCTCTGTCTGTTGCTCTCAAATAAATAAAAATAAACAAAAATTAAAAAAAGAAAAAAATGTCATGAATTCATAGTCTATACATATTGCCTATGATCTTAAGTTTTTATTTAAAGTGTTTTAGATGTTATACAAATAGTACTTTTATTACTCTGAGTGAATTATTGACATAAAAATATTTGGGCAGGAAAATAACTATGAGGGAATAAATCTAATCAGTTGCTAACCTTTATTAACTTGAGTAAATTAATAATAGGGTATTGTACCAGAAACTTGATATTAATCATAAACTGTTGTCTCTCTTTTGCTGTTGTGATTTTTACATTTGTTTCCTAATGCAGTTTTTATAGTCGTGCTTTTGAGAAGATGTTTCAGCAGTGTTTGGAGTTACCCTCTCAGTCAAGATACTCAATTGCATTTCCACTACTTTGCACTCATTTTATGAGCTGCACACATGAGCTGTGTCCTGAAGAGGTAATGTACAAAATGAGCTACATCAGTTGAGTAGCTAATTACCTAATTTTTCTTCCTGCTTATTTTATGTAAAATCAGAAAACTGCTTAAGTAGATACCTAATACTATATATATAATATATATATATATATATAATAAAGATATAACTAAAATATATGTGGATGAATAAACATACACATACATGTCAGCCATTTGTTTGCCTTTACTAAAATAAATGGTGGGTCAGGTATTAATATTTAGATATCTGTGTACATATATAATAATTAGGTTTCTGTACTTTTAAACTACTACTGAAATTACTTTAAAATTGAATTTGTGGATTATTGAGTGATAGTTAAACAAATTTTACTCACTTGTTAATAAAATAGATATATTGAACAAAATCTATATTTGCTGATACTTGTCAGACAGACAGACAAACATATGCATGCACACACATAGACACAACTGCTGAGAAGTAGAACTAAATTGTTTTATGATAGCCAGTATCTAATGAAGCTACTATCAAGTGGGGACGTTTTGGTTTGGAGGAATAAGTTTCAGTGAGCTGTTGGCACTACATGGAAGTGACACAGTTAATGATGTAGGGCTGTGGCAGGAGGATCACAAATTTTAGGACAGTATGAGCTGCATATTGAGTCCATTTCTGTAAAACGATAGTGTGTATTTTTCACTTGCTAAGAAGAATGGATTTTTAATCTTCTCACCACGAAAGGCGTTTTGGAACTGGAGATGTAGCTCAGTTCTTAGAGTGCTTTTCTGGTATGCACAATGTCCTGAGTTCAATCTCCTGCCCTATATAAACCAAGCATGGTGGCACACACCAGGACCTGTAATTTTGGTCTTCACCAGGCGGAGGCAGGAGAATCAGAAGTTATTTTTGGCTACATAGCACATTTTAGTCCATCCTAGAATACAGGAGCTACTGTCTGGGGAAAAAAAAATTAACTAAAAACAGTCAAGTTGATGAAGTGATAGCTACACTAACTAGCCTGATTAAATCATTTCACAGTGTATACACAGATAAAAAATATCAGGATACGGGGAGTGTATCTCCGTTGTAGAGTGCTTGCTGGGCACATGTAAGGCACTGGGTTTTGTCCTCAACATGAAAAATAAATAAAAAAACCACAATGCATCCCACAAATATATACAGTTATCAGTTGACAAGGAAAAGTTTCTTAGATTCTTTAAAGAAAAAATACCATTTGTACATATGGCAATACTATATAAAGCTAAATAATGTATTACTTTGTAACAGTGTTTGGCTTCTTAGAACTGCAGAATTTACTGAAAAGAAACTTGAAGTAGTGCATTTCTTGTAGCTGTCTTGAATATTCCATGGGAAGATGGTTTCGAGATGAGATTAGACTGAGAAGCCTTTTGGGAACAAATGTAGAAACTGGATATATTTACACCACCAATTTTTTGTATGTGTAGAGTTTCTTAAATTTGATAGAATTGTTTCCTCTCAATGTTGACATCTGAGGTCTATTATTAGCTCTTCCCACATGATTATCCTTTCCATTAAATTACTTATCTAATCTCCTGATTTGGTAATTGTGGTATAATTTCTTAAATCTATCCCCTACTTTCCCTTGCTGTTATCAAATAGGGCAATTCAGATTTTAAGCACTCTTCTTATGTATAGTCATTCCTTGGTATCCATGGGGGATTTATTTTTGTACCCTTCCTTTCTCCCTATAGATCCTCAAATCTTATAAATAGCATAGGTATTTGCACGTAATTTACAAATACCTCTTATATACTTTCCATCCTCTCTAGATCTCTTATGATGTCTAACACAATGTAAGTGTTATGTATGTAATTATTGCACTGTATTTAGGGAATAAGAGTTGGGGGGGGGGAGGCTGTTCACTGAAGAAGTATGTATTTTTTTCTTCCAATTATTTCCGCTTCCTGGTTGGTTGAATCTGTATAGAGTCTGCCAGTAGGGAGGACCGGTGACACTAAAAACATATTCCACCTTTTGTTGCTATAGTATCTTTATTGTTCTCAACTTCTCCTGTTCTCCTAAGATGTTTCTCAGCACTATAGTAAAAGGCAGGACAGATGACAGAAAGACTTGTATGACAGCTTAAGAAATGCATCCATGTTTGGTGACTCAGGCCTGTAATTTCTGCTACTCAGGAGGGTGAGGCAAGAGGATTGCCTGTTTAAGTCCAAATTGGGCAACGCGAGACCTTATCTCAAAGTAGAAAATACAAGAAGGGAAAGGGAAATATCCAGTGATACAATTTGCTTCATAGCATGTGCAAAGCCCTGGGTTTAGGTCCCAGTACTTCCCCCCACCAAAAAAAAAAATAAACAAAACAGAGATCCAAATTATACCCACCTCCCAAGAAGTAGACCAATATTTAATTGTATCTGGCTGCAAATACTTTTTGGTTTGCCTTTCTATTAACAGTTTCAAAGAGCCTGTAAAAAAGATATAAAGTAGGATAGCTCTAGGAACAGTTATTTTGTAGATCAAATATTTTTATATTATGTACCTTTATTTCAGCTGTATAAAAATAATGCATGTAGGGCTGGAAAGATGGCTTAGCAGTTAAGGCGTTTGCCTGCAAAGCCAAAGGATCCTGGTTTGATTCTCCAGTATCTACGTAAGCCAGATGGACAAGGGAGAGCTCATGCATCTGGAGTTTGTTTGCAGTGACTAGAGGCCCTAGCATGCCCATTCTCTCTCCCCCTCACCTCTCTCAAATAAATAAATACATATATATATATATATGTATATATACATATACATACATACATACATACATATATATATATTTAATAGTGTATGTAATCTTTTCCTGTGTTAATTGACTATGTAAGGTGTAATAGTTACCTTCTTTCGCTGGGACAAAGCTTTTTTGACTCCCAGTCTTGAGGAGAAGCTTCATAATGGCAGGGAAAAGCATGGCATGCGCAGAGGCTGGACATCACCTCTGCTACAGCTGATGGAAAACAGTAGCAGGAGAGTGAGTGAAGTTCTGGGAAAGGGGAACACACCCACCTCCAGCAAAGCTGTACCTCTGGGGGCCTGGCATTCAGAACATGTGAGTTTATGGGGGAACATATGGCTCAAACCACCATATAAGGTCAAAGAAAGAAACTTGCTTTAAAATTTTTCTTAGTAAAGTCCTATACATGGATAGTACAAAAATACACAGCTTTATATGCTCAACATTCCAGTTACCATTAAAAAATTAAAACCACCAAATGAAATGCAGTTTGCCAAAACTAAACAAATCATAAATTTCTTACTGAATCACCAAAAACTTCCTATTTTATGTAATACTTGTGCAAACACAAAATTACCAGGTTTTTATTGTAAGAGAAGGGGGGAAACCCTATATTGTTCCCCACTCTTTATTACAGTGTATAACTATAATTTAATTTTCCATGTCTATTTAAAGTGTTTTAATTCAAACTACTTTCTTGTGACTTCTCTCATTTCCTGCATTCTGCTTTGACAGCGTCATCATATTGGAGATCGCAGCCTTTCCTTATGTAATATGTTCCTGGATGAAATGGCCAAACAAGCACGAAATCTCATCACTGATATTTGCACAGAACAGTGTACTCTTAGTGATCAGGTAATACTTTAAATGTTTCCTACAGTAAGGAAATTTGGAAGACAAGAAAATAAGCTACTAGTTGTTAGTTTACTTTCCTCCCATGTATCTGGTATTACTGGCATGTGTCAGTATGTTCAACATTCAGCAGGCTTTTCCAATAAATGGCTACATAGTAAATATTGTAAATTTTATATACTATGTGGTCTTGGTTGCAAATATTTAACTCTGTCATATAGTTGACAGGAGTAACAGACCATATTTGGACGAATGACGAATGGCTATATTCCTTTAAAGCCTTACTTAATGGACTTAGGGGTATAGCTCAGTGTTCATGTTTACCTAGCATGTGCAAGGCCTTTGTTCAACCCCCAATGCCAACAAATAAACAAACGAAAAACAACAATTTTTTTTAAATAGTGGGTGAATTTTGCCCATGGTTAATAATTTGCCAACCTATCCTTTACTATAGATTCTCTAGAAAGGTCTCATGGTATCTATATTCCCTATGTTTGCATGTTGATAATAGTTGGAACCTTTTATATTAGGAACTCTTGACTGTATGTGTAATTCTTGGTTCACATTTTCTTTCATGTTTCTCCATTTTCTTCTGGTAAGAACCTTTGCTGTGAGATCCTCCTAATGATCTGATTTTCTTTTCCAAATCACAAGCAGCTTTTGACTAAATGAAACAGTGTTCTTTATTTTATGATCTTGGCATTGATGTAGGTAGATTGATTGGCTCAAGAATTTGGTGTACTTTTACTAGTTTGCCCCCATTTTCCTGCAATAATAGGAAAGAGGTTTCTTGAATTATAGTGGGTTTTTTAAATTGCTGCTTCCCTGGCTTTGTTCTCTTCCACCTACTGTGTTCATCTTTGTCAGACCTTTCTTGGCGAGCTTAAAATGTTTTACTCATGAATCTTTTTTTTTTTTTTTTTTTGGTCTCTTCAGTTCTATTTGATTTATTTATTTTCCTTTATTTCTTTTAAGGCAATGTTTGATATGTTTTAAAACTTGCATAATGCCTTTAATCCTAGCACTCAGGAGGCAGAGATAGGAGGATCACTGTGAGTTTGAGGCCACCCTGAGGCTACATAGTTAATTCCAGGTCAGCCTGAGCCAGAGTGAGACCCTACCTGGGGGGGGGGGGGGGATTGCATTTTGTTTATTTGATACTTATATTTGAGATTTATTTTCTTTAATTTTATATTCTGGGTTTTTCTGTTGTGCTTTAATTATCTATAGAAGTAGCATCCTTTGTCTTACCTTTTTTCTTATATTAGTTTGGTTGAGAATTAAATCCTGCTTTGTTCTTTTACTTATTTTTATGTGCAGATACTTTTCCTGGACTTTTGTAAACAGTCGTGGTGCCAGATAGTTTTTCTTACTACTCGGAATATTTTCTGTTTCATTCAGCATCAACAAATATAGCTGCTTGCAATTCTAAATTCCTCTTTTCCCACCTTACACTTACCTGTGTCTTCTTTTTCTTTTGTCTCTTTCTCATTCCTGTCTATATATATAATTTCTTGGTTTTCTGAGATAGGGTCTCATGTAGTCTCAGGGAGGCCTCGAACTCATGGCAATCTACCTCTGCCTTCCAAGTGCTGGGATTAAAAGTGTGCATCACCACTCTCAGCTTTGTCCTGTCTTCTTCTTAATCTGGAGTGCTACCCTTGAATAGATCTTTAGCTGATTACTTTGAGAATTAATGGAGACTAAATTGCTATAGCTTATCAAGTCATACTATATAGGCTTGTTAACACTCTTCTTTCTGTACCCGGGACCTTTGTTTTTCAAGTGAATGCTACAGGATTTCCCTTCTCACTCAGGCTTATCAGTTTCCCTGTTGCTTTCATGTTTTCTGCACACTTTCTGTTCATCATAGTTTGTTACCACCTACTTGTATTTTGGTGTTTTTAGAGATACTTTGAAACTTGATTTTATAGTGATACTCACAGGTTTTTGTGTTTTATGCTCTTATAGCTGTGTTTTTGTTAGGAGTTAGATGCAACATTCTGTTTTTGCTTTTTTTTTTTTTTTTTTTTTTGGTTAATCATGAAGTTGAAAATTTCTGAAAAAAATTACTGTTTTTATTTTATTATTATTATTATTATTTTGATTTTTCAAGGTAGGGTCTCACTCTGGCCCAGGCTGACCTAGAATTAACTATGTAGTCTCAGGGTGACCTTGAACTCATGGCAATCCTCCTACCTCTGGGTAGGAGTGCTGGGATTAAAGGCATGCTCCACCACGCCCGGCATTATTTTTATTTTTAAAGAAGGAACTCTGCTGGGTGTAGTAGCGCATGCCTCTAATCCTAGCACTTGGGGGCCAAAGTAGGAGGACTGCCGTGAGTTTGAGGCCACCCTGACAATACAAAGTGAATCCAGGTCATCGGTTAGTCTGGGCTAGAGTAAGACCCTACCTTGAAAAAACAAAACAAAACAAAAACAAAAACAACAACAAAAAAGAACTCTGACAACATAAATACAATTCCTTTTTTTTTTTTTTATCTTTTCACAATGTGGACCACTCCCGTAGCCTTCTTTACTTGATTATGTACAGTGACTAATTTTCTTTCAGTGACCCATCACTGTCAATCAGGAATCTTAAAATGATTTTTAAAATATAGGGGAAGCTAATTTAAAGGATGTATTTGATTTAATGTCATTTTCATCATTTTAGCATATAGTCATATTAGTGGTAAAAATATTTTACTTCAAAGGCTAAAGAAATGGCTCAATGGCTAAAGGCACTTGCTTGCAACTCCTGATGGCCCAGGTTTAATTCCCCAGTGCCCATGTAAAACCAGATGTGTAAAGTAGCACATGTGTCTGGAGTTTGTTGGCAATGGTAGGAGGCCTTGATATGCCCATACTCATTTGCTCTCTGTCTGCCTCTCAAATAAAAAATATTTTTTTAAACATATATTTTACCTTTTTTTAAAAAAATTTTTTTTCATTCTTATATATTTATTTGAGAGTGACACAGACAGAGAAAGAGGCAGATAGAGAGAGAGAGAATGGGCGCGCCAGAGCTTCCAGCCACTACAAACGAACTCCAGATGCGTGCGCCCCCTTGTGCATCTGGCTAACGTGGGTCCTGGGGAATGGAGCCTTGAACCGGGGTCCTTAAGCTTCACAGGCAAGTGCTTAACCACTAAGCCATCTCTCCAGCCCTATATTTTACTTTTTGTATCAAGTCTTTGAAATCTGTTACTATACTTACTGGACAACTAATTTTGGAATAAACATTTTGAATATATAATAGAATCAATCAAAATTATGTATAAAAATTCTTTAAGTGTAAGTTAATTTTAAGTAATAATGATGAAGAAATTTTTTTTATTTTTTTTTATTTTTTTTTATTTTTTATTTTTGCTTTTCAAGGTAGGGTCTCCCTTTAGCTCAGGCTGACCTGGTATTCACTATGGAGTCTCAGGGTGGCCTCGAACTCACGGCGATCCTCCTACCTCTGCCTCCCGAGTGCTGGGATTAAAGGCGTGCGCCACCACACCCGGCATGATGAAGAAATTTTAAAAAATTACTTAATTAAGGATAAAAGAAAAGCCACATGTAGCATATGGTTGCTATATTGTATAATACTGCTTTCATTCACCTTATAATGTTCTTATTTCTTGTTAATCTGTCAAACTTAAATGAATTATTGCTCTCAGTGCTGTAACTCGCTTTTTTATCAGTACTGTTAGATACCTTTTTATCATTTTTTAAAATTTTTCATTTATTTGCAAGTAGAGACAGAGAATGGGCACTCCAGGGCCTCTAGCCACTGTAAATGAACTGTAGATGCATGTGCCACTTTATACATCTGGCTTTACATGGGTACTGGGGAATCAAACCCAGGTGGTTAGGCTTTGCAGGCCTAAATACCTTAGCTGCTGAGCTTCTTTATTTACAGCTAAGTGAGATAAATCTAAATCCTTTCAATTTATCTCAGAAATCTCTCAGATCTGGCTATTTTGTCAGTTGTGTTGCATTTGCACATCTTGTTTGGCTATCCTGGTTTCATTTTTCTTGTTTCAGTGGCTTCTTCAACCAATGTTAGAATTGGCCTTCTCTTGTACTATGGCTCTGTTGTAAGAACAGTATTGTCTTCAAGAGAGTTTGCAGTTTAGAATCCAACCTCTGGCTTCACCTCCTAGGCTCCTAGGCTCTAGACTGCTGAAGCTTCCTGTTTGCTCTGTACTTCACACTCTGCCACCTAGTATAGTAGTTCCCACTCAGTTCTGAGCACATCTACCTTTCTTTTTATAAGCTGCTGAAATCCTTAGTAACTCTTTTATCTTGCTCCTTGCTTATCTGGCATGTTTTTATTTATCCTTTGAATAATACCAATCAACTTTACTGTCGTTTCTGCTATGAAGCGTTTTTTCACATCAGTTTTTGTTTTGCACTAAGCTCTGGATTACCTGAGCTAGCTTGGAAAACTACTTTTCACATTTCTCTCTTACAACTGAGCATATTTGCTATATAGTCTGAATTCAGCTAAGGTTTGCTGGACTAATTATTTTGCTTTTAGAGTAATTGGTATAAAAATACAATGTTATTCTTATCTAAATTTAGTTGCTGCCTAAGCATTGTGCCAAAACCATCAGTCAAGCAGTGAATAAGAAGTCAAAAAAACAGACTGGCAAGAAAGGGGAACCAGAAAGGGAAAAACCAGGTGTTGAGAGCATGAGGAAAAACAGGCTGGTAGTGACCAAGTAAGCCTTCCACTTTTATTGTATCTTTTTGTCCTGGTAGAGGGACCCTGTCATCCCCCATCCCATGGCATTAGTATTAAGACAATGGTAGGAATTTGTATATACTTTAATTTCTAGCTCTTTTTAAAAATCTCTGTAAACCTGATTAGCCCTTTAATGCTTTTTGTAAAACGTAGTTTTTGGATTTTAAAGATAATAAAGTAGGTGGTACTTAATATGTTTAAGATTTTCTGAGCTATACTATAAGCAATCTGTAGTTTTTAAAATCAGGTGACCAAGACTTTTGTGGCATATTGTGATGCATTAGAATATACTCATTATTTCAAAACAAAAATACCACACCAGCTAGCACTCAGTGCTCCTGGTTAACTTGTTTACTTATATATAGAAGAATGACAGGCAAAAGTTGAGTGAATGTCACTTAAATGCCCTGCTTACCAACTTGAACAAAGCATTGCCATTTTATAAACAGATGGCAGTAGCAATTGGAAACCATTGTCATTGCTTGTAGAATAGGCACCTCCTCCCAGTTTATCTTAAGTCTGTATAGTTATTATCAACTAAACAAGAAACAGATGAGTGATGCTTGTTTTGAAAATACAAGTTAGCAATACCCAAGGATTTTTAACTGTTTAAGAGTAAAAAATCATTTTGCAATATTATCTCAAACTAAGTTCTGTGATTTTTATAAAATTAATTCTGTATTGCCAATGATGAAATAACAAGCATTCTATACTGTTTATTTATTTTTTTCAGCCTTGATAAGTTGCACACTGCACTTTCTGAGCTATGTTTCTCTATAAATTATGTTCCAAACATGGTTGTATGGGAGCATACCTTTACACCACGAGAATATTTAACTTCTCATCTGGAAATCCGCTTCACTAAGTAAGAAGGAGTATAAACTGCTTTCTGTTTTTCGTTCAGTTAATAAGTTTGTTATATTGCTTATTAATATACACACAACATTAATGTTTATTAGAAAAAGCTCTAGTAGAACTAGTAATGTAACAATAATGAACTGAGATGTATGAAGAATGAAGAATAATGAACATACCTGTGGTTACTGATTCATAACACTGTATAGTTCAATAAGTCTCTTGAGCCTTAGGATTCTCATATACAAAAATGAGGAGGTTGGAGGAAATCAGAATTTTAGCTTGTAGGAGGCAACACACTAAGGTCATGAAATTAGTATGTTGCAGTTGGTATGTAAAAAAAGAAGTGAAAGGGAAAAGGCAGAAGAAATAGAAAAAAACTAGCATGTTATATATAGTTAAGTGTGTGTATTTTTCATGCAGCTTTTCAGTTATGTGTATGCTGAATAGTTATGTCAGTAGAATACCACTCTTGCGAACTCAATTCTGCATAAATTTGCAAGTAAATATGTACTTTGGGAAATGTTCCTGCATAATAGGAAGAAAAATTCAATTTTATAAACTGCTTCAATCTTTTATAAAATATTTATTTATTTGAGAGAGAAAGAGGCAGAGAGAGAATTTGCATTTCAGGGCCTCTAGCCACTGCAAACAAACTCAAGATGCATGTTCCACTTTGTGTATCTGGCTTTACACAGGTACTGGGGAATTGAACTCAGGTTATCTGGCTTTGCAAGCAAGTGCCTTTAACTGCTGAGCCATCTATCCAGCTTTTATTTGATAATTATATCTTGAGTCTTAAAGCAATATATAACAGCTGAGCGTGGTGGCACACACCTTTAATCCCAGTACTCAGGAGGCAGAGGTAGGAGGATTGCTGTGAGTTCAAGGCCACCCTAAGACTACGTAGTGAATTCCAGGTCAGCCTGGGCTAGAGCGAGACCCTACCTTGAAAAAAGTCAAAAAAAAAAAAAAAAAAAAAAACAACGCAATATATAACAGGCTTTTGCCAAAGGTTTTTCAGTTTCTGTGATCACTAGTGTGTCATATTTCTATTTGCCATATACTTAAAATTGTATTAAAAATATTGTAGCTGGTAAGGAAATAGTCTAAAGCTTAGAACTACAATTGGTGAGGTAAGATTATAGAAAAAAGAGAAAATAGAGCACTATATAAATTATTATTGCATTGAGTGTTGAACCATCATGTGGCTAAGGAAGAGGCAGGCATCCTAACAGAAAAACTCAAAGTCCTCTAGTATTTACCTCAAGAGGTCGTTATGACTTCAGTCTAATATTTTCAAGAAGACAGGCTTTAGTTTTAAGCTCCCATGTTTCCTTTCTGTAAACTTTGGTCCACAGTCCATGCAAAAGTCGATGTTCTTTATGCTTAGTGGTCAAGGATCAAGACAAGAGAGCCACTTGTTTACCTGGAGAAGATTTTTATGCCAGGGCAAATAACTTGTATTAATGGGTTGCTTGTTCCCTTCAGCCTTTCATAATTTTTTGGGACTAAAGCAAAGTTGTGTTCTAACGTGCTGCTTCATTGTTGCCTTCCTTTGACTGTCATGCCATTTGAACTTAGTTTGTGAAAGGATGGTGATAATACTGCACAGTACTGTTATTATAGGTGAAGATTATACTTTATACAAAGCCTAAAAACTCCAGCCAACAGTATGAAATGAATTTAAGCTTTAGGCTAAATAGCTTATTGTCTTTACTATAACTTAACCATACTACGCAATTTTTAAAGTCCTTTTTTATGTTTAATCATTGTTGTTTACTGATGTTCTTAGAATGTTTTTGATAATTTTTCCTGTTTTATTGTTTTTAAGTATTCCGTTTGTATATTGCTAGGAGTATAATGACTAGAAATTTTATGACTTTCTAAAAAGGTCTCTTTAAAAGTCAATTGATTTTGTTGCTTATTTATTATTAGATATCAATAGATTAAGAGGATTGTCTATATCAGTGGGAAAATCCTGTTTCTTTCATTACCCACCCCTAGATCAATTGTTGGAATGACTATGTATAATCAAGCTACCCAAGAAATTGCAAAACCATCAGAGCTTCTAACAAGTGTAAGAGCATATATGACCGTACTCCAGTCAATAGAGAACTATGTGCAGATCGACATTACAAGAGTATTTAATAATGTTCTTCTTCAGCAAACACAACATTTAGACAGTCATGGAGAACCAACCATAACGAGTCTATATACAAATTGGTAAGGAATACATTTGGAAAATTTTGAGTGATAGAAAATTTTTCTTTCTAATGAACAGCTTAGAAAAATCATGTTTCATGGATAAGTGCCCATTCATGACATCAGTCAAGTTAAAAATTATATTTAGATCATATACCATAATAAAATTTTAAGTAAACATGTCTCCCACTTATAAATTTATTTTTCTCTTCAGGTATTTGGAGACTTTGTTAAGGCAAGTCAGCAATGGCCATATAGCTTACTTTCCTGCAATGAAGGCATTTGTGAACTTACCTACAGAAAATGAATTAACATTCAATGCAGAGGAATATTCTGACATATCAGGTGAATGACATTATAACATGGTTTAGAGAAAGAAGAAAACTTGATTTTTTTCTTTTGCTTGAAAATTAGATTTGTCTACTGTATTTTTTTATTTTATTGTGATTATTTTCTTTTTTCTTATTTTCCTTTAGCTTTTTATTGACAACCTCCATACATACTGACAATATACCATGATCATAATCTGCTCGTATCACCCTCTGTTTACCCCTTCTGAATCCCCTTTCTACTGAATCCCTTCTTTCCAACTGGTCTCTTTTATTTTGATGGTGTTGCAACTATTTCATTAAGCTTAATGCATAATCAGACACATGTCTTCCAGTTTCATATCTTGTCTCACTTTTTAATTAGAGACTTTTCTGAGGAGTTTATATTAATAATTTGTTTGTATGATGGGATACTCTAATGTATTAATGTTTCTTTTAATGTTTACTTTGTCAAAAGTATAAATTATATTTCATTTCAGAAATGAGATCATTATCAGAACTACTGGGCCCATATGGCATGAAGTTTCTCAGTGAAAGTCTCATGTGGCATATTTCATCACAAGTTGCTGAACTTAAGGTACACAATCTTTATCAGTCTTGCCTTTTTGTCCCCCACCCTTTTTTTATTCAGTACTAGGAATTGAACTTATAGCCTTATGCATGCTAGGCACGTACTCTACAATTGAGCTACATACCTAGCCCTTTTCTGATTTTTTACTTTGAACCTTTTGCCTCACACAAGCAGCTAACTTAGTTAGTATCATAGATGTGTGCTATCATACTGGCTTCAGTGTGTGTGTGTGTGTGTGTGTGTGTGTTTGCACGTGCGCGTGCGTGTGTGCATGCGTGTGCAGTAGATGGGGTGTGGCATGATATGCACATGTTTGTGTAGTTGTGTGTTCCATTATGAACTAGTGGATATCAGAGGAGAATAGCATGTGTCCTCTTCTGTTGCTCATCCACATGTTTCCTTGAGAACAAATTTCTCACTGAACTAGAGCTGACATTTTCAGTCATATTGGGAGACTAGCTTGTCCCAGCTTTGCTTTTCTATGGTCTTTGCTCTCCACAAGCCTGGGGTAACAGGCATACATGGTCATAGTCAGCCTGAATGTTTATCTGGTTGCTAGGGAATCAAACTCAGGACGAATCAGGATCTCTCAGACTCAATGCTTGAACAGCTAGTGCTTTTACCTACTGAGCCATCTTCCCAGCTCCAAGGTTCTCTTTTGTTCACATTGGTATCAGCACTTATTAATCTTTTGTCTTTCTGATAGTAGCCATTCTAGCTATAGTGAGGTGATATGGCATTATGGTTTTTGTAAAGACAAGGTATAACTGTGTAGCCTAGTCTGGCTTGGAACTAGAACTCACTTTTTCCCAGACTGGTCCCAAACTCAAAATCTTCTTGGTTTAATCTCCCAAGTCTGAGATTACTTGTGGGTCTGGGAATGACTTAGTGGTTAAAGGCACTTGCTTGCACTACTTGGGTGTGCCACTGTAGCTGATTCTCAGCATAGTTTTGATTTGCATTTCCATAATGATTTATGGTGAGCATTATTTTTTCCTATTTCTGTTGTTCATTTATGTCTTTTAAGAAATTTTGTTTAGATCTATTGCTGTGTTCTGAAGCTTGGTCCCTAGCTAGCAGAAATTTGGGAGATTGAGCCTTGCTGGAGGAGGTGTGTTTCTGGGGGTGGGCTTAGAGATGTTAATAGCCTTTTCCTCCTTGCCAGAGTTCAGCTCACCCCCTTGCAGTTGTTTAACTTTTCTCCCATCAGCTGCTTTTGGTGAAATGCTTTGGAACAAGAAGATAACTATAACAATTGCCTTTTTTTTTTTTTAAATAGACAGTGTTCATGTAGCCCATGGTAGCCTTGAACTTGCTGTGTAATTGAGGATAATCTTGAATTCCTGAACCTCCTGCCTCCATGTCCCAAATTCTGGGATTGTAGGTCTGCTGCACCATGCCCAGTTTTATGCAGTACTGGGGATGAAACCCAGGCTTTTGGCATGCTAGGCAAGCACTCTATCAATTGAGCTACATCCCAGCCCTATTGCCTACTTTTCTTTCTTTTCTTTTTTTTGGGGGGGGGGGTTGAGGTAGAATCTTGCTTTAGCCCAGGTTGACATGAAATTCACTGTGTAGTCTCAGGGTGGTCTCAGATTCATGGAGATCCTCCTACTTCTGCCTTTTGAGTGCAGGGATTAAAGATGTGCGACACTACACCTGGCCCACCAATTGCCTACTTTTTAGTTAGACTATTTTTGTTTTTGCTACTAAGATGCTTGAGTTCCTTGTATATTCTAAATATCTGACAAGGGGTTAATATTAACCCTTTGTCATGCATAAGCTTTTTAAATTGGAATCTCATCATTAAGTTTTTCGATTAGTAGTCCCTAACTACTTTTGCTTTTGGTTCTGTTTTTTCCAGGGTTTACACAAAAACATCTTTACTCATTACCAGTGTCCTACATCATTTCCTATGTTTCATCAAGTAGTTTCAGGTCTCAAATTTAAGTATTTAATCCATCTTGAATTAATTTTTCTCTTTTTTCTTCCCCCTTTGGATTTTTAAGGTAGGGTCTCACTCAACCCCAGGCTGATCTGCAATTTGCTACATCATTTCAGACTGACCTGGAGCTCATGGTGATCCTCCTACCTGTGCCTCCAGAGTGTTGGGATTAAAGGCATATGCCACCATGGCTTTGAGTTGATTTTTCTAAATGTTAAGAGGCGTGTGTGTGTGTCTTTGTGTGTGTGTGTGTGTGTGTGTGTGTGTGTGTGTGTGTGTGTGTATGTATATGTGTATATGTATGTATGGAATATATATGTATTGAAGAGACTTCTTCTCTGATGCTACATGTTTTATGTATTTTTATGCCAGTATCTTGCAGCTTGGTAGCTTGGTTATCTTGAGGTCAAGTAGCATGACATCTCTTTTTGCTCAAGATTTACAGTGGCTATTTGGTGGGGTTTTTTTTTTTTTTTCTTTTCTTTTTTGTGGTTATAGGAAAATTTTAGTACTTTTCTAGTTCTGTGAAAAAAAATCACTGATATTTTCATAGATAGTGCATTGGGTCTATAGATTGCTTTGGGCAGTATGAACATTTTACTGAAAATGATTCTTCTACTCTGTACAGAATGCTTCCCCCCACCACCACCACCCCATTTTCCTCCCCATATTTCCTCCCTCATTCCCTTCTCTTTCCTCGTAAATTTTGTTCATCAGTATTTTGCACTTTCCATTGTAGAGGTCTTTCACCTTTTTGATTAAATTTGTTTGTAAGGTTTGGGGGATTTTTATTTGTTTTGGGGTTAAGTTATTTTGATAGCTCTTGTAAGTGGGCTTGCTCTCTTAATTTCGTTTTCAAATACTTTGCTGAGTATTATTAAATGCTTGCTTAAACCTTTCTTTCTAAAAGTATCGAAACATGAATAGACTTTTTGACGTATGTATATGTGTGTGTTCATGTTTATAAGTGTGGGTGCATGCTTGCCTCAGCAGACATGTAGAGGCCAGACAAAAACTTTTATATCTATTTAAAATACCTTTAATTAATATACAAAGTACAGGTTTCTTAAGGCATATTCATACATACTTAAGTTTGGCCTATTCTCTCAATTCTCACTGTAACCTTCTACCTTATTTCTACTATAAAAATATATTTATGGGCTGGAGAGATGGCTTAGTGGTTAAGGGACTTGCCTGCAAAGCCAAAGTACACAGGTTCAATTCCCCAGAACCCGTATAAGCCAGATGCACAAGGTTGCACATACATCTGGAGTTTGTTTGCAGTGGCTGGATGCCCTGGCATGTTCATTCTCTCTCTCTCTCTCTCTCAAATAAATAAATAAATAAATAAATAAATAAATAAAAATAAATTTAAAAATGTTTAGATAGTGTACCTCAGTAGGTTGAGTGCATGGTAGCATACATGAAGCCCTAGATTTGATCTTCAGCACCACATGAAAGTGGGTGTGAGCCGGGCGTAGTGGCGTACGCCTTTAATCCCAGCACTCGGGAGGCAGAGGTAGGAGGATCGCCGTGAGTTCGAGGCCACCCTGAGACTCCATAGTGAATTCCAGGTCAGCCTGGGCTAGAGTGAAAACCCTACCTCAAAAAACCAAAAAAAAAAAAAAAAAAAAAAAAGAAAGTGGGTGTGATAGTGCATGCCTGTGTTCACAACACTTGGGAGATGAGAGCAAGAGGTTCAGAAGTTTGAGGTCAGCCTGTGATATGTGCAACCTTGAATGAATAAATGAACTAACATAGACTAAATATTGTATGGCTGCATCTTTTTTGTTTGTTTGATTTGTTTATTTATTTATTTATTTATTTATTTATTATGTTTTTGGTTTTTCAAGGTAGGGTCTCACTCTGGTCCAGACTGACCTGAAATTAACTATGTAGTCTCAGGGTGGCCTCCAACTCATGACGATCCACCCACCTCTGCCTCCCGAGTGCTGGGATTAAAGGTGTGCGCCACCACGCCAGGCTCTGTTTGTTTATTTTTATTTATTTGAGAGTGACAGGCAGAGAGAAAGATTGAATGGGCACACCAGGGCCTCCAGCCACTGCAAACGAACTCCAAATGCATGCACCACCTTGTGCATCTGGCTTACGTGGGTCCTGGGGAATTGAGCGTTGAACTGAGGTCCTTAGGCTTCACAGGCAAGTGCTTAACCACTAAACCATCTCTCCAGCCTGGCTGCATCTTTTTATCTTGAAAGTGACCTCATTTATTTTAGTTCTGTTCCAGCTGAGGAGCTTTTTGTTGCAATAAGTAAATTTGTGCTCATCTCATAGATAGCCGAGTTAATTCATATTTGACAGTTGTGAATAAAGCATTTGTCAGATAGTCAACCCTATGCATGTGTACTAATGGTGAAACATCTATTACTTCCTGGAGAAAGCAACCACACTTCTTTCCTACTAAATTTCTTGTTTCATTTGAACTTTTTTTTTTTTTAATTAGATACGGACATATTTTGTATGTAAACAACACATGTTGGTACCATCCTTTCCCTCCTCCCTGTCCCTTTTCTGAAGAGGCCTTCCTCACTGGGGATGCAGGTCAACCCCATGGGGATTGTGGGTCATGCATTATGGGAGGTGGGGAGTGGCAATGTATGTGTAAAATGTCTCAACTTGTGGCTCTAACAATCTTTCCGGTCCCTATTCCACAAAATTCCCTGAGCCATGCCCATCACTGAAGTAAACTTAAAATGTTCCCAGCATGGCTCAGGGGTCTCACTGTAGCCCAGACTGACCTGGAATTCACTATGTAGTCTCAGGGTGGCCTCAAACTTGTGGCGATCCTCCTACCTGCCTCCCAAGTGCTGGCATTAAAGGTGTACACCACCATACCCTGCTTTAGGGTAATGTTTTGAATGTTTCATTTGACTTAAAGTAAATGCAATTGTAAATTGTTTAATTCAAGCGCTTTACAAATTATTATAGTTATACTTATTATGAAATATTTAATGTAATTTATTGATTATAAGACACATTTATTCTGTATTAATAATCCTGAAATGTTATGTGTATTACAGTATTCTTTTTTTTTTTTTTTTGGTTTTTCGAGGTAGGGTCTCACTCTAGCCCAGGCTGACCTGGAATTCACTATGGAGTCTCAGGGTGGCCTCCAACTCACAGCGATCCTCCTACCTCTGCCTCCCGAGTGCTGGGATTAAAGGCGTGCACCACCACGCCCGGCTAGTATTCAAATTTTTTTTGGTGGCCACAAAAGGTAAATTTTAGATTCAGTGGTATATTATTTTACAAATATATGATGTTAAATTGCACAGGCAATATTGTGGTTAGTCCTAGATTATTGGAGTATATATATATATTTTTTTTTTGTTTTGGTTCCTTCTCCTCTAGTGCTTGAGATCAAACCTAGGGACTCTGCCATTAAGGCAAGTGTTGTACAATTGAAATAAGTGTGTGTGTGTGCACGCACATGCTATAAGGCAAGTATTGAATTCAGTTTTACTTTGGGACAGAATTGAAGTGACTCAGAATTGACAACCTTGACAATGAGACTACAGAAATTAAAACTAGCATGTAAATAAATATGGCTAGAGCTGGATATCTGATTAGGATATAACAGAAATAATATGGAACTTTCCCAAAACTAATGTCAGTAAACTTCAGAAGTGTTGTAGCGAAGATAATTTTTTGAAGTTTATTTATCTATTTGCAAGGAAAGAGGGAGGGGAGGGAAGGAGGGATTGGATACACCAGTGTCTCTAGCCATGCAGATGAACTCCAGATGCATGCACCACTTTGTGCATCTGGCTTTATGTGGGCACTGGAGAATCATACCTGGGTTGTTGGGCTTTGCAGGCAATTGCCTTAATTGTTAAGCCATTTCTCTAGTCCCAGAGAAAATGATTTTTTATAGATTATCTGTATTGGTTTTGATGTTCCACTTAAATCATTTGTAACAAACCTATCCTACTGAGATCTGCCAAATTGAAGTACACAGATGTGAAGCCTGGCTATAAATACTTGGAAAGACCTCCACTGATTATTGTAGTGTGTACTAAATACTGAGACTCACTACCTAGAGCCAAGAAGAACTTTATAGGATCAGAAATTAAATTATAAATTCATTTGAATTGTGAAAGAACTAGGGAAGTGTGACATTGACAAACTGAGTTGTAAAGTCATGTAGTACAGGTAGCAGTATGACAGATACCCAGTAATACCATATCCCAACAAGTTACTGTCTCTGAGTGTATATCTAGTTATGGACACTGTCTAAACTTCAGCAAGTTCTTTTTGTTTCAGTTGAAGGGTATTGCTATCTATATCCCTTGTAAAGTGTATTTTTATTATTCACACTGTGTCTGAGCATGAGATGATCCCTGCTCATACTGTTTGTTCCTTTTTCCTGATCTCTTAAATTCACCAACTGAAATAGACGTTAATCTTAAATGATTTGAAGATTCTTATATTGGGACAACAAAAATATATAGTGTCTTTTCTTGCTTTCCAGATTAGAATTTCCAAAGCATGCTCTTACTATCACAGAGGTTTGTGTCTGACCTGGGATCTTTTTTCTTTTTCTTTTTGTTTTAGAAACTTGTGGTGGAGAATGTTGATGTATTAACACAAATGAGGACCAGCTTTGACAAACCAGACCAAATGGCTGCGCTCTTTAAAAGATTATCATGTGGGTAACTCATGATACATTTTATAAACAACCTAAAGCTCTAATATTCAGTATTTAAAAGTCTACCCAGAATTATGAAAAGTGCTCTTTAGTGTAGAAAATTTTTGCACAGAATCTTCTCAGTATATATTTCAGGATATTTTTTGAAATACTTTTTTGAATGTGTTGATTATTTAATGACTTGCCATCAGTTAGTTCTTGGACTTAGTACTATAAGTCTATATTAATTTAAACCAAAAGAAAATTAATTTTGAACTTACAACGTTATGAGAATCAATTTTATTGAGATGCAGTTTGCATATAATTCAACAGACATTTAAGTGACTGATGCGGTAGGTATATATGATCATTGCCACAATCAACAATTCTGGTGCCTCAACTTTTTGTGTCATTGCAGTCAGCCTCCTACCTCCCTCTCCCAAATGCAACCACTGATTTCTGCCACTGAATTCATTTCTATCACTGAATTCAGTTTGTGTCCAGCTTCTTCCACTTAGCGTGATGTTTTGAGATTAGTCCATCTCTGTTGCTCAGTGAATCAGCAATTTCTGTCCCTCTCCTTTTTTGTTGTTGTTGTTTTGTTTTTACTAACCAGTTTTCTGTTGCATGAAAACCTAAGCCTTTAACTTGAAGTTTTTCTTTAAATGTCTTCTTGACATACATGGGGGAGAAGGGAACAGTAAACTTTATTCATAACCTTAAAATTCTTCCTAACTCTAAAATAGTGTGAAAACCTAAATATATTTTTATTTGTTTTAGAGAAAATCAGAGAGCACCAAAGTACTAATTATCTAAAGACAACTAAAGCTGTGAATGTATTTTACATGCTTCCTATTTGATATTTTTCTTTTAAATGCTTTAAAAAATCTCTTTATCCCTTACTCACTTTTAAGAATGTTTAATAAGAATTAACATAAAATGAATGCTACAGAACACTGTAAAGATTGCTGAGTAGGTGCAGGACTGTAGAGGAAAAGCAGTGAGGGAGGTTGGGGGATGATAGTCAACACAGCAGTGACATTGTTGACAAATTTTCACATGTTTGTATGTTAGGATTGTCTAAAAATAAAATTAATTAAAGTAACTTGATAGTATTATATGGAAGAAAAATATGAATCTATAGTTTATTGTTACACTATCATAATTTTTCTTCTTTTTATACTATTTTTATGTTTCCCTCATTGTTGGTATCAACTGACCACCACCCTGCTAGCCTTACCTATGTTTAGTTTCCTAGTAATAAGCAATCTTTTAGTTGTTGTTTTTTTGAGGTAGGGTCTCACTCTAGCTCAGGCTGACCTGGATCACATTCTATCTCAGGGTGGCCTTGAACTCGTGGCAATCCTGCTACCTCTGCCTCCCAAGTGCTGGGATTAAATGTGTGTGCCACCACACCCATCCTAAATAATCTTTTGATTAGACTTTGTTGTTAGAAACAGCTGACACACTGAAGTGCTTAGTGCCTTGTCACTGAAATCTACTTTGCAATTGAAGCCAAATGGAATTTGTTAAAGTCCCAAAGAGAATTTGCACATCTTAAAATTAAAATTCCTAGTCGCTTGTCTGTATTCTGCTTACTTAATTTTGTGTGCAGTAGTATTGATTCATGACTTTGAGATTTGTTAAAACCAAAATCTAAATTATTTAATCTTCACGACCCATATTTACCAACTGTCTTTAGATAGAATATACTGAATGTGTTTTGTGTTTTGGGAGAAAAAAAAAAAAAAGGAAGGGTTCACTTGTGAGGGGCCTATTTCATGGAATAGATAACTTATTCAATTACAATGTTTCCAAAATGTCCTCTTGTTTTTGTTCCTCTGTCTGTGTTTCTTCTGCCCCACATTATTCCAGATAATGGGGTATTTTTTCAGGAGTTTGATTTCACAGTCAACAAACATTTTATTAAAAAGATAAAGCATTGGGGCTGGAGAGATGGCTTAGTGGTTAAGGCATTTGCCTGCAAAGCCAAAGGATCCCAGTTCAATTCTCCAGGACCCACGCAAGCCAGATGCACAAGGGGATGCGTGCCTCTGGAGCTCGTTTGCAGTGTCTGGAGGCCCTGGTGCACCCATTCATTCCCTCCCCCCCCCTCCCTCTCACCTCCTTCTCTCAAATAAATAAAATATACTTTAAAAAAAGATAAAGCATTATAATTTATTAAAAGTAGCTCTAGTTGGGCCAGGCATGGTGGTACATGCCTTTAATCCTAGCACTAGGGAGGCAGAAGTAAGAGAATTACTATGAGTTCAAGGCCAGCCTGAAACTACAAAGTTCCAAATCAGCCTGGGCAAGAGCAAAACCCTACCTTAAAAAAAAAAAAAAGCTGTGGCTGGAAGGCAATGTGGAATCTGTTTTCATTTTTAGTGCTTTCCATGTAATATGAGCAAACCTTATAGCATCCATAGTCCTTACTTTCTGTTCTCTGACACATTGCTTGGAGCGGAGTCATCACTTTATTAAGTCCTTATTCCAGACTATTGTTTTCTGGTTGTCTATAATTATTCTTTCTTTTAAAATTCACTCCTTTCACACTTTCCCTCATCTACAAACCAAATGTTGCCCCAAAGAGATTTACTTTAAAAGTCTTAGGATGTTGTCACTTGAACTATTCCACCATGTTCTTTGGGAACTTAATAGACAGAATGGGAGAATGGGGGAGTGTTGGGACTTAAATCAGTTGGCTCATAATCCATTAGACAAAAATCTTTTCCTCTGAAATTTCTTAGAACTTTTTTTGCCCTATTGTACATGTTCAAGCAGAGGTTATAGGCTAGTTTTTCCCAAGTTATTTGATTAAATTTTAGGTTATATACTTGATAAAACCTACAGTTTTATGATTCCTCATTCTATTCCTTGATTTATTCTCTCTCTCTCTCTCTATCTCAATCTCCCTCTCTCTCTATCTCAATCTCCCTCTCTCTCTATCTCAATCTCCCTCTCTCTTTTTACATTTGTTATTGTTTGGGATTTTGACCCATAATGACTTTTTCTCTTAGTGTTCCTTTATGCCCAACTTGGATGACATTTTCTCAGGGAAACCTATTTTTTCTCCCACTCACTCTTTGCTCTGGCTAGTTTCCTAATCTTGCTTTACATCCCATTCTGCTCATTTGCTGGTTACCAGCACTGGTGTATTAACAAACAAGTAAAAGGATTAGCAGGGCTGCTTTTTGTTTATGTGGAATGTATACTGCCTTAAGTCATTGTTAACACTTTCTACATTTTTATCACATTTTAGTTCATATTCCATTTATGTTGTTCAATAGAAAAATGCTTATAGTCGGCTAATTAGCTACAGAGGATATAGAAAGTCAAAACAAGGCCCTTCAATTCCTACTCTTGAACTAACAGTTTGCTATATACCTTTTCTATACACAGACTACATATGAATACATGTTGCAGTCAGGTTTGCATTGCTGGTAGAAATCACCCAACCAAGAGCAGCTTTTGGGCAAAAGAGATTTATTTTGGCTAACAGGCTCGAGGGGACGCTCCACAACGGCAGGGGAAAATGATGGCATGAGCAGAGAGGGTGGACATCACCCCCTGGCCAGCATAAAGTGGACAATAGCAATAGGAGAGTGTGCCAAACACTGGCATGGGGAAACTGCCTATAACACCCATAAGCCCGTCCCCAACAATACACTCCCTCCAGGAGGCATTAATTCCCAAATATCCATTAGCTGGGAACCCAGCATTCAGAACACCTAAGTTTATGGGGGACACCTGAATCAAACCACATTCCGCCCCTGGCCCCCATAAACCGATATCCATACATGATGTAAAATACAATGCATTCAGACCAACATAAAAGTCCCCATAGTTTTTATTAATCACAATGATGTTCAAACGTCCCCATAGTCCAAGATCTTTTAACTGAGCCATAATAACGAAAAATAACCTCAAAAGACCCATAATGGCACAGAATAAACATTCATACTGCAGAAGATGGTATTGGGCATAGCAAAAAAAACATTCAGCCAATACAAGATTTAAAACAACCAGGGCAGACATCAAACTCTGTAGCTTCAAGTCCAACAACTCTAGCCAGTGACAAATCTCCAAGTCCGATAATTCTAACCAGCAACAAGTCTCTGGCATTCCAATTCCGCCCCTCCAGCTAGGCTACTCATAGTTCTGGAAAACTTCATTGGGGCTAGCAACTTTCCTTAGCAGTCATCTCCTAGGCCCAGCATTTCCACCGGGTCTCCACTGCAATCCACGGTTCATCCTCATGGCTCCATGGGGTCTCCATGCAGGCATCCAGCAAACCTGCTTCACACTGCCCATGGCCGTTTTCAAAACACGAGACCATGTTGCACACTCAATGACCCTCTGTTTCCTGCATTTCTTATATGCCACAATACCAGATAGAGTGCCAATTTGTTAATCCAGGGGGGAATAAAGCAGACTTTGAAGAACAGGGCACTCCTTGAGCACTCAGGCCCCTCCAAAAGAGTCTACATTCTTGCTGTTGCCCCAGTGCAGGTTAGCTGGCCCAGTCTCAAAGGTTGTAATCTCTCAATTGCAGTTGAATGGGCAACAGTTCACCCAAAGATTTTTCTTTCTGTGCCATATCCCTCTGCTCATACCAGTTCATTTCTACGTAAAGCAACCCTGCACAACTTCTCAGGACACAGGCATAACAGCAAGCCTCACACAAACTGCTAGCCCTGTCCAGGCAAAGCTCTTTCTCACCCTCATAAGCCTGACCTCACAGTCCATAGTTCTTACTGCATTCAGGTCTTTCAACTCTGACCAGAATAGTCCACTGAGCTGTACTCACAGCACTGCAAGGCATCTTTTAGGCCAATCCTTTCACATTCCTCTTGAAAATCAGCTCCTAAAGACCAAAGCCACACAGTCAGGTGTTTGGCAGCAATCGCTCTCCTCCGTACCACTTTGCTGTTGCAGTCATATTCGCATTGCTGGTAGAAATCACTAAACCAAGAGTAGCTTGTGGGAAAAAAAAAAAAAGATGTATTTTGGCTTACATTCTGGAGGGGGAAGCTCCACAATGGCAGGGGAAAATGATGGCATGAGCAGAGGCTGGACATCAACCCCTGGCCGACATAAGGTGGACCATAGCAACAGGAGAGTGTGCCAAACACTGACATGGGGAAACTCACTATAACACCCATAAGCCTGCCCTCAACAATACACTGCCTCCAGGAAGCATTAATTCCCAAATCTCTATCAGCTAGGAACCTAACATTCAGAACACCTAAGTTTATGGGGGATACCTGAATCAGACCACCACAATACATTTGTATGTTTTTCCTCAGAGAAATGTAATTATATTGTCTTACTTCTCTTAAGTTTAGATTGCTTGCTTTGAAGTCAGATCATTTTTTTTTCTGTTTATGTTATCACATAGTACACTGACCTATATAAGGGATATCTAATAAATACTTTCCTTCCAGTCTTAATCTCCCTTTTTTGCTAACCCAATTTGAATATTAAGTGTATGATAATTTCAAAATAATGTTCTTTAACCACTGTGTAAATAATCAGATCCATCCATCATGGGCTTTAGTACACTAGTCCTGCCAGCACTGCTTGTGATCTCAGTCATCATTTTTCCTTTCTTGACTCAAGAGCACAATTTCCTAAGCTATTTGAAGATTTCATTCCTTACCACTCTGGTCATCTTTCTTTGTATTTCCTCTTCCTATATTCTTGCCTCCACTCTTTATATAGCTGACTAAGTTTGATATCTGTAGAATCTTCTGTACTATGTAATCCATTTAGAGCAGAGTTTTCTTTATATGTTTGAATTAATAAACTAATTATTTAAAAATTCAGTAAAGTATTAGCTATCAATACCTTTGCCTCTTTAAACATTTGTTAAATCAAGTTGCCATTAATCATATTTATTATAGAAATTGTAGGATTTTAAAGTTTTCTTGAAAGTTAAGAAAGAATGCAGTTCATGGCTTTTTTTTTCCCCCTCCCTTCTCCTCCCCTTCCTTCATATTTAGCTGTTGACAGTGTCTTGAAGAGGATGACGATAATTGGTGTCATTTTATCCTTCCGGTCATTGGCACAAGAAGCACTTAGAGATGTAAGGAACCATCTCTATATAGTCCCTTTCATTTCTCCAACATTAAAGTCTCCAGTTGGAAATGATAAGATTACAATAACAATTTTTATATTTATAGTAAATAAAGTGCATAGGAAGTTTCTTAAACTCTTTTGGTATTGAAATTTGGAGAATAGACTTTTTCAGCTTTGCTTTCATTAAAACATTTGCATCGATACTTTCCATTTCCATATGTTGGCCTTTTAGAATGTCACATGAAAGTAGATAAGTACTTTTTGTAAAAGCATGCATTTATTAAATGGTAATATTTTGTAATTTAAAAGTCACTATTTAACACTAACTCTTTATTTTCATTTGTTGTCCTGTTTAGGTTTTGTCTTACCACATTCCTTTTCTTGTAAGTTCTATTGAAGATTTTAAGGATCACATTCCAAGAGAAACTGATATGAAGGTATAGCTTCTGTTTGGATTTTGCAGTTTAAAACAAAATATTTAATTAGATATGAAAGGACATGTGACAAAGTTTAAAGAATTGTAAAGTTTCCATTTTAAAATTAACATGTTTGCCTTTGAAATTGCATTTTTGAGCATTTAATGCCAAAAAATTACCTAGGTATTCTGAAAGTCATTCTTCTTTAATCAACTATCGCAAGGTAAAATTGATCCCCCCCCCCCCGCCCGAGGTAAATAGTTATATGTGGTCATAAAGCAGAAAGTTAAAGCTAGTGAAATTTGAGTTGTTTTAAATGCTTACAGTTTTTAAAATAGATTATAAAAAGTCTTATAAAAGGTTCTAGGGGCTGGAAAGTTGGTTTAGTGGTTATAGGCATTTGCTCCGCTAGCCTGCCTACCAGAGTTCAGGTCACCACCACTCACATAAAGCAGATGCAAAAGAGCACACATATCTGTTACCCTATCACACCTATGCCGATTTCAGATGCAGTCAGGAGTATTCTGATGCTGTGGGCCACCTAGTGTGACCTTCCCAGTGGCACAAAACAAGAAAGACCTTGTCTCCTCACAAAGGAGAAGGATAGTCCCAATACCTGGAGAATGTCATCTGACCTCCACACGCACACTGTGATGTGTGTATGCCTGTGTACAGTACACATCATGTATGCACACACACAAGAAGGCTGTTATATACTCTATCATCAAAAACAGCTTTCTTGCTGCTCATGGTAGCACACACCTCCAATTCCAGCACTCAGAAGGCAGAGGTAGGAGGATCACTGTGAGTTTGAGACCAGCCTAGGACTACAGAGTGAGTTTCAGGTCAGCTTGAGCTAGAGTGAGACCCTACCTCAAAAACAAACAAACACACAAAACAACTTTCTTCAGTACCTTATTTTGAAATCCATAGTTTTTGTTTTAAAGTTTTATTGAGTCATGTGATCCAACCACTATCTAATCCCAGTGGTTATGTACATCTGGTGTGTGATATACTGTGCATATAAGCTTTCATGTTCATTGGAGAAATTGTTTTTGTATTTTGCATATCATAAAACTTTTATGAGGATCTCTCTATGTATCCCAGGCTGGCCTTGAACTTTCGGTGATCCTCCTGAGTTCTGGACACATTGTTCCACATGCTTGACATCATTATAACTTTTTTTTAAATTTTTTTTTAAATTTATTTTCAAGCAGAGAGAGGGAGGGAGGGATGTACCATTTGAAACTAATCTTCTGCCACTTGTTTCTTCCTTCTGCTACTCTTCCTTTTTTAATTCTACCTCTCTTTTCATATGAATCCTCTGAGTTAACCAGGTTGTTGTGCATTTTCTTAAGTACCCATTGTACCTTCTTTCTTCATTCTGCTTGAAGATACTACTCATTTCTTTTTCTGCCTTTGGAAATTAATGCCAGGTTCAAGTGCCTTTTCTAAGAACCATTCCTATATTTGTCAATGCTAAAGAATTTTTTTTCTTAGTATTGGCATAACATTCTGGTTTGTATTATAGCTATGTTTTTCTACTCATATTTCTAATATATTGTAAATATCTTAAAGGGCAAGGTCTTTTTTTTTAGTTGTTGTTGTTTGTTTTTCCTATAGTGCTTTATAGAAATAAACATTTGACAGCAGTGAATGTCCTATGGTTTTATAATTGAAAACACAAAATGATTCAAGAGGAAATACTGCAAAAAAAAAACAAGGTTAATCAGTCCTAATGAGTACACTGGTGTGCAGATTGTAAGAATACTGATTACTCTGGCCATAGTGAACTAGACATCCAATTTGTAACACTTGGCATAATTACATTTAATTTCCAATAAACACTGAATAAGACTTACCATGTTTCAAAAAACCAAACATGTGTGTGTGTATATATATATATCTCCCTATCCCTGAGGTAGGGTCTTGCTCTAGCCCAGGCTGACCTGGAATTCACTATGTAGTCTCAGGCTGGCCTCAAACTCATAGTGATCCTCCTACCTCTGCCTCCTGAATGCTGGGATTAAAGGCATGTCACCACCACGCCTGGCTTCAAACATACAGTTTTTTTTAGCAGCTTCATTCAGTTATAATCTCCTGTCAATACTCACTCAAACCGGGCATGGTGGCACATGCCTTTAATCCCAGCACTCAGGTGGCAGAGGTGGGAGGATTGCCATGAGTTCAAGGCCACCCTGAGACTACATAGTGAGATCCAGGTCAGCCTGAGCTACACTGAGACCCTACCTCAAAAAACAGACCAAAAAAAAAAAAAAAGACTCAAAGTGTATAATATAGTGGTTTTTAGTCTAATCACAGAATTGTGACCATTACTAACAGTTTTAGAGCATTTAAAAAAATTTTATTTGAGCCGGGCATGGTGGCGCACGCCTTTAATCCCAGCACTCAGGGAGCCAGAGGTAGGAGGATCGCTGAGAGTTCGAGGCCACCCTGAGACTACACAGTGAATTCCAGGCCAGCCTGGGCTAGAATGAGACCCTACCTCGAAAAAACCAAATATATATATATATATTTGACAGAGAAAGAGGGAGGGAGGGAGGGAAAGATTGGGCGCATCTGGCTTATGTGGGTCTTGGAGAATTGAACCTGGGTCATTTGGCTTTGCAAAGCAAACGCCTCAACCGCTAAGCCATCCCTCCAGCCCAGTTTTAGAGCTTTTTTATCATCTCCTAAAGAACCTCAGTACCCATTAGCAGTCACTCCCCACTAACGCCAGTCCCCAGCCCTGGGCAATTTCATAATCTTTTTGTATGTAGTGTTTCCTGTTCTGTATGCTTGGTGTAAATCACACACCATGTAATCTTTGGCTGGCTTCTTGAACTAAGCATAACAGTATTATGGTTCATACATGTTATAACGTGCATCAGTCCTTCAATTTAAATGTTCCATTGTATGAATGGACCACAGTTTGTTTATGCATTCATTAACTGATGAACATTGACTTGTTTTCACTTTTAGGTTTTTTTTTTTTTTTTTTTTCCTGGTACGGTCTTGTGCTAGCCCAAGGCTGGCCTGGCATTCACTATATAGTCTCAGGGTGGCCTCAAACTCATGGTGATTGTCCTACCTCTGCCTCCCAAGTACTGGGATTAAAGGCGTATATACCACCATGCCTGGTTTCAAGTTTTTTTATGAACATATTTTCACATTTCTCTTGTGTATTACCAAGAATAAAATTGCTGGCACATTTGGAAACTGTACGTTTAGCTCTGAGCAACCATCAGACTGTTGACAGTGGGAATGCTCCTCTTTACATTCCCACCAGCAGTATATGATGCTTTCACATTGCTAATCCTGTGAATCCCAGTGCTGGGGAGATGGAGACAGGAAATCCTGAGGCTCACTAACCAGCCAAATCCAAGAGCTGTAGGTTCAGTGAAAGACGCTCATCTCAGAGAATAAAGTAGAGAATAACTAAGGAAGACACTTGACATCAACCACTGGCCTCCACACACGCACACACACACATGTGTCCACATGCACTCACACACAGACATAATGCACTACACATTTATACACAATAAAATTAAAACCATGGGGACTAGAGAGATGGCTTAACAGTTAAGGCGCTTGCCTACAAAGCCAAAGGACCTCGGTTTGATTCCCCAAGACCCACATAAGCCAGATGCACATGGTGGCGTATACATCTGAAGCTCATTTGCAGTGGCTGGAAGCCCTGGCCTGCCCATTCTCTCTCTCAAATAAATAAAAAATAAAATAAAATATTTTAAAAAATTAGAACTATGGGCAGAAGTATGGGTCAGTACCATTGACAGTGTTGGTCGTTTTGATAGTTAAGATGGATAGGTACTTCAGAATGATTCTGTAGGAATTTGTCACAGAAAGTTGCTGGCCTAACAGTAGGCAGTAATAATCAGCAGAGTAGTAAATCATTGTTCACTATATGCTCGTCACACTGTTATACCTGCTTTAGCTAAGTTTCAGAAATGCTCTTGTTATTGTAAGCAGACTGGGATTTGAACCATAAACCCTTTCTTATGAAAGTGAACTTTCTCAAGAGTATTTCTTGCTTTATAATGCCTATGGTTTTGTCAGGTTGCCATGAACGTGTATGAGTTGTCATCAGCTGCTGGATTGCCTTGTGAGATTGATCCTGCCTTGGTGGTGGCTCTTTCCTCACAAAAATCAGGTAAAATATATTTGTAAATATGTAGTACTCTCAGTAAAATTGCAGGGCAGCATAGGATAGATGTGTGATTATTTATTCAAATGTCTCTTTTGTTTTAAGCTTTTTTTTTTTTTTTTTTTTTTTGGTTTTTCAAGGTAGAATCTCACTCTAGCCCAGGCTGACCTGGAATTCACTATGGAGTCTCAGGGTGGCCTCGAACTCACAGCAATCCTCCTACCTCTGCCTCCCAGTGCTGGAATTAAAGGCGTGCGCCACCACGCCCGGCTGTTCTAAGCTTTTAAAAATGAGTATTTATGTAACTGGAATTTGCCGATACAGAAAAGACAAAGTTTGTGCTTTTTAGAGTTTATAGGACTGGATGAGACCATTAAAGCTACTTGGAATATGTAGATACAGCAGTGAAGAGGGTTTAAGTCTACTCCTCAAGTCACTTCAATTTAAAGGGTTCAAGGAGAAGAAGAAAAAGGACCAATGAAATTGTAACAAAGGAAGAAAGTAGGGAAGAACAGCTCTAGGAAAGCAGAAAGGGATGCTCAGCTAACAAGATCGAATGTTCTGATGGTGAGATCCAGGTCTGTAGAAGTTTAGGGCTGGAGGTTTGACTGGAGTACACTTAGAGGTGATAATAAGTATGAAGCAGCTCTTTCAGACTTTTCATGTAAAGGGGACATAGAGAATTATCACTAGAGTCAAGATGGAAACAAAGACTTGTTTTGTGGTGGGTGGTACTATGGGTTAATTCCAGGGCCTAGCATGTGGTAAGTATGTGCTGTACCATTCCTTCAGAAAGGTTTTTTTGTGTTTTATTTTTTGGTTGTTGTTGTTTTTTCAAGGTAGGGTCTCACTCTAGCCCAGGCTGACCTGGAATTCACTATGTAGTCTCAGGGTGGCTTTGAACTCATGACCATCCTCCTACCTCTGCCTCCCGGGTGCTGGGATTAAAGGCGTGCACCACCACGCCCGGCAAGAAAGATTTTTTAAGATGGGGAAGAGATCATTTGTATCCTGGTAGACAGTTCTTTTGATAGATAGCAAAAAGAAACCGATACTTAGAAAAGGGTGTCCTATTATAATTAAGACTAGAGCTCTTCACCATAAAGAGTTCGTCTAGTATATAATATTGAGCACTTAGAAAGTTTTAAGGCCAGCTCTTTAAAATATAAATACTCTGAATGTCCTAGATAGTTTCAGATTTGTAAATAGCATTTCATCTCCTTATGGTATTGAAATGCAGAAATATATCTTAGTTTTCTCATTAACAATATTTTTTGTTTTTTTTTTAATTCAAATAGTATGTTATAGTCAGATAGGTAATTATACTTGATTTATTTACAGCTTTTATATAGCATATTTCAAAGCTGGGTATGATGGTACATGCCTTGAATCCCAGCACTTGGGAGGCAGAGGTAGAAGGATCACCATGAGTTTGAGGGCACCATATGACTATATAATGAATTCTAGGTCAGCCTGGGTTAGAGTGAGACCACTCACCTCAAAAAATTTTTTTGTTTTTTAAAAAGAATAGCATATTTGAAATTCATGTTGATTTTAGAAAAAGGTGTTTTTCTTTTGGTGAATTGCAAAATAATTTATGAAATAATTAATTTTATGAATGGTCATATATATACATATAAGGTTTTTTAAAAAAATAATTTCTCACCAGTTTTTATTTTACTTATTATTTTTAAAAATATTTTATTTATTTATTTGACAGAAAAAGAGGGGGAGAGAGAGAGACACAGAGAGAGAATTGGCATGCCAGGGCTTCCAGCCACTGCAAATGAACTCCACATGCATGCGCCCCCTGTGCATCTGGCTAACGTGGGTCCTGGGGAATCGAACCAGGGCCCTTTGGCTTTGCAGGCAAATGCCTTAACTGCTTAGCCATCACTCCAGCCCACCAGTTTATTTATTTATTTATTTATTTATTTATTTATTTATTTATTTATTGAGGTAGAGTGTCACTCTAGCTCAGGGTGACCTGGAATTCACTATGTAGTCTCAGGGTGGCCTTGAACTCACAGCAATCCTCCTACCTCTGGCCTCCTGAGTGCTGAGATTAAAGGTGCACTACCATGCCGGCTTGAAATATTTGTATTTTATTTACTTGTGAGCAGAAAGAGATAGAGAATGGGTGTACCAGGGCCTGCTGCTACTGCAAACAAACTCCAGATGTCTATGCCATTTTGTGCATCTGGCTTTACATGAGTACTAGGGAGTCGAACACAAGCCAACATACTTTTCAAGCAAATGCCTTTAACCGCTGAGCTGTCTCTCCAGCCTTCTCGCTAGTTTTTAATTTGAAAATCCTAAAATTTCCAAATTATAATGTTCTTGCTCTATAATCTTGGAATTAAAAAATTAAAATTTGGCATGAAGAAATGGCTTAGCAGTTAATGAGTACTTGTCACTTAAAAACCTGAGGGCCTCTTGGGCCTTTAGAGATTGCTAAGTCAAACTACTCAGAACCCATGTGGAAATCTGGGCATGGCCATACATCTGTAAACCCCAGTCCAAAGGGCTAAGTGGTGGGAAATGATAGGCATAGAGAATTGCAAAGCTCACTGATGGTAAACATCTGTGGTTTTGTTAGAGATTCCACAAATATGCATAAAAGACAGTCACCTGACATTCTCCTTTAGCCTCTGCATGCACACATCTGCACATATTCATGCATGGATCATACATGACACACATATTCTACACACACACCAAAAAATGTTTGTAAAAATTCTTGCTTCATTGTTTTTTAGAATTTTTTGAAGTATACCTAAATATTTGATAATACCTAGTAGCAATTAATGTAATTTCTATTTTATATTTCTTATAACAAAATTTGAACAGTTCTGTAGAGATCTAGGAAAATACTTAATATTTTTGAGTAAAAGTAAATTTCTAAATACTTTTAATAATTTGGTTACATTTCTTTTGTCTAGTTTATCAACTTTAAATAATCTTAAATAGCTTGAATTTATTCTTAAATTGATTTTTTTCCATTAGAAAATATTAGTCCAGAAGAAGAATATAAAATTGCCTGTCTCCTCATGGTCTTTGTAGCAGTTTCTTTGCCAACACTGGCCAGTAATGTGATGTCACAGTATAGCCCTGCTATAGAAGGTAAGAGTGGTTTAAATTGTTTTGACAACAGGGATATCACTGGTTTAGGTATAGTTATACTTTCCTTCTCCTAAAATAAGGCTTAGGTTCTGCTGTATACTAGGAATCTCTCTCTTTTCTGGAGTTCTGGCTTTCTGATACATGAAATGTGTGTAAGTGAACTTATATGTGCCAAAACATGTGCATGGTAGAAGATGGTGAGGCAGTACCCAAATCATGGGATTATTTTAAGGTTGAATGAAATAAATGTTGTAAAATCAGTTTATTACTTGTCTCTTAAGTTTACTATCTTTCATAGTATTTGTCTATGTAATATAATTGTGACCTGGTTGTTTGTTGCTTCCTTGATACATTGCTTATAAAAACACTAGTCCTTATGAAAGTCAGGCTGAAACAAGTTAGATAGTACCCCAGCTCTACTTTCTAAAAATATTTTATTTTGTCATTTATTTGAGAGAGAGAGAGAGAGAGAGAATGGTTGCACCAGGGCATCCAGACACTGCAAATGAACTCCAGATACATGTGCCACCTTGTTCATCTGGCTTACATGGGTCCTGGTGAATTAAACTTCTTGGTCCTTTGGCTTTGCAGGCAAGCGTCTTAGCCACTAAGCCATTTCTGCAGCCCCCAGCTCTACTTTTAATCACGTTACTACTTATGTAGACTGTGCAATTATTGAAGACTTACCTTTGACATGTAACTTGATATTTTTGGGTCACACAGAATCTGCGTAACCCTGTTTGTGCTTTCTCAGGACACTGCAACAACATTCATTGTTTGGCCAAAGCCATCAACCAGATCGCTGCAGCCTTATTCACAATTCACAAAGGAAGCATTGAA
This sequence comes from Dipus sagitta, assembly GCA_036346955.1. Classification (NCBI taxonomy): domain Eukaryota; kingdom Metazoa; phylum Chordata; class Mammalia; order Rodentia; family Dipodidae; genus Dipus; species Dipus sagitta. Next base: position 55,824,266 of record CM070774.1, read on the forward strand.
GACCGGCTTAAAGAATTCCTGGCAGTATGTATAATCTAATGATGAAACACACACATGTCATGTTACAAAGACAGCTAGAAGGTGTGGGTAGCAGTAAATCTCTTCATTTTCACATTTACTTGGTGTCCTCCAATGACATTTTTTACTCTCAAATAGGTAAGTTTTTATTTACCTTGTAATGCTTCTGAGTTTGTTTTTTTTTTTTTAATCTGAGGTAGGGTTTCACTGTAGCTCAGGCTGACCTGGAATTCACTATGTAGTCTCAGGGTGACCTCAAACTCATGGCGATCATCCTACCTCTGCTTCCCAAGTGCTGGAATTAAAGGTGTGCGCCACCACGCCCAGCCCTCTGAGTTTGTTTTGTTTTGAGAGAGGAATGGACAAAGTCAAGGAAAAGCCAGTTTATCCTCTCTTTTCCTCCAGCTAAATTGTGTAGAGCTCTGTAATGTCACCTTTTGTTCTTAATCTAATGTGTGAACTACCTAGAGATTCTCCTAGCATTTGAAAGAAGAAAGGGGAAAAAAATTGACACAGGAAAAACAATGTGTCCTTTAAAAAGACATAGCGTAGGGCTGGGGAGATAGCCCAATTGGTAAGTCCAGTGCTTCCCTCTCAGGCCTGAGGGCTTCAGTTCAATCCCCAAGTTCACATGAAAATGGTGGGTGTGGTTCCCAGTGCTGGAGAGGCAGAGACTGGAACATCCCTGGGGAGTCTGCTGTCCAGCCAACCTAGCCTAATTGGTTAGCTTCTAACCAGTGACATAGCCTGTCTCAAAAAAGGTGAATGGGGTCTGGAGAGATGGCTTAGCAGTTAAGCGCTTGCCTGTGAAGCCTAAGGACCCCAGTTCGAGGCTTGATTGCCCAGGACCCACGTTAGCGAGATGCACAAGGGGGCGCACGCGTCTGGAGTTTGTTTGCAGTGGCTGGAGGCCCTGGCGCGCCCATTCTCTCTCTCTCTTTCTCTCACTCTCTCTCTCTCTCTCTCTCTCAGCCTCATTCTCTCTCTGTCACTCTCAAATAAATAAAACAGAAAATTTAAAAAAAAAAAAAGGTGAATGGCACTCCTGAGGAGGAACACCTGAGGTGGTATTCTGGGACTTCACACACTCACATGCAGTAAACAAAACAAAGCAAAACTAAAAAAAAAAAAAAAAAAAAAAAAAACCCTCTCTGCTTGTAAATAAAACAAATAAATAAAATCTAAATTTTTAAAAAAGGGTCTGCAGAGATGGCTCAGCAGTTAAGGCACTTGCCTGTAAAGCCTAACGACCCTAGTTTGATTCCCCAGTACCCACGGGGAGCTACATGCTCAATATGGCACATGTCTAGAGTTTGTTTTCAGTGGCTGGGAAGCCCTGGCATGCCCATTTTCTCTGTCTGTCTCTTCTCTCTCTGCTTGCAAATAAATAAGTACAATTTAATACTAAAAAAAGAAAGAAAAAGAGGGCTGGAGTGATGACTTAGCAGTCAAGGCACTTGCCTTCTAAGCCTAAGGACCCAGGTTTCATTCTCCAGAGCCCACGTAAGCCAGATGCACATGGAGGTGCGTGCATCTGGAGTTTGTTTGCAGTGGCAGGAGGCCCTAGTGTGCCCATTCTCCCTCCCTACCTCCCTGCTTCCCTTCCTCTCCGTCTCCTCTTCTCTAATAAATAAGTAAAAATAAATTTTTTTAAAAAATATTGTTTTGAGAGCCAGGCATGATGGCACACGCTTTTAATCCCAGCACTTTGGAGGCAGAGGTAGGATCACCGTTTGAGGCCACCCTGAGACTCCATAGTGAACTCCAGGTCTGCCTGGGCTATAGTGGGACCCTACCTCGAAAAACCAAAAAATAAATAAATACATACACTACACACACACACACATACATATATTGTTTTCTGGAGGGCTAGAGAGGTCAATGGTTAAAGGCACTTGCTTGCAAAACCTGGCAGCCCAGGTTTGATTCCCCAGTACCCATATAAAGCCAGATGCTCAGGTGGTGTATGCTTCTAGAGTTCCATTTGCAGTGACAAGAGGCCCTGATGTGCCTATTCATATTCATTCATTTATTCATGTTCCCTCTCTCCCTCTCTGCTTGCAAATAAATGATTAAAATTTTTTAATTAAAAAATACCATTTTTATTTTTAAAACCAAATACAGCAATAATTTCAGGAGAAAATTTTTATTTAAAGTAGTATTAAAATTCAGTTTCTATTTGCTTTATTTTATTTAGGGTTTAATGTCCTAATTTCACAGTGTCCCTTTGAATTCAAACCCAGTGTAAAATTGTCTTCTTTTTGGAGGCTTAAGAAATGTGCAGTAGCTAGCTCCTCCTTACCTTTAAAAGATGCACTCCAAGCCCTTCTTCCCCCCATTAATGCCTAAAGCCATGTATGTGTGTACTCACGCTATAGTCCAGGCTGGCTTTAAACTCATGGCAATCCTCTTATCCCAGCCTCCCAAGTGCTGGGATTACAGGTGTGTGCTACCATGCCCAGCTTTATCAATGTTTTGCATAAACCTTTTAGAAGAATACTGTAATCGGAAGTTGTGTTTTTAACCACATGACAATGTGGCTGCAGAGGTTACAGCCCTTCAGTGCTCATATAGTTGGCTTCATTGTTGTGTTCTACACAAAAATCTTACTCCATTAATCCTGTCCTTGAAAGTCTTGAGGGCATTTTCATAATGTCTACTTTGTTGGCTCTGCTCCCTTCTTTTTTTTAAAATTTTTATTTATTCATTTATTTATTTGAGAGCGGCAGACAGAGAGAGAAAGAGGCAAAGAGAGAGAGAGAGAAAGAATGGGCGTGCCAGGGCTTCCAGCTACTGCAAAGGAACTCCAGATGCGTGCGCCCCCTGGTGCATCTGGCTAACATGGGTCCTGGGGAATCGAGCCTTGAACCGGGGTCCATAGGCTTTGCAGGCAAGCGCTTAACTGCTAAGCCATCTCTCCAGCTCTCTGCTCCCTTCTTTATCTTCCTCTGTAAATGGAATTCCAGCCCCTCATTTGTGAACACTTCTCAGTGGTTTTTACCCTGTTCTACCTTTTCATCTAGTATTTCAGAAAGTCCTCCACCAACTTGTCTTTTTATTATTAACAGTTTATTACTATTATTATTATTATTATTATTTGTTTTTTGAGGTAGGCTCTTATTCTAGCCCAGGCTGACCTGGAATTCACTATGTAATCTCAGGGTGGCCTCGAACTCACGGCGATCCATCTACCTCTGCCTCCCAAGTGCTAGGATTAAAGGCGTGCGCCACCACGCCTGGCTTTTATTATTTTATTATAATTTATTATTAACTTTCCCGTGTGTCCCTTAGCTCTATAAAGTTCTCATTCATCACTACACTTTGTAAGTTCCTATATAGTTTTTGGGTTCAGTACTGCAACATGTCCCGGTTAGAGTCTGTATCCATTGCTGATGGCGCACTCATGCCAGGCCTTGCTAGTCAAAGGATTGAAGTAGTGTGATTTTATTTGGAGGTAAAAGCACAATCCATACACTTTGATTGTCTCTGTAGCAGGAAAATTCAGAATTGCCAAATATGTTGTCTATTATTTAGTAGGACTCTTAATTCCATTCCTCTTCCAACACTTTTTTTTTTCCTTCTGAGATGATGTATAAACAAGATGGATGTCACCCACACATTATGGACATATAACTTTAAAAATGTTTTTATTATTTGTGTGTGACAGTTCAGGTGGGCACATGCCACTTGGCACATGTAGAGATCTGAGGGTAACTTTAAGGTCAGTCTTCACCTGACCACCTCATTTAAGGCAAGATTTTTTATTCTGCTGGTTTTTGCTATATGTCATGAATTCTGGGAATTTTCCTTGTCTGCCTCTCATCTCAATGTGATGAAATTACAGAAACCTGTCATGCTTCTGTCCTTTTAAATGGAGTCTGGGAATTGAACTTAAATACTCCAGCTTGAGGAGTGAGTACATTATCCACTAAGCTATCTCCCAGTCCTACTTTTGTTTTGGAGAACCCTTAGGTTCTTTACTGTGTATGGTCTGTCCCTGTCATAGGCCCTGCAGCCTTGTCCATGGTATCATGGATCAGGGTTGTCTCCTTCTGTGGGTTTTGGCTACCTTTGCCCCTGATAGGAAGATAAGTGTTGTCTGTTATCTCTAAGGGTCTGTTTTTATCACCACTGAAGATAAGCTCTGGGATGTATTCTTTTTCTTTAATCAACTTCAGCTCTCAGAAATGGGACAGTAGCTTTTGTATTGGCAAGTGCTGCCTCACCAGTAACTTTTGTCCAAGGCTCTTGCTGAGTTTTGTACAACTGTCCCTTACCTGTAATAAATGGCTTAATGTTACTCACTTCAGGGGGCTCCTTGCTGAAGTCTCCGAGTAGAGTACAATGCTTTCTAGCACAGATTACCATCAGTTGGAGCATATTTTTGTTCATGTCTCACACACTCAAATTCAATGCCTTTCAATTTTTTTTTTTTTAAATAAGACATGGTCTTGCAATGTAGTCAACACTATCCTTGAACTTATGATCCTTCTGCCTCAGCCTCCCAGGTTCAGGGATTACAAATGTACCATCAAGTCAGGCATCTCTTGAACATCTTTAAAAAAATTAACATGCACTATGCTATAATTTTCAGTTTGATATGTGACAGCAGAAGTAAGCAGATTCTTTATGCTTCACAGTTGCACACAGAAGATTTGCTTGTACTGTCAGTTTTAACAGTCTTAGCATTGTTTTTTCTTTCTGTAAGTTGAGAGCATTTACATTTTCACTTAAAGGAAGACTTATTGCTTCTCTTAGACATGTACAGTTGACAACATCACTACTGGTGTGTGCTTTGGCATCACTGTTTTTGTAGGAGTTAACAGAACACATACACTGTCAGTGAATGGAGATAGTTACTGAGTGATTAGCATACAGGTAGCATATACAGTGCCCATATGCTGGCAAGAATGACTCCAGCTCCTAGGAAGATGGAAGGAAAATGATACAAGACTTCATTACACTACTTGCAATGGCATGTAATTTGAAATTTGTGCATTGTTTTGTTTTGGAATTTTCCATCTGTGATTGACCATTGATAAGAGGAGGGGCTATTGTGTAGTAAACACAGGTACTGGGAAGACAGAGTATAGCTTGAATCATTTCAAGAAACAGACTTGTTCTTGCAGTATCAGTTGTAAAGATCAACAAGAGTATTTGATTATATTTATGCCTTAATTATTCTCTTAATTATTGATTGTGAAGTGTCTAGGTTCATCTTAGACACTTGTTATTGTTACTGTTTATTTTATTTACAGCACTGAGTGATTAAAGTGTGTTAGACACTGACCCATATTAAAAATAAACAAGTAAATGATGAACATTTCATTAAAAAATTTCACTTAATGTATTCATTTACTTTTAAGCTTGCATCTTCCAGTCTACTGAAAATTGGCCAGGAAACAGATAAAACTACAACAAGAAATAGAGAGTCTGTTTATTTACTGTTAGATATGGTAAGTCTCATTTCAGTTTAATTTAATTTTTATTGATAACAAAAATGTTACTGTCAGTGTTCTCTTCTTGGCAAGCTAAAGTTGTGGATTTTTTTTATTTATTCCCTTGTCTTCGTCTAAGTCATTCACTTTCTAAAAATTACTGAAAAGACTAGCATCACTGTCATTTTACCACAGATTAACATTTTAACTTTAACAGTTTACACTGTTTAAGCTTAATCTGTATAATATGCTTAAGGCTAAGAAGTGTAACATATTCTTTTATGAATTGTGTTTTAACGTGTTGGGCCTTATGTTTTCCATTTAGTTCTGTTGCATTTCCTTATTCCAACTCTCATCTGTTCATTTAATATAATTTCCTGTAGTTGGGTATGCTTTGTCAGCTTCTCATGTGCTGTGTTTGTGAAGCAGCCCTCCTCTTTCCTATCATTTCTCTTGCCTGCAGAGCTCTGTCTATCCCAGTAACTTAGTGTGGTTCAGTCCCCCATGGTCTTTTATAATAACTATGGCCTACATGAATCTTTTGTAATCTAGAATTATCATTGATCTTATTTTTAACTTTGCTTTCTAGCTTAGTCTTGACTTTCAAGTTAAACTTGATGATACGGGATCACATTTTAAATACTTTATTCTTGAAGGTATTTCTGAAGACATATTTAGTTTATCCTGTTAAATTAATTTTAAAAAGTAGCATTTTAAAAACATTGGTAGAATCTACTGGGGCACATTTACATTTTAGATTTTAAAATAAAAGGGAAATAACTTGTGTCTGTTTCTAATGAGACCAATGTAGAAATGCTAATATTGATACTTAGCTTTGTTCCCACTAAATAACCTGAATTTTGCCCTTTGTAATTATTCAGATTGTACAGGAATCACCATTCTTGACAATGGATCTCTTGGAATCTTGTTTTCCTTATGTGTTGCTGAGAAATGCATACCATGCTGTCTACAAACAAAGTGTTACATCTTCTGCATAAAATATCTACTTATTCAAGACAAGCACGCATTTTTATTGCCTTGGTTTTATCTGTAAACTGTGGAACTATTTTACCTTAAGTCCTGAAAAGCAGTTTTGTGGATTACAAATTTTTTTCATATGGTTGTATTTTCTGATCATTGGTTTCTTAATATGGTTGTACTACAATACACTTGGTTGATTTAGATTGCACATTCACTGAAGTCACTGAGATTATACCTATAATTTTAGAGTATTGTTTGTTTAAAATACATTCATTATCTATATGTTTTTGATATTTGATAATGAAAAAACTTGCTTGTTTATTTCTGAGAAAGAATTGTATTTAGTGATTATTTTAGACAGTGATATTATAGCATTCATCTGTGTGTAAATTATTTCATATAGGGAAGAGTTCTGATCTGTACCTAAGGTTCTTATTGAAAACAAAATTGGATGTGTATTTCTGTGATGCTATGAATACATTTCTACTTTATTTTGAAACATTTGCCAAACTAAATCCTCTTAACACTGTTTAACATTAAAAATGTTAAAGGACTGTAGCATTCAAAGCAGATCATGTTTCAAAACTCTATAACAGCAGCACATGTTGTTGCTTGTATAAAGCCTCGTGGTAATTTCTAGACTAATTTCCATGGTGCCCTATTGGCATTAGCACTACCATTGTATCCTGCTGTATAATAAGCAATCTTAGCATTTATCAACTGTTGATACAAATGTTAGTCCCTAACCACTTTTTATATGTTTTAAAACTGAAATTCAAGTGTACCTGCCATAACATAAAATAAACACTAGACTGAATCACATTTTGAATGATTTAAGATCTTTGGAAATTAATTAACAATATAGAAGTTTTAGTTTAGACTTTATTTAAATTAACAGATTTAAGGATATCTTGGTGCAGCATTTGAGAGCAGATGAGCTACTACAGGGTCTGTTTAAGTAGTTTAGAAAATATTCTGGAAAAAATACTGAAACTAGAAAATTACATGACATTATTTAAAAGTTAACAACTATAAAGAAATTTGTGTGCTGTCAGTTTGCTTGTTGTATCTGTTAGCAGGTGATGGAGTTATTAAAGAATGAAAAAAGATTGAGTGATCATGAAACTAGAGTGAATGTTGTTGAAGGCTGCTGTATGAGTCACTGATGAATGGTTGGCATGGCACACTTAGTTTGAAAACTGACCAGATGTTTTGCCCTCTGACATTGTGAAGACTGATTCTCAGCAGCTGTATATCTGTTTGGACAGCATAAAGAACTATTATTCATAGCTTCTTAGTAAAACTGATAACTTGTGTTAAGATACAAGAAAGCTGCTGTGAAGAGAGTTCCAATGTCTTACTTTGACCAGATATGGAGAGGGGATGAAGAGAGTGAAATCAGATATGGAGAAGGGGTGAAATCAGATAAGGAGAGGGGGTAAAATCAGATAAAGAGAGGGGGTAAAATCAGATATGGAGAGGGGGTGAAATCAGATATGGAGAGGGGGTGAAATCAGGCAAGGAGAGGGGGTAAAATCAGGTATGGAGAGGGGGTGAAATCAGGCAAGGAGAGGGGGTAAAATCAGATATGGAGAGGGGGGTGAAATCAGATACGGAGAGGGAATGAAATCAGGTGTGGAAAGTGGAGTGAAATCAGATATGGAGAGGGAAGTGAAATCAGGCACCATATGATTATCATTATTACTCAATGCATGGCTTGTCCAGTTTGTCTTTAAGTCAGGAACCAGTTGCTACTATTAAAGAATGTTAGCAGTTCTAAAAGGGCTTTTAAGAGAAATTTTAAAATGGGATAGTTTCACACTTAAAATAGTTTCTAACCATTATGTTGTCATTAACAGTCCAGTCAAGCATGTCTAACTCAGATATGTTTTATTTCTAAGAGATTTTATCCGACCATTATGACCTAAATGAAAGTAACACAGTAGTTTAAGCTGATACTCTAAAGTGCACAGTCTAGCCATGGAGGGTCAGGTCTTGATTCTGGGCTGACTGTGTGCCCCCTCTTTCCCTGTTCTTTTTCCTTTCCTTAACTATAAAAGTGAGATGGAAGGGCATATGTCTGGTACAGGACTATTCTGGTAAATTCTTAGGTAAGCACCACCAACCTGGCAAATGAAGATGGGGCTGTGAGGGTGTGTGATCATGAAGGTTGCTAGGCCTCATCTGTGGGGTATGGCTGAGGAACTTCCATCATGCACTATAAAAAACATACCTTCCCCAAAACCCAATTAATGAGACTTGAAATTAATATTTAGCCAATACTTAAAGTAAAGATTATCAAAGGATAAGCTATTAGAATACATGAATAAATTGTGAACTTTTATTCAGACTAATTTTATTAATGGAACAGTCTTATTTTCGTTTTTTTTTTTTTAATTTTTTTTTGTTGTTATTTTATTTATTTGAGAGCGACAGACAGAGAGAGAAAGAGGCAGAGATAGAGAGAGAGAATGGGCACGCCAGGGCCTCCAGCCACTGCAAACGAACTCCAGATGCGTGCGCCCCCTTGTGCATCTGGCTAACGTGGGTCCTGGGGAATTGAGCCTCGAACCGGGGTCCTTAGGCTTCACAGGCAAGCGCTTAACCGCTAAGCCATCTCTCCAGCCCTTATTTTCGTTTTAATAATAGCATACAATCATGACTTTCTCAGTGTCAAATGCTACATGACTTGCAAAGTCATTAACATGACTCACACCTATATTCAGGTTACTTATACTTTCATTGACACAGACTGTATTTTTTAATGGTTTCAGAAGACTAAAATTGATTTCCCTTTTTAAAATATTTCTGATATTTTTGCATGCATTTATTGTATGATATAATCACTTAAGAAAAAGAACATTTTCCACAAAGTCTATGCTGTGATCTGAATATTTGTGCCCTGCTTCCACAAACACAGAAGTTTCACATGTTGAAAGTTCATCATCAATAAGATGGCATTCTAAGATAGGCCTTTGGGAGAATGACTATCCATGAGAGTGGAACTAGGTAGGTTGCCAATGGGATTGATGTCCTGAAAAAAGACAGAGAGCTGCCTTGTGTCTGCCTCAGTATGAGAATACAGTAAGAAGGGCTTCAGTAAACATCAACTCTGCCAGAACCTTAATCTTGAGATTCCTAGATTTCCAGAACACTGAGAAATTTCTGTTACTTACAAGCCACTAAGACTGGCAGTCCAGTGGACTAACAGCTTGGTCTTGGAAGTGTGTCAGTGGGGTGGCATTTTGACTAGTTTTCGAGATGAAAATACTGTTTCTATATATGTAGTTGTGTGTTTTTAGTTGCATGCACACCAATTTCTGTGTTTTCCCTTAAGTGCAAAGAATCTACAGCAGCTAATCATGTAAGAAATACATTCTAAAAACATAATCACACTTCAGTGATAGAATTCAATATATAAAACTAAGAGGATTTTCACTCAAAGTTACAAAGGTGATAGAAAGCATATCTTTATTTGGATAGAACATTCAGTTATTACTACAAGAGTTCATTACTAGGGAAAGAGAGGTAAGAATGTTGAGAATCTCAAGTCAGACTGAACTATGTAGTAAGTCCCTGTCTCAGTGATAAAGGAGTGGGAAAAGACTTCCTGACCAAAACTCCAGTCGCTCAGGAAATTAAACACTCAACCATTGGGATTTAAGGAAACTGAAAAGCTTTCTCACAAATAAACAACAAGCAGAGCCAATAAATTACCCACAGAATGGGAGAAAATTTTTGCCAGATACACATCAGACACCTAATTTTTAGAATCTACAAAGAATTCAAAAAACCTAAACAGTAAAAAGTCAAACAACACACTCACAAAATGGGGCAGAGAACTGCACAGGGAGTTCTCAGAAGAAGAAATACAAATGGCAAACACACACTTAAGAAAATGCTCAACATACATAATTATCAGGGAAATGCAAATTAAAGCAACTATGAGATTCTACCTTACCCCAGTAAGGATAGCAAATATTAAAAAATGTAATGACAACAAATGCTGGTGAGGTTGTGGAGAAATAGGAACCCTCATTCACTGTTGGTGGGAATGTAAACTGGTACAACCACTATGGAAGGCAATATGGAGACTCCTAGAAAGGATGACTATAGAGGTACCAACAGTCCTAGTTATTCCCTTACTGGGCATTTACCCTAAAAGCTCCAAACCTCAGCTCAGAGAGATTTGCTCAAACATGTTTATAGCTGCTCAATTCATAATAGCTTAGAGCTGGAATCAACCCAGATGTCCATCGCTAGACGAATGGATAACTAAGATGTGGTATATCTACAGGATGGAATTCTACACAGCAGTAAGGAAAAATGACACAATGAAATTTGAAGAAAAATGGTCAAACTTGGAACAGATCATTCTCAGTGAACTCACCCAATCACAGAAAGATAATTGTTGCATGGTCTCACTCATCATTTGCTGCTAACTTGAATCTACCCTGTGATGCTGATGTACCTAATAAACATCTTGAGGACTGGACAATAGGGATGATGGGACAGGAGGGGAGGGTAAGGGTGGACCGTGGGGGGGGGGGGTGTCAAAAACTGGACTCAAATTGAAATGGTACCAGAAAATCCTACATCAAGAATAGTAAAAAGTGGAACCTTCATCAGGCAGGTGCTTAGAGAGAATACCTGACTCACAGAGGCCTGGACAGGGTATGATAAAGACTATCCTCAATCTTCTCCTGTTTCTCTCTGTCTTTTCTCTCTTTTATATTACCTCTATTTTTCTTCCTTCTTTTCCATTGGCACTGACCTTAACTCCGGTACCAGCATGTGGGTAACATCCACAATGAGCTATTGATCAGAGACCTACAAGGTTTCCCAAAAGAAGACAGAATTCTGTCAGAATACTTGATGACCCACCAAAGGTTAATGGTAAGGCCCTACTGCCGAAGACACCATATGCTGTTGGGACGGAACATGGAGTGACCAGGCTGAAAACTGGAAGAGTCAATCCATAGACAGCTTGTATAGTGCCAGAGGGTGTTACATGAGTGACTGGGGTAAAATGACCAACATCTGTCTAAGCAACGTGTGGTCTAAGCTACTCAGAAGCAATCAACCTGACGTGATGCTCACACAAGTGCCATAGTGGCACACTAGCCATGGTGGGCTCTTGATTTGGTTAACAGATCCACTCAGTGAAATGGAACCCATACCTGGAACAAGGAAACAAGTCAGAACCATATCCAAAAATAAGCCTGCTCTCTAATACCAAGCTCCCACCAATAGTTGGCTACAAGAGGGCCTACTCCTATTCTCTCTAAAATAAGAATGGGTATCCATGTATCTTGCATTGATCTCACTCTCCATTGGAGAATGTGCTTCTCTTTTTCAGATGGGTGCAGAACCTGGGGAGAGAATCAGCCCATTGCACTTCACCAGGGCACCAGCTGAAGCCATAGAGTTAGTGGGGAAATGAGCAAGAGCTGCTTTCTTGGTGAACCTGGTATCAGCACAAGAGTGAAGGAGATAGACACAGAGAACAATCAACTCCTACCAAATCAGATATCTAGAGACACAGAGACTCCCAAGACCTCACCACTGAAGCAGACCTAAAATGAACCCAACATGGCTCAGGAAAATTTGCAGAAGAGGGGATGGAAAGATTGTTAGAGCCAGAAGTTGGGTCATTATGCACAGAGACATTGCTTCTCCCCCATAACTGACAGCCACCCCCACTATGCAAGACCCACAATCCTCATGGGGGGATGACAGGGAGAAGGCTAATGATGGTATCATCATGGCCGTATACACAATATATACATAACAAAAGAATTTAAAAAACAAAAAAAATGAAAATGGAAATGCAATATACCAAAACCTATGTGACGGAGCAGTACTAAGAGAAAAATTCATAGTTATTAATTCCTATATCACAAAAGGTTGTTGGGGTAGCAGAGGTCAGTAAGCTGGAAAGGAGATAGAAAGGGAATAGAAAGGGGGAGACTTAATAGGATGGTATTATATATATATGTGAGTAGAAGTATAGCAGGAGAATGAACCAGATTCTAGCATGGGTTTCTGGCTATAACTTTCTTAAGCCTGCCCCCAACAAACATACCTCCTCCAGGAAGTTTCTACCTCCCAAATTGTTATCATCTGGGGACCAACCATTCAGAACATAAGGGACATCAGATTGAAACCACTTTCCACCCTGGTCCCTATAAACTCATGCTCATCCATGATGTAAAATGCAATGTATTCAGTCCAAATATAAACATTTACATACTTTTTTTTTTTGGTTTTCCAAGGTAGGGTCTCACTCTAGCTCAGGCTGACCTGGAATTCACTATGTAGTCTCAGAGTGGCCTTGAACTCTCAACGATCCTCCTACCTCTGCCTCCTGAGTGCTGGGATTAAAGGCATGTGCCACCAGGCCCGGCCCATCTCCATACTTTTTTTCAGTCTCAATACTGTCCAAATATCCTTGTAGTTCCAGATGTCTTAACTGTGAACCTGTGAAACCAAAAGACAGATAATAGCACAGAGAAACATTCACATTCCAAAAGATGGCATTGGGCATAGCAAGAAAAGATTGAACCAACACAAGATCTAAAACAAATGACAAACATCAAATTCTGTAGCTCTCATGTCTGACCAATCTGTAACCAGTGATGAATTCTCTGAGGTTTCAATTCCATGCCTCCAGATGGACTACCCACAGCTGGGGGGAATCTCTTCACCATACCAGCAGTTTTCTTTAGTGGCCACCAAATTATTTAATCCAGAAGGGGATAAAATCTTTGAATAGCAGGAAAGCCCCTTCAGCATTCTGGCCCCCTACTTTCAAAGGATTTAGCATTCTTCCTGCTGTCCCAATGCAAAACAGTCAGCCCAATGTCAATGCTGGTGATCTTTCAAACAATTGTATCTGAATTGAGCTTTTGCCTCTAGCCTGAAACTTTCATTTCTTTCTGTGCTATATCATTCTCACACCAGTCCATTTCTTCTAAATTCAACCCTGCTTAAGTACTGAGGACATGAGAAGAGTACAGCTAGCCTCTCACACCAATTGACAAACCTTTCTTCCCCTCCAGGCCAAGCCTGGACAGTCCATAGTTCTTTCTGCATTTAGATTTTTCAACTCTGACCAGAATGGTTTATCAAACTCTGCTTGCAGCACTGCAAGATGTCTCTTAAGGTTTCAAATCCTTCCACATTCCTTCCACAAATCAGTTCCAAATGAACAAAAGCCTTACAGTCAGGTTTCTAGCAGCAATAGCCCCAATTTTTTGTTGCAGTTACCTTCTCATTGCTGGGAAAACACCAGAAAAATGTCACTGATGAAGAAAAGGTTTTATTTTTGCTTACAGTCTTGAAGTGATGCTTCATGATGGCAGGGGAAAACATGGCATGAGCAGAGGCTGGACATCACCTCTACTGCAGCAGGTGGTAAACAGCAATACGAGAATGAGCTAAACACTGGCAAGGTGGAGTTGGCTATAACACCCTTAAGCCTGCCCCCAAGAACACACTTCCTCCAAAAAGGCTTCACCCCCCAAATGCCATCAGCTGGGGATCAAGCATTTAGAACACATGAGCTTATGGGGAACATTGGATTGAGAGCACCACAAATATCATGGTCACTGATTACAATTTCCGGATGCCAGGAAGCATAGTGAAATAGGTATTTGTTGAATCATTTGAACTTGCAAAGGTTTAATCCTAGTAGTAGATCACGTACAACTTCCCAGATTGAAGCTGTGTATCATCATTTCATTGTTAATTCTTATATTCAACCCCAGTGTACAACCTGATGTACAGTCCTGTCAGAAGATCTTGGAATAGCAAGGAAGGGTAAATTTGACCTTAACTGATTCTAGGGGGGGGGGTTGTCCAAACCTAAAATGATGGGTAAAATGATGGGAGTGATGTGTTCTGTGAGCCAGCATTGCTCCAGCCATTGCTGTGCTTATCTGACGTCATCCTGTTAGTATCATTCATTTAATCCTCAGTGGAAATTGCTGGGTTTTATTTCACATCATTCTGTATCCTGTATTTAGTTCTCAGCAGTGTGGGAATTAAGATCATTTACTGATATGGAAACTGGCTCAGGAAATACAGGGTCATTTATACCAACACTGCAGGGAAGTTGCATGGGTGAAGATGTGGCTGGCCCAGATGCTAAATTCTTGCTGTGCTGCCTCTCAGATCTTGTTCAGATGTGCTTTCTGCCAGTGGCATTTATAGCTACTGCACACTGCAGCAAAAGGCACAGAAAATGACACTGAGCATAGGTGTAATGCCACTCTTGATACAAGACATCTTTATCTTACCCATTACCTCTTTTCAACCAGATTTCTCAGTAACTTTCCCATGTTTGCATAAGTGACTGAGGACAGATTCTGAAAATATTGTAAGTCTTGGGCTGGAGGGATGGTTTAACAGTTAAGGTGTTTGCCTGCAAAGCCAAAGGACCCAGGTTCGATTCCTCAGGGTCCACATAAGCCCAATGCAGAAGGTGGCACATGCATCTGGAGTTTGTTTGCAGTGGCTAGAGGTCCTGGCACTCTCACATTCTCTCAATCTCTCTATCAAATCAATAAATAAAAATAAAAAATATTTTTTAAAAGTTTGTAAGTTTTTTGCCCAGTATCATGAAATTGTTAGATGATAGTGTTGAGATTAAAATGTATGTATATTGGGGCTGGAGAGATGACTTAGTGGTTAAGGTGCTTGCCTACAAAGCTGAAGGACCCAGATTCACTTCCCAGGTATCCACATAAAGCCAGATGCACAAGGAGGTGCACATGTCTGAAGTTCATTTGCAGTGGCTAAAGGCCTTGGCGTGTCCATTCTCCCTCTCCCTCTTTCTTTCTCTCAAATAAATATTTTAAAAATGCATGGATGTTGGATTAGCCCATATTGTCTTTACTGTACCCTTTTCCAAAACTCTGAAAATCCTTCTCTGGATAATGACAGTTGGCTTTGACACTATGCCTACTTCTTCATGCTTCTTAACTTTCCTGTCCTCCTCAGCATAACCTACTGAATCAAATTTCTTTCCCACTCTGTCTTCACATGTTATGGTTTGAATTTGAAATGCTTCCCAAGTACTTCATATGTTAAAGGTCAGAGGATGGACCCAGAGTGTTCAGCTCCAATAAACAGGTGAATTCATAAGATGATGTCCCAGGAGGTGGTATGGAATTTGTGGTGGGGCTTAGTTGTCCTCTGACAGCCAGGCACGCATGTTCCTACACTTGATTAGGAACAAACACACAGATAAAAATAAGTTTAATGTTAAGACAGTTCTATAGTGTATATACATTACAGTATATTCTATACACAACAGATGGGTGAATGTGGTGCTTAACACCTTCACATGTCATTGCAACACTCTGAACAATTGTTTCTGGTGACGTTGCAAATGCTGTTACCCACCTGAAGAATGGAATGTTTCTTTATGTTTTGGCTGGCAAACTCCTGATCATACTTTAAACACCAAAGTGAAGTGTCACTAACCTGTTGCCTTAGTGCACCACCCTCTGTTTCTTTTACATGTAAATGCCTTTATAGTAGAACTTGGGAATCTTTTCTTTAATTAATGAATTTATTTATTTGAGAGCCAGAGAGAGAAAGAAGCAGACACACACAGAGAGAATGGGTGTGCCAGGGCCTCCAGCCACTGCAAACGAACTCCAGGCGTGTGCACCACCTTGTGCATCTGGCTTACGTGCGTCCTGGGGAGTCGAACCAAAGTCCTTTGGCTTTGCAGGCATACACCTTAGCCACTAAGCCATCTCTCTAGCCCAGACTTGCGAATCTTAATGAAATTGCTATATATTGCTGTCTCCAATTCTCGAGTTAGGGTCTGTTTATTTTGTCTTCTTTGCATAGCTCTCAGAAACTGTAATGTTAGGTAGAAAAGGCTGATGGCCGAGGGGTGCTACAGACCTCCATTATTGGAGTGGCCTTCATGTGAGGAGCAGTATATTTCTCATTGTTGTGGAGAAACAGGACATGATGAACTACATGGACAAGGAAGGGGATTTCCATCATCTAGAATAATGATAGTTCAATGATGACAGAAAGGAGTGTTTGCACAGTTTGTAAAATCAGGAGAATATGGTTTCTGTCAATATTAAGTAAAACTGACTAAAATAGTTAGCACAATCCATGCTGCATTCCAAATACTGGAAGAATTTTAACTTGATTTTGTTGCTGTTTTGTTTTTTGTTTTTAGAGGTAGGGTCTTGCTCTAGCCCAGGATGACCTAGAATTCACTATGTAGTCTCAGGCTGGCCTCGAACTCACAGAAATTCTCCTACCTCTGCCTCCTGAGTGCTGGAATTAAAAGCATGCACCACCATGCCTGGAAGTTTCTGATATTTCTTACAATGAGGCAGAATATGAGCATCTTATGTAGGCTCAGAAGCAGAAGCATTGATAGGCAAGATATCAAAAAGGTGTTCTTTATTGCAGGAAAAAAAATTAAACCTGGAAATGTAAGTGAAATTTTTAAAGAGCAAAGAAGAGGAGCCAAAAGAGAAATGACCAAGTGATTATATTCTTGTCCTTAAACATATGATCCTTTCATTTTGGTGACTAACCCTTAAGTGGAGTCCATACTTAATATGAAAGGCTGGAGCTTTGCAGCACTTAATTGTAATCATATCCCATTGCAGAAATTCCTGCACCCAGGCTGCTCTGTGAGCTCATATCACCAAGCACAGGGGATTATTAAGCACTGATATTGTATCCCACAGTGTAAGTCTCTGGATCTTCTCAAGACAGCACTGGTAGCTTCTTTGGCAGCTGATCACACAGTGAGGACCGCAGAAGCTCAGGCTTCCAAGACTGCAGAATCTTGGAGGACGGATGTCCGTGCTGGTACGGTCACGGCATCAGGAGTAAATAGAGGAGGCTGCCGCTGGCCTCTACTGTGGGTTCTGCTGTTTCTGTTGCTCCCCTCTCAGGTCCAAGAGTGAACTGTTACATGCCTCCATTCTGAAGCCTCTATCACACAACTCTGAACTAGATTCTGTCCAGCTATGAACCATACAACCATCACAAAAAGGGACGAACATCATTGGTTGTACTGTTGCAACTGGAAAATGGAAGAAGTTTTGAGAAAAGTTCTGAAATCCCAAAACCATACTATCTAAAACCTACTCTTGAGATTCTGTCTTGCTTCCTTTTTAATCTCATTGTGCCTTTCGAGTAGAAGCTCCCAAAACCTCACTGAATGAGCTCAGAATGAGCCTTAAAATGAGCATTATGCCCTCTGTGAGAGAAGGATAGCTTGAGAGCACCTGGGGTCCTGGGGCAAGCACCCAGCGATGGGCTCATGGTGTGCTCAGGTACTCAGCTTACACAGATGTCACATCTGGCCTGGTTTTATCACCTTTTGGCATTTATTATGTAATATGTCGTGTGTGGTATGTGTATGTGTGGTGTATGTGTGTAGGTGATGTCTTCTTCCTTGAGCTGGAGTCTTTTCCTGATCTTGGAGCTTGCTGTTTTCAATTCTCTTGTCTCTGCTCCCCACAGGACTAGGATCACAGCCATGGGAGCCATTCCAAGGTGTTTGTTTGTTTATTTGTTTATTATTTATTTATTTTTTGAGGCAGGGTCTCACTCTAGCTCAGGCTGACCTGGAATTCATTATGTAGTCTCAGGGTGGCCTCGAACTCTTGGCGATCTTCCTACCTCTGCCTCCTGAGTGCTGGGATTAAAGGTGTGTGCCACCACACCCAGCCCCAACTGTTTATTTTGGTCCTGTGGAGGGACCTGGAGTTGTCTTTCAGGCCCCTTAAGTCCCTCATGCTTGCACAGACAGTACTTGTAACCACTGAGCCATCTCTCCAACCCCTGATTTTTTTTTTTAATGGAAGAGCAGGAACAGGTCAGTACTTCTTCCTCTGGGTTCTAGAAGGCCTTCCACACAAAAACATGCTCACTTGCTTCAATGTTATGCAAGAGGCCCACCAGTGTAGGTCTGGGGCATCTGTGGAGTTTCCCTTCCCACCTCAGAATATTGGGCAGGCTGCAAATTTGATAGAGGGAAATTTAATTCCTTGTGTTTAATTTTTTAAAATTTATTTGATAGAGTGTATGGGTGTGCCAGGGACTCTTGCCACTGCAAATGAGCTCTGGATGCATGAACCACTTTGTGCATCTGACTTTACGTGGGTACTGGGATACTGAATCTTGGCTGTCAGGCATTACAAATGCCTTTAGTCAGTGAGCAATCTCTCTAGCCCAATTCCTTGTTTTTTGAAAATTGAAGTTAGTAACAGAACCCCCTGAGCATTCAAAATGGCTTAAGGAACTAAGAGAAAACACCATTAAGGCACCCCTAACATATCACATGTCCTCAAAGATGATTATAATGGGCAACTGTTTTCTGAGTCTTTCCACTTAGTACTTAAACTGTTTTAATTAATCTTTTTTTTTTCTATGCAACAGAAATAATTATTACACTTTTTTTTTTTAGTCTTAGGGATAGAGTCCATGTCCTTTTCACTATGTAGTCTCAGGGTGACCTTGAACTCATGGTGATCCTCCTACCTCTGTCTCTGGAGTGCTGGGATCAGAGGTATGTGCCACCACACCCAGCTAGAATCACATTTTTTTAAAAAAAATATTTTATTTACTTATTTATTTATTTATTTGAGAGGGAGAGAAGCAGAAAGAGAGAGAGAGAGAGAGAGAGAGAGAGAGAGAAAGGGCATGCCAGGGCCTCTAGCCCTGCAAACAAACTCCAGACACATGCGCCACCCTGTGCATCTGGCTTTACATGGGTACTAGAGAATTGAACCTGGATCCTTAGGCTTTGCAGGCAAACACCTTGACCACTAAGCCATCTCTTCAGCCCAACATTTTTAAAAATTGAGTTAATTTAACTGTATTTATATTTCTTACATCCAAAAGGGCACTGTGCAGAGAAGATCCATGATAAGTATTTGCTGAATGAGTGAATGCAGAGAACACTGTGTGCTAAGTGCTTGGTGTGTACAAGAACCAGGTATGATATGATAGAGCTTAAGATATAGTAGAGGAGACAGATTTTGCATATTTGACCTTGGACATAACATGTAAGAAGAAAATAGTAAAATCGTGACTATTCAACATGATTGTGTCAAAACTGAACAGGGGCTCAGGTGAAAGTTTCAGTGGTATTAATTGTGGTGGAAGAAATTTGACAGAGAAAGCACACCCAGATGGAGTGCTAAAGCTCCTTTGCCCCAAGGCCATATCCTGCTTTATAGCTTCTATTATGCAAGCCTTTGCTGGGGAGATGGCATGACCTTGTGTTTCCTCCCAATCTATGTAGCTGTACCCTATATAGGGTGTTATATTATCTGGTTAGTGCAAACTCCCCTGAGCTTTGGTCATTTTCCACTTACAGTCCCTAGTCACATAGCCCAGAAGTCTAACCCACCAATAATGTGAAGAAATCAAGGCGACGTCAAACTGCCTGCCTATAAGAACTCTGAGTCCTAAGAGCTCATTGGAAAATATTCCCCTGAGCCCACACTGGTGTGATAACATTCATTGTGATTCTGCACTCTGTTTCCTGTGACCATTCTGTGCGCCTCAGTTTCCTGTAATATATTATGACCAATGGTTTATAGGTGAATGCATATAAAATTAACATAATGTTTCTAACAAACAAAATGAATTGCACTTACCTAAAACTCAACTGTGATCCTCCCTCCTTCTCTTCCTCCCTTCCAACTTCCTTCCTACTTTTCTTTTTCCCTTTCTATCTCCCTCTGTCCCTCCTTCTCTTCCTTCTCCTTTTCCTCTCCCTCTTTAAAATCTGGTTACAATATTGTGCTAGGGCATTTATATTAATTTTGTGTAAGGTGTGCAAGCAGTAAGCGTTGGAACACATAGTTATTCCCGGTGACTAGAATAATAAAACATTTTGTCAAGTTGTACTCTAACATTCCAATGTCACCACTACTTGCTAAGTAGCAAAGCCTTTGCCACTGTGGATTTCACAGAACAGGACAGAAGCCCAGTACCTTGTCACAAAGGACCACTGACCTTGTTAAATGGACCCTTCCTAACTCATGCTTTCTTGTTTTTGCTGACAAAAGTGCTGTCTTGAATATGTAACTCGCACAGGTCATTGGATGCGTACTTTACAACAGGATTACCATGATGTGCTAAAAGACTCCCTGTACTTCCCTGACAAGGAAGGAGCTCATGTGAAACCCCTTTGATCTCTGCTGGCTTTTTAACTGAACAGATTTAGGAATCTTTTGGCACTGGTAGAAACAGAGCTGTGATGTCTGTTTATAGTAGGTCGACTTTTAGCATTGGATAAGAAAGCTTTTGTTGAAGCCAATTTATCAGTACACAGTGGGCAACATGTTGCCTTAGAGGCATATTTTTCTTATATCAAAACTCCTCCAATTTTTCTAACATCCAAAGATATTTAAAAGGAGTCTATATTTTCTTTTTGTCTGTCATATGCTAGAGGCAGTTTCTAGGTAACAGGAATTTTTCATGGTGTAATTGATATCATATCCTCTCAGTTGGACACAAGTTTTTAATGCTAAGTCTGTTTGCTGGTTTGTTTGTATTTCCTGTTCCAGCTAAAAGAATTCAAAGACATGAAGTGTCCGGTGTGAAAAGTGCATGGATAATGGCCTCTCCATCGTGGTTTATCAAGAGTTGAGCTCCAGGGCTAATAAGTGGAAAGGGTGTCCCTGGAACGCCAACCCTAAGACTCAGTGGTGTTCAGAACTCCAGTCCTCAGACAAACATGACTTCCCAGCTTCTGAAGGACTTCGGAGTCACCTGGATACAGAAACTCATGCTTCATCCTGGCTGTCCTCAAATCCCAGCCTGGGGGCTACTGGGAGTTGAGAGCATGTGGGGACAGCCACTCAGGCTGGGTGATGCATGCAGAACTTCCTCTCTCCAGGTGGCACTCAGCAGGGGTGGAACTGGGGTGGCAAAGGTTGGCCCAAAGCAGATGTCCATGGACCCAAAAATAGCTTAGAGTTCAGGCAGGCAGCTTGGAGTTCCAATCGTAGCCTGCTTGGCTCTTAGGGTAATTACAGGCCACCAGGGCACAGTGCCCACTGTTGTTTCTCCTTGACTCTCAGACCCTGCAGTCAAATTTCTTAAGAATAAGTGCTTAACTTTCTCCACTGGAACTGCTATGGTTTGACTATAGAATGTTCTCATCAAAGCTCTGGTTAGGCATGGTCCTTGATACAACAGTGTTGAAACCTTTAACAGGGTTATGAAGTGAGTGAGGCACCTTCCATTTCACACATGGACTTTTCCTCATGGTTACTTGCCACTATCATAGGAACTCACAACCTGAGGTATTATGAAAAGCTAAGGAGGGCTGGAGAGATGGCTTAGCAGTTAAGGTGCTTGACTGTGAAGCCTACAGACCCAGGTTTGATTCCCCAGTACCCATGTAAGCCAGATGCACAAGGTGACACATGAATCTGGAGTTCATTTGCAGTGTCTAGAGGCCCTGGCACTCCTATTCTCAGTCTCTCTCTTACTATCTCTCTCAAATAAATAAATAAATAAATATTTTTAAAAAGCTGAGCTCTCAAATAAATAAATGAATATTTTTTAAAAGCTGAGGAGATGGTGCCATGTTCTGGAACCTCCACAAATGTGAGATATATACACATTTTTTTTTTTTTTTGGTTTTTCGAGGTAGGGTCTCAGTCTAGCCCAGGCTGACCTGGAATTCACTAGGGAGTCTCAGGGTGGCCTCGAACTCATGGCAATCCTTCTACCTCTGCCTCCCGAGTGCTGGGATTAAAGGCGTGCGCCACCACGCCTGGCTACATTTTTTCTTTATAAATCAGCCAGCATCGAGTATTGTGGTATAGCTATCTAAAATCAACTAGGATTCCACTATTCCTTTTATGCTTTGGCCTTTACTGAATCCTCCCCCATATTCAATTTGTCTCAGCAGGCAGAGTTGTATGTGTGTGAACACCAATTTTTTTTTTTTTTTTTTGACCAGGCAGCTATTCGGCACTTACATAAATTGATTGCTGGACATAGGCTCCAGCAAAGGCTTTAAGAGCTGCCAGGAAGCTGATTTTGGAGCTCAGCTCACATTGGACTCCTATCTCTATTGTGAGGACCACACATCAAATTCAAAATGGAGCATAAGACAGGTGCAGTTGCTTACACCTGTAATCCCAGTACTTGGCAGGCTGAGAGGCAAGAGTATTGCTGTGAATTTGAGGCCAGCCTCGCCTACAAAGTGAGTTCCAAGACAGCATGGGCTACAGAATGAGACCTTGTCTCAAAAAATAAAAGGAGGGACTGGGGAAATGGCTTAGCGGTTACAACATTTGCCTGTGAAGCCTAAGGACTGGGGTTCAACTCCCCAGGACCCATGTAAGCCAGATATACAAGGGGCACATGTGTCTGGAGTTCATATGCAGTGGCTAGAGGCCCTTGGTGTACCCATTCTTTCTCATAAATAAATTAATAAAATACTAAAAAATAAAAATAAAAAGACCACAAAAAACTATTTTTATTCAATTTTTTAAACCTTTATATTTTTTTTTATCTTGCTGTTTTGTGATGTAAACATAGTTTCAGGGGAAAATTGGCTTTAAAAGTGGTTCTTTAAGCCGGTGTGGTGACGCACCCCTTTAATCCCAGCACTCAGGAGGCAGAGGTAGGAGGATCGCCTTGAATTCGAGGCCACCCTGAGACTACATAGTGAATTCCAGGTAAGCCTGAGCTAGAGTGAGACCCTACCTCAGAAAACAAACAAAAAAACAAACAAACAAACAAACAAGCAAACAAAAAAGTGGTTCTTTACTTAAATAAAACAACATACAAGAAAAGGCTACAAGCCCAAGTGCTCATCAACAGATGATGAATAAACAAACAAATATGGCATACATACACATACACACACATACACACATACATACACACACACACACACATACATACACACACACACACACACACACATACATACATACACACACACACACACATACATACATACACACACACACACACACATACATACATACACACACACACACGGGAATTTTTTTTGATTCAGCCTTTAAAAGGAAAAGTATCTACACGTGACAGTGTGGCCACTCTTTGAAGACCTGCTAAGTGTAGCAAGCCCGTCACAGGACAGAGTGTGTCATTCCTTTACATAAGGGATGGAGAGTTCATAACTCCACAGAGACGGGGAGTAAAAGGGTGGTTCCCAGGGCTCGTGAGGAGCAGGTGTTTTGCCTTGGGGAGATGGACAGGTGGGAGTATGGAGGGTGATGGTGGCCCCACAGAGGGAGGGCACTGAACACTGTGTACACTTTACCATCACAGAACATGCCATCAGGAAGGGCTCAGTGGAGGGGGATACAAGATTGGACAAAGGAGGGTGGTGGGAGAGGACAATGATCAGGGTACGTTGTGTATATGGACAGAGGTTTGTCAATAAAAAGTTTCAAAGAATATTATTAAGATGTAAGTGCCATCATTTTTCTTGAGTATTCCTCCAGGGATTTCCCTCTGTGTATATTGAATGTATGCATGTATATATGTATGTCTGCAAAAAAAATGTATGCATATACATGCATGTGTGAAGATAACATGTTTGCTAAGTAACTTTCTTTGCTTATTCCATCTTGGTTCCCTTCTAGGCTAAAGCCTATAGATTGACTTCAGTCTTTCTAGTAGTATCAAAATAGACCACTATCTTGAAATAGTTTACATTTTTATTAATGTCCTACTTGTTATATCCTTTTCTTCTCTTTATTTCTACTTCTTTTTCTTCTTTTTTTTTTTTTAAGGCGTCATACTATCTTGGCCTCAAATTCTGTGTGAAGCCAAGGGTGGCCTTGAACTCCTGATTTTTCTACCTCTGTCTCCCAAATGCTGATAATAGAGGCATGGACCACCATGTCTGACTATATGGTTATATTCTTTTTTTTTCTTAATCAACATAGTAGTAAACATTTATATATACATCTCTAGATAATTGGATAATATATGTAAGAATAATAAGTTACAAGAAATATGGTCTTTGTTTTTCATATTTTTACTTATTTATTTGTAAATAGAGGGAGATTGCGTGCACCAGGGCCTCCTGAAGCTGCAAGTGAGGTCTAGGTACATGCGCCACTTTGAACATGTGCTTTTGCATGGGTACTGGAGAATTGAACCCAGGCCTGCAGGCTTTGCAAGCAAGCGCCTTTAGCTGCTAAGCCATTTCCTCAGCTCCAAAATAGGGTCTTTAAATAAAGAAATTCATGTTTTGGATGGACGAAGCCTAGTATGAATAAATAAAGGCTTGAACTAAAGCGGACCCAAGGGTATGTGTCCAACAGTGTGATCAACATTGTCAAAATTGCCTCCAAAGAGGTTGTACCAATCAGCATTGCCCACAGTGTAGGATAACTTCTCCTCTTGCCACCCAGAGATATTAGCACTTTTATTTTAACCTCTGCCAATTTGATGGCTAGAAGCATGTATGTGTGAGGTTGAGCATCATTTCTGGATGCTTATTGACTTGTAGGACTTTAAAAATATTTTATTTATTTGAGAGAGAGAGGAGGCAGGTAAAGAGAGAAGCCAGGTGTGGTGGCACACACCTTTAATCCTAGCACTCAGGAGGCAGAGGTAGGAGGATTGCCATGAGTTCAAGGACACCCTGAGATTACGTAGTGAATTCTGGGTCAGCCTGGGCTAGATCGAGACCCTATCTTGAAAAAACCAAAAAAAAAAAAAAAAAAAAAAAAGAAAGAAAAGAAGAAGAGATAGAGAGTGAGAGAGAGACAATGGATGAACCAGGGCCTCTAGTTATTGCAATCAAACTCCAGACGCTTGTGCCACCTTGTGCATCTGGCTTTACATGGGAACTGGGGAACTGAACTCCAATCCTTAGGCTTCACAGGCAAGGGCCTGAATAGCTGAGCCATCTCTCTAGCCCCCAGTTGGGTCTTTTATAGGAATGAATTATTCAAATGCTTTCTTGTGCACTATGCTAATTTCTTTCCAATCACTATAAAACGTGCATATGGAGCAGGTAAGGAGGCCAATTCTTGCCCAGCAGAGCAGCTGCTGATCGGTGAGGCTGGACTCTGGCTGCAGAGGGGCAGCCATGGTCTGAATAGCAAAACTGTTCAGAGGATTAATGACCAGAGGCTGACTCTGCCTGCATACTCTGTTAGCTCCTTCATTTCCCCCATGAACAGGCTCTGGAGAGGTTACGTAAACAGAGGAAGTAACTGCAAAAGCCTGACAGAACACCTGACCACAGCCCAGCTGCAGGTTTTCTTCTCAGCACCCATCCTCACACCTTCTTTAGTGCAGCCTGACAGGGGCTGTGTGCCTCGCTGGGTGACAGGGCTGTGCTCCTTTCACACTGAAGGCCATAGGTGTGGTGTCAAGGAGCTCAAAGAACCAGGTTCATCCTGGACCTGAAATCAGGCTCTGAAACTGGGGTTTGGTGGGGGCGAGGGAGCCCCGGTTATGCTCCAGGTAAGCAGGCTTGTGACATAGGTTCTTGTGGCACTTACTGCTATTGCTGTGACAAGCAACTTAAGAGAAGAAGAATACACACACACACACACACACACACACACACACACACGTTGTCTGTGTAGTCACACCATGCTATCACAGGGGCTGTGTGTTAGGTTTCTGTTACTGTAACGGAAGTGTATAGCTATGAAGAAATATGGTTGAATATCCAAACGTATGCTTTAATCATAATAAAGTAGGATGAAGAGATGTAGCGAGAACAGTAAAATAGTATAAAAGTAACAAATTCTCATGTTGAACTTAAAAGTGAGTGGCTAGAATGTAAAACCTTGATAGAACAATTAAACACTTTAATATTAACTAAGGTTTATTGGAGTTAATTTAACATCTCAAATTAGTATTATTAAGTCAAATTTGAATGACACTTTTGAAGTTGTTTTAAATGTGTAATGAAACCCAATGCATGGCTGTTGAGAATATGCATGTAATTTTATAGTCTGTATAAAAAGCTAAAAATATTTTTTCAGTTATTTGTGTATTTTTACAAAGCTAATCTCATATGAATTAAAACATTTTTTAAGTTCTCCTAATCGTGGATGAATGAATGCATACTATGGAAAATTCTCTATGTCATTATGATATCATAGAACTTGCTGTTATTGGTGGTATTTCTTTTTGAGAAGAGGCCTAATAAATTCTCAGGAGAGTCTAATAGAGATTATCTATTAAAATGTGGCAAAGAGCCAGGCATGGTGGTGCATGTCTTTAATTCCAGCACTTGGGAGGCAGAGGTAGGAGGATCACCATGAGTTTGAGGCCACCCTGAGACTACATTGTGAATTCTAGGTCAAGTTGAGCTAGAGCAAGACCATACTTCAAAAAATAAAAAATAAATAAATGAATAAATAAATAAATACTTAAAAAAAAAAAAGGTGGTGAAGAAGAGGCTGGTAACATGGCTTGAGAACTGAGTTTGGACCTGTAGCACCCGCAGTCATGTAAATGCTCAATGGCCATGGTGGCCACCTGAAATCTCAGTGCTCAGATGGAGGTAGAGCTGAGCTGTGGTCCCAGGGAAGAGCTGGCTGGTTAGACTATCTGAATCAGAGAGCTCTAGGCTCATGGGAGAGACCTTGCCTTAGTAAAATAGAGGAGATTGAGAAAGGAAGATTCCAGGAGTCAACCTTTGGCACTCTGGCCTCCATAGGCACATATACACATACAAATGCAAAAGAAAAAAGAAGAAAGAGAGGAGGGGAGGGAGCAAGGAAGAAAAGAAGGAAGGAAGGAAAGAAGGGAAGGAGGGAGGGATGGAGGGAGGGAAGAAGGAAGGAAGGGAAGCTCACCAGGGCTTTCAGTCTGTGGTGGAAGAAGGCATGGCAGCAGGAGTGTGAGGCAGCTGTTCATGTCGCTTTCCCAGTTCAGAAAGCAGAGGGACAAATGTTAGTGCTCAGCTCACTCTCTCCATTTTTCCTTTTCTTTCAAATCTGCAACCCCAACCTAGAGGGTGGTGTTGCCCAACATTCATGTTGAATCTTCCCTCCTCAATGAATCCTCTGGAAAGGCCAGCCCTCACAGATATGCACAAGAAGCCTGTTTCTTAGATGACCCGAGTCAAGCTGACAGTGAAGATTAACCATCACAGTTCTAAGTTTACACACCCAGCTCATTGTCTGTTACATTTGCAAAGGAGTTGGGAAAAGGGGAAAAGTTAAGAATTATGAATTGCACAAGATGTACAATACTTGTTCACTAAATGTTTCTAGTCATGTGCATATCTTCTTGAAATATTTCATTCAATGTGTATCTTTTCTTGAAAGTTTTTCCCATTTGTATCCCTCAATTAAGATAGGCAGGATTGGGCTGGAGAGATTGCTTAGTGGTTAAGGTGCTTGCCTGTGAAGCCAAAGGACCCAGGTTTGATTCCCTAGGACCCATGTAAACCAGATGGAAAAGGTGGTACATGTGTCTGGAGTTTGCAGAGGCTGGAGGCCCTGATGTGCCCATTCTCTCTATCTGCCTCTTCCTCTCCCTCTCCCTCTCTCTTTCAGCTAAATAAATAAATAAAATAATTACAATTTTTTTTTTAAAAAAAAAGGGAGGCAGGATTGGGCTGAAGAGATGCCTCAGCCATTAAGGTGCTTGCCTTAAAAACCTAATGTCCCAGGTTGGATTTCCCAGTACCTGTGGAAAGCCAAATGCACAAAGAGGTGCATGCATCTGGGGTTCATTGCAGCAGCTGGAGGCCTTGGCGTGCCATTCTGTCTGTCTATCTCTCTTTTATCTCTCTCTGCTTGCAAATAAATAAAAAACAAAAAACAAAAGAAAGGCAGGATCTACTGTTTTACCATTAGCAAGCATGTCAATATTTTTTAAAGTTTTCTCTCAGAGCGCCCTGCTTCCCTTTTTCGCAGTCTTTCCTGTTTAAGAAGCCAGGTTCTCCTGAAAGCTGAAATGTTGTGTGGGAGTCCAGGTTGCACCGCCAGCTAGAAGCAAAGCCTCCTCTGGCTCCTTATGTGCAGTTGCCCTGAGGACCTGCTGTCACCTTGACCCTGGCTCTGCTCCTTAGGCGGCTACACTATTTCTTTGACTAAGCTACTCACTGGAGAAGAAGGAAGGTGAGATGAGATGGCAAAGCATGAAAACCTGCAAGTGTGAGTAGGTGCTTTAGAGTTTGAGGCACTCTAGAAAAAAGAGCTTCTCCCTTCCCCTCTCCTGAGCTATTTGAAATACTCACGGTGACTTTGAGGGTAGGAAATTAGCATAACTTCTTTCTCTCACAGTCTCATCTTCCAGCCTCCTAGCAGGGTTTCTCTTTGAAATAAGAGTTGGGTGTGTGGAAAGGATTCAGAAGCAAAGCTTGGAGCCAAGAAGAAAAGCAACTGGCCTATTTCCCATCCAAAGAGTAACCAAATACAGCTGTAACTTTAGATGGAGCACTTGGGAAAATGATTTTATTATTATTTACTAACTTTTAAGAAACAAGTGTACATTGCTGTGGAAGCAACCTGAAACCTAATTCAGCTTTGATGTTATATTTATTAAGATATGTTCTAATAAGTTAGTTGATTGTTTTAAGAAAGCTGTCACAATTATTTTCTTTTTATTTTCATTTCTTTTTTTTGGTCAAATGGTACTGGAAATTGAACTTGGGGTCTTGTGCATGCTAGGCAAGTACTTTCCTATTGCGCTACATCTCCAGGCCTCTTTTTATGTTCTGTTTTATTTTATTTTTGTTTCTTGAGGTAGTGTCTTGCTGTAGTCTAGGCTGACCTGGAATTCACTATGTACTCTCAGGCTGGCCTTGAGCTCACATCTATCCTCCTACTTCAGCCTCCCGAGTGCTGAGATTAAAGGCATGCACCACCACACCTGGCTACTTTGGTTTTTTTTTTCTATTTTTATCCTTCTTTTTTTTATTGACAACTTCTATACTTACAGACAATAAACCATGATAATTCCCTCCCCTCCCCCACTTTCCCTTTCACAACTCCACTCTCCATCATATCCCCTCCCTCTCTCCGTTACTCTATCTTTTATTTTGATGTCATCGTCTTTTTCTCCTATTATGAGGGTCTTGTGAAGGTATTGCTAAGCATTGAGAAGTCATGGATATCGAGGCCAACTTCTGTCTGGACAGTTGCATTATAAGGAGTTGTACCCTTCCTTTGGCTCTTACATTCTTTCTGCCACCTCTTCCATAATGGACCCTGAGCCTTGGAGGGTGTGACAGAGATGTTTCAGTGCTGGACACTCTTCTGTCACTTCTTCTCAGGACTATGTTGCCTTTTGGGTCATCCCAGTGGTCACTGCCATCTAAAAAGAGAAGCTTCTCTAACCAAAAGTGAGAGTAGCATTAATATATGATATGAAGATTAAGTGTAGTGCTTACAGGGCAGTTTGTTGAGCATAATATATGCATTTCTGGCTACTTTTTATATTGAGAGAAAAACTCACTATGTTGCCCAGACTGGCCTTGAACATGTGGTCTTTCTGCCTCAGGCTCCTGAGTAGGTGGAATTACTGGCCAGATTTCACAATCCCTTCTTCTTTAAACACAAAAATAATTAAATATCAACTCAAAAATACAAAACAGAGATTCCCAAATGCCCAGAACATACATATGTTTATAATTATAAGCATAAACAATAAGAAACAACAAAAAAGCAAATTTTTCCACTTTCTTCTATATTAGCTAAATTCAGTTCAAGCAATTATTAAAGGAAGTTAAAATTCTCTTATGTTTTGAGTTCTTGTGGGAACTATAACAAAACCAGTGGAGACAGGAAATATACAATAAATCCCCCTTCTTATTATTGTAACTGAATATGTTTTATGGTTTTTTTTTCAAGTCATGTGGGGGGGAACTATTAAATTAAATCATAATTTATGTATGGATAAGTGGCCTCAGCAGAATAATAACCTGTTTTCTTATGTAGCAACTTTGCAATAGGAGTTTGTATCTGCACTGGAGATTGCCGTGAACAGTGATGCTGCAATGAAGAGAAAAGAGGCATTTGCCCCTCAACACATGAAAGGTTATAGTGCGTAGGATTTCCTGAGTGAGTAGATTATACAGTTAGTTGTATTTTATTAGTTTGCACAGAAAAAAGTAGACCACTCAAATTCAAGGAAATTTTTCAGAATATTTCTTTTAACGAGTCTAGTATATGAGGATGCTTATTACTGAGGGAAAAGGTATATTCAAGGCTCTAAATGCTGTTCTTAACCTGTCCTTCTTTTAAGACAAAAATCAAACTAAATATATTTCTTTTGAAAGTCAATATATTTACCCTTTATTTACCATCACCAGAAAGCTAACTTTTTAAAAAGTAAAAAAAGAAGAGACACTCCTATTTCCCTGGGTCACAAATAAGTCAAGCAAATAACAGGACAAGGAAGTCTCTCATCTCATGGGACCCTAGACTGAGCCTTCCACCAAATGTGAGCTTCTACTCTACATGTTATTTTTCAAAGAGACTTTATTGTGGCTTACATGAGAACTCAAACATGGATTAATTTGTTCCTTCCTGAATTAAAAAAAATTATTTATTTATTTGCAGGGAGAAAGAAAGAGAGAGAGGGAGAGAGAGAATGGAATGGATATGTCAGGCCCTCCAGCCACTGCAAACAAACTTCAGATGCATGTGTCACTTTGTACATCTGGCTTTACGTGGGTACTGGGGAATTGAACCTGTACTGTCAGGCTTTGCAAGCAAGTGCCTTTAATTGCTGAGCCATCTATCTCTTCAACCCTTTTCCCTGTATTTTTCATGTACAACATTTAGGTCTTTTGGCAACTATCAGGTTGAATCACAATCTCATAAAACTAGGGAAGAAAATTTCTGTATTTTTTTCTTTAACATATTTTACATAAGAGTTGGCAGTCTACAGAGTGGGTGTACCCTCAGGTGGTACTCTCTTGTGGAGGTGACCATATTTCCTTCTTTGTTGTTAAACTGAGTCATGATGGATGAAGCAAGGCACTGGATGCCAAAACACATTTTCTTGTCCCTGAGCTATTAGTACTTGGGTGGGTAGATCAGACGCCATTCTGCCTGCTATATGAAAGGTACTATAGAGAATTAGATTCCTCTTTCCTTTAAAATCTGAAGATGTTTCCCAAAAGAGTACATTAAAGTGATGTTTTAAGTCATATTTCAAATAATGGGTGGCTTAGGTACCTAAAGTTATTGGAAAGAGTCAGATATACCTCAAGAGCTCCTGAGAGATAAGGGCACTAATGTAGTTGTCCCCAAGTAAATTTGAAGCAGGGGCCATAATCATGAGCCCATGTGGTGTGGAGATACAATTCCACCTACCACACATAAGGAGCAAGAGGTTGTATTTGTAAAATTGGGGCTTGAAAAATATAAAAATGTAAAAATATGTGTAATAACTTGCTTTTAACTTCAGAGTGAATATGATACAGTTTAAATGAGTTATATGTGTTAATTTTTTGTAATGTAAGTCACTTTAGGTGATTCTTCTGTATTAAAAAGTGATGCTTGTTTATTGAAGAAAACATATTTACTGAAGAAAATCCATGTTAATTCAGGAACTTTCAGATAAGTAAGAGACATAAATGGTAAAATCACCCTGAATTTCATCATTCAGAAAGTCTTTCCTAAATTTTAGTATCCATAGCTACATGTAAAATTGTCTATATGGGATACTGTATATGGGATATTACACATTAAACCACTAAATCCATATCTATCTCTCCATCTTTTAGCAGACAGCTTCAGGTCACTGGGATAAACTTGTAAACCAGGCACAGTTATGGGAGAAAGGGATTTATTGATGCTTACAGATCAAGGGGAAGTTCCATAATGGCAGAAGCAGCTGGCCCCCTTTCACAGGTCCATGAAGAGAGAAATAACACTACCATCAGCACAAGCAAGCACACTCCAACACTCTGCACGTCTTTAGATTGGAATTTTGGGTCCACCCCCACAATTTAGGGCCGGACCATAGGATCAGCCATAGTGAAACCAAATTACAAGTTTTAATAAAACTCCTGAATCAACTGGGGGACATCCATTCAAACTACCACACATCCATATCTATCTATATCATCTATATCTATCTATATCTATATCATCTATCTATCTATAATCTAATCTATATCTATATCCATATCTATATCTAGATCATCCATATCTATAAACATGCATATCCTAAAGTTATATGTATTTGTATAGCTATATCTACATTTACCTCTACAACTATGTATCTATGCCTCTATCCTCTATCTGCAGCTATGTTGATATATACTTACATAAAATCATGCAGTATCCACTGTTTGATAACTGCACGTATGTGTGTGTGTGTGTGTGTGTGTGTGTGTATGTGTGTGTGTGTGTTTGTTATGTGATGGTGTTGGAATCAGGGCTTTTTGCATACTAGGCAAGTGCTCTATCACTAATCTACATTCCTACCATGCTTGATAACTTTTTAAAATTTAGCATATTATGAATATTTTCACATGTCATTTCTTTTCCCATCTAGTGTAGTGTACTAACTCACTTTTAATGATCTTTGAATAGTAGCATGTAGCATACATCAATTTCCAACTATTTTTCAGTACGTCTGTAGAAGTGGAATTATGATGTAAGATTATAAGGCTTCTACTCTTCAGTGACCCTTTGGCCTACACATGATGCACTCCTGTCTCCTTCCTCCGGCAGAACTGGGCAGGCCTGCTTTCCTGCCCCAGACCAAACATTACTTGAACGAGGACAGACAGTGGGCTTCCCTCTGGCTCTGTGGCCAGGGCATCATTCAAGCATGTACTCAGCGAGTGGTCATTTTAGTTAAGAGTGGCACAGTTAGTTGTGTTACATTGTTCAATTATTTCTTCTTGGAACAAATTCTAATATGTGAATATATGTGAGCTCCGGATAGGACAAACTACTATTACACGGAGGAAGTAAGTTTAAAAGGAAGCTTGTACAAAGAAAACTAAAATAAACCAGGCATGGTGGTGCACACCTTTACTCCCAGCACTCGGGAGGCAGAGATAGGAGGATCTCTGTGAGTTCAAGGCCACCCTGAAGCTACATAGTGAATTCCAGGTCAGCCTGGGCTAGAGCAAAACCCTACCGTGAAAAACAAAAACAAAAAAAAAGAAACTTAAAAAAAATATATATATATATTTTAGTTTTTTGAGGTAGGGTCTCACTCTAGCTCAGGCTGACCTGTAATTCATTATGTAGCCTCAGGGTGGCCTTGAACTCACAGCCATCCTCCTACCTCTGGCCCCAACCCCCTCAACCGAGTGCTGGGATTAAAGGTATGCGTCACCATGCCCAGTTTAAAATATATTCTTCAATGTCAAAATGTCTTTTACAAGGGAATTGGTGAGTAAAATATAAGCTAATATGTAGATTAAATTTTCTGATACTACCCATTGACTTTATAGAATTATATCTCTTTGTTAGAAAATGCATTTGATACCTGAATCTGACGAAAGAATACATTTTCTATACTATAAAGGCTGCAGCTTTCTTCCTGTCACCCTCTCCGCCTCTTCTCACTCCGGCCACAGGAAATGTGGCCTCTCCCCCCATCCAGCCAGGCAGAAGCCAGACTATGTGGGGGAGAGCATAACACTGCTTCTTGGTTTGGGGAACTCTTCTGCTTGCCTATGCGTTATAGTTTGGGGTGACTCCTCACTTTAATTACATGTATGATTTTCCTTTTTCTCTGAATCTACCTCTTGTATATTTCCCTTACACTCCAGATCTACCAGGTGGGATCCTTTCTCCAACTCTAGGCCTGTTACCTGTGTGACTTCCCTAAACTCGAGTAGCCATGGATACAACCCTCTTTATTACCCATTTCTCATCTGAATTTCTTGGTCTTTGCTTGGATATTTTCCCTCTGCTCTTCTTCCTTAAACTCCTACCCTTTGCCCTCTTAACTTGTGGCTCTACTCCAGTCTTTCCTTAAAAACCTCAATTTCTCTTAAATGAACCTTATGAACTATACACTGTTTTCCACCTGAGTGTGAGTTTCCCACTTCCATGTGCTTATAGCTCTGCTGTAGCCCTCCTCCTAAATCCCAATTTCCCTTGAATAAACTTCACAATCTGTGATTTCTCCTTAAATAAACTTAATAATTCATAACATAAAAAAGAAAATGCATTCGAAATAACAGTTTGAAGTGTTTGCTAAGGCTGTAATAAGACAGAATTCACTTACTTTCAATTTTTGTTACATTTTCATAAAATGGGACAGCATGATGCACACATACACACACACACACACACACACACACACTCACACACACTTGGTCTTTAACCCCATTATCTGATACAAAGCTTTGTAAATCCTTTGGAAATTCCTGATTATCTTTTATTCTAATGAGGTAACCCTTGCTGGAGGAGGCTGGCTGATAGAAAGACAAGCCACAATTCCAATTCCAAGATTGGAATCTGCAGTTCTCATGGGAGGTGGGAATGAGAGGGAACTGTTAATATATCTCCATAAATCTCTCCGAAGTTTAGGGAAGTACTTGGAGAGCCCCCAGGTTGCACCTCCACATGCTGAGAGGGTATTATATCCCCACTCCACAGGGACAGAACTTCCCGCACTGGAGACTCTGACACTTGGCCCTACATATCTCCTCATCTGTTTGTACATCTGAATTCTCCATCATATTTCTTTTACTTCATAAAGCAGTAAATGTGTTTCCCCGAGTCCTGTGGGTCTTTCCAGCAAATGAGTGAACCTGAGAGGGTGGCAGGAACCCTGATATAAGCAAGCAAGCAGGCCCCTTTAGCACCTGAGCTGTCTCTCCTGCCCAGGAACCCCGATGTGTAGCTGAGTGAGACAGTAGTTGTGGGTGACCTGAGGCCCTGACAGTGGGGACTGGCATCTGAAGTCCGGGGAGGAGCAGTCCTGTGGAACTTAACCTCCAGGCTCTGGGCTCACTGCAGGTAGATGGTGCCAGAGTGAAACTGAATTATAGCATGCCCTATAGCATGGTGTTTGCTGAAAATTACAGAACTATTTGGTTTGGGAAAACTTTCATTTATTTGATGGTGGAAATATTGATGTGCATAGTAGAATTAAAAAAAAAAAGAAAACAACAGCCAGCCGGACGTGGTGGCATACACGCCTTTAATCCCAGCACTCGGGAGGCAGAGGTAGGAGGCCACCCTGAGACTACATAGTGAATTCCAGGTCAGTCTGGGCTAGAGTGAGATCCTACCTCGAAAAATCAAAAAGAAAAAGAAAAAGAAACCAAACAGGCAGTTTTGGGGGCTGAGAGGGTAGCTCAGTGGCTAAAGGCACTTGCTTATAAAGCCTGCCAATGTGTGTTCAATTCCCATGCTACTCACTTAATCAGGATGTAAAAAGTGGTGCAAGTATCTGGTGTTTGTTTGCAATGGCAAGAGGCCCAGGTGTACACACACACACACACACACACAGTTGTTTCTTTTTCCCTGTGTTTTGAGGTGGGGTCTTGTTCTATCCTAGGCTGACCTGGAATTCACTATGTAGGCTCAGACTAACTTCAAACTCACAGAGATTCTCCTACCTCTGCCTCCCAAGTGATGGGATTAAGGAAATATGACACCATGCCCCGGCTACATAATTTTTTTTTAATTTAGAGAACCATTTTCTTTTCAAATAACTTATGGTAATTAATAAGCAACATCAAAAAGTAAGTGGAGTTATATTTAAGGGGTTATATATAAATTATATGACACCAATGCCACATACTTTAAAAATAGATTTACTGTAAAATGTAATAATCTTTATTGTAGAGTATTAACAATATATGGAAATGCAGTGTGGAAAGAAAGCATTTAGACAACAGGGCAGGCATGGTGTGGGGCAGAAATTGGCTCCATAGGCTCCTCTTCCGGGTGGTACCTGCTGTCTCTGCCTTTCTCATTTAATGTTCCCCCTAGGTCCCTTCTCTTGTTTTCTTTTTGTTTTTCGAGGCAGGGTCTCACTCTAGCCCAGGCTGACCTGGAATTTCCTATGTAGGCTCAGGGTGGCCTTGAACTCACAGTGATCCTCCTACCTCTCCCTCCCGAGTGCTGGAATTAAAGGAGTGCGCCACCACGCCCAGCTCCTTCTCTTGTTTTCTACTTTCCACTTTCATTTCATCTATTCTTGGTTTGTGCTCATGGGGATTTTCATAGCCTGGACCAGTAAAAGAAAAAGAGGGACTCTTCTAGTTAGGACTCTTTATATTGACTAACTTTATCTTCAATGAAACATTCTTGTAAGTACAGACAATGGGAAGGAGCTTTAAGACCACCCAGCCTGTGGCCCCCTATAATACTGCTCTTAGGATTGATGATATTGAATGACTTAAGTCAGGGGTCTGAAAGTCCAGAATTCAGATCCAGCCCCATTATTTATCAGCATTTTACTATTGGACTGACAACATAGTGTTTTCATGAGTATTAAATAAGAGAATTATAGAAAGCACATAACAATGTATCTCAAAAATATTGTTAGCCCTTCTTAATAAAACATTGTGATCGAAAATCATCTGGAACTCTATGAAGGATGTTGGCTCTACTAGGTGTTACTGGGCATTGCTTTGTCCACTTAAGAGTCAGACATAAGGGCTGGACATGCAGCTCAGTGGTAGAGCACTTGTCCAGCAAACATGAAGCCCTGGGTTTGATCGCCTGCACTATAAAAACAAAACAAAACAAAACAAAACAAAACAAAACAAAACAAAACAAAACAAAAATAAAACAGGCGAAACTCTATCAACTCTTCTACAGCTGTCCAATGAACTAAGAGTCACCATCACATAAAGATTGTCTCTTGTCTCTACCAAACCATGTGTTAAGGAATGTCTTTTTGTATTCCACAATTTTATTTATGTTTTGTAATACAACCCTCTCATCACTCAGTAATTTTCTTTAATTTTCATATATGCAAAAGTTACTCAAAAGGCATTTATTTGTATGTGGAAAGTTAACAGAAGCTTCAGGAAGACAGAAGGATTTTTTTCAGCATGTGCATGTTTGTGTGGTGTCTGTATAAGCATGTATGTATACTTGTGGGTATGTATCGGGCACATGTGTGTGCAAGTATGTGTATATGTGTGTGCACATGCATGTGTAGGTCAGAGGACAACTCTGGATATTATCCTTGGGTATGCTGTCCACCTGTTCTTTGAGAAAAGGGTCTCGTATTGGCCTAGACTTTGCCAATTAAGTAGGCTGTTTTTTTTAGGGAACTCCAGGTATTCTCCTGTGTCCACCTACCCAACACTTGGATTACAGAAATGTGTCGCCACACTGTCATTTACATGGGTACCAGGGATCAAAATGAGGTCCTTGTGCTTATGAGCAAACACTTGACCTGCTGAGACATATCTCCTCTTATCCTCTTGAATACTGAGGCAGAGATAGGAAGATCATTGTCAGTTCAAAGCCAGCCTGAGACTACATAGAATTCCAGGTAAGCCTGGGCTAGAGTGAGACACTACCTCAAAAAAAAAATTAAATTTTGCATATTTCTGATGTCGAATGAGCCTTGGCACTTTCTGCATAGTGAGCTCTGGTTTCTATGAGATGACACTGACTGATGCCTCAGACATAGGCCATGAAAACTCTTAGAACAATGGCCAGCTAGAAGGGGTTAGCCATTACTCTTTCTCTTATTCCTATTATCACTCTTACAATTGTCCTTTGTCCTGTCACCATGTGGCTTCTCCTCTTCTCTTTCCCTTGTCTCTTTTCTTTCTTTTCCATGTAAATTCCTGTTTGTTTCTTGCTGTCTACAGACCTTCAGCTCTAGCATCAATTGAAGATGTTTATAAGAGATACAGTTTTTGTTTTCTAAGAAAGTGTGTGTCAGCCATTAAGATAAAATGTCTTGTGGTCCCCTCCTCTCTAAACTATTTCAAGCTTCAAGCTTGAGTAGAGAATCTATTTAAATCAGGTTGCAGATACAGCCTGAATTCACATCTAGATCCATCCCCCATGTCCTAGACAATTCATCTTCACTAACTATCTAGTTTACTTATTGACAACATAGTGTGTCTCCTATCTGTGTCCAGAAAGATACACTCCTCGATGGTAAGGCTGCATCTAGGACATTGTGTCCTCACACAGAAACTTGCCTACAGGTTGGTGCAATAAGTAACAGATTTTTTTTTCCTTTCTCCAACATCATGTTTGTCTCTGTGAGTTCTTTACTTGTCGTGTCTTCTTCTAAAATCTACAGGATTATTATTTCTGGCCAAGTAATAGAAGCAGAATTGTCCTATACTCTAGTGGACTCCAACGAAAGTGTAATAAAGTCAGGCATCACTCCAGGAGGAGACAAACTGAGCTGGGTCTATAAGGAACTATACATGTGATGACATACATCATTACTGTGAACCAAGGCCGCTTGCATTTTAGCTTACCAAGCTGAATCAGTTTCCACTATTGGGGTGATTAAACATACTGCCTTGGGAAAATAATTGTCTTTCTTATGCTTCTGCATAGTTATGTGGGTCTAGTAGTAAATGTATGAGACATTTTGTTTGAAAAAAATATATTTGAGTGAGTAGATCAAGCAACATTGATCTGGGCATGGTGTTACACACTTCTAGTCCCAGTACTCAGCAAACTGAATGATGATGGTTGTGAATTTGAGGCCAGGCTAGGCTGCAAAGACCCTGTCTCAAAACAAAACACAATTAGTATATTTAATTCCCAGAAAGAAAAGTAAAAGAAGAAGAAGAAGAAGAAAAGGAGGAGGAGGCAGCAATCTTTTTAAGGTGGCATGAGAAGTTTTTAAATTTTAAATATTTTATTTTTCTTTATTTATTTGAGAGAGGAGAGAGAGAAACAGAGGCAGAGAATGAGAATGGGTACATCAGGACCTCCAGTGGCTGCAAACAAACTCCAGATGCATGCACCACCTTGTGCATCTGGCTTATGTGGATCCTGGGGAATCGAACCTAGGTCCTTTGGCTTTTCAGGCAAGCGCCTTAACTGCTAATCCATCTCTCCAGCCGAAGCATGAGAATTTTTAATTCACACCCTCACAGGAAGAAAGAAGACATTATAACAGTTACATGGTAACCACTTGAACCCAATAAAGTAGGGCATGGTGGGACTGCTTCCCCAAGGAGCCAAAACCAGCAATCCAAACACAAAGAAACCAGGGAGGACTGTGGGAGCAGGGCCTGTGTGGATACAAGTATGATGTATATGAGTGTGTGTGTGTGTGTGTGTGTGTGTGTGTGTGTGTCCCTCAGCAGCATCGGGGACTGTATGTGCGTTGCTGAGGTATGGTGGAACAGAGTAGGTGGCTGCCTTTCTTTCTTGTGTCTAGATGAGTCTTTATAGCTTTGGATGTATTTATTTTACTCTTGTAGAGCATTTTCTATGAAGAACACATTTGTAGAATTCTTAGCACTTGAAGATTTGTCTTCACTATTTGTAAAATCCACAGATTCAACATTCATTTTGCGTTTCCTGGTATTGCTTAATGACAGATATATTCCTGTATTTTGTCTTCCTTGAAGGAAGAAGATGAAAGCTATTTATACACTTCCTAAGCTGTAACTTACTAACCCTTGCTTAAGGCCAGCATTGCTACAGTATAGTAGTGACAGCCCCATGTCCTGTCACCTGAACCCTCCCTCAGCAAGCCTTGTCAATTCAGCTATTCATAATGTCTAAGAAGGATGGTTTCTTTTAGAACTGGCTAAATAAGAAGTAAGTTGTAAGTGCTTATGATGCAGAAATCAAGGAGGGAAGACAGAAGGAAGGAAAGGAGGGGAAGGAGTGGGGGAAAAGGAAATAGGAAAGAAGAGAGTTGTGTTGTTTGATGGTGTTGTTGGATCTCACTAAGGACTATCAGTGTTCACTACAGAAATAGAGCCTTTGAATCCATATCACTGGAAGCCTATTTATGACTTGATTTGAAGATAGATTTGCAGCCCCATGAGAACATGCTCAGGATTAGTTAGTTTTCTCAGCAGAATGTGGCCAATACAATAAGCAGGAGTGTCTTGGTGACAGCAGCTGATAAACCTAGAGCGACGTTTGGACTTCAAAGCAGATTCACACAGGGTTTTTTTTTGCCTCAGAATCTTATTGAACTTTATAGCCTCAGTCACATGCAGATCAGCTCCTGAATAACATGCCGTATATACACGGAGCACAATGTTGGCCTTATAAAAATATATAACATGTCAAAACTGCTTTGAATCCTTGGTTTTTCAGAAGGAGTTCATTCAGCACAAATTTATTCTATCTTATGTTTATATAGTGTTTAATCACATGGCATTTTTGTTTACAGATAAATAAAGAGCAGGAAATATGGAGAAAAGTTGATTGGGGTCATGGCATATATGACAAAGACAAAAAATATAGAGTTGGATGCCAGGTGTGGTGGCCTATGCCTTTAATCCCAGCACTCAGGAGGCAGAGGTAGGAGGATTGTTGTGAGTTCGAGGCCACCCTGAGAGTACATAGTTAGTTCCAGGTCAGCCTGAGCTAGAATGAAATTCTACCTCAGAAAACAACAACAATAATAACAATAATTTAAGAATTAAAAAATGGAGAGTTGGAGTCCTTGTAACTAATATGATGTTCTGTTATTATATGTTCTCTGTTTTTATTTTTATGAACTGTGTATTTATTAATCTCAATTTTTTCTTTCTTTCTTTTTTTTTTTTTTTTCTTGGTTTTCCGAGGTAGGGTCTCACTCTAGCTGAGGCTGACCTGAATTCACTATGTAGTCTCAGGCTGGCCTCAAACTCTGGGCAATCCTCCTACCTCTGCCTCCCGAGTGCTGGGATTAAAGGTGTGCGCTACCACACCCGGCCTAATCTCAATTTTTCTATGACTGACTTCTTTCATGAATATTGTAGAGTTCAAACCCATAATTAACATCTTCCAGAATGCCACATGTATTTTTATTTGTTTTTGACAGTTTCATATATATGTCATGTGTGTGTGTGTTTTGATCATGTTTACCCCCATTGCCCTCTATTATCCCCTTCTCGTTAGGACTGAGTCCCTTCTTCTCACCACTTACTAGTGGCTATAGCACTGAAGAGAATGACTCCCTCCCCCCCTGTGTCTCTTCAGGGACAGTGGTGTCTCATGAGCCATGGAGGAGTGTTGACTGGCTCTATCTTATGCAGGTCTTATGCAGGTAACCACAGCTGCTGTGAGTTCATGAATGGAAGAGCCATGTCATGTTCAGATGACACGGTTCCACAGAACTCCTCCCCATCTTCCAGCTCTTATATTCTTTCTGCACCCTCTTTTCAATGCTCCCCTTTGGAGGGGTGATTTAGATGTCTTGTTTAGTGCTGAGCACTCAATAGTCCCTTACTCTCAATGCTATGATGTATTTGGATTCTCCCCCATGAGTCACCGCCAACTGTAAAAAGAAGTTTCCCTGACCAAAGGTGAGAGCAGCACTAATTTAGGGCAAAACCATAAATATACAGAGGGCAATTTGATGGGCACATCAATATGAATTTAGCCAAACAACAGAAGTAGATTCCTTCCTAGGACCTATGACCTTCCTAGCCATAGGCTTTTGACTAGATTTTCAGTATCAGACATGAACTCCCACCTGTGGAGCCGAACTCAGACCTAGCAGTTGGTTACCCCCACAACAGTCATGCCACTACTGCACCAGTGGGTACATTTTGACTGGCTGATCAGTTGTGTAGCTTGCAGGGGCCACTCCTGGGTAAGACTATTTGTCGTAGTTAGAATGTATGTCCCTCACAGACTCAGGTGTCTTATTAAAACTGAGTTTGCAGCTTCAGCCTCTAGCAGGCAGACTCCTGCCACAGCCGGAGGTATCACTGGGGGTGGATCTGAATTCCAGCCTAAAGATGTGCAGAGAGGTTTTGAGCTCTGTCTGTGCTTGCCTGTGGTACTGGCTGTTTGTTGGTGCCTCTCTTCTTGAATTTATGAAGGGGAGCCAGCTTCCTCCACCACTTGATGGAATTCCCCAGGATCTGTAAATAAATTCCTTCCTCCCATAAACTGTGTCTGGTTTGGATATTTGTCCCAGCAACATGGAGCTGACCATAATACTGTTGATGACTTTTCTCTCTAAGCAGATTGCTTAGCACTTTCCAGCACTATGAAAGCTAGCCAGAAGGGAGGAAGCTTCCACGGTCTCTGTTTTTTGTTTTTTTTTTTTTGTTTTTTTTTTTTTACTTGAGATTTTATTCATAAATAACCAACATTATCATTATGCTTTATTGTCAGGTGTGGTGGCTCATGCCTATAATGCTCTTGATGAGTATTATTATTTTTATTTTTTAGCATATGTATTTATTTGTTTATTTGAGAGAGAGAGAGAGAGAGAAGGAGAAAGAGGCAAATAGAGAAAGAGAATGGCCAGTGGAAATGAACTCCAGACACATGCACCACCTTGTGCATCTGGCTTTACATAGGTCCTGGGGAATCAAACCTGGGTTCTTTGGCTTTTCAGGCAAACACCTTAACCACTAACCACCTCTCCATAATGCTCTTGAAATTGACACTGGGACCTTGGCTCTTCTTCTCTCTCTTTGCTTCTTGGCCACACTAAGGTAGACAGGTCTCCTCTGGTAGGTGCACTTATCATAATTGCAAGTGACTATGGGCTGAAACCTATGGAACATGCAGCTTCTTTAAAATTTGTTATCTTGGGTATTTTGTCACAATAATGGAACACATCGAGTCTATTAGTTATCCTTTTCTTTTTAAAGTTTTATTTATTTATTTTTATTTGAGAGAGAGAGTATACTAGCTCATGGGTGGCAGAGCACACAAACTCCAGATGAATGCACCATCCTATGTACCTGGCTCTACATGGGTACTGGGGAATTGAACCCAAGTTGGCAGGCTTTGCAAGCAAGAGCCTTTAAAAACTGAACCATCTCCCATCCTCTAGGTTTTAGTTTCATATTATCCCTGATTCTAAGGAATGTAAGCACATTTCTTTTTTATTTTTATCTT
Source organism: Dipus sagitta (assembly GCA_036346955.1). Taxonomy (NCBI): domain Eukaryota; kingdom Metazoa; phylum Chordata; class Mammalia; order Rodentia; family Dipodidae; genus Dipus; species Dipus sagitta. The sequence goes on from CM070774.1 coordinate 55,867,650, forward strand.
TTCATTAAAAAATAAGAATTGTGCCAGGCGTGGTGGCGCATGCCTTTAATCCCAGCACTTGGGAGGCAGAGGTAGGAGGATCACCGTGAGTTCAAGGCCACCCTGAGATTCCACAGCAAATTCCAGGTCAGTCTGAGCTAGAGTGAGACCCTACCTCAGAAAACCAAAAAAAAAAAAAAAAAAAAAGAATTGTATATTGTAACATCATTTGTTTCATTTTTTAATTTTAGTTTAACTTTTTAATATATTTATTTATTTATTTGTGTGTGTGAGAGAGAGAGGTGGGGAGACTGGGCATGCCAGGGCCTCTTGCCACTGCAAATAAACTCCAGATACATGTGCCATGTTGTACATCTGGCTTTATGCAGGAACTGGGGAATTAAATTCAGGCCTACAGGCTTTTACAAGCAAGTGCCTTTAACTGCTGAGTCATCTCCCTAAGCCCTCATTTTTTTGCTCCTTTTAAAAATATTTTATTTTTATTTATTTATTTGAGAGAGAGAGAGATTTGCAGAAATAGGCAGGTAGAGAGACAGAGAGAGAATGAGCGCACCAGGGTCTCCAGCCACTGCAAATGAACTCTAGATGCATGCGCCCCCTTGTGCATCTGGCTTACATGGGTCCTGGGGAGTCGAACCTGGGTCCTTTAGCTTTGCAGGCAAGTGCCTTAACCACAAAGCCATCTCTCCAGCCCCTTCTTTTGCTTTTTTTGAGGCAGGGTCTCACTCTATCCCAGGCTGACCTGAATGTCATTTTGTTCACCAGGCTGTCCTTGAACTCATGACAATCCTTCTACTTTAGCCCCGTGAGGGTTGGATTACAGGTGTAAGCCACCTCACTTTGTTCATTTACTTGTTATTTATTTAGTGGTAGTACTGGGGGTGGAGGCAAGGCCTTGTGCATGCTAAATATGTGCTCAGCTATGAACAGTACCCTCGGTTGCAATACTTTTTCTTTTTCAATATTTTCTTAAATATTTTGTTTGTTTATTAGAGAGAGAAAGAGAATGAATGGGCAAGGCAGGGCCTCTAGCCACTGCAGACAAACTCCAGATGCATGTGCCACTTTGTGCATCTGGCTTACATGGGTTCTGGGGAGTCAAACCTAGGTCTTTGGGCTTCACAGGCAAGCACCTTAACCACTAAGCAATCTTATCAGCCAGCAACACTTTTTCTTATGGGGAAAATGTGGATAATCTCATAAATACAACATTGCCCCAGAAATGTGAAATACCAATGCTCATGAGGACAAGACTTGGCCTGCAAAAACTGACTGGTCATGACTGGGCTGGGTGCACTTCCTAAAAAGGTGTTGCATCCTAAAATGTTTCAAGAGAGTAATGTATTGTTGTAGCTCGAGACCCAGGCATCCTCAGTTGTGGAAAAGACACATGTGATATGAAATCCTTAGAAGTCCTGGAATCTGGTCTCAATAATTTATTTTTTATATGTACTAGCTGGGATAAAACATGTGACCAGGAGCAACTTAGGGGAGGAGAGGGTTTCTTTCACCTGGTGGTCATGAGGAAAAGTTTCAGTATAGTAGGGAAAGCATAACCTGCCTGAGCTGGAAGCCTGGTTCACATCTCCACATCACTGGGAAGGAAGTAGTCTGAGGGAGCTAGCTCTGAGCATCCAGTGGGTCCGACTAATGCACCTCAAGGTCCACCCCCTAATGACACTCCTCCTTCAGCAAGCCTCCACCTCCCAAAGGCGCCACAATTTTCCCAAATTGCCACCAGCTAGGAACCAAATATTCAAAACTCATGAGGGTATGGGGGACATTTCATGTAAAGCACCACACAGAATATTCGTATATGAATAATTTACACATGCCACCTTGTGTATTTTCTCAAACGAAACATACTGCATTAAATGCTATCTTGTTGTTTTAGTTCCAAAAAGCGAGAGAATTCTAAAAGATCACTAGTAGTTCTTCTCATCAAACATCACTGCAAAGCTCCAATTCTCCAGCCCCTTGTTCGTGGTCTGGGGATACGCGAAGTGTAATATTTCAGTGGCTATTAAGAAATGTGTACAGCAGGCAGCTTTCTATAGTCCAGGTGTAGCTTCATACACAGGTCGATGTCAGTTAAATCTTAGATAAAAGAAACTTAACTTCGATAAAACCACACAAACACAAGAGAAACAAACTACATACAACTCATGTTCTCTGGAGTGCTGGGTTTCAGTGTTCTCAAATTTCTCTGAATTTTGGGCTTGTGGAGGCTGCGCTCTGTGAAATGCAGCTCACCATTAGTGGACACTACATGCCACTTCTAATGTGTTTATTTTATGATCACATAGCCTATTTTTCAAAATTAACTATCATTCTCTTCCTGATTTGTGTATATCTTTCAGACACTTACATTTCAATATTTATGACATCACATTGCAAATTTCATCAGACATTTTCCCAATGTCTATTTCAAAAGAAATAGAAGCTAGAATTTCTTCTTTCCAGGGATTCAGTGAAGAGGGCATTTGGGAGGGACAAAAGGAAGGGTATTGAGAGGGAACTATGATCACGGTATGTTGTCTATATGTATGGAAGTTGTCAATGAAAAGTTTAAAAGAAATAACCCCACACACAAGTTGTGCATGCCATTTAGGAAGGCAGAAAGAAAAACAAAATGAAGTAATAAATTGGCATTAAAAGATAGTTTGCAAAAGAAATAAAAATCTTCAAGGGAAACAACTAGAAAAATGCTCCGAATCCGACAGGGTATTCACAAAGTCTTCCAAAGGCAGCGCAACTTGAGTTTCAATAAAGTCAAATTTGGATGAGAGAAAAGTTGCATAAATACACTTAGACAAAGAGATTGTTGACCACAAAGCCAGAGAACAGACTTTATTTCAGACAGCGCATCTTTTCTTGCTCAGAAAGGCCTACGACGGGTAGAAAAACTTGCTTAGTGGCGTGCTGTTTGTCCTTCACGCCTTCCTTCTAATTTATCATAAATCCCTGCTCCATTTTCTTTGTGGACTGGGCGCCTGCACCATCATTCTACTAGCGACTATTTTTTAACTTCTTATTCTCTAAATTTTACATGTTTGGTCATTTTTCAGTTAATGCATTTATTTAATTTTCGGGTTGTCTTCTTGAATGACACTAAATAATAGTAAGCCAGGCAAACTTCAGCAACTTAACCGTTGCGTGCCTGCCATCTGTTGTTTTCTTACTCGAGAGGGGACCAACTTCCTTCTGAAACATTTACTGAAGTTACGAGCTGCTACTAACAGTCATCGTAGAGATAAAGATTCCATAAACTCCAAGTTAGCACCGGCATTTCCCCAGTGCTGTTAGTTAAGCCAGTGCTGGCAGTGGACCCCGGAAAGGGAAGCGCAGGGGCCTCACTTTCTCTGCTCATTGCTGACAGCCAGGAAAGGCTGGGTTGGATCCGAGGGGCAGGTCAGCGGGGCAGAGCGAAGGTGACTTCCTGCCCGGTGTGGGCTCTGTGTCCTTCCTCCCGACGCTCGGCAGCCCTGGGGCCCCGGGCGCAGCGCGCGTCCCCCGCGGGTCGCTGTGCGCGCTGCGGGCGCTGCGGGGAGGAAGCCGGCGACGGCGCAGGCCCGAGGGCTGCGCTTCCCTGTTCTCTCCTCCGCACTGGACTCTTTCTTTCCTTTGCCCTGTTTGTTACTATCATCACCTGCGTCGGGGGAATGGCCTGAACACTTTGTTTTTCAACTGCTGGGCGAAAATGGTGAAAAGACTTAGATAATAAATGCCATTTTATTTCAATTAAAAAAAAAAAAACTCAGATAAAAAAGGCAGTGTCCATTCTTAAACCTTAAAACGCAAACCTCAAAAGTTGTATTCTACTGAGCAGAGGAGAAAAACCAAAACAAAAAACCGTCAACCCGTTCCTTGCTTCTGGTGGCCAATTTTGAGTCGAGCACAACACTTTTGTTTGTTTGTTTGTTTATTTTTTAGGAAAGTCAATCCCCTCTCCCCGTTATTCAAAATGCAGATCCCCCCCCCCCACGTGGTCACCATCTCTGGTGACGGTGGAGGGGGCGCGTTCTCTACGCCGACGACGAGGACATTTAAAAGTGACTTTCTGAAGCTGGCCTCCCTCGGGTCTGACTTTCGCCGCGCTCCAGTCGGCCGAGGGTGAGGAGGGGGAGAGACAGACAGACAGACAGGCAGGGCTGCCGGGGTCGCGGGCCCGGCGGGCTCCTGGGCGAGGGCTCCGCTCGGCTGGGGCGCGCGGCGGGGACCCACGGCCTCGGGGCGGCGGCGCGGGGCGGGGCGGGGCGGCCGCGCTGGGCAGCGGGGGGCGGGGCTGCGACCCGCGGGCAGACCTCCGGCACGCTCCTCCCGCCGCCCCGGACCCCGCTCGGGCCCGCGCAAGACTTGGCCCCCCGCGACCCCTTCATCCCGCTCGGGCTCCGCTCCCTTCCCTCCCCGCCCCCTCCCCTTCCCTTTGCAGAACCCAGGGCCGCTCCTAACACCTTTCTGTGACCCCCCCCCCACGCCCACGCCCCCGCCCCGAGCTCGGAGTCCCTTAGCTGAATCCTCGTTTTGTTTTCCCTGCTCCCTCGCTTCCTCTCCGCTGATTGATGGGCCAAGTCTGCAGCCCGTGCCAGAGCCAGAAGAATAAATAGGTGCCGCCTCGCCCGAGCGCTTAGACGCCGCCGGGGAAGAGCAGCCTGCGCGTGGACCCGGCCCGGGGACCTGGATCCAGAGAAGCCGTGAGGTTGCCGGGGAGGAGAGCTCCCGGCCACCGTGTCCACCTCCAGTGGGCAGCAGGACACCGCCGCTCGGCTGCGCCCGGCCCCAGGGTCTGCGGGACCATGGTCTGCGGCCGCCCGGGGGGGTTGCTGCCGCTGCGGCTGCTGCGGGCCGGGCTGCTCGCCCTGGCTGCGCTCTGCCTATTCCAGGTGCCCGGAGCCCGGGCGGCAGCCTGTGAGCCCGTCCGCATCCCCCTATGCAAGTCTTTGCCCTGGAACATGACCAAGATGCCCAACCACCTGCACCACAGCACCCAGGCCAACGCCATCCTGGCCATCGAGCAATTCGAAGGCCTGCTGGGCACCCACTGCAGCCCCGATCTGCTCTTCTTCCTCTGTGCCATGTACGCACCCATCTGCACCATTGACTTCCAGCACGAGCCCATCAAGCCCTGCAAGTCCGTGTGCGAGCGCGCCCGGCAGGGCTGCGAGCCCATCCTCATCAAGTACCGCCACGCGTGGCCCGAGAGCCTGGCCTGCGACGAGCTGCCCGTGTACGACAGGGGCGTGTGCATCTCTCCCGAGGCTATCGTCACGGCGGACGGAACCGGTGAGTCTCGACCCCTGCCCTCCCTCCCCCTTGGAAGTCCTTGTTATTCCCCTTTAACTTCTAAATCGATTTTCCCTCTTGGGACTACCCAGTCTTCCTACTAGTTACTTCCCCATTGACCACCTTTCTTTTTTCGGTTATTAAATCTCACTTCATCGCCCTTCCAAATAGAGTAGCTTCCAATAGGTGATCTTTCTGAAACACCCGGTTCATTGCACTCCCATAAACCTGTACCCAACCCCGACCCTTCACTTTGCACCCTTCACACGCGCACGTAGCCACTTGATGTACACAGACGCTCTGTTCCTGCGCCCTTAGCTGGTTTCTTGTCTAATTTCTCCTGCAGTCTCAGCCATCAGGTTTCCGAAGCGGTACCGTTTCCCCTTGCTTACTTTACAATTACGTGGAGAAATGGGAAAACTGAAGCCCTCAGTTTTCTTCTTGTCCTTAAAAGTGCTAAGATAAATTCAGTAACCTTATTCCAACCCACAGCTGCTAGTGGTATGTGTTTGCTCCGAATCCAATTTGAGCAATTACTGTCACCTCCAATTTCCCCCTCCTTCCGTGGGACGGGCTGTAACTTCATTCCACACGGAGGAGCTGTGAAGTTCCGCACCCCTCGTCAGCTTCTGTGGCTGCTTCAGTCCCACGGCCAGCCGGGACCCTTTTCACGTGTTCATACGCCCTTCAGGCGTTCTGATCCCAGCCATCCTCTACAAGGGACCTGTTGATGTCAAGCCAGCACCACTTGCCACTGAGCCGTCTCTCGGGCCCTTAACAGCTGACTTCATGCACTTGGGGCATGCATCCTGCACACATCCACCGCACTCATTCCCCACCAGAAAACTATTGGATTTCTGTATTTAATCACAAATTGTTTTCTCACTGGTGTTTCCTCTAATTATGACATTCATGCTTTTAAGGGCCCAACTACATCTAGTTCACTATGGTCTATTTAATTCTAACACAATATTATCCCTAGCAACTAACCCACATCTCAAATTTTATCCCACAAATATTTTACAGACACAGCTTTAAAAAGCAAGCAAGCAAACAAACAAACTGGTGGTATTATTTTGTAATCTCTCTCCATCAACTGTCCTTAGATGTGTTGCCGTGGTTGCTCCATGTCTGTTCGTTTATTGGCCATCAACTTTTCCTTCTTCTGCCTCTCAACTTTCTCAGCCTAGGCTCATATCCTCAGCTTATTTTTTTAAATATGTTATCTATTTATTTGAGAGAGAGAGAGAAAGAGGCAGAGAGAAAGACAGAGAGAATGGGTTCGCCAGGGCCTCCAGCCACTGCAAATGAACTCCAGATGCATGCACCTCCTTGTGCATCTGGCTTACATGCGTCCTGGAGAGTCAAACTGGGATCCTTTGGCTTTGCAGGCAAGCGCCTTAAAAGCTAAGCCATCTCTCCAGCCTCCACCCCACCAGCTTATTTTTAATGACTAGTTCTTGGTTATTAGAGAACTGATTCAGAGAAAGTGACTTTCGTTAGCAAAGAGAGAGGGAAGGGATAAGTACAATGGCTGAAAAACAAAGCTGAGCAGAGATCTTTGTGATGGTCACCTTGCTTAGTGTATTATTGTAAATATAAGCACTGTCTCCTTGATGTGAATCAAGAACTAATACTAATAGCCATTTGTATAAAATAATCAGAAAGGTTTTTGTTTTTTTTTCCCCCTGTTTGGCTCAAAGAGAACTTTGCCCTCACTAAAGTCACAGGCTCTGCAAACTCTGGGAGAACTCAATGCTGTTGCTCTCTTGGTTTGCCAAGCGCTTAAAGTCAGTTAAATACTTGCACTCTTCTCTGGCCAAGTGCTAGGAATGAGGTGGCCATGGTTCACTCTGAAACGCATCCTTCTCCTGAAGGACAGAACTACTTACGCCTAGAGATGGACCTGGAAGGCGTGAGGGTTGGCAAGGCCTGTGGTACTCACAAGGCCGTGGTCAATATGGATGGGAAGCAGCTCCATTAAGTGCCCCCACGTTACCTATCACAATGGACCATACACGGAACTATGGTCTCACTGAAGTACTCAAACAGAATATGTGTGGAAGCAGTTTGTCCAGCCAAGGCACGCGATTTCAGAGCTGCTTTAAAATGCTGCGCTTGTTTTGCTGACAGCAGCTTTGCTAGAAAAAAATAAGTCAAAGTAAGTAGGTAGGAGTGATGTTCCCATCCCTTCCTTGTGAACCTGAGACTATAGAGGAAGGAGAGGGATAAAAAGGAAGTGAGGCTGGGGAGCGGAGGGGTCCATTCTGGCCTGGAGGGTCTTCTGGTTTCTCGGTCCAGTTTGTTGAAAATTACACATTCCCTATGTTGGGTGAAACTGTCAGACTCCTGGAATTACTTAACAACTGCCATATATGGTCAGTTTTATTTATGATTTAATATACTCGTTAGTCTAGTGGGGTACGATAGTTCACAAAACAGACTTTTTTTTTCTTCCAGGTATGAAAAGAATCCTTTGTCTTATGACTAAATTCTATCTTGCCAGAAACAAACATGAGATCTCCTTGAATAAATGGCACAACTCTCACATTCCTGCATCACCAGGAGAACTAACTAACTTACTTACTTACTTACTTTCTTTCTTTTCTTAAAAAAAAAAAAAAAAAAAAAAACTTTTATTTGACAGAAAAAGAAAGCGAGGGAGGGAGAATTGGGTGCATCAGGGTTTCTAGCTACTGAAAAACAACAACAACAACAACAACAAAAAACAACACTCCAGACGCATGTGCCACCTTGTGCATCTGACTTATGTGGGTACTGAGGAATTGAACCTGGGTCCTTCGGCTTTTCAGGCAAGTGCCTTAACCACTAAGCCATCTCTCCAGCCCCTAAGAGGATTTTCTAATCCTGCTTTTCATTTATCTGTTTCCTCTTGATATAATGTGACTCCACAAACAACTTAGGAAATTTTACAAAGCCATGTCTTACTGAAAGGCTTCAAATAACATTGCCTCCAAAACACTAAGAGTAAAATGTACTTTTATTTTAAAAAAAAGCATATCACAAGTTAACCATTACTGGTAAATTTGTATTAATTTAATATATATTTCATATTTACTATGGCATAGTATTGCTTTATACACTTTATCTGAGAACTCAGTTCAGATTAGCCATTTGGCTGCTTCATTGAGACATTCAGTCAAACCTTTAAGACTTCAGAGTGAGTCAATTCTAGGTTTAGAATGAGGCAGGCCAGTTGCTGAATCTGGACTCTGCCCAATACCAACTGTTGCTATCAGGAAATTATGCAACCCCTGATTCTTACCTATGCAGTGGGGACAAAACTACATCCCAAGGGCATGGTGAAGATTAAACAGCATGCAAAGCATTGAGGCTCACACCTGACACATAGCCCTGAACAAGTTGCTGTTGCTACTTTACTATTACTATTGTGATTATATCAAATTTGACCGACTTTTCCTTTTTGCCTTTTGAACTGATTTTTTTTTTTTTTTGGTAAATGCAGACTCAGCTTAGAACTTTTTATCACTTAGTTCATCCCCGGGGAACAGGATTTACACTGGCATCCAATTAGAGAAGTGGGTCTTATTTCTTCTGAGTATAGAAAAATTAATATTGCGTTTCATACAAATGACCTGGTACTCGGGTTCAAGAGAAAATCCCTTTGGGTATAGCAGGAAAAATTATTGTCTAACTCATTAGACTCTTCATTAGAAGGAGTTGATCTCAGAAACCAAGTATATAAGTCCAAATTATGATGGGACATTCCGCAGCTATTTCTAGAACATCTACATTTGCCATGCCAAGGGCTTTATAATTGCCCTCAGTTATTGCTGGCTTCCAGGTCGTGCTAATGTCCCCCAGCTCTTGCTCAACACGTTCTGCCTGGCAGAGCCCCACAGCTTCTCCATGCAGAAACTGCCGTTTAATCATTTCTCCACTCTTGGAGGAACAGGCAGTCTTTTCTTTAGCCCTGGTCTACAAATATTTGAGGGGCCAAATACCAAGCAGGAAGGATGTGAACAGGAATATGGAATGGAAAGGAGAAATGGAAATTTTTGATTAGAACTGGAGAGAATGCTTGAGTCTAAGGCTCCTTTATTATGTACAATACTGAAGCGGATTGTGCGTGGGTGTGGGAGTGTATCTCAGTTTTTCGTTATTAATTTTATTAAGATGTAACCTAATTCTCAGTGCTAGTGAAATCTTAGGTAGTCCCCAAATCTCATTTTAATCATTCATTTTTTTTGTCTCCTCACTAAACTTGGAAATAATTGTTCAAAGAACAAAGTGGACGATGTTATCTTTGAACTTTCTCTTTCTGCTAGGAGTCTACAAAGAAACCAAGAGTCAGTATGTAGACATATAATTTTGAACAATAAAGCCCTGGTTATATTTTATGAATTTAGAGAAAACTATGGTATCAGAGTAATTTGCTCTTAGTTGGAATTCTAGGGCTTTTTTTTGGCCATTAATTTTGTATTTTCAGTGAATCACTTGACATTGACATTGGTTGGAGATTGTGAAGAACAAGTGAAATGTTCATGGAGAGTGATTGGTCAATGGGAAAGCACAATATAAACGCTTAATATCATTGGGGAGAGGACCTGCTGTCTCAGGACACGGATCACTGGCAGTGACTGAATAAAAAGTTGACAATGTGCAATGTGACCTAGGCATTGTCCTCAGTGAGTTAGTTATGCATATGAATTCTCTAATAACTGTGTGGTAAGCTCAGTTACTCCCACTGTGCACAGAAGAAAGCTAGGGTGTGCAGAGAATTTTAGTCACTTGTTGAGTTAATGCAGCTGACAAAAACAGGAGGATTTAAATCAGTCTGTTGTATACTCTTTAACTTTTTTGCAAGGATATGCATTTACAGGAGTGTTTGTACGGGGGTACACCAGGGTTGCTTTCATTGCAAACAAATGTCAGGTGCTTGTGCCACTTTTTGTGGCTGACTTTACATAGGTACTGGGAATTGAACCAGGCTGACAGGTTTGCAAGCAAGAAACTTTAACCATTGAGCCATTTCCCCAGCCCCCCTTCCTCTTTTATTTTTTTCGAGGTAGGTCTTACTCTAGTCCAGGCTGACCTGGAATTCTCTGTGTAGTCTCAGGGTGGCCTGGAACTCATGGTGATCCTCTTACGTCTACCTCCCAAATGCCAGGATTAAAGGCGTGCACCACCACGCCCAGCTGCCCTTCCTCTCTTGATAAGAAACATGATCCTAATTTTGTAGATAATCTCTGTCTTTTGCCCATCAGATTGCAGACAAAGTATTTTCACTATACTGATACTGGTTTAAGAGCATAAAAGGGGCCGGGACAATGGGTTCTAGGAGATAAGAAATGACTACTTAGTTGAGATGGAAGAGGACATGCATTCCAGCTTCTCTCATCTAAGTTGAGTCCCTCACTCTTAAGATGTCCCGGAGTGAGTGCACCATTTCCCTACTCTTATACACTCTTTATTTTCTAGAATTTTATAAATTGTTGAGAGCAACACTACCCCCCCAGTGACTAGGCTTGGGAGGCATCCTTGATGCTATCTCTTTCCTCGTCCCCTGTATTCAGTAAGTGTCAAATGTGGTGGCTCTTTCCTCATTCTCACATACCAGCTTCTGTTTGGACCTCACCATTTTCCCACCTGAATTATGGCAGTAGGTTGATAATTGGTTCCTTTCTCTCCAGCATTCCTCTTCTGTATTATAACAGGTTGATTTTTCTGGAATGCATAGCTATGGCTTAAAATCTTTGGGCTCTGCCTCTGTGCCTCTGGCTTTCTTGACCTCATCTTCCTTCTACTCTAGCTTTGTCTCACTCTGATTGCTCAGCTCCCTACTCCAGCCACTCTGGAAGGTTCTTAAAAGTCATATGAAGAACACAGTCAGTTTTCAATCCAGTACCCTTGCAATACTGTTATTTGGAAACTCTTCTCACTTTCCTCAACTCCTTTAGGGCTGTTCCAAAAATTTCTGTGACTTTCACTAGAAATCCTGAGACATAAAGGCTACTAATTTCACACCTCCACAATTTTAATTCAGGAAAATTTTGATAGAACATTTTTTTTACCTGAAAATATTTTTGTGGGATAATTTATGATTAGAAAACTCCAACTTTCTTGTGTACAATTCTAACAGTCGAGCTCTAAGCATTTTGTAAAGGATAGAAATACATCTCTGAGAATATGAATATTAAATAAGGAAACACTCTCCTTGGTTCAACTGTTTCAAAGGAGTTTTCTTTTTCCAAGAGTTTTATTTTTCATTTTTATATAAACGTTGAACACTACAAATCTCCAATGTGGACCAGTATGATTTATTCATCTATAGGGAGATAATTTTTATATAAACCATATGCATTTTATCTTATTATTATTCAAGAATAGAAAAAATAATGGCACATTGCTCTAAAACTTGGATACTTTTATCGTGGATGAAGTTTAAATAGGATAACAGTCATTAAGCTAGTGCTACGTCCACATTGAGTCGAGTGTTTTAGAACTAGTATTTGTTACTCATATCCTTATTTAGAGATTGCTATCTTTCCTTCAATATCAGCCAAGAGCCAGCTGTTTAGCTCAATGAGAGAGCACTGTTCTTAGCATATGAGAGGCCCTGGGTTCAACCTCGAGCACTGCTAATCTCTCCTTTTTATTTATGACATATGAAGAAAAAGGACAGAGGAAGAAGGCTGCTTTTTTTGTTTTTGGTTAGGATCCATAGAAGCACTGATCTCAGTTAACATCAAGTGTCAATACAAGTATAAAACTCTTGTATCAATGCATGGGTTGGAGAGTCAGTAGGAATCCCCAGCTAGGCGCGGTGTCTCTCAGTGTGGTACTCTGTGGGGCACCTGGTATGACTCATTAGAGGATGCTGTCTTAATTAGAATACAGAGGACCTGTATCAATACCATGTTCTGGGATTTCAGCATCATGAAAAGAATCGGTGGCAGTTCTTAATTACAGCCACATCTGTTAATTGTACTGGCATGAGCACTCTCTAAGCAGTAGGCTTCCTTTCTGTGGGACTATTCACTCTGCAGTTAACAAAAGGCCCAACAATGTTCTCTGTATGTTTACCACAGACAAAAATGGTTTAACTGTGTACCAGGGTAGTATGGTATAACCATTTATTGAGGGGGAGTGCTTGGTTCTTTTTGTTATAAAGTCACAAATATTATGGTCAGCACTGGTGTTTGCATGAGCTTTATTTTGATAGAATGCTCATCATTTATAATTTTTGTGAAATCACAGCACAGGTTATTTGTTGAATCCTGAACTTTTGTGTCCAGGTGATGAGGATTTTGAGAACAGTACTTTTCAGTAACATCAAAGAGTATATCTCATCCTCACTTAGCTGCCAGTAACAATGCCTATCTCCCCAAACTAGAGAGGATCCACTTCTGGGAGACCAAAGTTGTCAATGAATTGGATTTTATCTAGGAATGCTTGAAATAATAATTGTGATATGATTCTTTCTTTATTCTATTACCTTTTAGATTTTCCTATGGATTCCAGCAATGGGAACTGTAGAGTGGCAAGCAGTGGTGAGTATACCGCTACATTCCTGGTTTTCATTTGTGGTTAACTTAGTCTTTGATGTGATCTTTACAATTAAAATAATGTATTTTAGCATATTTGTGCATGTGTATGTATGTATGTATATGTGGTGTGGTATATAATAGGATGTGTGTGTAGGGTATGAAGGGTGAAGATGCACATGCCTTGTGCACACGCATACTGAGGCCAGAAAACTTTGGATATCTTCTTTCCCTCACCTACCTGTTACCTTGAGCAGAGCCTCGCTCAACCCAAAGCTGCTGCTTTTGCCATTTTCTCAGTCAGCAAGCCCCATATAGTCACTGGTCTCCACCTCCTGCAGGACTGGAGGTGTAGACGTGCTTGGCTGTGCCCGGTAGTTTATGTGGGTACTAGGGAATTGAACTCAGTCAGTCTCAGGCCTGCTCAGGCCCTCATACTTGTGCAACAAGCCACTCTTAACTACTGAGCCATTTTCTAAGCCCCTGATGTGATCTTGATATTCAAGTCTTATTTGTAGAAGTTTGTGTCCTAATGTTTTAAAAGTAAACTTAAAAATTATTTTCTTTGGCTGGAGAGATGGCTTAGTGGTTAAGGTGCTTGCCTGCAAAGCCAAAGTACCCAGGTTCAATTCCCCAGGACCCACGTCAGCCATATGCACGTGGTGGTGCATGTGTTTGGAGTTTGTTTGCAGTGGCTAGGGGCCCTGGCACATCCATTCTCTTTCTTTCTCTATCTCTCTCTACCAAATAAATAAATTAAAGAAATAAAAAACTTTAAAAGTATTTTATTTTTAATATTATCATACATTAAAATTGACCTTTTAGTTTTATAGTTTTCTGTACAAGAATGTTAATAAATGTATTGATCCATGTAACCACAGCCAGATATAGAAGGATTCCATCACCCCTCTCCCCAAAGCAACCTTTTTCTTCTTTTATACTTTGTAATTACAAGTTTTACCTGGTTTTTGTCACTATGATGTCTTTTGGGGATTGTCAGGTAGACGAAATGTGGGAGTATGCAATGTTGCTAGGGCTATAGCTTTAGTCATAGAATATAGTGTTTTGAAGTTGGACCTTTTTACTCAGAATAATGTCTTTGAAAGTCATCTAAGTTGTTGCATATACCAATAATCTATGTCATCTGTTGAGGGATGTCTTACTACTTGGGTATATTACCAGTTATTGATCTTGTCTTTATTTGAAGGATATCTAGGTTGTCTCAATTTTTGGCAATCACTAAGAGAGCTGATGTTACTATTTGTTAGTTTTTTTTTTTGTGTGTGTGTGAATATAAGTCTTCATTTTTCAATGGTAAATATCTAGGGATGGGATTCCTGGCTCATGTGGTATCTATTGAACTTCTTATAAAAACTGCAAAACTGTTTCCAAAATGGCTGTTGAGGGCTGAGATGTAGTTCAGTTGGTAGAAACCTTGCCTAGCATGCATGAGGCCCTGCGTTCAATCCCCAGCGCCACATAAAATCAAGTGTGGTTGCCATCATCTGTAATCCTAGCATTTAAGAGGTGAAGACAGGAAGATTGGAAATTCAGGGTCATCCTCTTCTACCTAGTGACTTTGAGGCCAGCCTATGCTGCATAAGACCTTGTCTCACTAAACAAAACAAAAAACCAACCAGACAAACAACAAACAAAGGAAAACCGAAGTGACTGCTTAATTTTGCATTAGCAATGTATAGGGGCCCTCATGGGCACTAGATATTACCAGACTGTTTTTCATTTATTTGAGGGGGGCAGAGAGAGAATGAGAGAGAGAGAGGGAGGGAGAATGGGTGCATCAGGGTGTCTAGCCAATGCAAACAAACTCCAGATGCATGTGCCACCTTGTGCATCTGGCTTACATGGCTACTGGAGAATCAAACCTGGGTCCTTAGGCTTTGCAGGCAAGCATCTTAACTGCGAAGCCATCTCTCCAGCCCTTTTGTTTTGTTGTGATGTATTATATGTTTGACTTGTTTTTTGGAGACAGGTTCTTACTATTTGGCTGTTGCTGGCCTGGACTCACTATATAGCCCAGGCTGCTCTTGAAATCTCACAGCCTCCGTCTCACAAGAGTTCAGATTGTAAGTGTGCACCACCATACCAGGCTCAGGTGATAAGTTTCACTTACTTTTTGTTAGACATGTAGTGCTAGCTCATCATAGTTTTATCTTCTAATCTGAAAACTTTCCAGATTGTCAGTGATGATGAGCATCTTTTCATGGGCTTGTCAATCACACATGTCCTTTTGGTCTAAGTATCTATTCAATGTTTTTATGTATATTTGCAAGGGTGCTGGTGTGTGTGGGTGAGCATGCATACATATCTTGCATGCATGTGGGAGTCAGAGGGCAATCTCACATATGTACATATGTCCTTCCTCAGACATGCCATCCAACTTTTTTTTGTTTAGACAGGTCCTCTCATTTGTCTGGAGCTCACCAAGTATGCTAGACTGGCTGACCGCCCCCCCCCCCCAGATATCCTCCTGTCTCAGCTCCTGGCATGGGGATTACAAACATACCACCATGCCCATCATTTTCACATAGGTTTTGGGTATTGAACTTGGGTCTGCATGCTTGCAGCACTTTGCTGATTGAGCTATCTATAGCCTATTCCTTTGCCAGTTTTAAATAGAATTATTATCTAAATGTCAAGTTTGGAGCAATCTTTATATATACAAAGAACCACCTTTTGGTTTTATTTATTTTATTGTTTTCCTATTTTCAATTTTTAAAATTCCTCTTTTTTTCTGGTTGCATTTGATTTAGTGATTTGCCTATTAGATATTTTAGGTTCTTAGGGTAGTTCATCTTATATTTGGGACGTTTCTTCTCTTTATAATATGATACTGTAATTATCCATCTAAAAATAAGTTAGGATTTTTGAAATAAAATGCTTCTCTTCAGTTTAATATGTATATTGGTTTTTTGAGGTAGGGTCTCTCTCTAACTCAGGCTGACCTATAATTCATTCTGTAGTCTCAGCGTGGCCTCAGACTCATGGCAATCCTCCTACCTCTGCCTCCCAAGTGCTGGGATTAAAGGTGTGTGCCACCATGCCTGGCCTAGCTTAAGGTATTTTATGATTTATTTCAAAACTTCTGACTTATGCTTTATTTAGGATTGCACCATTATTATTGCACCAAGTTATTTCTGTTATATTGAGATTGTTACTATTTTTATGTTACTAGTTTTTCTTTTTTAATATTTGTGTTAGTAGTTTTTCTAATTCTATATGGTCACAGGACATACTTTGTATTATTTCAATTCTAAATTTATTAATTTTTTATTCTATGACTCAGGATGTGACCTATATTGGTGGATGTTCCTTGCATATTTAGAAAGAAGTGTGTTTGGGGGCTGGGGAGATGGCACAGGGGGTAACTGGCTGGCCTCACCAGCATGAGGACTCAGACTCAACCCCCAGCACCCACATCAATGCTTAATATGGTGTTGTGCATCTTAATCTCAGCCTTGAGGAGGCAGAAACAGGTGGGTCTCTTCTAGCTTAATTGGTGAGTTCCAAGCCAATGAGAGATCCTGTCTCAAAGAAGATGTGGAAGGAATATTTAAAGGTAACACTAGGGGTTGTCCTTTGGCCTACACATGCATGTGTGTATGAGCATGCCCATCTGCACACACACATTCAAACATATAAACACATGCATGCACACCACATATGTACAGATGCAAAAAGGAAAACCAAAACACAGAGAAAGAAGAAAGAAGTGTATTTTGCTATTGGCTAGGATCAACTCAGTTGATTGATTCTGTTATTGAATTCTTCTAGTCTTGCCAATTTTCTGTCTACTAGGTCTATTGATCACTGCTAGAGAAGTGCTTAAGTTTCCAAATATTTATGAAGATTTTTCTACGTCTCCTTTCAGTTTTGTCAAACTTGTTTCCCTTATTGTTTGGTGCACACAAATTAGTAATTTGTATGTCATTGGTGAATTGATATTTTCAGTATGTAGTCTCTATTTCTCTTCACTACCTACTTTGTCTAGTATAACCACTCCAACTGTCTTTTAGTGTTTGTCATACATATCATCAATATTTTATTGAAATATATTTTCCTTTTTTATTTATTTATTTTGCATATTTTATTTATTTATTTATTTGACAGAGAAAGAGGGAGAGGGAGAGGAGACAGAGAGAGAGAATGGGCACACCAGGGCCTCCAGTCACTACAAATGAATTCCAGACACATGCGCCCCCTGTGCATCTTGCTTACATGAGTCCTGTGGAATCGAACCTGGGTCTTTTGGTTTTACAGACAAATGCCTTAACTGCTAAGCCATCTCTCCAGCCCTAGATTTTCCTGTTAAGTATATATTTTAAATAAATTTTATGTAAACATAATACAGCTCTTTTATTGATGTTGCCTTTTAAAAATCCATCCTGCAAGTGTTTATCATCTGATTGCTATATTTTCACCAGCTAATCAAATGTAATTATTGATATGCATTCATTTGGGTCTACTATTTTATTTTTCTACATGTTCTATTTCTTTGTTATTCCTCTTTCTTTCATTTTGATTATTTGAGTATGTCCTTCCCTTTCCCTCCCACAAGAGTGTGTGTGTATGTATGTATATATGTATGTATGTATCTTACCATGAGATAATGTCATATTTTTCTTTTAACCACTAAATGTGTTTCAAATAAGTCAAAAAGAGAACAACAGCTTACTGTATTTATACAGATGTTTATATTTTATTATTCTTCCTATTTCCAGGCCCCTCTCTGGTATCATTTCTCTTCTGTCTGAAGAACTTCCTTTAGCAATCCTCTAACACCTCTTTTAGAGAAATGCAGGAGCCAACAAGTTTTCTCAGTTTTTCTTCACCTGGGAAAGTCTTTATTTCACCTTGTTCCTGAGGATGTTTTCACTGGATGTAGAATTCTGGGTCGGCAACTTATTAGTCCTTAAAACACATTTTGCTTCTTTCTGAGCTCATGTTTCTTGAGGAAAATTGGCGGATATTCAAATCATTATTCCTCTGTCATTTTCCTCCATCAGTTTTCAGTGGTTGAATTTAAGATCTTTGTCTTTGGTGCTTACCAAATTGATCTGATATGCTTGAGTTTGAATTTAATTTTATTTGGGATTAGCTGAAATTCTTGAATCTTTAAAGTTTTGAATTCTTGTCAAAATTAGAAAGTGCTAAGACATCACTCTGTCCTATCTTCTATAAGGATGTGGATATTAGGTCTTTCGACATTGTCTTCACAACTTCTGTTCATTTTCTCCTCAGTCCTTTGTTGTTGTTACTTAGAGTAGTAATTCTTTCAAGCTAATTGAGTCTTTCCTTGGTTATCTCCATTCCACTGTTGAATATGCATATAGGTTTTTTTCTTATAGTAGTTTTCAAAATTAAAATTTCCATTTGGTTTTTATTATATTTGTATTTTGGTTAAGATTTCTTATCTGGGGTGGAGAGATGGCTCAGCAGTCAAGAGTGCTTCCTGTGCAAGCATGAAGGCCTAAAAAGGCGAGAGACTGTTCAAAGGTGATCTGCAGGGCTCACATGAACAGCTGGGTGTGGCCACATGCATCTGTGACCCCTGTCCCATAGGGACTGAAACCCAAGAATTATCGGAGCTTGGCAAAAAGACAAACATAAAGTTCCATCTGGCTTAAATAAGAACAACTGGAGGAGCTGGGCATGGTGTGCACACTTCTACCACAAAAAAAGAACCCTAAAAAAAAAAAAAGAAAGAAAGAAAGAAGGAAGGAAGGAAGGAACAAGTGGAGGAGCCAGGGAACAGGACACCTGCCATATCTGACATTCTGCTCTAGCCACTGCAGGGGTTGTACACTGCCATAGAAGGACTGCATGGGGTGCCAAATTGGCACACACACAAATGTGTACACTGCACTGGACAGTGGGTGCACGCGCGCACACACACATACACACACACACACACACACACACACACACACACAAAACATACACACAAGCCAAAAAAAGATTTCTTATCTTCCCATTCATTTTAAGGGTGTTTACTCTTAATTTGGAGGACAATTTTATAGTAACTACCTGGAGGACATTGTTGAATATTTCAAGTTCTGTGTCACCTGGTTGTCATTTCCTATGTACATTGAGATTTTTCCTAGTTCTTCATGTATGCAGTATTTTAAGGCTGGATTCTGGACATTTTGAATGAATGTAGTAAAATGTTGGTTCTGTAGTTTTTATTTATTTGTTTATTTGACAGAGAAAGAGGGAGGGAGAGAGAGAGAATGGGCACACCAGGGCCTCCAGCCACTGCAGACGAACTCCAGATGCATGCGCCCCCTTGTGCATCTGGCTAACTTGGGTCCTGGGGAATCGAACCTGGGTCCTTTGGCTTTGCAGGCAAATGCCTTAACCGCTGAGCCATCCCTCCAGTCTGGTTCTGTAGTTTTTAAATTTATTTTTATTTATTTATTTGAAAGAGTGAAACGGAGAGAGATAGGAGAGAAGAAAGAGAGAATGGGCATGCCAAGGCCCCCATCTGCTGCAAACGAATTCCAGATGCGTGTACCACCTTGTGCATCTGGCTTATGTGGGTCTGGGAAATAGAAGTTATCCTTGTCAGGTTAGACAGGTTATTCTCTAGTCTCCTGTGGATGGTGATTACATTGCCAGTTTCATTTCCAAAGTCTTTACATTGCCTTTTAGATCCATTTTCTGTACAATTGGGATGGTGATTTATCTCATAGTTCATATTCCAAATTCTATGGTATGCACCAATGTGAGGGGTGAATCCAGCGGATTGCAAACAATGATGCAAGGTCAATTCTCAAGCTCTTCCTTCTTTGCGATTTCCCCAATACTTTTCATTTCCTTGGAGTGCCCCATTTTGGCTTTGTTTATCTCACCTTGCAGCTTATTTGTGGTGTTTGCTCCTACTTCTGAGACCACTAAGTGGGGTAGGTGAGAAAAACACAATGGGGATCACCCATTCTCCTGATGCCATAGGTCTGCCAATGGGGAGGTCTGTCTCCTCCATCAGAGTTTGTTTCCCTTGATTCAGCTTACACTGTCGTCATTATCCTAGGATGGTTCAATGGTTTATTACAAAAGAGAGCAACGTCAAAGAAACTTCCCCCACTTGAGCCAGAGCTGCAAGGCTTCTTCTATAATGTTCAGCAATGTTCACTTACAGGCAACAGGCTGTGTGGCAAGTAGACTGGTGGGTATCATAGAAAGAAAAACTGATGAAGTCGCTATCAGTTTGGGGCGCCTGGCTTTCTTCCCCAGTCTTTCTGCTACTGTTCTCCTTTTCTCATTTCTATTCCTAATGTTCATTGCCCTGTAAATAAGCAAAGATGTTGGGGGTGGGCAACTGGACTCCCTAATTCCCAGGTGTTGGACTCACCCCTGCTGCCATGGCTTCCTTGACCAAAACGCCAACCTATCTAGCAGCTAAAATATAAAAAATCTGCCCTTGTGCCAGCTCTGGAACATGCTCCTCATTATTTTTATTGATTTTTGTCAATATGTTCCATTTTGAAGGTATCCTGTAAGTGGAAGTTGAACATTTCTTTTATTATGTTGTAAATAAGTTTGAAATACCAGTTTTGTTAGAATAGGACAATTTCCACTGTCTGCTTCTATTGACTTTTATCAGATGACAAGTACTTGACCTGAAGTAATGCCCACCAGAGATAGCCCTATCAATGCGAGACACACAGCACTTACCTCAAAGGGTATAAGAGTTTATCCTGAAGCAAAATATGATTGGCCATGGCCCAGGAACACAGATTTAGGTTAGACCAAATGCCATGTTCCAATGTGATAAGTATTTCATGAAGTTTTTATAGTTACAGAAGAAAAGAAAGTTACAATCCGAGGCACTTAAAATAATTTTTTTAAATTTATTTGCAAGGAGAGAGAGATGGAGGAGGGGAGAGAATGGATGCACTAGGGCCTCTAGTTGCTGCACGCGAACTCCAGATGCACGAGCCACTTTGTGCATCTGGCTTTATGAGGGTACTGAGGAACTGAGCCTGGATGGTTAGGCTTTGCAGGCAATCATGTTATCCACTAGGCCACCTCTCCAGCCCCCAAGGCACTTTTTTAAGTTTATTTATTTATTTATTTTAGTGTATAATTTTATTGACAACTTCTATACTTACAGACAATAAACCATGATAATTCCCTCCCCTCCCCCACTTTCCCTTCACAGCTCCACTCTCCATCATATTCCCTCCCTCTTTCCATTAGTCTCTCTTTAATTTTAATGTCATCATCTTTTTCTCCTATTATGAGGAGCTTGTGAGGTCATGGGTATTGAGGCCAATTTCTGTCTGGACAGTTGCACTGTAAGGAGTCATACCCTTCCCTTGGCTCTTACATTCTTTCTGCCACCTCTTCTGCAATGAATCCTGAGCCTTGGAGGGTGTGATAGAGATGTTTTCATGCTGGACACTCCTCTGTCACTTCTTCTCATCTCCATGTTGCCTTTTGGGTCATCCCAGTGGTCACTTCTCTAACTAAATGTGAGAGTAGCATTAATATATGGATATGAACATTAAGTGTAGTGCTTATTGGGTAGTTTGGTTATACCCCTAAGGCTCATGACCTCCCCTGCCATAGGCTTTTGGTTAGGTTTTCAGTACCAGGCACGTATTCCCTCCCATAGAGTGGGCCTCCAGTCCAATTAGAGAGCAGTTGGTTTCCCCTAGAGTAGACATGCCACTATTGCACCTGTTGAGTCATTTGGCCTGGCCGGCCAAACTTGAGGCTTCCAGTGTCCACTGTTTTCATTGCTGATGACTTCTGTCTCCTGGAGGGCTGCATGCAGTGCAGCTGTTTCCAGCTTTCAGCCCCAGCTTGACTTCTCAGTGACCTTGCTGCCCAGGCGTGTGAAGTCTTCAACAATAGGGTCTTACCATCTTTTTCTCATGGGAAACCAAAGGTATTGACAATAGACTGTAATATTTTGGAGGTGACAGGGACCTCCCTGGCAAGGCATTTTTAAAATACACTGGTGGAAACATCAGGTAGGCAGGCTACAGCAACGTGGAGAAATCTCTGCTACAGGCTTCAGATGCTATCTGATGACATTCTTAGCCTTTGGGTTGGTGGAAGCTGTTAGTACATCCCCAAAAGGCTTCACCAGATCTCCTGATGTCATAAGGATATTTGGTTGAACACAGAGGTGAGCCGTAAATGGCTGTTAAGGAAGGTAAAGACAGTCCAGGATAATTTGACTCTGAAGCTGTACAATCATGGAAACTTCATGAGTCCATTCAGTCTTTTTGAAGTAGAGGCAGCTGCTATCTGAGGACTTAATAGTTAAGGTGCTTGCCAGCAAAGCCAAAGGACCCAGGATCGATTCCCTAGTACCCATGTAAAGCCAAATGCACAAGATGGCACATGTGCCTGTTGTTCATTTGCAGAGGATAGAGGCCCTGGCATGCTCATTCTATCTGCCTCTCTCCTTCTCTCAAATAAATAAATAAACAAAATATTTAAAAAACATAAATGGAGGGCTGGAGAGATGGCTTAGCCATTAAGGTGTTTGCCTGCAAAGCCAAAGGATCCTGGTTCGATTCTCCAGGATCCACATAAGCCAGATGCACAAGGGGGCACATGCATCTGGAGTTCCTTTGCAGTGGCTGGAGGCCGTGGTGCACCCATTCTCTCTCTCCCTCTTTCTCTCTCTCAAATAAATAAATAAATAAATAAGTAAATAAAATATATTAAAAGACATAAATGGAGGAGGCTAGAGAGATTGCTCAATGGTTAAGGCACTTGCCTGCAAAGCCTAACAACCCAAATAAATCTAGATGCACAAAGTGGCACATGCATCTAGAGTTCATTGGCAGCCCATTCTCTCTGTTTACCTCTCTTCTGTCTGTTGCGCTCTGCTTTAAACAAACAAACAAACAAATAATATTTTAAACAATTAAAATGTTTTTCAGTCCCACAAAAGTAGTCAGAAATCATGGATCTCTAGCAGAGTGCTACTGTAAAGCTTGTTCCTTCTGTAGTATTTGCTTAAGACAAAGTAGAAAGTTCATTTTTAGTAATGCAATTGATGAATCAAAATTTCTGGCCCACTGCGTGTGGGAATTATCAGTTTGGGCAGAAGTTATGGTTAGAGTAAATAGAACTTTAGTGAGTGAGAGATGGCATCAACGACTGTAAGCAATATATAGAAATAGATAAACATGTCAAGTTACCAAGAGTGGGTGCAGCGTTGCTGGGGTCGGTGTTTACTGTGCCTTTATGAGAAATAGTTTCCTGTTCACTGGGATAATGAGGTTGAGGAAAGCAAACAGGGAAAATCAGAGTTCGTTCTGATTGTGGAAAATCTCTGACATAGTCACCTGTTCCAGAACAAAAATATAATTTGTTCATGCTCATAACTTTATACTTTGGAGAAACACAGCTGAGGTGCATCATGATAAAACAGGAAATGAGGAAGGCATGAAACATTATAACCCACATAATGACCTCTTTCCTAAGGGTCGAGCTGTTTGTGTGTGGAATTTGGAAAAGAAATTCTTTCACTCCAATTAGTTTATTCTTTGCCTCAAAGCTTAACAATTTTCTTGTTCCTTTTCTTTTTGGAGATAATAACTCTGAACAGCTTCCAATTTATGCTTTATTGTTGTAAATCTGTCATAAAAGGAATAGATGATTTCTATTTGCATGACATGAAATATGGAAAAAAAATTTGGTTCCTGTCCACTGAGTCAGTTTGTCAAATTAACACAGAAAATTGAGGGAGCTATTCAAATTGTTCAATGAAAAGGCATATCTTTTAAAATTAAAATAACTCCAAAAAAAAATCTCCCAGTTTTGTGCCAACCTACTAGCATTTACAATTACACAGTTTTTTTCAGAGAGTAGATACTGTCCATAAATTCTGATGTCATAGAAGATATACATGACCAAATTATTCTCTGGTTCTGTTTCCCAACCTGAAAATCAGTTTGCATTGACTTCTGAGTTCCTTTCTGCAAGTGTTTATTGACAATAGAGGCTGAATTGACAAGGGGTGAGTTTTTTATGCTTTTAATACATAGTATTTTTATAATGGTACTCTGGCTTCTAAGTATAGTTTTCTCCCCTCATTGTGTTGCAGCAATCAATACTTCTGATCAATTCTCTTTTTAAATCATTCTTCTTCTTGAACTACTACCCAAGTTGGCCGAATTCTTCCTGTCTCCCATGGGTGTATACTTCCCTAGGCTCCTGCACTTTCCCTCTTTTCCTTTCCTTTCTGAAGATTTCTTGCCTTTGGAATTCATCCATATACAAAGGTTCATCACTTTGGTAACTGGAATTCTCCTTATATACTAGGTAGAATACCACATTTCCCTTCAGTGAACATTTCCACCTAGCTCTTCCATTCATATTTCAAAGCTAATATAGTTAATAACTGAAATAATATTTTAATTAGAAATTTCCTCCTTGAAACTTGTGAGTTAGTATGTGGGACCCCATCATCTTCCTAGGTCCCCAGCACTTCAGTGTTATGGTTGAAGCCCATTCTCCCACTATTTGTCAAAAATGTTATGGATGCTTACTTACTTGTAAGACTGGCCTTGTTTTTTTAAAAAATATTTATTATTATTATTTATTTGGGAGAGAGAAAGACACAGGGAGAGAGAGAGAGAGAAAGAGAGAGAGAGAGGAGAGAGAGAGAGAATGGGCATGCCAGGGCCTTTTGCCACTGCAAACGAACTCCAAATGCACGTGCAACCTTGTGTGTGCATCTGGCTTACGTGGGCCCTGGAGAATCGAACCAAGGTCCTTTGGCTTTGCAGGCAAATGCCCTAACTGCGAAGCCATCTCTCCAGCCCTGGCCTTGCTTTTAATGAGAGAGAATGAATTGGTGTGCCAGGGCCTCCAGCCACTTAATCAAACTCCAGATGTGTGTGCTACCTTGTGCACATGTGTGACCTTGTGCATGTGTCACCTTGCATGTCTGGCTTATGTGAGATTTGGGGAGTCAAACATTGGTTCTTAGGCTTCACGGGCAAGCACCTTAATTGCTAAGCCATCTGTCCAGGCCTGCATTGACTCTTTTTTTTATATATATTTCAGATATTTTGAATAACTCCTAGATCCAGAAACCTGTTTTTTTTTTCCAGAAATCTTTTTAAAAAAAAATATTGGATTTATTTATTTGAGACAGAGAGAGAAAGAGGATTGGAGAAGAGGCAGATAGAAAGAATGGGCATGCCAGGGCCTCCAGCCACTGCAAATGAACTCCAGACACATGCACCACCTTGTGCATCTGGCTTACCTGGGTACTGGGAAAATCAAACCTGGGTCCTTAGGTTTCACCGGTAAGTGCCTTCACCACTAAGCCACCTGTCCAACCACAGAAACCTTTTTTAAAATATATTTTTACTTAGTTGAGAGAGAGAGAGAGAGACAGAGAGAGGGAGAGAGAGAGAAGAGAGAGAGCATGAGAATGGGCATGACAGGGCCTCTTGCTGCAGCAAATGAACTTGTACAGTGCTTTATATGAGTACTGGGGAATCAAACCTGGGCTGCCTTTAACCACTAAGCATCTCCCCAGCCCCAGAAACCTAGTGGAATGTAATTTATTTAACAATTTCCTGGGGCTAGAGAGATGGCTTAGCAGTTACGGCACTTGTCTGCAACGCCAGAGGACCCAGGTTCGATTCCCCAGAACCTGTGTAAACCAGATGCACAAAGTGGCACATGTGCTTAGAGTTCGTTTGCAGAGGCTGTAGACTCTGGCATGCCCTTTGTCTCTCTTGCCTTCCTCTTTCTCTCTCTCTCTCTCTCTCAAATAAATAAATTAAATTAAAGTTTTAAAAATTTCCAAAAATATAATCCTAAAGAAATAAATTGAATTTCCTTTTCTTATTAATGCACTGTTATCTCTCTCAATCTTAAGCAACTCCCTTTTTACAGAGTGAAAATTTATTATGAATTGAGTCCTTTATTACAGAGTTTGAGGTTTGTTTTTATAGCTAAGTTGAGTAAATGTTACTTTGCTGTTTAATGCCTTATTATATTACCTAGGTTCACCAGCCGACTGTACCACATTTTCCATATATTGCCCTAACCCCAAATAAAACTCAATATGATATTTTTTTTGCCCTATGCATATGATTAGGAAATAAATATTATTTTAAATATGTAATGAATGGCAGCTCAGTCATGACACGCTTCATTTTATGGAAAAAATGAAAGGAATATCTTGTGAATTTCATGTTAATGGTAATTTATTAAGATTTACTTATGGTAAATTGCACAAATCACAAGTATGTGCCTCATTGACTTTTTAAAAAAATTTATTTGAGAGCAACAGACACAGAGAGAAAGGCAGATAGAGAGAGAGAGAGAATGGGTGCGCCAGGGCCTCCAGCCACTGCCAACGAACTCCAGACATGTATGCCTCCTTGTGCATCTGGCTAACGTGGGTCCTGGGGAATTGAGCTTCAAACCGGGGTCCTTAGGCTTCACAGGCAAGCGCTTAACTGCTAAGCCATCTCTCCAGCCCCTCACTAACTTTTCACAGATGTCAGTATTATGCAAGCCATCACCCAGATCAGAATACAGAACTGTCTGTCCCCCTTAGAGATTTCTTTGTGTCCATGCTAGGCAAACACAGTTAAGAGTTTTTATTTTATCATATTAATTATATGCTTTACTGTACAAACATCTCACATTGCTATAGGTTAACATTGTTAGATCTTCAGCTTTTGTAAGTGGAGTCAATCATAGTGTATCTTTTGTCACTGGTTCCTTTGGCTTATCATAATGATTGCGATGGGATTTATCCACTTCTCTCTCTGCTTCATTTCATTATTTTTATTACATTATAATGTACTCTTAGATGAGCATAATGCCAGTAGGATTTTTAAATTATAGACTTTTAAATATTATTCCCTGTTTATTGTATTAATTTTTTAGAAATTGTTTTTCTTACCCATTGTTCCCCATTTATTACTGAGATAAAAATGCAGAATTCTGGTGAGTTTTTGTTTCTTTTTTTTAATGTCCTAAGAAACACAGGACTCTGGGTTTTCCACCACATGTCCTTGTGATACTTGTAATTTTTGCATGAGAGAATGTGGTTGGTCTCAGGGTTGGAATCTCAGGATGCTTTTTCATCTATGTCTCTGGAAGGATGGTGGAGTTAATCTTCTGGGATGCAAAATGATGTGAAGACCACCTTCCACTTATGGGCTCGCTGAACAGGACCCACAGTAGCATCAGTCCTGTTGCTGTTCTGATTCCCTGGTGATGCGGCAGATGCAGCGTCAAATACACTGCCTTCACTTACTCACCTGCCTGCCTGTCCACTGTGGCCATTTACTTCCAGGGTAGTCCAGGCTTGGCCATGTAGCAGTGGGACTAGCTTTATAATTATAGTTCATTTCAAGCATCTCACTATCATGTCTGCTTCTTTCCTCTCAGGCGGACTTGCTCTGGAATGGTCACTGCCAACTTTTCTTAGCCCATTGAGATTTCCTATCCATCAATGTCTACTTACTATCTGTCCAACCTTTGGTCTCCTTGTTTATATTAAATTCTATTGTTCATGGCAATAATCACTGCTTTGACAATACTTTCAGTTCCTTTCCTTCTCTTCTCAGGGTAAATTCTCAACTCTAATAGCTGGAGAAAATCATTCAACTGGGATGACTGATATACTTTAAGAAATTTCCTGGATAAGCAGTTTGTCTCTCAAATTCATCTACTAAAGTTGCCATTTCCCCTCACAGTTTCATGCTGTGTCTCCTCACACACCCACATCCTGCCTTTCTCAGCCCCTCAGTGAAAGCATCACTCCATCCATCAATGACAGCAAAAGCTGTTGGAAGAAACCCTCTCATCCTTCCACCCACAAATTTATCATCCTGTCACCATGGCCACCCCTCTCTCCCTTTCCTTCATGTGTAGTGGATGAGCTGTCCTGGTTTTCAAAGTCCTTTTCTTCCTTTTGCTCAGAGTTCTGTCTTCTCCTTGCCAATTAAATTCATGGACCTTTTTATTTCTTTACTAACTTGAGCTTTGAGGGTCATTGACACAGAGGATTGCCCCCTTAGAACTCCTCGTTTTTTTTTTTTTCCAGCTTTTGTGACTCCGTGTCCTCCTGAATTTCCTCCCACTTCTCTGCAAACTTCTTTGCAGTCTCTTTCATGTGTTTTATCTTCTCTGTTTTATAGACATAGTAAGATGTAGTTCTTGCTTGGATAGCCGTAACTTATCTTTCAAGGTTTATGATTAAACATCATTTCCTCAGAGGACAATGAAGGCCTGAGCAATTTAGATGGTCACATTACACATTGCACACCACATTGTGCTCTCTTTTCCTAGTGTGTATTGTGCTTAGCGACAACTTGTCTCATATGTAATTATTTGTTCAATGTCTGCATCCTCTGCATTCCCTGCATTGCCCATCATGTGTCTCCCGTGCCTCATACAGAGCCTGGAGTGTGGAACATGCCAAATAAATACCTGTAGAGTGAATGTACTAATATGTCAGTGACTGGCATATTAAGGTAATATTTAGGGAAGCTTATGTAGCTCAGGGTTGTACAGTTAGACAACACTATCATTGCTACAGCAGAAAGACAAACATGGTGTTGTGGATGCTAACAGATGTTAACAATTCTCATGGACCCTTTTCCTAAGCAGTTGAAAATATATCAAGGTCAAAGTTAATAATATAGATCTTCAAAATCACATATATTTATTTTGCATATTTTTAAATTTATTGTAGCTTTCTCCTAACTACCTTAAGGTAGAGAAACAAAGGACAAATGGGTTTCAGGAGTCAAATTCCAGGACATAAAATACACAGTATGTTTGGCACAAATTAAAATAGCTCGAACTTTAATCTGATTAGGAAGGGCCATTTTTTGAGAGAGTTACAATGGAAACAATATGGATGGAGACTATGCTTTCTTTCCCCCCTATGTTTTGGCAATAAATCCTAATCCCAGAAATAAAATATTTTCCTAGGGAAAAATCAGAAAAATATCCACTCAAAGATAGTAGTAGTCTTTCAAAGTAATGGAATATCAAAGGTTATGGACTGTTGGAATCTAGCGAAGTTAATCACAGTGGTACAGCTATGAGTGAGACTTAAAAGAATGCCATTTGAAGCAAAGGTCAGGGGTACTTACAAAGTTGTCTCACAAGTAAGCTTGACCTCAAACGAGTTTGCATTAAACAGTGAAAATCCCGTGAGTAACAAAGCTCATAATTATATCAGACCCTTAGAATTGTTTAGATCTTTTAAAATCATATAAAATATGATTGAAAGTGGTCTTTTTTTCAGGACAGTACACCAGACTGGCCTTTTTTATGCAAGGGAGAGAGAGGGAGAGAGAGAGAGAGAGAGAGAGAGAGAGAATTGGTGTGCCAGTGCCTCCAGCCACTGTAATCAAACTCCAGACACATGTGTGACCTTGTGCACTTGTGTCACATTGTGTGTCCGGCTTACATGGAATCTGAAGAGTCGAACACGGGTCTTTATGCTTTGCAGGCAAGTGCCTTAACCAATAAGCCATCTCTCCAGCCCAGATGTGTTTTTAATAAGTAAGCCTAGTATTATGCTCAGACCTGGATATAGAGGGATGTGATCATTTCCCTCTCTGGCTTGTCTATCAGAAGTCTCTCTGTGGAGACTGAAGGCTGACAATGCTCAGATGTTGTGGTGTGATGTGTCATCTCCTAGTTTCAGATGCAGAATTATTTTTTCTTCATTGATGAGAATCTAACTTATGCATGTTAGCTCTACCACTGTGCTACATCCCCAGCACTTCCAGACCAAGTTGTATGGAGTACTTGGAATGTTAACTTTTTTTTTCAGATTTGTACTAGGGTGAGAAATTCATATTTCTATCACTATAATAACAGTCTTCAGGCTCATTGCAGAAAAATAGGTGACCAGGAATTCTAGCAGATTGGTTTAAAGAACTGACTTAGAAGTATGAGTGAACATGAAGAACAGCCCAAGACAGCATCCTTGTCATGGCCCGTGCCACGCATGGAGTGCAGCTCTGCTTTCTATCCTACAAGCCACCATCATGACCTTCACCAGACCTCAACAGTCCATCACCTTCGATGGTCCATGACTTTGGAAAACTACTGTCTTTGAGTGGATATTTTTCTAGAAAAATATCTTACGTCTGGGCTTAGAATTTATTGCCAAAACATGCGCTGATGGGGAAGGGGAGGTTATATAAAGTGAGAGAGAATGGGCACACCAGGGCCTCTAGCCACTGTAAACAAACCCCAGAAGCAGGTACCACCTCGTGCATCTGGCTTACACGGGTACTTGGGACTCAAACCTGGGTCCTTAGGCTTGCAGGCATGTGCCTTAACCACTAAGCCATCACTCTAGCCTTTAACTTTTCATTTTAAAACTGCACATGTTGGAAGGTTTTTGTCACATGGTATATTTTATCAAAGTTAACTCCTTTATCTTTTTTTTTTCCCCCCTGGGATTAAGAATCAGGAAGACTCTAACACCGCTCTAGGATTTTATTCTCAATGTTATAAGAAAATCAATATCCAATAGTTTTTTTTCAAAGTTCAGTAAAGGAGGGATTTCATTTTGCCACTGTAGAAACCAAAACTTAGATTCTTTGTGCCACCCTGCAACTGGTAGATAAGGCTTTAGCAATTAAACTAGTAATAATGGCAATACTGTTGACTTAATCAAAAGTCATAGTATCAGGAAGTCAACTGTTGGTAATAAAGAATAAACTGTTGCTGTCTGGTTCAGTGTGGCAGGCACAAAACATTGTAATAGCTAATTCATATAGTTCTTCTCTCCATGGTTCTCTGTAATTTTCTAGGTGTATGTGTGTAAATAGGACTTAGAAGGGAGAAAATACTTTAGGTTTACTAATCTAAGGTATGCTTTTCATAAATATCCTCCACGTGAATATGATTTTATTGAATAACCAGAAATAATGGAATTTCTTCTAATTTTGAGCCACAACTGCTTTTTACTCTTGCTAATATGTTAAGCTCTTGGTTAGTTGAACTGGACAGACATTTGCTTATAGGAAGAGTTAGAGACTTAGGCAGGCAAGTGTCCCTTTTATGTAGTATGCTCCTGCTGCTCCTTCAGAGATCAGTAAGTGCAAACTTTGGTCACAAAATTAAATTTCCCAGTCCATAAAGCTCAGCTATATACATGTAATTATATACATAGTTATATAATTGCCTTCTTCAAATCTTCCAAAATCACTTTAGTGTAATTTTTCAAAAGTCCCTTTATTAGGATAATTTTTTTTTTGATGTAGGGTCTCACTCTAGTCCAGGCTAACCTAGAATTCACTATGTAGTCTCAGGGTGGCCTCAAACTCATGGTGATCCACCTACCTCTGCCTCCCAAGTGCTGGGATTAAAGGAGTGTGCCATCATGCCCGGTGCTTATTAGGATAAAATTTAAAGCCAAGGCTATAGCATTCATTTCTTCAGAAACAATGTCATCTGTAGAACATCTATAAAAATGTGTGACATTTTAGTCCACAATAAAGCACTTACATAAGAAGCCAAGGACCAGATAACTTTCCATTTTCCTTTAAATGGGAATACAAACTGCTGCTAGTAGGAAAGTTAGTTTTGGAGAAGCCACCTTTAAAAGAGGAGCAAACACTGATACTATTCATTGTTTATTGGGCCCAGATCTTCACAGAACTCGGCTGAACATTACCTGCAGGATAAGGGAAGGAAGGTGCTCAGAGTAGAACTTCCAATTCCTGCTTCCAGCATGACGAGAGCAAGTCCTGCTCTGACCACGCCTAGGGGAGGTGCTTATTCTAGAAATGAAGGCAGGCAGGGGCTCCAGCTGCCTCAGGTTTGCTGTAGTTTGTTTACAGGTCTGACTGCAATAAAATGTATTGTCATTACAAAATATGACAACAGTGGTCAACAACAGATTTCCCTTTTTATTGGTACCCATGCTAGCATAAAATATATTTTATTTATGTTTTTCTCTTTTCTTCTTCTTCTGCTCCTCCTTCTCCTGCTCCTCCTCTTCTCCTTCCTCCTCGTCCTTCTTCTTATTTTTTAGACAGGGAACTCACTGTAGCTCAGGCTGACCTGGAACTCACTCTATAGTCATAGGCAGACCTCAACTCAGAGCTATCTTCCTACTTCAGCCTCCTGAACACTTAAATTTTTTTTGCACACACACACGTGTGTGTGTGTGTGTGTGTGTGGTGTGGTGTGGTGTGTGCATGAGTATGAACCCATGAGACTGGCAGTGGCTTGCCTGTGGTAGCTAGAAGGAAATGCTGAGTGTCCCACTTCCTCACTCCTCTGCCCATTCTCCCTTGAGCTGGGCTCTCTTACTTATCCTGGAGCTCTTTGTTTTTTGGTCTTTGCTTCTTCCCACCTGTGTATATGGGCACTGGAGAGTGAGGTAGAGCAGTCTCTCAGGACTCCTCTTGCCCCCCCCCCACCACTGTACTGGAAGTGCTCCTAAATTCTGAACCACCTCGGCAGCCCCCAGATACTTCTCTACCAGCTTCCCTTCTCTAATTCATGTGTTCTGTGTCAAGAGAGTGGAAACTCATACCATGTAATTGTTTCAATGGGGCTTTCTTAAAAGGGTTATTTTAAAGAAACCTTTATACATAATCAAATATCTTCTCAGGAAGTCGTATTGTTTTCTGTTTTTGTACTGACTTTGGTTACATTTGCTATGTTTATAATGTAGTGTGTGTATGCACACATGCATGCACGTGTGTGTTGCTAGGAATTAAACTCATGGCCTCATGCATGCTACTCAGCCACTGTACTGCTGAGGTACATTCCCAGGTTCAGGTTCTTAACTAAATAACCTTGGCAGTGTAGCTCTTCTATGAAAGGTTTAGTCTCTCCAAGTAGAATGATCTATAGATGAAACATTTTGAGGTAATTAGAGCTTTTATGACATACATCTGTCCTACATAAAATATGTGTCCAGGTATTATTAAAGCAGAGAATTTTCATTTTCAAATGATGCATGTAATAACTTCCTCTAAAAAGCATAAAACATCATTGTGTATAAAGGCAGCTGTTCTGCCTGTGGAAGGGGCTCACTGTCCTTCAAAACACTGTTAAGTTCATGGGGTTGTGCCAGTCTGTTTATCTCCCTGGTTGCTTTCAGACCCAGGATCTAACATGTGGAAGCATGCCATATAACCTGTAAAAAGTGTGTTCAGGGCTGGAGACATGGCTTGGCAGTCAAGGTGCTTGCCTGCGAAGCCTAAGGACCCAAGTTCAATTCTCTAGGACCCATGTAAACCTGATGCACAAGGTGGCTCATGCATCTGGAGTTCATTTGCAGCAGCTGGAGGCTATGGCGCACCTATTCTCTCCTTCTCTCTCTCTTCCTCCCTCTTTCTCTTTCTCTCTCAAATAAATAAACAAAAATACTTTTTAAAAAAGTTTGTTCATTTCCCTGGTTGCATTCAGACCCAGGATCTAACATGTGGACACATGCTACATAACCTGCGAAAAGCAGACTAACAGATGCTCTTTCACAGAAGTACACCAGCTACATGGGGTCATGGTTACCTTATTCATACTGGCTAACTTATGCATTAGGTGATTGGTTACAGAGTGGGAACTCGAGGACCTACTGACACCGATTAAGAGGCTATGTAGATAGAAGAAATAGGAAATTAGTTCCAGGAGAAGGAATTCAGACACAGAATTGTAAAGAGCATTCTCACTCCTGAATTCATATGTAGTCTTCTTAAAACAATGAGATTTGCTTATAATTAAAATATGTTTTTCAGAACGCTGCAAGTGTAAACCTATCAGAGCTACACAGAAGACCTATTTCCGGAACAATTACAACTATGGTAAGGATAACTTTATGGGTCACTCATAAACTGCTGCTAGGAAAGGTGTGTGTGTGTGTGTGTGTGTGTGTGTGTGTGTGTGTGTGTGACATGGTCTTGCCTGCATGTAAATGAGGCTTAAAAATAAAGAAGGACAGCTATTAAGAGCATAGTCCCCCACTTCAGCCAATTAAAGTGTCTCACAGTGACAAAGTTCTTGAAAAGTGATTGACTGTGAGCTCCTTGGGATGCATTTTTGGCACCTTAGCACCATTATATTGAAAATTATTTATTTATGTATTTGAGAGAGAGAGAGAGAGAGAGAAAGTGAGCATGTCAGGGCCTTTACCTACTGCAAAACAAACTCCAGACACATGTGCCTCTTGGTACACCTGGCAGAACCATGACCTTGATCCACAGTTTCAAAGCAGATGGGCTCTTCTCCCGGAAGCTGAGGAGCAAACTTGTTTTTCTCAGTCAGTCTACCCAGTGAATCTTTATTTTATCTGACCTTTCACAAGAAGCTAGGAATTTTACATTTGTGATGTTATGTTGGTACTCACAGTTTTGGATAGTAGATTTTGCATTAGGGGTGCTCAGCCTGTTCATTAGGTTGATACAGAACATGTTGCTTTCTGTGCAGAAGACTATTCATGCTGAATTAATGAGTCAACATAGAATTAGAGTTTTAAAGTAAACTATGAATATGAGAATTTTATTGTGTTTATGTGCCCTGCCTTATAGGACATAGGGAGTATAGAGATTTATTTTTACTTCTAGAGTTTGGGGAATTGGAAGGAGAAAAATCAATAAGGCTATGAAAATAGTATCTTTGGAAATCATTTTTATTAAAAAGCATAAAACATAAAATTCTCAGTGTAAGCTAATCTCTTTAAGATAAATGCAACTACTTTCCTTAGTTTTTCTTCAGTGGAACCAGCTTTTATCTTTTTATTTACAACCTGTCATTTTTAAACATATGTATATATGTATACATATATATACACACACATATTTTTTTTCTTTTGAGACCATCCTGGAACTTGCTGTGTATCCCAGGCTAGTATTGAACTTGGAATTCTCCTTCTCCAGTGTCCTGAGTTGAGTGCTGGGATTATAGATGTGTACTATC
This sequence comes from Dipus sagitta, assembly GCA_036346955.1. Classification (NCBI taxonomy): domain Eukaryota; kingdom Metazoa; phylum Chordata; class Mammalia; order Rodentia; family Dipodidae; genus Dipus; species Dipus sagitta. The sequence continues at coordinate 55,902,383 of CM070774.1, forward strand.
ACACCAGAATTTCTGTTCATCTCAAGAGGAATCTAGCTTTTTCTTGATTAATATGAAACAGACTTTGCAGGGTTCAAAGGCTAGTTTATCTAGGAGATAAGATGCTCGGCTGCTTATCCAAGGACCCCTTTCCTTGTGCAAATTGAGGTAATAACATCAGGGAAAAGGGAAATCCGTGGTTTTAGTAGGAGACTGGACTTTTAAGATTAAAAAATTCTCTATGAACTTTTAAGTGTAATTATAGTAAAGCACAATTTTACATAGGGAAATATCATTTCCATTTTAATACTCTTTCCTTATTGTTAATGTTTTACTGCTCTGCATTAAGAGTTGAAACACTGGTGGATATGTCACTGGAAAGAGAAAAATCTTAGAGAAGGCAGCCAAGTTATCATTAGAAAATGAAATGCAATGCGAATCACAACTCATAGAAGAGATGGTGGTGCACGTCTGCAAGAGGATCTGGAGTTTGAAACCAGCTCCAAGTACATAGCAAGTTGGAGGCCAGCCTAGACATAGTGAGACCCTGTCTAAAAAGAAAAGGAAAGAAAAGATATTTTTGTAGCCCAACAACAACCAGGACGTGAATAACTTAAGGATTGTCATTTGTGTGGGACTTACAGATTTTGAGGGGAAAGCAGGCACTCCAATTAAATAGAAGAAAAATTACTGAAAAAGAAATATATTTTTATTTTCAAAATCAGTTGATTTTTGCTTCACACATTTATACATGTCAATTGAGAAAACCTAGTAGGCATTAGAATAATTGGTAATTCACGCAAAACCTCTTCCTCATTCAGATCAATTCAGTTAAAAATTCTTGAGTTTTAATAACATTATTTGAATAATAAAGTAGGTCTTGTAGAGAGATATTTATTTTGGAATGGGTATGTGTGCTAAAATTTTCTAATGAAAATAGTAGACATACTGGGTAAATAAATCATTAGTTTGAGAACATTTGCATAGCTCACTAATCTCTAATGGCTGACGGATACCAAGAAGCACATTCATTTAAGCCAGAACGCACACAAAGTCTGCTAGCTGGGCTTAGGAATTTATCATTTGAAAAGACAATTTTATCTCTTGTTCAAATATAGAATTGAGAGGCTGAGACTAGAAAGGGCCTCAGTCCACTCGCAAATCAAACCAGGCAAGGCCAGCTAGGCAGTTAGGCTTCATAGTCCTCAAGTTTGCAACAAATCCTCTGAGGATTATCTGTGGAGTAAAAATAAGACTTTATCCTAAAGATTTATAATTAACCAGTGGCTTAATTTCTGTCACATATGTTGTACTGGCAAAATATTAAGTGACTTTGAAAAAGTTGGAATAGCGATGGCTTGTCAGCAGGCTTTACATTTTCGTGGATTACTTTGGTCAATTCTTTAGAGTCCTAAATCCCTAACGACATAGCAGGGTCTTCCAGTGAAAGGATTTTGCAGATTCATATCTAAGAAGCTTTCATGATGTAGATTCACCTGGATACATTGTGTTTTCCCTGCATAACATCTATGAAGATTGAGTGAGGACGATGGGCTTCCTGAGCAAATGTTACTGATTCCCTAATACTTGACATCTATCTTTCTTTCTTTCTTTCTTTCTTTCTTTCTTTCTTTCTTTCTTTCTTTCTTTCTTTCTTTCTTTCTTTCTTTCTTTCTGTTTTTGTTTGAGGTAGGGTCTCACTCTATCTCAGGCTGACCTGGAATTCACTATGTAGTCTCAGGGTGGCCTTGAACTCACAGCGATCCTCCTACCTCTGCCTCCCGAGTGCTGGGATTAAAGGCGTGCGCCACCACGCCCAGCTCTCTTGCTTGTTTTTTAAACTTTTTTTTTAATTTTTTTTAAAAATAAAGCTCACTCACCAGAAATAGGAATCTAAGGAATTTGGCTTTTTCAAGGGAGAGATACAGAAAAGTAGCAGAAATGTGCTTTCTAGATTTTAAGTGTCGTTTGACTTTGCAATTGGAGGTAATGTGTCTTCATATTGAGACATGAGGCTAACCCTTGTGAGGCAGACCAGGTGCCAGTGTCTGCAATGTCAGAGGGAGCCTGAGGTGATTGGCATGTTGAAGCATACTCTGTAACAGGAGGGCAAGGAAGGTGAGAATATGTGACCACAACACAGGTGGAGGAAACAAGATCTAATTGTGGCAACTTTTTTTATTCAAGAAGAAACTTGAGTGGCTGGGGAGATAGCTCAATAGTTAAAGGTACGTGTTTGCAAAATTTGCTGGCCCAGGTTCAATTCCCCAGCCAGATGCACAAAGTGACACATGTACCTGGAGTTTGTTCTCTATAAACAAAATAAATAACATAAATATTTTTAAAAGAGGAAATTTTAGTATGCCTAAAAGAGAGTATAAAAGATAGTATGCACTGAAACAGGAGAAGAATTAATGTCTGAAAAGTGAGCTAAAATGAGGAAGATGACAAGATTGCAGAACAAGATTTAGAACACTATCGAACAGGAAAGTGTTGAGACACTGAAGAGATTCCCTACTTGAGAAAATTGATTAACAGATCCACTAGAACAGTGCTGATGGAGAAATAAACCTATATGTGAGTACAGGCCTTTACATATGGTGACATTAATGTACTTTAAATCCCTATTGTCAGGGCTGGAGAGATGGCTTAGCAGTTAAGGCATATGCCTGCAAAGCCTAAAGACCAAAGTTCAATTCTCCAGGTCCCACGTAAGCCAGATGCACATGGTGGTGGATGCATCTGAAGTTCATTTGCAATGGTTGGAGACCCTGGCATGCCCATTCTCACTCTCTCTATCTCTCTCTCTCCTTCTCTCCCTCTCTCTATGTCAAATAAATAAATAAAATAGATTAATAAAAAAATTTAAAAAACTACTGACAGCAATTGGTACTGCATGAATGCATATTTTTGGAGAAAAATTGTATCTGATTACTCAATCAACCCTTGTTTATCTTATAGATTTCTGAAAATGAAACACATGCACACACATATGAATATAAAAACATAAGTGTATATATACACACACAAACTGACATTAAGAAGGCAGATGTGATGTTTAATCACTCACTGCAGATTGACTCTTCCTGTATATACATTGAGCAGGAAGTCCAGAGGAACGGACTACGAAGCAGTCTACTTGCCTTCTGTGAACAGTGCCTGTTGTGTGTCACATTATACATCAGCTTCCTTTTCTTCCATCCCAGTCATCCGGGCTAAAGTTAAAGAGGTGAGGACTAAGTGCCACGACGTGACTGCAGTTGTGGAGGTGAAGGAAATCCTAAAGGCGTCTCTGGTGAACATTCCGAGGGACAACGTCAACCTTTACACCAGCTCCGGCTGTCTCTGCCCCCCACTTAATGTTAATGAGGAGTATATCATCATGGGCTATGAAGATGAGGAGCGCTCCAGGTAACTAGCCCCGGAAGGCTTCAGGGTTATTTCTTTGCCTTTCTACCCAGCACATTTCTCTTCAGAGATCTTACTGCGCTGTTCTTACCTTGGGCTCTGCTTTCTTTTTCTTAGAGACTGGATAAGCTTTAATTGGATTCCTCAGTTTCATATGTTGGGTAGAAAAGGATGTAAATACAGTTTATAGGTGTGAATGGCTCTAGACAGAGGGATCATTACTTCATTTGTTTCTGAAAGGGGCCCATGACTCCTAAATATTTCAAAATTACTGTTTTCAAACATGGCTTTCCTAGAATAGCCATATTTAATCTTTCTTGGTATCAGTACATTGTATTTTTCAAAAAGATACCTTATTTTTCAAAAGTGGTCATTTGTTTTTAAAATGCAGGTTACTCCTGGTAGAAGGCTCTATAGCTGAGAAATGGAAGGATCGACTTGGTAAAAAAGTTAAGGTAAGACGATATTTTGTGTTCAAAGAAATGTAGTGCACAGAAAACCATCTATCATATAAGTGAATAATTGCCCTCAACTACATGAGAATATTAGAATCTAGTATATGTATGTATGTATATATATATATATATATATATATATATATATATATATGTATGTATATATTGAATACTCTGAGAGTTAGATTGTCTTTAATGTCTATTTTATTTAAAGAATGAAGTTGGGCGTGGTGGCACACACCTTTAGTCCTAGCACTTGGGAGGCAGAAGTGGGAGAATTGCTGTGAGTTCAAGGCTACCCTGAGACTATTTCAGGTCAGCTTGGGCTAGAGCAAGACCCTACTTCAAAACAACAACAACAAAATGACTTCCATGCATGTATATCAAAGTTCCAACTACAGGTGTCCTAACTTTTCACAAGTCCACCTGTAGATACCCAGCTCAGGGAGGGTGGCTTCACATTATTATTGACACTCCAGCCTCTAGATAGCTTACTGCTTTGCTGTATTTATGTCACTATTTTCATCTCCTTGTTTATACGGATGTTAAAAAGAAATTTCCAAGCACTCTATCCAGCAACTTTCTTAGAACTTTTGTTCAGGACCAGTGTCATGTGAACCCCTGATGCAAGGGATGAGTAGAAAATGGGATTTTAGCTAAGCATATTGTTTCTGAACAACTGCAATTATGTCAGAAGGGGAAAATAAATGGAAGAAAGGCAGGGAGATTTGCTTGGCAGTTAAAGGTACTTGCTTGCAAAGCCTGCTGGCCTGTGTTCAATTTCCCAGCCACCCATGCAAAGCCAGACAGGCCTTTGCAGAGACAAGAGACCTGTAGTGCCAATATACACACACATGTGAGAATGAATGAAAAAAAGAAAAGGAAAGGAAAGGAAAGAAATGGTAGATAGAAAATATTCCAGTTTTCCAATGTACATCCAAGGTATAGCCCCAGTCATATCTGGGTATCTGGGTAGAAGAGAGCTGGTCAAACCAGGTTATGAGAAGAGCAATATGGCTTTATTTTTAGTCCAGTGACTCAGAGTCTAGTATTGCTTCATAAACACAAACCAAGTAGTAAATTACTTTATTAAAGAAGTTTCAATTTCTTATTATTACACTAAACAAATCTTTTTTGAAGAAAAGTACGTGTGGGGGGAAATGCATAGGAGGCTGAAGAATGTCGGAGGCTATGTGTTGGGAATCGGGGTGGGGAATGGGAACCGTACCAAACATAATACATCCTCGTCTTTGAGTTTGAAGGCTTGGGAAACATTTACAGGGTAAGCTAAACAGCCCTGGGCAGTTGATCTTACACATCTGGCACTCAACACAGCAGACACATTTGAGGTTTAAGTGACCTAGAAAAAAACGTAGAGGGCATTGTTGTGTAGAGAGGAATTCTCACCAGTGAGTTCGCTTTTGCCCCAGTATATTTGTCAAAAGTGAGATGTGTTTCAAGCACAGATTGTGGGCACTCCCTACCTTCATCTCTCCTCCAGCAGTGTCATGTTGAGTCATTAATGCAGAAGTGGCTCTTCAGGATATTGGAATCTCCTCCTGTCTTTGTAAATTTGGTTTTCTGCTTCCTAGTGCCAAACAGGAATTTGTCCTAAATTCCTGTACCAGTTGGAAGAGCTTTCAACAGCTCTGCTGCGGAGAGGGTAACAAGCCTGGCTGGCTAGGCTGTCAACAGGGCACCTCGCTTCTTTGTTCTGTTTTGTAGCACAGCAGATTTATTTCTCCTTACTTTCTATAGGGAATCTATAAAGTTTTTGTGACCTATTCCTAGTATGAATTTAAACATTCTAATGTGAAGACATCGACCAAAATGTTTTTTTATTTTTTTAATATTTTTTTATTAATTAGTTTTGTATTCAGCAAATACAGTCAGTTTGGTACCATTATTAGGCTCATCCGTGACCTACCCCCTCCCCTTGGCCCCTCCTTGTTGAGGTATATGGGTCATGCATTGTGGAGTTAGCCCACAGTTATGGGTAAGCTAAATGTCTCTGCATATCATGACCCAACATGTGGCTCTGACATTCTTTCCGACCCCTCTTCCGCAAAATTTCCCTGAGCCATGTTGGGTTCATTTTTGGTCTGCTTCAGTGATGAGTTGTTGGGGGCCTCTGAGGCTCTGGCTCTCTGATTTGGTAGGAGTTAATTTTTCTCTGTGTTGATCTCCTTCCCCCTTCTTCTGGTATCCAGTTCATCAGGAAAACAGCACCCTTGCTTGTTTTGCCAATTTTTCTGAGTTTCAGCCGGGGCCCTTTTGCGGTATGATGGGGTGGCTCTCTCCTTAGGATCTACATCTATCTGAGAAAGAGAAGCAGATTCTCCAATGTAGAGGAAGCACCAGGACAAATGAGATAACCCTTACTTTTTTTTTTATAGAGAATTTAATAGGTGTAGGCCCTCTTGTGGCCCACGATTGATGGTAGCTTGATATTGGAGAGTGGGCTTATGTTTGGATATGGTTCTGACTTGTTTCGCAGCTCCAGCTATGGGTCCCATACCACTGAGGGGATCAGTTAGCCAAATTAAGAGCAGTTGGTTCCCCACCATGGCTGTGTGCCACTATTGCACTTGTGTGGGCATCACAACAAGTTATTTGCTGCTAAGTAGGTTAGACCATGAGTTGCTTGGACAGATATTGCTCATTTTCCCCCAGTCGCCCATGTAGCACCTTCTGGCACTAGACGTGCTGTCTGGGGACTGACTGTCTTCCAACTTCCAGCCATGCCATTCCCTTTTGCAAGTCAACCACATAAGGTGCCTTCAGCAGTATCGACCAAAAATTTTAACAATCATCTTTTTTCATCTTTTAAAAATTTTATTTTATTTTATTTTTGCCACATGGCCCTAGTTGGCCTGGTACTTGCTATGTAGCACCAGCTAGCCTTGAACTTGCTGTAATCCTCCTGCAGCTTTTGACCAGTTTTTAACTCATATGTACATATTCAGGGAAGTTTTGCTGGCTCAGTGGCCACACTTTAAGTAGCAAGAAGCTAATGTCAGATGGCTCAAGGTCAAATTCTAACTTCTTAAAATGCAAAGTTCCTTGAATTTAATAGACCCCATGTCATCAATGCTACATTGGCAGTCATAAGAGAGTCTAATTATATGGTTCTTTTGAAGGCTGAAGAAAATGTGCATAGGGCCTAGCACAGTATAAATTAACTACTACTACTTTTCTATTATTTAAAGTATATCATTTTAGTAGACTTTACCTCACAATTGTATTGTTTCCTTATATAAAAACAGTCTGATTTGTACTCCTCAAAGGAGTCCAAATAACTTGATTTGAGCAATTGGCTATAACAGAGACTTGGGTAAATAATCATTTGCATGGAAAAGGTCCCTTAAAAATGCTTTGTCTACCTGCTTAGAGAAAAATCAGCTGAAAAAAAAAAAAAAAACCAACTTGGAATTAAATGAAAAGTTAACATATTCTACAAAATTCCTTTTACTTTCTCAAGTTAACTGGAAAACTAAAATAGGATCCCAATAATTCTGGCCAAAAGAGTTTTATCCCACCCAAAACTTTTAGCCCTGAGTATGTACATATGAATTAAAAACTGGCCCTATTCCAGACCTTACACGAATCCATGTTTTTAATCCCTAGGTTGTTTCTATGTTGAAGTTTGACAAGTGTAGTTATAGTTTGTATTTACTACCCACACTCCAAATATAACTTCCATTAAGTTTCTTATGTCACATATAAATATTAGTATATGTGTCTTATTCAAAACACATTGCAGGGGCTGGGGAAATAGCTCAGCAGTTAAAGGCAATTGTTTGCAAAGTCTGCCAGCATGGGCCTGATCAGCAGAACCCATGTAAAGCCAGATGCGCAAAGTGGTATATGACTCTGGAGTTCAGTTACAACAGCAAGAGGCTTTGGTGTGCCCATTCTCTATCTCTCTCTCCTTCTTTCTCTGTCAAACAAATAAACAAAAGTATCATAGATTTCTTTACAAAAAATTACAATGAATGAATTGTAAAATTTGAGACAAGAGCTGGTTTTTTGTTGTGGATATTTCTCTCTTTTTAAAGAATCCTTGGTTTATTTTATTTATTTGAGAGGAGAGGGGGAGGGGAGAGAGAGAGACAAATTGAGAGAGAGAGAGAGAGAGAGAATGGGTGCACTATGATCTTCAGCCACTGCAAATGAACTCCAGACACATGAGCCACCTTGTGCATCTGGCTTATGTGGGTCCTGGGGAATCAAACCTGGGTTCTTTGGCTTTGCAGGCAGGCACCTTAACCACTAAGCCATTTTTCCAGCTCTGTTGTAGATAGTTCTTAAAAATATTTTAGGGGGCTGGAGAGATGGTTTAGCAGTTAGTACTTGCCTGGAAAAGGCAAAGGACCCAGGTTCAATTCTCCAGGATCCACGTAAGCCAGATGCATATAGTACTTGCATCTGGAGTTTGTTTGCAATGGCTAGATGCCCTGACGTGCCCATTCCCCGCCCCCCTGTTTCTTTCTGTCTTTCCCTCTGCCTCTTTTTGTCTCAAATAAATAAATGAAACATTTGAAAAACAAAAGAAAGTATTTTAGGGGTGGAAAGACTGTAAGAACTACAGGTTGAGATGTCATGCCTAGAGACAGTGCCTTCCCCCAACAACTGACTACTGCTCCCACAACCCTTAACCCACAACCCCATGGGGAATACCAGCAACCCCACTGAGCAGGGCCCCCAGCAGAATGGGGCAGGGAGGAGGGAAAAGATGGTACCAACATGTGATGTATCCATACAAAGTATGTTCTTAATAAAATACAAACATTTCAAGTGGTCTGAGGAGAAGAGTGCTGCACAAGCATGAGGGCCCGACTGCCCAACTTTGAGTTCCAGCACCCACGTACACACTGGGCATGGGCTGCACACCTCTGGAGCCCAAGTCCTTGGGGGTGGTGGCAGAAAATCAGCAGGGATCACTGACCAAGAAAATTGTGAAAAACAGCAGCTCTGGGTTGAGAGAGTCTCCATCTCAAGAACACAGGAAAATGAGTGAAAAAAGGACAGCTGCCATTCTCCGTGGGGTGTAGACATCTGCGCACACACGCGCACATCACTTCACATCCCACATCGCGCGCATTCTACACACACGTCTCCCTCCATTGTTTTCACTGTTTAACCCAAACAAGTTTTAAAAGTTTATGTTGCTATGTGTCTTAAAAGAAGAGGATGAAAAAGTCTCCAGATATAAATCTTCCATTTGAATGTAAATTCAAGAGATATGATGCATGCATCTTTATTCACAGACGTGGAAACTTTAATATGAAGGTGTGATATGAACAAAGGCTCCTTTGTGTGTGTGTGTGTGTGTTTTAAATCAGAGCATTATGGACACAGAGCAACATTTTCATTGTTCTCCTGGGACAGGGATTTTATACTTTTGGAAAAGTAGCAAAATATTTCAGAGATATGACTTTTTAGTCATATCCAGTTTTTGGACCGGACCCTCATGATGTGTGCACATGATTTTTCTCTTTTAAATTCGCAGCGCTGGGATTTGAAGCTCCGTCACCTCGGACTGAGTAAAGCTGATTCCAGCATCAGTGACACCGCCCAGAGTCAGAAGTCTGGCAGGAACTCGAATCCCCGGCAAGCAGCGCGTAACTAAGTCCTGAAATGCAGAAGGCAGCACTGGAGAGTGACTTCCTGCTAAGACTTGCATTGCTGGACTAGCAAAGGAAAATTGCACTATTGCACGTCACATTCTATTGTTTACTACAGATATTGTGTGGTAACTGGCATTACTGCTATTTTCGCCTTTGTTTTCTGTTTTTCTCCCCTTACTTTTTAAAGGCTTGGGGTCCGATTCTTAAATGTATTATGTTTTCTATGTTACTAATCATAGGAAAACTGTCCTTGCCATAATAATTAATAATAATAATAATAAATTAAATGTGTTGAAACTAGGGTCTCCTTGCTGGAGTCCGCAGATAGTAAATTCATGTTCTTTACCCTAATGCAATATTGGATCTAAGAAGAGATGTCTGGAAACATGTAGAGAGCTAGATATACCAGAAAACAGGCTGCTGATCTACTTGCAGTCTTGATTTTGTATGCCTTCTGGGCATTCTCCCCATGCTCAGAAAGCTCTCAGTGTTTATAAAGGTAAAATGGCAGTTTGAAATCAAATACTGCACAAGCAGCGTAATCAAGCCCCAGGAAGCATTTATGAGGAAATGACACACAGCATGAATTATTTTCAAGATTGGCAGGAAGCAAAATAAATAGTGTTAGGAGCCAAGGAAGGGACATTTTGCCCAATTGAGAGGCACATCGGAACCAGGAGCCCTTTGGGCTTTAACAGTAGCATGCTTCCTTTGGCCGTGTGTTTGATTTGTTTATGAATCTATTAATTGGCATTAGGGAAGTGACTTTTAACCAGACCTGTTGTTATCAACATAGTTCTGCTTCATTCTAAAACCCATTGGTGGATCTCTTCCTTTCTCTCTGTCTCTCTCCTTTCATGATAAATTGGACTTCCCGTATTGACCAGGAGAAGAAAGTATGTGTGCATGTTATTTTAAAAAGCTATGCAGCTCTATAAAATGCATAGTTTGTAGAGAGCAGTGAAATGTTCAAATTTCTTTTTTAATTTTGGGTTTTGGGGTGTGTGTGTGTGTATGTGTATTTGTGTATGTGTGGGTCTCTGCACTCACATATACAAGTTGAACTAAATTGAGGTATCTCATTGGCCTAAACATTATCATTTGGATTTGTGCTCAAAATGTCTAATAAAAGGAATTATGGTTGTCAGGAGAGACACTGTTCTGACTTTCAAAACAAAAAATGTTCTCATTACTGAGCTGCAATGAGCTTCCAAGGGACCATGGGAAACAAATGCTATCTTTTCTTCCTTCTGCCGGCAGGGTTCCTTAGAGCCTGTGTCAATCACTTGAAAGTCTCGTTCCTTGAGATTTACACATGTGATACTAGCAGAACCAAATTTCTAAGCTCTGGTGTGCTGAAAATAAAAACACGTATGATGCAAACTGTGCTGTGTTTCCTTCTGTGAGAACAAACACAAGGATGAAATTCATTCCTGAACAGGAGCTTCCTGTTGGCAAATAATAACTCATCTAAATGCTCTCTTTTAGAAGCAGAAAGCCTCCCCACCTTTTGATTAACCTGAACACTAACCATTTCTCCATTCTTAGAAATGAGTTCCCACCTTGGCCAGTAGAAAAGTGGTGTAGGTTTTTGGGCATAGGCTATGGTTGCTTTCATGCGTTTTGCCATTGGACTTTCAGACGATATTCACTGACTGCAACAGGAGCATCTCTTCCTAGATGCAGCTGTCATCTCTTTAAGGTGAACTACTGGGTCCAAGGGTAGTGAAGACATTCGCCATTGAGGCCACAGAATCTCCCATCATGGTATTCATGCCTCGACTTAGCCCAGACTGTGGGCTGCTGCTTCTCCATCTTCTTTTCCCAGAACTTTTCCTATGAACCCTACAAGAAGGAAAGACTTGACTGCAGGAGACTCAAAGGATGTTGTATCCTCAATATCTAAAATGCCATCAACTTTCTTGAGCATAGTAAGAACAATTCTAAATGAAAAACTGTGTTTCTTATGGTGCTTGGTATGGAACCTAGACTCTGTGAATGCTAGGCAGGTGTCTGCCTCTGAGCTACATGCTTAGTGATGAAATATTTTAATGTGCAAGGAAAGCATGGGTATTTCTCGCCCCTGCAGGGCTTGTTTTTTTATTTGAGGAGGAGAAATATGATTGAATAATATCACAATTATTTCCAGTGTAGGAATTTGACACAATGTATACGTACTTTATATGTAGTTGTATTTATAAGCAAAAGAAGGCCAAATTCTCAGGTTTAGCATTTTTTGACTACCTCTCATTTTAATCATTTATACTGGTGATGTTTGGTCTTGTTACTTCATATGAGACTTCTGTCACTTATTTAAAAAGGGCTGGAGAGATGTCTTAGCAGTTAAAGCACTTGCCTGCAAAGCCAAAGGACTCAGGTTCAATTCCCCAGGACCCACGTACGCCAGATGCACAAGGGGCACATGCATCTGGAGTGCTGTATGCCCTGGCACACCCATTCTCTCTCTCTTCCTCCCCCACCGCCGCCTGTGTATTTCTGTCTCTCTCTCTCAAATAAATAAAATAAATGTAAACAAATAATGTCTGTGAATAAAGTGCTTGTGGTTTCTCACTCTGACAGCTACAGTATCTTCATTATTAAGCATGACCTCTTGGAGTATGATATGACTTTATCATGATAGTCCTGTTTCTTTTTTAAAAAGACAAATATTTAATTAATTTATTTGAGAGAGAGGGAGAGAGAGAGAGAAAGAACATGAATAAGGACATAGGAGAGCCTCCTGCATTTGTAAATGAATTCCAGACACATGAACCCCTTTGTGTGTCTGGCCTTATGTGGATACTACAGAATCGAACCCAGACTGTCAGGCTTTGCAAGCAAGTACCTTTAACCACTGAGCCATCTCTACAGACCACAGCCTGCAAAACCATTTCTGCACTGTGGTTGCTGTAGCATTATTATTATTGTCTTGTCATTTGCCACTTGACAGGCCTTCCTTGCAGGTACTAACTTTAAAAGCCACTAAAAATGTAACATGCATGCTTATCAGTAACACTGAGGTCCAAAAAGTCAATTTAAACTTTCTTTGGAAAATTTTGTCGAACTTAAGTATTTCAGTTTTCTTAAACAATAGAAAAAGTCAGCTAAATGCTGAATAAACAAGTAAAGGAAAATTAGCAGCAAACTTGGATTCTCTTTTCCACAGATACATACATATTTTACTGTGTCACATAAAGTGGAATCTGACTCAGAGCCATATGTTGCATGGAGAATTTGGGGTTGGGGTGGGGCAAGCCTGTATCTCCACATCTGTTACCTATTAAGAAGTCAAATACAAAAGTTACAATCACTGTGAGTAAATAGCTCTACTTACTGCCTTCTGCAAGAAATTATTTGCTATTACATTTCAACAGTAAAATGTCTTTCAGGAAAGTATTTCAAGATTGATATTTATTTAGCTCTATGAATTTTCACATTCTAGTATGTACAAGCTCCAAGGAAGATGGAAAATATGAAGCAGAAGTTTTTAACGTGTTACTGACATGCAGCCTACAGTATTGAAAAATAGGGTTCCCAGCTGTTCAGTCATTCATGAAAACAATGGAGTTATACCTTTGATGACGATCTTTTGGGGTTCTATCTAATATGGCTAGCACACTATACAAAACACTTGTCCATGTGTTACTTATGCCTTGAAAGTTTATGAAGTAGACACAGTGGTTCCACCTCAAAGATTAAGAAATGGAGGATTCAGAGCCTGAGACTCCTATCAGTAGCAGAGCTGAGCCTTACCCTCTCTTAATCTTATTTCCTAACTTAAGTTTTCCATCACTGCAATCATTATAAAGAGGTACATACATGCGAACATTAGAAATAATGCATGGTTCATGGCATGTGGCAGCTGTTCATAATTATTTCTGAAACTCAGAAAGCCCACATCATGTAGTTCCAACTTTTAATCCAAAATACTATCACTTTATCTCTTCAGCTGTTTCCTGCCCCACCATGATTTACATGGAATTATTATAATGTGGTAATGCGTGGTCAGGAATAAGCAAAGAGATTCTTTTGGAATTGATAGTTTAAAAATATGTGATTAAGCTGGGTGTGGTGGCACCTGCCTTTAATCCCAGCAGAGGTAGGAGGATCTCTGTGAGTCCGAGGCCAGCCTGGAGCTACACAGTGAGTTCCAGGTCAACCTGGGCTAGAGGGAGACCCTACCTTGAATAAAAACAAAACCAGAACCAACCAACCAACCAAATAAACAAACAGAAGAGTGGTTGTTAGTAGAAAACAATGCAATTTTCTATCTTACTTTGAATTTGAGAAAACTATGAAGCTAACAGTTTTTATCAAAGCCTGGATAAAGGCTGAAATTTAAAGTTGATGCCTACTACAAATAACCTAGAATGACATCTTTCCACTGATTATCTATCCTTTTAACTAAATTACCTTGACCCTCCTACTACCAGAGTCCTTCATAATCTAAAAATATTCTATGTGAGCTAATTCTCCTTGCTTTTCATTCACGAAATACTTTTATTATGACTGATTCAACATACTGTTTTCCTTTGGATAAAGTGCAAACGTCATTCATTATGTTCTACTTGTTTGGTGTTGAGAACTTGAATTGTTGGCTCATGAGGAAGTAAGTAAAGGATATGATATACTCAGTCAAATTTGCTCAAAGAGCAAAGATTGAGGACTGCTGAGAGGGTTGGTAGAACAATGAAGGAAAAAGCAGAAGAGAACTTCCCACTAACTACACAGCCTGAAGAGCTGATAACCACTCACTTTCTAGTGGCGCTAGAGCCATGTGTCTAGCTACCACTCCAGCCTACACATGAGCATCATGAGATGGGAGGGGACATTATCACTGTGGGCTTAGGTTCTGAGCATTAGCACGGGTGAGTCAGCGGTAATGCATGAAGCACAGGGTCACTCCAAGATGTTAATTTGTGAAACAGGAAACAAAACATTTATACTGAATGGTATAGACAAATCATTAAGTCAAGCTGTTTGGGTTCACTGTAATGTATTTCTATATTATATGCTGGGGCTATCATGGCTTCATGGAGATCCCTGTGAATTGGTTACTTTCTGTGAAAGAATTAGGACTAAGGATTGATTTGGGCTGTTTCAGAGATGCCTGTCCTTAGGACTTGGCTCTGCTGACCTTGGGCCCATTGTGAGACAGAACATCATGGTGGTAGGAGCACATGGAGCAGGAAGCTGTTCCCTTCATGGTGGCCAGAAAGCAGAGAGAGGGAAAGGGATGAGGACCAGATACAATCATCAAAGACACATCACCACTGACCCACCTACTTACTCTGGCTAGGCCTCACGTCCTAAAGTTTCCAAAGAACCCAAGATAGTGCCACAAGATAGGGGCATCAGCCAAATGAGATTTCATATTCAAACCATAACTGAAGAGCAGAATTTGAGGTGAAGAATTACTACTCTGGGAGAACTCAGCAAAAGAAGAGATCAACATGAAGAAGTCTGTGTAAAAGAAAACAACAAACTTGTCAGAAAGAGTGTAAGAGCCACAGGGTGTATAGGCATGCTATGGGGCACTGTTCTTCCAATGTAAGTCAACTGGTGTGTTCATGATGCCACAGTGGCTACTGATACCCCCACAAGACCAGTGTGGTTCTGAGTCCATCACCATTTTGACACGGAGGACAAAAAAAAAAAAAAGGTGACAACAAAACAGAGGAAGGAATACCTTGAAAAAGGGGTATTCAAGAGGTGGGCAATTAGGGAGAGGGGGAGACTACTAAGTTACTGTATGTTCATATATTAAAGTTCTCAATTATTAAAAAAAACTTGCACTACAGCCTGTAATTCAGGTGATCTATCAAAGCTTTAAAGAGCATCATAAAGATGAGAAGACATTATAATAGACCACATTGCCCTGTCTGTGAATATTCATCTCTCCCTCTGCTGGGCATTTGTACCTCTTTTGCTTTCCACTTTTGTTGCTTGGTTGATTAAGTCAAACAAATGGCTATAAGTATATTAAGAACTCAAGATGATAGTAAAAAAACACCTGATACTCTTTTTTAAAAACACAAATATTTTCATTCTCTCTCTCAATCTCTCTCTCTCTCTCTCTCTCTCTCTCTCTCTCTCTCTCTCTGTGTGTGTGTGTGTGTGTGTACATGCCATAGCTTGTATATGGAGGACAGAGGACAACCTTGGGTGACCGACTTTGTTGGTCCATCTTGTTTGAGTCAGAATTTCTTGTTCTTCCCCAGTGTGTGCACCAGGCTATCTGGCCTATCAGCTGCTGGGGATTCTCCTGTCTCTACCACCTGTCTCAGCATAGGTGTGTTGGGATCACAGATGCTCTGCTATCTATCACGTTCAGCTCTAATGAGTTCTACAGATTCCAGCTCAGGTCATCATCCTCATTCATCAAGTACTTTTATCCACTGTGTCTTCTATCTCCCACCCATCCAAACTGATATTCTTTAAGTTCTTTTGATATCAATATTAAGCTTATTTCAATTTCTTTTAGAACCCCAGATGAGGATGTCCATGCCTAAACTGCTATTGCTTATACAATTCCCGAAACTACAACTGCCAGCAGTCCTTAGGGACAGATAGCACTTTGAGACATTTCATCATAAAGATCTTTTCTCCAGTCCTTGAAAGGGGCTTTGGAGTTGGGATCCTCTTTTGCAACTGACTGGCTGTTTAGCTTTCTTTGTGCATTGAGAGGTCAGGAGAGAATGGCCGAGATGGAGGAGGCTAAGCAGAGCCTGGAGCAGGCAGATGTTGAGTGAGTATCAGATTCATTCTTCCCAGGAGGTACACAGCTCCTGACCAAGGCTCTACTGAATGCTTACTCAGCCGGGAAGAAAAGGAGGCTTCAAAGAGATCTTCCCTCCTGCCCTGCTCTCTCTCCTCCATCTTTAGACACCAGACTCAAAAAATTCCTCTTAACTCATTTCAGGAGGCTGGAAATTCTTTTCCTTTCTCCCAGCAAGGCGGCTTTGCTTAGAAAGAAGCATGAGCAGGCGATTGGATGAATAATTATTTCATTCTTAAAAGATCAAGACAAGTGAACCCATTTTCTCATTGTGATTTATAAGGGTTCGGCTTTCCATAAAGGTTATTGTTCATAGTATGGGTCAGCTAGGAGAGACCGTTTGGAAAGATGTGTTCTCAATAAGAGCTGAATTTTTGTCAGAAGAGCTTCTTGATGTTTTTCATTTCCTAGGGAGTTGCAGAAGCACTAAAATTATATTGAGACAAAGTGTTTATGTTCCAAAAAGCACAGGCAATGCATTCCAGGCTACACACTGAGGCTTCTCAAAACACAGGCAGCTGTTACCTGAAACTGGGAAATAAGGCTCACTCCTAAGGGGCTCGGACTAGTCTATATTAGAAAAACAGATGATCACCAAAGAGCCAGTTGAAAAAGAAGCCACCTAGTCCAGAGGTTGGCAGATGTTTCTGTGAAGGGTCCCATAGTAAATATTTAAGCTGTGTCACAACTGCTCAGCTCTGCCACCGAGGCTCAGGAATAGACATTGACAATAAGAGCATGAATGATAGCACTATGTTCCAGTACAATTTTATTTTCAAAACCAGGCAGGGGACAGGGTTTAGTGGGCAAACTGTGGGTTGCCTACTTTTGGAGCCCAATCAAATGCTTACTTTTTGCATTATTTTGTCATTCATTGAACCAGTGGCATGGGTGCAAACTATGGCATGAAAAGGTTGCTACTAAACATAAGTTTGGTGGTCTTAAGGAGAACTTGGCCTTAAGTCATACCATTAAAGATTCATTCTTTTGGGTTGAGCATTGTTCACTTTGTGAATCTGCTTTAAATGAGTGTCTTTTGGAATCTATCAAGTCACTATTTCCTTCTTATCTGTTGTCCTATTAAGTGACTGGAGCTGAGAAAGAAGCCCTAGATGTTTCAGGAGAGTGTACCGTGTGTGGAGTAGAGAATGGAATTGAAAGGGGAGGAGACAAGGAAAGGTTTAATCCTCCATCCTCTTAAACAATTACCCACAACAACTATTTGGACAGCCCAATGATCTGTGAATGTGTGTATGTTGGTGTGTGTATGGTGCTGGGTACAGAACCCAGGACCCTCTACATTCTATGCAAATTCTGTGCCATTGAGCCATACCTCAGACAGAATTTAGGAACAAAGTCCTACAGGACTCATGTCTAAAATACCACATATGCTAATGGATGATAGAATCTACAAAAGAGACAAGAACAAAGGGTATTTCTGTTTTTTAGAAAAATCCCTCAAACTATTGGTCTCATTCATTCTTGTCTACCTCTCCCATTCATGCTAGTTTGATATGCTGCAATAGGGATCTGACACTCATTATCACTTATTTTTAAAGCTGCCATGGGCATGTCAGAGGTAATGAAAAATGGTGATCGTTCTGCCAGTTGTCATGTTTGTTTATTTGTTTGCTTTGCAATGCTGGGGATCGAGCTCAGGCCCTATGCTGATCATTGGCAGTTGTCAGTTTTAAAAAATTACTTTTACTCTTTCTTTAAAATTTTCACTTAAGTTACAAAAGCTTTTTTTTAAAAAAAGGAATGTAGCACTAGACCTCTTTTGTGTGTTTAACCCATTCACGGGGGTGGGGCAGGGAGACTTGATTTACAATTGCTTTTCTTACTTGATGGATCCCACATGCCCCATAATTTAAACATCTTAATGTGCTCTCACTGGAGTGCTCTTTTATTTGAATGTAAATCGATCCTGAACTGGCTCCCAATCAGAAGTCTGTGTCTGATATACTGAAGCTTAGAGTTGAGTATTGGCATACTGAGGTTCATTCCGCTAGGGGTTAGAACAGAGGTTTAGTCACTACCATTATTAACCTAGCTCAGGTTAATTTAACCATAAAATACACACTTACAGCTGAATGTTTAGCCTGTCACAAATAAATGAACAGCAGAAATCCTGAGCCACTCAACAAATGGCATGCAGTTCGTTCATACAAGTACAAAGGAACTTGAGTTTGTTCCTGAATTTGTGCAGCTTTGTACCATTTTATTTTAAGAACCTTAAGAGATTTTCAGTGAAAGAAAAAAAAAAAGATTTTTGTAGCATTCTGAAACTACTAACTCTTATCTAGCCTAAGTTAAAAACAAATGCAAATCATGTAGCATGTGGTTTATCTGTCCCATTGAAAAGGAGTATAATGGAGGATAATTAATGATTACCATTTTCATATAATTCTAGAGGTTAGTGATTGTTGCTGTTTCCAATTTACACTGTAGGTTTTAGCACCAGAAAATGTCAAATTACGTGAAATATTTGCTAAATTTATGGAAGTTTAAAAAAATTATTATTTTTTTGAGATAGTATCTCCCTGTGTAACCCAGGCTGTCCCTGAACTCATGATCCTCCTGCTTCATTCAGCTTTCTGAGTATTGGGAGGAAATTATCTTTTATAATTTTATTTTTAAAAGCTCATTTACTTAGGGACTGGAAAGACGGCTCAGCAGTTAAAGGCACTTGTTTACAAAACTTGACAGCCTGGGTTTGATTCCCCAGTACCCACGTAAAGCCAGATGCACAAGGTGGTGCATGCATCTGAGTTTGTTTGCAGTGGCAGGAGGCCCTGACACACACATTCATATTCATTAATTTATATTCTCTCTCTTTCTCATAAATAAATAAAAATATTTAAAAAATTATTTATTTTGTGTGTGTGTGTGTGTGTGTGCGCACGCGCAGGCGTGCTTGAGCCATGGCATATCTGTAGAGGTCAGAGGGCAGCTTTCAGGTTGGTCCTTGCCTTCCACTTCATTTCATTTTTGCTGCTGTTGTTGTAGTTTTGTGAGGCTCTCACTCTAGCCCAGGCTGATCTGGAACTCATGGCGATCCTCCTACCTCAGCCTTCTAAGTGCTGGGATTAAAGGTGTGCGCCACCATGCCTGGCTTTTCCAACTCGTGTTTGAGGCAGTGTCTCTCTCTGTTGTTTATTGCTCCATTCACCGGGTTCTAGGAAACTCTCCTGTCTCTGCTTCCATCTCGTTGCAGGCAAGTTGGAGTCACAGAAGACTACCACAGCTTCTGGCCTTTATGTGGAGGACCTGAACTCAGGTCCTCACGGGTTTGCAACAAGTGCTTTATCCACAGTCATCTCTCCAGCCTGAAAGTTATTTTTTAAACGCTCTTCCAAAACTTTACTCTTAACCAAATTTGGATGTATTTCAGATTTTGGTTGAATAGCATCTTACTAAGTCTTAGTAAAATTTCAAATTCTCATTTTTTTTCCCCTTCAAGTTCAGGATGGAGCAGTTTAGCTCCAAATAAGCCTAGGTTCAGGAATTAGCTGTCCTATGAGAGGGGTGGCAAATTTAAGACCACAACCCACAGAATGGGAAATGTCTTACAGTGACAGTAAAGGCTGACCTAGGAAACCTGAATCAAACAGGCAATGAATGGGTGCACATTTCCACAGAGGACACGCCCGGTGGGGGAGAGGCAAAGGTTCCATAGACCCTGTTCCATAGTTCCCCTGGACCCAAGGCTAGCATAGCCAGAAGCTATATTGTAACAGAGATTCCCTGAAACAGAAGACAGTGATTTTGACCCATGCCCAACCCCCTTGAGTAATGCTTTCTGTCTCAAAAATCAGATATTGGGCTGCAATATTCCTGAGGCTTGGAGATCAGGGAGAGGAAGATACAGAGGGAGAGAGAAGGAAAGAGAGGGGGAACGTGAGAGCATCACTGCACCAGGAATTAATTATATCATGCTATAGGCTTCTTATCATGGAATAAAGACAAATCTTAACAGTTCCAACAATATTCAGAAATCTAAGTTCAAAGTCTCTGAGACTCAAGGCAAACTATTAACTGTGAACCCCTTTAAAATTTTAAAAAAGATTAACATATTACTAATATGCAATGACAGAGTAAGCAGTCCCATTCCAAAGTAAGGAAAGATTTAACTAAAGAATGAAACTTAACAGGGCAAATACCAAATCCTTAGCTCCAGATCTGGCATCTGGGGCTCTTGGGTGGCATCATCTGGACTCCAAAGGCCTTGTTCTGGTCCCCCCTCCAGTTCTGCTGTGTGAAGTACATGTTACCTCCCTCTTGGGCTGGCTTTGTTGTGTTCATACAACTTTCCTCAGTAGACATCTCATGGTCATGACATCTCTAACATTTTGGAATCTCCACTGTAACCCAGACTTTACTTTTACAACTTCATGCAACCTCACAGGGCTTTCTTACAGGGAATTTGACTTTGCTGCACCTTGCCTGGCTCAGTGGCTTTCCAGAATCCTTCCTGACCCTCTCAATACTGGACCAAGCATGCCTGTGGAACTCAGCACTGCCTGGGTGATGCTATCAAGTTCTACAGCTCAACATGTAGCCTTTGTCCCTTGGACTACGGCTGCTGCAGCATCTGTGTACCTGGAGGTTGAACCTGGGAAAGCACATCCCTGGGTGGCTATTTTGGTGCAGGGGAGTCATGTGGTGGCATTCTCAGTTTAGACTCTTTCCTTTCAAATAAGTTTGCATCTGTATAAACCACAGCTTTCAATGTGTGGGGGTTTTACCTTTGGGTCACCTTTCTTATTGGCCCAGTGCAAAGCACTTAGTGCCATGAATCTCATTAATAATTGCATCCACTTGCTGGTATCCTCTCTGTCTACCCTGTCCACAGTTTAGATGGTGTTCTTGCTCCTTTCCTTGCCAAACTGTACAGCTTTATCTCCCTTCTCTGAATTCTCTTGATAAATCTTACAGTAAATAATAACCATGCAGTTGCCTGAATATTGTGTTAATAACATGCTAATAAATACAGTGTTGAAATTTTCTGCACTAAACTTAGCTCATTACTTTTGAATTCAGCCTCACATAATTATCAGAACATGGGCAAAAGCCAGCCGAATTTCTCCCCAAAATGTAATATAAATAGTCTATAGTCCATTCCTAAAAGCCTGGTCCCCTCTGAAACCCTGTAGCTATAGTCTTTGCTGTCTGCCTGTGTGGATTCTGGCCTTCCACACTCCCACCACAGTTGCCCACTCAGCTCTGATTATAGCATTCTAAGGCTTCTCTCACCCACAATTTACACTTTTCCAAATTCCTCTGACAAGCCTGTTCCCAAAGCCTATGAACCACATTGTCAAGTTTTTCACAGCAACATCCCACTTTTCTGTTCCCATTTTCTATAGCAGTTATTTTTCTCATTGCTTTGAAAAATGCCTGACAGGTAGTAACTTAAGAGAGAAAGGATTTATTCTGGCCCATCGTTTGAGGGAATGTGGCCCGTCACCGCAGAGAAGGCATGGGGGCTAGAGAGTGTAAGCCAACTTCTCAACCTGTATCCACAGTCAGGAAGTAGAGAGAGATGAATTCTGGCATTCTATTTGCTCCCTCTTGTTTGTTTTTTATATTTGTGGGATGAAATAAATGCCCATGAGGTGGTGCTGCCCATGTTTAGGATGGGTCATCCTTCTTTTGTTAAACGTCTCTGGAATTGTCCTCCCAGAATTTCCAGAAGTATGTCTCATAGGTGATTCCAAATTCAGCCAAGTTAACAATGAAGACAAATCATCAGACTCATATTCCCGCAAGTAACCCCAAGGAACTCACTGGTTCATCAAGCTAGATTTGAGAGGCATTGTTTATTTGATCTGTCATTGGTGTCCTATGTAGGTTGAATAGATGCTTGTGACGGTGGGAAACATGCAGCGCCTAGCCAAGTAGAAGAGCTGCAGATGGTAGAGATAAGTCATGGGGAGAGAGATAGGAAGTGCAGGGACAGGCATATAAGGCCACAGTAGCCACATTAGGGAGTTTCTTTTCTTCTTTGCACTGACCGTTAGAGTTATTGCAGCAATAGAATGATATAATCCGCTTTATATTTTTACAAGCTTTCCCAGACTCATGATAAGAGAAAGGAGGCTGCTGTGGCATTCCAGGGGAGAGGTGATGGTGGTTGTGGAAGGAGCCACACAGATTTAACACAGATGTTAGCCCATGATCACAGGACTAGCTGGTGGATTGAATGTAGGCTGTTTGGAAGAGAAGAGCTAAGGATGATTTGGGTAATCTGACTTGAGCCAATGAGTTCATGTCTGTGTAGTACCATCTGGAGTGAGGAAGGCTGAGGGAAAAGCAAAATCCCCAATCTGCCTTTTTAGTTTCTTTCAAGTCTAACTAAAGAGTTCTGATTTTGTTTTGTTAAGTTTAAGAGATACAGGGAGTAGATGCATGTCTGTGCATGGCCTTACCATCCTTAATGTGCCTGATTTTGTCAAGTGCTTGGAAGAAAACTACATAGAAACTCAAGGAGTTTGCATCATATATTTCTAAAATATATATGATTTCTACTTCTGTTCTCATTTCTGGTCTCTCATTCCATAATTTGAGTCAGGACAAATCCTTTAAACTGGAGCAAGTAGCAGGCTAAAATGAAGAGGTATTTATAGTGTAACTGTAAGAATCTCAAAATATGTCTTGAGTTGGAAAAATGGGGCTTGTACTACACACAGGAAAGGAATATCTAGGAGGGCATGTATTAATATTATAATGGGTCTGACCTGATATGTACCTAGGTCAGGGATATCTCTTTGAAAGGTGATACAGAGCAGTGTTATTCATTCAGAAATGAGTGGGCAGGAATGACATAGGTATTTGAAATATGTATACACAGCTATCTCAATAAATCAAATTTTAACTTTGTTATCTAAGTTTACATTTCTTAGTGGCCTGAAAAAACAATTATACAATTACTACTGAGTCATTCCAATCAATGAAGGGATTGGCTTGTAAAGCACATATAAAATGTAGCCAACCTTGTACCTCTCTATGTTAACATGATTTTTGAAATGTTTAGTTGGGGGATATTTTCCCCGAGTTAAAAAACATTTTGCAAACAAGGAAGCAAGAAAAGACACATTATCTTATCTGACTTTCTATTTCTTTCAAGTCTAACTGAAAGTTGCAAAAGTCACATATAAGCACTATCTTGGTAGGGGTAGAGGATCCTGACACATCCATACTTGTGTGTAGTGTCTGCAGTGTTAGAGATAATTCTGGAGGGCTAGTAAATGAAGGGGGAGTAATTTGTTATGCTGGAATATAGATCAATATATACAATCAGAGTTGGGTGTGGTGGCACACAACTTTAATCCCAGCACATGGGAGGCAGATGTAGGAGGATCATCGTGAGTTCAAGACCAACCTGAGACTACATAGTGAATTCCAGATCAGCCTGGGCTAGAGCAAGATCCTACCTCAATATATATATATTAATATATACTATATACTATATATATATATATATATACAACTTGTATATATATATATATACTATATATATATATATACAACTTTTATTGCATTTGCAACTACTTAATATACATATATTAATATTACATTATTATATATTATGTTCATATATACCAGTATGAATTTGGGTCATAATGTCATATGATAAAGTTGTATTTATTATTTTAAAGCAATGTTTTCATTAGGTTTTTAGAGAATATGTTGGTATTGAAAAAACTTTAGGATATAGAAGGAAATTGTGAGACTGCAAAGCAAGAGTCTCCTGGGGGAAGCTAGCAGTAATTGTGCTGCAGGGAGCATGCTGGGCACAGCCTGGCATTCACCACCATTCCTACGTCTGCCAGTGGATATTGTAGGAATTAGTTTGTATGTTATTTTAGAATTCTTTTCTTTTGTACATTATCTTTTTGCAAAATTAATTTTATTTATTTATTTATTTATTTATTTATTTATTTGACAGCAAGAGAGGAGGAGGGAGAGAGAGAGGGAATAGGCACATCAGGGCCTCTGATTGCTGCAAATGAACTTCAGATGCATCCACCACTTTGAGCATCTGGTTTACATGGGTCCTGGGGAATCGAACCTGGGTCCTTTGGCTTTGCAGGCAAGTCCCTTAACTGCTAAGCCATCTCTCCAGCCCTAAAAAATTATTTACATGTTAATGTGTGTGTGTACGCACACATGCGTACATGTTTGCCTCTGCAAAAACCAGATGCTTATGCTATCTTGTGTCTAGCTTTACATGGGTGCTGGGGAATTGAACTGGGGTCTGCAGGCTTTGCTGGCAAACACCTTTAATCACTGATCCATCTCCACAGCTCCAAGATTCTCTATTTTGTAATGACAGTTAGTCTTCTATGGGCTTTTTGTATCTCACCTTTGTGGGGTGTCTGTTCTCCCCACCCCTGGCCCACACATACAATTCCTAAAATATTTACTTTGTAGCTTAGTAGTAGTATCTGACTTAAAGTTTAATCCAGGAGAAGAAAAAGAAAAGAGGCACGTAGGAAAAAAAATGATAAAAGAGGCAATTATAGCTGTCTGGCCAGTACCAGAACTTCAGGAGTGAAAATACTTTTGAGTTGCTTAGTATCCATGTTCAACTCTGAAGAAGCTCAAACTAATGGCAAGGAAACATTTCAGGGAAAGATAAGAAAAGAAGGTAATAAGCCTGTAACAGGATCAAAATAAAATGACTCAGAGGCCTGGGGATGTTGCTTAGTTGGTGGAGTGCTTGCCCAGCATTCAGGAAGCCCTGGGCTTTATCCCCAGCACTAAGTAAAACTGGGTGTGGCTTGCCTGTAACCACAGTTCTGCAGAAGGACGCAAGAGGAGGTAGAAGAATTGATCACAAGTTCAAGATTATCCTGGGCTACAGACCCTGTCTCAAAAAAAGACTCAGGAACTGGAGAGAGAGATAGCTTGGTGGATAAGAGTGCTTTCCACATAAACACAATGGCCTGAGACCTCCAGAGTTCTAAACTCCAGAATATACATTCACAGCCGGATGTGGCCATGCATGTCTGTAACTCCAGCTGTCTAAAGGGAGCAAAGATCAGGGAATTGCTCAGACTCTGAAAACCAGCAGGCTCCAGTATCAGGAAGAGACTCCAGGTCAAAATCAGAACTGTTGGAAGAGCAATGGAGTAGGACACTGACATTCTGCCCTGACCCTGCAAGCAAGGGTCCCTTGCTGCAAGCGAGCACATTGAGCACTGCATAGGCACATAGACACACACACACACACACACACACACACACACACACACACACACGCCACATTGCACAGGCACCTCCCTCCAAAAACAAACAAAGAAAAGTTTCAGGAGATATCAATGAACTGGAAAGAAAAGTAGTATATTTTCAAATTCTTCCTGCTTGCAAAATCTTAAATATGTAAACTACTTTTTTTTTCTTTTGGTTTTTGTAGGTAAGGTCTCACTCTAGCCCAGGCTGACCTGGAATGTAGTCACAGGCCAGCCTCGAACTCACAACTCAGCATCCCAAGTGCTGGGGTTAAAGGTATGCATCACCACATCTGGTAAATATGTAAAGTGAATAGACAGTCTCCCGATGTCCTCTCTCTATGTTATCCAAAGAAAAACTTAGTCAATTAAAATTAAGTGTTTGCATCTAGGAAGTTAGCAATGCCAAACACAGATGCTGAAAAGTGACTCCCAGCACCAGTTCTGGCTGCACAAGTCAGAAGTGTGACAGTGGCTTTGTAGCCAATCTTATGGCTGACCAGGGGCTGAGGAGACTGCTCAGTGAGTACAGAGCTTGTTTTTCAAGCAGGAGAGTGGGAGTTTGGATCCACAGCACCCATGTAAATGCAGCTTGGTAGCTGGCCTGTCACCCCAATGTTTCACAGGCAGAGGTAGGGGGATCCTTGCAACCAGCTGAATAGCTGGATTAGTCAAATCATAGAGCTCTGGGTTCAAGTGAGAGATGCTGCCTCAGCAAATAAAAATGGAAAGCAATTGAGGAAGACATCTGATGTCATCATCTGGCCTCCACACACTTGCAAATACATGTGCGCATAGCACACTCCTACACACGTGAGCCTACATGCGTGCAGACATGCACACATTCACGCACACAAGAATCAGCCTCACCACTGAGCTCTCCATGCTGTTGAATTGCATCGGCTCCGATGTGGTGTCTGTCATCTGGGTGCAGCCTAGAATCCACCCAGAGCCAGCTTGTACCCCAAAGCTCTGCCCTGTGCCCCTGGGGTCTCCTCAGCTTATCTACATGCCATTATAAAACATGTGAGTGTCTTTGACCAGCTGCATCTGAACTGCTTTCAACAACTAAATAATTCAGGATGCTTTTGGCCACTAGATTATCATGCATGATCCACAAGATGTCCTGATAGGATCAAAATTCTGTTTGTTCCCAACCACCTCCCCCTCCTCCCACTTTTTTTTTTCATAAAAAGTCACCCTTCGTTGAAAGAAAATCTTTAATAAATATGACGTCTTGGCTTGAAGCGATTGGTTAGTGGTTAAAGATTCTTGCTTGCAAAGCTTGGTGGCTCAGGTTCCATTCCCCAGTACCCAGGTAGAACGAGACGCACAAAGTGGTGCATGTTTGCAGTGGCAGGAGGCCCTGGTATGCCCATCCTCCCTCTTCCCCCTCTTTTTCTCTCTCTCTCAAATAAATAAATAAATAAATAAATATTTAAAAATATATGAAGCATTTACCACATTGTTGCCAAGTGTGGCTTTTGTTAAAGCTTAAAGAGTGATAAAATGAATACCTTTCATTAGCCATTAATGAGAAAAAATAGTTTAAGTTTGTGCCTTTCCACAGGATGAATTGAAATATGGGAAAGCTGGCTAGTTTTTGCTGTCATTTTGCACCTTAGTAAATGCATAAGATAAATGCATCACCACTAATTTTGCTACTCTGCAAATAAAATTCGATGTATGTGCAGGCTTGTTGACCCTGCCTCCCATAGCACATAGCTAATTGTATTGTCAACAATAAACACAGGAAAGGGGGCACTTAAAGCTACCATTTTGGGCCACAAAACCTTTCCTTAAAGGCTGCCTGCTGTTTCTCCCAACTATGCATAAAAAGCAATTAAGAAAGGTCTTGTATAACTGCAGTCTCCTAAATCAATGGTAAGCTACTAACAAAAGACACACAAAAGGCTTGCAAATCTTCTCAGGACCAAACTGTGTGCAATGGTGCCTGTAAGAATGTGTGACCCAATTAATGAAAAAGCATTTAGCTAAAAGTTAAATGGTCCTGTTGCCTTTTGCCTTATAAACTGCTGTCTAGCCTTAAGCTTGAGAACCCTTGCTGCAGGCTTGTTTTACTAAGGCGGAAGCACAATGACTCAGATAGGAACCAGTCTAATAACTCCACCAGTCCTGGGCCAACTGTTAATGGTAAGAACGTCTACTGAATGAATACATACCTCTTTGTTAGCGCTAATTGTGGTGGTGAAAAGGTTACTAAGTTCCCACATGTGAGGCCACAAAAGACACTTTGCCAACATAACGGCTCCACGTGACACCCGTGGAAAAGAAGGACTGCTGACATTCCGGCTGGGTTTAAAAAATAAAATAAAGTGTGCATTTGTTCCCAATTGCATGTGCTGTGGTTGCATAAACCTAAGTGACCAGTTTTTAAAATGGTGTGAAGTTAATCTGTTGTTACTAATAGCTTATCATTTTGACATATACTTTACCACTTTACAAAATTATTTATAGACTACTCCAGGCACCAAAGGACAAGTCAATTTTAGGTGTTGAAGTAATCTGTGAGATAATGCACCTTTGAGATTGTTTATACCCCTGGCGGGTCAGTGTGGAGCACAGAGTGTGTGAAACCAGGACACACCACGAAAAATGGCCCACGAAAACTGGAAGAATGCTTAAAATTACCAGTCAAGTCAGCATTTTCTTAAAAAGCAAGATGTTGAAAATAAAAATTGCAGACTGTTAAAAATAGTCTAGTTTAGTTATTTCACACAAAAATAGACATCTTAAGGTTGAAAATCATTTACAATTGTTTTTCTGTTGCTACAGATGCAATGATAAACGCAAACTTTATTATGTTTCACTGGTTTTGAAACTGACATTATTTTGCAGGAGCTAGAGTATATGGGAAGTGCATATATGCATATACATGTGAGATTTTTTAGAAGTGAAAATATTTTCATCCAGCTGATTCCAACTGATCCTCAATTACATGTTTAAGATTGTGGAATGTCATATGGTGGCTGGTTAATGTCGAAGGATGATTTTTGTTATTTCAAGTGTTGACCTCTAGTGTCTTTGCTGTGCAGCAGCCTTCTTTGTTCTGCCGAGGACAAAGCAGCTGTGCTCTGACCGGCTTCTCGGCTTCTGTGTCTGCTTGCAGCGGGTCAAAGAGATGCCTCAGAAAGTGCTTCCTCTCGCCATTCTTTTTCTTTTTCCTACAGTGCAAATGAAAACTCATTACTGGGAAAAGTCAAGTAAATTATGCTACATATTGATTTAAATTTGGGGGATTATGCCAGAAGAATGGATCTGTCTTTTTTATTCTAATGTCATCATTATTGTAGCTGCATGTTAGAATTTCCACAGAATGAATTAACATTTAACAAGGCTATGCGTCCTAAACACACACACACACACACACACACACACACACACACACTACACACACGCTTCTGCATTTAATCAACTGATTCTAGCAAAATACGGTATCTACCAGTAAGAAGTTGTAAACCTAAGTTTACAACGTATTTATTTCTCATTTTGATTTCATTCTTGCTTTTTACAGATCTCATGGCAAGAACCACTGGTATGCAAAACATTTTCTTTGAAGTCATTGTTCATGCTTAACTATTTGAAGCAGCTATGAATGTGAGCAGATCAAATTTGTTTCAAAACACCCCTAAGTAGGAAATTTCTATGCTCTATCTTGTCTGGCTAGAGGTCTGTTTCTCATTGTCAGAACAAAGATTGTTGGGCTCCTGGGTTCTCCGTGGGCCTCTGTGAAGGCTGTGCATTTCCTACAAGTATTTCTGAAAATATTCAGACACAAAATGAAAGGTTAGCGAAGGAGAGAAAGTCAGCCAGCACAACACATTACTTCTAAATGTTTGTAGTCAATTACAGCCTTGTCCAAGGTTAGGCTGGCATCGCTCCAGCAGTGGTGTTCCATGTTAAATAAAATATTGCCAGCTGTGGTCAATTATTTGATTTCCCTGTGAAACTCAAGAAACGTGTAATCACTGTTAATATGGTAAAAATTGATGGTGTGTGACATGCTATGTAATTTACTGATTGCAATAGCCCTCAGGTCCTATCCTGGAACAGCATCCACTGATGAGTTTCCAGATCTCAAGGCTAAAGTAAGAGCTTAACCTACATATTTCAAATTTCACTTTATAGCACATTGCAATGGTGAAAAGACCTGTGATATATAGTCACTTGACCAAAGACTAGTAATTTTTTTGTATATGTGTATTAAATGTTTAATAAAGTAAGACAAGTTTATAATAGAATATAAATAAGGTTAACATGCTATAATATCTATCATCTGAATTTTCTAGTCCCTATTTCTGTGAAACCAAATGTTTAATTCAAAATTTCTATTTGAAAGTCAGCATATGAATTAAGGAAGTTGCTAGGAGGCACTATATTAAAACCATCAAAATAGTAAAGAATAAAGAATAATAGGGGAAATTTAAAAAGCCAAAGGGCTGGGGAGATGGCTCAGTGGCTGAAAGTGCTTGCTTGCAAACCCTGCCAGTCTGGGTCCCATTCCCCAGCAACCATGTAAAGCAAGGTACACAAAGCGGCACCTGCATTTGGAGTTTGTTTATAGCAGCAAGAGGCCCTGGTGTGCCCATTCTGATTCTCTCTGTCTTCCTCCCTCCCTCTCCCTCTGTCTCAAAATTAAAAATTAAAAAAAATGAAGCCAAGAAACAAAGTCTGAGAGCCCAGACATTCACTTTCACAACTCATGCCAAAAAGTCATTCCCATGCTATGTAGAGTTTGGTGAAAACCATTCCTGGGTATCTAAATCCCCTTGTTATCTTGAGAGAGGTTAATAAAGACAAGGCCAGATAATCACTGCCCATGGTCAGAAGGGTGAGCTCAGGAGTGAGGCATGAAGCTTTCAGCTTTCAGCTTCTTTATCTATAAAGTAGGAGAAATCACAGGACCCTCCTCCCCAGACAACTAGAAAGTGCAGAACACACCACTTGGCAACTGCTCAAAGTTGAATGGATATGACCTCTTGCATTTTTCAAGCTATCAACTATAATCTTTAAGTTTTATTTTTATAATATGATATGTAGTTAATATTTTTAAGACCTTCCTGTGAGCACAAAATATTTTCAGTTCTCTATGGGGAGGTCTGCAGTTCTGCTCTCACAGTCTAGTGACTCTGGCCTGTCTTAGACCACACACATCTGCAGGATGAACCCAATCATTGTCTTCTCTGCATTTGGCCATTTGTAATTTAATTCATACAAAATAGACAGTTATTTTGCTCTATTGAACATCCATCTAATTTTGAGGCATATAAAGACCAGTTTTAGCTTTGGCTTGCTATGGGTCACCAGTCTGCAGACTAATGAAAAAATGACCATAGGCTGAGGCTGAAGTTCAAGTTTCTTGTTCTGGGGGTGATATTATCTTCCATCTTCAACAGAGATGCTCCCAATCGATTTTAAGTCCTTGTTTTTTACCATGTTGTTCTCAGAGTTGTAATTTTATTATAATCATGGCCCAAAAAGAGAGCAGAATGGCACTCAAATTTTCAGTTTCTTGTATGCAGTTATCTCATTTGAATTAAAAAAAATTAACTGTGACTTCTTTCACTATTCAATTAAGTAGCTCAAGCTATCTATTTGCCTATGAAGGAATGTCTTCTCTCCATCTGAAACATCGCCATAGGAAGCTGCGGACTCACCACATGGGTGAAGTATGGGTTGAGAATTGATACAATAGTCCCCTCTCCCTACACTCTCATGCCAAAGATGGGTGTTTCAAAAGATGTCTGGAAATCAAAGAGTTGATCCCTTCACTGTGCCTCAGAACAGGGGTGAGGGCAAAGAGCACTGCCATGGTCACTCTAGTAAGGTCTAATAAAGACCCCTGCCCTAACTCTCTGCTTCTTCCTTGTGGGAGGGCTAAGATCTCCATTTTGATCCACCTCAGACAAGAAGGTTGTGTTAGGTTAGGCAAGCAGTTCGGGAATGGAGAGAGGAGGCCAATTCCTCTAAGAGACTTCAAATGATAATTGATAACTTTTATTAAGTACCCGTCAAACTGCTGGTCACTGCTTCATCCAAAAGTGACCCAGAAGAACAGCTTGGGAATCTAAATTGGTCACCAAGCTAAGAATGAACTGATGATCATAAATACAATTAGCTGTGCCTTCTTGGTCTAAAGCTGACAAAAGGTAAACTCATGGAAAGGAATGTGGTTAGCTACCTCTTATTTCAGACACTTATCCTGAGTTTTGGCTCACATTGTACCAAAGGTAAAACCAGCAGTGACCAAACGCTGGTAGTTAATTCTGAAAAGATAAAGAGCTGTTTCCACACTCCAGGCTCACATCATCCTGGATGGATAGTTTTCATGCTCATCTCAACGAAAACCTCCTAGACAAAGACTCAACACTGACTCTTTGTTATTTCTCTGGCTCCTTTGCCTTGATCGTTTTATAAGGTGTACTGTCTTTTCTCTGCACTTGGCTTCCATTAAAAGTTCCCATAGTCTCTCTTCTGGTCTTTGGTTCTTTGCCCAAGTTGACACTCTTAGGAGAGATGTCACGTACCCTAGGATGCCTCACCAAGGCTGACATGATTTTCCAGGTCTCAAGTAGCAGCTTCTGACAAATGTTACTTCTATAGTTTGTGTCAAGGCTTAGAATTTACTTCTACAGGGCCAAGTTCCCACTGGCAAATGGGCTGAGAGCACTGGCTTTGACCTCATCTTCTTTCTCCACCATCACAGTGTGAGGATGTTTTCTCTCTAATTCTTACTTTATTTTTGCATGTGTGCATGTGTAGAGTATGTGTCCAGTGACATGGTATGTGTGTTAGGTGGTGCATGCATGTATGTATACAGATGTGCATGCGCCATATGTGTGTAGGAAGAGAAGATAATGTTGGGTATCCTATCACCTGGGTATTTCTTTACTAGAGTCGGGGTCTACCTGCAACCTGAACCTGCTTTCAGTGATTCACCAGTCCTTTCCGCATCCCTCACTGGCTTACAGACATGTGTGGCCATGCCCAGGTGTACACATGGGTCTTGGTGGTCTCCAGCCTGAGAGGCTCTTAAGCAGAAGGGGTTCTTAACCAGTGAGCCATCTCCCCAGCCCCAGGGTGTTTTGAACTTGAGGCCTTGCCTTTTCTTGCCACCTGGGCCTTTGGTCAAGTCTTTGTGGGTCCACTGACAGGTATCAGAAAATTCAGAGGTGGTGGGACTCTCCTTAAGTGACTTTGTCAACTTCTTCCACAGCCACCTTCAGGATCTGCACATCAGTAGTTTGTGGGAGCGAAGTTGAAATTCCACCTCTCTGAGAACTTCACTACTTGTCTAAAAGTCCTGAAAATGGTGACATCAGCATTTTAGAGAATCCAACGTTGTATGTTTATCTTGGGTCAAATTGTCTTTTTTATATTCCCTAGAGATTTGCATATGACCTGTAAGGCAAGATTCGCGATCTCATGGCATTCTCAGCAGCTAGTTTTGCCGCGGCTCTCCAATCCCAGAATGGCTCAGAACATCAGAAGCAGAAGAGCAGTCTGTGTGCCCTTCTCAGGACAATCCTGGTGGCTCTTCCATCTTGCCTTTGTGCTCATTTACCATACTGAGAACACAGAAAAGATACTAAACACAGTTTTTGGTTCCTTGGCATGGAGACAAGCTAGTTTTCAAATTCCTTAGAGAAACCAAGGTGACTTTTGGTGATTCTACCTGAATTGTGCCTAGGCAATTATTCCTGTGGTAAGTAGATAACTCTGGTATTGGGGCTGATTTCTTGTTAAGAGAAAATCCAGGTAGTTCATGCAAACAAGATAAAAATACTGAAACTTGAATAGATGAGTCAACCTTTAATTTGTCTGAAAAGAAGAAAGTTGTATTGGCAGTTACATATTATATGTTTACTTAAACTGAAAGAAAGTCCCTAAATCAAATGAGCTGGTAGTAAGAGGTGGATTAAACCTCAAAAGATAGTGATTTGTGTGATTGTTTATGCTATTTTATTTAAACACAAACTTCTGTAGTAATGCCTCCAAACAGTGTCCCATTTCCACTTGGAAAAATGTAATTCATGGTTTTTCCATTGTCTATTTTGGTTCTTATGAAAAGAAAATGGAAACATGGTCTGATGAGGTGATGGTAATGCTTAAATCCACACCCCGCCTTGAGCCTTTCTCCCCACAGGATTCAGTCTACCAAGTCTCCAACACTTGCTGCTATTAATAAAAGCTGAGCAAAATGATGCCTTTGTCTAGAGACATTAGCAGAACTGTATTGAGTTCCAAAGGACTGGGGGTGGAGAGTGGGTGTCAGGAGGCCAGCTGTTCAGGGCACCAACCTGAAGGGTTGCTAAATTTGTTAAGGGGAAAGGCACCCAGCCAGCCATCTCTGAACCACAAGGACTTTGCCACCAATCTAAGTGTCCATAATGCTGAAAGTAGTTCTGCTTACTGTGAGCAGACATATGTAACTCTGAAATTCTAAGGATTTATACAATTTGATGAGATGGGTATTAAAAGTTAGATGTGCAATCTTGTTCTATGCATCTGTTAATGTTTAGCGTTAGTTTAAAAAAGATATTTAGGGGCTAAGGATATGGTTCAGTGACTAAAGGCACTTGTTTGCAAAGTCTGTTGGCCAGTGTTAAGTTCCCCATCAATCGTGTAATTCTAGAAGCAAAGTGGTACATGCTACATGCATCTGTGATACCATTGTAGCGACAAAAAACCCCATCTCAGTGGCTGTGGAGATGGCTGAGCCCTTAAAGGTACTTTCTTTCAAAGCCTAGTGGCCAGGGTTTGATACCCAGTACTCACATAAAGCCAGAGGCACAAAGTGACACATGTGTCTGGAGTTTGTTTACAGGTGCAAGAAGCCCTGGAATGCCCATACTTACTCTCT
Organism: Dipus sagitta; assembly: GCA_036346955.1. Classification (NCBI taxonomy): domain Eukaryota; kingdom Metazoa; phylum Chordata; class Mammalia; order Rodentia; family Dipodidae; genus Dipus; species Dipus sagitta. Next base: position 55,936,753 of record CM070774.1, read on the forward strand.
TTCCCTCTTCTTACAAATAAATAAAATATTTTTTTCAGAAGAGACCCTGTCTCAAAGAAGGTAGAACACAGACACCTCTTCTGACACACACACATGCAAAGAAAATAAAAAAATTTAAAGTATCTAAACATTTTAAATGAACCAGAAACATAATACCATTGACCCCAACTAATCCTTCATGATAGAAAAGTTTTTTGATGTAGTTCTTATTTGAGGATAATGCATTGGCTTTAGCAGTTTTTTGTTTTGTTTTGTTTTTCCAGGTAGGGTCTCACTCTAGCCCAGGCTCATCTGGAATTCACTATGTAGTCTCAGAGTGACCTTGAGCTCGTGGTGATCCTCCTACCTCTGCCTCTCAAGTGCTGGGGTTAAGGTTGTGTGCTACCATGCCTAGCTGGTTTGAGCACTCTTAATGCATGCAAGATCATCATGCAAGAACAGTGCAACTGAAACTGACCTTCCAGGAGTAGGCCCAAGTGTCTATAAGGCTAAATGAACCCAAGGCTCCTGAGGTGATGCTGATGGTAATGCGAGCTCAAGAACCATGTGGCAGTGGCAACTACAGCTCTCAAGCTTTAACTTGCATCGGAAGCACCTGGAACACTTGTGAAAACAGATCTATGGAACACTCTCCCTGTTTTCCAATGCGTCTGAAGGGAGGTCTGAGGGTTTTCAGATCTTCCTGGGAGTGCTTGTTGATGCTTGGGGATCACACATTAAGAACCATGCTGCCAAATGAATCCTGAGCCATTCTGCATGTGCTAAGGGATTTTCACATCTAGAACATTCTCCGAAGTCCTCTTGTTGTTTGTGGGGAGATCTGGAGAAGGAGCATCCAGTCAGTGGCAAAGGCGTGGAAAGTGGAGGAAGGAGACATTAAAACAAAGTTAGGTGAGAATTTTTACAAAGATTGGGAAGGAAGTTTTGAATTTTAAATGTATAGGCTCAACAGAGAGGTTTTTTTTGAGAAAGTTTGAGGAGAGGAGACTAAAGGGAACTACCATAGCCATAAAGACTTTTAAAGTAAATTTTAAGGGAGGGTTGTTTGGGTGATTTTGTCTCCTCCATGTGCAAAAAAATACAGGTATGGAATGGTGCTTGGTTGTGTCATCCATGAAATATTATGCTTTTATAAGCATCAAATTCCCCACTTCTTTTTTTTTTCTTTGACTTTTTCTTCCACAACAATGTAATTTGGAGAACTCCCTAAAAAAACAAGAATGAAACTGCAAAAGTTCAAAAGATCGAATTCTTGGAGCTGGAGAATACACAGTCTTTGTCAGTTGTGTTCAGGGATGAAATGGAGGTGGCACAAAGGGTGAAAACATTTATCCAGTACTTCCTATTTGTTACTGGTTCAAAGAAATCTTGGAGTGTGGAACCCCTACCAGTTGTGTTGGGTGAGGAAGGAGGATGGGAGTGAAGAGATGGCTAGGAGAGCCCAGGCAGGCTGCCCTGCTCGGAGTGAGTCGTCAGCATTGTCTTGCTGGGACAAGATGCTGTCTGGGTGAAGGTTCCGAAGTAATGTGGAGACGTGGGTGATTCAGTCTGGGGACAGTGTATGGATGTGGGAAGAGAGTCGAGTATTGTCTGCTATAAGCTGTCAGTTCCTCATGTGACACCATCCTACCCAGAGAAAGAAAACTCCACAAAAGCACACACACGTCATTGGTTTGAGTTCTCTCCAGATAACATAGAGCACTTACTAGCTCTGCAAGTGAAGGCAAGCTCCCCTTCTGTGTCTATAGTGCCTATTCTCCTGCAGGAAGCATCACCAAGCTTTGAAACCTCAAAGTGAAGTGGGAACATGGACTCTGGGTGTCAGTGGGTAGGACAGCTGGCTTCTGTATAGGAAAGAAGAGATATCCAAATTTGTTTTAGAAGAAACAAATTGAACTCATTTCTTAGTTGTACACTTAATTTTTTTTAGTCATGTTTAATACTTGAAAATACTTGAAAAGGGCTTCTATGATGGTAGGAAAGGAACTGACTTATAAATCAGAAAAGTTGAGGCAATTGTTACTTTTCCAAAGTAAGCACAATATAGTCCATCCATGTCTTTCTCTCTCCCTCCCTTCCTTCCTCTCTCTTTCCTTTCCCTTTTATATTTTCCTTTTCCTTTCCCTTTCCAAGATATAGTGCCATTTTGTAAACAAGAATATGCTGACATTAGCAATAGAGTTTATAGACTTCAGGCTTTTGTTTCATATTTTGTCTTTACTTTTTTTGGTAGTAAGGGTTTCACATTCCCCAAAGGACATAAATGAATCTATACAAGATTTACACTGAAATCCTTTGACCTTGATTTTCTGTTTCTGCCATCACCCTTTATTGGTTTTGATACTGGCAAAGAGGAACAATTATTTTTAAGAAATGGGAATCATTCACTTATCTATGTGACAGTTATATGTATTATTCATGGCTTGTCCTGTTACATTTTCCCCTTCAGAAGTAATGTGTTTTATGGCTAAAGTAAAAAGTTTTTCTAAATGAAAATTCACATGGAGCTGAAGTGGCTATTTTTGCTGTATTTGAGACAGGGTTTCATGTAGCCTTCAGACTCACTATGTGGCTGAGAATAACTTTAAATTTCTTATCTTTTGGCCTTGGCTAGAGAGATAGCCTAGTGGTTAAGATGCTTGCCTGATCCTCCTGCCTTCACCCTCCCAGGTGCTGAGCACTCAGGTGTTTGCCAGAATATCTGGATTACGTGATGCTACAGCTCCAACCCAGGGCTTTGTACATGCTAGGCCATTACGCTACCGAATGAGCTACTTCCCCCGCCCTAATTATAATCATAACTGAGATTTCAAGGACACAGTGAAAAGTATAAAATTGGATGTAAAGTTTATATGATTGAAATATTAACCCCATTAAGACATGATATTAGGATCATGACATTACAAACTACCCTGTATAGTTTAGTTTGTGGCTTATCTATGACATACTCTCTTGCAGAAATTTTAATTTTAATGGACTTCCAATATAAAAGTCAGCTTTTTTCCAGTTCTTGACTGTTGTGTGAATTTTCCTGGAGAGAGGTAAATAAATGCCTACTGACCCCAGAGAGGTGCCCATGACAAAGGAGATCTACTCACCCCAGAGAGGCACCCATGTAAAAGCAGATCTACTCGCCCCAGAGCAGGCGCCATGACAGACTGGGTTATTGGTGAACCAGTGAGTTTGTTGGGGTTGCTTACAGCTGCATCACCACAGTCTCATTTCAGCATCACTGATGACTCAGAGAGCTTCATCCCTTAAGTTCAACGCTTGCTTTGTAAGCAACTCCACCAGAATCTCTTCTCTTCAGAAATTGTTCACTGCTATATATTCTTGATAGGAGGAGCCTCGTGAATTTTTTAGTTCCCTGAGTTTCTGTTTTGTGTTTCCTGAGGCTGCAAACATTGTTAGCTTCCTAAATCTTAGGAGTCTCCCTGCTTTGTCTGGGTAGGAATGTTTAAGTTTGGAGGAAATTGCCCCACAATATCTAACATATCAAAGAACGTATGTCCTTCTCTTATTTTCTCACGGTTGGGTTGTTTTGCCTCCACACAACAATATGCTCAAAATGTTCCCACTCTGAAAACAATTACATCTGTCTACATATTGCAGGATCTTTCTTTCTGTTTCTTCTTTTTCCTTTTTTGTTATCCTTATTCCATCTTTCTTCTCTCCTCTCCCTGTCTTCCTTCACTATTCTTGTTCATTCCCCTCCCCCAACCCACACTTTCATTCACGGACCAAATACTTATGGGGGGAAGGATGTTACTAATGGTCTTTGGGTGTTTGCAGGTTCTTGGCATCTTAGTCAAAGAAGTGGAAAAGACGCATACAGAAAAGAACAGCAGCAAGAAACTTTATCAAGAACAAAGCGATAGTACAGGGTTGAGTACACAGCTCACAGGGGCAGCAGGTCACGTACATAAGAAAGTGCTCAAGGACTTCTTTTAAGTGAGTCCGTGGGACGAGAAAGAGGGGTTGGTTGCTGAGGGGCGTTGTTTGGGTGGTTCTCTATTTTAATTGACAGATACGAGTTATATAACCCATCTTCTATTCTATAATCCATTCTCTGATTTTAATAATATGTACATCAAATTTTGCATAGGTATAAGATAGTAAATAGGGAATTCTCCCTAAAACTTCACTTGGAGGACACAGTTTGCCTTACTGCACATGTAACCCAAAGACAATCAAGGCCAGATGACACCCTGTCTTTCAACCCTAGATATTATATATATATATATATATATATATATATATATATATATATATATATATATAATGAATGCATTTGAAGAGAAACTTGCCATAAAAGAGGGTGTAGTGGCACATGCTTTTAATCCCAGCACTCAGGAGGCAGAGGTAGGAAGGTAACTATGATTTTGAGGCTACCTTGAGACTACATAGTGAGTTCCAGGTCAGCATAAGCCAAATCAAGACCCTACCTCAAAACATTCATATACAGGTAAGATTTGAACTGAGATTTCAATGAAAAGAAAATCACATCAACATTTGTAGAGCAATACTGTAGGCAGAGGGAAGAAAAAGTACTAAGGTCCAGTGAAGGAGATGGATTTGGAGGTCCACAGATGAAACCGAAGTCTAGTGTGGCTGGAGGGCAGCAGGCAAAGGGAAAGCAGGGCCACAAGGGCTGAGACAGGAGAAGTTCCTTCAGCAAGATGGTTGTTGATTGTGGTCACTTTCCTTCTAAGTGAAATAAGATGCCATGGAGGTGTTCTTCAGCCAGAGATTGACACTTGATTTATACTGTACAAGATCAGCACTATGAGCTGTATGAGTAACTAAGTGTGGTGGAGCATGGTGATCTTCTAGAAGGCTGTGCAGTTATGCAGTGAGGGTATGAAATAGGATCAAACCAGGGGAGCAAGAGAGAAGAGGAGAATTGAGGATGCAACTTGGAGATAGTATGAATAAGATTTGCTGATGAGATGGCATACAGAACAAGAACAAAAACCAAAGGCATGTGCCAGGCATGGTGGCACATGCCTTTATTCCAGCATTTGGGAGGCAGAGGTAGGAGAACTGCCATGAGTTTGAGGCTACCCTGAGACTACATAGTAAGACCACCCTGAGACTACATAGTAAATTCCAGGTCAACCTGAGCTACAGTGAGACCCTACCCTGAAAAACAAAACAAAACAAACAAAAAAAATTAAACAAACAAACAAGCAAACAAAAAACCCAAAGGCATGAAAGATCACACTCAGGGTTTTGGCATGACCAATCATGGAATCATTTTATTTAGATGGAAAGACTTGGGAAGGTTTCCTCCCTAACCCCTCTCCCGCTGGGAAGGAGAAAAGGGACAGACTTCTGCTTTCACTACAATAAGCTTGAAATACCTATCAAGTCCCCAAAAGAAGATGATGCAATAGTCAGGTGGATGAATGAGTCTGGAGGCCAGCAGTGATGTTGGTGCTGGTGCTGAAGATGTGGGAGCCAGTGACAATTGGATTGTCTCTGAAGCCATCTCAATGTATAAGTCATCTAAGAGGTGAGTGTAGATAAGAAGAGCAATGAATATAAAGGCTGAGCATGGGGCTCTGGGACATTTTAATATTTAGAGATCAAGCAGGAGAGAAGCAAGCTGACTAGTTAGGTGCAGACAGTGGGAGAATATCAGGAGAATATGGTGCCATAAAAGATGAGTAAATGTTTTGTTCTACTAGACAATCTACTTGGAGGTGAAGTAAATGGGAGGCAGGAAAGATGCCCCAAGATGGAGATTAACAACAATCTTAATGAGAACAGCCTCAGAATGGAGGAGACCTAGGTTTTGAGAGTGAACATTCCAATGTGTACTGACACACTTCTTGCATTCTTGCCTCCTTATTCTCCTCCTCCTTCTTTCTTCTTTTTCCTCTTTCCCCTCCCCTCTTCCTCCTCCTATTCCTTCTTCTTTTTTGATGTAGGGTATCACTGTAGCCCAGGCTGATCTGGAATTCATGATATGGTCTCAGAGTGGCCTCAAACTCATGGTGATCCTCCTACCTTTCCTTCTGAGTTCTGGGATTAAAGGTGTTCACCACCATTCCTGGCTTGTATTATTAAAAAAAATTTTTTTGATATTTTATTTGAGAGAGAGAGAAAGAGGGAGAGGGAGAGAGAGAGAGAGACTGGGCATGCCAGGGCCTTTAGCCACTGCAAACGAACTCCAGATATAGGCACCACCTTGTGCATCTGGCTTACATAAATCTTGGGGAACTGAACCTGGGTCCTTTGGCTTTGCAGGCAAGCACCTTAACCACTAAGCCACCTCTACAGGCCCACATTATTCTTTTTATAAAAGTACGTTATTTATTTATTTGCAAGCAAGAGATACAGAGTAGGGTGGGGGCATGAGAATGGGCATGCCAGGGCCTCCAACCACTGCATACAAACTTGAGACACATGGGCCACCTTGTACATCTGGCTTACATGGGTACTAGGGAGTCAAACCTGGGTCCTTAGGCTTCATAGGCAAGGACTTTAACTGCTAAGCCATCTCTTGAGCTCTCATTATTCTTTATCAGGCTTGAGAATGACTATATTAACATTTAGCTCTTTATTATAGCTAATAATGGTCACTATTATTGAGAGATTACTTTAGAGAATAGTGTCTACAAAGGCAAAGAGGATGAAAAAATGGTAGGAACTTCCTGTTAGAGATTAGTTGAACATAGCATAGAATGTTTTGTGCCTCAGTTCCACCTATGTGACCTATGTAACCTTGTGACTTGTAATAGCGTCCCCCCTTGTTTAACAGTATGTAACTTTGTGGGTTAACGCTCATCCCGTTTTAACTATAAACATCATGTGCTTATTTCCAATAAAAGCTGACACTACAAACAGTTTGGGGCTGTATCCTGAGATCCTGACCTTTGGGATGCAGACCTGGTGCACCAGATTTCTTCTTTTTCATTCATTTTTACCCAATAAAACTTTGCCTCACACACACAAAAATGTACTCAGTGGTTGAGCATGCATTTCTCATGCATAGAATTCTAGGTTTGATCCCTAGCACCAAAACAAAACAAACAAACAAAAAAAGTTTTTAAATTTATTTTTTATTTTTGATAGAGAGACAGACAAAAAGAGGCAGAGAAAGCAAGAGAGAGAATGGGCATGCCAGAGCCTTTCAGCCACTATGAATGAACTCCAGACATGTGTACCCCCTTGTGTACATGTGAAACATTGCATGCTTGCATCACTGTGTGTCTGGCTATGTGGGACCTGGAGACTCAAACACTAGTTCTTAGGCTTCATAGGCAAGCACCTTAACTGCTAAGCCATCTCTCCAGCCCCATTTTTTAAAAATAGTATATTTATTTATTTGCAAAGGAGAGAGTTATGCTAGGGCCTCTAGGCACTGAAAACAAACTCCAGATGCCTCACCACTTTGTGTATCTGGCTTTTCATAGGTATTGGGGACTGGAACCTGGGTCATTAGGAATTCTAGGCAAGTGCCTTAACTGTTGAGCCATCTCTCCAGTCCCCAAAGATTTTTACAAGTTATATTTGTGTGTGGATGGGTGCACATATGTAGAGGTCAGAGGAGAGCCTTGGGGTCTCCCTTGTTTTGAGACAGAGTCTCTTTTGTGTTACCATTACTACGTGGGATCTTCTAGATTCTCTTGGCTCAACCTCCCATTGTCATAGCTGCATTGGGATTACAAACATGTGTGCCACTTTTCATCAAGCTTTATATGGGTGCCAAGGAGGACCAAAAGGTTGGAAGGCTTACAAGCAAGTATTTTTAACTGTTGAGCCATCTCCCCCATCCCAAAATTTGCTTTTAATTTTAAAATTCCATTTGACAGGTTACATGATAGAGTTGTCTTTTGAAAATGCCATTGTACATATATAAAGACTTGAACTTCAAACTGAGCCTTTTCGTGTTCTCAACCTATTTCAGTACTTAAAATTTTCCTGATTGTTTTCTTCCTCAATCATCTTGTTTTCTGCAGGTTTACCATAACTTGCTATTGTAGCTAAAATTAAATGGAAGAAACTCAGAATAAAAGATGAGGGCTCTGAGAAGAGTCTTACTGAATTATGCAGACCTAGAAAGAGTACATGTGTCTCTCCTTTTTGCCTCAATAATTGAGATGTTCCTGCATTCATGTTCTGTTCTGAGTATAAATTATGTACCATTAACTCTTATACATCAAATCCAAAAATGATTGGCTAGGATAGCTTGTAGAATGATAAGGCATTTTCTTTTTAGTTTCATGTTGACTTTCACCCTGTAGTGTAGAGCATGATCTCAGGACTACCCATGGTAGAAGAGGCATATTTGAAATGACAGATGAGGTTGGCTTACTTAGTGGGAGGAATAGGCCACTAACTTTATTTATTTGTTTTTAATAAAATAACAGCCAAATTTGAGACAGGAGATAAACATGGGGAAAATAACATAATTGTAGCTTGTGCTTTCCTAATGTTCTTTGCCTGTAGGGCCCAAAATATCCTCTAAATATAAACCCAAACTTCAGTAATTCCAAAGTACAGACAGGGTAAACACTGTTACCTCCATGTGGAAGATGAGGTCAAGCAGGGCAGGGAGCTGACAGAGCCAAGATTGGGACTCAGAACTTGAATCTTGTTCGGAGCCAGGCAAGTGAACTCCAGGACCTTCTCTCTATTCTCTGGGTGGGTTTTCTTCTCCACCTTGGTTCAGTGCATTCCTTCCCCACAGGCCTCTTGTCATAGCCCTTCTCCCATCAGTGCGGTATTTTCTGAACCCTTTCCAAGCAGTGCTCTCCACCTCCAACATCACGACTTTTTTCCTGTTTCAACACTTTATGCTTCTTTGCAGCCCATATCATCAGGCATATTGTCCATTCCTCCATTAGGATGCTCTGTGAGAACCTATTGCATTGTTGTATTTCCAATGACCACTGAGCCGATAGTAGGTGCTGAGTAAATATTTATTGATTAAATCCTTTTTGCTATTCAAGTCTTCTAGGATTATCTCAAGAGGTTGAGAAGACTTAACACAAGACACCTTCTGGAAGTTATTTTCATTTTATTAGGAGAAAACTTGCTATTATTGAAACCCCAGGAATAAAGTTCTAATTCATAGCAATTAGAATTTAGAGAATGTATTTCTGCATAGCAGGGATTCCTTTGATCTCAGACCTAAGACCAAGCTAAGCCTTTCCATCACCAGGAAGAAGGAGTAAGAGAAGAGAAGCAATAGACTTTGTACAATACATATCAATAGCATTGTTTAGGTTGTGGAGAAGTAAAACAATGCTTCGATGTAATCAGAATATATTTAATGTCAGGAGTAAAGACTTTCAATGCTTTTTTGTTTGTTTGTTTTGCTTTTTCAAAGTAGGGTCTCGCTCTAGCCCAGGCTGACCTGGAATTTATAAAGTAGTCTCAAGATAGCCTCAAACTCATGGCGATCCTCCTACCTCTTGCCTCCCAAATGCTGGAATTAAAGATGTAAGATTTCAATGCTTTTTAATAGCATCCTTTTCTATTTGGCATGCTTTCTTCATGCTGCATGTGTAACTTTTATGTTGTATGAATAAATGCATTCCACATACCCGTGCAAAGAAGGCACTGCTTTGCTAGCCAAGTGTTGAGAGGAAACCTTCTTCTGAGGCCGACCTCAGGGAACCATTATGGAGCAGGGAAATCTTCCCAAGGGCAGGTCTTGCCTACTGACAAAGACTTTCAGGGCATCTCCCGACGGCAGTCTTTGAACACTCAGGTTCATAAAAGCTCTTCTCACAGAATCCATCATCAGGATGAACTGTAATTAGTGCAAACCATGGCATGATGGAGTTTTCTTACAGTTTCTGGAAGATGCAAGTACCATATTAAGGTCTATCTAGACAATAACCCATATTGTAGCTATTGTGTAAGTTTATTTTTGTAAAAATGTTTTTATACTGCTAAGTTCTAACTTTGTACTACTGTAAACTTTTTAGTATTTCTTGTACTCATTTTCTTTCATTTCTTCTCAATCTTGTTTCAGGAAGAATTTAAAGTATCTTAATATATACATAATATAGGAAAAATGATTACATTAAAAATTGGTAGGAGAGCAGTGCCAAGGAAAAGTAACAACAGTAATGGTAAGGTGAAAATCATAGTGTCTAAATATTAATCACAGGCTGTGTGGTAGGTACTGTTTTAAGTACCTAGCATAGATGAATTCAATTAGTCCTGGCAATAACCCTGTGAGTTGGATATGATCATCTTCATTTCAAAGATGAAGCAATTGAGGCATGGATCAATGAAGAAGACTACACAAGAGTAACGTAGAGCTGTATGGACCATAACTCAGGCCTGCTGACTCCACGATGCTTTTCTGATTCAATGAGACTGGCCAGCAGGTTAATACACAAAGTAGAAATTGTAAGGTCCTACGGTTGTACTGGAGACTGACCACAAATTTGCCTCTAAGATTTTTTGGCAAACAAATTTGAGAAGGGAAAAATGATCTGTTACATGATTCACTGTGTTTAGGAGATAAAAACAACTAAGTTGCTCAAGAGTAGCATAATTATTTCTGGTTGGATGTCCAGGCAGAAATTTTCCTTGTAAATTCTCACAAAGAAGTTACTATGTGATAAAGAGGACACTATTTTCCAATCAGTCAGACAGATATTCATAGGACCATTTTTTATAACATTCCACACTGTGTCATAATGCAATGCTCCATAAGCCAAATCCAGTAAAAAGCAATTCAGGAGGGGTGGAGATTTCAGAATATGTGGTAAGGTTTGTGGTTCTCTGCTGGCCTGGCTTAATTTGGGAAAACATTTTGAGCTATTTAGAGAAAAGAATAGACTGTGGGTCCTCAAGGCCACCATCCATAATTATTCCTTTCAATTGAGTTTTGGTAAAAATTTGAGTGGCAATGGATTGGAGGGTTTTTTCTTGACCAGTACGTGGGGCTCAGCTCTTCTGTGTTAATGACAGTTACTGTTACAGTGAGCTGAGGTAGGGAAAGAGCTGATTGGTTTCTTCTTTATTAAAAATTGAGGGCTGGAGAGATGGCTTAGTAGAAGGCTAAGGACCTTGGTTTGAGGCTCAATTCCCCAGGACCCACGTAAGCCAGATGCACAAGGGGGTGCATGCATCTGGAGTTTGTTTGCAGTGGCTGGAGGCCCTAGCATGCCCATTCTCTCTCTCTTTCTCTCTCTCTGCCTGTTTCTCTCTCTGTCTGTCACTCTCAAATAAATAAATAAAAATAAACAAAAAAATTTTAAAACTTGAGACGGGGCTGGGAAAGTTGCTCAGTGGTTAGAGATGCTTGCTTGCAATGACTGCCAGATCAGGTTCAATTCCATAGCTCCCATATAAAGACAGACACAAAAGTGGTACAAGCATTTGACATTCATTTGCAGTGGCAAGAGACGCTGTTATTCCCATGCACTCACACAAATAAACATCAAAATGAAATTAAGACATACTATTTGTAAATTATGGTGGTGCTTTATGGTATTTGATGCATGAACACAATGTATAATAACTAGAAGTAAAACATTTTCAAATGTAATCATCTTTATGTGTTGGGAATTTCACATTCTCTTTCTAGCCATTTTGAAGAATAAGTTGCTTTATGAGTTTCTGTCTACCCCATCCATACAAAACACACTGATTCTTTTGTGCCTTAGTGACCGTTATTTAACTTTTTTCTGTCAAAATTGATCTTCCCAGCTTAAAGTGACCACTCTGTTCTGTAAAATTAACTTTTTAGTTTCCATAAATGAGTGATGAGAAAATGTTACATTTGTTTTTCTGTGTCTGGCTTATTTCATGTAACACAATGACATCCAGTCCTACCCATGCTGCTGTAAATGATAGGATTTCACTGTTTTGCTGGCTGAAAAATATAAAAAATATATATGTTTGTACATATCACATTTTATTCATTAATTTACTGGTGTGCATCTAGGTTAATTCCATATTTTTGCTAACAATAGGAGTAATAAATATAATAAACATGGGAATGTATATTTTGGGTGTGACTATGCCATGTTGTAGAAGTGCTCACTCATAATGTAGTTCTATTTTAGTTTTTTTTTTTTTTTTTTTGTGGGCTCTCCACACATTTTCCCATATGGTTGTGCTAATTTACATTCCCACCAACTATGTAAGAGTTGCCCTTTGTCCACATCCTTCCCAGCATTTATTTTTTGTCTTTGTGATAATAGTCTAACTGGTAAAATGATGTCACACTGTAGTTTTGATTTGCTTTTCCTGATAGTTAGTGACACTGAATACATTATATATATATATATATATATATATATATAATTTGTGTGTCTTTCAAGAAAAGTCTATTCAGATTTTAACTCAGTCTGAATTTTTTAACTGCCTAATTTTCTGAGTTCCTTGCATATTTTGTATCTTTCTAGATGAATAGTTTGAAATTATTTAATCTCATTCTGAAGGCCATCACTTAATTCTGATGGTTATTTCTTTTGCTGTATTGGTTCTTCTTGGTTTGATATAACTTCAGATGTGTATTTTTGCTTTTGTTTCCAATGTCCTTGTATCTGTTGTAGATTGAATGTGAACTGTCCTTCATGGGCTCATGTGTTTGAATATTTGATTCTCAGTTGGTGGCACTGTTTAAGAAGGTTGTGGGATCTTTAGGGGATAGAACATTGGTGGAGGAAGTGAATAACTGGGGCAGGCCTTGACTAGAACAGCCCTAGGATGCTATAAGCAGAGCTTCATAGGCCATTCTGATATGAATTTAGAAGAGCAGAATGTCACATAAAATGCACAGTGGAGGCTCAGCTCATGAGGTTTCAGAAGGGAATAAAGAGTATTAGGAAGTGGATGAGAAGCTGTTCCTTTCATATTTTGAAAAGGAATCTGGCCATGTTGTGAGGACCTGAGTGAGGCTGAATTCAAAAGTCATGGACTAGCCAGGCATGGTGGCGCACGCCTTTAATCCCAGCACTCAGGAGGCAGAAGTAGGAGGATCACCATGAGTTCAAGGCCACCTTGAGACTACATAGTTAATACCAGGTCAGCCTGGACCAGAGTGAGACCCTACCTTGAAAAAACAAAACAACAACAACAAAACAAGTCATGGACTAGTTTAGTGAAGGAACTCTTAGTCAAAGCAGGCCAAGACAGCATTCAGGCTATATAATGATTACTGCTTACCACCTTTATCCAGGTCTACAATGAGACAGAGCAGTGAGTAGAACAGAAAGATAGGAAAAAATGTGACATTTAGTTGGGAAAAGAATGGGCTTCAAAATTGCAGACAAAGGAGTGGAAAAGCAACTGTTATAATGAACCCCCTTAAAGAGAAATCTCTTGCTCTGCATGGAAACAATGGAAAAGATGCATCAAGGTCAAGCCCCATCCTTGGAAGGCTCCATGTTGTAAAACTGCATATTCCTTTGAAAAAAAGAGCTCCTAAACTGTGCATGCTGCTGAAGGAATTCCTTGCTTCAACAGTGGCCTACACAGACAGAGACTGATGCCACTGCAGTCCAAGGTGTGCAGGTTACTCTTGAGATGGCAGCAACATCCACATGGGGCTGGTTTTGTAAGAGTGTGGAGGCCATCAACTCTTCTATCAAGGTTCCAAGAAGCTGCTGCTGAGGCAAGGCAATGCCTGGCAGAGTTGGACTCTCTGCTAGGAGGCCCTCAGCTGCCCCTGTGAGAAGCTGTGATGGTGAAAACAAAGTTGTAATAGAGACCCCAGAATACTAGAGAGGTGAAGACCATGGGACCTCCCCAGCCATGGGCTTTTGATCAGGTTCTCAATAGTAGGGATGAATTCCCTTCTGCAGAGCAGGGCTCAAGGGTTCAAATACAATTATAAAGTGGTTGGTCAGTTCCCAGTCACTATTACACCAGAGAGCATATTTTGCCTGGCAGGTTGGAATTTGAACATGTAAGGTCCATATCTGGGTAAGACTGTTGATAATTTGTCTTTCCCAATAGCCTACTTAGTACTTTCTGACACTGTGGAAGCTAGTCAGCAGAAATGAAGCTTTCAGCTCAGTTCCAGTTTGATTCCTCTATGCCCTGTAATCGAAGTGTGTGGTGTCATCAGCAACTGAGTATTACTATTAAATTCTGGTGGGCAACGAAGAACCAGTAACCACAGAACTGAGGTTTTGTAACACAAAGAGGTCTGTCATAAGTCTCATGTGCTGGGGCTAGAGCTTTTGGCATTGGCAGCCATGATCCTAGACTGCAGAACAAGGGATAAGCTTGGGTGAAGCTGGGCTTTTGCACTAGAAGCTACAATCCCAAATCTGTGAACTAGAGAGAAGACCTTCTCTAGGTCTTGTAGGTGGGATTTGTAATTGTAGTCATGGAAGTCACTGATCCAGAACCTGTAGGATACTGAGGAGGCTATCTTCATCATATGGACACTGGCTGTAGTCTCCTCAGTCAGACTGGCACCCAGCATATCTATGATAGCAGCTTGGGTTCTGGGTTTGAAGGAGGGCAAGTATGAGTTCCTTCTTTGAAGCAGAGCAGTCACAGTCACCCTTATACTAACCAGCTCCCTAAACTGGAATCAATACAAATATGTAATATATATAAATGAATAAATATATGAGATACAACATGCAGCATTTGTCTTTCTGAGTTGGTCTTAGTTTACTTAACAACATGATCACCAGTTCTATAAGCTTTTCTAAAAATGTTTTAATTTCACGCTTTTTTTTTTTTTTTTTTTTTTTTGGTTTTTCAAGGTAGGGTTTCACTCTAGCCCAGGCTGACCTGGAATTCACTATGGAGTCTCAGGGTGGCCTTGAACTCACGGCAATCCTCCTACCTCTGCCTCCCAAGTGCTGGGATTAAAGGCGTGCGCCACCACGCCCTGCTAGTTTTATGCTTTTTTTTAAATAGCTGAATAAAACTCTATTATGAGGCTGGGGACATGGATCAGTGGCTAAAGGTGCTTTCTTGCAAAGCCTGTCAAATGGGTTCAATTTCCTATCACTTATATAAAAGCAGATGCAAAATGCTGCATGCATCGGTGATCCTAACTTACAGTGGAGCCAGGCAATCCACAGCTTTCAGGCTAGCTAGTTAGATGTTATTATTGTAGCAAAGCTCCATGTGTCAAAAAATTTGTAGAGGAGGTCAGTCTGAAGAATATCTTGAAGAGAGGACATGAATTTCTAGAGGGTTTGGCCATAATTTTATGAACAGATATAAATAACCATTCCATACAAATCTATTTTCTCAACCTCCTATCAAAACACACATTGACTTGTACTTGGGCCGAGCTGTTAAAAGTTCAAGATGTTTATGCATTCCCCCCCCCCAAATTTCACATTACAGTAACTCATTTGATACTAATTTGGCCAAATGGTATTTAAGAATGTTGTGTATAAATGACCACCTGAATACCTCTCTCCCTAGATTTCTAACTTGTGAGGCTGGGTGAGGAGTTTTTATGTTAAGGCTTATTCACACCAAGGCAGGCTAGCTTTTGTTGCCAACTAGTTATGATTCAGGACTGAAAACCAGGCTCTAGAGTTTCTCTAATTGGAGAATTACTGCTTGGATTCAGATTTTATGGCTCAACCCCATAATGGATGAATTGCTCTATTTCTGGGCTAACACGCTTCATGTACAGGAGATCTCAGTGTGGGTGTTGATGCACTGAATTTCTGTAGTATGTATTTTGTCCCAAATGAAGAGCTATTAACATATTTACTTGAAAATGTCATCAAGCTTAGATAGCAAAAAAAATGAACAAAGGATGAAGGAGTAGGAGTAGGTGAACAGGAGGGGAGAAAAGCAGAAGAATAGGGTCACTGGGAAGAAGTAAGATGAAGAATAAAGAAAGGAAACATTAGAGAACAAGCCCAGCTGTGAGGCTGATACGTGAAGTCTCTAAGGTATTGGATTTTGGCACTAGAAGGTATGGTTATTACTACTGTAATTTGTTTCAAAAGAGGAGAAAAGAGGTTTCATTAGCTAATGGCTTTTGTTACATTTTACTTGGCAGATTCAAACACGTCTAACTATTGTTCAGTTCTGTACAAATGAAGTGATTAATTTGCAAACTTCTCACATCCCATATTCAGTCATATAAAGTAAATTAGTACATTTTATATGGACAAACACTAGCAATATGAGTTTGTCAGTACAAAGCAAGCTTCTGCTCTTGTTCTAACAATCCATCTTGGAAGACAAGAACATATGGGAAAATTATGGGATAATACTGGATTAAATAAAAATGTGTGTTTTCTTTTAAATAAACACTGCAAGTTAGGTTCCTTTAGAAGTTCAGAAATCAGGGCTAGGGTGATGACTCTGGATAAAGTGCTTGCTGGACAAGCATAAGGACCCAAGTTCAGGCCCACAGTACCCATGTAAAATGCTAGTGTTGCAGTCAGGTTCACATTGCTGGTACAAATCACCCAACCAAGAGCAGCTTGTGGGAAAAAAGAGGTTTATTTTGGCTTACAGGCTCAAGGGGGAAGCTCCATGATGGCATTGAAAATGGATGGCATGAGCAGAGGGTGGACATCACCCCCTGGCCAACATCAGGTGGACAACAGGAACAGGAGAGTGTGCCAAACACTGGCAAGGGGAAACTGGCTATAATATCCATAAGCCTGCCCCCAACAATACACTGCCTCCAGAAAGCCTTGGTTCCCAAATTTCTATCAGCTGAGAATCTAGCATTCAGAACACCTAAGTTTATGGGGGAGCAGCTGAATCCAACCTCCACAGCTAGTATGGTGGCACCACCCTGAATCCTAGTTCTGGGTAGATACCTAGGGTTTGATAACCTACCCAAATTGTTGAGCTTCCAGTTCAGTGAGAGACTCTGTCTCAAAAAATAATGTGGAAAGCAATTGAGGCAGAGACCTGAAATCAACTTTTGGCCTCTAAAAGCATGTACACACATATGTATGAGCATTTGTACACACATGTGCCCCTCCACATGAACACACATTTATGCACAAACATATACACCACACACATACACACACAGAAAAAGGAGGGTTTATAAATCAGTACAGACAAAGGAAGGTCAGCAGAGGCTTTACAGTGAGAGGCTGGCTGATGGGGAGTTAAACTCCTTAAAGGAAGGAGTAAAGGATGAGAAAGACATTGAGGTGGAATAATATGAAGCAAGATGTGAAAATGAAACTATCTGATTCCTCACAATATATTTTTTTGTTGTTGTTGTTTTGAGGTAGGGTTTCACTCTTGCACAGGCTGGCCTGGAATTCACTATGTAGTCTCAGGGTGGCCTCGAACTCAAAGTGATCCTCCTACCTCTGTCTCCCAAATACTGGGATTAAAGACGTGCACCACCGTGCCTGGTTTAATATTTTGATATAAAAAGCAATAACATTAAAAATCTAAGCTGGTAGTACTTGTCTGTAATCTCCATTAGTTGGGAGCTGAGACAGGAAGATTTGAGGTCAGTCTGCACTATGTCAAGTTCTGTTTCAAAAAATAAAAACTCTTATATTATTTCATATATAGTTGAGGCAGTTATTATTAATAACCCAAACTCACAAGTGTTGTGAGAATGTGGGAAATTTGGGACTCTTGTGAACTGTTGGTAGAAGTATAAAATAGTGTAGTTACTATGGAATGACAGTTCCTCTCCAAACAGAAAAAAACTACTATTTAAAGAGCAATTTCAGCTGTTGGTATATACCCAAAACAACTGTAAAGAGAGACTCAAAGAAATTCTGTACTCCCATGTTTATAGCTGCATTATTTACAATGGCCCAAAGATGGAAACAAGCAAGTACCCAAATATCCATCAACAGATGAGTGAAAACATAGCCCCTGACATTCCCACACTGTGACCCTTATTAAACAGGAATGAAGTCCTGACACATGCCACAGTGCAGATGATGGTATAGACAGTAAGGCCACTATGCTAAGGGCAATAAACCAGACAAAAAGATACAAACTGTATCATTTCATTGCTGTGTGAGAGAAATAAAGTTCAACTGTGGTAAGCTCTGGGGATGTCAGAACTCATTCATAACTGCAACATATGTAGTCCACTGCAGTTAAGGAAAATTGGAAAAGAACATAACAGGCAACTCACAATAGAAAGAAAGAGTGATGATCAACAAATGTGTGAAATTATAGGCAATGTTAGAGAAACAGTGAACTATTATTGACCTCCAGTACATGGGCAACCAGGGACGACATTGCTACTCCATGGCACCGAGTGAGTAAGCAACAGATTAGCCAGAAGCACACACTGCCCTCGGGGGAGAATGTGACAATTCCAAATTCTATATTTTTGTGCCTAAGGCCCAGTACACATTTGAACAATGTATATTTACCAGAAACTCATACCTTTGTTTGTAAGAGAGAAGGAACATTTCATCTAAATGCCCAGGAATAAACAAATGCTTAAATTATAGTAGTTTCATGTTATGATATTAACATATTGTAGAGCAGTAAAAAATAATACAGATTTTAGATATTAGTGACTTGGATCCATGTTCAAGACACCTTGTTAGAAAAATTCTAGTTACAGAGCTGGAGAGATGGCTTAGTGGTTAAGGCATTTGCCTGCAAAGCCAAAGGACCCAGGTTTGATTCCCCAGGACCCATGTAAGCCAAATGCACAAGGTGGCAGATGTGTCTGTGGCAGATGTGTCTGGAGTTTGTTTGCAGTCGCTGGAGGCCCTGGCATGTCCATTCTCTCTCTCTCAAATAAATAAAAATATTTTAAAAAGACAAATTTAAGTTACAAAAATTGTTTATTTTGATTATTTGAGAAAATAAGGTAGTTCTGGAACTCAGTATGCTACTCATGCTGACCTCAAAATCTTGTAGCAACCTTTCTAATTGAGCTTCCTGAGTGTTGGGATTGCTAGCATGAGCCATGGTGCCCAGAAAAAAAAGTGATTTCAAGGCTGTCAATCTTCATAGTCACATATGTGAAGACATATTGCATATATGATGGGTTTGTTGCAAGAATAAGGAGAGATTCTCAGGTTGGTTTATAACTTCTGTTTGGATTTCACAACTGAAATATGGACAAGTTGAACAATTAAAAAAATTTTAACATAAAGAAAAAAAAACTTTGCCACATGTATCAACTACCATTCTGGCCCTTTCCTTTCCTTTCCTTTCCTTTCCTTTCCTTTCCTTTCCTTTCCTTTCCTTTCCTTTCCTTTCCTTTCCTTTCCTTTCCTTTCCTTTCCTTTCCTTTCCTTTCCTGTCCTCTCCTCTCCTCTCCTCTCCTCTCCTCTCCTCTCCTCTCCTCTCCTCCCCCTCCCCTCCCTCCCTTCCTTTCTCCCTCCTTCCTTCTTTCTTCTCTCTCTCTCTCTCTGTTTCTTTCTTCCTTCTTTCACAAAAGGTAACAAGTGATCAGTACTGTATAGCAAATAGACCTGTCAACAACTGGTCCTGTTTCAATGCACCTGTTCACGCTGGCCTCGTCCCCCACTGCTTTATTAAAGGACATTCCTCACGTGATCTGAGCAGCACATCCTCATCATAGTGCTCTTAGTCTGTTTACTTGGCTATAACAAAACTTTATACACCACAGACATTTCTGTCTCTGGGTCCTGAAGGCTGGGACACCCAGGATCAACATGTTGGCAGATCCAGCATTCAATGATGACACCTTCTCACTGTGTCCTAGCCATCTCCTGCTCCACCATCATGACCTCGTTGCCATTCCAAAGCTCACCCTCCATATGTTCAACTGGGGGCTAGGATTTCAATGTAAGAATCCAAGGTGGGGCACTAACATTCAAAACAGAGTAATTGTCTCTAAAATAATTTTCCAGATTGTTGTAATATCTGAAAGCATTAAAACATACATGTAAGCACTTCAATCTTCAAAATTTCCTTCTTCATCCAGAGGAATTTCCTCCTTAAAAGCAACTACATTTGTCAGGATTGAGTTGCATGTCTCACTTGGGGCCATGACTTATCTACCAATATTACTGGCTCATCCTCTTTACACACCTCTATAGCTCATGGCTGGGCCCTAGAAATCTGATGATGGAAACCCAGTTTAATAAATAACGTGAACCTGGGATGCCTGCACTCAGGAGGATGGACAGGAGGATTCTGAGTGTGAGGCCATCCTACACTACATAGATAGAGACCCTATTTTAAAAGCGAGTAAAGACTGCACCCCTAAGAACATGCAGATTCTTTGCTGTGCCTTGGAACACAAAAGGAGGTGTGTGTGTGTGTGTGTGTGTGTGTGTGTACATACATTCCAGATGAGAATCCATTCCATGCACTAATGATATGATGATATTCCATTGTAGCTATAGTGCATTGGATGAAACATGAATGTTTGTTAGATGAACAGCAGTATTCCAAGTTCTGTAGAATCAACACAATTGCCATAAAATGTATAAAATTCCCTTGAGTGTTTTTTAGGGAAACAGTTTAGTTTCTAGTAAGCACAAATTTTTATATAGAAATTATACAGAGAGATTGACACTGAGTTAGAGAGAGGGAAGAGAAGAGATTGACTCTCTATCACAAGTGCCCACCCCCCTGCCTCAGTGGAGCAACCTCTGATGGGTGCCACTCAAGCCTGAGGTGTCTGGTGGTGCTGGCAGCTCTGGGGTTATTCTCTTGGGGTCATCAGAGGTCCTGTTCTTAAGAGATAGCTGATTTTCCTTGCAGAAAGTGATAAGACCTCTGTACCTACTGACTAGACAAACTCCAGTCAGTTCTGCTTCAGAATCCAGTCTTAGGACTTTGGGGAGGGAAAAGATTATGCTTTTCCAGCATTCTGAGACCTCAAGTCAATTACACAGGCTCAGAGAAGTGGCAATAGTTCTGAGTCTAAACCAGGAAGAAGTTACGAAAGGAAAATGAATTAGATCCACTCTTTCAAACTGGCCCTATCAGTGCCACCCAATTCTATTTTTATCCTGTAACTTTCCTAGCTCAGTAAACTCATTTACTGGCAACTAGATGGCTGTATATTTTCATCTGGGGTTCTGCATACATTTTAGCATTAGTTTTTCAAAACAAATTGTCATTTGCTCACGTGTATGTGAAACACCTGAAGCTTGGGCCACTTTATGTGTTATTATTACTGCATCTGGTTTACATGAGTAACTTGGGAATTGAACTCAGGCAGGCTTTGCAAGCAAGTGCCTTTCCTGACATGAAAAGATTCACACTTCCAGCGTAGGCCTGCACATCTGGCTTTGTGTAAGTAGGTCCTGTTACCTTTTGGGGTGGCCTCTAATCTCACCAATGCTGAGTGCGCACCTTGATCTCTCTCTTGGTGCCAGGTGACAGGGTGAATGAGTTCTCTTGGATGTTCATGGCCTTGGTGGTTGGGGAATGGGAGGTGTGGTGGTTTGATTCAGGTGTCTCTTATAAACTCCGGTATTCTGAATGCTAGGTTCCCAGCTGATGGAGATTTGGGAATTAACGGTCCTGGAGGGAGTGTATTGTTGGGGGCGAGCTTATGGGTGTTATAGCCAGTTTCCCCATGCCAGTGTTTGGCACACTCTCCTGTTGCTATTGTCCACCTGATGTTAGCAAGGGGGTGGTGTCCACCCTCTGCTCAGGCCATCGTTTTCCCATGCTATCATGGAGCTTCCCCTCCAGCCTGTAAGCCAAAATAAACCTCTTTTTTCCCACAAGCTGCTCTTGGTTGGGTGATTTCTACCAGCAATGAGAACCTGACTGCAACAGGCTATGCAGGGTGCCTGGAGTCATACTGGAGCTGCTCTGCTGGCCCCACTTGGGTTCTCCTTGGGCAGCTGCTCAGCTGTCCCCGCTGTCCTCCCCTTCAGGTTTCCTGACTTTGCGAGGAGGCTGAGTGGAAAATGCCCACCTTGTTTCTGCTCCTGCAGCTCTGTGCCAGCCGGGTGGACATGGGCCGGGCCGCAGGCACCTTGGTGGGATTCTGGCTGGTTTCCTTCTTTCTGGATGATCTTGGTCTCTCCTGCTTCTCTGCTGTGGTTAGTAAGAAGTTATACACCTTCGTTTTTTGGTAGAAGAGTGTATTTTTCTGCGTTTCTGCTTGAAAAACCAAAAAAAAAAAAAATATATATATATATAGATTTTAGGAAAGAAATACTTCAGCCCGGGGAAGATGAATATAAAAAAATAAATAAACAAAAAAAAAAACCAGTATAGTAATCCCTAACTATTATTTCTCAGCATCAATCCTGGTATTTCATGAAACAACGTCTTCCGTCTCCTGGGTTATTATTTCTGAGCCAGTCCCTATCCTTTTGTTTGCTTGTTATCTTGAAACAATCTGACATTTAAAAAATGTCAACATACTTAAAAGCAGAACTCCCCATTGTTTAATATAACTTCTAATTTTGTTTCTTTTCTTTCTCCCTCTCTCAATTCCTCTCCCTTCCCCTCCCCTCTCCTCATCCTTTTTTCAGTACCGAGGATCTAACTTAGGGCCCTGTGCATGATAGGTAAGTGCTCTACCACTGAGCTATATCCCTGGTCCTTTCCTAGTTTCTTTTTATACGTGTCCAAATCAAGATCCAAATAAAACCCATATGTTGCATTTGCCTGATGTGACATGAAATTCTTTTTCTATTCTATAAAATCCCCAACATTCCAGATTTTCTTGAAAACACACACACATACTTTTTTTTGAAACAGGATCTCACTCAGCATAGGCTGACCTGGATCTCACTACATGGCTCAGGTTGGACCTGAACGCATATTGATTCTAACTCAGCCTGCTGAGTGTTGGGATTATAGGTGTAAGCTACTGTGGCAGTTTGCCTTTTTGCTGGGACAAAACATGAACCACAAGCAGGTTATGCAAGGAAAGGGTTTATTTTGGTCTGCTGTTTTGAAGGTGGGTTTTCATCGTGGCAGGAAAGACCACTGGAATATCACATCTGTCACAGCAACAAGTGTGACCTGTCCTGAACACTGTGTAGGTTGGACTAACACACCTCAAGGTCCATGCTGAGTGACACACCTCCTCGAAAGGCTCCACCTCCCAAAGACTTCACAATTTTTCCAAATTGTCACCAGATAGGGACCAAGTATTCATAGATAGGAGTCTATGGAGGATATTTTATTCAAACCACTACAGCCACCACACCTGGCTTGTCTGCATATTTTTTTAAACATTCATTTTACCTCTATGAGTAGGTGATGAATACAGCACATTAACTATGATTTAAAGAGATAAAGCAATTTTTCCAAACTCAGGAAGCAGTTGAGTCACAGGACAGGAAATTCAGTTTTTAGATCAACAGTTCTTTCAGCCTGAAGAGTTGGATTCTTTTCTTTCTCTCTCTCTCTATTCCCCCCCCCCCCCTTCAAGATAGTATCTCACTCTAGCCCAGGCTGACCTGGAACTCTCTCCATAGTTCCAGATTGACTTCAAATTCATAGCTATCCTCCTACTTGTGCCTCCTCAGTTCTGGGATTAAAGATGTGTGCCATCACGACCCACCAAGACTGGAATTCTTAACCCATAAATTAAAGAGAACTACAAGCACCAGAAAATTTTAAGAATTTTGAAAAAAATTTCAAAGCAATTGTCAAAACGAGTTTATACATGTCTTATATTTTTAAAATGTGGACCATGTAAACTGGGCTCAGCAGGCACATTCTTCACAACGAGGGATCTTCTGAGCCCGGAGGATCTGTCTTTTCATGTCTGCACTAGTATGTGCTTGAGTGTTCCTCTTGCCAGTATATTGCAAGCTTTTGGATGCAGAATAGTTTTGTTTATCATTTCTCACAGTTGTTGCAAACTTTTGGATGCAGAATAGCTTTGTTACCATATCTCATAGTCAAGGCCAGATATTCAGGATGTTTTTAGTAAAAACAAAACAGGCAAATTAGGCTGTCGGGAGTGTGGTTCTGAGGTAGGAATGAGTTTTTTTCTACCTTAGGAAGTGTCCCTGCTTAGTTTTACTGCCACCTACTGGTGCCTAATGTTTCTTATCAAAATGCTCAGAGAAGCTGGCCACAAGGAATTTAGTAGACAATAAATTCTGAAGCTATAGAAACTCTAAGAAAGTTCTTTCAAAGGAATATGTGCTATTTTTATGGGTAGTGAGACCTTAACTTGTATGATAAAATTACAAACATCTTAAAAAGTTAATACCTGTCTTAATGCTTTTTTTTTTTTCCCTTCCTGGTGCTGGGGATCGAACCCAGCCCAGGGCTTTGCACATGCTAGGTTAGTAATCTACCACTGAACTATAGCCTAGCTGTATTATAATCCTCGTATGTATCATAAACCCTGAGAATTATACTTAGAAATCATCAGTTATGCATTTTTATTATGACATATTTGTACACTTTTATGGGTGCATTATGGTAATTTCGTACATGTAGACAACATGCAATAAGTTAAAGCAAGGCAATGAGCATCTTTTCAACCATGAGAGAAAATTGAGCCACGCAGAGTAGGCTGGACTCAAACTCTCTACATAGCCATGGATGACCTTGAGCTTTGGATCCTCCTGCCTCTGTCACCTTTCAGGTTATGGTTGTGCACCATTATGGGAGGTTTATGAGATCCTGGGGAGAGAACCCAGGGCTCTGTGCATGCAGGCAGGTATTCTCACTTAGCCCCTGATAATTTCCTGCTTTTCAGGTCATGTTAACCTATATTGTCGATTAACAATCATCCTACTGTGGCCAAGAACTGAAGCAACTCCTCCACTGCTTTGCCACACCTTATTTACCATCTAGTCTCTCCTCTCCTCTGCTCTTTTATGGCCTAGTGGCCACTTCAGTTCCATTCTGAGAGAATGGAATTGGTTTACACAAGTAAGCAAGGTGGTACTGTCTGTCTGGCTTACTTATTCCATTTTACACAATCAACTCTAGCTTCAGGCACACTGCTATAAATGATAGTATTCTACTTTTTATTGGCTGAATATAATTCACTGTATCATAACATTTATAACTGTCCCACCAAAATACCAATACTTCCCACAGAAGTAAAAGGGAGTGTGAATATTTTCTTGGATGTAATGATTTTTTTTTTATTTTTTATTTTATTTTATTTTAGTTTTTCGAGGTAAGGTCTCACTCTAGTCCAGGCTGACCTGGAATTCACTATGTAGTCTCAGGGTGGCCTTGAACTCATGGCGATCCTCTTACCTCTGCCTCCCAAGTGCTGGGATTAAAGGCATGCGCCACCACGCCCGGCGGATGTAATGATCTTTATCTCCATTGGATATACCCAGTAGAGGAACTGCAGGGTTACAGGGAAATTTATACATTGACTTTGGCAGAATCTTCCGTTTTCCATGATAGCTTAATAGTGTGAGTTCCTCTTTCTCACACTGCAATACTCAGCTATTTACAAAGGGGACTGGTGATAAGAAAAGATAAGTATAAACCCAATGTTAAGTACAAAAACAACTTGACAGTCAATCAGTAAATTTTCATGCCTGATCAATAATGTGCATACTTGGCTTGGTAGTTAGGCCCAACCATGACTTCTAAAATCAAGCTTAATGACCATAAGAATTCGGATATATTTAAAAATTGGGAAAATTGGGCACTTTCACAAAGGTCTTCAGATAATGTGATTATATACATGCCATTTAGAAAATACACTTTGCCAAATTTTGAACTATTGAGTCATGATGGAATGAAGGTGCCCAATTTAGACATTTGTCTGTTTGCGTTGGCAAATTTAAAGGACTAACAGCAGACTAAATATTGCTAAAAGAATTCTGTTAAAATATTTGGCTTAAAAGTGCTACCTCCTCATTAAAATTGTTATTCTAAGCATATTCACAAAGTGTACCATAAGAAAGTGTAAACTTAGAAAAAACACTTCCAAGAAAATGTCTACTTTGAGCATTGCTAAGAAAACAAATGGCTAATTTATTAAAAAAATATTAGAGAGAGATAATGAGAATGAATGGATATGCCAGGTACTCTTGCCACTGCAAACAAATTCCAGATATACACACCACTTTGTGCATCAGGCTTCATGTGGGTACTAGGGAATTGAAACAGGGCCGTTAGGCTTTATAAGCAAGTGCTTTTAACCACTGAGCCATCTCTCCAGTCTTATAAATGGCTAATTTAAAGAAAACTTTTAAGCTATAAAAAGATAACCCATCACTTCATTTTTCCTTTATTGTTTTTTACTTTTTGGTACAAGTGTCACAGCACACGTGATCAGAGGACAATTTCTTGGGGGGTTGATCCTTCTACCCGGTTTGAGGCACCGTCTTTCATTCTCATTGTTGTTCATTCTGCTGCTTCGCCTGGACAACTGGCCCCCAAGCTTCTGGGAAATTTTGTTTCTGCTTCCTCCTCTTCTCGCTGTCAACATGCTGGGATTATAGAAACCCACCATGGCTTCTATGACTTTTACTTGGGGTTTGAGGATCTGAACTCAGGCAATTTAAGTCCCTATCCACTTACTCATGAGTGACGGGCTAGGACTGTGTATTAGACCTCTGGGAGACAATCACGTCTTCAGCTCCCTCTATGCGCTCCTCAGTACTCAGTGTAGCAGGGTGCATGTGACTGGCATCATCTAGCAAACAATGACCAAGGCAGACTTCTCTAAGCATTCCATTTTGGGAGTTTTGAATAAAAAAACTGATTTTGAAGAGACTCTTAAGATTAACAGGTTAATGAAAGCCTCTTTCCATCTTCAGTCACAGTTTTAAAAGCTGGTGGTTCAAAGTGGCCACTGTTCCACATGTGCCCTTACATATAAAGCAGGATTCATGGCAGGGAGTTAAGAGTACACTGAAAAACATGGCTGAGACTATGAATAGGGTTGGAGTTGAAAGTGAAATAAAGTATACTGCTTTTTACACAAATTACATCTATAAAATAGCTTTTATGAAGAAATACTGGGGAGCAGGCTAAAATGATAAAACACCAAACACAATTAACAATCAAATAAATAATTGGAAAAACTGAGTTTTTATTCATTGATTTCCTATGATCAACTGGAAATTTTACTATTCCAAACAATCTGAAATAGAACTAAACAAGTCAATTAGTTTTGTTAAATTTCAGAAAAAACAAAAATTGTGACTTTTTGAGCTTGAACAACTCAGAAACTAAGATATCCCATTCTAGATTATTATTTATTGTTGAGTTTTTAAATAATCAGTTATCATGTCAATATTTTTCTGAAAAAAGGCAGCCTCTGACAGTTAACTTGTACCTGGAATAACCAGACAAGCTATGAGATACAGTCCACCAAATTTAAAATTACTTTTTCCTGTTTGAATGGTGAGTTGGACAGGAGTGAAAAACCACACACAACAGAGAAAAATCAATGAGAATAAGTGATACTAAAAACAGAAAACCCAGAAGGTTAATTGGTAAATATAATTAAGATGCCTCAAATAAAAAACAAAAACAAAAACAATCATCAGTAGGAACATTTTTATGAAAATAATTTCACAAAATAATGAACACATGTATCTTTAAATAAAGCATCTAAATATCTGATACACTGGGGATCCTCTACAATGCCCAGATAGCAATTTATAGAATTTTTATACTTGCAGTTGCAACTTTTTTCAATTGTGAGAAAATTAACAGTATTTCTTCACTTTGTAGAAGAAAACAAAATTGAGAATCTCTTTACTGTAATAAAATATGAAAAATAGAGTATCTGAGATAGATTTATTTTTATTTATTTATTTTTTGAGCCTGGATAACTGCAAACCAAGTTCTCTCTTTTCAGGACACCTGCAAAACTTTAAGTGGAAAAAAAAATCCCTGTACAGCATGAGGCTAGTAGATCAGGCACACTATAGATCAGACACCCAAACCTCAATTTGGAGGTCAGCAAGCCATGGACTACATTTGGACCGGAGAATGTTTTGTATGACTGAGCTAAGAAAGGCGTTTACTTGGAAACAACAACAACAATGCGACAAAGAACCGAGAATGATCTGGCTTGTTACAGTTTGCAGCCCTTCATTTATTCCACACAGTGTACAGTTTGGGCAGTGCAGTGACAAGTCCAAGATACTGTTCCCTCCTTTCCACCACAAGCACACTTGACGTTCTAGAAAGGTATCTTCTGCTGTTTCACATTCTTTTCTTTCCAAGTTGCTGTTTACCATCAAAGTTCATCCTGTGTTCATAATATAAAAGTGGAAGAAATGACTGCATGTTTAAAACAAGGTATAAAATAAGCTAATCAACATTCTGCCTTTAAAAAACTACTCACTATTCTTACTAACCGGCCTACCACATGAAACGTACCTTGGCTACTTATAACAATGTAGAAGGGCAATGCCACAATGGCAGATACCACAACATAGCACTGTCTCCCCAAATCTTTATCTTGTATGTTCGTTAACTTTATTCCAGTTAATAGTATTATGGTTTACAACTAAAAATGTTTTTACAGTAAATATTTGAGTTAAAAATCAAGTTTCAAAGTAACCTGAAAAAATTAACATAGCCAAAACACTAGAAAAACATGTATGTTCAGAAACCTAAGAAAATACAGATTGAAAACTACCTCTTTTTCTCCTTTTAATATTTTTACTATTTGAGAGAGGGAGGGAGGGAGGGAAGGAGGGACAGAGAGAGAGAGAGAGAGAGAGGAAGAGAGAGAGAGAATAGGTGTGCCAGGGCCTCCAGCTACTATAAACAAATTCCAGAAGCATGCGCCACCTTGTACATCTGGCTTATGTGGGTACTAGGGAATGTGACGTGGGTCCTTAGGCTTTGCAGGTGAGCACCTTAACTGCTAAGCCATCTCTCCAGCTCTTTTTTCCTTTTAGATTTAGGTAAAATGCATGGGAAGTGGGCTGCAAGTCTTTCTCTGCTGGGATTGCAGTTAACTGTGACAACAGAAATTGTGCTAATGTGGTGGTTCCACAGAGCTCAAACCCTTCAGCTGTTCTCCTGCCCCTTGCTCTATTAGGAACAAATCCAAGATACTTCCTATGTGATTGTATTAAATCCCAATCAACATTCTGAGATGTCTAAGTATGACCAAAGTGGCACAGACTTCCAAGAAGCATTCTACAGAGTAACAGGGAAGAATTTATATTGCTGCTTAATAAATTCCAGAAAGGACCAAAATGAATATGTGCCCAATACAGTATGACTAGACCAAGAGCTAAAGAAAATATGTTGGCTTTCTAGTACTTTTATTCCTAATCAATGCTTATTTACATTTCAGTAAAATTTAGTTTATGCAATACATCACCTTTTTTTGGTGCACAAGTGTGTGCAGTCTGCATGCATTTTCATGTATGTGTATACTAAGTGTATGGAAGCCAGAGGTTGACACGGGGTGTCTTCCTTAATCACTTGCCACCTTATTTTACTAGACAGGGTCTCTCACTGAACCTGGAGTTCGCTGATTGGGCTACACTAGCTGGCCAGTGAACACTTAGGGGATATGACTGACTCTATTGCCCCAGTGCTGGGATTATCACTGTGTGCCACCATACCCAGCACTTTACATGACTACTGGGGAAGGGACTCAAATCCTCTAAAGCACCTCCCCAATGTCATAACAAAAAACTTATTATTATGTACTTCATATATATTGTGAAGATATATATTCAGTTATAAAATTATCAAAATCCAAATTTTTAACTTTTTAATTTAATTTATTATTTTTAAATATTTTATTTATTTGACACAGAGAGAAAGATAGAGAGAGAGAGAGAGAGAGGGAGAAAGGGAGGGAGGGAGGGAGAATGGGCACGCTCAGGCCTCCAGCCACTATAAATGAACTCCAGACACATGCGCCCTCTTGTGCATCTGGCTTACGTGGGTCCTGGGGAACTGAACCAGGGTCCTTTGGCTTTGCAGGCAAATGCCTTAACCACTAAGCCATCCCTCAAAATCCAATTTTTAGATCATTTTTCACACTTTCAAAATTTACCATACCAAAACATGGATTAATACTTTCTCTTAGGGGTCAATTATACAATTAGCTATACCAAGCTTTGTTTATCCACTCAGTACTTGGTGGACAGTTAGGTTTTCACCTTTGTTATGAATGATGCTACTGTAACATCTCTATGCAAACTTGTATGGAAGCATAAATGATACTAAGCATTTCAGTCTTGAGGATATATCTTTCCTATCATATTTCCCCAAAGTTGAATTTTCTCCCATTTTTGAGTCTTCATTACACACACACACATACGAAGCAGAATACATTTTGGTAACTCGCCAGTCAGTTCTAGGCTTAACTCTCACCTTACTTCTCTTTCCTTGGCTCTGGAGACTTTCCAATTTCCCATCGATTAAGGCAGCAATTGTTTTTGCATCTCTGGAATTTATATGCTCTTCCCAAATACTTTTCTAAAATTAAAACAAACCTTGTTATTATTTAAGTACTTAATCAAAACATGGCATTTCCATCTAAGGAATGTGGTAAATTATGCTTTAAGGATATTTTGTTTCAAAGCTTTCAAGTAAATAATGCTGCAGGAGCAGTTAGCCCATACCTGAAAAAAATATTAATATTGTTATGGAAACATAAAAAATAATTTCTGGTAAAAATACCTCACTGAATTTAAAATACTTAAATATCTATATTGATAGGAGAAAATGTACCCAGAGGATCCTGACATCATTCCAATCAACTAGGATCATTAGCAAAACAAAACAAAAAAACAAAAACAAAAAAAACAAAACCTTGTCTGACCATAGTGATTGTCTCTCCCACTTCTTCCCAGGGCAGAAGCAGGGCAGTGCATCCAGGCTGTTCACAGAGCTGGAGCCAGTGGTTTCCATATTCCCACTACGAACCCCAAGCCTTAAGTTTTGTGCTATGACTAATTGTAATTAGGTTGCGCCAATCACTATTGTGACATGGCCTGGCTGTGCTGTGTACTTCCAGCTTACTTGTCTCTTAGTCAGGAAAGGGACAGCTGGGTAGAACTTTGTCCTCTGGACATATAGCCTGGCAAATTCTGCTCATCAGTGATGCTTTCTTAGTTCCATTCTAGCTGAGTAAGACCCTAATTTATGCCAGCTACTTCTTATTTTGAAAACTGAAAATTAAATTTTTTAAATATTTGAGACAAGGTCTTGGTAGCCCAAGCTGACCATGAAACCCCAATCCTCCCAGCCTCTACAGGGAGGCCCAGAACAGAGCAACTGATGGCAAAAGGAGTGAGGATTTTAAGAGTTTACTTCACTGTGGTTCTATTTACCTCAGGCTGTTAATTCTGAGTTGGCTTCCTGACAAGTCAAATCTTCACTAAAAACCCTAAATCTGGAGCCGGGTGTGGTGGCACATGCCTTTAATCCCAGCACTTGGGAGGCAGAGATAGGAGGATTGCTGTGAGTTCGAGGCCAGCCTGAGACTACACAGTGAATTCCAGGTCAGCCTGGGCTAGAGTGAGACCCTACCTTAACCATCCCCAAACAAACAAACTCCCCCCGCCCAGATCTGTGAAATTCTAAATTTCTGAGACTCATCATCAAATTTAAGTATTTCAAAATATATTACTAGCTATTAAGAAATAAAATCAAATATTAATCTGACATTTTCCTTTCAAAAACATAAAACCACTTCAAATTATTTACTTTGAATGTTTTACCAGATAACACAGGTACATGGCAAATACTTGTTTTGCTTAGTATCATTCTTTTTCCACAGGAAATAAACCTCATTACTTTGAATCTTTTTCAGCAGCATGTGGCACTGTGGATAGAAATACTGAAAACAGGCATTCTAGGTAGCCATGTATGTTACTGGGTGCTCTTGGTGACATCAATATCTACTACCACCTTCTATGACAACTGACCACAGCAAGACTGGATCAATAATTGCCTCATGAGCTGTGGGTCACTACTTCCTGAAGCAGGCCGCTCAGGTCTGCCTTTATTATTTTGCTCTTGGCTGGCCATCCTATTGTTTGTTGGCTCTTCCACAATTTATAATGTGCAATATGAAAAACAGGAAACGTGAAGATGTAGAAAAAGGCACTACTCAAAGAAAATCCAATGCAAACAAAAGCTCTGTGTACCTTTGTTCTCTCATACTGATAAAATTTAACCGTTGGGTAGGCTTTGATCCCTGCTTTCTGGCATGTTTGGGCATAAGCCTGACAGTCCACTTTCCCAGCTTTCACTTTTCCTTTCATCATCTGAACAAAGAAAAATAGACGTTTTGTTATATTTCTTTTTGGAATAAGTTACTCTGGCAACTATATAGCAACAAGATACAAAACATTCATCTCTTCGTGTATTTGAGATTGGTCACTTTAGAAGCTCATATTCTGAGCTAGAAAAATGGCTTAGTGGAACAAGCATTGGCTGTGCAAGCATGAGGACCAGCAGAGTTTAGATCCCCAGAGCCCAGGGAAATACTGGGTTGTTGTGACAGCCTGCCTGTAATCCCAGAGGTCAGGAGTAGAGACAGAGGAGAGTCGGATAGACTAGTTGAACTGGTGAACATCTGGTCAAGTGAGACCTGGCCTCAGTAAATAAGGTGAATACAGACCAAGGAAGGCACTTGATGTCAACTTCTGGCCTCCATGCATATGTGCACCCACATCCATGCAAACATGCATAAACACATGCATGCACATATCACACATAGATACAACAACTTCAGTTTCAATCTTCCCATTCAAATAAGAATGACTAACTCCAGACCCCCCATGTTGGATTCTTACTCTTCTCTGTGCACATACAGTGACTATGAAAAACAGTGTGCAAGCATGTGTGTCTGTGAAGACCACTGACACTTCAAAGTGCTGACCCTCCTTTTCCTTTTCTGTTGGCATTTACCTAGTCCCATCTCTTGTTATTCCTTTCTCCAGCATGGAGATCTCCTTTACTCTCAAGTTGTAATACCCAACGAGTCCCTCTGTGAGCAAACATCTTTTCACTGAGAACAGTCTCTTGGTGATGTCATGTATTTCTATGCTGATGAATGCTGAGTACTTCCTTGACTATGTCATTATCAACCACGCACTGTCCTGTTTTAGCGGACATGAGCATGAGCACCTTAAACAGAATGTATGAAATTAACCCTTCCCTTTCTGTCCTGTTTACTAAGTCAGAAGCTGGGGTTATTCTCCACTCCTCTCCTCCTCTATCACAGACATTAAAGCTTGTGCATTCCTATGTCTCCCTTGTATTTGTCCCTTCTTTCTATCACCACCACCTAATCCTGATTCAAGTTATCCTCTCCAGCTCCGGGAAACTAAAGTATCTTTGCTGCCAGTGGTTGGCTTCCCAAGGCTACAGGAGTAGACACAAGTAGGCTAACATGCTACAGTAACAGCAAAACCCTAAGAATAAGCATGTATGCAGACAAGGACAGACAGGCAGATATACTCACAATGAAGGTCAGGGAAATCAAAAACTGCAACTTAAGTTTCTGTCATTTACAAAATGTTTGCTTAATATATTAGTTTACTTGCATTTTCAATTGCTTTTTGTGGGCCCCATATTATTTTTGGTGCCCTACTACTCAAAAACTGTGTAATTCCTGAGGCAGTGTGCTAGCGTAAGGTAAGGGCTAAACTTCCCCCTTACCTATGTCTGGCTTCAGTTTTTCCTATTCCCTTCCATACTTACTTGCTGGCAAATTGGGATAGCAGTGGAATTCCCAGCAAAGTCCAACTCTCTTGTTTCTCTGTATGCTACAAAGTAATCTTTTCAAGTGCCAAGCTCGGTCATTTTTTTTTTTTTAATGTATGTGTAGTGCACGTGTGTGTATGCATGAGTGTGGAAGTCAGAATCGGGAATCTTCTTCAATCACTCTCTACCCTTACTTTCTAGGACAGGGCATCTTACTGAACTTGGAGCTCACTGACTTGGTTAGAATAACCAGGCAGCAAGTCACAGGAATCCTCCTGTCTCTACGTCCTCAGTGTTGACATTATAGGAGCATGTTGTCACGGTTGGCTTTTACGTGGGTGCTGGAGATGGACACTCAGGTTCTCATGTCGTGCACAGTGCTTTAACTGACTGTGCAATCTTCCCAGCACCCTGATCTTGTATTTTTTTTTTTTTTTTGTCTCAAGTACTAACTTTTGTGTGGGAATGCCTCTTCCATCCTTCTGCTTTGACTCTGGCTTCATTCTCATTTCATTATGGTGATTACTCTATTGTTTACATGTATTTATGTTCATTTTTGTAGCAGCAACACCTAGCACAATGACCTTCACTTGGGCTTTGCTGAGTCAATGACCCTCCTTCCCCATGATTAGTTTTATGCTATACTAGATGTAGTTACAGTACGAATCTTATACCTTAGCCAAGTTTTTTTGTTTGGTTGGTTTTTCTTTTTTCTTTTTTTGAGGTAGGGTCTCACTCTGGCTCAGGCTGACCTGGAATTCACTATGTAGTCTCAGGGTGGCCTTGAACTCACAGCTATCCTCCTACCTCTGCCTCCCGAGTGTGGGGATTAAAGGCGTGTGCCACCACGCCTGGCTTAGCCAAGATTTTAAAGATGACAGATGAGAGTAACAGAATAATCTGACAAAAAGGAAGCATATGAAAACATGAGGTTAAGTAGAAAGAATGGACAGCCTATTATTTGAAGGGCCAGACAATAACTAAAATAATCTTTTATAGCTTCTAGCATTGTGAAGAAATCCCTCTGCTAGGCATAATCCTCTGTCTTGGGAAACTTGGACTGGTGGAACTGGTTCTTTCCACTAATGAGTATGTGTAGCAGTATAAGGTTTCTTGCATTATCTAGGCAGGAGGCTATCAATCTGGACTAGGTCATTAATATGGCTGTTGGGACACAAATAAACACCAAAAATTCAAGGCTGCACTGAGTGCATGTGTTTAGTTCAGTTCTATAAACGCTTACTGAATTAGGCACTAGGGCTACGAAACCAGGTAACACAGACCTTTGCCCTCGGTTGCACAAAAGAAACATACTCCATAAACAATGTGCAATGTATGCACATTGATGCAGCATACACAATAAAGGCGAAAAGCACAGGACAGTAAAACAGTGATGATACTAGAACTGGCTTTTGCAGGATTACGAAAAAAAAAAAATCAGAAATGACCAGGTTAAGGACATTTATAGAGAAGGGTCAGCCATGTATATAAGAACCTATGCTTAGAGACCCTGGAGTGTTGTGTTGGGGTGGGGAACATAGGCAAATGTGCAGAAACAGGAGAGGACACAGATCAGACATGGATTGGGAAATTTGGCTAAAGGCCAGTCTAGGATACTTTAGAAGGACTGTTGGCAGTGAAGGCAGTTTAGAAAGAGATGCTGAAGGCTCGAAGACAGAGCTTAGCAATAAAGCTGGATGGATGACAGAGTTGAAGTATAAATGCAATACAGATTTTTAAAACACTGAGGCAACTTTTAATAATTAAGAAGTGTTTTTATAATGTTTTTATCTAACTATTGAAACATGCATGTGAGCACAATTTATTTGAATACATAGACAATACTTACCCTGGCCAAGAGTTCAAACTCTGGAGCAAAATTTTGGCAAGGTCCACACCAAGGAGCATAGAAATCTATCACCCAATGACTTTTCCCTTGTAAGACTTTGTCACTGAAAGTCTGAGGTGTTAAATCTATGGACACCTGAGGTAAAAATCTGCAGCAACAGATTAAAAAAAAAACTTCATTATATAAAACCAAAAGATGTAATTGAAAATATTGTAAGAATTTTAAGTTAAAACTGATTTTAAAGAATAGCAAAGTATAATATCAGCTCTATCTTGGTAAACCTAATCCTTTCCCAAGTAATTTAGGATGTTGGAAACTTAACTCAGAGAAAGTATATTTAAGTACTGACATTAGAAGGTTATTTGAATGTATTTTATGGAATGACATATCTTTTAATTACTCACCCTAGACCCCAGATTCTCAGGGAATACGCATCCCTATTCCAGCCATTGTAACTACTGAAAGAATAAACAGTATTTTCTGTTATTGTGTATGTTCAGAAAACCATCTTATCGTAGCAATTTAAAAAACAAGCTTCACTGATGAATTTCATCTCTAGCTTCTCTCCTTTCTCTCTCTCTCTCTCACACACAAATACCAATGACATTCTTCTCTACCCTCCCCCCAAAAAGTTGGGGGCAGAGGTGTGCTGAGGTTAAAAGCCAGGAATTCATGCATGGTAAGCCTACTCTCTTAACTGAACAAAATCCCCAGCCCTAGTCTTCATATCTTTTTGTGATGCAGAAAAACCAGAATACTTAGCTATTTGTTGGATACTACAGATCTACTGGAACATCAAAACTCAAAATGTCTAAGGCTTTAGTTTAAAAACCTTTATCAAAGTTAGTACTTTCAGGAGCGCCCCCCGCCCCTGCCTTCTGTTTGTTTGAGATAAGAATCTCATGTAACTCAGGCTGTCCTTAACTATGTAGCAGAGAATGACTTGAACCTCTGATCCTCCTGCTTCCACACTGGGATTACAGGAGTAGAACATTATGCCAGGTTGGGGACCAAACCCCAGGCTGTATGCATGCTAGCAAATACTCTATCAAACAAGCTACATCTCCAGCCCAAATTCTCACCTACTCAAAGATTCATGTCAAAAGCTACCTTAAGTATACTTTTTGTGACCTGTCCCCCATAGTTGTGATACTTCCCTCTTTTGAAATCCATTTTTATACCCTTAATATTGACCATAATCTACCTTTTGTTTTTAACTTGAAATATTACATGGTGGAGTGGAGACAGTATAAATATTAGGACAGTTCTGGGTCAAGTGTGTGACCTGGGAAGTTTTCTAAATGCTAACAATCAGTTTCCTTCTCTGACATAATAAGAACAGTAGTTTCTTCCTCACAAAATAGGACAGAATAAGAATCTCGGACAGGAGCTGAAGCCAAGTAAGGACTGGATAAACTGCTCGCTCTCAGACTTAGTGTAAAACGTCATGAACGGTTCTAGTGCTTGCTTCTCTTCCCATCTTCTGAAGTGTGCCTGCACATACCTCTAAACCATGGGGGCCTCCCAATAAATCAACTATGATTATAATAAATGTCTGCAAGCTTGAGAGAATACTTACTGATAGTGATTAGCTTTATTTGACTTTTGGGGATAAAATCTTATCTCAGGGTATCTTTGAACATTTTCTTGGGAACAAAAAGAGTGATACTGTTGGCAGTCCACACTGCCCACATTTATCAGTCCAGTTAATGTCTGGAAAAGAACAACAACACACGTGTCAGTGATTGAGATAAAACTATCCCAATAACTTCTGATATATGTTATAGTAACTGACATGATAATAAGGATTTAGCACAAAATAGGTCAATTATACTAATGAATCTGAAATCTAATTTTGGTCTATGGTCAAACTTTTCAGTTTCTGCAGTTTAAATAATTGGCTTCATTCCTTTATCATATGGGAAAATGTCCTTCTGAAATTCAGTGTTAGAAACCAACTTATAATAAATACTCTTTGGTCCCCAACACCTCATCACTGAAGCAGACCAAAAATGAACCCAACATGGCTCAGGGAAATTTTGCGGAAGAGGGGGCG
Organism: Dipus sagitta; assembly: GCA_036346955.1. Lineage (NCBI taxonomy): Eukaryota > Metazoa > Chordata > Mammalia > Rodentia > Dipodidae > Dipus > Dipus sagitta. Next base: position 55,974,120 of record CM070774.1, read on the forward strand.
GAAAGAATGTCAGAGCCACATGTTGGGTCATGAGATGCAGAGACATTTATCTTACCCATAACTGTGGGCTAACTCCACAATGCATGACCCATATACCTCAACAAGGAGGGGCCAATGGGAGGGGGTAGGTCACGGATGAGCCTAATAATGGTACCAACTGACTGTATTTGCTGAATACAAAACTAACTAATAAAGAAAAAAAAAAACTCTTTGCAATAACATTTCAAAAACATCACTTTTTTTTTTTTTTAAGGGAGCCAAGCACTGCTCTTGACTTACACTTAGAAACTTTTCAGAGCACAAAACATACAACCTTCAATGCTAATATGCTAGAAGTCACTTTACATGTTTTTTGTTTTTCAGTCTTGGATAAATATAAAATATGTGCATTTTCCATTCTGGAATTTAAGTCATTTGTTTCCACTGGCATATTTTATAATACTGAGCCTATTTGTAGGAGAGTTTCTTATTATAAATGTCTCACTGCTTAAGGTTATTATTTATTTAACTAGTTTATTTAAGACAGGATCTTTCAATGTAACTCAGGATGACCTTGAACTCATGATCTTCCCGCCTTGGTGTACTGGGTGCTGGGTTATGGTCCTGATGCCCACACATCTAGTTGAAAAAAAAATTTTTTCCCCCTAAGTCCCACAGTACTGTGAGGAAAGGCTATCTGTACGTTCTAAAAATAAAGTGGTAGAAAAAAAATTAAACAGAAAATGACTGGGTTAACACTAGCAAACAATTTGGTCAAAAGTATAGCAGATGACACCCAAACTACAGGTAGATTATTCGCTATAGTTTTCATACCAGATAAAAGTAAAAGTGGCATCTTAATAGTTTGAACAGGCATGATAACATATAATAATAATCTAGAAATAGGTATAAACTGTATTAATCAATACATTTTATTTACTTCGATTTATTTATTTTAAAAAATGTGAATGAGAAAAATCTTTATTTAAATGCAACAAAAGATGAAAGGGAAGAAATAAAGAGTCCAGAAAGATAAGAGAAACACATTAGTGAGGCTGTTAAATTGGTCCATCTAAACACTGTCTTCTAAAAAGTTTGATTTCAAATAAATCATTAACAACTCAATCAGTGATTAAAACAACACTTAAAAATATGGAACATTTCATGAATTTTGCATGTCATCCTTGTGCAAGGGCCATGCTAATCTTCTCTGTATTGTTCCAATTTCAGTACATGTGCTGCCGAAGCAAGCACTAGTCAATACAGTTTTAATTTATTTTTATTATTTATTTATTTATTTGAGAAAGAGCGAGGCAGTGGTGGGGGGAGGAATGGGCATGACAGGGGCCTTCAGCCAGTGCAAACAAACTCCAGACACATGCCGCACCTTGTGCATCTGGCTTACATGGGCCTTGGGGAGTTTAACCTGGGTCATTTGGCTTTGCAGGCAAGCATCTTAACTGCTCAGCCATCTCTCCAGCCCTCAATAAAGTTTTGAAATAATTCTGTTAAACAGTTTTAGTAAGTGAGATATTTAAAATAAACTATTTTACCATACCCGGGCCATTCTTTTCCATTCTGGCATTAAGATTTGACATGGGTGACACCATGGAGAATAGAAATCAATCATCCAGACTTCATCTTGCTTTCTTTGTTTAACTAGTTCACTGAAAGTGGTGGGTGTGAGAGAGACCACTGAAGGGTTTCTGAGATCCTAAGGAAAACATACACTATTACAACAGGTATTATTGTTCCTATACTTTGACAAGTTGCTGGTTTATGTCATTAGAATGTTACTCTTAGAGAAAATGAAAATGACTCTAGATTAATGTTCTAAATTCAGATTTGCCATTAGTTCTCATCAAGGCACATTTCCCCCTTACTTCATCTCTAGAACTACCGTAAGCCTGGAAAGAAGGAACTTTAAGACTAGAACTAGGTAACAACATCAAGTTCCGAGCACTGTCCATATGGCTACGCAGGCCTCACAGGTCTGCTATGTGACAAGGGCAACCTATTTGGCAAAGACCCAATAACAGAAGGTACTATGCAACTCTAGAGGTTACATATTCCAAACTGATCTGAGAAATCCTCAGCCAACATCAGGTAGTACCAACAAAGAGTTCAGCTTCACCAGGAAACCATCAAAACAAAGAGTCATAAAATAGGATAGTGTAGGATGGTCACTCAATGGGTAGGAATAAGGTCACTAAATAGGTAGGAATAAGGTAGACTTTTTCATTCCTTGGGAGGCTCCTGCAATTATTTTAATGAAGACTACCAATGAGAACAAAGGAGCAGCTATAGCAGACACAGGTGGCTTCAGCATAGGATGCTGAAACTAAGGCTTGACATAAGCTGCCCAGGCTTGACACTGTGGATATAGTGCTCATAAAAAACAGACAAGGGGTGACAAGGCTTTAGTGCAAGTGAGATTTCATGTTTTCCATGAATACTTGTCTACTATGCAGAAGACACCATACTAGGTATCACACATGTACACACACACAGCGGTTCCTTGCCAGAAAACAATGTTTTGGTATGAAAAGCTTTATGTCCCATTATCTGATATTCATTCAAAGTATACACATAAATTGAAGGATTTCGACCCACAGTCTGTACAATACCTCTATGAACTCTAAGATCTGTTCAGCAGAGTGATGCCCCTCATACTCATGAACACTGGACTGGTTGAACACCACTGTTGTTGGATAAGCCTGAATGTTGTACTGTCAGGAAGAAGAATATAAATTAACTAAAGATGTTACATTATTTTGCCTATTTGTTTTAACTTTGTAACAGATTTCTTTAAAGAGTTAAGATTTTCAAAACCCATTGCCTAATGATGTGATAGAAAGATTTTAGGTTAACCAAATTTAGCAAAGAAAATAGATTCAAGTTTGTAGCTACCATTATCCATAAAACTCAAGGGCATCAGGACATGAGACGTGAGCATGAATAATTCTATGTCTGGTCTCTTTCCTCAATAAGGCAGGAAGAGGCTAACAGCTGGTTGTATCTCTAGCCTCAGTCACTTTTTGAAGCAACAGTATATACTCAAGCAAGAATCATAAATCCCACTCCAGGAATAGGATCACTTTTTATTTTCTACTCAAGATAGTCTTCATGGTATAAAATGCCTAATTTCCTCCTCAGAATTAATATGGGCATTAGCCTAAGATGCATTGCTCTAAAGTTATCATACCTTTTAGTTTTCAAATGTTACAAAGTGACCCTTGTCTGTGGACTTGTGATTTGCTGCAGGTAACCTCATTTACAAACTGGAATTTTTGACTACGTCATAAATACTTTTATATATAACAGCATTATTTACCAAAGTTTTGAAAAAAAAAAACCAAAGAATTCATTAGATTAATGAAACTCAAGCTAAAATTTTAAAAAAATTTTTGTTCATTTTTATTTGAGAGTGACAGAGACAGAAAGAGGCAGATAGAGAGAGAATGGGCGTGCAAGAGCTTCCAGCCACTGCAAATGCACTCCAGACGCGTGTGCCCCCTTGTGCATCTGGCTAACGTGGGTCCTGGAGAATCGAGCCTTGATCCGGGGTCCTTAGTCTTCACAGACAAGCGCTTAACCGCTAAACCATCTCTCCAGCCCTCAAGCTAAAATTTTATAAATGTTTATTACTCATTTATTCCTCAGAATTTTATTCAGTAGGTAAGATTATAAAACCTACTTTACAGACAATGCAACTGGATACTGAGAACCAACTGAAGGTAGTGAGTAGTGTGAACTGTGGCCTCTATTTCACGTGAACCCAATGTTGCAATTTAAATCTTTACACTTTATTCAATTGTGTGGTATTTGGTGACTTGAGATAAAAAGTAGAAAAACTAAACTTATGTGGATGAGGTTACATATTCCAAGAGTTGCAGTGACAAAGTCTCTTGACTATGTCAGGTACTGTCAACAAAGAAGTCAACTTCCCTAGAGAACAATCAAAATACATTGTAGCCAGGTGTGGTGGCACACGCCTTGAATCCCACCACTCGGGAGGGAGGCAGAAGTAGGAGGATCATCGAGAGTTCCAGGCCGCCCTGAAACTACATACTGAGCTCCAGGTCAGCCTGGGCTAGAGTGAGACCCTACCTCAAAACCCCCCTACCCCCCCAAAAAAGGAGGCTGGAGAGATGGTTCAGCGGTTAAGACACTGCTTCAAAGCCTAAGGATTGGGTTTGATTCCTTACTACCCACAGAAAGTCAGATGCACAAGGTGGCACATGCATCTGGAGTTCATTTGCAGTGGTTAGAGGCCCTGGCATGTCCATTCTCTCTCTTTTACTCTCTGTCTCAAAATAAATAAATAAATAAATATTAAAAAAGAAGAAAGGAAATATGCTTCTTTGTTGTTATGTAGCTGCTGTAAAAACAATCTACACATGGCTACTCCTATTTCATCTATACCTCCCCTTCCCTTCTATTCTACTCCTACCCCAATATTATTTTAAAGCATATTCCATACTTCAATCATAAATATCTCAGCGTATTTAAAATATTGAGGGTTTTGCCCTATATAACAACAGTACCACTTTCACAACTAAAAAATTAATTTCTTGAAATTCGATATCCTGTCTATTCAAATTTTCCCATAATCTTTCTCTTTTATTTATTTAATTTTATTTTATTTATTTATTTGAGAGAGAGGAGAGAATAGGCACGCCAGGGCCTCCAGCCACTGAAAACGAATTCCAGAAGCATGCACCCCCTTGTGCAGCATCTGGCTTATGTGGGTCCTGGTGAATCGAACCAGGATCTTTTGGCTTTGCAGGCAAATGCCTTAACCACTAAGCCATCTCTCCAGGCCCTCTTTCTCTTTCCTTTTACAGTTTGCTAAACTGTTTAAAGAGCTCTTCCCCTCCATGTGCCACTGAGCATAGTTTGCCTGATGCAGCTCTCTGCACATTGAGACTGTTAATGTGCACACATGCTGTCATTTGGCTTGTACTATGTATTTTATTTCCTATACAGCAACAGAGTGGGAGAACAGATCTACTTTAGGATTAATCTCTCTTTAAATATTTTATTTATTTGTTTACTTATTTATGACAGAAAGAGAATGGGCGCACCAGGGCCTCTAGCCACTGCAAATGAATGCCAAACACATGTACCACCTTGTGCATCTGGCTTTATGTTGAGTCCTGGGGAAGTGAACCGGGGTCCTTAGGCTTTAAAGGAAAGTGCCTTAACTGCTGAGCCATCTTTCCAGCCCGGATTAATATTTTTAAAATTAAATTTTTTCCTGAAACTGATATGTGAAGATTTGCCTAAGAAAATATTCTCATGTAAACAAAATGTTTCAAAAAGCACATTCATTGTTTGAATTTTTCTGTCAATGACATTTAGTAGAGTAACAGAAAGAAATCCAAAGGATAACACTTACAGACTGAATCAAGTTACAGAAATATAATCATCTAAATAAGTAGAAATCATGTAAGTATTTTATCAATGAACCATCCCTGAGTTTGGACTTGTCTACATTCAACCATATACACTATCTTCTTCTAATTTCATCCAATCATGGCTAAGCATCAGTTTGTAGATTACACTAAAGTCTGTTCTAATATTGGACTGCCAATGATCTTTATTTTACAAAAACATTCATTTTTGTACTTTGGCTTACCATGTTACAGAGTCCTTCATGAATTGTGCAATCTAGTGTACCAAATTTAAGTTGACCATAAAGAAGTGTTGATGCTTTACGTAACTCTGGCAGCAAAGCTCGGCATGGTGGACACCACTGGGAAAGGAGAAAAAAATAATCCCATCATCGTTTCAGCAACAAGCCAAAAAAGACAAACAGTGCCGAGTGGCTCATCTTGGTGAGTCCTTGATCTAAGGAGGGCTGTCATGTCAGTGCTCAATAGAAATAATACACATCAGTGGCCAGTACTGAAAGACACAGCTCTAGTACTAATGAGTCAAGATCATCTAGAAAACATCTCTTTGCCAGACAAAAAATATGAGTGATGAACTCTGACAAATAAAATAACTCACAGGGGCAAAAAAGTCCACAAGCCATGGCTCTTTGTCACTGGCAGGAAAATTTTGAGGTCCAAGCGTCGTGACATGAGAATTAACACTTTCCTTGGCAAATGCAAGTATATCATAGAGAATCTTCTTTCCTTTGAAAGTGGGTAAGAGAAAATATTAAACTCTGTGTTGTCTTTCCAATCCATAGAAACAGTTCATTTTCCTCTCCATTCCCTTTTTGAAGCCCGACTGAACACTAGATGTGTCCACTTCTTGTCAACTCTTCACTATGTGGTACAATAATGAATCAAAAGTCACCCTTGACCTTTTCTTACTCTCCCACACATCCCCCAAATCACCAAATTAGACTGCATGTCCTCTTGATGTCTTAGAGATCTATCTACTTGTCTTTACCATTGCTAATACAGGCCTCTTCTCTCTTCTTAGAGAGGTGACTATTAGCCTTCCGCCTGGACTCCTTTACCTCACCCACTCCATCTTGCCTCGCACCCATTCCAAGCAGTGTTACTGTTAGGGTTTTCTTGTTGTGGCTTTGCTCACAGTTCCTTTAACTTAAAGCATACCCCCTCCCCACCACCCCTCCACTTATCTCTATTTGTTTTGGTAAACCATGCATTTTATGGTCAATTCAAATGTCACCTCCTGACCTATGATATACACATATATATTTGGTTTAATTGCAAATTATTTAACAGCCATTAAAACAGTTTTCATGTTTCCTTATAGATCTTCCTCTTCTCCTTCTTATATTGTCCTTTAAATATTTTGAGAGTAGAGTGCCTATCTTACAACTCTATAGTCTAGCATAGTGCATGGAAGAAGGTGAAGTTGAACTAACAGGCAGTCTATCAATCTCAGTAATACACTGGCTGCACCGCAGATGGCTGTGTGAGTCTTTCCCAATGTTTGTCCTCTTTCAAGACAAGGACTCTGATATCTCCCCAATGCTACAAAATACGACTGAATATGGATGTAAAACTAAAGTCCTAGATAAGCTGAAATGTAGTGACAGACATAACTGCAAGAGAGAAAACAAAGCTGTTCATTAGTGGAGAGGCCTGGAAGTCTACTACCGTAGTAATGTTGAACAGGAGGCTTTTCCTGGCTGCGCTGCTGCCCCAGCGCACACTGCAATGAAACTGCAGGCGTTGTCCGCTTCTGCCAACAAGTGAATTCCTCACTGCACTGCCATGACACTTTTTTTTTTTTTGCTAAAATAATTTACTATTAGTACATTATATAGTTCAAAATGTCTTTCCTTGTATTTACTATTGAGAATATTACAAGAAACCTACACCCCCCCAAAAAAAAACTCCAAAAAGAACAATTAGAAAATTTGTACTCAAAAGTTAAGATGAACTTTTCTCACTTTCCCCATTCTCACCATGATGGATCTCATATTCTTTGGTTCCTTGTCCTTTAAATACTGCTAGACATGGCTGAAAAACATAGAGATGACTACATACATCTGGTGCAGAGGAGCAGTCAAACCTTCCCACCTACAAAGTGGAGAGAGAAGGATGAAGCTAGCAAAACAAAGCTTATCCTATAGGCATAAAGATAATTCCAAAATGATACTGGTTACATGACCCTGTTTCTCAACAGAAGTTAATAGTTATTAAAATGAGAGAAAGAAATAGCTAATTTACAGTAAATACTGAAATTAAAGGTAATTAAAGAATGCTTCCTGGAGAATTAGAAACCTGACAGGAAAGTTTCAAGAAAATTCAAAGTTCTTTCTTTAAAACATTTGCACATTATTCTCACCAGCACTAGGACTACAAGTCACAAAACAAATCTCAGCAATTTGAAAAAATTAACATATATGCATCTTCTCAGATCAGTGAAATGGAAGTAGTGACACTACTATAGTATAGACAATGGAAAATATACAAATACATGAATGCTGAACAAACAACCAGTAAACCATTTAAGACATGAAAAAGAAAAAAGGTATGTGGGCTGGAGAGATGGCTTAGTGGTTAAGATGCTTGTCTGTGAAGCCTAAGGGCCCAGGTTCGATTCCCCAGTACCCATGTAAGTCCTTTGCAAAGGTGGCACATGTATCTAAAGTTCATTTGCAGTGGCTGGAGGCCCTGGCGTTCCCATTCTCTCGCCCTCTCTCTCTCTCTCTCTCTCTGCCTCTGCCCTTCTCTCTCAAATAAATAAATAAAAATTAAAAGAAATATTGAAAAAAAGATATGTAAAAGAATAACTGAAGGTTCTGGGGTTGGGTATTGTGACACAAATCTACTATTCCAGAACTAGAGGCAGGAGGATCACAGGTTTCAGGACAGGCAGTAAGACCCCATATCAGAACTAAAACAAAAGAAATTCAGCCCACAAACCTAACAAAAACCAACCAACCAAATGAAAGACCTCTTGAAGCAAAGAAAAATGAAGATAAAACATACGAAATCTATGAGAAATAGCAAAAGTAATGCTAACAGGGTAATTTATACATATATAAAGAGGATAACATATGTGAGGGTAACTTATACAAATATAAAGAGGATATAATATATATGCATAAATATATATATTCTCTATAAAATTTAAAAATTTATATTTAAAATTATATTTTATATAAAATAATATGTATTATATATATAAATTTATATATAATATAAAATATATGTATAAATATATGCATAACAAATAAAGGTGCTGGAGAGATTGCTCAGTGGTTAAGGAACTTGCTTGCAAAGCCTAACAACTCAGGTTTGATTCCCTAGTACACATGTAAAGCCAGATACACAAAATGGTATATGTCTGTGGCAAGAGGCCCTGGCATGTCCTTTTCTCTCTTTTTACTTGGAAATAAATAAATTAATTAAAAAACAAATCTTACTTAAAAAAAGAGCCCCCCCAAAAGAGAAAACCTAAGGATCCACCTGAAAGATCTAGGAGATCGACAAAGCAAGTCTAAAATCAGTAGAAGGAAAGAAATAATAAATATCAGAGCAGAAATAAGTGAAATTGAGACAAAAATACAAAAGATTAACAAGACAGACACTTCATCTTTGAAAAGATCAAACTGACCAGTCTAAGTTATACTAGTGAAGGAGACAAACAGGAAGTGTATTTTCAGCAGGCTAGCAAAATGCATTTTTTCTTACTTGAATATGTTCATTTTTAAGCAGAGTTTTCAGTTTTTTCAACTCAGGATCATGTGAATTTTGATTCTTTCCAAAGTGAAAAAATAAGAGCCAGCGATGATGTGCCAAACGGTCCTTGAAAGAGACAAAAAAAAAGCAAGGTCAGAAAGGAGAGCCTCCCATCAACCCACCCATTAATTCAAATGCTGTCTAATATTTCTACATTTGTATTTTTATTTTGTAGTTTACTGGAAATAATGCTAGGCCATCCATGACATGAAAGGTGTGCGAATCACTGAGTTATAAACCCTATATATAACTTAGAGCTAACAGTTTAGGGTAGGGTGGGAGAAGTGAGAATTTTTTTAATTTAGCAGAAATATATACTTAAAGATAGCTCTGGGTTCAATAAGCAAAATAAAGCAATTGACTCTACTACTAGTTGAGTATTTCTAAGCATTCTATTCACAAACAGTATTTTTGTAGGTCTTGGTGAACAGCATTAAGAGTTCTACAAGTGAGAACATGAAGCTCCAAGTAAGATTCAAAGTTACTTTGTGATTAACATCCTGACTTTTAATTCCTTTCAAAAGCAGCTCACCTTCAGGACTGGAGAAATTTTCCAAACGTATAGAATCAGCTATTTTGATTCAGTAACACCAGAACTTCAGCAATGGAATTTAACCTAGAACTGACTTACATATACCCCCTGACACTGCTATTTTAGTACTCTCTAGCAAGAAATACAACATGTTGACTTTAAAGTGTAAGACTTAAAATGTTACCATCACTTCATTATTAATAAAAATATTACCTCTAGTGAGTTTGCTGAAAGTAGTTCAAAGTCTGGAAGATTATGTATGATTTCCATATATATTTCTTTAGCATCCAATGAATTAATAAACTAGAACAAGAAAATCATACTATAAACTTTTAATGTAAATATTAATTTGTCATATTTAATGCCTTTTTATAATTGCAGAGACTCTTTAACCAAACAATTGCACAAGTTAAACAGTTTTGTTTCCATGTGAAGTTTTAAAATAAGTATGTTATCAATATACTCATAAGGAAATTCACAAAACAAAAGTTTTTTTTTTTTTTTTCTTTTTTTCTGAGGTAGGGTTTTGCTCTAGTCCAAGCTGACCTGGATGGAATTCACTATGTAGTCTCAGGAGTGGCCTTGAACTCATAGTGATCCTCCTACCTTTGCCTCCTGAGTGTTGGGATTAAAGGCATGCGCCGTCATGCCTCGCTTTTTTTTTTTTTAAAGAAGTTCTTTATATTCTTTTGGGATTCCCAAAGGATCACTTCATGATTCCATTGTTATTTCCTTTGGTTCCTTGACAATTAGGTTGAGACTCAGTGTCCTCATTCATAAATATAAGGAGGCGAACTAAACCAGATTTCCATGGAATATTCAAAAAAATAAATACCTATGCCCCAACCAAATCTAATTATGATCTTTTTAAAAAACATCAGAAAATACAATTATGTGCATCTATACAGAGTGGAACCACACATGAACATGCATATGCACACACAGACATACAAAAAAGTAGACAATTAAATGGGAAGTACTGAAAACTCATGATATAAATATCCTTCATTTAATATAAGCAGGCATTCTACAGCTTTGTTATTTAAAAGTACAATGGCTTTAAAAGTAACAGGGAGGCTCACGTAGGAGGTAGGAGGATTGCTTTGAATTCAAGGATAACCTGAGACATAGTGAATTCTAGGTCAGGTTGGGTTAGAGTGAGACCCTAACTTGAAACTCCACCCAAAAGAAAAAGTAACAGAAATGCCAGTTTAAAATAATCCTTATAATGGATTTAAAATATTAATGTATATATGAAACAGAATGCTAGAAGCTATTTACAAAAAAGTTCCATAATTATATAAACTTAGTAATTTCTTTTCTCACTGCTTACAAAATATTACTACTTTTGATGTGTGCTTATCAATAGATATGTGTGTATATATGTATATGTATATATATATATATATATATATATATACACATACATATATATATATATACACACACACACACACATATATATGCAAAGAAATTTCCTTAAGATTATTCATACCAAAATGCTGTTTTTGTCTTTGTTACTTAAAGTGGCTCCAGGAGGAAAATAAGCAGTTGTACTTGTTGTAATGTCCAAACTATTGCACAGGTTGTCCTGGGTAGCACAGTCCATCCATCCAACATTAACAAGACCATCCTAACATGGAAGCAAAAAGCAAACATATATTGTAAATGAAAGAACTTGTTAAAGAGATTTACCTTTGCTTAGCTAAGCTCCCAACATTTTAATTGTAAAACTGAAAAAAAAAATTTTTTTTGAGGTAGGGTTTCAATCTAGTTCAGGCTGACCTGGAACTTACTATGTAGTCTCAGGGTAGCCTAAAACTCATGGTGATCCTACCTCTGCTTCCCAAGTACCGGGATTAAAGGCATACACCACTACGCCTGGCTAAAATTGAAAATTTTTAATAGCGCTCAATAACTAGATAATAGTCTTTTTTTTTTTTTTTTCTTTCGGTTTTTCGAGGTAGGGTCTCACTCTAGCCTAGGTTGACCTGGAATTTACTATGTAGTCTCAGGGTGGCCTTGAACTCAGGGCAATCCTCTTACCTCTGCCTACTGAGTGCTGGGATTAAAGGTGTGTGCCACCACGCCCGGCTAATAGTCCTTTCTTGATATTAAACATTAATTTTTGTATTTCTTGTACAAATTTAAAAGTATATTTATAATTTTATAGGCAGCAGGCTCTTCAATGATCTCTTTTAGGTTAAAATAAAATAAAAAACCCTGACTTGTCATTTGGTTTAAAAAAAAAAACTTGGCTTATCATTATAACTGTACTTTCACTAGTAATTACTTTATCAGATAGTTTCTGTGTCTATAATGTACATATAAATTAGTATCTCACCAGTTTTCATCTATTGGGTTAAGCTCCTTTAATGAATTCTAAACTCTTATATAAAAAGCACATTGTTTTGTAACCTCAGTTACTTAAAAAAATTTCAGAATTAGGTGAGCTGGTAAACACAAAGTACTAACATATACACAAGTGAAAGCTGAGAAAGATAAAGAAAAAATAGGACATAAACTGTAACTGAACTAGCTAAGAACTTTCTATAATCTGAAATGATACCCAGTTATATACTTAAGAAATCCAATAAGTCTCAAAGCAAAGTAAGAAAATGGCAGGTAATATGTAAATAACAAAACTTCAGAAAATGAATGACAATACCTCAAAAGTAGATGGTGCTATATGCAATCACATATAAGTAAAAATTCAACTTTACATGTAAAGTGAAGTATTTACTTGGGCTGGTGATGTACTCTGCATGCTCAAGGCCCTGGGCTGAATCACCAGCACCACATACACACGCACTTGAAGATATATTCAATTTACTGCATGCAGAAATTAACTAAAAAAGAAAGAAAGAAAGAAACAAACAAACAAACAAACACAGCAAACTGCAGAAGTAATAAGGAATATGTGTCCAAGATCTCTTCCCTTGTCTAAAATTTGGATTCCCCAGAGACACTGCAACCTTTGTGGGATCCACTACAAGGATGAGCACCAAGAAAGTGAGTGAGCACAAAGGAAGGGAATGTAAAACACCATGTGCTCAACCCAAAAGACAAACAGGAAAAGAACAAGATTATAACAATAGGTGACAAACAAAAAAAATCAAAGTGAAATGGTAAATTAAAAATCTATCAGGAGGAATACTAAAATGTCAAAAGACAAAGAATATTAACTGGTAAAGATCACATACACATTTCATACCAACATTTACTAAATCAGTTAAGGCTGATTTGAAGGCAAGGGGCATTACAGGAAGAGAATTTACAGACGTGTGTGTGTATTTATGGATTATAGAATTCACTTTTACAAATGCATATATTTATAAACATTTATTGTATGTTAGGCATAAAACAAAGCTCAACATTATGAAATAAAGGAACCGTGTTCATTTACCCATGATGGAATTAATGCAGCCATAAATAATAACAAAAAGCCTTGACAATTCTCTCTATATGTACTAAATAACCTATGACTCCAAGAAAAATAAAAATGAAAGGTTAATAAAAAGCTACATATCAGCCGGGCGTGGTGGCACACGCTTTTAATCCCAGCACTTGGAAGGCAGAGGTAGGAGGATCACTGAGAGTTCAAAGCCACCCTGAGACTACATAGTTAATTCCAGATCAGCCTGGACCAGAGCGAGACCTACCTCAAAAAACAAAAAAAGCTACATATCAAAATATAGAACATGGGGCTGGAGAGATGGCTCAGTGGTTAAGTGCTTGCCTGTGAAGCCTAAGGACCCTGGTTCGAGGCTCAATTCACCAGTACCAATGTAAGCCAGATGCACAAGGTGGCGCATGCATCTGGAGTTCATTTGCAGTAGCTGGAGGCCCTGATGTGCCCATTCTGTCTGTCTCTCTCTCTGCTTCTCTCAAATAAATAAATGAAAATAAACAAAAATAGAACACAACTGAAGGTATAATTTGTAGTAACCTGTAGTTTAAAATATAGTAAAAAGGAAAAGTCCAATTATAAATAACTTCCCTATGTAAATAATTTAGGACAAATTAAACTATAAGAAAAAGGAATAGAATACTGTGAAACTCCATAAAGTAGAAAACAAAAAAGATATAAAGTTTGATAAACCTCTATTCTGATCATAAGGAAAGAACAGAAATGTACAGAAACCAAGAAAGTACAAAGGTGCACAATAGTCATGAGGACACCATGCAGATGGACACCATGCACATGTGTCCACCAGGACATTAAAAATTCCGCTGAAATGACAAAGCTCTTCTAAACACAGGAGTATAAAAATTCATAAATACAGACGAAAAGAGCACTCCAGGCACAGATTACCTCAAAAAAATGTTATTTGATACCAATCACATAGAAATGCTTTCCAAAAGAGAAAAAAAAAGAGAATTTCCAACACTGTTTCAAGGGTAAGATGCTCTTTCTCTGACAGTGCTTCAAATGTTCTAGCTTAACTGTTCAGGGAAGACCTGGGGACTGGGTTCTAGTCTTTAATTATTTTTAAAGCTATCAAGTGATTACAAAGTGGTATCAGAAGACTAGTGGTCTAATCATAATGTGAAACAAGGGAAGTACATGAAACACAAGAATTTTAGAAAATGCGGAGAGCAAGATACAAAAGGGACAGTGAATATAACAGGCGGCTGCTGCCACAGTGTCAAAGTGTGGCCATGAGCTAACCACTGTTTGGCAAACAACAGTTCATATTCTTAACATATGACAGAAGTCATGCAAGGGTCAGTGAAGCATAAAAATTCCTTCTGTTTAGTGATGCATAGCTGAAGAGAAAAAGGAAACTGAGAAAAGAACCAAGAAAATTCAGTGAGAGGCTTAACAAACTTGTTCTGCACATGTGGTGTGTTTGCGAGTTTGTATACATGTGATGCACGTGTGTGCACATTCACAAGGGAGGCCAGACACTGATGTTGGGTGTTTTCCTTGGTCACTCTAATTTGGTTCATTTAGCTATCCAGATTGCTCCAGCATGCCATCTCTACTTGCCCAATGCTATAATTACAGGCATGCTGCTGTGCTTTCATGGAGTACCGGGATCCGAACTCTGGTCCTCATGCTTGTGGGGCAAGCACTTTATCCATTGTGCAATCTTCCCAGCCCCCAAGCATTTTGTAGACTTTAATAAGTTCCTTAAAAATCAAAAACATGGGCCTCCAACACCAAGGTAGTTAAGGCACATTATCTTCTTACACATAAGAATAAAAGAAACAAAACTGAGCAAACCACCATGGACACATTTCTGGAAAGACAGTCATCTCTTCCAGAGCCTCAGGTGGGTATTAAGGAGGGATTCAAAAGTGGCCATTGCTTCCAAAGGAGGTAATGGTGCCCTGCATATTACTGTGCAGGAAGACCTTGCACTGGGACAAGACGTACCCCGAGTAAGGCTAGGTTAATGTGTGCGCTTTATTATCACATAAAGCTAATTAATGAAGAAAAAAAGTTATAATCAAGTTAGTATAGCCTAAGAGTATAATGTGTAGGAAGTCTACAACAGTGTATACTATGGTACTATATTCACCACGAACTCACATTCACCATGGACACACTGATTCACTGATAGTGACTTTTACAGTCATGTAAGCTTCACTCAGTGGAGGTATTCTATACAGGTGCATCGGTTTTTATTTTTATCATATTTTACTGTGTTTGTCTATATTTAGATACTAAGTACCACATCACAGTAACATGCTGTATAGTTTCGTGGCCTAGGAACAACAGGCTATGTCAAAAAGGATCGGTGTGAAACAAGTTACACTGTCTGGATCTGTCTTAGTGTATTCTCTGATGTTTCTTAATGTCAAAATTGCCTAATGATGTATTCCTTGGAACATATCCCTATCCTTAATACATGATTTTATACACACACACACACACACACACACACACACACACACACTATGCCCACCTCAGAAATTAGTGTTGAAATGATTTTATCTAGTAGATATGAACATTACACCTAACACATATAGAAACATTTTCAAGTTCACACAGCACTTTTCCAATTCTAAAACTGACAAACTCCTATACCAGAAAGGGTATTTCAATAATAGTAGAGAGTCAATGCTACATACACTACATTCTCCAACCATATAAAGTGAGCAAAAGAAATAGCAGACTAATGACAAAACACATAACTAGAAACATAATTAGAGGAATTAAAAACAAATTAAGTAACAACTTAGATGTGAATGACAATGAAAACACAAAGTTAAGATTTTCTGAATGCAGGTAATTATTTAGAAAGACAAGAATAGCTATGAACACAACAAAAAGAAAGATCACCAACAAATTAGATAAGTGTTCAAGAAAATATTTAAAAGATTCTTGGGAATCAACTCTTGATGTGCTTCTTTACATGGTGATACAGTTTTACAAAATGATGAGTGCTTACCAACATGCCACTCAGCCTGAGTCGTGTCTGTGAGGTCAAACAATCTGAGGGGAAAAAAACTTTGTGAGGCTAACTTAGGTTTATCAAGACTGTTTCTTATGTCTTTTCCCATATTACCATGCTGGTGCTAAGACAAATAATTAATTGTACAGATAAAAACCAATACCTTTAGCAGTCTCAAAACACACATACATTCTCTTACTTAATATTTCAGGATTACTAGTTTTAGAAAAAAAAAAAACAAAAAACAAGCATCTCTTAATCTCAAATTTCTCCTCTAATTTATAATCTCCTTCATCCAGGAGATCTCATGATTTTGAGGATATGATAACTGATCTATTTGCTAAAGATTCCTTAAAATCTAATGAAACCCCAAAATAGGTCCTTTACAGACTGTTTTTTCTGAAAATTCTTTAATTATGAATGCTAAGATACAATGAGGTAGGATTTAGAGAAAGGAGGTAGCATCATGGGGCCTAGAAATAAATAAAAACAGTTTATTAAGTGCAAAAAAACCCCACAACTACTTGTCAAAAAATGTGTTTATGTACAAACAACAAAAATCTGGACATTCACCCAGAATAAAACAAAACAAATTAGTGAAAGATTTAAAGTTTATCTTTCTTCAAAAGTTATTTTCTTGGTAGGCATGATGGCGCACGCCTTTAATCCCAGTACTTGGGAGGCAGAGGTAGGAGGATCGCCATGAGTTCAAGGCTACCCTGAGACCACAGAGTGAATTCCAAGTCAGCCTGGGCTAGAGTGAGACCCTACCTAAAAACACCAAAAACAAAACAACAACAAAAAAAACAAGTACACAGACCTTACAGGATGAGTGAGTAATTTTAGTTATAAATATATTCCTAACAAAGCAGCATAAAAGGCAAGATGTCAAGTGTGTGGAAAAGACCTATGTTACAATTAAATATAAAGTAGTATTAATAATGAGGATATCCTATAATACTTGGAACCATATTTAAGTGATCTCATTGAATGCAGTTTTTATAGTCTGGCATGTAGGGTACTGAATCTTCAACTTAATTTACCAAGGAATAGTCCTAGAAATGAAAGTTTGTCATCTTTATATACATGATAAATTTCTGAGGTAAATATATATATATACACACACACATATACATACACACACACACACATATAAAAATTTATGTGTGAAACAAACTTTCTAAAAATATTATCTGGGAAAAGATTATAGTTGACACAACTAATTATTTTTACAAACTGCCAAATTCATCTGGCTACTTGAGATTTAATTTATCATGAGTATAACTAAGCTCAAAAATCTGTCTACTAAACTCAAACTACGAGCATTATATTTACAAATTAATAACTTCACTATCTCTTTTACATGTAAACTAACAATAAAAAGTAAATTAAATAAGAACTTGTAATTTTGGGCTCAAATTAGGGTTTTAAATAACTGATTGCCGACAGAAAAAAGTCAATTATAATAGCATACTTAAAACTGCCATCTGATTTAAATGCCATGGTCTTTTCAATCTAAGGAAATTGCAAAATTACCTTCTTTGGAACAAAATGAGATCAGCCAGCCAATACCAGCAGCAAAAGCAGTTTCTATGGAGTTCACAAAATTTCCTTAAAAGAATATAAAAGAAGTTTCTTAGTATCTATTTGCCAGTAATGCAAACAATGTTCTAAAGGGTCTTTTTTCCCCCAATTTTTCTTTTTCTTTTTCTTTTCCTTTTTTTTTTGAGGTAGGGTTTCACTCTAGCCCAGGATGACTTAGAATTTCTCAGGGTGGCCTTGAATTCACAGCGATCCTCCTACCTCTGTCTCCCAAGTGCTGGGATTAAAGGCGTGTACCACCATGCCTAGGCCCAATTATTTTTCTAAAACTCCTCATGTCAAATTCCTTACTACCTCTTTGATTAAAATTTTTTAAATTTCTTTGCACATGTATATGTATGGCCACACCAAGGCTTTTTACTGCAAAAAAACCCTCCAGATCCATGCACCACTTTTTGTGTCTGGCTTTAAGTAGGTGTCTAGGGAATTGAACCTGGGCTAGCAGGCATTGCAAGCAAGCACCTTTAACTACTGAGCCATCTCCTCAGCCACTTTTTGTAGAAAAAATAATTTAGAAATATCTAGTCAGATAAAGTCTAAATGTATTTTATTAAGAAGAAAATCAAATGGGTAAGGTCCCTTATGACCTGAGTTTTGCCACTTTTTGTTACCACTTCACCCCACCTCACCGCCATCATTTTGCCTGGTTTGCAAAGTAGTGCTAATTCTCGTTACACAGTGCTCTCCAAGGGCTTCTTCTTCATTTCTATGAGATGAACTACAACCTATTTCAAAAGCACTCTCCAACCTTTCCTCTTTGCCTCAGCTGGGTTGTTTTTTCGAGGTAGGGTCTCACTCTGGCCCAGGCTGACCTGGAATTCACTATGTAGTCTCAGGGTGGCCTCGAACTCATGGCGATCCTCCTACCTCTGCCTCCCGAGTGCTGGGATTAAAGGCGTGCGTCACCACTCCCGGCTTCTCGGCTGGATTGTTTTATCCTAGCAGTCAGGAGATTTCCTTTTGATTGTTTACTGCGTCACTCACTGAAACACCTAGGCTGCTGGTGGCAGGTGCTATGCACTTTATTTACTCCAACCCTAGGACTGAGCAGTTATGACATATAACTGGTGCTCAATGAATGAAATACGACATTTGTTTAGCCACAAATCTCATGGATAGTTCAGACCAAGAGCCAGCCTAAAATCACTTGATGAATTAAAAGCCCAACATTAGAAAAGTTGTTGAACTTAAAAATCAAGCTACATGAAAAAAAAAAATCAAGCTGGATAGCAGTAAGGCTAATGCTGGCACTTTTGGAAACAAGACTGTTTTAAAGATGCATTTCACTTAGTTTCATGTCATACATACTTCCCACATCTTAAGTTTGCATCTATGCAAATGACACTAGTTTGTAGACCACTCTCTGTGCAGTGGAAAACAGAGCACCGACACAATGCCCTTCTAAGAAGCATGGAAAAGATATATCACAAGTTTCAATAGTATGAACAAAATGTTAAAACTGCCAGTGAGCCAGGTGTGGTGGCACACAACTTTAATCCTAGCACTTGGGAGGCAGAAGTAGGAGGATTGCCATGAGTTCAAGGCCACCCTGAGACTCCATAGTGAATTCCAGGTCAGCCTGAGCTAGAGCGAGGCCCTACCTCAAAACAAACAAACAAACAAACAACAACAAAAACTGCCAGTGAAAAACTCAAGAGATTTCAAAATACCTTTGACAATCAAGCAAATTAAGTAAGTATAATTACCTGTTGACAGTTCTGTCACTGTGCTCCTAACATGCTGCATGGCAAAATTCACTAAACTTTCCTTGGACCTGTCTCCATGGTATTTCACTGCAGCCTATTGAATTTTATAAAAGAGAAACATCTTTTACATTGTTGTTTTAAAGATTTACCAAATACTTTGATTCACCACTATGTTGAATAATGTAGCAAGTCCTATTTCTCAACAGCACAGTGTGTGTCCAGATCATACTCTGAGAATCTTGGTGGTACAGGTTCTATGAAATGCCTTTTATTACTCCCATTTATAACAATTTTAGTTTTAATTTCATATCTAAACCCATAAGATACAATATGAGAATATGTCAAGACAAATTGAATAGCATCTAAGTTGCATACAATAATTCAAATGACTTATTATTACTAGACAGCACCTAAAATAAGTCTTAAAAACCAAATGAGTCTAAAAGTTTCATATACTGTATTTTTTTCTAGTATTTCACCTGTTGTAAAGTTTCACAAATTTGAAAAATACCAACTTATTCCTTACCATTCCAGATCGGAAAATGAAGAGGCTGGGGTAACTGTTGACTCCTTTCATCCGGCAAAGCATCCTGTCATCACCACAGTTAACGGCTCCAATTCGGAGTAATCCATCCACTTCCTTAGCAAATTCTCTCCACTATGAGACAGAAGAAAACAGGTAATTATTTGATAAGGTAATTTCCTCTCTTGAACACACTTTAGACTATATAATCTTAATGGAGAAAATCTTTACCCGACAAAGCTATATGTAAAAGTATTTGATAATCACTTGATAGCCAGGATTAACAAAATATTACAATGTACTAAAAAAAAGGAAAACACAATTAACATACCAATTATAAATGAAACTTTAATAATGGAGATGGTAAGCATACTTACAGTGGGAGCTAAATCATGGCAATGTGAACATCCTGGGGAGTAAAAGTTTACAAACCACAGCTCTCCAGAATTAACAGCAGCATCTAAGAGTACATAAAACAAGCTTATTTTCTAAGTTAACATATATTTTAATTTAAAAACTTTCTAGTGAGATCAGAATGAGGGTTTAGCAAGTAAAGGAGAATGGGAACATGACTAGTCAGCTCAAGGTCCAAGCATAGCATCTGAATCATTTTGATCTGAATAAAGCCAATGTAAACCCTCTAGTGACCCTAAAGGGGGGGGGGGTCCTTGCTAGAGGAAGAAATATACATACTTTAAAAATGGTTCCATATTTATGAAAAGATAAGTAACCCAAACAATACAAACAACTGGCAATAGAATGAAACCTATTAACAAAGGCAGCTATGCAATATTTACACAAGTACAAATTGACTAAAATATCTGTGTTTGCCATCTCTTTGTTCCCTGAAGTCAAACTCCAGATCATCTACTCAAATGAAGACTAGCATAGAGATCATGGCAAATATGCACTTGAATGACCACTATTAGCCATTTCTGCTCCATGGCTAGATTTCAAACTACCATTAGCTGTTCTAGTAGCAGTGCTTAGTCTTGTACATAGTGACCTATCTGAAAAAGTGTGACCCTTTTTGCAATATAAACATTAGTAAAGCCTCATTGTAGGACTCACAGACTAGCCAGATTATAGCTTTGATGTTCACTTCACATG
The DNA here is from genome assembly GCA_036346955.1 of Dipus sagitta. Taxonomy (NCBI): domain Eukaryota; kingdom Metazoa; phylum Chordata; class Mammalia; order Rodentia; family Dipodidae; genus Dipus; species Dipus sagitta. The sequence goes on from CM070774.1 coordinate 55,995,155, forward strand.
CAGTACTCCTGTCTTCTGCCCCCACTGATCCACCATACAGCACTGGTAAACTAGCTGAGTCACAAGAAAACCACACAGGAAAAGCACTGCATAAAGTAAAGTATCTGTGACATGTGTATTGACTTTGTCTACTTAAGTCTTCACATAAGACTTAGAACTCAGTAATAGCTACTTTTATGCCTGAACTCACCAATAAAAGTTAACTTCTGCTTAAAGGAAATATGTTTAAGAGCCAAGTAACTTTATTTTTTGTAACATATATGTATCTTTTTTGCACTAGCATGCTATATTGTTTTTCTGAGGTAAACTTAACTGTAATACAGCAAAATAATTTTTTTTTTTTTTTTTTTTTTTGGTTTTTCGAGGTAGGGTTTCACTCTAGCCCAGGCTGACCTGGAATTCACTATGGAGTCTCAGGGTGGCCTCGAACTCACGGCGATCCTCCTACCTCTGCCTCCCGAGTGCTGGGATTAAAGGCGTGCGCCACCACGCCCAGCTCATTTTTTTCTTTCCTTTTTCTTTTTTTTTTTGGAGCAAAATAATTTGTGATGTCAATTTTTGCTTTGAAGTAAGTTAACAGGCTCAGGATATAGCTCAGTGGTACAGTGCTTCCCTAGCATGCATGAGGTCCCAGGTTCAAACCCCAGGACTATCAAACAACGAAAATTAAAAAAGAATAAGCCAGTCTTATCATAACTGTACAAACACTGTAAAGATGATGTTCTAATCCCGTTTTTAGAGTTTTCTAAAATACAATGGAAAACTCAACAGGATTCTACTCTTGTATATCCATTTTCACACAAATCACAGATCAAGTTAAATCCATTGTCTGGAATCAAAAAGCTTTGAAAGTCCAGGTTATGCAAGCACATAGCAAGCTAACTGTAACCAAAACTTGACCTGAACTGCGTTATTACTTTTTTTTTGTTTACACACTTAGGGATTTTGTTACAGAAATCTTAAGTGTTTTCCTGATACAGTGTGTCATGTTCTATGAAGACGTTTATTATATGGTATTCATCAGATTCTCTTTCCAAAAACCTGTAACTTCTAAATATATTTAAAAAATTATTTTAAATAAGAGACCTATACTAGTTTTAGGTTATGGCCACAAACTTACCAAATTCTCCTCTTTCCAATGTTATGATTTCAGGATCATCATCGTAAATACCTAATTTTAAAAGTGCATAAAATTATAAAATTAAAACTTAATAAAAATAAATTTCCACATAAGATGATTTATTCATATTAAATAGAAAATTATTAGCTCATACTAAATCTCAAACTTGAGCAACATAAAGCAAACTAAGAAAGGCCAAAAGTAAACAATGCCATTATTGGTAATACATTTCAAGAATGATACAGACTAGGGAGATGGGTCAGTGGCTAAAGCACTTGCTTATAAAGCTTGCTGGCCTGGGTTCAATCCCCCAGTTCCCATGTACAGCCAAACACACAAAGTGGCACATGTGTCTGGAGTTTGTTTGCTGTGGTAGCAGGCCCTGGAGTACCCATACTCATTGGCTCCCATCTCTCTCAAATAAATAAAAATATTATTACAAACAAAAAAGAATGATATAGATACTGGTTTGTTGACAGGGCCTATTACAGGGGTGTATGTGGTTAGGTTTCTAATCACCAAATTTACCTCCATCAGGGGAAATATAAACATATATATATACATACATACATACGGGTGTGTGTGTGTGTATGTATATATGTATATGTAATATATATATATATTGAGATAGGGTCTCACTCTAGCCCAAGCTGACCTGGAATTCACTATGTACTCTCAGGGTGGCATCAAACTCAAGGCAATTCTCCTACCTCTGCCTCCTGAGTGCTGGGATTAAAGGTGTGTGCCACCATGCCTAGGTTGAAAACGTGTTTTTTAGCTTTTTATCACACCACACTCTAACCAACAGATTAACTTTTTATTTTAGAATAATGAAACTCACCAGAATTGCAAAAATAGATTTTATGTAAATTTCACACAGCCACACCTAAAGGTGACATGGTATAGTAGTTGTAGTACATTATCAAAACAGGAAAACTGAATACCCACTTGTTAATCAGACTACAGAAATCATGTAATTTTCAGATTATATAGTGTCTAATATGTGGTATCACTTCTAAAAGCTTAACACTTTATGACTACAGGGCTGGAGAGATGGTTAGTGGTTAAGGCGCTTCCCTACGAAGCCTAAGGACCCATGTTTGGCTGCCCAGATCCCATGTAAGCCAGACACACAAGGTGATTCATGCGCAAGGTTATACATGCACACAAGGTGGTGCATGTGTCTGGTGTTCGATTACAGCAGATGGAGATCTTGGCACACCAACTGTCTCTCTCTCTCGCATAAAAAAAAAAAAAAAAAGGCCAGGGCTGGAGAGATGGCTTAGTGGTTAAGGCGTTTGCCAACAAAGCCAAAGGACCATGGTTCGACTTCCCAGGACCCACATAAGCCAGATGCACAAGGTGGCAAATACGTTTGGAGTTTGTTTGCAGTGGCTGGAGGCCCTGGTGATTTTCTCTGTCTCCCTCTCTCTCCCAAATACATAAATAAAATTCTTAAAAAGTTTAAAAATTTTTTTAAAAAGGCCAGTCTGCTGGGCTTGCATAAAACACACACACACACACACTTTATGACTACAAAATTTGCAGAGGCAGGGACAGTTAAGTACTAAATATATTTATCACAGTAAAATTCAGTGTGAGAAAATTTCTCAGTAATATATAAAATATTCAACTAAGGGCTAGAGAGACGGCTTAGTGGTTAAGGCACATGCCTATTAAGCCTAAGGACCCAGGTTCAAGTCCCCAGTAACCTCAAAAGCCAGATCAAGGTGGTGCGTACATCTGGAATTCATTTGCAGTGGCTAGAGGCCTTTGCTAACCTGTTCTTTCTATCTCTCTCTGCTTGCAAATAAATAATAATTTTTTAATCCAAATAACAGTAACAATGAGTATGTACCACACTCTTCCTAGAGAGGTCATTAGTAAATATTTTGGGAGGTACCTGTGCATGTATGTAAGGTAAAAGGACTACTTGGGTGTCACTTCTCAGAAACAAGGTCTACCTGTTTGAAGACAGGGTCTCTCACTAGCCTGGAACTAACCAACTACACTAGACTGGCTGGGCAGCAAATCCCCAGGATGATCCTGTCTCCATTTCCCCAGTGCAGGATAATGTGTTACTATATCTGGCATTTTTAAATGATTTCTTGGGCTCAAACTCAAGTCCTCACAGTTTCAAGGCAATAACTTTACTGATGAAGCTGTATTACTAGCTGTATATATAGTTTTTAATCAATTACTCAGTTCTGCTCTTAAAGAATGACAGAAGTCATAGACAATATGCAACAAATGAGCATAGCAGTATTGCAATAATACTTTATTTATATAAGCAAGTAGTAAGCCGGATTTGGCTGGTGAAATGCAGTTTGACAATATCTGATGATACAGTTTATCAAGCTTTACAGACTATAGTGGAAAAATATTATCTTAAAGGAAAATCAGTCTTGGAAAGAAAACTCTCCATAAACAAGTTCAAAGGAGCTGGCCTGATGTCAAAGCACATGTCTTTGTCTGCACTGAAGCTAATCAATGATGGACAACACGGTTTGTCTGAACACACTCCTGCCTTGATGCTCTTCTTACTTTCTCACTCCCTTGTTTCCTCCTCTATGCTTACCTTATTTATTTTTTAAATCCTATCACATCTGAAACCATTCACAGGGGTTCTACAATGGAAGGATGAAATTTCTACTAAACTAGCTACCGTTAAATATGACTAATGTACTTTCCTATCTGTACAGATAATTTCTGTACATCAACTGACTTTCCCTGAGAATTCCACTCCCACAAAATATTAGAGAGAGCTAATCAAAGTGACACATACTAAATATAAAAGCTAAAAAGCAAAACTAAACTAGGTTTTCTTTTACTTGGATTCAAAATGCCATTTTGTGGTGGTGCATGCCTTTAATCCCAGCACCTGGGAAGCAGAGGTAGGAGGATCACTGTGAGTTTGAGGCCACCCTGAGACTACAGTGAATTTCAGGTCAGCCTGAGCTAAAGTGAGACCCTACCTCAAAAAGACCCCCCCCCCCAAAAAAAAAGCCATTTCAGGCTGAGGATACAGCTCAGTGGTAAAGCACTGCCTATCATGTAAAAGACGTAGGCCGGGGGTGGGGTAGAGCAAAAATGGTGACACACACTTCTCAACTAACAGAGCTCCTTACCGAAGTCATAGCGGTAGTAGTTCCAGCTTTCATACTGGCCTCCCTGATTATCCTCAAGCCCCTTTTCTCCATATTTGTCATACTTTTTCCGTAGATCTTCATCTTTGAGCACTTCATATGCTCTGTTTATTTTTAAAAAATCACCATGTGCATTTGGGTTATTCTGTTAACAATATTAGGTATAACAGTTACTTCAGAAACACAATCCATGTCTCTCCAGAACATACTGGTTCAATTAATGACAAGATCTATGGGACACTAGATATCAACATAAAAAGGGTAGTACAATGTGATATGAACCTACAAGGATGAAATCAGAAAGTATGTTATTAGGAACAGCCACCTTCAAAATGGGAATAAATAAGAGTTGACTGTTCAAAGGTTGATGGACATAATGATGTAACTTTTCACTACCATAAAAAATATTCAAGTATCAATGGATAGAGGTCAACAGAATTTCCTACCTTCCTTCTAAGAAATGCTACTGAAAAACAAGTAATGAAGTCTTTACTTATAAAGAAGTGTCTATTCAAGAACAATTACAAATAGGTTTGCAAGTTATTTTCCTATTTGAGGCAACATATAAGTATTAATTAAAAGAGAATGTGGGTTGGGGAGATGGCTCAGTGATTAATAGCACTTGGGGCTTAAGCATGAGGGCCTCTGGGTCAGAGACCTTTAAATTCAACTCCCCAGAACATACATATAAAGCTGAGCATGGGCTGTCTGGTCAGTAGCCCATGGTTGGGAGGCAGAGACTGGAGAATGACTGGAGTTTGCTGACAGACAGCAGCTATAAGCAAGGAAAGAAATACAGACGAGTGGTAAGAACATGGACGCACGCATAGCATGGGGTGCACACATACACACACATCACACACACAAAAGCAACATAGACACAGAAAAAAATCAGTAAGAATAACAATTCAAAATTGGACAGAAAATGTTAATTTTCTTTTTGTGTTCATAGAGCTGGTTTTTGTAGCAAGCTTCCATCTAAATTATACTTAAGATGTAGGTCGACCACCTTTTACAAAGAAACTGAAAAAAATGGATTCTGAAAATCTTAAAACAAAAATTTGAGAGTTACCAAAAAGTCCTAAATATAATATGGGTACCAGAGGAAGATAACCAACTAAGAGTTTACACTACTCAGAATTACATAATTGAAAATCACTGCATTTTAAAACTTGTACCTAGATAAAATTCTAATTTTACCATGTCCTCATTGAGTTAAATCTCATTAAGAGTTGATTAAATTTTTGTAATACTACCTTTAAAACTACATTAATTTTTTAAAAGACTACGTTATTTGCTGTAAAATTAAATGTTTATATGTGGAAGTATATATGGAGCTCTCAATTTTAATTTAGTAAACTTTCTAACTCAACTGTGGACATATGCATAAAGAAACAGTGAAAGTTAAGCCATGTTCTTACTGGCCACTACTATCATCTTTAGTAAGACACTCTGAGTGTTAAGAAAATATTTTTTTTCTGAAATACTTGGTCTTTAACTTACTTTGCTATAAATGTTACTTTACAGACATGACTTGAGGTTTAACGTCTATACTACATTGGCTGGAAATCAGTTTACAAATTAAGAGGGGATTGTGTATTTGGTAGTAACCAAATCATTACACTTTTCCAAATTTGAACATTTTGGTGATTTCGTTTTCAGAGGAAGTGATGGGGGTATGGGGATCAAACCCAGAGCCTTGTGCATGCTAGGAAAGAACTACCCCTGAGATACAACTCTCTAGTCCTTGAATTATAATTTTTATGCATTTTGAACACTTAAAAATAATTTAAAGTAGGTATCAAAAACATGTTATTGTAACCAGATATTTAAAAACAAAATTACCTACCGGGTTTTTATCAGGATGTAACTTCAATGCTAATTTCTTAAAAGCTTGTCTTATTTCTCTACTGCTTGCAGTTTTGGACACTCCAAGTAAGCCATAAAAATCCTGATCTGTGCCCACGAAAACGGCCATATACACTATCAGAAGACAGAGGCTGATCCTTTTGAAGTTTCTGATACAGTCATCTTTGTGTAACCAGACTCCCATTCTCTTTCTTATGCAAGTTCTGATTTAAGTGAACATTAAAGGCAATTCTGGGTTCAACTGGCAGAACATGCAAAGTTGAGATCTTCTGTCCACATCACTTTAAAGGTGAATCAAGCATCACAAAATCAAGTGCAAAAAGTTACCCTAAAAGACAGCAGACCAGGCAGTTAAAATATACTTCAAACCATAACATCATTTATCAAATAACACAGTCAGCAATATAATTTCCATTAAATGGCAAGTGAGTGTGGGCTGGGACCATTTTTGGAACCTGTCTTGCTTGCTTGCATATTCAGGTAGGTAGATTTGTAAAATCACTCATTAGGATAAAGGTAGCAAGTGGTGGTTGCCAGAACACTTACAGTGTGGGTTTATGCAGCAGACAAAAAGTCCCTCACCAGCACCACACCAGAATGGTAAAAATAGTTAGTCTGCATTTCCTTCCTTATTACCCAGCGGGGTGCTCTTTTTTAGGACTTCTTCTCACTACTCCTTCACTCCCTAAAACTACTCAGTGTTTCTTTTAATCAGATCTTATTTGTAGGAAGCTTCCTTTGAGGAGACTAGAAGGAAGGAGGATGCTCTTCCAAAGGCTCTGTACTTTTTATTTAACCACTTAAAGATACAACTGAATTAGTTATATTAGGTAGCCTACAAGTCAGACCACATTCTCCCCCTAGATTTTATAAGGTGTTTGCATCGATTTTAAGTAGAAACTCTTACAAAAATAGAGTAATAGGGCTGAAGAGATGGCTCAGTGGTTAAATGAGCCTGCTTGCAAAGCCTGATGGCCTGGGTTCAATTCCCTAGTATCCATGTAAAGCCAGATGCACAAGGTGACACATGCATCTAGAGTTCATTTGCAATGTGTAGAGGCCCTGGGGTGCCCATTCTCTTTCTTCCCTCATTTTGCAAATAAATAAATTATATATATTGTTATTGCTGTTTTCCAGGTAGGGTCTCACTCTAGCTCAGGCTGACCTGGAATTCACTATGTAGTCAGTCTCAGGGTAGCCTTGAACTCACAAGAATCCTCCTAACTCTGCCTCCTGAGTGCTGCGATTAAAGGCGTGCGCCACCACGTCCGTCCCACTTTTTTAATGAAAATATTTTTAAAAGTAAAATATTAATTGCAAGTTGGTGTCATTTCACTAAGTTCATGCGAGCATGGTGTAAGTAAAAATAGGACAAGAAACACAAAGAGAAGGGAATAAGACACGCTAACCTATGAAGGGTAAAATGCCATTTTACCATATCACATGTCCACTAGGATCTCATAATGGTTTGAAAAAGCTAACTTTCCCAGCATCTTCAAATTCAGTTTTGTTCATTTAAACCCAAATGTATGTTTCTAAGATTTCTCCTTACCCGTGAACGCTCATCTGACTTCTAATCCTCCCTTTTCATTCCACACAAACAACATCCTTTCTCTGTAAAATTATACTGGTAAGAGAATAGATACCCAGGATGGGAACAACCAAGGGAGAGAAGAAATCTCAATCAGCAGTTGGGAATAAAGTCACCCTAGCCTAGGGGTGGTTCTCAAGCCAGCGTGGGAGCAGCGACTGAACTGCCCAAGGCCAGGGGGAGGCTGCAGGTAAGTGCGGTGCGTGAGCCTGGGGCAGCCATCTCCCCAGAGAGGGGCAGGATGGAGACGGGGGCACAGGGGGTGTCCAGTGCGGGTCCCAAGTACAGGTCGGAGAAAGGGGCTCAGGTGAGAAGCGGGCGCAGGAAGAGGAGAAGGGACGGGCAGGGGAAGGGTGAAGCGGACACTCAGGAGAAAGGGTGGCCGGGCGCAGAGGAGGGGGCGGCGGAGCGCAGGCGCTTCCCCTCCCTTACCTTCCCCTCCCGAGGGCCCGGTCGCCCGCCCCGCGCCCACCTCGCCCTGGCTCCGGCAGCTACTCCATCTCCAGTCCCCGGCGGCGGACGCTGCCCAGCCGGACCCGACGGCGCGCGCGGGACGGAAGCGGCTGCGGCGGCGGCGGGCGCGGGCGGCTCCGCTCGGCTCCTCGCGCGCCGGTCCCCAGCGAGCCGGGGCGGGGCCTGCGCGGGGCATTGTGGGACGGGCGTGGAGGACCCGGCCCACCGGCGGCCAGGCCCGGTCCGGCGGGGTGTGGCGGGCGGTGCAGGCTTGGGTTGACGTGGACGCCTCTGCGGGTTCCGGCTCCGGCTCCGGCTCCGGTTCCCCACGAGCGGACGAAGCCACAGCGGCTGGCCGGCGCGCTGAGGATGTCGGCTCCGCGGGCGGAAGCGAGGACGCGGCCCCGCCCCTTCCTGCCCCGGTTGCCACGGGTGACGGGGAAACGATACGGGAGGAAGGACGCGGAGACCGGGGCCGCGGGAAGGGGATGTTTGACTGAGGAGGAAGAGGGCTTGTCACAAGTGAAAGGGATTGCTGGATTGAAGACACGCCAGCAGACGTGCGAGAACGGAAAGTGGTCGCAGCTGTGTCTCAGCAAAGACCCGAGCATCCCACGTTATTTCCTGGTTTCGGAGTCAGTCCAGTGGGAAGCTGGAACCGAGCGGTACTCTGCGCTTCTCACGGTCAGGCGCTGAAACTGCAACTTGGAAACACGAGGAAGCTGATGCTGTAACAGGAAATCAGTTGTAGTTTCCTAATGAGTTCTTGGATGGCATACGAAATATCAGCTAATGGAAGCTTTCTAACTGTAGGAGCTATGGCTCCTCCAGCATATCTCAGGGAAGAAGAGGGAGTAGAATGAACAAAGGGAGAAATACCAGAAGCTGCCCTATGTCACAGTTGTTAACGCAAACCAGGAACTGCTCTAAGTCCACGTCCTCCATGTAATCTTGGAAGACGGTGGTTATCATACCCGGGTCACAGTTGAGGAAACTGAGGTAAACACATATTAGAACTGGGGTTCACACCCTGAACAAATAAAAAGTCTAGAATAAATTAGAAAGCAAACCAAGGACATTTTGCACAGACATTGCCTCTCCCCCATAACTGACTGCTGCCTCCATAATGCATGACCCCCAATCCCCATGGGGTTGACCTGCATCCTCAATGAGGAAGGCCTCTTCAGAAAAGGGGCAGGGAGGGGGGAAAGTATGGTACCAACATTTAATGTTTACATATATGTCCATATCTAATAATTAAAAAAAGAAAGAAAGAAAAAAAAAAGCAAACCAGAAGTCTGAAGCAGTAAGTAGAGGTCAGACCACAGGGTTTTACTGCCATGGCAGAGACATGGGCTTTATCTTTTAGGCGTTGAGGAAGCTGGTTAAGACAGGAGACTGAGATTGTATTTTAGATCGCTTGGCAAGTAGTGAAGAAAGGATGCAAAGGGAACAAGATTGGAAAAGGGGGGGGGGCGGGAAAGGAATGTTAGCCTACATGTGGCAAACAATTTAAAGCAATTTATTACAACTGCTTTCTCTGTGCTACATCTTGGTGGGCAATGCCAGTAACAGAATAATAGAGGACACATCAGCCAGTGATTCAAACAAATCTGTGATTAGGAAGAAAAATACTTAGTGGAATAAAAAAGAACACCAGATTGCAGCAAGCCAAAAGTAGAGTCCACTAAATGAATCTGGAAAATCGACAGGATCAGTTTTGCGGTTCATTTCAAAGGGTTTCTACCTTTTCCTGAAGAGCAATCGGAAGCTAAAAAAAAAAAAAAAAAAGGATATTATTAAAATAACTTTGTTTTCCTCAACAATTTTGAAGTAGATTGACTTATTCCATTATCTTCCCAAACCAGGAAATTAACATCAATGCAGCACTATCTAATCCACAGAACTCACTCAGACTGTGCCAGTTGTCCCTGTGTCTTTATAGCAAGAAAGGATCTTGCAAGGAGCTATTTTTTAAAAATTATTTTAGCATCATGATGCTTTAGACTCCTTCAGCAAGAAATAGGTTTTCAATTTATTTTTAACTTTTAAAGTCTTGGCACTTGTAAAGAATACAGTCCCTGGGACTGGAGAGATGGATCACTTGCTTGTAAGGCTTACTGGACCATACTCAATTCCCCAGTACCCATGTAATGCCAGGTGCAAAGCAGCAAATGCATCTATGATCCCAAGAAGCCTGTGATAATTGGAGGTGGAGTGAATCCAAAGCTCATGTGCCAGCTAGTCTGATGTTCCTTTGCAGTCTGGAAATTTGTTTGCAGCAGCAAGGGAGTGTGTCTCAATTAGGGTGGAACACAGAAAATTGAAGTTATCCTCTGACCTTCCCGTGCATGTGCGCACACACACAAAAGAATACAGACTAGTTATTTTGTAGACATTTTTCTATGTTGGTTTGTCTGAAATTTCCCTGGGATTAGATTTAGACAATGCATATTTGACAGGAATGTAAGAGTGACACTATGTTCTTTGCACTGCATCTTATTAAGTGGCTCCACATCCCACATTTTGGTTTCTTCCATTGTTGCTAGGGTTTAACTTAGATTGCTTGGCTTTAAAGTTTCTGTGAAACTTTCCCATGTGAGCTTACATTTTTCCTGTTTTAGCAAGTCCTTTGAGGAGAGCAACTTTGAGACTGTATGAATACTCTACTCATTAAGCTTTCACTTGATTTGTTATGTTACTATGGATCATGAATTCCTGTTTCATTCATTGGATTGAAACCCACTGCTATCATTTATTTAGATTCTTGAGTGATTTTAGATTTGGACAATGGTAATACTTGCAAACTGGCTTTTCTGTCCTTGTGACAGTTCCATCCTTCTGTGAATATGCTTGCTTCCATGCACAACAGGACCATTCAAGGCTTCTTTTTGGATCTTTTGAAGATGGCATTTGATAGCGAGATATCAAAATTCTGAGTGCTCGGTGTGTTCCTTAATACTGCAGTACTGTTACTTCTCAGGAGACAGAGACTGCATGTTCACACATGTTTGTATATACAAAACTATCATGTTACACCAGTACTTTCAGTTGCAATGCAATAGCACAGGAGTCAGAACTTATTCATTCTAGTTTTCCTCCCTTAATCTGCAAGCCTCTTTGCTGAAAATGAAAATCTCAGTTCACAATAGCCTCAATAATTTCATTTGTTCAGTTCACCCTTATGTTACCTCCTTCCCATTACCAATGCCCTTCCACTGTGCAGTTTCTCTCTTTATAACGGTTGGGTCTCACAGCGTACACCAAACTACTCACTCTACTCAGGTCCAGCCTGTGCTGGGCTGCCTTCTCACAGGGACATCTGTTTCCTAGTGAAAGAGCTCCAAGGTACAGTGACAGACTCTTCCCTAATATGGAACAGTCTCCTCATGCTGGTTGGTTTCTGACACTACAAAGGCCTTATCTAACGAGATTTTTGCCTGAATTATTAAAGATAAGGGATGGCACAATTATTTTAAGTTATCATTTTAGCTACAGTTTCAAGAATCTGTTGGAGGAGAACAGCAGTTGATGTTGGCAAGTGGAAAGGAGAGTGATGAAAGGTGACAATTAAACAAGAAGAGATGAAATGAATAGCTTCAAGAAAAAAATAACTCAAATTCAGCCATTTGTGGTAACATAAATGAAAGAGATGATTATGTTGAGTGAAATAATCTAGACAGTGAAAGGCAAATGCAGCATGGTCTCAATTATCTGCACCATCTTAATATGCTGGGTTAATACCAGAGAGTAGAACTGCCAGTTCCAAGATTTCAGCAATAAAGGCTAGGAGGAGATGTGTGCTAAAGGGAACAAACTTCCAGTTGTAAGATGAATATATTCTGGGGCTTTAATATAACTCACAATAGTTAATACTATGGTGTTCACCTTAAATTTGATGATAGCATATTTTGTGTTCTCACATATTTAACACATTACAATAACTGTAGTGGTGATGGACATGTTATTTGGCTCAGCTATGGTCTTTAGTGCACATTGCATAGAAATATCAAATAATGTACTTTTTTTTTTGGTTTTTTGAGGTAGGGTCTCACTCTAGCCCAGGCTGACCTGGAATTCACTTTGTATTCTTAGGGTGGCCTCAAACTCACAGTGATCCTCCTACCTCTGCCTCCCAAGTGCTGGGATTAAAGGCATGCACCACCACGCCCGGCTATATTGTACAATTTTAATACATACAGTTTTTAAATATTTTTTTCCAAGGTAAGGTCTCACTCTAGCCCAGGGTGACCTGGAACTCACTCTGTAGTCCCAGGCTGGCCTCAAACTCACAGCACTCCTCCTACCTCTGCAGGGATTAAAGGTGTGTGCCACCCCACCCAGCCTGTTAAATATTTTTAGATAGAAGAATGTAGAAGTCAATATAGATGCTTTGGCAATATGAATTGGTAATGATGATAAATAGGAAGGTATTTGTAGATGCATCTATATTTCTGATAATTGGCATCAAAGATTTCTGCTTCAGGGGCAATCAAAACCTTCATTGCTTCAATATAATAAATCAAAATGAAGCACAAAACTCCATTATGTACCTATGAGATACATTACGACAAGGGGACTGTATTAGTCAGGGTTCTCTAGAGGAACAGAACTGCTAGAATGAATTATTTTAAAAAGGGGGTTTATTGGATCAGCTTACAGTAGTCCAATAGCAGTTGCAGGCCTGAGAATCACTGAACCTGGTAGCTGCTCAGTCCACGTGGCCAGATGCCTCAGCAGTCCCGACCCGGCACAGCAGATGGTGCCAGAAAACCTGGAAGCTTCCTGAGGAGCAGCTGGGTTTCAATCCACGGGGGTCTTTGGTTGATGCTGGTCTTTAGTCTGCACTGGTCTTTAGTCCACACTGGAAGGTAGCGAGCAGCTCCCGCAGCCAAGTGGAAGGAAGGAAGGAAGGAAGGAAGGAAGGAAGGAAGGAAGGAAGGAAGGAAGGAAGGGACTCTTTTTACCCAGAGCTTCCTTATATCAAGTCCCCCTCTGGGCAGGGCCGCCCATTCTGGGGGGGAAGGGCTCACCCTGGGGGAAAGACTTCCTCCTTTAGTTGATCCTTCCTAGAAGCAACCTGTGGATTACTAAACAGATCAAGTTGACAACACCTTAACTATCACAGGGACCATTACCTTTTTTTTTTTTTTTTTTTTGACTTTCATCCAAGGAGCTACATATCTTTCAGGATCCAGTACATGTTTTCTCTGACAAGATGTTTTATGTGAGCTATACAAGCATATTTGATCACTCTATGCTTTAATATTATAGTTATTACAATGTATTATGGTTGCATTTTCTTGGTTGATCTACTGTACTGAATTCTTTCAGATCAGAAACCTGGTTTTATTTTTTCCTCAGTGCTTCTTTAGGACAGTGTTTGGCATCTATTCAATACAAACATTAGGGTAGAATGATGAATCAATATTTATCATGTACAAAGAAGAAATAGTAGCCCTTTGTTCCTAAAGGTATTGTTTGGAATGGTGGGGTTGGGTAAAGAACACAGTCACATGTAGAAAATTAACCTTAAATGACTGATAGAAACAATATTGTTCATGGGGAATTTTAGGTTGAAGTGCTCAAAGAATTAGAGAAAAGTATGGTTGCTTCTAATCAAAAGGAACTCTTAAAAATATTTGGACTTTTAGAACTGGGTAGAATTTACAGTTGTAAGTGTAGTCCTTCAATTCAGAGTCCCAGGAACTTCCTTGATGTCTGTGTGTGCATGTGTGTACAGGTGCTCATGCATGGGTTTGTGCATGCATGTAGAGGCCAGAGGACATCCTTGGGTGTTGTTTCTCAGTCATGATGTTCACTGCCTTTTGAAACCAAACCTCTCTTTGGCCTGGAGTTTGCCAAGTAGGGTAGGCTGGCTGGCCAGTAAGTCCCAGGGATCCACCTATCTCTGCCTTCCCAGTGCTGGGGTTTCAGGTGCACACCACTGTGCCTGGTGTTTTTGTGAGGATTCTGAGGGTTAAACCCAGGTCCTCATGCATATACCAACTGAGCTATCTCCACGGCTTATGTCCCACGAAGTTTTATGAGGAATTTGTCAATGTCACTCAAACATATAGTTGAAATGGGAGTATAACATACCTTTCTTTTTTTCTTATTGCAAAATGATGACAATTATAACTAAACATTATATATCCTTTATATATCTCAGTAAGTTTTAAACATTATTGCATTGATTATTTAATTACTTATCATAGCAACACTATGAAGTAAGTGCTGTAAATGTCAATTTTACATATGAGGAAATTGAAGCAAAGAGGAGGTTAAATCTGTTGCCCCATGTCCCACAGTTGGGACATGGTAGAATTTGTATTCCAGCATAGGTTGTCTCCATCTAAGTCCCTCAAGGACACCATGATCAGATAACTGAAATATTTCCTTTGTGGGTGTGTGTGTGCACGCACACATTCTTGCCATGGTACAGAGGACTACCTTAGGATGTGGGTCATCTCCTTCTACCTTCTTTGAGAGAGGGTCTCTCTTGTTTTGCCACTGGGAAGGTCAGGCTAACTGGCCTATGAGCTCCACAATTCTCCTGGCTCTGCCTCCCGCTGCCATAAGGGGGTTGGGGATTATAGATGTGTGTGTGTGTGTGTGTGTGTGACTTTGCATCTGGCTTTTTGTGGGTGCTGGAAATCAAAATTCACTTGTGAATTCAGTTAAAGTAAGCTCCTTTAATTGCTGAACCATCTCCTCAGTGCCAACTGAAATATTTGACAGATTTATTTAATATAGTGGAGGTGTTCTTTTCATAAAGTACTTTATAGTATCACATGTGCTTGGTTTGGGAACTTGAGTAATACTTTATTAGGTAAGACCCAATATATAATAATATTACAAAGAAATTGCTGATGCATTGAAATTGCCTACAGCACCTACTAATCAAATTGTCATTATATATATATATATATATATATATATATATATATATATATAAATTTCAGTTGAATTTGCAGTTGTTTGCATTTATTTTATTTTTTTCCACTTTCAATAAACAGTTATACCTTTAGCTGTAACTAATCTTATTTTCATGCTTCTTTCTATGTTATCTCAGATATTTTGACATTAGGGTTTTTAGTGTTAACAATGTTATATGGCCAATAAACATGTAACAAAAGTCGGTGAAGCAGACATAGGAGTGTGTATACACACCTACACGCTGGTACACACACTGTAGCTGTGATTCTCTCTTTGCTGGAACAAAACCAGTGAAGCAGAAACAGCTTTTGGAGGAGAAGGGTATATTTTGACTTGCAGTTTCAAGGGGGAAGTTTCATCATGGCAGGGAAAGCATGGCAGAGTGGATAGCCAGGCCATCACATCTTGTCATATCAGTTGTGAGGAAGCAGGAAGAGTGAGCCAACTATCAATACTCAGTAGAGCTGAACTCATAAACCTCAAGGCCCATCCCCCCCCCGTGACAGAGCCTTGAGCAAGGCTCCACCTCCTAAAGGCTCTATCAGCTGGGGATCAAGTTTGAGGCTTAATCACAAACACTAGAGGCTATGGGGGGCATTTTTCATCCAAACCACTATGTCCACATATATCTGAATCTATCTATCTTGTGAACCTTGGCTTTTCTTAGCTCTAACATTTGAATAAATTCGTGCTAAATAGAACTGACTGAAAACAAATGGCAGCTATAGGTTGAAAATCCTGATGAACTATATTTTCTTTACATTTTACTAAATAAAAAACAGGTGGGGTAGGATATCAAATTATAGACTAACAAATGTGTTTTTCCATACTTAACATCTCTAGACATGAGTTTATTAAAAAAAATTTTAAGCCAGGCGTGGTGGTGCACACCTTTAATCCCAACACTTGGGAGGCAGAGTTAGAAGGATTGTCATGAGTTTGAGGCCACCCTGAGACTACATAGTGAATTCCCGGTCAGCCTGGGCAAGAGTGAGACCCTACCTCGAAAAAACAACAACAATAATAATTTTATATCATTGCTACAGGACAAGATTTTCCCTCCATGGATCAACTAGAATTTTGAGGAATGCTTGAAGTAAGGGTGACAGAGGCATTGAATTGATAGGCACACTCACTGAAACAAAAAAAAATGCTATGACATGTGAGAACGGCCGTGGGTGTTCTTCAAGAGAAGAAGAGATTAACTTGGGAATACAGGATTCTCACAGTGCATCTAGGGTAGATTTGGTGACTGGCCCCTGTGTGAGGTGTTTCCAAGACCACCCTCATAGGATGACAGGACTAAGAACATGGCTGTTTTCATGCCCAAGATTTGTTACAGAGGAAGAACACAAGGCCAAATCCAGAAGAGAGAAGGGCCTGGACAAAGCCTAGAGGAGACCAATTACTGGCATCTGAAGTTCTCTCCCTGCGGAGCAGCATGGAGCACGTGTACAGTGTTGTGTCCAGGGAAGCTTGTCAGAGGTGAAATGCCTAAGGGTTGATTGAAAGCTAGACCCAAAGACATTCTCTACTTAGCAGTTACCAAAGCCCTAGATTCCCAGAAGGAAGGTGGGTGTTTAGCTCAAACCACATTGTTTGTAGAGTTCAGGTACAGAGGAGCCAGTCTTTAAGGAAAGTTTTACATCAGGATAGGAAACTATTGACCAGACAAATTTCTGGATGTCCGCCACAGGCCAGCCTTCATAAGGATAGCAATCAGCCTGCTACATTAATCCCTTACTGTATAATCGTAATCATCCCCTGTGGTCCAGTCAGGTGGCACACAGAATAAGAATCTGCTGCCAGACAGACTCAGTGAGGGCATGAGGATTTTCTGATGTGTTAAGGAAGGGTACTGATCTGGAGTACAAGGAAGGAGAAGATGCTGTACTTGCAATCTTAATGACTGGCACACTCATCGGTAACATAGTACTTTCTGTCTAAACACCAAGGAGTGGCTTATATATCTTAGCTGTAGTGTACTTAATTGTTTTCAATATCCATTGTTCATGTATTCATTTTGTGTTTATTGCATCTTATGTAATACAACATCCTAAATTAACTGACTAGTGGCTTTTATGTTGATTCCACTAGATTTTTCTAAAAAAATCAAAATGATTACAGTGTCTGTGAATACAATTTTATTTATTTCTAATCATTGCTTCCCAAGCCTTCTTATTTCACTGAATAGAACCTCCAATATGATGTTGAGGAGAAATGTTTGTTTCTAATTAGATGGCTGCTAATATTAAGGGGAAAGTACTCAGTGTTTTACTGTTAAGCATGATGGTAGCTCAAGTTTTTATAGATGCTTTTCTTTTTTTAGTTTGTAAAGAGGTTTCACTAGGACAAGATATTAGGTTTTTGAAATGATTTGTGCAGATTTATTGAGATTCTGTTTTTGTTTTTCTTTTATATTTCATTACTATGGTGAGTTAAGTTTATTGATTTTTTTTTTTCTTGAGACAGAGTCTCACTATGTAGTCCAGGTTGGCTTCAAACTCAAAATTCTTCAGCCTTAGTGAATGCTGGAATTACATGTACATACAACCATGGTTGGCACAAGTTAAATGACATTTGAATGTTAAACTAACTTTTTATTCATTGGATAAATTATATATTTCATACATACATGTATATTTTATACACACATATGCAGAAGCAGATATATTTAGGAGAGAATTTTCTGGACTCAATGTAGCTCTCTCTCTCTCTATATATATGTATACATATATATGAATATATATATGTATGCACATACATATGTGTGTATGTACATGTATACACATATACATGTAAAAAACCCAGGGTTTATGTCTTTCCAAGCCATAGCCGTTCAACTCAGTTTTCAGTGCATGGATTCCCTTCTATGGAGTGGGATTCAAATATAATAACAGAGCTGTTGGTTCCTCCTGTAACTTGTGTGCCACTATTGTACCCATGGGCATACCCTTCCTGCTGGGTGATTGTATGGCTTGCAAGATCTATTGCTTGTTAGGCTTTTTAGGTACTAGATTTTGTTTGCTAATTTTTTGAGTTTTTGCATCTGTGTTCATAAAGATTTTTGTGTGTAGTTTTCTATTTTCTTAATGCTTTTGTTTTGGGTAACTGCACACTGCTGGGTTTATTAAATAATTCATTTTGAGTTTCACAAGTATTTGCATATTATTACTATTAATTCTTCCTTAAGTATTTGATTCACTAGTGAGGTTATCTGGGTTTAGGATTTTATTTGTGATGACTTTGTAAACTTCAAATTCAATTTAAAAATTATATAAGGTTATAAAATACATTTGTTTCTTTTTTAACTTTTTAATATTTATATTTTTATTAACTTTTATACTTACAGACAACAAACCATGATATTTTCCTCCCCTCCCCCACTTTCCCCTTCATAACTTTGCTCTCCATTATATCCTCTCTCTCTCTCTCTCTTTTAATTTGATGTCATCATCTTTTCCTCACATTATGAGGGTCTTGTGCAGGTATTGCTCAGCACTGTGAAGTAATGGATTTTTTTTTTTTGAGAGCGACAGACAGACATAGAAAGAGGGAGAGAGAGAAAGAGAGAGAGAGAGAGAATGGGCGCACCAGGGCCTCTAGCCACTGCAAAGGAACTCCAGACGTGTGGGCCCCCTTGTGCATCTGGCTAACGTGGGTCCTGGGGAATCCAACCTCGCAAGCGCTTAACCACTAAGCCATTTCTCCAGCCCGAAGTAATGGATATTGAGGCCAATTTCTGTCTGGACAGTTGCAGGTAAGGAGTGGTACCCTTCCTTTGGCCCTTAATTCTTTCTACCACTTCTTCCACAATGGGCCCTGAGCCTTGGTGTTTTTAACTTTTTATTTTAAAATAATTATAGGTTCAAAAGAAGTTGAAAAAACAGAACTGAGGTCTCCCTTGAAGGCTTCATGCAGTTTTCTCATGGCTGCATTTTACATGACTATAGTAATGATAATAAAAAGGAAGTAGCATTACATCGTGTTTCTACAGTTTTGTGCCATTTAAGCATGAATGTAGATTGATGGAAGCCTTGATTACAATCATGATAGAGAACCATTTCCATCAAGACAGAGATCTCCCTGTGCTGCCCTGTCAGTCACAGATTGCCCACTCATGCTCAACACCCCCGCCTTCTAATTACTGTTTATTTTTCTCCCTTTACAATATTATCAGAGAATGTGATGTAAACACATGACATTATGAGACTTTTCATTCAACACAATGCCCTTGGAATTCATACAGGTATTTTTAGATACAATTGATGTGTTTCTTTTTAAAATGTATTTTACTTATTTATTTGACATAGAGAAAGAGAGAGAGAGAATATGAGAATGAGCATGCCAGGGACTCTAGCCACTGCAAATGAACTCCAGATGCATGTGCCATCTTGTACATCTGTCTTACATGGATCCAGGGGAACTTGACCTGGGTTTTTGGCTTTGCAGGCAAGCACCTTAACTGCTAAGCCAGCCCTCCAGCCCTCTTTTTAAATATTTATTTATTTATAGGTGAGAGAGAGAGTGAGAGAGGGAGAGAGAGAGAGAGAGAGAGAGAGAGAGAATGAATGGCACACCAGGTCCTTTAGCCATTGCAAACAAACTCCAGACACATGTGCCACCTTGTGCATCTGGCTTATGTAGGTACTAGGGAATCAAACCTGGGTCCTTTGCCTTCATAGGCAAGCACCTTAACATTAAGCCATCTTTCCAGCCCCAATTGATGTGTTTCATTTTGAAACAACATGTCACCATGTTTACATACCACAGTTTGTTTAAATTATCTCCTATTGCATAACATACTCATTGTTTCCAATCCTCCTACCTCTGCCTCCCAGAGTGCTAGGATTAAAGATCTGTGCCACCACCCCTGGTGGGTGCTCCTTTTTATAGAACTACTCTCTCATCACAAAACCAAATGGTGAACTGCATTGCCTTCTCAAGAACACATAGATTTTCATTCTGCATAGAATTTGTGGTTGTAAAGAGGTCTATCATTTCTGGTGGCAATGCTAGCAGAATCAATTGAATTAGACTTGGAAGAGAACGTGCCACATTCTAGAACAGAGCTCAGAAATATCCCATATAGGACAAAATCCTAGAAGTTGCTAATCTACCCTGGCCAGTTCAGCAGTAAACATAGGAGAAAACTTCCAAGGAATACGAGCTATCATGAGTTGTATACATATTACTTGACCATGCTATAAGATATATATGTGAGTGAGTCACTTCTAAAAGGACCCAAAGGAAGCTGTTGCTGTCAGAAAACACCTGACCAAGAGCAGCTTGTGGGAATAAAGGTTTATTTTGGTTTACAGACTGAAGAAAAAGCTCCATTATGGCAGGGGAAAATGATGGCATGGGCAGAGGGTGGACATCACCTCCTGGCCCACATCAGGTGAACAACAGCAATAGGAAAATATGCCAAACATTAGCAAGAGGAAGCTAGTTATAACACCCATAAGCCTGCCCCTAACAATACTTGGCCTCCCGGAGGCTTTAATTCCCAAATTGCCATCAGATTGGGAAATGGCATTCAAAACCCCTAAATATATGGGGGACACCTGAATCAAACCACCACAGAAGCCAATTCAAAGCAAGATGTGAAGACATAAATGAAAGAAAATTACAGTATGCTATAATATAATACAATACACTTATTTCATACAGGGTTATCAGAAACACAAAACTAATTGGATAGGAACACACACACACACACACACACATACACACACACACACACACACACACACACACACACTGGGGGTGGGGAGAATAGAAGACTGAGTGAGAAAACTGGTAAACTGGCTGTGGTGGTTTGAATGTGGATCTATGTCCCCCATAGCCAGACATATTTTTTCAATATTATTTTTTAATTTATTTGCAAGCAGAGAAGAGAGACAGAGAGAGGATGGGCACACCAGGGACTCTAGTTGCTGCAAACAAACTCCAGATGCGTGCACCACTTTGTGCATCTGGCCTTATGTGGGCACTGGGAAATCAAATTTGGGTCCTTAGGCTTTATAGGCAAGCCCCTTAACCATTGAGCCAACTCTCTAGCCTGGCCTGAGGTGTTATTGACTAAGCTTGCAACTTGAGTCTCCAGTGGGCAGAGCCCTGCTAGGAAAGAGAGGTGTCACTGTAGTCCATCCCTAAGTTGCATTCAGAGTAGTTTGACCTCCCAGGATGTTTGTGTGTGGTAGTGTCTTTCCACTGTGGATCTGTGGAAGTGACCCAGCTTTATCTACCATTAATGGTGTTTCCCCTGGATTCTGTAAACCTGAAATAAACTGCTCCCATAAACTGCTTCTGGTCAAATGTTTGTTCAGCAATGTGAAGGTAACTATAACACTGACTTATGTAATTATGGAGACTTGTGAAGACCCATGGTAGGCCATATGCTTGCTAGAGGCCTTGGATGTTAGTAGCTGGCTAAGTCCAAGTCCTAAAGGCTCAGACCCAGGGAAGCTCATAGTAGAAATGTCAGTCTTGGGTGCTAGTGCAGTTTCTGTAAGCTGAAGGCTGGGAGGTGTGATGTCCAGAGGCAGAAGAACATGTCCTAGTCCTAAGAGGGAAAGAGCCAAATTCCTTTGTTCATTCTATCCAGGCCCTCAGGCCCTTAGCTGACTGCATGATGCCCTCCCAAACCCAAGGCACATCTTCCCCATTCAGTTCACTTATTCATGTGTTTCCTTTGGAAACACCCACAAAACCAAACCCCAAAGTAATCCCACACCATTTTTCTCGGTATTCATTAATCCAGTCAAGTTCACATGTAAAAGTAACCATCACAATAACTTTATATATATTGATGTACTTAGGAACTAATTTTATTTTTGTCAATCAAAGGGCCAACAGATCTAAAATATTGGATGGAAGGATATGGAAGAGCCAAGCACATTAGAAGGACTTTAAATATATATATGTTAAAAATATTTAAAGGATACAGAGATTAAGGCCAGCCTGGACTACATAAAACCCTGTGTCAAAAAATGAATAAGGCCAGGTGTGGTGGTGCATACCTTTAATCCCCACACTTGAGAGGTCAAAGTAGGAGAATTGCTGAGTTCGAGGACAGCTTGAGAATACATAGTGAATTGCAGGTCAGCTTGAGCTAGAGGGAGACCCTACTTTGAATGAATAAATAACTGGCTGGGGAGATGGCTTAGTGCCCAGATGCAAAAGTGGTGCATGCATCTGGAGTTTGTTTGCAGCAGCAAGAGGTCCTGGCATACCCATACCCAACCCCTTCCTCACAAATAAATAAAAGTATATATATTTACAACAAGAGAGAGTGAACTAGAGAGAAGAGAGACAGAGAGAATGGGTCTGGGTGCACCAGGGCTTCTAGCCACTGCAAACAAATTCCAGTAGCATGTACCACTTTGTGCATCTGGCTTATGTGGGTTCTGGGGAGTTAAACCTGGGTCCTTAGGCTTCACAGGCAAGTGCCTTAACTGCTAAGCCATCCCTCCAGCCCAAAAGTATATTTTAATAGCTAAAAAATTATGTAAAGGAGAGTGTAAAACAGGGCTGGTGCCAAGGTTGAGGGCTAGACCCTACTCTATATTGTCTATCTGCCTGAGAGGGAAAAAGCAAGTGGAAGATGAAATGGGAAAGACTCAAGATCCATCGATAAGACAAAAAGATAGCCAACTACTCTCCACAAGACGTGTCACCTCTACTACATCTGCTAGGGTCCAGGAGAAATTGAAGATAAAGGTGTGACATAAATACAGCTCTTACTGCTAGTCTGACAACCAATTCCAGGGTGATGGTGGCAGACAGATGATCAATCAAACCTATCAAAGCAGAAATTCAGAGGTTATAGAGAACTCAACACTAAATCATACTGCCAACAGGCCTGTCATGGCTCAGGCAGCAGAAGATTGTAAGAGCCACTGAGTACATAGGAATACCCTGAGGCATGTCCCCTTCCTACCACACAGGGGCTGATGGAGGCCTTCATGACCCCACAGGGAATAACATAACCTCACTGAGGAGGGCCCTCAGGTAAATGCAAACAGGGAGTGGATAAAGGAATATAACCTGTTATAAAATATATAAAATTATTTTTTAAAAGAACACCTATGTAATAGCTATTGCTGTCCCCTGTTAGTAGACATTAAAGAAGACAGTTCACTACACCAAGACATATTGTGTGTGTGTGTGTGTGTGTGTGTGTGTGTGTGTGTGTGTGTGTGTGTGTGTTAAGGGCTCTATTCTTCTTCCCCAATGAGTAAACACTGCTAGAATGATTTTAGGTTGAGATCATAAATGTATGCTAACACTATATCTCTGCTGAGATTGGCAATTTTTTTTATGTCTAGCATTTTTTCTATGACTGCTTTCAAATATCTATCTACTGTAGAATCTTTGTTTCATGGTGCTATTATTATCTATGAATTGTTGTATGAAATACACTTGAGTAGTCCTGGAAGAAATATGCAAAGGAATGAAGAAGAGTGAAAGTCTACAATCAGCTTGCCTGGGAGATGATTCCTTATAGGCTATCATCTCAGGGCTCTGGCCTTTTGCTGAGCTCCATGGAAATCAGCTACAGCTGAGTGCTTGGAGCAAGCCTGGTAGAATTCTGAGGTCATAGTTCAAGCCACTGACCCACCATCTATAACCAGAGGCTTAGATTGTGAGTTCTGATCCTGCCAGGGAGAAGCTAGCATTTCTCAATCAAAATTCACACAGCACAAGGACCAGGCTACTTTTCTTGAGTATAATGTCTAGTTGTCTACAGGCTTAGGTTCTAGCCTAGGGCAAAATAGCAACAGGCTACTGCACACCTTCTTTCTCAGTAGTGATAGCCTGGGCCTGCTGTGTTTAATGGTGCTCACTGGACATGTGCTCAACCACTGTAACAAAAAGCAGGGCATCTGGGCCAGCACATCAAGATGTCGCAGATCAAAGACCTGACCTCAGAATGACAAAAGGTCAAGTAGGGCAGCATGACCAATTTCAAAGATTGGGAGGGATAATTGCCAACAGATTTCAAGAACTGTTCTCTTGACGTCCCAAGTTTCTTAAGCAATAAATTTGGCAAGATGTCAAGACCTGGGGAAGTGTAGATGGCTAATATTTCATGGATATAATTATAGCCTTAGAGGCAAAGCAGAAGCAGAACTACTAGTAGGATGTGCATAGAATTCTAGATACTGTTGGGTCAAATAAATGGACCAGAGCAATGTATGTTGTTGTTTGTAACCAGGGTAGCTAGTGCTCTGTCAAGCATATATGGTATATTGTGGAGAATGTTGTTAGGGCACCATGTAGGGCAAGAAAGTGTGTGTGTGGGGGGGTGGAGAATAAAGTGTATGACTCTTATACCCCCCATTTGTTCCTGTTCTCATGAAGTTGATGTCTATTGGCAGAATTGCTGGGCAGACCTCCAAACTGGCTCTACCTCTTGGAAGGGCATGTGTTAATGACATTTAAAATTAAGGGATCAGGGACCAGAGGGATGGCTTAGTAGTTAAGGCGCATGCCTACAAAGCCGAAGGACCCAGGTTCGATTCTCTAGGTCCCACATAAGCCATATGCACAAAGTGGCACATGTGTCTGGAGTTGCAGTGGCTAGAGGCTCTGGTGTGCCCATTCTCTCTCTCTCTCTTTATCTCTCTCTGTGTGTCTGTCTCTATTTCTCTTTCTCTCTCCCTCTCTGTTTCTAATAAATGAAAATAAATTTTAATTTTTTTTTAAATTAAGGGATCAAATGGAATAACCTTGAGTCCTTAGGTGTGTCCTATAAAAATAGTACTTGGGAGCCCCTTTCTGAGATAGCAAGACTGTGTTCTTAGCATGTGATATAGGGGGCATATGAAGGTCTAATTCATACCATGTGGAAGATGTGCTCAAGTAGGCCCCAAACATTGCAGTATCTGCTCCTATGGCTACTCATAGTGAAATGGTTTGTCTGATGAAGTGGATGTTCTCTGAGTACTTGCTAACTAATTCACCCATGAAATCCCGAGTCATATGATCATCAATGTGCTAAAGAGGCACTGGCTGTACACATGTAGCTGCTCAGTGCACATCACTCCATGAAAGCTGGGGGATGCTTCTAGTTACTTCTGGGGTACCCAGACATCCTCTATACAGACATTATTTATGGCCCAGAAAAGAACAAGTTGAATCTCCAAGCATACAACCCTATGGCTATGCCACGCACCATATCATCTGCAGAGCACAGGGACAACATAGCACTGGGATGCGTCACTGACAAAGCCAACTTCCACCACTGTGCTCTCTACCATTCCACTGGTGACCTGCCTGTACCTGCCTAATGATTTTTAATGCCTCAGCTCCATCTCAAAGACCTGTTCTCAGCCATCCTTCAGTGATCCCAGAAACTGGGGCATGGAAGTGGCTGGAGCAGAACAAAGCCATGGCAGGAGTCTGATTAGGTTAGGCTTGGTTATCTTTTAAATTTTTACTAATTAAGAAAAAGTTCATTAATCTGATAATTTTTTTGTACAAACATTTAAAGCTGTACATTTATAAGTACTGTTCAGGCAGTATCTCATAAATTTTGATACCTGTACTTTCATTGTTTAAAAATATATTTTATTATTTATTTATGAGAGAGAAAGAGAGAGAGAGAGAGAGAGAGAGAGAGAGAGAGAGAGAGAGAGAAAGAGAAAGAGAGAGAGAGAGAATGGGCATGTCAGGACCTCCAGCCATTGCAAAGGAACTCCAGATACATGTGCCACCTTGCGCATCTGGCTTTATGTGTGTACTGGGGAATTGAACCCAGGTCCTTAGGCTTTGCAGGCAAGTGCCTTAACCACAGAGCAATCTCTCCAGTCCATGTATTTTCATGTTTATTCAAGGCAAATATTTTCTGAATTTCCTTGCAATTCTTCTTTAGCCTATGAGTTTAAATGTAACAGGAAGAATAATCTAGAAGCTTCCTCCAAGAACAGTTGTGGGATACAAAGGTCACTGGGCTTTTGGAGAAAGAGTGATTTGGGATGGTGCCTGACATAATAGTTCTATGCATGCATTAACTATTATTTTCATTACTAAATTTACCTCTGTACTTCCTCCCTCTATTTAAAAGAAAACTGAATTTTCTCTTGCCCATGCTACTATAAACACTGGGGCACACACTTAAATTACAGCTTGCTCTTTCATCCTCCTTTGTTAGTGCCTGCATGGAAACAGGATGGTGTGGGAGCTGAGCTTTCTTGTATTTCTAATACACAATTGGTTTTATTAATTCCTTGATGCTGGATGAGAGAGAATCACTATTTATCTCTTATAACCTCTGCTTGCTTTAGCAGCCATATGATTTTTAAGACTGTGTGTTCAGAACAAGAAAAGAAGGAAATAACATGGATAAAGTAGTAAAACCAAACCAAACGAAAACACCCTGTTGCTTCTGTGATTGTCTTTTGCATCAGAAAAGTTTTTTGTTTTTTTTTTTTTTTTTGTCAACTTGGAATATGTTACTCATTTCAACCAGGTCCATGCTACATGCTTACCTTCTGGCTGAATATGTTTTACCTTAAAAGGAATTTCTTTTTTAAAAATTTTATTTTTAAAAATATTTTATTTATTTGAGAGACAGAGAAAGAGGGGGAGAGAGAAAAAGAGAGAGAGAGAGGGAGAATGGGCATGCCAGGGCTTCTAGTCACTGCAAATGAACTCCAGACATATGTGCCACTTTGTGCATGCTTTAAGTGGTACTGTGGAATTGAACCTGTGTCCTTAGGATTTGCAGGCAAGTGCCTTAACTGCTGAGCCATCTCTCCAGCCCAGGAATTTCAAATATCTTTTCCAAGGGCCTTTTCCTTCCCAATATTTTAAAACATCAAACTGCACTGAATGTGCTATTGCCCAACTTAATACTAACATTAAATAAAAATTGAAAATTTCAAGTATAGATCAATGTGCTGAAAGCCCTTCTCAATGCTGAGGGCAGATGTAGCATGGTCAGGATGAGTACCCTCTTCCAGTAAAGCAGGGAGTAGGTTTCAGAGAAAGGAGAAGAGTGTGAAAGGCTCTTTCAGCCTCTAAAGATACAGACTCTCTTTTCTTGCCTAGACATAAATGGTAGCCTGACAATGATGTCTGTGGACTTGTCAGACCTAAGGGCCAACACTTAACATTCTGCCATAACCTTCCATACTGTTCTCCTTTCAAAGACTTAACAATGTTCTTAGCATGAGTGACCACAAAATTGGGTGTACCTTATCAATAGCAGTGGATTGTTTAGAAAGGTATTTCAGGCTAGGGAGAGAGCTCAGCAGTTAAAGATGCTTGCAAAGCCAGCCGGCCCAGGTTCAATTCCTCCACACCCATGAAAAGCCCGATGCAAAGTGACACATGCATCTTTGATCCCAACTTTGATCCCCATGGCAATGGGAGTTGGAGTGAATCTGAAACTCGTGCACCAGCAGAGTAGACCTTCCTTGCCGTCTACCAGTTTGTTCACAGCAGCAAAAGACCCCATCTCAAAACAGACACCTTGAAGTTACCCTCTGACCTCTACACAGGAACTAGATACACACATGCATGTGCGTGTACACACACACACATCAACAAAATAGTACACGTATTTCATACATAAAG
The DNA here is from genome assembly GCA_036346955.1 of Dipus sagitta. NCBI lineage: Eukaryota > Metazoa > Chordata > Mammalia > Rodentia > Dipodidae > Dipus > Dipus sagitta. Next base: position 56,022,861 of record CM070774.1, read on the forward strand.
GTTTCATAATATAATATAATCAGTAATATTCTGTAGTTGAATATAATTTTAATTTCACTGTTATGAATTTTCCCTTTAAAGACAACCCTAGAAAGATTAAGTTATATCTCAAATACCTAAACTATTCCTTGTAAGAATAGTCTCATCAAAACTTTTTTATTAATTAGCAATACTAAGAGACAGATTGCCACCACATTTTTTTTTTTTTCGAGGCAGGGTCTCACTCTAGCCCAGGCTGACCTGGAATTCACTATGGAGTCTCAGGGTGGCCTCGAACTCACGGCGATCCTCCTACCTCTGCCTTCCGAGTGCTGGGATTAAAGGCGTGCGCCACCACGCCAGGCATGCCAACACATTTGTGGCAGCGAACATGGTGTCACTACACTTTTCACTTAATGTCCCCACTATAATTGTTTCTGTTCAGTTTGTAAAAGTGTCAATGAGCCAGCCAAGGATGTGGCCCCTGGTTATTAAGCATCAAGAACTGCCAAAGCAGTGGGAAAGAAAAGTGGCCTCCCAGTGATAAAGGCTCCACCTCATAAAGAATTTTTGTTTAAAAAATTGTCACATACAATATTTGAACCTCCAGGGCACTTAGTAATTTCCATTTTGTTCTATATTATTAAAGTTTAGCACTAAACCTTCTATTTGATTTTGGCTCTGTCACTTTGACAGTTGCACAAGCAAAACCAAAACAAAACACAAAACAACTACAGGATACAATTTTGCCACATTCTTCAGGATCTATCTAATAATTGAATTATATATAGTTATTGGACTAGGGATGTAACTCGGTAGAATCCTTGCCTAGCATTCATGAAGCCCTGGGTTTGATCCCTTGCACCACATAAACTAGGTATGGTAGCAAATACCTATCATCCCGCACCTGGGAGGTGGAGTCCACGGCCTTCCTTGGCCGCACAGCTCAGAGCAGTCTGGGAACACCACACACACACACACACACACACACACACACCACTTCAATGTTCAATCATCAGGAAAAGGTATATACATGAAATCTAATCAATCTAAGGGTTCGTGAAGTATGACCCAGAGATTCCTGTGGATCTCCAATGTTTTTCCAGGAATCTGTGAGCTCAAAACTATTTCCATGATAACAATGAGATGTTTTATTCACTGTTATTCTTTTAAGAAATAACTAGTAATTTATTATTTTAAAAAATTTCAGTGGTTGGGAATTAATCCTCAGCCCCACACATGCTAGGCAAGGACAATACCACTGAGTTTCATCTCCAGCCTTTTTTAATTCTTAAACAAGTGTACCAGAAAGTCTTCCAGAGATCATCTGCCATGTTGTATTTCCATAGACTGAACGTAGACACAGCCGTGAGAACCTAGTGCTCTTTTGTAAAGCCAAACATTAAAATAATTTACAGAAACACAAATTACTGTATTTTATTCAACTTTTGAGAAAAATCATAGATATATATGCTTATTAGCATATAATTGATTTATACTTTTTTGTTTGTGTGTGTGTGTGTGTGTGTGTGTGTGTGTGTGTGTGTGGTATGTGTATTCACATGAGTGCATGTGAGGGTGTGGATGTCTTCCTCTGTTGTTTTTCACTTTAATTTTTTGAGACAGGATCTCCCACTGCACCCGGACCTCACTGATTTGGATAGTCTATCTGGGCAGCAAACCCTGGGTATCTGCCTTTCTCTGCCACCCAGTGCTGGGATTACAGGCATGTGTCTTGACACTTGGCACTTAATGGGTGCTGGACATCTGAACTCAGGTCCTGCTTATGCAGCAAAAACTTTACCCACCAGTAATACATATACATGGAGATTACCAAGAAAACTCATTACTTTTGTCATTCTATCTCAAGAGGTGTGCAACTGAAATCTTGCTAACATCCTTGTGGATTCTAATAATCTCACTCCACTTTCAGTACAGGGGTGCTTCCCCCAACTATAGAGTCACTGTCAGATAAATAACCTGATACGCTAAGTTAGTACTTGCAGCAACTTGGTGACTTAAGAGGAAAAATTACTTGGTAGGGTAAAGAGAGATAAGGATAGAGACAATGAACATTAAAGAATGAAGTTTTATAAGTAATATTTCTAAATCATGTATACAAGACAAGAATTGACCAAAGCTAGAAACACATTTATGGACACTCTGCAATATACCATTCAGTTTGGTAGCTTGTCTTGATTTTGGTCATTGAACTATCATGGATGAGGCTACCTAGGTTGAGGGAAGAGGAATGATTTGTTCAAAATCTCACTGCCCATCAGTGGTGCTGGATTCCCAGGTTGTCTTGATTAGTTCCAGGACTAATAGAGGTGCCTTTCAATTCATTTTGTGACACCTTTTTTTTTTTTTAACTTTGATTTTGCATTGGGAGAGCCTCTATTGCTTAATCAATGCATTTGTGTAGAATGAAGGCATGAATTTGATCCAATTTTTGGATCAAAGGACTGGGTTCTGCTTGGTGGTTTTAGGATACTTCTCTCTTCTTTCATAGCATTCCAGCTCCCAGTGAATCAGTCTATAACCATTATTTAGTCTCACAAATGTCCTAATCATAATCAAGAGATCTGTAGCATGGAGAGTTCTGACCCTTTAAGACCTGTGAAAATTAATGAGAATGATGGATTTGTTTCATTTAAAATGTTAGCTGAAATTAGTCCAGTAGGAACTTAAGAATAAATTGCCAGCCAGGATTGAAGAGTTATCTGAAGTAAACCTTAAGAAGTATATGTTTTTCGATGTAATGGAATGTGAACATACATCTTGATAAAATTCCCTTAGCTCTCTCTAAAAGAAATTGTCTTGCCTTTAGCCTATCTAGACCAATTTGGCTGATTCAGTTCCACTTTAGTAATCAGCTTATATACGTGAACAAGTTCATATCATTAATTTTCATCTTTCACCATTTGCAAAAGGTTTGAAAAATAATGATTATTCTTTCAGAAAGTACTGTGTGATTTTCATAGAAAAGACAGTGAATAATTTGCACAAATCCCAAGTAATATATTTTAACTGTCACCAATTTGCTAATTTTATTTCTATTAAGACAGTACTTGAATTTAACCAAGACACATCAGTGGACTGAGGGAACAACCCCAGCCACTTTTATAACAAAGAGTTCAGACTGACTCAGAGAAAAAATTAAGACAGCATATGAAAATAGGTGAATGGAATGCTAAGTAAAAATGAATTAGGTTTTTAAGATATTGATCTGGGGTTGGGGAGATGGCTCAGTGGATAAAGTTGACCACTCCAGCTAGAGTGCCTGAGTTTGTTCCTCACAATGCACATAAAAACCTGGAGGCTGGGGCTAGAAGGATGTTTCAGTGGTTAAAAGGCACTTGCTTACAAAGCCTGACAGTACAGGTTCAATTCCCTAGTACCCACATAAAGCCAGATGCATAAAGTGGAAACATGTATCTGGAACTAATTTCCAGGGGCAGGAGGCCTTGGGGCACCTATTCTCTCATTCTGTCTCTCAGTCTTTCTTCCCCCCTCCCTGCTTACAAATAAATACAAAAGCGTTGAAGGCTGTGGCAGGATGGGAGGCAGAGACAGGAGAATTTCCTGGAAGCTTGTGGTAAGCATAACAAAGAACAGCAGACTGAAAACCTAGAGTGAGAAGCCCTGTCTCAAATGAGGTGGACAGGTGAGGATTGACTGAAGGAAAGTTGACTCTGTTCTCTGCACAGTTGTATCTGCACTCACACATGAACATGCACACACATGAACACATACACAAACATAATATTATAATAATAAATTAAAAATATTGACCTGGCTTAATATTTGCTACATTGCTAAATTATGAAAATATGATAATATGTTCTTATTTTCTCTGATCCTCATATTCTTTGTACATTATGATGTGCATCTGTGCACACATCTCTATTTCACTAGAATATGACCTTGTAAGGGCAAACATGCTGCCATTGATCATTGCATCCTTCACCAAAAGCAATTCTGTGCTTTGCATATTACATGCGCTTTGCATATTTCATGTGTCCAATAAACATTCATACAATCAATGACTTATTACATGCGCTGAGGGTTTTTTTCATAATTTAAATTTCATATCAATTATTTGAGGGAAATCTAAAATCTAGAACCTAAAATTAGCTGTCTTCCATATGTTTTGTTTATCTATATTATATAAAATATAAATGCCAGAATCACCTGAACACTGAATAAAATGGGCCTCAGCAGCCTTGCCTGGCTGTCTGGCTTTGCTGTAATAAAAGCTCTGTTCTTCAATTACAGGTGTTGATTGTGACCACATCTGATCTGTCTTGGATTCACAGGGATGATAGTTAATAGCTGGTTTGGGAGAAATCCCACATTTTAGATGCTTGGACACAGGTTTTAAAGGTAAACCTTAACATTTCAACGAGATGAAATAATACTAAAGATGAAGTGACAGAAGTAAAGGAATATGTGAAAGCTCTCTAGGACTAATTGCCATTATATTGTAGTTTGGATGCATTTAGGCACTAGAGTATGGTGTCTTCACAATGCTGCCATCAAGGGAGAAAGCTGATCTTCTTATCCTTGGGAAATGTGATTTACCATAGAAGCACTTGGCATTACCTTAAAAATAGTGATATAATGAAAGAGGTGATGAGAAAGTGCTTTCCATATGAGGGTATTATTCACAGAGAAGTACTTATTCAGTGTTTGAGAAGAAAAAGTTGTCTGACAGCAGCCTGGTTCACAGCAAAGAGCAGCAATTGCAGGAGAGTGACAGACGTGGATTTAAATCCCACTGATGCCACTGTCGCTCTGGACCAACCACAGTCTCTTCTCCTTGTCTGCAAAACAGATTTCTGCTCACCTCATGGGATTGCTTTGAACCTTGTAGAAGACCAAGTTTTTAAAAGTCCTGGTATATAATAAGCATTTACATAAAGAAAAATAAATTTGGGCTGAGGAGATGGCTCAGCAGTTAAAGGTGCTTGCTAGCAAAGCCTGATGTCTCAGGTTTGATTCCCCAGCACCCACATAAAGCCAGATGCACAAAGTGGCAGCATGCATCTGGAGTTTATATGCATTGGCAAGAGGACCTGGTATGCCCATTCTCTCTCTGCCTTTCTGCTTGCAAATAAATAAAAAATATTTTTTTAAATAAATTTATTCCTTATACAAAAATATTCTTACAGCAGAGGATGGTACTTCTTTTCTTAGCTTAAAAATTATTTGTGTGTGATGTGTGTGCGTGTGTGTGTGTGTGTGTGTGTGTGTGTGTGTAGGGTTTGCAAAGGTCTCTTAACTGCTGCAAATGTCTGGCTGTATGTGAGTGGCTGGAGAATTGAACTTGGGCCAATAAGCTTTGCAAGCAAGTGCTCCCTTTTACCACTGTGCCATCTTCCCAGCCTGAGAATAGTAGTTCATCATGCGATTTTAGGTTGGGGAAAATATTTGCTAAGAACCTGAAACTGTTTTCTAAAATTCTAAACACTTGAAGTAATCTCCTATATCCTGGTATTTTTGTTTTTACTAAGAAGAATTAACTCAAGCCAGCTAACAAATTATCTTACACTACAAAATACATATGCATTCTTGATTTTCAGCAAGTTCTTATAAAATATATTATTTGTATAAAAGTCACTAGTGCCTTACTATCCCTTCAATAAAGAGATTTTTCACTTTCAATCAAAAGAAAAAGAAAGGGAAAATCAGTTTGGCAATTTGGTGTATTTATCAAAATGTGGCATCTTAAGAACCTCAGACAGTATCTGTAAAGACCCTGTTTTATGGGGGAAAGGATTAGAGTGATCCCCTGACTGTGACAGCTAGTAGCTAGTGTAGGGCTTGCCTCAGAAGCCTTTTTCCTGATGAACACAATGCACCCTTGCTTCCCACATGGAGTTTCAGGGTGCCGGCTGGGCCCTGCATCTTTCTAGCAATTCTCTATCTCCTCAGTTATGATCAGAAGAGACCTGAGTCTAATAGAGAACAAAACATCATTCATGATTACTAATAAAGGAACTATGTCAGGGAAGGGCATTCAATTAAGAATAAGAAACATATTTCTACCCGTCCTTCCTGTTAGTGGCAAGTATTGCCAAGTGCTTGTATTCCTTGGAAACTAGAGGTCTGTGGGTCAAATATCAAATACATCATGTTCTCATGTTCTCCCACATGAGAATATTTAGAGATGAAATCAGTTGGGAATGAACATTAAGGACAGTCTTAAAGAGAGTCATTGCTGGGCAACTTTATCCTTTTGCCATGGTAATGGGTGGGCTGTGTGATCACTCAATGTAAATATCTTCTGGGCCTTAAAAAGAAATCTTTTCCCATGATACTAATAGGAAATGAAAACAGTATAAAACTTAAAAAGAATTCATGTTTATCACCTGAATAGCATTACTATTAGCACTTTTGCCTATTATTTAGCATATCTGCAAAAATATTGAAAAAAATTTTGTTTTTTTTCTATTTAAAATCACATATCTTCTATGTTTTAGCTTTTATAAACATGTTTAATAATTCTATGACATTTATATCAAATGTATTTACATAATTTAACTAGTCATCTCTAGCTAGATTTTGAAGTAGTCTTCAGATTTTCCACTGCTAATATAAATAAATGATGGTATAAGTATTATTCTGGTGATACCAGTCTTAGCTTTTTCAGATTTCTTACCTTTATCTAGAGGCATGTATAACATAGATTCCCATGAGTCTAACTTCAGAGCCCAAGTACTCAAGGTACATTCCCATAGGACTTTCCTTAGTAGGAGACAGAGAACCCATTTGTCTTTATAAAAACTTAATTAGCACTCCAAAATCTCAAGGCTGAGGTTGTCCTTAGGACTCATATTTTAGAAAGGCAATAGGGCATATAAGATTTACCTGAAGGAGCTGTGTTCTATTACTGATACTAATATACTAACTAGCAGCTCAACAACTAGGATATGAAGTTTTCCTTTAATCCTAATCTTTGGATGCCTGAGAGGAGTTTAACATAAACAGAAACAGAACACATTTCCAGCTAGATGGATTCCTCAGAGAGGGGAAGAACTAACATTTATTAAGAGTCTATTTGGCTCCAGGCACAGTGATCAACATTTTATATTTATTGTTGAAATTGCATACTGGGGTTAGTTGCCTTAACTGTACCACTGACACTGATCTCTTCCCCTCCCTCAGGATCTGATCCATCCATCCTGAGTCAAACAACGATCAGGCTGTCAGCCACATTTATGCTAAAGCCATTGTGAGCTATGCACAATGCCTTCTAGTTTCCTCCAAGCCCAGGCTTAGGGATCTACCTGTTAGATTTATCTACCTGCTTATGGGCAACAAGCTAGACTTGAGAAAGTAGGTCCATCTTGGGTAGTTTATTAATGATACTCATAATGCCAAGCAGCCACCAAAACAAAAAGAAAGCTGCCTCTCAAGCTAGCTACCCTTCCTCCCTACAGTTTTAAAAATTATTGTGTGTGTGTGTGTGTGTGTGTGTGTGTGTGTGTGTGTGTGTGGTGTTGCATAGGCACATCAGGGTCTCTTGTTACTGCAAATGAATGCCCATCCAGCTTTATATGGGTGGCTGGGGAATTGAACCTCAGGTTGGCAGGCTTAAGCCATTTTTTATTTTAACCAGCATAAAAGTTTATTACAGTACAAGACATAACTTTAGGTCACGAGTCTTTAAATTTTCTTTTATTGTAACATGATGTATGACATTATAAATAAATTTGTATTAAGTTTGAACTATGTAAACAATTAAGGCAAGATAAATACAGAGAAACAGCTTTTAGAAGGTAGGCACACCCTGTTTTTTAAATATCTAATAGTTATATATACACAGAAAGAGCATGTCAAGCAAGATGGTATAAAGTTTTGGCAGTTTTGTTTGGTAACATCTTTGATTAGTTTAGATATCTGTGTGGGTACCAGTTACCCAGGAAAGGTTGTAAGCAGGTTAAGCCATTATTTTTAACCAATGAGCTATCTCTCCAGCCATGAAACATATTTAATAATTCTATCATATATTCATTTTATTAAATAGAGGGAAAATACAACACACACCTTCCCCAGAGAGGCAGTTCATTTCTTTATAATGCTAAATAATATTGTTGCAAAGACATCCATTCACCTGAAGGAATCTTACCTGCTTCTACTTACATTTTGGCAATTCTGAGGAAAGCTGCTAAAACCATTCCCAGGTAGGTTTTTGTGTGTCTTACATTTTCAAGTCCTTTTGCTAAATATCAAGGACTCTAACTGCTGAATCATATGGCAAATAGTTTTAGCTTTGTAAAAACTGTGAAACTGGGGCTGAGGAGATAGCTAAGTTGGTAGAGTACTTGCCTTGCAAGCCCGAGAATGCCCGGCATGGTGGCTCCTGCTTGTAACATCAGTGCTCAGGGGATGGAGACAAGCAGGTAGATACCTGGGGCTCACTGGCCAGCCAGTCTAGTGTAATTGTCAAGGTCCAGGCCAGTGAGATACCCTGTCCCAATAAACATGGATGGCACTTCAGAAACACCTGAGGTTGTCGTCTGCCTCTATATGTACCTGAGCGCGCGCGCGCGTGCACACACACACACACACACCCCAAAGAAACTGAAAAACTGTCTTTGAGAGTGGCCATTTCCTTTGCATTTCTATCAGGAAGGAGTGAGAGCTCTTGTTGCTCCACATACTCACAGCATTCAGTATTGTCTGTGCTCTGGATTTTGGGTTTTATAATATGTGGAAAATGGCATCTCATCTTTTAAGTTTGGATTTCCCAGATGGCATAGTACATAGAACATCTTGTCATATGTTTATATATATATATATTTTTGAAGTAGGGTTTCACTCTAGCTCAGGTGGACCTGGAATTCACTATGTACTCTCAGGGTGGTCTCGAACTCACCGTGATCCTCCTACCTCTGCCTCCCGAGTGCTGGGATTAAAGGTGTGTGCCACCACACCCGGCATATGCTTATCTTTTATGTGTACCTTTTTTTTTTTGCTTTTCCGAGGGACAGTCTTACGCTAGCCCAGGCTGACCTGTAATTCACTATGTAGTCTTAGACTGGCCTTGAACTCACAGCAATGTCCTCTGACCTCAGCCTGTTCAGTGCCAGATTAAAGCATGCCCCATCACACCCAGCACTTATGCATGTCTTTCTTGGTGAGATGTCTGCTGATGTCTTTGGCTACTCTAAAGTTGAAGTATTGATTTTCTTATTGTTGAATTGAAGAATTCTTTTTAAATTAAAATTTATTTTTCATTTTTTTGTGAGTGTGTACATGTGTTCATGTGTATGTGAGTAAAGGCATGTGCATGCCATGGTGTACCTGTGGAGGTCAGAGGACCACTTTCGGTCAGTCGTCATCCTTCCATCTCATTTGAGGCAGGTTCTCTCTCTGGATTTTCACTTTGTTCTTTGCTGCACTCGCCACAAGCTTTCCAGGACCTTCTTCCATCTTAGCCTCCCATCTCCCGGCAGCATCACTGTGCTGGAATCACAGAAGCCTATCATGGCTTCTGGCTTTTTTTTTGCAGGGTCTGGGGATCAAACTTTGGTACTTCAGTTTGAGCTGTGAGCTGTTTACTTACTGAGCCATCTCCCTAGCCCCTAAAAAATTACTTTATTACTTAATTTTACACATTTATAGAATGTACTTTGATCATATTCATCCCCATTACCCTCTCTTGTTCACCTCTCACTCCTGATGAACCCCTTCTTCTTCCCAACTAGTTAGTGTAAATGACTCACTGATTTTAAAGTAAACTAGGGTTTCTGGCATGAACGTGGGTGGGAGGTTATTTACCAGAACATAGGCAACTTATCAGTGGCTGAACTACTGAAGGAAAAGTCTTTCCCTCCCCCAACAACCATGAATTGCCCTTAGCTCCCCAGGGAGCTGTGGGGCTTCATGAGCCCCTCCACTACCCATGCTGGAATGTTGACAGGCCCAATCTTATGCAGGTCACCGCAGCGGCTGGGAGTTCATGAGTGCCACAGCTATGTTAGATCTGGAAGACAGAGTTCTACTCCTCCCTCTCCTCCAGCTCTTGCATTCCTTACAGATTTGAGGTAACTATTCTTTATACCTTTGCAACTATTTTCTCCTAGTTTTAGCTTGTCTTCTTAGTCTCTTTGATGGTGTCTCCCGTGGAAGAGGAATTTTTAATTTTAATGAGTTTTTAACTCCCAGGCACATCCACATCAACTCGCTCGCTATTAACAATCAGTGTTCTTTTCCTTGCTGAACCCTGGCTCCTGTGGTTTTCCGGTCTGGTAAGTTGTGATTCTCTGTATTTTCCTGTCTTTTCAGCTGGTAGTTGGGGAGCGGCAGTGGTTTGCCCTGTGACCTCACGTCTCTTATAGATCTATGAAAACGTGTGGATTTTTTAGTTTAGTCACTTTTTCACTTTGTAGGTTGGAATATAGACATCCAAGTATACCCGAATGGACATTGTCTCTTTTTAAGCATGTAAAGAGTAAAATGTTAAAGAATATTCTTCAAAGAGACAGAACTATTTCATGTTAGCTACTTAATTCTCAATGGCTTTCCCAAAACTTGTAAAACTTGGAAACTGGGTGTGGTGGATCACACCTTTAATTCCAGCACTCAGGAGGCTCAGGTAGGAGGATCACTATGAATTTGAGGGTAGTCTGGACTACAGAATGAGTCCCAGGTCAGTCTGGGCCAGAGTGAAACCCTGTTTCAAAAAAACAGAAACAGAAAAGAAAATGTTGAACATGTGATAGTTACCACTCTTTACAATATACTAAACGTGTTACTTTGAAAAAGAACATCAGTAATACCATATGCTTTTCTTTTAACACTGAAATATTTTTTGTTCATTTTTTAAAATTTATTTATTTGAGAATGACAGATAGAGAGAGAAAGAGGGAGAGAGAGAGAGGGAGACAGAGAGATACACTATGGGTGCCCCAGGGCCTCCAGCCACTGCAAATGAACTCCAGACGTGTGTGCCCCCTTGTGCATCTGGCTAACATGGGTGCTGGGAAATCGACCCTCGAATCGGAGTCCTTAGGCTTCACAGACAAGCATTTAACCACTAAGCAATCTCTCCAGCCCCCATATGCTTTTTTAGGGTTTAGATTCCTTTAAAAATTTTTCTATGGGCTAGATAGTTTAATGGTTAAGGCACTTGCCTATGAAACCTAAGGACCTAAGTTTGACCCCCCCAGGACCCATGTAAGCCAGATGCACACAGTGGCTGGAGTTTGTTTACAGTGGCAGGAGGCCCTGACATGCCCATTATTTCTTTCTCTATCTTCTTTCTCTCTAATAAATAAATAAATATTTCTAATTTTAATATTAATTTTATATTATATATATTATATCTATATTTTATATTAATCATAACAGGTTATTCCCTTTTATCCCCTAACCCCAGCTCCCATTCTGTAATGCTTTTATAATTTCTTTTGTATTTTTGTTTTCTCTTTTTTATAAAAAGCTTTTGTCCAAAAGCTTCTTCATGCAAAATCAAGTCATTTATTTATTTGAAATTACCAGAATTTTGGGTACAATAATCTATTTCTCAGGAGTCTTGTTTATCCATTAGCATTGTAAGCATAATAGATTTTAAAAGACAATCTTGTGTTTTTTTTTTTTGTTGTTGTTGTTTTTGTTTTTTTTTTTTTTGAGGTAGGGTCTCACTCTAGCCCAGGCTGACCTGGGATTCACTCTGTAGTCTCAGGGCGATGAACTCATGGCGATCCTCCTACCTTTGCCTCCCAAGCATTGGGGTTAAAGGTGTACGCCACCACTCCCAGCTCTAATCTTGTGTTTTAAAGATATAAAATAGTGTCTTTTGTTTAATTTGTATGGTGTGTGTGTGTGTGTGTGTGTGTTGGTGGGTGTATGCTCTTGTATGTGAGGGTAGGTGCATGTATACATGGAGGCTAGAGGACACCCTTGGATGTCATTCCTTAGGAACACGGTCCACCTTTTTTGGGAGAGGGTCTCTCTCATTGGCCAGATAGGTTAGACTAGTTAGCCAGAGAGCTCTGTGAGTCTTCCTGCCCCTGCCTCCCCAGCACTGACATTCCAGAAACACTATTACAGTAAGAATTGTGTGTGTGTGTGTGTGCGTGTGCGTGTGTGAGCTTGTGCATGCCATGATGCATGTGTGGAGGTCAGAGGAGAACCCCAAGTGTTGGTACTCAGCTTTGACCTTGTTTGAGTCAGGGTCTATTGTTCACTGCTGTAATTGTCGGGCTAGCTGGCCCATGAGCTTTCAGAATTCTCCTATCTCTGCTTTCCATCTTGCTATGGGAGGGCTGGGATTACAGATGCATACTACTGTGTCTGGCTTTTACATGGGTTCTGTAGTTCAAATTCAAGTACTCATGCTTGCACTGTAAGCACTATACTCACTGAGCCAGCTCCTCAGCCTCCTGGGAGTTTTAAATAAAATCCTCATACTTGCAAAGCAAACACTTTACCCACTGTGCTGTCTCCCCAGCCCAATCTTTTCTATTTCAACACAGTAGTTTTATTCAACATTTCATTCAGGGTCAACCCCCCAGATGCATGGGATCTGTCTCTTCAGGTTCAGTCAACGATGGGTCAAAAATGTTTGTAGAAAGGGCTGGAGAGAAGCTCTAGGAAAGGACCTGAGTTTCATCCCTAGAACCAAGTTGGAGTGTGCCTAAAGTTCAGACTCTTGTGATGCAGGAACAGGAGGAGCCCTGGAGCTCCCTGAACAGCTAGTTTAGCTGAATTGGTGAGCTTTAGACCCATAATGAAAGACCGTCTCATAAAGAGGTGGACGGTGTACCTGAGGAATGACACCTACGGTTGTCTTCCGGAATCCTCATCCACATGCACACATGGGCATGTGCACCCTTTCACATATACACTTACGTGTATGAATAAAAGCATTCGAAGAAATTATGTGTTCTCATATGTAAAGATTTCTTTCTTGTCATTATTCCTGAATAATATAAGAACTAGCCAATACTTTACATTGTATTAGGTATTATGAGTAGTCTCATATTTGAAGTATATAGGAAAGGAGGTTGTGCACAGTGTATAGGAAAGGAGGTAATTTGCAAGTATTATGCCATTTTATTTTTATTTATTTATTTTTCTAGGTAGGGTTTTACTGTAGTCCAGGCTGACCTGAAATCCACTACGGAGTCTCAAGGCGGACTCGAAGTCACAGCAACCCTCCTACCTCTGCCTCCCGAGTGCTGGGATTAAAGGTCTGCGCCACTACACTGGGCTGATTTTTTTACTGTGTCAACTTTAAGGGACTTGGGCATCTATGGATTTCGATATCCATGGGGTACTGGAACACATCCCCCATCGACATATTGACTTAAATAATTTTCTATGACTTCAGGAAAGTTGTCGAAAACAACAAATAATAAAAGATAGTTCTTGCATTTTTGCTGATGTTAATAATTTAATATTTACTGTTTAATAATGATTTACTTTTTTGTTAGTTTCTTTTTTTTCTACAGTTTTTATTAAGTAAGACAGCTTTCTATAGAGTGCTTTTGTGTCTTCTATGTAGATAATGAAAATCTGATCGTAACATAAAGTGAGTATAGAAGAAAAATATAATATTACATATTAATGGAATAAAAAATAAATTAAAATAAAATTAAAACCAAAATACGGTTTACTAAAAGATCAACAGTTAAGCCAGGCATTGATTTTTCAGTAGCTAATAACATTACACAAACAAGACAGATGCCAAATGCTAAAGCATTGTTGTGCGAAATGACTAAATCTCATCAACCTTGGGCCCAATTATGGATTTTCAGCAAACAGAAACTGCTGAGGAAGACATTAAACTACAGAACCTATGTACAATCAGAAAGGTATAAATAATGGCAATCTCTACAGCACAACCTTCTTTTCTTCATAAATAAATTTAGAGAAAAAAAAGAGATGGGAAAGAATCTACCAATTAAGAAAGTCTTAAAAGACATGCCTATCACTCTCAATCTGTGGGAACACTGAGGTGAATCAGTCTATTTTAAAATTGTGGTAACTATGAAGAAAATGAAATTTCAACCCAGGATATTTGATATCATTAAGAAGTTTTGAATTTTTTCAGTTGTCATAAAATAGTGTGGCTATGTTTAAAAGTTTCCATTTAAAAGATGAACATTAATGTTTACAGTGAAATGATGCAGTATTTGTCATTTGACAAACTATCTTGCAGTGGAGACAGCTAGTCTGGGCAATGTGGGTGGTGAAGATGAGGGATAGATACCTGGGGTTAATTATACCCTGCTGAGTTTGCAGATATTTAAAACCAAGTTTTATAGGATTCTGGGGAACTATTGACAAGTCTCAACTTTTTCCAAGTAACTAGGACACATAAATATGGCTGGAAATGGATTTATTAAAGACTAAAACATTCACTAATTTCTGAATAAGTTAAACATAGTCATAATATCTAGTAAAACATAAACAACTTGAAGAATCCAAAGGAAGATATACATGTTTACATTGATTTCTGTGCAGAGTTGTGAATGTTTTTACAGACAACCATAAAAAGTCAATAAGTTCTGGTTGTTTTCTACATGAGTTAAATTCAACTTTCAAAGAACATATAATTCCTCTATTAGTATTTCAGGAAAAAAAGCAAAATGGGTGCAATTATTTTTTCATAGACAATGCTAGCACTGAATACTGGTAATACTAGTCTAAACAAAACAGTAGATGAATATAGGTACAGATGTCATATATAAAATAGTAGTAAATTAAGTTAATGTATTAAAAGTGTAATATACTACACATGAGTATGTTTGGCTTTTAAGTTTAAAAGATAGCTTAACACTTGGAAATCTATTGCTATAAATCATTGTTATATTAAAGAAGAAAATCCATGTCATTAGGTTAATTGATTTTTTTTTTCATTTTTGGTATTTCTGGTTGTATTTGGAAAATATATTGCAGGATGGGGAGGGGATATGATGGAGAATGGAATTTCAAAGTGGAAAGTGGGGGGGGGGGCGGGAGGGTACTACCATGGGATTTTTTTTTTTTTTTTTTTTTTTTTTTGGTTTTTCAAGGTAGGGTCTCACTCTAGCCCAGGCTGACCTGGAATTCACTATGGAGTCTCAGGGTGGCCTCGAACTGACTGCGATCCTCCTACCTCTGCCTCCCGAGTGCTGGGATTAAAGGCATGCGCCACCACGCCCGGCTCGGATATTTTTTATAATCATGGAAAATGTTAATAAAAATTGAGAAAAAAAGAAAATATATTGCAGTTTAATTCCCTCCCCAGTTTGCAGGAAGCTTCTAAGGAAATCAGCAAATTTCTCTGCTTATAAATGTGCCTGTAAAAAAAAATTGCTAAGTCCTGACAAGTCAAGGTCAAATTAGTTCAAATCAAGGTCATTGCGTAGTACAGAATCATTATATGATAACTGATGATTAAGATTTCTCTAATGGCTAATGGAATAAATTTTATGTCTTATTAAATGTAAATTATCTTGGAAGAAATGATATATTTAGCTCCACTTGCTAATTAGTAGAGAAGGCTTTTTTAGGGAAGTGGAAAGGAGGGGAAATATATTGGATACACAAGATAGGGAGAAAAAAGTGCATCGTAAATAAGGCCGAGGTACATCATGAGATCAGTTTTGCTGACCTAACACTTTAAGGGCTTATGACAGACTCAGCATGTCAGTGTTTGGGTCACATGGGCCAGAAAAGAGAAAGCAGATTCACAGAAAGGGCAGACAGGAGAGCAGCTTAGCATTAAATAGTGCCTCCTATGGTCTCAAAGTTTGAGACAGGAGGCTTAATAATGGCAAATACTGGAATCATTCATGATTTTTTAGATAAAGACATTGAATTCTAGAGAAGTTAAATAACACAGAATGACACAGTCAAATTTTAGTTTCAGTTTTGTGTGACTCCAAAGTCAATGTTGTTTCTACTGAAATAATTACAGAAGAGTCTTCAAGATGACTTTTAAAATAAGTATTACATAAAACATCATACTTTCCCCACAAATATTTCATTTAATGATTCACTAAAAACTTCAGTGAGATTGAGAAGCAGAAAACATCCTTTTTTTTTTGTTAAAAACAGGGAAGAAAGGTAATCAGTGGGATATAAATATGCATATATATATATATATATATATATATATATATATATATATATATACATGTACATGGGTGTGATTAAGCATTTAAATCAGGCAAGCTATTAGTCAGTTTAATTTGTTGTAATGATAAACCTACGAAGAACAACTTCAAAAAAACAGGGCTTGGGGCTGGAGGGATTGCTTAGCAGTTAAGGCACTTGCCTACAAAGCCAGAGGACCTTGGTTTGATTCCCCAGGACCCACGTAAGTGAGATGCACAAGATGGTGCATGCATCTGGAGTTTGTTTGCAGTGGCTAGAAGCCCTGACACACCCATTCTTTCTCTCTCTCTCTCTCTCTCTCCACCTCTTTCCCTCTCTCAAAATAAGTAAATAAATAAAATATTTTTAAAAAGACAGGGATTATTTTCACGTTATTAGCTCATTTGACATAGATTAACCCATTGATGAGATTAACACCTTTGTGATCCAATCACCTTGCTCAGCAGAATCACCAGAGGATTCAAGCTGCCAACATATGATTCTCTGGGGGACATTCCAGATGCAAACCATAATATTAGGCCTGTGTTCATCTTATCATGCAAACTGAATTCAGCCCACATCCAAGAATCATCATCATCTTAACAGTTCTAGCTTGCTCAAAGCACCAAACTCAAAGAGTTCTCTGACATTCAGATAAATCTGAACTAGGAACCCCCATAAAATAAAAAAAGTTATATACTACAAACATATAGTGGTGGGGCAGGATATACATTCCTGTTCCAAAAGGGAAGAAAAGGAAATAGACAGAATCAGATCAAAACAACAATAAAATCCAGCAGGGCTAAACACTAAATCCCGTAGCTTCTTGAACTGTATCAGGGATGTATGGTGGTATGATGTGGACCACAAAGGGCTTGAGCAGTGCCAGTTCTCCGGCTTCACTGATTGCTGCTCACAGGGATTCTCATCTGACTAGATTCTGCACACTGCCGGCAGTAGGTGTTCCATAGTCCTGGCACCTTTAACTTCACAGGTCCTCACTATAGCTTTGGTTTCCCTCTAATAGCTTCACATCTTTCCCTCTCAGGGGCTGCTTGCAGAGATTCTGACCCTGCCACACATTGCCAGGCCTTCCTCTAAGATCTCAGTGGAAGCTCCTAGGACCCCACAACTCTTGCCCTCTGTATGACATCAAGACATCTTTCCTATTGGCCCAGTGCAAAGTTCCTGGCTTCTTAATGCCCCTAATGTCTTCATAACCATCGAAAGCAAAATCTTCTACTCTGCCTCCAGGATTTATTACCGTATTAAAGAAAGGTACACTAGATGGTGTTTCATAATCCTTACAATTTCAAAATTTTGTGAATTTCTTGTAAAGGAAATCTTAATTTATTTTAAAAAAAGATGATGGATTCAAAATGAAATTGATTCTTTCAAGGTAGGCTACACAAAGTAAATATTATATATATATGCAATATAACACATATTAATATAAGATACTACCTTGAATACTCTCATAACTCTAGAATGTTTTATTAGGTTTAAATCATAGTTTATATTTCATAGACACTATATGCTTTCTGTTTGCTTCTTGCTTTGATATTTAATCTTTGTTCTAAAAGTATAGAAAACCCTGCTTTTATTGCAGTGACATATTTTATAGCAACTGTTATAACTCTCATTTCTAGCAGAATTCAGATGATTTATTGTAACCTGTTAGGAATCAGTGTAGCAATGTTGGCAATGTATTTCTCACTATAAAGCAATCTAGTGTCTGAAGTTTTACTATACTTGAGGTTAACAAGCTAGTTTATGGATGTCATTTGAAGACATGAAACTTGATTATAGATGAAGGAGAATTTATTATCATAATAATAGCAGTAGCTAGAATATGAACACTTTTCTTTGGTTGCCCAAGCTTCTATCTCCATAGTATGATATGGTTAGGATTAAGTGCATATATAATAGGTTATTTTATAGGAGAAAAACCTTGAACTTAAGGAAATGTCAATCTTCTGCAGTAGAAAATAAACAAATCTGTATTTTGTCCTAGAAGTGACATTATTTATCACTACTCTTCACTGTACAGCTATCCTTGAAAAGATAGTTTACAATAGAGGAAAGCTAGTGCTTTTGCCAATGAGGAGAAAATATATGATTCTTTTAAAATTGTCCCTCAACACTGACAAGTTTTGGTGATAAACTTGTCTGAATAATTTTTAAGTGCCTTACATGCTCATATGAAGATGTTTCAAACTCTTTCTATCCCACTTACTAAGTCTTTAATCTGGAGTAATCAGTACTACAGACGTCACCATGTTGGTGTAGATAACAGTGACCCTACAACAGCCTGTAGTTAACTATATAATGGCATATCTTCACTGGTGTTTGGTTACAACTGCATTGTGATAATGTGAGTTACTATAATTATTTTTCACACTAGATAAATGATTCTGTTTTCTAAAGTCAACTCTGAAGTGATATGAGAGGCAGTGAGAGAACACAGGAGGATGGGATGGCTCATGCTTCACAACAGGGCTTACCAATCTTGGAAACAGGATAGAGATCAAGAATTGTCTATAAATCCCAGCCCTTGGGAGAAGAAATAGGAGGATCATTGTGAATTTAAGGCCAGCCTAGAACTACAGAGTAAGTTCCAGGTCAGCCTGAGCCAGTGTGAGACCCTTCCTCAAAAAAAAAAAAAAAAAAAAGAAAAAAAAGAAAAGAAAGAGATAGAGAAAGTTGGGGGCTGGAAAGATTGCTCAATGGTTAAATGTGCTTACTTGCAAAGTATGATGGCCTGGGTTCAATTCAGCACCCATGTAAATCCAGATGCACAAAGTGGCACATGTGTCAAGAGTTCATTTGGAGTTGCAGGAGGCCACAGTGTGCCCATACTCAGTCTCTCTGTCAAATAAGTGAAAAAAACATTTTTAAAAGGAATTGTCTATAGACACAAACAGTTATAAGGGGACAACTAGAGTGTCTGTGTTACAGCAGGACTCTGGCAGACACCATAGTGAGCAGCTTGCATGAACACTGCCCAGCTTTACTCTCAAGGTTTCTCAGTAAATCCAGAAGACATTAAAACAGATTTCACTGGTGGCTGGTCAACCTGCTCTAGGACAGTTGCCCATGCTGTTCTTTTCAATGGCTGCTGGCCAAGTGGCTTACTAAAAAAATAAAAAATAAATAAATAAATAAATAAAACCCTACACATCTTTCTCACTGTGCTTTTCTCTACTGTTTCTTTTTTTTTTTTTTTATTAGTCAGTTCTGTATTCAGCAAATACAGTCAGTTTGGTACCATTATTAGGCTCATCCGTGACCTACCCCCTCCCCTTGGCCCCTCCTCGTTGAGGTATACGGGTCATGCATTGTGGAGTTCGCCCACAGTTATGGGTAAGCTAAATGTCTCTGCATATCATGACCCAACATGTGACTCTGACATTCTTTCCGCCCCCTCTTCCACAAAATTTCCCTGAGCCATGTTGGGTTCATTTTTGGTCTGCTTCAGTGATGAGGTGTTGGGGGCCTCTGAGGCTCTGGCTCTCTGATTTGGTAGGAGTTGATTCTTCTCTGTGCTGATCTCCTTCCCCCTTGTGCTGGTGTCCGGTTCATCAGGAAAACAGCCCCCTTGCTTGTTTCTCCATTTTTTCTTAGTTTCAGCCGGGGCCCTTTTGAGGTATGATGGGGTGGCTCTCTCCTTAGGATCTACATCTATCTGAAAAAGAGAAGCAGATTCTCCAACGGAGAGTAAGTTAGCACCAGGACAAATGAGATAACCCTTACTTTTTTTTTTTTTATAGAGAATTTAATAGGTGTAGGCCCTCTTGTAGCCCACAATTGATGGTAGCTTGATATTGGAGAGTGGGCTTATGTTTGGATATGGCTTTGACTTGTTTCCCAGCTCCAGCTATGGGTCCCATACCAGTGAGGGGATCAGTTAGCCAAATTGAGAGCATTGGTTCCCCACCATGGCTGTGTGCCACCACTGCACTTGTGTGGGCATCACAACAAGTTATTTGCTGCTAAGTAGGTTAGACCATGCGTTGCTTCGATAGATATTGGTCAATTTCCCCCAGTCGCCCATGTAGCACCTTCTGGTTTCTTTTATAAATTGATTTCATTACTGGTTGCTGATAATTGTTGAATGACTTGCTTTTGTGAGTAATAAGTACTTATGAGTTACATTCTGATAGCCGAAATTAATATCTTATATAGTATATATGTGCTAATTTTGTTAAATAAAATATACTTAGGTAAAAGCACCAAGGGAATGTTGACTTTGAATATGTTTTCTCAATATATATGATAATGGGGATGATAATACAACAGTCATTTATTAATCAATTACCCATCATTAATAAAACATTTATTTTATCCTTAGCCAAGTCTCTGAAGACAGGACTGCAAGAAAAATGTACAATATTTAAATAGTAGCTAAGTGTGCTGTTGTTAAAAATGCTCAGTATGGACACTAAATGTTCTAGTAACTTTGAGAAGAGACTTAGCAGGCAGAAAGTAAAGGTTTGCTGGAGTAAAAAGAAGGGCTGTGTGGTGTGTGATAACTAAGAAAGAACATTTGACTAAGTTACAACAATCAAAGCAATAAATACCAGGAGGGAAGAAGGTGAGATGTCCCTGTTGGGGACAAGGGCACTGTAAAGCTGGAGCGCTGGCTACTCAAAGTGTGAAGCACAGGCCAGCAGCATGGCCACCCCTGTGAGCTTGTCAGAAGTATAGAAACTTAGAGCTTAAAGTTTCTTCTGATTCATAGGAACATTGAAGATTGAGAAACATTGTTAGGCTATTGTGCTGAAAGTAGATAGAAAAAAGAAAAAGAAAATATCAGGTCCCCCAGGGTTGTTTTATTTTTTTTTTTATTTTTTTTATTTTTATTTTTTTGCTGTTCAGTATGTCTAAAGTCCAGGAATATTAACCTAATATCACCCTAGGTCTAGGACAAGCTGTTCCAACTTTGATTCGATCTAGTTCTAGGTCAATGATTCTCAATTGTGGCTGACATTAGACTCCCTTGGAGAGTTTTAAAGACACTTACATCTAGGCCCTGCTCAGAAAATTAGGTTTATGTGCACTGTTGCAGAACTCTGCAGGAATCCATCTGTTTTTAAATTTCCCAGGCCACTTTATTGGGGAGTAGGATCAAGAAAGACCATTCTAGTATAAATAGTTCAGGTGGGAGGAAATGTAGAGGACCTTGGGAATAAATTTTGTTTTTATAATAGAGGAGTTGTGAAGAGATGGTCATTTAGGAAGATGGTGAGAGAGATGAGTATGGGAACCACCTGTAATAATTCAAGTGAAAGCTGTGGAAATAGAACTGAAACTACAAGGGATTTTAGTATGTGCTGCTAAAGTGAGCATGATGACTCGTGGCAGAACCACTGGGGAAGAGAGTGAAGTACATCATTCAAAATCCCTACTCAAGAAGTCAAGAAAGAAATTACCTGCCTGTCTGGGCCAAAACAAATAGCCTAATTAAGTTGATGGTTATTTTAAGGAAGGGCAAGATCCACATATAAGATGGAATAAGAGAAAGGAATGAAAATGGGAAACAAAACAAAATGACCCTCCAATTTCTTTTTTATACATTGAAACTACAGAAATACAACAAATTCTACTTGACTGGTAGAAATATTTATAAAAAGATAGCATGCATTTAAAAAGAAAAAAATAGGAGTACTTAAGAACAGTTTTAAACATTGTTGAAGCAATAGCTCCTTTCCCTTTAATCCATCACATAACAAGATCTGAGTCCACTGGGCTGTAATATTAGAAGTCATACCTTACAAGCAATGGGCCAAGACCATGGTCTCTTGTTTTCAAACATGATCTTTTTTTTGGAGTCCTGTAAATGGTGGGCCTGTGGAAGGTAAGGGATCATAGGTTACTTAGTTTCCCTCTATTACCATGTTTTAAAAATATTTTTTAAAAGATAGTTTTGGCTACTTGTAGTGCTTTGATTTTTCATATAAATTTTAGCTTTAGCTTGTCAAATTCATAAAATATTCATTAGCTATGTATCATTGAATCAGTTTTATATAGTATCTGGGAATTTAGCTCTCTAAAATTATATTTTATAATGTTTCACAATCCACTGCTAAATTTATTTCTAGGAGCTATGTATATATTTATTTTATTTTGTTTATTTATTTGCACTTGTGTGCGTATGGGGGGTGGGTAGGAGTGCTGGGGTATCTTAATGAGCATTTTTCACCTGGTGCTAGAGAACTGAATCCAGACTGACAGGCTTTATGAGCAATCTCTCCATATCCATATTGTTAATGCTGTTGTAAGAATTATATATTCTCTTAGAATTATATAATATAGCTATTATTGTTAGTGTACCTGGATATACTTAATACGTTATAGCCAACAAACTAAAAATTAGTAAGGTTTTTTTGTAGGATTTTAATGGATAGGTTGCCTGAAATTAATGTCAGATTTGTGGCCTTCTTTTTTTTTTTTTTTTTTTTTAGTTTTTTTTTTTTTTAGTTTTTCAAGGTAGGGTCTCACTCTAGCCCAGACTGACCTGGAATTCACTCTGTATTCTCAGGGTGGCCTCAAACTCACAGCTATCCTCCTACCTCTGCTTCCTGAGTGCTGGGATTAAAGGCATGTGCCACAATGCCTGGCCCTTGTGGCTTTCATTTCTAACACTCATCTTTTTGATTCTTCTTGTCTTTCTTTATGGTCAGGACAACTTTTCATACCACATCAAATGATAGGGTGACAGGGCATAGGGTCTTATTGGCAACATTTCTCACAACTCCCCATTAAGCATGGCCCTTGCTTGAAATCAATAGTTGGAAGTTTCTTTGATCTCAATCCCCCTAACCTAGTATCTGCTACATCTCAAGTGCTTGTTAAATACTTGCTGACTTAAATTCATAATTCTTTCCAGTCTGTGGATATATACTAGGCAACACATTTCTATCAGGCACAATAATATCAGATTATTTGTTTAATGCAGTGTGATAGAACTTGCCATCTGGTTTTATGTATTAAATTATCCAGAGGAAGTGTCAACTTGAGTATTTAATCTTTTTAATCTCTGCCATAAACATGAAGGGATTACTGTGTAACTGAGGAGAATTGATTTATGACAAAATTGCTGTTTTTAAGCACCTGTTCATGCCAGTCCGGTAGACATGAACACTGAAATGTTCAACATAATCAGAAGCTCTGCTTTTGTGCCTGTCATCATAGACCCACAAATAGGGATTAGAAGGAAGTTGGCTTCTGCCGAGTTTTCCTGGGCAGGAGAGTGGGCACAGGTTAGCAGGGTTCCTGGTTCAAGTTTGCAAGGCTGTAGTCAGTGCCAGCGGTGCTGTGCTTCTCATCTGGAACAAGGTCCTCTCCCCAGTTCACTTAGGTTGTTGTCAGAACTCAATTCTTTTTTTCTATATATACAATTTATTTATTAGAGAAAGAGGGAGAGAGAGAATGGATGGATTCGCCAGGGCCTCTTATTCCTGCAATGAACAAAGTTCAGACACATGTCCCAGCTTGTGTATCTGGCTTTATATGGGTACTGGGGAATTGAACCAGGGTCCTTAGGCTTTGCAGGCAAGTTCATCTCTCCAGCCTCAGAATTGAGTTCTTTGCAGCTGTAGGGCTGAGGATCTTGTTTTCTTGCTGGTTGTTCTGGGCACCACTCTAAGCAACTGAATGGCACCCTTCTCTGTAGACAGTTCACAGCATGGTTGCCTCTTCTCTCCTAAGCCAACGAGAGAAAATTCTTGTGTTTAAGAAATGACCTGATTAGGTCAAGACCCCTCAAGGTAACTCTGCTTTTGATTTCTCTCAAAGCCAAGTGGTTTAGGACCTTGATCACATCTGCAATATGACTTAACTATTACTGGAAAAAATCTCCTATTCACCATTTCTGTTCACACATGGTAGGGAGGGTAAGGACAAAGGCCAGTGGGGTATGTGGCCACCATAGCCATTGTCTTAATGAAGAGTGCCATTGTCCTCTCTCACAAAGCACATTCCCTCTGGTTTCATGTCATCATTTCAAATGCTGTATGCCTTAGATTGATAGTTTGGTTTCAGCCTTATTTCTTAGGTAAGCCTGGAGTCATCTTCTTCACATTAAAAGTTGGATAGTTTATGGATTTGAAACCTGGAGCTCCTGGGTTATATTGCTTTGTACTTGCTGGGGTTCAGCTACATTCAAAGCCACACACACCCCACACTCATGACATATTTAATAATTGACCCCAAAGCTTTATGTTTCTGTTTCTGTTAGTAATAGGACCTGATAGAGCTTCTTCTTGTCCAGTTTGAATATGTAAAATACTTAAAAGTTACACGAGGATTAGGAGTCCTATGGTGATAAGGAGAGCATCTTGGGGGTGTTTTGTAATCTTTGGGATAAGTATTTTTCATTAGTATTTCCTACATTTCAATAGCCTATTATAGCTTACAAGATATCAGACCACAGGTATATGTATTATGAGTTCATAGGTGAAGAAGGGGTCCTTAGCCTGGTTACTCCTCATGTTATATAAGTCCAACTGTGTAGGACTGAAACTTGAGAGAAGGACCTTAGATGCCAACCTTTTTCATACAACTGCCTCAATGCCCTTGAGTTGAAAGACTTTGTTACTATGCCTCAAATTTGCATAAAGTAATAGAATTTTAGAGAAACAGTCTTAATTTATGCAACTCTAAACTGGTTCCAAAGGATGAACCTGTCCTTTTCCTGCATATTTATGCATAATTCTTTTTGAATTGGTTTTATTTTATATTATGCCATATCACTTATAATTTGGCATATGTTCCTAGTCTGATTCATATTCTCCTTGTATTTTTATGAGGCTGTATATCTTCTTATTTATAAGAGGCAGCAAATGGAAAACATGTCAGTTAACAGATTTATTCAAGGGCTTCACAGTCAATCCTGCTTACACTATTCTTTAATCACATTTCATTGTCTAGAGGCAAATTTTTAAACCAAAGAATGGTGATAATATCCCAAATGGAAATATTCATAAGGTCTGCAGATTTATGAGGACATATTTTGACATAAGAGGCTTTGTCTAAGTACTTAGACCTTCATAAATATGATGAGAAACTGTATATAAACACTGGAGGGCTGCGAAATGGCTCAGTGGACCAAACACTTGCTGTACAGAACCTATGAGAAGCTGGATGCAGTAGCAGGAACATCTGCAATTCCAGTGCTCCTCTATCAAGATGGGCGGCAGAGACAGAAGAGTACCTACAAGCTTATGGGCTAGCTAGCTGGGTGAACTCAGAAGTGAACAAGAGACCCTGCCTCAAGTAAGGAGAAAGGTGAAGATTAGAACCTCTACATGTGTGCTGTATGTGCCTCCATTCATATACATAAACATGTGTGTGTGCATGTGTACACATGCGTGTGCACACAATATATAAACAGTAGACATCAAGTAACTTTTTTAAAGTTAAAAAAATTCTTAAGCTGGATATGGTGGTACACGCCTTTAATCCCAGCACTTGGGAGGCAGAGGTAGGATGATCACCATGAGTTCAAGGCTATCCTGAGACTACATGGTGAATTCCAGGTCAGCATGGACTGGAATGAAACCCTACGTCCAACAAACCAAAACCAAAAACAAAAACAAAAAATAACATTTTTTGCCCTGTGTGTGTAGGTGCATGTGCGCATGTGCATACATGTGTGTGGAGGCTAGAGGATAATTTCTCATGTCATCCTCCAGAATGTCATCTACCTCCTTTTTTAAAAAAATTATTTTTTGATTGACAACTTCCATATTATAGACAATAAACCATGGTAATTCCCTTCCCCCACTTTCCCGTTTGAAACTCCATTCTCCATCATATCCTCTCACCCTCTCAATAAGTCTCTCTTTTATTTTGATGTCATGATCTTTTCCTCCTATTATGATGGTCTTGTGTAGGTAGTGTCAGGCACTGTGAGGTTGTGGATATCCAGGCCATTTTGTGTCTGGAAGAGTGCATTGTAAGGAGTCCTATCCTTCCTTTGGCTCTTATATTCTTTCTGCCACCTCTTCTGCAATTGACCCTGAGGTTTGGAAAGTGTGATAGAGATATTTCAGTGCTGAGCGCTCCTCTGTCACTTTTCAGCACTATGGTGCCTTCTGGGTCATCCCAAAGTCACTGTCATCTGAAAAGAGAAGCTTCTCTAATCAAAAGTAAGAGTAGCATTAATATATGGGTATAAACATTAAAAGAAGGACTTGCTGGGCAATTTAATGAGCATAGTATATACATTTAGCCAGATACCAGCAGACATTACACCCCTAGGGCTCATGACTTCCCCTGTTGTAGGTTTTCAGTATCAGGGATGTATTCCCTTCCATGAGATGGGCCTCCAGTACAATTACAGAGCAGTTGGTTTCCCCTGTAACATACATGCCTCTATTACACTCATTGGCTGAAATTTGCCTTGCTGGCCAAATCTAAGGCTTGCAGTGTCCACTGTTGTATAACTCCACTGGTGCTTTCTCTCTCTCCCATTGAACTGCATGAAGCATAGCTTTTTCCGGATTTCTGTAGCTGTTCTACAAGAGGAGGTTTTCAGCTCATCTCCGGCAGGATTTCTCAGGGATCTTGCATTCCAGGTATGTGGAGTCTTTAGCAATAGGGTCTTACCAACTATTCCTGGTGGGAAACCAAGGGCCTCAGCAATGGTAATGTTTTGGGGGTCATCAGGAACCTCCCTGGCCAACAACTCACTGGAAAGTATCCCATTCCTGGCACTGAAAATTTTCTAGTAACAATCAATGGCTTCTGGGTGAGCCATTGTCTAAAAAAGTAGGTTTCCATATGACTTATTCATACCCTCTTAGATTTTGATTAACCCTCCTCAAACATTTCCTTTATTCTTCCCCTGGCCTCTTTTGAGACAGAGTCTCTCATTGGCCTAGAGATCACTAATTAGGCTAGACTAGCTTGCTGGTAAACTCAAGGGATCCTCTTGTCTCTGCCTTTCAACTGCTGGGATTACTAGCAACTGCCATAGGGTTAGACCTCAAGCCCTCATGCTTGTGAGGTAAGCACTTTTCTGACGGAACTGTTTTCCCGGCTCTTTGCTTATTTTGAGACAAAGTCTTGCTATATAGCCCAGTTGGGTCTCAAACTCATGATCCTACTACCTCTACCTCCTGAGTGGTGGGATTATATCTGGTTTTTAATATTAAATTATTTCACATAGAAATTGTAGACAGACACAATAGATTCAAATTCATCAAAAGGATGTCTTGTAAGAGGTAAATTTTCCTTCTGATCTGTCATATGTTTGCTAGTTTGCAGAAAGAATTTAAAGTTTAGTTTCATTCCCAATTAGGTGATATTTTTACTGCTTGAAAATGCTGTAGACTTTAAGAATGAGTGGGTGGCGTAGTGGGGGTGGAATGGACTAAGTGAGGTTAGGGAAGGTGGATGGGGGAAAGAGTGGGAAGGTTAGGGTTAATCAAAACTAAAAAGGTTATGAATGCTGGGCATGGTGGCGCACGCCTTTAATCCTAGCACTTGGGAGGCAGAGGTAGGAGGATTGCCATAAGTTTGAGGCCACCCTGAGACTACATAGTGCATTCCAGGTCAGCCTGAGTTAGAGTGAAACCCTACCTTAGAAAACCAAAAAAAAAAAAAAAAAAAAAAAAAAAAAAAAAAAGAGGTAATGAATAAGCCATACACTAACCTACTTCTTTGTTAGCTACTTAAAATATATATATATATATTATGCCTCCCAGTGAGTTGTTGGCCAGGGAGTATGCTGAGGTTCCCCCCCCCCCAAACAATGCAGGCTATTGTCAAAGCTTGACCTCAAGAACTAGATAGTAAGACCCTATTGCTGAAGATCCCATATACTTTTAAGTCTCAGGACACTGAATATCAAACTAGCACTGAGCTAGAAGCTTCCTCCCTGATGACTAGTAGTTGTAGTGTTGGTAAGTGCTATGCATCCTGCTGGAGGAGAAAAGTCATCAGTGGTCTTAACCAGCAGTGGACTCTGGAAACTCCATAACTGATCATGCAGACAGATGAGCCCATTAGTGCAAAAGTGGCATGTCTGTTACTGGTGGCAACTTGTGTAGTTTGAGGCCTGTTATACGGGAGGGAATTCATGCCTGATACTGAAAACCTAGTCAAAAGTCCCTAGCTGGGAAGGTCACAAACATTAGAGGGGAAGTTACTACTGTTGTTTGGCTACATGAATATGTTATACCCACTAAATTGGCCTCTACATATTTATATTTATGTCCATATACTAGTGATATTCTCACTTTTGGTTCAAAAGTCTCTATTTTCAGATGGCAGTGACTGCTGGGGAGACTCAAAACTCATCCAAGTGCTGATAAGAGTGACAGTTGAGTGTTCATACTTAATGAGACGTCTCTATCACACTCTGCAGTGATTCAGGGACTGCAAAGGAAGATGTCATGGAAAGAATGGAAGAACTGAAAGATGGAGAGGAATGCTTGGGAATGCTGTGTGTCTGACATGAGGTAGTATTATGCTCATAACCTCTCAGTGGCAGTTGTTACCTGCATGAGAACTGCATAATGCTGGGCTCACCAACAGGTTGTTGAGGATGATGGAGGAATGCAAAGAGAGAGAGAGAGAGAGAGAGAGAGAGAAAGATGTTACTCTAGAAGAGAAAATAATAGTAAAGACGTGAGGGTTCAGTATAAGGGGGTGTGGGAAGGAGGACAAAGGAGGGTATTGAAGGGAATTATGTAATTTTTTATTTTTTATTTTAGAGAGAGAGAGAGAGAGAGAATTTGCGAACCAGGGCCTCAGCCAATGCAGTTGAACTCCAGATGCTTGTGCCACCTACTGGGCATGTGTGACCTTGCGCTTGCGTCACCTTTGTACATCTGGCTTATGTAGAATCTGGAGAGTCAAACATGGGTCCTTAGGTTTCGCAGGCAAGCGTCTTAACCGGTAAGCCATCTCTGCAGCCTGCATTATGTAGATTTTTAAATAAAGTTTTTATAAAAAAAATTCAAAAGAAAAGCAGCACGCCTGTTAAAATAACCAAAATCAGAACACTGACAACACCCAAGGCCAGACAGGCTGGAGGATACAGCAACTTTGGAAGACATTTTGGCACTTCTTACAAAACTCACCATCCTTTCCCCATATATTGCACTTCTTCCTATCTGCCTAAAGAGAAAAAGAACATGTGGGAAATCACTGAGGAATACAATCAGAAGAAAATTTAAGAGTATGTTATTTCTAACAAAGTATCCACTTGATCTGCAGTGCTGAATGACAGACAAAAACTACACTGTTTATACATGTTTGCTGAATTCAGCACAAAATGACAAACATTCCCCCTCATTGGCATGCATTTACACTGCTTTGCATGCTGCTCCGGGCTTAATACTTGACAGAAACATTATTTTGGCTCAGAGCTTTAGTCAGTTTCAGCCTGTCATAGTGAGGAAGGGTGTGGCAGAGCAGCTCAGTCCCTGGCAGTGGCAGCATGTGGCAGAGGTTATCCCGTCACTGTAGACTAGTACACAAAGTGTGAGGCCAGAACCAGGGTTTGAGAATGACCTTTAAAAGCCTGTTCTTAGCTATTTATCCCATGAAGGCTGTACTTCTTAAACGTTCCACACTCTCCTAAAATAGTGCCACCACATGAGGATGAAGTGTTCAAAATGTGAGTCTGTGAGGTACATTTCAGTTTCAAACTATAAAATTTCATCCCTAGCCTCCAAAAGGATCATGGCCATCTCATAGATGCAAAATGAATTCAGTCCAACTTTAAGAGTTCTTATACTCTTTTTTAAAAAAAAATATTTATTTAAGAGCAACAGACAGAGAGAGAAAGAGGGAGAGAGAGAGAATGGGCGCGCCAGGACTTCCAGCCACTGCAAACGAATTCCAGACGCTTGTGCCCCCTTGTGCATCTGGCTAATGTGGGTCCTGGGGAATCGAGCCTTGAACCAGGGTCCCTAGGCTTCACAGGCAAGTGCTTAACCACTAAGCCATCTCTCCAGCCCAAGAGTTCTCATACTCTTAACAGTTCTAATAGTGTTAAAAAAATCCAATCTTCAAGTTTCTTCTGAGAGTCAAAGAAAACTAGGTATGAACCCCTGTAAAATCAAAATTAAAGTTAAAAATGTCTAATACAGCATGACATAGTTTAAACTTTCAATCTGGTGTAGCATACATACAAATGCATGAACAGGAAGATTGTGAGGAGAGATTGGACTAAACGAAGAACAAAACCAGGCAGGGCAAACCTTAAACTTGTAGCTCCATGTCCAGCATCCAGGGTACTCAGAATGATATGCACAAGTCCATACCTGTGGAACTGTGAATGTGCTCTTGCTTGGAAACAACATCTTTGCAGAATTAATCAAGTTAAGATGAGGTTATACTAGGTTGTGATAGGCTCCACACCTAGTGACGGGTGTCACTAGAATGTCACATGAAGCCATAAATGCATACAGAAGAAGGCTATGCAATGCCAGAGATAGAGATGAGGGGGATGCAATTGTAAGGCAGGCAATGCCAAAGATTGCAAATAACCAGCAGAATCTAGGAGAGGGGTGTGGGATAGATTCTCTTAGAATGCCTCCCGAAGAAAACAACTTTGGTGACACCTAGACTTTGGAGTGCTAGACTCCAAAACTGTTAACACATTCATGTTGTTTGAGGTCATAATGCAGATTGTGGTACTTTATTGGAGCTGTTCTAGGGAATTATTATAGTAATAGCAGAAAAGGAGATAGCACTTTTTCCTCAGACCTCTTTCCATACTGGAAGGGCTGGCTGCTCTGGAGGAGAAGCTCCCCTCCCAAGTTAATTCTTCCTGGAAATGCCTTCCCAGATCCTCTGGAAGAGTGGCTTAGTTAATTCCTGATCCAATCAAGCTGACAATCAAGATTAACCATCACAAAGGGCTAGAGGGAGGTGGCTTAGAGGTTAAGGTGCTTGCTGGCAAAGCCAAAGGACCTAGGTTCAATTCCCTAGTACCTATGAAAAGCCAGACGCACGGGGTGGCGCATATGTCTGGAGTTCATTTTTAGTGGCTGGAGGCCCTGGAATGCCCATTCTCTCTCTCTCTCTCTGTCAAATAAATTTTAAATAAAGATTAACCATCACAGATAGAATCTCTGGATTTCTGAGAACAAATGGTGGCATTTGGCCATAGCCGGTAGACAACGAGGCCGGTGTGGTAACAAGGAGGTGTTGGCTCCCTGGGATCTGTGACAAGGGTTCCTGTGAGGGAGAAGTGGGAAATTCCAGCACCTGGGCTAGCTTGTTGACATCAGGAAATTGAGAAAACAGTAACTTGTCAATTGAAGGTTGATGTCAGGAGGCACACAGGTCAATGGAAAACGGATTCTAGATCTGAGCTTGTTCAAAATCTGAAGCCCACTGATTGAAAGGAAGGCTGAGTTCCCCAGAGGAAGGACCCTGAGGGGCTGTGTAGCAGTTAGCATCTCGATGCTGGAACAAAACACCTAACCAGCAACAGCTTATGGGAGGAAAGGGTTTATTTCAAGCTTACAGTTTGGAGGGGAAGTCTCATCACGGTGGATGAAAGCATGGCAACCAGTTCGCATCTTTCTGCATCAGCAGCAGGGAGAGAGAGCAGCCGAAGGAGCTGGCTCTGAACACTCAGTGGGCTGGACTAATTAACCCAAGTCCACTCCAGCCGCACACCTCCTCTCACTTCCCAAAGGCTCTACCGGCTGAGGATTAAGCAGGAAGCTTAATTACAAACACCTAGCCAGGCATGGTGGCACACATCTTTAATCCCAGCACTTGGAAGGCAGAGGTAAGAGGCCTGCTGTGAGTTTGAGGCCAGCCTGAGACTACATAGTAGATTCCAGGTCAGCCTTGGCTATAGTGCAGCCCTACCTTGAACAAAAATAAATAAACAAACAAACACTTGAAGCTATGGGGGCTTTACATGCCAAGCACCAGAGGCTCCTTCATGTTTTTGTCATAAACATTTCTTTAATCCTTCCTCAATGGATTTTACAATGGCTAAAGAATTTTCCAGACACTTCAGGAAATGATTTTCTGGTACTCTAAGTAGAGGATCAAAAATCCTGTCACGAGTCCTGGTTACAAGACTGGTCAGAAGAGCAAGTAATAAAGGGAGCTGTGGCCTACACATTTATCATAGAGTCTAATGCCCCACACCAGGAGAGAAGGCAGAAGCAAGAGTGCAGGTGTTAATGGTACTCTTGGGTCATAAAGGATAACGTCTTGTTTCCAACACGTTTCCTTTTACATATCATTTTAATAACAATATGCACTGTGGTATATAAAGGTGGATTACCATGAACCAAGTGATTGCTGTTGGGTGACTTTTGGGGAAATGTAAAATTGACATCTGCACCCCTCTCAAGTGGTATGGTACTAACTAACACCCCAAAGAATGACACACACAAGTCCATATTGATGAATACAATGAGTATATTAGGGCTTACTTGTGGAGCAGTGGATGGCAGAGAGTGGCATCTACCCCCCTTAGGCTAATCCTCTCTACTTACTAAACTTCTGTTTTATATGGTTTTAAATCTATAGCAGCATTGACACAAATTTGGGTTCAGAGCGCCTCTTAGTGATAAAACAGTAAACATAAGTCACAGACAAAGCTGGACAGACTGGGAAAGTTACATGTTGATGCACATTTTATCTTTGCCCTATCAGTGACTCAGCTGGTCCCAGCAGACAATGTTCCATGTGCTGCTGAGGAAGGCTGCAGTCGGCGCTTTAAGCAACTGAAGGGTACTTTGCTGGAGATGGAGTTGCTCTGGCTCCGATTCAGAGGCCAGTCAGTCTCACTTCACAGGACCCCGTGCAGTCATGCTAGGTTTTCCCTTTCCCTTTATAAATTCTTTTCAGAGTTAGGAATCAAACCCAGGGCCTCCTACATATGAGGCAGGTGTTTTTCCACTGAGCAATATTTCAGTCCCTAAATCTCTTCTTTTTGGTTTTGTTGATGCAGGGTCACACTTTTTAGCTCAGACTGGCCTCTGACTTATGTCTTAGCCTCTTGAGTGCTGGAGTTACAAGCATGTACTACCACACCCACATGTTAGGTGTTTTAATCTCTACTAAATCAATCATCATCTCAGATACTTGGTATTAATCTAGCAAACACACTGTTTTCAACCTCTATGAATCAAGCGTTTCAAAATAAATTCACTGTTGTCTTGGGTGAACAGTATATACATTCACTGTTTTGCCCCAGGTCATATTTGACATGCATTTTCTTTATAAAAAGTATGCAGAGAGGGCTGGAGAGATGACTTAGTGGATCAGTTCCCTAGGACCCAGGTAAGCCGGATGCACAGGGTGGTATATGCATCTGGAGTTTGTTTGCTGGAGTTTGTGTGGCTGGAGGCCCTGGACTGCCCATTCTGTCTTCCCTCTTCCTTTTTATCTCTCTCCGATAAACAAGGGGGAGGGGGAATGCCTTAGGGCATGATGTCTCAATCTGTGGCTCTTATACAATCTTTCCGCCCTCTCTTCCACAAAATTCCCTGAGTCATGGTGGGTGAATTTTAAATCTACTTCAGTAATGGGCTCTTAGGAGCCTCTGGATCTCTGCTTTGGTAGGTGTTGAGAATCCTCAGTGCCTGTATACTTCACTCTGGTGCTGATTATCAGGTTTACCATGGAAGCAGCAATCTTGCCCGTTTCCCCAATTCCTCTGTGATTTCAGCTGTGGCATTGCTGAAAAGTGAAGGGTAGTTTATCTCCTTGGGTCTAGCCACCCTCTGTAAAAGAACAGATTCTCCAATGAAGAGTGAAGTCAACATAGTTTAAATGGGATAGCCATTATTAATTTAGGGAGAATTTGATGTATGTAACCCCTCTTTTCGCCAAAGACTAAAGAGAGCTTGACACTAGAGATTATAATATTTATCTCCATAGGATTCTGATCTGGTTTCCACATCCAGATATGGGTTCCTTTCCACTGAGTGGATCCCTTAGCCAATCAGAAAGCTATTGGTTACCCACCAAGACTGTGTGCCACTATTGCCCTGGCATGAACATCATGTCAGGGTGTTTGCTTCTGAGTAGCTTAGACCTCTGGTTGCTCAGACCATGGTTGGCCACTTTCCCCCAGTAGCTCATGTAGCACTTTCCAGCTCTAGACAGGCTGTCTGGGAACTGGCTCTCTTCTGGATTCCAGCCAGGTCTCTCCATGCTCTGTGTTGGCTGCTCTGTGTTGGCTGCACATGGTGTCTTTAGCAATAGGGTCTTACCCTTCCCTCAGGCAGGTAATCAAGTGCTTTGACAAAATCTTGTCTTGTTTTGGGGACCTCATAGGTCTCTCCAATAACAGCTCACTGTGGGCAGCAACCAATTTCTAGTGCTGGGAGTTACAGGCTAGAGATAAAAAACACATTTTTTTTAAAAAGCTTAGGCTTCATCCCACACTCTCCAGGGCTCTTCTTTTCAGGTGTTCCCCCCCCCCCCCCTTATTCCTGTTGGGGACTATATCTTTTAGTCTATCTCCAAGGATAAAGGCTTTTATGGTACCAGTTCATTTTGGATTTAGTTTTGTGTTTGTTTTTACCCTCTTCATTCTCTCCACTCAAGCCCTTCCATCCTTATTGTCTGGGCCTTGAGTTACCTATCAGGTATGGAGCTGGTCCAGGTTAGGAACCACAGCTGAATGAGACCATGTGGCGTTTGTCTTTCTGTGATTGTGTGAGCTTGCTGAATTTGATTTGTTCCAAGTCCGTCCATTTTCCAACAAATTTCATTTTATCATTTTTTTTTCTTACTGTTGAGTAGAATTCCATTGTGTAAATGTAACCACAACTTTGTTATCCATTCATCTAATGATGGACATCTGGGTTGATTCCAGTTCTTAGCTATAATGAATTAAGCAGCTATAAACATGGCTGAGCAAATGCCTCTGTAGTGAAGCATTTAGGGTAAATGCCCAGTGAGGGAATAACTGGGTCTGTTGGTAGCTCTGAGTTCATCCTTTTCAGGCATCTCCGTATTGATTTCCACAGTGGTTATACAGTGGATGAGGGTTCCTTTTCCTCACATCCTTGCCAACACTTGCCATTGTTAGATTTTTTAATGATTGCCATCCTTACTGGCGTAAGGTGGAATATCATAGTTTTAATTTGCATTTCCCTAATGGTTAGGGATGTGGACCATTTTCTTAAGTGTGTGTTAGCCATTTGTATTTCTTCCTCTGAGAACTCCCTATTCAGTTCTCTGCCCCATTTTTGGAGGGGGTTGTTTGATTTTTTTATTGTTTAGTTTTTTGAGTGCTTTGTAGATTCTAGATTTTAGGCTTCTGTTAGTGGTATAGTTGGTGAAAAATTTCTCACATTGAGCAGGGGATCTGGGAGTTGGGGACCCAGAGCCCATTCAATCTGGAAAGTGGAGCAAGGGGCCTGCTTCTGCATCAAGTTTGCAGGGTCCAGGCAGCTCCAAGCCAGCAGCAGGGGAACTGGGATCACGGAACTGGGGCTTGTATAATTTTTAATACACTTTTTAATTAAATTTAAGTGGTAGATAAAAACATGAAATTGTTCATACTAGTGATATAACATAGCTGATTGTTAATAAAGCATGTCTTGTTCAATTGCAGAAAGTTCCTCCACCTCTTTAGACTTGGATTTTGTTTTTTGATTTCAAGGTTGTAGTTTCAGACTTTACACATAGTTATTTTCAAAGCCCGTTACTCTTATGTCTATGATTACAGCCTTGCACTGAACTACGTGTTTTCAACAGTGCAAAGACATGGTTTTGCCATTTGTAAAAGTACTTAATCAGGGCTGGAGAAATGGCTTAGCAGTTAAGCGCTTGCCTGTGAAGCCTAAGGACCCCGGTTCGAGGCTCAATTCCCCAGGACCCACGTTAGCCAGATGCACTAGGGGACACAGGCGTCTGGAGTTCGTTTGCAGGGGCTGGAAGCCCTGGCGCGCCCATTCTCTCTCTCGCTCTCTGCCTGCCTCTCTCTCTGCCTCTCTGTCACTCTCAAATAAATAAATAAAAAAAAAATTAAAAAAAAAGTACTTAATCACTCTTAGTACAGTTTGAGTTTCAGACAGAGGCCTCAAATGTTAGATTAATAATTATTGTTTCCACCTTTTTGAGTTTACAGCTGAAATGAATGAATCACATAAAAATATGCAGATTGATTCAAATTGATACTAGCATGAAAGTTAATGCATTTTAAATAAAAAATCTTTTGTTTTTTGTTGCTCTGACATTTTAGATAAGTAAAATTCAGTGATGTTTTTATTGAAAAATTATACTGAATTTTGTAGAGACAATTTTGTGTCAACAAATACTGTGGGAACTTTCCACATTTCTAGATGTAGCTAGAAATTTTCAAAATGGGACTTCTCTTATTTGACTCTAGAGGGCGTTCTACTCCCACTGTGTTTCAGGAGATAGCATTCTTAATGCAGTGTGAATGTAGATTCTTCAAATGACCCTCAGTACTTTAATGAGGTTAGAAATTTTATGCAAGATTTAAATTTCAATATGGATTAGTAGGACTTTTCTATATTAAATGTTGTCATTGGAGCTGGTTTAGTTTCTTCTTCTTCTTCTTTTTTTTTGAGGCAAGCCCAAAAGATTACCCCCTCCCCCCTTTTTTTAAATGAGAGAGAGTGAGAGCAAGAACCAGCGCGAACACGACAGAATTGGTGTGTTAGAGGCTCCAGCCACTGTAATCGCGCTCCAGAGACGTGTGCCACCTTGTACTTGTGTGCGACCCTACTCGGGTATCACCTCGTGCGTCGGGCTTATGTGAGATCTGGGAAGTCAAACACGGGTCCTTAGGCTTTCAAGCAAGTGCCTTAACTGCCAAACTATCTCTCTAGCCATGGTTTAGCTTCCTTAATGGCCAGGATACAATTAAATTTTCAAGAAGGTGTGCACGTTTTAAAAAGTTGGAGGTATGATAAATGCAGGTATTAATGTTTTCCCTATAATACAAAATATTACATTACTTGATTATTTCATTTGTTATTATGAATACTGCCATCATTATTGACCTTAACTAAGAATTTTGGTATTTTTAAGGGTGGGGGTAGTGATTATCAAAGTGCTTTGATTCAAGTAGCCAGGTCCTTCCTTGTATCCATCCATACAAAATCTACCTGGGAGATCTCAAAATGTTTGTAGGTCACGGAATGTGTTAGTTGGATGCTTCTGAAGGCCAAATTTGAAATTGAAGAATTGAATTGCAGCGAACACATCACAGTATTTGTCTATGTTTCTTCTTCCAGAAGGCATAGGTGGAGGGAGTATGTCTCACTGGGATTTAAATTGCCTAGATACCAGTTTTGCTTGCTAGATTTAAAAAAATCTGAATTTGATGACACTTCAGCGATTATGTTCTGAACTCCAATCGATTCTCACATTTCTCCATTATCTCAGAACCTGTAGATTCACCCTTTCTTCATCTGCCCGGCAACAAATGTCTTTTGTTCAATATCTGGAGAGATGCGGTGGAAGTCCCCCAAGTGGAAGAGATGAAAGGAAACTCAGGATTCAGGAAGTGAGGTCTGGGGCCCTGAATCTTAAAGGTCACACAACCACTCCCCAAGGTTATGTTAGCATTAGCTAGAAACTGAAACATGCCTTCCTCTGGGGACGGTGGGAAGGAAGTTCCTGAGACTCCGGAAGTCAACAAATCTGGGAAAGGGTTGCAAGACCCCCTCCCCCACCCTAAGGCTGTAAAGGGGAAACAACTGCTTGGAGTGAGAGACATTCTGCAGTGTAGCTGCCTGTCCTTGGTGCAGTGAGCTCCAGAGATGCAGCTTCCGTGAGTCCTCACCTATATGCTGAGGTGGGCTTTCTGGTGATGCAGCTGCCTTTGAGTCAAAGCAGCTATGGGAAGGTCATCATCCAGGATGGGATGAGACTGCATTTGAGTCATCTAGTGCTCTTGTAAGCAACTGCTTGCCCTGCTGTGTAAGTAACCCCAATAAACTCATTGCTTCACTAAACTGGTTTTGGTGTAATGGTCCTTTGGTCTGTTGTCTGTGCCCTAGCTGGGGAGAAGATGTGTGCTTGCGTCCTCCCAAGGATTTTGGTTTCCCGGAACAAGAGAGCTAGGGTATTCTGCTGGCAGCATATCTCTTTGTCCTTTGAGAGAATGAGAACGAGAGAGATTGAGAGAGAGAGAGAGAGAGAGAGAGAGAGAGAGAGAGAGAAAGAGAGAGAGAGAGAGGGCAGAGAGCACCCAGGGCCTCCTGCAGATGCAAGCTCCAGAGGTATGCGGGTCTTGGTGCATCTGTGGGTACTGGGGAATCAAATCTGGGCTGTCAAGTTTTGTAAGCAAGTGCCTTTAACCACTGAGCCATCTCTCCAGCTCACCCCCATGTATTTCTTGAACAACATTTCATGATTGAATAAGTGCTGTTTTGTGTATTTGGTTTATTCACTCCCCATGTATAGTTCCTTGTCTTGCTTTCCTGTTTACAGCTGGGATTGTATTTTTGTTTGTAGGCCTAACTCGGCCAGACCCCACCAAGCTGAGGTTTTAGGACTATCTCAGGGCTGCTGATCCTATTCTGGCTTTGCTTTCAATAAAATGCCCTGGCCTGTATAAAACTCCTGTCTGTACCCCATCACCAGGAGGTATGAACCAGCATTTGTGTTTTGTTTTGTTTTGTTTTCTTCTCATGTCTGAGTTTCAGCACTCTCTGAACAACGCAATTCCTCAAGTAACTCAACTGATTACTCCTGTATGTGGAGAGGACATTCCCAGGTGAGTTTCAGGCCAGCAGATGGGGCTATGTTGCCTGCCGCCAAGTCTTCATGTTTTACCCTTGCTGGATTTCCTTGCTCCTTTGTGAGGACACCCCTGCTACCCATACTTGCAACATATTCTTTAGTAATAACCCCTTATCTTTATTCAGCACTTAAAATCATGTTATTTCATTGAGCCTCATCATCTCGGAAAATAACCACCTATAAATGGAAGAGCATCATTTCTTTTATAGATGTTATAATGTGACTGACAAAGGATTTGCATTAATGTATCCATATTATTGATATTAGGATTGTTTTTTAAATTAGTTGCAATTGGAAATGGGCTCTAACTCTCTGGATTTGCTATTTCTGCATCTGCTTAAGTTCTTGCTCTACATTGTGTGGCCCCATATTTTTGTTCTGCTCATCTGAATCATCTTCTGACTGCAACTACCTTATTAGAAACGAAGACTCGCTGTGCTCTGTGCTCAGAATGTGACGAGAAGCACACAGAGGCATCTTCTTAGCCACTAACATGACAGTCTTTCAAATATGCCACTTTTACCAATCCGAAATCACCCAGGACACTTGTTACATATGCTCAAATTGCCAGGTGACAAGGTATTTTTCTCTAAACGTGCTGTGTTTTAACAGGTCTGGGGCTGATGCCAGAGAGTATTTGAATGTTCTGGACAGTCCTCTTCAAGCAAATTTGGAAATTAATTTCTTAGAGTAATCTCCCAGAAGCATGTAAAATTAACCTGCTCACGATCATTTCCTTGGTACTTCTAATAAAAACAAAACATACATATGAAGATCTTACAGGAAAACGACAAGTGCATAATGGTTATTTGTGTCAAGAGCTGAGATGTTCTGCGGGGCATGGTGGTGTGCGCTCTTAATGCCAGCACTTGGGAGGCAGAGATGGTAGGATCACCATGACTTCCAGGCCACCCTGAGACTACATAGTGAATTCCAGGTCAGCCTGGACCAGAACGAAACCCTACCTTGAAAAACCAAACAAACATACAAAAAAAAAAAAAAAAAAAAAAAAAAGAAACGAGATGTTTTGGAAAGGCATATAAACCAATCTCACCTTGTTCTACTGGGAAGAGACCAGAAATAAATCCTAATCCTAAAGCTACTAATCTAGCTAAGAAGGGTTCTGCCACGTCTGGGGGAGCATTGCCCAGATGGAGCCTGGGAAGAGCAAGGCTAGGCTCACGCAGCCGCAGCCCCCACATTCCTGAAGGAAGCCTTGTGGAGTTAAATCCTTTTTTGCAGATCTGTCATGGGTGAAGGGCTGATCTGCCCCTGGAGAGGCTTAAAATCCAAAGTAAGTCTGTTCCAGAGGTGTGCTTAGTTAGTCTCAAACAACAAGGAAACAAAGCCAAAGCTAAACTCAAAATCTGAAAATTAATGCATAAAATCAAAGGGTCAAGCTTTTACTTCACCATTAATATGTGATAAGCAGTGGAATTCTTCTATTGCATAGCCAGAATCTGCTTTTCCTTCATGGAAATCTGAGAGTGGAGCTTATTAAGAGAAAGCCTGATGGCTAAATTTTCTGTTTTTTTTTTTCTTATGACTTTGTAGGTACTGCAAAATATTTAAGAGTCAATTGTATTTTTTATTTTTATTTTTAGCTTTATTTATTTAAGAGCAACAGACACACAGAGAGAGAAAGAGGCAG
Organism: Dipus sagitta; assembly: GCA_036346955.1. Lineage (NCBI taxonomy): Eukaryota > Metazoa > Chordata > Mammalia > Rodentia > Dipodidae > Dipus > Dipus sagitta. The sequence continues at coordinate 56,063,314 of CM070774.1, forward strand.
AGAGAGAAAGAGAGAGAGAGAGAGAGAGAGAATGGGTGCACCAGGGCCTCCAGCCACTGCAAATGAACACCAGATGCATGCGCCCCCTTGTGCATCTGGCTAACGTGGGTCCTGGGGGATAGAGCCTTGAACCAGGGTCCTTAGGCTTCACAGGCAAGTGCTTAACAGCTAAGCCATCTCTCCAGCCCATCAATTGTATTTTTAAAAAATATTTATTTAATTGCAAGCAGAGAGAGATAGAGAGAAGACAGTCAGACAGAGAGAATAGGCGTGCCAGGGCCTCCAGCTGCTACAAACGAATTCCAGGCATGTGTGGTCACTTTGTGCATCTGGCTTTATGTGGGTACTGGGGAACCGAACCCGGGTTGTTAGGCTTTGTAGGCAAGCATCTTAACCACTGACCCATCTCTCTAGCCCTCAATTGTAATTTTAACTGTTCAACCTTTTCTGCTTAATATTATTTAATTTTTTTTTAGCTATGTTATGACTTTGAATTGGGCCATATTGACTTTCAATTGACTGGGCAATTATTCTTTGCAGGTGGCTTTGCTCGTTTCTTACTATAAACCATCCCTGACCAAAACTAGATTCTTATCAACTATCAAGAAGACAAGTGAACAGGCAAGATGCCCCCACTAGAGCAATAGTGGAACAAATGTTGCCAGTTTCTTAGAACACTCTCCCAGAAGAGTGTGGTGGCAACCAGCTGCCCTCTAATTGGATTTGATGTCTGTGTAACAGGAGGGAATTCATGCCTGGTACTGACAGCCTAGTCAAAAATTTAGGGCTGGGGGGGCTGGAGAGATGGCTTAGCAGTTAAGCGCTTGCCTGTGAAGCCTAAGGACCCTGGTTCGAGGCTCGATTCCCCAGGACCCACGTTAGCCAGATGCACAAGGGGGCGCACGTGTCTGGAGTTCGTTTGCAGTGGCTGGAAGCCCTGGTGCGCCCATTCTCTCTGTCTCTCTCTCTGCCTCTTCCTCTCTCTGTCTGTCACTCTCAAATAAATAAATAAAAACAAAAAAAATTAAAAAAAAATTTAGGGCTGGGGAGGTCATAAGACCCTAGATGGGGTGGAAGTTTCTACTATAGTTTGGTTAAATGGATATATTGTGACCATCACATATATTGTCCCTTAAATATTTGTGTCTTTGCTCATAGTGCTGCTCTCACCTCGAGTCAGAGAAGCTTCTTTCTGTAGACGGTGATGACTACTTGGCAGACTAAAATCTCATCTGAGTGCTGAGAATAAGTAACTATTGGGTTCTCAGCACCAAAGGAGACATCTCTACCGCACCCTTCAAGGCTAAGAGGAGGTGGGAAGAGTGTATGAGCCAAAGGATGGGGAGAATACTTAATTATATACATACATACATACATACATACATACATACATACATACATACATATGTGTGTGTGTGTGTCTGTGTGTATTTGATAGATACATAGAAAGAAGGACAAAGACAGATAGAGAGAAAGAATGGGCATACCAGGGCCTCTAGCCACTGCAGGCAAACTCCAGATGCATGTACCACATTTTGTATCTGGCTTACATGAGTCTTGGGGAAATCAAACCTGGGTTCTTTGGCTTTGCAGGAAAGTACCTTAACTGCTAAGCCATCTCTCCAGCCTGGGAGAATACTTTTTTGTTGTTGTTGTTGTTTTGGTTTTTCTTTTCGAGGTAGGGTCTTGCTTTAGCCCAGGCTGACCTGGAATTTACTGCGAAGTCTCAGGGTGGCCTCGATCCTCCTCCCTCTGCCTCCCCAATGCTGGGAGTAAAGGCGTGTGCCACCACGCCGGCCAAGAACACTTTTGAATGCTATTTTCTGGACATGAAGTGGCTGTTGCATTCAGAACCTCACAGCGGCTGTTGTTACCTGCCCAAGACCTGAGCTATATTGAGCCCATCCACACTCCATCATGGATGATAGAGTAGGGAAAAAAAAAATCAAAGTAGCCAGGCATGGTGGCATCTGCCTTTTATCACAACACTCAGGAGGCAGAGGTAGTAGATCACTGTGAGTTTGAGGCCAGCCTGAGACTACATAGTGACTTCCAGGTCAGCCTAGGCTAGACAAAAAGACCCTACTTCAAAAAAAAAAATTACCCACCAAAATAGGAGAGAGACCAGTTGGAAAGAAGAGGTTCAGGACAGGAGTGGGGGGGGGGTGCAAAAGTGGAGGGTATTGATCAAAGTACATTACATAATGTATGAAAACTGCCAATAGAAAAGTAAAAAAAAGAAAAGTGGCTGGAAGTTTTTTTTTCACTATATTCTCTTTTATTTATAATTTATATCATCATAGAGTTTATCAGAAGTTACTTTCAACTAAAGCATGACATTTAATTTTCCAAAGAGGGAAGATATGAATCACCAATTTAGCATATTTAGAAAAAGAAAGTTCTTTCCTTTCAGTTGGCTTTTAACCTGAATAACCATTTACCGTGTCAGGAAGAGCATACTTAAAACATGGATTTCTCTTCACTACAGAATAAGAAGCGGGCACAATCCTCACTGTTTTGTCCTGTCATATTAGCAATTCTGATTATGTTGCATTTGGGTTTTAGCATATTAAATTTTTTCCTTTGAATAGAATTTTAAGCAAGGTAGTCTAAAAATTAACTTTTCATATATTTTAGATATCCCAGTGTTTGTTTTTCTACAGCTTAATGATTTTGATGTTGTTCTATTATTTGAATATCTGACAAGCTCTTTATTAATATTCCCAATAGTATAACAGCTGACTTCATTTTGACAGAAAAAAGATAAGTATATCCTTGCCTCTAACATTACTGATGCGTTTTGAATAAGAAATGCCAACCACACTTTCACGGCTTTATAAAGATGAAGAAAACATGTAAAGAAATAAATTGCCATTGATGATTTTATGAGAAGTGACAATTTTATTAAAAACAACCTAAAGAACTATTTCATCAGCCAAAGGGAATATTTATAGTTCAACAAAAATCCATGATTGCAGTTGCAAGAAGAGGATGTGGGCATGCTTGGGGAAGCAGGAAATGATTTATGCCCTCTGAATGACTATGCTTTGAGATAATTCAATATTATTATTTATGTTTTAACTGGGCTCAGATTTTTGGAGTCTAGAATCCATTTATGTTCATAGATTGAGTTTCACTGATCTTATGTTGGACTTTTTTTTTTTTTTTTTTTTTTTTTGGTTTTTCGAGGTAGGGTCTCACTCTAGCCCAGGCTGACCTTGAATTCACTATGGAGTCTCAGGGTGGCCTCGAACTCACGGCAATCCTTCTACCTCTGCCTCCCGAGTGCTGGGATTAAAGGCGTGCGCCACCACGCCCGGCTTTATGTTGGACTTTTTAAAAAACATTTATTATTATTTATTTGAGAGAGAGAGGAAGAGGCAAATAGAGAGAATGTGCATGCCAGGACCTCTAGCCAGTGCAAACGAACTCCAGACACATGTGCCCCTTGTGCATCTGGCTTACGTGGGTCCTGGGGAATTGAACCGGGGTCCTTAGACTTCGCAGGCAAACACCTTAACCACTAAGCCATTTCCCCAGCCCCTTATGTTGGACTTTAAATGGGTTGAGAAGGAAGAGAAGTGTGTGTTAGCCACTCTGACCCCTGACACTGCCTCCTTGTCATAGTTAGTCATTAGTCCAGTCATCTGAAGCAGGTTGTGTCCTTAACACTCAGAGATGTGAAAATGAGCTTTGGAAAGATTAAGTCATTGCTGAAAGTCACAGTCTTAGTGACTCCACCGAAGTAGGTGTTGGAACATCACTGGTTTAGGAACTCACTCCACACCGTGCAGTATGCTTTGTAAACCACAAAAACAAGCACTTGCAGCTATAATTATTAGCTTCTCATAGAGGTTTTCTGGCACTTTTACTTATAGAAGAGTATCACAAGGAAAATTCCTCAGGGCAATTAAGTTTAGTAGGATTAGAGTAAAACAAAGCATACTTCATGAATCAGGCAGCTCCTAGAACCAGAAGAGAGAGAGAGCCTGATTACTGCTGCCAACAAAAGGAGGACCAAGGCCTGGGAAACACCTTGATGGGCTGCAGGTTAATCAACTAGTCCATTGCTGAGAGCTTTGCTAGTTGTTCACGGCTTAATTAGGTAATTGTCTGTGGTGCCTCTTGCAACCAACCACAAACATTTAACAATTCTTCCTTTCAGCGTATGATCCCAAGTCAGAGTTGAATGAAAACTTTTGGCATCATCACCACTCTTAGTAGCCATCATCCTGGATTTTAGTCTCAATACACTGTTCATAGGTCATAGCGTCATCATTATCACACCTTTCCTTAGGGTCTTATTATTCTACCCAATGACTAGCTGGCACTTAGCAGATGGCTACACACAGAGGTTTAAGTCTGCACCAGTGCAGCAAGGAGGCTGGTGTCACAGCTACAAGGAGGATAATACCTAGCCAATGATTTCATAACCCAAATCAATTAAAAGTGAATGATCAAACAATGGTGATAAAGATATCCATTTTAGCCAAATAGCCTGGGATTTTTTTTTAATTTTGTAATGGAGTATCTCTGTGACTCAATGTATTTATGCTTTGAAACAAGAATTATTTGGAACTTCTCTCTGTACAGCTACAAATCTAACATTCTGCATCTGTCTGAAGTTAAAATGGAGTGAGAACAAGAATCTAGAAGGTTAGGTGCAGCATTAGCCCAACAAGTGAGAGATGTAAGCAAGGAAAAGTCAAGAGGGTAAAAGTCTCCTTGTGGTAAAGTCTTTATGTCTTGGGGAAAGCTGTCCAAATCTGAAATGTTACAACCCAAAGGAAGCTTTTCCTTAGTTCTACTTTAAGGTCTCATCAGGTGTAGATTTCCAGGATTCCAGAGGGGTCCCCTAAAATTGTAAGATGTAGACTCCCGTTTTGAGATGCCAAAGCCTTACTGCAGTGTTGGTGGTGAGAGCTTAGAACCAGGCCAACATCTTCCCATAGTTGGAATTATCCTGTTTATGTCACGATAAAAGACCTTCAACAAAAAGGGGAACGCTTCTACACCGCTGGTGGGAAGGTAGTCTGGTACATCCATTGTGGAAATCAATGTGGATGTTCCTGAGACAGCTAAAAATAGATTTACCATATGACCATCTGTTGCACTCCTAGGCATATACCCTAAGGACTCTTCTCATTACCTTAGAGATACTTGCACAACCATGTTTATTGCTGCTCTATTCACAGTAGCTAGGAAACGGAACCAGCCTAGCCGTCCCTCAACAGATGAATGGATAATAAAGATGTGGTACATTTACACAATGGAGTTCTATTCAGCAATAAAGGAAAATCAAATTATGAAATTTTCAGGGAGATGGATGGATCTGGAAAGGATTATACTAAGTGAGGTAGCCCAGGCCCAGAAAGCCAAACATTGCATGTTTTCTCTCATATGTGGATTCTAGTTACAAATGGTCAGACTTGTGTGTGAGTTGGATTAAAATTGGTAGCAGAGGCCAGTAAACTAGAAAAGGACTATAAGGGAGGGAGGAGAGGGATGGACTTAAGGGAATGGTGCTGTATATATGTAAGTAGATGGACAGATTACTAGGGGTGAAATAGTCTAAGTGAGGTCAGGGGAAGAGACTGAGTAAAAGCAGTGTGGGGGGAAGTGTAATCAAAATTCAGGATATCGTGAGTAAGCCACATGATAACCTACTTTTTTTGGATAATGGCACACCCAGAAGCCATAGACTGTTGCTAGATAAATTTCAGTGTTAGGTATGGGATACCTTCTAGAGAGTTATTGGCCAGGGAGGTCCCTGATGCCCCAAAATATTACAGGCTACTGACAAGGCTCTTGGGTTCCTACGAGGAATAGATGATAAGACCCTATTACTGAAGATTCCACATGTCTGGGGTGCAAGGCCACCAAGAAATCAAAAGTACTGAGCTGAAAACCTTCTCCCAGCAGATCAGCTGACAGAAAGCTGGGAAAGGCTGCACTGCATGCAGCTTTATGGGAGACAGAAGCCATCAGTGGTGAAAACTAGGCACTGCAAGCCTCAAGTTTGCCAGCCAGGCCAAATGAGCCAATGGGTGCAACAGTGGCATGCTTGTTATGGGGGAAACCAACTGCCCTCTAATTGGACTGGAGACACACTTTATGGGAAGGAATACATGCCTGATACTGAAAACCTAATCAAAAGCCTATGGTAGGGCAGGTCATGAGCATTAGGAGTGTAATGCTTGCTCATGTCTGGCTAAACATATATATTATGCTCACCAAACTGCCCTGTAAGCACTTTACTTAACATTCATACACATATGTTAATGCTACTCTCACTTTTGGTCAGAGAAGCTTCTCTTTTCAATTGGCAGTGGCACAAAAGGCACCATAGTGCTGAGTAGACATGACGGAGGAATTTTCATCACTAAAACATCTCTATCACACCTTGCAAGGCTCAGGGTCCATTGCAGAAGATGTGGTGGAAAGAATATAAAAGCCTAAGGAAGGGTAAGATTGCTTACAATGCAACTGACCAGACAGAAATTGGCCTTGATATCCATGACCTTGCAGTGCCTAGCACTACCTTCATAAAACCCTCATAATAGGAGGAAAAGATGCTGTCATGAAAATAAAAGAAAGACTAATTGAGAGGGGAAAGGGATATGATGGAGTGTGGATTTGTGAAGGGGAAAGTGGGGGAGGGGAGGTAATTATGGTTTATTATCTGTAAATAAGGAAGCTGTCAGTACAAAGGATAAAAAGGGCGGGAGAGATGGCTTAGCAGTTAAGGCGTTTGCCTGCAAAGTGAAATGACCTCAGTTTGATTCCCCAGGACCCATGTAAGCTAGATGCACAAGGTGGCACATGCGTCTGGAGTTCGTTTGCTGTGGCTGAAGGCCCTGGCATGCCCATTCTCTCTCTCTCTCCCTGTGTCTTTCTCTCAAATAAATAAATAATAAAATATATAAAAAAGAAAAAAAAAGATCTTCCACAATGGAAACTTTAGAAACTCAGGACAGGTGGGGACATAGCTGAGTTGTAGAACACTTACTCTGTACATAAAAGTACCTGGGTTCAATCCTTAGAACTAAAAATGAATCAGGAAGGAGATATCCATGTTTCTTAACATTAACTTTCTTCCCAGTAGTTAAATTTCTCGAATTCAGCTGCGTATAGCACTGTCCCTTAATGGGTCACCACAGGCAATTTGACTTGAATCAGATTTGATTTGGAGCCAAATTTAATTTGGTTCATTCAAATTATTTATCTCAACAGTCTCAGGAATGGCTTATGGCAGAATATTTTTCTGGTATTCAATCAATTCTTGTTCTGCCTAAGGTTGGCTAACAGCTTATGAATAATCAATCTCTGTTAGGGTTCCAGGAATTCTCACCCTGTCGAATGATATGATATCAAAGTTTTCAAAAAGTTACACCTGTCAGACTCCTTTCCATGAGTCTCCTTGAAGATGAAACACTTTCATCCAGAGCAAAAGAAGTAATTATGAAATGACAAGCCTCAATTAAAAAATAGCCTCAATTAAAAATATGATGTAAGTTTCTTATGATAATGTTGCAACTGACAAGGGAATTTGATTATTTCTGTTGTACGCATTTTAGATAAGTTAGAATTATGACTGCTAGCATTGTGTAAAGGCTGTCAGATTTACAAAATTCATTTTGAATGGCATCAATGACTCATTCATCTGAATAGAATTCCAGGAAGATTCAGCCTCACCTAGTATTAGAAATGCTTCCCATACAATGTAACATAATGCTATGTGAGCACAAAATCCCTTCTGCAGGCTCTTGTCTTCTTAATAAAAGGGTTTAGAAACATATTTAGAAGAGAACTCAGGTAATATAGTGAAGTCAGAGAGCAAAAACCAGTCAAGGTAGATAAGCTGGTGATCTCAGCAGCTGCTAGGAGGAGGGAGATAGAAACATGAGAAAGGAAGTTTTGATTTTACTAGAGTACAAGTGAGCCTAGATACCAGAGGGCAAGGTAAGCATACCTAGAAAAGAAAAATAGGGGCCTAGGACTTTATTCCTTGTAATTCTTATTGAAGGGTTACAAAATGGCCCTCCTCCTAGAGTGACATCAGCCTTGGAGTGACAGCAAGGTTTTATTTACCCTTTTGGGCTATCCAAGGGGGAGGAAATATTTAACCTCAATATTAGTTGGTTAATCCCTGTAGTCAGCTAGGAGTCCTGTGTGGCCCAGAACCCAGCATGTACCTGAGATAAGAAGGAATGACTATGCTGTTGTCATTAGTGTGCTTTTGGCCTGGAAGGAATAAATGAGAGCATCAGCTGTTAACAGTTTACCTTTTGACTTTGTTGGTTTTGGGCCAATTTAAAGCCCCTGCCATTGGCCCATCTTTAAGTTGCAGTTGGTCCCCAGAAACATGTGGGTCATCAATGGCTGAAAGGCCAGAGCCCGTTTAGTTTTCATTTGGCTTCGAAAGGCTGGTGCTCAAAGATGAGTTGCAAGCAGCTTGGGAACTTTCCATTACAGTGTTTGAAATCTGTCTTCTTTTTAATTACTCAAGTTTTCTATCTACCACTGATCATGCCATTTATCTCACAGGAAGCTGATACACCAGTATAATGGTGTCCCAAATGAAAACCTGGGAAAGAGATGGTACAGAGGGATTTGTTCTTCCTTTCTTCCTGCCTAGCATCCCCTATCAATAAAAAATAAGCTTAACCAGCCAGTGTCTTTTTAAGACATTCTGGAGGTCCTCCTGTAATGCACCACAGTTAAGTTTGAAGTCAAAAGTATGAAATTCAGGACAGATGCAAGAGTAAATCCTCTTTTGCAACCCAGGGCACCTTGTTTGGTATGAGTTTTGATCCATATAAGAAGGAATATGATACAAAAAGCTTGAGTCTCTAAAGGACTGGTGCATTCATGACCCCACATTTGAGAGAACATATGAAAGGCTATGTTACCTTGCACTTAACAAAACTAATCCTCCAAGGAACTCAGATAAGTTCTCAATCCTCAGGGGATATTTCACCTAGATGGCAAACCGTTTTCCGTCCTTGTAAGGCCACATCAGTGTCCACTGTGCTGAGGACATTTTCTTCAGACTTGACCCTTTTACTTATTTTGCATCCAGGTTCCTTTGCGCTTTTCTTGATTGGTTTGTGTGGTTATTGCCGTGAACAGTTGCTAGCTGTGTTGCTTGTTACAATGAGATTTCATGCATGAACATGTCATCTGCTGAGAAGCAGCAAAGGATGGGAAGCCTACTTAGGGAACGTTGGTCAAAGTTGAGGCTTGTTACGTAGACCTGAGCCTTTGCCTCTCCATTGTAAAAGCTTCCTGTGCTGTAATGTTCCTTCTCCTCTGGGTGTAAAGTGGGAGGCACTAAAATATGAAGACTTTCTCCACATGTGTAGACTTTATGCTCTAAAGACAGACATCAAAATAACTTAAGAATAGGCAGCTCCTTAGCTTAGTCTGGGTTCTGTTAACCACAGTAGGGTTTAGGATGTGGCCAACTGAGGAGTATGACAGAGAAAGCATCCTCCGAGCAGATTGAGTCCTCTCATTCTTACTAAGTTAAGGGTTTGATCAAGACCTCAATTTCTGAAAGTAACCCTCTCCCCAGTTAAGTCTTCTAATGGTCTCTCTATGCTTGTTAAAAAAAAAAATCGCCACATTATTCCTTTTCTTAATGTACACTACAAAAAACAATTTTATCCAAATTAAAACTTCCCCTGTGGTTACTGAAATTAGTTATTTCTGACAAGTTTTTACTGAGGTTTTTTTTTTCAAAGTACACAATCTGGGAATTAATTTTTCTATATGAAATTGGCTGGAGAAATTCCAGACCCTGAACCCAATCCAATTTCTCTCTGACCAAGGCAGTTACTGCAAACAGCAGGAAGGCCTGAGCTCCTCTCCCCCTTTGTTAGCATCACCCCCTGTTAGTGCTGTCTCAACATTTGTCTTCTGTCACAGCACTATTGATCCTGGGTGGAACTCCAGGAGTTGCAATTCTCAGTGAGTTCTCAAGTTGATCAAACTATATTTTGGTTTTCATTTTACTCTTAGTGTGTTTTATTGCAAATGTGTTGCCAAAAGTTAATGGCATGAATAAGGAGTAGTTGTAAAGTGAGGGATATTTGTCTATGTATGATAGGATGTATAAAAACCTCTGTAAGGGGCTGGAGAGATGGCTTAGCGGTTAAGCACTTGCCTGTGAAGCCTAAGGACCCCGGTTCGAGGCTCAATTCCCCAGGACCCACGTTAGCCAGATGCACAAGGGGGCGCACGCATGTGGAGTTCGTTTACAGAGGCTGGAAGCTCTGGCGCGCCCATTCTCTCTCTCTCTCTCTCTGCCTCCTTCTCTCTGTCGCTCTCAAATAAGTAAATAAACAAAAAAAAATTAAAAAAAAACCTGTGTAAGGGCTAGAGAAGATGGCTTAGTGGTTAAGGCATTTGCCTGCAAAGCCAAAGGACCCCGGTTTGATTCCCCAAGACCCATGTAAGCCAGATGCACAAGGAGGCGCATGCATCTGGAGTTCGTTTGCAGTGACTGGAGGCCCTGGCGTGCCCATTATCTCTCTGTCGGTCATGGTCTCTTTACCTTTTTCTTTCTCTCAAATATATAACTAAATAAAATATAATAATAATTAAAACAAAACGTGTCAACCAGATGCACAAGGTGGCATGTGTGTCTGGAGTTAGTTTTCAGTGAATAGAGGCTCTGGCATGCCCATTCTCTATCTATCTGCCCCTCCCACTCTCTCTAAATAAATAAATAAAATAAGTTGAATAAAGAGACATTAAACTATGTTAAATTGTTAATCGTGACTTCATCCTCTTGGTCATCACAATGATTACCTTTTGGAAAACTGAGACGTAAAAAGCTCAGTGGAATCATTTGGGTTAGTGGTTGTCCTTAGTTAAGAAATATTTTGATTTGCATTTGATTTGGGGAGCAGGAAGTTTTGAAATTCCTAGTTTTAGAACGAATTTTAATATGTAATCACTGTTTGTATTATTTATAAAATGTAGGGAACAGCTGAACTCTAATAACAGACTAAATGGCCTAGTTTTAAATAATAACTTGAATTGTTTCACTTCATTTTTGATTAGGTAATATTAAAATAAAATTTAAAAATACTGTGAAAGTTTATCCTATCCTTTTACTTCATATGTTGAATACCCACCTTAACTTCTACCATTTCTCTGCACATGTAGGCAACCATTGTTTTAGTTTTTTTTTTTTTTTTTTTTTTTTTTTTTAATGAGAGAGAGAGAATGGGTGCTCCAGAACCTCTAGACACTGCAAATGAACTCCAGATGCATGCGCCACCTTGTGCATCTGGCTCACGTGGGACCTGGAGAATTGAACCTGGATCCTAAAGCTTCACAGGGCAAGCACCTTAACCACTAAGCCATCTCTCCAGCCCTGTTTTAGTTTTTTAATGTAACTTACACATTTCTTTCTGCATATGCAAGGAAATGTACATACACGTATGAAATCTTAACTCTTATGTTTCATGCATTCAAAAGCTCTTATCATGTAGTCTATTTTCTTTGTTCAGTTTGCATATATGTTTATTATTTAAAAGGTTTCTTCTCCACTGCAGTGAATGATCTTAGTGTATAGTCATATTCTATCCTCGTAGTTTTCCAGTACTGTTCCTACTAATGACAAAATTGGAATGGTGCAGCAACTTCCACAGAGCTTTATTTTGTGTCCACTAGCTGACCATTGTAAGTAAAATGATCTTTCAGTATTTAATATTGCTGAAGGTGTATAGTTTTCTTTTTAATAGATTAATCTGCTTCAAATAATTATTTTTAATTTGTTTGAGAGAGAGAGAGAAAGAGAGAGAGCGAAAGAGAAAGAGACATATAGAGAGGGAATGGGCACGCTAGGACCTCCAGTTACTGCAAACTCCAGACACGTGCCATCTTGTGCATCTGGCTTACATGGGTCCTGGGGTCTTGAACCTGGGTCATTTGGCTTTGCAGGCAAATGCCTTAACCACTAAGCTATCTCTCCAGCCCTTAAATAATACTTTAATAGCCAGTTATTTAAGATAAGACAATCAGCATATTTATTTACCTTTTTCTTTTATATTTACCTTTTTCTTTTATATTGTCATGTTTTAGTGAGTTGTTTTTTTTCTACATCTTCAGAGAATTCTGATCTTTCATTCTTACCCACCATTTACTCTGTATTTGCTTTGTACATTTAAGTATATTTCAGTTCTTATTTTGAGTTCTGTGCTGGGTCCTCATTGGGTAAAGTTCATACCTACATATTTTGATCAAGAAGACCTATGAGATGAAACATCCTCAGCTTCTGGTATTTTCAAAGCTGGTTGTAGGAAACCTTTACACTTGAATGACCTCGTGGCAGAACAGAATATCTTCAAATCAAGACTTATTTTCATGTGTGTCTTGTAAGTCTGATTCTGATGGCTTCTGGTACAGTAGGACACTGTGGAACTTTTTCTCTTTTTGAGTTTTTAAGGTAGGGTCTCACTCCAGTCCAGGCTGATCTAGAATTCACTATGCAGTCTCAGGGTGGCCTCAAACTCACAGCGATCCTCCAACCTCTGTCTCTCCGAGTGCTGGGATTAAAGGCATGCAATAAACACACATGGTTTATTTTAACATTTTTTGCTGAACCTTATAATTTTTTTTGTTTTATTGTTTCCATTAAAGACGATATTTTTCTTTGAGACACAGAGAGAAAGAGGCAAACAGAAAGAGAGTGAGTATGGGTATGCCAGGTTCTCTATCCACTACAAATGAACTCTAGGCATGTGCCACTTTTTGTATAAGGCTTTATGTAGGTACTGGAGAATTGAACCCAGGCTATCAGGTTTTGCAAGCAAGTGCCTATAAGCACTGCACCATCTCTCCAGCCCTATTTACCCTTACATTAAGATCGACTATGTTATGGGGATTTCTGATGTGATTTTCCCTGAACAATGTTTGCTTCCAACATGCTGTTCTAATATGTATACAACATTTTTCAAAATAATTTATGAATTACATCTTTAAATATTGGTTATATTCCATCTTATTTGTTTATTCTTTTAGGCATGATGCATTTCCTTTGCCTTCTACTGAAAATAGTGTTCAACAAAGTTGTGGAATACAGAATTAATATTTTGAAATTAATGATATTTACATATATGAGCAGAAGCTAAGACATTATAAAAATAGACCCATAGAATGCAGATGAATAAACACATCAATAAACATTGATCTTGGGCTGAGTGGGTGTCTCAGTAATTAAAAGCACTTGTTTGCAAAATTTGCCAGTTCAGGTTCAATTCCCTAAAGCCAGATGCCAAAAGTAGCCATGTGTCTGGCATTTGTTTGGAGATTGTTTGCAGTAGCAACAGATTGGGATGTTTTCCCCCCTCCCCATGCATGTGCATGCATATGATCACACACATGTGTGCCCACACAAATAAAAATATTTTAAAAGAAATACACAGATCCTATATGTAGGAAATTTAAGAAGACTCCTGGACACAGACAACTATCTGAATGAATAAAAAATTATACCTAGGGCTGGGAGATGGCTTAGCAGTTGAGGTGCTTGCCTGCAAAGTCAAAGGATTCAATTCCCCAGGACCCATGTAAGCCAGATGCACAAAGTGGCACATACATCTGGAGTTCATTTGCAGCAGCAGGAGTCCCTGGTATGCCCATTCTCTCTCTATCTGTCTCTGTCTCTCTCAAACAAATAAATAAAAATAAAAAATATTAAAAACCCCTAAATTTTGATAAATTCACAATCATGAAGCTATCAATTCTTCATAAGGTAAATATCTTTTATAGCAATCTATTTATTACCAAATGTTTTTAGGTGAGAAACATTGACTATAAAGTTTAAGTAGAAACACTATACAAAGAAAAATGTCGATATGGGCTAAGGTTCCTGGTAGTAAAACTTTTTATTTCCCCCAAATTTGCATTATGTTACATAATATCTATATCTGTATCTATATTTGTATAATGTTCATATACCTTTAAGAAGGCATACAAATAAGTAAACAACCAGATGTAAGTGATACAGAATTGTCCTAAGAAGATGAGTAGCTTTCTTAAAAAGAGCAAAAGTGGACCCACATTGTATCACATGCCACAATAAACTTTAATTCACATGTAAAAAAAAAAAGAAGCCCTTAAATATTGGAAGAAAATTAATTTTCAACAGGAAGGCTTTTATAACTATGAATCAAATCCAGAGCCACAGTGAAAAGATGAGTGGATTTAGAAATATTAAAAATATGTTTTCATGGCAAAATCCCCATGTGGTAAGTCAGAAGACAAGTGACAAACTTCCAAAGAATCGGTAGCCCTTTCACAGGTTAAGATTAAGCTCATCATTTTAATATATTTTGTTAATATAATAAATTTACAATAATAAATATATTCTTTCCATAAAATATTACGTATGCACATACATATGTTGTGTATATAAATATGTGATACCATCTATATCCATTTTTATACATATCACTGTTTAGCATACATAAATATATCTATACATATGTCCATATACCAGTTGTTCCTAGAGGAGAATAGATTGGAACTAGGTACATGGAGAGTCTGGGAAAGGGTATTTACTGGATAGTTTTGAACTTGATAATTTTTGTTTTGTATGAATCATCTATTCCAGATTAAATAAATTAAATTAAAAACAACATTGAGGGCTGGAGAGATGGCTTAGTGGTTAAGGCACTTGCCTGTGAAGCCTAAGAACGCATGTTCAAATTTCCAGGTCCCATGAAATCAGACGCACAGTGATGCAAGCCTGCAATATTGTACATGTGCACAAGGGGGCACACACATCTTGAGTTTGTTCACAGCGGCTGAAAAAATAATAGAAAGAATATGAAATGACTCAGTGAATATTTAAAAAAACAACAACATTGAGGGGCTGGGGTGTAGTTCAGTGGTTCAGAACTTCCTAGTGTATGTCAGTACTTTGTTCAGTTCCCAGCACTGTCTAAACAAGAAACAAATCCCAAAACAGCAACAAAAATTTCGAGAGAACAAAAAAAATAGCAGCATTAATTTAATTTTTGAAATTCAGCTTTTAGAAAAACTTCACAATGTAGCTGTGCATCCATTTCCTCCTCCCACATTCAAAATGACAAGCTTTTATAATGAAGTGAATCCAACTGATTCATTATTCTACAGTTTTAAAACTCAGATTACATTATTGAGCTCCTATAAATTGCATTATATTATATACAATAATTGTGACTGCAATTGAATTCCCCAGGGATGACATTTTACACTCTCTTTTATTTTGCACCTGTTTTCAGTATTTCAGGAACAGGTTCCAATCACTAGGCTGAATGTAGTAATTAAGGTCTGACTGAAGATGAGTCATTACCCATGAATGCTGTGTGAATTTTGATCACTCTAATATCTTCGGCTCTTAAAACAATTCATTTGCATTTCAGCAAGTATTCTTGAAGAGGCCTTTTTGTTTACATTTGAAACTTGTTTTTGTCTTTAGAACCACAAAACTCCTTACGTGGGACAAAGGTTTTGCATTTCAAGGCAGAGGTACCATTATCCCATGAATAATAGTCACACCTGCAACCCTTAGTGTCTCAAAAGGTGTGAATAGGGCCAGTTTCACGCTACAGAAATGGCTGTTGAAAACCAGGGGCATGAGGTCATATTGTACTCCGTAAAGCCTTTCACCTCATCTTAGCTTCTTCACCATTTAAACTTGTTCCATTGCCTTTGCAGAACAGCCCGATGTTCAGAGGGAATGGACTATGGATTCCTGAAGACTGTTTTCTGTGACATCTGCTGTTTCAACTAGAGTTGCATATGTTTTCTGTATAGTTTTTTTTTGGGTAAAAAAAAATGTACTTATTTGAGAAGAGAGAGAGGTGTGTGTGTGTTGGTGTACGCACCAGGGCCTCTTGCCCCTGCAAATGATCTTCACACAAATGTGCCTCTTTGTGCATTTGTCTTTACTTGGGTATAGAGGAATTAGGCCAGCAGGCTTTGCAAGAAAATTCCTTTAGCTGATGAACCATCTCCCCCAGCCCTTACATTTTGTCTTCTGGCACTTGTTTTTGTAATTAAGTATTCCATACACTGAAAAGACAATGGCAGTATCTCTATGACACAAACATATCTACTGAACTTCAACTTGATGCCTCTTCTGGTAATGAATCCTTCTACAATCATGGTTTGTAAGATAGGAAGAAGTAGGTTTTTGGAAGAATGTCAGGCTTTCACACACCACAGGCAAAATGACTGGACTTATTTAAGACTGTTTAAAGCAGGGACAGAATGAAACAGGAGTGGCAGCAATGGTGAAAGCTGTGGTTCTAGAAGTCACATTCTTCTTATTTTCTGCTGAAAACCATTTATGATTCAGTTCATAAGGTAGCACCTCTTCCTTTTCTCTTAGTTCCCTGTAATAAAATAAGCCTCTCATGCTTGTATTACAAAGATTCCAAGTGTAAATAAGTGGACAAGATAGCAGTAATCACTATTTTAGTGCAAATGAGTTTTCAGGTACAATGTAAATGACTAAGGTTGGTGGGCAGCCTGGAGCACTAAGGGTGGGAAATAGGAAGTGAAGCAACAGCAGGCTGGGCAGCATGGGACAGTGTGTACCTTCTACTGCAGGAGGGGATGAGGAATATCGATTTATTCAGAATGGGACAGGGTGTACCTTCTACTGTACTATGGGATGAGGAACATCTATTTACTCAGAATGGGACAGGGTGTACCTTCTACTGTACTATATGGGATGAGGAACATCTATTTACTCAGAATGGGACAGGGTGTACCTTCTACTGTACTATGGGATGAGGAACATCTGTTTACTCAGAATGGGACAGGGTGTACCTTCTACTGTACTATGGGATGAGGAACATCTGTTTACTCAGAATGGGACAGGGTGTACCTTCTACTGTACTATGGGATGAGGAACATCTGTTTACTCAGAATGGGACAGGGTGTACCTTCTACTGCAGGAGGGGATGAAGAATATCGATTTATTCAGAATGGGACAGGGTGTACCTTCTACTGTAGTATTTGATGAGGAACATCTGTTTACTCAGAATGGGACAGGGTGTACCTTCTACTGTACTATGGGATGAGGAACATCTGTTTATTCAGAATGGGACCGGGTGTACCTTCTACAGTAGCACCTTGTTAAGTCTAAGTAAAACTTACAGGTATTGTTTATTTGGCTGTTGGCATAAAAGTAGTCAGATTAAAATCAAAATTGTATTTCCATGATGACACTGCTTTCAAAACTGTGCTGTATGTTCATTTGACCTTATATCTGATGAACTCTATGGAAATAAAGCCCTTCTCCACTGTGTGTGTGTGTGTGTGTGTGTGTGTGTATTATTCTAAAGACTTTTTTCCTTTCTGCCTATCTCCTGTCCAACTTTGTTTCCTGTGTATATACTTCATTGTGAAAGAGAATGAAACCTTGTGAAATTGGCATGAGAAAGGGAGTAAGGAAACATTCACCATCATTTAGTATCAGTGCATCTGCTTCCTCTGATTTGATGAACAATGCTTCCTTTTATGGGAATTTGAAAAGCAAATGCTAACTGTTATTGTTTCAGCTGGACTCTGGCTTCAATTTATGTTTTAGAGAATAGCAAAATGTTATAAAGTTTGACAGTTTCCTGACATTGTACTTGAAAGGAATACAGAGAAATATTTCCTAGTGAAAATTTTCCAAAGAGGGAGAAAAGTGAATTGTGACAAAAACTCATTTGCTCTTTTTAAACACTATTAGCTTTTGCTTATGGTACTGGTGATTGAACCCAGGGCCTTCTACCTGCTAGGCAAGTATAGTTCTACTGAGCTACATCACTGGATCTATAGAATTAACTTTCTATTTATTTACTTATAATTTTCTTTTTAAGGTAGGTTCTCATTCTAGCCCAGATGTAGTTCAAGGCTGTCCTTGAACTCATGGTAATCCTCCTACCTCTGCCTCCTGAGTGGTGGATTAAGGGCATGTGCCAAGACATCTGGCTATAATTAACTTTTAAGAAGGTTAACACCTAGGAAAGCGAATGCCAAATACACAGCACCTCTTCATGTGTGAATGCTTGACAAGTGTTGGAATCTATGATGATTAATTTCAACATATTAGTTTGGCTAGGTCCAGGATGCCCAGATGTGTGTGAGGGCATTTCCTGAAGAGATTAGCATTTGAACTGGTGAACAAGGAAAGCAGATGGCCCTCCCAATGTGAGCTGGAATCATAAAATCCATTAAAAGCCTGAACAGAACAAAAGGGCAGAAAGAAGTTGGATTCATCCTCTTGCTGGATGCTTGATTTGGGGCACTGCTTTTCTCTTGTTCTTGATGCTTCTGTTTTCTGGCTTTCCGACATGGGTTGGAATCTATACCACTGGTTTTCTTAAGCTGCAAAGACTTCAAACTATGCTCTCAGATTTTATGATCACCTGATCACAGACTAGATATCAAAGGACTTTTTTGTTTTCTTAAATTTGCAAGCCAATGCTTTACAATAAATATGTATGCTTTTTTTTTTTTTTTTTTTTTGGTTTTTCGAGGTAGGGTCTCACTCTAGCCCAGGCTGACCTGGAATTCACTATGGAGTCTCAGGGTGGCCTTGAACTCACAGGGATCCTCCTACCTCTGCCTCCCGAGTGCTGGGATTAAAGGCGTGCGCCACCACGCCCGGCTGATATGTATGCTTTTAAAACATTTTATTTATTTATTTGAGGAGAGAAGGAGGGAGGGAGAGATAGAGACAGATAGGTAGGGAGAGAGAGAGAGAGAGAGAGGCGGCACGCTGGGGCCTCCAGCCACTGCAAGGGAATTCCAGATTCATGCACCACCTTGTGCATCTGGCTTACACGGACACTGGGGAATCAAGTCTAGGTCCTCTGGCTTTGCAGGCAGGCAACCATAACTGCTAAACTGTCTCTTTAGCCCTACAGTAAGTATATTTATTTCTATTTCCAACTCCATCTTACTTATTTTGTTTCTATGGAAAACTCTCACTAAGCCATGGCCTGAATTCTCATTAGTAAATATTAAATAGAAAGTAGGAAATGGAAGGAAAAGGAGAAAAAGTAAAATGTGCTCAGTTTACAAAATCTGTGTCCCTGGATCCTATGGGAATCCCAAGGAGAGAACTGGTCTGAAACTCATCCCTATGTAGAAGACTACCAGCTTGCATGAAATAATGTAAATGACATAAGAATAAAAGTTGCAATAAATTTTTGCATAAAATATTAATGACATTAAAATATGAATTCTCTAAATATGACTATAAAGTGAAATTTATTTCAATGAGATTTCCCAATAAATCATTTTGTTCAATTTGATGAAATGTTTTAAATTTCTTAATGAAGAAATAAATATCTTGGATAAGGTAAGGTATTTTGAAGCTAGAAGAAATGAGATGGAGCATTTGCTGTGCTTGATGAGAACATGCTGTAATTCACTGTATTTGAATCAATATGGCTTTGGCACCAGATTAGTGGAAAAGAACCCAGAATCTGAAAATAGATTCCAGTATGTATGAGAATGTAACATACAGCTAAGGTGATATTTTAGCTCACTGGGAAAAGGATGATTTTTGCAACATATGGTGTTAATCCAATTGGCTATTCATCAGGAAGTAAATTAAATTATATCACTGCATTATAACACCATATAGACTAATTTTGGGTGAATCAAAAATGAAATGTAACAGCATAATAGCAACGAGATAGAAGGTCACATTTACAAATTGTGTGTGTGTAGGAGACCCTTATTTATTTATTTTTAAACTTCTTTTATTGATAACTTCCATAATTTCAGAAAATAAACCATGATAATTCCCTTTCCTTGTCTACTTCCCTTTCACAAGTCCACTCTCCATTATATCCCCTCCCTCTCTCCATTAGTCTCTCTTTTATTTTGATATCATATTTTCCTCCTATTATGAGGGTCTTGTGAAGGTAGCACCAGGTACTGCAAAGTCATGGATATTGAGTCCAATTTTTGTCTTAATGATTGCATTGTAAGCAGTCCTACCCTTCCTTTGGCTCTTAAATTCTTTATGTCACCTCTTCCACAATGGACCCTGAGCCTTGAAAGATATGATAGAGATATTTCAGTGCTGAATACTCCTCTGCCATTTCTTCTCAGCATTATGGTGCCTTCTGGGTAAATCCTAGTGGTCATCACTATCTGTAAAGAGAAGATTTTCTGACCAAAAGTGAATGTAGCATTAATATATGAGTATGAATGCTTACAAGGCAGTTTGGTGAATAATATGTGCATTATAGCTAGTAGAGAACAGGCACTATACTCCTAGGGCTCATGACCTCCTCCACCATAGGCTATTGATTAGGTTTTCAGTACCAGGCAGGTATTCCCTCCCGTGGAGTGGGCCTTTAGTCCAATTAGAGAGCAGTTGGTTTCCCCCATAACAGACATGCCACTATTGCATCTGTTCAGTCATTTGGCCTAGCTAGCCAAACTTAAGGTTTGCAGTGTCCACTGTTTTCACTGCTGATGACTTCTGTCTCCCATTGGGTTGCATGTAGTGCAACGTTCCCCAGATTTGTCACCTGCAGAGACCCTTATTTTTTAATAGTCAAAATAATATATTTTGAAAAAAATATTTGCATACTGAACAGATAATAGATTAATATTTATAATATGTAAAGTGTTCTGACAAATTGACAAAAAATAACCAAACATGCTGGGCGTGGTGGCGCACGCCTTTAATCCCAGCACTCGGGAGGCAGAGGTAGGAGGATCGCCGTGAGTTCGAGGCCACCCTGAGACTCCATAGTGAATTCCAGGTCAGCCTGGGCTAGAGTGAAACCCTACCTCGAAAAACCAAAAAAAAAAAAAAAAAAAAAAAAAAAAAATAACCAAACATATAATAGGCAAAATAAAAAAAGAAAAAAATTAGCAGACCTAATATAGAAAGATCAACCTCCTTATAAGCAAATAAATACAATATAAATTCACATCTATATATCTGTGTCTTATATGTCTGTGTATGGTCAAAACTAAACATAAGGAAAACACCACTTTCTGTTGAGGTACGGACCAATAAGGATATTTTCAATGTACTAAAAATGTAACTTATTTCATATTTTTTGGAAGGTAATCTGGTGATGTTTAGAAGAATAAACAAGCACATATACATCTTTGATCCAGGATTCCTGCTATTAGGAATCTAACCAGTAGAATTTACAGCACAAATGAAGACTGTTTACAGAATGTTGGTTGAATCATTACTCATAGTGGCAAAGAACTAGAAACAGTGAATATCCATCATCTCATATTCATGCCATGGGATATTTCATAGACCTTAACAAGACTGTTAGACACATACTAGGGAACATGTCAGAATTTCTACGAGATTTTGAGTGAGAAAAGCAGAAAGCTGGCAGTATTGTATAATACTACATTTCCCAGTTGTGAAATGTAAGTAAAATTCCCCACTTTTTTTTTTTTTGGTTTTTGAAGGTAGGGTCTCACTTGCACCCAGATTGACTGGAATTCACTCTGGACCATCAGGCTGGCCTCAAACTCACAATGATCCTTCTATCTCTGCCTCTCAAGTGCTGGGATTAAAGGCATATGCCACCACAAACAGAATGGTCACTCCAGGGCCTCTAACCACAGCAAACAGACTTAACGTATGTGTTACTTTGCACACCTGGCTTTACATCGGTACTAGGGAATTGAACTTGGGTTGTTAGGTTTTTCTAGGCAAGTGCCTTAACCACTGAGCAATCTTTCCAGCCCAAATTCCCCACTTTTCTTATTTTTTATTTTTTGGTTTTTTCGAGGTAAGGTCTTGTGCTAGTCCAGGCTAATCTGGAATTCACTATGTGTCTCAGGGTGGCCTCAAACTCATGGTGATCCTCCTACCTCTGCCTCCCTAGTGCTGTGATTAAAGGCATGTGCCACCACACCCAACTCCAAATTCCCACTTTTATAGATACTTCTTATTTTATAATCAAAGAAATTTTGTCACTTGGGCATTGATAGTGATAGTGATAATGTGAGTAGAGGGAGAAAGAAAAAGGAGAAATTGAATGCATTTGTTTTCTTATATAACAAGTTAGTGAAAATCTGGAAGCTTAAAATCAATATTTACTAATTTCTCCCAAGGTTTTGTTAGTCAGGAATCAAAACAGGTTAGGGGAGTCTCCTCTTGGTATCTCATAAAGATTTATTGATTTTTAAAAATTGTTTCCAGCTCTTAGCTATTACAAATTGAGCCGCTATAAACATGGTTGAGCAAATCTCTTTAGTCTGTGGTTTGAAGGTTTTAGGGTAGATGCCCAGTAAGGGAATAACTGGGTCTCTTGGTATCTCTATACTCAGCTTTTTCAGAAGTCTCCATATTGCTTTCCAAAGTGGTTGTACCATCCTACATTCCCACCAACAGTGGATGAGTGTTCCTACTTCTCCACATCCTCGCCAGCATTTATTTTTATTTGATTTTTTGATGCTTGCTATCCTTATTGGGGTAAGGTGGAATCTCATAGTTGTTTTAATTTGCATTTCTCTGATGATTAGGGATGATGAACATTTTCTTAAGTGTATGTTTGCCATTTCTATTTCTTCCTCTGTGTACTGCCTGTTCAGCTCTTTGCCCCATCTTGTGAGTGGGGTGTTTGACTTCTTACTGTTTAGATTTTTGAGTTCTTTGTAGATTCTAGAGATTAGTCCTCTATCAGTTGGATAACCCACAAATATTTTCTCCCATTCTGTGGGTAATCTATTGGCTTTGCTAATTGTATGCTTGTCTGTAAAGAAACTCCTCAGCTTCATGTGGTCCCATTGGTTGAGTGATGGTTTAAGTTCATGAGCTACTGGGGTTTTGTTCAGGAAGTCTTTTTCCATTCCTATATCATGGAATGTACTTCCTAAATTTTCTTCCAGTAGTATTCGAGTTTCAGGTCTTATATTGAGATCTTTGATCCATTTGGACTTGAGTGTAGTGCATGGTGAAATGTTTGGGTCAAGTTTTAGTTTCCTGCATATGGTTATCCAGTTTGTCCAGCACCATTTGTTGAAGATGCTGTCTTTTTTCCAGCGTATATTGTTTGGGCCTTTATCAAATATCAAGTAGCTATAGTAGCTTGACCCAAAGTCCGGGTCCTCAAGTCTATTCCATTGATCTATAGTCCTGTTTTTATGCCAGTACCATGCTGTTTTTATTACTATGGCTTTGTAATATAGCCAAGAGACCCAGTTATTCCCTTACTGGGCATCTACCCTAAAACCTTCAAACCACAGACTAAAGAGATTTGCTCAACCATGTTTATAGCGGCTCAATTTGTAATAGCTAAGAGCTGGAATCAACCCAGATGTCCATCACTAGAAGAATGGATAACTAAGATGTGGTATATCTACACAATGGAATTCTATACAGCAGTAAGAAAAAATGACACAATGAAATTTGAGGAAAAATGGTTGAACCTGGAACAGATCATTCTCAGTGAACTTACCCAATCACAGAAAAAAAATCGCCACATAGTCTCACTCATCTACAGCACCTAACCTGAATCTACTGAAGATACCTTACATACCCAGCTAGCATCTCCTAGATTAGACACTAGGATGGAAGGGGAGGGAGGGGAGGGCATCAAAGGGGTGGGAAACACAAATCTAGACCCAAACGGCAATGGTACCATAATCTTCTACTTACTAAAAGATAGACCAAATGGCTGATCCTTCACCAGGCCCTTACAGGGAACACCTGAACCACAAGACACTGGAGAGGGTAAGACTAAGACTAACCTTAATCTCCTACATCTTCCCTCCCTCACTTCCCCTCTCCCTGTCTCTCTCTCTCTTATCTCTAACTCTTGTATATTAGTTATCTTTTCCCTCATTTTCTTAGTGGGCACTGACCTGTAACTCCCAGAACCAGCATGGGGCTATCATCCACAATGAGCTTTTGATCAGAGAGACCTACAAGGTTTCCTAAAAGACAGACAGAT
This sequence comes from Dipus sagitta, assembly GCA_036346955.1. Lineage (NCBI taxonomy): Eukaryota > Metazoa > Chordata > Mammalia > Rodentia > Dipodidae > Dipus > Dipus sagitta. The sequence goes on from CM070774.1 coordinate 56,087,268, forward strand.
TTCTGTCAGAGTACTTGATGACCCACCAAAGGTTAGTGGTAAGACCCTACTGCTGAAGATACCTTATGTGATTGACATGCAAATTAGAATGGCATAGCTGGAAGTTGGATGAGAGTCAGTCCCCAGACAGTCAGCGCGTCTAGTGCCAGAAGGTGCTACATGGGCGACTGGGGGAAATTGACCAATATCTATCGAAGCAACGCATGGTCTAACCTACTTAGCAGCAAATAACCTATTGTGATGCCCACACAAGTGCAGTGGTGGCACACAGCCATGGTGGGGAACCAACTGCTCTCAATTTGGCTAACTGATCCCCTCAGTGGTATGGGACCCATAGCTGGAGCTGGGAAACAAGTCAGAACCATATCCAAACATAAGCCCACTCTCCAGTATCAAGCTACTATCAATTGTGGGCTACAAGAGGGCCTACACCTATTAAATTCTCTATAAAAAAAAAAAAAAGTAAGGGTTATCTCATTTGTCCTGGTGCTAACTTACTCTCCGTTGGAGAATCTGCTTCTCTTTTTCAGATAGATGTAGACCCTAAGGAGAGAGCCACCCCATCATACCTCAAACGGGCCCCGGCTGAAACTAAGAAAACTTCGAGAAACAAGCAAGGGGGCTGTTTTCCTGATGAACCGGACACCAGCACAAGGGGGAAGGAGATCAGCATAGAGAAAAATCAACTCCTATCAAATCAGAGAGCCACAGCCTCAGAGGCCCTCAACACCTCATCACTGAAGCAGACCAAAAATGAACCCAACATGGCTCAGGGAAATTTTGCGGAAGAGGGGGCAGAAAGAATGTCAGAGTCACATGTTGGGTCATGATATGCAGAGACATTTAGCTTACCCATAACTGTGGGCTAACTCCACAATGCATGACCCGTATACCTCAACAAGGAGGGGCCAAGGGGAGGGGGTAGGTCACGGATGAGCCTAATAATGGTACCAAACTGACTGTATTTGCTGAATACAGAACTGACTAATAAAAAATAAATAAATAAAAAAAAAATAAAAATTGTATTTTATTTTTGAGAGAATGAGGAGGAAGAGGGAGAGGTGGGAATGGGTGCTGCTCCAGCCACTGCAAACAAACTCCAGATCCATGTGCCAACTTGTGCATTTGGCTTATGTGTGTACTGGGGAATTGGACTTGGGTCCTTAGGCTTTGCATTCAAGTGCCTTAACCACTAAGCCATCTCTCTAGCCCAACTTTTTAAAAATTTTATTTTAATTTATTTTTTTATTAATTAGTTTTGTGCTCAGTGAATACAGTCAATTTGGTACCATTGTTAGGTTCATCCATGTCCTACCCCCTCTCCCTGGGCCCTCCTTGTTGAGGCATATGGGTCATCCATTCTGGAGTTAGCCCACAGTTATGGGTAGGATAAATGTCTGTGCATATCATGACCCAACATGTGGCTCTGACATTCTTTCCATCCCCTCTTCCTCAAAATTTGAGCCATGCTGGATCTGGGAAACAAATCAGAACCATATCCAAACATAAGCCCACTCTCCATTATCAAGCTACCACCAATCGTGGGCTACAAGAGGGCCTACACCTATTAAATTCTCTATAAAAAGTAAGGGTTATCTCATTTGTCTGGTGATAACTTACTCTCTGTTGGAGAATCTGCTTCTCTTTTTCAGATAGATGTAGATCCTAAGGAGAGAGCCACCCCATCATACCTCCAAAGGGCCCCAGCTGAAACTAAGAACAATTGGCGAAATAAGCAAGGGTGCTGTTTTCTTGGTGAACTGGATACCAGCACAAGGGTGAAGGAGATCAACACAGAGAACAATCATCTCCTACCAAATCAGATATCCAGAGACCCAGAGGCCCCCAACACCTCATCACTGAAGCAGACCAAAAATGAACCCAACATGGCTCAGGGAAATTTTTTTGTTTTTTTTGAGGTAGGGTCTCACTCTAGCCCAGACTGACCTGGAATTCACTATGGCATTTCAGTGTGGCCTCGAACTCATGGCAATCCTCCTACCTCTGCCTCCAGAGTGCTGGGATTAAAGGCGTGCGCCACCACACCTGGCTCTCACTTTTTTTTTTTTAAATTGAGGACATTATTGTATGAACATAACTCATTAGATTAAACTCTTATGTTCTCTCTACCACTTCCCTGTTCCACTGAGGGCTCTTCTCAGTGGAGTTATTGGTATTCGCTGCGGAGTCATGAATGTACCAGTCAGTCTTGTATTGAAGGACAATGCCTCAGAATACTCCTTCCCACCCTGTGGCTGTTCCCTGAGCCTTTAAAAGCATCTTATAGGTCTCCTTTAGAGTTGAGCTTTTAGCAGCTTCCCACTTTGATGAGTTTTGAGTATCCTTAGTGTCTACTGCCATCTCCCTGAATGAGATTCTCAGACTAGGTGTGAGAGCAGCACTCATAAATCATCCACCACTTTTCTGTAATGGTTCCTGGGTCCTTGCAGGTGTGCTATAGATGACTGCTCTTATGCTAGGCAATCTAGTTTCTTTTCTTGCCATACTGATGGGTCTAGGGTCTCCCCAGTATTCACTGCCATCTGTAAAAAGCAGATTCTCTAAACAAGAGTGAGAGCAGCATAGATAAAAGTGGATAAACATAGACATTTAGAAGACTCATTGAAGAACATTACCTCTTATTTTTGCAAAAGAACAGTGGAAAATTGTCTCTAGGGTCTATGGTCTTCTAAGCCACCGACTTCTGACTTGGTTCTCAGTGCCAGGTATGAATTCCTTCCCACTGAGCAGACCTTGTATCCAATAAGAGAGCAGTTGATTACCCCCGTAGTCTGTGTGTCACTATTTACTGGTGTGTGCACATCTTGCCTGACTGGTTGATTTTGTAGCTTGCAGGATCCACTGCTTGTTAATGCTATTGGTAACGATCATCTCCCAGCAGCTTAAATAGCATTTTTTTTCAGCACTATTAGAGCTAGCCAGTAAGGAGCAGGATTTCATAAAGCTGTTGTGGGTCAGGATTCTGAGTAAAATTCAGTGGAATCCCCTCTGAAGATCCCACAAAGCTGCAAATATTGTATCAGCAGGACTGACTCTGCTTTTCAAGCTCAGGATCCTTTCTCAGGCTTACATGGTTGTTGGCAGAATTGTTTCTTTGTAACTGCCTGGCTAAGGGCCCTGGTTTCTCACTAGCCATTGACTAAGGGCCCTGGTTCCTCACTGGCCAATGAATGGGAGCTACATAGAATAATTATTTATTTATTTTAAAAATATTTTATTTCTTTATTTGAGAAAGAAGGAGAGAGAGAGAGAGAAAGAGAGACAGAGAGAATGTGTGCCAGGGCCTCTACCCACTGCAAATGAATTCCAGACACATGAACCACCATGTACATCTGGCATGCACTACCATGTGCATCTGGCTTATGTGGGTACTGGGGAGTCAAACCTAGGTTCTTAGGCTTCTCAGGCAGGTGCCTTAACCACTAAGCAATCTCTCCAGCCCAACTATCTCTTTTTGAATGATTTATTAAAACAATCTCAAATGCATGAAAGGTAACTTCACAGCTTGCTTGCAAAGCATTACATTTCAAAAACTCAAGGCATATTGTCCTTTCTTCAGTTCTTTGTTTAAAGACATCTAGATATTTTGATTCATTTTTCTTGTATGTACATGCTGTTGCTATATGTAATTTTCCAGAATGAAAGCAATAATGCTTCTTTAACAGTGAAAGGATCAAGATCACCTATGCTAACATTAGTTTAATATATTCAAAAGATGTTTGATTTGAAATAATTAGAATTTTCACAATCAAAAGCCTCAATTTCTGCCTTTTAAATCATACAAATAGCATTTGTGTATGTATTCTTAAGTTTTAAAAAGTTTTAGATGTCCTTTGCTTGATATATTTTATAGGTCATCATTTCTATTTAAGCTTTCTCTGAAATTAAATTTTATGGGTACTCTGAGCTTTCATCTTTCCATTTCCTGTTTCAAATTGGGCTGAGGTGTAGCTGTCATTGAACTTAGCTTTTCATTTTGGAAATTCATGGAGTGAGTCAGCATCACGTGTAAGAGCTTGCCTTACAGTCACTTTACCTGCCCCAAACACCAGTGTGCTGATACTCCCACATCTCAGACAGTGGTAATTTTGGGGGCAGTGGTGATCAGGTGAGCAGTAAAAAGTAGGGGAGAGCACTGGTGAGCAACAGTGAATAGCGGAGAGTAGTGGGTAGCAGTGAAGAGCAGTGGTGACCAGTGGTGAGGAATGAGGAGCAGTGAAGAGTAGTGGAGAGCAGTAAAGAGAGTGGTGAGCAGTAGAGAGTAGTGGAGAGCAGTGGAGAGTAGTGGTGAGGAGTGGAGAGCAGTAGTAAGGAGTGAAGAGTAGTGGTGAGGATTAGGGAGTAGTGGACAGCATTGGATAGCAGTAGTGAGGAGTGAAGAGCAGTGGTGAGCAGTGGAGAGTCGTGGAGAGCAGTGGAGAATAGTGGTGAGCAGTGAAGAGTAGTGGTGAGGAGTGGAGAGTAGGGTAGAGCAGAGGTGAGGAGTAGAGAGCAGTGGAGAGCAGTGGTGAGCAGTGAAGAGTAGTGAAGAGCAGTGAAGAGCAGTGCAGAGTAGTAGAGAGCAGTGGAAAACAGTGGTGAGTAGTGGTGAGCAGTGAAGACCAGTGGAAAGCAGTGGTGAGCAGTGAGGAGTAGTGAAGAGCAGTGGCAAGTAGTGAAGGGTAGTGGTGAGGAGTGGAGAGTAGTGGAGAGCAATGGAGAGCAGTGGTGAGGAGTGGAGAGCAGTGGAGAGCAATGGAGAGCAGTGGTGAGGAGTGGAGAGCAGTGGAGAGCAATGGAGAGCAGTGGTGAGGAGTGGAGAGCAGTGGAGAGCAATGGAGAGCAGTGGTGAGGAGTGGAGAGCAGTGGAGAGCAATGAAGAGCAGTGGTGAGGAGTGGAGAGCAGTGGAGAGGAGTGAAGAGCAGTGGTGAGGAGTGGAGAGCAAAGGAGAGCAGTGGTGAGGAGTGCAGAGCAGTAGCGATCAGTGATAAACAGCCTCAGCTACCTGCTGTGTTTTGTCTGTGTCCCTGTCAGCAGTGGCTGTTCTTCTCTTTGTCTTCATCTTGTGCATTGCTTCCATTTTCTCCTTGTCTGACTGCCAGTTCCTTGTCTTCTCTTGTTTTTCTCACATTCAGGCAGGAAATAATTCTTGCCAGTGCTGTGGCACATGTTGCTGAATGAGGAGAGATGGCTTTGTTAACATACATACAAGCTGGGAGTTTATAACAGGTGGCCTTTGAGTACCATGCCTTTCAAAATACTTAGGGGTTTTAGGATATCTTGATGATGAGAAGTTACAAGCAATGTAACCTGAACTCCCATGTTCATAGTTTTCTGCTTCTGCTCATACACACAAGCTGGAAGATGGAAACTCCCTGAGCACAAGGAAGATGGTCCTGTACATCCATCTGGCTCAGAGTGACTCTCTTACCTTACATAAATTGGGGTCACTAGTTGCCTTCTCCCTAAAACAGTGAGATTTATTTTCAAAACAGAATTCTTACATGTGAACAAGGGCCCCACACTCAATTTCACCTGTCAAAATTCCAGAGGAGGGCTAGGGAGATGGCTCAGTGGATAACGTGCATGCCTCACAAGTGTGAGTACCTAAGTTCAGATTGCCACACTCCATGTAAAACATGGGAGGTTACTGTAATCCTAGAATACCTGTGCTGAGATAGGTAGAGACAGGAGAATACTCCCCTTATTCCCCCACACACTTCAGCCTCCTGTGGCCTCAGTCAGGCTGCCACCTTTGTTGCTTACTCAACAAGGAGATGATAGTGGGTGGTATGGACTTAGGATGGTCTCACCTGATTTCTAAAATTAATATACAATTATGCCTATCATTTCTGTGCAGGTCTCATATAAAGGGCATTTATTTTTTCTTACGCTATGAAACACTACTTGCACTTGCTTTTGGATGGTTTGTTCTGTGTCCTTGGCAAGCTGCCACTGCACAATGCTCCTTGCATTTAACTGCTCTGACCTAATGAGACAGAGAAGAAGGGATCAGCACAGGCTAAACTTCAATCTCTTTGAGTGTTTTGAAAAAGTACTTACTCCAGATCAACTAAATAAAATGTAGATTTGAATCCTGTGGTAGATCCAAGCCATATGCATTTAAAACTATCTTTCTTGATGTTTCTAGTTAGTAGTTATGGCTTAGAAACAGTGAGGTTAGGAAAAAGCTTGAAAATAATCACATGCCTTTTTATTTGAAGTAGTGCATTTACCTCATTTAAAAGAACCACATTTCTTTCCAATCTACTATTTTTAAAAATAAAAGTATTAAAACATGCTTAATCATAAACTCTTCCTAACATGGAGTATTTGCATATCTGGAAATGAGTTAACCAGTGTATGATATTCTGTAATTTATTAATGAACCATTAATTAGATTTTAAAATCTTACCCTCTGAAGTCATGAAAATATGCAATTCTCTCTCAAGGCCATTTTCATTATTAAGTGAATGCATTATAAATTAGTAACTTCAGGACTATGAAGTGTAACTCACAACCTGTAAATTTTGGACTAAATCAGAAACTTCAATTCCTTTGTGATGGATTGATGTACTCTTTTTGACCATTGAGAAAATAATTATATAAAACTTAAATGCCTCCAAATTCTCAATAATTCTATAAATATGCAAATAAACAATGAGCTTCTTGCTAAAGATATCAAGTTAAAAAATTCCTTTTGGGGACAGGATAAATGTGATGGTACAATCAAAGGACAATAAGAAATTATTTTTATGATGATATTCAAAACTGAAAAAAGAATTGCTTTAAATGGTTAAGTAGTGCTTGATGTTTGTAGAACATCAGATTATAATTTTAAAACATATTACCTGGACTTTCAGTTAAGATGGCAGTGTAGGAACCACGCTAAAGCAGCTTAGGGGAGAAAAAGCCAAAAAAAAAAAAAAAAACCCAAAAAACAAAAAACAAAAACAAACCAAAAAAAAACCCCACAAAAAACAAAAACAGCAAAATACACTCTTCTACTAAAAAGTGAGGTGTATAAGAAATTATCAACCATACCACAGAAGCAGGCAAAAGTGGCTCCAACAGTAGTGGCAACAGGTCCACATGGCCACAACTGCAGAAGAGACCTGCAGAAGAGCCAGGTGAGGGGATTCTCCACACACACTGGCCTCCTTGCAAACTCAAGGCATGTGAAGGCAGGATGGGAGGGACTAATGGAGCAGCTAGTGAGGAAGAGGATCTACAGGACCAGTGGGAGAACTTCAGCCACCAATCACAGCCTCCCCTCCCCCACTGCCAGCACAAGTGCCAGTAAGCACCAGAGACCTGGAGAAGGGAGCTCACCTACACAGCAGCAACCCAGTGACCCAGCCAGCCTACCAGAGCCCACAGCACAGCAAAGAGGGACTCAAGCAGTCATGCAGTATAATTGAGACCAAAACCATCCCAAAAGGTAACTGGGATTATAGAAGGTCAGTACCTACCAAATAAACCTGGTATATAGGCTTGAATCAGAAGTGCTAATTGCACCTTCCATGTCAGCATAAATTATATGTTCAATCTAATGGATGGTCGGATTTACCATTCTTAAATAAGCTATATTTTGGGCCTGTAATTTATAGCTTCCTGATTTATGGTGCCTTTGTTTACTATTGTGTCCTTTGTTGGGGAAGGGTCTCACTCAGTCACAAGCTGACTTGGAACCCTCTACAGACCAGAAATCTTAGCCTCCCAGTTGACAATATTAAGGGTGTGGAGCAACAGACATCCTTAGGGACTGTGACTTTGGTAGAGGATCTGGTTGTCATAATACCTACTCTTTTTTTAAAATTTTTTTTTGTTATTAATTAATTTATTTATTTGAGAGTGACAGACAAAGCGAGAAAGAGGCAGAGAGAGAGACACAGAAAGAATGGGCGCACCAGGGCCTCCAGCCACTGCAAACAAACTCCAGACATGTGCGCCCCCTTGTGCATCTAGCTAACGTGGGTCCTGGGGAGTTGAGCCTCGAACCGGGGTCCTTAGGCTTCACAGGCAAGTGCTTAACTGCTAAGCCATCCGCCAGCCCATAATACCTACTCTTGAATAAATACTCGGTGCTGTTTTTCATTGAATGTGTACATTGTTTAGATAAATTTTAGAATCTGCCTATATTTTGTTCCACTCAGCCTACTTCAATACTCTCATAACAGGCAAACCCAACACCTAGGGTCACTTTTGTGGTTACTCTGAGAGTCTTAAGAGCCATACCTAGCACCTTAAGCTCCTACTCTGAAGATATATAATATCAGATTGATTGATACATCTAACAACACTGCAGATAATTAGAAAATCCAAGCATTAAATTAATCCAAGATGCAAAATTCTCTACATTATAACACAAGAAACACAAAATATCAAGATAATATAAATTGACCAAAAAGTATTAATGCATCAGAAATGACCTTCAGTGAGACTGATTTAGAGGAAATGCCTGAGAAAGATTTCAAAAGAATGATTATAAATATATCAAAGAAATTAAAGAGGAAATAAAAGGAAGACATAAAAAAGGAGAATAATTTCACTCCAAAGGCATAGTAGGCATTTTCAACAAAATTATAGAAGAAAACTTCTCCCATATTGTGAAAGAGATGCCAATTCAGACACAAAAGCCTTTAGAACACCAACCAGACCAACCCTGGAAAGAACCTCGTCTTACCATATTATAATTAAACTACCAAACATACAAACCAAAGAAAATATATTTAAAGCAGTTAGAGAGAAAAATCAAGTCACATACAAAGGCAAGCTCATCAGGATCATAGCAGATTACTCAACACAAAGTTGAAAAGCCAGATGGGCTTCGAAGGATGTATTCCAAGATCTGAAAGGTAACAACTGTCAACTAAAGTTACTTTATCCTTCAAAGCTATCCATTCAAATAGATGAAGAAATAAGGATATTCCACAACAAAATCAGGCTAAAGGAATATTTAAAAATAAAACCAGCTCTACAGAAAATACTTGACAGGATCCTCCATGTTGAAAAGAAAGAAAAGTACACATACAAGGAACCTGGAAAAAAAAAAAAAAACATACTCAAATACTAGTTAAAACAAGAGAGGAAAGGTAAAGCTGGAAGAAGTACGAAACAAGAAAAATTATAAAAAGAAATACACAACTTTCAATAATAACTCTTATTATCAATGCCCTCAATTCCCCAACCAAAAGACATAGGTTTGCAGACTGGGTTAAATATCAGGATCCTTCAATATGTTGCCTCCAAGAAACTCACCGTTCTACAAATGATGATCACTATCTTAGGGCGAAAGGTTGGAAAACAGTGTTTCAAGCAAATGGGCCTAGAAAACAAGCTGGGGTTGCTATCCTAATGTCTGACAAGGTAGGCTTCAGACCAACATTAGTTAGGAAAGTTAAGGAAGGTCATATTTTATATTTTATATTGATTAAAGGCACACTCTAACAGGACATCATAATCCTAAGCATATATGCACATAACATGTGGCCTCCCAACTTCATCAAACAAACACTATTGGAACTAAGGTCACAGATAACCCCAAACACAGTTGTAGTGGGTGAGTTCAACATTCACTTTTGTCAATTGACAGGTCATCCTGGCAAAAATAAACGGAGATGCATCTGGATTAAATGAGGTCATAGAACAAATGGACCTAACAGATATATACAGGACATTTCATTTAAATGCTGTAGGATGCACATTCTTTTCAGCAGCACATGGAACATTCTCTAAAATAGATTATATTTTACACAAAGCAAATCTTAACAAATACAGGAAAAGTGAAATAATTCCTTGCATTCTATCTGATCACAATGGGATCAAACTACAAATCAATATAGCAAATAAAGCTATAGCACATACACAAAATCATGGAAACTAAACAATACGCTACTAAATGATGAATGGGTCAATGAAGAAATCAAGAAGGAAATCAAAAAATTCATAGAGTCAAATGATAATGAGAACATAACATACCAAAACCGTTGGGACACAATGAAGGCAGTCGTAAGAGGGAAATTGATAGATTTAAGTGACTATATTAAGAAATTATAAAGGTCACAAGTAAACAACTTAATGCTTCACCTTAAAGCCTTGGAAAAAGAAGAACAAGGCAAGCTAAAAATCAGTAGATGGGAAGAAATAATAAAGATTAGGGCAGAAATTAATGAAATAGAAACAAAAAAATCTAAAGAATCAAAGAAACAGAGTTTGTTCTTTGAAAGGGTAAACAAGATTGATAAATGCTTAGCAAATGTGACCAAAGGAAAGAGAGAAGAGAAATAAATTAATAAAATTAGAGATGAAAAAGGCACCATAACAATAGATGCCAGAGAAACTCAAAAAATCATAGGGACATACTAATAGAACATACACTCCACTAAGTTTAAAAATCTGAAAGAAATGGATGATTTCTTGATTTATATGATGTAACTAAATTAAATCAAGATGACATTAACCACTTAAACAGACCTATAACAAGTAAGGAGATCGAAGCAGTTATCAAAAAATTTCCAACTAAAAAAAGTCCAGGCCCAGATGGATTCACTGGTGAATTTTACCAGAACTTCAGGGAAGGAGGCATTAATTCCCAAATCTCCATCAGCTGGGAATCTAGCATTCATAACACCTAAGTTTATGGAGGACACCTAAATCAAAGTACCCCACTCCCCCACCCTTGCCCTCCATTCCAGCCCCACCCTCCCTATTGCTCCATCCTCAAGATACCTATTAGGTATGTCAGCATCTTGGGCTGATCCAGGTTAGGAGCTACAGATGAGTGAGTTTATGCAACAATTGTATTCCTGTGATTGGGTAAGTTCACTGAAAATGATCTGTTCCAAGTTCAATCATTTTTTCTATAAATTTCAGTATGTCATTTTTTCATACTACTGTGTAGAATTCCATCGTGTAGATATACCACAACTTGATTATCCATTTGTCTAATAATGAACATCTGGGTTAATTCCAGTTCTTAGCTATTATAAATTGAACAGATATAAACATGGCTGAGCAAATATCTCTGAACCAAGGCATGGAGCTTTCAGGGTAAATGACCAGTAAGGGAAAAACTGGGTCTGTTGGTCACTCTATAGTTAACCTTTTTAGGAGTCTCTATATTGATTTCCATGGTGGTTGTACCATCTTATATTCACACCAAGAGTGAACGAGGGTTCCTATTTCTCTACATCCTCACCAACATTTGTTTTCATTTGATTTTTTAATGTTTGCTATCCTTACTGGGGTAAAGTGGAACTCATGGTTGTTTTAATTTGCATTTCTCTGATGATTAGGGATGTTGTACATTTTCTTAAGAGTGTGTTTGCCATTTGTATTTCTTCCTCTCAGATCTCCCTGTTCAGTTCTCTGCCCACTTTGTGAGTGGGTTGTTTGATTTTTTATTGTTTAGGTTTTTGAGTTCTTTGTAGATTCTAGAAATTAGGCCTCTGTCAGTTGTATAGTCAGCAAATTTTTTTCTCCCATTCTGTGGGTAATTTATTGGCTCTGCTTATTGCATGTTTGTCTGTGAAAAAACTTTTCAGCTTCATGAGATCCCAATGGTTGAATGATTAAGTTCCTGAGCTACTGGGGTTTTATTCAGGAAGTCTTTTCCCACTCCTATGCCATGGAAAGTTCCTCATATACTTTCTTTCAGTAGTAGCAGAGTTTCTCCCTCAAATGTAGCACACAGGAATATCTGGTACCCATCTTTTCAGGAGGAACCAGTGAGTCCTTCACAGCCTGCTCAGCTGGTACAGTAGGGGAGCAGGGGCAAGTGCTGTGATGGGGGGGTGGTGGTGTTTGAAAAGAGATTCCCAACCTCAAACTACAGCTTTTGTATCAGCCACCAGCCCAGAGCTGCTGGTGCACTTGCAACCTCCACAACTTGCATATTCATGGATATAATGCTATCACACTACAATCTTCCTCAAACCCAAAACAGAGCACACACTGAAGATTCTACAAAGGCAAATACTTGCTTTCTCCTTAAAAATAAGGCATTTTACCAGAGATGGGTAGACCCCCCCATGCAAAAGAAAACCCCAAAACAAAAAACAATGAAAGGGGCAACAGAGATCTCCACCAAGGTTGCCTCATTCCACAGTAGAAGTCTCCAATGAAAACAGAGAGGAAACAACAGAAATAGAATCACTAAATGAAAGCACAATAAGCTAAGAGATCCCAACCAAGCCAATTACTGAACTGGAAGCAATGCATCAAAAAACCCCAACAGTCTCATAAATGAAATGCAATGGAATTATCTCTTACAGCACACAGCTTTCATCACTAAGCTTAACTTAATTGAGGAAAACCAGAGAGATCTCAAAAGAGAAATAAATGAATTGAAGATGAGTCAACAAATAGAGGAGCTCAATAACCAGCTGGTAAAGCTTAATGAAGACATGATTAAATGCAAGAATGAGTTCCAGGAAGCATCTAGAAAATCAAACCACAACTTGAAATTGGAACTTGACAAAAGTATGGCCACAATACAGGAAAATGTACCAGGAGAGAAAAATAAAATAGAGCTTATGAAAGTCTGTCTAGAAACCTTCAATAACAGAGTTAATCATGTGGAGAACAGAAACTCATGTCTTTAAGACAAAACAGAAGAAATTGTTCCAGAGTACAAAAACTTTCACAATTTCAAAAAAAATCATGTGAACAAAATATGAGGGCATTGTAGGAAACCCTGAAACTACCAAACATCCAGATCATGGGTATACCAGATGGGGAAGAAATTCAGACCAAAGGCATAGAGAGCATATTCAACAAAAGTATAGAAGAAAACTTTTTCAAACCCATTTGTATACAAGAAGCTCACAGAGCACCAAACAGACTGGACCAATGAAGAAAATTCCCAAGGCACATCATAGTTAAAACTCTAAGCAATGAATACAAAGAGCATGTACTAAAAACAGCAAGACAGAAACAACTCATTACATACAGAAACAATGCCATAAGAATTACCTCAGGTTTTCCAATGGAATGGCTTGACACTTCAAAGTCTAAGAAAATATGGCTTTCAATTCAAACTACTGTACCCAGCAAAAGTGTCCCTCATAATAGGCAGATAAAGGAAAACTTTACATGACAAAATCCAGCTCTATGATTATGTAAACAGAAAGCCAAACCTACAGAGAGTATTTATGGGACTACTACACACAGAAGAGTTGAACAATCAATCTCAAGAGCCTACAAGAGGAAGATCACAATAACTAAAACTAAAGCAGACTCAAAAACACACAAAGCCCAAGAAAGCACCAAACCCTAAAAAGCCTCCAATATGGCAGGGATTAAATCTAATCTCACAGTTATAACCTTAAACATTAATGGTCTTAACTCACCCATCAAAAGATACAAGTTAACAGAGTGTGTCAGAAAAATCTACCCTTCTATCTGCAGTCTTCAAGAAACCCACCTCACCACTATGGATAGATACTTCCTCAGGGTGAAAGGATGAAATATGATTTTCAAAGCAAATAGAAATAAGAAACAAGTGGATGTGGATATATTAATATCAGATAAAGTAGACATCAAGCCAAAAGTAATCAGAAAGAACAAAGAAGAAATCATCAAGAGAACAAGAGGACATCACAATCATAAATCTATATGCAACAAACATAGGTGCATCACATTTTATAAGACAAAACCTACTTGACAACAAACCACTAATAAATCCCAATATCATCTGTTTCAGTCATGTTCACATTGCTGGCAGAAATCACCTAACCTAGAGCAGATTTGGGGAACAAAAGGTTTATTTTGGCTTATAGACTCGAGGGGATGCTCTACAATGGCAGGGAAAATGACAACATGAGCAGAAGGTGGACATCACCCCCTGGCCAGCATAAAGTACACAATAGCAACAGGAGAGCGTGCCAAACACTGGTTAAGGGAATCTAGTTATAATGCCCATAAGCCTGTCCCCAACAATACACTACATCCAGGAAGCTTTAATTTCCAACTGCCATCATCTGGAGAACCCAGCATCCAGAACACCTAAGTTTATGGGGGACACTTGAATCAAACAACCACAATCTGCCCTGGCCCCCATAAACTGATAAACATACATGATGTAAAATGCAATGCATTCAGTCCATTATTAAAACTCCCCATTTTTTAAATCAATCCTAATGATGTTTAAATATCCTCATAATTCAAGGTCTTTTAACTGAGTCATAATTCCAAAAAATCTCCCTAAAACCTATAATGGCACAGAATAAACATTCACACTGCAAAAGATGGCATTAGGAATCCTTGAACTGTATTCAACAAATACAAGATTTAAACAGGGCAAACATCACACTCTGTAGCTATCATGGTCCCAGCATCTCCACTGGGTCTCCACTGCAATCCTTGGTTCATCCTCATGGCTCCATTGGGGCTCCATGCAGGCAATCCAGCAAACTTGCTACACACTGCCCATAGCCATTTTTAAAACACAACACCATGTTGCAAATTCAATGACCCTCTCTTTCCTGCATTTCATAAACTATAATACAGGTAGGGTGCCAATTTGTTAATCCAGGGAGGAATAAAGCAGACTTTGAAGAACAGGATACTACTTGAGCACTCTGGCCCCTTCAAAAGAGTCTACATTCTTCCTGTTGCCCAAGTGCAGGTCAGCTGGCCCAATCTTAAAGGTTGTAATCTCTCAATTTCAGTTTAATGGGCAATAGTTCACCCAATGATTTTTTTTTCTGTGCCATATCCCTCTGTTCACACCAGTTCATTTCTATTCAAAGCAACCCAGCACAACTTCTCAGGACACAGGCATAACAGCAAGCTTCTCACACAAACTGCTAGCCCAGTCCAAGCAAAGCCCTTTCTCACCTTCACAAGCCAAACTTCATAAACCATAATTCTTACTGCATTCAGGTCTTTCAACTCTGATAAGAATAGTTCATCAAGCTATTCTTACAGCATTGCAAGGTGTCTCTTAGGCAAAGGTTCCAAATCCTTCCATATTCCTCTTGAAAATCAGCTCCAAAAGGCCAAAGCCACACAGTCAGGTGTCCAGCAGCAAAGCCACTCTTGGTGCCTACTCTACAGTTGCAGTTAGGTTTGCATTGCTGATAGAAATCACCCGACCAAGAGCAGATTTTGGGAAAAAAGGGTTTATTTTGGCTAACAGACTCAAGGAGATATTCCATGATGGCAGGGAAAACGATGGCATTAGCAGAGGGTGGACATCACCCTGGCAAACATAAGCTGGACAATAGCAACAGGAGACTGTGCCAAACACTGGCAAGTGGAAGCTGGCTATAATACCCACAAGCCCTCCCTCAACAATATACCACCTTCAGGAAGCTTTAATTTCTAATCGCCATCAGATGGAGAACCTAACCTTCAGAACATCTAAGTTTATGGGGGATACCTGAATCAAACTGCCACACCATCATAGTAGGGAGACTTCAATACCCTACTATCATCATTAGATCATGAAAGCAGAAATTTAACAGGGAAATAATAGAGCATAACATGACCATCGATCAACAAGACCTAGCAGATGTCTATAAAACATTCCACCCCACTTCTACAGAATACACTTTCTTCTCATCAGCCATGGAACTTTCTCCAAAATAGATCATATATTAGGGCATAAATCAAGCCTCCATAAACTCAGGAAAATTGATGCAACTTCTTTCATCATGCTGGACCACAATGCATTAAAGCTAGAGTTTAACAACAAGAGAATCAAAAGAAATTACACCAACTCCTGGAGACTGAACAATATGCTATTGAATAATGAATGGGCTGTAGAAGAAATCAAAAAGAAAACTGCAAAATTTATGGAACTAAATGATAATGAAAACACAGCATAGCAAAAATTATGAGGACACAAGAAGGTAGGCCTAAGGGGAAAATTCATAGCACTAAATACCTTCATAACAAAGCTAGACAGAACTCAAATTAATAACCCAACTGCCCACCTAAAGGCATTGGAAAAACAAGAGTAATCCATTCCTAAGAGTTCCAGATGGAAAGAAATAATTAAAATCAGAGCAGAAATTAGTGAATTGGAAACTATGAAAATAATTAAGAAAATTGATGAAATGAAGAGCTTTTTTTTTTCAAAAAATAAACAAGATTAATAAGACTCTGGCCAATTTGATCAAATGGAAAGAAAGAGAAGTCTCAAATTCATAAAATTAGAAATGAAAAAGGAGAGGTCACAACACACATCAATGAAATTGGAAGAATAATCAGAACATATTTACAAAATCTTTACTTCACAAAACTGGATAACCTGGAAGAAATGGAGGAATTTCTAGACACATTCCACCTACCAAAACTAGATTCAGAGCATATAAATCTCCTAAACAAACCTATTACATTCACTGAGACTGAAAATGTATTAAAAAGTCTTTCCAAAAGGAAAAGTCCAGGACCTGATGGATTCTCAACTGAATTCTACAAAACCTTCATTGAAGAACTGAAACCACTTTTTCCCAAGCTTTTTCACCTAATTGGAGAACCTGGAATGCTCCTCAACTCCTCCTATGAAGGTAGCATCACTCTAATACCAAAAGCAGAAAGAGATATAATAAGAAAAGAAAACTATAGACCTATATCCCTGATGAACTTAGTTGCAAAAACCCTAAATAAAATCCTTGCAAATCAAATTCAACAACACATCAAAACCATTATACACCTTGATCAAGTAGGCTTCATCCAAGAGACACAGGGATGGTTCAACATATGGAAATCAATTAATGTAATACAACACGTGAATAATCTTAAACATAAGATCTATATGATCATTTCAATTGATGCAGAGAAGGCCCTCTACAAACTGCAACACCATTTCATTATCAGAACACTGGAAAGACTAGGCATGGAGGTATTATATCTCAATATAATAAAGGCCATATACAAAAAACCTAAAGCCCAAAACGTACTTAATGGGGAAAGACACCAGGAGTTCCCATTGAGATTAGGAGCAAGACAAGGGCACCTACTCTCACCACTGCTCTTCAACATAGTACTAGGAGTCCTAGTCCAAGCAAGATAGGAGAAATATATAAGATAGGAGAAATATATAAAAAAAGATACAAATTGGAAAGGAAAAAGTCAAATTAGCCCTGTTTGCAGATGACATTATCCTATACATAAGTGACCTGAAAGACTCCACCATAAAACTTCTAAAAGTGATCAATTCCTTCAACAAAGTGGCAGGATCTAAAATCAACATACAAAAATCAATACTTTTTCTACACACAAAGTATAAATATACAGAGAAAAAAATCAGTGAGGCTGTCCCATTTTCAATAGCCACAAAAAGTCAAATACCATGAAATAACACTAACCAAGGAAGTGAAAGATCAATATGATAAGCACATACAAATACTCAAGAAAGAATTTGAGGAGGACATGAGAAGATGGAAAGACCTCCCATGCTCCTGGATAGGTTTAATTAACATTGTGAAAATGGTAATTCTGCCAAAATCAACATAAACATTCAATGCAATACTAATAAACACCCTAGCAACATTATTCATAGTGATAGAAAACATGATCTCAAAATTCATGTGGAATAACAGAAGACTTCAGATATCCAAATATATCCTTAGCAAAAGAAACACCTCTGAAAGTATCATCATACCCAATCTAATGCCTGACCACAAAGCCATGGTAACAAAATGGTACTGTGCGAAAAAAAGACATATAGACCAATGGAACAGAATTGAAGACCTGGTGCTTAGTTCAAGTAACTACAGCTTCTTGATCTTTGACAAAGGAGCCAACAATGTATACTGAAGAAAAGAAAGCATCTTCAACAAATGGTGCTTGATAACCACATGTAAAAAAACAAATCTAGACACATTCATCTCATCATGCACAAAATCCATCCACATGGATTAAAGACCTTAATATAAGACCTGAAAATAGTAAATGAGTGGAAGAAAAAAAATAGGGGAAATTCTCTATGGTATAGATGTGAGGAAAGACTTCCTGAACAATACCCCGGTAGCCCAAGAAATTAAATAATCACATAGCCCAGGAAACTGAATAATCACTAAGCAGTAGGATCTCATGAAGCTAAAAAGGTTTCATACAGGCAAACATACCATAAACACAGCCAACAGGCTACCCACAGAATGGGAGAAAATCTTTTCCAGTTACACCACTGATGGAGGCCTACTATCTAGAATAGACAAAAACTCAAAAAACTAAGCTTTAAATAAATCAGTCAACTCAAAACATGGAGCAGAGAACTCGATAGAGAATTCTCAAAGGAAGTAATATAAATGACCAATACTCACTTAAGAAAATGTTCAACATCTTTAACCATCAGGGAAATGCAAATTGAAACAACTATGAGATTCTACCTTACTCCAGAAAGGATGTTAATAATTAGAAGATCAAATGACAATAAATGTTGACAAGGATGTGGGGAAAGAAGAACCCTCATTCACTGATGGGAGTGCAGACTTGTACAACCACTATGGAAATCAATATGGAGACTCCGGGAAAAGATGAAAATAGAGTTATCAGCTGACCCAGCTATTCATCTAGTGGGCATCTACCCTAAATGCTCCATTCTTCACTGCAGAGATATTTACTCAACAGCTGCTCAGTCCACAATAGCTAATAACTGGAATAAACCCACATTGAGCTTTTGATTGGAGAGATCTATGAGGTCCCCCAAACAAGATAGGCTTCTGTCAAGACACTTGATTACACACCTGAGGTAAAAGGTAAGACCCTATTGCTGAAGACACCACATGATGCTGACACAGAACATTGAAAGATCCGGCTGCAGTCTATAAGGAAGCCAGTTCCCAGAAGATTAGCCCATAAAGTGCTGGAAAGTGCTCCATGAGCTTCTGGGGAAAACGGCCAACAATGTTGCGAGCAAGCACAGGACACTGCTGTCTGAGAGCAACCAGCCTGATAAGATGTACTCACTGGTGCAATAGTAACAGTCTAGGTGGGTAACCAATGGCTTTCTGGTTGGCTAAGAGATCTGCTCATTGGAAAAGAACCCATATCTGGAACTGGAAACCAAATCAGATCCTATGGAGATCAAGATTACAGACTCCTATCAGAAGCTCCCACTAATTTCTGGCCAGATGAGAGGCTATACCCATCAAAATCTCTCTAAATTAACAAAGCTTATCCCCCTTTACCTATGCTGATCTCACTCTCCATTAGAGAATCTGTTTTTGTTTTTCAGAAGAAAGAACTGAAGACAACCAAAATCTAGCAACAAGACAATAGAAGATAGCTGACTTCTTGGCAGGAGACAAACCACCCCTTGCACATCAGCCAGGGCCAAAGTGAAACCACAGAGGTATTGGCAAGATGAGCAAGAGTGCTATTTCCATGGCAAGTCTGATAACATGATGGAGACAGATATTGAGGATACTCAAAACATATCAAAGAAGAAATCCAGTAGTTGCTGAGAGCTCAACACTAAAGTAGACTTAAAGCACACCCAACAGGGCTCAGGGAATTTTGTGGAAGGCTCAGGGAATTTTGTGGAGGAGGGGACAGAAATATTGTAAGAGCCACAGGGTGGGAGACACTGCACTGTCCCCTCCCATTGACTGACTGCTGCTCTCACAGCTCATAACCCACAGTCCCAGGGTGAGTACCACTGAGGAGGGCCCTCAGTGGAGTGGGGGCAGGGAGGAGGGAAGTTAGGGTACCAACACATGATGTGTCCATACAAAGTTTCTACTTAATAAAAAAAGAAAAGAAAAGAGAGACATCTTCCCAGTTTCAGTCTTAGATTCTTGGGATGTGGCAAAGGTTTAGACAGGTTGTCTGCTTGACACATCCAGGCAGAAGAGACCTGGAGAGAAGTTATTGCTGCATTGCTCAGAGTCATGTGCACCAAGCAGAAAGAACCGCTGGCCTTGGAAGGGTGGTCCAGCAGGAGCGAGAGTTGCCTCAGCAGTGTGTGGGCTGTTGATGGATAGCACACAATCTGGGAATCAGACAGATTGAAGACAAAATGCGACCACCAGACCTATGGTAGAATGTGCACATCCAGGATCACAGACCCAGAAAAATGGAAATTGTAAATTTAAATTAGCTAAAATTAAGTTTACTACTGGCATGATGCTCAAAAATAGAAGCTTAATTCCAGGGAAGTGAAGAAAGTTAGAGTTGTGTATATGTGTGTTTGTGGAATTAAGTCCATAATATTACCTACGATGACAGACAGGGACTTTGAGATCTTCGAGACCTTATTCATGTTCTTCAAAGGGGTTCAAAAATCCTATAGTTGAATAAAGCTTCTCCTTAATATTATGCTGTCCTTCATTCTAGTTTAACAATTTACAAATGTATTTTCTTATTTTAAAATCTTTGGTTTTATAGTTTAGTATGACTTAATTGGGATGGGGATTAAAACAGAAGATAACTTAGTCCCTAGAGGAAGTACCAACATAGAGCGAATTTATAGATGTTGTGATCAAACCTGTAAAGTTGTATGGAAATGTGGTTGTCAATTAGATGTTTAAGAGCAATGAAGGAGGGATGGAGAGACAGCTCAGTGGTTAAATGCACTTCCTGAGCAGGCATGAGTGACTGAGGGGGCCTGGGACTTCCTGAGTTCAAATACCCAAAACACATGTAAACATCTGGGCATGTGCTCACACTCATCTGTAACCCCAGAGCTCATGGAATAGCCCAGGCCCCCAGCAACAGAAAACACTGCAAGCTCGGGTCTCAGCAAGAGTCTCTGGCTCAAAATAACTAGCGGAAGAGCTGATTTCCTCCAGCCACAAATGCCTATCCTCCCCACCCCCCACCACAGGCCAGCATGTGTGGTGCTGCAAGAACACATACATATGCATAACACCACATAAACTACACCCTTATACAAACTCCACTTATACACACAAGCTAAAAATCCAAAAAAGAAAGGAATGAAGATTGAATAACTATTGGAGAAATTGTTTTGAGGCTTACAAGTCACACAGTAAAATTTTATATTATTATAGAAATGTGACAATAGTTATATCCCAGACATCTCAAATAGAATTAGTTGATTATAGTTTATTAAATAAATACATTCTTTTGACTGAATTTACACTAGAAATCCCAGCAAAACTTGTCTTGTGAAAGTTCAGGTATATGACAATCCCTAAACTTACATTTATCACAACTCTATTGTTTTGCGAGGTAAGCTTGATAAAAGGAAAAAAAAAAAATCACAACACGTGATATCTGTGACATCAAACCCTAGAGCTTGTGGCGTTAGCCCTGCAGACCTGCTTTGTTTGTGTACTGCTCTAAGGGTAGCCACGAGGCTTGGTGGGCAGCACGGCCCTTCTCTCTGTGAGGGTCACAGCTCGTTGCTTTCTTTTCTTCTGAGGTATCTACAGCATTATCTGTGCATGAATAAAATGAATAAAAAACTTACCTTTTTTGTTATGTGTGTGTGTCTGTGTATGCCAGTGTCTTTTGCTGCTGTAAACAAATGCCCTTCTGGATTTACATGGGTGACTAGAGAATTGAACTCAGGCCAGCAGCAAGCAAATTCCTGACCTTAACCATTGTGCCATCTCCTCAGCCCATGACCAGACTTTTTTGAGAAGTAATTTTTAACATTTTCATGGATATATACTAATTGTACATATTTATAGGGTCAGGTGTAATAACTTGGCCCATGCATATAATGTGTAATATCAAATCAGGATAATTAGCATTTCCATCATGTCTTATATTCATTACTGCTTTGTATTAGGAACATTCCAAAACTTTTTTTATAGCTATTTTTGAAGTATATTGCAAATTTTTGCAGGTTATAGTCAACCTGCTATACCATGGAATATTGAAACATATGCCTCCTCTCTGACTGTATTTTGGTATGTGTTATTTGACTTCTCTAAACCCCATCCATTTCTCATCCCTTTCTAGGCCTTTGGTGATGACTTCTAATGGAAATAATTTTTGTAGTTTTTACATATGATACTGAAATAGTTAAATTTCACATGTTGTCATTACTTTTTATTTTCAAAATTATCATAGTGATGTGAATGTTCTTTGTCCAGGTAAGCTTACGACTAAAACTAACTACTACCCATTCTCATCACATGAGCACACAGACATTCTAAACAGCAATAATATAGAAAACATAATTGCAAAACTTATGCATATGGAATTCAATTAGCATAAATATAAACTTGTTATAGAATTTATTTTGGCAGAGAAATTGATGGCCACCAAATCACAGACTGGTGCTGGACCAAGGACTGAAATTTGAGAGTCACTATTCACTCTGGCTTTCTTAAGGGGTGCCTCTAGTTTTCACATGATGTCAGAATTTGTCTTCTATTGGTAGGGTGTTCATTGGCTTAATAAACACAAGCCAGGCCTGTGTCATGTGCCAAGGACATGGAGATAAAAGTCTTTGCCTCTTAAAACACACAGTCTGCATGCAGATAATTCTTCAGTTCTGTCTTGTTGCCAGTGGCTCATGGTACTGAGAATAGCCATGTCACATAAAAGAAAAGCAAGGCATGCCACCTCTCAAAGCGGCAGACATGTCAGTGTGCGGAGGAGGCCGTCCAGTTCTTTCTGTCTTCATTAAGTGTTTCTTTTCTCATAAGCATGTTTATCGTTTTCTACAGAGAGTCTTGCAGCAGACTCTTTGGCCCTCACTGCTGTCTGATTGTGGTTGTGCTCCCCCTTCCTGGGTAATCTCTTCCACTGCCTCTATCTCCTTTGTGAACCAACATGTTTTGCAGGATGTTTCTCCTCCCTTGGTTTTGCTTTAATTCCTCTTGGTAACATGCCAAGACTGTAGCTTCACAGTAATTTCTCACAAATAACAAACTTCAAACATAACACAGTGTCCATGACTTTAGAACATTAAGCAAATAACAGCATAGCAGAAATGAGAATATAAGCAAGATTGCTATGAAATATTGCAATTTTCTTGATGCTAAAATTAGAGGTTGGGAAAGTTCTATCAAGAATATATCAGACTGGAAGAAAAATAAGCTTTGGTGTAGATGTTACATAAGAATTCCTGTATGCTAAATATAAGGAGAAGGCTCTTTGAAAGCATGAAGGGATGATAGGTAATCCAGAAGAGACAGGTAAATTCTGGAAAGAAGAAATCTGTGACTAGTTATTTTGAATGTGAAGGAGTGAGTCAAGATAAAGACAGCTGACAATCTCAGAGAGGGGAAAAGGTGGTTCACAGTCATGACAGTATGAAAAATAGTGCTGCTGCAACTCAAAGGGAGAATTACACAGAATGGCCATGGTTCCTCACAGAGGAGACCATCCAAGTTTTGGAAGTAGAAAGGCCACATACGAATTTCAGGTGGTCCCTAAGATCACTCTCAGCTCTCGCACAAACTGCAAGTTCTGAGGTCTCTAACGCCACTCTTAGGTCCAATAACTCTTTAGAAGGATTTCCAGAAGTTAAGCAAGGTGCTGTACTCATGGTTACAATTTACCACAGTAAAAGATCCAGGTTAAAACCAGCCAAAAGAAGGATGCCAGGGCAGTTTCAGGGGCTGGTGGTCTTTCCTAGTGCAGTGCTGTGCACTGTGCTAACTTTTCCTGGAGCAGTTTTACACACACACACACACACACACACACACACACACACACGAGTATTGACAACTAGGGAATCTCAGCCATACTTTGGTGTTCATTGATGGTATAGGCTCATGTGACCAACCACTGCATTCTCCCAGCCCACTGGCAGTGAAGCTGGTAGTGTGTGTGTGTGTGTGTGTGTGTGTGTGTGTGTATGTGTGTTATACCCAGGTAAATACACTCATGAGGCAGGGTTTTTTGAAGGCAGAAGTTACCTCCCAGAAGCTGAAAGAGAAGCCAAACCCCTCCCTCTCTTTACTTTACAATGCAAATCTCTAAATTCTTGCTATGCTATCTTCAGAGGAAGTCTTACATAAGACCCCTTATAGGCCCAGGGGTCTGCTCCTGCCTTATTGGTATCTACTGGGAGCTGATGGGTCTCTACCCAGGCTGCATATGTAGCTACAGAGAAGTAACTGGCATTGCTACTATTGGAATTTGTACTGCCTATCCCCTAGGGACTCTGATTAAATATGTGCAGGATTGGTATTCTATTAAAAGTCCTCCATGTGATTCTAATTTATGTTGAAGATTGGAAAACCTAAACAGAAAACATCCAGGAGACCCCTATCTGGTAAAGGCAAGCATGGC
Source organism: Dipus sagitta (assembly GCA_036346955.1). NCBI lineage: Eukaryota > Metazoa > Chordata > Mammalia > Rodentia > Dipodidae > Dipus > Dipus sagitta. The sequence continues at coordinate 56,111,440 of CM070774.1, forward strand.
ATCCTTTCTTGGGGTGTCCGATGGAGTATAAGAGTTGGCTCTGGCAGTGGGTAGTGATAAACATGTAGCCATGGAGAAAAGCATATACAGAGAAGCTGAGTCTAGAAAATGGGTTTCTAGTGGAGTTGCTGAGATATCCAGACAGATATACCAGCTCTTCTGAGATGCTACCCAACTGCACTGGGCTGACATTTTTATATATGTCTATATGTTTACAATGGTTACCTACCACCCAGGTGTTGTGTAACTTGAATGACTATGCCTATTATTCTGGCCCTTTTCTGTCACCATCTGGTTGGGGTTAATGAATTATTTGTGACAAAACTACTTCATTGATAAAATGGATTATATTAAGTACCCTACAAATTGTTATCTACTAAAGTGTTCATTTTTGTAATATTCATTAGTTTTTCTTTGTCCAAACATATAAACAGTGTCATTTTCAACATTTCAATGATGCATATGATTGGAACCTTATTCTAAACACTGTGCTTAATTGCTTAACACAATTAATTCAATTTTTATAACAGTTCTAAAACATAAGTGTCATTATAATTTTCATTTGACAGCTGAGAAACCAAGCTGTTAAAAGCTTACATAATTTGCTTAATATTGTTCAATGATAATTTTATTAATAATGCTACCAATAAAGTTTATGTTATGGGATAATTGTATTTAATCTAGTAATAGAAAATTTGCTTACTTAGCATCTGACGTATATGATCGTAACAATGCTTCTGAATTTTTCCAAGTGTTGTAATTTTATCTACTTTTTAATATTACAATTGCACCATCCCAATAAGATGTAAGATACAAGTAACCAGCAATGGTATTTTGTTTGTATCCTTAACACTGGTCACCTGTCACTGCAGAGGAAATAAGTTGATATGGGAGAACTCAACTGATTTGGAGTCCTTACCAAATTGGGAATAGAGCTGCACCCTACTGGCTTGTATCCAGAAGGCTTTCCCCAAACTCTACTCCTAGTGAAACACAAAATAAACTCATGTAGCAGCACCACTTATCCTCAATCCATCTATTGTAGCTATGTTTTAGGATATAGTGAAAATGGCGTGAATCTGAACTCAATTTCAAATGAATTTTCAGGAAAAAAAAAAAGGATTCTGTTTAAACAACTACTCTGGTTAATGGGGAACTTTCAGAAAGGGATTTACCATTCTAAAAGTCCTTTCACCATTAAAACTAAGATGGACATATTATAGTTTGCGTCTGATAACTTGTAAAACATTTTTATTTTGTGCTATGGATTGACATTATAATTATGTGTATCCCTTTGGGTGTGACTAAATAGATGAAGTAGTTTATTTTAAACATTATGTAAGAAAGTGGTGGTAGCATAACTAAGACTGCAAAGAAAGACGTGTTCATGTATCACAGAAATGAAAAATCAATCATTTAGGAAACAGAATTAAATTTACGTAGTAACTATGTCAGATACTTTGTGTGTGTGTGTAGGTTAGAAGACAAGTGTGAATATCTTATCTTCATGTATGCTTTTATTTATTTTTTTTCAAGGTTGGGTCTTGCTCTAGCTCAGGCTGACCTGGAATTCATTATGTAGTCTCAGGCTGGCCTTGAACTCACAGTGATCCTCCTACCTCAGTCTTCTGAGTGCTGGGATTAATATTGGAACACCTGGCAGGTATGCCTCTTTTTTTTTTATTTTTTGTTTTTTGAGGTAGTCTCACTCTAGCCCAGGCTGACCTGGAATTCACTATGGAGTCTCAGGGTGGCCTCAAACTCACGGCGATCCTCCTACCTCTGCCTCCCGAGTGCTGGGATTAAAGGCATGCACCACCACTCCCGGCTTAGTATGCCTCTTTTTGAGACAGGACCTTTCACTGGCTTGGAGCTCATCAATTAGGATGGACTGGTTGGCCAGTGAGCTGTAGGGATCTACCTGTCTCACCTCCTCAGTGCTGGGATTACAGGGAATGCCTCTACACCCCACATTTAATATGTGATTGAATTTAGGTTCTCATGCTTTTCAAGGCAAGTACTCTCCTAACTGGGCTGTTTCCCTAGTCCCTAGTCTAGAGACTTTTACAAGTATGTTGCATTAATTTATCCTGGGGAGACCTGAACAAATGCAAGCTCACTGCAGATAGGGCACCAATGACTGATTAAAGTCATGACTACAACAAAGTCCAGTTTGTCAGGGAACATGGTGAAAGAGGGGTCAAAGTGATAGTAAGAGCCACACGGTGGGAAGGTGAATCCTGAGACCCCGACTTATCACTCTGAGACTGACTGATGCGTTCATGACCCCACAGTGAATACCAGCGACCCTACAGAGGAGTGACCTCAGTGGAATGGGAATATGACCAATATACAGTATGTTCATACTGCAAGCTTCATCATAATAACAATAATTATGAAAGAAGTCCAGCTTGGTGAACCAATGAGTTTCCTTGGCTTACTTACAGAGCAGCGGTTACCTCCAGGAGTTTGGGTGATCCTAAAACACCTGCATCATCATGGGTGACATCATGGAAGCTGCATCCCAGAGTCCTGCTTTCAGTTAACCACCTACTTCCCATGTCCTCTAGCATTTCCCAAAATGAGATCCTTTCCAGCTAGGGGAATGCAGAAGGGAGTGAGGGCTGCACTCCTAGGGAAGATCCTGTGACTGTACTCACTCTTCCTTGTGAGTATTAGTGACTCTATTACCATAAACCTAGTTACCACTATTATTCTGCTTAATTAGTTCCCTTGGCTACCAGGAAAAGCTAATTTATCCTCCTAAGTGGTGACAGAATGTTATACTCAGAGGAAAGCCATACTATAGTTACATAGTTTAACTTCAGAAACATCTCTGTGAAATGGGTAATGTATTCATTTTACAGATAAGGAAGATATATCTCACAAAGAGGAAGTTAAGGGATTCACAAACTTTTTTGGGTCATAGTGGCCTTACTATTAGCAGTTTTTCATAAAAAACACAAAACAGGGGCTGGAGAGATGGCTTGGGGCTGGAGAGATGGCTTAGTGGTTAAGCGCTTACCTGTGAAGCCTAAGGACCCCGGTTCGAGGCTCGACTCCCAGGATCCACGTTAGCCAGATGCACAAGGGGGCACATGCATCTGGAGTTCGTTTGCAGTGGCTGGAGGCCCTGGCGCGCCCATTCTCTCTCCCTCTCTCTATCTGCCTCTTTCTCTCTCTGTCTGTCGCTCTCAAATAAATAAATAAAAATAACAAAAAAATTAAAAAAAAAACACAAAACAGGCTGGAGAGATGGCTGAACAGTTAAGGCATTTGCCTGCAAAGCCAAAGGATCCCAGTTCAATTCTCCAGGACCCAGGTAAGCCAGATGCACAAGGGGTGCATGCATCTCGAGTTTATTTTCAGTGGCTGGAGGCCCTGGTGTGCCCATTCTCTTTCAAATAAATGAATAAATAAAATATAAAAATAATTAAAAAAACACAGAACAGATTGTTTCCTTATATTAGGATGCTATCACCAGTACCATAAAAAGTAATTAAGTTTCAACAATTTTATAGCCACTTAAAAATAAGTCTTTACACAAGTTGAAACCAAAAGTAACATTCTTATTTCACTCAGATAACTATGGTTACTCTTAGGATGCATGCACCTGTTGAGGACTGTCCAATTTTACAAACTTTTTATTAGATTGAACATCATTACTCTGATTTGTCATTTTGCACTGATTTCCAAATGATGTTTATTGTTACACTGATTTCTGAAAGTCCAACTTTGCACGGGTATATTTTCATGGAAAGAATGTAACATTATTGAATACTGATACTTTTCATGCTGTATATTAGTTACCCTTTTGTTGGTGGAATAAAATACAGAAGTCAGTTTGAGAACAGGTTTATTCCAGTTTACAATTCCAGGGGAAGGCATGGTGGCAGGAGTTTGAAGCAGAGCTAGTCACGTTGAGCTTACAATGAGAATGTTAAAGGTAGAGAATAAGTATCCAGGTGTGGTGGCTCCAGCACTTGGAAGGTGGAGGCAGGAGGATCAGGAGTTTAAGGAAAGCAATGACTACACAGGCAGTTTGAACTTGTGCTACATGAGACTTTGTCTCAAAATCAAATGCAAAAGGTAGAACTTGAACCCATAATATGCTGATGTATTTAAAATATCTCAATAACTGTGAAGGTATTTGATCTTTTATTGATCCAGACTTTATCACTATACCATTAATTATTTAAAGCCTAAGTAATTAAGAATGTTTGTTAATGTTATTTGAAGTAATGTGTATATGAAATGAATAAATTTTTAATAATTGTTCCTTAGAAGTACAACTTTAAAAACACTTGAAAATATAAAAAGTAGTACCATGTATGTGATTAATCTTTGATAATAGAGGTATCCAAATACTTGAATCTCTCTTATGTCATTTAAACCAGGATTATCCAATATACTATAAATTAGAAAAGTTAAATTCTTGGGCTGGAGAGATAGCTAAGTGGTTAAGCGCTTGCCTGTGAAGCCTAAGGACACCAGTTCGAGGCTCAATTCCCCAGGACCCACGTTAGCCAGATGCACAAGGGGGCGCACACATGTGGAGTACATTTGCAGTGGATGGAGGCCCTGGCATGCCCATTCTTTCTCTTTCTTTATCTGCCTCTTTCTCTCTCTGTCTGTCACTCTCAAATAAACAAATAAAAATAAACAAAAAATTAAAAGTTAAACTCTCATGTGAAAATTTCATAACCATAAAGTTATGCATTTTAAACTAGTTTTCATTCTGTAGCTTCACTGCAAAATCTATAATCACTAAACCATAAAGAGAAGACAATGATAGAAATTATAAATATTGGTGGCTTCTAGAGGAGGCTGAATCAATAACTGATTTTTCTCATCCTCCCTAAATGAGAATACAGGATTCACTTTAAGAAAATGTTTTATAAAATATAGTTTATCTCAACTTAAATTTCATGCATATATTCAGTTTGGTCTTTTTTTTTGCTCAAATCTATTCACTTTTTTTGTTTGATTGAGATAGGGTTTTGCTACGTAGCCTAGGCTGGCCAGGAACTCACAGTAGTCCTACTTCCTCTGCCTCCTGAGTGTTCGGATTAGGGGTGTTTGGCCATGTACAGCAAAGCTGTCAACAGTTGTACAAGAAGAATGGAAAATACAGCTATTACTTTGTTCCTTTCAAAAATTTCAGAGTCATCAAAGCAAAGAAAATGAACATTTAACAAAAGCAGCTTCTACTGCTTTTTAAATAACTAATTTAGCTAGGCATGGTGGTTCACATTTGTAATCTCAGAACTTGGAGACTGAGGTAGGAGGATCACTATGTGTTCAAGGCCAGCCTGGGTTACAGAGTAAATTTTAGATCAACCTGGGCTAGAGTGAGACCCTGCCTCAAAACAGGAGAACAAACAAAACCTCCAAACAAGCACATAGCCAAAAGGATAAATAATTTACATGTAAATTTAACTGACATGCATGATGTCATTCTTAGTATTTCTTGTTTCCATACCTGGGATATGATTTGATTAAAGAAACACACATTTCCATTTTCATAGTCTAGTGTGCTCAAACCTAAAAAAAATATATAATTTTTTATTTATTTGATAGAGAAAGAGGCAGATAGAGAAAGACAAAGAGAATAGGTGTGCCAGAACCTCTAGCCACTGCAAACAAATTCCAGATGCATGTTTCACCTGGCACACATGTCTTTATGTGGGTATTGGAGAATCGAACTAGAGTGCTTTGGCTTTGCAGGCAAGTGCCTTGACAGCTGAGCCATCTCTCCAGCCCCTAAATAAATTTCCAATGACATATTTGTATAATGGACATTGACATGTTAGAAGAATATGTATGTTGGATTCATGGGAGTTCATTGTTAGGGCCCATTAATTTTGACTTGCATCCGTTTCTCAACAATAGTTTGGGAGAAGTTATTACTGTCCATGCAATTACACATCTTTCTGTCTCTAAGACCTCTGGAGTTGATGTTGCAGCCTAACCAATCTAATTAGCCTCTAATACATGGTTCATAAAATTGAATTCTTTAATCTTTACTTAGGATGTTCATCAGGCATACAGAATTTCTTATAAATGATACTATTTTGACTAGCTAATTAGAGGACTGTTCTCTGTTGTGGTTTTAGTGTACACATGCTTGAACACAAAGCCCAGCAGGTGGTGCTGTTTGGGAAGCTTGTGTTAGGAACTTTTAGGAGGTGGAGCCTTGCTGGAGGAAGTGGGTCACTGGGGAGTGGGCCTTGGGATTTTATAGCTGGACCTCACTTCCTGTTCACCCTATATTCCTTGATGTGTCCAGCCAACCTTCTGCTGCCATGCCTCCCGCCACTATGGGACATATCCCCTGGAACTGTGCAAACCCAGATAAATTCTTAAGTTGCTTCCTGTCAGGTAGTTGATCACAGCCACAGGTAGATTGACTCACACATCCTGACTACTCAAATACTGTGAATATCTGTTTTGGATGAAAAGAGTGCTGGGCAGGAGTTCTTTGTGATGAAGGTCTATTTGAGTGGACTCATGGTCATCCCATAAGGAGCAGCTGGAGAAAATGGAGCTGCTGCTTCCAGAGGCCAGGGCTGGGACAGTCTGTCAGCAGCTGCATGGCTTTCATTGTTCTGAGTACAATAGTGATCAGGCCAAGCATCCTCCTTCATTTCTGTTCATCTTGTTGTTTCAAGTTAAACATCAGTTTCAAATATATAATTTTTAACTTCCTTTTTTTTTTTTTGCTTTAAAATAGACCTGAGTTTTTCCTTTTATCCCTCTTTCCTCAATCTATATTTCCTGGAAATGTAAATTAATAAATGTCAACATGATTATTGAGGTGAGATATAAAACCTACCATCTTTCTAAATCTTTCACAGTACTATAGATTTTATGGGATTATTTTATACCACATATAGGCATATATATATATACATATATATGCAGAAGAATAAAATTGCAACATTTTCTTTTTAAAAAATATTTTATTTGTTTGCAAGCAGAGTGAGATAGAGAGGAGAGAGACAGATAGAATGGGTATGTCAGGGCCTCCAGCCACTGCAAACAAACTCCAGATGCATGCACCACTTTATGCATTCTGGCTTTACCTGGGTACTGGGGAATTGAAGCTGGGTTGTCAGTCATTACAGGCACGCGCCTTAACTGCTGAGCCATCTCTCCAGTCCTCATTTTCTTTTTAAAAAATTATTTATTTATTTGCAAGGAGAGAAACAGAGAGAGAGAGAGAGAGAGATAGAGATAGATAGAGAGAGAGAGGGAATATAAATGGGCATGCTAGGGTCTTCAACAGCTGAAAACAAACTCAGATGCATGCACCACTTTATGTGGGTACTGGAAAATTGAACCCAGGTTGTGAGGCTTTGAAGGCAAGTGCCTTAACTCGTAAGCCATCTCTCCAGCCCCCAAATTGCATCATTTTCTGAGTCTACTAACCTTACTTTTTGTTTCTGAAATCTGATATTTCCAACAAATTGTGGGATAATTTAAATTTATGGACTGCTGATGCTGGTTGAGAAGAGTAGAAGAATAAAAGGTACAGCAGATGAAATGCTGCTTTGGCTTCATTTTGATTATATGGAGTCTGTTGCTCCCATGTTCATTTGAGGCCCAACTTTTGGGGGAAGGAGGTGTTTCTTTTCATGGAAATCACTTATTTTCTGTTGCTGTGTTGAAACCCATTTTTCCTTGTTTCTCCTCACCTTTCCTATGGGAACTGCCTGGGATCCAGCTCCCTTGGATGCTGACTGTCTCTTAGAGATGTCATAGGTATCTTGAAACTGCAATGCATGGAAGTGGCAGTGAGCAATGCAGCATGGAGCTGGGAACGCAGAGGGCTGGGGACACACAAGTCCAATGTCCCCATTACGGCATCTGCCCCCTCCATTTCCTGGGAGTGTTGGGGGGGTCTCAGTGAGCATGTGTGAAGGTCCTGGAGAGGCAGAGCTGCGAGAGAACCGGAAGACAAGGGCTCTGATCACCTGAGCATCTGTTCCTTTCGTAGAGACTTGGAGAGTCTTTTTAAAGAGGGTTGAATTTTCAGACAAGTTAGTCAAAAACAGACACGATATCTTCAGCACCAGACTTTCAATATGCTTTCTTTAGGTTTTGCATATAAGGTACTTTGTAACCTGTTGCATAATTAATGTTTTTCTTCTAATGTTTATGGCAATAATAGCTCACCCTCTTCATTATTTGACTTTGCCTTATTTTTTCTTGTCTTCAGACACTTTGTTTTACATTTCAAAGCTAACTTTGGTCTTCTTTTCCCTTCTCTTTTAAAAAATATATTTTTAACTTTGCTATAATTTAGTTTCTTTCACCTAACACTTAAACTTTGAGTTGTTACTTTGTTCTGTCATTTCAAATGTTTTATTTTACTCTGCTTCCCCCACCCCCTGCCCCCTAGTGTTGAGAACAGAGCCAAGGCCCTTGTACTACTAGGGAAGTGCTGTCCTTTTAGTTCAATCACTCACCCCCTTTCTCTAGCTTTTTAATGCCTGAATTCTATATTTATTTACGTTGGATTGCTTTAGTTTTAAACACCATTTATATCCTTTTGCAAGGCAAGACTTGTAGACAGGTAGCTCCAGGTGCCAGGGTGCAATTAGTGGTTGGTTTCTACCTAGACGGTGTGTTAGAAACATCTGTGGCTGTAGAGAGCACATGTCCACATTACCCTGTTTCCAATTCCACCCCTCCAGCTAGGCTACTCACAGTCCTGGAAAACTTCATCCAGGACCGGCAGCTCTCCTTAGTAGCCCTCTCGTGGTCCCGGCATCTCCACTGAGTTTCCACTGCAACCCACGGTTCATCCTCATGGCCCCATGGGGTCTCCGTGCAGGCATGCAGCAAACCTGCTTTACACTGCCCATGGCCATTTCCAAAACCCAAGACTGCATTACAAACACAATGACCCTGGCTTTCCTATACTTCTTATAGTCCACAATACCAGGTAGGGTGACAATTTGTTAATCCGGGGGGGGAATAAAGCAGATTTTGAAGAAAAGGACACTCCTTAAGCACTCAGGCCCCTCCCCCTCAAAAGAGTCTACATTCTTCCTGTTGCCCCAGCGCAGGTCAGCTGGCCCAATCTCAAAGGTTTTAATCTCTCAATTGCAGCTGAATGGGAAGCAGTTCACCCAAAGATTTTTCTTTCTGTGCCATATCCCTTTGTTCACACCAGTTCATTTCTATGCAAAGCAACTCTGCACAGTTTCTCAGGACACAGGCATAACAGCAAGCCTCTTAAACAAACTGTTTCTAGCCCAGTCCAGACAAAACTCCTTTTCACCCTCATAAGCCAAACCTTACAGTCCATAGTCCTTACTGCATTTAGGTCTTACAACTCTGACCAGAATAGTCCATCAAGCTGTACTCACAGCACTGCAAGGTGTCTCTTAGGCCAAGGTTTCAAATACTTCCACATTCCTCTCAAAAATCAGCTCCAGAAGGCCAAAACCACACTGTCAGGTGTCTAGCAGCAAGTGACACCACACTTCAGTACCAATATTACTGTTGCAGTTGGGTTCGCATTGCTGACATAAGTCACCTGATGAAAAGCAGCTTTTGGGAAAAAAGGATTTATTTTAGCTTACAGACTTGAGGGGAAGTTTCATGATGGCAAGGGGAAAGGGGGAAGTGATGACATGAGCAGAGGGCAGACATCACCCCCGTGCCAACATCAGGGTGGACATTAGCAATAGGAGAGTGTGCCAAACACTGGCAAGGTGACACTGGCTATAGTACCCATAAGCCTGCCCCCAACAATACACTGCCTCCAGGAGGTGTTAATTCCCAAATCTCCATCAGCTGGGAACCTAGCATTCAGAACACCTAAGTTTATGGGGGACACCTAAATTAAACCACCACAGTCCTCCTCTTGGAAGGCTTTCCCCCTCTGTTCTTGGCATGATACACTCAATTCCATCAATGTGATTTTTTTCTTTGGGTATGTCACTTTATTTATTTTATATTTATTTATTTTTTTATTAACAACTTCCATGATTATAAAAAATACCTCATGGTAATACCCTCCCTCCCCCCACTTACCCCTTTGAAACTCCATTCTCCATCATATCCACTCCCCATCTCAATCAGTCTCTCTTTTATTTTTGATATTTTCCTCCTCTTATGATGGTCTTATGCAGGTAGTGTCAGGCACTGTGAGGCCATGGATATCCAGGCCATTTTGTGTCTGGAGGGAGCATGTTGTATGGAGTCCTGCCATTCCTTTGGCTCTTACATTCTTTCTGCTACCTCTTCGTATTAGACCCTGAGCCTTGGAAAGTGTGATAGAGATATTGCAAGTACTGAGCACTGCGGTCATTTCTTTCCATCACCATGATACCTTCTGAGTCGTCCCAAGGTCACTGCCATCTGAAAAGAGAAGATTCTCTACCAAAAGTGAGAGTATCATTTATATAAGGGTGTGAACATTAACAAAAGTGCTTACTGGGCAGTTTGATAAGCATAGTATATACATTTAGCCAGACAACAGCAGACGTTACACCCCTAGGGCTCATGACTACCCCTGTTTTAAGTTTTCAGTATCAGGGATGTATTCCCTCCCATGGAGCAATTAGAGGGCAGTTGGTTTCCCCCATAACAGACATGCCACTATTGCACCTGTTGGCTCATTTGGCCTGGCTGGCCAAATATAAGGCTTGCAGTGTTCACTGTTGAGTATCTTCACTGGTGATTTCTCTTTCTCCCATTGAACTGCATGCAGAATGGCTTCTTCCAGCTTTCTGTCAGCTGGTCTACATGGAGGAGGTTATCAGCTCAGATCCAGCAAGATTTCTCAGTGGCCTTGCAGCCTAAGTATATGGAGTCTTCAGCAATAGGGTCTTACCATCTATTCCTGGTGGGAAACCAAGAGCCTTGGCAATGGCCTATAATGTTTTGGGGGCATCAGGGACCTCCCTGGCCAACAACTCACTGGAAGATATCCCATCCCCAGCACTGAAAATTTTCTAGCAACAATGTATGGCTCCTGAGTGTTCCATTGTCCAAAAAAGTAGGATTACATATGATTTATTTATATCCTCTTAGATTTTGAATAGCCCTCCCTCCACCTTTCCTTTACTCAATCTCTTCCCCAGACCTCATTTTGGGCCTTTTCACCCCCATTAACCTATTCTTCTAGTTACATATATACAATACCATCCTATTAAATACCTCCCTCCCTTCCTTTCTCTTCCCTTTATATCTGTTTTCTAGCTTACTGACCTCTGCTACTGAGTTTTTTCCTTCTCACACAGAAGCCCAGTCGTCTGTAGCTAGGATCCACATATGAAAGAGAACATGTGACACTTGGCTTTCTGGGCCTGGGTCACCTCACTTAGTATAATCCTTTCCAGATCTATCCATTTTCCTGAAAATTTCATAACTTCATTTTTCTTTACCACTGAGTAGAACTCCATTGTATAAATGTGCTATATCTTCATTATCCATTCATCAGCTGAGGGACATCTAGGCTGGTTCCATTTCCCAGCTATTATGACTAGAGCAGCAATAAACATGGTTGAGCAAGTATCTCTAAGGTAATGAGATGAGTCCTTAGGATATATACCTAGGAGGGCTATAGCTGTGTCATATGGTAGATCTATTTTTAGCTGTCTTAGGAACCTCCACACTGATTTCCACAATGGCTGGACCAGATTGCATTCCCACCAACAGTGTAGAAGGGTTCCTCTTTTTCCACATCCTCGCCAGCATTTATGGTCATTTGTTTTTATGATGGTAGCCAATTAGATAGTAGTGAGATGGAATCTCAACATAGTTTTAATCTGCATTTCCCTGATGACTAGGGATGTAGAACATTTTTTAGATGCTTATACACCATTCTTATTTCTTCTTTTGAGAACTCTCTATTTAGTTCCATAGCCCATTTTTTAATTGGCTTGTTTGATTTCTTATTATTTAATCTTTTGAGTTCTTTGTATATCCTAGATACTAATCCTCTATTAGATATATAGCTGGCAAAGATTTTTTCCCATTCTGTAGGTTGTCTCTTTGCTTTATTCACAGTGTCCTTTGCTGTACAAAATCTTCGTAATTTCATGAGGTCCCAGTGGTTAATTTGTGACTTTATTGCCTGAGCAATTGGGGTTATATTCAGAAACTCTTTGCCAAGACCAATATGTTGAAGGGTTTCCCCTCCCTTTTCCTCTAGCAGCTTCAGAGTTTCAGGTCTGATGTTAAGATCTTTAATCCATTTGGATTTAATTCTTGTGCAAGGAGAGAGAGAAGAATCTATTTTCATCTTTCTACAGATAAATATCCAGTTTTCCCAGCACCATTTGCTGAAGAGGCTGTCTTTTCTCTTTTTTTTTTTTTTTTTTTTTTTTTTTTTTTTTTTTTTTTGGTTTTTCGAGATAGGGTCTCACTCTAGCCCAGGCTGACCTGGAATTCACTATGGAGTCTCAGGGTGGCCTTGAACTCACGGCGATCCTCCTACCTCTGCCTCCCGAGTGCTGGGATTAAAGGCGTGCGCCACCACGCCCGGCAAGGCTGTCTTTTCTCCAATGAGTACTTTTGGCATTTTTATGGAATATAAGGTGCCTGTAACTACCTGGACTTGCATCTGGGTCCTCTATTCTGTTCCATTGATATACATGTCTGCTTTTGTGCCAGTACCATGCTGTTTTTGTTACTATGGCTCTGTAGTATAGGTTAAAATCAGGTATGGTGATACCACCAGCCTTATTTTTGTTGCTCAGTATTATTTTAGATATTTGAGGTTTTTTGTGATTCCAAATGAATTTCTGGATTGTTTTTTTTTTCTATTTCCATGAAGAATGCCATTGGAATTTTGATGGGGATTGCATTAAATGTGTAGATTGCTTTTGGTAAGATTGACATTTTCACAATATTGATTCTTCCAATCCAGGAACAAGGGATGTTTTTCCATTTCCTAGTGTCTTCTGCAATTTCTTGCTTGAGTGTTTTAAAGTTTTCATTGTAGAGATCCTTTACTTCCTTGGTTAGGTTTATTCCAAGATACTTTATTTTCTTTGATGCAGTTGTGAATGGGAGTGATTCTCTGATCTCATTCTCTGTTTGTTTGTTGTTAGCATATAGGAATGCTACTGATTTCTGTGTATTTATATTGTATCCTGCTACATGGCTATAGGTGTTTATCAGTTCTAACAGTTTGCTGGTAGAGTCTTTGGGGTCCTTTTTTTTTTTTTTTTTTTTTTTTTTGCAGTTGAAGTGGGTTTTATTGTTCTTTTTTTTTGTTTGTTTTTGGTTTTTCTTTTTCTTTTTTTTTTTTTATTAGTCAGTTCTGCATTCAGCAAATACAGTCAGTTTGGTACCATTATTAGGCTCATCCGTGACCTACCCCCTCCCCTTGGCCCCTCCTTGTTGAGGTATAGGGGTCATGCATTGTGGAGTTAGCCCACAGTTATGGGTAAGCTAAATGTCTCTGCATATCATGACCCAACATGTGACTCTGACATTCTTTCCGCCCCCTCTTCCGCAAAATTTCCCTGAGCCATGTTGGGTTCATTTTTGGTCTGCTTCAGTGATGAGGTGTTGAGGGCCTCTGAGGCTCTGGCTCTCTGATTTGGTAGGAGTTGATTTTTCTCTATGCTGATCTCCTTCCCCCTTGTGCTGGTGTCCGGTTCATCAGGAAAAACAGCCCCCTTGCTTGTTTCTCGAAGTTTTCTTAGTTTCAGCCGGAGCCCTTTTGAGGTATGATGGGGTGGCTCTCTCCTTAGGGTCTACATCTATCTGAAAAAGAGAAGCAGATTCTCCAACGGAGAGTAAGTTAGCACCAGGACAAATGAGATAACCCTTACTTTTTTTTTTTATAGAGAATTTAATAGGTGTAGGCCCTCTTGTAGCCCACAATTGATAGTAGGTTGATACTGGAGAGTGGGCTTATGTTTGGATATGGTTCTGACTTGTTTCCCAGCTCCAGCTATGGGTCCCATACCAGTGAGGGGATCAGTTAGCCAAATTGAGAGCAGTTGGTTCCCCACCATGGCTGTGTGCCACCACTGCACTTGTGTGGGCATCACAATAAGTTATTTGCTGCTAAGTAGGTTAGACCATGCGTTGCTTCGATAGATATTGGTCAATTTCCCCCAGTCGCCCATGTAGCACCTTCTGGCACTAGATGCGCTGACTGTCTGGGGACTGACTCTCATCCAACTTCCAGCCATGCCATTCTAATTTGCATGTCAATCACATAAGGTATCTTCAGCAGTAGGGTCTTACCACTAACCTTTGGTGGGTCATCAAGTACTCTGACAGAAATCTGTCTGTCTTTTAGGAAACCTTGTAGGTCTCTCTGATCAAAAGCTCATTGTGGATGATAGCCCCATGCTGGTTCTGGGAGTTACAGGTCAGTGCCCACTAAGAAAATGAGGAAAAAGATAACTAATATACAAGAGTTAGAGATAAGAGAGAGAGAGACAGGGAGAGGGGAAGTGAGGGAGGGAAGATGTAGGAGACTAAGGTTAGTCTTAATCTTACCCTCTCCAGTGTCTTGTGGTTCAGGTGTTCCCTGTAAGGGCCTGGTGAAGGATCAGCCATTTGGTCTATCTTTTAGTAAGTAGAAGATTATGGTACCATTGCCGTTTGGGTCTAGATTTGTGTTTCCCACCCCTTTGATGCCCTCCCCTCCCTCCCCTTCCATCCTAGTGTCTAATCTAGGAGATGCTTGCTGGGTATGTAAGGTATCTTCGGTAGATTCAGGTTAGGTGCTGTAGATGAGTGAGACTATGTGGCGATTTTTTTTCTGTGATTGGGTAAGTTCACTGAGAATGATCTGTTCCAGGTTCAACCATTTTTCCTCAAATTTCATTGTGTCATTTTTTCTTACTGCTGTATAGAATTCCATTGTGTAGATATACCACATCTTAGTTATCCATTCTTCTAGTGATGGACATCTGGGTTGATTCCAGCTCTTAGCTATTACAAATTGAGCCGCTATAAACATGGTTGAGCAAATCTCTTTAGTCTGTGGTTTGAAGGTTTTAGGGTAGATGCCCAGTAAGGGAATAACTGGGTCTGTTGGTATCTCTATACTCAGCTTTTTCAGAAGTCTCCATATTGCTTTCCAAAGTGGTTGTACCATCCTACATTCCCACCAACAGTGGATGAGTGTTCCTACTTCTCCACATCCTCGCCAGCATTTATTTTTATTTGATTTTTTGATGCTTGCTATCCTTATTGGGGTAAGGTGGAATCTCATAGTTGTTTTAATTTGCATTTCTCTGATGATTAGGGATGATGAACATTTTCTTAAGTGTATGTTTGCCATTTCTATTTCTTCCTCTGTGAACTGCCTGTTCAGCTCTTTGCCCCATCTTGTGAGTGGTGTGTTTGACTTCTTACTGTTTAGATTTTTGAGTTCTTTGTAGATTCTAGAGATTAGTCCTCTATCAGTTGGATAACCCACAAATATTTTCTCCCATTCTGTGGGTAATCTATTGGCTTTGCTAATTGTATGCTTGTCTGTAAAGAAACTCCTCAGCTTCATGTGGTCCCATTGGTTGAGTGATGGTTTAAGTTCATGAGCTACTGGGGTTTTGTTCAGGAAGTCTTTTTCCATTCCTATATCATGGAATGTACTTCCTAAATTTTCTTCCAGTAGTGTTCGAGTTTCTGGTCTTATATTGAGATCTTTGATCCATTTGGACTTGAGTGTAGTGCATGGTGAAATGTGTGGGTCAAGTTTTAGTTTCCTGCATATGGTTATCCAGTTTGTCCAGCACCATTTGTTGAAGATGCTGTCTTTTTTCCAGCGTATATTGTTTGGGCCTTTATCAAATATCAAGTAGCTATAGTTGCTTGACCCAAAGTCCGGGTCCTCAAGTCTATTCCATTGATCTATAGTCCTGTTTTTATGCCAGTACCATGCTGTTTTTATTACTATGGCTTTGTAATATAGCTTTAGATCAGGTATGGTGATGCCTCCAGAGGTATTTCTTTTGCAGAGGATATGTTTGGAAATGCGAGGCCTTCTGCCTTTCCATATGAAATTTGAGTTCATTTTTTCTATCTCTGTGAAGAACACTGTGGGGATTTTAACTGGTATTGCATTAAATCTGTAAATTGCCTTTGGTAGGATTGTCATCTTCACAATGTTAATTCTGCCTATCCAGGAACATGGGAGGTCTTTCCATTTTCTCAAGTCCGCCTCAATTTCTTTTTTGAGTGTTTTTATGTTTTCATTGTATAGATCTTTCAATTCCTTGGTTAACGTTATTCCAAGGTATTTTATTTTTTTTGTCCCAATTGAAAATGGGACTATGTCCCTTATTTCTTTTTCTGTATCTTTGTCCTTTGCATAAAGGAAGGCTACTGATTTTTGTGCATTGATTTTGTATCCTGCTACTTTGCTATAGGAGTTAATCACCTTCAGGAGTTTTGGGATGGAGTCTCTCGGGTCTCTTACATATATAATCATTTCATCTGCGAATAAAGCTAACTTAACTTCCTCCTTTCCAAATTGTATCCCTTTTATTTCCTTCTCCTGTCTTATTGCTTGAGCTAGGACTTCCAGAACTATATTGAAAAGCAGAGGTGAGAGTGGACAACCCTGTCTTGTTCCTGATCTTAATGGGAATTCCTCCAGTCTCTCTCCATTAAGTATTATTTGGGCCTTCGGAGCTTCGTATATTGCCTTTATTAGGTTAAGATATGAACCAACCATGCCAACTCTCTCCAATGTTTTGAACATGAAGTGGTGTTGAATCTTGTCAAAGGCCTTTTCTGCATCTATCGAAATGATCATGTGGTTTTTATGTTTAACCTTGTTTATGTGGTGTATTACATTGACAGATTTCCGTATGTTGAACCACCCCTGTGTTCCTGGAATGAATCCCACTTGGTCAAGGTGGATAATGCTTTTGATGTGTTGTTGGATTCGGTTTGCAAGGATTTTGTTTAGGATCTTTGCATCTAAATTCATCAGGGAAATAGGCCGGTAGTT
Organism: Dipus sagitta; assembly: GCA_036346955.1. NCBI lineage: Eukaryota > Metazoa > Chordata > Mammalia > Rodentia > Dipodidae > Dipus > Dipus sagitta. The sequence goes on from CM070774.1 coordinate 56,128,385, forward strand.
TTCTTTTCTTGTGGCATCTCTGCCTGGTTTTGGAATTAGGGTGATGCTAGCTTCATAAAAGGAGTTGGGTAGCTTTCCCTGTTCATCAATTGTGTTGCACAGTTTGAGGAAGATTGGTTTGAGTTCTTCCATGAAGGTTTGATAGAATTCAGCTGAGAAGCCATCTGGTCCTGGGCTCTTCTTTTTTGGGAGGTTTTTTATTACTTTTTCAATCTCCATGAGTGTGATGGGTTGATTGAGGTGATTAATCTGCTCTGTGTTTAGCTTTGGTAGATGGTATGCGTCCAAGAATTTATCCATCTCCTCCACATTATCCAGTTTTGTGGAGTAGAGGTTTTTGAAATAAGTCCTGATGATTCTCCCAATTTCACTTATGTCTGTTGTGATCTCTCCTTTTTCATTTTGAATTTTGTTAATTTGAAGCTTCACCTTTTTTTGCTTGATCAGATTGGCCAGGGGTTTGTCAATCTTGTTTATTTTTTCAAAGAACCAGCTCTTTGTTTTGTCAATTGTCTTAATTGTTTCCTTGGTTTCCAATTCATTGATTTCTGCTCTGATTTTAATTATTTCCTTCTGGAGCTCTTTGGGTTGGATTTTTCTTGTTTTTCCAGTGCCTTTAGGTGGATGGTTAGGTTATTGATTTGGGACCTTTCTGTCTTTTTTACGAAGGCATTGAGTGCTATGAATTTTCCCCTGAGGACCGCCTTCATTGTGTCCCATAAGTTTTGATACGATGTGTTCTCATTGTCGTTCAATTCCAGAAATTTTGCAATTTCATTTTTTACTATATCCACTATCCATTTATTGTTTAAAAGTGTGCTGTTCAGTTTCCAGGTGCCTTTGGGATTCTTGGTGGGTCTTTTATTGTTGATTTCTAGCAATATAGCATTGTGATCTGATATCATGCAGGGAATTATGTCAATCTTCCTAAATATGTGGAGGCAGTCTTTGTGACCCAATATATGGTCTATTTTAGAGAATGTTCCATGGACTGCTGAGAAGAATGTGTAATCTGTGGATTTGGGATGGAATGTTCTGTAGATGTCCGTTAGGTCTAAGTCATCTATGGTTTTGTTGAGCTCTCTTACTTCCCTGTTGAGTTTCTGTTTGGATGATCTGTCTATTACTGATAATGGTGTATTGAAGTCCCCAGCTATGATGGTGTTTGTGGTTATTTCTGTTTTATTGTCAAGTAGGTTTTGTTTTATGAACTGTGGTGCCCCTGTATTTGGTGCATACAGATTTATGATTGTAATATCCTCTTGATGGATCGTTCCCTTGATAAGTAGGAAGTGGCCTTCTTTGTCTTTTTTGATTATATTTGGTTTGAAGTCTATTTTATCCGATATTAATATAGCTACACCTGCTTGTTTCTTATTCCCGTTTGCTTGGAATACGGTTTTCCACCCTTTCACCCTGAGGAGATGTCTGTCTTTAATGGTGAGGTGGGTTTCTTGAAGGCAACAGATTGAGGGGTCTAATTTTTTGATCCATCCTGTTAGCTTGTGTCTCTTGATGGGTGAATTAAGGCCATTAATATTTAGGGTAATGACTGTGAGATTTGATTTGATCCCTGCCATATTGTGTTGGTAAATGTGGGTTGGAGTTTTCATGGACATTGAAGTTTTTTGTGCCTACTCTGAGTTTGGTTGTTGTGATCTGCTTCTTGTAGGCAATTGTGTTTGATTATTTTTTTCTTCTCTGTGTAGAATTTCCTGAAATACTCTCTGTAGGTTTGGTTTTGTGTTCATATAATTGTAAAGCTGAGTTTTGTCATGGAAAGTTTTTTGTTCACCATCTATTATGAGGGATACTTTTGCTGGGTAGAGTAGTTTGGGTTGGAAGCCATAGGTTCTTAGACTTTGCAGTGTTTCATTCCAGGCTCTTCTAGCTTTCAGGGTTTCCATTGAGAAGTCTGAAGTAATTCTGATGGGGTTACCTCTGAAGGTGGTGTGCTGTTTTTCCCTAGCTGCTTTTAGGATTTTCTCTTTGGTGTCAATGTTTAGAGTCTTAATAATAATATGTCTTGGAGAGTTTCTCCTTTGGTCCAGTCTGTTTGGAGTTCTATTGGCTTCTTGTATCTTGATGGGCCTTTCTTTTAAGAGATTGGGGAAGTTTTCTTCAATTATTTTGTTAAATAAGTTCTCCATGCCTTTGGTCTGGATTTCTTCTCCTTCTGGTATTCCAATGATCCTGATATTGGGACGTTTAACTGTATCCCACAATTCCCTCATGTTCTGTTCACAGGAGCTTTTAAACTTACTGAAATTTTTGAACTCTCTAACTGTTTCTTCCATCTTGTCTTCCAGATCAGAGTTTCTATCCTCCACTTGGCTGACTCTATTCTTGAGAGCTTCTAGTGAGTTTTGGCCTTGTTCAATTAAGTTTGCATTTTCTATTATTTTTCTATGTATAATTTCCATCCCTCTGTCAAGCTCCCTTTTCACATCATTTTCTGATTTTCTTGATGATTCTTGGAGTTCATCCTTGCATTTCTTTATGTCTTCATTTAGCATGGTCAGCTGATTTTTAAGGTCTTCTTTTTTTTCACTCTCCCTCAAATCTCTTAACTCTCTTTGAAATCCTTCCATTTTCTTATCTAATCCTTCCAATTTCTTATCTATTAGTTCTAGTTTAGTGATGGCAGCATCCACACGATTGTCTGCCCTTTGTTGCTTTCCTGCAAGTTCTACCAATAGGTTGGTTAGAGTTGCATTGCTCATAGCTTCAATGTGGTGCTCTGGTCCTATTTGTTCTTCTATGTTTTGGTTAGAAGTATTCATTGTGGGAGTGGGTGATCTAATTGGATTTTCTTGCATTTGATTATTCATGTTATTTCTTTTGCGCTGTGTTCTGCCCATGACAGTGTATGGGCAGATAAGTGGGCTTATCAGCCTGGGCTCAAGAACAATGGCAATCTTATGCAGCCTGGGGGCGTTGCCAAGAAGCCTGGGCTTTGGCTGTCACTTGCCAAAGCCGCCTATCTACTGCCTGGCAGGGGCGCCGAAGTTGCCTGAGTTCTCAAGCGGTAATGTGCCAAGGCTGCCTGCGTTCGAACTAGGAGTGGCACTGAGGCACTAAGCACTGATGCCGCCCGAACTCTGGCTGGGCACGCTAGGAACCGGCAGCAGTCTGCGCTCCCCCGCCACAGGACAATTGTGGACAGCCGCGCAGCAGACAGAGGGCGAGTTGAGGAGAGTGCGGAGCAGCCTAAGCTTCCGCATGCAGGGAATAATCTCACTTGCCAAAGCCGCCTATCTACCACCTGGCAGGGGTGCCAAGGTTGGTTGAGTTCTCAAGCGGTATTGTGCCACAGCTGCCTGCGTTCAAGCTAGGAGTGGCACTGAGGCACCAAGCACTGAAGCCGCCCAGACTTTGGCTGGGAACGCTGGGAACCGGAAGCAGTCTGCGCTCCCCCGCCACGGGACAATGGCGGCCCGCCGGTGCGGCAGGCAGGTAGGGGGTGGCACCTGAGCTGACGCAAGCGAGAGATACAGTCTGAGCTTGTGGGACTGGGCACACTCTGTAGGTGGGCGAGTGGACGGGGGTGCGGAGCAGTCTAAGCTTCCGCGCGGAGGGAACGATCAGCGCGCAGTGGCAGCCGTGCGGGCTCCGGAGCAGCAGCAGCGGCAGGGGTGGAGCTTTGAACACGGCGTTTATTTGGGGCGAGGGGTGCCTACCCGCCCGAAAGGGGACCAGCAATTCCCTGTTCCCCCACCTCTGTGCCCTCCCAGATTTCTCTCCCCTAAAAGCCACTATATACCCTTAATATCTTGCCTTTCTTTCCCCGGGATTTGCAGCGCAGCTAGGCGGTCGCCATCTTGGCCGGAAGTCCTGGGGTCCTTTATATATAGAATCATGTCATCTGCAAATAATGATAACTTGATCTCTTCCTTTCCAATTTGTACTCCTTTTATGTGTGTCTCTTGCCTTATTGCTATGACTAAGACTTCCAGTACTATATTAAATAAAAGTGGGGACAGTGGACACCCTTGTCTTGTTCCTGATTTTAGCGGAAAAGCTTCCAGTTTTTCCCCATTTAGTAATATGTTGGCTGTAGGCTTGTCATAAATAGCCTTTATTATATTGAGATATGATCTTTCCATTCCTAGTCTCTGTAGGAATTTTATCTTGAAGGGATGTTGGACTTTGCCAAATGCTTTTTTTTTTTTTTTGCATCTAATGAGATGATCATATGATTTTTGTCCTTCAGTCCATTTATATAATGTATTACATTTATTGATTTACATATATTGAACCATCCCTGCATCTCTGGTATAAAGCCTACCTGGTCCAGGTGAATGATCTTTATAATATATTCTTGCATTCTGTTTGCCAATATTTTGTTGAGAATTTTTGCATCTGTGTTGATGAGGGAGAGTGGTCTGTAATTTTCTTTTTTTGTTCTAACTTTGCCTGGTTTTGGTACCAGGGTGATGCTGGCTTCATAGAAGGAGTTTGGTAGGATTTCTTCTTTTTCTATTTTATGGAAAAGCTTAAGAAGCAATGGCATTAGTTCCTCCCTGAAGGTCTGCTAAAATTCAGCAGTGAATCCATCTGGGCCTGGACTTCTTTTTATTTGGGAGATTTTTGATAACTGCTTCGATCTCCATACTTGTTGTAGGTCTATTTAAGTGATTAATCTCATCTTGATTTAATTTAGGTAGGTCATATAAATCAAGGAAATCATCCATTTCTTTCAGATATTCATACTTAGTGGAGTAAATGTTTTTATAGTATGTCCCTATGATTTTTTGAATTTCTCTGGTATCTGTTGTGATGTTGCCTTTTTCATCTCTAATTTTATTAATTTGTGTCTCTTCTCTTTTTCTTTTGGTCAGATTTGCTAAGGGTTTATCATTCTTATTTATCCTTTCAAAGAACCAACTCTTTGTTTCATTGATTCCTTGGATGTTTTTGGTTTCTATTCCATTAATTTCTGCCCTAATCTTTATTATTTATTCCCGTCTACTGATTTTTGGTTTGCCTTGTTCTTCCTTTTCCAAGGCTTTAAGATGAAGCATTAGGTTGTTTACTTGCAACCTTTCTAATTTCTTAATATAGGCACTTAAAAATATAAATTTACCTCTTAGAACTGCCTTCATTGTGTCCCAGAGATTTTAGTATGTTGTGTTCTCATTGTCATTTGACTCTATGAATTTTTTGATTTCCTTCTTGATTTCTTCATTGACCCATTCATCATTTAGTAGTGTACTGTTTAGTTTCCATGATTTTGTGTATGGTCTATAGCTTTTCTTGCTATTGATCTGTAGTTTGATTCCATTGTGGTCAGATAGAATGCAAGGAATTATTTCCATTTTCCTGTATTTGTTAAGATTTGCTTTGTGTCCTAATATATGGTCTATTTTAGAAAATGTTCCATGTGCTGCTGGAAAGAATGCATATTCTGCAGCATTTGGATGAAATGTCCTGTATATATCTGTTAGGTCCATTACTTCTATGACCTCATTTAGTCCAGATGCCTCTCTATTTTTTCCCAGGATGACCTGTCAATTGATGAGAGTGGGGTGCTGAAGTCACCCACTACCACTGTGTTTGGTGTTATCATCTGTGACCTTAGTTCTAATAGCATTTGTTTGATGAATTTGGGAGCCCCCATGTTAGGTGCATATATGTTTAGGATTGTAATGTCCCTGTTGGAGTGTGCCCTTAATCAATATAAAGTGACCTTCCTTATTTTTCTTGACTAACATTGGACCGAAGTCTACCTTGTCAGATATTAGGATAGCAACCCCTGCTTGTTTTATAGGCCCATTTGCTTGAAACACCGTTTTCCATCCTTTCACCCTAAGATAATGTCCATCCTTTGTAGAAAGGTGAGTTTCTTGGAGACAACAAATTGTTGGATCCTTCTTTTTAACCCAGTCTGCAAACCTATGTCTTGGTTGGGGCATTGAGGCCATTGATATTAAGAGATATTATTGAAAGGTGTGTATTTATGTTTGCCTTTTTTTTTTGTTTGTTTTTGTAGTTCTGGTTCTACCTTTGCTCTCTTGTGTTAACCAGTATTTGAGTATTGTTTGTTTTTTCCAGGTTCCTTTTATGTGTGCTTTTCCTTCTCTTCAGCATGGAGGATTCTTTCAAGTATTTTCTGTAGAGCTGGTTTTGTCTTCAAATACTCCTTTAGCCTGCTTTTGTCATGGAATGTCCTTATTTCTCCATCTATTTGAATGGATAGCTTTGCAGGATAAAGTAACCTTGGTTGACAGTTGTTATCTTACAGAACTTGGAATACATCACTCCAAGCCCTTCTGGCTTTTAATGTTTGTGTTGAGTAATCTGCTGTAATCCTGATGGGTTTGCCTTTGTAGGTAACTTGATTTTTCTCTCTAACTGCTTTAAATATTTTTTCTTTGGATTGTGTGTTTGGTAGTTTGATTATAATATGGCGAGGAGAGGTTCTTTCCAGGTTTTGTCTGGCTGGTGTTCTAAAAGCTTCCTGTATCTGCATTGGCAACTCTTTCCCAATTTAGGGGAAGTTTTCTTCTATGATTTTGTTGAAGACGCCTACCTTTGGAGTGAAATTCTTCTCCTTGTACTATGCCCTGAATTCTTATGTTTGATCTTTTCATAGTGTCCCAAATATCTTGAAATTCCCATTCATACTTTTCTATTACTTTGTCTTTCTCTTTGTTGGAATGTATTAGATCTGCCACCTGGCCTTCTAGTTTAGATATTCTGTCCTCCCCTTCATCCATTCTACTGGTGAGATTTTCTACAGAGTTTTTTATTTCATTAACTGTGTTCTTCATTGCTAGTAATTCTGACTCATTTTTCTTTATTATTTCTATTTCCTTATTAATGCCTTGTATTGACTTCTTTATTTCATTAAATTGGTGTCCTGTGTCTTCTTTGATTCCTTTGATTTCCTCTTTCATTCCCTTGATTTCTTCTTTGACTTCTTTAAACATATTTACAATCTTTTTTTGAAATATTTCTCAGGCATTTCCTCTAACTCGTTCTCAATGGAGGTCATTTCTGATGCATTAATATTTTTGGTGGATTTATATTGTCTTGATTTTTGGCGTTTCTTGTGTTATAATGTATATATTTTTGCATCTTGGATTAAGTTAATGCTTGGATTTTCTAGTTAGCTGTGTATTCTTAGTTGTATCAATGGATCTGATGTTATATATCTTCAGGGTAGGAGCTTAAGGTGTTAGGCATGGCACTTAAGACTCTCAGAGTATCTACAAAAGTGTTCCTAGGGATTGGGTTTGCCTGCTATGGGAGTATTCAAGTAGACTGAGTGGAACAAAATACAGATAGATTCTAAAATTTAACTAAACAATGCACACATTCAATGGAAAACAGCACCGAGTATTTATGCAAGAGTAGGTATTCTAACAACCAGATCCTCTATCAAAGAGGTTAAGATTTCTGGTCTGTTGAGGGTTCCAAGTCAGCTTGTGACCAAGTGAGACCCTTCCTTGGTGCAATCCCAGTTACCTTTTTGGATGATTTTGGTCTCAGTTATGCTGCGCTCTGCTTGTGTCCCTCTTTGGTGCCCTGTGGGTTCAAGTAGGCTGGCTGGGTCGCTGGACCGCTGTTCTGTTTCTGGAGCTGGGCACTGGCTTTTCCTGCGGGGCAAGCCGAGCCTGGCAGCTCTGGCCCCGCAGACCTGGCACCACCGCTTCTGGAGCCGCTCCTGGAGCCACTGCTGCCAGAGCAGCTTCGGCCTGTCTGCGTGGGCTCTCCATGCTATAGATCTCTCCTACTTCTCTGCTGCCATTTTAATTTCCTATACACCACACTTTTTAGCAAAAGTGTGTATTTTTGATGGTTTTCCTTTGGCTTTTTCTCCCCCAGGCTGCTTTGGCGTGGTTCCTAAGCCACCACCTTAACTGGAAGCCCCTGTCAATGTGACTTTTTAATGAATATCTTCCATTTCTACTCTATTTAAGAATGTAAGACTCCTATTCTGGAAACTCAGACATAAAGTCCTTGCTTAACGATTTTCATCACATTTCTTATTTGCTACTCTGTTATATTTATATGATTTATAATATATTTTGTTTGTTTTCTATCATTCCATATCATATACCTCCAAAAGGCATATCAGATCTTCAAAGGTCAGGTTATATCTGTTTTGCTCATCTGTGTCTATAAGTATTTGTTTAACAAATGAAAAAAACTGGGTTTGAACTTTGTATAAAAATCTTAGGCAGAGGCCGGGCATGGTGGCGCATGCCTTTAATCCCAGCACTGGGAGGCAGAGGTAGGAGGATCGCTGTGAGTTTGAGGCCACCCTGAGACTCCTTAGTGAATTCCAGGTCAGCCTACCTCGAAAAACCAAAAACCAAAAACCAAAAACCAAAAACCAAAAACCAAAAAAAAAAAAAAAAAAAAAAAAAAAATCTTAGGCAGTAATTTATTCTTTATGAGATAGAGCTTTTGCCATAATCGAGAAATTATAAAGTAGAAGAATCCAAAGTAAATTCATGAAGTATCTGTGTGTTACAAAGTTCTAGGCAAACATGTTACACAAAACTAAGTTGGCTTATCTTTGATTGTGACTTTTCTATGTGATGACTGGTGATAAAAAATGGATTTTAGGTGATAATTTTTGGGAAATGCTAGTCATTGAAAGTTACTGAGTGGAATGTGTTTCATACCTGTCTTCCATAGTCACTATAACAAAGGCAAATGCCATTAAGTGACAGTGAAGGAACAGTGGGCATACTGCATTAGAGTGTTAGCTATCGAAAAAGCCAGAAGACAATCCAGGGAGTGGGGCAAACTTTGAAGGATTAAAGTGATCTGAGAACAGGAGAGGGACAATGTGCCAATTTTAGACTTCTGGTCTTTTCAACTTTGGTATATATATATATATATATATATATATATATATATATATATATATATATATATAGTGTGTGTGTGTGTGTGTGTGTGTGTGTGTATGTGTGTAAACTAACCTAGTATCTATTTCAAAATGATTTCTTCCTCTCTGTTTTTGTTTTATTCTACCCCTGCATAGGACCTCTGACTATATGAAATGTTCAAGGACACAACCTAACAATGATGCCTTTGTAGAATTTAGTAAGGAATAGCAGTGTCTTTGAAAGGCTTTCTCTGGGTCATTGAACTGATGACTTTTTGTAACTGATGTAGTTATGTATTGGTAAAGACAGTAGAAGAGAACAAATGTAACTAACTGTCCCAGTGGCTTAACAATGCTTCTTGTTCACCATCTGTACCATAAGTCTATGTGATGGAGATATATTCCCACTGTACTTTTTCAGAGACTCTGGCTGAGGAGGTATTCATCCAATTCTTCTACAATTATAAAGAAGTGTAAAAGGGAGTGTGAAAAGTATATTTAACTTTTAAAGACTCTCCTAGAATAATCCTAGGTACTTCTAACCATTTGCCAAGAGAGTTGTGGGGGAACAGATAGTGCAGGGTGAGGAAGGTACCAGTAATGTTTACCCAGCAGTCTGATGGGAATCATGGTAGGTAGGGTTTACAGCTGTCTTATGCATTGGAGAAGCTTCTATCCAACAGGGCTCATTGGAGCAGGGCAGGGCCCAGGATAGAGAAAGTTTGGAATGAGCTACTAAGGTCAAATATTCTCCATGTAGGTTGAGTGCTTTTAAAACTTTAGTGAGTGACCTTATCCATTAAGAAGTGAGATAAAAATGTCTCCTGGGCTGGAGAAATGGCTTAGCAATTAAGGTGCTTGCCTGTGAAGCTTGAGGACCCATGTTTGTCTCTCTAGATCCCATGCAAGCCAGATGCACAAAGGTGAGGCATGGACAAGGTCTCACATGCCCACTAGGTGGCACAAGTGACTTGAGTTTGCTTGCAGTGGCTGAGGTCCTGGTGCACCATTTTTTTTCTCTCCCTCCCCCCACTCTTTCTGTAAAATTAAGAAAAAAAAAAGAGTCCTGTACTTTGCCTTGGCCTGTGAAAAGGAGCTTCTCCTGAAGCTGGTGGTCTGTAAGCCAAACTTAGAGAAGTACTTGAAGTAAAACCTCTCTGATTCACGTTTCTGTCCTCTTCACCAGTGTGGAAACACTTCCACAGAAGCCTTTCAATTCATGCTGCTTGCTGAGGTGCATAAGGAATCTCAAGAGATGAGTGGACTCCCCAGGACCATGTGTTCCATGTGAAGGTATGCAGGTTGAATTCACAGGTAATGACTTCTCCATCAGATTTTCTCTGGATCTTGCAGAATTAAGTGGTGAGTGGAGAGTTCTGGATTTGAGGTTCTGGACAACTTTATTTTGTCAGAAACATGATGAGTACTATGTGCTCACCTTGCTTCACGTTCATGGAGCTGTGTTGTCACACGTCAGTAATGACTATTAGTAAAATATCTCTTCTTCACAATTAGAAAATTCCTGAGAGTCAAAGCCTGCGATGGATCGTAGCTATGTCTTCCAAAGGCTTAGTTCCCAGCTGGGCACTGTGGAGAGGTGATAGAAGCCTTCAAAGGATAGCTCTACTGCAAGGTCTTAAGTCACTGGGAACAGTCCTCTGAAGGGGTTAAGAGGATTCTGGACTCTTCTGTCCTCTTTTCATTTTCCAGTGTCATGAGATGAACATTTTGATTGCCATCTGTTTCTTTCATCATATGCAGCCTGGTCACAGGCCTAAAGCTAGGAGGTGAGTCAGATACGGACTGAAGCCTCCAAAACTGAGCAAATAAACTTTTTCTTCTTAAAGGTCAATTATTTCAGATATTTATAAAAGGTTGATTATTTCAGATATTTATTATATCAATAGAAACTTGACACAGGGTATTTGAGTTTCAGATCACTGTGACAAATGTATTTTTGCTAATGTATCAAAGATCCACTTTTATTTAACATAACTAAGGACTATTGAAATACTTTACCCTCATGCCACCCTGCTGATTACCTTTAGTATATTAGTTATATATGATCTGAATAGGTGTAAGCTATGCTCCTATGGTTTTCTGTTTTAAGACTGTTCATGAGTGGCAACATTGGGTCTGAGACATTGTCAATTACTGGCATAAGAAGGGAAGAAACACCTTTGAAAGTGCCTGAACTATAGTAACCATTTGGTAAACCCTGAATGAGAAAAATAGAGAACTGAAAATGGAGAATTCACAAAATCTATATAACTTGACTTCCAAAATTTGAGGACAAAATTCTTAGAATTTTGGGAATTTTTTCAAAAAAACTGGAGTAGCTCTTTTCAATATAGAACATGAATTTTCCTAATAAACTGTCAACAAATAAAATATAAAATTATTTGGCAATATCATTCTTCAGAGTAATATAGCAAATACTTATGATATACCTCCTTACAAATTTAGGGTTTTTTTTTTTTTTTTTTTTTTTTTTTTTTTTTTTTTTGAGGAAGGGTCCCACTTTAGCCCACGTTGACCTGGAACTCACTTTGTAGCCCCAGGCTGACTTCAAACTCATAGTGATCCTTCTACCTCTTCCTTCCCAGTGCTGAGTGCTAGGATTAAAGGCATGCACTCACCACACCTGGCAAAATTTAGTTTTTAAGACCTTATCTTTTCTCATTGGTTGTCTTTTCTTCCATAAGCTTTCTGCTATATTTTCCTAGCCTCAGTCAATGATGACTTGTGTCATTTTAAATTATTATCATGGGAAACTTTTATTCTTTCCTCTGAATATGATTCTGTCTTCTGTGGTAATGGTAATGATTGGCAACATGTTTAAAATAAAAGTCATTCAGTTAATATTCTGAGTAGTTTTTAAGAACTAGCAATCTTTTTTTTTTTTTTTTATTAGTCAGTTCCGTATTCAGCAAATACAGTCAGTTTGGTACCATTATTAGGCTCATCCGTGACCTACCCCCTCCCCTTGGCCCCTCCTTGTTGAGGTATACGGGTCATGCATTGTGGAGTTAGCCCACAGTTATGGGTAAGCTAAATGTCTCTGCATATCATGACCCAACATGTGACTCTGACATTCTTTCCGCCCCCTCTTCCGCAAAATTTCCCTGAGCCATGTTGGGTTCATTTTTGGTCTGCTTCAGTGATGAGGTGTTGAGGGCCTCTGAGGCTCTGGCTCTCTGATTTGGTAGGAGTTGATTTTTCTCTATGCTGATCTCCTTCCCCCTTGTGCTGGTGTCCGGTTCATCAGGAAAACAGCCCCCTTGCTTGTTTCTCGAAGCTTTCTTAGTTTCAGCCGGGGCCCTTTTGAGGTATGATGGGGTGGCTCTCTCCTTAGGGTCTACATCTATCTGAAAAAGAGAAGCAGATTCTCCAACGGAGAGTAAGTTAGCACCAGGACAAATGAGATAACCCTTACTTTTTTTTTTTTTATAGAGAATTTAGTAGGTGTAGGCCCTCTTGTAGCCCACAATTGATAGTAGCTTGATACTAGAGAGTGGGCTTATGTTTGGATATGGTTCTGACTTGTTTCCCAGCTCCAGCTATGGGTCCCATACCAGTGAGGGAATCAGTTAGCCAAATTGAGAGCAGTTGGTTCCCCACCATGGCTGTGTGCCACCACTGCACTTGTGTGGGCATCACAATAAGTTATTTGCTGCTAAGTAGGTTAGACCATGCGTTGCTTCAATAGATATTGGTCAATTTCCCCCAGTTGCCCATGTAGCACCTTCTGGCACTAGACGCGCTGACTGTCTGGGGACTGACTCTCATCCAACTTCCAGCCATGCCATTCTAATTTGCATGTTAATCACATAAGGTATCTTCAGCAGTAGGGTCTTACCACTAACCTTTGGTGAGTCATCAAGTATATTACAAAGCCATAGTAATAAAAACAGCATGGTACTGGCATAAAAACAGGACTATAGATCAATGGAATAGACTTGAGGACCCGGACTTTGGGTCAAGCAACTATAGCTACTTGATATTTGATAAAGGCCCAAACAATATACGCTGGAAAAAAGACAGCATCTTCAACAAATGGTGCTGGACAAACTGGATAACCATATGCAGGAAACTAAAACTTGACCCACACATTTCACCATGCACTACACTCAAGTCCAAATGGATCAAAGATCTCAATATAAGACCAGAAACTCGAATACTACTGGAAGAAAATTTAGGAAGTACATTCCATGATATAGGAATGGAAAAAGACTTCCTGAACAAAACCCCAGTAGCTCATGAACTTAAACCATCACTCAACCAATGGGACCACATGAAGCTGAGGAGTTTCTTTACAGACAAGCATACAATTAGCAAAGCCAATAGATTACCCACAGAATGGGAGAAAATATTTGTGGGTTATCCAACTGATAGAGGACTAATCTCTAGAATCTACAAAGAACTCAAAAATCTAAACAGTAAGAAGTCAAACACACCACTCACAAGATGGGGCAAAGAGCTGAACAGGTGCAGGGAGCCACATCTAGTCCCCACCACTAGATGGCGCTGGCACTGCAGGAAACCACATCTAATCCGCCATTACAAGATGGCGCTAACCTCGTGGCGTTCAGCTTCTTTACGACAGTGCCTTGGCGCCAACCGTATTCAAGGTACGCGCATGCGCTTGACGCAACCTGTCCTGAGCCTATCCCGTGGCGCCTGGTGGTGGCAAGCAGATAACAGCCAATCAGTAGGTGCCTCATTGCCCATCCCCCTATAAAAGTAGCTGTACACCCCGCCCCCGGGTCCTTCTCCATCCGCTCTCCTGTTAACCAAGAAGCTCTCCAATAAAGTGTGATCAAGAAGGATCCTCGTGTGGTGATTGTTCTTTTCCCGCTGGTCGGGGGGGGGCTCGCCGCAAAGTGGTGCCGAAATCCCGGGAAGGACCAAAGGAGGATTCAGAACTTGACACACGGAGAGGAAGGTATCGGTAAGTCATTCTGTTTTTTTTTTTTTTTTTTTTTTTTTTTTCTTTTCTGTGTCTCAGTCATGTCCGTGTCTGAGGGCCTCGCTGCTCTTGCTGTTTTCGGTTTGTTTTGTCTGGGTCTTTCTATTGTTTTGCGTTTGTTTCTATCTTGCCTAGTCTGTTGATTGCCTGGACCGGTTAAACCCGCGGTAGACAACGCGGCTCTGGTCCTTGGAGCCTTGAGTCAGATAAATCCTCGGTAGATAACGTGGGGCTGGCTGTTAGTTTCATTTCCAGCCTTCCAGCTCGTGATGGGTAATACATTGAGTGCCCGGTATTCTCCCATTGATTTTACTCAGCCTATAAAGGAAGTTTTGAAACAACGTGATTTAAAGGTCTCTAATGCCACTATTAAAAAGATTGTTAAAGACATTGATGCTGCGGCTCCATGGTTTGCAGTGTCCGGAGATCTCTCATTGCCCTCATGGGAAAAGCTGGGTAAAGACCTTGAGGCGGCTAGGGAGGAGGGTCACTTAGGTCGAGGTACCCTCCCTTTCTGGAGGATGATACATTCTTGTTTACGTTCTGGAAGCCACCCGGACCCACTTCAGGAGGGCCGGAGACGGCTCAGACAACATCAGGATAGTTTGTCAGAATCTGATGCAAGTGGGGATAGCAAACCCAGATTATATAAGGAAGTACAGGAAAAAAGGGCCAGTCATTTCCCGGGAGGAGTTCCCAATATGGCCAGTCATTTCAAGGAAAAGGTTCCCTGCCATGTAGAGGAGAAGGCACCCCCGTTAGAAGAGAGTAATGAGGGCTCCGGCTGTATGCACAGGAGGGGTGAGGACTTCCCTAGGGCCCCGCCGCAGCAGGGGGCTGTGGGGTTATATCCTTCCCTACAGCCGCTGCGACACCTGAGTATACGAGATGATCACGGCAGTAGTTCTGCTTCTGATCAGGAGGGCGAGGAGGACTCCAGTGGGACAGAGGGACAGGATTTAGAGGAGGCAGCTTTGCATCGTGTTCAGGATCCTCAGTTTGTGGGCGGGCGTGTCTGCCCTCCCGCGGTTAGGGGGAGGAGTGCCTTAAAAGAGGAAGTTGGTATTCGGAACCGAGCACCGCCTAGTGCTCTGCCACGCCCTCATGTTCCCCCCCCCATGTCCCAGCCGAGGATCGCTGCCATTTTGTTAAGCCGCGGACATGGTCCCGCCTGGCCTCCGCTTTCCCGGTTTTTTTGAATACCACTACCAATCAAAGAGGTTGGGAGCCAATCCCCTATACGGAACTTAAGGATTTAGTTCAGGCCTGCAAAGATTTTGGACCCACTGCTGACTATTCACTTATGCTGCTTCGCAGACTCACGCAGCGCACCCTTACTCCTGGTGATTGGTTAGACTTAGCCCGAGCTTGTCTAACGAGAGGGCAATATTTGGATTTCAGATCACTGATTTCTGATAAAGCCCAAGAACAAGCTAGGCAGAATATTATGAAAGGGGAATGGGACTGGACTTCTGATATGCTTCTGGGGGCTGGTCCTTATCTTACAGATCAGCTCAATTTCCATCCAGACGTGTATATCCAAATTAATAATATTCATTATCAGGCTTGGAAGGAGCTCCGTAATAAGGGAGAGGTCGCAGGACAGTTGACTAAGATTGTTCAGGGCCCTACAGAGCCATTTTCTGATTTCTCAGCTAGAATGTTGGAAGTGGCAGAAAAGACAATTGGCCTTGCTGACCACACCATGCCGTTTATACAACAGCTAATATTTGAACAGGCCACTAAGGAGTGCAAAAAGGCTATACAATCAGTAAGAAGGGGAACATTGGATGACTGGCTCAAAGCCTGTCGAGAGATAGGGGGTCCTCTGTCTAATGCAGGATTAGCAGCAGCGGTCATAGCTGCCGCTAAGGCTCAACGGACAGGGAATCAAAAGGGCTGTTTCCGATGTGGTCAATTGGGACATTTTAAACGCCAATGTCCTCAAGCGGATAGCCCAGCCCCTGTCCGAGATGCGGGACCGGCACAGCGCCCCCCTGGGACTTGTCCTAGATGTAAGAAGGGAAAACACTGGGCTAATGAATGTAGATCTGTGAGGGATATTAATGGTCTGCCCCTCCCCCCTCTTTCAAGCAATCAGGACCAAAAAAACGGGGGGAAGGGCCCACGTCCCCAGGGCCCACAAATTTATGGGGCAATGCAGACACCTCAGGTCCCGGTGACTGTGGTGCCAGGTCCCCCGCTGCCTCAGCCCGGAGAGCAACATCGGGCTCCGCAGGCCTGGACCTCTGTGCCACCTCCGGATTGGTCTTAACTCCGGAAATGGGCGTGCAAATCCTGGACACAGATGTGTCTGGCCCGCTAGCGAGAGATACGGTGGGCCTTCTTTTGGGGCGCTCCTCCTCTACTTTAAAGGGTCTCATAGTCTTCCCCGGTGTTATCGATCCAGATTATACAGGTGTAATTAAAATTCTTTGTCGTTCCCCCTATGGGGCAGTGTCAGTGGCCCCTGGGGACCGTATTGCCCAATTGCTGATTTTGCCTTCTAACCATTCTCTATTTCCTGCACTAGATAAGGAAAGGGGTGACAAGAGCCTTGGGTCTACCGGTGTGGACTTGACCTGCTTGTCTTTGGAGTTGGATCAAGGACCCCTTCTGCGCCTGACCATAGAAGGAAGAGAATTCTCAGGACTGGTGGACACTGGGGCAGATAAAAGTATAATAAAATTGGATTCTTGGCCAAAAGCCTGGCCCTTGCAGAGATCAGCTCAGATCTTGCAAGGCTTAGGGTTTGCTAAAACACCACATATGAGTGCAAAGGAGTTAACATGGACCACTACAGAGGGTCAAAAGGGAAAAATCCAACCTTTTGTGTTGGATGTTCCCATTAATTTATGGGGAAGAGATATTCAGACCCAGATGAATCTCCGCTTGACCAATGATTATTCAGAAGCTAGTAAAAATATGATGAAAATTCAGGGCTTTGTTCCAGGCTCAGGTCTAGGGAAGCACCTTCAAGGGCGACCTCAGCCCATCATCCCGGAGGAGAAGCTGGATCGCTTTGGGTTGGGTTTTTCTTAGGGACCACTGAAAATTCTGCTTCCAATTTTGAACAGGTGCCCATACCTTGGATGACTCATAAGCCAGTGTGGGTTCCTCAGTGGCCCCTCTCACAGGAAAAACTGGAAGCAGCCCAGAGGTTAATTGAGGAACAATTGCAGTTAGGCCACCTGGAGCCCTCTATTTCCCCTTGGAATACACCTATATTTGTGATCAAAAAGTCCTCTGGAAAGTGGCGATTATTACATGATTTGAGGGCTGTCAATGCTCAAATGCAGGTCCTGGGCCCAGTTCAGAGGGGCCTGCCAGCGCTTTCTGCTCTCCCCAGGGAATGGCCAGTGATGGTTTTAGATATTAAAGACTGTTTTTTCTCCATACCCCTTTGCCCTCAGGACAGAGAGCGTTTTGCTTTCACATTACTAGCTGTAAATCATGAGAAGCCTGATGCCCGCTTTCAGTGGCGTGTGTTGCCACAAGGGATGTCCAACAGTCCCACTATGTGCCAGCTTTATGTAGACTCAGTGTTATTTGTAGTAAGACAACAGTTCCCCTCTTTACGTATGATCCACTATATGGATGATATCCTACTCACAGCCCCTACCTTAGATGTTTTGCATGTCTCCTTTCAGGAGGTCGTCAAGGCGTTGGAACATAAGGGTCTTTTTATTGCCCCAGAGAAGGTCCAGCAAACGGATTCAGTAAATTTCCTTGGGTCCGTCATTGGCCTTCAGTCTGTGAAACCTCAAAAAATTTGCATCCGTACCTCCCACTTGCATACATTAAATGATTTTCAAAAACTTTTGGGGGACATTAATTGGTTGCGAGGTTTTCTCCATGTCCCCCGTGCAGATTTGTTACCATTGTTTTCCATTTTGGAGGGTGATCCTGAGATTACCTCTCCTCGTGTGCTCACTGAGCCAGCTCGCCAGGCTTTAAGCAAAATAGAAAAGGCCCTTATGAAGGCACAGCTTAAACGCTTTGACCCTTCTAGTCCACTTCTTCTTTGTATTCTAAAAACAAGGGATGTCCCCACGGGAGTGTTATGGCAGGACGGCCCTCTTTTGTGGATTCATGGACATTCCTTGGGAGCTCGCACCCTGCAGTACTTCCCACAGTTGGTTGCCCAACAGGCTTGTTTGGGTTCGAAATCGTGCCTAACTCATTTTGCAAAGTTGCCTGATAAGCTTATCATCCCCTATACTAAGGAACAAGTAGAGACTCTATCTGGTACGGTTGATGAATGGAGCATTCTTATGTGTGCTTTTCCAAATCCTATAGATAACCATTACCCAAAAAGCCCCATTCTGTCCTTCGTGGAAAAAAATTTAGTCTATTTTCCCCGGGTCACATCAAAGGGCCCTTTGCCCTCAGCCCCTGCCATTTTCACTGATGGTTCAAAAACAGGTCGCGGAGCTTATATGGTTCAGGGCTCAGAACCTGTGGTGAAGTTCTATAGGCCTGACTCTCCCCAAATTGTGGAATGCATGATTGTCTTGGAGGTGTTTCAGACCTTTGGTAGTTCCTTTAATTTGTTCACAGACTCACAGTATGTGGCTAATGCAGTTGTTGGACTGGAAATTGCTGCCTCTATTCGTTCTGCTAGTCCTGTCTCAAACATTCTTTCTCAAATTCAATCTCTCATTTGGCAACGCTCCTCCCCCTTCTATGTTACCCATGTTCGTGCTCACTCCTTGCTACCAGGACCTATATCTCAAGCAAATGACTTGGTAGACAAAGCCACGCGGATGACCATGTTAGCCATGAGTAGTCCTAAAGATATGGCCACCGAGTTCCATAGACTGTATCATGTTCCTGCTAACACCTTAAGAAAGACCTTTGCCATTTCTAGGTCCGAGGCACGTGATATTGTTAAGGCTTGTCAATCCTGTGTCACTTTCCTGCCTTCTCCACATGTGGGTGTGAACCCACGGGGCCTAAGACCTGGTGATCTTTGGCAGATGGATGTTACTCATGTCTTGGAATTTGGCAAGCTTAAATACCTGCATGTCTCGGTGGATACTTGCTCAGGAATCATACATGCTTCTCCTCTTGCAGGGGAAAAGGTTACTCATGTAAAAACTCATTGTTTGGAAGCCTGGGCGTCTTGGGGAAAACCGCGACGCCTAAAGACTGACAATGGCCCTGCTTATGCTTCCTCTGGCTTTCGTGCCTTCTGTGCCCAGATGCAGGTTGCCCACACTACTGGCCTACCTTACAACCCACAAGGCCAAGGTATTGTGGAGAGAGCAAATAAAAGTTTAAAAGCTATCCTTTTTAAACAACGAAGGGGGATAGCGGAGAATGCAACCCCCAAGGAGAGAGTCTCTCTAGCACTCTATACCCTTAATTTTTTAGTTTTGGATGTTCATGATAGGTCTGCAGCAGACAGACATTGCCACCAGGGGGCACAAGCACATCCGGAACTGGTCATGTGGAAGGATGTGTTGGATAATAAATGGAAGGGACCGGATCCTGCTTTGGTAAGATCCAGGGGAGCTGTTTGTGTCTTTCCACAGGACCAGGAATCGCCACATTGGGTCCCGGCCCGGCTAGTCAAGACGCTGACATCAACTCCAGAGGAGAGTCCAGGGGACGAGGATGGCCATCCAAGTACGAGTGCCAAAGATCCTGTGGATGCTGATCCTTATGTGCCTGGAGACTAGTAGAGGAGAATTGTGCTGGGGCATCCTGTCTGTTTTCCCCAAGCCCCTGCCCGTTCGCCACACGGCGAGAGTCCTTCCTCGGTTCTTCACCACTCAGCAAGGTCTCAATCTCCCTGCGGTTGTTAAAGACCTGACCCTTGCCCCCCTGGGGGAGGCTCGACACTTCGAGGAAAGTGGAAGTCTCTGCTTTACTCTCGCCCGTGAACGTGACTCTTGTATACAACTGGAGATGCAGGCATTTGCTTGGTTTAGGGGGGACAGGAGATGGGGCCCAGAATCTACCTCTCGGAATTCGTCCCACAAAGCTTTTAGTTACCCCTTCTCAGAAGAGGCGATATGGCTCAATGGTACCTTTTTTCGTGGCCAGAGAGGTACTGTGACTCTGCCTCAACCACGCCTGGCACCTCACTGTATGGGAACTTATGAAGGGGACCTTTGGCCATGGACGGAATGCCAGTCCAGTACTGTGGGCTGGGCAGATGTGGGACGGACCTTTACTTATTCCCCGAATATGAAAGGGCCTTTTCCTTTACAGTTTTCGTGGACGGAGGGACCATTTCTACAGGATGGTACTATGAACCCATTTTCAAAGTGGGTTCTGTGTGGGGTTAATGGTAGCTGCACAGATATGACACCCTTTGTTTTATTACGGGGGGGGGACAGTTGCCCGTAATAATGTGTCTGGAGTAATCCATGAGCTACTATCCCTGAGCGAATTCCTTGAATGGCGATATGAGAGAGTGCTCGGGGGTGTCACCCGGATAGGAAAATACCTAGGAAAAAATGCCTCTTATGCCCCCACCCCGGTGTGTGTCCATCCACCATTCATGTTTGTCCTTAGTAACTTTTCTTTCAGCAATTGTTCTAATGCTTCTTGTTATTTGTCCCAATGTTGGGATGCAACACTCTATCACAGAGCCATGGTACTTAGGGTCCCCCGTTGGGTCCCCGTGCCTGTAGAGGCTCCTAGTACATTGTCTTTGTTCAGGCATAAGAGAGATTTTGGAATTACGGCCGCTGTTATTGCTGCGGTGGCGGCTGCTGCTGCCGCAGCTACAGCCGCAGGTGTAGCCATGGCTTCTTCAGTTCAAACCGCCTCTACCTTAAATACCTTGGCTTCTTCCACAGCTGCCGCCTTAGACACACAATCAAATTTAAATTCCCAACTCAAAGGTGGCATTATGATCCTAAATCAAAGGGTGGACTTAGTTCAGGAGCAAATTGATGTTCTTTGGCAAATCGCTCAGTTGGGATGTGAATGGAAACTTAATGCCTTATGTATCACTAGTGTTCAATATGAAAACTTTACAAGGGCAGCAAATCTGTCAAAGCAACTGTCCTTGTACTTGGCAGGGAATTGGTCCCTAGATTTTGATGCGGAATTGGAAGAACTAAGACAAGCTATTGTTATGATCAATTCCACACGAGTGGACCTTAGCCTGGCTGAGGGTTTTACCTCTTGGCTTTCCTCTGCCTTTTCCTTCTTCAAGGAGTGGGTAGGGGTAGGGATGTTTGCAGTTTGCTGCCTTGGGGGCTGTGCGCTGTGCCTCTGGTTGATTTGTCGCCTGCAAGCCCAGACCAGGCGGGACAAGGTAGTTATTTCTCAAGCACTTGCCGCTTTGGAGTGTGGATCCTCCCCCCAGATTTGGCTGTCGGCCCTGAAAAACACCTAGTTTTTCCCTGGCCCCTGCCCCCTTAGGGCCTGGGGTGCTCATTATACAAGGAGGAGCAGAGGGTTGGTGTTGGGAACACGACATTCATTGGCGCTCAGGCTGCGAGACAAAGTACTGCACATGAGGTATGCTCTTAGCAGCCTCATGGAGGGCATGTTTGATTGCATATGGGTTGGTACCGACATCCCATCTCTGAGAAAAGGTACCGGACGAGTGAGGCACCAGCCTGGCTGGCCACCTGGCCTGGGGTCTTCACAATGTCCTTTTGTTTATCAGAGATCAAACCTCTACCTTCACCTGCTGCGCTTTATAATAGAAAGGGGGAACTGCAGGGAGCCACATCTAGTCCCCACCACTAGATGGCGCTGGCACTGCAGGAAACCACATCTAATCCGCCATTACAAGATGGCGCTAACCTCGTGGCGTTCAGCTTCTTTACGACAGTGCCTTGGCGCCAACCGTATTCAAGGTACGCGCATGCGCTTGACGCAACCTGTCCTGAGCCTATCCCGTGGCGCCTGGTGGTGGCAAGCAGATAACAGCCAATCAGTAGGTGCCTCATTGCCCATCCCCCTATAAAAGTAGCTGTACACCCCGCCCCGGGTCCTTCTCCATCCGCTCTCCTGTTAACCAAGAAGCTCTCCAATAAAGTGTGATCAAGAAGGATCCTCGTGTGGTGATTGTTCTTTTCCCGCTGGTCGGGGGGGGGCTCGCCGCAAAGTGGTGCCGAAATCCGGGAAGGACCAAAGGAGGATTCAGAACTTGACACACGGAGAGGAAGGTATCGGTAAGTCATTCTGTTTTTTTTTTTTTTTTTTTTTTTTTTTTTCTTTTCTGTGTCTCAGTCATGTCCGTGTCTGAGGGCCTCGCTGCTCTTGCTGTTTTCGGTTTGTTTTGTCTGGGTCTTTCTATTGTTTTGCGTTTGTTTCTATCTTGCCTAGTCTGTTGATTGCCTGGACCGGTTAAACCCGCGGTAGACAACGCGGCTCTGGTCCTTGGAGCCTTGAGTCAGATAAATCCTCGGTAGATAACGTGGGGCTGGCTGTTAGTTTCATTTCCAGCCTTCCAGCTCGTGATGGGTAATACATTGAGTGCCCGGTATTCTCCCATTGATTTTACTCAGCCTATAAAGGAAGTTTTGAAACAACGTGATTTAAAGGTCTCTAATGCCACTATTAAAAAGATTGTTAAAGACATTGATGCTGCGGCTCCATGGTTTGCAGTGTCCGGAGATCTCTCATTGCCCTCATGGGAAAAGCTGGGTAAAGACCTTGAGGCGGCTAGGGAGGAGGGTCACTTAGGTCGAGGTACCCTCCCTTTCTGGAGGATGATACATTCTTGTTTACGTTCTGGAAGCCACCCGGACCCACTTCAGGAGGGCCGGAGACGGCTCAGACAACATCAGGATAGTTTGTCAGAATCTGATGCAAGTGGGGATAGCAAACCCAGATTATATAAGGAAGTACAGGAAAAAAGGGCCAGTCATTTCCCGGGAGGAGTTCCCAATATGGCCAGTCATTTCAAGGAAAAGGTTCCCTGCCATGTAGAGGAGAAGGCACCCCCGTTAGAAGAGAGTAATGAGGGCTCCGGCTGTATGCACAGGAGGGGTGAGGACTTCCCTAGGGCCCCGCCGCAGCAGGGGGCTGTGGGGTTATATCCTTCCCTACAGCCGCTGCGACACCTGAGTATACGAGATGATCACGGCAGTAGTTCTGCTTCTGATCAGGAGGGCGAGGAGGACTCCAGTGGGACAGAGGGACAGGATTTAGAGGAGGCAGCTTTGCATCGTGTTCAGGATCCTCAGTTTGTGGGCGGGCGTGTCTGCCCTCCCGCGGTTAGGGGGAGGAGTGCCTTAAAAGAGGAAGTTGGTATTCGGAACCGAGCACCGCCTAGTGCTCTGCCACGCCCTCATGTTCCCCCCCCCATGTCCCAGCCGAGGATCGCTGCCATTTTGTTAAGCCGCGGACATGGTCCCGCCTGGCCTCCGCTTTCCCGGTTTTTTTGAATACCACTACCAATCAAAGAGGTTGGGAGCCAATCCCCTATACGGAACTTAAGGATTTAGTTCAGGCCTGCAAAGATTTTGGACCCACTGCTGACTATTCACTTATGCTGCTTCGCAGACTCACGCAGCGCACCCTTACTCCTGGTGATTGGTTAGACTTAGCCCGAGCTTGTCTAACGAGAGGGCAATATTTGGATTTCAGATCACTGATTTCTGATAAAGCCCAAGAACAAGCTAGGCAGAATATTATGAAAGGGGAATGGGACTGGACTTCTGATATGCTTCTGGGGGCTGGTCCTTATCTTACAGATCAGCTCAATTTCCATCCAGACGTGTATATCCAAATTAATAATATTCATTATCAGGCTTGGAAGGAGCTCCGTAATAAGGGAGAGGTCGCAGGACAGTTGACTAAGATTGTTCAGGGCCCTACAGAGCCATTTTCTGATTTCTCAGCTAGAATGTTGGAAGTGGCAGAAAAGACAATTGGCCTTGCTGACCACACCATGCCGTTTATACAACAGCTAATATTTGAACAGGCCACTAAGGAGTGCAAAAAGGCTATACAATCAGTAAGAAGGGGAACATTGGATGACTGGCTCAAAGCCTGTCGAGAGATAGGGGGTCCTCTGTCTAATGCAGGATTAGCAGCAGCGGTCATAGCTGCCGCTAAGGCTCAACGGACAGGGAATCAAAAGGGCTGTTTCCGATGTGGTCAATTGGGACATTTTAAACGCCAATGTCCTCAAGCGGATAGCCCAGCCCCTGTCCGAGATGCGGGACCGGCACAGCGCCCCCCTGGGACTTGTCCTAGATGTAAGAAGGGAAAACACTGGGCTAATGAATGTAGATCTGTGAGGGATATTAATGGTCTGCCCCTCCCCCCCTCTTTCAAGCAATCAGGACCAAAAAAACGGGGGGAAGGGCCCACGTCCCCAGGGCCCACAAATTTATGGGGCAATGCAGACACCTCAGGTCCCGGTGACTGTGGTGCCAGGTCCCCCGCTGCCTCAGCCCGGAGAGCAACATCGGGCTCCGCAGGCCTGGACCTCTGTGCCACCTCCGGATTGGTCTTAACTCCGGAAATGGGCGTGCAAATCCTGGACACAGATGTGTCTGGCCCGCTAGCGAG
Organism: Dipus sagitta; assembly: GCA_036346955.1. Lineage (NCBI taxonomy): Eukaryota > Metazoa > Chordata > Mammalia > Rodentia > Dipodidae > Dipus > Dipus sagitta. The sequence goes on from CM070774.1 coordinate 56,152,693, forward strand.
AGATACGGTGGGCCTTCTTTTGGGGCGCTCCTCCTCTACTTTAAAGGGTCTCATAGTCTTCCCCGGTGTTATCGATCCAGATTATACAGGTGTAATTAAAATTCTTTGTCGTTCCCCCTATGGGGCAGTGTCAGTGGCCCCTGGGGACCGTATTGCCCAATTGCTGATTTTGCCTTCTAACCATTCTCTATTTCCTGCACTAGATAAGGAAAGGGGTGACAAGAGCCTTGGGTCTACCGGTGTGGACTTGACCTGCTTGTCTTTGGAGTTGGATCAAGGACCCCTTCTGCGCCTGACCATAGAAGGAAGAGAATTCTCAGGACTGGTGGACACTGGGGCAGATAAAAGTATAATAAAATTGGATTCTTGGCCAAAAGCCTGGCCCTTGCAGAGATCAGCTCAGATCTTGCAAGGCTTAGGGTTTGCTAAAACACCACATATGAGTGCAAAGGAGTTAACATGGACCACTACAGAGGGTCAAAAGGGAAAAATCCAACCTTTTGTGTTGGATGTTCCCATTAATTTATGGGGAAGAGATATTCAGACCCAGATGAATCTCCGCTTGACCAATGATTATTCAGAAGCTAGTAAAAATATGATGAAAATTCAGGGCTTTGTTCCAGGCTCAGGTCTAGGGAAGCACCTTCAAGGGCGACCTCAGCCCATCATCCCGGAGGAGAAGCTGGATCGCTTTGGGTTGGGTTTTTCTTAGGGACCACTGAAAATTCTGCTTCCAATTTTGAACAGGTGCCCATACCTTGGATGACTCATAAGCCAGTGTGGGTTCCTCAGTGGCCCCTCTCACAGGAAAAACTGGAAGCAGCCCAGAGGTTAATTGAGGAACAATTGCAGTTAGGCCACCTGGAGCCCTCTATTTCCCCTTGGAATACACCTATATTTGTGATCAAAAAGTCCTCTGGAAAGTGGCGATTATTACATGATTTGAGGGCTGTCAATGCTCAAATGCAGGTCCTGGGCCCAGTTCAGAGGGGCCTGCCAGCGCTTTCTGCTCTCCCCAGGGAATGGCCAGTGATGGTTTTAGATATTAAAGACTGTTTTTTCTCCATACCCCTTTGCCCTCAGGACAGAGAGCGTTTTGCTTTCACATTACTAGCTGTAAATCATGAGAAGCCTGATGCCCGCTTTCAGTGGCGTGTGTTGCCACAAGGGATGTCCAACAGTCCCACTATGTGCCAGCTTTATGTAGACTCAGTGTTATTTGTAGTAAGACAACAGTTCCCCTCTTTACGTATGATCCACTATATGGATGATATCCTACTCACAGCCCCTACCTTAGATGTTTTGCATGTCTCCTTTCAGGAGGTCGTCAAGGCGTTGGAACATAAGGGTCTTTTTATTGCCCCAGAGAAGGTCCAGCAAACGGATTCAGTAAATTTCCTTGGGTCCGTCATTGGCCTTCAGTCTGTGAAACCTCAAAAAATTTGCATCCGTACCTCCCACTTGCATACATTAAATGATTTTCAAAAACTTTTGGGGGACATTAATTGGTTGCGAGGTTTTCTCCATGTCCCCCGTGCAGATTTGTTACCATTGTTTTCCATTTTGGAGGGTGATCCTGAGATTACCTCTCCTCGTGTGCTCACTGAGCCAGCTCGCCAGGCTTTAAGCAAAATAGAAAAGGCCCTTATGAAGGCACAGCTTAAACGCTTTGACCCTTCTAGTCCACTTCTTCTTTGTATTCTAAAAACAAGGGATGTCCCCACGGGAGTGTTATGGCAGGACGGCCCTCTTTTGTGGATTCATGGACATTCCTTGGGAGCTCGCACCCTGCAGTACTTCCCACAGTTGGTTGCCCAACAGGCTTGTTTGGGTTCGAAATCGTGCCTAACTCATTTTGCAAAGTTGCCTGATAAGCTTATCATCCCCTATACTAAGGAACAAGTAGAGACTCTATCTGGTACGGTTGATGAATGGAGCATTCTTATGTGTGCTTTTCCAAATCCTATAGATAACCATTACCCAAAAAGCCCCATTCTGTCCTTCGTGGAAAAAAATTTAGTCTATTTTCCCCGGGTCACATCAAAGGGCCCTTTGCCCTCAGCCCCTGCCATTTTCACTGATGGTTCAAAAACAGGTCGCGGAGCTTATATGGTTCAGGGCTCAGAACCTGTGGTGAAGTTCTATAGGCCTGACTCTCCCCAAATTGTGGAATGCATGATTGTCTTGGAGGTGTTTCAGACCTTTGGTAGTTCCTTTAATTTGTTCACAGACTCACAGTATGTGGCTAATGCAGTTGTTGGACTGGAAATTGCTGCCTCTATTCGTTCTGCTAGTCCTGTCTCAAACATTCTTTCTCAAATTCAATCTCTCATTTGGCAACGCTCCTCCCCCTTCTATGTTACCCATGTTCGTGCTCACTCCTTGCTACCAGGACCTATATCTCAAGCAAATGACTTGGTAGACAAAGCCACGCGGATGACCATGTTAGCCATGAGTAGTCCTAAAGATATGGCCACCGAGTTCCATAGACTGTATCATGTTCCTGCTAACACCTTAAGAAAGACCTTTGCCATTTCTAGGTCCGAGGCACGTGATATTGTTAAGGCTTGTCAATCCTGTGTCACTTTCCTGCCTTCTCCACATGTGGGTGTGAACCCACGGGGCCTAAGACCTGGTGATCTTTGGCAGATGGATGTTACTCATGTCTTGGAATTTGGCAAGCTTAAATACCTGCATGTCTCGGTGGATACTTGCTCAGGAATCATACATGCTTCTCCTCTTGCAGGGGAAAAGGTTACTCATGTAAAAACTCATTGTTTGGAAGCCTGGGCGTCTTGGGGAAAACCGCGACGCCTAAAGACTGACAATGGCCCTGCTTATGCTTCCTCTGGCTTTCGTGCCTTCTGTGCCCAGATGCAGGTTGCCCACACTACTGGCCTACCTTACAACCCACAAGGCCAAGGTATTGTGGAGAGAGCAAATAAAAGTTTAAAAGCTATCCTTTTTAAACAACGAAGGGGGATAGCGGAGAATGCAACCCCCAAGGAGAGAGTCTCTCTAGCACTCTATACCCTTAATTTTTTAGTTTTGGATGTTCATGATAGGTCTGCAGCAGACAGACATTGCCACCAGGGGGCACAAGCACATCCGGAACTGGTCATGTGGAAGGATGTGTTGGATAATAAATGGAAGGGACCGGATCCTGCTTTGGTAAGATCCAGGGGAGCTGTTTGTGTCTTTCCACAGGACCAGGAATCGCCACATTGGGTCCCGGCCCGGCTAGTCAAGACGCTGACATCAACTCCAGAGGAGAGTCCAGGGGACGAGGATGGCCATCCAAGTACGAGTGCCAAAGATCCTGTGGATGCTGATCCTTATGTGCCTGGAGACTAGTAGAGGAGAATTGTGCTGGGGCATCCTGTCTGTTTTCCCCAAGCCCCTGCCCGTTCGCCACACGGCGAGAGTCCTTCCTCGGTTCTTCACCACTCAGCAAGGTCTCAATCTCCCTGCGGTTGTTAAAGACCTGACCCTTGCCCCCCTGGGGGAGGCTCGACACTTCGAGGAAAGTGGAAGTCTCTGCTTTACTCTCGCCCGTGAACGTGACTCTTGTATACAACTGGAGATGCAGGCATTTGCTTGGTTTAGGGGGGACAGGAGATGGGGCCCAGAATCTACCTCTCGGAATTCGTCCCACAAAGCTTTTAGTTACCCCTTCTCAGAAGAGGCGATATGGCTCAATGGTACCTTTTTTCGTGGCCAGAGAGGTACTGTGACTCTGCCTCAACCACGCCTGGCACCTCACTGTATGGGAACTTATGAAGGGGACCTTTGGCCATGGACGGAATGCCAGTCCAGTACTGTGGGCTGGGCAGATGTGGGACGGACCTTTACTTATTCCCCGAATATGAAAGGGCCTTTTCCTTTACAGTTTTCGTGGACGGAGGGACCATTTCTACAGGATGGTACTATGAACCCATTTTCAAAGTGGGTTCTGTGTGGGGTTAATGGTAGCTGCACAGATATGACACCCTTTGTTTTATTACGGGGGGGGGACAGTTGCCCGTAATAATGTGTCTGGAGTAATCCATGAGCTACTATCCCTGAGCGAATTCCTTGAATGGCGATATGAGAGAGTGCTCGGGGGTGTCACCCGGATAGGAAAATACCTAGGAAAAAATGCCTCTTATGCCCCCACCCCGGTGTGTGTCCATCCACCATTCATGTTTGTCCTTAGTAACTTTTCTTTCAGCAATTGTTCTAATGCTTCTTGTTATTTGTCCCAATGTTGGGATGCAACACTCTATCACAGAGCCATGGTACTTAGGGTCCCCCGTTGGGTCCCCGTGCCTGTAGAGGCTCCTAGTACATTGTCTTTGTTCAGGCATAAGAGAGATTTTGGAATTACGGCCGCTGTTATTGCTGCGGTGGCGGCTGCTGCTGCCGCAGCTACAGCCGCAGGTGTAGCCATGGCTTCTTCAGTTCAAACCGCCTCTACCTTAAATACCTTGGCTTCTTCCACAGCTGCCGCCTTAGACACACAATCAAATTTAAATTCCCAACTCAAAGGTGGCATTATGATCCTAAATCAAAGGGTGGACTTAGTTCAGGAGCAAATTGATGTTCTTTGGCAAATCGCTCAGTTGGGATGTGAATGGAAACTTAATGCCTTATGTATCACTAGTGTTCAATATGAAAACTTTACAAGGGCAGCAAATCTGTCAAAGCAACTGTCCTTGTACTTGGCAGGGAATTGGTCCCTAGATTTTGATGCGGAATTGGAAGAACTAAGACAAGCTATTGTTATGATCAATTCCACACGAGTGGACCTTAGCCTGGCTGAGGGTTTTACCTCTTGGCTTTCCTCTGCCTTTTCCTTCTTCAAGGAGTGGGTAGGGGTAGGGATGTTTGCAGTTTGCTGCCTTGGGGGCTGTGCGCTGTGCCTCTGGTTGATTTGTCGCCTGCAAGCCCAGACCAGGCGGGACAAGGTAGTTATTTCTCAAGCACTTGCCGCTTTGGAGTGTGGATCCTCCCCCCAGATTTGGCTGTCGGCCCTGAAAAACACCTAGTTTTTCCCTGGCCCCTGCCCCCTTAGGGCCTGGGGTGCTCATTATACAAGGAGGAGCAGAGGGTTGGTGTTGGGAACACGACATTCATTGGCGCTCAGGCTGCGAGACAAAGTACTGCACATGAGGTATGCTCTTAGCAGCCTCATGGAGGGCATGTTTGATTGCATATGGGTTGGTACCGACATCCCATCTCTGAGAAAAGGTACCGGACGAGTGAGGCACCAGCCTGGCTGGCCACCTGGCCTGGGGTCTTCACAATGTCCTTTTGTTTATCAGAGATCAAACCTCTACCTTCACCTGCTGCGCTTTATAATAGAAAGGGGGAACTGCAGGGAGCCACATCTAGTCCCCACCACTAGATGGCGCTGGCACTGCAGGAAACCACATCTAATCCGCCATTACAAGATGGCGCTAACCTCGTGGCGTTCAGCTTCTTTACGACAGTGCCTTGGCGCCAACCGTATTCAAGGTACGCGCATGCGCTTGACGCAACCTGTCCTGAGCCTATCCCGTGGCGCCTGGTGGTGGCAAGCAGATAACAGCCAATCAGTAGGTGCCTCATTGCCCATCCCCCTATAAAAGTAGCTGTACACCCCGCCCCCGGGTCCTTCTCCATCCGCTCTCCTGTTAACCAAGAAGCTCTCCAATAAAGTGTGATCAAGAAGGATCCTCGTGTGGTGATTGTTCTTTTCCCGCTGGTCGGGGGGGGGCTCGCCGCAAACAGGCAGTTCACAGAGGAAGAAATAGAAATGGCAAACATACACTTAAGAAAATGTTCATCATCCCTAATCATCAGAGAAATGCAAATTAAAACAACTATGAGATTCCACCTTACCCCAATAAGGATAGCAAGCATCAAAAAATCAAATAAAAATAAATGCTGGCGAGGATGTGGAGAAGTAGGAACACTCATCCACTGTTGGTGGGAATGTAGGATGGTACAACCACTTTGGAAAGCAATATGGAGACTTCTGAAAAAGCTGAGTATAGAGATACCAACAGACCCAGTTATTCCCTTACTGGGCATCTACCCTAAAACCTTCAAACCACAGACTAAAGAGATTTGCTCAACCATGTTTATAGCGGCTCAATTTGTAATAGCTAAGAGCTGGAATCAACCCAGATGTCCATCACTAGAAGAATGGATAACTAAGATGTGGTATATCTACACAATGGAATTCTATACAGCAGTAAGAAAAAATGACACAATGAAATTTGAGGAAAAATGGTTGAACCTGGAACAGATCATTCTCAGTGAACTTACCCAATCACAGAAAAAAAATCGCCACATAGTCTCACTCATCTACAGCACCTAACCTGAATCTACCGAAGATACCTTACATACCCAGCAAGCATCTCCTAGATTAGACACTAGGATGGAAGGGGAGGGAGGGGAGGGCATCAAAGGGGTGGGAAACACAAATCCAGACCCAAACGGCAATGGTACCATATTCTTCTACTTACTAAAAGATAGACCAAATGGCTGATCCTTCACCAGGCCCTTACAGGGAACACCTGAACCACAAGACACTGGAGAGGGTAAGATTAAGATTAACCTTAATCTCCTACATCTTCCCTCCCTCACTTCCCCTCTCCCTGTCTCTCTCTCTCTCATCTCTAACTCTTGTATATCAGTTATCTTTTTCCTCATTTTCTTAGTGGGCACTGACCTGTAACTCCCAGAACCAGCATGGGGCTATCATCCACAATGAGCTTTTGATCAGAGAACTAGCAATCTTACTCTTGAATTTTCTTAAATTTGTATTATTAATTTGGTAATGCTTGAAAAACTCATAACACTTTGAAAGAATAAAAATTATACTGAAGGGTTGGAGAGATGGCTTAGTGGTTAAGACTCTTGTCTTAAAAGCCAAAGGACCCAGGTTCAATTCCTCAGTACCCATGTAAAGCAAGATGTACAAGGTGGCATATGCGTTACATGTGTTTGTTTGAAGTTGATAGAGGCCCTGGTGCACAATTTTGTCTTTCTATGTGCTTCTTGCTCTCAAATAAATAAATAAAAAACATAGTTTTTAAAACCCCCCCAAACTGATCATCTAAGTGCTGCTATATGCAAGTAGAGTATCTATTTTAATACACAGATGCCACAAATTGAAAAAATTTCAAATATAAATTTACAACACAATTTACTTATGCTTCAATATGATTGCTTATCAATATGTATTTAAAATTCTTATTTTGTCAAATGCATGAGATTTTCATATCTATTGTTCACAATTTATATGTACTTCGTGTATAGTTTTGGTGAAGTATTTGTTAGGATAAGTACAGGACAACATGTTAAGTCAAACTGCATTTCACCAATTAGTATATAATTTATTTTACAAAATAAGACAGTAGTCATTAAATTAATAGGTTGAGATATTTCAGAGTGAAAGAAGTATCATGACATCACTCATGAAATTACAGAAGCATACATTTTTAACATTTCATTTTATATACATTATACTCTTATATCCTCTCATCCCTGCTTCCATTACCCTGGGGCCCTCCTCACTGGAGGAGGATACATTTTTGCAATCTTTAAATTACGTTGTAACCTCTAGTTTTTTATTGTATATATTGATGTTTTTAGATGTTTCTTTTGGATCTGAGTTCTTACCTTTTAAAATGAGCATAATTTAATGCTGTGTCTTGTTGAGCAAACTAAATTTCCAGTGTAAACCTCCACTACTCTCACGTGCACATTTTACTTTAATCCCCTACATGCACACTGAAACTATATTTGCCTTTTCTGTGGCCCCTCTGTGACAACCAGTGAGGTCGTAGGTCATACCATTTTCATGGAGTAAACGTCAGGAAAGCTACTTGTGGAAGCAATGGAAGGCATGGCACTGCCCAGTTACAGTTATGTTTTAGTTATTTTATGCACTTGACTCATCCTTAGTCCTGGTCAAGTTTTCTTTCAAGTTAATATCAAAGACAAATAGATATATGACCCAGGTGTCCATCAATGAGCAGACAAAGAAAGTACATATATATCATGGAATAATAGACATGACAGAATGAAATTCTGTCATTTGCATAGCATGGATGGAAGTGAAGATCCTTATGCTAAGAGATATAAGCCAGGCACACTCACATTAGTTGGATCCATACATCATTTTTAGATTTCTTTTTTTCAGGTTCTCTGTTGTTAAAAATTTCACGTTACATTTGGAAAAAGTCCTTTACAAAAATGACTTCTCTAGAGGAGACTGGTGGAGAGAGAGAAAGGTGTTGATGGTGAGGGAAGGAAGTGTGAGCATTGGAAATAGTGTTACTTTAAAAAATGTTGTTTTACAAAAGTACTCAGTATTATTTTCAAAACCTAAGAGAATTTTGCTGCAGTTTTCAAATCCAATCACCCTTCATAACAACTCTATAGCCTGCAAAATTTTACTTAATATTTTAATATTGGGAATGAAGTAGGGTTGTTGTAGTAGTTTAAATAGATGGCCCCCAATATATTCAGTGTTTTATTAGTTTGCAGTTTTCATCTGCAGCCACCTGGCTGGAGGCAATGTCACTGGGTGGATCTTAAGGTGTGGTGGTGGGTTTGAGATTTCAATCTAAAGGTATGCAAAGTGTGCATAGCTGGAGTTCCTCAAGTGTGCTGTGCTGTGTTGCTTTTGCTTTTGCTCTCTTTGCCTGGTCCTTTAAGACGGGCCCAACTTCTTCCACCATTATGGAGCTTACCCTGGATCTGCAAGCTTTAATAAATATCCCTTCCTCCATAACTGTGCCTGGTTTGGAAGTTCATCTCAGAAAACCTGAAGCTGTCTGCTACAGTTGTATACTCAGGCTTCAAGGGACTTACCTGTCATGCTAGTAGGAGTGCAGAAATCTAGGTGTAGAGAATATAACTTCACTTTTATGGTATCAGTAGAGAGGTTGGTCATGATCAGGGGTATGAAGTCATTCAACTATCTAATAAGGCATCATATTGGATTAGTAACTGGTGTAATTGAACCTATGATACCAATTGCATTGGGAAATGTGTTAAGCAGCACTGTCTAATAAAATACAGGGCATCCTGAATTGAAGGTAGAAAACAAATGATACTTTATATAAGTATATCTTTATCAGAAATTCATGTAGCAGGAGCCAGTTTGTATTTTTATTTGCTGTTCTTGGTAACCCTATCATCTTAGAACATTGTGAAGCTTAAGATCCTGGCCAAACACAGAGAAAGTAGTAATGCAAGTATTTTTTGAATGTGAAATGTTCCCCATTGGGCTCATGCGTTTGAACACCTTGATCACTGCTGTTTGTGCTGCAGTGCTGTTTGGGAAGGTTGTGGAATCTTTCGGTGATGGAGCCTTACTGGAGGAATTGGATCACTGCTGGAAAGCCTTGAGGTTTTACAGCCGGCCCCACTTCGTGTTCACCTTCCATTTCCTGACTCTGCCTGCACTATGATGAGTCAGCCGCCATGCTTTCCCACCCATGCTGGAATTCGTTCCCTTGGAACTGTGAATCAGAGCAAACCCTGTCCTTACTTACCTTGCTTCCTGTCAGCAAGGAGCAATGTAACTAATACAATAGGGAGACACTTATGGTTGTTTGCCAACAATAGCCACAGATTCATTTTCATCCCTTCACTGAGAGATATTATAACTATTCCTTCTCTTAATTCTGGTTGGATTTAATGATTTGTTTGTAACCATAGAATGTCGAGGAAGTCCTTGCAGAATTATGAAGACTTGATCATAAAAGGAGCTGTAGACTCTGCCTACCCTATGCAGATATTTCCTTTCGGAGAACTGAGCTACCAGTTAAGAGTACTCTGAAGTCCCATGCAATAAGAAGCCCATACCACAAGGAGACACTTATTTTAAGTAGGTGCTTCCATTTACAGCCCTAACCAAATCTCCACTGAGGTAAATCCTTATTGCTACAGCATCAATCACCAGGCATGCGAGTAAAACCACTTCTACATGAATCCCACCCCTGGCCATCCATATAGCTACTACCTGAAGACCAGACATTCTAAATTCAACAAACCATTCCTGTTATATGTTATCTGAGTAATGGATGTGCAGAATTCCAGAGCATAATAAGGAGGCATTTTTGAGCTACTGAGTTTTGGGATCATGCAGTAATTATAACTGTAAAACATGAAGTAAATGGTTAAAATAATCAGTATCACAGGAGCAAGTAGTTCCTGAAGGCTTGGGCAGGGCACTTCTCTTCATGAGGCCCCCCTCATGCTTGAGGAAAGGGTAAAAGAAGAATTAATGACAAAGATTCCTGCTCTTTTTTTCTTTAAATTCCTGTTTTTGTAGAATAATTGCAATTTAAAATAAATCAGTTTGCAAAGCACTGGGAAAAAAAAAGATTAAGGGTTGAATGGAAGAAGGAATAAGCTAAACTCTCATCTTAATTTCTGGGCTATGCCTCCGAGCATTTAAAGCCAAAGTTATTATGGATGTGCACAGGACTTAATGGTCTTTAGGGAGCCTGATAAACTGAGAAACAGATTGTGCTAATTTTGCATTGGTGACCCACCAGACTGACTTAATCACTTAAGTCTTATATTTCTTTAAAATTCTGAAACAAGGGCATTCTTAAGTATTCTTTTGAAAGAAGATAAAAATTTCATGGGAGAAGAAAGCAATTTGGTGACAAGAGAATTTTCTTTATGCTGTAATGCCTTTGGAGAAGTCTCCAAACTGCTGAATGACCAAAGATAAAAGCAAAGGAAAATACTTTGTCTGTAATTATGGCCATTAAAAAAATTTTTATTTAGAGCAGCACAATGTACAGGAGTTGTGGGGGAAGATAATGAAGGTTGAATCATTTTTCCTTGAGGACTTTTCAATGTTATCATATTTGTAATAGCAAAAATGTCTATCCATTACTTAGGTAAAACCCAGTGGTTTTCATTTATATGTAGATCAGTATACATTTTATTTTACAGGGTACTTTGAGTAAACTGAAACAACTTTCCCCTCCTCCTCCTGCATCCAGCAGAGTTTTTTTTTTTTCAAGGTAGGGTCTCACTCTAGCCCAGGCTGACCTGGAATTCACTATGTAGTCTCAGGGTGGCCTTGAACTCATGGCGATCCTTCTACCTCTGCCTCCCGAGTGCTGGGATTAAAGGTGTGTGCCACCATGCATGGCCCAGTAGACCTTTTGTTTTAAGTCTTCTTTTTTTTTTTTTTTGACAGGATCTTGGTAAATAGCCTGTCTGATCTCAGACTTGTGATCTTCCTGCCTTAGCCTCCCAAATGTGCACCACCACACCTGGCCTCTTTAGGCTCTTTACTTGTCTACTTTCATACTTGTCAAGCCTTCCTCAGGATTGCTTAGTACTTACAGCATGTTCCTTCATCTGCTACAGTCTACCAGCACTGGCTTATCCAGATTCTCTATAATTTATCCTTTGAACATACTGATGGCTCCTTCACATGTTCTGTTCAAATAAACCTCTTGTTAGAGAGGCTTTTAGGTAATATATCTTTCTTCATACATTCCATTGTCTTCATAAATAAAAATTCCTCAGAAGTGCTAGAGAAATGGCTTAGCAGTTAAGGTGCTTGCCTGAAAAGCCAAAGGACCCAGGTTCGATTCTCCAGGACCCACATAAGCCAGATGCACAAGGTGGCCCATGCATCTGGATTTTGTTAGCAGTGACTGAAGGCCCTGGAGTGCCCATTCTCTCCCTGCTTCTCTCTCTGTCTTTCTTTCTGCTTATCAATCAATAAATAAAATATTTAAAAAATCCTCAGAAGTCCCAAGGTTGAGATATCATGGTACATTTCTCATCACTACTTTTGAACTTGAAATGGATCCCAAAGTGATTTTATAGATCATGTGATAAATTCTTATCTTCTATGCCTCGTTATCTGTCTGTAGCTATTTACTTATTTATTTAGTTTTCTGGTTACTCTGCAGTATTAATTATAGACATTGACCTTCTCTTAGCCTTTTCTTTTTCCAGTTCTGTTGTTCTCTCATCACTTGGTTTATTATTCATGAGGCAGCTATTATACTACATCCTCAGAGTTATTTGTGGTCCTTCATTCTTTTTCAATTTGGTCACCGGATACATAGTAAAACACACTGTGTTAAAGAAGTGAAAATATTAAAGATAAAGCTAATTGTAAGAAAAGTGTCACCAGCTTAAAAAGTATTGGTAACTTTAATACATAAGCATAACTGCAAATTGGTGGCATTCACATTGGATTATATTCTTCTGTTCCCGCTCCTTCACCCCTATTTCACCGAGGGTCCTCCTTAGGTCACTCACCAGCTTTTGATAACAGGTAGAGTGAGATACTAAGTGCTCACATAGCACCTCTCCTCCTCATCATGTGGCACCTTGGAAGCTCTTGCAAATTCTCAAGTGACTAAGCCTCCAGCCCTTTGTGGGTGTTTGCACTGCCCAGGAGCAAATCAGATGCATTTGCTGCATGCTGCCTACCTTGGCTTCAGCCCATGAGCTGAGCTTCTCACTCTCCTTGTTTGAGCTACGGTCCCTAATCCCAGTGCTCATGCCAGATGTCAAGACCCAATGCGACAAAAAGAAAACACTTCCCTTTTGGGTCAACTTTGGAGACATCAGTAATAACTCCTAGGCCTATTTTTTTTTCTCAAATGCACCCTCATGAAACAAACATATTTCTTTTAACTTTTTTGTTTTTTTTTAATTAAAAAATATTTATTTATTTCCAAGGAGACTTCATAAATCTAGATGTGAGGTGGGCCCTGTTATCTTCTTCCTCAAAGCAAAAACGATTTGATTTCATCTGTCTTTATTTTGTTTTCTTTTTATTAGAAAAAATAAAAATAAGACTTACTATGATTATTTTATGTGCCATTGACCATACAGTCTTCAATGATGGAAGGCTCACTCTATATGTTGGCAAATAGCAACTGCCTCAAGCTCCCAAGTGTGCCCATTACCACCTCATCTAAGCTGCAAAGCAACCACACCTGAACTCAGTTAATACCTGGCACATCAGGGACAGATTGTGGACCTTGATGCAGTACATCTCCACCCATATCCATTCTGACAGGTCAATGCCTATGGCTAAGTGAGCTATTGAATTTGTTAAACATCACACTTGCTTAAACACAAGTTTTTGAACATCTTGAAGTTACATATCCTTTTTTGGGTGACTAAGTGTTTAATGAAGTAAGTTTACATAAGAAGTGGTCCTGTAAAATAAATCAACATCTTTTAGAAATTGTTTATGGAACTAATTTTATGTCCACTTAATAACTTGTTTATATATGACTAAGAAAAGCCATGCCATATAAAATTCATACCTTAGACAAGTAAAAAAGAACTTAAGTATGGTCTTAATAGAGTGTTAGTTTGCAATTAGAATGGTTCTCAAAATATATCAAATGGCAAAAGACAGCTGCTATCACAAAGGAAAACTACTCAATAGTCACTGTGTAGTCATTGCTGGGGAGACTAGAAAGAAGACAGTACAGATAGTCCACAATTTTTTGAGTCTTTACTGAGAAATCTACAGGAAAAAGCACTCTACTTAGACTCTAGAGATGATCGACACTTCAGTCTAAAGAGTTTCAAGCTCCTTGGCATGTCTTGTACAATTTACCAATGTAATGAATGAATCTTTGGGTGAGACTGAAACCCATGAGTGTTGAAACAAATGAAAATGAATTTAGGAGTAGGTTACTTAATTTTTTTTATTTGAGAGAAAGATAGATAGATAGATAGAGAGATAGAGAATTGGTGCACCAGGGCCTCAGCCACTGCAATAGAACTCCGGACTCTTGCGCCACCTAGTGGGAAATACTTATGCTCACTTTATAACAGGCTATAACAAAATTTGTAACAGGTCATAACACAAAACTTGGCCTAAAATTTGGTTTTTCAAACTTGCAGATGCCTCTAGCTTTTCTGCATAGACTTTTCTGCTAATCCATTCAGCACTGGAAACACCTTTCCTGTGTACTTACATTTAGGTATGATATTGCATTACAGAGATGAAACAACACACACCACACAGTCCGTGTCCTGTAGGACACAGTCCTAGGGGAGGAGACAGATAAACAGACAACATATAAGAAGCCTACAGCAGTGAGTGAGTCATTCTATATAATTATATATCTTTTTAGTATAAGGTGCTGCTTGGCAGACTTCAAAGGAGTTTTCAAACCTCACACACATTCTCTCCCACGGCTCTGACTCATCAGGAAGGATCATTCTGCCTTTATGTTAAGTCGAACCCCATCACCCACTCTGTAGTCTAGATGCCCTGAGTACGACATTGGAGTGATGGAGCTCCCATTTAATCTCTGCCCACCTTCCTTTTTCTTTTCTTCTTCTTTTTTTTTTTTGGTTTAACTGTGATGTTCTGCTCATATTTCTGAGACAAGCAAAATTTATTCTGTGATCCTTTAGTAATGAAGGAAAACTATAAGTAGATTCAAGTGCAAACCTGTCCAGTTTAATTATTAGGTTTGATCTCAATTTCTATCAGCAGGGTGATGGGGAAGTCACACTGAGAAAACTACATATAACTGTTTAGGGACGAAAAATACAGGAGCATTGTGACACTTCTTGGAAATTAACACCTTCTGTGTTCACAACATTTGTAGGCATTGTTCTTTTTCACTTTATTTGACTTGTAATATCTGTAGTTTTGAATCACATGTCTAGTCTCAGAATTTCAACTATCAGAATTATAACTATTAAGCAATACTGTGTGACTCTATGATGTTGATTTAGCTTATCTCATGCTTACCTAAGGTAGATCTAGTCTTTGTATTCAAGAGCAATAGAATTTAAAAAAATCTGAAAACATAATTTATATGTGTCAGTATTAACAACTTAGGAAGATTTTTTTAGAATAAGAAATATCTAAGAGCTTATTTGTTCTATTTTATTTCATTTATTATCCTATAAATGAACAAAATTGGAATAGGAATCACAGATCATTGTGTATCATAGATCCTTTAAGGTATGCATTTACATTTGGCACTCCTCATCCCAGGATGCCTGAGGTCCGTCAGCATCCCGAGGCATGGAAACACACAAACAAACACCACTCAATGATGGCTTTTTCTCTGTTCTTTTTTTTTTCCTTGCAAATAATTTTATTGTAAGCTCTTACATATAAAATGATTAAGAACAAAGTAAACATGGCTGAAGGAATGGCTTAGCAGTTAAGGCATTTGCCTGCAAGGCCAAAGGACCCAGGTTCGATTCCCCAAGACCCATGTTAGCCAGATGCACAAGGGGTGCATGGATCTGAAGTTCATTTGCAGTGGCTGGAGGCCCTGGAGCACCCGTTCTCTCTCTGTCTCCCTCTTTCTCTGTCACATAAATAAATAAATAAATAAATATATTAAAAAAGAGTAAAGCAAACAAAGGGTAATTAGAAGCATATCAAGCTAATTTTCCTAAACCTATTAACATTTTAAATAGGATATGGGGTCTGGAAGATTACTTTAAAGGTATTTCATGTATTTATTGTGAGAGAGTGGGAGAGAGAGAGAAAGAGGCAGATATATAGAAAGAATGGGCACACTAGGGCCTCTAGCCACTTCAAAGACCTGATGTATGTGCCACCTAGGGCATCTGGCTTTATGTGGATACTGGGGATTCAAACCTGGGTCCTTAGGCTTTGCAAGCAAGTGCCTTAACTGCTGAGACATCTCTCCAGCCCCTGGAAGACAACCTTTAAAAGATACTTTTGTTTCTCTTTTCTTCAGTGTCACAAAGTTCATTTTGTAGAGGTGAGGCTTATTCCTAGGTGTTTTCTTTTGGGGTAGCTATTATGAACCAGATATTTTTCCTAATTTCTTTCTCACCAAGTTCACTGTAGGAATATGTAACTGCCACTGATTTTTGTATATTGCAACTTTCCTGAAAGTGTTTATTAAACCTAAGAATTTTCTGGTGAAGTCTGAAGTTTCACTTAAATACAGAATCACATTACCTGCAAGTAGCTTCATTTCCTCCTTTCCTATTTTTATCCCCTTTATGTCCTCCAATAAAGCTAAGACTAGGTCAGACCTCCAGAACTATAGTGAATAAAAGTGGAGACAGTGGGTACTCTTTTCTTGTTCCAGATTTTAGATGAAATGTTTTTAGTTTTTCCCTACTCAGAATAATGTTGAATATAGGTTTGTCATACCATATGACCCAGCTACACCACTGCTGAGCATGTAACCAAAGATCTCCATATCCTGCCACTCGGATACTTGCACATTCAAGTTCATTCTGCTCTCTCTTCTCCAAATATTTAGGAAAGGAATCAACCTAAATATCCATCAACTGATGACTGCATAATGAAAATATGGTATAGATATGCAATGGACTTTTTATTCAGTTGTAAAGAAAAGTTAAATTTGCAGGAAAATGAATGGAATTTGAAAAAAATATTCTGTGAGTTAAACCAAGTCCAGAAAGACAAAAATCACATGATATGGACTCTGACTTTACAAGTTTGTATATTTGTAAAGGAGACTCCTTGGGGGAGGATACAAAAGAGGAAAAAAGGGGGTAGGAAAAAGGTATGAAAACACCATACTAAAACCTAATTCTTTGTAAACTAACAAAGTAAATTTAAAAACAAACTTTGTCTCATGTATCACCATGAATTATATTCATAGCTATTTTTTTTTTAAATTTACTTATTTGCAAGCAGAGAAAGACACACACACACACACACACACACACACACACACACACACACACACACGGCATGCCAGAGCGTAGTACCACTGCAAATGAACTCCAGGTGCATGCACCACTTTGTGCATCAGGCTTTATGAGGTTACTGGGCAATCAAACCCAGGTTGATAAGCTTTATAGGCAAGCGCCTTAACCACTGAGCTGTCTCCCCAGCCCTATAGCTATTATTTTAATGATATATTTTTCCTTTAGAACTTTTCTGTTTTTATCCCCTTTTAAATGAACCTAAGACTATTTATTTATTTAGGTATATTTCTTAGTTAAGGAAAGTATTTCCTTCTAACATTTTCTTTTCATTTTCCTGATACTATTTTCTTGATTTTACTGGCAACTCATTTAATGAAGCACTGAAAATGATTCTGACTACTAGTTTGTCAAATGACTCTTTTTTTCTTTTTTATTATTAAGAACATATTTTGTATGGATACATCATGTATTGGTACCATCTTTTCCATCCTCCCTGCCCTCATTCTGCAGGGGTCCCTCCTCAGTGGGGTTGCTGGTTTTTCCCATGGGGTTGATAGTCAACTTACCATTTTCAAAGGAATAAATAATTTAAGAGTAGAATTATCCATTTGTGTATTGATAATATTATAATTTAAAAATTCAATCTTAGGAAATAAAATTGGCTTGCCATTGGCTTTTGAAGACAAGATATTTATACAAAGACTATTTGTTATTATATGTGGTATTAACTTGAAATTTGAAATACCACTTATAGTTTGAACTTTGATATACTCTCTTAAATGAATAAATAAATAAATAAAAATAATATAAAGTAAACCTAGCAGCTAGGTAGCAAAACCAAGACTATCATGGAAACATGGCCATGAAACTCAATGTCATGATATTCTCTTGAATCTCAAAAGTGATAGTAATCTCAAACTACCAAGGCATCTAAACCTATAAGGTATAACTTCAGGATAACGAAGAAACAAGCAGTGAGGAGTCTGAAGGATGAGAGGAAAGGAGAACCTTAATAACCCAACAAACATCCAATGGGAAATTTGATTGGGGCCACTTGAGAGCAGCTGAAATTGAGAGATCTCACCACTACAAAAGTGGGTGAGTGGAGGCCTTAGAGGACTACAGAAGTCTAGGTCCTGCGAATACTTAAAATTGGTTGGATTTCCTTCTAAGACAGGATCTTACACCAAGGAGACACAAGTGAATTAAAATCAGGCTAATAGAAGAGCAACATAGAGGACTAAGAGGCAATGGTTAGATGAAACCATGGAGGAGAAGCAAGTCAGGGAACTTCAGAAAGCTCCAGTATGATTTAACACGATTAAAGAAAACAGAAAACTGCGATTCCTGAAATTAAGAAACACACCTGAATTAAATATTCATCAAAAAATTTGTACAAACAACCTTACATAAAAACCCAGAAACAATGAAGGTCAAGCCTCAAAATTATGAGAATAAAGGATAATACAAGGAATAATTTTTTTTTTTTTCCGAGGTAGGGTCTTACTCTGGCCCAGGCTGACCTGGGCTTAAAGTTGTGTACTACCACGCCCAGGATCCAGCCTTTAAGAGCAACTAGCCCTGGTTCAATATGGCCTCCAATATCTCATCCACATCCTAGGACATTCTCTTGCTTTTTGTCTACCTCTGTCTTTTTCTTTTCATTATCCTGCTTTTTATCAAAGGATTTATTTTAAAAATATCTAATTCAGAGCCAGGTGTGGTGGTGCATGCCTTTAATCCCAGCACTCGGGAGGCAGAGGTAGGAGAATTGCCATGAGTTCAAGGCCAGCCAGAGACTAGGTTAGCCTGCACTACAGTGAAACCCTACCTCGAAAAACCAAAATAAACAAATAAAAATAAAAAGCTAATTCAATATCTTGTTTTTTGGACTAAATATGATTTTTAGAAAGAATATTCCAGGACAGTTCTTTCAAATTGCCTACTAGCTGTTGTATTTTCAATAACTTACTAGATTTATTTTGTCTATATCAACCAAAGGATATGACAAATTTCCTGTATAATAAGGTCCCTGTGGTCATGGGTTCTATAATTAACAAATGAGAGCTTATTTGAAGATATTAAGCGTGTATGTGTATGATGTTTTTTACCTTATTGACAAATTTAATGAACATAAAAATTAGGGCTTTTATCTGAGGATGAAGGTCTCTTAGCTACTTAAACTACAGTATTAGATTCTCACTTAACTTTTTATTTGTAAACTATGAAACTCTAGAGTTACAGGTCTTAATCATACCATAAATCTTTTTTGAAAAAAGTTTTTATTTTTATTTATTTATTTGAGAGCAACAGACAGAGAGAAAGAGGCCGATAGAGAGAGAGAGAATGGGCGTACCAGGGCCTCCAGCCACTGCAAAGGAACACCCATAAACCTGCCCCCAGCAATACACTGTCTCTAGAAGGCGTTAATTCCCAAATTTCCATTAGCTGGGAACCTAGCATTCAGAAAACCTAAGTTTATGGGGACACCTGAATCAAACCACCATATTCCGCCCCTGGCCCCCATAAATTCATATCCATATGTGATGTAAAATACAATGCATTCAGTCCAAATCTAAAAGTCTCCATAGTCTTTATCAGTCCCAATGGTGTTCAAACATCCCCATAGTCCAAGATCTTTTAACTGAGCCGTAATACCCCCCAAACCCATAATAACACAGAAATCACCCAACCAAGAGTAGCTTGTGGGAAAAAGAGGTTTATTTTGGCTTACAGACTCTAGGGGAACCTCCATGATGGCAGGGGAAAATGATGGCACGAGCAGAGAGTGGACATCAACCCCTGGCCAACATAAGGTGGACCATAGCAACAGGAGAGTGTGCCAAACACTGGCATGGGGAAACTGGCTATAACACCCATAAACCCGCCCCCAACAATACACTCCCTCCAGGAGGCATTAATTCCCAAATCTCTATCAGCTGGGAATCTAGCATTCAGAACACCTAAGTTGATGGGGGACACCTGAATCAAGCCACCACAGCAGCAGTTCTCCCAGTAGGATTGCTTAGTGTGCATTTAAGGTGTTAAAATATTTGCACTTTTGGCTATCAGCTTTATTACTATTTTTGAGCCTGAGTTTAACCTTTAAATTTTCTAGTTGGTTTTGTGAGGCACCTGTGGGCATTACCCAGCTGGAGTCTCAATAAGAGAAAAAGTATTAATTTTATTTGAAGTCAGAAGTTTGGTTAGTTAACATCTGAAATACTCCAATCAGTCAGTCTTCCATCTGCCACAAGCAGTTAGCATTTGAAAGGATCTAATCAGGAGTGCCCTCTCTAGAGGCACCTGCTTCCAGCACTCTGATGTCTTACTCTCTGATTTGTACTAGTAGGTGTCCCAATTACAGCACAAGTGAGGTGGAAGTGATTTTTTTTCCATTGGTAAAATATTGATAGTGCCAGGGTTGAGAAATCCTAACATAGGCCAGATCCTAGTAGAGTGCCCTAGGTCTAGGACTCATAGGTAGACATTACCTATGATTTTAACCTAGAAATTTAAAGATTTTTAAATTTTTGTTTATCTATTTATTTGACAGAAAAAGAGGGAGAGAGACTGAGAGAGGGAGAGAGATAAGGAGAGAGAGAGAGAGAGAGAGAGAGAGAGAGAGAGAAAGAATGGGCACGCTAGGGCCTTCATCCACTGTAAACAAACTCCAGATGTGTGAGCCCTCTTGTGCATGTGGCTTACATGAGTCCTGAAGAATCGAACCTGGGTCCTTTGCTTTGTAGGCAAGTAACTTAACTGCCCTCTACCTAGAAATTTAGCTGCCTTTTCCTTCAAGTGACTATTTCATGGAAGATACTAGCTGGAATTATTAAAAGGTCAGAGAAGTAGAATTTAGCTGTTTACAGAATATTGCAGATTTTAGTCTGAGAAGTACTCTCATGGTTGTAGAACTTGGCATACCAAGAAATTTTGTTGTATGACTTTTCCTTGGACAAATAAAGAAATGTCTGTATCTATCTATGTGACAAAGGAAAGGATTACATCTAAGTCAAACTTGGTGAACCAGGGAGTCTATTGGGGGTTACTTACAGGAGCAGGGATGAATCTCACCCCAATAAATTACTTTACAAACTCTCATTATCTTAGAAAGGGGAGGTGCCTAGTGAAGGTATTGTGGGTGCCTCTGAGCCTTGTGTGTCTCCTGAGCCTTCTCAGTTTCCTGAGACCCATGACCTTCCTTCCTTCCTCCACAAGAGAATGTTAATAGGCATGATTGTATGAGGGTCTTGTGTAGGTGATCACTGCTACTTTGATTCAAGATGGCAATGGTCATGTTAAGCCTGGAGGAAGCAGATATACCTCATCCTTTTCTCTGGGCTTTGTGTTCCTTCCACCCTTCTTCCTGAGCTTTGGAGGGAGTGGCATAGATGCATGATTATTTCTTCAATGTATGGTTGACATTGGGCTGATATGCAACAGTGTCAGTATAGATCATAGAAACATACCTGAGCCCAGAAGTTCAACCAGTAACTAAAACCCTGTAGTAACTGTTATTCACTATAAAAGGTTTCCTTGAACTACCAATAGCAGCAAAAACCTAGAGGCATACATGTAAATATATGGAGAGAAATTTGATGTACAACATAGTCACAAAACAATAGCAGTATGTTATAACCTAGGGGCTATGACCTCCACACCTATAGATTTTTGTCCTGGATTAGAGTAGGAGAAGATGAATTTCCTCTTGTGGACTGGGGCTTAATTATAATCAGAAAATACTTTGTTACACCCATAACAGACCTACCACTATTACATGAGTAGGTACATCTTGCCTGGCATGCTAGTAGTGTAATATGTGTGGTCCATAGCCAAGCAGGATCATTGGCAACATTTCTCCCACAGAAGCCTGTATAATATCTTCTAGCCTTATGACTGCTAGCCAGTAGACAGGAAATTTCCCACTCTGTACAATGCCCTACAACCAAAGAATCTGGTATCTTAAGTAACAGGGTCTTACTATTCAGTATGGCATAAAACCAATAGCAGTGACAATAGCCTACATTGTATACGGAGCCTCTGGGCAGCCCACCCCTGCATTGGGAATTTCGCTTCATAAATTTATGGCTTCTGGGAATGTCTTTTAAACTCATGCAGAGTGCCTTCATTCAAACTTTTGCTCTTACAGATGCTTTCTCATATCTGTAAGACACAAAGAGGTTCACGTTACATAGTGAAACATTATTAAAGAGGGTTGAGCAGAATTTATGAATTTCCACTGCTCTTTGTACCAAGCAAATATGTACTGCCAAATCTAAAGTTAACATGAAAGACACCACTTGCATGTCCTTATCCCTCTACAGTTCCTCCTTTCCTCAGGCAAGTTCACTTGGACAGGTAGATCAGTCTCAGTTATAGGTCTTATTACCCATAGCATCCATGCAAGTGCCTCCTCAGCTTTCTTACAGTCCCTTTCTACACATAATACTTTTGAGGATTGCAATATATTCTCTAGTCCATTTTTGAAGCATTTTGATACTCACATTGCAAGCTACATGTGACAGAGAAGCATGCTACCCTATATGACATAGAGAAAGCTGCCCCAGGTCTTCCTCTGTGGATGTTCCACCCTCAGATAGTTCAGCCTAGGTTGCATGTGCTACATTCATAGCAGAGGACACTCACCTTCCATAGAGCAAGGAGGAATACCATCTCCTACCACATGGGGAAAGGTAGCCACCTTGGGATTCACCATGGGCATTCCATGCTCAGACACCTCAGTCTCAGTCATGTATCTTGTACCCATGGCAAATGTCACTTCTGCCAGAGCAAGGAGGCATACTATCACATATCACATACAGGAAGACAGCCATTCTGGAATGCCACCCCATGAGTGCCTCACTAAAACCCTTCTTTAATTCTGTCTGTCCTTGTTTAAGTGCTAAGCATTGTATGACTTTTCTATGAGAGATGTAAAGAAATAACTCTATGTTCTCATTCCAGACAGAGAGGGCACCAACAGATCAAAGAAAGGATTCCATAAGTCCAGCTTAAGGTACCATTGAGTTTATTTTGCTTATTTGCAGAAGCTTGGGTGATGTTCAGACAGCTGCATCACCAGGTAGTCCTGCCTCCAACATGTCAGACCCATGGGCAGCTCCATCATTGAAGAATCTCAGTCCAGTCAATTGCTTACTGCTCACATGCTCTCAAAGAGGAGAGGGGGTCCTCATGAGGGTTGTATGAGCCTTATGAATCTTGTGAACCTTATGAGTGTTGTGAACCTCCCTGTTGCCTCCATAGGAAATGTCAATAGGTTTAATTTTGTGGGAGTCTAGTATGGGTGATCACAATTGCTCTAATTAACAATGGTCATGTCCACCCCAAAGAAAACTGCCACACTACAAGGCTATATTATTACCTATGTCTTACTGTCAGAGACTATACTTATCAACCAATGATTGTGAGTGACCAATTTTCATACATTATTTCCTAAATGAAAAGGTGCAGCATTATAGTTACGTTGACCACCCAGTATCTGGATGAGTTACTCATCTGCTCAAACATTTTTTGCACATAGTCAGGGTATATTAAGTGCTTTCTATGTATTAGGAACTGTTAAAATGGTAAACACAAAAGCACAATGCTTGTTTTCCTGTTGGTGATATAAATAACTGAGTTCTACTTGTGAGCACAGTTGAGTTCTTTTGCTTATAATTTTCAATGTCTACAAAACAAACAGGAGAGTGGGAATCACATTATGTCCTCGGATTTACATAACCTAACCTCCTACCACAGCATTCTAAAATTTCTATATATTTTCTGAAAATCCTTGCAATTAAACTATCTGAGATAATCACAAGTTAGAAAATCTGAAAATATAATTCTGTAGC
Source organism: Dipus sagitta (assembly GCA_036346955.1). Lineage (NCBI taxonomy): Eukaryota > Metazoa > Chordata > Mammalia > Rodentia > Dipodidae > Dipus > Dipus sagitta. The sequence continues at coordinate 56,176,227 of CM070774.1, forward strand.
CATTCTACATGAGATAGAGAATAATAGATATTTGGTAGGATGTTGGCTATATGAAATTAATAGCATTGTATTTACCAACTTAGTCATATGCATAATTAAATTTTCCTTTCACTTACTTCAATTTCACTTTTACAAACCCTCATGATGGTGTTTTCATATTGCACCGTGTCTCCCTGGTTGGATTGCAAGCTGTTTTAAGGTGGCACGACACATCTCCACTGTTTACTAAAGAGTGTGGCAAGCAGAGGAGTCATGCTTAAGGAACAGATGAACAAGTAACTGATTTTATCACTTATTTCAACACTTGGAAAGGACACATATACATTCTAGTTACAGTTTCTACATATTGTTTAATGTTTACAGGACATTATAAAGTTTTAGTGGTGGTGCTTTCAAATGAAGAAAACCAATAGCCATGGGAAGGGTCTCACAGGTGGTATTTATATCTGCTAAGCATGCATTTGTAGGTCTCTGTGGCAATGTAAAATATCCCCCAGAGTATCGTGTGTTTGTGACTAAGTTCACCAGCTTGTGGAGCCCTTCCAAGGTGGGGCCTTGCTCGAAGAAGTGTGTTGCTGAGGGCAGGGCTTCCGGTGTTACCGCCTAGTTCTGGTTGTCACACACAGCTCATGCTGTCTGCTGCCTCTCTTCTGATGTGGAGGTGTGGTGCCTGGATGTCTGTTCCTACCATGTTTTCCCCACCATGATAGGACTTACCCTCAAAACTTCTTGACAGAGCATCACTACTTTTCCAGTTAATGAAGGACATATTCTTTCTTTAGAGATGGTTTTACATTCATTCAGATCAGTTCTGTTTTTGGCTAGACATCTTTGAACTTGCCAAATGAAATCCAAGTATCCTAGATACTAATGAAGTCATTGATGCTAAATTTCAGTAGAGGTACTTGCATAGTAAGTTCTATGTATTAGAGCATTAACCTTACCTAGCTTTCTCTCTCTTGCTCTGTCTTTCTCTCACACACTTTCTCTTCTGTCTTTTCTTCTTTTTTATTTCTTTCAAAATCATGCCCAACCATGTTGAACTAAAAAATCTAATTGTGATTAAAGGTGACTAAAGTTAATACTTAATGTTTGTTTAATACTTTTGAAAATTTAAATGCTGTCAGAACCAAATTCCACTCTTATACTAGGTTTATAATTTTAATTAGGATTTCAGATAATGATATGGATTAGGAGCAATGTAGCTTTTTTTCCTGATAGGTAATGAGTGAGTTACTGTACCACAGAAACATGGATGCCACCTTACCTGCCCTGGTAGCATTACAGCTTGTGTTTGATTCAGCCTCATACAAGATAAATGAAGGCAACAACTCCATCATAACAACAACTTCCTGCTTATTTTCCAATTTTGAGGGCTTAGCAACCAGGTGGGTTCTTCTTAAGTTCATGTTCCTCTGGAGTCACCAGCCAATCAGGTGCTTCCTTATACACCTGAACTTAATCATAAGGCTCATTCTAATTGGATGTCTTATTCCTTTCCCTCCCCTCCCCTTCTCTTCCCTCTCCTTCCCTCCCCTCCTCTCCCCTCCCCTCCCCACCTCTCTAAAAGCTTCCTCCCTGGGGAGAGACTTTTCCTTATTTGTGAGAAATTTTGCCAGTCTTCTCTCTCCCTTCCCCAAGGGGGAGAATGTCTTTTGAACTGGGTGCTCTCCTGCTTTGCTTTTTCTGTTCTATTAACTCTTATAAATAAGTTCTTACAACTTACCCTTCTCTGTGTTTGCATTTTTCAATTCTCCGATAACTTGGGCAAGGACATGAAGTTGGGGTTCATAGCCTGGGAAATATCCTGCATCTTATTGGAGATTTCATTCCCTCCCAGGGCTTCAATCCCACATCCAATATTACCACTTAGAAAGGATGAGATAATTTTTAAATCATATTTTAGAGATAAAAATGAAAAAAGCTTTATGGTTGTTCATATTCAAGGTTCTGTGGTAGTAAAGTTTATTTCTGGTGTGAAAATTTAGATAAAAGCAATAGAATTTCAGGGGAATGTTAGCTCCTCCATCAAAAGGAAATTTATCTAAACACTTAGAAATTTAACACAGAGAACTGATGGAAATTTACAACTCCAGGAACATTTTTTGAGCTTGTGAGAAAAAAAAACACCAAAAAGAAAAACAAACCAGGGAGCACAAATTGCTTTACAGTGTGCTAAAGGTCAAAGGCAGGGTCCCTTGAAATACTCCAGATGAAAAGATGAACATTGACAGAACCAGAGAGAAGAGTTATTTTCTCCAGAGCACTTTCTCCCTCTGTACTAGTCTGTTGTGAGCAGATGATCAGGAGGAAATGAATTCCAACTTATTTACTTGCAAATAAACATAGTCTACAAAGCTTTGCTGTGATTAAAGAGATTTAATAGCAAATCAGTGCTATCAAATTTCCATCCATAAAATTCCAAACTCATTCTATCCTTCTATCCAAAAACACATTCTGTTCAAACACAGTCTCAGCAAAAAAAAAAGTGTGTGTGTGTGTGTGTGTGTGTATGTGTGTGGTGGGGGGATGGGGGAATGCTCCCATCATATTGAGCATTCATCTGAATTTTTTCTTTGTGAGTGAGATGTTGATGAAAGATTGTTGATGAAAACAACAGAGTTGTTTTATTCTGCTATGTTCTTCAGTTGTATGGCATAATGAACAAATAATCACATTTAATGTTTTTACTTAACACAAAAGCCAAATGTAGCCCTTATGTAACTGATATATTAGTCATTTAATTAAAAAAAAAGTTTAGGTCACCTTGGCTCAGAGGTGTTTAATTGAATGTTAGATCTAACAAGATAGCATATTGAGGCCAGGAAATGGCAAGCTTAGGTAGACTTTGTCCAAACTGGACAGACCATTCATTTGGTTTTTCGATTAGTCCTTTTTGGAAATGGCAGATTAACTTCTTCATCTTCTCAAAGCATTTGTAACTTCAGATAAATGTCCTTTCCATATGTCAGTCCTTGGATACTTCCGTCACAGTACTGAACTTCTCCAGCACACTACTTCATTGATTTTACTTGATTTTATTAGTATATAGGATACTCGGATCTCACTTGGCAATAACATATAGAATAATGCTAGAATTTAAAAGTATTTGTGAAATAATGAAAAATGTATGATAACCTTAGCTTTAATAGTAGAGATAATTTCTTCTGTCATGGCAAGGCCCGGGCATGTCTTGTTCCTGTAAAAGGGCTTATCAGTTACTTTATTGTTACAAACTACCTGCCCAGAAGGAACTTGAGGAAGGAAAGTTTTATTTAGGCTTACAACCGAGGTTACAGTCCATTATGGCAGCAGGAACTTGAAGTTGTTGGCTGCATTCAGTCGACAGTGAGGAAGCAGACGAAAAATGTTTTAACTCAGCACTCTTTCTCCTTCTGTTCTGTCAGGGAGCCCAGCCTGGAGAACAGTGCTACTCACAGTTAACTGTCTTCCCACCTCTCCTAACTTAATCTAGATAATCCCTCGCTGGCATGTCCAGAAGCTTGTATTCTCAATGATTCCAGGTACTTTTCAAGGTGAAAATCAGCATAACCCATCACAGAGGGGTAACACCAGGGAAGAGCAGCGTACTGCAGCAGTTCAGCACTGTGATGGAAGTACGCAAGGACTGACATACGGAAAGGACATTTACCTAAAGCTACAAAACAAAGGTAAGGGACTCTCACTCAGGGAAGTGCCCTGAGCACAAGGATTGTCGCTCACCACTATCCCCAGAATGACGCCACATGAGCCGGCTCCTGCTTTCAGCTCTCAGTGACCCAACGATGCTGGCCACACTTTTTCATCTGTGGCTTCTGTCCACTTGTTCTCTGCCTGGAACACTCGTGTCCATTTTGTATTTTTCACTGAGTGAATTTCCACTCATCTTTTAGGTGTGTGCATAAGTGCTCTTTTATTGGGAAAAGCTTGGCTCTCTCCATGCCTCCCAACTGGGTTAGGTACCTTTTCAGTATGCTCTCCTTTTCTGTGCTTTGTTTGCTTTGTTGCTGCCTCCATGGTGATGCTCTATATTGTAAGTTATTATGGAAGATTTTGTACTCATTCTTTTAAAAAATTACTTATTTTCAGGAGAGAGAATGAGAATGAGCACACTAGGAACTCGTGCCACTGCAAACAAACCCAAGATGCACGTGCCACTTTGTGCATCTGGATTTACTTGGGTACTGGGGAATTGAACCAAGGCTGTCAGGGTTTGCAAGCAAGTGTCTTTAACAGCTGAACCATCCCTCCAGCCTTTGTGTGTTTATTCTTTATTCTTACAATTAGACATTACAGAGAGCTCTTCTTTTATGGCCGTGGTCCCATGCTTGATGCATACTATGCATCTAATAAACACTTGTGAAAAGGATCAATGGATAAATAGGTGACCTTCAACTTGGAGTCATTGATGTTTCCCACCAGGGACATTTGGCAATGTTTAGAGTTATATTTGAGCCACAAAATCTGGGAAGCAGTGGTGTACCAGCATCTAGTGGGCAGAGCCTATTGTGGGATATAAACACCTTGCAATGTATAGGCTCCTAGCCCCCAGGAAAGTCCACAATGTCAATAGTGCCAAGATTGAGACACTCCTATAAATAACACCATGTTTAATGTAGCAGTTAATACATAGGTATTATCAGAGGAGAGTAGCAGGGGAAGAAAGGACAATAGCAGTAAGTAACTGTGAGGGTTTGAAGCAGTTTAAGATGAGGAGCAAGGAAAGTGATTCAGAACCCAGTTCATGAAGAGTGAGGGGAGCCATCGAAGGCTGTAGGATTGGATGTGCTGTCTCATGTATTTGTGCCTTTTTCTTATCCTTCCTCATTGCTGCTTTCTTATGTTGTCTGTCTTAACTTTCTCCTTTTGGCTATGAAATGTTACTGTCATTATTTTGAAGTTTAAAACATAATCTATTTAAATGTTAAAGGTTGTGTATAGGAGAGGAAAACAACAAATCCACCATAGTTCATAGAACAAATCGGGGAAGATAGAAACTGAAGGCTTGTCATATGGGGAATGAGAAAGCAGTCATTGTTTGTAGCTTGGGTTTTCAGAAACAGGGGTACACCCTATACATGTTTTCCATATTATGTCTTTCTCTGATCACCATTTGTCCGTGGCCAAACATAATAAGATTATTTTTTCATGTATATACCGGACATATCTAAATGTAAACTGACATTTAAACTTAAGCTCACTGCAGCAAAAAATGGAACCGATTTATAAACATTTGTAATATTAAATACTGACATGATATTTCACTGGCTTGGTAATTTATGGTCTATCATTCTGATTAATAATAAGACTTACTGTGTCTATGGAAACCAAGAGGAAAAATTCCTTCTGTCTCCAACAAATGTACAAAGATGAGAAATATTTTGCTTCTCTGAATAATCAGCACAGATGTTGCCCTCCTCCTTAACCTTGTGTTATTATACATTTTGCCAGGAGGAAAAGCAAGTCATGTGGGTGGAGATGAGAAGCTGTAAGATTAAGAAAATGGATTGAAGTTGCTTTAAAGGCAGTCATATTCTGTCAATTAAATGGAAATTCTAAATTGCTTTCTGAACCAGAAAATAAAAAGTAACCAACTAAATGATTTCAAAGTCGAGTCCGTGATTAGACTCGTGAATTTGGTCACCTCTTACACAGTTTTGTAAGCACATTTTAAGGGACAATTGGAAAGACTGAGAGCATCAAGGAAGAAGAACTAATTCAACAGGGAAGAGTCACAAAGCCCATTTCATAAAAATAGCATGCTATTCATGATTAAATTCAATGTACCATGAATAATGTCAATATAATAAATCTAGTTTTCATCAAAATCTTTTTAGCTTGATGAGAGATCCTAGAACATACCATTTCTTTTGTGTGTGTGTGTGTGACAGAGAGAGCGAGCGAGCAAGTGAGAGAGAGAGTTTATGCATAGCGTGTGGTATGTGTATGGTATATACGTATGTGGTATACATGTGCACGTGCATGGACACATTCATGTGTGTTGGATGTCCTTTTCAATCACTCTTCCACCTTGTTTCCATCAGAAGAGGAGCTGAACCAGGAGCTGCCTGTCTTTCGGTTTGATTGGCTGAGTAGTGAGCCCCACTGACCTCCTTTTCCTGCCCCATTCAGGGCTGGATTTCAGGTGCGTACAGTCAGACCCAGCTTTGTATGTGGGTAGTGGGGATTGAACTCAGGTCCTCATGCTTGCACAACAAGCTCTGTTACCCACTGAGCAGTCTTGCTGCTCCTAAAGATATGAATGTTGAGAGCAGGGTTATTTTCTTTTGTAGAAGTAAGCCAAAGCCCTGACTTTTCACTTACTACCTTGGCAGTCTGTGATGTCTGTTTGGGCACTTAATGACTAGGCTTGGCTGTCCTCTGTGCTCAGGCAGTTGGAGGCTCTTTCTCCTGGGGAAGGGAGAGGCAAGATGATTAATGACCTGGAGCAGCTCTGCAGGCACCTGATGGGGTGGGCTCCCTGCTGTGAGGTGCGGCTCCCCTGAGAGTGCTGACTGGATGCTGGCAAGAGAGTGTCATCACACTAGAGGGCAGGGGATAGTGAGGGCAGGGCTCTCTGGTGAGGTCTTTAGCTGCCTTGGCTCATTTCATTTGATGTCCTTTTAGATGGATAACAACGTATAGAGTTGCCCACAATCCCCATGGCCTGAGAAAGCAGTGAATGCCTATTGCCTCATTGGCACACGTCACCCCACGTATGACTCACCCTGGCAGGTGAATGGCAATGTCTTTATTTGTAAACATGAGGAATTTGAATCTTTGGGCTAAAAAATTTGCCCAAGTCACAAAGGAAATCAGTACTGGAGACAGGATTCAAATTCAAACTGAAGCGTGACTAACTCCAGCATGGCTGTACCTTCTTTCTCGGTACCTGCTCGAAGGTCCTTAACGTTTTCTAGAACTGTTTTTCTAACCAACAAGAGAAGTAGCTCTGGGCAGCCATCCAAGTGGAATCACATTGCACCTCTGTTTTCTAATCAGAAAGCCAGAGGTTGAAGGATTCAATAATGTTATAGAATCTCTTAAGGAGAATATTTGACCATTCTTTTCATTAACTTTGAATTCTAAGCTTGAAATGATCCCAATTTTTAACATTTTTATGTGCAAAAGTATTAATCACAAGAATATAGTTAGTTTCATAAAGATGCTTTATAGGACACATAAATAGGAGATTTTAAATTCCTGGTGTCAAGCTTTGCATCAGTGGGGAAACCTGCAGGTGAGTGTGTCTCAACTTAGGAGGAGTTACACCATAATAAACCCATCATAAGTTGAAAATATCATACCATGGCTGTACTTATTTATTAGCAGGTTGTGCATGTGTGCACACATGTGTATGTGTGTGTGTGTATGCACATGCATATGTGTCAAGCACAGGACAGCCTCAGGTGTTGTCTCAGGTATTTTCTGTACTTTTTTGTGACACATTCTCTTATTGGCCTATAGCTCATCAAGTAAACTAGACTGATTGGCCAGCAATCCCCAGGGATGTATCTGCTTATCTCTACCCACTGCAGGGCTGAGATTACAAGTGTATGCATGCTACCACTCTTTTAATGTGGGTTCTGGGGATTGAACTCAGATTCTTATGATTGTAAGGCAAGCAGTTTACTGACTGAGCTATCTACTCAGTCCAAATCATATTTATTATACCAAACACCATTGCTTAGTTTAGCCTGTATTAGATATATTCAAAGCATTTGTATTAGCCTTGAGCTGAAAAAAATCTTTTGGTACAAAGCTTAAGGTCTAAAAAGTGTTGAGTATTTCATATCTCTTTCAAATACTGTATTGACAGTCAAAAGCAAAATGACTATAGGGTTAAATCTTCAGGTGATGATAAAGTGAAATCTGTGTGACTGTCTGTTGATCTAGGTAATATCAAAAAAGACTTTACTTAAGACCACTGCAATAAGGAATAGAGACTGAACTCAATTTTCTAAAACAAAGCCGGGCGTGGTGGCGCACGCCTTTAATCCCAGCACTCGGGAGGCAGAGGTAGGAGGATTGCCGTGAGTTCGAGGCCACCCTGAGACTCCATAGTGAATTCCAGGTCAGCCTGGGCTAGAGTGAGACCCTACCTCGAAAAACCAAAAAATAAAAATAAAAAAAAAAATTTTCTAAAACAAAGGATTGGAGAGTTTTCACAAGAAGCGGGGCGGTGGGGGGGGGGGGGATAATCATAAGCCACCTGCATCTGCTAATTGGCCTAAATGAAGACTAACCTTGTGTTGTCATGATGGGGGAAGTTTTCCAACCTGCAACTTGCTGATCAAATTTCAATGGAATGAGTGTGTGTGTGTGTGTGTGTGTGTGTGTGTGTGTGTAGTATGTGTGGAGTGTACAGTCATGCATATGTATGGCTAATACTGTGCCCCATGGACATACTTGACTGGGGAGGCCAGGGGGGAATATTGGATGCTCCCTCATTCTTCATCCCTTGAGATAAAGTCTCTTACTGATCCCAGGCCTTTCCATTTTTCACAAACCCTATTGATTCTCTGATCTCTGCTCCCTACAGGATTAGAGTTACAGATGTGTGTGGCTACACTCAGTTATTTATGTGGGTGTGAGTTAAGCTCAGGTGGTCTCAGGCTCCATTAGTCCTTCATACTTTCATAAAAAGTTCACTTAACTGCTGAACCATCTCTCCAGTCTCTGGAATGACTTCTTGAGAATGACATGTTATTCTTACCTCCGCAGATGAAAGAAAACTCAGATGTTTCAGATAAATGGTCAACCAGATCTCCACAGTATTTTTATAATAACTCTAAGTTGTTGGTTTGCATGCATTATTCTGGTAATTTCCTCAATAATTGAATTTTCTGTGACTATGCAGAGATTTTGCTGTTTTCCTTCAATTCTTATTAAATGTGTAATCACTGAATCATACAACGCCAGCTGTTGAAAGAGGAGCAGCCTCCCTCAAGAGAAACAAGCCCAGAACCTCCATGGAATTTGCTACTGGTAGATCATTGGATGAGGCAAGCAGAGGGGTTAGCAGCTGCCCCTTTGTCTGTTGACTTGACTTATCTTCATCTTGGGGTTCTCTTACTGCAATTACTGTCACTGTCATTGAGCTGTACTCTCTGGGCCCTCAGCTCTCTTGAGAGATTTGATTCAAACACAAAAGGTACCTCATCTTTCAGTTCACTTTATTATAATTAATATAGCCTGAAGCTTTCAAATATTAATCACACACAAAACTGTAGCCCTAAGGATGTAAGTATGAAGATCTGTGCAGCATGACCATACAGGTACATTTCTGATCCTATGGTAACTAGAATAAGGAGCTCTTTCCCAAGTCTCATAGGCTTTGCCCATTAGCCTACTGGTAAGTTTCTCCTAATTGAGTCTCTCTAGTGCCATCTCATGCTCCACTTGTACTCCATTGTATAAGCTGCCTTTTAGGTCAGAATGACACACTCTATCTCTTTTGTTCAAATAGCCTTATTTGTTCTAGAGTGCTCACTCTCTTATCACTTCTTTGTGTTTCAGATGCCCATAAATTAACCAGTTTCCTATTTCTGTAATGTTTTCTATATTAATTCATATTTTAAATTATAATATATTATTCTTTGATCCTGCAATCTGTCACCTTTGTTAGTCTGGAGTTCCTTGAAGCAAAGATGATGTGTTTTTTTAAGCACTATTTATTTGCATATGTGTGTGTGTGTGTAAGTATAGGCACCCATGGGTCTCTGGCTGCTGAAAGGAGTACAAGACACATGCAGCAGGTATACATAGGTGCTAGAGAATTGAACCCTGTCCAGAAGGCTTTGAAAGCAAGCACCTTCAGTAGCTGAGCCATTTCCCCTACCTTAAGATTATGTGTTAATATCCACTTGGCACCCAACATAGTAACAAGTTCATAACAGTCTCTGCTCAACTTTTTGTTACACCATACTAATCAAGGGAACCCCCATTTTCATGGCAACTGATACAACTTTAAAGATTCTTGCTCAATTCATTGTTTTATACACCTAACTTTATGAGCATACCCATTTAGCTGGGCATTTTCATGCCCGCTGCCTTTGCATCTAAATTACTGAAAGCCTGCAAGTGAAATCCTGAAGTGCAGGTGTTGGGCCTTGAGAGGCCCGCATGTGAGGCCTAGTGGAACTTCCTGAGCCTAGCTAAAGTTTGGCGAACTGCATCTGGCCAGCTATGACTCAGCAGGGCGCCAAATGGCCTCTGGCCTGTTACTTCCGCATAGGAGTTGGAATTCCCATGCACACGCTTAGAACCAATCATTTCAAAAGTCGCGGTATACTATTGGCCCTTACCTCTCCCCCCATCCTAGAATCCCCACCCTCGTTCTCAACACTATATAGGCAACTGCCTGTAACAATAAAGTGAGTTCCTGCTTCGAAAAGACTCCCGACTCAGTGTGGTTTTTCTCTGGTGACTAGGAGAGGTTCTGAGTCGTCAGACACTCATCTTCCTCCTCAACCCCTTGGGAGGGACCAGCGAGCCTGGTCCTTCCTCAGCACTACCTGCTGGGGGAGCCCAGCATGCAGGGTGAGGTCAAAGTGGAGGGACCTGTCAAGTAATTTGCTTTATTTTAATATGACAGTAAACCTTTTACAATTCTTCTAGGTAATATTTCTATAACGTCATTTTTACTTGGAACAGCTGGAGCCCTTGGTGTAGTACTGCATTTTTAAAATGCACTCACTTTCTGTGTTTCTTACTTTTCATTCTGCCTCGCTCAGGTGATCTAAAAGGGGGTTTACCTGGCAGGGATCCAGGATTGAATTCAGGAGACAGATTGAGTTCTGGCTCTGTCTCCGGCTACTACTCTACTCTCTGTCACTTGACTGTTGTTTCAACTGCCCCGGGCCTCTGCGTCTTCAGAGGTGTTTTTTTATTCTACATAAATTTCTTTAAGAACCTGCTTTTCTTTTTGGGTGTCCTGCACTGAGTTGTTTCTGATTTCTCAATCTGATAGTTTTTAGATTTCTGCAGGACCATACCGAAAGCCTGTGCAAAGGCCTTTCACTAAATAATGTGTTTACTTAGGCAATGCTATCTATTTTTGATCTCACAGTTGTCCCCTTTCAATGTTGAATGGATCCACTGACTCTTTCCTTGTCAAGGGTGAATATATTTGTGGCCTTTTGAAGTTAGTGGTTTGTGATGTCCTTACATGACTTTACTCTGAAGGAAGACTTCTATGAGGATGCTTCAGCAATTCTTACTTTTTCTGTACCAGTGGTCTCTTTTTCTTTTCCTGGAGAATAGGATGGTTTGCACTAACTGAGATTGTATAATAAACCATGAAAATAAGCATTCTCCAGGGCTCAAAATTTGCTTGGGCAAGGATTAAAAGTATATCATTAAAGCCAGGCTTGGTGGTGCACGCCTTTAATCCCAGCACTTGGGAGGCAGTGGTAGGAGGATCGCCATGAGTTCAATGCCACCCTGAGACTACAGAGTTAATTCCAGGTCAGCCTGGACCAGAGTGAGACCCTACCTCAAAAAAACCAAAAAAACAAAAAAAAAAGTATATCATTAAAATTACTCAACTTTCTCTAGCATGTGTTTTGTTTTATCATAAAATTCAATTTGTGAAGAAAATTCTAACTGTAAATGTGATCATCAAATACGATCATATTATTGAATATTGTTGATATTGTAGGTGATATTGAAATAGTAGCAAAAGAAGGGATGCTTCATACTGGGAGAATAGGATTGACAAGGTATAGAAGAGCTGCATAAACATTTTACAATTGGGAGATCATTTTTGCAAGGAATGTAATTTATATGGAACAGTAAGAAAAATGACAATTTAAATATTTTCTGTATAAATTCAGTGAATATTTAAACAACCTAGAAAAGAAAAATAATGATGCAGATTTTGTTAAGCAGGTGTCAAACAAAAACTGTTTACCCAGGTTGTTAAAAAGGAAATTGACCTTTGCTGAATATCATTGACTTTGAGCAATACTCTTATTAAAAACCTTATTACATCATTTCTTGATGTGAACAATAGCACCAAGCTCTTTGAAAGCAGGTTGGTTGAGAGCACAGTGTGCAAAATAGTTTTCAAGATTATGGACTGAACTCTCTAGCCCATGGTTTGGTTTTTCCCTAAAGATTCTTGTGCTGGAAGTTTGGTTGTTATTTAAGGTGGTAGAAACTTTTAGTAGGTCTCACTGGTCAATGACTGTGTCATGACCACACACGTGAAAGTCTCAAGAGGTGAGTTTGGTCTCAGTATTTTCCATGATCAGGTTGTGATGTCCTCTCTTCTGTCTCTTGCTTCCCTCTCTTACCATGTGATCTCTGCTGATGGCTTATTCCATATACTAATGTCATAGTGTCACCCACCATGTTATGATCCATGTACCACAGCTCAGATCAGCACCACATTGTCTGTACTTTCCAGGCAATAGAGTTGTGAGCTGAATAAATCTCTATTATTTTGTTTTTTTTTTTACAGAAACCCAGAACCAACTTTGACATCTTTCAAACTCATATTTGAAGCCTTATTTCAAATTTGTACTTCAGTACTCCAGAATGTGATGGTATTTTTAAGTTAGTTGCTTAAAGAGGCAAATTAATTAAAATGGACTCAGTAACATGAGCCTTATTCTAACATTGTGGTGTGTTTATAAGAAGGGGAAATTTGGACACAGACAGGAATAGAGGGATCCCCATGGGAACACAAAAGGAGACAGCAGCTATCTATAAGCCAAGGAGAGAGGTTCTAGAAGATACCAACCCAATCTTTACCTTTATCTCAGATTCCTAGTCTGTGGAACTGAGAGAAAAAATGTCCCTCTGTGGTTCTTTGTTTGGGTAGCCCTAGCCAACTCATAACCGGTAGGCTTTGACTGAGCAACCTTGCTTTTATTGTAGGAGGATAAAGTTTTTAGCATCATGCCATTGATAGATACAGCTTTATATCAGTGTACACTTAGAGGTTGTCAAGCATTTTTATAAACCATAACCCAGTACAGCTGGCTTCGTGAAGGGCCATGTGAGGGAAAAAAATGCAGTGGGCATTAGTTTCCCAGGTTGCTGTAACAAGCAACAAACTGTGTGGCTTCACGAGCAAAAATTGTCTTATGGTTCTTGAGGCTGGAAGCTGGAAATAAGTCATTAACAGGTCATGTTCCCTTGTCTTTGCCTAACTCCTGGAGAGTTCCCACACTTTCTAGAATTCCTAGGTCTGCAGCAGCTGCACAAGACCAACTTCCTGCCTTAATTAGCATGTGTCGCTCACCCTATGTGTGTCTTTGTCTCCTCTCTTAAAAGTTATCATGCACTGGGCCGGAGAGATGGCTTAGCGGTTAAGGCTTTGCCTGCAAAGCCTAAGGACCTGAATTCTATTCCCCAGTACTCACATAAAACCAGATGCACAAGATGACACATGCGTCTAGAGTTCAGTTGCAGTGGCTCTAGGCCCCGGCACATGCATTCTCTCTGTCACGCTTTCTCTCAAATAAATAAAATATACTTAAAAAAAAGATATGTGTCCACTCCACGATGACCTCATCTTAGCTAATTACAACGACCTTATTTCCCCATAAGGACATGATCTGAGTTACTGGGGTCTAGGCCATCAACAGATCATTTTGGGTGACACAGTTAAACCCATAGGAAATTCAGGCTATAGTAAAAGAGAAAAGGAAATTTAAATGATTTATTTTTAGTTACAAAAGAGTTGTTGTAGTTAGTTTTGAAGATTCTGAGGCCCAAATGCAACAGAAACATATCTGAATGTGTCTGCTTTGCCATAATCACACGCGGTGCAAACTGAGCCAACAAACACAGTATGAGGAGGTTTGCAGACCTCTCACTGTTTGCTCTTCTCATAGAATTAATGCCCTGTATACATGTTCATTCCAGTCCTGCAGGCCCTAAGCCTTTGTTCAAGTCATAAAGTTTACACCATTTGTTATGCTAATTTGTGGGGGATTTGAAAGCTCATTTTTCATGTTTTACATACCGTATGCTTGCTTCAGGTCTGAAGGAAAACATCCCTGCATCTCAACCTCCACTTCAAATGTGTTCTCAATTTTCCCTTTTATAAGAGGACAGAATTAAATATACCTTTTAGGAAAAGTAAAGAACATCCTATTTCATTAATATTTGACTTTAGGTATTGTGTATTTAGAGAGTTGAAATTATTTCTGATTATTTGTTTAATACATTAGAAACTTACAAAGTAATACTTTGCTGTTCAACAAGGTTACAACTGTTCCTCCAGTCATAAAGGAGCCCATGTTATTCCCACTGTGCCCTTTCTGCCCCTATGGCCCCTGTTTCAGTCATCGTACCCTTCTTGCCCCTGTCTTAGCTCAGAACAAGGCCATAATATGTGTATTCTTACAACTTTCAGTCTTCACAGAGCAAGAGTATCAACCTTTCAAATCCAGAAATAAAGAGCTGATTTATTTTTAAAATAGCAATATACTTTTTCTTTTGCATATAAGCATCTATCAAACCAAACCAATCCTTTATTGATGAGTATAGAGATTGTTCTCAGGCTCAATCCTCTTTTCTATTAAATGATAGGCTTGGAAAACATTAATCTGTTGGTCAAATATATATCTTTTCATGTCTAGCTGTTGCTAGGTTAAACTACCCCAAAGTTTGTTATTTTAAGCTTCATAACATAGACTTTTCTGTTTGAAATCAGGGTATTCACTCTTTGATATTAGAAATCTCTGCTGTAATGTTTTAGTTGTCTCTTGTGTCCAGAGCAAAGAAACCCAAAGAATAGGCTTAGTAGATACACAGGATATGAAAAACTTGTTTCTTTCTTTCTTTCAAAGGTTCAGGGAAGTTTAGCAGAAATCTAGGCTCAGTTTTGTTAATGAATATTCATAATTTAGGTTGATTCATGATTTTGACTTATAGATCAAAGCTAATGGTACACCAAATAGAAAAAAAAGACCCTGCTTTATGTTAATTGTGCAAAGATACTTTTAATTTTTTCATTGTAATTACTTCTTTCTTGCTTTATCTACCAAGAAAGAAAGTACTACCAAACTCTCTTTGACAGTTCTGTAAGTGGCTGAGTGAGTTTTCAGGACTGTCCTACACAATAGATCTGTTGTCACATCCAATCATCCCCTGACTATCATAATATCTGACCCTTCCAACTGTTGTCTTAGTTACTCCAAAAAATGACAGTCTGCCAAAAGTCTTTTCTATTTCTCAGCATTTCACATGTCAAAGATAATATAGAAGACATGTGGTTTCCCAAGTCCAGCCATCTGTGGGATGTTTCTTTCATTCAGTTTAAAAAAAAATTATTTATTTGAGAGAGGGAAGGAAGAAGAGAGAGAGAAAGAGAGAGAGAGAGAGAGAGAGAGAGAGAGAGAAGGAGAGAATGGGTGCACCAGAGCTTCCTGCCACTGCCAATGCCAGGTTGATGCACCACATTGTGCATCTGAGTTACGTGGCTACTGGGGAATTGAACCAAGGTCCTTTGGCTTTGCAGGCAAGCGCCTTAACTGCTAAGTCATCTCTCCAGTCCCCTCTTTTACTCAGTTTAATCAGACTCTATGTTTGCAGAACTGATGAATTTTCACACTTAATATGGGGCAAATAGTTTGTTTTAAATAATTATTCTTAATTTTGTAAGAGTATAAATATTTAAATCAGTAGTGCACTATGGTGTAGTAGAAAGGCGTCAGATGGAACTTCACAGGGTTGTGTAGACTTGTCTATGTCAGTTAAATTCTCTGAGCTGAACTAAAACACTAAAATATTTTCTGAAGCTGGACTAAAATATTAATCTCTTGTAGTAACATAAAATAGAGGTCAAGTAGGCACCAGAGAAAGGAAGATAAAAACCTACTCCAAAATAAAAGAAGCATTAGTGCAATCAACAGAGAGAATAAGGAACAGAAGAAAGTATTTTCAAGTCATGTATCTGATACTGTTAATAGCCAGAATATATAAAGAACCTCTACAACTGAAGAATAAAAGCAAATAACCAATGAAAGATAGCAAAGGATTTGAATAGCAATTTCTCCAAATAAGATACACAAATGGCCAATAAGTACATAAAAATAAAATTTCAAATTAAAGTCATAAGACCACTGATTACATACCTCACACTTATGGTGGCTGTTATCAAACAAATAAGCCAGAAAAAAAAAATCAAGTGGTGGTTATACTCAGAGACATTAATTCCTTTTTGTGTGGTTGGTAGGGATCCAAAATGGTGCAGTTTTACTTTGCTGTGAATATGACATGACCCTTACAGGTCCATATTTGGTCCCTGGCTGGTTGTGCTATTTTGGGAGGCTGTGGAAAATTTAGAAGTTGGGGCCTAGTTAGGGGAAGTAGGTCAGTGTGTGTGTGTGTGTGTGTGTGTGTGTGTGTGTGTGTGTGTAAAACACTGGTCTGTGGGGTCCCTGTCCTGCTTGCTGCTTCCTGCTTACTATGAAGTGAACAGTCTCCTCTGCCACATGTCCTGTTGCCATAGTTGTCCGCTCAAGTGTGGGTGGGGCCATCCAACCTTGGACTGAACTCTGTGAAACCATGTGATAAAGTAAATTGTTCCTTCGATATCTTTGTCACAGCTCTGTAAATATGTAACCAATATGCATATGGGCTTAGCAATTCCACTTCTGAACATATGGTCGAAGGGGTTAAGAACAGGAGTATGTGTGTGTGGGGGTGGTGGTGTGTATGGTGTGTACATGAACATGCCCTCTGCGTATGCATGCCGAGGTCACAGGAAGATGTCAGGTGTCCTCCTCCATTGCTGTTCTAGCTTGTTTACCTGAGACAAGTGTTTCGTTGAACCTAGACATCCTCATTTTTCAATTAGACTGTAGTGCTGATCAGAGAACTACCGTGTTCCTACTATTTCCACCCCACTTAGAATGCTGGGGTTACAGGGGTTCACTGCCATGTTTTATTTGTGTGGATTCTGGAGATCAAACTGATGTACTCATGCTTGCACAGCAAGAGCTGTTACCCACAGAGCCATCTTCCCAATCCTGAGAGTAGGAGCTTGAGGAGATATTTGTATGTTAAATATTCCATGGTAACATTATTCACAATAGCCCCAAATCAGAAGCAATACAAGTACCTGTGGATGAACGAATATAGAAGGAAAATATTGTCTACATGGGCACATACACATTACAATATTATTCTACCATTAAAATGAAGGAAATTCTGACATACTTGACAAAATGTGTGAGTTTTGATAATATTTTGCTCAGAGAAATAAGCCAGTCACAAAAACAAATATGTATCATTGCACATGTATGAAGAACTTACAGTAGGTAATGTCACAGAGCCAGAAAGAACCTGCAGTTTCCAAGTGTCTGGGGGAGAGAGGATGGACAGTATTGTTTAATGTACATGGACTTTCAGTTGTTCAAGATGCAAGGAATTCTGGAGACGGATGGTGCTTATAGTTACATGACAATATGATTGTATTTAGGCTCTCTACTGTACACTTAAAAGTGCCTAAGACCATAAAGTTTGTTACGTATAGTTTACCACAATTTTCAAAGAAGTGAAACAAATAATAGATATAATGCACCTGGTATGGTACTCTATAAATAGGAGCTGTGTTAGTTTCCTTTCTGTAACTATGACAAAATGCTCAAGATGATCAACTTATAGGGAGAAGATTTATTTTGGCTCATAGTTTTGGAAGTTTCAGTCCATGACTAGCTGGCCCAATTGTTTGGACTGATGATGAGGCAGTATAACATATAGTGAAGCAAAGTTACTCATCTTATGGTTAGGCAGGCAAAGAGAAGTGACTGAGTTCCCACAATCCCCTTCAAAGGCACAACTCCAATGACCTAAAGCTCTCCCCCTAAGCCCCACCTCTTAAAGGTTTTCACAGCCTCCTAATCATGTTGTTGTAGTCAGCTTCATTATGCTGGCAGAAAACACCTGACCAAGAGCAGTTTATGGGATGAAAGGGTTTATTTTGTCTTACAGAGTCAAGGGGAAGCTCTGTAATGGCAGAGGAAAATGATGGCATGAGCAGAGGGTGGACATCACCTCCTGGCTAACATCAAGTGGACAACAGCAACAGAGTGTGCCAAATATTGGCAAGGGGAAACTGGCCATAAGACCCATAAGCCAGCTTCCAACAATACATCACCTCCAGGAAGTTCCGGTTCCCAAAATGCCACCATCTGGGGACCTAGCATTCAGAACACATAAGTTTGTGGGGCACACCTGAATCAAACCACCACGTATGTCAAGCTGGAGAACAAATCTTTAACATATGGACTTTGGGGAGACCCAAACACTAGCAGGAGGTGATCAATAAGTAGCTATTGCCATCAATAGTAATAATGCTTAGTCTCTCTGAGTTACTACCTTCCTCTGGTTTTATCTTATTTTTTTTTACATGTGTGTGTTCATGCATATGTGTACATACACATGTGTGTATAAACATTTGGAGACCAGAGGTTGATGTAATTGTTTCCTATTGCTTCTACTTTATTGAGACATGCTCATCGAACACAGAGCTCAGTGAATAGGCTAGTTTAACTAGCCAGCTTACCTTGAGAATCTGCCTGTCTCCACCTTCTGTGTTGGGATTAAAGGCACATACCACCATGCTGAACATTTACATATGTGCTGGGGACCCTTATCCAGGTTGTCATGCTTGGGTGGCAAGTTCTTTTACCAACAAGCTCTCTTTCAGGCTCCTGGTTTTATCTTTAATTAAAAAATATAAAAAAAGAGCACGGGGCTGGGGAGATGATTCACTGGATAAAGCACTTGTCCACAAGTATGAGAACCTGAGTTCAGATCCCCAGAACCCATAGCAAGGTTGGAGGCTGTTGCAGGCTTCCGTAATCTCAGCACACTTAGGGTGAGAAAGGAGATGGAGTTAAGAGAACTTCTCCAAAGCTTGAGGACCAGCTATCCTGGCAAATAAGGTGTATGGTGAAACCAAATACCCTCAAAGATATCCTCGGACCTCCACATGCACACAATGAGATTCATGTGCTCACGCTCACATGAGAACATGTACTCACCCATACATCCATGCACCAAAAAAGGAAAAAAAAGATAATGTAATTATATAAATTTTAAACTAGAAATACAGAGATACTTGCACACCCATGTTCACTGAGGCTCTATTTACAGTAGTTAATAAATGGAGCCAGACTAGGTGTTATGGTCAGAATAATGAAAATGTGGTACATGTACACAATAGAATTCTACTCAGTAGGGCAGGAAAATGAAATTATGGAATTTTCAGGAAAATGGATAGATCTGTAAAGGATTCTATTAAATGAAATGATCCAGACTCAGAAACACCAAACCTGCATGTTCTCTCCTATATGTTGACCCTTGTTTTGTAGTATCTATATGTATGAATGTGGGTAAAAACTAAAATGCTAGAATTGTAATCCAGAGTGCTTATGAAGAGATGACTGAGAAGGGCATTGGTGGTGGGTGAAATGATACATGTGACATGTAAACAGAGGAGGTAGGATATAAGGAGAGAAGGCATAGGGGGATCAGGGAGAGGAAGTAGGGAGGCAAGTCAACTAAAATAAGTTGTATTTGAAAATGTAACAGTGTTACTTAAAAGTCTGTATTCTGGGGCTGGAGAGATGGCTTTATGGCTAAGGTGCTTGCCTACAAAGCCTAAGGACCCAGGTTCCATTACCCAGTACTCATGTAAGCAAAATGCACAAGGTGGGACATGCTTCTGGAGTTTGTTTGCAGTGGCTGGAGGCCCTGGCATGCCCATTCTCTCTTTCTCTCTGCCTCTTCATCTCTCTCTCTCTCAATTAAATAAATAAATAAAATATTTTTTAAAAAAGAAATATCACCAAATGGAACAAAATGAAAAAGAAGAAAGCAAATATTTTTATGTAAATAAAATCATAAAATTATGGCATAACCAGAAAAGAAAATAACATAAAGGGGCTATCAAAAAAACTTACTGATGGTACCAAATTGACTATTCTCTGAGTACAAAACTAATTAATAAAAAAAAAAAAACTTACCGAGCTTAAGGGACTCATTATGCATTTTATTATTATTATTTGTTTCTTTACCTAAAGTGAATATGACAAATGTCATGAATAATAAAGACACACACTCTCTCTCTAGGTCATTGTTAAAGTAAAGATATTCATAAATGTAAGGACTGTTTATTATGGAATTACAGGTAATGTACTGTGGCATACTCCTGTCAAGATGGTATACTAATTACTAAGTTTGACAATAAATTTATATTTCAAAAAAATCCCCCAAAAACAAATGTTGTAATAAGGTATTTTAAATGCCTGATTTCTGAGACTGCTAGCAAAGCCTGCCTGGATAATTTTCCCATCTCTGATACTGTCTCAGCTGCTCAGAGACAGGATCATGGCCTTTGATGCCAGCAGGATTCTAAGTCCACAGCAGAGCAGCCACTCCTCGGCCTGGTCTCATTACTCAGAAGAGGACTGACCTTTCATGTTTACTTCCTTAGGAAGGGTCAGCATGTGGCAAGGTCATCCTTTTAATGATCCCATGGCCATCTGTAGCTTATTGCATCTGTACTTAAAGCAACACCTGACTTGTCTAACAAAAATAGTTTCAAAGACAATTTTTCTCCTCAAATCACAGCTGGTGCTTTCTTTTTTATAGATCCAAGAACTAACACTGCACCTCACATTGAGCAACTGTTAGGTATTGGTCATTATTGGAAGAGTACTAGTCAGCTGATCATCATCTAGGGAGCGGGTTTTATGTTCTTATAAAGAGCATCTTTGCATAGAAGAAAAAGAGAAACGTATCTATTAGAGAAGAATAACGGAAAGATGAGCACAATAATCTCTTCAAGAACACTTCCCATTATGTTACCATTGTGGTTTGAATGTGAAATGTATCTCATAGGCTCATGTATTTGAAAACTTGGTTCCTAGCTGGTGGTGATGTTTGGGAAGATTGTGCAATAATTTGGGACATGGAGACTCACTGGAGGAAGTGGTCCACTGGAGGGACAGGCAGAGCTTGTGGTTGCAGAGCCTGGTCCTGCTTCCCGGTCACTCTCTGCTTTCTGAATACAGGTACAATGTGACCAGCTACTTCACTCTGCAGCTGCCTTGCCTTCTGCCACATGATAGACTGTGTCTGCTGAAACTCTGAGCCAAAATAAATTCATTAATGACAAGATTCATTACAAGAGAAACTAGATTTTATTCTAGCAAAGAATATAAATAATATCAAGACAAATATAATTTCTTAATTTCTGATTTTGCAAGCTGAGATTTATAATTAGTCTCTTAAGATACATTACTTGGTCTTTTTTATGCTCAAAATCTATGATAAAATGGGAGATAACTTTCTTTGGAAACCCTATTTAGGAAATTTTATGTAAAGCAAGAAAGATTAGATGTACACTTTAAAAATGTTTATTTATTTATTTGAGAGAGTAAGTATGAATGTACCTGGCCTATTCCCACTACAAATGAACTCCAGGTGCATAGTGTACTTTGTGCATCTGGCTTTATGTGGGTACTGCGGAATCAAACCCAGGCTGGCAGGCTTTGGAACAAAGCAGCTTTAATCACTGAGACATCTTCCTATCCCTAAGAAGGTGTACATTTTTGAAAACTTCCAATTTCACAGTGTTTCATCCCTAAATGCCCAGGATTTTGTTTTGCATATCTATTTGACCCTTAGTTTGGGAGTAAGTTCATTTCATCCCAGATTTTTTTTTTAATCATGCATGACAGAAGTAAATGAAGAGTACTCATGAAACCCTTATCCCCTTCTTGAAATTTACTTGAATGTGTAAGGTGACTGGCTGGCAGAGAAATCAAGCACACATGAATTGGCTGCTAAGAAACTGAAGTTTCTTAGTCATCTAATTGGAACCAAACCTATTGTGGTACTCAGGAAATAGGCTTCCTATTTTCCTCATTCTTCACTTCTCATGGAAATATTAAAACAAATTGTTATGAAATGACACCAATGAGAGTTATTCAGAGTACATACCTAAATTGGTTACAGCAAAAGGGAATGTTTCTGCCTTAGAAAGTGTTATAACTAATTACTAATAAGTGGATGAATTAATCAAGATCGACTCAACCAAGGCTTTTAGCATTTGAACTTATTCATTTTCAATTGTGCTTACATAAGAAACAAATCCACACCTGCTATCATGGCTTATAGAAATTCGCATGATGTCATCTTCACTGTCTCTCTCTGGATTCATTTTCTTTCACACAGTCCCTTGTTATCTAGATTCCAGACACACACACATACACACACTCTATTTTTATCTTTTGAAAGTTACTAACTCTAAGTTAACTTCAGAAATTTTGTGCTGGGTTTCCATGCCAGATCTTATTCAGCTTATTGATACTTTGGTTCTAATGTCATGCTGTTTTCTTTTGTGGGCCAGATCATGGAGGACAAGGATGAGGAGATAAGATAATGTTAGGTGACATGATTTGGAAAGATCATGCAGGTGTGATGTAGGAACAAAGTTTGAGAATAGTTAGCCTTGGAAATCAGTTTTGTTTTCCCCGTGGAGTGAGGTGTGGGCTTTACTGCTGGATCTAATCCATCAAAATATACTTTACTCAGTAGACTCTGGAGTCTTTGGAATAAAGCAAGCCACTTTCTGATCTACAGAGTTTATTTCCCAAATGGAGCTAGGAGGAAGAATGCTTTTTTCTTTTCACAAGATTGCACGGTGGAAGCACTCACGGTTTAAAGACTGCCCACTATAATTTATTGAGAGATGGAAAGCACATTTATCATTTTTGAAAAAAAATTCTCTCTTCAGCATAGCTTTTATTAATCATTCTTGTCAGGTGTTATGAAAGAATTATTGACTGTTTCACTTTTATAATTTTCTCAGTTTATTTGAAATTTTAATTGATTACATTATGTAAATATAGATTATATTAGCAGATTATGCTATGACAAGTTCTATTTAAGTGATCATACAGTTATTGAAAGGAAAAGACAGATAGAGTACTATATATTTTACTTCTTATAACTGTAGTGATTTTACACCCAGTTTGGCAGTGATGACTATAGTGTTTCTTATGCTGGGAGAATAATAACTAACAATGATGGATAGGTGTATGGTGGCTTATGTTTGTAGTCTCAGTAGTGCATAAGCTGAGACAGAAAGAGTGTCATATTGAGCCACAGAGTGAGACCCTGACTAAAAAAAAAAATAAAACAAACTTCATAATTAATAGTGATGATACAAGCTTTAATTTTGTATTATTTGGAACTGTTAAAGACAACTAGAAAATAGAGTAGCAGTTAATGTTAATAGTAAGATATCACATTAGATAGATAAATTTTGGGATCATAATATACCCTTGAGACAAACATGTTAATCAATCTAAATCCTAACATAATAGTAAATATTAGATTACACAAGATCAAAGCCTTTGTAGAATCATTTGGAACATTGTGCTTCTCTGTTTCTCTGTCATCATTTCAACAGCCAAATATTCTTTCAGGCCTAAGGATTGTCTGCATGTTTCCTTTGGTTCTGGAGGTGGGCGGGAAGTCCTTTTGTGTTTAATGAATACTGATTTAGAGGTGAGTTGATCTGAGTATACCCTGTAGAGTCATGTGTTTGCATATTTAGTCCTCACTGGTGGCACTGTTTGGGAACTTTGTGGAATCTTTAGGATGTGGAGCCTTGTTAGAGGAAATGTGTCACTGGGGTGGGGTAGGGGCTTATGGTGTTACAGCCCAGTCCTGCTGTCTTTTCTATTTTCTTCAAGCTGGTGTGATGATGTGTTATCAGCCACAGCTCCTGTGGTGCTTTCCCAGCCACGATGAAACTTTTGCTTAAAACCATAGGCTGAAATCAGCCTTTTCCTTCCTTAAGCTGCTTCTGGTTGGGTGTTTTATCCCAGGAATGAGAAAGTGACTGCTACACCAGGGTTCTTCTTGGACTGTGTTTGTAGCTGCTATTTCTTTCTTTTTTATTTTTAATCTTTCATTTATTTATTTTTATTAAGTAGAAACTTTGTATGGGAAAAAAATACAACACTGTATGGGCACATCATATGTTGGCACCATCATTTCCCTCCTCCCAACCTCCAGTCCACTGAGGGCCACCTTAGTGGGACTGCTGTTATCCAACAAGGGGTTGTAGGTTATGAGTTGTGAGAACAGCAGTCTATCATTGTGGGAGGGCTATGTCTCTGGACATTCTCTCCCACCCCGTGGCTCTTACGTTCTTTCTGTCACTTCATCTGCAAACTCCCCTAATTCTTGGCGGGTGTGCTTTTCCTCTACTTTGGTGTTGAGTTCTCAGCAGCTTCTGGATTTCTGCTTTGGTGCATTTTGAGTGTCCTCAGTGTCTGTCTGCATCACCCTGGCCCAGGTTACCAGGCTTGAGGTGGAAGTAGCGCTCTTGCTCATATGGCCAGTTCCTCTGTGAGTTCACCTGGGTCCTGGCTGATGTGTGAGCTGTGGTTCATCTCTTGTCAGGGAGTCAGCTGTCTGTTCTTGTCTTTTTGGTAGATTATGGTTGTCCTTGGTTCTCACTGCTTTCTGATTTTATGCCTGGAACTCTATCGTGGTCTTAAGTCTGACATCTTGATGGGAAGTACCCCACATCCTGCTTTTTTTTTTCCCCTTAGAAGTCTCTTGCTCTAGCCCCAGCTGTCCTGGAATTAGTCTCAGACTGGTCTTGAACTCACAGTGATTCTCTTACCTCACCCTCCTTAGTGCTGAGACTAATGGCTTACATCACCACTCCTGATTGTAGCTACTGTTTCAAGCATTTATAACACAGAGCCAGCCTTCCAGGTCTGTAGGTTCCCTAACCGTGGACTTAATCAATTTTGGATCAGAAATATTTGGAAAGCATTTTATCTGTTCTGACAATGTATATAGACTGTTTCTTTTTTTCTTTCCTTTTTTTCCCTTTTGGTTTTTTGAGGTAGGGTCTCACTATAGCCCAGCTGACCTGGAATTCGCTATGTAGTTTCAGGGTGGCCTCGAACTCACAGCGATCCTCCTACCTCTGCCTCCTGAGTGCTGGGATTAAAGGTGTATGCCACCACATCCGGCTCTATAGACTCTTTTCTTTGTAATTTCTAAATATCATTTACAGGGCTGGAGAGATGGCTTAATGTCTAAAGGCTCTTGTTTGCAAAGCCTGATGACCCAGGTTTAATTCCTCAGTGCCCATATAAAGCTAGATGCACAAAGTGAAGCATGTATCTGGAGTTTGTTTGCATTGGCAAGAGTCCCTGTCATGCCCATATACACATACTCTCTCTCCCCACTTGCTCTCAAATAAATACTAAAAAAGATAAATAAAATAAATACCATTTAAAAGTTTATTTATATTACATTAGATGTTATAAGCATTATAGAGATGATTTCAAATGTAGTTTATGTGTAAATATCATTTTATATAAGGGATTTGAACATCTGCAGTCTTCAGTGTTTGTGAGTGTGACAGTGTCCTGGACTCAATTCTCTGAAGGTTGTGAGAGATGACTGCAGCCAATTTTTATTTTCTTTTATTTAAATGAATGACCGAATTTGATAGTTGGAAATAATTTTAAATCCTAATTAATTATTAATTTTCTTCTAGCAAGTTAGTTTTTATTTTTTCTACACTTCTATGTACCAATATTTTCATGTTCAGGTTATCAATCTGAGGTGTACATTGCCCATTTTAAAAGAGGATTAAAATAATATTGTTTCAAAAATTATGTTTATTTTTGACTGATACATAAAATAC
Organism: Dipus sagitta; assembly: GCA_036346955.1. Classification (NCBI taxonomy): domain Eukaryota; kingdom Metazoa; phylum Chordata; class Mammalia; order Rodentia; family Dipodidae; genus Dipus; species Dipus sagitta. Next base: position 56,201,944 of record CM070774.1, read on the forward strand.
AAAAATATACACATTACTGGGGTACCATGTGATGTTTTGATATGTGTAGAGATTTCACAGTGTTTAAATCAGTTTAAATATATCTAAAACCTCATACATTTATCCCTTTTATGATAAAAACATTCAGAATATTTTCCTTTAGTTGTTTTGAGAAACACAGTATGAAATTTTTATCTATAATTATCTGACAACAACACACCAACGCTTCATATTCTTGTCTAATTATAATTTCTTTAGATGTTTCTTAAAAGTGGACCCAGGTAAATAGCCAGCAGGTATATGAAAAAAGTGTTTACTATCACTAATTATCAAAGAACTATGAACCAAACCCACAATGAGACATTATTTAACTCCAGTAAGGATGGATGGTAACAAAGAGACAAAAAAATAACTAAATAACAAGTGCTGGTGAAGATAGGAAGAGAAGGGACCACTTGCATACCACTCATGAGAATATAAGATAGTTGAGCTATCATTGACAACAGTATGGAGTCTAAAAGCCAACAAAAAATGGAATTTCCATATGACTCACTGACCTGCTAGAATATGTCTACAGGATATGAAGTTGGTATGGTGAAACATAGTCTCCAAGAACTGTTATGGCTTGAACCAGAGGTGTTCCACAGCTCATGTGCTTGAACATTAGGTCTCCAGGTAGAAGAACTATTTTGTGTTGTGTAATCTTTGGGAAGCACAGCTGGTTGAAATAAGACAGTAGGGGAAAGCTCTGACCCTTTTTCTACTTCCTGTTCTGCAAAGATGTGAATATGTCATGTTACACAATTGGTGTGATGGCAGATCAGATATGTTCCATAAGCTGATGTGTTTTGAATGTAATTTGGGAGGTGGAGCCTTGCTGGAGGAAGTGTGTTGTTGAAGGTGGCCTTAGGGGGTGTTAGCCAGCTACCCCTTGGAAGAGCTTGACTCACTCTGTCCCTGCTGCTTTCTACCTGTTGTGGCAGAGTGATATTCAACTTCTGCTCATGCCATGCTTTCTTCTGTCATCATGAACTTTCCCTTCAGACTGTAAGACAAAACCTTGTCTCCCAGATGCTGTTTTTAGTTAGGTGTTTTGCCCCACCCACACAAAGTTAAGTACAAATGGTGGATGAATCTGCTGTATCCACCGTGCTGTCCCTGGTAAGGGGAATGGACCTTCTCCACTATAGGCCAAAGCAAACTCCTCCCTTAATTTGTTTCTGTCAGGTATTTTGTTACAGCGATGACAACAGTAACTAATATAAGAATTAAAATTAATAGTTCTATAAGAATATTATGAATTTTAAGAATATTTTAAAGAATAGAAGTTTTATTAATTGCATTTTATTATTGTTTGTGTGTGTATGTGTGTGTGTGTGTATGAGCACAAGCCAAAGGCCAACTTTCTGGTCAGTTCTCTATTGTTCCTTGTTATGCTTGCCACAAGTGTCTAGGAAATTCTCTTGTCTCTGCCTTCCATCTCCATTATCAGCCTCGGTGTGCTGAGACTACAGACAGCTTCCATGGCTTCTAGCTTTTTATGTGAAGTCTGAGGATCAAACTCGAGTTCTCCAGCTTGAGTGGAGAGTGCTTTATCCACTGAGCAAACTCCACAGCCCCAAGAATGCTATTTTTTAAAAGAATATTAAACATTATTATTCATGATACTTTAAAATATTTTTTGAGAATCTCAGTAGTGGAGTACTTGCCTAGCATGTGTGAGGTCCTCAGTTCAAACAAGTCCCATCAAACAAATAAACAGGGCCTAGGGAGATGACTCAGAGGGTAAAGTGCTTGCTTTTTGAGCTTGAGGACTCAAATTTGTATTCCCAGAACTCAAGTCAAAGCCAAGCATGTTTGCACATGCCTGTAATCCCAGTGGGGAGAGGGAGACAGAAGAGTCCTGTGACTTGCTGGCTAGCTAGTCTAGCTGAATTTGTGAGCTCCAGGGTCAGAGAGAGACCCTGTCATAAGTAAGGGAGAGAGTGACTAAGGAAGACACAATGACATTGATCTTTGTCCTCCATAGGCACATACATCTGTCCACGTGTATGCCCACTCACACACACACCACTCACACATACTACACATACACACAAACCCTCCAAATGCCAGCATTAACCAAAAAAGCCCCAAAACCAAAAATCCCAAGACAACAACAACAAAAAAAAAACAAAAACAAAAAAGCAAAATAAAAAAAAAAAAAATGGAAACGCCTCAAGTATTTTCTAAAAAAATGCCTTGGCAAAAATTGCTCAGTGCATACTCAGCATATGGCAAAGAACCACTAATTTTTTTAAAGTATTTATTTATTTATTTATTTGAGAGAGAGAGAATGAAAAGGAACAAGATGTACAAGCCCTCATCTTCAGGAGTGAAGGCTTCTGCTGTCATTGCCTATGGGCAACTGGCTACAGCTTCCCCAGCCTCAACGTGGGCTCCCACCAGCACTCTCTTTTGAGTTTTCCAGTCCCTTAGCAATGGATGTCAGCTGCACTATTGGTACCCCCCTTCTTGTAAAGCCTCTAGCTTAGATCTACTAACTACCAGTTTCTTTGGCTCTATAATGTTCAGACAGTCGTTGAACTATTCAAATGCCTGGGACAATTGACTATATACCCTGTAACATTTTCTATTGGTTCCATTCCTGTAGTAAACCCTGACTAATACAGATATTCAACAGGCTTCCCCCCCCAACTGTACTATAACATAAAAGGCTTTTATTTTTATAAAAATAATTACATAATTTACATTAAAAAGAAGGTTAATTTCTATCAATCTGAATTCACTAGTTATCACAGGTGGATTCCACATAGATTAGAAGTAATTTACTTTATTGTACTTCTTGGAATTTTGATTCTATTATCTTCTGTGTATCATCAAAAGGCTGGAGTAGTTGGTAAAAGCTCACTGACAATAGGAATGATGTAATGAACCCAAGAAGCAAGGAAATTTGTTGTGAATTGAAGAACAGTTTCATATAAAGCTTTTTTTTTTTTTTTGGTTAAGATTCAGTTGCATTGTCCAGAGGGTCTTGTGTCAACTGCAAGCACCTAAGGCAGTGGAATGGCCACCATGAGTGCTGCTAAAATTAAATTTTCCATTTGAGTCAGAGTTTGAGAGTTACGTCAGGTAACAGAGTATGCTTGCTTACATCCTCACAGTTTACACAGATGTTATGAACCAGATAAAACTGATAAAGGTTTAGAGACAATGCTTGTCTTTCTGTTTTTACATTTGGGTTTTTACATTTGGGATGGTTATCTTGAACTCCAGACAGAATATTCATGTGATCATGCAGCTCCTTGGTAAAGCATTTCATCTAAAATCTTGTGATGACTTATGGCTAATGGAACATTGACTTCATTTGGCCAAAGGATATTCTGAAATCTAATTTTTCTATCAAGTGACAGAAAGGAGAAATTTCTAAGGCAGCTAACACTAGAAGATGCCTTAAAAATCATTAGTAATGATGACATGAATAAAAATGACCATGACATTAAACACTGTCCTGGCCTGACTATATTTTGGGCATTGTGTTGAGTACTATTCATGCATTATCTGGTTTATATATTTTTCATGAATTAAATAATATTTCCATTTAACAATGAAGATTTTGAATCCCTGAGGAAAAAAAAGCTAAATAAATAACTTGCTGAAGTTCACAGGAATGGAAGTGCTGGAATGGGACTTGCACCTAAGTCTGCTTAGTTTCAGAGCCCACACCCTTCACCACCTCGTCAGCTACCTTGTTCCTGAAGATGATCAAGCCTACTCCAGAAGACAGCTTGGCAAGGATAACCTGGAAAGGCTTCCAACATCAGACGGATGGTTCACCAGGAAAATTAAAACTTTCCAGTGCCGAGAATCTGTGATTCTATGTTTATATCAGTAAGAAGTATATTTTTATGTACCTTTAGACTTCAGAAAGGGAATCGTGACTGGAATTTTATCAAAGATGGATTTAAAATTGGTTTTAATTTAAAGCACTAAAAATGAATATGATATAGTTTAGAAAGTTTAGTTCCAAAACAAATGATCTCTTTGAGTTGTGAGCTAAATTTAGTCAAAGAAAAATGGTTCAGCTCCAGTGACAAATGCTTTGCTTCATGCCTTTTACCTTTTCTCAACATTATCATCCCTTCTCCTGTGTGGAATTTTACCCCCAGTAATATACTATCTCTGATGGAGTTGAGCAGTCTTCTAAAACACACCTCTGATGATGTGTCCCACCTCCCAAAAATGCTCTGAGGATCTCCTCTCTTCATGATCATACTTTGGCCTCAACTGTCTAACACTTCCCAATAACCTCCCTGTACTTGCCCTTCCAAACACATAAAGGGTGTGTTCTCTAAGTCTCTTCTTGCCTGTGCAATTCTCTTTGTGCTTTTTTCCTTGGTCTGAGTTCTTTTCTTCCAATTTTCTATCTGGGAAATTTTTACTCTCCCTTTTCATTCTAGCATGTGAAACATTCCACATGAAGTCTGTCAAATTATCCCAGGTAGAAAAAATAATCTTTTTTTTTCAGCATTCTTCCAGAGCACTTGGCACATATTGAGTTTTATGACTTGAGCTGCAATAATACTTCTATATTTTCAAAGTATGATTTTTTTGAGGAATGTGATAATATTGTCATTTTTCAAAAAGTGTGTTATAACTTAATTTCACATTCAATTAATTGGCTGGTATGACTCCTGGTAGACTACAGCTGCTCAAAATGCCCCGTGGAGTATTATCTGGATGCTGCTCCAAGGAGGAGTCTGTGAAGGAAGAAGTAGATATTTAGAAGCTACCTATAGCAGCACACCTTCCTCTTTACACTTCGTTTCTTCCTGCTTCTGAGAGCCTGGAAGGCATCATCACATCCTCACACCGATGTGATACTTAGGCCTCTTGATGGCTGCCCCTGAACATTTTGATCTTTTACCTGATACAGAAATAGAATTCTGTTTGTTAAGCCAGAAACATTAGCAGCTACTCTATCCTGAATCATACCACAATATACCTGTTACTGGCGTGTGATGATTGTAAACACATTGTTCCTTTTTCCTCCAATGTAGTGGAATTAATGGTATAAAAGTCATCAATACTTAACAAGTATTTCAGAGTCATAGACTAAGATTAACAGAGCCTGGCTTGACTGGGTTGGCCCCAAACTCTGACGATCTGTGACAAGATAGTAGTAGCTCATAGCATGATTTACCTCAAGAGAGAAGTCTTACTATAGCTATATTAAAAAGGCTAATAATTTCTCTGGGAATTAATCTATTTTAGGCTTAGTTTTCTAGTTAATGAATTATTAATTAATTGATGGTATCTAACATTTTTGTTCAGAGCTCAGGACAAAGACAAATTCAGCTCCTCATTCTGAAATTTCTTTCCTTTCATCCATGCCCAGTTCCCTCCACTCCCCTTTCCCCTCCTCCCTCCCTCCCTCTCTCCCTTCTTTCCTTCTTCCTTCCCTTCTTTCCTACCCTCCTCCTTATTTTCTCTCTACTAGAGTTGATCTTAGGCACTCATGCATGCTAGGCAAGCACTTCACTAAGCTACAATTTATTTTTATTTTTATTTTCATTTTTATTTATTTATTAGAGACGGGGAGAGAAAGACACATACACACAGAGGGAGAGCGAGAGCGAGAGAGAGAGAGAGAATGAGCACACCAGGGCCTCTATCCACTGCAAATGAACTCCAGATGCATGTGCCACCTTGTGCATCTGGCTTATGAGGGACTTGGAGAATCAAACCTGGGTCCTTAGGCATCATAGGCAAGTGCCTTAACTGCTAAGCCATCTCTCCAGCCCCAAATTTCCTTTTTAGAGTAAGAGTTTTGGAGCAGGCTGAACAGAATCAAAACCCAGATTCTAATGTTGGTCCTATGGTTCATTTAGATATTTAGAGTCAAGAATATACTATTTCTTTTTAATGTACCTCCAGGAGAAGAGCATCCTTTTACTTTCTTCAGAGATAGGTTAATATATGATGACTTTCCCTGTTAAGTAAGATGTAATGATAGTATCTAAATGTAGAGTAATCATACTCTGCCCAGTGTCATGTGTTTCTTTGCTTGCCTTAACCACATGTTATTACAGCACAAAATGAATTAGGTGGGACATAAAGTATAAACTGTTTTGCAGCTCTGCTCATAATTAGTATGAAAATATGTCATGAAATATTATCTTATTGAAAGAATCCTAATAACTTGAAAAAGAAAGGAAAGTAATAGATAAGACTAATATTAATACTTCTCTCTTCTATTTTACGTATTTATTTATACTGTGACAGAGATCCTTAGCCTTGTTTTTACTTACAGTGAGTAATTTCTTACAAACAATGATCTAGACAGGAAGAAGACATTTTTATGTAAATATACAACTTGATCAAACTTCTATACAATTTACAAAGATATGAAAGTTATAGTATGATTTCTCAATTCATCCTGTCATTGCACTTCCTATGCCTGGTAAAATACCCTGTTGCTGATTTTATTACTAATAGTTCTCACTTTAGATGAAACTCAATGACTTAAATCACAAGTATTCTTTCAAACTGGTTTTGTGTTGTTTTGTATCTTAAATAACACTTGTAATCAGAGAGGTGAAACTTAAATTGTTAAAAATGTAGCTCTGGGGCTGGAGAGATGCCTTAGTGGTTAAGGCATTTGCCTGCAAAGCCAAAGGATCCCAGTCCGATTCTCCAAGACCCACATAAGCCAGATGCAGAAGGGGGCAAATGCATATGGAGTACGTTTACAGTGGCTGGAGGCTCTGGTGAGCCCATTCTTTCTCTTTCTCTCTCTCTCTGCCTCTTTCTCCCAAATAAATATATAAATAAAATATTAAAAAAAATAAAAAAATGTAGTTCTGGTTTGTACACTAAACTAGACCATTTTATGAAAAGATGCAATAGGAATGGATTACATTTGGTGCTTGTTATAATTTTTCTGAACTTTCTATTCTTGGAAAGGTTGTTTAAATATATGTCAAACACTTTTTGACACATTTTCTCTATAAGAATAATTTTTTCAAAAGAATCTAAAACATTAACAATTTCAGGATTCAAAACTGCTATCATCCCAAATATATTTGAAGTATTCATCATAGTCTATTAATTTCTTTTGTGATTATGTATCCTAGTATGTTATAATCTGTATAAACTGGGTTTACAATACTAAACACAACTGTTTTCTGTAAGTCTTACAGATACTGATTATAGGAAGTGCTTACTTAATTATCCGCATGGCACATTCTTCCAAAAGTGTCCTGCAAACATTTAGAGTCACTTTTTCCATTGTAAAATTGCTGTTTGACCTAAGTGCGACCTATCTGAGGGAAAAAAGAATCACAATGAGTAGAATCTGGTTCCAAGTGGGAAAATTATACCAGTGTTTCATGGACAACAAAGATCCTTAACCTATACCAGATGGGAACTTAGGACATGGTAGAGAACCTCACTTATGAAGTACAGTAGAAATCCACAATTTGGGGCAAGTGCTCTTGCACCCTTATTTAAAAAAAATGCTGCCTGAAAGACATCTAAGCAGTGGTCTTCTCCTCCTTGGGATGTGATTGTGTGTCTGAATAAATACCTTGTGCCCTTTTACCATAGCACAGTTTGCTGAGAGCAGTTGGCAGGCACAGATTTGGACTCATATTCTCCTAATCTTCCTTCCAAATTCCTTCGTGCATTTTTGCTTGGTTTTATCCTGTGCATTTCGACTTGGCATTTCAGCATTTGTCACCAAGCCTATTTTAAAAATGAAACTTGTTTTTGTTTCGGCTCAGGTACTTTAAAAACAAAAATTGAAAAGCAAGAAACTATGGTAGTCTTAGGAAAGAAGGCAAACCCAGCCATTTCCTGTGCATATGAGCTGGGTCAGGAATATGGGTTTCTTCAGGCTCCTCTTTAGTCTCCTGTCTGTCCCTCTCCACTGATGTCTGTGTGAACATAGCTGGTGACTTACCATGCAAATCATCAACAAATTCAGTTCCTTGGGAAAAGCAGAAAGTTGACCTTATGACAGGAATTGGCTTGTGCAGATGTTTATCTTAGGAACAATTGTGATAACTGCTATATGGTGAGCCTTTTGTACATTTCATTTGTGATGGCTTGAATCAGATGCCTTACATAAACTTAAGTATTTTGAATGCTTGGTCCCCAGCTGTGGAAATTCGGGAGCTGCATCTCACTCTCTTGCTGCCATTTTCCACCTGTTATGGCAAGATTGTTATGTTCAGCCTCTGGTCTACCATCTTTTCTTGCCATCAAGAAGCTTCCCTTGGAGACTGTAAGCCAAAATAAACCCTTTCTTTCCATCAGTTGCTTTGGGTCAGGTGTTTTGTTGCAGCAACGCAGAGAACATTGGTTCCAAATGGGTGGGGTCATTATTGCTAGAAATGTGACTATGTGGCATTCGTCTTGTGTTTGGGAACTGATTTTTGGGAGGAATGTGAAAGGCCTTGAAACCTGGGACCAGAAATGCCTTGCAGTGCTGTGAGCCGAGCTTGATGGATCATCCTGGTGAGAGTTTAAAAGACCTAAGTGCAGAAAGAACTGTGGACTGTGTAGGCTTGATTTATGCTGGAGCAAGGGAGCACTTTTTCCAGAGTAGACTAGAGGCAGTTTGTGTGAGAGACTGGCTATACTCTTCCTATGTCCTAACAGTTCCTTGGAATAACACTAAGCAAAAATGTGAAAGACCTATACAATGAAAACATAAAGACACTCAAGAAAGAAAGTGAGGAGGACTTGAGAAGATGGAAAACCTTACATACTTTTGGGTAGGCAGAATTAATATTGTGAAAATGGAAACTCTGCCAAAAGCAATATACATGTTTAATGCAATGCCAATAAAAATTCCAGCATCATTCTTCACAGAGATAGAAAATATGATCTCAAAATTCATAGGTAATGGCAGCAGACTTTGGATATCCAAACATATCCTCAGCAAAAAGAACACCTTTGGATGTATCACCATACCCGATCTAAATCTATACTACAAGGCCATAGTAACAAAAACCCCATAGGGAATAACTAAAGGCCTATTGAGTGTCCCCAGTGGAATGGGGGCAGGGATGAGGGAAAAGAGGGAACCAAAAGGTGATGTATCCATATGAGGCATCTTAGTAATAATAATGAAAAAAACCCCATAAAACAGCATGGTACTGGCATGAAAACAGACATATAGACCAATGAAGCAGAATTAGATCAAGTGATTACAGCTACTTGATCTTTGACAAGGGTGCCAATAACATAGACTAGAGAAAAGATAGCATCTTCAACAAATGGTGCTGGACAAATTGGATAACCACATGTAGAAAAATGAAACTAGATCCACTCAGCTCACAATACATAAAAATCAACTCCAAATGGAGTAAAGAGCTCAATATAAGAACTGAAACTCTGCAACTACTGGAAGAAAAAAATAGGAGGAACTCTCCATGATATAGAAGTGGGGAAGGACTTCTTGAATAAAACCCCAGTAGCCCAGGAAATTAAATAATCACTCAACCAATGAGATCTCATGAAGTTAAAAGTCTTTAGCACTGACTATTATACCATAAGCAAAGCCAATAGCTTACCCACAGATGGGAGAAAATTTTCACCAGCTACACCACTGACAAAGGCCTAATATCAGAATTTACCAAGAATTGAGAAAAGAAAACCTAAAGAATAAAAAAAAATCAAAAATCCACTTAAAAAATGTCATAGAGAAATGAATAACTTTCAGAGGAAGAAATACAAATCCTAACACACACTTAAAAAAATGTTCAACATCCCTAACCATCAGCGAAATGCGAATTAAAACAACTATGAAATTTCACCTTACTCCAGTAAGAATGGCAATCATTAAAAATTCAAGTGACAACAAATGTTGACAAGAATGTAGGAAAGAGGAACCCCCATTCACTGTTGGTGGGAATGAAAACCTGTACAACCACTATGGAAATTAACATGGAGATTCCTGAAAAAGATGAATATGGAACTACCCACAGACCCAATTATTCTCTTACTGGGCATTTACCCTAAATGCTTCATGCTACACAGAGATATTTGCTCAACCATGTTTGGTCAATTCATATTAGCTAAGAACTGGAATCAACCCAGGTACCCATAATTGGATGGATTAATGGCTAACAAAGTTGTGGTACACATACACAATGGAACTCTACTCAGTAGCAAGATAAAATGAAATCTGTAGGAAAATGGATGGAGTTAGAACAGGTCTTACTCTGCGAGCACTCAGAAAAATTCCAGAAAGAAAAAGGATCATTGGATTAGCAACATTTCTTTCTCTCTCTCTTTCTTTTTCTCTTTCTCTCTTTTCTTCTTCTCCTCTTCCTCTTCCTCCTTCTTCTTTTGAGATAGCCATTGGGTGATGTGAGGCAGGATTGTTGAAGCCTTGCATGGGTGTATTGGAAAGTCATGCTATGGAATTGTGGGTTGTACTGAATATCCCAGGATTCTGGGGATGCCAGAACTATGGGGCAGCTGCCAAGGAGAGCTGCTAGCTTGGGATGGAGTTTTCCCTGGGCTGTGGGCAGCCCAGCTGGAGGCATGGAAATATAATCCCAGAAATCTTGTCATGTTTTCCAGAGGCCAGACAGATACGGAGCTAGAGGATTTGATGTTTGTCCTGTTTGTTTTAGATCTTGCATTGGTTCAATCTTTCCTTGCTATGTCCAATGCATAGCAGTGGGACTGTTATTTCTGTGCCATTATGTGTGTATAACTTGTGTTTTGATTTTACAGGTTTATAGTTAAGAGACTGTTTCAGATGAGACTGGGTTTTTAAACAGTGTTGGCACTGATAAAGACTATGGGGACTTTCAAAGTTGTACTAAATGAATTTTTACATCCTGAGATGGTTGTGAGACTATGGGGGGGGGGCGAGGGATGAAATGTGGTGGTTTGAATTAGATGTTCCTCACAAATTCTTGTGTTTAAATGCTTGGTCCCCAGTTGGTAGAAATTTGGGTGATGGAAGCTTGTTGGAGGAGGTATGTTTCTAGGGACAGACTTTGGGTTGTTATAACCAGATAACCCTTTCTTTCTCCTGCTGCTATTTTCTACCTTCTATGCTAAGATTTTGATATCCAGCATCTGTTCTTTCATATTTTCCTGCCATCATGAAGCTTTCCTTTGAGACTGTAAGGTAAGATAAATCCTTAGTTAGGTTTTGTCCCAGCACTGTGAAGGTAGCTCTACAATTTTCATTATTAGCTTGCTGCAGAAATAACCACTATTGAACCTTCTTCTTTAAAATTTTTTTATGTACTAAGTTCTATGTACTGATGTCTTAGAAAATTGGGAAGTGACTAGATGGTCAACAATTCATGTGAGAGTGTTCAAGAAGAACAATGGATATATGTTCAAGGTTTTAATTTAAATGTGTACCATTAATTCCTTATATTAGTCATAGAACTTTCTGGTTCATTCTCAAGACATTTCTGTGAGTTTTGGTCAGCTGTCAGATCATATGGTACAGTTGACAACCTAGTCTACCTACATGTGAATGTAGACCTACTTTTTTCAAGGTATTTGCCTATGTAGATTTCATATGAAATGTGTGGTATCCACAGTATATGTATCACCAAGTGCATATATAGATTACATGCTTTAATTAGCACTTACATAAGGTACCACAAAGGCCAGATTAATAAAAATAACTTGCAGAAAATAAATTCTGAGGTTCTTTATTAATTTTTCTTCTTTATTTATTATTATTATTATTTGGTGTACAGGATTTTCATTAACAGAGCATGCAAAGCCTATTGTTGAAAGCAGGAGGCCAGGAGATGGAGAATTAAATCATCTCAACATGAGTTTGTGTCCTGTTTTTTGAAAAAAAATTTATTTTGTCCTAACTTTTTTTTTTTTTTTGAGGTAGGGTCTCACTCTAGCCCGGGCTGACCTGGAATTCACTATGGAGTCTCAGAGTGGCCTTGAACTCATGGCAATCCTCCTACCTCTGCCACCCAAGTGCTGGGATTAAAGGCGTGCGCCACCACGCCCAGCTTTGTCCTAACTTTTATAGAGAGAAGATTTACTGAGATGATAGCTCTGCCGGATAGATCTGGGCAACAAGAAAGAGCTGGATGAGAAAGAGCAGGCTAGATATTTGGAAAAGGAACTGACTATGAGATGGAAACTTAGCACTCAAGACTCTGCATTAACCACAGATCTTTACAAAATTTCCTGCCTACCAAGTCATATTTTATACCTACCTACTACTCTTAAATTCTAACATGCTTTCAATTGCGTTGTTTTAGTTTAAAAAGTGACTTCATCCACATTTACCCTATATATATATCATATTCATAGCTATGATGAACTAAGACTTGAGTATGAGAATCATAACCAAAAGTGAGTAAAAGGGAGGAGCTGTAAGAAGGGTGAGGGAAAGGCAAAAGGGGACATGTGACCTGGGGATGATATTAGAGCAGAGGGGGTTCTTGAGGACAGGAGGAGGAAATGAGAACCAACCAAACCAAATTTATTTGAAATTGCCAGAATGAATGATACCTAAATCTTTTTATGCTAACAAAATATAGAAATAAAAAAAATGAATCCATCTATTAAAGGAAACCTGAATAGTTTGTTGAAAATATTTATTATGAATGAAGTCATATTGTTGAGTTGAAAGTAACCACTTTGATAGAATATAAAGGTGGTAAAACAACAAAGTTGTTGAATTTTTCAGTAACTTGTACTACTCTTTCGGGGTAGATGTCACTCATCTTTCCTGCTGTGTAACTGCAAGCTACCTTGGGTAACATTTCAATTCAGTTTGGTAACATCCTATCATGTATAGTTAAAGGATTTCATGGGGCAGCTAACCATCCTTTCTGCTTCTCTGACTTTTCTATGACTGATTTGGTGAGGAGGGAAAGGGCAGGATTTGTCCTTACCTTGGCTGTACTAGCTCCTGTTAATGGTAGCTCATATTCCTGGGTGGGAAACCAACTTAAGGGTTGTTAGTGGGATTGCTATTCCTTTGTACTGGGGGTTACTGCTTTCCATGTGTTGCTGACTGCACCTTCCATCTCTGTGGCTGCCCTTCAAGTGCTGACACCCTTGCCCACGTATTAGTTCTCACAGGGAGTTTATATATAATATCTGCTCAGGTTCAACATCATGTTCATCTCCTCGCTTCACGCAGAAGGTGGTCTAGGCACAGAGTTTTGCTTCTACAATATACCCATCCAACGCTTGGCCTCTTTGAGAGGGAACATCAAAACAGATATCCTGTGCCATTCTACTTGTCTGGCTCCATCACAGCGATCTTTGTACACAAAATGTGCACACAATGGGCATACAGACTGCAGACCTGACACTTCAGGTTTCAAATCACTGCTCCTCCCCTGACCCCTCTGTTTTCCAGCCCCATCAGGGGCTTTGTTATCTGAGCACAGCCACTTTCCAAAAAGAGATTATCAACAGTACATTTTCAGTAGCAAGCAGAAACATTTCAGATTCGCCTTGCTGGTTGGAAAGCTGTTGCTGGAGGACCAATTCACACAGCTTTCCTCAGCCACAGGGAGAACGAAAGGAGGAACAGTTGTTTTTCGTAAAGCACTTATTTGCTTCTCTCTCTGGAAGACGTTCTTCTCTTACATGTCTATATCACAGCTTTCTTAAGCAGTGGGCTGTAACCCCTGAATATGGAAGTTGTGAGGCATATGGCAACAGTAAAAACGTTTCTGAATGTGCAATACCAACTACAGTTAATTAAAAATTAAATGTGAGGGCTGGAGAGATGGCTCAGCAGTTAAGGCACTTGCTTGCAAAGCCTAACAATGCAAGTACCCACGTAAAGCCAGATACACAAAGTGGTACATATGCCTGGAGTTTGTTTGCAATGCAGGAGATCCTGAAAGTCCCATGTTCTCTGTCTGTCTGCCTTCTATCTCTCTTTCTGCTTGCAAATAAATAAATAAAATTTAAAAGTACATTGTGTAATACATCCAAGATATTCTGACAGAGTTTGCGTGTGCTGCATCACATGACTTCACTGCAGCCTTGGTTCTGAACTCGCATGCTTACTTTGCACCATGCACACCATGATGCTTTACACCAATGAATACTGCCCGAAACATCCCTGCTCAGACCTGAGACTACAGTGTATTATGAACTACAGTGCTTTTGCTGTATATACTATGTTTTATGTTCCTCTAGAGACACAAAGGAATAATTATAGGAAAAAGGATTTTTATGCTTTCTTACTGTCATTCTCTAGCATTTAAGTGTCCATTGAGTGTATCTTTCAATTGTATTATGTTAGAATTGTTTGATTTTAAAAACTTCTAATTGAGTTTCTGGTTTGAATTTCTAAAATGATCATCAGATCAATTTTGCCTTTGGATTAGGACAGGATTTCCAATAATTTCTGAAATGGCTCTAAACGTATTTAACATGCTTCTGCCATTTTGTACTATTTATTGATATGAAGTGGTGCTCTCAGCACTGGAGACTATGAAAACTCAACATATTGGTCAACTCTGAAAATTGAAGATACTCTGTGTCCAACAGTATCAAAGAATCAGCCAAAGCATCCTTTTGTAAAAATAAATAACCACATCCATCTCATTATTTATGTAAATTGACTTTAATCTTTATTAAATGGTAAAATTATTTGTACACCAATTGTTTGAAACAAATTGCTTTGTGATTTATTTTTTGGCAAATGTTTTACTTGTGTATCTATTTTATATGCCTACAAACCTGAGGTCACATAAAAGTTTTTCAATCTAAAAGGGATCATGAGTAGAAAAAGATGAAGAAACCTTGTTTTATGGTGAAAAGGACTAAACAAGTTTAGCCTATGTTTTTCACTGACTCAAGTATGTAATTATATTAACAAGAGGCTTAAAGAGGCCTTTAGGAAAATAGAACCAACTGATGATAAGAAGATAAATGACAGGGAATGAGCAGAAGTATATATGTATACACACACACACACACACACACACACACACACACACACACACACACATATATATATATATATATATATATATATATATATATATATATATATATATATCTCCTATGTAAGTATAGAAAGAAGTCCAGAGCTGTAAGCTTTCACTATGCTGTGGGAGCTAGGCATTGTGTTTCACAGAGAGCTTTAACCTGACTATCTGTTAGTGGGGATGGGTTAGGGAGCTTTCATGGAAAACTATGAAATTTGAGTCATAAAGTAACTCTTGACCTGACCCAACATTTCCCATTTAATAAATCACAATATCTGTTGAAGCAACACATGGTCTAACCTACTTAGCAGCAAATAACTTGTTGTGATGCCCACACAAGTGCAGTGGTGGCACACAGCCATGGTGGGGAACCAACTGCTCTCAATTTGGCTAACTGATCCCCTCACTGGTATGGGACCCATAGCTGGAGCTGGGAAACAAGTCAGAACCATATCCAAACGTAAACCCACTCTCCAATATCAAGCTACCATTAATTGTGGGCTACAAGAGGGCCTACACGTATTAAATTCTCTATTTAAAAAAAAAAGTAAGGGTTATCTCATTTGTCCTGGTGCTAACTTACTCTCCGTTGGAGAATCTGCTTCTCTTTTTCAGATAGATGTAGATCCTAAGGAGAGAGCCACCCCATCATACCTCAAAAGGTCCCCGGCTGAAACTAAGAAAAATTGGAGAAACAAGCAAGGGGGCTGTTTTCCTGATGAACCAGATACCAGCACAAGGGGGAAGGAGATCAACACAGAGAAAATCAACTCCTACAAAATCAGAGAGCCAGAGCCTCAGAGGCCCCCAACACCTCATCACTGGAGCAGACCAAAAATGAACCCAACATGGCTCAGGGAAATTTTGCGGAAGAGGGGGCGGAAAGAATGTCAGAGTCACATGTTGGGTCATGATATGCAGAGACATTTAGCTTACCCATAACTGTGGGCTAACTCCACAATGCATGACCCATATACCTCAACAAGGAGGGGCCAAGGGGAGGGGGTAGGTCACGGATGAGCCTAATAATGGTACCAAACTGACTGTATTTGCTGAATACAGAACTGACTAATAAAGAAAAAAAAAAATCACAAGTAGACTGGAAATAAGGTTTCCTGACTTCATTTTGGAGACCTTTCCACTATGTTTGTATCTCTCTGGATTAGTTAGGAAAGTAGAAACCAGTGTACATATTTTGAAAATAAGGACTTTATTAAAGAACTGATGATATTGATCATATAGTATGAGAAAAGAAGTTGAACAGGAAACAGGCAACATCTCAGACAGCAGACACTGCAGGGAGATGGTGCTACCACCAGGGTTTGCTTCAGGGAAGACTTGGAGCCCAACCAGAGCATGGGTTTTGGAAGAAGCTAGGCCTGCCAATGTTGGGGAGGAGTGATGGGAACTAGAGGCATGGGGAAGGTGAAGCCATTATCAGAGAGCCAACCATAGCAGAGAGATGCAGGACAAAAGATTTGGCTTCTTCCTTCATCTTGACTTCCGTCCTTATACCCATGTCTCTCTTCCCTATTCCGTTTTTTCCTATATTAAAATAAATGGTACTCATACATATAGTATTATCTAGAAAAATATGTGGTTTTGGACTAAGGCAAAACATGGTTTATCTTATGACTAAGGTCTACAAAAACAAGAGCAAAGGAAACATCCTTCTGGTGAAATGGATATTAAATTATTATAGAAATACTGAACAGCTCTCATAATAAATGACAAAGTGAGAGAGGATCATTGTGCTACTTCTTCCTCTTTTCTTCACCACAGTGTGTACTGATTCCACTTCTTTTGTTCCATCTGATGGGAGGGAGATAGATGTAAAATGAGAAGAACCCAGAGAAAGGAGGTGGGGCAAGAGGAAGGTAAGAGAAATCATCAGAGAAAGAAATAGGGAAAGAATCACTGATAAAACAGACAGAAAAGTGAAGTTAGCAACTGCAATTACAAATTAAAAAGTTAAAACAATACTAGAAGAGTATGCATACTGCATTTTATTTTAACATATATGTGTATCTATATTAACAGATTATATTCTTTTATTGCTGGGCATGGTGGCACATGCTTTTATGAGAGAGAGAGAGAGAAAGATGACATGCAGGGCCTCCAGCCCCTGCAATCAACTCCAGATTCATGCACCCCCTTATATGCATGTGTGATCTTACACATGAGTCATCTTGTGTGTCTGACTTATGTAGGATCTGGGGAGTTAATATGGGTCCTTAAGCTCCACAGGCAAGTGCCCTAACTGCTAAACTATTTCTCCAGCCCAAGATTATATTCTTTTATTCCCTCATCCCTGGTCTTGTTTCCCTGGGGCTCTCCTCAGTGGGATAATTATTTATTTACTTAATTATTTTTTTGTTTGTTTTGAGGTAGTCCAGGCTGACCTGGAATTCACTATGCAGTCTCAGGCTGGCCATGAACTCATAGAGACTTCTGCCTCTTGAGTGCTGGGATTAAAGGTGTGTGCCACCACATTGGAGTACATTCTGCTTTTTAACAGACATTCTTTCTCCTTGTTTAAATAAAAAGAAGGTGGAAGACTTGGGAGACAGAGCGGGAAAGAATACATTCTAGGAATCTTGCCTACCCTCTATCACTTTCTCTTTGACTGACCTTAATTTGTTGTCACAAGAGCAGGGGCTACAGATGTTTAATCCCCTGAGCAGGTGGTATGTCTCAAATCCCATGTTGTTATAAATATTTTACACAGTTTTTTTAATGACTTAAACTAATCGAGACTCAAGGTTTTGTATAGCAAAGGGGAGTCTAAACAGCATTAGGAAACATGGACATTTCTACAGAAGAAAAAAATGCTCAAAACTTGACTCCAGGCAGCAGAGAGAAGCCCAACAGCCCTACTGTGCTTCGCTGTGATTGTTTACAGCCACATGTCAGGGCTCAGCTTGCTGCTACTCTGAGCACACCGTATTTCCTTAATTTCATTATTCTCTGTTCATTACCCATCCTGGGTATCCAATTATAGTTAGGTAATTGTTTTGTCACCTCCTATCCCCCTTTGTGATTTGAAACAGGTCATAGATTTGTTTAATAAGGCAAGCTTCTTTTTTTTTTGTCTTTCATTATTAAGAGATGCTTATTGAGGAACATGGAGCCCATCACTTAAGTAATTTGTACCACAGACATTCAATATGACAGATTCAGGATGTGGTGGGAGACTGGCAGGTGGGGAAGGAGAGATAGACAGGAGTAGTTGGCAGGACCTGTGTGTATCATCTTCTCAGTTTAGAAACCCATATGGTTCTTCACAATGCTCTCAGCTCAGTTGCCATATAGTTGTAGTCTATAGCCCATTAAAAATAAACCATATTAAGTAGAGCACTTTAACTAAATTATGAAATCCATTTATAATGTATAAGAGTTTTTTTTTTTTTTTCAGGAGAAGCATCTGGAGTTTTGTAAAGACTGACCTTGAAAGATAAATTTGGGTATCTACATTTTTAATGAAAAGAGTATTTCTTTTTTGTTTATTTTTATTTATTTATTTGAGAGCAACAGAGAGAGAGAAGGAGGGAGAGAGAGAGAGAATGGGCACGCCAGGGCCTCCAGCCACTGCAAACGAACTCCAGATGCATGTGCCCCCTTGTGCATCTGGCTAACGTGGGCCCTGGGGAATCAAGCCTTGAACCAGGGTCCCTAAGCTTCGCAGGCAAGCGCTTAACTGCTAAGCCATCTCTCCAGCCCTGAAAAGAGTATTTCTATAAGAAGTTGCCATCTTGTACTTTGTCAAGGACAGAACACTCACATGGCTTTGATTAAAATAGTTTAAAGTGAAAACTTTGGTCTTTGTGCATGTGTATGTGTATGTGTATGGTGTGCATGTGTGTGTATGTTTATATGTGTGTGGGTGCACATGTGTGTATGTGTGTGCATGTGGAGGGCAAAGGTCAAAATTGGGAATCTTCCTTAAGTTATCACCATCTTTTTTTTTAATACTTTATTTTAATTAATTTATTTGACAAAAAGAGGAAGAGAGAGAGAATGGGTGCTCCAGGGCCTCCAGCCACTGCAGATGAACTCCAGACACATGTGCCCCCTTATACATCTGGTTAACGTGGGTCCTAGGGAATCGAACCAAAGTCCTTTGGCTTTGCAGGCAAACACCTTAACCGTTAAGCCATCCCTCCAGCCCCTCTCCATCTTCCTTACTGTCTTTTGCTTGGACCCAGAACTCAGATTTGGCTTTTCTATCTTGCCAGCTTGTCCCAGGGATCCTGTCTGCCTCTCCAATGCTGGGATTACAGGTGAGCTACTGTACTCACTTGACATTTAAAGTGAGTGCTGGGAATCCCAACTTTGGCCCTCAGGCTTGCATGACCAGTGATTTTATCCACTGAGCCATCTCTCCAGCTCTGTAATGAAAAGTTAATGTTATAAGCACATAAAATGAACCAATATATAACAAATAAACATTGCCTTTGACACTCTATTTCCCCAAACTGAAGTATGTGTTACTCCTTTTGTAGCTTGGATGTTCAAAGGTTTGAATCCTACTCTTCAACTCTGGAAAAGAGCTACACAACAGAAACCAGTTCCCGACCTTATGAACCATGTAGCATATTTATCTGATGAGTTCCAGCCACAATACCCAGTGATAGTAGCTCACCAGTGATCTGTTAGGACTTAATCTTATTATTTAGTAGAGTATTATTCTATTGAGAATTAACTATACCAGCCTGTAAAATCAAATTTGCAGGATGATTTTGGAGAAATATAAAGAGATACATTAAAGGGAATTGTACTTTATTTTTTATGATCTCATTGCTACTTAAAAAAAAAAACCTATTGTCACCATCAAATTTTCATATGCAGTACAGCTTTACAAAGATTGGTTTAGATGTTTGTATTCACATGGCATATGTACAAGGGCCACCCTCTTTTTTGATGGATATCTTTCTTACCACCTACTGCTTCCTGGATTTGTAATTTGAGAGAAATAGAACAGCTGCTATGAGCAGACTTATTCCCAGCACAACCAACAACAACAGAGACTCACTACAGAACCAAAGGGGTGGGGGCATGGAAAGAGATGGCAGTAGTGAGCATCAGCGATAATTCCTTCAAGTTCCTTAGCCTTGTGATTTCTTTATCACTGCCTCATGAGTTCTGGCTGTTGGATGTAGAGGCATATGCTTATTTTCATTAACATGATTTACCCCTAAAAGATAAGTATATGACTTTGGCAGAAAAATCAAAATAAATGTGAAAGTTGAGAAACATCCAAGTGATTATCTTGACAAGCGGCTTTTACACACCAGTCTGACATTCTTAAGAACTAAAGAGTTATCATCCATTGACATAAACCTAAAGTATGGAAGTTCTAAAGATATGCCAGGAAACCAAGAAATTTCTATTCCCAAAACAGGTATCATTTTATTGCTTAGTAGAATATGCTATAAAGGATGAGATTCATGAGTATGTTAAATATGAGAAAATACAAATAAAGTAACGCAATATGTGGACTTGGAATATACCAGGTATTATATGTAGTTCAATTCATGTGTTAAACTTCCAAAAATGTAATTCATGATACTAGATAGTTTCATGCATTTCTAGTGATTTTTAAGCCAAATTTACTGAGAAAATTTACGTGGTAGCAGTTCAAAAATTTTTGGTATTTTTCTCTAATTTTAAAAGTAATATGTCCTTGCTGGGAGTAGTGGCACACACCATTAATCCCAGCACTTGGAAGGCAAGGGTAAGAGGATTGCCTTGAGTTGGAGGCCACCCTGAGACTGCATAGTGTATTCCAGATCAGCCTGAGCTAGAGTGAAACCCTACCTCAAAAAACAAAAACAAACAAACAAAAAGTAATATGTCCTTGAAGCACATATAACCATACATCTATCAAATAAAAAGTCAGACAAATCTATTTTTTGTTCAACTGAACATTGTTTTCAAAAATAACAGAATATATAATGTTGTGGAATATTTATGTTTCTATTAAAAATTTTTTTTATTTATTTTTACTTATTTATTTGAGAGCGACAGAGAAAGAGGCAGATAGATAGATAGAGATAGAGATAGATAGATAGATAGATAGATAGATAGATAGATAGATAGAGAGAGAGAGAGAATGGGAACGCCAGGGCCTCCAGCCACTGCAAATGAACTCCAGATGTGTGTGCCCCCTTGTGCATCTGGCTAATGTGGGTCCAGGGGAATCAAGCCTTGAACCAGGGTCCTCAGGCTTCACAGGCAAGCACTTAACCACTAAGCCATCTCTCCAGCCCATCTATTTTAATTATATATTTTTCTTGAAATTGTTCTAGGTTTAGCTATTAGAATGATAAATTACTTTAAAAAGACAATATCTGGATTTAATATAACAAAAGCAATATTATGATCATGTAAAATTATTATACTATCTTAACTATTTTTGGCAAACATTATTAAATGCCTTACATAAAACTACAAAATTGATCTTTATCTTGATTATTTACTCTTGGAATTACCAACTTTATTAATTGGAAACAGAATTTTAATGTCTAGGTATAGCCTTAAGCCCGATATTTCTTGCTCAAGTCATGTAAAGCAACATTTACAAAAGTTAATTTGGGATTATCAAATATAATTAATTTTTCCTTTCCTAACATGCAAACAATTAAGCCAGAAGCAGGTTTGCCTGTAAACATTCATGATTAAATAACAAAACACTTTCAATTTTCTTTTATGTTCATACCACTGATACTCCCTAATAAGTTAAGTTAATTTAAAAATAAACAAATACAGACCCAGTGAACAGCCTGAAGTGAATTTAGTATAATTTGCATGTGTAATAGTTTTCATGACCATTACTTGAAGTAAGACTTAGGAAGACAGTGTAAGGTTGGCAGCAGTCATATTCTGCACCATCTTACTGAGAGTTCCTGCTGTTTTCATCAAGGACAGTGGTAACTAGGTTCCTGCATTATGTCTCTGAAACCTCATGACAGTCTAGTGAAATAAGTTCTGTGATTACTATTCTATATTTGAGGAAACTAGAAATATTTAGGAGTCTCTCTAAGGCTTCTGAGTTAGGAAGCAGTGAGGCTGGGAATGGATCCAAGTTTATCTTAACCTCTTTTGGTATTTAGTTACAGATGAGGATGTTACAACACACAGAATTTAAGAGGCTGGATCATGACCAAGGAGTAGGGCCAGTTGCTCTGTGAACCCAAGGCTATCACCAATTCTGTTCTACTCACATCTGTACCAAATTATACTAAAAGCTTTTATCAGTTAATTTGTCCATATAAATCATGTGAAGTGAGGGGTGATTTTCATGAGGTCCAAATTGGAAGTTGTTATGTTTTGAACTGCATATACCTTTTCAGATATAAATCCATCTTTTCATAGTTTCTGATTTTATAGTCAATGTAATTAGTTTATTCCACCCTTTCTCCCTCCCTTCTTCCTTCCCTTTCTTTCATAGAATAAGCATAACTATACATGAATATTCAATTATTTTATAGAGCTTTGGGGTGATAGGGGACCCAATGCATATATAATATTGTATTAGTGTGCCTTAGTAACAACATAAATAAACATTTATGTGCATTGTATTTATTGAAAATCCATTAAATGGATGAAAAATCATGTACCAGTTTTTGATAATAGAAAATGTGATCAACTCATATATTAGAAATACTTGTTTTCCAACATTGTTGCTGAGTTAATAATTTGGTGAAGCTTTGAAGTGTGAGATGAGTCCCCTGCAGATATCCTTCCATGTCTGTATTCCTGGTTTCCCCTTCACATACCAGCACCCTCATGCCCTCTTCTGGTCCTCTGGCAGCCTTCAAAAATGTATTTGATGTCAGTAATTTTTAGTTTTGTGTAACTTTGGGCCAATATATTATTTTTTTCCAAGAGTTATTTAGAGTTTAGCATCTCTAAGTAATGCTATAATAAAAGGCTCTCTCCTTAACATGTCTTTTGGCATTATCAAGAAAGTGGAGCATGTACTTAAAGAAGGGAAATGACTTCATGAATAGATAAGTGACATTTCATTCCACAGTTGTATAAAATGGGCCACAAGACTGGGGATATGCTTTTTCTAGTATAAGGAAGGCCCTGGATTCAGTCACCAGTGCTGTGAAATGGACGAAGAAACCAACAAATCATTTGACAGGTGTTTTCACAAGTGTTAATTAAGTACACATTTTATTGTCACCAAATGTCTGTGTCATGAAACTACAGATGAGTTATTCATGCTAAACCATATGATGAGCTTAGCATGATATAGTGTTTATTGTGCTCAGTACACACCTGTTTTTTTAAATTATTTATTTATTTATTTGTAAGCAAAGAGGGTAGACAGAAAAGAGACAGACGGAGATTTGGGCATGCCAGGGCCTGCAGCCACTCCAAATTACTCCAGATGCACGTGCCACTTTGTCTATCTGGCTTTACATGGGTACAGGGAAATCAAACTCAGGTCATTAGGCATTGCAGGCAAGTGCCTTAACAGCTAAGCCATCTCTCCAGCCTGACATCTTTTTTTATTCTATTGCTTTGAAAGCTAGCAGAGTTAGGCTCAAAAGTACTCCTTTTTGCATTGAATCTGTCAGAACTTTGGTCCATACTCTTGTATTGCCTCTGAAAGCTCCCTGCTTGTTCTAGAGACTCAAAACTTATGCAAGCTCATTCTTTGGCCTATGTCTTCTTGGTTCAGATATTTCTGAAGCAATTTTAATTTAAAAATTCATAATGAGTTATAAAACATTATCTATACACTTATATGTTCACATTTTGCTTGAAAAATAAAACTTTCCAAAGCTGAAGTCCCTTCCTTATGTGGCCCATGTCAATAGTGTCCTCTCTCCTTTCCAGTATTGTCATTATCCTGTAAGCTCTTACTAACCACACCACCACACGTGTGTCTTAACTAGCAAGTAAATAAATGTCACTATATGATCCCAATTGCTATTGTATTCATTTTTTTTCCCAATGTTACTTTTATGAGCTTTAATTGTGTATATAACTTTCACTTTAAACATAGGCCAACCACATATGCTCACTGTCACTAATACCCTTTTCTATGAATATGTCCACATTTGTCTATTTTTCTGAAAAATAGGGCATTAAGTAGGGGTTTACCTTATGAAAAACATCAGTGTTGTAGGTATCCTTTAGATAGTCTATAAAAATCCCTTAGGTAAGTCTCATATCGATGTGTAGGAAAGTATTTTGGGGCATGAGCATCCTCAGCACTTGTAGGTATTGATTCAGTTGCTTCCCAATTCTCAGAAGAGAATAAAATGTCTATTGCTTCTTCTGCCTGGTTTCTAGTATCACCAGGTGTTGCAGTCAGGTTCGCATTGCTGACAGAAAACACCTGACCAAGAGCAGCTTGTGGGGAAGAAAAGGTTTATTTTGGCTTGCAGACTCAAGGGGGGAAGCTCCATGATGGTAGGGGAAAACAATGGCATGAACAGAGGGTGGACATCACCTCTTGGCCACCATCAGATTGACCACAGAAACAGGAGAGTGTGCCAAACACTGGCAAGGGAAAACTGGCTATAAGCCCGTCCCCAACAATATACTACCTCCAGGAGGCATTAATTCCCAAATTTCTATCAGCTGGGAATCTAGCATTCAGAACACCTAATTTTATGGGGAACAAGCAAATCAAACCACCACACTAGGCATTTTAAAATCAAAATTATCAAGTATGGGGCTGGACAGATGGCTTAGTGGTTAAGTGCTTGCCTGTGAAGTCTAAGGACCCCGGTTCGAGGCTTGATTCCCCAGGACCCATGTTAGCCAGATGGACAAGGGGGCACACGTGTCTGGAGTTCGTTTTCAGTGGCTGGAGGCCCTGGCGCACCCATTCTCTCTCTCTTTCTCTCTCTGCCTCCTTCTCTGTCTGTCGCTAATAAATAAATAAAAATAAACAAAAAATTAAAAAAAATTATCAAGTATGGAAGACTGTACATAGGTATGTTTGTTCACGTTAAAAGTTCACTAAAGGACTGGAGAGATGACTCAGCTGTTAAGAGGCTTTCCTGCAAAGCATGATGACCAGGGCAACAATCCAGGTTTGAGTCCCCAGTATCCATGTAAGGCTAGATGTGCCAAGTGAAACATGTGTCTGGAGTTTGTTTGCAGCCGCTGGAGGCCCTGGCACTCCCATTCTCATTGTCTGTCTCTCTTCTCTCTATCTCCTTCTGCTTGCAAATAAGTAAATAAATCAATAATAAAATATAGAAGTTCACTAAAATCTAATAACTATTATACTTTTTATGCCAATTTTCTGTTTCTGTGTCTTCAGTGACTTTTTTGCTTTTCTTTTTTCTTTTTTGTATTTTATACTAATTTGCTTGTGTTTATCTTGTGGATTAGTGGTTTTAAAATGTATTTTAATGTATAAAAGCTTTGGTAGTTATGTTATATGCATTTCAAATAATTTTTTAAATTCTCTTTTGGAGGTTTAAGTGTCTAACTGGAGAAATGATGGATATAATGACTTTCCTAGCCAAGGTATCCCTCTGGAGCAAATGGCATGCTGACTGACTGGTCATTATAAAAGATCTGGGCTCACTGGCATTTTTTCTTTGAAACCATTTGTGACTCTATATTTGATGCACATTTCTTTTGAAATATATTTTATTTATTTGTTTATAAATAAACAATTTATTTTATGAATGAGTATACCAGGGCCTCTAGCCACTGCAAACAAACTCCAGACACATGCAGTACCTTGTACATGTGGCTTATGTGGGTCCTGGGGAAGAAAAACTGGGCCCTTATGCTTTGCAGGTAAGTGCCTTAACTGCTGAGCCATCTGTCCAGCCTGAGGTGCATTTCTTACAGACATCTTGTAGTTTGATCATGTTTTTGTAGTTTTTTTTTATTTGTCTGTTTTATTTTTTCTGCCTTTATGTAAGTAACCTTAGAATATTTGGTAGAATTACATTTTAATTTAAGTAGTCTTGAGTAGTTTTAAATAGTTTTATAGATATCATATTATCTGTACATAACATTATAAGCTATGACTATGTCATTACTTTATAAGCTAGAATGAAGTGAAGAAATATTAATGCACTTACATTCCTGTATTATCTCCAACTTATAAGTCAAATATTTCTCTACAGACACTTAGAACCATATCAGATGGTTTTATATGTAGAAATATGAATAAATTATATGTATTATTTCAACATTCAGAAGATAATGGCTATGATACTTATTTATATTTTTGCTCATACTGCTCTTTCCTTTCTGAGGTTCTAAATTTCCTTTTATTTTCTGTTTGTGGAATTTCCTTTAGTGATTACTTTAAAGTAGGTATCTTGCTGAGAAGTTTTCTTTTTTTTAAATGTATTTTTATTATTTATTTATTTGAGAGAGAGAACAAAGCCGAGAGAGCATGAAGAGACAGAGAGAGGATGAGGGCTCCAGGGCCTCTAGACACTGCAAATGAATTCCAGATGTGTGTGCCCCCTTGTGCATCTGGCTTACTTGGGTACTGGGGAATGGAACCTGGGTCCTTTGGCTTTGCAGGCAAGTGCCTTAACTGCTAAGTCATCTCTCCAGCCTGGTGAGAAGTTTTCTTTGTGTTCCTTCATCTGTGACCATAATATTAACTTCACTCTCATCCTTGAGGGATATTTTTACTCGATATGATTTTGTGGCTTGACAGCGCTTGCCTTTCACTACTTGAAAAATATTGTGTCACTTTACTCTATCCTCTGATTTCTAAAGATAAATCCTTTGTTATTAATTTTCCAATTTGGGTGTAGTTTTTTTGCTCATTGCTTTCAAGATTTGTTTCTTTGTCTTTAAGTTTCAGAAGTGTTTTTGTTTTAAATTTGTATTCACTTTTTCCATTTTGACATTTTTATACAAGTATATAATGTATTTTGTTCTTATTCCCCTCCCCCAGTTATCCTCTCTCCTTCTATTTATACCATTCTTTTTCCTTATTAATCTCCGTCTTACTTTTGTGCTTTTTCTTTTTAATCGGAGGAGTTTCTTACTACAGTGGGCAGTGGCTAATGCAGAGATGCAGAGCTGGCAAAATTGCCAAGAATAAGTGCTCGGAATCAAACCAGACCTCTAAGACACCCCCTGCAAGGTTTAGGGAACTTCTTAAAAGTGGGATCAGAAAGAATGTTAAGAGCAGGAGGATGGGGAGGAGGGCTGCGAAATTCTGCCTTCTGGATATGATTATGGACATTACACTCTTGAGCTCATAGCAACTGTGATTTCCAACCTAAAACTGGGCCTGTCAATACTTAACTTTCCATGGGGATAGAACCCATGAAAATCCAGACCTCCCAGACTAGCTGGTGGCAGTTAATGGTTGCTGGGAGATTAGAGTTCATTAGTGGTATTGTGACTGATTATGGGTAATTTTCCCATTCCATGGTAAATAACTTTCAGAATTTTGACCATGATATATGTTGGTGTACATGTGTTTGGGTTTGGTCTGTTAGCAGTTTGTTCACCTTGAATCCCTAGGCATGTGGGAATTTTTCACTGATGATTTCATTGAGTTATCTTTCAGCTCTGTTCTAGTATTTCTTTCATTCCCAGTCCTTGTTCCCCATGCTGTGGTCTGGAAACTCTTTCAACTGTGCTAACTTTCATAACTGTGCTAACAATCATAAAGTTCACCTGGTTTGTCTCTTGTATCCTAAATATACAATCCTCTGTTGCCTGATTCTGGTGGCTTGAACACCATGTATTTTGTTGCTTTTTGATTATTTTAGGTGAACCCTATTACTCAATGCTGCCTAGAAGCAGAATTCTTGATTTATTTTTAATAAGAAATTACAGTGTGCTGTTTCTTGCAGGAATTTCTTATTTTCTACCAATTCTGGAATATTATTAATCAATAACTCTTCATATTTTCCTGTTTCTGCATTCAGTCTATTTTCTACTTGTAGAAAACCTAAAGAATGAATATATACATGAAGTTAATTTTGTATTATTGACCTACAACTTTAAAATTATTTCCATTCATATCTATACAAATATGCCAATCTGTATACTCTTGGGAATTTTTTGAGACGTATTTGATCAATTAGCTAACTAACTAATTATACATAATTACATATAACTAATTATATTTCTTTTCATCTTGTATAAATCCAGGCTGGCCTTGAACTCAATCTCCTTAGTTCTGGAATTACAGGTGTGTGACCCTAGGCTCAGCTCAGATTTATCTTAATCTTCTATCTACTCTTAACCCATCCACTGATTATATAACTTAGAAAGTATTTTTATTTCAAGAAATTCTTTTTACTTCTTTTCCCAGTCTAATTATCCTTTTCCAAATAAAAAATATATGTTTCTTATTGCTCATACACATGTAGAAGAATGAACTAGACCTCTGACTCTCACCATGCACAAAAATCAATTAAGAGTGGGGCATTATTTTAATCCTAAAACTTTGAAGATACATGAAAATATTTTCCCTAAGTGTTCTTCTAGCAATTTCATGTGCATGTGTGCATGTGTGTGTGTGCGTGTGTGTGTGTGTATGTAGGTCATGAAAGTAGAAAATGGATGATGTGAGAAGATATCTTAAGGGAGTGGGAAGAGGGAAAAGAGGATAATGGAATGCATGTGATGTGAAAGCAGAAAAGGACTATTTGTGGGGAGAAAATGAAGCAAAAAGAGGGGTTAAGGGGAATGGGTAAATTGTGATGAGAGATGGGGATGGTTACAACAAAGTATGAGAACTATGTATAAAAATGTTATTATGAAATGATGAACTGCACCACTTTAAAAATACTTTTATTATTTATTTTTCATATAAAAAGGTTTACTCTTAGACCCCCCACTTATTCTCACCTCCAATTCTGTTGAGGATCTTCTTTGGTGGGGTTACTGGTATTAATTGTAGGGACCAAGAGGCCTCAGTCAGTCTGAAGGTGGGGGTGGGATACAGTGCCTCCAACCAAAGGTGAGAATAGTATGAATTAAAGGGGACGATCCCACTTATTAGAGAGACTTATTGATGTGTGTGTCCACTTTTAATTAGTTAAAGAGCAGTGGAGGTTTTCTCTGGAGTCTATCAGTTTCTTGTCCTGTGGAATCTGGCTTCGTTCCCAGAGCCAGATATGATGAGTTCTCCTCCAAAGAACAGGTCTCATGTCCAGTCCATGATCAGTTGGTTACCTGCATTGGCTGTGTGTCACTATTACACAAGTGTGTACTTCTTGCTCGGCTGGTTGATTTTGTAACTGGCAGGATCTCCTGCTGATTCTATCTGTTGGCAACTGTTTTCTCCAGCTGCTTTCATAGCACTTTCCAGCACTCTGAGGGCTAGCCAGGAGGGACTGGATTCCTTCTCAGTTCCAACATGGTCACTTGATGTCCTGTGGCCACAGGCTGTGGTGCCTTCAGCAGTAGGGACTTTCCTTTTAGCTTATGCAGCTAACCAACTGTTTTGGCAATGGCCTGCATTACTTTGGAGGCTTTATATCTCCCTAATAAACAGCTCACTGTGGGAGAACCCAGTTCTGACACTGGGAATTAACCTGCCAGCACCCATGGTGGTTTTAGGGTTATGCATTCTCCACCTTTTATGGTGCTCTTCTGTTTAGTTCCTCCTCCCCCTGACTGAGGGTAATGACATGTAGAGTGGTATCCAGGAAGAAAGTTTCTATGGAATTGATTCATATTGACATTAGATTTGTCTATTCCCATATGCCCTCTTCCTCTACCTCTGAGACCTTCTCATGTCTTCCTTCCTTCCTCCTCTCTCCCTTTCTTTCTTTCTTCCTTATTTCCTCCCTCCCTCCCTCCCTCCCTCCCTCTCTCTATTTCTTTCTTTCTTTCTTTCTTTCTCTTTCTTTCTGCTGACCATTGATTTGCTGTCAAGTAGCCCTTATTCTCCTCCTTCCCAATTCCCCCCCCCCCCTTTAGCTTCATTCTAGTACCATGTCCCTACTGTTGGTATTTATAATGGCTTACAACTAACTGATGCTGGTCTAGGTGAGGAACTGTATATGAGAGAGGACATGGGTTGTTTGTCTTTCTGAGCCTATGTGACCTCACAGCATGATTTTTTCTAAGTCCCTTCAGTTTCCTGAAAATTTGATTATTTCATTTTTCTTTACTGCTGGGTAGAATTCCATTGTGTATCTGTATCACATCTTCATTATCCATTCATTTGTTGATGGGAGATTGGGCTGGTTCCAGTTCCTGGCTATTGAGATTAGAGCAGCAATAAAAATGGTTGAGCACATGTCTCTCTGGTATGTAGTAGAGTCGTCAGCGTATATGCCCAAAAGAGGCATATCTGAATCTAACGGTAGTTATATGCTCAGGTTTTTGAGGAGTCTTCATACTGATTTCCATAGTGGCTGAACAAATTGCAGCCCTACCAGCAGTGGATCTTTCCCCATACCCCCACCAGCATGTGCTGTCGTTTTATATTTTGATGGTTGCTATTCTGACTGGGATGAGATGGAATATCACAGTCATTTTATTTTGCATTTCCCTGAGAAGTAGAGATGTTGAACATTTCTTTAGGTTTTTAATGGCCATTTGTATTTTTTCTTTCGCAAACCCTCTGTTCAATTTCCTGCCCTATTTTTTGAGTGGGGTGCGTGATATTTTTTATTGTTTAGATTTTTGAGTTCCTCACCACTTTTTATGGCACTTAAAACTCATACAAAACTTACAAAACAATACATTTTTATCAATAAAATAAGCTGTTTAGATTTTTGATGAATCTGTCCTGTATTTATATTGAAGTCATCTTTTGGATCCCTAGAATTCCTTTACGTTATTTTAATGAATTACTTCCTAGTCCTCCTCCACAGTTGTTCTACTTGGAATATTGTTTTAGATTTCTATTGCTAGGTTATATACATCTCTGATTTTAGCCACTACTTCCTTTTTTCTGGTTTTCAAGTATGTAAACTTGTGTATTATAAAAGAATATTTGGGGCTAGAGTGATGGCTAAATGGGTAAGAGATCTTTGCAAGCAAGCATAAGGCTTAAGACTGCCTAAATTTGGTTCCCCAGTACTTATGTAGAAAGGTGGGTGTGGCCATGCAATTCTATAACCACAGTGTTATAGGGAGCAGAGACTGGAGAATCCCTGGGGCTTGCAAAAATGGCAAGCTGTGGATCAGTGAGAGATCTGTGTCAAGGAGACTGATGGGGACAAGTGATAGATGTGTGTGGGGCCCTTGATGTTCTCCTTTGGCCTCTGCATTTGCCTGCATAGGATCTGTGTATCTTCACATACACCACACGCCACACTACATCACACATTCTACATACATGCACACATGCAAAACTATTTTGAGTGGTGTGCTTTCAGAATTTGTTGATTTGAGTATATCATAATGAATCTTTCATTCAATGTTTCATTGAATCTTATCACTGAATGAGTGCTTGCTGAATATGGAATTGCAGGCTTAATACTATTTTTCTCAACATTTATTAGAGTGCTTTACTTGGAAAACCAGTTGTATCAGAAATACATAGAAAAACTTCATTTATAAATAAGGGTGTATTTGCTAAACAAAATAAACAATAGCATTTTATTAAAAACAGAAACATTCTATGTCAAATTATTTGGGCGAGAAGTTCATTTTCAGTAAATCTGTTGAATAAGTTAATATTCTGTGTTCTAAAGGAGAAAAATCACGAAGCTTTGTCAATAGTAATGAAAAGTTTCAATTATAAAGCAATTGTTTTTGCTTTGTTTTGTTTTGCTTTTCATGACATGATCTCACTGTAGCCCAGGATGACCTGGAATTCACTATGTAGTCTCAGGCTGGCCTCAAACTCATAGTGATCCTCCCACCTCAGCCTCCTGAGTGCTGGGATAAAGGGTGTGCATCACTGCTTGGCTCATATAGCAATTTTTTTATTTATTAATTATCTGAGAAAGACACCAAGACAGAGAAAGAGGCAGAAAGAGCGTGAGTATGGGTATACCAGATCCTTCTGCCATTGTGAATGAACTTCAGATGCATGTGCTACTTTGTACATCTGGCTTTATGTTGGTACTGGAGTGTCAAACCCAGACCATCAGCTTTGCCAGCAGATGCCTTTAACTATTAGGCTATCTTTCCAGCCCTATAAGGCATTTTTTGTGTGCCACGTATGTTTTAAAATTAAGTATATTAACTTATGTGCTATGTCAACCATGTGAGGAAGATGATATTATTATGCTCATTTTATACATGAAGGAAAGACAGAGAAGAGTAACTTTCAAAAGACCATTTATTTCTTTCAGTGACAGAACAGGGTTGCAAGCTCAGGCAGTCTGGATCCCAAATCCACATTGAATTGTATCATGACATTAGCACATACGAAAACCATTTTATAAATTTTTGTTCAGAATTCATAAGAAATAATTAGGTAAATAGGAATAAAGGAACTAAGTTTAATAGAAATGATTTACCTTAATATAGAGTTAAAGCAAAAAGGTGGTAAACATTAGAGGTAAGAGACATATTGAATGAGTTTTCTTTCCTATATTCAAGAGTGGTTTCTCAGCTTACCTCTCATCTTTTCAGAACTTGTTTTTATTTAGGTAACTATAATTTGATTTCTAAGAATTCATTCTTTCCATATTTCTTTTTTTCATGTCTGAAGTTGAGTGTTAGCTTAATTTTATGAATGGAACATCTCAACTATTTCTCAACATATTAATTAGAAAAAAATGTACACTATCACCTAGGTTCTATTGTGTTCTTTTCAATGTGATGCGTGTATTTTTACATCATTAATGCATCTTGCAGATGTTAAGTATAAGGTAGAAAGGAAAAATATTTTGAATTCTATACACTAATAGAGAGAACTTTTTGATTCTTACTGAGGCTAAACATTATCTTGGCCAAGGATTGAAATAATAAGCCATTTTATCTAGTTTATCATTCATATTTTTATTTATGAAATATTTAGTGAAGGAATCGACCATTTTTATAGAAATTGACTGAGTCAGTATACCCTGAGGTCTTAAATGTAAATTTGTAATACAATGACATGATAAATCAAAAGACGAATAAGTTGTGATCATGTGCTAAGATTCATCACAGATGTCAGTAACCCACAGCCTTTATCTGGTGACATTACTGGTAAATTGGACAGTGTAAGGAGTTATAATTTTATGGCATATTTAGAAAGTTTTCTGTAGGCTGAAAGGAATTATAGACTTAAGGACTGTACTCTCTTAGCTCATAAACATGATGTTATTTTGGTGCAGATTTTTTGCTGATTCATCTTGGAGAGCAGAATCAAGTTTGTTGACTGCCTACTTAGGAAAACTCAGGTAAGTGTTTATTAAATGAATGCAAATAGAATTATGAATGAAGTGAAGGTAAAATTGTTAACGCTAGAGCAAAACTTGTTTCTTATGTCTTGTTTTTTCTTATATTTATTGTTTTATTAGCATATTGATTACTTATAATGATGAGCTTCATTATGACATTTCAGAACAATTTCTGAGCGATTTTGGTAAATGTTTATAGGAGTGAAATTTTGATTGTCTAAGCTTGTCTGATATCTAACAACATTAAATCAAATTTAATTTTTGAAATATCTTGTCTGAGAAAATAAGATAAGTTCACACGATTTAATCTGTCTCTAAATTATGAAGCTGAAAACATTTTTATGCCATTTTACAAAAGTCCTTTGTCCAAAATATGATTTTCATTAGTAGATGACATCAGTGTCATTTTGATGGAAGTATTGATTATTTTTTATTAGAAGGCTCCTGTCCACAAAAAAATAATAAATTTCAGAGAATAGACCTCATGCAGATGTGGGTTTCTGATTCCCCAATTATTAAGCAGGAACATTATTATCCACCTCACAGCATTTTTGTTAAATGTTAAAAAGTCAGCAGGTTAAGCCCTGAGAACAGTGACTAGTGCATGGGAAGCCCTCAATACACGTTTTTATTACCCAGCCACCTTGGACACCTGCACTTTAAACTTCAAGAAAACAGGCAGGTCTTTCAGGAAGGAACCAACCTGCCTCTGAGTCTCCAAACGAGTAGGGGAGACATGAACTTCAAGGATCGTTTCCTTAGCACTTTGCAGATAGCACAAGCTAGTTCTAAGCTTACCCCCCAAGATTCGTGCTCCTTGCAAGAAGAGCTCCCCATGTGTTGGAGGCTTGGCAGACCGCTCTGTTCTGATTCCTTTTCTGTTCATTTTCTCTTGTTTTTCTTCTAAAAGGCACAAATATCACAGCACCGGTTTCTCCCCTCTTCCCTCTATATGCGCCTCACACACGCGTGCACACACACACACACACACACCCCCTGTCTTTTCCTTCAGTCCCCACGCGCGCACACACATGCGTGCATACATCTTATTTTCCAATCCCGCAGGAGTGGCGAGCAGCTGCCGGCCTTGCCTGGCTAAAGCGGCGGTCACCTGCTGCGCGGAGTTGCTAGGGAAGGCGAGCCAGGGAGGTTGCAGGCTCGCTGATGTACTCTCCCTCCCTAACAACCTGTGGAGCGCTGCGGTCCGCCCTTCTGTAGGGCTCCATGCGTTATTTTCTCTTTGTTTGCCAGGAATATTTGTTGCATTCATGGTGGGGGGGGGGCGTAGAGAAGGGAGGGGGGAGCATGATATGTTTTAAGTGCCAGCGACAAAACCCTTGGCATTTTCGACAGGCACTTTTTTTCTCTGGGTGGTGCTGTGGGTACCGCTCCCCCACCATCTGCTTGCTTCCAGCATCCTGCCCTCCTTCGGCTGCTAGGGAGGCAGCGGGCCTCTGGTGGGGCGCGAAAGTCGCTCTCGCGCTCGGGCGCCTCGCGGGGCTCGTGCACTGGAGGCTTCGGACGCGCTGGTGCGCGGAGCGCTGGCCGCGGAGGGGGCGGGCGGCGGCGGGCGGTTGGGGGCCAGCGGCGGCTGTCGGTGCCCAGCGCTCGCGTGAGGTCAGGGCGTCTGTGCTTCTGCTCGGTCTGCGGCGGGCGGGGGCACGGGAGCGGGGGAGCTGCCTGTCACCGCCGGCGGCAGCGATGCTGGCAGAGGCTCCCTCAGCCCTTCACCTCCGCACTGTTGACGGAGAAGGGATGCTACTGGGTGAATGACTGAGGAATGCTCGTTCCAGCTGCCGACGCTGACTGTGACTCTGTCGCCCTAGGAGCATCACCATGGGGTCCAGGGCCTCAGACGTCGAGGAGGAAGTGGAGAGTACTTACGGGTACCTCGCCGGAGAGCACACGGAGAAAATGTGGCAACGCCTGAAAGGGATGTGAGTAAGCTCTCCACTTGCTTCTACCTTCTTTCTTCCCGGGAGATTTGACCCTAACGTGACTTAACTGTAGTGTAGGGGCTGCCTGCCTTCGAGGTCTAGTGTTTTCTTTATAGAGACTTTTCCTTTGCAAAAACTAAAATGTTCATCTCAGCTCCCAACTTGTTGAAGGCTGAGTAGTTTTTCGCCCATGGACGTTTTGTATAAAGTGAGAAAATCTCAGAGAAGTCACCCTTTACGGTTACACTCCAAAGCTTCTCCGTGTGTGTGTGTGTGTGTGTGTGTGTGTGTGTGTGCAGTTCAGAGAGGTAGTTTAAATATGCAGAGGACCAGCGAGTTAAGCTGTTTGACAGGTACTTGCTGAAGTAAATTTTCTCTCATGTAAGTAGAGAGAAGTAAGATGATGGGTACTTCCTTTTCATCAACTTGGTTTTCAATAGAGGCAGGATTACTATGCTAAATAATTTTAGTTCATTGTGCTTATTCTTTATACTTTAAATAATATTTTTATAAGAAAAATGTTTATGTGGAAAAAATATTAGCAGCATTCTAAACTTATGTAGAATTTCAAATTTAAATTCACCAGTTTCAGTCTTCTGAGAGGATAGAATAGCTCACAGTATACACTGGTCTGTGACATGGGGTGTGTGCACTTACTTTAAGCATTGGATGTAACTCCTTAAGTCAAACTTTAACTTCAGTGTTATCACCTTGTTATTTACATCTTTTGATTTTTTTTCCAATGGTGTATGTGAATTTCTGTTGGTATTTCACACAGTGTTGATTATACACTTGTTTCCATCATATTATAATTTAAAAATTAGTCCAACATTTGGATGGATCTATGAAATATGAGTATTTACAGACCAGTCAAATTCCTTACTGTATTTGCAGATCTGAAAAGACAACAGAATATTTCTTTTCTATGAAACATTCCTATCCTGTGAAATACAGCTTTTGTAGAACTCATGCTATATTTAGATAGTTTTGTAAAATACAGTATGTGAGTAAATTTGATGCTATTTTCAAGAAGAAAAAAATAGATCTGTGTTTAGAAGTAAAAATCCTTTCTACTTTCCCCACTTGAATGAATTTAATTTTGCTTAAATATTTAAATAATGCTTTCTGTGTGTGTGTGTGTGTGTGTGTTTTAATTGCTTGAAGTGCCTTGTATAAGAAAACACTAGCAATGTAAACAACACTTAGCAGGGAATAACTTCTAAAGGGGAAGCCATATTTATAGCATTTGAATAAACTAGAGAAATTTGTTTCAAAGATCCATTAAGATTTAGAAGGTATAATTTTTTGATGTGGTGATTTCTAGTGAAATAAGCAATGCTGCTGAAGCAAATAACAAATCATGAAATTAATTAGCACAGATTCAAATTGTGTATTAGCAGTCATCAGATGATTTGTGTCTTAACCTAATGAGTGGATGAACATCTGCACTGGAAAAGCTATCACTGAGATCCCAACCTAGTTTAGATTGTCTTCCTTTAGCAGGACAGGCTGTTCTTTTGGTTTTATGTACATGGATTTGCCATACATATGTGAGTGTATGAAGATGAATGTTGATGGATGGATGTATACTGTCTTCAGCCTATGTGAAAACTGCTTTTGTGTTTACCTAACAGTTTAGAGAAAAGTTATGACTTTATCCTTTGGAATGAAGACCAACCTGTCATTTTGTTTCAGAGGAAAATGATGGGTTCATTCAACAACAGAGCTCCAAGAATGGACAGTAGGATATATTAGTATACACACTGCTGAATTAATTTGAATCTATGTCTACATAGAGCCACTTAATGACCAACAACCAGCTTGTAGTTTTTAAATCATTATTTATGACTGACTGAAGTATCTCAATGCTTTTTATTACGGCAGGAAAAATTTGCATTTTTGTACTATCACTTTACTTAGTACTTTGATTTAAGGCATTTTCTGTATTCTAGGCTTAGTCTTGTCAAAGCAAGAAGCTCAGAATCTAAAATCTGCATGACTAATGACAACCAAATTGTTTAATTATGATCTTTTGTGTAGTCTGCATTCAAAGCAGTGATGAGGGACTCCCTATTCCATAGTTGAGAATGACTTGCCTACTTAAAATGCAATATCGATGCAAGTAGCATTTCAGCTCATTAAAATTGTGAGGCTTTAGATTCTGCTTTTACATATTGGCAATGAAAATCCTTGTACTCATGAAAGGTATTAAGCAATTTCGAAATTATTTGCTTAGTTTTGGTGAGATAGACTCACTGTTGGCCATTAGTTATTTATTTGGAAAGTAATTTTTTGATCTTTTACTATATCTGACTTTATAAACACATTAATGTATTTTAGTTGGTTATTTGTTTTCAGTTTAGTACATTATATACCAAAGATGTAGTTAAAAGGGAGATAAAATAAAACAAAATATTTTTTTCTTTTCTTTTTTTCTTTATTAGTTAGTTTTGTATTCAGCAAATACAGTCAGTTTAGTACCATTATTAGGCTCATCCATGACCTACCCCCTCCCCTTGGCCCCTCCTTGTTGAGGTTTATGGGTCATGCATTTTTTTATTTTTTTGTTTATTTTTATTTGTTTATTTGAGAGCAACAAACAGAGAGAGGAAGAGGCAGAGAAAGAGAGAGAGAGAGAGCGAATGGACACGCCAGGGCCTGTAGCCACTGCAAATGAACTCCAGATGTGTGTGCCCCCTTGTGCATCTGGCTAACATGGGTCCTGGGGAATCGAGCCTCAAACTGGGGTCCTTAGGCTTCACAGGCAAGTGCTTAACCACTAAGCCATCTGTCCAGCCCAACAAAATATTTCTTTAGCAATCTTTGATAAATGGAAAATATGAGCTAGGCAGATGCTTAGAGAAAGTTTTTCATAGAGATGATCATAGAGGATAACAATTTAGACACCTGATTTTTTTTTTTTTTTGGTTTTTTGAGGTGGGGTCTCACTCTAGCTCAGGCTGACCTGGAATTTGCTATGTTGGCTCAGGCTGGCCTCGAACTCACAGTGATCCTCCTACCTCTGCCTCCGTAGTGCTGGGATTAAAGGCATGCACCTTTATACAGACCAGGGTGGCCTTGAACTCACTGCTTCCCTAGTGCTGGAATTACAGGCATACAAAACCTCTTCTGGAATAGACATTCTTTTGATTCCAAGGAAATAAATTTTAAAACTGATGATATATGGAACACATTAGTAAACTATATTAAATGTCAATTATCTTTTACCATTTAGTTATTTGTTTTATTAAATTCTTTCTAAATCTCTTTCATGTAGCAATTGAGAAACCATCTAATATTATGTGCCCAAAATCTCAAAGGCAAAATAGTTTCCTACTCTCATTCTCATAGAGACATTTAGGTCTTAGTCTTCTAGTTTTCTTTGTATAGTTAAAAGTTCTTTCTTCTACTATCTTCAATCTCTCTGTCACCACTCATTTGTCATTTGGCATGACAATTTACAGTATACATTCTGACTCAGCACCCGTGATGGTGGGAATTTTAGCAATGACTGTAACAACCAGGTCATTCATAAGCAATATTTAAAAAGAGTCATTTTTTGGCCATTAATTGTTATTTGTTTAGGATTAAGTAAATACTTTCAATTGCTCATACTACTCCAACAATAGATGAAATCTCTTGTTCAGAAGTTTTTTGTGACTCTGGAACTGAGACCTCTTCCCGTGTCTCTATATCTACCATTGGGCTTTACAAAGACTGTGAATTTATGTATTCAATATGGAATGTGGATTGGAAAATTTTATATTCTTTCCATTAGGGGTTGTGTATTCTTTTTTCAGGTTTGGAAATAATGCATTTTAATGTCATTATACTATAACATTTTTTTCTCCTTTAACATACAAAGGTTTCCACAACTATGGATTTAAAAATATATACATAGGCTGGAGAGATTGCTTAGTGGTTAGGGCATTTGCCTGCAAAGGCAAAGCAGCTTGGTTTGATTCCCCAGGATCCATGTAAGCCAGATGCAGAAGGTGATGCATGCATCTGGAGTTCATTTGCAGTGGCTGGAGGCCCTGGCGTGCCCATTCTTTCTCTCTCTCTCTCTGTATGCCTCTTTCTCTTGCTCCATTAAATAAGTAAAGTTAAAAAATATTATATATATATATATATATATATATATATATATATGTATATGTATATATATAATACATATATATATACTATATAGTATATGTATATGTAATACCATTAGTGCTATTTTCTTACTCAGTGCTACCATTCCTAGAATTCAGTCTAAGAGGTGACTTTTCCAAAAATTTGATCAACTAAAATTTTCAGTAAAAATCACATAAAGTTGTCAGCAAGACTAAAGCAAAGTGTTGTTTTATTAAGTACTTCCATAGAAGAGAAGAAAGCTTGAACTCTGCAAACCAGACATAGTCAACAAAAGTTTAGCACTCACACCTCTGAGTTCTTTGTTGTCTGCTCCTCAGGTCTTATGAATACAGGGCTGGAACTGTCAGAATTCCAATAGCCAGTTAGCTCACTGTGGTGGTTTGAATAGATGGCCTGCAATGTATTCAGTGTTTTATTAGTTTGCAGTTTGGATCTGCAGCTACCTGGCTGGAGGGGATGTCACTGGGCAGATCTTAACGTATGGTGGTGGGTTTGAAATTCCAATCTAATGATATGCAAAGTGTGCCTAGCTAGAGTTCCTGAAATGTGCTGTGTGCTATGCCTTTTGGCTTGTGGCTTCTCTCTCTCTGTTTGGACCTGTGAAAACAGTGCCAGCTTCTTCTGCCATTATGGATCTTCTTCAGAATCTGTAAGATTCAATAAATATCCCTTCCTCTATAACTGTGCCTGGTTTGGAAGCTCATCTCAGTGAAACTGAAACTGTCTGCTAGAGAAATTGGTACTGAGGAGTGGGCTGAGATGTACCTGGCTATGTGGATTTTGGTCTTTCAGAATTTTTGTTTTGGAGGAATGGGCATGGACTTGGTGTGTGCAACTGTAGACGCCTTCTAGAGTAGTAAGGCCAGTTTTGTGGGCTATTTTGATGGGAGTTTGAGAATGCTAACTGCAATGAGAATTGTATTTGGAGGCTTGGCTTATGAGCTTTTTAAGGGAAGAGAAAGACTGCAGAGGGCATTGTTGGAACTGGGCTGCTTGCATAAGGGCTGGCTGTATTCTTCCCAGGCCCAGAGAGTTCAATCAGGTTAGATTTGTAATGGACTGATATGATTGGCTAAAGATATTAGACTGAGATATTTAAGATTTTAGTTGGAAACCCTCAAACAAATAAAAATTACAGGCACTGAGACTGGTTTTAGGTTACTGAAGCTGTTATTGTCAAACACATTAGCAATCCTAAGGAAGATAGCCCAACTGCTTTACAGTAGAACAATGGTGAGGATGCCTGAGGAAAGACTTTGATAGAACTGCAAACTCTCTTGGAAAGACTTGACTATAGAAGGAACCTACTTTTCAAGGTTACAATTTATTTTGTCTCTGAATTGAGAATATGGCTGTGTCCTGCACACCTGGTATTAGTTTTGGAAGCATAAAAAATGTGCAGAGTGGTCATGAAATAAGTACAGTTCCAGGAGCTGCTGCTGAGATGTGGCATGAGGCAGGGCATGATACCCTGATAGGCTGGCAAAGCCACTGGAAGATGGACTGTGGTTTTCATGGAGACCCAAAGATGTTTTGGATATACCAGGACTATGCAAGGGCTACCATGGAGCACACTGTTGGCCTCGAATGGAAATGTGCCCAGGCTACTCTGCCCAGCTGGAGGGGTGGAGTTGGAAAGTCTGGAGATTGTCAGTCATAAGTTAGGATTGAACTTGAACTGCAGAAGCTTGATGTTTGATTAATCATTGTTGAGTTTGCATTGTTTTAATCTCTCCTTGCTATGCCTTATACAGTTGAAAATGTTTATTCTGTTGCCTCTTTATGTTGAAAGTATTTAACTTGCCTGATTTTACAGGACTCACAGCTAAAAGAAAATCTTAACCCTCAGAGGAGACTTGGGACTTTGGGACTATCTTAAGTTGGTCAAGACTACGGGGACCTTTGAAATTGGACTGGTACAATTTACAATGTGTAATGGCTTTGAATCTATTGGGGACCAGGGACAGAATATGGTAGTTTCAATAGATGGCCCCTGATATACTCAGTGTTTTATTAGTTTGTAGTTTGGATATGCAGCTACCTGGCCGGAGGAGGTGTCACTGGGCAGATCTTAAGGTGTGGTGGTGGGTTTGAAATTCCAATGTAAATATATGCAAAGTGTGCCTAGCTAGAGTTCCTGAAGTGTGCTGTTGTGTGGCTTTTGGATTGTGGCTTTTCTCTCTCTGCTTGAACCTGTGAAAACAGGACCATCTTCTGCCATTATGGAACTTCCACTAGATTTGTATGCTTCAATAAATATCCCTTCCTCTATAACTGTGCTTGGTTTGGAAGTTCATCTCAAAGAACCTGAAGCTGTCTGCTACACTCACTATCTGATTGCTCATGTTACATGAGTAGATACATATGTACTTATTTCCTATCTTCACAAATGTCTAGACATTCAGATCTGCTATTGTGAATGAAACAGTTGAAAAGCATTGTTAAGCTTCTCATTTTCTCTTGTGTGACAAACATACCCATCAGTAGTAATGAGCAAATTGTAGGGAAGCAGAAAGTGAAGGAGAGTGGAAAAGTGCTGGGATAACTCTTTGATGCTAATTAGCTTTTATTGTTAACGAAGGCAACATGTTGTCTAGTTCTCACAGGAAGTTATAAAGGTCCTCATTTCTAAGATGCAGCAGAAATAATTAGTTACAATAAAATGGGCAAAAACTGTAAATGACAAGAGGTATTAGAAGCATATTCCTGAACTGAACTGAAATTATACTTTCAGATAAAGTATCATTTATTGGTGATAAGAAATTTGATCCCTTTAAGTCTCCTGTTTAAAGCATCTTTCACAGGTCTCTGTGTGCCTGTGCAATGTTTGAAGTCTTCTCTCACGACTCTTTCTTGTGACCTCTCCTCCCAACCAGATCCAGTATGACTCAAAGCAATGCTGCCTACCACCTACCTGCCTTTGGCAATTTTACTTAGCTCCTTCTTTTCTTTCCTAGCCACAGCTGCACTTGCTCCCATGGATGTGTAGGGACAGTTTCTTTTTTTTTTTTTTTATTAATTAGTTTTGTACTCAGCGAACACAGTGAATTTGGCACCATTATTAGGCTCATCCATTACCTAACCCCTCCCCTTGGCCCCTCTTTGTTGAAGTATATGGGTCATGCATTCTGGAGTTAGCCCACAGTTATGGGTAGGATAAATGTCTGCATATCATGACCCAACATGTGGCTCTGACATTCTTTCTAATGTTGGTATGTCTGTACTGAGTTTGAGGTATTTCTTCATTTAATAGGCAGCAGAATCCAATCAGATTGTGTTCAACAGAGATCAATGTATTCCTTTAACTGGAAGAGCTGTTCCATTTAAATGCTGTTAGGGACACTTTGAAAAATGTCCAAAATATCTTCTTAAATTTTACTTGCAAAGTAAAGTCTCTCCTGGATATTCATTACATGTTGTTGTCCCATAGTTTGTTTAGAAAATAATCTAAGCTTCACTTTTAATACCATAATGTATGTTTACTTCTGGACACTTTTTGCTCTTGGATCCTTAGCATCTAACACAGTATTGGCACATAGACGATAATGTTATAATTTCTTGAAATCATTATCAATCAATCATTACCTTCAGTGAATAATTTTTAATGTTACATTGACTCTAAGTAGAGAATTACAAATTCACCCTGAATCCTTAAAGCCAAGATGGAGAATTGGAGATGGAGAAGATGGGAGAGAGTGTTTGTTTATCATATACTAATTGCTAAAACTATGAAGATATAAAATATTTGCATTGTTATTTACATCTCCAAAGATCCTAGCTGGAGTATCCCAGTTTAGTTACAAATGTACTGTTTGGTAAAGCACAGATTTGAACAGAATACCAAACAGTCTCAGAAGTTACTCAGTAAGATCTCTTCCAGAAAGGGATCTAGAATGGTGCATCAAAAATTTTGTCTCTGGAACTTATGGTAGATGGTCTGTTTCCCACAATGGTATGTTCATGACATATTCTCCAGAACATGTGAATAATGTTTCTTTTCTGGAACAGGAGAATAAAGCTAGGTAACTGGGTTAAAATTGCTAATTAGCTGGTTTTCAAATAGGGATCTTGTCCTTAGGTAAGCTCTGTATGGACAAAAAGGTTCTTGAAAATGGAAGTGAGGCAGAGTGGAGGTCAGAGTAGTCTTATGTGAGGGAGACATGGCTCAGGCTCATAAGCACTGAAGATGGAGTTAAAGAGTAAGGCAATGTCAAGAAATTAGAAAAATCAAGAGAATAATTCTGCCTCCAGTGTCTTTAGGAAGATCGTGGTCCTGTTGATGCCTGATAAAAAGGTGCCTAAAATTTCTGCTCTACAGACTAAAGGTAATTTGTGTGTCTTTCAAGGTACTAGGCTTGTGGTAAATGTGTTATAGCACCATTAAGAAACTAAAACGTGCCTCTTCTACAGTATGAACATTCATTTCCTCTCCCATCTCATACACAAACATATATACACACTTGATCTCTAGGGATAGTACTGTGCTTTTAATAAATATGACAATTCCTTTAGTCTCTCATGTGATGCATGCATAAACATGTACACATGCACATGCGTGCACACACACACTTTTATATCTAGAGATAATACTATGCTTAATAAATATTATCATTTGTTTCCTTTCCCATATAATGCACACACAT
The DNA here is from genome assembly GCA_036346955.1 of Dipus sagitta. Taxonomy (NCBI): domain Eukaryota; kingdom Metazoa; phylum Chordata; class Mammalia; order Rodentia; family Dipodidae; genus Dipus; species Dipus sagitta. The sequence continues at coordinate 56,245,887 of CM070774.1, forward strand.
GTGTAGGCACACAATTTCTAGAGGTGGAGACCAGGTTTGGTCACTCTATGATATACTGGAGTTAACTGTCTTTATCCTCCGCTATTCAGTGACACCCTGTACATCCATCCTACCTGGATTACCTGCCCAGACCATCAGTTTCTTGCCAAGCTCTCATACTGAGGGTTATATATAATGGATTGAATTTCAAATGTCATGGAAAATTATTTGAATTATGTGTCTTGAAAATTGTTAAGAAGTCTCAGTTTCTGTTTTCACATTGTTAAGTATGTGACTATTTAACTAAATAATCAAGCAAGCCTATTTTGAAACCCATGATTTTTGGGCTTGGGAGATGGCTTAGTGGTTAAGGCATTTGCCTGCAAAGCCTAAGGACCCAGGTTTGATTCCCTAGTACCCACGTAAGCCAGATGCACAGAGTGGCACATGTATCTGGAGTTCATTTGTAGTGGCTAGAAGCCCTGGTGCACCCATTCTCTCTGTTTCTCTCTCATAAATAAATAAAAATAAATATTTTAAACCCCATACTTTTAGATGATCTTTTCTTGTATGTGAGTGTATGTGTGTACATATGCATGTGTGCATGCAGGTGAAAGTCAAAGGACAACTCCAAGTGTTGGTCCTCTCCACCTTGTTTGAAAAAGAGCCTTTTATTGTTCACTGGCACAAATGCCAGTGTAGCTGGCCTGTGAGCTTCCAGGATTTTCCCGTTTTCTCCTTTTGTCTTGCTGTGGGAGGGCTAGGATTCAAGAAACTTGCTTTTGTGTTTGGTTTTACCTGAGTTCTGGAAATCTGAATCCAGGTCTTCATGCTTGCATGGCAAGCACTTTACTCACTGAATCTTCTCCCTAGCCATAAATATATACTAATTTTACTCAAAGACAATCACCTCACTAAAACTTGCTTTATATTCTGTACGTAAATTTATAGACCTTAGTCCTTATATAACATTATATCAGAATTTATGGAATGTACATTGTTGTCATATAATATCTTAGGGATTAAGATGTTGAATCATAACTCTAATCAGATGTTTCTAACACTACCTCATTTTGTTTAGTTAGGTTGCCATGCAAAAGTTATTGACTTTTATTTTTTACTTTTATTTTTTTTTGGTTTTGTGAGGTAGGGTCTCACTCTAGCCCAGGCTGACCTGAAATTCACTACGTAGTCTCAGGGTGGCCTTGAACTCATGGCAATCCTCCTACCCCTCTTCCCGAGTGCTGGGATTAAAGGTGTGTGCCACCACTCCCGGCTAGTTATTGAGTTTTTAAACTGTACTCTCCTCCTCTATAAAATCTATTTCATTCATACCTTATTTACTCATTCAGTGATTATCTGTTTATGAATTGAGGTGCTTTGTTAGGCACAAGACCTAGTGTATACTAGACAAAATGAGCAACTGGGTGAGGAAAAGCAGGTTAGCACACGGTAAGATGTAGCCTGAAAAAGGTGTATTAAAGTTTCTCTTAGGGGAGAGGTTTTGGACATTCAGGCTTGCCTTCTCTTAGGTGACTTGTCCACTAAGACATTCAAAACTGATACCTAAGTTGTTATGGTGCAAGAAAACACCAATAAATAACACTGCTAATCCCTGCCCACATTCAGAATTAAGTAAAGGATAGATTGAGGAGTCCAGTAGGTAAAGATTAAAATATCAGCTATGTTGCAGACTAAATTTGTGGCTTTGGTGTATAGAACATGTGGCTTTGGTATGCAGAAGTTCTCTGAATTCAAGAGTCCCCAAAATGAAGGCTGTAAACTTGAGTATTTATGCTAAACCTGGGCCCAGACCAAGGGATACCAGGGATAGAGCTGAGAACGGGCTGGCCTGGAGAGTTTCACTGCTCAGAGACTATCTTGATCGTCTCTTTTGAATTCTGCAATACTGTAAAGTGTGACTTAAGGCTAGGCTCATTTTCCCAGTCACTATGGCTTGAAAGTTACTCTTTGTCTTTCCTCACCCACTTGAGTCTGGTTAACAACAGAAGTGACTTTTGAGTAATGCTGTGATGTCTTGTATCCACCCTTTGCTGATCTATTTTAGAAAATGTCATATTACCATCATGCTTTTAGATGGTGGCCTTTATTTTTATACTGTATTTCAATCAGCTAGTCAGATGTGAATCCCTGAGCCAGTGTGATTCCATCCAGTACAGGACTGTGCTCTGGGCCCTGTGGATATGAAAAGACTGTAGTGTCATTGTGCATCATGACAGCCACCAATCCCACTTTTGGACTGAGTGAGCATTAGGCATAAGAAACTACCATTAAAGCATAGAAATGCTAATAGGCCCTTAACCATAAAATGAAACATTATGACTTATTTGATTTCTCCGTTAAGCTACACTCTCCTGAAGCTGTTTAAAGATTTACTGTATATTTTATAAAATATTCAAAAACATAACTTTTTACTAAATAGGCCTCATGTATGCTCAGGCATGCAGATAATTTTCATAGGCAAATTTTTTAATATTTATAGCTACTAAAATCAATTTATAATGGGTCATCAAAGAATTAGCAAAATTTTAGAACACCAGGGGATTCAGGAAAGAAAACAAAACAGAACAAAACATAGGTTAATCTTACTTAAGCTCTTCAAATGGGCTTAAGGTAAGGCACTTGCCTATCATGGATGAAGCGCTGGGGTCAATTTCCAGCACCACAAAACAAACAAACAAGTGAACAAACAGCCACACTCAACTCTGAATAAGCATGGTCATCAAGGAGTTCTTATGAAACAGGTCATAGACAATTGTGTTCAAAATCTAAATAAACATATTAGTTAGAAAAGCTGATTCTCGTCTATTTACAATTGGAATTTCTAAGAATTGGTTTCCAACTGGATGTGGAGGAAGGTAAGAAAAGCTATTCAACGTGAATATTAGTCATACCTATAATTAAGCTATTTAAAATCACGTCATCATTGAATCATAGTAGTAATCATATCTTATACCTTTTTTGGCATGTGTGGTGTGTGGGGGCATGTAATGAGTGTGCGTGCAAACGTTCATTTTCCATGTACATGTGTATGGAGGGCAGAGCAGGATATTGGATATCCTCTTCTATTGCTCCTCCATCCTGTTTCCCTGAGACACTCTTGCTGCACTGGAGTTCTTTGTTTTCTGTTAGACTGGCTGAGCTGGGAACCTCTGTGATCCTCCTGTATCTGCCCTCTGAGGGCTGAGGTTACAGGTCTTGCATGGCCATGCCTGGGTTTTTATGTGGGTGCTGGCAATTGAACTCAGGCCCTCTTGCTTGTTTAGCAAGTGCTTTTAATTGGGAGGCCATCTACCAGTGCCTTTTATTTTCAAAAGGAGTTTTCTTTTGATATGTTGAGAAAGCTGTATCCCTAAGAGGCTGTGGCATGACCAGTGCTTCATAGTTCGGGGCAACCTAAATTCCCAGGCCCATACTTAGTCCATTTAACACTGACAGATAATTCTATGTGACACTCAAGACTCACTACAATGCTTGACATTTCAGGAGTTAAAAATCATTCTCCTGCTTAGATATTTCCACAGGCCTGCCATCTGTTTGCCTAGTTCTGCACACTGGAAGCTGAATACCAAGGAGAGTTAGCACTTGGCCTATACCTTAGATGTTAAACTCCCCTCTCTGCTTTCCTCTTCCCTAGGACATTCACTATTGTGGTCTCTTTAACATTTATTTAAACAATGATTCCACCTAACATCTAAGAGAGAAATTGACTTTTCTAAAACCTTTTACTTCTCAGAACTTGGAACGTTGTAATATTATCTGATGCCTCAAACAAAAGAAAAAAGGAAATAAAAACCTGCACAGTAGTAATGTCCAGGTGTCTAGCCCTAAAGATTTTTATTCTCCATTAAGAATAAATCTATGAATTCTTGTGATTAAAGTAGGTATATCATACTCCTCTTCTTGTTTTAAAAGACTTTAAGCACATGTGAATGTTCTTCCCTATAGTAAGTAGTCAAACTCCCTTTTATTTATTTCAGAAAAATCAATGTAGAGGAGCTTATTTTATTTTGTTTCTCAAAGAGAGTATAAACCATATCTTTTCTTAGGCTTCATTGGAGAGAATTAGTCTATACACTAATACTAACATCCACAATTTCTAGTGCTTCTTGCTGGTTCAAATATGAACAAAGGGCAGTGCATGTGGCCCTCTTGATACTTTATTCTGTTGTAAATGTCTGCTTTTAATAGCTCCATCTTTCCAACAAGCCTTTATTTTCCAGAACTTCTTCCAGGTTGTTTGCTATGGTGGCCCATTGTGCTTATAACTTTGGGCATTCATGCTTCATACTTTTGGGTGATTCCCTGATCGCTGTCATAAGGATGCTTAGTCATGCAACTTGCATTGACCAATAAGTCCTTAGCAAATGTGATACAAGAAAAAGCTTGGAAAGGGATGGTGCACTTCTGTGACTCTGTGTGCTGCTTTCTGAACTCTTCTACTGTGGGTGAAATGGCCTGACCAAGATAGATATACAAAACAGATAGATATAAACTGTTGCAAGAAGCCCCTGTAGACCAACTCACAAGTCATCCTGATCTATTCAGCTTCCTCAAAATTGTGAGACGACAATAAGTATGTTTTGTTTTTGGCCACTAAATTGTGTGGTTGTTATTATATTACATATTATGTATATATTATATAATTAATATATATATAATATATAATACACATTATTATGTCATATATATATTACAACAAAAGTAATGGATACTCACACATAATCTGACCTTACCCTGTAAGTACTTTTTCCCTATATTTCTCTGTTTTCAACCATTTCTTTTACCCGTTACTGTGTTCCTTTTTCTCATCATCTTTAAACTCATAAACACTTAAGAAACATTTTAGAAATCATAAAAATGAAAAAAATTCAGAACCTTTTTCTTTTTTTCAGAAAGCCAGTCCTATAGCATTCGCCACAGTATTTTTACCAGCAAGAATTTAAATGGTACACATCTACCTGGACAGTATTTCCTTGAAAACCTGTCCTTTCAGTGGCCTGCATATTGAAATTGTATTGTTTTTAGGTTTTGGTCAACAAATGATCTCATTTCTTATCAAGTAGATAAGAAGCACAGAGTAAGGGAAGTAAGCTTCATGGTTGCATACAGGAAGATGGTTCATACCCTGTTACCCTAGCAACTGGGACTAGCAAGGCCAGGGCTCCCTACACATCCTGTTGCCCTGATAACAGGTCATGCAAGGCAGGGGAGGTCCAGTCCCTAGTCTTCTAGACCTTTTTTGTGTAGCCACCAGATAAAAGGACAATACAATGTTGCATCTTTTTCCTCCCCACCCACATATTTCTTCTGTTATTCAGTCTGCTCCAATGCAAAATTATCTTTCCAGATGTAGACGATGTAATGGTCCCAGATGTAACCGAGCATAGAGTCATTTCCCCAGCCCAAATTTTCCCATGTTTTAAAAGCCATTTTTCAGTATTTATTTTCTTTCCTCACTCAGTGTTTCTTACTATGTAGAGTTGATGAGAGAACAATCTTTTCAAACTTTTTATCTTTTATTTCTCTTTGTCTTTCAATTGCTTTGATTATATATAAGAAATATCACTAAGCTCTATTTGTGGCTCCTGTATGTTATGTCTTCATGCTTTATAGTTCATATAAAATAGTCCTGGTTAAAATTGACATATACTATTAATTTGGCTAAGCTTCAATATTTTTCCTTCAAATTGAACTAAAATCTTTTTTTATACCTCTGGATTTCAAGGTATAGTAACAAGTTGAAATTCTGTACTAAACCTTATTTGGTGAAGACAAAAGCATTGGTGAAGTCTTCTTTTGAAAAACAGGATACTGGCTCTGAGGAGAAAAGGTTTTTAAATTAAAGTTGGTTGTTGTGGCTCATGGTTATTATCCTAGCACTAAGGAGGTTGCGGTGGGAGGATCACCAGAGTTTAAGGCCAATTTGGACTACAAAGTGAGTTCTATGTCAGCCTGGGCTAGAGTGAGAACATGAAGAGAGAGAGAGAGAGAGAGAGAGAGAGAGAGGGAGAGGGAGAGAGAGAGTATGCACTAAGTTCTTTACCAATCTTATTCAGAAAACTTTAAATGTTTTTTCATGCTATAACTAAATAATGGGATTAAGCTGTGATCATTTTTCTGTGGTTAGTGAACATTCTGGCTCGTGTGGTTTTATAGCCTGGGGAATTCTTGGTGAGCACAGAATGCTGAAGTTTCAATAAGCAAGGCAGAAAAAAAGATAATCTGGTTGGACCTGGAAGGCATCAAGCTGAAGCCACCAGTGGTTATTTCCAGAATTTTCTTGTCTACTACTGAGTGTCTATTCCTTGGAAATTTCTCCTCAAATAGAAATTTATAACGATGATAAAGCAACATTATCTTTAAATTTCCCCAAGTGATTGAGCAGTTTCAGCTGTTCTTGACTCTCATTTACATCAGATATTCAGTCCTAACGTGTAGTGTATAATATGGTTCAAATGAGAACCAAGTATTTCACATTGACAGTTGATAGTTTTGTTCTCAGGTTTCATTCTGTCATGTCAATCATATTTCAGTTACAGATAAATATTTATGAAGTACATATGAAAAGATGCTTCTTTCTAGATAATCCATTTAGCCAAAATGGAACAATGGATTAGGAAGATTATATATGCTTACTGACTGAGACATTTCCAAAGTAAAATGGTGTAATTAAAGGAATTAAAATATTCCCAGCATTATTCCTCAAATGACTTTACTACATACATTCCCCCTCTATTTCATGATTTTTTTACATTCCTCACCGTAAATTATTTTCAAATTTTTAAAAATGAAATATATCTTAATATGAATTTTGTATTTATTTGATGTATGGCTGTATTAAATTTGTGTAATATATGTTTTCTGTGATTAGATAAGTTGGTGGAATACTGGTAGTACCTGAGCAGCAGAAGCAGCATGGAGTCACTTGAACTAGCACCTCAAAACCAGAGTGTGGTCTTGGCTTATATCGCACCCTCTAGGAAGAGGAAGCTCTTGGGTTCACAGTGAAACTGGAGAACTGAAATAGTCTGGAGAAGTTCTGATTGTTTTGCTAAGCATGTGTATTGTGGCTATTCAAATAAACACTAATTTACACAGTGTGAGTCATGCTGTGGTAAGCTTATTCACTGATTAGCACTAACCTGTGAATAAGTGTCATTAAGAAAAAAGAAGTTGGGAGAAATGGCTTAGCAGTTAAGGCACTTGCCTGCAAAGCCAAAGGTCCTTGATTCCATTCTCCATGACCCACGTAAGCCAGATGCACAAGATGGTGCATGCATCTTGAGTTTGTTTGCAGTGGCTGGAGGCCCCGGCATACCCATGTTCTCTCTCTTTCTCTCAAATAAATAAGTAAAAGTAAAATAAAAAAAAGAAAAAGGAAGTTAAAGCTTAAATTCATCAAGTCTGTGATAACAGTCACAAAATTACTGAGGCATTTTGGAAAGTTAATATTGATCTTATTTAAATAATCTGTCATTTGACAAAATGCAAGTTAATCACTTGTTCATTCAATAAATATTACTTCACTGGGCACGTGGAGTTTTCCAGCATTATCCTAATCACAAAAGAAGGATAATAAATAGTGTAGAAATTATTCTCACCTTCACAGAGTTGACATTTTGATAGGATGAATTAAGATGAGAAATAAGAATTTTATATTCTGCATGATGGGAGGCCTTCAGAGTAACAGGGTTGGGGGAACATAGGTTTGGAGAAAACAGTTTTGTAGAAAATAACACTGAAGAGTGGGAGTCAGGGAAGGACCACTGGAAATAGGAAGGAGAATGTGTTCAGAGGCCAGAGCAGCTTGCTAGGTGTAGGTTCAGTGACTTTGATGCCATCTGTACCTATAATGGTGGTAGTAAAACATCCTCCAACTTTTATAAACTGTCCTGAACCTAAAATGGAAATGTACATAATCCTAGAATTACTGCTTCCCAAACAATACATTTCTATAGTAATAAATAACTAATATATTAATTAATTAATATATATTATAAGCACAAGATGGGAACAATAATAACTAGTAATAAGACCAGACAATTATAGATAATATACTATAATAAAATTGACAGAAACCATACTTCTGTGCTTTAGGGCCACTTTAAATAAAGTAAGGCCCACATGAGTACAAACACTGTGATACCATGATAGTCTACCTGAGCCATCTGAGAGGCTATGAAGTAATTTGTGACACGTAGCAAATACAATATGAATATGCTAGTCACAGGGTCAGTGCATATGCCTTCAAATATGAGATTGTACCACCCTGCCCAGAAAAGGTGCAGTTCTGAACTTGGGAATTATTTATACCTAGAGTTCTCCATTTAATCACTTTGGAATCTGGTTGACTTCTGATAACTACAGAATGTACAACAGTTGATAAAGGATAACTACTAAATGCAGTTTCAGGGCATATTTGAAATTAGAGCTAACAGGTCTCATTCAGGAAATGAATGTAAAAAGTGAAATGAATGAACCATAATGCCTTGGGGTGTGTGTGTGTGTAATGAATATTACAGTATATACAGTGCCTTATATGAAACATTTGGGCAATGATGTGATCTGAATTCACCTTTTAGATGTTAGAAAGGTAAAAACAAATACTTATTTCAAAAATTACCAAATATTTCCAGTATGGTCTGTGGTAGCACCCACAATGTATATTTGCAAAACATGAACATATATTTACATGAAGACAATGCATAATTTCCTGCTAGTTCAGGCCACATTTTGCTGACAGATTAGCCAGGAATTTCAAGATGCCCATTAGCTACTCAAGGGGCAAGAAGAAGAGAATATAGCAGAGGAGACTGGGAAGCAGTCGGAATTCCACACTGTCCTGAGAGCAGAAAAAGAATGTTTTCCAAAAAGGGAAAATATTACATGTCAGATGTTGCTAAAGGCCATGCAACCTGGACTGAGCATTGATACTGGTTTTTGCATTGTCAAGGTCTTGATAAATCTTGGCCAAATGCTTCCAATGAAAGAGTGAGGACACCTATTCTCCAAGGAATGGGCAGAAGAGAGAATCAGAGGTGAAGGCATGGGCCAAAACGTACAGCTGATCCTTCAAAGAATTTTCCGTAAAGGCAATCATAAAGATAGGGCAATAGGAGGAGCTTGATGGTAATGGACTCTTATTAAATGTGGAGAATGCTGTGAGAGATTTCTGCCAGGAACACTGATTAGAAGGAGTCTGGAGGAAGAAAGAGAGAGAGAGAGAGAGAGAGAGAGAGGAAAGCAGAATGTCTGGAAACTTTCGTAAGTTGGACAAAACATGGTGATAGTTTCCTCCATTTTCCTGCATATGCTCAGTGAAAGGAAGCGAGGCTATTTGCAGAAAGTGAGCACTGGAGAGGGGAAGAGGCACCTAGGGAAGTGACCACAGTCAGCTGAGAGGAGGATGAGGCTGAGGACATGCCATGGGAGAGTGGTCCCATGTGGGCTAAGGTGAGCTCCGAACTTCCTGTGCACCTTTCCTGATGACTCAGCTCGGCAACTTGCAGTTCACAAAACTCCTACTCTGCCAGAAAATGTGTGAATGTGGATGAAGAGGGAAAAGTAGATTTGAGGGCTTCTTTGAAGGCATTAAACTTTTATTGATCATGAGTCACGAGGACATGGGGAGAACTGTGAAAAAGTGGGCAAGGCTAAGGGATTCGAGGTGGAGAAGAGGGAAATGAGTTGTTCAGATAGAACACTAGAATTAGGGACCTTTTGTTCTCCTCAAAGGCCCATACTTACATAATAAGCACATATTATGTGTGGAAAAGCTTATACAAGAAATACAATTTGTGAACTGAATAATAATATAAGCGATTTCATTTTTTTCTCTTTGCAAAAGACCTCTGTGAGCTCCTTTGCATTTCGTTACTAGGTTTGCTCTTCAAAACAGACAAGGCTGTTAGAAGTGTGGCCATTCCTGTGAAGAAAACAAAGCTGGCAGATCTAATTTTAGGATGCTTTCCCTTGACAACAGCCTTTTAAACGATGCCTATACAACAATACAAATCCCTCTAGAAATTAATGAGACTGTATTTGGTCAAGAAAATTAAATCTCCCTTGGCAGTTGAACTTCTCACAGTGTTCTAAAAAAAAAAAAAAAAAAACAAAACAAAACACAATGAGCCGGGCGTGGTGGCACACGCCTTTCATTCCAGCACTTGGGAGGCAGAGGTAGGAGGATCACTGTGAGTTTGAGGCCACCCTGAGACTACATAATGAATTCCAGGTCAGCCTGGGTCAGAGTGAGACGCTACCTCACAAAACCAAAACCAAAAACAAACAAATGAATGAACAAACAAACAAACATTCACCTTGCTTCAGCAACTGAAACTTTCACTGTTTGTGACATTGATGCTGAACGTTGGGAATTTTAATGTGAGGATTAGTTAGCAACAGTGCACATGCACATTGAAGGCCTGATGTGTATGAACCACAACATGTGGAGATTGTTTCTCTGTATAAGGAAGGGTTGGTGTTCCTACCTTTAAAGGCATAGGGGTGTCCACTGACATGCATTAGAATTTTTTATTTATTTTTTTTTGTTTATTTATTTATTTGAGAGTGACAGACAGAGCGAGAAAGAGGCAGAGAGAGAGAGACACAGAGAGAATGGGCGCGCCAGGGCCTCCAGCCACTGCAAACGAACTCCAGACGCGTGCGCCCCCTTGTGCATCTGGCTAACGTGGGTCCTGGGGAGTTGAACCTCGAACCGGGGTCCTTAGGCTTCACAGGCAAGCGCTTAACCGCTAAGCCATCTCTCCAGCCCCTGCATTAGAATTTTAAGCTCTCTTAGAAGCTATACTGTTTTTGTACACCTGCACTTGCTAAGAAATTAGTTGGTTCTTTGAAAATTTTTGTTACAGAGTGAAGCTTGCCTTGGCTGGAGTTTTGTAACAGCATAGTCACATGCACACATCCAAACTTGCATGAATGCATGCATGCACACATGTGCAGACCCACACAACTACACTTACATGATATATAATTACATGTTGTTGTACAACGAATTTCAGTTGCTATTCAATTGCTACCTATTGTGTCGATCTGTTATAAAGAGAAATAAAAGTTATTGATTCTTTTTGACTTTTATCACCACATCATCATATATAGAATTTTGTGGGACATAATATTAAAAATTGTAAGAAAGTCACTTGTGGGATGGATTTTACCTCTACTTTTGGTGTGTAAGAACTTGACTCCTGGGTTGTGTAGATGGCTCAGTCAGTGGAGTGTTTGACACACAAGCCTAAGGACCTGAATTTGGGTCCTTACTACGCACATAAGAAGTGAACATGGTGGGATGCACCTGGAGTCCTAGCACTGGGCTGGGGGAGACAGACGCTCCTTGGGGCTTGCTGGCTAGCCAAATTGATGAGCTATAGGTTCAGAGAGAGACATTGTTTCGAAACAAGGTAAGGTGGAGAGCTACTGAGGAAGAGAGCTGACACTTACCTCTGGTTTCCTCATGCACTCATATTTACGTGCACATGCCCCTGCACACAAACACATGCATGAAAGAAGACAATGACTTGTGTTTCTGCAATAAACTTATGAGAAGATGTAGAAGTGATTTTGGAATCTATATCCTGTGTATCTTTGGCTGAATTTTCCCCCTCAATGTTGGGGATGAAAGCCAGGGCCCAGTGCATGAGAGACAGTGTTCTATACTGTGCTATGCCCCCAGCCCAGTGTTCTGTGTTCTGACTGGACATGATGGGGTCGCACTTATTTGAAGTCTAGTGACAGGCTGCTTACCCAAAAATAACACTTTAAAGATTACATATAAGCATACCATTATTTTACATTGTAGTAAGTTAGAAATCTTATTTGGGGACCATGAAAGCTAAGATAGTCTTGGTCAGATTGCTTTTTCTATAATTATACAGAATTATGGGACAGGACATGCTAATTTGATACACACATACAAATGTATCAAACAAATGAACAAATCAGGGAAATCAGCTTTTCCCTATTAAACAATAATCCTACCTTTTTTGTTTGTGTTTGTAAGGTAGGGTCTCACTCTAGCCAGGTTAACCTGGAACTCTTTCTAGAGCTCAGGCTTGTCTCAAACTCATGATGATGCTCCTAGCTCTGTTTCTCAAGTGCTAGGATTAAAGGTGTAAAGTTTGATCATTTCTATGTGTAGGAAATCTTCAAAATTCTTCTAGTTCCTTATAAAATGTATATTGTTTCCTTCTTATGTAATTGCATTTTCAGTACCCATAATCCAAAATCCAACCTCCCCCTCTATCTTTGTTCACCTCTCTCCTTCTAGGGCTCGTACACCCTCTGTCCTACTTTTGACATATATGAAACCACCTGTTTTAGCTTCTACCTATGAGTGAGAACATACGTTATGTGCCTTTTTATTTCTGGTTTATTTTATGTAATAATCTTTTCCAGTTTTATCTATGTTGGTCCACGTGCCAAGATCTCACTCTTTTCTGTACTCAGCAACATTGGTCATGTGTATACCATAGTTTCTTCATTCCTCCATCTGCCGATGGACACCAAGGTTGATTGCACACATTGCATCTTGATTGCAATAAAACTGAGAGTGCTGCTGTCTTTCTAATGTATCAGTTGCACCCTGGGACTGAGGGTGATTCTTAGCAGGCCAAGTCACATAAAATACCCAAAGTAATTCTTGTAATTTGAGGATGTTTTGTGGAACGTCTCCATAGGAAACACTGCTAATTTGTGGTTGGCAAACTGAAAACTGCTCTTACTCCCTGGAGTTCCCCTGTGCTGTTGTTCTCCCCCTGGAGGGTTGGTCTGTATATTACCTGTGACTTCATGACTCCTACATATGCCACTATCAAAGCTGTATGGGCTTGAGGTTCCCAAACTGCCAGTCATACACTTTGCTTTGGATTTTAAAGAAATATAAATTTGATTTCCTTGGTATTAATCCTGTACATTGTACAACAAGTCTTCTCTCAAAAATTAGAACTCATTTTCAGTAACATAACAAAATATAGTACCATAACTCAACAGAAACGGAGTTTTTCACCCAGTCTTTGATGCTACTCAGAAATGCTTCCTATGGCATCAATTTTCATTATTTAATTTTGCTTCTTGCATTTAAATACCACTTTTTAAATAATAATTCTATATATTTTAGTTCTTTTGACTTATCTATACTAATCATTACTGGCTGACTTCATGTAGTAGTAAGTGGACATCTAGGACTTTGGAACAGGCTCTGACTGCTCCTGTCTTGACTTTCCTTCCTGTGATCCTCCCATGTAGTGCGATTACATTTCAGTGTCTTAGTATCTGAGGTTGACAGTATTATGACCAAATTGTTTTCACTTCTGAAGCAAGCCATACAATTTTCTTGTAGAGTACAATTCCTTGTTTGTCCAAGAATTAATAGATATCTCTTTTTAACCTCTTGGCCTCACTTATTGCATATCTATCACTAGTCCTTTCCAAGCTCATTAAAAGAATTCTAAAATGCAATTATTAAAACCTTCCTCATGTTTTCTCCCATATCTCACACTTCTTCTGTGACTCTCTGAAAGCATGGCTTTTGAGCTTTTGTTTCCCACCTCTGCCATACTCTCTGAGACCCTAGACACAGGAAGGGTTGAGCTTTGCTGCAACACTCTGAGGAGTTGGGTTTATTGTTTCCTAGACATCTTTGGATATTTCATTTGTTTCATTACGTTGATTGATGATTACATTTTTAAAAAGTACATTCACATATGAAACATATCCATACCTGTTTATTTGATAGCTTAATTGGCTATAAATAATATTTTAAAAATAAGTATCTTTCAGGATTTTGTGAATATTGGTTTATTGTCTTTTCATGGCCAGTCTTGTTACCAGCAAGTCCAGTGTTATCCTTTCCTCATCCCTTCGTGTGATGCTCTTCTCAGCCTCTAGGATCCAGAAATTTGCTTCATTTCCTTATTCCAAAATTTCATGAAAATAACTTTAGTGTGAAAAATTTTATACTGTGATATTAGATGGTACTTTTGATTTAAAATATATACCTTTTAGTTTTGGAAAAGTTTTGTTATTTTTTAAATTTTATAATTTTTCTCCTTTCTATAGATTTTTTTTCTTTGCATGGTTTTATGTTGCAATTTCTGATTTAAATTCCAAGTTTTCTTGTGTTTTTTTTCTCTTCTGTCCATTTTTCCCTTTCTTTAATATTCAAAATTATTAATTCTTCAATAACTTTCCAAGATCTGATTTCATTCATACTTTGAGTTGCTCTTATTTGAAGCACTCTGTTCTTTTATTATGTATGTAATGATTTTAATAACTCTGACACCAATTTCAGTTAACATTTTGTCTTCTATGTGAGTACTTTTTAATAGGGCTGTAGTTTCTTAGTATATGTGTGGTTGTCAAATGTCAGTATCCACAGGTCTTATAATGGAGCCATTCGTTGTTGGAAAACCAACCTTGGTATGTATGGAACAAAATGATTTTGCTACTTAGTAAGGGTTTATGCTTTGATTGAGCTCCTGGTAGAGTTTTGTTTGGTATGGTTTTTTTTTGTTTTGTTTGTTTGTTTCTGTTTTTTGAGGTAGGGTCTCGCTCTAGCCCAGGCTGACCGGGATTTCACTATGTAGTCTCAGGGTGGCTTCAAACTCATAGCGATCCTTCTACCTCTGCCCCCCAAGTGCTGGGATTAAAGGTGTGCACCACCACACCCAGCTTGGTATGGTGTTTTGTTAGGCATTCTTGTACCTGCTACCGTGACAATGATGAGGGTATCTTCAAGTAACTGTTCTATGAAATAAAGTGTTAATATTTGTATTGATGTAAATAAGGGGATGAGATTGAGGATGGGCTATGATTTGATATAGGAGACCATGAGAGGGGAAGAAGAGGGAATGAGAAGAGAGGATAGCATAAAAGGAGACATGAGCAAAAGGAGGGTAGTTGTGAAGGGAGGAGATGTAGTGCACTTGAGATGGGGAAAAGAGGGGAAATGGAAACAAAAAGCATTGTTTGAAAACACTATAATGAAACCTAATTGTTTACAAGTCAATTATACACACACACACACACACACACACACACACACACACACACACACACACTCTGTAGGTCCTCTGTCCTTTTATAGCTAATATTCATGTAGTCAATACTGAAGAGCTTGGGGTGTTGTATTGTTTGCCATCCATTCACAGCCTGGAAACTGGGTAATCTGCACCTAATTGAGCATAGAACAAGGCAGATATGAGATTATTTTTATTTTTATTTATTTATGGCCAGGAGAGAGAAAAGGGGAGAGAGAAAAAGAGAGAAAATTGGTGCACCATGGTCTCTTTCTGTTTACTGCAAAGAAACTCAATAAGCGTGTGTCACTGGCTATACACGGATACTGGGGAATTGAACTCAGGCCATTAGGCTTTGTGAACAAGAACCTTAACTGCTGAGCTATCTCTCCAGCCCTATGATGACATTTTGACATGTGGCTATCTCTTGTCACAGAATGTGAGAGTCAGACTAAAAGCATGTTTCACTGAATCAAAAATATCTTTAATAAAAGTTCATACTTTGAAAATGTTCATGATAGCAAAATTGTTGCCAGGCTGGAGAGATGGCTTTGTAGTTAAGGTGCTTGCCAGCAAAGCCAAAAGACCGAGGTTCAGTTCCCCAGTATTCACATAAAGCCAGATGCACAAGGTGGTGCATGTGTCTGGAGTCTATCTGTGGTGGCTAGAGGCCCTAGTGCACCCATTCTCTTTCTGTCCCTCTTCAATAAATAAATAAATAAATAAATAAATAAATAAATAAATAAATAAAAGATTTAGAAGACTTCTGGCCAAGATGACGACTGCCTATCTGCGCCACACATCCCTGGGAAAGAAAGGCAAGACATTAAGGGTTCACTGGGTCTTTTAGGGGAGAGAAATCTCCAATAGATTGCCAGTGGGAGGCCACAGAGGGGAAAAAAAACAGGGAATCACTGATTCCCTCGCGTGCAGGTAGCCCACCCCTCCCCCCAAGCAGCCTCTGTGCCTACAATCCCAGCTTCAGTAAACTCCTGCACTTACTGTAGGAAAAGGGTCCCAGCCCAACATAGTTCCACTTGCCTCACTGCACAGGGGCGATTGCCCTGCTACCCCTGGCCATGAGTGACCTTGGCCAGGCTCCGCCCATGGGCCCATTGGAGCGCAGGCTTCCTTGATCATTTTGTCCACCAAAGGCGCACCGCCACCGAACCCTGCTTGTGCAAGCTTAGCCTTCTTGACACATTTGCTCACTTAGTACTCCGGCCACTGCACATTCACGCATGAGCTCAGGCACATTGAAACTGCCCACGCGAGCTCAGACTGTCTCTGTCTGTGCTTGTGATAGCTCAGGTGCCAGCTCCTCCCTGTCTGCCACACCTGCCAACCGCCATTGTCCTGTTGCAGGGGAGCACAGACTGCTTCTGGGCCCAGTGTTCCCCTACACCAGAGTTTGGACTGCTTTGGTGCTTGGTGCCTCAATGTCCCTCCTAGGGTGAGTGCAGGCAGCTTTGGTGCATTACCATGTGAGAGCTCAGGCAAGTTTGGCGCCCCTGCCAGGTAGGCACTCAGGCGGCTTTGGCAAGTGAGAGCCAAAGCCCAGACTGCTTGGCAACTACCTCAGGCTGCTTCAGCTTCCCACCATGCTTGAGCCCAGGCTGAACCACCCACCTACTTGCCCATACATGACAATGGGCAGACCACAGAGCAAAAGGAATAACATGAAAAATCAAATGCAAGAAAATCCAGTTTGGTTGCCATGTCCTTCAATGAATATCTCTAATCAAAACATAGAAGAAACAGTAGGATCAGAACACCAAAATGAAGCTATGAACAATGCAACCCTAATCAAGCTACTGGTAGAACATGCAGAAAAGCAACAAAGGACCGATAATTGTGTAGATGCTGCCATCACTAGACTAGATCTAATAGATAAGAAATGGAGGGAGTTCTAGCACAGTTAAGAGATATAAGAGAGAGTGAAAAAAAGAGGACCTCAAAAATCAGCTGATGGTGCTAAATGAAGACATAAAGAAATGCAAGGATGAATTCCAAGAAGCATCAAGAAAATCAGAAAATGATGTGAAAAGGGAGCTTGACAGAGGGATGGAAATTATACATAGAAAAGTGTAGAAGATGCAAACCTAATTGAACAAGTCCAAAACTCTCTAGAAGCTCTGAAGAATAGAGTGAGCCATGTGGAGGATAGAAACTCTGATCTGGAAGACAAGATGGAAGAAACAGTGAAAGAGTTCAAACATTTCAGTAACTTCAAATGTTTCTATGAACAGAACATGAGGGAATTGTGGGATACACTTAAACATCCTAATATCAGGATCATTGGAATACCAGAAGGAGAAGAAATTCAGATCAAAGGCATGGAGAACTTATTTAACAAAATAATTGAAGAAAACTTCCCCAGTCTCTTAAAAGAAAGGCCCATCAAGATACAAGAAGCCAACAGAACTCCAAACAGACTGGACCAAAGGAGAAACTCTCCAAGACATATTGTCATTAAGACTCTAAACATTGACACCGAAGAGAAAATCCTAAAAGCAGCTAGGGAAAAACAGCACACCACTTTTAAAGGCCACCCCATCAGAATTACTCCAGATTACTCAATGGAAACCCTGAAAGCTAGAAGGGCCTGGAATGAAACACTGCAAAGTTTAAGAACCTATGGCTTCCAACCCAAAGTACTCTACCCAGCAAAAGTATCCCTCATAATAGATGGCGAAAGAAAAACTTTCCATGACAAAACTCAACTTTACAATTATATGAACACAAAACCAAACCTACAGAGAGTATTTCAGGAAATTCTCCACAGAGAAGAATCAAATAATCAAATTCAAATGCCTTCAAGAAGCAGAACACAATAGCTAAACTCAGAGAAGGCACAAAAAACTTCAAAGTCCATGAAAACACCAAACCACATATACCATCACAATATGGCAGGGATCAAATCAAATCTCACAGTCATTACTCTAAATATTAATGGCCTTAATTCCCCCACCAAGAGACACAAGCTAACAGGATGGATCAAAAAATTAGACCCCTCAATCTGTTGTCTTCAAGAAACCTACCTCACCACTAAAGACAGACACCTCCTCAGGGTGAAAGGGTGGAAAACAATATTCCAAGCAAATGGCAATAAGAAACAAGTAGGCATAGCTTTATTAATATCAGATAATATAGACTTCAAAACAAAAATAATCAAAAAAGACAAAGAAGGCCACTTCCTACTTATTAAAGAAACCATCCATCAAGAGGATATTACAATCATAAATCTGTATGCACCAAACACAGGGGCACCACAGGTCATAAACCAAAACCTACTTGACAATGAAACAGAAATAACAACCAACACCATCATAACTGGGGACTTCAATACAACATTATCAGTAATAGACAGATCATCCAAACAGAAATTCAACAGGGAAGCAAGAGAGCTCAACAAAACCATAGATCACTTAGACCTAATTGATATCTACAGAACTTTCCATCCCAAATCCACAGACTACACATTCTTCTCAGCAGCCCATGGAACATTTTCTAAAATAGATCATATACTGGGTCACAAAGCCTGCCTCCACATATTTAGGAAAATTGACATAATTCCCTGCATGATACCAGATCACAATGCTATTTTGCTAGAAATTAACAACAAAAGACCAACCAAGAATCCCAATAGCACCTGGAAACTGAACAGCACACTTTAAAAGAATAAATGGATAGTGGGTGAAACTGCAAAATTTTTGGAAATGAATGACAATGAGAACACATCATACCAAAACTTATAGGACACAATGAAGGCGGTCCTCAGGGGAAAATTCATAACACTCAATGCCTTCATAATAAAGACAGAGAGATCCCCAATCAATAACCTAACCATCCACCTGAGGGCACTGGAAAACCAAGAAAAATCCAACCCAAAGAGCTCCAGAAGTAAAGAAATAATTAAAATCAGAGCAGAAATCAATGAATTGGAAACCAAGGAAACAATTGACAATTGACAAAACGAAGAGCTGGTTCTTTGAAAAAATAAAGAAGATTGACAAACCCCTGGCCAATTTGATCAAGCAAAAAAAAAAGGAGAAGCTTCAAATTAAAAAATTCAGAATGAAAAAGGAGAGATCACAACAGATATAAGTGAAATTGAGAGAATCATCAGGACTTATTTCAAAAACCTGTACTCCATAAAACTGGATAATGTGGAGGAGATGGATAAATTCCTGGACGCATACCGTCTATCAAAGCTAAACTCAGAGCAGATTCATCTCAATAGTAATAAAAAACCTCCCCAAAAAGAAGAGTCCAGGACCAGATGGCTTCTCAGCTGAATTCTATCAAACCTTCATGGAAGAACTCAAACCAGTCTTCCTCAAACTGTGCCACACAACTGGAGAACAGGGAAAGCTACCCAACTCCTTTTATGAAGTTACTATCACCCTAATCCCAAAACCAGGCAGAGATGCCACAAGAAAAGAAAACTACCAGCCTATTTCCCTGATGAACATAGATGCAAAGATCCTGAACAAAATCCTTGCAAACCGAATCCAACAACACATCAAAAGCATTATCCAACTTGATCAAGAGGGATTCATCCCAGGAACACAGGGGTGGTTCAACATATGGAAATATGTCAACATAATACACCACATAAACAAGGTTAAACAAAAAAACCACATGATCATTTCGATAGATTCAGAAAAGGCCTTTGACAAGATACAACATCACTTCATGATCAAAACATTGGAGAGAATTGGCATGGTTGGTTCATATCTTAACCTAATAAAGGCAATATACGAAGCTCTGAAGGTCCAAATAATACTTAATGGAGAAAGACTGGAGGAATTCCCATTAAGATCAGGAACAAGACAGGGTTGTCCACTCTCACCTCTGCTCTTCAATATAGTACTGAAAGTCCTAGCTCAAGCAATAAGACAGGAGAAGGAAATAAAAGGTATACAATTTGGAAAGGAAGAAGTTAAGTTAGCTGTATTCGCTGATGACATGATTGTATATGTAAGAGACCCGAGAGACTCCATCCCAAAACTCCTGAAGGTGATTAGCTCCTATAGCGAAGTAGCAGGATACAAAATGAATGCACAAAAATCAATAGCCTTTCTATATGCAAATGACAAAGATACAGAGAAAGAAATAAGGGACATGGTCCCATTTTCAATAGCAACAAAAAAACATAAAATACCTTGGAATAACATTAACCAAGGTAGTGAAAGATCTATACAACGAAAACATAAAAACACTCAAAAAAGAAATTGAGGAGGACTTGAGAAAATGGAAAGACCTCCCATGCTTCTGGATAGGCAGAATTAACATTGTGAAGATGGCAATCCTACCAAAGGCAATATACAGATTTAATGCCATTCCAATTACAATCCCAACGGTGTTCTTTACAGAGATAGAAAAAGTGATCTCAAATTTCATATGGAAAGGCAGAAGGCCTCGCACATCCGAACATATCCTCAGCAAAAGAAATACCTCTGGAGGCATCACCATAGCTAATCTAAAGCTATATTACAAAGCCATAGTAATAAAAACAGCATGGTACTGGCATAAAAACAGGAGTATAGACCAATGGAATAGACTTGAGGACCCAGACTTTGGGTCAAAAAACTATAGCTACTTGATATTTGACAAAGGCCCTAACAATAGAGGCTGGAAAAAAGGTATCATCTTCAACAAATGGTGCTGGACAAACTGGATAACCATATGCAGGAAGTTGAAACTTGATCCATACATTTCGCCATGCACTACACTCAAGTCCAAATGGATCAAAGACCTCAATTTAAGACCAGAAAGTCGGCTACTGCTGGAAGAAAATATAGGAAGTACTTTCCATGATATAGGAATGGAAAAAGACTTCCTGAACAAACCCCCAGTAGCTCACGATCTTAAACAGTCACTCAAACAATGGGATCACATGAAGCTGAAGAGCTTCTTTACACACAATCATACAATAAGCAAAGCCAATAAATTACCCACAGAATGGGAGAAAGTATTTGCTGGTTATCCAACTGACAGAGGCCTAATCTCTAGAATCTACAAAGAACTCAAAAATCTAAACAGCAAACAGTCTAACACCCCACTCACAAAATGGGGCAAAGAACTGAACAGGCAGTTCACAGAGTAAGAAATACAAATGGCAAGCACACACTTAAGAAAATGTTCATCATCCCTAATCATCAGGGAAATGCAAATTAAAACATCTATGAGATTCCACTTTACCCCAATAACGATAGCAAACATCAAAAAATCAAATGAAAATAAATGCTGGCGAGGATGTGGAGTAGTAGGAACAGTCATTCACTGTTGGTGGGAATGTAAGATGGTACAACTACTTTGGAAAGCAATATGGAGACTCCTGAAAAAGCTGACTATAGAGATACCAACAGACCCATTTATTCCCTTACTGGGCATCTACCCTAAAACCTGCAAACCATAGGCCAGAGAGATCTGCTTAACCATGTTTGTAGCAGCTGAAGTCATAATAGCTAAGAGCTGGAATCAACCCAGGTGTCCATCACTAGAAGAATGGATAACTAAGATGTGGTATGTCTACACAATGTAATTATATACAGCAGTAAGAAAAAATGACACAATGAAATTTGAGGAAAAATGGTTGAACCTGGAACAGATCTTTCTTAGTGAACTTACCCAATCACAGAAACAAAATTGCCGCATAGTCTCACTCATCTACAGCACCTAACCTGAATCTACCCAAGATGCCTTACATACCCAGCAAGCAGCTCATGGACTAGAATAGGATGGGTGGGGAGAGAGGGAAGGTAAGAGAGGGGGTAGGAAACACAAATCTAGACTCAAATGGCAATGGTACCATAAAATTCTATATCCTAAAAGGCACACCAAATGGCTGAACATTCACCAGGCCCTTAGAGGGAACACCTGAGCCACAACACACTGGAAAGTTTATGATGAAGACTGACCTTAAACTTCTTCCGCATCTCTCTCTCTCTCTCTCTTCTCTCTAACTCTTTTATATTAGTTATCTTTTTCTTTCTTTCTTAGTGGGCACTGACCTGCAACTCCCAGTCCCAGCATGTGGCTTTCATCCACAATGAGCTTTTGATCAGAGAGACCTACAAGGTTTCTTAAAAGAAAGACAGATTTCAGTCAGAGTACTTGATGACCCACCAAAGGTTTGTGATAAGACCCTACTGCTGAAGACACCTTATGTGGTTGACACGTAAAATGGAATGGCATGGCTGGAAGCTGGAAGAGAGTCAGTCTCCAGAGAGTCAGCACATCTAGTGCCAGAAGGTGCTACATGGGCGACTGGGGGAAAATGACCAATATCTGTCCATGCAACTCATGGTCTAACCTACTTAGCAGCAAATAACCTGTCGTGATGCTTGCACAAGTGCAATAGTGGTGCACAGCCATGGTGGGAAACCAGCTACTCTTGATTTGGCTAACTGATCCCCTCAGTGGTACGGGATCCGTAGCTGGAGCTAGGAAACAAGCCAGAACCGTATCCAAGCATAAGCCCACTTTCCAATGTCAAGCTACTATCAATCGTGGGCTACAAGAGGGCCTACACCTATTAAATTCTCTATAAAAAAAAGTAAGGGTTATCTCATTTGTCTGGTGCTATCTTACTGTCTGTTGGAGAATCTGCTTCTCTTTTTCAGATAGATGTAGATCCTAAGGAGAGAGCCACCCCACAATACCTCAAGAGGGCCCCAGCTGAAACTCCGAACAATTGGTGAAACAAGCAATGGTGCTGTTTCCTGGCGAACCAGGTACCAGCACAAGGGTGAAGGAGATCAACACAGAGAACAATCATCTCCTACCAAATCAGATATCCAGAGTCCCAGAGGCCCCCCAATACCTCATCACTGAAGGAGACCAAAAATGAACCCAATATGGCTCAGGGAAATTTTGTGGAAGAGGGGGCAGAAAGAATGTCAGAGCCACATGTTGGGTCATGATATGCAGAGACTTTTATCCTACCCATAACTGTGGGCTAACTCCAGAATGCGTGACCCATGTACCTCAACAGGGAGGGGCCAAGGGGAGGGGGTAGTATATGGATGAGTCTTACAATGGTACCAAATTGACTGTATTCGCTGAGTACAAAACTAATTAATAAAAATAAATAAATAAATAAATAAAGATTTTACAAAAAGAAAAATCGATTGTCCCCTATGTTAAGATACACTTTTTGATCTTGATTCATGGCAGATCTTAATAAAATGTACACCTAAATTCTAATTTTTGTTTTAAAATATTTTTACTTACTTATTTGCAAGCAGAGAGAGAGAAAGAGAAGAGAAAGAGCAGAGGGAGAGGGAGGGAGAGAATGGGCACAACAGGGCCTCTAGCCACTGCAAACAAACTCCTGATGCATGCACCACTGTGCATCTGGCTTTACATGGGTAGTAGGGAATTGAACCTGGGTCATTAGGCCTTGCTGGCAAGCACTTTAACTGATGAGCCATCTCTCCAGACCTAAGTTTGAACTTCTATCATAGTGCTATAACCTAAACCATTTATATAAATTAATTAATGTTAGAACTTTATTAAGCTTAATAGTCTTATTACAAATTTTATGTGAGGTTTAGATTTGAAGCCAAAAACATAAATCGGTCTTCATTTGTTCATTCATTATCTATTCAATCATTCATTCATAAACTCAGTCACACAGTAAGATGTACCAACCTTCCACAACATTTACTTGTGCTTGTTAGTTACATTTTTGATATAGGCCAAAAGATGAACGTATGTAAGCCGTAGGAGGTGGGACACCTACAAATTAATATGAGTGATTCGTAAAGTAATTAGATATTAGTGAAAATAATAACACCAATATAAGATGACACAGACTAAGTAGAGTATACTTGAAGTTTTGTTTCGTCAAAACTGGAAATGATCCTGTTGGATAAAGAAGCCTGTGTGTGACTAAAGGGTTTGGCTCATGGGAAACTAAATTGATATCAGTAAGGCAAAGCAGGATGTTAGAAAATGAGCAGACTGGAGTAGACAAGAACTGGAGCTGAATCTGGCAATAGTAATGATGACAAGGGTCATGGTTTTTTCAGAAAGATGTGGACTTTAATGGGCTCAGCATATGCCACTGTTAAGCAAGGAAAATGCAGGGAACTTGAGCACTGGTTACTCTGCAGAGGAGTATGGCATACAACATTGGAAACGTACAAAGAGGGTGTTAATAACAGACATCCATGCTAAAGCACAATGCTCGAACGACATGAACAGTACTACATATGTTGATAATAAAACAAATGTTTGTGTGTGTATGTATGTGTGTGCACATGTGTGTGTGTATGTGTGTGTATATGTGTGTGTGTGTGTGTGTGTGTGTGTGTGTGTGATGATGTACCTTCTTTCCCTCATTTTAGAAACAGGAAAGTGAGATTTGCATAAATAAAAAGTCTTGAGCAAGGTAGCTCAACATAGATTTTCTTCAAATCCTAGACTCTTGTGCATCCCAGTACTTTGCCTCTTATGCTACACTTGGATAATCTTGTGTAAACTATCTGAATTGATGCTCCAAGACAGTTTTGTGTTAAAAGGGTATTGTTCTAGGAACATGTATAATGACTTGACATGTATGCAATACATAGGACATAATCAACATCAATATTATATATGTATATGCATATATGCAAATATACACATATAGTGTGTTTGTAAACATAAAGTTGGCATTTATTTTTTTGTATCTTACTCGCTGATGCTATATTTTCTCACTATGGTTTAAATGGTAACATGGAGTTTATCTTATTCTTCTCTATAACTATGAAATTCTTTTGCTTCTAATTCAGGTTTTAATTTTATTTTATTTTGAAGAGAATAGCAATCCAGTCTGTGCCTGTTGTTTTCTATCCCACTCCACTAAACACATCCAGCAGTTTTCCTACCCCCTGAGACTATCAGTTCATCATACCTTCACACCATTCCTTTCCTTCCCCTTCATCCTCTCATGTGTTCATTTCCCCCCAGGAAGCTTGAATTTGGTGATGGGTGTGTTATACCCTTTGCTGGCATGCCCATTAACCTCCTTCATCCCTTTCATTGATACACTTCTAGCAAAATCCTTCTTCTAAAAACAATATCACTCTTGGCCATTTCAAGCTTGTATTCATCTAAAACATTGTGGCTGGAGAAAATCATATTAGTGCAATGACTGCCCTTACCTTACACATATGGTGAGGAACTGACAGCATACTCCAGTTGTTATCCACAACCACCCTGAACCCCTTATTACCATGAATGGCTAGACTAAGCCTTTCGTGTGTCCTCAGATTCACATGCCTTCTTTTTCCATGCTTTCGAATTCATGGCACTAAGCAGAGCCCTCCCGGGCATGTCTATAACCCCAGTTGTCCCCAAGAACTCTTCCTTCCTTCCTGCTGCAATGAATTAACATCCCTTGCTGTCAGGCCCTCTCTTACTTGTGTACACTTCTGCTTGAGCTTGCACATTTCCTTCTCTTATGTCTACAATTCTCATCAGCTGATCATGGAAGATAATAATTCCAGGTGAGAAAAAGTAACAATCTTCTAGCCTATGTTATCCTCCATGTAAGTCAAATCTTCTCTTTGCAATATGCAATAAACTTCCTTGAAAGAGCCATCTGCTCTATTGTTTTTCCCTCTTCTCCAATAGTTTGGTCTTGAAGCTACTTTAATAATTATGGCATGTTCATATGTGTGTGCATATATGTGTACATGCATATGTGTGTATGCATGTTCATATGTGTGTACGTGTGTGTGAGAGAGAGACTATACTGCATGTAGAGGGCTGAGGTCAATGTTGGATGTTTTCCTCAATTGCCCTTCACCTTCATCTTGTTTTTTTGAGAGAGAGAGTCTCTTACTGACCCCAGAGTTTCTTGATTCAGCTAGACTAACTAGCCAGCACACCCTTGTGTCCACCTCCTCAGTGCTATGGTTATAGGGTTGCACTGCCATGCCTGGGTTTTATGCGAGTGCTGGGGATCCAAACTCAGTACCTGTTGTCTGAAAATATTACTTGGACTGAGCCATCTCTTCAAACCCAGTGTAATGATTTTTATGCTTCTTGTTACCCTAGTAAAATTATTGCTGTTAAATTCCCATTATGACTACTATTAAAAGTTACGGATGGTATCCATATCGACAAGTTAAAGGCACAATTCTCGGCTTTCATCTCTTGGTTCTTACAGCATCTGGTTTAATTATCATTTGAAACACACTTTCTTCACTGTTGCCAACACTCCTGTTTTTTTTTCTTTTTCTCATTGGCTGTTTTATCTCAGTTTTACCAAATGATTTATATTTATTTTGCAACTGCTGAATTTTGGAATATCCTAATTATCTGATCGGCTCCTGTCTCATCTGTGCCCATGAGCCACGTGACAACATCTAGTTTCATAGAATTATACTCTAGCAATATACTTATTAGTGTCAAGTTTTATGTCCCACCTTGACATCTTCAGACTTCAAATACACAGTTATTTTAGCACCTTTTTTTTTTTTTTTTTTTTTTTTTTTTTTTTTTTTTTTACTTGGGCCACACTCTAGCCCAGGTTGACCTGGCACTTGCTATGCAGTCCCAAGCTGGCCTTGACCTCACTGTGATCCTCCCACCTTTGCCTCCTGTGTGCTGGGATTAAAAGTGTATGCTACCATACCCAGATATTTAGCATCTTTTGATGCTCAAATGCAATGTTTTTTAAAAAACAAAACCAACCCCAATTTCCTGCTTTTATCCCTCTATAAAAGTATTTTCTCGAAGATTCCCACAATGACAACTACATTGTGTCATTATTTTAGAGCCAAACCCTCTATAAACTTTAGCATTATCCCTGGCTTCTTTCACTAACAAACACAACCAAGTTACCAGGAAATCCTGCTGGTTTTGCCTTTCTAATATGTCTCAAATTCAACCACCACCACCACCATCTCTCACCACTTTGCATATAATCTCCCGAGTCAGCAGAAGTACCTTCTCATTGCTGGGACAAAACACCCAGTCAGAAGCAGTTGATGGGAAAGGAGGGTTTGTTCTGGGGTACACCCTCAAGGGGAAGCTTCATCATGGTGAGGAGAGCATGGCAGAGTAGGCAGCCAGGGCATTACATCCTGTCACAGCAGCAGGAAGGAGGTAGTCTGCGGGAGCTAACTCTGAACATCCAGATGGCTGGACTAAGAACTCTCAAGGTCTTTCCTCAGTGACACACCTCCTCTGATAAGGCTCCACCTCCCCAAGGCTCCACCAGTTAGGGACCAAGTAGGAGACTTAGTCCCAAGCACTGAGGCTAATGGGGCCACCACATAGTCCAAACCACTGTCAACTCTCTCCTTGAAGTCTTCTACTTGTTATGACCTAGTATTGTCTCCCTACTTCCACTTGTGTGTGCAAGTCTTTCTTCATGGAGTACTACAGTGATACTGAAGAAAAATCAAAGGAAGATCGAACATGCAACCTATCTACTAAGGAATTTTCATCATCTTAAAATTTATTTATTTATTTATTTGGAAGAGAGAGAGAGAGAATGTGCACACCAGATGTGGTAGTTTAAATAGATGCCCCCAATGTATTCAATATTTTATTAGTTTGTAGTCTGGATCTGCAGCCACCTGGGTGGAGGAGGTTCCACTGGGTGGATCTTAGGGTCCAGCCCTAAGATATGGTGGTGGATTTGCAATTCCAGTCCAATCTAAAGATATGCAAAATGCCTGGAGTTTCTGAAGTGTGCTTGTGTGTGGTGTGGCTTTTGGGGTTTGGCTTGCGTTTTTCCTTTCTCTGTTTGGACCTATGAAAGCAGGCCAGCTTCTTCTGCCATTATGGAACATCTCCTGAATCTGTAAGCTTCAAAGAAATATCCCTTCCCCCATCACTGTGCCTGGTCTTGAGGTTCATCTCAGAGACCTGAAGCTGTCTCTATACTGGACCTCTTGCCACTGTAAACCTGCAAACAGACTTCAGATGCGTGTGCCACTTTGTGTATCTGGCTTTATGTGGGTACTGGGGAACTGAACCCAGGCCAGCAGGCTTTGCAAGCAAGTGTCTTTAACTGCTGAGCTATCTCTCCTGCCCTTTATCAGCTTTTTATCCAGAGTAAAATCAGAGTCCTTCTTCATTGAGAGTTGCACCTCTGTTTCCATTTCTGACTTCGTATGCAGTCTTCTCTCTTCTTTCCCAGCCCCAGTGCGCTCTGCTTCCTCAGGTTTCAGGCTTTGGCCTGGGCCTTCACACTTGCCTGCATGCCTTGTCTGGGGTACATGGGAGTACCTTTCCTTTCTCTAAGACTGCACTCCTTTCAGAGTCTCCTTTCAAATGTCTCCTTTCAGAAACACTTTATTTGAACATCTTAAGAAAAATATCATTCGGAGGCTCTTTCTCTAGATCTTATTTGCAGCACTGCTGATCTTCTGACATTTATTTGTTTATATCTCTATGTTCCATTGCAATGAAAACTTCATGAAAGCAGCCACTTTTGCTTTTCTTCCAACTATGCCCTTTTTCTAGGGCATGGAGAGATTATACCTGCATGTAGTACCTGTGCTATCATGTTTATTTGATGAGTGAATAGAACTTATAAATTCAAATTATTGAAACACATCAAGTTGTACAATGTATAACTTCTGTGTGAACCAGTTTCATTGAATAGGGAAGGATTTATTATTATTATTGCCATTATTATTATTTGATATTTTATTTATTTGAGAGAGAAAGAGAGAGAGAGAGAGAGAGAGAAAGAGAGAGAGAGGGAGAATGGGCATACCAGAGCCATCAGACACTGCAAAGGAACTCCAGACCCATGCGCCACCTTGTACATCTGGCTTACATGGGTACGGGGTATCAAACTTTGGTCCTTAGGCTTCATAGGCAAATGGCTTCATCACTGAGCCATCTCTCCAGCCTTATTACCATTATATATATGTATATATGTATATATGTATATATGTATATAATGGTAATAAGGCTGGAGATATATATATATATATATAATTTTATTTTATTTTATTTTATTTTTTGGTTTTTTGAGGTAGGGTCTTGCTCACCCCAGGCTGACCTGGAATTCACTATGTAGTCTCAGGATGACCTCTAACTCAAGGCGATCCTCCTACCTTTGCCTCCCCAGTGCTAGGATTAAAGGTGTGTGCCACCACACCAGGCTTATTACAATTATCTTTGATGCAAGGTCTTGATATGCAGCCAAGTCTGACCTTGAATTTTACAATCCTATTTTCTAGCCTCCCAAGTGCTAGGATTACAGGTATGTGCATAGCTGGATGTCATTTTTAATTTTTGCTTATTTGGTGGGCAAATTACATTTGGAAATAGTGTGATGTTACTATATGAATGAAATGGATTACCACAATGAAGCCTAAGAGGCAGCTAATATAACAGAACAGTTCGGAGCACACATGACAAATCACCTTTTACAAAATGAAGTGGATAGCTAAACTTCTACTATATCTTTTCCTTTCCCATCTATGGGCTCTTTGATATGATTATCTGATTTATTTGGAAGTATTTCTTTTTCTCTTGAGTTAGTGCATTCAAAAATGTCACAATTGAGAAAAATTTACCATAACCTTTGAAAAATTCATACAAAGAAATGGAAACATATTCTAATACTGTAGTCATAACTGAGCAAAACTAATTCATCTTATTTTACTATTGGTCGATTATAAATGATGAACTACACCTGACTTATAACTTTTTGGTTTATTAAAATATAAATATGAGCTGGGTGTGGTGGCACATTCCTTTAAACCCAGCACTCGAGAGGCAGAGGTAGGAGGATTGCTATGTGTTCGAGGCCACCCTGAGACTACCTAGTGAATTCGAGGTCAGCCGGGACTAGAGTAAGACCCTACCTTGAAAAAAACCAAAAAATAAAAAAATGGTAAAATTTTAAAATGTAGCTTTTAGAAAAACACAGCTCTAATAATTGTAAAAAATATATGCACTATATAAATCCAAAATTATATATTTTTATATTCAACTTATCCTTTTTTAACTTACCTCTTTTGTTTAATTTTTAACTCTGACAAGATTTCCTTATGATTAAAGAAAATTACAAGTAATGTTGTATTCAGATCTTGACACATGAATTGAATAATTTCCTTTTTTTCTGACGTTAATTTAATGAACTACTTTTTAACATATTATGCATGAGCCTTTTGCTAGAGAATATCTTTATTGTAAACTTGCATAGGAAGATTCAAATAAAAGCCCTGGTTTAACAATGACAGTGTCTGTTAGCTTTATTAAGGTATAATTTACGTATCTTAAAATCCATTCATTTTAAATATATAATTTAATTATTTTCAGGAATTTCAAGGAAATGTACAGGGTTATGAAATCCTCACCATAATCTGCTTTTAACGTATTTTTATTGTCTCAGAAATTTGCTTGTGTGGGTGTCCAATTTGATGTTTTATCTCTCATGGATTTTCTCATATGACTCTTAGTGTTTTAGTCTTTGCCTCATTCAAAGATAAAAAAATTTTCTGGGGTATAGCTCAGGGGTAGAGCATTTGACTGCAAAGTTAGAAAATTTTCATCTTCATTCTACTATAAATTTTTGAAATGTTAGCTATTACACCAGGGTTTACAACCCTGTCTGAATTACTTTTTATGTATGAGTTGAGATCAAGATTTACATTCATGTTTTTGCAAATGCATATTTAAATTCTGATACTATGCTGAAAGTGTGAACCCTTTCTGAAAGGTAGTTTTTAGATCAATTGATCAAAAATAAAATTTCATTTCTGTTCCATTCATCTGTTAATCAGTTTATGCCAAGATCTACTGTCTTGAGTTTTGTTGCTTTATAGTAAGTTTAAAACAACACAGTATAAGTTCTCCGATACACTAAGTGTGATGGCACACAACTGTAAACCCAGCTACTCAAGGGGCTTATGCAGGATCCTGAATGTGTGGCAAGCAAGTTAGTTTTGCCAGACTTCAAAATTTCCCCAGGAGTTAAAGGTATAAAGATTATTAATAAGTAAGCATAGTGATGCACTGTTCACTTGTACCTTGATGCAAGCCCCAGCCATATTGTGGATGGCATTTATATTTGACTATCAAGTTTGAGATGAAATAAAAAAGCACGCCCCCCCACCCATAAAAAATCCAGACTCTGTCTTAATGGTGAAAACAATTCCTAACACTAAATTAAAAAAAACACACACACATTTTTTCTACTAACTCAAAATAGTAAAAGATGTCCACATCACCATGAAGAAGCACTGAGGAGCACATAGTATGGCAACGAGGACGTCAGTTAGAGCAGTATGAAAGCCTCTTTGATCATGGGCATAGTGAGTGACTGAGCAGCCTGACATGCAAGTCACAGGGAGCACTCACATTCCCTTTACTCCAGTCTTCTTTGCTTTGAGCTTTTGCCCCACAGAGCAAGCCTTCCATGTTAGCAGTGAGTGCTCTGTTAAAGTAAAATGAGTCAGAATGGGAAAATCTCATACTGGTGATAAGAAACATCCTTAGGTGGGTAAGAGCATTGAGTTTTGGATCCATGGACCTCAGTAGGAATCAGTCTTATTTCTTGGCAGCTGAATGACCAAAAATAGACAGTTCATTCCTACTGGAGTATCTTCATCTATAAGTGAAGCTGATGATAACAGACATTATTATAAGATATAAGTAAAACAACATATGTTAAGTAATCAAAGCTGTACTTGACAGTAAATGTTGCATAAATTATGTTTATCATTAAATTTATTCGACAGATATTTGTTGAACACTTCCTACACGGTAGATACTATACTAGGTGGTGGCTGTATAGCAGTAAACTCATAGGTGGATTTGGGTTTCATTGACTCTGTATTCTGCTAACTGCTCCATTTTCAGAAAGCCTTTCTGGGAGGTGGCTATCAAATGTTCTCTTCCTAGCCTATGCTTTTGTCTGTACTGATGGGCTTTAATTGTCATGTGTAGCTTCCAGCATGTGATATCATTCTCTCAGGTGTTCAGCAAAATGGATGGGAGTGAGCCATCTACTATGGTAGTAGAAGTTTTGTCATTGGGAGGGAATATGATATTGGATTCCTCTTGGCAGGAAATTCTTAGCTTTTTGTTTTTTGTTTTATTTTTTATTTTTATATTTTATTTTTTTTATTAATTAGTATTTTACTCAGTGAATACAGTCAATTTGGTACCATTATTAGGCTCATCCATGACCTCCCCCCTCCCCCGGTCCCTCCTTGTTGAGGTATATGGGTCATGCATTCTGGAGTTAGCCCACAGTTAGGGGTAGGATAAATCTCTCTGCATATCATGACCTAACATGTGGCTCTGACATTCTTTCTGCCCCCTCTTCCACAAAATTTCCCTGAGCCATGTTGGGTTCATTTTTGGTCTGCTTCAGTGATGAGGTGTTGGGGGCCTCTGGGTCTCTGAATCTCTGATTTGGTAGAAGTTGATTTTTCTCTGTGTTGATCTCCTTCACCCTTGTGCTGCTACCCAGTTCACCAAGAAAACACCACCCTTGCTTGTTTGGCCAATTGTTCTTAGTTTCAGCTGGGGCCCTTTTGAGGTATGATGGGGTGGCTCTCTCCTTAGGATCTACATCTATCTGAAAAAGAGAAGCAGATTCTCCAACGGAGAGTAAGTTAGCACCAGACAAATGAGATAACCCTTACTTTTTTAGAGAGAATTTAATAGATGTAGGCCCTCTTGTACCCCACGATTGGTGGTAGCTTGATAATGGAGAGTGGGCTTATGCTTGGATATGGTTCTAACTTGTTTCCCAGCTCCAGCTATGGGTCCCATTCCACTGAGGGGATCAGTTAGCCAAATCAAGAGTAGTTGGTTTCCCACCATGGCTGTGTGCCACTATTGCACTTGTGTGAGAATCATGACAGGTTATTTGCTGCTAAGTAGGTTAGACCATGAGTTGCTTGGACAGATACTGGTCATTTTCCCTCAGTCGCCCATGTAGCACCTTCTGGTACTAGACACGCTGACTGTCTGGGGACTGACTCTCTTCCAGCTTCCAGCCATGCCATTCCATTTTATGTGTCAACCACATAAGGTGTCTTCAGCAGAAGGGTCTTATCACAAACCTTTGGTGGGTCATCAAGTACTCTGACTGAAATCTGTCTTTCTTTTAAGAAACTTTGTAGGTCTCTCTGATCAAAAGCTCATTGTGGATGATAGCCACATGCTGGTACTGGGAGTTACAGGTCAGTGCCCACTAAGAGAAGGAAGAAAAAGATAACTAATACAAAAGAGTTAGAGAGAAGAGACAGAGAGAGAGAGAGAAGCTGTAGAAGATTCAGGTCAGTCTTCATCATACCCTCTCCATTGTCTTGTGGCTCAGGTGTTCCCTCTAAGGACCTGGTGAAGGACTGGGAGTTACAGGTCAGTGTCCACTAAGAAAAGGAAGAAAAAGATAACTAATATAAAAGAGCTAGAGAGGAGAGAGAGAGAGAGAGAGAGAGAGAGAGAGAGAGAGAGAGAGAGAGAGAAAGAGAGTAGCTGTAGAAGATTAAGGTTAGTCTTCATCATACCCTCTCCATTGTCTTATGGCTCAGGTGTTCCCTCTAAGGGCCTGGTGAAGGTTCAGCCATTTGGCCTGCCTTTTAGGATGTAGAAAATGAAAACTTGCCTTAATAATTTTACATGTTAACATCATTAATTAAGCTGATAAAGGCTTTTATTTGTTTGTTGGGTGTGTGTGTTTACTGTTCTTTAGCATAATAGTACTGAATGTTTAGTAGTAACAGCACATTATAATTGTGATGAGAAATGCATTACTCTATGATTATTTAAGAGGTTCTGTTTTCTTTATGAAACAGTGGCAGGATAGTTTCAATGCTTTATCAGGGACATCAGTACAGAATTCCTGTCTTGTCAATGTTGATTTTCTATAGGTTACATTGCCTTTCTTTCTTGTATACATAAAGGAGTCAAATGACTTCTAGGACAGAAGTTATTCTTCAAGACATCTTGTGACAAAGCAAGTGAAAACAAGGTGTGTAGGGATAAGACACATGCCAGAGAAATAAAATGCAAGAAGCACTGCATGTATAATATATGACTTATATTCTATTTTTTGTTCAACAAATATTTTTAAATGAATAAAGGTTATAATAAAAGATGAATGATGTGCATATTTATTTATGTTTTATTTAAATTATTTCATAGTCATTATTGTTGGCCAATTTGCTTAATTTTTCATGTACATTTTCATACTATTGAGTCTCGAGATAAATCCATCCTGTGTCATAAGCCTACCTGTGTGCCTCTATCCCCCTCCCTTCCTCTTTTCCTCCCTCCCTCCATTCCTCCTTTGTTTTACCTTATGAAAAAAGAAGGTAAATTTACATTGGTGAGCTTGACACTAATGATTCTGCCAGTCAGAGCTTTCACATTGCACTCACAATGCCCAAATTTATCCAAAAATTGTTGATTGCCAGCATCATAAGCTGTCAACTACCTTTCCGATGAACTTTCAAGTGGGAGTAAATATGACAGGCATATTGCTTTCTGCATCCTTAAGACTGCCTCCAAATGCTGGCTTTTTAAGGAAGTAAAGTTTGCTTTTCATGATTTGAATTTATGTAAGAAAATTCTTGTACTTCTAATATAGGCTTTCTTATAAATATGATCTGAAAGAATTATCCTTTAGTCAAATTTGCATTGAAATTTGTATGTGTGTGTGTGTGTGTTTGGGGTACTTAAATATTTCATACTTTTTCATTTATAACTAAAAGATCAGTAGAGGATATATATATATATGTACACACACACACACACACACACACACAAACACATATACACATATCATCAGAAACTTCAAGTTAAAGGAAATAACATCAATCATATCTATTCTGTTTTGATAATTCATCAGAGAAGGAGTCATTTGTCATACCCTGTGACATAATTTCCATGTGGAGATGGGAATTTTTCTAGTTAAGTAAGCCAAGGCCAGTTCTTAACCTCTTCAAAGTAAGTAGTCACATTCATAATGCCTTTGCTTGTTACATTTGAGATGTTCATTGTATGAGCTTCCAAGTGAGTACTGAGGTATTAGAAACTACACAGAGAAAGACCAACTTCTTCAAACTGAGAATAAAGTTTCTCGTGGCCAAGGAATTGCCCAAAACTGTCTACACAGCCATGAGATAAAGGCTAAAATGAAGGTAAAGCCTAGACGTACTTCAGCCATCCAGGGACCAATCTGACTTTCATGTTGTGATTTGCCCATTCTATCTTGGTGTAGACTAAATGGTATTTGAAAG
The DNA here is from genome assembly GCA_036346955.1 of Dipus sagitta. NCBI lineage: Eukaryota > Metazoa > Chordata > Mammalia > Rodentia > Dipodidae > Dipus > Dipus sagitta. The sequence continues at coordinate 56,281,153 of CM070774.1, forward strand.
GGTATCTAATATAGAGAGAATGAACTAAAGAAATACAGGAAATGTAGGAGTTCCCTGAAATGGAAGTGCTATAATGAGCCCAGGGCTCTAGGTCATCGCTAACCTGTCTGAGTCAGAAAACATTTGGTGTTCATTGCAATGGGAGTTACCAGTTCATTGCTTGACTTACAGAAACACTTAATGGGTGTTTTTTTTTTTAAATAACAAATGAATGTAATAAGATGACCCACAACTTATTGTCTTCTCTGGATAGTTTGTGAATTGTAGAAAATGGCGAGTTATTTATTTTCAAAATTCTAATGAAAAGAATCCCACATTGGTGGAGAAGCTTGTGGCTGAGGTGAGTTTCAGCTCCACTTTCAGGTGCTTGCTTGACTCCTTTCCATGTTGAAATGAAGCCCTCCTTTGTCGTGACAAGACTGTTGAGTCAGGCTTCTGCAGGACATTGTTTACCTTTCTTTTTACAAACCTAGGCAGAGAATGAAGACTCCTCCCCATCTCCACCATCACCAAAATGCTGTTTCTGTATTGTGCCTTGCAGCTTTTGTGGAAAGTATGAAAGAGCTTTGAAATTTCAAATCATGAAGTGAATCACTGGCTGATTTACACTGACAATATAACCTGTAGCTTTTTTTATTCAATTTTCTGTCTGTAAAACAGAAATATTCTGATAATGTTGTCTCTTTATTGTTAAAATTATATTTATTTATTTGCAAGGGGAGACATAGGTAGAGATAGGAGAGGAAGGGAGAAAGAGAGCGAGAGAGAGAGCGATAGAGAGAGAGAACTTCTTGTCACTGTTAACAAACTCCACATGTATGCGTTTCTCTGTGCATCTGGCTTTATGTGAATACTAGACAATTGAACTTGGGCCAGCAGGCTTTGCAAGCAAGTGAGTCATCTTTCCAACCCGTGTTCTCTATTCAAAGGGTTATTTTGTGATATTAAATTAAACATGTGTCAATCTGGTATAGTTTTAAACACTGACTTGTAGCTCTGAATACTGTGCTTTCAATAACACAGCACTTGCCAAATGTGGAGGTGAGATGATGTACAGGTAGAGCATCTTGTCTTGGAAGGCAAACACAACAGCTCTTGAATTTTACATGGGTGCTATGTGACTCAGGGCTCATGTGTGGACCTTTCCGAGCTCCATTTCCTTCATCAGTCTTGAAAGAAATACTTCTCTATCATTACATTGTCAAGTGTTTAAATCAGTTGGCATAGTCGCTGTACCCTAGGTTGACCAATGGATACTGGATACATATGAACTGTTGTAGATTTTCCTGTACCACAATTACTGCTCAAGATCCTAGCATTACAGCAATGTACATGTTGACTTTTTATTCATATGTTTTGAAGAGAAGAAAATACATGGATATCTTTTTGAATTGTGAATTATGCTGCTTGCATTTTAAAACTTTATTTGAAATGACATTTATCTCATGTGAAAACTTTAAATATAGCTTAAATCTTAGAAAATAAAAACATTTCCTTTCCTTTGACTTACTGGTGTATCTACTTTGATGAAGTAAATTGAATGTTCAGCATAAAGCACAGCATTTCCCTCATTACAAAGTTCTTTTTTTTATCTTCATAAAAGCTTCAGCTATATTAAGAATTAAAACTTCATTATTTATTACATCCTGATCAATCTTATTATTGGCCTTTTTGTCTTTTACTTTTATGTTAATATAGTCTAATTTTCCGTCTTCATTTTCTTGGTAAGCTGACCCTTTTTAAGTAGATGAATAATTGAAAATTGGAAAACTGAAAAAAAAAATCAGCTGCCCAGTCCCAATGAACTCTGATTCCATGTTTGTTGCAACATCCTGCATTAATTTTATTAAAGCAGAATTAATTTCGAGACTCAATTAATAAAATGGCTTAGTCAGCAAGGCAGTGTGCTGCATGTTAATCAAAATAATGTGTGCATTATGAAATCAGACTCTAAAAGTACAATACTAATTAAAATATAATATAATTTATGCTAATGAACAGTTAACCAACCTATGCATATCAAACATATTTATTATGGCTGCAATATTTCAGCTATGAAAGAAAATTGGTCACAATATTGGGCTAGCTCTTTCCATGTTAGCATGTTTATTTTTTTCAAGGTAAGGCCTCACTCTAGCCCAGTCTGACCTGACCTGAATTCACTATGTAGTCTCAGGGTGGCCTCCCAAGTGCTGGGATTAAAGATGTGTACCACCATGCCTAGAAGCATGTTTCTTTTTGAACTCATTAATGAAATGTAACTCTTAAAGTGTTTTGGACGTAAAAAAGAAAATTTGTCCTTTGCTTGTGTAGTCTTCAATGTACCAATTTTTATTTTTAAGTCAGCGGTCTGTCTCCTCAAACTTTTTCTTTTATCTTAAGGGGACAAACAAATTACCGGAAGTATCATTATATAAGATTTTAATAAGAAAACAATTCAGAGTCTAGAGAAAGGCTTTTCTTCCAGTTATAATATGTACTTTTCTGATTAGACAGTCTTAAGGTCCGAAGTTAACTGGGGTTATCCCTTAATATTGAAGGTAAGATAGTCTGGGGAAAGATGTGTGTTTTAGAAACATTTTGTGGTCTCTAATTATAGAAGAGAGAATGAATAGTAGCTTTTTCTCTGAGCAATATGAATAATTTCAGTCACAAAAATGTAGCTATAACCTTCCCAGATTATATTAACAATAAAAGATATTAAAGTACTAATGAAAATGACAAAACTCCAAGTTCCAGTTCCTGGGAGATGCTTGGCTTACACAGCCTTCCTCATGTTGCACATTCATTCTCTTCAGTGAGATCTGCTCGGTGACACAGCACACATGATTTGAGTGGCGAGGCAGAGGAACTCAGGGAGATGCTCAGTAGTTAGTCTACTTCTTTCCCCTGTCCTGTCTCAGTCAGTAGTGTCAATCAGCCTTGTCGGTGAGGACCAAAATAACATCAGTTGCTGCTGTCCTAGATGATTATAAACTTCTTTTATTCACCTGACATTGCTAATGTGGAAGTCACCCAAATCTTGCTCTACAGAGTGCAGGCTCTCCTTCAACTTATGGTTATCATGCTTTAGGCCCTAAGAGCTGGGAGCACAGGCCTGTGCCACCACACTTGGCTTCTCACACTTCTTGCAGGAAGGAAGATTTCATCTCCTTATTTGGCTGTCTGGAAGGTCTAAGCATCTCTTCCTTCTGAAGAAGATAGAGATGTGTATTTGAGGCTAAAGAAGAGGTAACCTTAAAAGAAATTACCAAGGACCACATCTGAAAGTGCTACAGGAAGGTGCCCAGTAGCACTGCTTTTTCTTTCTTAGAGAACCTTTTTCACTTCAGACAAGATTGTCAGTGTATCTATCCTCTACCCTCTGAAAGATTATCTGTTTTGTCAAACTGAGCCCAGTTGTCCACATTATAGAATCTTACTTTTCTTTCATAATTCTATGTTATCTTCGTGTAAGTAGGACTCTAGAACATATCTTGGGCAATTGGGAATTCCTTTTCCCTCTATTTTTTTTTTACAAAACAAATTTGATGTTTTGCTTTTTTTTAAGCTACATAATCCAGGGTTGCCTGGGACTTAGAGTGTAGCTCAGATTGATTTCTAATTCATGCTCTTCCTGTCCCAGCCTCCTGAGTGTTGGCATTGCAGGTATGCACCACCTTGCCCAGCTTTCTCTATTTCTTTTTGTAAACAAACTAAGGAGTCTCATCAGAGTATATAGTAAATAAAATTATCTAAATACTCTATAATGCCTCTCTTCTGTTTCATTACGGAAAGAAGCTACTTTATAGAACTCTATGTCACTAAGAAAACTGATCTAATTGTCTAGTATGTACTTTATAGTAATCTTATCCAACTGGTAAGGAAAAATGATCAAAGAAGTGAAGTTACTCATTCAAGCTCACATGGCTAATTATGAATGACATCAAGGTACAATTCTAGTACGAGTTAGTAGACCCCAGAGTCTCTGCTCTTGGGCAAAATTTGGACTCTCTGCTCATCTACTTGATGCACATCAGACTTGACATATCTCTGTGGTCTTTCACATTGATGTAAATAAAGGACATACTATGAGGACACTTTTCCTCACTTATAAAGAACCTTTTAAACTGAATTTCTTTCTTTTTTTTTTCGAGGTAGGGTCTCACTCTAGCTCAGGCTGACCTGGAATTCACTATGTAGTCTCAGGGTGGCCTTGAACTCACGAAGATCCTCCTACCTCTGCCTCTCAAGTGCTGGGATTAAAGGCGTGTGCCACCACGCCAGGCCTTAAACTGAATTCCAATGAAAAGTTCCATCATGGTAAAATCTAGTCCAAGTAATATTTACTATATTTTACTGATATTTAATGCAAAACAGATACAAAATACATACTCATTAACAAATGTTTATACTGAATGTAATTTTTATGGCTGAATCTTTGTATTTGTGGAAGTGAATTGATGTGGAAATTATAGATAGGTTTTTACATTTAAAGAGGTCCCTCTGAGTTCCTAAGTGGATTTTAAAATAAAAGTTTAGAGAAGTATTTCCAATAACACTCTTCATCACCACATTGCTGAGCCATTGACTGTCTTGTTGACATTTGCTGAAGAGCTGAAACACTGAATCATGTACCATTTCTTTCATGTTTTAAAAAGATTGCAAAAAGATTTTAAAAAGAAAAGCACATGACCAGCTAAAAAATTCTGTTTCTAGAATTCAACATAACAATGAATAGTGAACAGAATCTTAATATGGACACTGAGTTTTTCATCCTATGCACAGAGACTAGTCTCATTTTAGCCAGATTCGAGAAGTCCTAATTCAGATCAGATGGGATCTTTCTTTGGCTTTATTTCAGCTGGTCTTCCTTTACTAACAACCAACAACCAGACTCTTTATGATGATTGTGGTATAGGAGATAACAATACTGTAGTGTCTTTAGGGTAAACTCCTTATTCTTGTTTCTTATTGTTACTATTGTTTCCCTGGCATGCATTATTTTTGTGATATGTTATCTTTTTTTAGGTGAATGTTTATTGAAATATATTTCTTCATTATAATTTTTAAGTATTCTAAAGAAGTCATATGAGTACAAGTTATAGTTGGTGGTGTTAAAGAATACTCCTGTGATGGTTATAAATATAATGGTCTGCATAGCAAGATGGTTTCCATGTTACCAGTTAGAAAATTTAGTTCAGTGAGATTGTGAAGAGTGCCGTTTGCCTACCTTCTGTTTTTTAAGATAAGTGTATATAATTTTAACTATTTGAAATGTTATTCCACCTACATGAAGCACTCAAATTACTTAGAACATCGACAAGGTAATTCATGAAAAACAAATTACTGTATCAAAATAGTCATAGTATCTCTGAAAAAATGTGAAGTCAAATGTCATCTCCCACTGGATTGAGACTAATGTGCCATGTGCCAAACCTTTTATTCTAAATATTCTGTAGCAGAAAAGAGGTTCTTCATTGTTCAAATGTAGCCATTTATATTACTTAAAGTTCTGTGAACCGTGTGTACCTTTTCTTGCATACCCTCCCCTCCACTTCACCAGGAAAACTCCTCTCCATTCTTGCAGTCTTATTTTACATAAATCCACTTTCTAAAGGTCTTTGTTTAGTGCCAGGACTAGATTAGGACCATTTCCACTTGACACCACGGCAACCTATACTTACCAGCATTACAGCATGGATTGTTGTCATTTAAATGTCTCAGTCTTTTTCTCATACTAACTCCAAGTTCCTAAAGAGGAGATACTGTCTCCCTACCATAAAAGAGTTATTCTGACCACACCCTTGGGAGAGATGAACTATCCAATTAGTATTTGGACAACTGAATTAAACTTAGTATTTAGAATGTTAGAAAGCATGGAGCTTTACTACACTGAATTAGATATTCCATTTAGTGTTTTAATAAAAGCATAATCACATTAAGGTTGTTTCTTTTTAGTTGTAGTTTTCTGAGAATTTTTATCATGAGATGTCAGTCAATTTTATTATTATTATTTAAAATCTATTGAAAGACTGTATGATTTTCTCAATTTAAGAATGTGGTGACTTGCATTGAGTGACTTTCATGTCACTAAATGACCCTTCGAATTCCTGTCATAAATCCCACTTTACTATGGCATATAATTTGTTCTCCATGGTGCTCAATTTGATTTGCCAACAGTTTAAAAGAACATTTATGTTTCTGTTCACAAAGGATATTGGTCTACAGTGGTCTTGTAGCATTTTTTTTTCTTAGATTTGGAATTAATTCTAGCTTAAGAATACAGGAAAATTTATTTTCTAAACTTCTATTTTATGAAAAAGTTTAAAAAATGAATAATTATTATATGGTTTTTCTTATTTGGTAGATGACCATTGAATCCATCTGGCACAAAGATTTTATTTTGAGGCAGATTTAATTATAAATTCAAGCATTTTAAGTTTATATGGAGCTGTTCAAGTTTTAAATGTCTTCATTGTGCTTTTTAGGGGTATTACAATTCCGTTCAGGTTGCCAAAATGTTTAGTGCAAAATGGTCTAAAATATAACCCTTATATCTTACAATTATTTTTCTTTTAATATATGTTGAATGTATAATAAGGTTATCTTTTCCATCCATAATATTGGTAACTTTTGTTCCTTCCTACCCACCTTCCTTCTTTCTCTCCTTTCTCCCTCTCTGTTCCTCTCTTCTTTTTCAGATAGGGACTATATACATAATTTAACCTCTGTTTGCTGTTTTTGTGCTGGATCTAATGGCTCAAAGGAGTAACTGTATGAACTTCATAGTAAGTTGCATTATGACACATTTTAAAATTAAAATATTTTTATTTATTTTCAAGGAGAGATAGAGATAGATATGGAGATAGAGAGAGAAAAGAGAGAGAGAAGAGAGAGAAAATATATGCTCCAGGGCCTCTAGCTACTACAAATGAACTCGAGAAGCATGCACCACTTTATGTATCTGGCTTTACATGGTACTGGGGAATCAAACCCAGGTTGTTAGGCATTGCAGGCAAGCCCTTTAACTGCTGAGCCACCTCTCCAGTCCATGATATATTTTTTAATAAGTCTATGTTCACTAAAGCTGTGCCCATGACCTGTGGACAGTTCAGTAGCAAGAGTTACCATGGACACATATTTAGTTAAGAGTTGAATCTCACCGAAATTTTATTGTGTCCCGTGCCATGTATCTACTTGTATATCCTTTCTGAATAGTTTATTCAAGGATATTCTTCCAGAAAACTGCATGATGAAAAATCTTCAATGCCTTCTTCCTCTTACTTATAGAAAAAGAGTCAATAATTGCTAGGCATTCTGAACCTTTACCTTAAATTTTCATCACTGTTATAAAATACTTAAGGTAAATCTTTTAAGGAAGGAAACACTTGTTTTGGCTCATGGCTTCAGAGATTTCAGTCCGTGGTCACCAGTTCATTGCTTTTAGGCCTATGATTCACAGAGAGCTCCTGGTAGAAAGACTGAGTTGGTTTGAGTGTAAAATATTCCCCATGGCCTTGTGTGTTTGTGATTAATCCTCTTGCTAATCCCCAGCCAGTAGAGCCTTTGGAAGGTGGAGCCTTGGAGGAGATGTGTTACTAAGGGTGGGCTTTGAGTTTTCTTAGTCCAGCGCCCTTGGATATTCATAGCTATCTTACTCTTGTAGGTTCCTCACTGATGCCTGGTTCATGTGGCTGCTGCGCTTTTCCCACCATGATGAAACTTCCCAAGAAATTGTTCAGTCCTTTGTTACAGTTAGCATATCCTTGCTGAGACAACTATTCAACCAGACACAACTTGTCAGGGGAAGGGGTTTATTTCAGGCCTAGAGTCCAGGGAAACACATCATTGGTGAGGCTGGCTCCTTTTCATAGATCCAACAGAGAGACATCACATCATCAACAGCCAGCACCACAAAACACAACCTGACTCAACTGAATTGTCTGAATTGTCTGAGCTCTCTCCATGGCTTTGCACTGTAATTCTGATCCACCCCCAAACACACTTTAGGGCTGGCCTCCGAAGTCTCCCACAGTGACATGACCCCCCCCCACCGCCCCCACCACCCCAGCCGGGATCTGTGTGCTAGGGGCTCACCTTGTAAGCTCAATTTTAATAAAATAAAAAGTGGATGCGGCCATACATTAAAACTATCACATTCAAACTATCACATTCAAACTACCATACCCTTTCCTTCTCTAAGTTGCTTCTGGTCTGAAGTTTTAAGCCTGACCATCTATGGCAGAGTTAGGAAAAGAGAGATAGCAGGAGAAGATACACTCTTCCAGAACACACCTCCGGTGATTTTCTTCCTCCTGAAAGGCTACACCCCCTAGTTTCCATCACATTCCAATAATGGCATCAAATAACCACTCTAACAATGGATTAGGCCACTTTTGCTTCTGTTTTCTTCTTGTCTTGAACAGTGGGAATAAATGAGCCATGGGATGGGACTTTGAAGCTGGTGGGCACTCTATTTTAGGTAGTGTAGTCAGGAACGACCCCACTGAGAACCTACATTAGTTAAAGTGAGTGTTGAAGAAGTATAACTTTATTGCTACACAAAATTGGATACAAGGCCTGATAGCATTCACAAAACAAAACAATCCCTCATAAAAGGCTAGGATATGAAATGTGTTAGCTTTCCCTACACACCCAGACCGATGCCATTTTTCACTCTAACACTTCCTCTACATGCGTGACAGACATTAAAAGTGGGAAAATGGAGAAGGGCTTGATATTTCTGGAGGTAATAAGTGTTCTTTACCTCATTTTCCTCTCTGTTATCATCTTTACAGATAAAAACTTCCTGGACTTGAAGAATGAGTTTGAATATTATTTACTTATTTGAAAGAAAGAGAGAGAAAGGAGAGAGGGAGAGAGAAAGTGGGCAGAGATAGATAGATAGAGAGAGGATGGACATGTCAGGGCCTCTAGCCACTGCAAATGGCCTTCAGACACATGCACCACCTTGTACATCTGGCTTTACATGAGTATTGGGGAAACAAATCTGGGTTCTTAGGTTTGGGAGGTGAGTGCCTTAATCACTTGAGTCATCTCTACAGCCCCAAATTACGCTTTTAAGAAATATATATATTTAACTTTTAATTAATTTATTTGAGAGAAGGAGAGAAAGAGGCAGATAGAGAGAGAAAGGGAATGGGCACTCCAGGGTGGCCTCTAGCCACTGCAAATGAACTCCAGATGCAGGTGCTACCCTGTGCATCTGACTTATGTGGGTACTAGGGAATTGAACCTGGGTCATTTGTCTTTGTAGGGAAGTGCCTTAACTGCTATGCCATTCCTCCAGTCCCCAAATTAAACTTTTTGATATTTCTCTTTCAAAATAGTTGCTTGACATACTATTTCATTTTTATGAGCAGTATGCATCTGATGCAGTTTAGGACATTCTACCCCAAAGCATGCCACCTAGGAATTTGAGGATGCCACAGAGGCAGAATGATAAGCAGGGTGTTTTTCTCCTACCATTATCCTCTGAAGCAGACCATATATCTAGAAAATAATTTTCTGACCTTCTTTAATTTTATCACCTTCTTCCAAAGAATGTCAGAAAACCATTATGTGAAAGGTGCCTGCATTATACCCAGAAGGAAGGAATAAAACCAGTGAGGACTTTGAACAGAGAAGCCTTGCTTGGTCTCCAGCTGGTTACCCTTAGGCCATAGCTCTTCCTCCAGTCATATGTTTCTGTAGTCATAGTCCACACAGTTCATCAGCCTTACTATACAATGCAGTCTCCCTTTGTGTTTGGTCTTTGTTTCCTTATAAAGGCACCCGTGTCTTGTGGAACTGAGATTAAACAGATATGTATGCTTTCTCTTGTTAATCTGTCTTTTCTTATAAGTATATGAGCCATAAACCTAGTGATGGGTAAGGAAAAAACCTTTATCCCTTGTATAGCTTTTAAACTGAGTAGATAATTGTTGTTTCTGTAATAACTATAATGACAAGAAAGATGCTGTGTCAAAGAAAAATAACTGTACTCAATTATATAGATATTTCTACTGATTAAAAGGAAAAGTGACTATCCCCAGAGCATCTTGCAGTACTTAATAGATTTACCTGGCTAAATGATTTAATGCAACCCTGGTACTCCCCAAACACACAATATACTGAATCCAAAATTTCTTAGATTCTATCAGTTCAAAGAAGCACTTCAAAGTCTTCCAGTAAATATGGTCTTTAGTCATAGGTAAAATTGTTCTGAAACTTCTCTCTCCAGGTGGAGACTCATTCGCTTATGTTTGAAAAAAAAAATCCCTTTAAAAGAAAGTATTAATTCTTTACTACCCATTCCGAGTTAAAGTATTTCTCGGTAGAATCAAATACAGTGTTGCCATTTTGGATTGACTATTGACAAAGATTCTTTCCATGGCTAGATCTTACTCAAACTCCTGAATCCTCTTGTAGACCCATTTGTGCACTTGTAAAATCTGATTTTATCTAAGTATCCTACTATGTCAGTCTAGTAAGAACTCTTCACCCTCAATATAAGTTACCTTTTCCACTATCCTATAGTAATGTCTGATCATCTTAGACTGTCTTTTTATTTATTTTTGTTGTTGTTTATTTTTATTTATTTATTTGAGAGCAGCAAACAGAGAGAGAAAGAAAGAGGCAGATAGATTCTCTCTCAGAATAAGTGAGCCAGGGCCTCCAGCCACTGCAAAGGAATACCAGACTCATGCGCTTCCTTGTGCATCTGGCTTAATGTGGGTCCCGGGGAATCGAGCCTCGAATGGGGTCCTTAGGCTTCACAGGCAAGAGCTTAACCACTAAGCCATCTCTCCAGCCTTATCTTTTTTTTAAAAAAATATTTATTTATTTAAGAGTGAGATACACAGAGAGAGACACAGAGAGAGAGAGACAGTAAGGGTATGGGCATACTAGGCCATCCTACCACTATGAACAGACTCCAGATACATGTCATGCTTTGTGAATGTGGCTTTACTTGGGTACTGAGGAAATTAACCTTGTCCATCAGGCTTTGCAAGCAAGTGCCTTTAACCTGAACTATCTCTCTAGCTCATCCTAGCCTGTCTTCATCAAGGATCTTGTTAGTTCATTTTTCCTCAGAATCCCTCCTAGCCCCCTGATAGTTTTTAGTACTTTTCCACTCACCCAACCATGCTTCTTGGCTGTAAGTTCCCTCTTACCCATGCTGTCTTTGAAGTTGAGCTCCATCTCTCTTCCCAACTGTCAGACACTGTTGCAAGTATTTCCAGTACCTCTCACAGTGGTCCTGAATGACTTCTCCCTTATATTGAGGTAACAAGTGCCCTTGAATAATTTTAGTTTTATTAATACTGCCGATAATTTCTGTTGGTGAGCAATTCTTTCAAAAAGCCCCGGGACTTGGCCTTGGGTGGAATGGGTGGGCACATCTGGATGGGAAAGGGTGCTTTAGAGGCAGCACGATGCTTGCTGAGGTTGAGTTCCTGTTCACTTATCAGACAGACAGAGTGAGAAGCTGAGCTGATGCAGAAGCACTTCTTTCCCCGTCACCATCAGCTCACTGTCCTTGCCAAGGGTCTCCCTAGCAGGAGACAGCTCGGTTGCCATGGGCTCCTTGAAGTTCACCCTGGAAGCCCATACTGTGCTCCTTTCTTGGGTTCGACTGTGATCCTAAAAAGATTTTGACTCTGAATATTTAATATTTTGCATATTCTTTTAATTCTATAGATATTTGGGTATTAATTGGCATTTATATATTTGTAGATCAACATGGACAGATACCTGAAGAGTTTTACCATGCAAAGCATTCTTGGTTTGGCGAGCAGTATGTGAGTGGGAAGATCTTGAATTACTCTTGCTCTCTTTGCCAGTAGAAAATAAAACTATGTTTCCATAACTATTTTCTTATGGTGACTAGTGTTATTTGAGGCTACCAAGATGCCAGCAAGTAATGTTTTTTTCCTATTGAAGTATGATGCAGCATGAGTATTCTGTTCTTTCACATAAAGCAATCAAGCCACAGCAACTTTGCCTCCTGTGTTGGAAGGTGAAAGACCATGGCATAATATGGGAAAGGTACATTTTTTGTGTTATGAATGCAATTAGCATTCATGGATATGAGAGGTAGCTTAGCTTTATATTAGGTATCTGTTTTAAATGACTAATACCTTTAGACGAACTGAGATTTTGGGTTATTTTATTAATGCAATGTAGAAAATCAATCACAATATATTTATCATCTGACTTTTAAACTCAAAAACATAAAACATGGGGCTATGGATATGAGTCAGTTAGTAGAGTGCCTGCCTAGCATGCACAAGGTCCTGAGTTCAATCCCAGGGCCACATATACCAGACATAGGGGTACATGCCTGTAATCTTAGCACTTAGAGAAGCTATCAGAAGTTCAAGGTCATGCTTGAACACATAGGGAATTAACATAGGGAATTAAAGGCCAATCCTGGTTACAATAAAAGCACAAGACCCTGCCACAAATTAAATAAATAAATAAATATATGTGTGACACACTGCTCTTCCTTAAAACAAAAATCCTTTGACAATTTTATTTTAAAACTCCTAAGTAATAAAAATATTTCTAAATATATATTTATTTTTAAAAATATCTTTATTTATTTATTTGTAAGAAGAAAGATAGGGAGAAAAGAGACAGATGAGAGAATGGATGCACCAGGGCCTCCAGCTGCTCTAGACAAACTCCAGATGCATGTGCCATTTTATGCATCTGGCTTTATGTGGGTACTGGGGAATCAAATGTGGGTCCTTAGGCTTTGCATGCAAGTGCCTTAACCACTTAACCACTGAGCAATCTCTCCATTCACTTATATTTTTATTATTAATCAAAAACAATAGAGAAAAATGACTGAAATATAACTAAGTATTGAGTATGTGTGTGGTGTGTAGAAAGGAAATACATCCCCCTTTTAGCTCCCTGATTCTTCTTTGTACATCCACACAATGTTGAGATATTGCTAGCCTGACTGGTAAATATCTTAGAGACCTGGTCAGAATCAGCATGCTGAGGGGCTCCACACTCACTTTCCTCCTCTCTCCTCCATGTACAGATTGAGTAGAGTAAGCCCAGAGTGTGGCTAGTCCCTGCCCATTGTCCCTTTCCAAAAGCAAGACTAACACTCATACAACATTAATACAAAGATCTGATACTTTAGGTGGCTGATCACAATGCATGCTTGCTTTTATTTTTTAAACAAACTATTGCATTTCTTTTAAAATATTTTATTAATTAATTAATTATTATTAACAACATATTTTTATGGATACATTATGTGTTGGTACCCTCTTTTCCCTCATAACCTGCCCCATTCCACTGGGGATGCTCCTTAGTGGCATTTCAGGTATCCCCCATGGGGTCGTGGGTTATGCATTGTGGGAGCAGCAGTCAGTTTTTTTTTGAGGGGGGGGAGGGAATGTCTCTGGGCATGATGTCTCAACCCATGGCTCTTACAATCTTTCTGCCCTCTCTTCTGCAAAATTCCCTGAGCCATGGTAGGTGAGTTTTCAGTCTGCTTCAGTCATGAGCTCTTAGGAGCCTCTGGATCTCTGATTTGGTAGGTGTTGTGTATCCTCAGGGTCTATGTCCTAACCCTTGGTGCTGATTATCAGGAACAGAATGGAAGCAGTACTCTTGCTCATCTCCTCAATTCCTCTGTGGTTTCAGCTGTGGCTTGGCTGAAGTGCGAGGGGTAGTTTATCTTCTTAGATATTGCTACCTTCTGAGAAAAAAGACCAGATTCTCCAATGGAGAGTGAAGCCAGCATAGTTTAAGTGGGATAAGCATTATTAATTTAGGAAGAATTTGATGTATTTAACCCCTTTTTAGCCAAAGACTAGTGAGAGCTTGATACTGGAGAGCATAATCTTTGTCTCCACAGGATTCTAATCTGTTTCCCAATTCCAGATATGGGTTCCTTTACACTGAGTGGATCTTTAAGCCAATCAGAAATCAATTGATTACCTACTGAGGCTGTGTGCTACTAATGCACTGGCTTGTACACCCTGTCAGGGTGTTTGCTTCTGAGTAGCTTAAAACTCTGGTTGCTCAGATTCTTGTTGGCCACTTTCCCCCAGTAGCTCATGTAGCACTTTCCAGCACTAGACAGGCTAACTGACTGGGGACTGGCTCTCGTCCAGATTCCAGCCAGGTCTCTCCATGCTCTGTGTAAGCAGCATATGGTGTCTTCAGCAATAGAATCTTACCTTTTGCCTCAGGCTGGTAATCAAGTGCTTTTACAGAAACCTGTCTTGTTTTGGGGATCTTGTAGTTCTCTGTGATTAATAGCTCACTTTTAGTAGCAACTGATTTCTGGTACTGGGAGTTACAGACCAGAGGGGGAAAAAATTAAGGTTATGATTCATCCCACCCGCTTCAGAGCCCTGCTTTTCAGGTCCTCCCCCTTACTCTTGTTGAAGGTTATATCTTTTAATCTGTCTCCAAAATAAAGGTTTCTATGGTATCAGTTAATTTTAGATTTAGTTTTGTGTTTGCTTTTCCTCTCCCTCCCCCTCCCCTTCCCCCACGCCCATCCATCCCTATTGTTTGGGCCTTGAGTTGCCTATCAGGGATGTCAGCTACTCGAGCTGGCCCAGGTTAGGAACCACAGATGGAGTGAGACCATGAAGCGTTTGTCTTTCTGTGATTGTGTGAGTTTGCTGAGTATGATCTGTTCCAAGTCTGCCCATTTTTCTACAAATTTCATTGTATCATCTTTTTCTTACTTCTGAGTAGAATTCGATTGTGTAAAGGTACCCTAACTTCATTATCCATTCATCCAATGATGGGTATCTGGGTTGATTCCAATTTTTAGCTATTATGAATTGAGCAGCTATAAACCTGGTTGAGCAAATATCTCTGTAGTGAGGCATGGAGAATTTAGGATAAATGCCCAGTAAGGGAATAACTAGGTCTGTTGGTAGCTCTATGTTCATCCTTTTCAGGAATCTCCATATAGACAGTGGATGAAGGTTCCTCTTTCCCCACATTCTGGCCAATGTTTGTTGTTTGTTGTTTGTTGTTTGATTTTTTTTTTTTTTTTTTTTTTTTTTTTTTTTTTTTTTTTTTTAGTTTTTCAAGGTAGGGTCTCATTCTAGCCCAGGCTGACCTGGAATTCACTATGTAGTCTCACTGTGATCTTCCTACCTCTGCCTCCCAAGTGCTGGAATTAAAGGCATGTGCCACCATACCTGGCTTATTGTTTGATTTTTTTTTAATGATTGCTGTCCTTACTGGAGTAAGGTGGAATCTTATAGTTATTTTAATTTGCATTTCCCTAATGGTTAGGGATGTTTAACATTTTCTTAAGTGTGTATTAGCCATTTGAATTTCTTTCTCTGAGAACTCCTATTCAGTTCTCTGCCCCAATTTTTTTTTTCCACTATGTAGTCTCAGGGTGGCCTCAAACTCACAGCAATCCTCCTACCTCCCCCTCCTGAGTGCTGGGATTAAAGGTGTACGCCACCATGCCCTGCCTCTCTGCCCCATTTTTTGAGTGGATTGTTTGACTTTATTATTATTTAGTTTTTTGAGTTCTTTGTAGGTTCTAGATGTTAGCCTTCTGTCAAGGGCATAGGTGGCAAAATTTTTTTCCCATTCCATGCATAATCTATGCGCTCTGCTTATGGTATGTGTATCTGTGCAAAAGGTTTTTAGCTTCATGAGATACCATTGGTTGAGTGTTGAATTTCCTGGGCTATTGTTTTTTTTTAAATATTTATTTTATTTTTATTTATTTATTTGAGAGCAACAGAGAGAGAGAAAGAGAGAGAGAGAGAGAGAGAGAGAATGGGTGCACCAGGGCCTCCAGCCCCTGCAAACGAACTCCGAACTCCAGACGCATGCACCCCCTTGTGCATCTGGCTAACGTGGGTCCTGGGGAATCGAGCATCGAACTGGGGTGCTTAGGCTTCACAGGCAAGTGCTTAACCACTAAGACATCTCTCCAGCCCCTGTTGGGGTTTTGTTCAGGAATCCTTTCCCCACTGCCATATAGTGGACAGTTCCTCCTATTTTTTAATTCCAGTAGGAGAAGAGTTTCAGATCTTATATAGATGCCCGTAATCCATTTGGTCTTAATTTTTTTATATGATGAGATAAGTGGGTCTAGTTTTATTTTTCTACTTATGGTTATCCAATTTGTCCAGCACCATTTGCTAAAGATGCTATCTTTTCTCCCATCTATGTTATTGGCACCTTTGTCTAAGTTCAAGTAGCTGTTAAGGTCTGGGTCTTCAATTCTATCCCAGTGGTCTATAGTTCTGTTTTTATGCCAGTACCATGGTGATTTTTGTTACTATGGCATTGCAACATACCTTTAGATAGGGTATGTTGATACCTCCAGAGGTGTTTATTTTGCTGACGATACGTTTGGGTATATGAGGCCTGCTGCCATTCCATGTGAATTTTGAGATCATTTTCCTATCTCTGTGAAGAATGATGCTGGAATTTTTAATTGCATTGCATTAAATCTGTATATTGCTTTTGGTGGAATTGCTATTTTCAGAACATTAATTCTACCTATCCAGGAGCATGGGAGGTCTTTCCATTTTCTCAAACCTGCTTTGATTTCTTTCTTGAGTTTTTTTCTTTTTTCTTTTTCAAGGTATGGTCTCACTCTAGTCCAGGCTGACCTGGAATTTACTATGTACTCTCAGGGTGGCCTCAAACTCATGGTGATCCTCCTACCTCTGCCTTCCTGAGTGGTGGATCAAAGGTGTGCACCACCATGCCTGGTTTCATGGGTTGCTGGCTATAACTATGTTAAGCCTGTCCCCAACAAATATACCTCCTCCAGGAAAGTTCTACACCCTAAATTGCCATCATTTGGGGACTAAGCATTCAGAACATAGGGGACATCAGATTGAAACCACATTCCACCCTGGCCCCTATAAACTCATGACCATCCATGCTGTAAAATGCAATGTATTCAGTCCAAATTTAAACATCCCCATACTATTTTTTTTCTTGGTTTTCCAAGGTAGGGTCTCACTCTAGCTCAGGCTGTCCTGGAATTCACTACGTAGTCTCAGGGTGGCCTTGAACTCACAGTGATCCTCCTACCTCTGCCTCCCGAGTGCTGGGATTAAAGGTGTGTGCCACCATGTCTGGATTCTTTCTTGAATTTTTTAATGCTTTCATTACATAGGTCTTTTACATCCTTGGTTAGTGTTATTCCAAGGTATTTAATTTTTTTGATGCTATTGAAAATGGGACAGCCACATTGATTGCTTTCTCTGCATATCTGTCCTTGGCATATAAAAAGGCCACTGATTTTGGATGTTGATTTTGTAGCCTGCCACTTTATTGAAGAAATTAATCATGTTTAGAAGTTTTGGGATAGAGACTTTTGATCAGTTATGTATAGAATCATGTCATCCACAAATAGGTCTATCTTGACTTCTTCCTTTCCAGTTTGTATCCCTTTTATCTCTTTCTCCTACCTTATAGATTGGGGAAGGACTTCTAGTACTATGACTATGGGGTCCCTGGTTCCTCAGGAGGCCATTGTGCATAGGCTCCCCAGAGGCATCCAGGCAACTGTGGAGCAGGATCTTGAGTGGCTGTGAGTGCAACAGGAAGAAACACTTGGGTGTCAGCTTCAGAGAACAGCTTGTTTATTTGTCAGGGGATTGAGTTTTCATAAGCAGTTGAGAAAGAGGGAATGGGAAGAGGGTCCTAAGGGGATTGGTGGGTTCAAAGTTTGCTTGCCAATGTCTGGCATATAGAGATGCTCATTCCAGCACGTAGAGGGAGAGTCAGGTGATCTACATAATGGTGGAAAGAGGTATGGGGTACGGGTTGCAGGGGGATGGGCTGTGTGAAGGCTGCTAGCTGATATAATATGAGGAGTTTCCTAGGCAACTGGCCAAAGATCATAGGGCTAGGAGTGAGGTCTAAGTCTCTAAGTCTTATCAGGACATCCAGGCACCCTAAGCCCTACTTCCTACCAATCTCAGGCCCGAGATTTTTCCGGGGGTCCAGGCTCACTGAAACCCCAACGAATGGGGAGAGGAGACTCCCTGCAAGTCCAGGACCTGAGATTTTTTTTAAAAAGTATTTTATTTCTTTATTTATTTGAGAGAAAGAGGAAGAGGAAGAGAGAAGGAGAGAATGGGCATGCGAGGGGCCTCCAGCCACTGCAAATGAATTCCAGATGCATGTGCCCCCTTGTGCATCTGGCTTACATGGGTCCTGGGGAATCTAACCAAGGTCCTTAGGCTTCTCAGGCAAACGCCTTAATTACTAAGCCATTTCCCCAGCCAGGGACCCAGATTTTGTCAGGCAGTTCAGGCTGCTGTAACCTCTCTGTAGCCTGGGGACCCTAGCCATTGTCTGATAGCTGAGGCTTGCCTTAACCCTGGGCCCTGCCTGTGCCCGACATATGATGAAGAATAGTGGTCAGAGTGGGCACCCCTGTCTTGTTCCCGATATCAATAGGAACTCTTTGAGTCTTTCACCAATAAGTATTATTTGAGCTTTAGGAGCTTTATATGTAGCCTTAATTGTGTTGAGATAAAAACCCTCCATGGCTATTCTTGTCAGTGTTTTGATCCTGAAGTAGTGTATTTTGTCAAAGGTATTCTCTGCATCAATTGAGATGATCATGTGGTTCTTGTGATTGTTATTTGTGTGGTGGTGTATTCTGTTGACCGATTTCCATGTTGAACCATCCATGTGTCCCTGAGATGAAGCCTTCTTGATCAAGGTGGATAATGATTTTATTGGGGGCTTCCATTGTGGGACTAGGTATCCTTGGTGGGGGATCTCTCAGTTTTCTGACATTTTTCTTTTTTTTTGCACTGTGGGCAATGTTTAATTTATTGAGGGTAAAGCAAATATTTGTCTTTGTAGGCTCTTCAGTGAGTGTTCTGTTTTAAATGTGAACTGGATTAGTGTACAATGGGGTTCTAACTGCAGATACACAGGTTGTGGGCATTGCAAGTACAATAAAAGTACCTGGGGAAATGGGAGGTGGGGAACTGGGAGATCTGGCCTACTCACTGCACTTGCATTCACTCTTCACCACATGGGGATCAGGAGTTGGGGAACTAGGAGCTGGAAAGCTGGAGAGCCAGGGACAAGAGGCCAGCTTCTACAGTGGCTGACATACCCTCTGACTCAGGGGAATAGGCATTTGGGTACCCAGGGGTCAGTCAATCAGGAACCAGAGCAAAAGTCCTGCTTCCACACCCCACAAGCAGGGATCAGGTCACCCCAAGGTAGCAGAAGGGGTACCAGGACTAGGGAACTGTGATGTGGGGAACCAAGGAGCTCTGGCCTACTTACTCTGCATGCACACCCACTGGAGCAGGAGATCTGGGAGTTGGGGACCCAGGGGCCATTCAATCAGGAAGGCAGAGCAAGGGGCCTGCTTCCACAGCAAGTTCCTAGGGTCCAGTCAGCCCTAAGCCAACAGCAGGGGTACTGGAACCAGGGAACATGGAGGTGGAGGGGGGGGGGACAGGGAGATCTCGCATACTCACTCTGCACACACACCCTCTGGAGCAGGGGACCTGGGAGTTGGACCTGGGAGTTGGGGACCCAGGAGCCATTCAATTAGGAAGCTTACTTATTTATTTATGAAAGGTGGTGGGGGGAGAGAGAGATTGGGAGCACCAGGACCTCTAGCCACTGCAGAGGAATTCCAGATGCATGTGTCACCTAGTGCATCTGGCTTTACGTGGGTAATGGGGAATTGAACATGGGTCCTTAGGATTCACAAGCATGCACCTTAACTGCTAAGCCATCTCTCCAAGCCAATAAATTTTTTAGACAACCTCCTTTACGGTAAGGTTTAGTTGATGAAATTGACATTATTCTTTATACTGGGAGTCTGTTCTTAAGCAAGCACTATCTATTTTTTCTTTGTGATTAGATTGCTTTACAGATAGATGGACACTGAACTCAATAGATAGAAAAGAATTTCTGGGGGTTCTAGGGAAAAGTACATTTTTCTCCTATTGGTTGTGAAGATGTGAGGGTTAGATCTGAGCACCTTTCTGCTGAAGCAGAGTCACAGGATGGCACTCACTTAGGGGGAAGCACTACTGATATGTGTAGAGAACAAAACATCTTTATGACATTATTTGAAACTCTGACTCAAGCCACAGTTGCAGCGGATGCTAACAGTGGAGTCATCATTTATGGATCTTGCACATTTCTCATTTTTCTTTTTCTTTAAGTTGTGTTGAGTGAGATTCTGTTATTTATAATGTATAGGACTTTAGGTATAACCAAGGGATCAGACTGTATTCCTTCATTGCTTAGGAGACGGCTGGGGACTGGGTATTGGTTGCTGGCTCAACTAATAATCATGTGGTGATCTTTTTTTTTTTTTTTTTTTTTGCCATTTGGCTACTACTCCTAATACTTATGTCCCTCAGATACCCTACATGGGAGAAAGATATGAGATTCAAAGTAACAAGCAGACAGGTCCTAGATGCCTTGTGGCAAAAATATATTGAACAGCATAAGCCTATGCCTCCCCATAACCAATATGGACTCAGGGTAGGCTAATTAGATATTCCTAAACAGACTATGGATTTGGAGTAACTGATGTGAACATAACAGGCAGTGAGAGGTCAGGTATAGGTGAAAATGTAGCCAGCCAGTGTCCCTTCCAGTAAATTTCTTTCTGACTGAGTTTGAACTAACAAGTACAAAGGGAACTAGCTTGTTTATGAACAATCCTTCCATCCCTGGGATGTATCCCACTTGATCATGGTTAATATTCTTTTTAATGTACTAGTGTACTTGGAAGGATACTTTTTCTTTTTTGGCATATGTGCATACTTTGTGTGATATAGTTTCCATGTAGTGTGTATGTATTATGTGTGCAGATGTGTATGTTCCATGTGTGCATGGGGAGGCTAGAAAAGAATGGTAGGTGCCCTCCATCACTCTTATGCTTTATGTCCTTGAAACAGAGTCTCTTACTGAACCTGAAGCTTCCATTTTCAGTCAGACTGGCTGATCAGCAAGCCCCAGAGATTTTCCAGTCTTTATCTACCTAGGCCTAAGGGTACAAATCACTATGTGCAGTTTTTTTTTTATGTGGGTACTGGGAATTGAACTCAGGCCATCTAAGACTCTCATGCTTATGTTGTAAATGCTGAGCCACTTCCCAAGCTTGTTGGTATTAGTTCCTCTTGAAATGTTCGGTAGAATTCAGCAATGAAGTGATCTAGTCCTGGACCTATCTATGGTGAGAGAACTTTGTTACTGATGTCATCTTGTTATTCATCATTGATCTGTTAAGGTTTTATGATTCTTCAATATTCAGAAGGTGTTTTGTCTAGCAATTTGTATGTTTTTTCTAGGTAATCAATTTATTGATATATGTCACTATGTGTGTGTGTGTATATAATATGGTTGCAATGATCATGATTTTTTTCTTTTTCTGTAGTATCAGTAATACTGTCTCAATTTTCATCTGTGATTTTCTTTGAGTTTTCATTTCTATTTTTCTGTTAGTATCTTTTTTTATAGAATCAGGTCTTTATTTCACTGCAATTTTTTTTTAAAAAATAATGTCCCTACTTAAGTTATTTCTGATTTTATCTTTATTATTTCTTTCTTTCTATTAATTTTGAGTTTAACTGGCTTTTATGTTTATAATTACTTGAGATTTTTATCTTAAGATCTTTCTAAAATTTTAGATATGGGCATGTGTTGCTGTAAATGCCCCTCTTCATACTCCTTTTGCTATATTCCATAGGTTTTGGTATATATGTATCATTTTATTTCTTGTTTGAAGGAATTTTTAAATTTCTTTCCAGATTTCTTTCTTGATCCACTGTTTCTTCTTTCAAAATTAAATTATAGCATTTCAAAAGCTTTACTGGATATAAATTTCAAGCTTCATTGAATTGTGTTCAGAAATGATAATATGATTTCAAAATTTTAAATTGTTGAGACTTGTTTTGTAGCTTGTCTTATGTTCCGTCTTGGAGAACGATCCATGTATTGATAAGAAGTATACATTTAGTAGCTGTTGGATGAAATGTTTTGTAGCTGTCTGACATGTTCAATTTGTCTGTGGCGCAATTTAAATCTGCTGTGTCTTTGTTAACTTTCTGTCTGGTTGATATATCCATCATTGACTATGGGGTCTTATTCCTCAATTATTATCACACTAGAGTCTATTTATACCTGTATCTATTTTTTAAAATATTTTATTTTATTTATTTATTTGAGAGAGAGAGAAAGAATGGGTGTGCCAGAGCCTCCAGCCACTGCAAACAAACTCCAGATGTGTGCACCCCCTTGTGTATCTGGCTGATGTGGGTCCTGGAGAGTCAAACCTGGGTCCTTTGGCTTGCAGGCAAGTGCCTTAACCGCTAAGCCATCTCTCCAGCCCTATACCTTTATCTATTAATATGTGCTTTATATATTTGGATGTTCTGATATTGAGTACATACATATTTAGAACTATAACTTTCCTTGAAGAATTGACACCTTTATCATTATACAATATCTTTCCTTTTCTATTTTTACTGATTTTGACTTAATGGTTATCTTCTGTGCATCCATCCCTACTTTTTATAAAATTTGATTTGCATGGAACATCCTCTTACATACTTTAACTGTCAGTTTATGTGTGCCATTAGAGGCAAAATTAGCCTTTTATAAGCATACTTAATTTGCTCTTGTTTCATTTATATATTCTGTTAATTGTTTCTTTCTTTCTCTCTTTTTTTTTTTTTTTTGAGGTAGGGTCTTGCTCTAGCCCAGGCTGACCTGGAATTCACGATCTAGTCTCAGGGTAGCCTCAAACTCATGGCAGTTCTCCTACCTCTGCCTCCCAAGTGCTGGGATTAAAGGTGTGTGCCACCATGCCTGGGAGCTTTGTTTCTTAATTAGAGAATTTAATTAATTTCCATTCAAGTTGCTTATTGACAATGTCTTAGTCAGTTGCACATTACTGGGATG
Source organism: Dipus sagitta (assembly GCA_036346955.1). Taxonomy (NCBI): domain Eukaryota; kingdom Metazoa; phylum Chordata; class Mammalia; order Rodentia; family Dipodidae; genus Dipus; species Dipus sagitta. The sequence continues at coordinate 56,304,073 of CM070774.1, forward strand.
AGCATCCAAACCAGACACTATTTATGGGAAGAAGAGATTTATTTCAGGCTTATAGATCCAGGAGAATTTCCATCAATGGCAGAAGAAGCTGGCTGTCGTAGATACAAAGAGAAACAACCAAAAAGCCAGAAAACATCAAAAAGCAGCAAGAATGAACTGACAGCAAGCAGGACTCCCAGAGCTCAGACTGTCTTTTATACCTTTGGGCTGGAATCATATCTGCCCCCAGGGACATTGTAAGGCTTGTTTTCAGAATCTGCCCCCAGTGACAGCTCCTCCAGTGAGGTGGTTGGAGATCCAAGTTCCAAACAATGGGGGACATAAGTTCAAGGTACTGCAATAGGTTAGGTTTCTCTACAGCCAATGAATAAAATGGTTCCTAGGTTTTTTTTTTTTTTTTTTTTTGTCATTCCTCTAGTCTCCTTTTATTGTGGTTAAGTGATTTACTTTAGTAGTATGTCTTGATTTCTTGCTTATCATTTCTGATTTTTCTATTATAGAGTTTTATTTTGTGGGTACCATGAAGCATACAAAAAAATCTTTTGATTATGACAAGCCATTTCAATATGCTAGTAGCAACATGATCATAAAGAACAGAGCTAAATAAGCAAACAAAACAAACAGGAAGTATATTAATCAGAGAATTCTATATTCACATTTTTTTTTTTTTTTTTGGTTTTTCGAGGTAGGGTTTCACTCTGGTCCAGGCTAACCTGGAAATAACTATGTAGTCTCAGGGTGGCCTCGAACTCATGGCGATCCTCCTACCTCTGCCTCCCGAGTGCTGGGATTAAAGGCATGCGCCACCACGCCCGGCCCTATATTCACATTTTATTCCACCTCACCATCTGAATTGATGTAGCTCACTTTATATCTTTCCACATTACCTATCTTTAACCATATTAATATAGTCATTATTTTAATAGTCTAATTTTTGTCTTTATGATAAAGACATTAATGGTCTGTGAACTGTGTTTACAATATTATCTCATTCTGAATTTGTGTAACCATTACTAGTAAGAGTCCTACTTAGTCATGTTCTCTTCATATGCACTAACGCCTCTTTCCTTCAGTTTGAAGAACTTCCTTTACCATTTCTGTTAGAGATGTGTTATCTCAGCTTTTGTTTGCATGGCAATGTCTGTATCTCTCCTTCATTTCTAAAAGAAATGCTTTTTTAGCTTTGTTGGGTATAGTATTTTCAGTTGACAGTTTCCAACCACCAGTCAGTAGTATAAAAATCCTATGTCACCATCTGAGAAATCTGCTGTTAGACAAATTTGAACTTCCATTTGTGGTATTTGTTTCTCTTTCATTTTTGAGGGCTTGGGTAGAAGATGTCTTGAGATAGTCTTTCTTGAGTTAAATTTGGTAACCACTTGTATTTGTATCCTCTCACTTTGGGATATTTTATGTTATTATTTCCTTGAATAGGTTAATGCCTTGATTGCATTTGAAAGTCCTCATTGAGCACTGCCTCAATTCCTCCTCCCAACTGTGTATTGTAAAATACTTTGTCTTTGAGTGCATTAATTCTTTTTTCTAATTGATCTGTGCTGCTTTGTATCATTTTTTTGTGTTATTAATTTTGTCAAAATAAATTTTTCAGTTGAGTACTTAATTTTTAAAATTTGCCTTTATCTATCTTATTATTAAATTTCTCCATATAAGAGTACTGAGAACCATGCTCAATGAATTTCCTTAGAACACCTTTTTAAAACTCTCTATTTAAGAGTTGTACTGATTGCTATCTTGCCACTATATGGAAGCAGATATTTGTCTCTTGGTGAGGTCATGGCTTTAGTTTGTGATACCCGGTGGTTGTCTCTTGGTGAAGTCGTAAATGCTTTTTATTCTTACTAGCTAGTTGTTGCAGTCAGGTTCGCATTGCTTGTAGAAATCACCCAACAAAGAGCAGCTTGTGGGAAAAAGAAGTTTATTTTGGCTTACAAAATATTTTGGTTTATGGGGGACACTTGAATCAAACCACCACATTCTATCCCTGGCCCCCATAAACTATTAAACATCCATGATGTAGAATTTAATGCATTTAGTCCAACTTTTAAAGTCCCAATAGTTTTTACCAGTTCCAATGATGTTCATACATCCCTGTAGTCCAAGATCTTTTAACTGAGCCATAATACCAAAAACTTCCTCAAAAACCCATAATGGCACAGAATAAACATCCACACTGTGAAAGATGGCATTGAGCACAGCAAAGAAATACTCAAGCAATACATGATTTAAACAGGGCAAATACCAAACTCTGTAGCTCCAAGCCCAGCAACTCTAGTTAGTGACAAATCTCCAAGTCCAGTAATTCTAACCAGCAACAAGTCTCTGGCATTACAATTCCTCCCCTCCAGCTAGGCTACTCTCAGTCCTGGAAAACTTCATCATGGCTGGCAGCTTCAGGGCAAGGACCTATGCTTACTATCCTGTGCTTTCGCATTCTTTCCCAGCAGACATAGTTTTGCCTGAGGTGGTGGATAATAGTGTTGTCAAATGCCTTGTAGGCTTACACTAGGCTGGGTTATGCCTGATTCGTAGCCATCGGGGCTTGTACAGTTCTTGGGTGTACTTCAGCCCATGCTGTAGCTGGCATATATGCAGGATAGGCTAAGATCCAAGTCCACTCCACTGGAGTTCATGTGTCTTGGCTGGCTCCAGGCTGTTCTTGAGTCTCATCTGGGACCTGGTGATATCAGTGCTATGTGATGTTGGGGGATGGGTATTGGAGGGTCCCTTGGCCATCAAGGCTGAGGCTAAGCTGGTTGGTTCCAGAGTCTCCCAGTCACAGGGTCCTATACCATGGTAGGAATAGATTAGATAAATTCAGTCCCATTTCAAAGCTGATGATGATGCAGGCCGAACCCCTAATCTGTCACTCCTAGACAGGCAGAAGTCCTCCACCTTCTTGCTGCTGAATGAAAGCTTGCAGTTCATACCCTGTAATATGAATGTAACATCTCTCAAATCACGACATTAGAATTTCCAAAGCAGAGCTCCTTGGAAATTAGAAAAACAAAGCAATAGCATTAATAGGAATGAGCCTGATTTGATCTTAACTGGTTCATAATTTAATCATACTGCAGGAAATTTTCATTTCCCTAGAAATGTTTATTTTATTTACAAAAACATTTTTGAGTACTAGCTTGATGTCATCAGTATACTGTTTCCTGCCATGAGCCAATAAATTCACTTTCATGGGCAAATGCTTACGTTTGGACCTCTGGGCTAAGAAAGGCACATAAACTGAGATAGAGTTGTAAATTAGCCAGTCCTCAAGTCGACTCAGAGTTTTATAGCTTCTTTCTTCAGTTGGAGTTTTCACCTCAATTTTATACTTTTTGTCCCCATTTCTTGTGTTCTTTTCCTTTGCCTATCTTTTTTTCTCGCTGTTTAGCAAAGTCTTGTGAGTTTCAGGTTTTTATTGATGCTTTTGTTTCCTTTTGTGGGGGAGGGAGTTGGCACGAATCATTGAAGACAATTCCAACAGTAATGATGGTGCTGCTAACCTGAAGTCAGAATTTGTTGTGCTTTTATTGTGTGCTAGGTTCTATGCTCACTAATTAATTATTTTTGTTAATCTTGGCAATAACACTATAAAGTAATTTTATCTAACATGCTTTATGCTGTACAATGTTACAGGTGCTTTGTAACGGTTGTCTAGGCTAGGTTAATTTAGCAAGCTATAATGGCTGAAGTTCAAATATCTTTCAAAAAGTAAGTGATGAGTATTCTATAGAGTTGTCAAAATTGAGATTTTCCTTAGTTATTTGGGAAACCATATTCACAAGCCTGTAATTTAAATGTGGAAAACCGAGACATCAAAATCATAAAGAAATGAGCCAAGCTCTAATATCAAGCAAGCAGGGGAATCAAAGTCACAAAGTAAAGTCTGGGCTCGAGGGATTGCTTAGTGGTTAAGGCACTTGCCGGCACAGCCAAAGGACTCAGGTTCAATTCCCCAATACCCACGTGAAGCCGGATGCACAAAGTGGTTCATGTATCTGGAGTTCATTTGCAGTGAGCAGAGACCCTGGTGTGCCCATTCTCTGTCTATATATGCCTCTTTCTAAATAAATAAATAGTATTTAAAAAGCTTAATTCTTTTTTAAATTTATTTTTTGTTTATTTATTTGAGAGCTACAGACAGACAGAGAGAGAAAGAGGAAGAGAGAGAGAGAGAGAAAGAGAGAGAGAGAGAGAGAGAGAGAAAGAGAGACCAGGGCCTCCAGCCACTGCAAACAATTCCAGATGCATGCACCACCTTGTGCATCTGGCTTATGTGGGTACAGGGGAAGCGAGCCTTGAACCGAGGTCTTTAGGCTTCACAGGCAAGCGCTTAACCACTAAGCCATCTCTCCAGCCCAGCTTAATTCTTTTTAATACGTGATTTTATGGATATTTACACATGATGACTCCTTTCAGGAATAGAAATATAATTTAAATGCTTATTGTTGGGTGGAAAAATAAGCCTTATGGAATAAAAACCAGACAAATACACATTTTTTTCCTTTCAAGGTGAAATGCTATTGACAACATAGACCCTCAAACATCCTCCCTTAATGAAGATGTGGGGTAAGGGGCCTAAGGTGGGGAAGTTGTCTTCCCTCCCATTCTTTTCACCATTAAGGATACAGAACAGAGATGAGACACCATTGAGGGGTCTTTTGTGTCTGTTGTGTGGCAAAGTTGAATTGATTATCTTTTCATTTGCTGTTGTTTTCAGTATGTCGTTCCTGATTAACCTGCTTATTTGGCAGGAACACTTCCACATTGCCATCATATTGTGTTTCATTCATAAACTTATATAAGGTTTGATAATTCTAGTTACTAAGGAGATATAGCCAGATTTTCTGGTGTGTGGATGTTTTGTATTCCAGTAGATAGAACAATTTTTTGAATATTATATGCATATGGTATGTATATGTGTTTGTTTGTATGTGGGCATATATGTATGCAGTAGTGTAGAGGGTGATGTTGGATGTCTCAAACAGGATCTCTTACTGAACCTAGCTGAACCATTTCACTTTTAGTCCAGAATTTCAGCTATAGTTTCAGTTTAGTTCTCCAGCAAGCACTAAGGATCCTTCTACTTCTGCCTCCCCAGTGTTGGGTGTATAGGTTCAGGCCATAATGTCTGGCTTTTACATGGGTGTTGGGGATCCGAAGTTAGGTTGTCATGCTTATGTGGCAAATATTTTACTGAATAAATCATCTCCCTAGCTTTCTAGCTATTATTTTAAACTTTGCAAATATAATGAGGAATTGTCTTTGAATTTATAGAATAGAGGAAAAGCATGCAGCTTGGGATGTCTTGTCTAAGGTATTTTTCTTTATATATATAGGAAAATCCAAGGAATGAACAAAATGATGTCTAGGGTACCTTTCCACACCAGCACCATAACTAATGCTTGTATGAGCCATCAAGTGGAACCAGATCACATTGTGACTTCTCTGTAGGCACACATGCTTTAAAGTGAAAAACAATTTAGGCTTCAGGAATTATTAAATCTACCAAACTAAACCAACTTAGAACTCTGCTGCAAAAAATAAATAAATAAAAGAACAGGGAGTGAACACAATTATTGGTGGCTAGAAATTGGCTGACACATGTAGCCATTAGCAGCGGGTGATAGTTTCTTTGGATGTGATATGCAAAGACTAGGGAACTATTTTGGAATTCCTTTGAAGTTTTTCCTTTTGGCTCTATCTGAGAGCCCTTATAATTTTCAAAGCAGAATTGCATGTCTATAATTTCTTCTAAATCCTAGAAAGTGACAGATGCTTTATAATTATAGTTTGAGAATATCTGTATATCAGATGTGAATAAGGAAAGTCATACATTAAAATAAATAATTTAAAGTAGTTATAAATTAGCTTTTTTAAAAATCTGTTTTCAATATAAGAAAACAAAACAAATCAGTAGACCAAGCAAATGAAATATTATTTATTTATTTCACACAGGCTCTAATATGATTGAAATGGTTTAATATAGGAAGGAAGTGAAAAAGGAGGAAAGGAAGGGAAGAAGGAAGGAAGTCAGGTTCTGGGTTCAGGATACAAGACTATGACAGACTATTTCTTGGGACCCCTTACTTTTATTAAAACACCAGGAGAAATTAGCAGAATTGAAGCCATACAGAAAAAAACATCAGGGAATTCTGGATAAGGGTAGAAGAGGGGTGCTTTAGAATGCTGGGTAAAGAAAAACAGGGGTTATTACTTACTGCAAGAGGAGGAGGGGAAGCACCCTGCCAGAGGAAGGGCCTTGGGTGATGCAGCTGAGGTAGTGGATGTGGGAAGGTATATTCAATAGCCATAGTAGGATATGTTTCCAGAATACCAGACTTAGTCTGTGCATGGCCAGGTAGTAATGGGGAGAAAGAGGGATACTAGGAGGAGAGAGCTCTGTGACTCTTACACAAAGGAATGGAAGAAAAAAGGAAGTGATAATGGAAGGAAAGAGGAAAGGAAAGAAGATAGGAAAGAAGGAAGAAAGGGGGAATAGAAGAAGGAAGAAAGGAAGGAAGAGGAAAGTCATTGAGCATACAGTGTGCCAAGTATGAGAGTCATTTTTTTGAAATACAGGGGAAACAACAGATGTCATTATTAGAATGCTCACTGAAATCACAAAGAAGCCCTAGGTTATTAAAGTGTAACTGTGGTCATGTGGTGTGACTGGCATCTGAGAAAACAGCAGTGACAACCAAGGATGGCACAGATCTGTCAACATGGCAGTGAAACCAGAGTCCCAGAGAAAGTTTGTGTGATAATTTTATTTTATTTATTTATTTAATTTTTTTGTTATTTTTATTTATTTATTTGAGAGTGACAGAGAGAAAGAGAGAGAGAGAGAGAGAGATAGAATGGGTGCACCAGGGCATCTAGCCACTGCAAACGAACTCCAGACGCGTGCGCCCCCTTGTGCATCTGGCCAACATGGGTCCTGGGGAATGGAGCCTTAAACCAGGGTCCTTAGGCTTCACAGGCAAGCGCTTAACAGCTAAGCCATCTCTCCAGCCCTTGTGTGATAATTTTATAAGATAGACATCCAGTGTGTATGCTCATTGGAACCTCCATATGACAGAAGTACAAGATCATCTCGGTAGTTGAGCCACAATGCAAAGAGTGACCTTTGGTAATGATTCATTCATTTGTCCATTCATTTACCAACTACTTATCTATTATGTGCAAAAGTAGCCTAGAGAATTATGTCCTGGGCATAAGAAGCTATAACCTGTAGTGGAAAGTTAGTCATGCCAAAAGAATGTGTAGATTCAATTGTTGGCTGTTCCAAGAGAGAAAGGAGGGGACATCAGAGAAAACACTTGAAATAATGGCCTAAGAGCTCTGTGTTATGAGGTAGGCACAGAAGCGATTCTCAGTCTCCAATTAGGTACCACCATCATCCTCACAGGGAAGTTCAGGACACATAATGAAGTGGTGTCCAACATATGTCTTCTGTTTCTTCTTGTGGTATGTGCTCCCCTTAGCAGACAGGGCTCTTTGGAGGCTGACCTGGTGATGGGGACTGTGGATGGCCAGAATCTCATGGGAATGGGAAGTAGAGAGTAAAGTGTATGTCTGCAATCTGAAAAATCTCTCCACTGGTTCTGATAGGTGCCGGGCTCTCCAGCAGGTAGGGATGTAGGAGAGCCGTCCCGCCGGTCTCTTCCTGGGGCTGAGCGGGATGGTGAGTGTCGATGACTCAGAACCTCTCCTAGTCACCGGAGAAAAACCACACTGAGTCGGGAGTCGTCGAAGCAGGAACTCGCTTTATTGTTACAGGCGGTTGCCTGTATAATGTTGAGAATGAAGGCGGGGATCTCAGGAAAGGATGAGGTGTAAGGGCCAATAGCATATTGCGACTTTTGAAATGATTGGTTCTAAGCACGCGCGGGAACTCTTAACTTTTTTGCAGAAGTAGCAGGCCAGAGGCAATTTGGCACCCTGCTGAGTCATAGCTGGCCAGAGACAGGTCGCCAAACTTTAGCTAGGCTCAGGAAGTTCCACTAGGCATCACGTCCAGGCCTCTCAAGGTCCAACATCAGGCTCTTTCTCCATGACCACATCCTCATCTTCTACTACTTGGGAATGTTATCTGTAGGTGAAGCAAGCACCTAAGGCATCAAAATTAAGTACAAGATTATTTAAGGTCAACAGGGAACACTAAAATTTATTTCAGGAAATGGTTTGCAATAAACTACAAACAAGGAGTACATGTGTGTATTTGTGTGTGTAAATGAAAAGTATCCTGAAAGTAAACATATTTCTAATGGCTGACCTTCTGAACCTAACCAAGTTTAACCTAACCTAAAATGAAAAATCATTTTGCACAAGTTTACTGTGTGTCAGGCACCCATCTAAGCAATCTATATACATCTCATTTGAAAAGAGTCATCCCTTATCTCATAAGCTGGTCAAGGTTTTTTTTTTTTTTGGTCCTCTCTACCCAGGATAGGACTGAAGTTTAACAGGACCTTGAAACCAAAGCAGGCCACTGCAAAAATCATGCTTTGGGAACCATACTGGACAATGCTACTTGATCACTTCAAAGCACATGAGGGTTAAGTATTAATCATTTGAACTAAACACTCCATGTGTGAGCTATGCTAGTAAATTAACCAAACAACAAAGTTGGCAATATTGTTCAGATTTTTGTCCTTATATTTCTTTTTAATTTAATTTTTTGTGTATATGTATATGGGTGTGTATGTGTATATACATGTGTGTATAAGTGTGTATGTTTATGTGTGTATGCATGCATATGTGTATGTGTGTGTACATGTGTGTATGTGTGTATTTTTGTGTATATGTATGTGTGTACATGTATGTATATGTGAGCATTTCTACTTTTGTTTGTGTTATGTGTTTTTGTGGTGTGTGCATGTGTGTGCACACTAGTGATGCACCATGCTCTCAACTGTGGAAGAGTGTACTCACCTATGGGGGCCAGGGCATAAAGTTGGATGTCCCATGCCATTACTCTTCTGCCTGTTCTGGTTGGAGTGGGAGTATCTTAATGATCTTGGAGATTCCCATTGTTTTTTACATGCTCCTGTTATTCTTGATTTCTGCTCCCCTAGGGGACTGAGGCTAGGGTTGTGTGGGGCCATGCCCAGCTATTTAAAGTGGGCTTTGGAGATTTGAACTTGGGTGGTCACAGGTCCTTCTAGGCCCACATATTTGCACAAGAAGTGCACTTGACCACTGAGCCATACCACTAGCACCTTCTTACATTTCTATGCACAAAACAAATAATGGTCAAAGTGAATAATTACTCTTTACTTGGAGGTATTTGTCATCAGTTCTCAAATCTGACTGAGTACTTACTCAAAATGTGCCCTGCTTTAGTATCTACTTCTAATCAATAGAAGAGATGGCACCTAACTTAAAAAAAGATTTAATGGGGCTGGAGAGATGGCTTAGCAGTTAAGCGCTTGCCTGTGAAGCCTAAGGACCCTGGTTTGAGGCTCGATTCTCCCAGGACCCACATTAGCCAGATGCACAAGGGGGCGCACACATTTGGAGTTTGTTTGCAGTGGCTGGAGGCTCTGGCACGCCCATTCTCTCTCTCTCCCTTTCTCTGTCTGCCTCTTTCTCTCTCTGTCACTCTCAAGTAAATAAATAAACATAAACAAAAAACCCCACGTTTCTGATCATGTGGTCACCATTTCTCAAGAAATGTTTCACATCTGTGTCTGTAGTGGTATGTATTAAAAAAAAAAGATTTAATGGTAAGAAATTTTCTTCTTACCTTTTGGTCTGATTTTATTTATGGCAAACAGCATGCCTTTACGTGATCAGTGGCTAAGATAAATTTATCTTTGTCCTGTGCTAACTGAACCTTGTGTTTTGACTTCACTGGTATGCTGTTCTAACAGAGCTGAGTGGTTTAGAATCTCTGCAGGCAACATTCTTGGTAACTGTGCATGCTTTTCATCTGGTAAGCATTTTAGAAACCATAAAGGGCTGAGGCTGTAGCTCAGCGGAAGAGCGCTTGTCTAGTATGCTCTAAGCCCTCATTTGATCCCCAGCACTGAAAAAAAAGTACTGTAAAATAAACCATTGCTAACCATTTATTTATTCTAGCTATTATATTTTCAAGAGTGGTATGGCAGTAAAAGATGAGAAGATAGAAACATAATGCCAATATCACTATTAAATTTAATGAATTAAAAAACTGTCTTGTATTTTTATCTTGCATATTAGCATTTGAGATCTTGCTGAATACTCAATATTCATGGCTCAGCATGTTATCCAACTTCTCTCATAAATAATTGCCTCATGAAGTTTGGCGAAATCCTCTTTTGATGCTAAAGGCCCTGGACCATATTGAAAACCTTCAAAAATGTGAAATCATGATTAAGGGTTAAGGACAATATGTTAGGAGACATGTACAGTTTCGTGCAAATACACAAATCTTTAAAATAGCCCAAGTATTTTTATGCTTTAATAATGAAAAATAAGTTAATATTTGGCAGGAATGAAAAAGGAAATGTTTAAATTGGTAAATTATTGTTGTTTTAGGCAGAAGCTAATTGAAGTAATACTGAAAACAATACTATATTTTATTCTTTATATTGCCTAAATGCTTGGGCCATATTCTTATGCTATGGATTCTCCCCTTTTTAATAGCTTTCACACTGAAGCTTATTGGATTTTTATTGGCTAAAGTATTTTCTTTTAAACTCCCAGATCAACTTTCTAAAATAATATTAGCTTTAACTCTGCTAAAGGGAATCACCAGCATTCACAAAACCTAAAAAAACAATCCTGTTTAGAAGGAAAACAATGTCATTTGATTCTAAGTCAGATGGGAAAATGTAATGTTTATTTTGAGGAGATAGCTCAAGGCATAGATGGAGTGATCTCAGTGTGGCTTTGATATCAGTAAAAAACTGACTTTAGACTATCCACTAAGCCCATTAACCTTAATATCTATATTTAGAAGGAAGTTATTTTATATTTCCTCATTGTCTTTTGGAAATATTTATATTTCTATATCTCTAGTCACTGGTGTTAAGAAGTTCAGACCTTTGACTCTGTTCACACTAGCCTTAAGTGCTAGAGAAAACACAATCCATCACTTTCCAACAGACATAAACTCAGTTAATCACTATGAATGCCCAACCATCCCATTATGCATTTCCAAACTTAATTATAGTATGCCTTAACTTAGTCTAAAATTCCATTTTCTACAGCCAATCAAAACAATATTTTGGCCCCTATCCAAAGCATGCCAAGTTTAACTTGTGTATCTTGGGACTGTTTTAGCACACTAAACCCCAAGGGTTAGCTGTCTTTTTCACTCTTTTTCCTTGTTATGTTCAAAATCCAGAATAAGAGTACTAAAGTAAGTACTGAAGATATTCTCTTGAAAATAATTTATATAGTTACATATGAATAATTGTATGTAAAGACAGATAGATCGAGATTCCTTTTAGTAGATGATACTGTGAAACTAGGGTGTTGTTGGTACCAAATATGCTCAATGCTACTAAACTTGTGATGTTCCTTCTGAGCCTTCCTACTAAGACAGAGCTGAAATATAGATACATATATAGACATAGACTCTCTGCACATAGTGACTTTCACTTGAGATCCTGGCACTGAGGAGATTGTGGCAGGAATATTGTGAATTTGAGGCCATCCTGAACCACATAAAGAGTCCCAGGTGAGCCTTGACTACATAGTAAGACCTTATTTATCTCAAAATAAATAACTAAAAGTTAAATAGAGATACAGTTAGATTTATCTGCAAACTCAAAATTCATAAGTAGCATTTGACTGACGTATGATATAGATATGCATTTGTTAAACACCAACCAAATTTGTAGAAGGTAGTGTTAAAGAAATGTGCAAAGAGGAGTTATTTCCTCTAGCAGGCACAGTCATAAAAGCTATAAGCAGATTAGGTGTCCTTGCAGTTGTGCTGTTGATGTCCTGGAAGTGGAAATAGAGATTCTCCATGATCACAAAGACAGAGCATCTATCTCAGATTTGCTTCTCAGGAAAGTCTTCAAGAACCAAAAGGGTGAAGAGTAGCAAAAAACAATTGGGTATGAGTTTGAAAGAAGCACACTTTAAACACAGAATCTGTAAATTTCTGGCTAAGCTTTGGAAAATTCAGAATTTCCTCTGTGAGTGTTCCTTTCCTTCTGAGTTTTTGTCTTACTCATTCTGTGGTTCATGATGGCCTCAGATGCACAATACTTTTCTTTCTCCTTGTTTTTGTTTATATTATAGATGTACTTACTGAATTTTACCAAAATTTCTATTAAAAGTGATATTTCCTTTTTCAACTCAGTCTTTTGGCCAGGGATCTGCTTTAGTAATCATCGTTCTCCTGACATTTTGATTCATTATGTGTCCCCTGGCAGGGGAGGTAGCATGCTACTTGTGAAGGTATAAGATGAAAATTTACATAAAACCAAAGTTTGCTTTTCAACCTTACATATGGCCCCATAGGAGATTCATACACAATTCCTTAGTAAATCCAGCAAGCCTGTTTTTCCTCTGTTACTGGAATAGATAATTTAATAGTATAGGTGAGGAAATTAGACCAAGTAAAGCCCTTATCTTTAAATATAAGTAGCATTCACTATAATGAAATTCTTACATTATAAGAAGTTCTTGAGATTAGAGACCCAGGGAAAGTGGATTCACTTCTAGCTCCTGGTCAGTCAAAGAAAAGCCCACCTTGAGAGGAAAAGTAGGAGAAAGTCTGCATTGTCAGGGTAAATAACTGGATCATACAGTCCCTTGAGATTCCAGGAATCTGTGATTCTATTTATAACAACTCATTACCTTAAGACCAAAAGAAAAAAAAAAAAAGAAACTCATGAGCTTTATACTGAAACATTGTATATATTCAAATTAGGCATAATGATCTCTATTCGTAGAACAACGGAGAGTAGATTCATATCTTCCACAAATCTAAGAATGCTAGAATTAATGTAATAGACATGGAACTGATTATTGGAAAAACATGTTAGTGGAACAAGAGCAAGAGAAGAAAATGAAGATAAAAATAGAAAAGTTGGTAAGGAACAGAACAAAATCATGGGTGATACTAGTAGTTAAATCCAAGGGCTGTGGAAGGAAGCAGGTCAGGGTCCAATCCCTACTTTAATAGTCTCAGCAGTACAATATTAGCTTCCTCTACAGGAAGGTTGTTAAGTTCTACCTAAGTTTGTCTTAGGGTTAATTCAAAATAATAAGTTTGCCCAGATCTTAAAATCTTAAAAGTGCTAGGTACATAGTTTGTATATGGTCAGTATCAGTTGTTTTATTTATTTATTTATTTATTTATTTATTTATTTATTTATTTATTTTAATGGAATATGGGGCTAGGTACTTTCATGTGTACTTTTGTGCTTTCCAAGTTGTATAAGTTATTTTTGTATTGTTGTGATCAGAATATTATACATAAACAATTTGAGGGAGGAAAGAATTACTTTTGCTCTCAATTCCAGAGGGTTCAATCCATTGTAGAGAAGGGAGAGTGGTAGAACAGTCAAGGCAGGAAATAGTTGCCTTTCTTTTATTCTTTTCAGACCCCAGACCATTAATGATGCCCATCATGTGAGGCTGAATCTTTCCATCGCAGTTAATCCTCCCTGAAAATGTCTTTATCGGTACATCCAGATGTGTGCCTCAATCTTTTAGGCCAGTAAAATAGACAATGAAGATTAACCATCACAAGTCTAACCCTTGTTAATGTGACAGCAAAACATATCACTCCAAACTATAGCTTTCTACCCCTGTCCACAAAGTCTCATAGCCATCTCATAACACAAAATTGAATCCATATACAACAGTTCCCAAAGACAGACAGACAGACACATGCATGCATACATACATACATACGTACTTTTTAAATTTAGAAGTTAGCACTTAAAGTAATGGGATTTATTATGGCATCTTCATACATAAATGTAATTATACCACGTTTTGTCATCCTTCTTTCTTATTACCTTCTTCTATATCTCCTGCCCTCTTTTATGGATTACCTTTATATTCCCCATTAGACGAACATAGAAATTAAAAAAATAATTTAGAAGGTACAATGCAGTAAAAATAATGATGAAAATGTAATGAAAAGAAAAAAGGAGTAACACAAGGAGAAGGAAATGGAAAGAGAAGAAAAAGGAGGAGGCAGAGGAAGAGGAGAAGGAAGAAGAGGGGGAGGAGGGAGGCAGGGGGAAGAGGAAAGGACCAGAGAGGAAAGAGAAGGGAAGGGAAGGAAGAGAAGAGAAGACAAGGGAAGGGAAGGGAAGGGAAAAGAAGAAGAAAGATACTGCAGTAGATTCCTTCTGGTCCTAAAAACTTGGGAGACTCCTGGTGAGGTTCAGGGGAGGCAGAGGGTGGGTCAGCTGAACTTGTGGACTCTGCTTTACTGTGGCTTCTGCTGGTGTTCATCCTGTGTTAGACCAGTGTGTGCCACAGCTGTGTTCATGTTGGTCGTTTCCCTGCTGTGCACAGCAGAGACATCTGTGGCTGCTCTCAGGTTTAGGCGGCACAGGTTTGCTCACCGTTCCCAGTCTCCATGGCTACAGCTGGGGAGAGGTGTGCTTGGGGAGTATGGGACAGACAGCAGCCCTGAGTTCTGTCTTCATATACTCAAGACCTCCTTGTATTAGTTACCTTGCTGGGGGGATGCAGCTGTTAAGTGCCAAGCAGAACACTGGACCTTGAGAGTTCTCAGACGCTGCACCAGTAAACAGGAGATACATTACTCTGAAGGTTAATCCATCCACTAACCTCAGGTTCATAGTTATCAAACCCTAGGATTCTTCTCAGTTGATGAGCTCTGGTTTGCTTATACAGTCATCAGGGTTTTTAAACTATAGGATCATTTATTTGTTCTACAACAGAGATTCAACTTCTTTATTTTATATTTTTGACTTTCATACTTCTTTCTCTTGTATTGCTGTAGCTAAGATTTTGAGTACTATATTGAATTAGAACCACAAGAGAGGGCTTCCTTGTCTCCTTCTTCATTGTAGAGGAAATGCTTTCAGTTTTTTTCCCATTTAGTGTAATGTTTGCTTTACGTTTGCTGTGTATGATTATTCAGTGCATTGTTCTTTGTATATTATCATTTATTATATTGAACTATTTGCATTTTCTTTAGTTTTAATTGCAAAGGGACATTAAACTTTGTTAAAACCTTTTTCTGCCTATTGAGATGATCATGTAACTTTTTTTTTTTCTGTTTTTTGATGTAAGGTCTTGCTTTAGTCCAGGCTGACCTGGAATTAACTATGTAGTCTCTCATCTGGCCTCAAACTCACAGAAATACCCCTACCTCTGCCTCCACAGTCCTGGGGTTAAAGGTGTGTGCCACCATGCCTGATATGATCATGTAACTTTGCACTTAAGTCTATTTATGTGTTGCAATCCCTGACATATAGAATGACAAATATGGTATTCCTCTCCACTGCTGGGCCATTGGCTGAAGGAAACACTGTCTCATTAAAATCAGAACCTGGTTTTGAATTTTGTGAGGGTTGTGGGCTGGTCATGAGGGATGGGCTGCCAGAATCTTCACCAGATGCCCTTGACAAATTTATCTTTCAGAGAAGCCCTTTGCTTCCCTTCTCCATACCAGGGGTCCATGTTGCTAGAGCTGTGTGTGACTGGACTTTTTATTCAGGTGTCACCCATCTTCTTCTCAATACTTGTAAATTACTCTTTTACTAGTTTTGTGAACTTCTGAAGTTCTTCCTCTTTATGTTTTTGGAATAGGGTCTATTTTCTTCTATACTCTTCTTCATTGGCTCACATGTAAATAGCTTCTAGTCTTCCACCCTACACAGAAGTCCTTGAGATCTAACACCGCTCAAATGAATAAATTTGAAATTTCTTCTAAGGATCAAGGCAATTGCTTAATTGTGAAGTCCTGTAAAAAGAAAAGGAAAGAAAGAAAGAAAGAAAGAAAGAAAGAAAGAAAGAAAGAAAGGAAGGAAGGAAGGAAGAAGTAGGGGAGAAAAAAGGGGAAAAAATACATGCTTCCAGCTCACAATGGCACAGAATAAACATTTCATTTCAAAAGGAAGGACCAGCATCATTGCAAGTCACCAAACTAGGACCAAATTAGCAAAACCTAGTGCAGCAAATGTTCAGGGTTGTAGCTACACATGCTCATATTCAAATCCTTCTCCTCTGCTATTCACTCTTAATTATGACCATAAATTTGGTTGAAAACATCCAACCATAACCATGCCACAGCCTGAATGCTATTCTGTCTTGGTATTTTCCTTGCCAAATTATTTCATCATCTTTAAAGTCAGCTTGCACAAAGTTGCAGGATCTAGCCAAAATGTAGACAAATTCTTTACCAGGATGTAACATGAATGTCCTTTTGTCAAATACCTCATTATTTTCCACCTGAAACCTCATGGACCCATTGCTGACTGTCTGCATTCTTACTGGATGTTTGATCTTCTGAGATCCCACCAGATTTGCACACCAAGTTCTAATTACAGCATTTGAAGCTCTTTCTAACCTGCTCCTCCAAAGTCTTCCAAATTCCTCCCACACACCGGTCTCAATAAGCTTGAGCACCACATGTACCAGTTTTGTTTTAGTTAATTTTGTGTTGCTGTGACCAAAGTAGCTGTCATTAACAGCTTATAGGATGAATGACGTACTTTGACTCATGGTGCCAGAGGGTCCACTGCACTGTGGCGGCAGGGGCATGGTAGCAGAGGAGTTCGTGTCATATTAGGTCTGGAAACAGAGACAAAAGGTATTGCTAGCATTTTGCTGGCTTCTGTCTTTCCAGCTCCATTTATTCTGTCTAGTCTTCTGGGCAATGGGATGGCATTATTCATAGTTAGGGTGTTTTGGAAACATCCCCACAGAAATACTCAGAGAAATCTCCTTGGAAATTCAAAATCTAGTCCATTGACCATCAACACCAACCATCACAAAAGTCTATGAATGGAGTGCACCCAGCTATTTTAGTGAAGGCGAATCACCTTACGATGTGGTTTTATGACAAAGGACTGCACGGAAAGATGCAGAAGTTCTCAGACTTGGTTTCTTGTATTCCATACTGCATTGGACCATGTATCTGGTAACGCAGTGTCCAGTGTTGAGTTGGGAAAATATCACTGGCCAGCTTAAATCCTACTTGGAATTAAAACTTAGAATTATAAATAAATTTTGACAATTTTGTTAAGAGTACAACTAATAGCAATGATGCACTGATGTGGAAAATAAAATGATTCAGGAGATGAGATTGGCAAGGATAGACCATTACATGAAGAATAGTCAGAAGAGTCAAACAGAACTTATGGAGCTAAAGGAACTTTTTGAGGGTACAAATATTATTATATATATAATGTTCTCTCTGTTAATAACTCATTTTGCTTTAGAAAGATAAGTGTAGTAACTTATTTATACATTATACTATTTGGGCATATGCATAGATCCACAGCAGTAATAGTTGAGGTCTGGTAGAGTGGCTCAATGGGAGAGTGCTTGGTTAGCTTGTGTAAGGCCCTGGTCTGATCTCATCCCTCTCCCCATCCCCCTACAGAAAGAGAAAGTCTGTCTAATTCAGCAGCTGCTTCTATTCAAAGCCAGTGTGAGTCATGACTATCTCTACTGCTGTCTAATTCTTAAAGCCTGGAGAAGTCAATAGGTTAGCATTTGGGAACTTTCCATTTACTGACATTTATTCAAATCATTTCTTTGTGCTAGGTCTACTCATAGGAATTACTGGAAACTTAAGACAAACTTAAAAAAGAACACTGATTGAATTTAGGGTAATTTAGAGGAAACATGGTACTGATGACTCAGTACCGAAGCTAAGTTGATGATTTAGTGCCGGGATTCAGGTTGGTGGTGACTAAGTAAGCAGCACTGATCACATATCTTTGAATGACTTTGCCCTTACTGAAGAACCACAGATAAGAATATCCTCAGCCTTTGTGAGTAGGAAACCTTTGCTCAGATGCCTTCAAACTGATACAGTTCATGGAGTTTTTCCTTCATCACAACTGCCTTCAAATGGTAATGTGTTGTGTACATTCATGTTGTTGCTGTCACCTTATGGTCTGTTCATCCTTACTTTGAAGCTGGCTGGCTGAGTAGCTATTCATCCTTTAAGACCCTATTTGACCATCTCCTTCTAATTCTCAAACTCAGAAGGAATTTTATATTATAAGGAGGCTTCTCTGAAGCTACTTGAGGGTACAAAATTGTGTGGTGTATATTTTCTCTCCCTGTTAATAACTCACTTTTGCCTTAGTAAGATAGCAAGGATAGTGACCAATTTCTATATATTTGGGTACCTATCAGGCATATCAGTTTAACTACCAACTCTGCTAAATTCATTTCTTGGTACAGTAGATTTATATATTGCTTGATTCCACACTGAGCAGTGGGAGTTTGTGATGAGAATCTGTGTTAAATGATTTCCTTTGTTGTTGTTGATGTTTTCACAGAATGTCACACTATTCAAAGGAAGTAGCTTGCCTGCCAGCTCTAGAGTCTGTCAGAACTTGGGGGAGTGCTAATTACAGCCAATCAAACTTTAACTGACCTGCTTCTAAGCTGCACTGACAAAGAGGAACTTCTTCCACTTTGTGGAGTAAAAGACACAGGTCTGAGGGACATAAATGTCTTGGGACTTAGCCAGTTGGGAGAGGAGCTTCTCCGTGCCACTCAGACTTAATTGTTCACTGAAGAAAACAGTTATTCTCATGTCTTTTCATATTGAATAAATTTTATTTCTGATCCATCGATGAAAAGAATCCCAGTTCAGATTCTTTACTGACTCGAATCTGCATCTTGTCTCCCTCTGAAGTAATCAACATTTTCAGTTGAAATTGAGAATCATTCAGAAAGCGATTTTCAATTGTAGACTCAATTTAATTCTCATGATTTGAATATGTCTACTCTGAAGTATGATAAGAGCAAATATGATAAGAGGCCTTTACAGGGAGCTTGGGGGCACCAGGACTCTTCTTCATAATGTGATGGAGGTCTCTTGGAAGGAGTCACTGGGGCAGTGTTTGGCTAGCTTGCCTTTCTGCATTCTGCCATGTGGAGTTGCAGCAAGAAAGCACTTCTCTGACAAGATGGTGGCAACTTGATCTTCCTGTTTCCACCCCATAGAACTGCGAAACAAATTTCTGATCTTTATAAATTACTTAGTCTCAGTTCTTCTGTTATCATAGTATAAACTGGACCAAGATATTATTGTGCTTGTTCTAAGATATGTAAAGATTCTGATTTAAAGAAAGCAATGACAATTATCTCAAAATGAAAGGCATATGCATTAGAAAATGTTTTCAAGCATTGAAAAGGACAAGTATGTCTATTTTCAGGGACTTGACAGCCATATATGTAATAAAAATATATATTTCTTAGACAATTTGACTAGAGTTTGTTCTTTAGGGTAGTTAGGAAGAATTAGTTTTGTCCATTATATCATTTTTTAGAATGATTTCATTCATGTCTTGAATGGATGATTTTGTGAGCAAATAATTACCTAGATTACCATACATATAGGTTATGATACTATGAGGGAAACAAAGTCATATTGTAGGTATGTGAAACCCAGATGTGTTGTCAGGAAAGGCACCTTTCTGAAGAGGGGACATGGTAGTGGAAATCTAAGCAATGACCAGCAGGCCAAGAACATTTCAGACAGAGAGATAAGTGCAGATGCAAGAGGCAGGAAAGACACAGAGTTCTAGATGAGAACGATGCCATGAAGCCAGAAAAGAATGAGCAGCAAGATCAGAGTGTGGAGGTGAGGCTGCTGGGTGACAGCCATACTCAAGCAGATGCTGATGACATGGTATGGTGCAGTCACTGTGCACCCACTAGGATGGATGAACAAGAAAGCATCGTAATGCAATGAGGGTAATGTGCTCTTCTCTCATTTTAATGAGTTTGACCTTTTCATTGTCAGCCAGAGGCATCCATTTGCTTCATGCAGGGGTGGCAGGTGGGACTAACATTAGCACAGACCATAGCAAAGGCAAACACTCAGCCTACTTTTTGGCCACACAAGGAGATTTCCAGCTACTGGTAAACCAATAATTCCACAAACCAGGCCTTGATCATATGAAAAATTCTTTTCCCCAGTTCCTAATGCTCCAACTAATTGTAGCAGACAGCTTCAGGTTCACTGAGATGAACTTCCAGACCAGGCACAGTTATGGAGGAAGGGATATTTATTGAAGGCTACAGATCCAGGGGAAGTTCCATAAATGGCAAAAGAAGCTGGCCTGCCTTCACAGGCCCAATCAGAGAGAGAGAAACACAAGCCTAAAAAGCCAAAAGCCACACAAGCTTCAGGAACTCCTGCTAGGCACACTTTGCATATCTTTAGATTGAAATCTGAAACCCACCACCACACCTTAAGATCCACCCAGTGACACTGCCTCCAGCCAGGTGGCTGCAGATGCAAACTACAAACAAATAAACAACTGAATATATTGGGGGCCCTGTATTCTATTCAAATCACCACACTAATGTACATGTTCAAGGCCTATTGACTTGAGCATTCTTGAGCCCATCTCTCCAGCCCACTTGAGCATTTTGTATGCAGGAGACAAGAGAATTTCTGCCACAAAGGTGAAGGCATATCATCTCTTATCTAGTGAAATAATAGAATAGAGGATCCAAACAGAAGAGGCTTTGTCCAGATGGTACTTGGACCTCTTACCTGTAGGATAAAATCCCATGTCTGTTTGGTAGTGAAAGACAGAAGCACAGGCATGTGGAGTTACCAGTTCCAAGCCTTCCTTAGGGTTCTGTGAGCTACAGGTCTCAGGAAGTTCTTCTAGCCAGGTAGGAATTTTAGAAATCATATGAGAAGGGGGATGCATATTTGTCTGACCCTTGCCATGGCCAGCACCACTGCAAGGGGCCAGGGGACCCTGCATAGATGCCAACAGGTTAACAGCCTCTACAGAGATCCATGCAAGGAGATGGAACAGAGGCTATCCCAGGGTCAGGGAAGGCTCCCGAGTACAGTTAGCATGAAGCAACTACAGTTCCAGAGTAATAACCTGAACAACCATGGGTTTTAGCTTCACATATCTGTGAAGAGCCCAGTGAGCAGACAGACAAGATGTGTGGCTGCCGAGAACAGAGTTCACAAAGAAGAGGTGCCTGCAGGTTTGGATCTGAGGCCACTTCTGTCCTGCCATCTGAAAGTCAGCAACTTTCCTACTTGAAAACTCAGACATGTCCTGGAAGTGAAATAGTGAGTAGGAAGAAATAATTAAAGGTTACTCTTTAACTAGATATTACCAAATTTTAGAACAAAGCAATATTTAGGTCAAATGGTGAAGTAGCATGAATAACCACTTTGTTCACATATGCATTCATTTAGTAAACAGCTGCTGTGTTTTCTATATCATGCACAGAGAATACAGTGGACATGAGTTCTGCCTTCCAAGATTGTATAAAGATGGTTCTAAGTTGAAGCTATAATGACACAAACAGCTCAGAAAAAATAATGAGGCTTCAGTTTATTATCACATTTGATTAGTATAATGTACTATATTTTTGATTCTGTGGGGATGGAAAGCATATTGTACCTATGACATGTAGTTAAGAAAAGCTAAAACTGGGGGCTGGTGAGATGCCTTAGTAGTTAAGACACTTGCCTGTGAAGTCTAAGGACCCAGGTTCAATTCCCCAGAACCCACATAAGCCAGTCGCACATGGTGGTGCATGTATCTGGAGTTTGTTTGCAGTGGCTAGAGGCTGTTGTGTGCCCGTGCATAAGCACTTGTTCTCTCTCTCTGTCTCTCTGTCTCTCTCTGTCTCTCTCTAATAAATAAATTAAAAATAAAAAACAGAGAAGCTGAAACTGACTATAGAGTTTACTCTTGGTTGTGTACTGAATTTATTTAAGTTGACAGTTTATCATGAAGCGGAAGGGAGGGAGGAAAGGAGAGAAAAAGAGACAGTGAGATACACAAATTTCAAAGCAGAAAAGGATAATAGGCCATTTGACTATAGAAGAATATGATAATGGACAGGGAATTACAAAGAAAGTTGCTACTAGGATTAAATACATGTTCTTTGTTATGTGTGTGTGTGTGTGTGTGTGTGTGTGTGTGTGTGTGTGCGCGCGCGCGCACACGCGCGCACAAGCTCACACTTACCCCTGCCATGCATGCATGTGGAAGTCCGAGGAGAACCTTGAATGCTAGCCCTTGTCTTCTGCCTTGTTTGACACAGGGTTCTTGTTCACTGCTGCAGTCACCAGGCTAGCTGCCCTGGGAACTTCCAGAGGATTCTCTTGTCTCTGCCTTCCATCTGGATATAGATACTCTGCAATTACAGATGCCCACCACAGCTTTTGGCTTGATGTAGATTCTGGGGATTCAAACTCAGATTCTCATGGTAGTGTAGCAAGTGTTTTACCCAAACTCATCTTCTAAGCCCCACACTGAGTCTTTCATAATAGAATAGAGCTTCTGCTCTGAGACTGGTCATTGTTGAGTTCACCTTGAGATCAGAGGGACCTATGCCATGATGTCCAGGGCTGACTCGTAGAAGTACTGAGAATGCTGCAGGCAACACAAGATATTTAAAGGTCAGAGGTTAGGAGAAGAACAAACAATACCAGGTACTTAGTTGTTTCACCTCTTTCTCCAGAGAAGGTTCAGTGAAGACTGGGAAAGTACAGGACACTCCTGAGGCAGAGTCGCTATCTACCTAACAACTTACTTAGCAGGAGATAATACCTTGAGCTCAGGAAAGAGATAGTGTTCAAATCCCCTCCTTGCCATGTGGGAACCAGTCTTTAGTCAGGGGTAAAAACCATGGCAAGACATTTGTTATTTAAAAAAATGAGTAAAAGCCTTATCTGAGAAGGATGAATTCTCCCTCCTGATTGCAAGTTTCCCTCAGTGGTGAAGGGATGGAGTTTGGGTTTGTTCATCAGGAAAAACCTGCTTTCAGTTATCCAGTATGCAGCTGATTACATCCCACTGGAAGGATGTGATGTCTACAACCATGACAAATGAAAATTTTGTGAGTGCAAGAATTTAACGCATGTTTTACCCTTTTTTTTTTTTTTTTTTTTTTTAGTTTTGTTTTCTGAGGTAGGATCTCACTGTATCCCAGGCTGACCTGAAATTCACTATGTAGTCTCAGGGTGGCCTCCGCTTACTCTCAGAGATCCTCCTACCTCTGCCTCCCCAGTGCTAGGATTAAAGGCCTGTGCCACCATGCCCAGAACTTCTTCTTCCTCTTTTTTAAATCAAGATCTAGTTACTTTTCAGAAGTTTCACATGTACATTTCATCTTTCATGAATGAGATGCAAGAAAAATGAAAGATTCAGAATGAATGAATTGGAGCTTACACGTTTTTAACCTTGGTGGAACATGACGGGAAAGTGTGAAAGAAACAGGTTTTATAAAGATAAAGACTTAAGTAATATACACTGATAAAAGCTAATATGACATCCAATTCTTTCCTGTATTTCCTTTTCCCTTTTCCACTTAATATAAAACCTTAAGTATATAATATGACATTGGGTTTTATGAAATTGTGTTCAAAATAATAAGCATATATTGATCTCAGAATGCTACTTGGCTTAAATTTGAGGTTAAAGTGATAACTTTCAGATATATTTATTCCCATTGCTTATGGAACAAAATATCACAGGATCTTTTTGCTATTTCAGCCTCTGGCACTTATACATTATAGAGCCAGAGAACAAACAGATTGAAGAAAACAAGGGAAAAATAGCTTACTAATTTTCTATGATGATTCAGACTAGGACACCTTTGGTTGGAAAGATTGCATAGGTGGATAGATGTATTTGGTCACACAAAACAAGTAAGTTAGGACGGATATATTTGTGTTCAACTGAATGTTTAACAACACTTGTTCAATGAGCACCTATCATCCCTGTCTCTAACAGTCTGAACTGAGTATAGTGTGTGTGTGTAAATGTGTGTGTATGTGTGTGTGTGTGAGAGAGAGAGAGAGAGAGAGAGTGAGAGAGATGCATAGGTAGTGTGGCTACATGCATGTGTGTGCATATGTGTATAAATGATGTGTGTGTGTGTGTGTGTGTGAGAGAGAGAGAGAGAGAGAGAGAGAGAGAGACAGAGAAAGAGAGAGAGAAAGAAAATATTAAACAAAGGCAGGCTGCATCTAATTTACCATATCAGGGAAAACATAGACACCATTACCAACTCAACACACAGAAAAAAATATTGATAACAAATTATATTTAATCCATTTTATAAGAGAGTTGCCTTAGTTATTTATACCACAATTTTTAGTATTTTACATAGGATTGCTGTGTAAATATATGCAATGAATTTTTTTTTCTTTATTAGTTAGTTTTGTATTCAGCAAATACAGTCAGTTTGGTACCATTATTAGGCTCATCCGTGACCTACCCCCTCCCCTTGGCCCCTCCTTGTTGAGGTATACGGGTCATGCATTGTGGAGTTAGCCCACAGTTATGGGTAAGCTAAATGTCTCTGCATATCATGACCCAACATGTGGCTCTGACATTCTTTCCACCCCCTCTTCCGCAAAATTTCCCTGAGCCATGTTGGGTTCATTTTTGGTCTATGCAATGAAATTTTAAAGTTTAAGCAATAGTGGGCACTTTTCATATTATTGAATACCACATTACAGTTGAATGTTAGGTAACTTCTCTCTTTTTAAAATATTTATTTATTTATTTATGAGAGACAGAGAGAGAGATGGAGAGAGAGAAAGAGAGAGAGAGAGAGAGAGAACCAGGGCCTCTTGGTGCTGCAAAGGAACTCCAGGAACATTCATCACTTTGTACATCTGGTTTATATGGGTACTGGGGAATCAAACCTGGGCAGGCAGACTTTACAAGCAACTGACTTTAACTGCTGATATGTCTCTCCAGCCTGTAACTTCTCTTTTAAATATCTCTTTGAGGAAAAAGTAAATAAAACCATATTAAAATATATTATTTGTTTGGCTGAGTAGATATTCAATTTATAGTATATTCTCATTGTTCTTTGGAAGGAAGATTGGGTTTAAATTTAGTGCTTAATATAAATATACTAACCTGTTTACTTTAATCACTTAATTTATTATTTATAAAATTTATTATTATAAAATTTTAATAAAAGTTTTATACAGCCAATTTATATAATTTATATAAATCTGATACATGGGAAGGTCTCACATGATTAATTTTACAATACTTAAATACTTCAGTTGACAATCGAGTCTCTGAGCTACTTACCATTTGAATGCTTCTTTAAATGTTAAATGCTTATTAGTACTGTATTGAGTATCTTTCATTGTGGTCATTGAAAAATATCATTTCACATTTTTAACTTAAAAGCAGGCAAAATTAGTTTTTCACAGTATATGACTTTATCCCCAGGGCTGTCTCTCGGGAGAAATATTTATGTGAAATTAATAGTAATAGAAGGAAATCATGAGTACAGAAACTGAATACCACTACAAATGCAAAAATCCATCCAGAGAGAATTATGAAATGTGTTCTTACTTATGCACTTACCTGTATGTCAAAAAAAGCCAAGGCTCATGGTTATAATAAAGTGTGTATTGCAAATGATCACATGAAGGTTTGGTATCAGTAGTGTCCATCCCAACTGCTTTATAGAACGCATGTAAATTTATGATTCAGATGCTCACTGACAATGATGTAAACTTTGGCTTAGATTCTATTTAAATATATGCCTTACGTGAGTATACTATATATACTCTAAAATTATCTTTTTTATGTAGGATGTTTAACTGTATGAAATGTTTATAAATTTTAGAGTATCAGGTATCATAAATTCTATGACAGTTTATTTGTAGAAAGTAAATTGCAAAGCTGGGAAAGAACCATAGAATTCAATTAATATTGTAACTTCACCTTAAAAACAAGGAAGACCTGAGTCTTAGACAGGTCAAAAAGTTTATTCACAGTCACTCAGAATATGCTTGATAGAACTGGGACTTGAACCCACTTATTTATATCACAGTGCTTTCTGTGACTACATTTCCTAGTTTGGATCAGAACATCCCGATAAAGTCAGTGATTTCTTGTAATTCATCTCTCCTTCTCTATCTCCCTCTGGTGAGTAAAATAGAAGGGTGTTCTTGTTTCTCTAGAAGTATATGCAAATGACTCACGTCATTTGTACATTTGTGGCATTTGATTCTTATTTTTATGGATCATTCAACTAAAGGCATGTGCATTACTCATTTTCCCTCCTCCTTTCTTTTCTTTCTTTTCTTTCTTTCTTTCTCTCTCTCTCCTTTTTCTTTGTTTGTTTTTGAGGTAGGGTCTCACTGTAGCCCAGGCTGACTTGGAATTCACTATGTAGTCTCAGGGTATCCTTGAACTCATGGCAATCCTCCTACCTCTGCCTCCTGAGTGCTGGGATTATAGGTGTGTGCCACCATGCCTGGCTTCCCCCCTTTCTTGTATGTATACTTAAAATACTTTCATCATACTTTGAGATAGCTTATTTTATTACACTCCAAGCCTCTGGCCTGGGATTTTATAACATACTGGCTGAGCAGGAACTTTATTAATAATCCAAGTCAGGCTCCAAAACAACATATGTTGAAAACCAGGATTCTTGTTACCTGTAACTGCTGCAAGAGTTCCTGAAATTCTTGTCTAAGGCTCCTAAGTAAGAGAATTCTGTCATTTATTTCCTGCTGCTCACAGAGTCTCCTTTATTCCTGCATGTCTTCCTTGCACTTTTATAAATTCAAAATCCATCCACTACAAAACCTTCAGCTCCCAAGCAGTTTTAATATTAGGGATATTTTGTGTGTATGTATTTGTATGTCTCCATTTTTTTGTTGTTGTTGCTAATGTTTTCTCATAGCTGTAAGGCTGCACTTGGGGACAGATATCTGGGTACAATGCCACTAAAAGAATTGAGCAATTTTTGTTTTTCTAACTTCTGTGGTTCTGGCCAGCTTCACAGAGGCGTCTGTCAGTTGAAATGGCATCTTCAACCTCAGCCAAGTGTAGGTTATTAGGCTACGAGTGCCAAAAAGTGATGAGTCGCCTCCACACTTCATCCAGTTTGAATTAAAGCAAGATTGTAAAATAATCATAATCTCTTGAAGCAAAGCCAGCTGTGAAATCCAGGCCCATCTTTCTTCATTAATTTGTATACATTGCTTATTTTAACAGGACAGACTTTCAGAGGGTACTCACATGGGACTGCCGAGCCAGCTGTACAACTTTTATTTTGAAGAAAAAAAAAAAAAACTTGAGCCTCAGTCCAGGCTGTTTTAAAGACAGGGAGGGACTTATTCTTGCCGGGCTTGACCAGCATGTGGAAGGAGAGCTCTCATGGCTGCAATAACTTAGGGAGCTCCTACCTGGGTGACACTTGGGGGAGGAAGATTTCTGTTTGTTTTGCTCTGTTTCCGAGGGTCCTGTGTGCTTCTCTTACTCATATCAACGTGACCCTTGGTGGATTTTGCACACCCTGCTCTGTGGGGGAGTGCCCAGTGTGCCTGTCTTATGTGGCCTCTATGGACACACTGCCCAGCTGGCAGGGAACAGGGAAGTTTTCTCCCAGCACCCAAGAAGAGAAAGAGGAAACTTCTCTTTCCTTCTGGGATCCTCGCAGCACAATAGATCAAGATAAAGCTCCACATCCCCTCCCTGGATTTTCTGGAGTGGTTTTCAGGAAGAAGTTAAACCTTCATCTTTAAATGGATGAGCATGTCACAATCAGGAAGAAACATCTCCAAAGACCCATCTTTAGGTAAGTCCTGCTGCAGGCCAGGTGATTCTGGGGCTGTCATTAGCAACAGTTTCTCCTCTTCATCTTTAATTTGAGGAATCCGGCACCAAAGCACAACAGCGCAGTAAAGAGTGCCCGAAGTCTAACTTTGTGCAGACTGAAGGAGTCCTTTTATTTTCTGCTATCTGCAACTCAGTACACAAGCTCTTATCAGCTCCTCAAAATATATCTTAAAAACATCTTAACTATCCAAGCACTTGAATGACATAGCAGTGGAAAAACTTTTGAAATATTATGCAATCTCTCGCTGTTTCTGAGCACTAACTAGGAAATATTATGCTGGCTTCTCTGAGCTGATTACACTCCAGCACAGTGCTTTTGTACTGGGAACACCACATCTTTCTGGAGTAATGTGTTGTCAGATAAATTTGAACTTGATAGTTACTGCACAAGAACATGCATTTTATAGATCCTTTAGGAATATCAGAGCAGATGTTAGGGAAAACCACACTGCTGCTGGAATCTAGAACCAGTTAAAGGTAAATGTGGTGTTATGAATATAGCTAAGGTCATATTTGGGAGAGAGGGCAGGGACACTTTCTCTGGGTGAAGAGTAATTTCTCCACTGATTTTTTAAAAAAATTCTTATTTGTTTATTTTTTAAGTATTTTAGAAAAGTGAACTGAGAATTAATAATTCTAAACAAAGTAGGAAGTGTGCACAATTTCTGTCTTCTAAAATGCTTTTAAAAAAGAAGTTGACTAGGTATCAGTTTTGTACTTTTCCCCCAGATAGTATTATACACATGTAGAAATAGTAAGTATAAACAATGCTAGCATGTTAAGGTCAAGTTCCAACCACTGGTTGTCAATCTAGAATTAAATACAGAATAATAGAAATTTTTGGCATGAACTCCTGTCATTCTGTCATGAGTACTTGATGAATGATAATGGGTCTTATTTTGTGTAGCAAGTATACATTGTTGAGCATTATTAATAGGAACATACTTTGTAATGATTAAAGCACAGTTCTAGTACATATCTGTTTTTAAAATTTTCTTTTGAAAATAAATTATATTTAAATATATGCATATGAATCTGCTATAATGACCAGCATCTATGCAAGTATGCACTTGTAAATATTATAAAACAACAGCTATAAATATTCAAATAACCAAAATGATACCCAAATGTATATTCATCAGTCAGAGTTTCCTAAAAGTTTTCCCAATCCTGTGTAATTAATCTCTATTCTGAAAGTCATCATTGTTACAGAGGTGTTTCTGAATTCACCACCTCTGTGATACCATTCAACCAGATCATCCACCTCATGTTTGGAAGATATGGTATGTTGGGGACAGCCAGGCCACCTGGCCATTATCTCACTGGGGAGTTTTAGGGATTGAGGTGGATGGTTTTCGTGCTAAATCCTCTGCTTGCCTGATAAGTTATGGGTAGGTGCTTTTTGTAGGTGGTTTGTGACCTGACTTCAATTTCATAGTTTAAATGTAAAGATCAGATTCTTTGCGTTTATAGCAAAAATGAAATTTGATGAATTCACATGATTGCTTCATGCCACTAGTGATCCGGAAGAGGAAATATTGCTACCAAGATCATGCTTTCACCCAGACAGCTGTTTCATGTTTCAAGCGAGTATAGAAATAAGTCCCCAACTGACAACAGGTCAAGGTTAGATGTGTGAGTGAGATTTACTAATCAACTGGCATGTGGACAATTGGTATTGCTATTTCCAGGGTAAAACAATGGTGAGGGAAAGAGAATATCTTAAAGATTTTAAATAATTAGCTTTAATTCCTCATAGAAAGTTTGGGGCTGAGGTCAGCAGTGCAAAACATTGACTTCCTGGTAGCTATTTGTATTTTTAGGCAGTCTGGCTATTGGGTAAGACTTGCCTTTGGCATGTTTGCATTTATCCCATGTCACACTTTATTTTCTTTGTCAGAGTTCTTCCCCTGGCACCTTCGTTTCTTGGCTATCCTATGGTTATCCAGAGCCTCACATTGGGGCATCTTTTTACAGCTTGGGTTTTCTGGTTCAAGAGCCATGTACCAGGCTGTCCTTTCTCAGTATGTTCTTGCCTGTACACCACTTCCTAAGGCCCACTGTTTACCAGTACATTTGATAAGCAAGTCTGTCTCACATTTTCTAGTGGGGCCACTTATAAATTTAATAGAAGGTTTTTTCAATGTAACATCTTAGCTGTTTATAAAAGATCACTTAAAATTTTAGTTATTACAGCTGAGGAGATATCTCAGTGGATAAAATATTTGGTGGGCAAATGTGAGGCCAGTTTGTATACACCACACCCTTGTAAGTGCCAAGTGGCCATAGTGATTTCCTGTAATTCCAGTCCTTGGGTGGTGTTGACAGGATTTCACCGGCAAGCTGGCTAGCTAGTTTAGTCAAATGATCAAGTCCAGGGTTCAAGTGAGAAATGCTTCTTCAGTATATCAAAATGGAGAGTGGTTGAGGACCACAACTATAGTCAACCTCTGGCTTCTACACTCATGTATATATGTATACCCACATACATGTGCATTCCCACACCCATGCGCATGAACTTTCTACACCTATACACATGTAAGAAAGAAAACAAAATAAAATAATATATTTTTGTTCTGAAATATCTGACTTTCGACATAATTTAAAATTTCTTTATATAGGCCAGTTTCCACTATAATTGGATCCATGGCTTTAGCTGGGCTCTGTGATAGATTTTTGAGTCTAGTAGACATATGATCTTGTATATATCTGTAGAAGCATGGTACTCAAGTAATGGTGTTATGAAGAAGAATTAATATCCTAGAAGAGACACTAAGAATGACTAACTCTGGCATTGAAGTCACCCGAGGGAAAAATATAAAGGTGGTTTTATCTTAATTCAAGTTTTGAGACCAAATTAAAATCATTTCTTCCCATCAGCATAATTGGTCTAAATTTCATCAAGTGAAAAAAAATAAGAAGGTTTTGCAGGGCATGGTGCATCTTGAAATTTCATGACTGGATAAAATACCAAGAAGACTGGTTGTAATTTGACATGTTTTTGATCCTGTTTCTAAGAATGTCTGGGCCTTTTAAAGTGTGATCTTGTAGAGTTGGTTATTGAATGTAATTTCAAAACTTCTTCCTTGGAATGAATATATATATGTATGGAGAGAGAGAGAGGGAGAGAGAGAGCGAGCGAGCGACCATGTTTGAAAGGCAGGGAACAAGCATAAAGTTTCTTTGTGGCTAAGGTAGGAGTTTATATTATTTCCTTCCTGAATACATGGAGATCTTTGAGATACTGACACTATCCAGTCATGAGCATATGCAAATTATATTTCCTGAACATGCTGATTTTCCATGTAAAGACCCATATAGCTCCGGCTTGTGAGAAGAAAAGATGATTCTCCTTACTTAAAAGAAACACTTTAGACATTATTGTTTTCTGGGACATACCATCACAAAAAGTACACTAAAAAGTTTCTAGTCAACAACACTGATTTTTGTCCCTTAACATTTACAAAATAAAATTATACAGTTCCTTAAAATCCAGGTATAAACCAATAGCTAATAAAAGAGACCTTGTATACACACATGATTGTAGGCTTTTTTAATTTTTTTGAGATAAGGTCTCGTTTGAGCTCAGGCTGACCTGGATCTCACTCTGTAGTTCCAGGCTGGCCTCATACTCACAGCACTCCTACCACCTCTGCCTCCCAAGTGCTGGGATTGCAGGTTTTTAAAAAGATTCGTTTGTTTGTTTGTTAGTTTGAGAACGACACAGAGAGAAAGAGGCATATATAGAGAGACATATATAGAGAGAATGGGTGCGCCAGGGCCTCCAACCACTGCAAATGAACTCCAGATGTGTGCGCCCCCTTGTGCATCTGGTTAACTTGGGTTCTGGGGGATCCAGCCTAGAACCAGGGTCCTTAGGCTTCACAGGCAAGCGCTTAACCACTAAGCCATCTCTCCAGCCCTAAAAAGATTTTTTTCTATATTATCAAAAAGCTTTATTTCTAGTATCTGATATACCTTTATTTCTTTATCACTTATCACCTTATGCAAATAGATTTATCAACTTATGCATTGCTATTACATGATGTAACATGTCTAAATGAAGGATGCTTCTGTAACTTTAGCAAAATGATTGCTAAAAACATTTCCACCTTATTGAATACTAATTTTGTTTGGTAAACTTTCTTTAGGCTCATGTGATAAATGAACCTTAGACTATTATACCAGGAAAAATTTCATTATCCTAAAAATTGAACCTGTGAAAATATTTCCTTTTGGAATTTCATTGCTATTAAGAGTTTTGGGGTGAACTTTTGCTATAGTGATCTCATGCTTGCCTTGATACTACTAATTTCAAATTCTATTATAAGTTCATCTTTTCCCATTTGTTGTTTCAAATTCTTTCTAGAAGCAAGTATTTGAAAATGAGTTTAAAAATAAATTGAAAAGGTTCCTACAGGTTAAACTGTTGTGCTGTTGGGAATCAATAGCCTTTGAACCTCTTTTAGGGTTCAAAAATGAGTAGGTTATTTTTGTGGTGATTTTCCATTAGAAATACCACCAAAAAGGCAGAAACAAAAATCACACTACACAAATAGCTCTTCATCAGTTCTAGAAATGAGAACTGGTCTATTCATCCGGGATCTGAGACACCTGCCAGGACTCAAGACTAATGGAAATCATGTCGGGACCTTCACAGTCCTTAGAACATGCTGTTTCTTTTCTTTATGTGTTTTCAAAAGTTTTATTTTTACAAGTATCTGTTAGTGGTGGAATTCTGAGTGTATTTTTGGCAGACATATTCACTTCACATAGAAATGTAGAAAGCAGAAGGATGGAATGAGAAAACCTATTAAAGATCCTATTTTTCTTGTGAGCTTAATGGGGATTGTTAGTAGCCTATTACTAGATTTGAACTGTAATTTCAAGGTTCAGAATTGATGATGATGTATAGTGGGATGTCTGCAATGTGTTATATGTTATTTTAAATATCTACTATAAACTTGAAACCATAAACCTTTTAGAGTAAACTCATTTTGTTTTTCAAGGTAAGGTCTCACTCTAGCTCAGCCCGACCTGGAGTTTACTATATAATCTCAGGCTGGCCTTGAAATCAGAGTGATACTCTTACCTGTGCCTCCCAAGTGCTGGGATTAAAGGCATGTGCCACCATGCCCCCCTAGAGTAAACTCATTTTATTGATACCCACATTTTATCTCAGTGTATAAACATCACTTCCAAAGCTCACACAGAGATGATACTGGATTTCAGATTCCTACATTACTAAGGGAAGCACGTGGCTAACTAGGCAAAGTGTCCAGATAAAAATCTATTTGGGAGCTGGAGAGATGGCTTAGCAGTTCGGGTGCTTGCCTGAGAAGCCTAAGGACCCATGTTCAACTCTCCAGACCCGCATAAGCATGAAAATGAGGTAAAGTGCAAGGTTGTACATGCCCACTAGGTGGCACAAGCATCTGGAGTTTGATTGCAGTGGCTGAGGCCCTTGTGTGCCAATTCTCTCAGCCTGTCTGTCTCTCTTCCTCTTACTCTCTCTAAAATAAAAAAAATATATAAAATAAAACTATTTGGATGTTTTGGGTCCATTTCCTGCAGGACTTTGGGAACAATTAAAATAACCTGAACAAATAGTATAAAACATGAAAGTCACTTCAAAATTTAAAGAAATTGTGATACATTGTTGGTTTTTATTTCTTTTTTCCATTGTTGGGTTTTTCATAAATATTTACATATATATGATATTCTTTTTGATGTCTCTTTTTATTACTTGCATCATAACAAAAATATAAAAATGAAACAAAAAATGACTACATCATACTCATCAGGATGAATAAAATATATGCATAAGTAAGTATAAGCTGATTAAATAATACAATATGTGAAATGTCTTTTTATGCAATAAATTTTCTTAGGAGTCTATGTATATCATATCTGAAATATAACATAATTATATAAATATGTAGCATATTTTATCAGTTTGGGGCTGTGTAATGCAAGTGACTATAAAATGCAAGAGCTACCACTCATGATGACTATGAGAGACCCTGTCTTAAGAAAAGAGAGCAAGAAATAGAGAACTAGTTTTGTAAGGATGGCATATCCAATGGAAACTTAGCTTCATAGCTTTTCAAATATGTGAATGATGGTTTTTACACAGGTGATGATGTCCAGAAACAAAACAATAGTATCTATATATTCTCCTTTAACTCCTCATAGAAAAATAGACATAGAGAAATGAACTTAAAGAACATTTCACTGTAAAATATGATATTAACTAATATAGCAAAAATATTGCGTAATATGAACCAAAAATTACTCTTTTTGTTGTACATGCCAAATGGCTCTTGCTGCTTATCAGAGGTCATTGTGTATTACAACTTGGGGACTGGACACAAATTCATCTTTAACATGAAGTATAAAGATTAACCAAAGCAAAATAAGCAACACAGTTGATTGTAAGCAGGAACTGATCATGAAAAGTGATCAGATATTACTGTGCCTATTTTCTTAACCATGATAGAAATCATTCCAATTTTTAACTGGTAATTATCAATTGATACACTATAGTTTGTTACACATTTTAATGCCAGGGCATAAGTAATTTAATTCCTCTGAGATTATCTCATAAGTCAATACAAGTTTAAATTTTATTCAATAAACTTACCATTCTTGTTTTCATCAGCAGCACATATTGATATTAATAGGAAAAATATCTATCATCAAACACTTTGTTGGCAAGTTACATCCACCTGATGTTCTGAAAAATTCCATGTAGAGTATGAAATTCATATTTAATATATTGGGTGTGGAGTAAAGACAGGAGAAGATCAAAGCTGGGAAAATGTCTTGTGCCCAGAACTGCATGCTTCTACTTTCCTGGACTAGCTAGCTTTCTGTTACCAATGTTCATTATGAGAATCGACTCACATTGAGAAATGGCTTTTCAAAGATTCAGAATATTTGATAGGAGGAAATTCAAGATTATATAGGTAAAATAACCTATTTAATTGCTTGATATTATTTGAAAATTTAATGTTCTAAATAATCAGCCTTTTAAAATAAAAATATTCTTATTTATTTATTTGCAAGCAGAGAGAGATAGAGTGAAGGGGGACAGGAAGAATGGGTGCACCAGGTCCTCTAACCACTGCAAATGAACTCCAGATGCATATACCGCTGTGAACCTGATTTTACATGGGTACTGTGGAATTGAACCCAGGTCATTAGGCAAGAATCTTAACCACTGAGCCATCATAAGCTTTTTAACACCGAGTTTAAGTAAAAAGCAAGGAAAGTCAGTCATACTGGGGGATAGTTGCTTAAAAGATGACCTGTAGGTATGTAGAAATGTAATAACTAAAGAAATCTGCAGTATTTATAAATTAAGTTTCTTCAGTTCTGTGCCTGGACATAACATAGTTTTGACAGTTTGTTCTCATGGGAGAGCTTCAGTTTATTTATGTCTTTGATTGTGGCCACTTGGACATGAGGTCTAATTAAGGAAAATCCAACATTTCCCAAATTGAAGCTGCTGTAAATGAAAGAAACAAGTCATAGTGCCTTAGAAGATGGCCGATAAGACTTGCAGATGGGTTTTCTTTGCAGTATCCAGGACTTCCCCACCAGAGCCATACTTTACAATATGAAGAACCATTATTCCTGAGCTAAAATGATGTTCTCTTTTAGTGTTTTGGTGATTCCAGACTGTGCTATTCTAGGATGGCATTTTTAGAAGAGATTTTAAACAGATGTCTATTTAAGTTTTAGTTGTTTATTAATTAGCAAACTAAGAATCAATTCAGAGAATTCTGGGTTTTCAGCGTGAAAATCATATTAGCACTAAGTGTATCAATATTTAATTTGACTGTTAAAAGGATCAAAGACTTTGGAACAAATCAATTAAGTATTCATAGTAATGAAAAACAGTTTTGCTATATCATTAACATACAAAAGTGGCAATTCTGTGGATCCTAATTGACGAGAAAAGGAGGTCTCACTAGGTTAAGTCACTTAAATTTCATCATTAAATCAAAACTGTGGATGAAAGTAGGGATTAGTGAAAATTTGGGCCGGTGTGGGAAATCTGTGACAGATGCTTGCATTTATTCCAATCGCGATATCTCTCTAAAACATTAAGCCAAAAAAAGAAAACATTTGTTCATTTCCAGGTCCACTAATTAAGCATTTACTGTTCAACTCAGCTGCATTTAATTTTTCTTAACTATGATATCCCTTGGCATTTTATCTGCATCTATTTTGCTATATTCATTGCCCCATTCTATTATACTTACTTGACTATGGGATTCAACTTTCTAAAAAATTTAAAATAATCTGGAATATACCCAAGGCTAGGGGGCTGAGGAGATGTATCCATGGATAAAGTGCTCACCATGCAGCTAACTCTGAGTACCTGAGCTTGGGTACCTACACCTTGCATAAAAGCCTGAAACTGCAGGGGATTTCTGGAATCCCAGTAATTTACAACAAGAATGGATGTGGACATGGAAGAGCCTCTTGAAAGCTTATGAATTGAGTGTTAACAAGAATCCTTGCTTCAGAACAAGGTGGAAGGGAAGAATTGACATGAAAGTTGTCCTCTGAACTCCACACATGTACAATGGCATGTGCACATGCCTGAACACACACACACACACACACACACACACACACACACACACAATAAAATTTCAATGAGATTACTGATGGCCAGGCATGGTAGCACACACCATTAATCTCAGCACTTGGGAAGCAGAGGTAGGAGGATTGCCATGAATTCAAGGCCACCTTGAGACTACATAGTGAATTCTAGGTCAGCCTGGGCTAGAGCAAGACTCTACCTTGAAAAAAAGAATAAAAAAATTCTGAGGCTATCATCAATATTGAATTTATTATTGTTTCTCATAGCTTTTTTAGTAGAATATGTTTAAAAATTAGTATTTACCCAAGGTTTAAAACTTTAAATCCCAAGGATTTAGTAAAGTATTGTTAAATAGGTAAAGTAGGAACCATGATGATCAGAAACAAACAGCATTCATGTTCTCATTTTTAAAAACACTGAAAGACTAAACAAAATCCAGCTGCAAACTTCTAACTAGTGATCCTTGTCATTCATGAGTGCTAAAATAAATAATTTGTTTTCTTAAGTACAAGTCAGAGGTCATTCCTCTATTTTCAGAGTGAAGAATACCCAGTAAGGTTTCACTGAGAATTAGGTAGCACCACCCAGAGTATTAGAAGTGGATGATATTTGGCCTGTGTTTCTTAAATTTTTTACAGAATCAAAAAGTTTCTTGTAGTTTGTATAAGCTTCAAATTGCATATTTGAAATATCATGGAATCCAGTGTCAATGGAGCATTCTACCTTTATTTATTTATTTAGTTAAACAGAGAGAGAGAGAGAGAGAAGATGAGAGGAAATGGGCACATCAAGAGCTCTAGCCACTGCCAAGGAACTCTAGACGCATGCACCACCATGTATATCTGGCTTACATGGGTACTGGGGAATCAAACCTGGGTCCTTAGGCTTTGGAGGCAAATGCTTTAAACACTGAGCCATCTCTCCAGCCTGACATTCTACCTTTGAACACTATTACTCATTAGGATATATTTTTTTAAAAAAAATTTTACTTATTTGAGAGAGAGGAAGAAAGAGAGAGAGAGAATGGGTGCATAAACCAACTCTAGATGCATGCATCACCATGCACATTCAGCTTACATGGGTTCTGGGGAATTGAACCTGGGTCCTTTGGCTTTGCAGGCAAGTGCCTTAACCACTGAGCAATCTCTCCAGCCCAGGAAATATTTTCTTCAATGAAGTCTGTCTTTCTATCAATATGACTTGTTTTTATGTTAGTTGAACTAGAACAAGAGGCTCCAGATTTTCTTTATAAGCCAGCTCTCCAAACACTGAAGACAACTGTATTGGCTGTTGCTATTTATAATTATTCCCAAAACACAGCAGATTAAAAATTCCTCAAGTCTGTGTGTGGGCTGATGAATCTACTGATCTGTACAAGGCTTTATTTAAAGCCATTGGGGCTTTCCCTTGTACCTGTGGCCAGATGGTATTTTGCTAAGGCTGCAGGTATAGGGGACTCTTGGTTCCATGACTTTATTTTCTTTTGTTGGGTCCCTCATCTTTCTTCAGCAGACTAGCCTAGACACATTTTCACCATAATTATAAGAAGGTGGGTGAAATACCCTTTTTGCGGGGGGGGGGTTCAAGGTAAGGTCTCACTCTAGCTCAGCCCGACCTGGAGTTTACTATATAATCTCAGGCTGGCCTTGAAATCAGAGTGATACTCTTACCTGTGCCTCCCAAGTGCTGGGATTAAAGGCATGTGCCACCATGCCCCCCTAGAGTAAACTCATTTTATTGATACCCACATTTTATCTCAGTGTATAAACATCACTTCCAAAGCTCACACAGAGATGATACTGGATTTCAGATTCCTACATTACTAAGGGAAGCACGTGGCTAACTAGGCAAAGTGTCCAGATAAAAATCTATTTGGGAGCTGGAGAGATGGCTTAGCAGTTCGGGTGCTTGCCTGAGAAGCCTAAGGACCCATGTTCAACTCTCCAGACCCGCATAAGCATGAAAATGAGGTAAAGTGCAAGGTTGTACATGCCCACTAGGTGGCACAAGCATCTGGAGTTTGATTGCAGTGGCTGAGGCCCTTGTGTGCCAATTCTCTCAGCCTGTCTGTCTCTCTTCCTCTTACTCTCTCTAAAATAAAAAAAATATATAAAATAAAACTATTTGGATGTTTTGGGTCCATTTCCTGCAGGACTTTGGGAACAATTAAAATAACCTGAACAAATAGTATAAAACATGAAAGTCACTTCAAAATTTAAAGAAATTGTGATACATTGTTGGTTTTTATTTCTTTTTTCCATTGTTGGGTTTTTCATAAATATTTACATATATATGATATTCTTTTTGATGTCTCTTTTTATTACTTGCATCATAACAAAAATATAAAATGAAACAAAAAATGACTACATCATACTCATCAGGATGAATAAAATATATGCATAAGTAAGTATAAGCTGATTAAATAATACAATATGTGAAATGTCTTTTTATGCAATAAATTTTCTTAGGAGTCTATGTATATCATATCTGAAATATAACATAATTATATAAATATGTAGCATATTTTATCAGTTTGGGGCTGTGTAATGCAAGTGACTATAAAATGCAAGAGCTACCACTCATGATGACTATGAGAGACCCTGTCTTAAGAAAAGAGAGCAAGAAATAGAGAACTAGTTTTGTAAGGATGGCATATCCAATGGAAACTTAGCTTCATAGCTTTTCAAATATGTGAATGATGGTTTTTACACAGGTGATGATGTCCAGAAACAAAACAATAGTATCTATATATTCTCCTTTAACTCCTCATAGAAAAATAGACATAGAGAAATGAACTTAAAGAACATTTCACTGTAAAATATGATATTAACTAATATAGCAAAAATATTGCGTAATATGAACCAAAAATTACTCTTTTTGTTGTACATGCCAAATGGCTCTTGCTGCTTATCAGAGGTCATTGTGTATTACAACTTGGGGACTGGACACAAATTCATCTTTAACATGAAGTATAAAGATTAACCAAAGCAAAATAAGCAACACAGTTGATTGTAAGCAGGAACTGATCATGAAAAGTGATCAGATATTACTGTGCCTATTTTCTTAACCATGATAGAAATCATTCCAATTTTTAACTGGTAATTATCAATTGATACACTATAGTTTGTTACACATTTTAATGCCAGGGCATAAGTAATTTAATTCCTCTGAGATTATCTCATAAGTCAATACAAGTTTAAATTTTATTCAATAAACTTACCATTCTTGTTTTCATCAGCAGCACATATTGATATTAATAGGAAAAATATCTATCATCAAACACTTTGTTGGCAAGTTACATCCACCTGATGTTCTGAAAAATTCCATGTAGAGTATGAAATTCATATTTAATATATTGGGTGTGGAGTAAAGACAGGAGAAGATCAAAGCTGGGAAAATGTCTTGTGCCCAGAACTGCATGCTTCTACTTTCCTGGACTAGCTAGCTTTCTGTTACCAATGTTCATTATGAGAATCGACTCACATTGAGAAATGGCTTTTCAAAGATTCAGAATATTTGATAGGAGGAAATTCAAGATTATATAGGTAAAATAACCTATTTAATTGCTTGATATTATTTGAAAATTTAATGTTCTAAATAATCAGCCTTTTAAAATAAAAATATTCTTATTTATTTATTTGCAAGCAGAGAGAGATAGAGTGAAGGGGGACAGGAAGAATGGGTGCACCAGGTCCTCTAACCACTGCAAATGAACTCCAGATGCATATACCGCTGTGAACCTGATTTTACATGGGTACTGTGGAATTGAACCCAGGTCATTAGGCAAGAATCTTAACCACTGAGCCATCATAAGCTTTTTAACACCGAGTTTAAGTAAAAAGCAAGGAAAGTCAGTCATACTGGGGGATAGTTGCTTAAAAGATGACCTGTAGGTATGTAGAAATGTAATAACTAAAGAAATCTGCAGTATTTATAAATTAAGTTTCTTCAGTTCTGTGCCTGGACATAACATAGTTTTGACAGTTTGTTCTCATGGGAGAGCTTCAGTTTATTTATGTCTTTGATTGTGGCCACTTGGACATGAGGTCTAATTAAGGAAAATCCAACATTTCCCAAATTGAAGCTGCTGTAAATGAAAGAAACAAGTCATAGTGCCTTAGAAGATGGCCGATAAGACTTGCAGATGGGTTTTCTTTGCAGTATCCAGGACTTCCCCACCAGAGCCATACTTTACAATATGAAGAACCATTATTCCTGAGCTAAAATGATGTTCTCTTTTAGTGTTTTGGTGATTCCAGACTGTGCTATTCTAGGATGGCATTTTTAGAAGAGATTTTAAACAGATGTCTATTTAAGTTTTAGTTGTTTATTAATTAGCAAACTAAGAATCAATTCAGAGAATTCTGGGTTTTCAGCGTGAAAATCATATTAGCACTAAGTGTATCAATATTTAATTTGACTGTTAAAAGGATCAAAGACTTTGGAACAAATCAATTAAGTATTCATAGTAATGAAAAACAGTTTTGCTATATCATTAACATACAAAAGTGGCAATTCTGTGGATCCTAATTGACGAGAAAAGGAGGTCTCACTAGGTTAAGTCACTTAAATTTCATCATTAAATCAAAACTGTGGATGAAAGTAGGGATTAGTGAAAATTTGGGCCGGTGTGGGAAATCTGTGACAGATGCTTGCATTTATTCCAATCGCGATATCTCTCTAAAACATTAAGCCAAAAAAAGAAAACATTTGTTCATTTCCAGGTCCACTAATTAAGCATTTACTGTTCAACTCAGCTGCATTTAATTTTTCTTAACTATGATATCCCTTGGCATTTTATCTGCATCTATTTTGCTATATTCATTGCCCCATTCTATTATACTTACTTGACTATGGGATTCAACTTTCTAAAAAATTTAAAATAATCTGGAATATACCCAAGGCTAGGGGGCTGAGGAGATGTATCCATGGATAAAGTGCTCACCATGCAGCTAACTCTGAGTACCTGAGCTTGGGTACCTACACCTTGCATAAAAGCCTGAAACTGCAGGGGATTTCTGGAATCCCAGTAATTTACAACAAGAATGGATGTGGACATGGAAGAGCCTCTTGAAAGCTTATGAATTGAGTGTTAACAAGAATCCTTGCTTCAGAACAAGGTGGAAGGGAAGAATTGACATGAAAGTTGTCCTCTGAACTCCACACATGTACAATGGCATGTGCACATGCCTGAACACACACACACACACACACACACACACACACACACACAATAAAATTTCAATGAGATTACTGATGGCCAGGCATGGTAGCACACACCATTAATCTCAGCACTTGGGAAGCAGAGGTAGGAGGATTGCCATGAATTCAAGGCCACCTTGAGACTACATAGTGAATTCTAGGTCAGCCTGGGCTAGAGCAAGACTCTACCTTGAAAAAAAGAATAAAAAAATTCTGAGGCTATCATCAATATTGAATTTATTATTGTTTCTCATAGCTTTTTTAGTAGAATATGTTTAAAAATTAGTATTTACCCAAGGTTTAAAACTTTAAATCCCAAGGATTTAGTAAAGTATTGTTAAATAGGTAAAGTAGGAACCATGATGATCAGAAACAAACAGCATTCATGTTCTCATTTTTAAAAACACTGAAAGACTAAACAAAATCCAGCTGCAAACTTCTAACTAGTGATCCTTGTCATTCATGAGTGCTAAAATAAATAATTTGTTTTCTTAAGTACAAGTCAGAGGTCATTCCTCTATTTTCAGAGTGAAGAATACCCAGTAAGGTTTCACTGAGAATTAGGTAGCACCACCCAGAGTATTAGAAGTGGATGATATTTGGCCTGTGTTTCTTAAATTTTTTACAGAATCAAAAAGTTTCTTGTAGTTTGTATAAGCTTCAAATTGCATATTTGAAATATCATGGAATCCAGTGTCAATGGAGCATTCTACCTTTATTTATTTATTTAGTTAAACAGAGAGAGAGAGAGAGAGAAGATGAGAGGAAATGGGCACATCAAGAGCTCTAGCCACTGCCAAGGAACTCTAGACGCATGCACCACCATGTATATCTGGCTTACATGGGTACTGGGGAATCAAACCTGGGTCCTTAGGCTTTGGAGGCAAATGCTTTAAACACTGAGCCATCTCTCCAGCCTGACATTCTACCTTTGAACACTATTACTCATTAGGATATATTTTTTTAAAAAAAATTTTACTTATTTGAGAGAGAGGAAGAAAGAGAGAGAGAGAATGGGTGCATAAACCAACTCTAGATGCATGCATCACCATGCACATTCAGCTTACATGGGTTCTGGGGAATTGAACCTGGGTCCTTTGGCTTTGCAGGCAAGTGCCTTAACCACTGAGCAATCTCTCCAGCCCAGGAAATATTTTCTTCAATGAAGTCTGTCTTTCTATCAATATGACTTGTTTTTATGTTAGTTGAACTAGAACAAGAGGCTCCAGATTTTCTTTATAAGCCAGCTCTCCAAACACTGAAGACAACTGTATTGGCTGTTGCTATTTATAATTATTCCCAAAACACAGCAGATTAAAAATTCCTCAAGTCTGTGTGTGGGCTGATGAATCTACTGATCTGTACAAGGCTTTATTTAAAGCCATTGGGGCTTTCCCTTGTACCTGTGGCCAGATGGTATTTTGCTAAGGCTGCAGGTATAGGGGACTCTTGGTTCCATGACTTTATTTTCTTTTGTTGGGTCCCTCATCTTTCTTCAGCAGACTAGCCTAGACACATTTTCACCATAATTATAAGAAGGTGGGTGAAATACCCTTTTTGCGGGGGGGGGGGTTCAAGGTAGGGTCTTACTCCACCTGAGGCTGACCTGGAATTAACTATGTAGTCTCAGGGTGGCCTTGAACTCACGGCGATCCTCCTACCTCTGCCTCCTGAGTGCTGGGATTAAAGGCATGCGCCACCATACCCAGCTTTTTAAATACTGCTCCCCCTTTTTTTGAAGGCT
The DNA here is from genome assembly GCA_036346955.1 of Dipus sagitta. Taxonomy (NCBI): domain Eukaryota; kingdom Metazoa; phylum Chordata; class Mammalia; order Rodentia; family Dipodidae; genus Dipus; species Dipus sagitta. The sequence goes on from CM070774.1 coordinate 56,347,433, forward strand.
TTAACTGAATCTTACTGAGACATGTTGTTACTGTCACATTAGGAAAAATCAAGTGGCTCAGCACAGAGTCATGTGAGAGGTCTTTTACTCTTAAGGTGTAGACACCAAGAAGCGCATATAACTAGGTGAGTGAGTACCACACATCTAAAATGAAAGCTCTTATGTGTTTTTCTAATTACTCTTTCCTTAATTCATCTGTAGTTCATTCAGCCACTGAAAAAACACTACATAATCTATCTGAGTGTAAAGTTTTCTGAAGAACTAGTTACGACAGAAAAAAAATCAATAGAGCAGTGAGGTCCAAGTGAGTGTCTGTTGGCCAGTGGGTCAGATGTGGCTCACCTGACTCATATGTCATGCCTGAGATTCCTCGTTAAAATACTTTAATAAGTTAAAGGTTAAAAATGTCTAAACTAATCGCCTCAAATGTGAGCTCTTATACCAGTAATGACTACTCACTTTTTCCCAGCTCATTTTTCACCAAGTGTTTTGCTAGGACCCTTAAGGGAATGAGTTATTTTAATAGAAGCTGAATAGCATTAATCATATCATATCATTTAAGGCAGTTTAATTCTAATTCTTCTATGACCTAGAAAGAAATCTTAGTAAATGGCATGAATAAAACCAAAGCTCTCCCATATGCATTTGAGTTACATTTTAGTCACATCAATAATGGGTATTCTTTTGGATTTGAGGCTTACTTTTAAAAATTGCTTATTCTTTGTGAGATATATTTGTTATGTCTTGTTACTGAACTCTCCAAAACAGAACTTCAGTAGGTAACTATGTTTGTAAGAGCCACATGTTATATAATCTCTCTTGAATCAGTGGTAAACAGAAAGAATGTTTGCTATTGGCATTAGAATTGCAGCTCATAAAACCCAAACCAAAACAAACCAAGCTTCTGCAATGCTAACCTCAGAGATTCTTATTCAGTAGGTCTTGGGGATAAAGACTTCAAGTCAATGCAGATGCAGAGCTAGGTGCAGGATATGTTTTCTTGAATGATGGAATTCATATACAGTAGAGAGGGAAGGGTAGATTAAGCTGGAAACTCCTCATATCATCAGGCTCATTGATGGAAATGGGAAATATAAGCCAGAGTTTCTTTGTTTTATTTGCATTGATGAGTACCTGAAGCAGGATATGGTTACACTGAGATAGTTCTGTGTGTAACATCTATAACTCCAGCACTCAGGAGGTGAAGGCAGAAGAACTTCATGTTTGAGGCCAGTCTGTGTTGTGTTGTGTGACACTGTCCAAAACAAAAAATGAAGAAGCAAAAAGATAGGGCTGGAGAGATGGCTTAGTGGCTAAGGTGCTTATCTGTGAAGCCGAAGGACTCAGATTCGACTTCCCAGTACCCATGTAAGCCAGGTGCACAAGATGGTGCATGCATCTGGAGTTGTTTGCAGTGGCAGAGGCCCTGGCATGGCCATTCTCTCCCTCTCTCCCCCTCTTTCTCAAATGAATAAAATATTAAAAAAAAACTCAAAGATCCCAAAAGATTAAACCAATACTCTATTATGTTCAGGATGCAAGAGACCTCTGACCTGATTTGAAATTCACAAACACTTTTTAATGAGTTAGGCCTGCAGAGAGCAAAGACAAACTAGCAGGAACGCCAAAGCAATAATTCCCAACATTGGCCGTGTCTTGAAATCGCTACAAAAATTTTAAAAATCCCAATGCACAGAAGTTATTTCAGACCTACTAAGTAAACGTTTCTGGGAGGGAGTAGGAATAAATGTCTCCTTGAATTCCTCACTTCTAGATAGCAGTCAAGATTGACAGCTCTAGCCCTAAAAAGAAGCACATACACGCACTGACTGAGAAGGGTGGAACTCTTAAGGGTGGCCTTTGAAGTCCAAAACGCAAAAGGACAGGACTCCCAGGGCAAAGGCCAGGGACTGAAAGTGCATGACGTGTGTGGGAAAGTTTCCAGGAGTTCCTGACTGGCCAGCAGCTAGAGCTGAGCTCCTTGGATGGGAGGGATGAAGGATTACACATTTGGTTAGGACTAGAGTGAAAGTCGTACTTCCTGTGTTTTGTGCTGCCACCCATCTAATCTGATGGTGAAACGGACTAATCCCCTGACCAGTGTTCTTGAGCTCAGCACTTTCAAAATGCCATTTTGTCGTAGAATATTTGCGTGTAACATTTTGTCATAAAATTCTGTGTGTAACATCTGTAATATCCCAGGATATACTCTGAACTAAAGCCTCAAATAAATTTGGTAGATGTTACTGATCGTATCCATTCCCTCTTAGGGACTTCCAAAAGTAGAAGCTTTGCAGTAAAAGTGATGGCTGTTTAATAGTGATCAAACTGACTTCAATTTATATGTAACCTTTATTAACATCCCAAGAATGTAGTATTTGAAAGAAACACTACTTTCCTCTGAATTTCTCCTAAATGCAATGTCCTTTATTTTCTGAAACTCACTTTCTTTCAGTTAGTCTTTTATCTTCCTTTAATTACTTCTTTTGTTATTTATATTATCTAGATGATAGTTGACCACAAGAAAATTTTCTGCAATTAACATTTTTCATCTCCTTTATGCTAAGCCAGTTAAACAAAGTTGCCTCACTGGAAGAATGGTTAATGTTTATTACATAACTGTGATAGTGTGAGTTTCAAAGAAGGAAGAAGAAATATTTTGAAAAGATTGAGAAACAATGAACAGTGTCACATTATTGAAACAGCTGAGGGTAAATTAAGAAAAAACAGATGGAAGTTATGTGTGGATTATTACACCCAGGTGTCACTGTGCACATAAACTTGGCAGTGTTTTCCCTAACTTGTATCTTTTTCTTCATTTTATCCTGAAAAGATTGCTTAAAAAAGTGTTACCCTTAAATCCACACTTAGTGAAGGCAGGCAATTTAAAACCTACAATTCATACCATTTTTAATAATGATAGCTTTCCATTGTGTAGAGTCCCATATTAAGAGTTTTACTTTTCTAACATTTTTGTATAGCTGATATACTGTGTTTGCAAACTACTCTTATGAAGTAGAATGGAAACTGTATGGATTTTCATTTCAAAGCTGAAAAATCTATAACTTAGAGAGTCACAGGGAGCTGGAAGAAACATTTAAGTTATGGCAATAAGAGCAAATAGATAAGCGTGTTTGCCATTGCAGGTTTTACCTGCAGAACTGATAATCTTAGGCCACCTTAGTACAGCTACTGCACCAGCTGTATGATTCTCCCCTGGAGTGTGTCCTCTTCTTTCTAGCCAAGGAAATGATTTGAATTTCAGTAGATAAATAAATACAACAACAACAAACTCTTCTCAATTTCTCAAAATTATGTAATGCACATGATTTCTGTGAAGTCTTCTCATCTAGAGGTGAAGAGGGGCAAAACAGAGTCAGCTAACATTGTCCTACAATTTACTGTGATAAGTGGAAACAGAGATTTGACATGTCATGTCTGATGTACTTGCTAGAAATGTTAGGACATAAAGTACTGTCTCCAGAATAAGTAAAGACAGAGGAGGGAAAAGAAAGATAACGTTCAGGGAGTTGCTTTCAAATTGTTTCTAAACAGAAGAGATTTGTTGCTAACGTAATATAAACAGCATTTTAAACAGCATTTTCTTCTGCAGCAGAAAGACCCTTGCAACACTGAGGGTTGTGGCTTCTAGGTTGTGTGAGACTAAAACTAGTTTTAATTATGATTTCATTAAAGCAAATGGTTAAAATAAAAGTTGACAGTAGCTACCCTACTACTCTTCTATATTTTATGCATTTAATTCCATAAGTTTTCTAATATCGCAAATGCTAAAAACTCACTTTTTAAAATTTACCATACTGGATGTCAGTCTTGGGTGTCATGAAGCATCTATGTTTTGTTGTTTTTAAAACTATCTTGCTTAATTGTAATTTTTCTGAAATGTTGTATAATAACTTATTTTCTAAAGAGAAAAACATCCCATGGTGTATTAGACAAACAGTGCAATGCCCTCAAGGCTATTTCCTCTCCTCTAAGAATCCAATAAATATTTTTTGCTAAACGATATATTTTTTCTGGTACAGAGAGATAAAGGCACAATTTGTTTAAAATGCATTCCATTTCTACAGTAGTCCCATTAGTTCAATAATCTACCCCAAATTGGTGCTAATTTTTTAAAAAAATGAAAAACACATTTCTGACCACATTCTGGGAGCTAGCTTGCTGTAAGAAATGACCACTGAGCTAAACACTGCCTAACAACTCTTGTCAATTCGTCTTTATTAACTCTTAGACAAATTATGAGGAGGTGGGGCTGCTGAACTGGATAATCTTGGCCAGTGCATGGTCTGGATGACTTTTCTACTCTCTCTTTTTTCCTATCTACCAGCACATCATTCTCTTTACCTGCCAGCTTTGTTAACAGTTTGATCTCCCTCCTTCATGTTGTTGGAGGCATTGTCAACACTGGACTGCAAAGGGCTTTACTTCCCATTTAATTTTCCTGTTTTACCTAATTTAAATATACAGACTGCAGAATGACATGGCCCCTATTCCTTGCTGTGTTTTTCATTCCTCTTCTCTTTTGCCAGATGTCAGTATGCGTAGTGGTCCTTACATGACATCAAAGAAGAAAACTAAGTCATAGCTATGCCAGTCTAGGTGTTGTTTGGAGGAATTTTACATCTGCTAAACAAGTGGCACACAGATCCACCTTAGAATAATGAGTCTGAATATGAGCAGATAGGGGCCTTATGATTCCCAAGGGGGAGGTTTCAGAGTTTTCTTTTAAAGAATGGGAAATTCTGAGAAATAGTTTGGATTTCCACATTTAAAATTCATCTTAGTGCTGGAGAGATGGCTTAGTGGTTAAGGCACTTGCCTGAAAAACAAAAGGACCCAGGTTCAATTCCCCAGAACCCACATAAGCCAGATGCACAAGGTGGCACATGCTTCTGGAGTTCGTTTTCCTTTGAAAATAATTTCCCCTCGGGTTTTTGACTTCATCAATTTACAGTCTAATTTAGTCAGCATTTGTTAGACTTTACACTGCTGACTTGCCTTTCTTTTCATCAGCTTCTTCATTTCACACAAAAGTTTCTCTTTTCATGATCTCAGCTATCCTCCCTGTTAAAGGATTCCTAAGTTGACATTTGAATATCTCAAGTCACTTTCCATTTCTTCCTAACTATCATATATGGGCACAGGCTGATCGCCTGAAGTCCGTTGCTACCTATCAAAAGAGACTTGTCAGCATACTTAAGTCAACAAGAATAGCACATGTGTGGCTATCTCTCTAAACTTTGCCTTTTGAAGAAGTAGTACCTAGTGAGGTTTAATAGTTTCATACCCATACAATTACAATCACAGAAATACACATTGACATGATAACAGGGTTTTCTAGAAACTTAATTAATGTTAAATGTAAATATTGAGGATAAACAAATACCTAATACTTAGGGTACTAAGCTATATATATATTGATAAACATATCAAGAATTTAATTCCAAATTGGTGCCTGAGAAACAGAATGTAAAGGAACAGCTTAACCTATCTGATTTGAGTGTCTTTGTTGATAGCTATTAAATAAAGTACAGAATGTTTTCCTGTGTGTCCAATCCACTTGCTGTTTCAACTTGAAATCTGTTTTGATGCCTCTTCACTTGTCTTCCATAACAAAGCAATTGTCATGTTTTTTCAATTATGTCCTTAGAAAATTTATTTCCCTACTCTTTTCTTTTGTCTCCTTATGCCAAAGCCTCTTACCCTCTCATGTAAAATTTGGTGATGTTTTGCAGACTGAGCTAATCTCCTCAGACATATTAGTTCTAGATTTAGCAGGTTAATCTCTAAATCTTTGTCAGGATTACATCTTTCCTGTCTTCTGTAATTCTCAATGAGCATCATTTCTTCCAAGTGAAACATTTATTCTTCTGGCACCTCAACACATCCTGCTTATTCTCATCTACCTCGTGTTTTCCTCCCTCCTTTCTTTCACAAGTCTGAGGCAAAAGCCATTCTCAGTGACTCACTTTCTCTAGGACCTGTTTTGTACCTCCCTTAGTCTCCTCTGCTTCTAAACTTTCCCCCCATCTCCTGTCTGAACTAGTCTCTGTTCTCATCCACACTTCAAGTACCAGTTCAATGCTGCTGTATGCAGAAATGTTTTCGGATTCTTCAGTTAGAATGAGCCAGTCTTATTCTTGAACTTTAATGGTAATAGTACTTCCATTTTAGCATACATATTTCTAAGCATATTTCTCAATAAATCAACATCATATTTTCCTTTTTAGTATTAACTAACTGATGAATAAGACCTTGTCCTAGTCTCATTCACAGAACTACAGGATAATCAAGTTTGGAAGACTTCTTATCTTGTGAAACTCTATAATGCATAAATGAAACGACACTAAAATACTTTTTTGACCATGTTCTGACAGCAACTTAGTGTTAGAGTCAAAACCAAGAACAATTCTTAACTTTCAACCCCATGGTCATTATAGTCGAATTCATTTGTATCTTTCACTCTTCTAGCCCATAATATTGATTGAAAATGTGCATTTGCTATATGCCAGGGATCTTACCTACATTATATCCAGTGCTAAGAGTAATGATAGCATATGGATATTGATATCTCTACATGACAGATAAAGAAACAAGTTCAGTAAAGTTAGGCATCTTGACTAGGTGCAAGTACTTACAGTCAAAGCCAGGTCCATTTGTTTTCAGGGTTTATTCTGTTAGGGTCAAAAAAATGAATGAATAAAAAGGATGTCTCATTAAAGGTAGCCATGTAGAGTAACCATCTTGAAATCTGAAGGCTTACATCACCACCCAATACCCAAGTCTCAGATTTAAAATGACTGTACTGAGCTGGAGAGATGGCTCAGTGATTAAAGGCACTTGTTTGTAATGCCTGATGGCCTGGGTTCAAATTCCCAGTATCCACTTAAATACAGATGTGCAAAGTGGTGCATGTGTATGGAATTAATTTGCAGTGGTGGGAGGCCCTGGTGTACCCATACTCACTCTGTCTCTCTCCTTATACCTCTTTTTCTGTCTCCCTCTCAAATAAATAAATAAAATTATAAAATGACTACACTTAGTTTTCAGAGAAATACAAATTAAAATTACAGTGTAATGAATTTATATACCTCCCAGAAAGGATTTTATTTATATAAAAATAAAATATTATCCAGGTTTGGTAAGAATTGGTAGTAGTCCTCAACTTGAATACCATTACATTTTAGAACATGTTTTAGACATATGTGTATGTGTAGAGTATGTGTGTGATGTGTGGTGTATGCATGTGTGTGCAGATGTCTGCACCTCTTGTGTGTGATTGGAAAAGCCAGAGTCGAATATCAGGGGTCCTTTTCTTATCACTTTTGTGCATATTTCATTGAGACAGGGTCTATCTTTCAAATCTCAAACCTGATATATGTCAGCAAGCCCCAGAAATTCTTGTTTCTGCCTACCATGGATTGAGTTTATAGACATGTTTGCCATGCACAACTTCTTATGTGGGCTCTGTGGAGTTGATGTTGCCAGTCTCTGGTTTGAGATACCCTCATATTTAAATGGCAAACCCTCTTACCCACTGAACTTTCTCACCAGTCTAGAACATACTTTTTGTTGTTGTAGGTAATGCCTGTGTCCTGTGGTATGTTTTGTAGCAATCATTATCTCTACCCATAGAATTCCAGTAGTTCTGAATCCCTATTTGTGAAGACAAAATTCCAAACATTGCTGAATGTCCCCTGAACATTTAAAAAATCAATACTCATTAACAAACATTAATTAGTTGAGTGTGGTTGTAAATGCTTGTAATCCTAGCACTCAGGAGACCGAGGCAGAAGGATCTTGAGTTTGAGGTCAACCTGATCAACATAGCAAGACACTCTTCCAAGAAAACAAACAGACAAATTTGCCAAATTAGTGGAAATGAAATTTTAATACATGGCTGAAAATAAGCACAACTTTGAAAAACTGTGGTATATGTTAAAGCTGAATATATATCCTCATAGATTTGAATATAGTTATATATCCATAGATTTTATATCCATCAGAAAAGCACATCTCATATAGTCATCATTGATATGTGGAAGTATGTTCTTAGAAACCATCATTCATACTAAGCTAAAATAATGAAACATGAAGAGTAAGAAAAATATATTAATTGGGAGGGGTCTAAGCAACAGTGAGGGAGAATGAACCCAAAAGACATGCAGTAGAAAAAAAATATATCATATGTTAGGAAATAAAAGGAGATAGGCAAAAAGGAAAACAGTCATTGATTTGGATTCTTTATATATTTGGATCAAGAAATACCAATACAGTACAGTGGCTAATCCTCTTAAAGTGATCATGAGGTTTCTGGATGTTGGAACTATTTTATTTTTAAATATCTGGTTTCTGATTATATGGGAATGTCTAATTTATGTAAATTTATCATGTTGACACATCATTCATATACTTTTCATTGATTATACTTTAGTAAATACTTAGAAAAAACACTAGAAAAACTTCTGTAACTTGCCACTGAGAGGAATTTGGAGACATGAAAATAATGTACCACAATTGTTCTCTGTGCCCTGTCAGTGAAAACCTGTCAAAGAAATTGGAAATGTGGAGAACAACCATATGTTAAAAGGAAAACATTACAATTTTAAAATCTTATACTTACCTACATATCTTGCAAATTTTGTTATTCTCTATTACTAATAAAGGGATTTTGTAAATTTCATGGAGTAGAGTTTGCAAAATGGAAATGCTCCTAATTTGATGTCATCATTTTTTTCTCCTATTATGAGGGTCTTGTGTAGGTATTGCTAGGCACTGAAAGGGGGATATGAGGACATGATGGAGAGTATAGTTATGAAGGGGAAAGTGGGGGAGGGGGGAAATACCATGGCTTGTTGTCTGTGAGTATAGTTGTCAATAATTTTTATGGATATGTATGCATATATATATATATGCATATTAAAAAAAGAAAATGTCAGAATGGAAAATAAATAAAATATTTATTAAAAAAATGGAAATGCTTTACCCCAAATGGCACAGGTTGGGGAGCTAGCTGTCTTACCATATTATATAGCCATCTATTAATTGTGCTGAATTGTTACATGTTATTAGTGAGAAAACCCTACATTCATGTTTAGATTGCTTCTTATTATTATAGTTCAGAACTACGTATAATATATATATATATATATATATATATATATATATATATATATACTTAATATAATATAGATTGTATGCACATATTTCTTCAGGGTTTCATTCTGTGAATACAATGTAAAATGGAAATTTAATAGGAATATTCATTATGCAAATTTTTGAATTTTCTTCATAAATATATTCTTGTAAAGTATATATATTTAGAAACCATTCATTAAGAGACATGTCATAAAATACCTACACTGAAGCTGGAGCAAAGCAAGGAGACATGGTTATTACTTTGAAATTCTCTGCCATAAAAATGATTATAGTTATTGATTGTGACTTAGCTATTGGATGAGAGTTTATAAGTCTCATGAAGGAAACAAACACTTAACTTATTTGAATATTTTACCATTATAGACCATAAAGAAAGTATAATTTTAATATTTCTAAGTACTGAAATTGAATAAGAGCAGCATGCCATCACACAGTGAAACATCACTGATTCCCACATTGTCCCACTGCATGAATAGAGAGTACACAAAGAAGCATCAGCAGACCAAGCAGGAAAGGTGACACTTTCTCATAGCCCCCCATAAATTTTGTCTGAAGTATTTATCTTGATTTATAGTCATACATTTACTACTACAGCTTGCTTAGCTTCTGCTTTTCTGCTATATTATGTATTCTGAGTCCACAGGATGAGGACAGAGTTTGCACACACTCACTGCCTCTGGTCTCTTGCACAGTCTTTCTGTCTGTTAGGTTCTAGATACATATTTATTGGATGAATGAATAATCCATGTGAATGTTTTACTGGCTTTGTTTATCTAATTAGGTTTGAAGTATCTGAAGTATCTGAGATTCCTCATAAAACCTATTATTCAATTCAAGTGAAGTTGGATAGAACATTATTTACAACTATCATCACCTGTAGGAGACACTTGCAGAAGCTTATGAGGTGAAGGTCAGAGAATAATATCTAAGATGTATTACATATATAAGAAGTATCACCGTGGTTTCTAGATTTTAAGAATTAAAACCATCTCAGAGGTATTCGTTAACTTGTTTAGGGTAACATAGGTATTAGGTAGTAGAACTCATATTCATGGAAGCTGTTGAATTCAATACTGAAGTAAGAAAGACATGGGAGCTTGGAAGATAGCCAGGTACCAGAGAGTGAAGTGCTTGACTTGCAAAAGTGAGGATCTGAGTTTCATCCTCAGAATCCATAGAAATGCTAGGCATTGTGGTGCACACCTGTAATCCTAGTTCTGCTGGGCATGGGGTATAAATTTGTAATCTTAGTTCTTAGTTCTGTAGAGACAGAGATGGATAGATTCCTGGGGCTCCCTGGAATAATTATGCATAATTAGTATGCTCTAGGCCAATGATAAACTTTCAACTAAAAAAAAATGTTTGGGTTGGAGAGATGACTTAGTGGTTAAGGCACTTGTCTGTGAAGTCTAAGGACTCATGTTGGACTCTCAGAGCCCCACGTAAGCCAGACACACATTAATGCACATATGCACAAGGGGGTGCACTCATCTGGAGTTTGATTGCAGTGTCTGGAGGCCCTGCTGCACCAAGTCTCTCTCTTCCTCTCTCTCTCTCATTATAAAAAAGGCAGTATATTGGTCTTGCCTCAAAAAAAAAAAAATGTTTGATGGCACCTGAGGAAAGATAGCTGAGTTCATCCTTTGGTCTCCTCATGTATGTACAGACATTTTTGACCACCAACATAGGAACACGCACATATACACATTCAAAAGAAACAAAAACATGAACAACTCTGTTGTTTTTTTTTTTTTTTTCTGAGATAGGGTTTCACTGTAGCTCAGGCTGACCTGGAATTCATCATGTGGTCTCAAGGTGGCCTCGAACTCATGGTGATCCTCCTACCTCTGCCTCCCACAATTCTTTGTAAAATTGGATTTTTTTATACATATGAAGGAAATGTGTAGAAATGGTACACTTATACCCAGCATGCTAAACTATGTCATGAACTATAACTGCACAATATTTGGTTTGTTAAATCTTCCTGGGTAGTTGAGGGAAATAGCTTACCATTTCTTTGGGTCACCCAGTGTCCCAAGAAAAACACTTGCTAACACATAGTAGTATGAAAGATCAGATGATGAATGATTAACAAATGCCTAAAACAAATTGCTTCACTGCTGGCATTACTGGCAACCCACAGTTTTACTGTGAACCTACAAACCTAAAAGTAATTTAGAGGATAATCAGAACCACCCATTTAGGCTTCCATTCAAGATGAAAACTGCTGGATAAAAATCAGTGAATTCAGAATGCTTAAGGCTTAATCCCCTTAAAATATTCACTGAAAGATTTTTGGATTTTAGGCCTAGGTTGAATATTTATTTCTTCATCTGTGAAATGAAGAGAAGAATAACAGTGTCATATTAGATGGAGGAGAGAATATAATGAGGTAATTTACAGAACAGTGCTGAATACCACACTCAAACTTTCCCAAGGACTTGAAAAATGATAGGCATAATTACTACACAGGAAATTTAATTTTCTTGGTAAAATTACCTTTACTTAAATGGGTCCATAAAACTTTCAGTTTAAAAAGAAAATATTTTTATGACAATATTTATTCTTTTTCTCATTATACTTTATTTTTTTGAAAATTGTTTTCTTTGTTAGTGGCAAGTTGGAATTTCACATGGGGTACAATGTAATATTATGATATAGGTATAGATTGTAGAATAGTTACATAAAAATAATTAACATATTTATCAACCTCAGATACTTATTTTTGTGGTGAGAACACAGGAATTTATTCTCAGCAATGTTGAGATGTATTATTATTCATTAAAGATGCATGTCATGCCATGGATTTCAAAAAGCTTATTCCTATTTAACTGAAAATTTATACCATTGGCCAACATTGTCCCACCTTTTTACCACATTTTACTTTGAATTTCTTGTTTACATCACAAGGATTTTGAGAGTATATTTTTTCACAGACTCAATTAAAGCTTGAAAATGATAACAGCTACAAAAGAATAAAAACCACAGTGAGACAAAGACTTGAATCACCCATGGGAGTCATAATCATAGCTTCCTGTAAGTTAAGTGTGCCAGGTCTATTTGAGAAAATTGTATCTAGTACTTAACTCTATTGAAATGCAAGTGTTCTCTAACCCTGGGGTACTATAGAGCATTAGGCAGTGCTGAGCTTCCTCTCAGTATCAACTAGGTTTTCTTCTTTTCCTATGTAAATGATTCTGGGGAAAGAAGAGGAAAAATGATCTATCGATTCTTTACTGAACACTCACATGATCCTAGGGAAGTGATTTAATAGGTTCATATCATATGTAACTATATAATATTAAGTATAACTGTGGTATAAATATGTAAGTATACATAAAATATATAAATAAATATATAAATATGAAATAAAATATGTTTGGATTTCACATATACATAAGTGTTTGTGCATGAGAGAGGGAGGGAGGGAAGCTCTTCTCATCTTTTCTTAGTCATGATGATGCCATTATCCAATATAGCTATTATATGTATGACTGTAACTAAGTTGAATATGATTTGTATGATTCAATCTGATATCATTTGGATTTTGCTGACTCCTACTAGACTCTTGTTACTGTGTATCCTTCATTTTTCCTATGAGTCACTACAAAAATGGTGTTTCTACAGTTTACAAACATTCCTTTTCTATTGTTTGGAATTCAAATCTAACAAGAGTCCTGGGGTAGGGGCAGAGGTCAGCATTTTACTTCTATATATGTCACAAATGACTGAGTTAAAGACTTAGCCCACGTCATAGGCAAAACAGCGAGGTCTGGCCTTCACATATCCAATGCACAAAATTTTCTACTTTATGAGAACAATTTGTGGTAAAAGCACTTCCTTCATTGAATGGCACTGGATTGAGAAATTGCTATATACAGTTCATAGAAATTAACTAGGAATTTGGAGAGCTCTTTATTGCTGTTATTGCATTTTTGATAAATCAAAACTGGATTGCTACTATTTGATTTTTTAATATTTCTGTTGAAGAAATGATCAAGTCAATAGAGAGGTTTATAGTTACTGCTATAATAATTCTGAAAGTGGTAGGCAAGCAATTCCAGTAGGAAAGTTTTGTGCTGCAATTTGCCAACATCTATGTGCTTCTGTAATTAGGGAAGGAGTCTAAGGGTTGCTCTCCCTACCCCGAAAGGCAACATTCAGTTGAGATTTATGTCTACATCTGCATCTTTCCAGCCAATCTTCTGTATTTTCCATTTATGGAAATAATGGGTCCAAATAATCAACCCATGTACTCTTGAATTCTCTCCACTGCTGGCTACCAACCTAAATTTCAAGTCATGCACCTTTATTATATTATGAACTGAAATTTAGACCTTCCCACTGCTTGCCAGTAATAGGACTTAATTTATTTTCAGGAACAGAGCTACCAGCAGTGGTGTGCTAGAAAGCTAGCTTTGTAAAAGTAAATTTGGGGCTGGAGAGATTATTCAGCAGTTAAAGGCACTTGCTTGCAAAGTTTGCTGTCCTTGGATTAATTGCCCAGTACCCTTGTAAAGCCAGATGCCCAAAGTGGTTCATGCATTTGGGCCTTGTTTGCAGTGGTAAGAGGCCCTAACATGCCTGTTCTCTTTCCCTCTCTCTCTCTCTCTCCTTGCAAATAAATAATAAATAAAAATATTTAAAAAAGAAATGTTAAGAGCCCAGTTTGTTTCATTTGCCAACTTCCTGAGGTAGGGTCTCTTTCTAGCCCAGGCTGACCTTGGATTCACAGGGTATTCTCAGGCTGGCCTCAAACTCACAGCAATCCTCCTACCTCAGCCTCCCAAGTGCTGGAATTAAAGATGTATGCCAGCACTCACAGTGTCTTCTCCATTTAAATCACCTAAAATTATTCAATTAGTATTTTATACATCAAAATTTTGTCTGTGGAAAAAGAGGCATGAAATGAAAACTGCAAATAACATAATCATTTGCCCAAAAGTGAGAATGAATGGTCGAACTTCTGAGAGTATACTACATAATCAGAATCATAATCTTTCGGATTTAAAGGACATGGTATCTTTTTAAACATTGGCTCAAACATTATCTAAGCTATTACTTATATTAGTATTAATTGGATACGTTTGGAGGAGGATCTCAAAGGGAATGTAAACGGAGATTTGAGAAGGCAAGCAGAGTAATACTCACTTTGTAATGTATCCTAGCACCTGACTGTTCATTCATTGTGTGCATCTTTGCAATTGAACTGCAACAGCAAAGATCTTTGATGTGGCTCTTGTTGATACCAGGAATAGAAAAAAAAACTTAAAATTTTAACTTTTTCTGAGGATACAACAGAAGATAGATTAAGATAAATTAGAGAATCTTAAATACCTAATTGCAAAGATGTCACGTTTCCAATTGCATGTTTCTATCTACAAATCAGTTCCACACAGAGCATAAAGTTATATTTCACAAACTGAGACAGACTATGACTTGTCTGTGATTAATGTGTTAGTCTGCTTATTTGGCTATGAGCTGTGCATGATTTAATATTTTGAAATGTACACTAAAATTGTTCTTGGATATAGATTTATAGGTGTCAGAAAGGCTTTTATTCTTTTCTACTTCTTTAAATAGTTGAACTAATAATTGCACAGAATCCAGACTCTCTGTGATGAGGGTACAATCTTCAGGCCAGGTGAATACACTACCTCCTAAGATTAACCTAGAATATACCTGAACCCTTACACAACAATACAAGATGGCAAGCAGACAGCATTGCCAATGACTAGGGGACCGTCTGCCAGTTGGTAACACCTAAGGAATACTGTGGGTTTAGCAGGTTGAGGGGCCAATGCCTCTTGATTGGAAGAATTAAGAAAGACTTAAAAGATGAATACGATTTGCTCCTGATGGAAGATTAGAGCTAGGTATCTGCAGAGAAATAAGGTAGAGTTGCAGGGAAGAGTGTGGGGATATTCCGAGAGAATAGATTGTACATCTAGATGTCTCAGGAGGGGTAAACTGGCTGTTATCACTGAAGTCACTAATGAGCCTCTCTGGAATACATGTCATATTTCTCAGATTGTCAAGTGCATGCTACTCACCCAAGATCCTACTAAACATAGAACCAGAATCAGAGCTCTGTGGTGGTGGAACATGCTGCGTGGCCAGGCAGCTGTTAGCTTTGCTGTTCTGCCTGAGTCATGTTTAACCAGAGAGGTGGTAGCTTTTGTCTCTAACTCTTAGCCCGGTGTTTTAGCTTAGAAAAGTTAGTTCAAATTTATGCACAAAGAATTTTTCTCCATGACTTCATCCAATTCAAGCTTCTGTATCTTCTCTTGTGAGTATCTTATTACTTTCCAGTGTCTTGATGCTGCCTTTGCTTTTGTCTCTCTAAACTGTCAGTTCTCTAAACTACATCAGACTGAACTCGCATATCTTTAATGTAAACATCTTTGACAATAAGAATGTTTTTGAAATCTTATACTTAGAACATTCTATTCTATAGCTCTATATAAGTTATTTTTTCTTTCCAAATAAATTATAAGTACTTTATGTGCTGAGACTGTTTCTTTTTACATTTTCCCAGATGTGCTCATGCAACCATGTATGTACTAATCACCTTTGCTACCCAACACACCATACTAACATTATGGGGGAGATATAATCATTACCTAAATCTCGTCTCTAGTCTTAAAAAAAAATTATCAACCAGTAGGAGAGAAATGACTTGCTACACATTGGGTTCCAATATTGGCATTATGCAGATGCAGTGTCAGTCATGATAAAAGAGACAAAATGACAGTAATATTAATACAACACATGGAATGTATTTCTTCCAGATGATCTTAAAAGCACCCAGTAAAACTATTCATATCTGGCTTTGTATTCCAGATGTATTTTCTCATGTCTGACATAAGTGTTTCTTAAAATGGGAGATTTTAAAAAGTTTTTTTTCATATAAATTATAAATCATTAACCATGACATATTAGGTTAAACTATGAAATTGCCAATATTTCATTATTTTTGACCTACACAAACAGCAATTTCATACGAGATAATTGCTAGCCCATTTATCAATTTTGACATTTCTGCTTATCTTTTCATTCTCTCCATTGTGTTAGGTGACTTATTATTATTCTACAGGTGGAACTCGGTACCCCTAAAAAATGTTATTAACAGTATATAAAAGCTGTAACAATGAAATAAAAGATAAGTATGCTTTGGTGTGGTACAGACACCCACAGTCTCAGATACTTGAGAAGCTGAGGGAAAAGGATCACCCAGAGACCAGTCTGGATAATTTAGCCAGGTCCTGCTCACAACAAAATAATAATAAAAAACAAAGCCCAAGAGTTGGAATATAGCTCTGGTAGAGCACTTGCCTAGTATGCATGAGCCTCTAGGTTCAATTCTTAGTACTACAAAAATTTTTTTAAAAGAACGAAAAAAGAAAAGCAAGAGATTTGTGCATACTGAAAGGCATGGGGACATTAAAAATGGGAGTAAATTTGACATTGGAGCAAATATTAATCATAAGGTAAGTGGGGATCACTTGTTTTTTCCCCTACAAATGGATACTCAAGTACTTAAAAAACCTTAACAGAAAAATAATCATACATAGATAAAGCTCATCTCTTTTGCTCAGAGATTCATAAATAAACACTACTTTTTACTCCACAGACAAGATACAAGAGCCAATCATCATGTAAAATTGACAAAATACATGCCAAAGTGATGAGAAGTGGGGTTGGCCGCCAATGTCAGGCAGGAATGTTGTAAAGGTATTTTGTTCTAGGTAAAGTTGTCTTGCTTGTTGTTTCATTCTTTTTTTAAAAAAAATATTGATAACTTCCATAATTGTAAACAATATCCTATGGTAATTCCCTCCTTACCCCCACTTTCCCCTTTGAAACTCCACTGCCAACACATCCGCTCCTCCCTCAATCAGTATCTCTTTTATTTTGATGTCATGATCTTTTCTTCCTAGTATGATGGTCTTGTGTAGGTAGTGTCAAGCACTGTGAGGTCATGGATATCCAGGCCATTTTGTGTCTGCAGCAGTACATTGTAAGGAGTCCTACCCTTCCTTTGACTCTTACATTCTTTCTGCCACCTCTTCTGCAATGGAACCTGAGCCTTGGAAGGTGTGATAGAGATGTTTCAGTGCCGAACACTCCTCTGGTGCCTTCTGAGTCATCTGAAAAGAGAAGCTTCTCTAACCAAAAGTGAGAGTAGCTTTAATATATGGGTATGAACATTAAGAGAAGTGCTTACTTGGCAGTTTGGTGAACATAGTATATACTTTTAGCCAGAAAGCAGTAGACGTTACATTCTTAGAGCTCATGACTACCCCTGTGTGTTGTAGGTTTTCAGTATCAGGGATGTATTCTCTCCCATGGAATGGGCCTCCAGTCCAATTAGAGGGTGGTTGGTTTCCCCCATAATAGATGTGCCGCTATTGCACCCATTGGCTCATTTGGCCTGGCTGGCAAAATATAAGGCTTGCAGTGCCCATTGTTGAGTATCTTCACTGGTCATTTTTCTCTCTCCCATTGAACTGCATGCAGCATGGCTTTTTCCAGCTCTCTGTCAGCTGGTCTACATGGAGGAGGTTTTCAGCTCAGTTCCAGCAGGATTTTTCAGTGACTTTGCAGCCCAAGTATGTGGGCTCTTCAGCAATAGGGTCTTACCATCTATTCCTGGTGGGAAACCAAGGGTCTCAGCTATGACTGTAATGTTTTGGGGGCATCAGGGACCTCCCTGGCCAACAATTCACTGGAAGGTATCCCATCCTTAGCACTGAAAATTTTCTCATAACAATCCATGGCTCCTGTGTGTTCCATTGTCCAAAAAAAGTATGTTTCCATATGACTTATTTATATCCTCTTAGATTTTGATTAGCCCTCCCTTCACCTTTCCTTACTCAATCTCTTCTCCTGACCTCACTTAGGCCTTTTGTCCCCCATTAATCTGTCCTTCTATTTACATGTATACAATCCCATCCTGTTAGGTCCCCCCTCCCTCCCTTTCTATCTCCTTTCTAGCTTACTGGCCTATGCTACTGAGTTTGGCTTGCTTGTTGTTTCATTCTTAGTGGTATAAGAGTGTGTCTTTTGGGGCTGGGAAATAGCTTGCTGGATTAAGTGCTCTCTTCATGAGCATGAGGACCTGAGTTTGGAGCCCCAACATGTAAAAAGTGCAATACTTACATAAGCATTTGTGACACCAGCCATTCACCTGGATTAGAAGAGAGGCAGATGCAGTACTGAAAGCTTGGGGACCAACTAGTGTGGTTAAAAGATAGTGGAGAATAGACTGAGACCTTGCCTTAGATGAGATGGAAGGTAAGGACCAACACCAGAGAGTTGTTCTCTGATGTCTACACATTTGCTATGACATATGCATGCCTGTATTTACACATACATGCATGTACACACTATATGCACACCAAAATGGGTGTCTCCTAATGATATTTTAATTTATGTGCAATAATTTAGACATGTTTTCATTCTTTTTTATTAGTTTATATATACTGTGTATGCAGCCATGATTGTACCATTGTTAGCCTTCTCCCTGTCATTCCCCCTGTGGTTATGGGTGTTACATTCTGGGGTGGCCTTCAGTAATGGGGGAGAGGCAATGTCTCTGTGCATAATGACCCAACTTTTGGCTTTAACAATCTTTCTGCACCCTCTTCTGCGAATATCCCTGAGCCATGTTGGGTTAATTTTAGGTCTATTTCAGTGATGGGAGGTCTTGGAAGTTTCTCTTTCTATGGATATCTAATTTGGTAGGAGTTGAGTGTTCTCTGTGTCTGTCTCCTTCACCCTTGTGCAGGTACCAGGTTCACCAAGAAAGCATCTGTTGCTCTTTACCCCACTAACTGTGTCTTAGGCTGGAGCCCAGGTGGGCTGCGAAGGGCTGATTCTCTCATTCTTGAAAATATTTTTGAAAGTTCACTTAAATTATATCAAACTCATTCCCTCTAGATTATAAAGTAGCAGAGACTCAGCAAATGACTACAAACTCTTGGAGAAAACTCAACTGGCAGGTTTACTGTATCCAGTCAGTGCTACAATATGATTTAATTTACTTCTCTTTTTCTTGTATTATATATGACCTTTATGTTTAAATTTTCTTTTATATTTAAAAAGGCCAAGTAGATTGTATTTATGGCTCATTTCTTGGGTATGGTGCCTTGAATTATACCATCCAGGACATTTCAATTTACATAGAGCTAAGTCCAGGGACTGAATAGTTCTCAGAGATATTCAAGATCATAGACCTTGATAATTATAGCCAACAAAACAACTCCATGAGCTAAGGCAACATTACAGAGAAGCAATACATGGAAATTAAGAAGAACAGGTCTTGAGGGCAGGAAAAGGTAGAAAGAACTTCTGGACGGATTTCTATCTTGAATCATGGGTGGGAATGGAATAGGAAGTTGGAAAGGGAAGGGAATCCAGGCAGGAAGGACTGGGTCACCACACCAAAACATAATGTTTCATATTTCAGAAGGTGTGTATAAAAAACAGAATAGAAAATTAGATATTAAGTAGCAACATATTTTAGAAATATCACTCTGAAAATAATATTCCCAAATTTAACTCTTTTTTTTCTTTGCGATAGTAAACCAAGCTGCATGTCTCTGGATTTCTGATGCTGTATTGGTCTTCTTTGGTTAATTACCAAATTACCACAAAGGTATCACACAATACCTCCATTATATGCTAGAAATCTGAACACACTAGGCCTGGTTTTATTAGCAGAGCATCAGGAGAGTGGCTTTGGCTTGGCTGGCCTCTCGTGGGGGTAGTCTGGGAAAGACTCTGCTTCCAAGCTCACACTTACTGTTGGCCAAATTCAGTTCACAGCACAGTTGTAATGCTGAAACCCCTGTTTCCGCAGTGCTTGTTAGTCAGTGGGACCCTTCAGCTTCTGAGGGCTACTCTGGTCCTCGCACATGGTCCCCTCCATCTTCACACTGCACATGGGCTCCTCTTCGTTTGAATCCTCTGACTTTCCTTTGTGCCTTTCTCTTTTGTCATCATCCACTGTACTTCTAAAGGGTTAGTGATTCGATTTACACATGCAGATTATCTCCCTGTTTTAAGGTTAGCTTCATATATGATGTCATCCTAACAGCATGATATTTCATCCTATTCATTCATCCTATTCTGCTCATACTAATAGAGTGGGGGTCAGTATTAGTTATTGTTTTCCTCACAGTGACAGATTACATGACCAAGCATCTTAAGGGAGCAAAGGTTTATTTTAGCTCAGTTTTTTCAGAGAAATTGCGGTCCACCCTTATGAGGATATCATGGTAGCTTGAAGCCTGGCTAGAGTCAAGGGAATTATAAGCTTCAAAGTCCCGGTAATCTACTTCCACCAGCCAGGGCCCATCTCTTAAAGGCCTCACAGCCATTAAAATAGCTGTATGAGCTGAGAACCTATTATACTAAATATGAGCCTAGGGCTGGAAGATAATAACCTGGTAAAGCACTTGCTGCAAAAGCATGAAGACTGAACTTCACATTCACAGCATCCAAGCAGAAGCTGGGTGTAGTGGTATGCTCCTGTAATCCCAGCACATGAGAAGCTAAACCAAGAGATCTCCAGGGCAAGCTGGCCAGCTAGACTAGCTGAAACAGTGAACTATGATTCTCAATGAGAGACCCTTCTCAATAAACAAGGTGGAGAATGATAGGAGGAGACAATAGATGTGGACTTCTGGCTTCTTCAAACATGTGTACACACCTGCACATGCACCTGCATATATGTGTGCACATATATATGAATATACATATACATGGATAACACACATATATTAACATGAAAAGCAAAAATAATAATTAAAACAAAGACATGGGCCTGTAGGAGACATTTCAGATTCAATCCACAGCAGGGTTACAAAAGGATAGGGTCATTGGTGTTCCTTCTTAGGTATCTCCCAGCTATAACTGTATATTTAATTACTGTAAGAAATACTTCTGTTATTAAACATAGTATTAATGGTACAGACAATAATTTTTATAGAATTGAGTGACTAGAGGCTAATAGAAAGCCGTTTGTTCAAACACAATGATTTTCATCAGGAATACAGTAAGATTAAAGTTAAAATCTGTGAATAGTTATTCTTTGGGAGTTAAATGTAACTGACTATAGCTTTCACAAACAACTCCCACTGTATGTATAACCCATGCCCTCATGCCAATGCATGCAGCACAGGCCACTTGAAATGGCAATGTGTCCCTGTCCCATAAGCCACATGAAGTGACTCCTCACTTACCTCTCTGGCATTCATTCTATACCACATTTTTGTTGGACACTAGTAGACAGCTTTCAGGTTGCTGAGATGAACTTCAAACCTGGCACAGTTATGGGAGGAAGACATGTATTGAAGCAAGGGAAGTTCCATAAAGGCAGAAGAGGTTTGCCCCCAGTCCACAGGTCCAAACAGTGAGGGGGAGAGGAACCACAAGCCAAAAGCCACTACAATCAACCCCCCTTCAGGAGTCCCAGGCAGAACTTAGGCACTTTGCATATCTTAGGTTGGAATTCAGATCCACTTTAGGGCAGGAACCTAAGATCCACCTACAATGACACCTCCAGCTAGAAGGCTGTAGATCTAAATTACAAACTTTAAGAAAATCCTGAATATATTGGGGGCCATGCATTCAAACTGCCACAAACACACTAATAATTTAGTCAGTGGTCTCATGTCTGGACTGGAAGGTTATAGTGTAGGAGTGGGAATTGATGGAGAAAATTTCCTTTCATCCAGAGTTCTAGACAAAAAACAGTTTAGCTTGTATTTAAAAATCTATCAGAGTATGAGAAGACATCCCAGTGGTTAAAGATGCTTCCTTTCAAGTCTGCCAGACTGGGTGTCATTCCCTAGTACCCATGTAAAGCCAGATGCACAAAGTGGTGGATGTGTCTAGAGTTTGTTTTCAGAAACAAGAGTCCCTCACATACCCATTCTCTTTCTTTCTAAAGTAAATAAAAATATTTTAAAAAAACATATTGGAGGCTGAAGAGATGGCATAGTGGTTAAGGCATTTGCCTGCAAAGCCTAAGGACCCATGTTCTACTCTCCAGAGCCCATGTTAGCCAGACGCACACAGATTAAGGCAAGTATAAAGTCGCACATGCCTACTAGGTGGTGCAAGTGTCTGAAGTTTGATTGCACTGGCTGAGGCCCTGGCATGCCAGTTCTCTCTCTCTCTCTCTCTCTAAAAATAAAAAAAAAACCTATTGGAATGCTAATATTTCTTATATTTGTCATCAGGAATGAGAGAAAGCCTATCAAAGTTTCATGATTACATTGATTATGCAATTTATTGTCTTGTCCTGACCAGCTCTAGATGTTATGAGCTTTGAGAGTACTGTTAGTTTCCAATGAACCTTGCTGTTTTGGTTCAACTACAGCAATGGCACCTGTGCATTATTGTGCAGTCAGGAAGTGTCCTCCCAGACACACTGCAGCATACCTGCTTTGCCTTCTCAACTGTGAGTACTGGTGCATTCCTGAGTGCTTTTTTGCATAGTTACTCATCTGGGCCCTGCTGTAACTATTCAGTGTTTCATCCTTGCTTGACTCAATAGCCATAAGTTCTGATTATCCTATGAGTTGGATTTTTATAAAGTTCCATCAGTGACTTGTAAGTATGCTAAAGATAAAGAAAAAATTTCTGATTAAAAAAAAAACAACAAAAAAACCCTCATATGTGGCTGTTGAAAACAGAAAATTGAGAAAGAAATAAATAGCAGAAAGTTACGTGGAATAATAGATTTCATATTTTTTCCAGAACGATTCTTTAAAAGATTACATTTAAGGCAAATTTTAGCTGATGTATCATTCTTTTCAAACAGGCTGTATCATGTAGGCGTGACTAGACAAGGGGAATATCCCACTCTGCGTGGACAAGGGACAAAACTGGTAAATCTAAACAAGAGTGACACAAGAGTGAAAAGGGTGAGGGAGAAACTGGATGAAGGTAGAGAAGCATGATGGAGAAGAGGTCTCTAATGAAAAACATGAAGGAGGATACAAGGGAAAATTGTAGAAAAGGGGGATTCTGGTGCTCTCGTCTGTCATACTTGGAAGTCTATCATAACAATGGTGGCTGAGCATCTTGAGCTCCACCTGTGAATCTCTGTGTAGTGAAGGGCTCATCCAAGCCCTGGGTCATCACGGAGGAATAGCACAACTGAAATATATCCTTCCTTATAGAATTTACTCTTACCCTTTAGAGCAAGCAAGGTCTTTGGGATGACCAATACCCTCTTTTGGGAAGAACAGATATAGATAAATATAGATGATTTCAGATGAAATCCTAAACCTGGGATATTCCCACTTTCACATTTTATGCTTGAACTCTTGTTTTACTTCATGTTGCTATATGTGACATTCCACTCCAATTTCACAGAATGATACACTTCCATTTCTTCCATTTGCAGGATTTTTTTTTTTAAATGCACAAACCTTGTCTGTGAGTACTGCTTTATTCCTGTTTGTACCATTAAAGTTCAGCCAGCTGGAACTCATCCAAGCCCTTACTTCTACCAGACATTTGAACAGCTGTGGTTCTGTAGTTTCTGAGTCTGAAGTAAGTATCTGCCCAGCTCCTGTCAACAAGGACTGAGCAGTCACACGATCTCTCTCAGTGGCTCTATATCTACAGTTTCATTTTGGGAAAAAAATTCCAACATCTGTAATTTGTGTCAGGGTAGGAGATGAGTAAGAACGAATTATACCTAATATTTGGCTTTTAACATTTTGGGACATTTGCCACTGATTTACTAAATCTATTTTAGAAATTTGTAATTATGTCATAATTCCATATTATGAAGTCATTTGGCATGAAATATAGATTTAAATGTAGGATGGCTTTTTCTTTCAGAGAGAATTAAGATTCTCCATGTTTAACTTAAGTGGATAAGAAGTAGATAATTATAAAATGGTGCTAGTATAGTATGTGAGATTTGTCTGAAAGACTAAGTAGGTTGCAAAAGATAGAAGGCTTTCATGCCAATGATAAAAAAGAAGTTGGTATTTTCACTTCAAAATAGGTATCTATGGGATTTCAGCATTATTGCTTTTCTAATTTCATTTTTCAATTTTTGAAACTTTTCAGAAAAACAAACTAAACATTTTATTGAGATAAGGTGCAACTTGTTTTATGTTATATTGTAGGCATGGTGGAAGTCTAAGTATATGATTGCAGTAAAGCAATTCCTTTTTGATGCAGATAACATATTGAGATCAGAATGGCCTTCAAAAGTCTAAAAATACACAATTAATAGCAGTATTTTTAGTAAAATCCAATAATAACAATAATATTTTAACATAGTTCTGGTTGGAGGGGAGGCCAGGAGTTTTGAAGACTAAGAGTCTTTGAATGAGATGTGAGCCAGTGCATAAGCTGTGAGCACACATGATAGACTATCACTTGGACAATTCATTAATTGCCTACTGAAACTCATGAAGGAATTATATAATAACATATTACAAAACAATAACATGTGAATGACTCTAACTTATAGAACTCCTTCAAATTATTTTGACTATAGGTAATAGTCAGAAAGTTATAGTCTTAACAAAAAATACTATACTAGGAGCAAGCTCTTAGAGGTCATTTGGTGATATTTCATCTTCTTTTAATTCATACTTCATAATAGTTTATTAGTGTCTTCTCTCATCACTATGATAAAATACCTCAGAAAGGCAACTTAAAGGGAGAAGGATTTATTAAGTAAGAATTTTGTATGGTACCAGTATTTCTCTCCTCCCTGCCCCGGTTGCTCTGAGGGCCTCTTCAGTGGGGTTGCTGGTATTCACCATGGGGTTGTGGGTTAGGAGTTGATAGAGCAGCAGTCAGTCATGGGGGAGGGGAGCAATGCCTCTGGATATTATCTCCTACCCTATGGCTCTTACAATCATTCTGCCTCTCTTCTACAAAGTTCTCTGAGCCATGGTGGGTGTGTCTTAAGCCTACTTTAATGTTGAGCTCTCAGCACCTTCTCTGTTTCTGCTTTGGTGCATGTTGAGTATCCTCAGTGTTTGTTCCCATCATCCAGGTGCCGGTTGTCCAGCTTGCTACGGAAGCAGCACTCTTGTTCTCGCCAATACTTCTTTGGTTTCACCTGGGTCCTGGCTGATGTCCAAGAGGTGATTCATCTCCTGCCAGGGAGTCAGCTATCTTTCCTCATCTTGTTCATGGGTTTTGAATGTCCTCAGTCCTTGCTGCCTTCTGAAAAGGAAAAACAGATTCAGCAATGGAGAATGAGATCAGCATAGGTTAAAAGGGATAGGCATTGTTAAATTAGAGAGGTTTTATGGGTATAGCCTCTCTTTTGGACAAAAACTAGCCATACTGTTGGTCTCCATAGGATTTTGACTCAGTTCCCAGTTCTTGCTATGGAATCCTTTCCATTAATAAGATATCTTAGCTAATCACAAAGCCACTGGTTGCCCAAGTAGGCTGGGTGCCACCATTGCACAGATGTGTACTGTCTTGTCTGGTTGGTTGCTTTCCCATATCCCCTCCTTTCTCAAAAATTGTTGAGCATTTTCCCCCAGCAGCTCATGTAGTGCTTTCTATCACTGCATGTGCAGACCATCTGGGAAATGGCCTCCATCCAGATTCCAGCCAGATCTCTCGATGTTCTGTGTCAGCAGCATGTGGTGTCTTTAGCAATATGGTCTTACCTTTTTATCTCAGGTGAGTAATCAAGTGCTTTGACAAAAGCCTGTCTTTTTTTGGGGACCTCATAGGTCTCTCTGATCAACAGCTCACTGTAGGTTGTAACCAATTTATAGTTCTGAGAGTTACAAGTAAGAGCCAAATGTTTTAGGGTTAGGCTTCATTGCACCCTCTCCAAGGCCCTTATTGCTAGGTGATTACCCCCATCCCCCATACTCCTATTGAGGGTTATATCTTTTAGTCTACTTCCAGGAGGAAGATTTCTATGGTACCAGTTCATTTGGGGTTTAGTTTTGTGTGTACCTTGCTCCCCCACTCGATTCCTGTCCTCCCCAAACCCTCCCATCCGTATTATTTATCCTTCATGTTGTTTGTCAGGTATGCCTGCAACTCAAGCTGTTCCAGTTAAGAACCATGGATGAGGGAGAACATGCGGCATTTGTCTCTCTGTGCTTGTGTGAATTTGCTTAGTAAGATCTGTTCCAAGTCCATCCATTTTCCTACAAATTTCATTATATCGTTTTTCCTTACTGCTGAGTAGAATTACATTGTGTAGACGTACCACATCTTCATTATCCATTCATCAAACAATAGGCATCTGGGTTGATTCCCGTTCTCAGCTGTTGTGAATGACATGGTTGAGCAAATATCTCTGCAGTTGGCTCTCAGTCTTAATGGTCATAGTTCATCACGGTGGGGAAGGCATGGCTATGGTGCTAGAGGGGCTGGTGGTTATACAGAGCAAGCTTACTCACTCTGGGGGGTGGAAGGAAAGTTGGGTCTCAGGTCCATGCTGTAAACCCCAAGGCTTACCCTCCCATAACCCGCTTCCTCCAGTAAGGCTTGACATTCTAAAAGTTTTATATCTTCCCCAAACAGCCACCTGCTGGGGACCAAATGTTCAAACACATGAGCCTGTAGGGGACATTTCATGTTTAAACCATAACATATAGTATAAACACAGATGGCATTTAGTTCAATAAAATTTAATGTTTGTTTATCCAATATGTTCCATGATTTCAATTAAAACATTGAACATTTTCATCTCTCCAAAATGTTTCCTCCTGGTCCAGTTGACATTGGCACCCTTGTTAATAAAGGCAGTTTTTGTTGAAATTTCTATTGC
The DNA here is from genome assembly GCA_036346955.1 of Dipus sagitta. Lineage (NCBI taxonomy): Eukaryota > Metazoa > Chordata > Mammalia > Rodentia > Dipodidae > Dipus > Dipus sagitta. The sequence continues at coordinate 56,374,407 of CM070774.1, forward strand.
CTGATATTACTTTTGCCTGCTCTAGACTCATAAAAATGGAACTTTTCCTTATGTGCACTTTTGTGCCTGGCTCTTAAGCTTGCCGCCATAGTTTGAGATTTCTTCATGTTGATGTGCATTACTTGATCCATTTGTGTTAATTTCTAAGCAGTGTTTTATTCTGTGAGTATGTTACAGTGTTTAGCTGTTCTCCATGAAGACATGCTCTCTATTTCCATTCTTGTGACTAGTATGATAAAGCTACTACAAACATTTTAATTCAACAGTTTTGTCTTTTAAAAATATTTTTATTTATTTGAAGGAGAGAGAGAGAGAGAGAAAGAGAGAGAGAGAGAGAGAATATGAGTGTTTTGGCACTCCAGGGCCTCTTGCCAGTGCGAAGGAACTCCACACACATCCACCACTCTGTTCATCTGGCTTATGTGGTTGCTGGGAAACTGAACCCCAGCTTTCAGGCTTTGCAACCAAGTGCTTTAACCACCGGGCAGTCTTTTCCACCCTCATTTTTGTCTTTTTCTGTGGACATGTTTTTCCTTGAACAGGCTCCCAAATGTGAAATTTTGGGGTCATAAAGAGGTCATATATTTAATATTTGGGAAAACATGCAAACTGATTTCTTTTTAAAATATATTTTTGTATTTATTTCAAGAGACACACAGAGAGGGAGCATGGGTGCACGAAGACTTCCTGCGACTGCAAACATACTTCAGATATTCACAACACTTTGTGTGTCTGCCTTTAATGGGTACTGGGGAACTGATCCTGGGCCAGCAGTCTTTGCAATCAAGAGACTTTAACTGCTGAGCCATCTCTCCAGCCCTAATGATTTCTTAATTACCAATAAAAATTTTTGTTCCCATCAGCAGAGTGGAGAATTTTGTTTGCTTCAATTTTGGGAGTATTTTATTTTATGAACATGTTGTTTATTGGTCATATTCCCATTGGGTTATATTCTTATGTTCCTGCCCTACAGCCCTATTTCACCGAGGCCCCTCCTCTGAGGGGTAATCACTATGGGGTCATGAATGCAAATGTCAGTCTCTGTGGAAGGGACGATGCCTTAGAGTACACCTTCCAGTGCTGTGGCTCTTAGGTTCTTTTTGCCTCCTGTTCTGCAATGCTCCTTAAGCCTTGGAGGGTGTGTTATATGTCTCCTTTAGTGTTGCGCTCTCAACAGCTGATGGTTTTCTGGTTTTGTGAAGTTTGAGTCTCTTCAGTATCTACCGCCATCTCCCTAAAGGAAGTTTTCAGGCTTGCAGTGAGAACAGTACTCATATTTGATCTGTCACTTCCTCTGTAATGTTTCCTGGGTCTTGGCAGGTGACAAGATAAGTTAATTTTTTTTTTCTAATTCTAGGGAATTCAAGATGATATTTTATTGCTAGATTTAATTGTTATTTTTCTGATAACTATAGTGGTATTAAACTTATTTTTTATTTTTTGTTTATTTTTATTTATTTGAGAGCAACAGACCTGAGAAAGAGGCAGAGAGAGAAAGAGAGAGAGCAAGAGAGAGAGAGAGAGAGAGAGAGAATGGGTGCATCAGGGCTTACAGCCTCTGCAAATGAACCCCAAGTGCATGCGCCACAGTTGTGCATCTGGCTTACGTGGGTACTGGGGAATTGAGCCTCGAACCAGGGTCCTTAAGCTTCACAGGCAAGTGCTTAACCACTAAGCCATCTCTCCAGTCCTGAACTTATTTTTTTTTTGTTTATTAACCATTACTGTGTTGAGTATGTTTTTCATTGTTATTGGGCCATTTTATGTTAATTATGCAACTGGAATTCTTTATATATTCAGTGTGCAAGACATTTGTTAAGTATATGTGAAATTAATATTTTCTTCTGTCTTTTCATTTCTTTCATGATATCTTTGGTGATCACTCTTGAAGAATAATGATTAATTTTGATGAAGTAAGCTTTATCTCACTTTTAGAGTTTTTGACAATTTTGTGGTTATGCTATGATTTTATTCTATAAAATTCATAATTTTTCAGCTGGGTGCAGTGGTACATACCTTTAATCCCAACACTTGAGAGGCAGAGATAGAATGATCACCGTGAGTACAAGGCCCCATGAGACTACATAGAATTCCAGGTCAGCTCTTTTATGGGTAGATCTTAGATTTACCCAGCATTAATTTTTTTGTGATGCATGAGATAAGGAACAAAGCCTATCTTTTCTAAATGGACACCTATATTTCTATTATAATATTATAAAATCTACATATCAACCATTGGGAACTTTAAGTTGATGAATAAGCAAGTGTACATATAAATTTTAAGCATGACATATGAAAAATGCATATATACTATAATGAACTGCTCACTTATTATAGATTAGAAAGATTTATATACCCAACTAAAATTTTAAAAATATACGATAGAATTCTATCATTTCTTTCCAAAGCTCAGTAAATATATACTAATTGGATGGTTAAAACTTGAGAGCCCATTATTTTTGTTCTTTCCACATATGTTGTAGTCACTTTATGAGCATGGTTTGGTAACAATGTAATCATTGGGTAAAAACTCTAATTTATTTTCTTATTAAGTTAATAAGATTTCTTGCCATATTTTTCCCAAAATATTTCTTTTTTATGATAGTGAATATATATATAATATAATATACATATTATATATTATATATATATTTAATACAATAGCTGCCAGTAATATACCAGTGTTGATTTTCCAGAGAGAAGAAAGAAAACTCAAGCTCACTATAGTAAGCTTTCATTTGCCCTTAAATCTTCTGTCTTTTCTCTCTGTTATTCTATCCCCTTGTCAGCTCCCATAGTCCTGCTAATATTAGTTTTATCAGAATAAATTTTCATCTCAAGAGATCTAGTAGTCACTTAAAATAATATTTTAAATAAGGAGAAGTTTCATATGGTTGTTTTCTTGTAACAAAATAAAATTTGACAGGACCTTGATCTTAAATGGGAACTGAATCTTGAAAATATTAAAAAACGAACACAGAAGAAATCTATTTAAAAATGTTTATAGTGCATATTTTATAACTACTTTTTTCCATTGCCTTTTTTTTTTTTGGAACTGCTGTTCTAGTGTTTCTCAATGATTTAAAATTGAGTGACATTATGTTGTGAGTCCACCCAGCTGCTGCGTAAGTCAGGCAAAGTCTCTGCCTAGCTGACCTCTGGGAAAGCTGTTTCTCAGATATATTAATCCATCCCATTTGACATGTGCCCTCTTTAACCTCTATCACATAGTGAACCTTATACAGCTTCTTTTGGCTGTTTCCCTCTCTCCTTCTTTCCTTTTCTCCTTCTTGCCTCTCTCCATCCCTCCCTTTCTCCCTTCCTTTCTTCTTCTTCCTTTCTCCGTTTTTTTTTTTTTTTTTTTTTTTTTTTTTTTTTTTTTTTGTGAGGCTTTGTTGAAAAATCCTGAAAAGATCATAACTCAGTATCCCCAGTGATGGTCTATATAGTGAATTCTCAATCTTGTCTAATCCAGTAACTTTTCTGTGTCAATAGCTGTCTTGACCCCGTCTTTAGAATCTTGAATTTTCAGTTCCTTGACTTCCCACAGTAGTCTTGTCCTTTCACAGTGCTGAGTAGGAATTGTAATCCTTATTCACTGTCACTCAGCTTTGGGTTTCACTCTCTTCTTGGGGCTTATAAATCTAACAGCAGTTCCTCCATTCTTTGGGTCCCACCTTGTTTACTCATGGTTCAGTCATCTCCATCCCTCCCACTGCTCGAGAAACATTCTGACATTGCTGTACCTTGTTGTTGTGGGTCATATAAAAAATGCTTTGCTGAGCTGGAAAAATAGCTCAGCTGTTAAAGGCGCTTGATTGCTTGCAAAGCCTGATGGTCTGGTTTTAATTCCCTAGTATCAACATAAGCCAAATGCACAAAGTGGGGCTGAGTCTTGAGTTGATTTGCAGGGGCAGGAGAGGCTAGAGTGCCCATACTCTCTCTTTTTGCCTTTTTCCCATTGTCTGTCACATAAACACATGAATAAATAAATAAACTAATTAATTAACTAAAAATGTTTTCCAAATGTTCTTGTATGGCAGGCTTGGTCTCTAATGTAAGCAACGCTAGGAGGAGGGACTTTGGGGAATTCACTAGAGTGTGGGAGCTTGATCTTCATCAATGGATTAATCCTTTAATTCATGGATTCATAATTTGATGGGATGCCATGGAAAATGGAGTAAGTAGGTCACACGAGACATGTCAAAGGGGGTGATTTCTTGTGCTGGGACCCTCTCTGTTTTGCTCTTAGCTGCTTCCTGCAATTATTCACTGAGACAGTTTGCTCTCTTTCTCCTACTAGTTTCTGCTTCACCCCAGGCCCAAAAACACAGAGCCAGGCCACCATCAGTTGAAACTTCTGAAACCATAAGCTAAGTAAATCTTTGCTGGAGTTAATTTTCTCAGGTATTTGTGCACCGTAGGGAGGAAATTAAGCAGTCATTTTAAGGGGCAGGTCCAGCTCCATTCCATTTGAAATCTTCCTATTAGTCCTTTTGGCATTTTAACCCACTCTTAGAATGCTGTCCGACTTTCCGTAAATATTCAACCCAACCTTGCCCCCGTTGTCCATTACCATCCTTTCAAGAAACCAGTATCGGCTGGAGAGATGGCTTAGCAGTTAAGGCGCTTGCCTGCAAAGCCAAAGGACCTTGCTTCGATTCCCCAGATAAGCCAGATGCACAAGGGGCACAGGCATCTGGAGTTCATTTACAGGGCTGGAGGCCCTGGTGCACCCATTCTGTCTCTCTCTCTCTACCTACCTATTTCTGTATCTCTCTTTCTCTCTCTCAAATAAATAAATAAAAATAAATAAAAAAAAAAGAAACCAGTATCCACTAGGCCTGGGTTCTACTAATTTCATATACTTCCAGCCCCAAATTTATCAGGTTACCTTTTCTTCCTCTTTTCCTTCTTCAACAAAAGTAACACTTTTTTTTTCTAGGCTTTCTTCACACTTAATCTTTATTTAAAGTAATGAGTCCATTTCTCCCTTCAATTTTCCACTAAACTTAATCTGATTAATTGTTACCATTTCCTGTTTCTAGTTTATTCTTTATTCCCAGGCACCTTTAATACTTTCTGTATCCAGGGACCTGTTCTAAGGTCTTGTGATTTGAATGTAAAATGTCCTTCCCATAGGTTCATGTGTTGGAACACTCCAACCCAGCTAGTAGCTTTGTTTGGAAAGTCAGGTAACCTTTAGGAGGTGGCTCCTTGCTGGAGGAAGGGAGTCTCTGGAAGCCGGTCTTGAGGTTTTATAACCCAGTCACACTTCCTGTCACACTTCCTGTTACCTTCTGCTTCCTTGTGAATGCAATGTGACCAACTCTGCTTCTTGTTCCTGTCATCCTACCTTCCCCACCATGATGTACTGTAATCTTGAACTATAAGCAGAAATTAAACCTTTCTTCCTTAAGTTGTTTTTTAAGGTATTGAGTCATAGCAATAAGAAAAGTAGCTAATACAGGTCTTAAGAAAGACCAGAATTTCTTAAGCTTGATTTCCTTCTCATTTTCCTAGACCTGGATGCAGGATTTATTGTCGCTGAGCACTTCTTTGCCAATTGTTCTGGGTGATTTGTTTTTATAACTCCTGAGAGACCTGAAATCCACATTAGTTCATCTTTGTAAAGATGCAGCTACATGCCTAATAAATGCTTCATTGAAATGCAAAGGGTACATATATTCTTTCTTTTAAATATTTTACTTCTTTTCAAGCAGAGATATACAGAGAATGAGAGAGAGAGACAGACAGAGAGAGAGAGAGAGAGAGAGAGAGAGAGAGAGAATGAATATGGGTACTCCAGGGCCTCTAGCCACTGCAAATGAACTCCAGATACATGCACCACTTTGTGCATCTGGCTTTATATGGGTGCTGGATAATTAAACCCTGATTATTAGACTATGAAGGCAAAAGCCTTAACTACTGAGCCATCTCTCCTGCCCTAGGGGGCACATATTCTTGCTGCACCTGCCTTTTCAGCACGTTATCATTCTATTTTAAAATAATTTTTTTTATTTGCAAGTACAGAGAGATAGAAGAAAGACAGAGAGAATGGGCATACTAGGACCTCCAGCTGCTACAAATGAACTCTAGATACATGTGCCACTTTGTGCATCTGGTTTTACATGGATACTGAGAACTTGAACTTGGGTTAGGCTTTGCAGGCAAGCTCCTTAACCACTCAGCAATTTCTCCAGTCCTATCATTCTATTTTAAATAGTCTTCACTTTATGTCCTCCACATTTAAGTAGAACATAATGAATTGAAATAATGACTAAATATGGTGAAATAAGAAGCCATTGTGTGAAAAGTTTATCAAGAAGATGAGCTTAATAAGGTTATATACTGTCCTGGTTGTGAGAAGAGAAAATTCTCTGAATTAGGCACACATGCTAGGCACTTTTGTGGATGAATTTAGGATATAGACAGACAGAATACACTGGCATTTCCTAGCAAATCAGGCTTGCTGAGATGCTTTGAATCTTAGGTCGAAAGCTCAGGGAGAAGGTAATAATATTTGTTGCTTAATTTGACATTAAGAAAGACCTTATGACAGTTTTGTAATATGATAATGAAAAATTGTCTATGTAGAATACATATGATGCTTTGATCTATGTGCATATTGTAAAATAAAAGAACGATTCAGGAACTGGGGAGATGGCTTAGTGCCTAAAGCACTTGCCTTGCAAGCATAGGTGCATGAGTTTGAATCCTTCACACCCGCATAAAATGCTGGGAATGATGGCATATGCTTATCATCCCAGTGTTGGGAGGCAGAGACTGGGAATCCATGGGGCTCACTGGCTAGCTTGTCTGGATGAATTGGTGAGCTCAAGGTTCAGCAAGAGACTGTGTGTCAAAGAATAAAGTGGAAAGCAACAGGAACACACATGCATATGCACCCATACACATGTGTGCCAATGTATACCATGTACATATTAAAAAAGAAGTTAAAACAGTTGTAACATGGGTATATGAAAAATCACAGAAACTGAATGTATAGAGGACATCTGAATGTACTGAAGAGAGATATAGCTACAACATCCAACATAATAACAATAGGAGCCTTCAGTACCTTACTGTCAACATTGGTCCGATCACCTGAGCAGATAATCAGTAAGGAAACATTGGTTTTAAACTACACTTTGGTGAACATTTAAACAGTTCATTATACAAGACTAACTTGTTATCAGTTGAGGAATCAAAATACACAACTACTGGGCTGGAGAGATGGCTTAGTGGTTAAGCGCTTGCCTGTGAAGCCTAAGGACCCCGGTTCGAGGCTCGACTCCCCAGGACCCACGTTAGCCAGATGCACAGGGGGCACATGTGTCTGGAGTTCGTTTGCAGTGGCTGGAGGCCCTGGCGCGCCCATTCTCTCTCCCTCTCTCTATCTGCCTCTTTCTCTCTCTGTCTGTCGCTCTCAAATAAATAAATAAAAATAACAAAAAAATAAATAAATAAAATACACAACTACTTTTGAACAAAACTAGCATGTTCTTTTCCAGAGACAAATAAAGCTTGAAATAATGTAAAAGGTAACCAACATTTAATTAGTGTCAGTTATTAGTTGGAAAAGAATTTTCTGTTTTACCATTTTTGCTGCCATTGTGTTTGAGATAGAGACTTGTGTAGATCCTCTGCTTCTATAAGTGGTAGGCATAAAGGTCTTTTTCAACATGCCTTCTTATACTTCATCTCCTAATCAGCATCATTTCTGAAAGGCAGGTTTTATTCACCTCATTTTTTCACATGAAAAACTGAGCTATGAGAATTTAGTAATGTACTCAAGGTCACTCAGCTGGACCGTACAGTAGGCTCCCAGCCTGAGTTGTGAGCTTTCAAATGTCTTGTTATTCGCTTCTTTCATGCTATATATGGCTCTAGACTCAACAGCAGAAAGTCTGAGTTCCATCCCTGTGTGTCTATGATTTAGTTATGCAACAACAGATGACTCATGTAATCTCTTTCCGCCTCAGTTTAGTCTTCTTTAAAAAAAGGATGGGAAGGATAAGGAGGATAAAGTCAGCCAGAACAGTTGGCATTCAGCGAGAATAATGACAGGGTTTATTCAACAAGTCTATGGCATAAATAAAATGAAGAGGAAGAGGGAACTGTGACCAGCTAAAAGAGATCTGATTGACACGAATAGACTTTGAGGGGAAATATGCTGGAGTCATGACCGATATAAGCCGGGCGTGGTGGCGCATGCCTTTAATCCCAGCACTTGGGAGGCAGAGGTAGGAGGATCGCCGTGAGTTCAAGGCCACCCTGAGACTCCACAGTGAATTCCAGGTCAGCCTGGGCTAGAGTGAGACCCTACCTCGAAAAACCAAAAAATAAAATAAAATAAAATAAAGTTTTTTAAAAATGTGACTAGCTAAGCATGGTGGCACACACCTTTTATCCCAGCACTTGGGAGGCAGAGGTAGGAGGATTGCTGTGAGTTCGAGGCCACCCTGAGACTACATAGTGAATTCCAGGTCAGCCTGGGCTAGAGTGAGACACTACCTCGAGAAACAAACAAAAAAAAAGTGTGAGAAAAATTATAAACTTTGATCATGGAAAGATATTTAATGGTACTCAGTAGTTACTGGCAATATAGTAAAATGTGGTACTAGTACTAGAAAATGTTAGTGAAGGAATTGTCATGTGCTAGTGTTGTATACTGAAGGGCAAACCAGTGAGGATGTCAGGGTGGGATTTGCAGCTGGCAGGTCTGTATCCTGGTACTTGGGAGACAGAGGCAGGAGTGTTGTAAGTTCCAGGGCAGCACAGACTATGTGCTGAGTTCCAGGCCTCCCCATACTAAATAATAAGACTTCATCTCATTAAATAAATTGCCAAATAAACACAGAAATATACCTATAAACAAATAAATAAAATGCATTACTCATAAATATACATGGGTGAAAAGAGGGAAGAAGTGGTTGGCCCAGGGAGATATACTAACATCCCTGTAGCATGTGTTTCAGATTTTCTATAACAATCAGGAAGACATAGATAGATAGATAGAGAGAGAGAGAGAGAGAGAGAGAACTGATGGTTTCCATATCCATCCTTATCTCCAAACTCAGCAACTTGTATGCACTAAAAATGTTTTTTTTTTTTTTTTGAAAATTAGGACAAAGACCAGAAATGGAGAGACCAATATGAAATTCACATTCACATGCAATTTAAAAATTGGACAGTGCATCATTTACACCTTGCAAAATAAAATTTTACCCTTTCAATTAAAATGTTAGGGTATAAAGAACATTTTTTTTCAAGGCTCGCCTTTATTATCTGGTAAACCGCCACACCCAGTTTCATGCCTAGATTGACTTTGCTATATTAATTTGTTAGGACTCTTCTGTGAAGAAGTTAAGTTCTCAGGAAGCAATGAGTTTTCTTAATTCCACTTCGGTGATCTTGTTAGGAAAAAACAGTTTCTCATCATTTAAAGTTTATCAGAACATTTTTTATAATGTATAATATAGTTTCTAATTTTGCACTTATTTGAACTATGGTGAGAAAACTTACCATTTGTATCATATAATATTCCTGTCACACTTTGTGAACAAAATAGCAAATTATCTCACATCTGTTTCTAATCATAACAGAAATAAATTGATGCCAGAATTAAAAATAGACCATTAAAATACTTTTGGCCCTAAAGATATTTAATATTCACACATAGCTGGCATATACATTATTTTTCTTCTTTCTTTGTGATTTCCAAATCAAAAGATACAATAAAAATACTTGCCTAATTTTTCCTGACTTGCAAATTTTATGAAAAGTATAAATAGTTTTACTAAACCAAGCAGGCTAGTTTTTGCCATAGTGGCCAGTTATAATGGAAGAAAGTTCTTCAAGCTTTCTTTCATTATTTGTGTTGTTTGATCAAGATTTATGGTTATCTTGTCATAAAATAAAGGTCACACTGCTGATTGTGAACCTATGACAACGCTGCTTGCTCTCAATGTTGCTTGTTACTTCTGGACCACTCTGATTTCATAGAGATGTGCTCTCCGTGTTCCACGTTAACTATGGCTGCCAAGTCAACTTGTCAAAACATTTCACAGTCCAACATTAATGGACTCAAGAACATTAGCAGAAGCAAATATAAGCAAGATACCATGGTTACCCAAAGAGTCTGAGGAAATGGGATACTATTAAAGGGAAAGATAATGTCCTCAAATAAAGCTTTACATAAATAGGCTGGCTTCTCATACTTATGATGTCTACTAAATGCTGAATGAGTGTCTGATTTCTTTACTTTTCTTCGGATTTATTTTTATTTAACATTCATTTGTTTTTTTAGTTTTTCTCAGGTTTTAATTAGCTTATATTAATTATACATGATAATAAGTTTCATTGTGATATTTTCATTTATGTATATTACATACATTGGTCCTATATACTCAGCCCCAATTGGCCGCCCCTTCTTGCCTCTCTTCCACTTGTACAGATTCCCTTTCCAAATCCTCTTTCTTTTTCTACTTTCATGCTTTTTTTTTGTGGTGAATCAACGAGTTTCATTCAACTTATGATATTATGCAGGTGATCTCAGCTTCTGAGAGTTTAAGAGTGGAGTTGCATGTCAAACCCAGAGGACAGGTTCTACAACACTCCATCTTTTCCCTCCCTCCAGCCCTTACATTCTTTTAGTCTCTTCTTCTTTGATGTTCCCTGAGTCTTGAAGGGGGTAATATAGATACCCTCTTTGGCACTGAACATTCAATAGTCACTTATTTTCAGCTCATGGAGCAGTTATGAAACTGTAGTAACTGCCACCCACTGCAAAAAGAAGCCCCTCTGGACCAAAGCTGAGAGCAGCTTGACAGTCATATTATGTCCATTTTTCATTTAGCAAAACAATAGTAGTTGCTTCCACACTAGGATTCATGACCTCATGAACCATATACTTTTTTAAAAAAAAAATTATTTATTTGATAGAGGAAGAGAATGCAAGAGTGAGAGCAAGAGCGAGAGCGAGAGCAAGCGAGCGAGCGAGCGAGCGAGCGAAAGAGAGAGAGAGAGAATGAATGAATGGGCATGTCAGGGCAAACAAACTCCAGACACATGTGCCCCTTGTGCATCTGGCTAACATGGGTCCTGGGGAATCAAACCTGGGTCCTTTGGCTTTGCAAGCAAATGACTTAACTGCTAAGCCATCACTCTAGCTCCAACCATAGACTTTTAATCAGGTTTATAGTACCAGATGTGAATTTGAAGCAAAGTTCAAATCCACTAAGAAAGCTGTTATTAACTGTCATAACAGTCATGGCCCTATTGTATAAATGGGCATCTCTGGGCAGCAGAGGACCATACAGGGCCCACAGTTGGATAAGACTATTGATGAAAATTCTCCCCTAGCAGCCTGCATTGCATTTTCTGGAAGTGTGAAAGCTACCCAGTAGGAAGAAAGATTCCAGCTCAACTTCAAATTGATTTCTTCACACCGTGCAACCAAAGCATGTGGTATCTTTGACAGTAGGATCTGTGGAGGTTTGAATCAGATGTCCCTCATAAACTCATGTGTTTTGAATGCTTTGTCCCCAGCTGATGACAATTTGGGAGGTGGAGCCTTGCAAGAGGAGATATATTGCTGGGAAAGGCTTATTAGGGTTCTTATATCCTGCTCCCCATTGTCAGAGTTTGGCTCACTCTATTGCTGCTGTTTTCTACCTGCTGTGGCAGAAATGATGTTCCACCTCTGCTCATGTCATGCTTTCCCCTGCAACATGAAGTTTCTCACCAAGACTGTAGGCCAAAATAAATGCTTTCCTCCCATCAGCTGATTTTTGTTGATTGTTTTCTCCCATAAACAAGAAAGTAACTACAACAGTGTCTTGCCATCTAGTTCTGGTAGACACCCAACTTAAGCGGCAAAAGCCTATATTGCTTTGGAGGCTCATGAGCCTTCCTGGTCAGTAACTCATATAGTTCCTTACTATAGTTCCTTACCATAGTACTTTTAAAATCCTACTCATTTTGAAAGTACAGAACAATAAATATTAAATAAGTGTGAGTAAGGGTGTAGAATTGTTTTTATGGATAATAGCTTATGGTACTTAAAGCTACTTGTATATTTAATGAAAAATCATTGGTAATATGATGAATATGATTTTAAATTTTGCTATAATTGAAATGTCATCTCACCCCCAAAATCTTTGGGAAACACATACCTCATTCTATGTATATTTTAAAGTCATCTTTTTAGTCAATCACCAATCTGAAAATAAGCATTTATTATAGCCAATCTCAGTCTTTCCTTGTTGGAGAAAAACTCCTTAACAACTGAACTTTTGTAATTACTTTTGAGTGGATTTAAGAAAGCCAAAATAGCATCAAACACATGAGGAATAATTACATTTTCAAAGTTGCTCTGAGAGGAACTTCTTGACCTGTATATTCCTATAAAACAACCACAGTATCTCACAATTCACGTCACCATCTGTCCACAGTGTGTCCCTAAATATAACTGTTTATTGTCAGATAAATGTTTCTTAGTACTTAGGAGGCAAATTCCTGCACAGTGTAGTAACTTTCACATCTTTCAGCCTTTGGCACTGGGACATCTCAGGAGGGCATGGTAAATAGCAGAGATCAGAATCACTAATTTATTCCTGCTGGCTATAAAGATGCATGATAAATTCCCGTGAAAATTTCTGTGCACCTTTTCACAGTTTAAGTTAGATGAGGAACAAAAGAAAATGAATTTACTTTTAGACAATATGCTAAATACAGATATTTTATCATACATTTTTTTCAGCCCAAAGGATTTTGGGATGAATTCATACATTTTTAGTGAGAAATAAAGTCAAGTTTAAACATGATTAATTCTTTTGAGAGTGGAAACACTGGTGGGAAAGAAGAGAGGAATATGAGGCAAAGAGGAAGAAGGAATGAAGGAGAACATTGATGAGTTGATGATTTACAACCAAGGTTGAATATAGGGACTTGTGAGAAGGGTCAGGCAACTCTTTTAGGCAGTTAGGGTAATGAGATCCCTGAAAGTAAAAAAAAAGCAGGAATGTATTTCAGCCTATCCTTTGCGGAGAGATCAAAGTATGTTCTGATTTCTTTTCCCTTCCCCAGATCTGTTTTTCTATAAACAACCTGGTCCCCTCCTGGGAGGGAGGTCTTTCCTAGGACTTAAACATTGTGGTTGGTTAAGTTCAGCCCCTGGAACTTGATGCCATGGCTAGCCTTTTCCCAATATAGCCTCTAATCCTAACCAACCAGCTATCCTTCTGGCTTACCTGAGCTGCCTGATCTTTTGGAAACCTCTAGCTGCTGGTGAGTTTCCCCTCTGTTCAGCCCAAGCCCAGCTGGGCTGAGCCAAGGGGAGAGCCCTGTAGCCCTTATTCTCCACATGGGCTCTTTATCCCTCCTGTTCCCCACATGGCAGGAGCTCTCTGAACTTTTTTTTTCTGTTCTTTTCATGTTGTTTCCAGGCTCTCCATGTGGGCTATCAAGCCATGTGGTGTCTTTCCTTGGCTTGGTACTTCCCTAACTGTACTTCCTCTAGTAATAAAGTAATTTAATAATCATTCTTCTCAGTGTTCTTTTAGTCAATTCTTTGATTAAAAGTAGACATGGACCTAGGGTTTAGGGTTCAAGGACTTTCTTGAACCCCTAACACCCCATTACACTTACACTGCCATTAGTTTTATAACTTGTCTGTTTCCCATGTGAGAAACTGATTTAATTCTATTGTCTGCGTAATACATACTGAACATGTTTATATTAAGCATGTTATATGTATAGAGTTCAAAGTCATGCCAACTGAGGAATGATTTAAAGAAATAAAGTCATGTTTAGTGTCATGAACACAGGACAGAAATGCTATGTAACATAAGTAATCATTTAAGGTTAGTTTATAAAATAGGGATTATGTTTGATTTTTTTGTTCATTTTTATTTATTTGAGAGTGACAGAGAGAGAAAGAGGCAGATAGATAGATAGAGAGAGAGAGACTGAGAGAATGGGCGCACCAGGGCTTCCAGCCACTGCAAATGAACTCCAGATGCGTGAGCCCCCTTGTGCATCTGGCTAACGTGGGTCCTGGAGAATCGAGCCTTGAACTGGGGTCCTTAGGCTTCACAGGCAATCACTTAACTGCTAAGCCATCTCTCCAGCCCAAAATAGGGATTATATATACTTACTGTGACCCATATAGAGGATAGTTATGCCTGCATTATCTCAGCTTATACTTGCTATTCCTTCAGAATGTCTAAGAATACTCTATTTTGCAGGAACAATGTTATGGTTTGCAAGATAAAGAATATGAAGACTAGATCACAGACTAAAGTTACAGTGATGCAAAATACAGATTTTTACTTAAAGTTAAGAAGAACTTTCTTTAAGTCAAAATTATTTAATTATGGAAGGCAGTATATTAAAAGCGAATGGGAACATCAAAGATCTTCAATCACATGCTAGGAAAGTATTAAGCGGTTTCAGAAGGTCCAACCTGGGGCTGGGGAGAGGGATCAGTGGAAAGAGTGTATGCTCTGTAAGCATGAGGACTGGGGTTCAGATACTCAGCATCCATATGAATGCCTTGTGAGGGGAGCAGCCTCTTGGTAATCCTAGTGCTTTGGGAGGGTGGAGACAGAGAATCCTTGAGGCAAGCTGGAAGTTAGACTTGTGAGCGATCTGGGTTCAACTGAGAGATTCTGCTTCAGTTGGTAGACAATTCACGGCCGACCTTTGGCTTTTACATGCTCATGTGCCCATGTGCACTCTCACCCTCTTGTGCAAACCCGCACATACACATGTAAAAAAAAAAAAAAAATTGAAGGCCTAACTCAGACAATAGTTGGAGCTGCATGTCTACTAATTTGAATTATGTAAAAGTGTAAATATCTGGATCTTTTAGGTTTATAGAAAGTGTCAACTTGCCTAATTTAACCTAGAACAGTGACTGCCTGCACTCTGGAAGTCTGCTTTACATTTATAATTTTATAAAAGCACCCTCTATATAAAAACATAACTTATACTTTAAAAACCTTTAAATCAAAGGTTTTCATTAGAAAGAACTAAAACTAAAATATTTTTATAACTTAGTATAATATTAAAACATACATACATCAGAGGTACAGCATTGAAAGGCAAGGAAATGTTGGACATATTATAATGTCAACTGGCCCTGAAAATGTCAGTGCTATGTAGGAAAACTTATTGTAAGGGACAAGATTCTTTTTTTTTTTTTTTAATTTTGTTTTTATTTACTTTTTACGGTCAGAGAGAGAGAGAGAGAGAGAGAGAGAGAGAATGGGCATGCCAGGGCTTCTAGCCACTGCAAACAAACTCCAGACACATGTGCCACTATGAGCATCTGGCTTATGTGGGACCTGGAGAATTGAACCTGGGTCCTTAGGCTCTGCAGGCCTGTGCCTTAACTGCTAAGCCATCTCTCCAGCCCTGGACAAGATTCTTAAAAGAAATGTCAGAGTTATGTCTGAACCCTTTAAACCCTTTCTGTATGGGGTAAGATTTCTAAAAAATACCCCTCAAACTCAAAGTTTTTCTTTATATTATTTATAAAAAACACACAACCCCAAAGTGTTCTAATGTAGCCTGGCAGTACTGGAAAAGCCATGTTGGATTAAACCATGACTGATAACATCTAAGATTAGTAAAAGCTCACATTAATTATTTGTGTGATTTTATCATAACTACTTTTTTTTTCAGATAGCTCCTGGGGACCTTGTACAAGGGAACTAGGGACAATAGCAGTCTACATGCATATTAGCTACATGCAATCCTTGGGATTCAATAGATATAAAGACTTATGAACCCAAAGGAAAGTGTTTGAATCACAACTTTTATTGAACCAACCAACCAAACAAGATAAACATACAGGAGAAGTAAAGGAAACTAGGTGGAGGGAGGTTAGCACCCCTTGGGGTAGAAGGACAATACTGCTTATCTACTTTGCCTCAGCCTTCCTTATTGAAGAAATTTCAATAGATTATAAAATATCAAAAGATTATAAAATATCAAAAGATTATAAAATATCAAAAGATTATAAAATTTCAAAAGATTATAAAATATCAGAGCTGTGTTGAGGAAAGGGGTTCAGGGAAGGAAGCTACATGGGCTCAACATATCCTTGCTGAACTGGGGAATTTATGGGCAGGACCTGGCTAAGACATGAAGCTTTCACATCTGATGAGTAACCATACCTTTCTCCCTATGTGTGAGCAGACCAACAGTGGGGCCATGGTGTGTAAGACAAATGCATCATGGCTGTCTGGGTGAAGCTCCCGTCAATCTGGATCTGATGTGTCTGTCATGACTTGGTCCTTCCAGATCTCTTTCCCATGTGCACAGTAGTTACTTTTCTTTCATTGTGAGAAAATACCTGACAGAAGCAGCAGGGAGGATTTATTTTGGCTCATGGTTTCAGAGAGCTTAGTGCATCAGGTGGGAGAGCTATGGTGGAGCCGCTTGTCTGCTGCAGCTGCTACTTCTTATATTTTGGTGGTCCCAAAGCAATGAGCTCCGGCTGTAACTTGAAATGGATCTCACCTTCAAGGTATGCCCCAGTGACATGCTTCTGCTGGCTAGCCCACAGTTCCAAAGACTCCACGACTTCCCACAATGACACCACCAGCTGGGGATCAAGTCTCCAAACACATGAGCCCATGGAAGAAATTTCATATCCAAAGTACAACATTGTATAAGGGATATTCCTGCCTATTCCATTCATTTTAAACAAAATACTCCATTTGTTTTCTTTAACTCTAATATGGAGATCTATATCTGATAAGTCACTAACATTTTTTGCCCATATTTACTCATCTCACAAACTAATATTTTTGTGCTCACTAGTTATACTAAATGTTCTAGGGAGTTTAACTTCTACCGTTTCCCTTTATTGTTTTCTGAATAGCAAAACTAAATATCCTTGCAAACAGTAGCTCAGAATGTAGCTCAGTTGTTGGACTACTGGCCTAGCATGGATGAAACCCTTACTTTGACCTGTAGAAGTTTATGTATTTCTTTCATGGTGGCACGCACCTGTAATCTCAGCACTCAGCAACTGAGGAAGTCCATGAAGGAAGGTCAGAAGTTCATAGGAAGAAAGCAGGAGAAAAAAATTAAGGTGAAAGACCAAGTTTCCTCATTTCATCTTGAACCTGAGTTGGTACAATTGCTATATTAGGATTTTGTATAAGCTATGTGAAATCCTGTGTGGCAGAGGTTTTCCTGTAATGCTAATAATATATGATTCTGAAAGCTAATGGTGCATCAGAATGGTTATTATTCAATATCTAGATTTGATTAACTTCTCAATTGTGGTATAAAAAACTGTATCATTGTTGGGGATTGGAAAGAAAATTGTTAGTGGACTTGTAGGTAATATGTTTATTGTTGCAAAACATTTAGCACAGGCTCACACTCCTAATGAGAATGTTACTGGTAGAAATTTACATAAAATCTGATTACATGCTTAAATTGAACAGTAGAAAAGCAAAAATATCTTCATCAGTAAGTGCTATAGTTTAAACATATTTCTGCCCAAGATGGCATTATTTCATTCATTTATCAAACAATATCCACGATCCAGCTTTCTAACAAGCACTACTTAGGTGCCGGATATAGCACTAAAGGCCAGCAGTGTGAGAGGCAGAGTTCTTGCTGCTCATGTTCACATAAGGAGGTCTGGTAAGAAAGACTGAAGTAAACTATCAGTTAAAATTCCACTTTTTACAGGGATTTGCTCTAAAGATGCAAGGAGTGGGATGTTAGGCACTTAGGGAGTCATTAGGAATTGAGATCTACACAGATTCAAATTTCTGTGGCTTTTATGATACAAATGAGGGTTAGAAATACTTCTAAGGCTGGAGAGTCCTTGAAGAATTTCAAGTAAGAGACTGTTGTGATCATATTTGCAATTGGAAAGATGACTTTAAAAGACAGGTAAGGAGAGGAGCAACACTAGGACGATTAATAATCAGTCTGACAGGAAGGGCAGAAAAATAGTGTAACAACTTCTATTTCGTAGGTAGATCACAAAGTTCTCAGGTAGGTAGAGATTTCTGGAGTATTTATCACATCTTCCAATGTCTAAATATTGAGAATTTCTAGTGTTTTACCCAGCAACACATATAGGATCCTTGCTAATATCATACACAACCGTACATCTATAAAATAACTTTTGGCTAAGAATTCAGTTCTGGAAGGTTTTTTTTTTTTTGAACATTTTTTTCTTTTCTTTTTTAAATTTTTACTTGAGACAGAGAGATAGAGAGGAGGGGTAGGGAGAGAAAGAGAAGGAGAGACAGAGAGAATGGGCATTCCAGGGCCTCTAGCTCCTGCAAATAAACCTTTTGCATCTGATTTATGTGGGTCCTGGGGAATCGAACCTGGGTCCTTTGGCTTCACAAGCAAGTGCCTTAACTGCTAAGCCATCTCTCTAGCCCAGTATATGTTTTTAATTCATTACACTTGTTACATCAGAAATTGTTTCACCAAGCTCAGACCCTGTTATAGAATAAGACTGATGAAATTCAGACATATTTGTGAGATGCAACTAGTATGTTTCATAAATATCACTAAAATTAGCAACTCAATGGTCTCCTATTAAGATGCCAAGCTAATGATTAGCTGAAAAATGATGCTACTCATGACATATGTGGCTGTTTCAAAATTAATGTATCTATACTCATTTTTAGATGTATTAGACACTGTTTCTACCATTGTTAGAACTCATGAAATGTGTATACTGTTATTACATCATAGCTGTAGTCTTTTCAAATCCTATATCCATAGTTTGAGGCACAATATCTTGTACAATTGCATTTTCCTTCTACATGTAAACCTTGCTTTGCATGTGGAGTCCTCACATACATGATTTCTGCTGCTGAGGACACACTCTTCCCAGATATTCATGAGACTCACTCATTACCTTCCTAAAGTTCAAATGAAATATTCCCTTGCTTGCTGAGGTTTTCTCTGCCCATCCTACTTAAAGTTGGCACAATTGTTCTTCTCTGTTCTTTTTCAGTATCATATAAAGCTTTGTCTACTCCACTACCAGAATTTGAATGTGTCTGAAGTATGCATCTATATCTTGTTTAGTTTTCTCTGTTCTGTACCAAGATAACACATGTGCATATATCTGTGATTGTCAACAACACATTCTCAATCTGAAATTTGAAAAATATAACTTGAAATATTTGATAATGGAAGACAGATAAATGTAAACTAAATCTAAAGGAAACATCATTGTAGGCATCTTGCACAGATTACCTATTACTTTCTCAGTGCTAGCACTGCCAGTCCTCTGGGGTTCTTTTCACTGTGACAACTTTTATTCTTGTGATTTCCAATCGTTGCTTAATATTTTTATCACTGCTTTCTGTTTTAACATGAGGAGACTACATTCTGTTCTTCTCTTTCCTTAAGCTTCCTCCAATAGCTCTACTATTTCCAATAATTCCTAACAAGATTATAAATTTTTACTCTACCCAGAGATCAAGGTGGGATTCCCCTTTTACCTTTAAGTCCTTAAATCATCATTCTTTGGCTTCCTGACCTGATTTTCAGAATTAATGCATGTTTCTCTCATTGAAATTTTCTCATAACTGTCTCATATTACTTTGGAAGAAGTACCAGGTTACTAAATTTATGAAGATTTAGTCCAGTGCCCTAACAATCAATCCACCTGACTGCACCAGCTTAGTTTTTTCTTTCGTGAACTGGGAACACAAACTAAGACCTCTGATCCACTGATTTGAGTTTTGGGAATTTCTTCTACTTTTCACTTTTTATTTTATATTATTTATTTGTTTTAGAGAGAGAGAGAGATACTGATTTAGTATGGGTGTGGCAGGGCCTCTTGCTGTGGCAAAGATACTCCAAAGGCATATGTCACTTTGTGTGTCTGGCTTTAAATGGCTACTGGAGAATAGAACCTGGGCTAGCAGGCTTTGCAAGCAAGCACCTTTAACTGCTGGACCATCTCCCCGGTCCTTGTAGGGTTTCTTCTGACCCTCAGTTGAATCTGTTCCATTTGTGGGTAGATGACTTAATCTCTGGCCCACCCCTCACTGACTGTGGCACCAGAGAACAGCGAAAAGCTTCTCAGACCACCCAAGGCCATGGGAACTTTCATTCCTTATCTTTCCTGTGCGAGTGCCTTATGTGCCCCTTTGAAGCAAAGACTTCCATGCAATCAAAGCATGCCCTGTGTCTTAGACATTTTCCTACAAAAGTGGCTGTGTTGCCTGCTACATTGTTTGTAAAGGAATTTCACAGAGGAGATATATCTGGGCAGGTGGGGAGGGTGCTTCCCTATCATGCTTGGCAACCTGGGTCTGATCCCCATCCCCACAAACAAAATAGAGAAAGTCACTGGTCTTTAGAAAAATCTGAAGCTCAATTTGACTTTGTTCTTTCTTGGGAGAAAGAGCGTGTGTGTGTGTGTGTGTGTGTGTGTGCGTGTTTCTGTGGGTATGAATGAGCATGTGTGTGCTAGGGTGCACATGTGGAGATCAGAGGCCAGCCTTAGGTATTGGTATTCGCTTTCCACCTCAGGAGCTCTTTGTTGTTCTGTCTAAATCTCTACTATCTCTCTGCCGTCCGTCTCACTGCAGAAGCACTGGGATTAGAGATGTTTGTGCTACAACGCCTGGCTTTCCATGGGATTTGCAGATCTAAACTGAGGTTCTCAAGTACCTTACTCACTGAGCCATCTCCCCAGACCTAGAGTTTAGTAATTTGCTAACATTTCCTCCCAACACATACATGCATACATGACCAAAAATAAATATACACAAATATGAGACTGAGTTACATGTATAAATTAAAGAAAATCTGATAGTATTTTTCTTATACCCAGAATACTTTGGTTCATACTATTCTTTTATAAACTTGAGTAAAACTCAGGAGAGAAATGAATTATTTTATTTAAATATAGCTCTTATATTTTGATCCAAGAATGGCGCTTCTAGGGAAAGTATTAACCACAGTAAGTTACTGCTTTCAGTTAAATACTTTTTTTATTCCAATGACAATTGTCTGTTTTTCTAATGTGTGTAACAAATTTTATTAAGTAGGCATTTATCCACTGGTTTTCCCTTTATTTCTTTTTAAATATTGGAGACTTTAATATATGAACATGCTGCAAATTTCTGACCGATTATCTTCTTTGTTCCCTCTGCCCTGGCACCATCCCCCTGAGGGTCCTCTTCAGTGGCATATTAGTAATCACTGTGGGAGCATGGCTGTACCAGTCAGTTCTTAGGGGAGGACAGTTGTCTCACAGTCCACCTTCCCACCTTGTGGCTCTTACATTCTTTCCTCTCCTTTTTCTGCAATGTTCCCTGAGTCTTGAACGGTATGCTAGAAATCTTAAATTTTGAGCACTTAACAGCCTCTTATTTTCTGTTTTGATGAGTTTTGAGTCTCCTCA
Organism: Dipus sagitta; assembly: GCA_036346955.1. NCBI lineage: Eukaryota > Metazoa > Chordata > Mammalia > Rodentia > Dipodidae > Dipus > Dipus sagitta. The sequence continues at coordinate 56,395,831 of CM070774.1, forward strand.
GTATCTTCCACTATCTCTATAAAGAAAATTCTTTGGCTAGCATTGAGAGTGGTGGGTGTGATAGAATGACTCACCCAGTGTTAGGCACTTGTCTTTCTCTTCTTGTCATTTTGATGTGTCTGTTTTTAAAACATGCTGTAGGTTTTGGGCCCACTGTCCATTGTGTCTAATTTAGGTTAAATTAGCCTAAAGTCACAAAAACTGTTTTATGATGGTCACAACTTAATAGAAGTAAGGGATTCTTCTATCCCTATGTTTAGTCCTGCAACTCAGAGTTTTCTGATGAGGTCTTACAGCCACCCCGACAAAGCCTCACAAAATGTACTATAGTTAGCTTCTAAACAAAGTTAGATAAAACTGGGACACTTGCCAAGTCTTACTGCCTCACTCTCTGTGAGTGATGGGAGGGATGATACAAATTTAAAATTCCATGAAAGAAAGTCAGTATTTTAAAACATAAGACGCAATAATACTTCCACATCAGGTACACAATCTAAGTTCAGTCACAAACAAATGTGTGTGAGGAGATGCAGACATTTATCATGCCTTCCCCCAAAGAAGTTTCTATGCTGTGTTCCCAAACAGTGTCAAAGTCCATGTCTGGAGTTGTAATCAGAAGAGGAGAGGAACCCAGAGCCATGAATTTATAGACTTCACAAGACAATCCTTGAGAGAGAGAGAGAGAGATTGAAACTTCTGTGGCGTCTTTTCCATGGAATCTGAGTTCTATTTTGAGGATGTCATAGAATTGAGGAACTCAGGGTTTGAACTGCATAAAATCATAAAACCATTGGATCATCTTCAAGAAACAAAACTAAATAAACATGCCATGGCTTGGCAGTCTTAGGATAAGCCTGCCCTTCTTTGCTGTGTAATATTTGGTGTGGTGTGACTGACCATCTGAGTTTCCTCAGACAGGAAGGTTGATGAATTCAGGGAACTATACCTCATGGGAAAAGGCCTCCAGTAACTCTTTCTGATACTTTTCTTGACTCTGGGAGTTTTATTCTCAGCAGCATAAATCCCATGCAGATTGTAACTGCTCAATTATTACACTGCTGTAGATGTCAAAAAAGAAAAGGGAAAAGAAAACACTTGGTTAAGATGGCGTCAGTAATCTTTCTGGTGTATGGAAGTATGTTTCAAACTGAGTGAAATGAGTCAGTGACTATAAATGTGGGCATCCTCTTAATCCTTAGCCCAGAAAGTTATTTCAAACTGAGGAAGTCATTTACATTAATCACTGATGGGATGTGTCAGCTGAAAGCTTGTAAATTTGCCATGTAAAAGCACTTTTACATTATAAAGTCACTCAATAAAATTCTTAAGTATGGGACAAAGGGATTCATCACCATCATTTCCATTATTTATTACACTTTTAACATGGTCATTTGGGGTTGCTTAAAAAATCAGTTTAAAGAGTTAGTGTGAGCTGCAAGATTGTACTTAAGTTTTGCTTCAAATAGATTCTGCTTATCATCTGTTTCAAACTAAATAAACAGTACTGTTTATGTTCTGTTTAACTTAGATTTATTAAACTTTTAAAATTTGCTTGGGAAGCAACTGTGTCTACCTTTCCCAAAGACCTATTCATGTATTTACAATGTTAATTAATTTGTGTGTGGAACATATGTTTGCACATGTCAACAAGTTTGACAAGCACTAGAAAGTCAAAATGAAAGAAAGGGGAAAAGAGGCAAAAGGAAGGGAAAGGAAAAAAAGAGAGGAAGGGAGGGAGGAAGTAAGGAAGAAGGAAGGAACAAGAAATGAAAGAACATGGTAGTGTTGCAAATTGGTTAAGAAGGAGAGCTATGGAGTCAGACAGCAGAGGCTAAATGTACTCTCATGTAATAACAGAAAACATAACTTCTCTTTCTCTCAATTTTCTCACTGATAGTATTGAAATCTGTGGTGGTTTGAATAGAATAGATGGCCCCCAATATATTCAGTTGCTTATTTGTTTGTAGTTTGCATCTGCAGCCACCTGGCTGGAGGCAGTGTCACTGGGTGGATCTTAAGGTGTGATGGTGGGTTTCAGATTTCAATCTAAAGATATGCAAAGCATGCCTAGCAGGAGTTCCTGAAGTGTGCTGTGACTTTTGGCTTTTAGGCTTGTACTTCTCTGTCTCTGCTTGGTCCTGTGAAGGCAGGCCAGTTTCTTCTGCCATTATGGAACTTCCCCTGGGTCTGTAAGCTTCAATAAATATCCCTTCCTCCATAACTGTGCTTGGTCTGGAAATTCATCTCAGCGAACCTGAAGCTGTCTGCTACAAAATCACAATAGTCTAACCTCCTAGGACTATTAATATGGTCAAAAAGGTGTTTTTTTGTGTGTGTATGTGTGTGTGTGAAGTGTTTAGAATCATCCAAGGCCTTTAGTAAGCCCTTAACAAATACTAGTTATTATCTGAATATCATTGCTGCCAAGAAACAGTGTAGGAAAATAGAAAAAATTCAGATGTAATAATAATATAAACCAGTAATTAATATAAATCTAAGCAAAGTGAAAGAGGCTCATAAATAATACTGAAAATATGGTGATGATTAGTAAAAGAAGATGATAATATTAAAATAAAAAAATTGTAGAATAGCACAAAGGAGGGGAAATTAACTTATTTAGTGGGTATGACTAAACTTCAAAGAGGAGGTTATCTGGAAATACAAGCATTGTAGAAAATATGCAAATGAAAAGGACACAGCAAAGGATTGTGGGCATAAAACATCAGATAGTTTAAGAAATCTTGATTGCTTAAGTAATGAGAGACAATATCTGAATTGAGGGAGTTACAAAGCTGGAACAAGAAAGGTTACAATTATAGTATCTATGGCTGCTCATGAATCCTAACATATGAGTATTAGGAACTCATTAAGGATTTACATGAAAAGGCAATAACACTGGATTTGTCATAAAAGATTTCTTTTTTTGTCAGGTTCTCCAAAATCTTTTATTTTTAGAACTCATTCTTTTCCTGTGAAGTGGTAAGAAGAAAGAGCCACCTGATGACATGTTTCCACTATTCCTGAAATTAAAAGTTGAGATGAGTGATTTAAAAAATAACATGAACATTTTCATGCATGTTATTTTTTAAATCATCACCATATTTTTAGTATTATTTATGAGCCTCTTCTTTCACTTTGCTTAGATTTATATTAATTACTGGTTTACATTATTATTACATCTGAATTTTTTCTATTTTCCTATACTGTTTCTTGGCAGCAATGATATTCACATAATAACTAGTATTTATTAAAGGGCTTACTAAGGGACTTGGATGATTGTAAACACTTCACACACACCAAAAAAAAAAAAAAAAAAAACCTTTTTGATCATATTAATAGTCCTAGGAGGTTTGACTATTCTGATTTCCATACTATCGGTGAAAAATTTGAGAGAAAGTTATGTTTTCCGTTATTACATGATTAGAATTTACTTATGCATGGAAAGGAGCAGGAAGGAAAAGAATAGTGGTTGAATGGCAAATGCCTCATAAAAGACACCTCCATACTATACTGAGAGAAAAGATAACTCTTATTTATTTATTTATTTATTTTTGTTCATTTTTTTATTTATCTATTTGAGAGTGTGAGACAGAGAGAGAAAGAGGCAGATAGAGAGAGAGTGGGCACGCCAGGGCCTCCAGCCATGCAAACGAACTCCAGACGTGTGCGCCCCCTTGTGCATCTGGCTAATGTGGGTCCTGGGGAGTTGAGCCTCGAACCGGGGTCCTTAGGCTTCACAAGGCAAGCACTTAACGCTAAGCCATCTCTCCAGCCCAAGATAACTCTTGAGGGTGGAAGAATACAGTGGTGTATGTGGTGTATAATTGTGGAAAAAAGGGAAGATGGTTGAGAGATGATTGGGACTTGGTCATTAGTGGCCTCTGCTCACCACAAGGAACAGTGTGAGCCTACTGCTATCCCTTCCATTTCCCTTATTCTAGAAATCCGTGGAAGCATAGAATATGCATTTGAGGCATGTATCTTATTGTGGAATAGTATAATGCATAACTGAGGTATTTAAATTAAAATCAAGTCTGGAACTTAACATCATTTATATTACTATAAAATTAGTTACAAAGGTATTTCTTACAGACTTTATTAAAATGATTTAGTAACTAAAGTACAAGATGTCCTTATTATTTACTATGTAGACTTGGAGTATACTATGAGGTTTTATGGAATAAACTTTCTGTCTTATTAAGTATTATTTTTCATCAAATACTAGGTGTTTTGAAAATGTCATCGATCATAAAGAAAAATGTTAAAGACTTCTTTAGACCTATTTGAAGTGTCCAGTGGTTATTGAAAAAATAATTGAGTTTGAATTTATTTTCCATTTCAATATGACTTTGTAATTATTTCTGGAGAAAGTATTTCACTGTATTTCAGGATGGCCTGGAACTCACATTCCTATCTCAGCCTGAGATAACAGGTGTGAACCACCACATTGGCTTCTTTTTTTTGATATTTAAGTTTTTTATCATTTCAATTAATTAATTTATTTGCAAGCAGAGAGAGATAAGAGAGAGAGAGAGAGAGGGAGAGAAAGAATGAGTGCACCAGGGCTTCTAGTTGCTGCAAATGAACTCCAGATGCATGCACCACCTTGCTCATTTGACTTTACCCAGTACTGGGGAATCGAACCTGGGTTGTTAGGCTCTGCAGGCAAACACCTTAACCACTGAGCAATCTTTCCAGCCCACATACCCACTTTTAAGTCAGAATCTCAGTAAGATCCACACACTAATGTGAATCTTTAAGTTTTCCATTCATACATCCCATTCCTGTTTTTTTTTTTTTTTTTCTTTTTCCTCACAGTAGTTGTTAGTTGAGGGAGCCATGTTGCTTGTTTGGTAGTTTCCTAGAAGCTGGTTCTGCTGACTTTCTCCCTGTGGCATAGGCTGACTTGTTCTTCTGCTCCAGATCTGTCAGTAGGCACAGGGATCTGGTGGTTTGAGCAGCTCAGATTTGACTTTGTTCAGGCAACGACCTGTCAAGAGACCCATAATGGCTGGATGTCTCTCTTTTGTGTCAGCAGACTGCTGCTGCTCAGAGGTTAAGGCTTTCTCATTCCATGACCCATTTATTTATGAGCTGGACCATTTTTCTGTGGAGAGTCTTGCCTTTGGCTTCTATTAGCTTCCCTATGCATGGTACAGTGTCTGGAAGGAAGGAAGCTGGGGCTTAATCTCTTTGTGTACTGTTAAAATAGTGAGTGGTTCCCTGGCATCATTTAGTAATGACTGATTTTGTGTTGGTTTTAGTGTTGTTAAGAGCTCGTGGATTCTAGCAAATTGTATTTGAGTCTGTCTGTTGCAGTTATTGCGTTGATGCTCACACTGTCTCAGCTTTTGTCTGCAATTTGCTTTTTTAATCAAAACATTTTATTTAATTTTAACCAAAGTTATTTATTTATTTAAGAGAGAGAAAGAGACAGATAGAGAGAGAGCAAATGGATGCATCAGGGCCTTCAGCTGCTGTAAATGAAGTCCAGAAGCACACACCACCTTGTGCATCTAGTTTATGTGGGTCTTGGGGAATTGAACCTGGGTCCTTTGGCTTTGCAGGCAAGTACCTTAACCACGATGCAATCCTTCCAGTCCTGTAATTTACTTTTGTTAGTTTTTATTATTATTATTAAGAACATACTTTCTATGGATATATGATGTGTTGGTGCCATCTTTTTCCTCCTCCCTGTCCCCATTCCACAGGGGACCCTACTCAGTGGGTTGCTGGTATTCCTCATGGGGTTGTGGGTTACAGATTGTTAGAGCACCATTAAGTTATTGGGGGAAGGCAGTGCCTCTGGGCATGGTATCCCAACCTGTGACTCTTACAATCTTTTTTTATTGGTTTTTCAAGGTAGGGTCTCACTCTAGCCTCAGGCTGACCTGGAATTCACTATGTAGTCTCAGGGTGGCCTCAAACTCATGGCAATCCTCCTACCTCTGCCTCCCGAGTGCTGGGATTAAAGGTGTGCACCACCATACCCGGCCCGACTCTCACAATCTTTCTTAACCCCTCTTCTGCAAAATTCCCTGAGTGTTTTAATTTTGCTTCTGTTATGAGTTCTCAGGAGCCTCTGGATCTCTGCTTTGATATATGTTGAGTATCCTCAGTGTCTGTCTCCTTCACCCTGGCACTGATGGTCAGGTTCACCATGGAAGCAACACTCTTGCTGGTCTCCCTACTTCCTCTGTGGTTTCACCTGGGTCTTGACTGAGATGCAGGGGGTGGTTTATCTCCTCGGGGCTCTCTACCTTCTGAAAAAGAAAAACAAATTCTACAATGGAGAGTAAAGTCAGCATAGGTTGAATTGGATAAGCATTATTAATTTAGGGAGAATTAGATGGATGTAGCCCCTCTTTTGGCCAAAGACTAGTGGTAGCTTGACATTGGAGAGCATAATCTTGGTCTTCATAGGATTCTGATATGGTTCCCAGTTCCAGATATTTCGAATACAGTCAACACTCAGAGATATTGTACAAACATGCACATTTCTCATAAATATTTTCAATAAAGTTTTCTTAGTGTTAATCCTGCTGATATTTGATTTCTAAGAAATAGTGGTAATTCTTACTTAAGTCATAATGGTCTGCAAGAACTAAACACTTCTTACAACTTTCAAAACCTTGTAGCCCAATTGTTGGGAGCTTGATATTGGACAGCAAACTCAGTTTTTGGATATAGTTCTGACTTGTTTCCCAGTTTCAGCTATGGGTTCCATTCCACTGAGCAGATCCATTAGCTAATTCAAGAGAAGTTGGTTACCCACCATGGCTGTGTGCCACTATTGTTCTTGGGTGAGCATCACGTCAGGTTGGTTGCTGCTGAGTACCTTAGACCATGAGTTGCTTGGACAGATGTTGGTCATTTTCCCCCAGTTGTTCATGTAACACCTTCTGGCACTAGACGAGCTAACTGTCTGGGGACTGACTTCCAGATTTCAGCCAGGTCTCTCCATGTTCTATGCCAACAGAATGTGGTGTCTTCGGCAGTAGGGTCTTACCATTAACCTTTGGTGGGTCATCAAGTGCTCTGACAGAATTATGTCTTCTTTGGGAAACCTTGTAGGTCTCTCTGTTCAATGGCTCATTGTGGATGTCAACTGCATCCTAGTACTGGGAATTACAGGCCAGCGCCAAGGGAAAAGAAGGAAGAAAAAGATAGGTAATATAAAAGAGAAAGAAAGAAGAGAGAGAGAGAGAGAAACAGAAGAAGATTAAGGTTAGTCTTCATCATACCCTCTCCAGAGCCCTTTGATTCAGGTGTTCCCTCTAAGGACCTCATGAAGTTTCAACCTTTTAGTCTGTCTTTCAGGATATAGGATTTTACTGTACCATATGCATTTGGATCCTGTTTTGTGTTCCCCCTCTTTCCCCTTCCCCTCTCACCCCACTCTCCCTAGTCTATCAGAAACATAAAAACTCAGTTCAGTTTAGTTTTTCAACATTGTGTTTGAATTTCTGTTCTAGAGAAAAGCCAGTCAATTTGTGTTAATTCTTCTCCTATGTGGATTAAGGTGAGTTCATTCAAAGCAATGAGCCAGTTTCAGGGAAAATATGGAAGTTATTTAAATGCTTAGGTGGTCAGTTCTCTTTTGGGTTCCTTTATTCTTTCTCTTTCTCATGCTGCTTCCCTTCATCCCACTGAACCTTTCATTAATTTATGAAAATCCCTTATCATGAGCTAGGCATAGAGAGAAGTTGTGGCCAGGAGGATCACGTGTTCTAGGAAAGTTTGGGCTACATAGTAGGACCTTGTCTCAGACAAATAAAAAAAAAGGAGAAAAATTATAAAAACTAAAAAGACATAAGAAGTGAATGGGAAATACCCATTCTGAGATTAATAAATTAATTTAATGTCCTTAGTGTATCAGAAGCAAATGCTGTATAACATCATTGAATTCCCTAGTTAATATTCAAATCTTCTGTCTCTGAAATTTCAGGAATTTTATACAATAAATTTCATTTTTATATGATTCAATTGCTTCTTTGTACCAATATCAGCATGTCTCAAAGCTCTTAATATAATCAAACTGACCTCTAGCTGTTTGAAAATTATGCAACTCTTGTATGTTAGATCTTATCTAACTTCATCTTTCTGATCTGTTATATTAGCAAGTCTTTGAAAATTATTGGTAAAATTAGTTTCTCTACAAGTTTCTATAACTCAATTGAACTTGAAAATATTTAAAATTAATCTCTTTAACAGAGAGAAAACTTTGAAAGCCTAAGATCATTGACTGTGTTCTCAATTGTAGCTATAACTTTGAATATTACATTGGAGGAACCACAGTGAAATGACGTGCTGTTATAGAAACAACATTTTTGCTAAGCTCTACCTCAACTGAAAGAATTCTCAATAAATTTCCCATGAAATTATAGGTGAGAAAAGTGCTTCACAAATTAAAATTTGATAGTAATGATTTTTATATTTATGGATACATGAAAATTCGGATGTATGTTTGAGTAGAACAAGTTTTCCCTTGAGTAATAGCCACATAAAAATGTGAAGAGATGAAAACCAGTCTTTCATAAATCAGAATGAAATATTACCCTCAGTGTTTTATAATTTTACAATCTTATTTACAAAGATTTATTTTGTAAAAATAAAAAAAGTCAGAATAAAATTTACAATTCTAAATGATAATCATTTTGGCTTCAAGTTTTGCAAATATGACATTTGAACATTTTTATATAATGGATTTATTATCTTCTCTATAAGTATGAAGATAAATTCAGAAATTTATATTTTAACCACAGATGGGATATATTTTTAGATTTGAAAAATAGTATATATATGTATATATATTATGTATGATTATATATATTTATATTATATTATCCTGTATTATTATATTAGTATGTATAATTATGCTTAAACAAATATATATTTAACAAATATATATAATTTGTTATAATGTATATTTGTTTAAGCATAATTCAGCAATTGATAAAAGTGGCAAGACTTTGTTCATGTGTAGACAATTTCATGACAGTTTTTATGTGTATTAGAAGGATTGGTTAATATTAAATGTTAGCATGTGCTAGGACACAAGTCTTCAACTTATCTCTCCATCTTCCAACTTGGATTTGAGTTCTTATTGTTGCATCCAAGGAGTTGTGAAATAAATGATCCTTTAGGTGAAGTGTACTCCCAGTTAAAATGAAGGCTGGTAGGTTGTTGCCATTGACATGGATCAAAACTCCATAAGGTAGTTCACAGTGAGTCAGAGGTACAGTCTTAGAATCTGGATTGTTAAGAAGTATCTTTCCTCTAAAGTTACATCCATGAAGATGAAATTGATCTACAATCCTGTGGTCAGGAACTGCTCTAGTCTAAGATTCTCATTTTCATTTTGAAATAATATTCAAGGTAATATTATGTAATAATACTTAAATGTTAGCTAAAATATTTTGAATTTTCTGTTATATTTTTGTTTTAAAACTATATTAATTTCCTTTGTGGACTATAATCTTAACATGGCATTGAGTCATGACTATTGTTTTTTCTCAAGGACCAGTTATCATAGTTACTTGTTACTCTGGATAGTCCCTTAAAATAGAGTCAGTTGTCTTAATTGTCAATCTGTTCTAAAAATCTACCCTAGAAAGCCATAAATATATGATTAACTTTTGAAGATTGATTTGTATCATGCATATGATTTCAACTAAAGGCTCTGTTAGAATGAAACTGTTGGGTAGGGAAATGTGGTATCTTTGTGAATATGCCAGGCTTGTTATCCTTCATACACTTGATAGGTTGTGTAGTTCTTGGTTTAACATATGGATTCTATAGTTGAGGAAATTTTCTAGTACACTGTGAGAGTGTGCACTACAAAGTAGCTGGATATTGACTTTTTTACTTATAATATTACAAGTTATAGTAGTATTAGGCTAGGAAGATGATGCTGTAGTAACAACCCCCAAATCTCAGGGGACTAAGTAGTAAGATGTATTTCCTGATTACACTGCAGGTCAGCTATAAGCTAAGATTAGCAGGGATTTCTGATATCCTTGGTCAGTGATTCAGCCTGATTTGAAAGCCTAGTATGGAAGCTGTCACATATTACTGAAATGGGAAGCGATATCTACAGTATCCCATTTATAAGGTAATGTCCATAGAAAGTGAAGTGAAACATATCACTTTCATTCATATTCATTCATTTCATATTTCATTCATTTACTGAAGCAAGACAAATGACTATACATACTTGAATGGGGAAGGGTAGTCATGAAAGGACAAAAATTAGGAATATTGCTAATCTCTAATAATGAACAAAGAACATATATGATGTATAAAACTTAGGAAATATTCTTTATATTCTTTAATTTTATTTTACTTATTTCCAATAATCTTAAACAACGTTATATTTATTTTTCTTGTATCTTTCATAAAAATATGTCTAATAACAATTGAAAGTCTTATAGTTGCAAAGTTATTTCATTTTAAAAGTGCATGTACAAATCAACTCGTTTTATCATGACCACACAAGAGCAGATCCTAAACTGCTGCTTTTCACATATTACTTCTTGGAATTATCACACAATTATCTGTTTCTTTTTCTTTTTGGTGTATGTATATCATGTATGTACATATGCGTGTCTATATGCATGTAGTCACACTGTGTAATGTGTGTGTGCATATGAAGGCCAGAGGTTGACATCTTGGGTATTCCTGATCATTCTATACCTTATTTTTTTTGAGGCAAGGTCTTTTATTTGGAACCAGGGCTTGCCCAGGGTCTAGATAGCCAGCTTGCACTGGGGATCCCATGCTTCTGCCTCCCCAGATCTGGGATTACAGGTGAGCCTCCATTCCAGCCCAGCATCTTAATTCATGTCCTCACATTTATTCAGCAAGCACTTTAGTCATTTTACCAGCCCCTATCACACAGTTTGCTTAATTAAAGATAACTTATTTTTTTAATCAGAAATTTTTGGCACTCAGAAATTCCAATTTCCAACCATGCCGATGAATTGACATATTTGTACAGTGAGTATCTATACCTCATCTCACAGAAATGAAACAGATGGCTTTTGTATTGTGCATAGATAATTTCAATCTAATTCCAATTATAATCAGGTGAAAAGAATTTTTGTTGCTTCCTTCTGTCATGTGTTAACGTATATGCTATGGATATGTATTTAGATTCTTAAAACTATGGGCCTTATAACCTAGGAGGGGAAGTTATGATATTATCTTAATAAGCAACTGTTTTCTACAGTTAAGCCTTTTAAAATAGAAAGATATATTAACCAAGCAAAGGGAAATTTCTAGCAAGTTAGCAAACAATATTTATTTATACTTCAGTTAAGAGAGGCAAGTGTTATATGCATTCAAATCAAAAACAATCAGTAAATGTACTGACATTTACCTTGCATAAGTGCATTTGATTTCCATTATTTGTATTTCATACCAAAGAATTCATCATGTAGCACACACAAATAGGCCCCTACTATCCATAAATTATCTGTAGCAGACAGCTTCAGGTTCACTGAGATGAACTTTCAGACCAGACACAGTTATGGAGGCAGGGATATTTAATTGAAGCTCACAGATCCAGGGGAAGTTCCATAAATGGCAGAAGAAGCTGGCCTGCCTTCACAGGTCCAAGCAGAGAGAGAGGGAAGCACAAGCCAAAAGCCAAAAGCCACACAGCACACTTTAGGAACTCCTGCTAGGCACACTTTGCATATCTTTAGATTGAAATCTGAAACCCACCACCACACCTGAAGATTCACCCAGTGACACTGCCTCCAGCCAGGTGGCTGCAGATGCAAACTACAAACAATAAAGAACTGAATATATTGAGGGCCATCTATTCAAACCACCACATTCCACCCTGGCCCCCAATAGTTTTATAACCATCACACATTGTAAATTGTACTCATTTCAATTTCCAAGGTCCCCACAGTCTTGACCAATTTAAGATATTAAGACCTATAAAATCAAATAAGTTAAACATTTATAACATATAAAGGCACAGAGTAAACATTTTCAAGTGGTATAAGGCATAGCAAGGAGAGACTAAAACAATGCAAACTCAACCACCATCAAACAAGCATCAAACTTCAAACATTGGCAGTTCAAGTTCAATACAACCAGGGACTGACGGTCTCCAGATTTTTCAATTCTGCCCCTCCAGCTGGGCAGAGTAGCCAGGGAACACTTCCATCCCAGGCCAACAATGTGCTCTATGGTAGCCCTTGCACAGTCCTGATATATAGAAAACATCTTCAAGTCTTCATGCAAACCACGGTCCTTCTTCCAAAGGCTCTTTCAGCCTATCAGGGCATCAGGCCCTGCCTCATGCCGCATCTCAGCAGCAGCTCCTGGGACCATGTGCAATTCATGACCACTCCTCGCATTTTTCATGCTTCTGAAACCAATACCAGGTGTGCAGGACACAGCCATATTCTTAATTCACAAACAAAATAAATCATAACCTTGTAAAGCAGGTTTGTTCTCCAGTCAACTCTTTCCAAAAGTGTTTGCATTTCTATAATAGTCTTTCCTCAGGCATCCTTTCCATGGTAAAGCAATTGGACCATCTTCCTTTAAGATTGCTAATGTGTTTGACAATAGCAGATTCAGTAACCTAAAACCAGTCTTAGCAGATTCAGTAACCTAAAACCAGTCTCAGTGCCTGTAATTTTAACTTGTTTGAGATTTTCCAGCTTAAAATCTTAAATCTCTCAGTCCAATCTTTAGCCAAGCACATCAGTCCATTACAAATTTAAACTTGATCAAATTCTCTGGGCCTGGGCAGCAGGACGCAGCCAGCTCTTATGCCAGTAGCCCAGTTCCAACAAAGTCCTCTGCAGTCTTTCCTTCCCCTTAGAAAGCTCATAAGGCAAGCCTCGAAGTTCAATGCTGTCTGCACTTAGCATTCTCAGACTCTCATCAGAATAGTCCATAAAACTGGGATTACCACTCCAGAAGGCATCTTCAGTTGCAAGCACCAGGTCCATGCCTATTCCTTCAAAACAAAGGTTCTAAAATATTAACATCCACATGGTCAGGTTCATCTCAGTCCACTCTTTGGTACCAAGTTCTGTAGCAGACAGCTTCAGGTTCGCTGAGATGAACTTTCAGACCAGACACAGTTATGGAGGAAGGAATATTTATTGAAGCTTACAGATCCAGGGGAAGTTCCATAAATGGCAGAAGAAGCTGGCCTGCATCACAGGTCCAAGCAGAGAGAGGGAAGCACAAGCCAAAAAGCCAAAAGCCACACAGCACACTTCAGGAACTCCTGCTAGGCACACTTTGCATATCTTTAGATTGAAATCTGAAACCCACCACCACACCTTAAGATTCACCCAGTGACACTGCCTCCAGCCAGGTGGCTGCAGATGCAAACTACAAACAATAAAGAACTGAGTATGTTGGGGGCCATCTATTCCAACCACCACATTATCCATAAACAATTAATACATATCAATTCTCAAAACAGATGAACTGCAAGCACCATTCCCTATGCCTCTCTAGGGCAGTTGTTACTAAGTATTTGTTTGTTAGCTTCTGACTATAAAATATACTTGTGAATTTTCCTCATGTATTTCTAACACTGTTTGTCAGGACACATTTTCTTTGCCTCTCCAGATGTTCATACTTAACACTCCCTACTTTGGTTGTCTCATTGAAACCCTTGGAAACCCAATGGAATGTGCTACTTGAGTACTGAGATTTTATTTGCTTCACATGTTTGTGATACACTAGGTCAAACTGCTGATTTTTCAAAAATGATTTTTAACAGCAGCATTGGCTGGTTTTCCCTTACTCAAAACGACATGTATTCTCTGCTGTACTGATTACAGCAGCTGTGTCTTGTTTACAACATCTTAGCTAAAATAAAAGCTTTCTGCCACAAATCAACTTGGGTGGGACACCCACACAATTAAAAAGAAGATTAACATATTTTTTTCTTTTCCTTGCTTTGTTTTTTCACAAAAACAAAATGTTACTTTATAGTAAATTCAATATCCTGGCCTTGACAGATATTTTTTGCCTTCTTTCTGTTGACTACATTTTTCTTACTTGTTCTATTTTTTTCTTGAAAATTACATGTAAACTATCTACATATCTCTTTTTATCTGTATTAATATATTAGAGTGGATTCCTTTGTCTTCAAAGAGGTTTATCCTTACTTATAGGCCCATAAATTATGACATATGGCCATTATAAGCTTTGGACACAGGCAGAGAACATGAGACTCTTACGTCATTAGCAAAGAAACTTTTTATTTTACCTAGCACTGCAAGCAGCAGAAAAGTCAATGTGTTGATCCCTTTATTTTAAGTCCCACAGAGTTCAGGAGGCATTTGAACTTAGGTACAGGTAGATGATATCCATGAAAAGACTCTATCACAGCCAAGCAATACTGAGCATAGGAAACACATCTCTCTTAACAAATTAGAGATAAGCTGTCTGTCCTAAGGAGAGACATTACCTCATCCTTTATGGTTGCTTAAAGCTACCACAACTTGATAATTGGACTATACAAAGTGGTTCTGGTCCTGTAGTCTTGGCATAGCCAGTAGTTCCCCACTCCTAGAAATTCAAGGAGAGCTCTAACTCATAGCACTCTAGAATCTGTAACCTGTAAATTGTTTGGTATGAGTGGTTGAACTTTGGGAGAGGTGTTATGTATTTCTTGTTATTTTGCATCTGAATAACCAAAAATGTACATGATAAATTATATAGTTCACATTCTCAATTCAGATTGCCTCATTAGTGAACTCAATGAATAATTGGTGAATTATCAACATCAACGACTTATCGCTCAACTTTATTGTCTTAAGAAGTAATCTTGTATAGTTTGTTAAAGTCTATCTGCCCTATAAAACAAGGGCAATAGAGTCATGCCTGTGATTTTACACCCAGAAGCCAGAGCTGACTTCTGTGACTGATCGCAGGTGTCAAGGTAAGGTCCTGTTGCAGCATTTGAAACTCCTCTAGTGAAATGACACGTTTGAGACACAGCATTCTCAGTGTGTAATGAGACATGACTTATTCCCTGATACTACTCTGGCAAAACACTTTTGTCCTCTAAACCATGTTTTCTTCACCTTTTATGCATTAACTAGTACTGAGTTTTCTGCACTTTAAGTGTGATAACCAGTGGGAGATCATCCTATAGCTTTTCAAATCATTGAGACCTTTGGATAAAAGCAAAAGCAAACTTTGAGAAACAATCCCTGCTGTGGGCATTATTGTGAATTAGGATATTTAAGTGCCTGTCTGCATTGATAGCTATTAAGAAGATAATAATTACCACAGGGTCCAGTGGATGACTCCTGTGATTCCAGCACTTGGTCGGCTGAGACAAGTGTAATACTGTGAGTTTGAAGCCAGTGTGTGTACAAGTGAGACCCTGCCTTAACAACAACAAAAAGGCAAAACAGTAAAACCAACGAATACAGAACAAAACAGAGAGACAACCAAACAAAAAGAAGGTACTTCTGATGGTGACCCCAGGAATCCCAGGTTAAAGCATAGAAGCAGAAAAATCAGAGTGCATGTGGTCCTATGTGCTGGTAAGAAACCTGAGTTTGCCAAAATCATTTCTAGGAGCCATGGCCTGCCAATTTCAAAACCATTTCTCTTTAAAGTATCCCAAGAACAATAAGTTCTGCTACTCACTTTAACACTGCACATTGGTAGCACTGCAGAGTAAGAAATGCAATGGATACCTTTGAGTGCAAATCCACCCTGAGTCATCACTGTTCATAAAAAGCCAGTCAAACTGTACAAGTTTCAGAGTTGTTATAAGCAGAGTCATCCCTTGGTACAAGAAAAGTCAGAAATCTTAATAGTACAGAGAAGGGTACGAGGGCAGAGGGGTGAGCAGGCCTATGAGGGGGTATCAGTGGTAAGTCAGGGTCAGCTCTCTCCTCATGGCCAGGTCCCAAGGACCTGTACCCATGTCCCCGTTCTGGCCACTTTTGGCAATATACTATCACACAGAAGATGGAGTCCATGGAGACAGCTAGAAATCCTTCTCAGAGTCTGCATGCCTCTCTTAACTTTTGGTTGTGTTCCTGAGGGTGGCCTGGCTTGCTGGTGATACTTAGTATCCTCTGCTGCCCTGTCGTCTGTTTTCTCTGACATTGGGCTTGCTTCAGACATCTCTCCTAAGGCAGGAGGAGCTTTTGCCGAATGTCTCGGAGCTCTGTAGCAGGAGTCAGCATCTATTAAGACTCACTGAGTGACCCCTCTCCTTGAATGGCAGCTTACCACTCTTACTTTTGGATATTTGTCTTGCCAGATCTTGGGCTTAGAGACTTCAATTCACACACATACACTGAAGATTTTCTCTAGAAGGATCTATTTGATTTCCAAGAGGTCTGGATATTTCCTGTTTGTCTTAGCTGACCTTCTTGAACTTGATCCCTTGCTTGCTTGTGCTTGCTGTTTTTCTGGCTCCATTCTTTCAAACAAGGTTCCCACTGTGTTCTCTTTCTGCTCAAGCATAGGCTAGTTTTATCCGAACATTGTCTTTTACTTATCTTGTTAGTTTTAGTATCTCAAGTGAGAAGAACACATGAAGGGTTCTGTGCAGAGAGTGCTCATGCAGTCTCCTTGTCCAGGGTATGCTGACAGTCAGTGGTCCCTCTGTATGTGCCTACCATTGGCAGATTAAAAGGGCTTTACATTTAATTATTTTTACATATATTTTACTTTTATTTATTAATGAGAGAGAGAGAATAGGAACATCAGGGCCTCCAGCCATTGTAAATGAACTTGAACTCCAGATGCATGTGCTACCTTTTGCATTTGGCTTATGTGGGTACTGGGGAATCAAACCTGGGTCTTTAGGCTTCAAAGGCAAGTGCCTTAACCGTTAAGCCATCTCTCCAGCTTGGGCTTCACTTTTAATTTAAAACCATGCTGTTTCCATTTTCACACTGGTTCTAATATCATTTTTGTATGTCATTCTATAAGTGACGCCCCGTGGGACAGTGGCACAGTTAACAGGAGCTTAGAGGGTCTAGGCTCACTCCTGGTCACACCTTGCACCACCTTCATCATCACTACTGCTATTGTTCACATCCTGCTCAGTGTTCCCGCCCTTCCATTGGTCTTGGCCAGTGACCATGGCCACCTTCTAGGAGCTCAGAAAGATAACCAATTATTCACATGGGAAAAAGAATATCAGAGGACCAGGATGCCCTCACTGAGCACCCCCAACACTGGAAGAGAGGTGAAGATAGCTGGAGACTGGTACAGGGAGTTTCAGGGTGAAGGGCTGAAGCTACCATGCTGTTGATGCAGTAGCAACAACACAGCCCACGTTTTAAAACTGTTGGTGGTCACCTGGGATAGTGGGTTTGTGGAAAGAGAAGATATTAGATTTAATTTCCTAAGTCTGAGTAGCTAGAGTCTAGCATGTTGCTCCATCTGTTGGAGGAGGAGAACCCAGCATCCGTCAGCCCTGAGCATGCACCTGACCCCTGACCCCCATGTTGAGTCCCTGATGGCCCCTAAGGGTCAGATATCACCAGTAAGTATCTGGAGCCCTTGGGATTATTGTATTGGCTAACTTTGTACCTGGAAGCCTCACTCTTCCTTTTTCTAGATTTCCTGAGTTTGGCTTATTAGATACTTTAGCAAATTCAAAGCACCTTTACAAATAAGAATAATGAAATTTTGGAAATCTAGTATGGACATCCTTTTATCTTCATTTATAATTGACATGGTACAGTAGAGAATTAATGATAAAATTCATAGTAATTATTTAATTCTTTGGTTTTCATTTAATTAAAGTGTAATTATATAGCAAATAAAAGTCACTAGAACAAATCAAGAGAGAGATCTTGGAATAAAGGAAAACAGGCTTAAGCCACTCAACGTACTTTTTCCCGTCTTTTCCACAACTGGACCTTTGTGCTTTCACTTTGCATAATCTCTTGTGAATTATATCTAGTCCTTTGTGAAGACATTCTTTGTGAGCAGTAACGTTACTTCAGTTCTTTCTGAAGTGGAAGCACAACAGCAAGTAAATTAAAGTTTAAGATACACATCTTTTATAACTCATCATTTCCCCATCTTTAAAAACAATGTATGTAGTTTGATGATAATATTTATGTTTTTCTGGTAATTGTTGGAGATATTGAAATTATTGTTCATAGAGACTATAGTTCTACTAGTCCCAAACTGAAAACCATTCAAATGCCCCAAAATTTATGGGAACAAATTACATCTATAAGCGAATGATAAATTAATCTCTCAGTGATAATATTGAATGATTGTGATATATGTTCCCAATATCCTCAGAGATGTTTGATTAAAATTAAGCTTCCTACTTGTTTCCCAGTAGTATAACTGGGAGCATATCTTTTAGCTCAGCCCTAAGGTGAATGAAGAGCCAATTGGTGCTTCCAACAAGCTCTGGCTCTTGGTGCTTGCTGGTGTTGGTTTCTCTCTTGCCTACTGTAGATGCATGGAGGCAAGCCAGCTTCCTTTGCCATTGATAGTGTTTTCCCTGGAACCCGTATGCCTGAAATAAATCCTTTCCCCCAATAAGCTGCTTCTGGTTGGATATTTGTCCCAGAAATTAAAAGGTAACTGCAATAGAAAATTGGTAGCAGAGAAGTAGGGTTGTTGTTGCAATGAATCTAACCATGTGGGTTTTGGTCTTTTAGAGCTTGATTGTTGGAGAAATGTGGAAGGACTTGATGCTTTGAAATGAGAACCTTTGTAGTGTTGTAAGTAGAGCTGGATGGTTTGTTCTGGTGATAGTTTGAAAATTCTAAATGCAGAAACTGTGGACTGTGAAGGATTGGCTTATGAACTTTTAAAGGGAAAATAGAGAACTTTGTTAGTATTAGGCTACTAGCAGAAAGGCTGGCTGCATTCTTCTACCCAAGCCCAGAGAATTTACTCAATGTTGAATTTAAGAGTAATGGACTGGTGTTCTTGGTGAAGATATATAACAGAAAGATATGAATGATATGCAGTTTAAAGGAAAAAATTCAAGCAAGTCTAAAGTTATCAGCATAGAGATTTGTTTCATGTTACTGAAGCTGCAATTTTTGATTACCACTATTAAGGGTGGGCAGACTGCTTTATATTGGGATAATGGAAAAAATGCCTGAGGGTTAAATGAGTAAGAATACAAATTTCTTTGGAAGGAGGTGGCTTGAAGGAGATTGATGAAAGTGTTTGCTTACTTTTCAAGTTTATTTCCCCCCTAGATTAACAAATTTGGTAGCCCACTTAGCACTATGGAGTATAACAAATTCTTTTTTTTTTTTTTTCTATTCAGTTCAGCACTTTTATTTGGTTCTATTTATGCAACTTACATATTTTTTTTATTAGTCATTTCTGTATTCAGCAAATACAGTCAGTTTGGTACCATTATTAGGCTCATCCGTGACCTACCCCCTCCCCTTGGCCCCTCCTTGTTGAGGAAGAAAGGATCATTGACAGTATACATGGTTCCAGGGGCTATAGAGATGTAGGACTGTGAAGCAGGGTTGAAATTTCTGTGTTAGAGGACAAACCATTTTATGGAACTGTGAAGATGAACCATGGTTTGCAGTATAGAACTAAATGTTTTGAATGTACCAGGATGGCGGACAGGCTGCCATGGAGAGCTTCTCTGTCAACCCAGATGCAGGGGTGGAATCACAATCCAGAGGCTTTCATCAACGGTTATGGATGTTACACCTGAGCTGCAGAAGTTTAATGTTTACCTCATGGTTATTATTTGTGTTTATTCAGTCTCTACTTGTTATGATTTTTTACAATGCAAATGTTTACTCTGCTCCATTATATGTTGGAAAAAATATGTATCTTATTTTAAATTTAACAAGGCTCCCAGTTAAGAAACAGTCTTAAATCTCAGGTAAGATGTTGGATTTTTGAACAATGTTAAATTTGATAATGATTGGAAATCTTTGAAGTCAATCTGTGTTCAGTTTGCATTGTGAGATGGTCATGAGCCAATGGGGGCCAGGGGCAGAATTTGGTGGTCTGAATATATGACCCCATAGACTTAGGCATTTTGTTGTTGTTGTTGTTGTTAAGATTGAGCTTACAACTTGAGTCTCAAGTGGGCAGAGGCCTGCTGGGGCAGAGGTATGCCCCTGGGGTGGATTTGTAGTCCAGCATCTAAGGTATGTAAGTGCAATTTGAAGCTCTGGCTTTTCACACTTCCTGGATTTTTGGTGGTGTCTCTCTGCTGTGATTTATGAAAGTGAGCCAATTTATTCTACCGTTGATGGGACTTCTGGATTCTGTAAACCTAAAATAAATCCTTCCCTCCCATAAGCTGCTTCTGGCCAGGTGTTTGTCCAGCACAAAGAAAGTAACTGCAACAACATGGTTTTAGGAATGTGAAACAAGGTTGAGATCCCTGTATGGAGTCCCAGTAAGAATATTTTATGAAGATGAACTGGTCCAGTCCTGAGATGAGGCAATGGGAAAGAAGGTTAAATCCCTGTACTGAAGGTCAACAAAAGTCATTGTATGGAGCTATGAAAATGAAATATGAAGATGTTTTGGATATACCAGGACTGTTGAATAGCTTCTAAAAAGCACTGCTTTACTCAATGGAATTTTCTCTGGGCTGCTCAGCCCAGCTGGAGGGACAGAATTGGAATCCAGAGATTTCATCTCTGGTTATGGTGGTTTGATATGGACTACTGATATTTGAAGTTTACCTGCTAGTATTCTTTGTATTGGTCTAGTCTTTCCTTTTCATTCCATTTTGCAATGGAAATATCTACTCTGTACTGTTATGTGTCAGAAGTATGTAACTTGTGTTTTGAATTTATAGGGTTTACAGTTAAGAGACAACCTTGAGTATCAGATGATATTTTGGACTTTTGTACAATGTTGATAAAGACTATGGGGACCTTTGAAGTTGGACTGAATGCCATTGCATTGTAAGTTGATTGTGGGTCTATGGCTGCCAGGGGTGGAATGCAATGGCTTGAATACTAATGTATGCCCCTCATAGCCTCAGGGATTTTTGATTAATATTAAGCTTCCTATTTAAGTCTCCACCAGTCTACTGGAGGAAGTGTCACTGTGGGCACATCTTTTAGTCCAGCCTTATCAGAAAGAGCTAGTTGGAGCTCTGGCTATTGGTGTTTGCTGGTGTTGGTTTATCTCTGTCTATTGTGCATGCATGGAAGTGAGCCAGCTTCTTCTAACACTGATGGTGTTTCTCCTGGAATCTGTAAGCCTGAAATAAATCATTTCCGTCTTTTAGCATGTTTGTCCCAGCAAGGAAAAGGTAACTGCAACAGTAACTGAAATAAAGCACCTAAACTTTCATATAGTATAATTTCATGTATAGAAATTTTAAAAAAAGCAACACCGATTTAAGGTGTTAGTTTCTCTGATATTAAAACACATGACAATAGTTAGTATTGCAAGAGGGAATAGGACATATAGCCAGAGGGCATTGATGGAATTGAGGCAGTCCTGATAATATTTGTTTATTTTTTAACTTAAAAAAACCTTTATTGACAGCTTCCATAATTATAGAGAATAAGCCATTACAATTCTCTCTCCACACACACTTTCCCTCTCAGAAATCCACCTTCCATCATATACCCTTCCCCTCTCAATTAGTCTCTCAATATTCATTTCTTAATATTAGAGCTGGTGACAGTTATTTTTAATTTACAAAATTCATCAAGTTATAACTTTTTAAATAAAATATTTATTTTATTTTATTTGTTTGTTTGAGAGAGAGAGACAGACAGACAGAGGCAGATAGAGAGAGAGAAAGAATGGGCATGCCAGGGCCTTCAGCCTCTGCAAATGAACTCTAGCCACATGAGCTACCTTGTGCATCTGGCTTATGTGAGTTTGGGGTAATCAAACCTGGGTAATTTGGCTTCACAGGCAAATGCCTTAACCACTAAGCAATCTCTCCAGCCTATCAACTTATAACTTAAGATTTCTAGCCACTGTAAATGAATTCCGGACACATGTGCCCCCTAGTGCATCTGGCATACATGGGGCATCAAATCATAGTCCTTAGGCAATTCTTTACAAAATTTAGCAACTGTGAAATATTTCAAGTAATTGATATTTTAAATAATTTTAGACACAGAATGAATGAACAATAATAGCAAAACAAGTGTTCAATGATAGAATAACTTGCCACTATCTATACTATGTGAACTGCCTCCTGTTTAATTCCTCTGGCCATAGTCTCAATGCTAGTTTAATTTTCTTTTTATTAAGAGATAATTCTTTGTAATGAAATGTTTACATATTAGTTCTCTAAAGTTTTAACTGACTCCTTGTGAGCCGGTGAAAAAGATCCAGTCTACTTGCTCTGAAATTCAATGTCCTTTATAATGCGACTCTAACCTGTCACATCCATCCCTCTTGCCTTACCTGCCACTGTTTCTGTCTACCCTTCCTGAAGAATAACCCTAATGAGACCTCAGGCCCAGCTCACGTACCCCCTGTGTATTTTGCTTAGAATGCATTGGCTTCCATCTCCATCCACAGTTAATAATTGCTCTTTGTTATTTTATGGAATTTTTTTCATATGCTTGTCATTGATATTTGTTAAAAATAAATGTACCATTTTTAAAAAGTTTAAAAAATTATCTATTTGATATAGAAAGAGGAGAAGAGAGAGAATGGGTGCTCCAGGGCCTTCAGCCACTGAAAATGACTCCAGACACATGTGCTACCATGTGCATTTGGCTTACATGGGTACTGAGGAATTGAACCTGGGTCTGCAGGCTTTGCAGGCAAGTGCCTTAACAGCTAAGCAATCTTGCCAGCCTGTGTATCATATTTCTACATGCTTTTGCATACATGTGTTCATTTGTGCTTGGGCATGTGTGCATCTGTGTGCATATACACTTGTGCATACACATGTGTGTGGAGGCCAGAGGTGACACTGGTGTCTTCATCAGTTTCTTCCATACCTTATTTTTATATGACAGAATCTTTCACTGACCCTGGAGTACTTAGATTTATCTAGACAGGTTAATAAGCAAGCCCTGGCAATAATCCCGACTCCACTTCTCCAGCTCTGGTATTTTATGTGGGTTCTGGGGAGCCAAACTCAAGTCTTCATGTGTGTGCAGCAAGAAGCATACCCAAAAGCCATCTGTCAGTCCTCATTGTTGTATTTTTGTTGCATGTCAACCAATTTCTAGGAAGAAAAGTCAATTTAGCCCCATACCCAAAGTGATAGGTCCCTGCCTGGCCCCTGTATTTGACACTCAACTGTGCACTTGAATGAATGATTGTTATTTAAATCTATCCCCCCCCATGAATTTCTACTGTATCTTGTTGGTGAAAATATATTATTCTGGTACACTAATGAAAAACTGTTTTGTAGCTGATCATGAGTACTAGCTTGAACATCCCCTCAGCATTTTGGATACTGAAAGGGACATTTAACTATTTGAAATTCAAAACTGTTATTCTATAATCATGGCATAACAAAATATTCCCCTACTGTTACTCTCCAGAGTTTAAATACTTTCATTTTAAGTCTCTTTCTCTCTCTTTTGTTTATGTGTGTGTGTACATTTGTGTTTTACTTCTCAGATCAGTGCCATGTCTAGAAGTCTATGGAATTGGAAAAGAATGCAGTTTGACAAATCTTAATCTTCTTTATCAGGAGATTGATGGGTTCCAGAAATTTCAAGTGCCTTTCAATGTCATAAACATGACTAAAAATTCCTCCAACTTGGTCTCAGCCCAAGAACAACAACAAACATGACAGAAAATCCAAACACAAATGCCTGTCACCAGGAGCTTTTCCATTCAGTTTGTTTCTGTTAAGCCACTGAGGACTCTGCAGCCATCTTTCTCTCTGCCCTGCACTGCCTCAGCGTGTGACTTTGGCAAAAAGAAATGGAAAGTACTTTCAGATAGGTTCTATGTTTATCTTGTTTATTTAGGATATTTTAAAAAATAAATGTCTCACTCATAGAGGAGGCTTCCCTTTTCCTCACTGAGCTCCATTTTATAATCTTTAGCTTATTGAAACACCCTCCTGGCATCCACAGCAAAGGGCTTTCTGACTAAACAAACACAGCAGCCAAAGGTCTGGACTATACACTCACTTGGATTATTCTCAAGTCTCTTAAGACTGAAGTCACCATAGCAATGACATTTAATTCTACCTAGATCCTTATTGGAGAGGGCTATTAATACAACGTTTATCAGAACAGATTATTTTGGTTCTATAATAACACTTTTTACAGAAATTCAAACTGTCCACATCCTTTGCACAGACTTTTCTGTCTTGATTTTCTTTTCCTTTACCAATAGACAAAGTCTGCTTTAGTAGAGAAAAGCACAGAACAAACTGAACTCAAAACTTAGACTATGGTAATCTGGCACAAGGTAGGGTTTTGAGATCCACAGATACAGTTGAGAGCATAGGAAGAGTTGAACCAAGCTGAACTAGGATGACTTTCTGGATTAAAAAAAAAAAAAAAAAAAAAGACTGAATGCAATGCAATGCGCAGGTTAAGTGGCAGCCTGAAGAGTCAGGAAGAAAGATAATATATATGTATATATTAAATCTTAAGGGAAAAATGTGCTGAACCTATGAGACAATAAGGAGGAAATTTTCCTGGGAATCTGTGTGTTTCCTGTGAGGTGGTCTGAACCAATTCAAATAGGCAGAGTGTATCCCACAAGTGAAAGGCCACAGAACACTGATGTATTTGTGGCCACTGGACACATACACATTTTGTGAGTCTTCTTTCTTCTTGATCTGCTCATTTCCTGTTATGGAAAAAGTCTGTCTGAGTTTCTGAAGATTTTTAGCAATTCACACAGTTCAAGTTATTTGTACATGTACAGTTGACCATACTGGCTACTCACCTAATGCTAGTCTTTTATTTGACACATGTAATAAATTGCTTAAAGATAAGTAATTATAGCTAAGTAGTAGAAATTAGGAAAACAATACTGATTAGTTGTATACTTGCATAGCATGAGTGAGTTTGAGTTAAATTATGTCCTTAATCTCTAGGAATAGGAATCAGTATAAAGGTGTCATTTTGTTTGTAACTGGTATTATGATTTACATTTCCCCCAAATACCTATCACTTCTTTCAAAGATAACTGTCTCATCATGACTCTATATGGCTTTGCTTACACATTTTGCCTCAGGTAGCATAAATCTCTTAAGGTTAGGCTTTCATGGCCTCTGTTATTCAGGTGTCTCAGATCCAGTATGTTAGGAGTTTCCCCTTTGTTCTCACGTAGTTTGTTTTTAAAACCTATATCCTAAGGTTTTTCATGATAATTCATCATGTGCAGCCTCTGTTTTCTACCAAATTATAATCTCTTGAAAAATAGAGAATACACCATATTTATTCTATTACACAGTACTCCGCATGACTCTTCTCTTGAGTGAAGCAGTTGATACACTCTAGAGAAACAATTTCACTACATGGGTGAAAAAGCAATTTTTGAAGATCTGAATTCATGCTACAATTACCAAGATTTTACTCCATGATTATATCAGAGAAAAAGAAAAAAAAGTAGTGTTATTAATGGAGATCATGAAGGAAACATTTTTTATAGAATGAGTTGAATATCCCCATGCCTTAATACTTAAACTGACTATATAAGTGATGCAGAGATATCACACGAATTGGCTGTAGTCTTTAAATTTTTCAGTATAATTTCTGTGAATTTACAATTTTAAATTAGATCCACAGTTAAAGCTATGAAAATTTCTTTTCTTGTAGCCATGTGGATATCTAATCCTGTCCCGTTAGGTTATTAGGATGAGATACACCCAAATATTTATCGAAGGCATACTGGGAGGTTTAAGCAAAATTAGAATTCAAAATTCCTTATCAGGATTTAAATCAAACATTTTCTAGTCAGATGGCTTTTTCATTTGGGCAAGGGGGAAAAGCAAAGCTCAGATTCTTGGAATTTCCTTTTCTTTTGCATGTGGATAGCAACTTAACCACTAATACTCAGGTCTACCTTTGTTTCAGATTTTGTTTCAAAATTTTTGTATTCTTAAGACTACAAAACTCTAATAGTCTACTTTTCTTTTTTTTTTGAAGCAGTAATCATTTAATAGTTCTGGAAAGATACAAGATATATACATTCATTTGTATATTCATAGATTATCTATAGAAGGTTATAGAAGAAACAGTGTGATGTTTCCTTCTAGAGGGAAGCCTTGGGGATATCCTAGATATGGATTGGGAGAAAGTTATTTATTTTATTTTATTTTTCGAGGTAGGGTGTCACTCTAGCCCAGGCTGACCTGGAATTCACTATGTCGTCTCAGGGTGGCCTCAAACTCGCAGTGATCCTCCTACCTCTGCCTCCCGAGTGCTGGGATCAAAGGCGTGCACCACCATGCCCGGCTTGATAAAGATGTTTTTATGTTAAGCTCTATTATATCTTTAGAATAACATAACATTTCATGTATTAACTCTTCATGATAAGTTGTTTGACTAATAAAAAATATGAAATAACATCTTAACACAGTTCTTGACTTGGGACAACATAAATATTTCTGTGTCTACCTTCTCCGTTTTACCCAACCAGTTACCTTTCCTTGTCTGCTGCTCATAAGAAAATATGCTCAAGGTATTAGGACAATTTGAGTTCTAGTACCTATTATCCAAACCCATCTTTGTGTTTTGTCAGAAGAAGTTTTAATGTTTTTTTTTTTTTAATTTTGGCTACAGAGTAAGTTAAAATTCAAGATTAATGTTTTTAAAGTTCCAGTTTTTAAATCGTTTTGTTGGTATGACTAACATATTGAAGAAAGTTAGATCTTTCTAAAGAATTAGGAGCTTATATATTGATACTAAATATACAGATGTTTTTTATAAAAAGCAAACTTGGATAACCTTGTTGTCATCTTGTTTTGGTATGCATGCATATGTGTAGAATACAGATATCCATGGCCGATGATGATGGTGCTTTTCTTCCTCTAAGAATATTAATCTTATCTGTGAAGAGTCAGGACACTACTCTAGATGTTTGAGTTCCTTCCATTGAACAGGACACATACATTTCCTTCTTCTGGCAGAGGTTTTTGTTGAAATGGATAGAGAATAAACAGTAAACATGATGAGTGACATTTACTACGTGAGAAGGAATAATATACCCCCCAAATATGACAAGAGCCAGCATGGCTGGTGGCTTTAATCATGGTCCGATGGTCATGTTGAGAAAGAAACTTCAGCAAAGAGTTGGAGTTGGCTGCAAGAAAAATACCACCTAGACATCTGGGGGAAGAGCATTCTAGTGGAGCAAGCATCACACCATATGCATGAATATTCAAAGAAAAGCAAGAGTACCATGAGCAAGTGGAGGGATAGCAGGAGAGGAAGACTGGAGGTCACAGGGTAGGATTACTAGAATGTCTTAAGCCTTATTAATGATCTAAACTTGTTTTCCAGTGAAGTAGAGAAACATTGGAGATTTAGACACAGAAATGTTAAGTTCTGGCTTTAGGAATTATTTAGACTGCTCTGTTCAGAATCAACTATCGAGAGAATTTACAGTTCTACTGTTGACATGGAATGGCATCCAGGTGAGCAGTATGGATATCTAAATATTAAGTGGGAAATGATAGTTATCTTCATGAGTCTGGTGATGGGACAGTGCAGTCCAGGCTGAAGACATAAATGTGGGAGTCACTTATAAATAAAGCCATATAAATAACCAATAAAACTGAAGTCAAATTTTGAAAATGGTCACCACTCTTAAGCTTAAAAATTAAGAGCATAGCCTAACCTGGCTGATGCTAAGAGCAGAAAGTGCCCAGTGTTGACGTGGGTCAGCAGCAGGTTATTGCGTGGAGATGTGGAGGAGACAGTCTTTTTTTTGGTCCCTAAGAATGAGATGCCCTTTTCTGACCCTGTGTTCAAGGAAAGCTCTTTTCTGCAGGGGCTATAGTCGGGGAAGGCAAACTGTGATATTGTCCCTGAGTTCTGATGGAAATGTCTTCTAAGATCTTTGAAACTGTGTGTGTGTGTGTTTATGTGTGTGTGTGTGTGTTTGTGTCTATTTGTGTGTATATGAGAGAGAGGGAGGTGAATAAAGCAATTTAAAAACCACTTATCACTTCAAAGATGCAAGTGGTTTTCTGCTTTGCAAAGACACTGATATTACTTTGAAGGTGAACATCTTTTTGTACACAAAACATAAGACCACAGAGCACAAGAGCAGTGACTTAATTGTAAAGCAAAGGCCATGTCTAGTAACTGGGTCCTTCAAAAGCAAAGACAGCAGCAATGAGCTGAAAGCTCTGGGCGATTGTGCTTAAAGTCCTGTGCATTTGGACATGATTTTTTTCCTCTCTAAACCAATGAAGAATACATTTTAGTTATAAATTTTAGACTTTGCCATTCACATTTGTCAGGTTTTTTTGGCAGTGAATTATATAATATCAAAGTCCAAACTTATCGTGTTGGAATATTTATAAAGAAAAGTTCATTTTCCCCATTTTGGTCATTGAGACCACTGTATGGTCAGGGCTAGGTGAATACAGGAAATGTTAGTGGTCCAGAGAGGCAGCAAGTGATTTGCAATGGTAAGCCTGAGAGAAAAAACAAAATTAGCCTCATAAAACTGGGAAGATAATTGATTTATGGCTTGGCTTGAAAGAATGAAGGGCAAGGGAAATGCCAAAAGCAGAACTGAGATCCTGCAACTCCTCAGATTGGGGCCAAAGCTGGCAGAATCTTGTACACTTCTGCTTGCTTTCATTCCATCACCCAGCACAACAAAGTCGGGAGACAAATTCAAATTGCTAGATATATAGAAGTCAATTTGGATCATTGCTATGCATAATGAAAGATTGAATAACAGTAAATGTTTTGATTTTTTAAAAAAATATTTTTTTATTTATTTGAGAGAGAGAGAGTCATAGGAAAAGACACACACACACACACACACCACACAGAGAGACAGAGGGAGAGATTATTGGTATGCCAGGGCCTCCTGTCACTAAAATGAGCTCTAGACCCATGAGCCACTTTGTACGTGGGGCTTCACATGAGTCCTAGGGAATTGAACCCAGGACATCAGGCATTGGAAGCTGGTGCCTTTAACTGCTGAGCCATCTCTACAGCCCAAAATGTTTTGACTTTTTAATCTATGTTCCTTTTCCTTTGTAAACATTATAAATATTTGTTATATATTAAAATTTTCCTCATATTCATATATTTTGTATTGTGATGCAAATCATAAACAATATACCCAATAAATTTACATGAGGTATAAAAATACTAAAAATTATGATATCTTTCATGTAGTAGAGATCAAGCTTACTAACTATGGTCTGGATATTCTTGCCAAAGATAAGACATTTAAATTTTTAATTACCAAAAATAAGCTATCATAAGTGGTACCTCATTCATTCTGACACTCATTCATATATCCAATTTTATCATGATAATTTTTCAAAGTATATTACAAAAGCACTTTCTTGGTTTAGAAGTCACAGACTTGTCTAAAATGCCAACATTTTCAGTCAGGCTGCAAACTTGTTCAAGTATAAGAGATTTTAAATGTTGAAACAATTTTAATGACAAATTCTCTAGTTTTAAAAAAATCTTATGAGAAACACATTGTACTACTTTTTGTAAGGATAAAATTTAAGAGATCACTTTGTTATGTCAGCTGCTTATAGAATCATATTGAATTTCTTCAAAATTCTGTCATAAGTTTTATATACTCATATCCATTATAAATTCATTATACATAATATATATGATTATGTATTATGTATATATTCTACATGTATATATAGAAGTGGCCAGTTGCTATAGTGCTATCAGTCTGTATGCAGAAAAAAAAATGCTAAATGAATTCTATAACCTTGTATAGCATTCAATAGATGTTTGTATTTCCTTATTTTGTTTCTCATGTTGTCATGTAAAAATGTAAAAAAAAAACAACAACTTTGAATTCAGACACTAGAAAAAAATGACAGTCATCTAAAAATATTTATTTATCAGAGAGAGAAAATGTATAAGTGTGGCAGGGCATCCTGACACTGGAAACAAAACTTCAGGTGCCCAACTTGGTGCATCTGGCTTTATGGAGGAACTGGGGAATTGAACCCAGGACATCAGGCTTTGCAAGCAAGGGCCTTTAACCTCTGAGCCATCTCTCCAGCCTATGACAGTTATTTTAATACTTTGCTAAGTATTAATCTTCCCTCATTCATAATGCATACAAATAACTGTATGCATTTTTTCCCATTCTGTCCCATCTTTATTTTCTTAAAACGTTTACCTTATTTTATTTTCAGCTAATATTTTACATATTTTCTTCAAAATATATGTGAGTGTGGTTTAGTACTGTCACACAGCTATTTCTAAACTCAAGCATTTGGAGGCTCTTCTTGTTATCCCTTGCTATTGACTTCTGGTGTGATTGCATTGTGAACATGGAACACACTGTGTTTTAAAATTTCTGAAGCTTTCCGAGGTTTGTTTTGCTTCATGATCTGGTGTTTTCTCAATTTTACACCTGTTTCCTGTGAACTCAAGAAGAGTATGTGTTATGTACTTCTTTTTTAAAATTTAATTTTACTTATTTATTTATTTGACAGAGAAAGAGGGAGAAGGAGAGAGAGGGAGAGAGGGAGAGAGGGAGAGAATGAAAATAGGAGCACCAGGGCCTCCAGCCACTGCAAAGGAACTCCAGGCGCATGCACTCCCTTATGCACCTGGCTAACATGGGTCCTGGGGAATCAAACCTGGGTCCTTTGGCTTTTCAGGCAAACACCTAAACCACTAAGCCATTCTGTACTTCTTATGTACAGTGTGGGATGTACTTGGGTTCAATATCAGTGTCCAGTTACTGGATTTAAGTCTTCAGTGTACTTAATTTTTATGCTCTCATCTTTTCTTATTAGTTACTAAGAGAGGTTTGGTAAAATATGCACTATGATTTTCCATTTATCTATTTCTGCTTATACTGTTGTCACTTTGTTTTATATATGTTTATACTATAAGTACATAGTTTTAATTTTTTTCTAAACTTAATTTTCTATATTTATGGATTATTGTCCATAACTCTTAAAGTAGGTTCTGCTTTAAATTTTATTTTTTTGTGAAATTAACATTGTGATTTCATTTGTTTTTCTTTTCATTGTTTTATTAGTTATTCTTTGTACTTATATTTATATGTATATATTTTTAAAAACATTTATTTTTACTCTACCTAGCCTGTGTATATTTAATGAATATATGTTAGTTTAAATAAATCTATACTTTCCTTTTTTTAAAACCTGTTGTGGGGCTGGAGAGATGGCTTAGCAGTTAACGCATTTGTCTGCAAAGCCAAAGGATTCCGGTTCGACTCTCCAGGACCCAAGTTAGCCAGATGTACAAGGGAGCGCATGCATCTGGAGTTTGTTTGCAGTGGCTGAAGGCCCTAGCATGTCCATTCTCTCCCTCCCTCTTTGCCTCTCTCTCTCTCTTTCGAATAAATAAAAATAAAGTTTTTTTAAAAACCTGTTATGACTTTTTTTAGTTTCTTGTAAACTGATGATTTTTTAATATTTTATATTTTATCCCCATTGTAAACTGAAGATACATTCAGTTTTCAGTCATTGTAGTACTCATTAGAAATTAGCTGAATGTTAGTATAAACCTAGCACCAGAGAGGTGGAGGTAAGACAATTTCAAGTGCAAGACCAGTTTGCACTGAATAATGAGACTCCTCAACAAACCAAAGCTTGAGAATATGCCCAGTATGCACAAGGTCCTATGTTTTATATCTAGCACTAGAAAAGAGAAAAATGAAGGCAAGAAGGAAGGACAGAAAGAAGAAAGGAAGGAAGGAAAGTAGAAAGGGAGAGAGGGGGTTTGTCTTCTTATTTGTTGATTTAGTTATCTGTTGAACACTGAACTTCAAGTATTACTTTTAGAATTAACTGGAGACCTGGACAATTCCAAACTAGATGTAATACAGTTACTACTCTTAGCGAGAGCCCTTCATAATCCTAGAGTACAAATGCTAGAGGGGGTTATTGTGGTTTACTATATTAGTGTGAAGCTCAAATTCATAGTTATCATTCTTACATAAGTAAAAACTCTATGATAAAAGTATTTATAAATAAGGCAACCTCTCTTGATTCCACTCCTCTTCATGAGTTTGATTCAATATGACTTTTACTATTCTGTTATGTCATACTGAGTATAAGAAGCCTTTGAAATATTTCTTTCAACTTTTAAAATTATCTTGAGAGGCAGAACTAATCTGAGTTATGTAGTTCACACTTCCAGGAAGCACATATGATGTTATACTAAGGAGGACATTTAAGTACAGAAACATCTGGATTCTAATGCTTTCATTAAAGCTTATTTACTGCAATGCTAAGTCCTAGAGACCATTCTGTTCTGCTTCCCTTCTCTTCTCATATCTCTACCAGTTTGTTTTCTAATTCTTCTTCTATCTTTCCATTCACTCAACATGTGTGTGATCACTCATTCAGAAGCAAACCAAGGGTCTTTAATGGGAACAACATTATGATAAGAATCAGGGGAAAGAGAAGCTAAATGTTGTGGCCTTTGTCTTTGACATTTAAGATCTACTTGATTCATTCAAAATAACCTTATGAAGTATTACTTAAAGGTGCTCATAATTTCATGATCACTAAGTATTCAGTGACTATGTGAAAATTTAACACAGCTTTGAGTACCAAAAGAGAGAGCAGGATGGTGGTAATGACTGGGTTGTTTTGGGTGCAAGGTTGAGAATTACAAGTGAGAATGATTATGACTTAAATAAATTATTTGTATCAGTCAGGACAGTTTGACCAGGTAGGATAACTATTAACTCTAATTTATAGAGCATAGTCATGAGTTAGAGTGCTGCCTGTTTAATATTCAATTCCAACCCAAATGCCAAAACAAAATGACCTTGGGCTGGGGCTATGAATTGACTTTGTCCTTGCAGGCAATGACATTGCAGTTCAATTTTGTATACTCTAAGTGAACAGATAGACAAAGAACTTTGAAGTAACCAAATAATAAGAATATTTATGTGTGAAATAATGCATCTACCCCACAGTCTAATTGTGAAAATGAATGTACTTGTATGCATTCATTGCATGTGGTTTGAAAGTATATATATATATATATATATATATATATAGACCTCAATCCTTACATAACATGCTACAAAGCTGTATAGTTACATGTTCAATGGTCAAATTATTTTAGACTATTGTAGGAGTAGTCTATGCAAAAGTGTATAATTTAATATATACCCACTAAAATGACTACTATTTGTATGGTTTATATAGAAAACTAACTCCAATATAAATTGTATACAGAAAACTCAGAATGTGTGTGTGTGTGTGTGTGCGTGTGTGTGTGTGTGCATGCGTGTGTGTGCGTGTGAATTAATGAATTATAATGTGAATCAAATCATTGGAACTTTTCCTTGTTTGACTAATAGTATCAGCAAGTGAAATATGCTCAGCTAAATGAGAAAAGCTTATTTGATGCTTCAAAATAAATATGAAGTGCAAAACTCTCAGTAGCAAATGTGAAATGTTCTTTGAATGTATGGAAATTAACCAAGAATTTATTGAATTTGGAGTATTTTCAAAGAATGTGTCTTTGTATGAATACAATATAACACTAGAAGATTAACTTTCTTCCTACTAGTTGTTCATTCAGTGAAGTTATCAAGCAAACCTCACAAGTAAGGGCATTTGCTATGCCTCAGTGAGAGCTGAGAGAAAGCTGCAGCTCGTGGATGCAGAGTGAGATACCTGCACCAAACATAGTGCGCTTGCTGGTTGTGCTAAGTCTTCAGGCAGAGGAGTTAAGAGGTTCTTTCCTGAGTACTCCCCAGGAGCAAACACTGATGAATAGTGGGGCCAGCTACAATGGTGCCACTAAAAGATCTGTATGTAAACAAACATTACAGTTAAGTAGAAATGTAGTCAAGCAGCCAGCGCACACCTGCGTGAGCTGTAGAAATGATGTCATCAGGAGGATTCATTGACAAGGGGTTGAGCCATGTTAGCTATTTTTTGACTCTGTGATTCTGGTAGAACCCTAATCCTGTTGAATTTTTGTTGGATCATTACTGAAATGGAGAAAATTATTTTTGCCCTTTTTTTCTATAATTTGTAAGAATTAGGAACTAAAAGTGATGATGTCTTCAAAAGGGTTTTTTAGGGTTTAGACGAAAATTGAAAACATAAGTTTTAGTTTTAATGGGCAGTCAATTTCCTGACATGCTCAACATGTATTACACAATGTGAGATGATACCAGAGATACGCAAGCTACAATTCATGACATGAACGATGGAGAACAGAGTGCTTCAAGTTAGAATTGGAAGGGGCTTGGGGAATTAAATTATATATTAAAATTTTCCATTTTACAAATGAGGGTTTGGTGACCACAGAGACCTCGTTGACTTCCCCAGGGTTCTACCACTATGCACAAGCAAACTTATCAAGACTCAGCTGGTATTAGCACACCATCGCCTTGCTGACAAGGAGGGAGAAGATGCACCATTGCAATCAATACACTGACTTCTTCTGTGACATTTCCAAGCATTCATGTTAGAGTAGAACATAACATTGACCCCAAATATAGAAATAGTAAACAAAATCAATTCACAGAATTTGAATTGCATTATGTTAAATTATCTGGATACATTACATAATGTATATATTTCCAAAATTTAATAATTCATCTGCCGGACATTATGGGATGAACATTCTCTTATTTTCTGTTGATTTTGTGTTCGTTTGACTAAATGAGGTTTTTCCACATAGCTCTGGCTATTCTGGTACTCACCATGTAGTACAGGTTTTCCTTTAAGTCATGACAAGCCTAACTCAGCTTCATGTTAAAAACAAGCTACTCTCCATTTCTTGGAAACATGGTAACCTCATGTACCCACCATTAGTTTAACAAAAATTTTTGGTGTAAGCCGGGCGTGGTGGCACACGCCTTTAATCCCAGCACCCGGGAGGCAGAGGTAGAAGGATCCCGGTGAGTTCGAGGCCACCCTGAGACTCCATAGTGAATTCCAGGTCAGCCTGGGCTAGAGTGAAACCCTACCTCGAAAAACAAAACAAAAAAAAAAATTGGTGTATAATTAAGAAAAAAATTATCTTCTAAATATATCCTTTTAAGCATCATTTTCCCTTGTACTTCCTTTTTAAAAAGGCCAGAGAATATGAATATGCAGGTGCCCTCTTGCTTAGGGGAAGTCCTCTTTCAGACAGGTGCTGTGCCTGCTTGAGTGAAATAACATTTCTATGCCATTCTAGATGATTTCAAAGTATAAGTAAAAGAATTCTCTGCAATTAACCTATTTGATGTGTCAAAATATTCATCATCATTAAATTATTTTCAATAGCTATGTATCAGTTAGTTTCATTCTATTTTAATCTCAGAAATCTTACATACTAACCTATCATGCCTCACATTCTTGATGCTAAATTTTATGCAACATAATCATAGGTTCTTTCAGGTGAAACCCTTCCTTAATCATTTTCCTCCTACCTGAGAACTTGAAGATTATAGACTTAGTTAAGGGCTAGCTTTTTTTTTTTTTTTTTTTTTTTTTTTTTTTTTTTTTACTTGCATTCTGTTTCTAATTTGAAATATTCTGTTATCTTCTATTCAAGTGATATTTTACAAATTGTGCTTTATGAGGCAAGTAGTCTTTACCTTAGTTTAATGAGCAAAAGGGAAAGAAGGAAACTAGATCCAAAACAGCCTTTAGAAGTTTTATTCTTTAATTTTCACTCCACTGGGGAAAATGGGGTTTCCGAGCTATTCTTCAACTATGACAACAAGCATTATACATACAAATGCTTTGGGGTAAATTTGTTCAGACAAATTTTTGAAGAGTAATATTAAAATTTTATGTAATTTCCTGAGAGCATGCAGAAATATATACTGCATATACAATAAATGACCTCAAAAAACTATTTGCTTATTTTGAAATTCTTCTTGTTATGTGCTTTATTTTACTATTTTTTTTTGAGGCAAAGATGGAAGTTTTTATTGGGGAGGGGGTGGAACATGAGCTGCCAGGACTGACTCTCAAGAGCAGAGCAGTCAATACGGGATTACAGAGAGTGGGTGATATCAGTTGGGGGGAGATGAGAAAGGTGGGAGTAAGAAAAGGTTTCTTTAGGGGATATCAAAGATAGCCAGGGTGTGTGTGACACCAGACCAGTAACCAGGTGACCTGGGAGATAAGGGGGGAGGAAACCTAGACCTGGGGGCATTGTTAGGTAAGGAAGGGATAATGGCTGGGTTGTTCCTTGAAGAATGTGGATATTTTACTATTTACCAATGATTTTTTTGTCATAATTTAGCCCTCCTTCTAAATTGTGCTTCAATGTAAGTTGCATTTCCCAGTAAAATCTCAGTGATGTATGCCCAAACTACACAATATGAGTTTACTTTACCAGGATCACATTTTGGTATTTATTCAAGGTCACATATTATTAATGAAAATATCTACAAATTATGAAACAAATTTAGTTTTTATTACATCTAGATTATGTTGGAATTTAATAGCATGTTTAAAAAGAACTGTTCAAGAGTAGATGTTTATTGCCATTCTAGTATTTATTAAGTAGAAATTCATGGATAAATGTATTTTGTTTCTACTAAATGTCTTCTTATGTAACGTGAGAGGCAAGATAAAATAAAGACATCTTTGAAAATTACAAATTTTATTGAAAGACTTCACAATCTTTTTTTTTTTTTTTTTTTTTTTTGGTTTTTCAAGGTAGGGTCTCACTCTCTGGTCCAGGCTGACCTGGAATTAACTATGTAGTCTCAGAGTGGCCTTGAGCTCACAAAGATCCTCCTACGTCTGCCTCCCGAGTGCTGGGATTAAAGGCTTGTGCCACCATGCCTGGCTCACAATCTTTTAAGCAAGTGGAAAATTTATGTTTATGTCTCTTTAAGTTTTACCAAAGAAGTTTTCATCAAATATCCAGAAAAGTGTTCTTTTGTGCAATCCTACAAAACCAATATGCTTGTGGTGATTTGAATGAAATGACCCCCATAGCTTAATGTGCTTTAAGTACTTGGTCCCCAGCTTTTGGCAATTTGGGAAAGTTATGGTGACTTTGGGTGGAGGAACCTTGATAGAGGAAGTGTGCCTCTGGGGGTAAGCCTTCTGATTATTATAGTCCAACTCACCAGAGGCAGCCAGCTCACTCTTACTGCTGCTTCCCAGCTGATGTAACGAAATGTGACAGCCTGCTCTCTGTTCTTGCTATGCTTTTCCACTATGATGAAAGTTCCCTTTGAGATTATAAACCAGAATAGACTAGACCCTTTCCTTACATACATTGCTTCTAGCCAGGTGTTTGTTCCAGAAACAGAAGGTGACTGTGAGTGCAACAATGCCTTGGTTGTTAGAGCAAAGTTACTCTTTCATAAACATGTAGAAAAAAACTATCTTCATTAAATATCCATCGTAAGGTTTCACTGAAGTTCATGTTCTTCAGATGGTACTAATAATCAACTCAAAAAAAACAAGGTTAAGGATTTTAAGCAGTTCATTAAATGTAGTTTACTTACAATGAACAAGGTTATTGCTGTCAGTGTAGCTACGCTAGAGAAACTGAGGAATGTCTTGCCTGTCATTTCAGATTTGCCTTTTGGTTACAAAACACACAGAAAAAACATGTGCTTAACAGGATGGAATTGAGGCAGGTGGCTGCTGAGATGTGTGAAGTGGTTATGATAGCACCATACAGACTAGCATTTAGAGTGATAATACACTTAAAGAAAGTCATCAATTCAAGTTAATGAAGTAACATTTACTAAATGCATTTTACATGCTCAATTCATAAATTCTTTATAAGGTGACTAGTACTATGCTTTATTTTATTTTATTTTATTTTATTTTATTTTATTTTATCTGTAAAACATGATGTGAAAACTGAGTCCCTAAGTAACCTTGTATGAAATAATGGATAGCAGAGTAAAGGTTCAAGTGTAGTTGCTGCTAGATCCAGCATCCTCAGGGCTCTTTGACCCTATTCAATGCAGAAAGCAAAAGAACTCAGTGCATTCAGAGTGCAATGCATTGTTTCATGACAACTTTCTTACAGCCGTGTCTCTAAAATGATTGTATTGAGGTCTGTGTGTACTCATAAAGAACACTAAAAAAGGAAGATCTAGTGGGAACATGACTAAGAACCAAACATGACACAGCCTTAAAGACCACAAAAAATGTCAAACGATGGGAAGCTCACTGAGGAACTGGACAATTTGGATTAGTTTCCTATATTTTGAAATTGACTTTATCCAAGACTGTGGAATATCACACAATTTTTCATCTTTCTCTTTAATACATTGAAAAAGAATGCTGTTTTTGTATAAAAGGTAACACATGCAATCTACTGGGACAAAACTCTCCTGTGAGAATATGAATAAGGGCAAGCTTCTCAGATAATCCAAACCTAACCACAATAGAAAGGAAATACACACACACACACACACACACACACACACAAAGTCAAGATCTGATAAGGCCTAGGCTGACCTAGAACTCACCAAGATACAGGTGAGAATGACCTTGAACTTCTGATGCTCATGCATCCACCCCTCACACTTTAGGATTTCAGGCAGACACTAACATGCCTGGCTTCAACAGCTCATCGTGATGAGTTTCCAAAGTGCTCTGAGCTGAAATGAAAGCACAGACAGGACAAGCCCCTAGTGCATGTGGCACACTGGTGAAAAGCTAATTTGAACGCTGTAGGTATTCTCTTTTGTTGAAGATAAATGACATGTTATGAGGTTGAGGAGATAGATCAAGCAATAATGTGCTTGCCTCCCAATCATGAGGACCTGAGTTAGAGCCCTAAAACCTCACAGCCAGGCATGTTGACACATGCTTGGGAACTATGTTTCATACACTGTAAACATGGAATTAAATGTGAAGCTCTTAACATATAGGTTTTCTTTACATTTAGTTTTTTTTTCTTCTCTCTTTTCATATGTATTTGTTTTTGTGTAAAACTTTTCAAAGTTTCTTTTCTCCATGTTTAAATCCTTTTCTTGCATTTAAGGTCTGGCCCTTGACATTATAACATACAATGCAAAGAGGATAGATTCAAGATCCAGATAAGGAAATGAAACCTAATATGCATTTTTCTTTTAAATGTGTCAAGTATTTGCCTCTTAGTCTGTACTCTTCATTTTAATTCTCAAAGACATCTTGCAACACAGGCACTATATGTTTTTATCTCTTTTTGTAGCTTAGTGAACTAAAATGTGGAAAAGTAAGTTACCCATAGACATGTAAGTGCTGACCTGTGAGGCTTCTCAACAGCCACTCTCACTGGGTGAGCTTGGCTAGATCACCAAGCTTCTCTCTGTCTCTGTTTGGTCATCTATAAGGAAGACTGGATACATGATAAATAGATAAGCTTCAAAGAGCTCCTGGCAGGGTATAATTGGGTAAAAACATTACTCTCATTCAAGAAGCAAGGTGGACCAGAGTCTGGAAACCAGTGTCTTCATGTCCCCCAGAGAATAAATGAGACATTTAGGAGGAATATGCAGAGTGAGAAGACTCTGAGAGCAAAGGGGAAGGTTGCTTTGGTACCAAGTGAAGGGAATGCAGCACTATGGAGAGTGTGGGAGAGAGGTCTAAGAAGCTGGAGCAGAACCAAGGTTGTGATGGGAGAGAAGCCAAGAAGCCAGCCAGCAAGGCCAAACATAACTTCTTACATTTTGAGGGCTAAAATCAGATCACTCTGTTTGGGAGTGAGGTCATCGCTGACCTTTATGAGATCCCTTACCATAGCCGTGGCGATAGAAATGGGATGGGGGCGGTTCCGAGGTGAGGAGGGCAGCATGTGGAGGCACGGCAGAGTCAGTGTCCACACAGTCTGGTCTACAGTGATGGTGGCAGCTGGAGCATACACAGAGCCGAGAGCAGAACGCTTGGATGGAGGGAACTTAAGAGTGTTTCCTGATAGCAGTTAAGGAACAAGCAAAAATAGGGAGAGATTCCGATGGGAGGAGGAATAGAACAAGACAGGAGGAAAAGAAATAGGCACATAGCCTTTTTGAAAAATTTTGCATTTCAATACATTCTTCAGCACTTCTACTCAAGAAGTAATTGATGATAATTTAAGATTTCTTCAGAAACTAATGCTTATTAAACAGCACCTGTGTATCAGACACCATGGTGAGTGCTAGGAGGGGAAAAGGCTAATCACTGATTTCATAGAGGTTTCATAGCAGGTTTCTCGTCTAAAGTAATAAACATGCAAATGGACGGAGTGGAGTGAGACTATGGGAAGAGGGAGCTTGACAATTCAGACAGAACAGCCAAGTGAGCAGTGGTCTGCTGTGCATGTGAGCAAAGACAGGCCTAGCAAAGGACTGCATATGAATTATTCCTGCTTTCTTTTGTTTTGTGTGGGCTCTTTCATGTCTTAATGACAACTTTGATACTTGGTGATATTAAACGATTTTAAAAACTTATCCAAAGCAGTAGGTACACGTTGCATGGGGAGACAAAGGCAGACATTTACACGAGAGGCTGCTTTTTCACAGGGCTTCAAAGGGTTCTTGGGAACTTCTGAATCCTTTCCACGGACTTCAGTTTACAAGTTCGTGCTCCGAGGGATGAGGTATTTTCCAACATTGTTCTTCTAAGTCACTATGATCCCAAACAATGTGGAAGCCCTGATACACCTCACTAGCTCCCTGCATCCCTTTGTACCATTTATGGAGAAATCCAGTGTTCTTGACATTAACCTTCCCTATTTCCTTTACTATCCTTTGCAAACCAACTGGTTCGAGCTCTTTCCTCAAATCTGCACTAAAACATCTGTTTGTCTTCAGTGGCCTTTTGTAGCTAAACCCAATGATTGCCTTTCACT
Source organism: Dipus sagitta (assembly GCA_036346955.1). Taxonomy (NCBI): domain Eukaryota; kingdom Metazoa; phylum Chordata; class Mammalia; order Rodentia; family Dipodidae; genus Dipus; species Dipus sagitta. The sequence continues at coordinate 56,436,696 of CM070774.1, forward strand.
CTGTATGGGAAATGTCTGTGGCACCGAGGTGACTAATGTTCTCTACTTCTGGTAATGATCTCTTCCATTGGCTCTACTCTGCTCTCACTGGTCACTTCATGACCATTTTTTATTCTAGTTCACCTTTTTGCTTTCAAATTCCTATTTCCAAAACTTATGCTCTAGCCATAGTGACCTCAAAACCTTGAATTGACTCCTACCAATCACATTTCATTGGCCGCCCCCCAAGAAAGTCACTGGGTTGTTTTGAACCACAGGACTCATAATACATACTTCAGACTATGTTGCCATAACCTCTGTGAAAGCAACTGGCCCATAATTAACACTGAAATGTTTGCTGGGCCTATTACCCAAGACTGAACCACCGATTTGTTTGTTTTCCTGAATGACTAATCTCAGCTGACCTGGTTCTACACAGAGAGCAGCCAACCGTGCAGGAGATGGAGGGGGGCAGAGGGCAAAGCACTCATTCTGGGGGGCAGTGGTAAAACAGGTGCTGGGAGATGCCACAACGGAATGCAGAGAGCATGAATGTGCTGCTGAAACAGGTACCCATAGAACAGTGACTCTGTTCTTTAAACAACAATTCATGGCAATAGTAAACTAAAATAGTTAAGTGAATGTATCATTAACATTAGGCAGAAAGTCTACATTTTTCAGATTACCTAGGAAGGGTTTGGTTTCCCTCTGTTTTTCATTTTCTCATATACAGGTAACTACAAATAAGTTACTACCTTTTTAATATACATATATATTATGTATATTATTTTTATTTATTTGACAGAGAGAAAGAGGGAAAGACAGAGAGAGAGAGATTGAGGGAAGGCGAGAATGAGCATTCTAGGGCCTCCAGCTACCGCAAACGAACTCCAAACACATATACCGCCTTTGTACATCTAGCTTATGTGGGTCCTGGGGAATCAAACCTGGGTCCATTGGCTTTTCAGGTAAGTACCTTAACCACTAAGGCATCTCTCCAGCCCATAAGTTAGTACCTTTTGAAGTCTCCCAAATTTGTGTCTTAAATTTATTTTATGCATTTTATTTTCATGGTTAGAATAATTAGAATTTCATTTTATTAAAATATTTTATTTATTTATTTATTTGACAGAGGAAAGAGAGGGAGAGAATAGGTGCACCATGGCCTCCAGCCACTGTAAATGAACTCCTAATGCATGCACCCCCTTGTGCATCTGACTAACATGGGTCCTGGGGAATTGAACCTGGGTCCTTTGGCTTTGTAGGCAAACACCTTAACCACTAAGCCATCTCTCCAGCCCCAATAACTAAAATTTTAAAACATGCCTAAAATTATGTACATTGATTTTCTCGTAGGCATGGACTCTAAATGGAATTATTAGACCAATGTGAAGGAACCAAGGTCCTGGTGTGGGAGTTATGGTTGTACCCCCAGTTCTCTAATTTATATAGAAATATAGAATTGTTAGTGTTTATCCCTTCCCTAGATGCAATAAAATTGAAATACCACTTCTTATTCCTCTCCCTCACAGGATTATATAGATGATAACATGTAATAAAGCATATAAACTTGCCATGAATATTTTTTTTCAGTCAGCAGTCTAGGAAATAGACAGTGAACATTAATAGCAACACTGATGTTTAAAACTGTGATCCCCTCTGTTACAGTGTTTTAAAGCAGGGATAAAGGTATTCCCTAATGGCTGTGGTGTGTCTCTGGATCTGGAGGAAAATGTATGCAACAGCTGGAGATTGTGTTTGCTGCTCAAGAGAGCTGGGCCATTATCACTTAATGCCAGATCTATAGCTGTGACCAGGACAGTACTGTTACTCAGGGCATGCTGGTCTGCTCTAATAGCACAGGGGCTCCTGGTGGAAGCCAGGGAAGCTGAAATTACATGGGTGTGAAGCAGAGCACCTCAGAGGGAGATTCACAGAACCCCTGAGATATCACACTTGCTGGACCATCCCCCAACCCTGTTCAATGGGGATGTCAGGATCTACCGCTTCAAAACTCTTCAAGCAATGCTCTTATTGGAGATGGGCATGTCCATTCTCTTCTCCTAGGCACTGAAGTCTTTCTAAGATTTTTTTGTGTTCCCCACTGAAAATGAAATAAATTATTTGTTCTTACTACTAGACATTAAGGCAGGAGTAGTGATTCACTTCTGTTGTTTTTCTTTATGATTGTTGTTTTGTTTATTTTCTGCCTGGCTCCAGACTGTGTTGTTCATAATCACTGTTGTCCTTCCTAGAGAAAATGTTCATTGTTACAGTGATTGCTTATTTTGTAAAGTTCTCTTTATAACTGTTACAAATAGATCTCTCTTTCTCATTGAGAATCTCTTATTTGGGAAGGGAAAACGTAAGCTTGATGTTTTTTTGTTTGTATACTCTCTTCAGCTTTTATTTTCATCATAGTATTATATAAGATACATTAACCAGTGTTGAGGTTTGAATCAGATGTCCCCCATATACTCATTTCATGTGTTTTGAAATGTTAGTACCCAGTAGATGGAAATTTGGGAGGTGGAGCTTTGTTGGAGGAGTTGTGTCGTTGGGGGCAGGCTTAAGGGTATAATAGCCAGCTTCCCCTTGTAAGAGCTCAGCTTATTCCACTGCTGTTTCTGAGAAAACAACTAATTTGTCTACTTTACTACAATTTTCCTCCTGAAATTAAATCTATAGTTTTACCTATCTTCTTTACTGGATTGTTCTGCAAAAGGTATAGTGAACTTATAAAGTATTTTGGTATCTCAGGTGAGAAGTCTGTCTACATAGAAACTATTGGTGATCATGTGATTATACTTGAAATACAAAGTCTACCTCATAAGAAATAGAGTCAGCACTGACTAGGCAGGAGACTGAATTCTGTCATTGCTTTTGTAGCCTGCTATGTGCCCAATACCATATTAAGAGATCCCCATATAGCATTGAATTTAATCCTGTGGAAATTGGTTCTACTCAATATATTGCAAAAGAAAAGATACAGGTTTAGGATGGAAAGCTCTAGAGCACACACAATTGAAAAGGGAGGAACATAAAGTACTTTGGAAATCTGATTGGCAAAAGATAATGACAGCACAGCAGACTTTTCTAAAGATACCTACTTTGAAATAATAAAGCCAGAGCAAGGCATCATTTTCTAGAACCCCTTGAACTATGAAGTCAGAAGAGCATTCAAAGGGATGTGTACCCTAGAGGTTCATCATTTGCACTTAGCCATAAAATTCTTATTTAAAATATAATCCTCCTTGGGCTGGAGAAATGGCTTAGCAGTTAAGGTACTTGCCTGGAAAGCCAAAGGACCCAGGTTCAGTTCTCAGGACCCACGTGAGCCAGATGCACAAGGTGGCACATGCGTCTTGAGTTCATTTGCAGTAGCTGGAGGCATTGATGCACCCATTCTATCTCTCTCTGCTGCGCTCCTTCTCTCAAATAAATATATTCTTCATGGAGGTTTAGTGGGGAGAAATATGGCAGTGTGGAGAAGACTATGGAAGATAAGCCCTGTATAGTCCTCAGCTTAAAGTGAAGTGTTCTCTGCATCCAGTACTAGAGGAGGACCTTGACAATCCATCTTCATGATGCCATCTTCAATCCATAAACTTAAAAAAGAGATTTTAGCAATATAAATAAAATTATAAAAAGTCATTTTACTGTCAAAATTATAAATATTCTGTTCATCGTGGTTTTTCTTTCACATTGTAGAATGACATAGAACATTAACAAACTTTTTCTTCTTCCAATTAATTATTGAAAACTGCTAATAACACAGTATGTAATACTTAACCAAAACTCATAACTTGAAGAACTTATGTACAAGTTAACATTAATAGAGCTATTATGTGTGTATGCATGTATGCATGTGTTTTAGGGTTTGGGAAGGAGAGACATTTTTTTATAGCCACATGTTGACTTGTAACTAAGATCTTAATGATTATTCTAAAATATTTCCTTGAGAAAGCTAGTGAAACATTAGCATTGAGGCCCTATCATCTTTTCGCAGAGAAGTGGAGAAGTACCTGGAATGGCAGGAGAGCTCAGACAATCTGGCTATGATCTTATGACCTGGAATCTAGTAAGAGGGCACTAGTACTTTTTTTTCAAGAACATGCCATTACCAGTTTTTAAATTTTTATTTATTTTTATATTTTATTGTAAAGAGAGAGAGAGACAGAGAGAGAAGAGAGAGAATTGGCATGCCAGGGTCTCAGCCACTACAATCGAACTCTGGATGCTTGTGCCACCTAGTAGGTATGTGTGATAATGTGCTTGCCTCACCTTTGTGCATCTGGCTAACATGGGATCTGGAGAGTCAAACATGGGTCCTTAGGCTCTGCATGCAAGAACCTCAGCTGCTAAGCTCTCTTTCCAGCTGTATCCCTGTTTTAATGACTATATTTTATGTCTTAACACACAAACATCTATCTGTTCTAAGTGCTCACATAGAAGTCATTAACAGTCATTTGCCCCAAATACTATTTTTATTTTATTTATTTTTATTTTTTTGCTTTTCATTTAAACTAGATTGACTTTCCTTCAGCACCTTTTGTCAATATTAAGATAGATTGGTAAATAATTTGATTGCTTGTTATAGTTTTACTAGTGAAGAGGACAAAATTTATTTGTAATATTTTACGCATGAGTTTAAGTTTGGATTAGGGTATAAATTGCAGAGCTCATGAATATGAGTCAACATCAGTAATAATTAATTGACTCTCTTAAACAATCAAGATCTCTGTCACATGATATGCATAAAATTTTCAAAAACTCGTCTATTTACAAGTTGTCTAAAGTTAACTAAGAATATAGGAAAATTGACTGGATGCTAAAACTTTTCTAATCTGTAAGGAACTGGTTTTATTGTCTCTAAAAGAATCATTTTGAAACAAAGACTTCTCATCTCCATTATTGATTTATTGATGAGAAAGATAAATTTTGTAAAAATATGTTACTTTGGGCTGAAGAAATGGCTCAGTGGTTAAAGATACTTGATTGCAAAGCTTGCCTGCCTGTGTTCAGTTTCACGGACATTGTGAAGTTAAATGCAAAACATAGTGCATCTGTCTGGTGTTCATTTACAGGAGCAAGAATCCCTTGCATGTCCAAGCACATACCACACACACAGATGATAGATGGTAGATAGATAGATAGATAGATAGATAGATAGATAGATAGATAGATAGATGATATATATAGAGAGACAGAGAGAGAGAACTGGGGCAATTACTCACTGCTTAAAAGCATTTGCTTGCAAAGCCTGTTTGCCTGGATTTGAGTGTCTAGTGTGGACATAAAGCCAGTGTCTCGTGTATCTGAAGTTTGTTTGTAGTGGTAACAGGCCCTAGTGAGCCCATTGTCATTTTCTCTTTCTCTTCCTTTTCTCTTGCAAATAAATAAATAGAATTTAAATAAACCAAAATATGTTGTTCTCCAGAAAATATTGGTTTTTTCTTCTTATTTAAATTCACAGTATAGTTATGTATATATATATATATATTTCATTTATTTATTTGTAAGCAGAAAGACAGACAGAAGAACAGAAGAAGACAGACAGAGAGAATGGGCACACAAGGACCTCCAGCCATTGCAAATGAACTCCAGGTGTATGCACCACTTTGTGCATCTGGCTTTATGAGAGTGCTGGGGAATTGAACCAGGGTTGTTAGGCTTTTCAGGCAAGTTCCTTAATCACTGAGCAATCTCTCCAGTCACTATAATATAGTTTTAAGTAAGTATTACTTTAAGAATTATGCCTTACACTTGTGTGAAACTATTTTTCTGTCATTTCCTTCTGTACATATCCTACTGGATTATACAGCCAAAATGAGAACAGAAACTTCTGGAGAATCTGTCATTCTGAAATCATAGATTTCTGCTGAATGAATATGTCCTTGCTTTTATCATGTCTGTATTCATTGAACAATTAATTAAACCAACCAACAGTGTTCATATATCTGGGTTACTGGATCCAGTTCCAGGAAATGGCCAGGAGCCTCCCATGCTGAGCTTCCTTATGCTGTCACTAATATCAGTATCTGTACCTACCCACATTCATTGTGGGTAATATTTATTAACTCCACAATTATTGTACTTGTCAGTCCTTATAATTGACCAAGACAGTTTGTAAGGCTGTTGTCTGGCCTTTGTTTTGCAGGCCTTAGTTAATGGAATCATTGTGTATAGGCAATGCAGGGCCATCCCACAATTAAGTCCATCAAGAGAATGCTGACTTTTCACAAGTATGTATGATTCTTTGGAAGAAGGAAATAGAAAATTGGGAAACTTCTCAGTATCCTGTAGAGACTGAATAACATTTAGAGCGTTATGGTAGAACAGTAAAGAAAATAATCCTGTTGCATGACAACCAAACTATGTGTAGCATTTTCATTTGCCTGATCATGCCAGTTTCTTTTGTGTTCTTTGGTGAGTTACTGTGCTTGTCAGCAGGAGTTGAAGTAATTCTGGCAGCTTCTAAGGAACAGCTGTGCAGACAGAGATGACTCAGCTAGCAAGAGAGGGAGGAACACAAGCATATTTCCCACTCCCATTGTCCCTTTGAATTTTTAAAGACACCTTTGGCAAAAAAAAAAAAAAAAAAAAAAAAAAAAAAGCCCTTTAGGCTGTCATGAGAGTTCTTAAGTTCTACAATGTTAACAGAACTTTTAAGGATTATTGTGCTGACAGTTTAAGTGAAGTAAGAAACATAGGAGAAAACAGACACACAATTACGGTTACACAGGAAAAAGTTGAAGGTTGCTGCAGTCAGGTTCACATTGCTGGCAGGAAACACCTAACCCAGAGCAGTTTGTGGAGAAAAAAAAAGGTTTATTTTGGCTTACAGACTTGAGGGGAAGCTCCATTATGGCAAGGGAAAAGGATGGCATGAGCAGAGGGTGGACATAACCCCCTGGCCAATATTGGGTCGACAACAGCAACAGAAGAGTATGCCAAACACTGGCAAGAGGAAGCTGGCTATAACACCCATAAGCCTGCACCCAAGAATAGACTGCCTGCAGGAAGCTTCAATTCCCAAATTTCCATCATCTGGGGACCTAGCATTCAGAACACCTAAGTTTATGGGGCACACCTGAATCAAATGACCACAAAGATGGTAACAGTAGAGCAAGCTTTTAAAAATTTTTAAATTTTGTTGCTTAACTTAAGCCCAGAAGATTCAAGATTAGGTTTGGATTCAGCATTAATTTATTATAGATACTTAAAAAAATCTGTTCACTAGAACCTTTATCATCAATAACATAGCTGAATGTGCTCACTTAGTAATATCAATAAAGACCTGTTAATATATATTAGATTATTTTATTTAATATTATAATTTTAATAAATAAATTATTTTTGATGCAGGTTAACCTTAAACACACATCCTCCAGTCACAGTCATACATAAAAGAGCCTGGATATCTTAGGTTCTATAAAGACTAGGGATGATTGATTTTCTTCTAATATCACATAATTCTGTGGAAATTTTGTGATCCCTATACAGAACCAAAAAGAATCATTTTGTCTTGAAGTAGGAAGCATTTTGCATGATTTTCTATATCTAATAAAACCAGAAATTACCAAAGAAGCAACATCAATACTCAATGAGACCCAACCTACGATTTCAGGACATGAAGTTGCCAAGTATCAAAAGGGCGAGAAGTGATGGAGTGAAAAGAAAATGTTCCTTTTCAAACGAATCTCCTAGTGCATTTATATGAACATGGGAAGAATGACTAAGAAAACAGGAATGAGTAATTCATGCTGAGGATGTCAAGACCTGTTGAAATAAATGTGGGCGGAACAGTCTTTTTATTTTAAATTATAGTTATTATTATCAACAACATATTTTATATGGATACATCATGTCTTGGTATCCTCGTCCCTATCCCCATTTCCTGGGGACTCTCAGTGGGGTTGCAGGCATTCCCCATAGGGTTGTGGGTTATGCTTTGTGGGAGCAGCAGTTAGGTATTTTTTGGGGGGGTGGGGGTGGGGAGGGAATGCCTCTGGGCATGATGTCTCAAACTGTGGCTCTTACAATCTTTCCACCCCCTCTTCAGCAAAATTCCCTGAGCCTTGGTGGGTGAGTTTTAAGTGTACTTCAGTGATGAACTTTTAGGAGTCTCTGGATCTCAGCTTTGGTAGGTGTTGGGTATCCTCAGAGTCTGTCTCCTGCACCCTGTCACTTAGTGTCAGGCTCACCATGGAAGCAGTACTCTTGCTTGTCTCCCCAGTTCCTCTGTAGTTTCAGCTGCGGCTTGGCTAAAGTGCAAGGAGTAAGTAGTTTATCTCCTAGAGTCTCGGTACCTTCTGTTTCAGAACAGATTCTCCAGTGGAGAGTGAAGTCAGCATAGTTTAAATAGGATAAGCATTATTGATTTAGGGAGAATATGATGTATGTAACGCCTCTTTTAGCCAAAGACTAATGAAAGCTTGACACTGGAGAGCATAATCTTTGTCTTCATAGGATTCTGATCTGGTTCCCAATTTCAGATATGGGTTCCTTTCCACTGAGTGGATCTCTTAGCCAATCAGAAAGCAACTGGTTACCCACTGAGGCAGTGTGCCACTATTGCACTGGTGTGTACATCCTGTCAGGGTGTTTGCTTCTGAGCAGCTTAGACCTCTGGTTGCTCAGACTCTGTTGTTGGCCACTTTTCCCCAGTAGCTTTTTCTAGCACTAGAAAAGCTAACTGTCTGAGGACTGGCTCTCTTTCAGATTCCAGCCAGGTCTCTCCATGCTGTGTGTTGGCAGCGTATGGTGTTTTCAGCAATAGGGTCTTACCTTTTGCTTCAGGTGGATAATCAAGTGCTTTGACAGAAACCTGTCTTGATTTGGGGACCTTGTAGTTCTCTCTGATCAGCAGCTCATTATGGGTAGCTACCGACTTCTGGTACTAGGAGTCATAGGCTAGATACAAAATAATAATAATAATAATAATAATAATAATGATAAGCTTAGGCTTCAACCCACTCTCTTCAGGTCCCTTCTTTTCAGGTGCCCCCCCTTATTCCTCTTGATGGTTGTATCTTTTAGTTTAACTGCAAGGATAAATGTTTCTAAGGTAGCAGTTCATTTTGGATTCAGGTTTGTGAACAGTCTTCTTCTTTTTTTTTTTTTTTTTATTTTACGACCCAACAAGTGGCTCTGACATTCTTTCCATCCCCTGTTCCACAAAATTTCCCTGAGCCATGTTGGGTTCATTTTTGGTCTTCTTCAGTGATGAGGTGTTGGGGGCCTCTGGGTCTCTGGATCTCTGATTTGATAGGAGTTCATTTTTCTCTGTGTTGATCTCCTTCACCCTTGTACTGGTACCCAGTTCACCAAGAAAACAGCACCCTTGCTTGTTTCTCCAATTGTTCTTAGTTTCAGCCGCGGCCATTTTGGGGTGGCTCTCTACTTAGGATCTATATCTACCTGAAAAAGAGAAGCAGATTCTCCAACAGAGAATAAAGTTAGTACCAGACAAATGAGATAACCCTTATTTTTTATATGGATACTTTTTTATATGGATACTTTTTATAGAGAGTTTAACAGGTATAGGCCCTCTTGTAGCCCACGATTGGTGGTAGCTTGATAATGGAGAGCGGGCTTATGTTTGGATATGGTTCTAACTTGTTTCCCATATCCAGCTATGGGTCCCGTACCACTGAGGGGATCAGTTACCCAAATCAAGAGCAGTTGGTTTCCCACCATAGCTGTGTGCCACTATTGCACTTGTGCAAGCATCAAGACAGGTTATTTGCTGCTAAGTAGGTTAGACTATGAGTTGCTTGGACAGATATTGGTCATTTTCCCCCAGTTGTCCATGTAGCACCCTCTGGCACAGGACGCGCTGACTGTCTGGGGACTGACTCTCTTGCAGCTTCCAGCCACGCCATTCCATTTTATGTGTCAACCACATAAGGTGTCTTCAGCAGTAGCATCTTACCACTAACATTTGGTGGGTCATCAAGTACTGTGACAGAAATCTGTCTTTCTTTCTTTTTTTTTTTTTTTTTTTTTTTTTTTTTTTTTTTTGAGGTAGGGTCTCACTCTAGTCCAGGCTGACCTGGAAGTCACTATGGAGTCTCAGGGTGGCCTCGAACTCACGGCGATCCTCCTACCTCTGCCTCCCGAGTGCTGGGATTAAAGGCGTGCGCCACCACGCCCGGCTTTTTGTCTTTCTTTTAGGAAACCTTGTAGGTCTCTCTGATCAAAAGCTCATTGTGAAGCCGGGTGTGGTGGCACACACCTTTAATCCTAGCACTCGGGAGACAGATGTAGGAGGATTGCTGTGAGTTCGAGGCCACCCTGAGAATGCAGAGTGAATTCCAGGTCAGCGTGAGCTAGATTGAGACCCTACCTCAAAAAACAAACAAACAAACAAACAAAAAAAAAAAAAAAAAAAAAAAAAAAAGCTCATTGTGGATGATAGCCACATGCTGGTACTGGGAGTTACAGGTCAGTGTCCACTAAGAAAAGGAAGAAAAAGATAATTAATATAAAAGATTTAGAGAGGAGAGAGAGAGAGAGAGAGAGAGAAGCTGTAGAAGATTAAGGTCAGTCTTCATCGTACCCTTCCAGTGCATTGTGTCTCAAGTGTTCCCTCTAAGGGCCTGGTGAAGGTTCAGCCATTTGGTCTGCCTTTTAGGATGTAGAATTTTATGGTACCATTGCCATTTGGGTCTAGATTTATATTTCCCCCTCCATTGCCCTCTGCTCCCTCCCCACCCATTCTATTGTCTAGTCCATGAGATGCTTGCTGGGTATGTAAGGCATCTTGGGTAGATTCAGGTTAGGTGCTGTAGGTGAGTGAGACTATGTGGCAATTTTTTTTCTGTGATTGGGTAAGTTCACTGAGAATGATCTGTTCCAGGTTCAACCATTTTTCCTCAAATTTCATTGTGTCATTTTTTTCTTACTGCTGTATAGAATTCCATTGTGTAGATATACCACATCTTAGTTATCCAGTCTTCTAGTGATGGACATCTGGGTTGATTCCAGATCTTAGCTATTACAAATTGAACCGCTACAAACATGGTTGAGCAAATTTCTCTGGCCTGTGGTTTGAAGGTCTAAGGGTAGATGCCCAGTAAGGGAATAACTGGGTCTGTTGGTATCTCTATAGTCAGCTTTTTCAGGAGTCTCCATATTTCTTTCCAAAGTGGTTTTACCATCTTACATTCCCACCAACAGTGGATGAGTGTTCCTACTTCTCCACATCCTCACCAGCATTTATTTTCATATGATTTTTTGGTGTTTGCTATCCTTATTGGGGTATGGTGGAATCTCATAGTTGTTTTAATTTGCATTTCCCTGATGATTAGGGATCATGAACATTTTCTTAAGTGTGTGTTTGCCATTTGTATTTCTTACTCTGTGAACTGCCTGTTCAGTTCTTTGCACCACTTTCTGAGTGGGGTGTTCGACTGTTTACTGTTTAGATTTTTGAGTTCTTTGTAGATTCTAGAGATTAGGCCTCTGTCAGTTGGATAACCAGCAAATATTTTCTCCCATTCTGTGGGTAATCTATTGGCTTTGCTTATTGTATGCTTGTCTGTAAAGAAACTCTTCAGCTTCATGTGATCCCATTGGTTGCATGACTGTTTAAGATCGTCAGCTACTGGGGTTTTGTTGAGGAAGTCTTTTTCCATTCCTATATCATTGAAAGTACTTCCTAAATTTTCTTCCAGTAGTAGTCGAGTTTCTGGTCTTATATTGAAGTCTTTGATCCATTTGGGTTTGAGTGTAGTGCATGGTGAAATGTGTGGATCAAGTTTCAGTTTCCTGCATATGGTTATCCAGTTTGTCCAGCACCATTTGTTGAAGATGATGTCTTTTTTTTCCAGCCTATATTGTTAGGGCCTTTGTCAAATATCAAGTAGCTATAGTTGCTTGACCAAACGTCCAGGTCCTCAAGTCTATTCCATTGGTCTATGGTCCTGTTTTTATGCCAGTACCATGCTGTTTTCATTACTATGGCTTTGTAATATAGATTTAGATCAGGTATGGTGATGACTCCAGAGGTATTTCTTTTGCTGAGGATATGTTTGGATATGAGAGGCCTTCTGCCTTTCCATATGAAATTTGAGATCATTTTTTCTATCTCTGTGAAGAACACTGTAGGGATTTTAATTGGAATTGCATTAAATCTGTATATTGCCTTTGGCAGGATTTCCATCTTCACGATGTTAATTCTGCCTATCCAGGAGCATAGGAGGTCTTTCTATTTCTCAAGTCCTCCTTTTTTTTTTTTTTTTTGAGTGTTTTTATGTTTTCATTGTATAGATCTTTCACTTCCTTGGTTAACGTTATTCCATGGATTTTGTTGTTGTTGTTGTTGTTGCTATTGAAAATGGGACCATGTCCCTTATTTCTTTCTCTGTATCTTTGTCATTTGCATATAGAAAGGCTATTGATTTTTGTGCATTCATTTTGTATGCTGCTACTTTGCTACAGGAGTTAATCACATTCAGGAGTTTTGGGATGGAGTCTCTCAGGTCTCTTACATATACAATTATGTTATCAGCAAATAGAGCTAACTTAACTTCTTCCTTTCCAAATTGTACCACTTTTATTTCCTTCTCCTGTCTTGTTGCTTGAGCTAGGACTTCCAGTACTATATTGAAGAGCAGAGGTGAGAGTGGACAACCTCTGTCTTGTTCCTGATATCAATGGGAATTCCTCCAGTCTGTCTCCATTAAGTATTATTTGGGCCTTAGGAGCTTTGTATTTTGCCTTTATTATGTTAAGATATGAACCAACCATGCCAATTCTCACCAATGTTTTGTTCATGAAGTGATGTTGTATCTTGTCAAAGGCCTTTTCTTCATCTATTGAAATGCTCATCTGGTTTTTGTGTTTAACCTTGTTTATGTGGTATATTACATTAACAGATTTCCGTATGTTGAACCACCCCTGTGTTCCTGGGATGAATCCCACTTGGTCAAGTTGGATAATGCTTTTGATGTGTTGTTGGATTTCGTTTGCGAGGATTTTGTTCAGGATGCTTGCATCTAAGTTCATCAGGGAAATAGGCCAGTAGTTTTCTTCTCTTGTGGCATCTCTGCCTGGTTTTGGGGTTAGGGTGATACTAGCTCCATAAAAGGAGTTGGGTAGCTTTCCCTGCTCTCCAATTGTGTGGCACAGTTTGAGGAAGATTGGTTTGAGTTCTTCCATGGAGGTTTGATAGAATTCAGCTGAGAAGCCATCTGGTCCTGCACTCTCCTTTTTTTAGGGAGGTTTTTTATTACTTTTTCAATCTCAATGAGTGTGATAGGTTTGTTTAGGAGATTAATCTGGTCTGAGTTTAGCTTTGATAGATGGTATGCATCCAGGAATTTATCCATCTCCTCTACATTATCCAGTTTTGTGGAGTAGAGGTTTTTGAAATAAGTCCTGATGATTCTCCCAATTTCACTTATGTCTGTTGTGATCTCTCCTTTTTCATTTTGAATTTTGTTAATTTGAAGCATCTTTTTTTTTTTTTTGATCAAATTGGCCAGGGATTTGCCAATCTTGTTTATTTTTTCAAAGAACCAGTTCTTTGTTTTGTCAGTTGTCTTAATTGTTTTCTTAGTTTCCAATTCATTAATTTCTGCTCTGATTCTAATTATTTATTTCCTTTTGGAGTTCTTTGTGTTGGATTTTTCTTGCTTTTCCAGTGCCTTTAGGTGGATGGTTAGGTTATTGATTTGGAATCTCTCTGTCTTTTCTTATGAAGGCTTTGAGTGCTATGAATTTTCCCCTGAGGACCGCCTTCATTGTGTCCCATAAGTTTTCGTACAATGTGTTCTCATCGTCATTCAATTCTAGAAATTTTGCAATTTCATTTTGTATTTCACCCACTATCCATTTATTGTTTAAAAGTGTGCTGTTCAGTTTCCAGGTGCCATTGGGATTCTTGGTGGGTCTTTTGTGGTTAATTTCTAGCATTGTGATCTGATATCATACAGGGAATTTTGTCAATCTTCCTAAATATGTATAGGCAGGCTTTGTGACCCAGTATATGGTCTATTTTAGGGAATGTTCCATGGGTTGCTGAGAAGAATGTGTAGTCTGTGGATTTGGGATGGAAAGTTCTGTAGATGTCCATTAGGTCTAAGTGATCTGTGGTTTTGTTGAGCTCTCTTACTTCCCTCTTGAGTTTTTGTTTGGCTGATCTGTCTATTACTGATAATGGTGTATTGAAGTCCCCAACTATGATGGTGTTGGTGCTTATTTCTGTTTTATTGTCAATTTTATTGTAGATTTGGTTAATGAACTTTGGTGCCCCTGTGTTTGGTGCATACAGATTTATGATTGTAATACCCTCTTGATGGATCATTCCCTTGATAAGTAGGAAGTGGCCTTCTTTGTCTTTTTTGATTGTTTTTGGTTTGAAGTCTATTTTATCTGATGTTAATATAGCTACACTGCTTGTTTCTTATACCTGCTTGCTTGGAATATTGTTTTCCACCTTTTCACCCTGAGAAGGTATCTGTTTTTAGTGGTGAGGTAGGTTTCTTGAAGACAACAGATTGAGGAGTCTAATTTTTTGATCCATCCTGTTAGCTTGTGTCTCTTGATTGGAGAATTAAGGCCATTAATCTTTAGGGTAATGACTGTGAGATTTAATTTGATCCCTGCCATATTGTGATGGTATATGTGGTTTGTTGTTTTCATAGACTTTGAAGTTTTTTGTGACTACTCTGAGTTTGGTTATTGTGATCTGCTTCTTCTAGGCATTTGAGTTTGATTATTTGTTTCTTCTCTGTGGAGAATTTCCTGCTATACTCTCTGTAGGTTTGGTTTTGTGTTCATGTAATTGTAAAGCTGAGTTTTGTCATGGAAAGTTTTTCTTTCACCATCTATTATGAGGGATACTTTTCCTGGGTAGAGTAGTTTGGGTTGGAAGCCACAGGTTCTTAGACTTTGCAGTGTTTCATTCCAGGCCCTTCTAGCTTTCAGGGTTTCCATTGAGAAGTCTGAAGTAATTCTGATGGGGTTACCTTTGAAGGTGGTGTGCTGTTTTCCCTAGCTGCTTTTAGTATTTTCTGTTTGGTGTCAATGTTTAGAGTCTTTTTTTGTGTGTGTGAAAAGCCAATAAATAAACTTTTATTTAATAAGAGATTTCTCATGTGCTTCCTTCAATGTCTATCATGGTCACCTTAGTTTTGCTGAAGCTCAGTCCTTGCAAAAACTGATCCAGTTGAGCGATTAATTGGACATATACCTGAGACCTCTGACATCTAATTCCTAGAAGCAGTCCATTGTAGGACAGCTGATCTGTCTGCTTCTTAACTGCTGGCACCCTAGAAAAGTTGCAAAATCATGCTTATCAGCACAAACTCTAGTGTAACATTATAAAATTGTATCAATAGAAATACCAGGTTTAACTGCACAAAGCCAAGAAAACCAACGATGCCAGATATTGAATTTCTATCGCACTGTCCTTTGAACACATCAGCAGGAATAAAATGCTGAGTGCAGATACCATGCAGTGCAACAATGTTTAGAGTCTTAATGACAATATGTCTTGGAGAGTTTCTCCTTTGGTCCAGTATGTTTGGAGTTCTGTTGGCTTCTTGTATCTTGATGGGCCTTTCTTTTAAGAGACTGGGGAAGTTTTCTTCAATTATTTTGTTAAATAAGTTCTCCATGCCTTTGTTCTGAATTTCTTCTCCTTCTAGTATTCCAATGATCCTGATATTAGGATGTTTAAGGGTATCCCACAATTCCTTCATGTTCTGTTCATAGAAACTTTTGAACTTACTGAAATTTTTGAACTCTCGAACTGTTTCTTCCATCTTCTCTTCCAGATCAGAGTTTCTATCCTCCACATGGCTGACTCTATTCTTGAGAGCTTCTAGAGAGTTTTGGACTTATTCAATTAGGTTTGCATTTTCTACTACTTTTCTATGTATAATTTCCATCCCTATGTCAAGTTCCCTTTTCACATCATTTTCTGATTTTCTTGATGCTTCTTGGAATTCATCCTTGCATTTCTTTATGTCTTCATTTAGCATCGCCAGCTGATTTTTGAGGTCTTCTTTTTTTCACTCTCCCTCATACCTCTTAAATCTCTTTGCACTCCTTCTATTTTCTTATCTATTAGGTGTATTCTAGTGATGGCAGCATCCACACGATTATCGGTCTTTTGTTGCTTTTCTGCAAGTTCTACCAGTAGCTTGGTCAGGGTTGCATTGCTCATAGCTTCATTTTGGTGTTCTGATCCTAATGACTCTTCTATGTTTTGATTGGAGATGTTCATTGTAGGTCTGGGTGATCTAACTGGATTTTCTGGCATTTGATTTTTCATGTTATTTCTTTTGCGCTATGGTCTGCCCATCGCAGTGTTTGGGCATGTAGGTGGGTGGATCAGCCTGGGTTCAAGCACAATGGGGATCTGAAGCAGCCTGAGGCAGTTGCCAAGCAGCCTGGGCTTTGGCTCTCACTTGCCAAAGTCCAGTGAACAGTCTTCTTAAAGGTGACAAAACGAGCAGAAGATGGAAGACCATATACTTCACTAAATGGATGGGGGACAGCTTTGGAAAAAAATGTTATTTTCCACTGCTTTTTAAGCCACAGATAGCTGTCAGGCTGCTACAAAGTGTTTTCTCCTGTAGTCACTATGGCACTGGAATAAGCATTTGGCAACAGTCTAGGTTTGTGGGTGACGTTCTTTTCACCCACATGAGGAGTCTGAGGGAGAATATGAAACAGCATGTTAACTACCACACCATTTAATTTTCTGCACATGAGCCTTACCACCTGACTCCAATGCTTTCCAGATCATGTAGATTTCTGTATACAGTAATATCAGCCTTTTACAACAGAGGGTATTAAAACTGGCAAGCAGCAGCCATCAATTCTCCACATGTAACAGCATTAGGACAGCTTAGGCCAGGCAGAAACATGATGTCCTGAATGGATTTTTATCAGGGCACAGAGAGGAGGCAAGTGTGTGGACATGGAAAAGCTATCATTTCCAGGGTAATCTCATGTTTGGAATAAAAATACAATTTGATTTATGTTACCAGCCACAAGCTTTGACATTCTTGGCTAGTGAGACTACACAGAGTATAGTGACCTGTCTTGAAGGGACATGTTAGATTGGGCTAGATGGAAGGGATGAAGTTGTCTTATTTGTGAAATGCAGAAAATGTTTTTAAAAATGTGTGAAGCTGATATAATTAAGGTAACCCAGGCCCAGAAAGCCAAGTGCCACATGTTCTCCCTCATATGTGGATCTTAGCTACAGATGATTGGGCTTCTGTGCGAGAAGGAAAAAACTCAGTAGCAGAGGCCAGTAAGTTAAAAAAGGAGATAGAAAGGGAAGAGAAAGAAAGGGAGGAAGGCTTTTATTAGGTTGGTATTGTATATATGTAAGTAGAAAGATTGAGATGGGGAGGGGATATGATGGAGAATGGAATTTCAAAGGGGAAAGTTGGGGGGGGGGAGGGTACTACCATGGGATATTTTTTATAATCATGGAAAATATTAATAAAAATTGAGAAAAAAAGAAAATGAGCATGGAATTTAGAACAATGGATACCAACTTAGCTTGCTGTGTAGCTGAGGCACCAGTCATTATTTTGAGTATCTATATATTGAGAATAATCAGATACATCTTTTGAGTTCAATAACCATATTTTATATCAAATAAAATAAAGGAGACAGGATTTAAAGTACAAGGTACATACACTTACCAAAGAGTGATTATGGTCTCCCCCTCTGTTTCTCCCTTTGTTTGTTCTTGTTTTCTTTTAATGCACCCATTTCCATTTTTTCCCCAGTCAGTATAACAGCAAGTGTAAGAATAAGTTGGAACTAAAAAGACAACCATCACCATTGTTCATAGGTTCCATGGTTGGCACACTGCTCTCTTCTTTCCACTGTAATACTTCTGGGTCTATGTATCTGTCTGCATGTTCCATGACCTCAGGTCTCCACCAGATGAAACGACTGATCTTTCTCTATTATCCTATAACTTTCTAAATTGAAACTCCTGGGCCTCTCACCTGCTGAATCTAATCCACATTCAGAACTTTTCTCACTAGACCTTAATCCCAGGACTACTTATCCTCCTCTATTCATATGCATGTTTCCTTCCTTCTTTCTGGGGACATTCATGCACATTTACAGTTTCATGCATCTTTGGTTTTGGACAGAGTCTCCTAATGGCCAGGCATGCACTGCCTTACTTCAAACACTCGTTATTATTACTGCCTATGTGGGTTATGAACAACCTGCTTTGGAAACACTAAGGAACAATTAGCAGAAGTGAATGCTTAAGGCCTGACTTCAGATCCTTTTCTGTCCTTCATTCTGATGAAGTCAAAGTCTGCATCACCACATGCAGTCTTTCCTGAAGGGTGGAGAAGCACCTCATTTCCATCTGAGCAGCTTTACTCTGAGGTTCTGTATCCACCACCACCTCTTTGGGTGTCCAGAATCAAACCTATCATTTGTTTCAGAACCTACCTGCCCCTCCCCCATAGATACTCATGTGGTGTTGGTTACTAATGCCTTTGTCTTAAGCCCAAGAGCCTTGCTCTCTTTCCCCTCCACATTTGATATTCACTTCTTTCCCTTAAGACTCACTTGGAAAACAGAATTACCTGAGTTTCTCTGCCTTGGATTCAGCCATTTTAGGCTTATCCTCTGCCAAACTGCAATATTGTAAATGTGGCATTCCAAGATTTAAATCAGTGCAGGGCTTGCAAACAGGCCTATGTATAACTTCTAAATTTAATTGTGTCCACGGCCCCTGCCTGATTTCTAGGACCATCAAGTGCCACACCATCTCCCAGGGACCATAAGACCTGATGCCCTGAAATAAGTTGCAGAAGTTGCAGTTTACTGAAGACTTTCTTCTCTCGCATGCCTCCAAGCCTGTGGACATGTTCTGTAGCTTTCATTTCTGCTCTTTGCTTTAATAATTAGAACTCTCATATATAATTCAAGGATTACTCTCTCAGTTCCCCTTAAGAAACTCTGCACCTTGTACAGGTAGAAATATCTACTTTTTTTGTTTTATTTCTCTCATTGCAATTTGTGATTTCCTTCTTCATAGCACTCATAATCATATGTGGCGACTGTCATAGCACTTATCTGTGTACTGTGAGTGAATCTTTCATTTCACAATGGGCTCTAGTATGCAGTATGGGTGGGTTACTGCAATACCTTGTGAACTAATAACCCTTTAAGATAGATAATGCGCCTTTGTGAGTGCAGTGAAAGATATTATTCACAAGGTTATTGCTCAATGAATTGTGGTTTTATCAAATAATACTCTTGTTTTGTAAGTATATAAGGAATGTTCATCTGCTTTCTTAAAAGATTTAAGATAAATATTTAAAACAGCCCTGAAGCTGAATGTCTCTACAAGTGTCACAAGGTATAAATGTGTGAGAGTGTTAACATCTGGTCAGCATGGAAGTGTGTTGAACTGTGGGTATGCAGATGCATTGCATAACTAAACTTGTCAAATTTCCAAGCCAGAAATTTATTATTTGGAAGCAAGATGAAACCAAAACACAAGACTTTCAAACCTAAACAAAGGCTTGTCAAAGGAAGGACAATGCAAACATGTCCATCCTTAAAGTCCCAAAGAAGGGCTTTAAGGACATTTTTTTTGTGTGTTTTTAATGAGTGCTTCGATCTAAAGAGATTTTGCAGATTTTTTTTCAGCATACTACAAAAAACATCAGAAATGAGATAAATGTACATGCATGCTTTATGTTTGATTTGCAGTAACTAATAATATCCAATTCAGATAATTTTAACAATATTTCTGGGTGTGTGGTATATTTAATACCTTCTGGAAGTAAAATTACAATATAAAATGATCAATTATGATGTAACTTAGAAACGAGATTTTTTGTTTGTTTGTTTTTGAGGTAGGGTTTCACTCTAGCCCAGGCTGATTAGTAATTCACTAATGTAATCTCAGGGTGGCCTCAAACTCACAGCAGCCCTCCTGTCTCTGCCTCCCAAGTGCTGGAATTAAAGGCATGCATCACCACATCTGGCAGGCATAAATAAACTCTTCATTCCTAAATCTTGATTATTCTTTTGTTAATCTCAAAAGCAAAGATTAAAATGAGTATAAATTTTGTTAGCAATCAATAAAATTTGCACTGAAAATCCATTTTTTTCTGTTGTCTTTTTTTGTTTGTTTGATATTTGAAATAGGGTCTTGCTCAAGCCCAGGCTGACTTGAAATTAAACCCAGGCTGGCCTCAAACTCACAGGGATCCTCCTACCTCAGCCTGCCAAGTGCTAGGATTAAAGGTATGGACCACCCCACCCAGCATAGAGAGAATGAGAATGGGGGTGCCAGGGCCTGTAGCTGCTGCAAAATAACTCTAGACGTAGGTACCACTTTGTGCATTTGGCTTTACGTAGGCACTGGGGATGGAATTGGGGTCATTAGACTTTGCAAGCCAGTGCCTTTACTACAGAGCCCTCTCTCTAACCCACAAATCCATTCTTAAAGTGAGTGATAGATTTTCTAAAATGGAAAGAATTTAAGATTACGATTCAAAGATGAGATGTATCTGGATGCCATGGATTCTCGGGCATATCATCCATCCCCTGTCAATCACAGTTCATGTCTCTGTAAAATTTGAATAATTCTGCTCTTAATATTTACTTATTGAAATGATAAGAATACACGATTGCTCTTTGTAAAGCTTCAAAGATATGTAACTAACTGGTCAGTATAAATAACATGCTGTATAAGTTATATAACATTATACTTTTTAAAGTTAAACTTCCTATATTACTTCATCTTTATATGAGGGATTTCTGTTAGGATACTGAGTATGAGGATGAGTTAGAAAGAGCCAATGGTGCATCATAATTTTTTCTGAATCTTATGAAAATATCTTGGACTCTTAGGTATGCATACCTTTCATAAATCCTTTAGTTACATTAATAGACTTCCTGAATTGCTCCTACAAAACACCCAGTTATCTGTTCTGAGCCCGAACAACTTCCATATTCGTGATTTCTAAATGCTTGGACTGATTGCAATTGCTTTAAAGTCACCCATGGGCAGAGCTCTATCATGCTATCACTACAAATATTTCAGTGAAGGTTCTGAGGTTGCCTGGGAGAGGTTCCTTATGGTGCCCTAACACTGGCAACCCATGAAGTACAAAAATGAATGCTAAATTTCCAAGATTGTCTCTTCTAAAACCAAATAATAGTTCTGGAAACTGTGAGATGAATACTTTTCTCTTGTACTCTGTGCTATCTAAATTGCCTGGGCAATAATGCACCCACTTGTGCCTTAGGCATCAATAAAAACCTCAGAAAGGTAGCTATCTCACATAGGTGACAATTCTTTCCAGTAGAAATCAGACCTTAAAGTTGGACCTGAAGACCCAGAGTGGAGACAGAGGCAAGCTGCCCATTTAGTCTCCACACCCCCAGCAACTCGTCCCAAGAAATTCAGAAGTAAATAATTCTTTTATAACCAGTCTCAGGAAATAAACATTTGATGAGACTTCCTTAAATAGATGATCAAACAATTTCTTTTCAGCTATAATATATAATTTAACCTACAATTAATATTTGCTCACCTAGTTTTCTATAGCATGTTCCAAGACAGCAAGTCTATAAAGGTTTTGTTACCATTGTAGCTATATAACTGACACATGGTGAGAGAGGTACAAAAAAAAATTCATGAAGGATGAATGAATAAATTATTACTAGGAATAATATATTCAAAATCATAATATTCTCTGAGTTGTTAATGGAAATGGTTGGCATACCATAGGCATATGATTCCATTCCATTTTGTTTTGGCTTTTATAAGTTGGTGTTATTCCATTAAAAATATGATGTATTAGTACTTCACAATAACAAGCAGCAAGCAGTGACACATGATGATGTGATTAAGTTTTTACATGTGTATATATGTGCTGTATATATAGGTATATGCATGTTCACATGTGTGCAGGCACATGTGTGTATGTCCATGCATGTAGAGGCCACAAGTTGATGTTAGTTATCTTCCTCAGGTGCTGTTCATCTTATTTTCTAATTGACAATTTTATAGCATAATGTAATTTAATATAAATAATGTAATTTGATCAAATGCCCTCCAAACACCTTCTTTTGTCCTTTTCCCCTTATGTCCTTACACTGAACTCTTTCTTCTTTCTAACTAGTCCCTCTTCTATTTTGGTATTTTGTTTTCTTTTTGCTGCCTCCATCATCTCTGTCAAAATGTTGAGGAGCTCAATATTGTGAAGGTCTTGTGGAGGTAATGACAGCTGCTGTGAGGCTATGAAGCAATGGCTAGCTTATGTCTAGGAGATGGTGTACCAAAGTCTACATCCTGCATTTCTTACACTCCACCCTCACTGCTGCAATGTTCCTGGAGATTGGAGGGCATGATAAAGATCTCTCATTTATTGTCAGTACTTTGAAGACTTTTGAGTCTCCTTGTTAGTCACCACCATCTGCAAAAAGAAGGTTCTTCTATGACCAGAGGTGAGAGCAGCACTAATCTATATGCATAAGCATAATTTGAATATTATAGAGCTATTTGATAGAAACAACATATCCTTTTAGTAAACTGACAGTAGTCCACCTTATTTTTTGAGACAGAAACTCACACTGAACCAGACCTCACGAATTTACTTACACTAGCTAGCCAGGAAGTTCCAGTGATCCTCCTGTCTATCTCCCCAGAGATGGGATTACAGGCATACACCACCATACATGATGCAGTGGTTTGACTAATGTGTCCCCAATAAACTTATGTGTTCTGAATGCTTGATCCCCAGCTGGGCATTTTGGGAATTGGAATCTTATTGGAGGTGTGTTGCTGGGGGTGGGCTTATCGGTATTATAGCCAATTTCCCCTTGGCAGTGTTTGGCACACTCTCCTGCTATTGTTGTCACCTGATGTTAGCCAGAAGGTGATATGTAGCCTCTGCTTATGCCATCATTTTCCCTGGCATCATGGAGTTCCCCTTCAAGTCTGTAAGCCAAAAAAAAAAAAAAAAAATCCTTTCCTTCCATAAGCTGCTTTTGCTTAGGTACTTTGTGTTAGCAATGCAAAGCTGACTGCAACAGTAAAGATTGGTATGGAGAGTGGGGTTCAGTGCTGCTTCAAGCCTGACTGCATGGCTTTTGGCGTTTTGTAACTGATTTGCAGGAGGAATGTGGAAAATATTTGAAGCCTCAGTCTAAGTGATGCCTTGCAGTGCTGTAAGTAGAGCTTGATGGACTATCCTGGTCAGAGTTGAAAGACCTGAGTGCAGTAAGAACTATGACTGTGAGGCCTGGTTATGAGAGTGAGAAAGAACTTTGCAGGGACTAAGCTAAGAAGCAGCTTGTGTGAAAGGCTTGCTGTGTTCTGCCTGCCTGTGACCTGAGCATTTGTGAATAGTTGCACTGTGTAGAAATGGACTGGTGTGAAAGATCGATATGGCATAGAAAGTAATGAAATGTTTGGGCTGAAACTGCTGCCTGTTTAGCTCTAATTGTCTGAGAGATTAAAACTACTAAGAACTAGCTGTTCTGCATTGGGACTGTAGGAAGAATGTGGCCTCTTTTGAAAATAAAGAGCCTGGATACTAAAGGAGTGTCCTTCCCTTCAAAATTGGCTTTATCCACCTCCCCTACCTGGATTAACAAATTGGTAGCCCAGCTCTCACTATGGAGGTTAACAAATGTGAGAACGAGGGGGTCATTGGATGTGCAGTGCAGTTTTGTTTCTTTGGAAATGGCCATGGGCAATGTGAAGCATTCTTGTTGGATCACCTGTGTGGAGGTCTGATGGAACCATGAGGATGAACCATGTGTTATACTGGAGACTGGGTAGAGATACAGGACTATAGGATCGATGCCAAAAGCAGCTTTTAACTCAGATGGAGTTTTTCTCTGGTTTTTGAGCAGCCAAGCTAGCATGGTGGAATAGGAACTCCAGATACTAGTTAGAGATATCAGACTTGTAACTACGGAATTTGCTTATTTGTCCCGTTTGTTTTAAATCTTGTATTAGTTCAATCTTTCTTTGCTATGCCTAATGCCATCTTTTGCAGTGTAAATGTTTATTCTGTGCCATCATTATTATTATTGATATTAATTATTATTTGTATTTTGTCTCAGTTAAGAGAACTCAAACTATGGGGATGTTTGAACAGCATTGGGATTGATTAAAAACTATGGGGACTTTTTTTTGAGGCAAGCCCAATAAGCTGGACTTTTTTATGCAAGAGAGTGGGAGTGTGAGGAAGAGAGAATATTGGTTTGCCAGGGCCTCCAGCCACTGCAATCAAACTCCAGATGCATGCATCCCCTTGTGTGGCTTACACGGGACCTGGAGAGTCGAACATGAGTCCTTAGGCTTCACAGGCAAGCACCTTAACCACTTAGCCATCTCTCTAGCCCAACTATGGGGACTTTTAAAGTTGGATCAAATGCATTGCATTTTACATCCTGGATAGTTATCAGTTTGTGGGTGGAATATGGTGGTTTGATTAAGTGTCCCCAATAAACTTATGTGTTCTGAATGCTTGAACCCCAGCTGATGACAATTTGGGATTGAACCCTGTTGGAGGTGTATTGTTGGGGGCAGGTTGATGGGTTCTATAGCCAGCTTCCCTTTGCCAGTGTTTGTCACACTCTCCTGCTGATGCTGTCACCTGATGTTGGCCAGGAGGTGATGTCCAGCCTCTGCTCATGCTGTCAGTTCCCCTGCCAGCATGGAGCTTCCCCTCAAGTCTGGAGACCAAATAAATACTTTCCTCCCACAAGAAGCTTCTGGTTAGGGGTGCTTTATTCCAGCAACACACAGCTGACTGCAGCACATGGCTTTTTGCATGAGTGCTAGGGATTCAAACTCAGGTCCTCATGCTTGTGGGGCAAATTCTTTATCCACTGAGCTACCTCCCTAGCCTGACATGAGTAAATCTTGAAGCATTAAGCTCAGTGATGTAAACTAGACACAAATGGCTACAGATGATATGTAAAACAGAAAGAACTATAGCAGCAGATAAGACATCAGGCACCCGAAGCCAGTAGGGAGTTATGAAGAAGAGCAGTACTGTTCTTTTAATCTTTACTTTAGTGATAGTATCATATCTATGTATGCTTGTCAAAACTCATTGACATGCCTAAGAATAATTACTTGCCTGTGCAAATCATGTTAATGAATCTGACTTTTAAAGATCAGCTTTAGTCAAGCCTGGTAGCCTATGTCTATAATCCATGAGAGTTGCTAAGAGTTTGAGCTAGTCTGGGCTACATGTCAAGACCCTACCCCCCCCTCCCAGCCTCCCCAAAATTAAATTTTCATGTACTAAACACTAAACAGGATAGATGAATAGTGAGAAAATCAGGAAGCAAGAGGAGATCATGAAAGTTTTCCTGGGGAAGGTTCAATTAAACTTGTTCAAACATGGAGTTTCTAAACCAGTGGGCAGACAGGGAAGTTGTAATGCTCAGCTGCAGAGACTTAGGCTTTGCAGTGGTCCCCAGTCTTAGTGGCTTCATGTAAAAACGGGTTATTTCTCACACAGATGCCTGTCCTCTTCAACACTGTGGTGATTTGAACTCATGTGTTTTGAATGCTTGGTCCCCAGCTGGTGGCAGTTTGGAAATTGGAGCATTGCTGGAGGAGGTGTGTTTATGAGTGTTATAGTCAGCTTTCTCTTGCCAGGACTGCGGCTCACTGTAATGCTGCAGTGGTCCACCTGCTGTGGCAGAAGTGGTGTCTAGCCTCTGCTCCTACCACGTTTTCCCTGCTATCTCAGAACTTCCCCTTGACACTGTCAGCCAAAATAAACAACCTTCCTCCCTTAGGCTGCTTCTAGTTGGGCGTTTAAAGTAACTCCAACATATAGGAGGTAATCTTAGAGATAATAAAGATCCCAAGTCCCAGAGGGTTGGGTTGAAATCCTGTATCTGGAGACACGGGAGGAAAGACAAGGAAGCAGAGCCCTTCATGGCAGGTTGAGTGGAGGTCAGGCATGGAAGTTCGGGACATGAAAGTCACCATATGATGTCACTTGTCTCAGGAACACTTGAAAATGTAATTTAAGCTAAGTTCTCAGGTAAACATGGAAAGGGGTTTTTGAGAATGTAACAAAACCCATCACAATAAAGCCTGCATGGTGCCGCACGACTTTAATCCCAGCACTTAAGAGGCAGAGGTAGGAGGATTGTTGTGAGTTCAAGGCCACCCTGAGACTACATAGTGAATTCCATGTCAGCCTGAGCTAGAGTGAGACCCTACCTCGAAAGAAAAATCACAATAAAGAAGCATGAGTATGATATGTTCGGCCACTCAGTAGTGAGGAGTCCAGCTGCAATGCTCAAGTTAGTCAGAGTGTAAGCAACAGGGACAGAAGAAAAGGCCACATTGAGTGCCACGATTTAGGAGCTTATGTTGACTTTGTGGGGATTAATTTGTCTAAGCTATATCTTTGGAAAATAGGGTGACCTACCACTAAAGTTATACCAAATTATAAAGGACATAAACTTTTCTTTCAAGATTTATAAAGACATATTTTCTTTAAAAAGGCCTCTGCATTGCAAAACGTTTTTCTCCTATTGGTTGATGATCCCTAGAAAGTTCAGTGTTTCTATAACTTTTGACACTGCTTATAATTCTCTCCACACTCCTGAAAGGAATATTCTTTGTCTGTCTTGCTGTCTTCTAAGGAGAACGTATTAATAAGTTATTAAGTATAAAGGGAAGGAAACCACAGGATTTCTTAAAGAGCTTTTCTTCCTCACAATGTAGTGTTACCGTCTGTGGTAATAAAATGTAAAGAACTAATTTTGAAATGCAGACTGATAGTGTTATTTCAGAACATGAAATGAAGTGTTGATTTGTTTCTCTTCCCCACAGGCTTTGTGTTTGCCTCCTCTGAACATTTTCCTCTGATTTCCTCTTCCTCATCCTGCCTCAATCACACCACCTCTTCTCCTCCCTGAGGGCTGTCTGCCAACTAATCTCTCTGGGAACCAGTGTGCTAGTCTTCATTACATTGGCATTCTTGCCCCTCTCTCTCTCAAAAGTACCTTCTCAGTACCTTGGAATCCAATTTTAACTATTTTATTGAGTTCTAGACGAACTTCTCCAGCATTTGTAAGCCACTCACATCAATCACAAGAAGTTACTTCACTTTTTAGTATTTTTATGTTGGTAAAGGTCTTAAAATAGTTTCTGCTACTGCCCTTAGTTGTATTTTTTTTTTGCATATTTTGCCCTGGAATGTAGATGATGGTGAATGTTTTTCTTTATCAGTTTACTTTTCCTATTGTTGGAATAACTGTACAATTTTATCCAGATATTTTTGCTTGAAATAATTGATTTGATATCCAAATTTTATAGATGGACTGTTTCTCATCTTTGGTTTTCTGATTAGAATCTATGTAAATATAGCTTAAAAGAGGACTGTGCTTTCATCATAGAGAAGCCATTTGGTTTGGTGGATTTTGCTTTGTATTTGTTAATTTTCTAGATCTGGTATTTTATTGTTAAAAATGGAAAAGTTTAAAGATTTGGTTAGGTATAAGAACAGTGCCTTTCACTGCCAATTGTCATGTTTTTTCCTTTTTTGAAAACTATTTTTATTTATTTGCAAGCAGAAAGAGAGAGAGGAGAGAGAGAGAATATAGGTGCACCAAGGCCTCATGCTGCTGCAAACGAACTATAGAAGCATACATCACTGTGCATCTGGCTTTGCATGAATACTGGTGAATCAAACTCTGGTCATTAGCCACAGAACCATCTCTTCAGCCCTGTTATATTATTGTCTAACCTGAGCCAAGAACATGTAACCATAAACAAAACACTTATTTTGCTTACTTAATTTTGTAGTCTCTCAAGTGATAAAAATGATTATGTAAAAGCAAAGAGACTATATAACCCTTAGTGAAACTGAGGAAGGAGGATTATTGCCACAGGAGGCAGCCTAGGCTACAGAGTGTGGCATTGTTTTAAAAAGCAAAGACAAACAAGAACCTCTAGATGGAAGGAGAGAGATGTAAAAACTACAAAAAAAATGCAAATAATAGGCATTTTCTCCTTACCTATTAACCAAATGTACACCATTGGTATGACTTATAGGTTTTAAAAGTGATAATGACCAATTCTCACATTTTATCGTAATTTACTCACTTGTCCTGTACCTATTCTCATTAATTTCAAGATTGATCCATTTTACTTCATCCTTCTATATAATCTGTCTTTTTCTGTTTTATTATTGACAATGTCCATAATTAGAGACAATAAACCATGATAATTCCCCCCATATGCTTTTTCCTTCACAACTCCGTTCTTTATCATATCCCCTCCCCCTCTCAATCAGTCTCTCTTTGATTTTGATGTCATCAACTTTTCCTCCTATT
This sequence comes from Dipus sagitta, assembly GCA_036346955.1. Taxonomy (NCBI): domain Eukaryota; kingdom Metazoa; phylum Chordata; class Mammalia; order Rodentia; family Dipodidae; genus Dipus; species Dipus sagitta. The sequence goes on from CM070774.1 coordinate 56,465,028, forward strand.
ATACTGGTCTTGTGTAGGTAGTGTCAGGCACTGTGAGGTCATGGATATTTAGGCCATATTGTATCTGGAAGAGTGCCTTGTAAGGGGTCCTATCCTTCCTTTGGCTCTTACATGCTTCCTTCCACGTCTTCCACAATGGACCTTGAGCCTTGTAAGATGTGATAGAGATGTTTCAATGCTGAGCATGCCTCTGCCACTTCTTCTCAGCACCATGGTGCCTTTTGAGTCATCCCGAAGGTCACTACCATCTGAAAAGAGAAGCTTCTCTAACCAAAAGTGAGAGTAGCATTAATATATGTGTATAAACATAAAGAAAAATGTTTACTGGGCAGTTTGGTGAGCATAATATATGGATTTGGCCAAACACCAGCAAGCATTACAGCCCTAGGGCTCATGACCTCCCCAGTCATTGGTTTTGAGTATCAGGCATGTATTCCCTCCTATGGAGTGGGCCTCCAGTCCAATTAGAGAGCAGTTGATTTTCCCCCATAACAGACCTGTTGGCTTATTTGGCCTGGCTGGCCCAATTTAAGGCTTGCAGTGTTCCACTCTTATTTATCTCCACTGATAACTTCTCTCTCTCCCATGGAGGTGCATGCAGTGTAGCTTTTTCCAGCTTTATGTCAGCTGGTCTACATGAAAGAGGTTTTCAGCTCAGTTCCAGCAGTATTTCTCAGTGACCTTGCAGCCCAAGCATGTGGAATCTTCAGCAATGAGGTCTTAACATCTATGCCTCGTGGGAAACCAAGAGCCTCGGCAATGTTCTGTAATGTTTTGGGGGCAACAGGGACCTCCTTGGCCAACAACTCATTGGAAGGTATCCCATCCCTGACACTGAAAATTTTCTACTAACAGTCTGTGGCTTCTGAATGTGCCATTGTCCAAAAAAGTAGGTTTCTATGTGACTTATTCACAGCCTCCGATTTTGATTAACGCGTCTCCACTCTTCCTTTACTCAGTTTCTTTCCCTGACCTCACTTACGCCTTTCTACCTCCAGTAATCTGTTTTTCTACTTACATATATACAATACCAGCCTCTTAAGTCCTCCCTCCTCCTCCCCTCTCATTAAGCCCCTTTCTGGTTTACTGGCCTCTGCTACTTTCTTTTTCAAAATGAAAAGAAGATAATTTGGCATGGGCATGTGGTCACTTTACAGCCACATGTTATGTAAAGATAAGCTTACATTGCCCAGCAGTGTAAATCTCATTTCAGGCTCTTTACTAGAGATTTAAGCAATGTATTTTATTTTTCATGCCAATAGTTGGCATATTTTTAGTAATTTAAAAGTAATAATTTGCATCAGTCACATACATCTTTACTGAAGTTAAGCAAAGTGATATCTTGTATATTAGTTACCTATTGATTTATTGATATTAATTAGTCTTTACAGATGAACATTTTCATGTTTTCATATATTACATATGCTACATATGATACTTCTTTCTGACTATTCTAAGCTGAATATGATTTTGTTCTACTTGGGTTATAATTAGTAAACTTCTGCAGAGTAGTACTGTAAGACCTGCTATATAAAAAAGAATAAATTCTCTAGTATAAATTATATTCCAAATTGTACAGCAATGTATTTATCAATACTTTAAAGTCACATATTCAAAAGTCCTTGGATTTAATTTTTTGAGGAGCCTCTGTACTGTTTTCCATAATGCCTATGCCAATTCAGTTCTCTTCAATAGCTCACATTTCTCCACACCTCACCAGCATTTGTTATTCTTTGTCATTTTGTTAATAGCCATTCTTACAGATGTGAAATGATTCCTTGTGGTTCTAATTTGCATTTCCACATGATTAGCTATGCTGAACTCCCTTGCTCCCCCACAATGCTGGCTATTTGTATATGCTTTTTGAGAAATACCATTTGGTCCTTTTTAAATCAGTTCCTTATATGTTTTGGATATTATCTCTTTGATGCATGGGTTGCAGGTATTTTGTTATTCTGTTTCTTTCCTATGCTGCATGCATTATTATGTAGATTTTAATTTCATACAATTCCATATTTGTCTAGTTTTTTATTGTTAAGATTTTCTAAGCTTTTGGCATCACATTCAAAAAAATAATCATTGCCCAAATAAAGTTATAAAGATTTTTCCCTATGTTTTCAAAGCAATCTTAGAGCTTCAAGGCTCTTTGTTTGTCCTTGTAATGCTTTAAGTCTCCATTTCTTTTTAAAATTTATTTACTTATTTGGATGAGAGAGATACAGTGAGAAAGAGGCAGATAGAGAGATATTGGGTACACCAGGGCCTACTGCCACTGCAAACCAACTCCAGATATGTGCAGCACTTTGTGCAGCTGGCTTTATGTGGGTACTAGGAAATTGAACCAGGGTCCTTAGGCTTTGTAGACAAGCATCTTTACTGCTGAGCCATCTCTCCAGACCTTTTGGAGTTTGTTTTTACATAGGATGTGAGACAAGCACCTGGTTTTATTCTCCTGCATGTGGACACTACTTGTCCCAGTACCTTTGCTGGAGAAATTGTCCCTTTCCCATTCCCCCTTCTTGGCACCAGTCTTAACAACCAAGTGCCTATAAATTATTGGACTAAGGTATTCACTTTCTGTTTTGTTCCATTGGTCAATGTGCTTATTTTATGTTAATATCATGGTGTTTTAATTACTATAGCTTTACAATGTAATTTAAATCCCAGGAGTATAATACCTTCAGCTTTATTTATTAGTTATTATTTATTTTTGCTCAATTGCCTTGACTACACCTATTTTTTTCTTTTGTTTCTTGTGATTCTATATAAAATGTGGACTCTGACATAGGGTTAGTGTTACAGTGTAGGTGCTGGCTGTTGGAAGTAGGGACACATTGACTACCATGATGATGTCTGGCTAGTCCTCACAGGAACTGATTGGCTGGCCATCATACAGTCAGTACGTGGTAGGATAGACGTAAGAACACAGCTTTTCTGGCCTTTGATTTTGGCTTTGGTGATTCTGTAATAAGATGCTTCTGTCACATTTGTCCTTGAGAAATGTGGCTGAGGTTTTACTTAAAAGTGGCATGTATAAACATATCCCAACCCCCAGTAATGAGCAAAGCCCCCTTTGTTGCTATCCCAAGGATAAAGGTTTTTAAAAAACTATTAAGCTAACAAGCAAAAACAATGCACTTATGTGTGGTGGGAGGAGGGCAAAGAACCAAGGATAAGTAGGATCTTTTTTCCTCCTACAAATGGATTAGATCAAAGCAAATAAAAGATGATGAGAGCTTTGTACAATAGGAAATCGTTTTTGTAACCTGGGAATGTGAAAAGTTACTTTGCAGTGAATCCATGTAGGGCAGAGTCTACATCATAACCGCCTGTGTTAGTGTTTTCTGCAGAAAAACAACCAGCAAGCTGTCCTGAAACTGAGCCCTGGTCATACCCCAGGGGAATATGAGCCAGTAGGTCCCAGAAGTGCTTCAAAGTATGTATTAGGTAAAGCTCTCCTGATGATTATGGCAGTCCTTAGTATTTCTGGTAATGATAGGGAAGTAAACATCCTTCTGACTCAAAAAGATTGTTTTGTCCTTTTACCAACTGAAAAAAAAACAGGTGAGCATGTGATTGGAGATAATTGGTTTTGATTCTCTTTGGCTTCATGATTTGATTAATAATATTGCTAATTATTTGACTTGCATGTTGTGGTTACAAAAAGTTAAGTGAGTTACCTAAAGTCACCTGAAGAAGACTGGGGCTGCTCTAACAGTGACCTCTGTCCTCTCTCAAGGCTACGCCGCTCTGTTTACCTCCGCTACCTCATCTTTTTGGTCTACCGTGATTCATTATGACCACATTCCGACTCCCAAAGCTCTGCTCTCTAAATATTCTTTCATCCTTACCTGCCCTGTTTAACTTCTTGGTCCTTGCTATTTCCCAACTCATATAGATACAAGGAAAGAAATCTATTGGTTTCAAATGAACTTTGTGTTTAAGTTACATACTATAGTGCTTGATACTCTATAAGACCTGCCATCGGATCAGTGCCCTTTGGCCAAACGGTGGTACGAAAGATGTGGGTTCACGTGATATTAAACATGATTGTATAAAGGGTATCCTATGGAAGGGACTTTGGAACTTCCTTTAGAACAGAATGTGTGAGCAACATTACCAATGACCATCTAGCACATGTCATATTGATATCTTCATGCTTAATTAAAGTTATATATGAAGTACTTCACATCAAATCTCATTCTGAATATTATTAATGCCATCATTGAAAGAATAATACTGTTTGCTGGCTGTTGGTGTGCCTTTGCTATGGTTCTAAGGAAGTAAGCCAGCTTCTTCCACCATTGAAGGTGTTTGTCCTGGATTCTGTAAAGCCCGAAATAAACCTTTTGTCCCTATAAGCTGATTCTGGTCATGTGTTTAATGCAGCAACAATAAAGTAACTGCAACAGTACAAGTTGGTATCAGGAGTGAGGTCATTGCTGCTATGAATCTGTACATGTGAGGTTTGGGCTTTTTGAACTTTCTCTTCAGGATAAATGTGGAATAATTTGGTATACTGGGATGGAGAAGTTTTACAGTGCTCTAATCAGAGCTTTATGGGCTACTCTGGTTTGAAAATTCTAAAGGCAGAGAGAGAATTGTAGACTGTGAAAACTTGGTTTATGAACTTTTAAAGGGGAGAGAGAGAACTATATTGGTCTACTGGCATGAAGGTTGGCTGCATTCTTTGGCTTGTGCCCAAAGTATGAGCAAGGTTGAAATTGAAAGCAATGGATTGGTGTGCTTGGCAGAAGGTACAGAACAGAAAGATGTAAAATGTGTGGTTTATCAAGGAAAAAGTCAAGCAAGTTTGAAGGTACTGGCGCAGAGAATGGTTTTAGGCTACTTAAGCTGCAATTGTTATGTTGATTACCACCATTAAGCATGGGCCCACTATTTTTCACTGGGAGAATGGAAAAATGTCTGAGGGTAAAATCTACTCATGGATAGCTCAAATGAGTAAGAATTTAAAATTTATTTATTTATTTATTTATTAGATATTGACATATTTTGTATGTAAACTACACATGTTGGTATCATCCTTTTCTTCCTCCCTGCCACTTTTCTGAAGAGACCTTCCTCATGGGTGATGCAGGTCAACCCAATAGGGATTGTGGGTCATGCATTATGGCGGGTGGGGGGGGGAGAGGGAATGTTTCTGTGCAAAATGTCCCAACTTGTGGCTCTAACAATCTTTCCACCCCCTCTTCCACAAAATTCTCTGAGCCATGCTGGGGGCATTTTAAGTCTACTTCAGTGATGGACAGTCAGGAGCCTCTGAAGGTATGGCTTGGTAGGTGTTGAGTGTCCTCAGTGTCTATCTCCTTCACCCTTGTGCTGATAGCAGATTCACTGAGAAAGCAGCACAGTTGCTCATTGCCCCAATTCCTCTGTGGTTTCAGCTGGGGCTGGAGTGGATTACACTGGGTCATTTATTTCCTCAGGTCCAGCTCCCATCTGAAAAAGAGAATCAGATTCTTCAATGGAGAATGAAGTCAGCACCAGTTAAATGGGATAACCATTACTGATTTAGAAGGAATGTAAAGGATGTAGACCTTCTTATAGTCTTATGTAAGGCTTGCAGTGTCCGCTGTTGAGTATCTTCACTGACAATTTCTCTCTCTCCCATTGAACTGCATGCAGAATGGCACCCACACTTGAACACACAGGAACACAAACACAAAGATAATTTTAAAAAAATATATACTGAAATTTTTTTAAAAAAAGAAATAACCAAGAAGACAATTATTTATTTATAAGTATCATAAAAATAAACCAGGCAAGAGTCTCAGTTGCTTAATTGTTGAAAATTTAGGCATGGAAACATAGGTCAACACTAATAACCAGAAAAAAATCTCCCAAACAAATCTAAATTTTCATTTGATATATTTGTTAGAGATCTTCTAACCTTCCATAAGTTTTTAAATACTTACCGCTTATGAAATCAACTACAAAAACTTCCAATATTTGAACATCTGAAAACACGAATGCAATCACCTCTTTAATTTACTGTATAGATCTCCACTACTAGTTGGGTGATACATTTTCACAAATTAGACTGTATTATTCTAGCCTTATTCTTAAAATTCAAGAAACATTTCACTTTTGAAGATCTAAGTAGCGGTCCTGCTTTCTGGGCATCTGTTTCACTCAGCAGTTACTTCAGAGTGGTTTTGGGGAAAGGGACATAATGAATGTATTTGTATATCAGATTTCATGCAAAACATATAATTAAATATCAGCAGTTCAATCCTGTGATGAGACAAATAACAGTCTCAGGAATTTATCAGTGCTTTTTCTGCAGACCGCCAACACTGCTTTTATTTAGGACTTTGTCATTCTTCTATTATTGTGACATGTTTCCTTTTTGCTTCTTGGTCACCATTTTCTATCCAGTACAACTTGTGCTCTAAACTGTTATTAAATTCTATTTCAAATTAAACAAATTCAATTATCACTCAATGTTCCACAGTATTTTTTTTCCTGCTAAAAACTTAAGATTTCTGGCCATGAGGATAAATAGCTATAACACAAAGCTTCAAAGAGCACAAAATTCAGAACAATCCAAGTCTACAGACACACAGTAATTGCACACTGTGGTAAATACAAAACCAGAGTTGTATAGCACATATGGCACTCTTTATTTTTCTCCTTGTGAATGTGTATGTGTGTAGTATATGTGACGTTGTGCAGATGGTATATTGTTTGTATGCTGTTATACATGTGCCCCATATGCATATGCAGACCAGAGGAGACTGTCAGGTAGCTACCTCTATTGATAACTACTTCTTCCTTTGAGACAGTCACTTAATGAACCTGAAACTACTATTTCAGTCAGACTGGTTACCCAGTGGGCCCTAGCAATATTCTGGTCTCTGGTCTCCGTAGGATTGGGATTATGGGCATACATGGCCTTGCCCTGTTGTTCACATTGGTGCTGAAAAATCTAACAGTATAAATCAGGCCCTTTCAGGCCCTGAAGCTTATGTGGCAAATGTTCTTACCCGCTGAGCCATTTTCTCAGCCCCACATGCAATGCTGTTATGAGTAGGGGTAATTATGCATCAATAAATCACGCATGATTTCACAAAGGAGAAAACATTTCATCTAATTCTTAAAAGCTGACTGTAGCTTTTCAGTGTCTTCTGGGTGTAGATATCTGGGAAATTTTCCTTAGAAATCTCTGAAGGAAACAGAGAACCTGAGAAGTTTTGCTTTGGTGGAATGTATGGTTCATTTGGTATCATCTTCATTGGCACTTGTGGCAGTTTAGATGTGAATGTATGTCCCCTACAGCCCCAGGGATTTTTTGATTAAGAATGAGCTTGCAACTTGAGTCTCCAGCAGCCTGTTGGAAGTCACTGGGGGTGAATCATTAGTCTAGCTTTGTTAGGTGTATAGAAAGTCATTTGAGCTCTGGCTGTTGGTGCTTGCTGGTGTTGATCTGTCTCTCAGCGATGGATCTGTGCAAGTGAGCCGGCTTCTTCCATAGGAAACTTCCCTGGAATTCCCCTGAAATTCGTAAGACTGAAATAAACCCTTTCCTCTCATAGCTGCTTCTGGCAGGGTGTTTTCCCAGAAATGACAAAGTAACTGTGACAGAAGTGTAAGTGTGGTATCCCCAAGGCATGGCAAAGAAGGCAGGTAAGGTAGGGAGGGAAGTTAGTACCTTTAGTTAAGCATCCTAGAAAGAGATCATTTGATCAGAGACAAAGTTGTGGCAGTAAGGGAGATGAGGAAAGGTTATGCACATGAGACAAAATAGAAAATTGGTAGCATTCAATGACCATCTGAATGAAGTAGGTTAATGTGTGACATGGAAGGTATGACTTATTTTCACAACTATAGCTTTCTGACTGAGTGGGTGGTGGTACCATTACACAAAATACAATGTAGAAAGGAAAGAGCAGTATGTGGGGAAAGTAAATGACTTCCATCTGAAACTTCTAGCTGAAATTTTAGAGAAATCAAATAGCAATCATTATATACAATTTGGCATGTTGGGGCAGGAAATGTAGATATATCATTAGTGTATAGATAAACACATTTAGGGGTTGAATTCAGATTAAATGAGAAAAGAAGCATGGAAAGCCCCTAGACAAATACTAATACTTAAGCAGAGGATTAAAAAGGTAGCAATAAAGGCCCTAAAAGGAGAATTCACACTATAGCTATGGGGGAGACAGTGGGTGTCATAGAAACCATGAGGATTGGGAGTCTCAAAGATAGCAGGATAAGGAACCATGAAGAAGGCATAGAGAAGCTGGATTCTTTATGTAGTAGAGAGTCATCTGATAGATCACAGATAAATAAAGTATATACATTTGCCATGAACAGACAAAAAAAACAAACAAACAATTAAGCATAAACTCCAGGTATGACAGTTTAGAAAAGAAATTCAGCAGATTGGCATATTTGGAAAAATAACTGTAAAAAATGCCCTTACATTTAAACACTAAAACAGCCTCTCTTGAAGCCTTCTTGCTGAACTTAGAAGAGAAAAACTAAGCAAAGAAGAGTTTATGATTAAAGAGGAGATAGAGTATTAAAACCCAGACAGTGAGGTCTAATACTAGCATAAATATTTATGCACATACTACTTAGCTTGTTTTAGCTGCTATGTGATCACTGCTTCTCCATCTCTGTCCTTGCATGAGAGTAGAGGTCTGTATCCCAAGTACCTGCCTAAAAGATAATTCTTGTTCTGCTATAGTCCCTGAAATAGCATTCACCAACAACTTATAAGGTGTATTTTTAAATAAACATTATTTTTCCTAAGAAAAGTGAAAGAAATATGTCATTTTGAGGAAGAGTTACACAAAGCCTTTGAACTTGTTATGTAGATGAGGGTGACCTTTAACTCATCCTACAATGTTGTGGGACTATGAAGGATCACTGTTATGCCTAGCCTATTGTGTTTTTAAATATTTTCTTTTAAATGGAACGTGAGGCAGTTGTTTTACTTTTGTTCTAAGATTTCTCAATGTAAAAAAGAACAATAATTCAATTTAATAAAGAAAATATTGGGCTGGAGAGATGGCTTAGCAGTTAAGCGCTTGCCTGTGAAGCCTAAGGACCCCGGTTCGAGGCTCAATTCCCTAGGACCCGCATTAGCCAGATGCACAAGGAGGCGCACGCATCTGGAGTTCCTTTACAGAGGCTGGAAGCTCTGGCGCACCCGTTCTCTCTCTCTCTCTCTCTCTCTCTGCCTCCTTCTCTCTGTCACTCTCAAATAAATAAATAAAACAAAAAAAATTTAAAAGAGAAAATATTTTGTTCCAATCTCAAAATTTAACTATTTTTCACATCATATGAAAAAGTAAAATTTCTTTGGGAAAATCACCTAATTCCTGACTGCATGCTCTACCCCCAGACAATCCATTCATATTTTTAAGTTTACTGAAAAGGAAACAAATTGTAAAGGAATTGTGTTTTCTGTCTCATCTCAGTGAGGTGGTTGAAGGAATGAACATGTGTCATCCTCAGGAAGTTCAATACACTTCATTCATGAGCCAAAGCTTACAGAATACCAGTCATATGCCATACAGCACAGTATTTTAGGTGGCAGAAGAAGATGATAATAAAAATTAAAAATAGCTCTATGACTATGAAATAATTTCTATGCAGAACATTAAAATAGATTGATGTGGCAGAAAATCACTGTGGGCTATTTTAGACTGGGTTGTCAGGAAAGTATTTCAGCAGAGGTGTCATCTAAACTTGAGTCCGTGAAAGAAGGTACCAGACAGGTAAAGACCTGTGGGAAAAGATTCTAGGAGTGGGGAACTGGGGAGCTAGTACAAAGGTCTTGGAAGAAGAATTTACTTACATGGTCAAGGAACAGAGAAACAATGAAAAAGTAAACTGCGATGTTTGGTACAGAGATCAGTATGAAAGCGGTCCAAAAGAGAAAGCAGGGTAAGATGGTGATACCAAGGTGAAGAGTTTGAGTTTGAGTCAGAATTTCGCTGGAGAATGTTGGGGAATTAAAAAAATATATCAGTGGAATGATGTAGTTTATGCTTAACACATGTGCATGAACATACATGCATACTATCAAACTGTAGGCTCCTGCCAGACATTGATGACATGAGAACTGGGCTGGACTCAGGGATGCCAGTAATGGGGTTGGGTGATGTGTGACTAGTTACTTTTCATACCATTTGTCTCTCTTTCCATGACACCTGGTTGGATTGCCTGTTTCAACACCTCTCCAGGAAAAGATATAATCACTTGACCAATTGACCAATTTCTCCTTAGTATAATAAGAGTTACAAAGACCATTTCTAACTTCTCAACTATAAACCAGTACATTTATCACCAATCTGTGCCCTTTCCCATGCTGTGGGCTTAGTGTGAGTAGATACTATTACTACTAACACAGTGAATGTAAAATAGTGGCAACATATACTGGATAAAGCTTATAGCTTGATTCATTAACTAACCAAAGACTTGTACTTGTACTAATTATGAGCTAATTATGTTAGTTCATTGAATTGTTTTTAACCGCTTACAGTAGGTAGAGTTACCTTAACTACAATAGAAGTTTACACAGAAAAGTCAGCAAAGGTCATGGTAAGAATGAAGAAAAGATAATGGACATGTGACATTTTTACAAGATAAAATTTGAAAAAAATGACTGAAGATTGGTCAGGGGATAAGGAAGTAGAGAGTGTAACCATAGGCTGCTCATTTGTGGAAGTAAACCATTTTGATGATGTAATGCACTATAAGGGAAAATGAAATGCGCTCACTGGGGCACGTGTCGATTTTAAGATCTGTACTTGTGCTCCCACAGCACCTTTCTAGTGGCATACTTAAGACTAAAGCAAAGGAAAATGTAACACCAAATGACAATTGGGCTCACTCTATATCATTATGCTAAGCAGATATTTAATTCCATTTTCTTGACAACCCAATCAAAGTAGGGGCCACCATTTGTCCACATTTACAGATGAAAACACTAAGACTTAACATAGGACACACTTTCTGTACCTACCAAAGTCTACTGTTAAGTGGTGGTACTGAACCTGTAACCTCCTAGTGGGTAGCAAGAATAAACATTCTGTTTATTTCTTGTTGATCTGAACATCAATGCCTCTCTGCTGAACTCAGCTGAGGTCCCTGGGGCATGTCTCCAGGCTGCAGGCTAGACTCTTGTCTGTTCCACTTCTTTTTTTGTTGTCCTTCTCCAGCCACCACTTGGCAAGTGTTCTCATTTCGGTGAACCATAGAAGCCTAAGAGGCCATGCCAAATTATACGAATACATTTAAGGATGCTGTTTATTTCAAGGTGCTAACTTTCTGTTGGTCAACACAACTCACATGCTCAAGGCGAACATCAATGTCATGAATGGTTAGGAGGGTGGGATTATTCTCCAACTGCCCAACTTCACTGCAAGGATATTTAGTCATGGGAAGAAAGAAACGTTGTGAAAAATAAACATTACCATAGATAAGACAATGCCAGAGAAACAAAGAGAGAAGATCACTCTGAAGAGGGCTCAAAGGTGAAATAATGCCACCAAGCTTAGAGAAGCATGAATTTCAAGAGAAATGGTCATTGTAACAGCGGAGCAAGACTGGTCGCATGCCCTAGAAGGAGTGCAAGGCAGACCCTGAGGAGAGAAGCAGAGATAATAGCAGAGGTAATAATGTTATTATTTTGAGGGAAATATGCTATTTTGAAAAAGTAAACAAGCTTATAGCTTATGCTAGTTAAAGGAGAGTTAGGATCATTTGGTTACTAGGGCACAGTTTAATACCACATGGCTACCAAAATAAAAAGTTACTAATTAATTTGTAATTTTGGTCAAGTTACCTAAATTCTTAGAATTATATTTCTAATTAAAAATTGAAGACAAATGAAAATGACTTAATAGTATCAATGTAAGATTAAGGAATTAATATATAGCACACTTAAAAACAGTTTCTCATACAATGTGAATATTTAGAGTTACATAATATTATTTTGTATCCAGATGGGAAAATATTCAACATGTTTATCTATTGATGTTGAATGTTCTATGAAAAGGAAAGAGTAGAGTTTTCTATCTTTATTATTTTAAGAATCATCACCCACCTTTATGTTCTGTTGATGTGTGGAAAAATATGACTTTAAAATTTTCATCTGAATCATTTTTTCTAACATGTTTACATGAGGAAGAATTAGTTTGTTGGATATCTGATCATTAATGATAGTATACATTTCTATTTATTTCCTTCTAAAACACATTTTATGTGCATTGTAATAAAGAGTGAAAATAGGAAATTAGCCAATGCTTCTTAAAATTTATGGCTTTGATCAATTTAGTTTTATGTGAAAATTTTGCATACTAATTATATGTCATCTCATTAAATACTTGATGGTGCTTTAGTCAGCCAAATACTCTAATGGAGCTGTTACTTATAACTACAAGTACTATTCCATGTCCATATTCCAAGATTTAGTAAAAAATTAAGTCAAGTCAATCTCAGAATTCCTTTCAACTTGACCATTTCCTCAAACTATTCATGTGCAGCAAAGGTCCAAATTCTCCCATGAAAATTTAAATCCAAGACAATGAGGCCTCACTCTTACTTGCAGTACTCACCTTGGTTCTTCCATGAGAAGCTTCTCTCCTCCGCTTACTGCCCTTCTCTTCCTTCCAACCCGCTCCTGACACAGGGCAGCTCCAGGCTTCAGTTACTCACTGATTGAAATCTGGACCTGATTCATTGAATTCAGAGAAAAATAAGATGTGCACTTGCTTGTAGTATGTTTTAATGTTAAAATACCATCTCCTTGAATTTCTAGTGTCTCAGAAACCCCATAAAAACTACGTCTCAGATGTTACTAAGGATTTGTACCATCTTTAAGGCACGACGTTAAAAGGATAAAGTGCAATGTTTTAAGAGCCATGATGCTTGCGTCACAGGTGTGGGCATGTTGATATGCAGTCTGGGGAAACCACTGATTTAATCAAAAGTGCTCTCCCTTGTCTGTGCTTGAACTTTATAATCTTTACATTTTTGTCAAAAATATCTACTTACAGTGATGTATCATTTGATTTGAGGATGACCCTAGTCCCTATGAATGATTTATTTCTTTGGGATGATTGTCTCATTTCTTTCCCTCCAGAAGTACTTTATATGTGTGTATTTCTGTCTCTTCCTGTTAAACTAGTGGGTACTTACTATTTTTTTTCATGAGTTTATTTGAAACACACACAATATTCACCAATAGTATGACAGTAACCATTTCTTCTTGGAGTAGAAACTTAGCTGGGTATGGAGAAAGATTTTTATGACAACGAGTGGATAAAAAAGAGGGCTCAAGAGCAAGAAGTACTGAGGACAAGTGAATATACAGTGTTAGAAGGCTAAGATTGTAGTTGAGTTCTTCTGCATAAGCACTAGAGGTGAATAGGGTTACCCCAAAGCTAACTGCTTGGGTTTACTGTCATTATAAATGTTAAGAGGTGGTAAAAACATCTTGACTGCAATAAGACCACCAGTGCATCAAGTGTGACACTGTTGCAAGTGCAGAAATGCACAGAGGGTAGAAGTATGGCTAGGATAATGCAAACAAACATGTAAACTTTATGGAAACGTAAGTTAGGATAGCCACTGTGGAAAACAGTATGGAGGTTCCTCCAACAACCCAAACAGGGATGAGGAAGAGGGCTCAGCTCTAAAGAGAACTTGCAGGTTAAACACGAAGGCGTCTAGGGCAGGGAAGGACAAAATCAAGTGCAACTTCCAGGAACCCATGTAAAAGCTGGGCATGGTTACACATTCTGTAACTCCAATCCATGGCAGGGGGATAGAGCATGGAAACTGCTGAGTCTCACTGACAGACTGAAGCTCTGAGAGGGTTCCCATCTCAAGAAAAAATGAGTGATGAGAAGGACACTGATGTTCTTCACTGGCCAGAGCATGCACGTGGGGTATACACATCTGTACACACACACACACGAGAATACAACACATAACATACACTGCGTCTACCCTACATACACATACAGGTACAAAATAAAGATAAATAAAATGATAAAACTTTAATATGATTCATCTTTATGACTATTGGATGCATAGCCAAAGGAATAAACTTATTATATCAGAGAGATAACTCCACTCACGTTTATTCCAGCATTGTTCACAATAGCTAAGGTATCAAGTCAACCAAGATGCCAATGAAATGATAAAGAAAATGCAATATATCTATACAGTGAAATATTCAGTTATAAAGAAGAATAAAATTGTATTACTTGTGGCGATATGCAGAGAATTAAAGGACCTTACATTAAGTGAAATAATCTGGACAAAGAAAGACAAATATTGTCTTTTTGCTCTAGTGTGGAAGCTGAAATATTGATGCTTAAGTACAGATAGAGGAATATGTTCTAGTGTTTTATGGTACAACAGGGTGACTGTAGTCTATGGCTGTATGCTATATATTTTAGCAACAATGAGAAGAAAAGGTTTCAAAGGTTTCTGCTACAAGGAAAGGATAAATGTTTAGATGGAAAGTTTATCTTAATTTGATTATTATATATTGTATAATTGTATACATTGTATGCATCATTACACTGTATCCCATATATATGTACACTTATGACATATCAATTCCAAAGAATATATGTATGCATATATATAATATATTGGGTTTTTCTTCCATAATTTAATAAGGTTTATTTATCTTAAATGTGTTGGGTATTAAATTCAAATTATTCTGTCTAAAGTGCTAGAAGTTGGATTGATAATTTGTTGAACAAACAATAAATGTGAGTATGTATTAACATAGTTTCACCTTTCCTTCCATATAAGTAAAATCAGATTTTGTGTACGGTAGCCTGAGTAACCACTGGGAGAGAATTTTAAACATTAACAACATTTGAAAACCTTTCCTGTTTTATACACATTGACTGGCATTGCTGTTGATTTCTGTAGGTCTTGTCTGACTGTAGAAATACATGGCGAGTGTAATGTACATTGAATATACATAGTTATTCTCTCTTTCTTAGCAGCAGCATCTGTTCAACACCTGCTCTCTTGTGGGACAGTTAATTATTAGCATTCATGTTATCTTCTAGTCTATGTGGTTAGCATACTTTCGTGACATTACTAAGCTATGTTATTGGTATCATTAGAAGTTCTTATACAACTAATTTTTCAACAAGCTTGTTTTAAAAGATTTCTTTGAAAGGGCATGTTCTTTTAAATACTACCGAGAAAAAAAAAAAAAAACTCATTATATTGTTTTTCAGTATGACCCCCTCATGGCACTTTTTTTAAACCAAATCCAAATTGTAATAAAACCTTACCATCAGTGTTACAGAACCTGAAGTAGTGTCATTCTTCTAATGAACATGCTACAGCAACTGATGAAAACAAAAAATAATGCTAAAATCAACAAGTAAAAATGACTCAAACATCATAGAGTGCAAATATTTTAGAACACATCTCTAAGTCTTTACAGTTATAGAGTCTTGGGGGTAAATCAGAATAATGAAGTGAAGAAATGACAGGATTGCATACAAATAAGCAGACTGAGTTTCCAGATCAAACTTATGTTCCTATCTACAAGAACTTTCAACCATGCTATATTTAAGTCTTCTTTAATCCCCATGATTCTTCATCCCTCAGGGAGAAAGCATACTATCTTTTAGTGCTAAAAACACACTATGATATTTTTCAATACAAAGTGGTCAGTATCTATTCCCTCAGCCCTATGAGCTTCTTGATTGCTCATTATATTGTTTGCTTATTTAAGAATTTCATTTTAAAAGGTTTGTTTTTGTTTCTTATTGGTATCTTATTTTCATTTTTGCTAGTTTATTAGAAATAATTTCTATTCTTTTTGAATAAGATAGTAGAGAGTGACAGATCCCTACTTTTTTTTTTAACTTAGACCCCCTCACCTAAAATTATAGTAGAGAAATCTACATTTATAAATCAAAAAACTGAGAGAAAGTAAAAGAGGGAAAATTGGAAAGCAACATAATGAAATTTGAAAAGTGATGTGTAAACAGGAAGAAGACCAAGTAGAGAAGAGTGGCCTTGTGGAAGACTTGCCGTGGCAAGAAATGAAGCAAAGCTATTGAATTTTGAGAGAAAATGCCTTCTAGCATAAAATATTCTCTCAAACTATTGATCAAAAAGGAAGGAAGACAGGAGTTTTAATGTTCACATACACAGATTTATGTTCCATGAATATTTTGTTTGAAAGTGCCAGAGAATAAGAAAGGGGGAAATGGAAAAACAGAGAAAACTTCAGCATTCTGAAACAGGTGATCCCTAAGAGAACGTGATCTTGGGAAGTGTGCTCTGAGAACTGAATAGCAGCAAGTCCGGATGTGAGCCAGGACAGAAAGATCTCCAAAACAGAGCTCTCCTATTTGGCAGATGCAAATGGGATTGGTGGGGGCGGGGGTGGGGGGGCAAGGGTGATTTGTTTTTAGATGTAGAGAAAATGCTAGGAAAAATGCAAGTTATGACTACAGCTCAAACAATAACAAAACCTAGAAATAGAATTTGAATTAGCATACACTATTCAGCTATGAGCTATGTAGTGAGTTCTGTATGCCATCATAAAAGTATAAATATTTCTTCGTGATATATTCAAGCATTCCAGTTCATGTTGAGACTATGAATGATGTATAATTGGACAGGCATGTCTTTACCTAAATCCATATCCACTGTGAACTTTCAGAGGGTCAACAGACAGAGAGGCAAGATCACCAGATCACAGGAGCTCTGGGGTTCCTCCATTACAATGGTGAGCTACTCAGGGCCTCCTGAGCCATACAAAGACAAACCCTTCAGCTGCTGATTTAAGGGGCTCCTCCTCACCGCCCCTCTGGTTGTCTCATTGCCTAGCAGTCCATTAATCAATTTCAAGAATTAAATTATTGTTTAAATGCTTTGAGTTGCTCTGTTTTCCTGACTGATTCTTGACTAATTCATTGGAGATAGTTTCTAAGTAGCTTAGAGCAGTGACAGAACTGCTTCTGTCAGTGCCAATAAAAGACTCCAAAATATTACAAGGAGAAAATTCTTTACACAGATTCTGAGGGATTTTTTTTTTTTTGATGTAGAAGCTCCGTTACTAGTGAGGGTAAATTCTATAAAATTAAATATGTTATTTGCCATCCACTTTAGTGGTTAGAACCCAGATATTCATTCATATGTGAGAAAGACGAGAGAATCATTAAATTGGAAAGCAATAATGTTTCTATTCAAACATACAACAGTCTTCACAAAAAAAGCCATCCATAATAGCCATTTTCTCAATTCCTTTGAACTCAGTTTGATTGCTTGTTATGCTGCAAATTGCCTCCCTATGGAAGGCCTGGGTTTTCAAGGTTCCCTAAATGATTCACTTTCCCTCTTGCTGAGTGTCCAGACTATAACAGAACGACTTCCCTGTGTTTGGATACTATCTGTTACAGAAATGTTTCTGTTTATTGAATTTTTTTATGTTGTATATATTACCACAATTGGAAAAAGTCCATGTTTTCTTTTCTTTTGTAGTTTTATTTATTGTATGCATATTTCTTTAATTATCTACTCTTGTATGATTTTCCTTCTGTACTGGTATATTTGTGAAGCCTGATATTACAAAGTCTTACATTAATTAAATGCTCCAAGTGACTTGATGTATTTGCCTGCCTCCCTACCAAATTTCAATATTGAATTCTCCATCCCCTCAACACTCACGGCAGAAGTATCTGAACATAGAGCCTGCGGGGTGTGAATAGCTCATGAGTGGAATTGGTATCCTTATAAACAAAGCCTGAGGGAGCTAATTTGCTCCTTCTTCCAGGAATGGTGCAGTGAAAAGGGGAAAATAGCCTCACTGGCCCTAAATCTGCCAGCCTCCATGGGGACTTCCCAGACTCCAGAAATTGAGAACTATGAAGAAGGGCTTCCTACTGTGTGTCAGCTCCGCAGGATAGGGTGTTTAGTTCTACCAGCCAGAATGAATCAACTGAACACATTTAAGCTTTATTCTTTTGAACTGGTGCTAGAAATGCTTTGTTCAGGCAAGAAGGCATCCTTCAGCTGTCCTTCATCATCACTATAACTTCAGGAGCTCCTTATTCTCTTAGCATTGGCATGTCAATCTCTTGTCTAAGGACTTAGGAGATATGCCCAGTAGCTCAGTAACCAAACAGAATTTAGACAGATAAAAATGGTAGGGATGTTGGAGAAAAAAGTGGTAAAGACTTGAATGCATGTGTATATCTGTGTTTATATCCTTAAAGTAGTTTTAAATATATTCCTAAATGCCCTTATCTATTCATATGCATGTGTGTGTGTTATTTCAGTAGTAAGTATTTGATATTACCAGTAAATAAGAAATCCTAATTACTTATTTCTCTTTTCAGTGTTTTTGGCTTGATGATGTGAGCTTGTTCATAAACCACATTCACACAATTCTGGAGGTGTATTCACTATGCAGGCGTTACAGACTCTTATGGTCACACATATCATGATTGCTGGGAACCTGGGAACTGCTGAAGGCTATGTGGGTTGAGAAGTGTACCTTGTGAATCTCTCATGAGAGCTCTCATCCTGGTTTATATGAAATTTTTCCCAGTTTTGGATTTTTAAAATTTATGTCCATGCTTTGTTTATCCATTTTATCATGATTGGGTGAAGCTGCATATAAAAGCAATTCAAAATGATTAACTGCCACCATCTTTGTTCCCCAATCTGAAACAAGTCCAGAGGTGGTAATTTCTTAATTTTTTTATTTTTTGAGACAAAGTCTTGCTATATAGACTAGGCTGGCCTTGAAATGATAGCAATCCTCTTGCCTCATCCCCCAACTGCTACCTTGCCTGGCTAAAAGGTGGCAGTTTTTATACAGGTGGACTCACAAGCTCCTTCTGTCATTCTTCTCTAATAGTTATTTGCTGGAACAGCAACTTTGGTATGGCTGGGGTCACAGTACCTGAGGGAAGCAACTTAAAGAAGAACGTTGTTTTTTTGCAACTGCAGTCCATCATGGCAATGAATGCAGAGCAGCTCACAGCAGGGCAGGAGGAGACAGACAGAGGCATGCTGTTACTCTGCTGACTACCTCCCCTCCCCGGATTCTAAGTAGGTTTCCATCCCTTGGGATGGTGCTGCTCACATTCAGGATCCACACCCTCCTCTCTGTTTATCTGGAAACACCCTCACAAACATACCTAGAGGTGTGGCACAATGACACAACCTCCCAAATCATTCTAAATTAATGCATGGTGACAAGGAAAATTAACCATTATAAGAGACTTTCTTCCATCAGGCCACTTCATGGTCTTCAGTAGCAGTTGGACCTACGGGCAGTTCTACTGCATTGTAGCCACTAAGGAATGGGCAGGGCTCATAAGAGAACACGCCAGCTGTGTTCATCCTCTTCAAGATAATTATTCTGAGTCTTATCCAACAACTTCCACTCTTATTTCCTTGCCAGAATTTAGTTTCCCATAAAATAGGTCTAGTGGGAAAACTGCTAATTCAAATAAAAATAGAATGTAATTTTCAGAAAGAGCAGTGATCATCCAAAATCCCCACTGGGTTTTTATTTCTGATTTTTAGTCTAAATTCAATCAACACATGAAAACAAAAAAATATACACATATATGGGGCAGCATGTGATATTTTGATATTATATACATTGCATAATACTCAATCACTGTAAATGTATTTACTTTTTGCCATACTTATAATATATTTATACAAAAATGTTTCTTATGGCATTGTGAGTTATGAGTTTGTTATTTACTTTCTGCCATACTTATAATATCTTTATACGAAAAAGTTCAAAATGTTTATTATGGCATTCTGAGTTATGCAGTACAGCATTATTACATATAATAAATCTACTGTGCAAGAGTATATCAGACCTTCTCTCAAATTATAATTATTTATTCATCAACTGTTCCCCCATCCCTCCTTCCATGTTACTCTTTTGAGCCTCTGGTAAAATCACCATCCTACTGACAGTTTCTATGAGATCAAGTGTTTTTTTATACAAACATGAGTGACATCATGCAAGACTTGTTTTCTGTGCTGGTAGTATAGTGGCATAATACATATTCACAGATTAATAGACTGACATATAAGGCCAACAAACAAACTCACACTTTTAAGACCATCTGATTTTCAACAAGGTGCCAAGAACACACATCAGAGAAAGTAGTGCCATTAAGTGATGTGAAAGTTGGATAGCAATATGCGGTAGGTACAATGAAATAAACCCCTGTCTCTCACTGGTTATAGAAATCAACCTCAGGTGAGCTAAAGACTTAAATTAAGACCTAAAACTATGAAATACTAAAAAAAAAAATAGGTATATTAAGCAAGTAATTTTGGACAAGATCCACAAAACACAGGAAAGAAAAGCAAAAGTAGATCAGTAGAATTACATCAGACTTAAAAGTTTCTGTGAAGCAAAGGAAACAATCATTAGACTGAAGAGATACCCTAAAGGATGAGAGAAAATATTTGCAAACTATATATCTGACAAGGGATTAACATCCAGCCTACATAAGGAGCTACAGAAACCCAACAGCAAAAACTGAATTTATAAACTAAATAGAGCTAAGCAGACATTTCTCAAAGGATATTAAAGAAAGAAAACATTGCTCAACATCACTAATCACCTGGTAAATGCACATCAAAACCACAAGCGACAACATTTATTTTTTTCCATTAAGAGTAGCTGTTGTCTGGCTGGAAAGATGGCTTAGCAGTTGAGGCACTTGCCTGTGAAGCCTATGGATCCAGGTTTGATTCTCCAGGTCCCACATAAGCTCAGATGCACAAGGTGGAACATGCATCTGGAGTTAGTTTGCAGTCACTGGAGGCCCTAGCGTGCCTATTTTCTCTCCCTCTTTCTCTCCCTCCCACTGTCTCTAATAAATAAATTTTTAAAAATTAAAAAAAAGAATAGCTGTTGTCAGGAGACCGACAAGTGATATTGGTGCTGTGGCCAAAATGGAACTCTTTCAGATTGTTTCTAGGAATGTAAGTTAATAAAATCACTATGGAAAATACCATGGAGGTTATATAAAAAGTAAAACCATATGGTCCCGCAATCCCATTAATAGATATCTGTCTCTGTTGTGTGACTTTTCCTAGGCAGATGTGAAAAATACCTCTTTGCTCTAGACAGGGAACCATGACAGACTAATGAAATGACCCTATCTGAGTATAGCAGAGTAAGCTCATGAGTTTGTTTGTTTGTTTGTTTGTTTATTTATTTATTTATTTATTTATTTATTTATTTTACATTACCTATAGCAGCATGAATGAGGGTTTAATTAAAGGAACGTGGGTGGGCTGGAGAGATGGCTTAGCGGTTAAGCGCTTGTCTGCGAAGCCTAGGGACCCCTGTTCGAGGCTCGATTTCCCAGGACCCACGCTAGCCAGATGCACAAAGGGGGCCCACACGTCTGGAGTACGTTTGCAGTGGCTGGAAGCCCTAGCGTGCCCGTGCCCATTCTCTCTCTATATATATCTGCGTGTCTCTCTCTCTCTCTCTCTCTCTCTCTCTGCCACTATCAAATAAATAAATAAAAATGAACAAAAAACATTTAAAAAGAAAAAGGAACGTGGGTGCTCAAAGGGAGCTGCATCACCAAAAGGTCCACCCTAGCCAGGGTGATGACTGCATTCTTGGAGCTTCTTGCTCAACTTTCAGGAAGCCCCATCAAAGAGACTTTGCTCCTCCCCAGCAATTGTTGCTAATTAAGTAACATTGTGGAGAAGGCCTTGTGAAGCTTGTAACATTCTGGGCTTCCTGAGCCTTGTAAATTTCATTAACTTTTTTAAACCATATTTTTATTAGTTATGGACATACTCAGTATGTAAACACCACTTATTGGTACCACCCTTACCCTCATCCCTGCCCCACCTCCAAAGGGAGCCTCCTCATTGGGGGATGCTGGTTATCCCCATGGGGATTGTGGGTCATGCATTGTGGGGGCAGCCATCAGTTAAGGGGAAGAGGCATTCATTAGCTTTCTAAGTCTTATGAGCCTCCTTTCTCTTTATAGGGGAACATGTTTCAATTCATAAGAAATAGCTTATTAACAATGTCCAAACAAAATAAAATCACAATATGTGATATCCATACTCCCAAGTTTAAGACAATGCTAGTTACCAGAATAGCTACAAGATTGAAGCAACTTAAGTATCCCATTAAATGATGAATAGATAAAGATGATGTGATATATAAATATATGTATGCATTTCCATATATTTATGTCATGGAATACTATTCCCTCATAAAAAAGATCATTATATTAAGTGAAATACTTATTGTTTTTAGACTGTGTCATAAAACCAAGAGGGACTCAAGTAACTTTCACAAGGATATATTAGTAATATGTTTTTTATTAATGTTATAATTTCAGAAATATGGAAAAGATAAACTTTATGTTACTTTAATAAATAAAAAGATATTTTGACTAAGTCATAAGCATTACAAAAATAAGAAAACATCAAAATACTCTGTCTTTTACTCTATTATCACCAGGTGTTTCAGGTAGACCCAATACCAGGCTTGATTTTTTTCCTATGTAAGTAACTGGTATCACTGTGACGTTTTTGTGTTGGCCTTTGCTTTTCTGACTTTGAGTTAATTTACTCGTATGTGATAGTGAATGTGTCAAATTGGAAATTACCTAACTTCTCAGGAAATCTGCTAAGTTATCTCTAGGATAGGGCTCCAGTATAGACTGGTTGTGTTGTATCTTTTTTTTTTTTTTTTTTTTTTTCTTTTCCAGGTAAGGTTTGTTCTAGCCCAGGCTGACCTGGAATTCACTATGTAGTCTCAGGGTGGCCTTGAACTCATGGAGATCCCTCCTACATCTGCCTCCCAAGTGCTGGGATTAAAGGTGTGCACCACCACACCCTGCTATGTGTTCTATCTTTTGAAATACCATTGAGCAGAAGTTAAGTTCAATTCTGTCTGAGCATTTATAGAAGCATAAGTTGTCTTCAGGTTGCTTATCAATAGTACACATGGAGGATGGGAGTTCCTTTGGTGCTTAGTGAGAATAAAGTTCTCGAGACTCCAAAGAAGCCCAGTGGCTTTAGCTCAGCATAAGGCAGCATTTTAGAAACTGTTTTTTTGACAATTTAATATGTGGAAGTTTTAAAAAGTGTTGCATACTGACCAGAGAGATGGCTCAGTGGATATAGCACTTGCTGTGCAAGTGTGAGTACCTGAGCTTGGCTCCCAGGAACCCTCATAAAGCCACATGCCATAGCATGAATATCTGTGGTCCTGATGCATCTATGACAAGCAGACAGGCAGAAACAGGAATACCCACCAGAAACTCCTGGGTCAGCTGGCTTGGTGAATGCAACAGCAAATAATGAGAGACCCTGCCTCAAACTCAAGGCTCTCTGACATCTGCCCTCTGACCATGCATGATTTGTCACATGCATACCTGCACTCACACACACTCATCATATCCATATATATCATATGTACATAAACTCACACATGCCAAGCAAATATGTTTACAAACTTTTTCCAATAATTTCTATTACTCTACTGTATTGGATATCTATTGCTATGTTACAAGTATCTCCAAATTCTGTGGTTAAAGACATTAACTTCAACTGTCTCAGAGTCTCTGTAGGCCAGGATTCCAGTTGTCTTAGCTGAGATCTGTGCTTTCAAATTCCTTGAGAGTTAGAACGCATTACTCTATGGACAAGATGAAGAGAAAATAGTAGATCTGTAATTTGTAATCAATGGTAATAAATCCACTACAAACGTTGTGTTGGTCAGCTTTTCACCACTGTGACAAATATGAAAGGAAACTATTTAAAGTAGCGAGAGTTACTTTGGCTCATGATTTCTGAGAATTCTGTCCATTGCTGTGGCATGTGGTGAGGTAGATCATCATGGAGGGATGGTGAGGTGGGGCAGAGTGACCCAACTTCTGGTAGCCAGAATATAGAGCAGTTTGGCTGGTCATGTTTGTTTGTTGCATATAGTGAACAATAGGAACTGTGCTGTCTCACAAGTGGAGGGCCACCTCTGAAGTTGCACAACTATTACAAAGTAAATGCTAGTGTTAGTAATATCCTTTTATAAGAATGTCTTGAGTACATTGTCTAGAATTTTTAGAAACATTACCCTTGACATATGGTACTTACTACCTGTGTGGCGAATATTACTGAGAGGTGAATATAATTAGCTTACGTAACAAAGACTTGTTTTAATTAGACAAAAATGAAATGTTTTTTATAGAATGACCTAGAAGTAGCTATATTAAATGTTTTAACCAATTTGCATTTTCAACGCTATCTCCACATAGTTGTAATGAAATCTCTATTTCTCTCTCTTTGGCTTCCTTTTTGAAATAGACTAAGATGCTTAGTGAAACAGCTGGAGAAAGGAGACGTCAACGTTGTAGACTTAAAGAAGAACATAGAATATGCAGCGTCAGTGCTGGAAGCAGTTTATATTGATGAAACAAGGTAAGTCGTAGCCTCTTGTCTTTATTGCTTTTCTCCCCTCTTTTTTCTTCCTTCTGTCTCTCCTTCATTGCATACAGAAATTTAGTATATTTTAGTATGGTTCAAAAATCAAAATCTTATTAAGATTTGAAGTGTTCTTTTCCATGTAACTTATTAACTAGACTATGATTAAAAAAAAAACACTTTAATCCCAATGCATGGATGTAATAAAATAGTCAAACACCAAAGTTATAAAATTAAAACTAATTAAAATCTCTCCATATTTTCACTGTTCTTAGGCCAAGACTTAAATACCAGAGTCACATGTAGGCTTAAATTGTTTTTCACCAATGTGGGAATTTTTAATCTCACATTTCAACATTCCACATGGAAAACTGGACGTGTGTTGCTGACACATTGCTTTGAGACGGATCTATCTGAGTCCGTGTAGAGGACTTGCTCCCGGCAGTCAAGTGTCCTGTTTTCCAAACCTTGCCCCATAGCTGTCAAAGAGAGAAACACGCTCAGAAACAGAGGTGTATTTGAGGCAGATTTTTAACAGTGCTTTGGCTCTCAACCACTCCATTTGTCCTGTGGGGTGTTTGGTAAACTCAAGAGATTTAACCAGTATCTCCTGGTACTCAGAGAGTTGAGGCAGGTTTCTGATTCTCATCTCAGGAAAGATAGCAGAGACAAGCTAATGAAGGTGTCTGTGATTTCACAGTGAAGAGAAATCATGCAGAGGGAAAGATGTGCATTTATAGAATATGGTTCGGAAAAGATGATAGCTTTGAAAACCAAAAAGAAGGAGGTCTAGACAGAGGATTCTTGAAAATAAAAAAAAAATCTGATGTAAGGTAGTGAAAAATAGAGATGTTATGGTGATTTTTGGATTAAGAATCAGGGCTGGACTTGCACAAGTTAAGCCAAAATTTTAGAACAAAGTTAATAGAGTAGTGAATTGTCTACTGTATATTCTTTTACTTTAATATTTCCATGACATAATTATTTTTTATTACATAATAATAACAGTCCAAATTTATACCATCTTTCAAAGACTATTTTATTATCTCTAAAAGGCACTTAATTATCAGTATGATTCTATGAGAGAGAAACTTGTTACTGATTATATATATGTATATATATATATCACATGAACATAAGAAAAACTGAATTAGAGGAATGTTACATAGCTTGCCCAAGAAAGCAAAACAGTGACTTAGCAGCCTTGGGAATCTGTCTCAAGAGCTTAGGCTACTGATTACAATTTTAACCCTCAGGCCTTTTGTAACATTTGACCAAAACATACTTCATGGATTTTCTGGAAGTTTTCATGGACAGTAACATGCTCATAGATAATCAGATTTAGTGGTGTATGGGCTTTGTTAATTCTCATTTATTTACAATACTGTGCTGTTTGCTGATGTATTGCTAACTTCAACTTGCTACAATGGAATACTTGCTCTGTGGAAAATATCAAACACTACACAGTGGGATTTGGGAGAGTCTGTAGCTGAACATTTGCCATCATATCACTGATTAAATCTGAAATTCTCTCTTAATAAGTTCTAAGAGCTCTGATCTTATACTCTAAATATCAGTTGAAATCTTTTAGAGCAAAAACACTTAATTTGGCTTTATTCCCTATAGGTGCATAGAAAGATACACAGCAGGGAACTGAAGATATGTCCATTTGTATGTGTATACAGTTGTAAAAGTGCTATTTGCTTTAGGGATTTTAAGGAAAGTTATTGTACCAAAAGAGCAGGGCTCAATAAGCAATTTGTTACTTGTAGATTTATATTTGAAACCTCCTAACATCTGAAATGTTTTAATGGGAAGCTCTTCATGGAAAAAAAAAGATTGTCAGTTTGATGAACAAGAAAAGCAGCACATGGTACCACAGAATAGAACATAAATAGAAATAATTGATTAGCAGAATACATGCATACATACATGGATGCATGTATTAGTGGCTGAAGGGTTTAAGTTAAAATAAATTGACAACAATCTCTCTATAAGGATGATTTTGGTGAGAAAAATAAAGCTTCTGATTGAAATTGAATTTTGACCCTTTTGGAGAGTACAGAACAATTGCCTAGTGAGTATGACTGTTGGGTTTTTCAAAAGATATTTCCATACACAAATGCCAATATTTTTTGAGTCTTGATCACAGATGTGTCTCTAGAGACTATTATTTCTCAAAGTTACACAATTTTAATTCAGAAATATGTGACATAAAAAAGCTATTTTCCTTTTTGTATTGGGACCCGCCCAAGAAAGTAGCATCCTTGGTGTCATAAATAATGGGGTGGATAGCTGCCTGGGAGGTATCATTTCAAATGTGTACGGTATACTTGCTAATGTCTCAAAAACATAATTTGTGACCTTATTTTGGTTAGTGTGAACCAACTTTTCTTATGATCATTGTGGTTATAGTATGGACTCTGGGTTTATAAATAGGTTCTTCCGAGCATGGATCAATACTGAATGCTGAGATAAGAGAGTTATTTAATATATAGCATTTAGCTTTATCACCTATGAAGTAAGGACAAGGACTGACATGAGAAACAAATATACTGTACAACCAAGTCAGAATAAAAGTTGGATTATGATCATTACTTTTGCGGTACTATTAAAATATGTAATTTGTACCTCCTAGGAAAGTTATTGAAACTACTAGAGTAGTTTTGGTATTTGAAAAAATGGAGAAAATGAGCTATAGTTTCCAGTGAATTAAAGAGAAGCACAGAAGGGTAGGAAGAAACCTTAATGCAGAGCTGTAAACCTGGTAAAAACATCCTCAGCTGACTGGTGAACATCAAACTGTGAAGCTCCAAGTCCAACAACTCTAACCAATAACAAGTCTCTAAGTCCAATAATTCTGATCAGTGATGGGTCTCCGGAGTTCCAATTCCGCCCCTCTGGCTAGGCTACTTAGTCTCAAAAAACTTCATCTGGTGCTGGTAGCTCTCCTTGGCAGCCATCCCATAGTCATGGCATCTCTATTGGATCTCTACTGCAACCCCCAGTTCATCCTCATGGCTCCATCAGGTCTCCATTCAGTTAATTCAACAAGCCTGCTTCACACTGCCCATGGTCATTTCCAAAACACAAAGCTGTGTTGCAAATCCAAGGACCCTCTCCTGCATTTGTTATACTCCATAGTACCAGGTGGGCTACCAACTTGTTGATCCATGGGGGGAATAAAGCAGAATTTGAAGAACAGGACACTGCTTCAGCATTCAAGCCCCTTCAAAAAACATTATTCCTATTGTTCCAATGCAGGTCAGCTGGCCCAATCTCAAGGGTTGTAATCTCTTACACAATTGTAGCTCAACACGCAGCAGTTTGGGCCCAAATATTTTACTCCTTCCTGTATCATATCTCTCTGGTCACACAAGTAATCATTTCCTGGCCAACATTGGTTAGAAAATAGTAGCAAGATAATATGACAAACATTTGCAAAAGGAAATTGGCTATAACACACATAAACCCAACCCCAACAATATATTGCCTCCAGGAAGCTACAATTTCCAAATTAGCACTAGCTAGGGACCTAGCATTCAGAACACATGCTTATGTGAGACACCTGAATCAAACTACCACAGTTAGGAATGTTCTAAGCATTGGGCACTGAGTCCTGACGTATAATGCCAATTAGGGACATGAGTTGGGAAATTCTAAACTGGAGTCTCAGATTTGTTTTAGTCTTTGATACTGGCATTCAGTAGTTGGCACTTCTTTGCTACTTGGATATCTTCCCCATCCTTAAGATTCTGAGAATATCCAGTGAATACTTATTTCACCAATCCATCCGCACTGTCATTTCCCTCTGCAGCCAGTGCTGGCTCTAACTAACTGAGTTGTTCCTGTATAGACCACCTATTTTTGCCTCAAGTCTAGATAATGTAGGTAGGCTCCTAGGCATCAGCTGAAGTTTTTACCCCATGTATCCAAAGGGAAGCTAAAATTAGGTGAATCTCTTGCAAATCCTGAGAGGTGCTTTCAGAACCCATAGCTCAGGTCAATTCACAGAAATCCCTACCAGTCAGCCTTCCGGATCCTCTAAGGGCTGATGTCCCTTTCACAGAAACCAGTTGACCCTTCCCTATGGAAGACTGTCAATGCATTTTCCTAACTTGAGTTAAGGATCGCAAGCCCAAGATCCAAATAAAGGACAGGAAAATCAAGGTTAATGCCAAGTTAGACATTCATCTTCCAGGTTTCACACCTCAGCTGAAAGAGTGTGTAACAAATGCCTGTGTACAAACATGGCCACTGTGAAAAAAGTCAGAACCTGTAGTGGTATACCTGTGCTCATGGTGAAGACGACCTTGTATATGACTGAAGAAGTTTAGTTTCCTCAGATCCCATTGTTTCAATCTGCCTTATGCCATAGTAGAGTCTTCTTAGTTTGGTGTAACTAAAGGAGCTATTCAAAAGATTTCCCATAAAACAAAAGAGCAGTCTGCACCAAAGTTAAAATTAGGCCTTTTGTTGAACAAGATACTTTTTCACTTCACTTTTCAAATGTCAGGTTTACTTCCAACCATTAAGATTTTAATACCTTTGGATTACCATGATGCATTAGTAATTGCACTTAAGTGAGAGGATGAAAATGCTACCTAGATGTGTAGTGGGAAGCCAGTTAAGGATAGAAAAACCACAGGTGCTTAAGGTTAGGCATGGAGCTGCCAAGGAGAATTAGACTAGATAGATACAGAGGTAGGCAGCATATCTTAAGAACGTGGAAAAGTAAGTCAGCATAGTGAAGGTTAGTGAAAAGGGTAAATCAAATGTACTCAGAAGAACATGGGTGAGTTCAGAAATCCCTGGCACCTCTAAAGTACAGCCTCAGGTAAGGGAAGAAGCAACTACTATGTTATGGTGGTTTGAGGAGTTATGGGGAATAGCTTTGTGAAGAAATTATTATAGACTAGGTTTCAAGAGTTTGCCTTAGGAAAAAGCAGAAATAGAACAACCTATTAATGGAGAAATATAACTAAAAGAATTTTAGTATGTTTTTGTTAGGGTAGGAGGCTGATATCAGTAGTTTGGAGATTAAAACTTTTTTAAAATGATCTGGAATTATCTCAAAGGAAAAACATGCTTCATAGAAATATTAAGTCAAAAAGGTATACTTGGGAAGTTATCCAACATAGGTGAAACCACGGGTCTTCAAATAAAGGAATGTGAACGGTTCTGTTGAATCAGAAAGGCTAGTTAGCATTTGACCAACCTCAACTGCTCAGCATGAGTAAGGGGCTATGGCCTCCATGGTCAGTCTTTGAATGGTGAGCCTAGGTTGTGGAACACTGTGTAATGGAGAGCAAATTCTCTAAACTCATCACCATAACCTGCAAATCAACATGACTTTTACTTGGTGTGCTCCTTTCACACTCTCAGAGTTGGGAAGACAGACAATAAAAAGTGAACTAATGCATACTTTAGCAATATTTTAATTTTAAGTGTTAGGAAACCAAATCAAGCCCACTCAAACAGTTCATTGTTCTCAATATCAAAGCATTGGTGGCTAATGCTAACTATAAAATAATTGACTCTGTTTTGTTTCTTCTGGAATAATATCTGATTCTTTGAACTGTACCAAAATGGTAACAGTATTTCCAAATTTCAAAATTTTAATTTAATAATGAAATAGTTTATTTGTCAATGGATGAATACAAATTTATATATACATACCAAATGTTTTCCAGAACATGTGATAGTTTCTAAAAACTCATGTGCAAACTGCTGTAGGGGACAAAAAGCACCATTATCCATGGTCTTCACGTGGATTTGCACAAACTTTCTTTAAATTGTCACATCTAACAATGAATGGAAAATTTTTTCCCATGGGATGCAATAAACATATCCTTATATCTCATTGGTTCTGGTTGAATATGCTTATCATTCAAACAATCGTGTTAGGGAACTAGATACAAAAGCTCAGGGGTCAAATCTCTCAAAGGGCATGTATGAGGTCAAGTCTACAAATTGAGAATGGAGCAGAGTGTTCCACCCCTTGCCCCCCCACAAAAAAAAAAAAGCTATGCCTTTTTACTGTGAAAGCTAAAATGCTTATGTTAGTAGTATAAGCAAGGAGAACAGGATTGGGGTCTGTGTGGGAACTGGAGAGGAAATCCCTCAGCTGAAGTTCAGTGATTACTTTCCTGATTCTCTTCTAGGAATGATTAGCTTCTGGGCAAGAGAAGGGTTTCTTTCTATGCTACTTTTTTATTTTTCCTGAGCCATTACTTTCTTTTATAGATGATGAACTTCCAACCACTTTTTGTTCTGAAATTCTGTGACACATGGTTCTAAAGTCCCCTTATAAAGACCTCATGACTCACCTATCCGGCTACAAGGAGGTGACAGGAGGCAGTTTCTCATCACATGCTTCCAGAGGAAGCACTTAGAAATGTGGGTTCTTATATTGGTTAGATTGGGCCTTTTCAAAGAGAGCCTGAGGAATTCAGTGTGGGCAAAAAAAGATGCTGAGACATTGCTAGAGATCAGTGAATCATCAACAGCAAGTTATGGTTTTTATGAATTCCATTTTTGGGGTGCGAGTTGTAAGGAGGGGTGGCTGTTTGCAGCACTGTAACTGTATGCTTTTCTTACCCTGTGCATGAAGTATAAAAACCAGTACTATAAAAAGTCACACTGCTTTTGATTGGTTTTTTATGTTTTCTGTACATCTGTGCTTTGCTTCTTTCTAAAAACTCTCAAAAAGAACGATATTAATGAAAGAGGACAAAAAATTTCTGGTCAGATCTTTTGAGAGATGACTGATATAAAGCTCTGGTACTCTTCACTTTTGCCCAGTTGGGAAATTAACTTTTTATGTGACAATCAAGTAACATATAGGTATTTCCTCTCTCAAACATCAACAGAAAAGATTCACCAGTGAAGATGTCCTCCAGGGATTTGCTTGCTGATCCTTTCTCTTTTAGCTCACCAACACTCTCCATCACTCTCACTGAAGTTACGGAAACATGTAGATAAGCACTGCTTCCAAGCTCATGCTATAGAAGAAAATTACAGCTTATTTTCCTGGCAGAGAGCTGCCATTAATTGGCAAGTTGTGAATGGGGAGAGAACAGAGGTTCTTAAATTAGTGCTTATCAGAATCATTCAGAGGGCTTGTTATAACAGCACCTGAGTTCAATCTCCAAATTTCTGGTTGAGTAGATTCCTTGGAATGTGTGGCTTTCCATTTCTAACTAGTTTTCATGTGATACTGATTATGCTGGTCCAGGGACCACACTTTGGAACTATGAGACAAGAGATTCCCACAATGAGGCTACAATAGGGAGATATGTAGAGCACATTAGAAATTTAGCACGGCGGCTCACATCTGTAACTGCAACATTCTAGGAGGTGAGATTGGAGGGTTACTGGGAATTCAAGAAAAGTCTGGGCTATACAGTGGATTTAAGGTTTCCCTGGAATATATTGCAAAACCTTGTCTCAAAAACACTTAAGGGCTGGAGAGATTGCTCAGTGGTTAAAGTTACTTGCTTACAAAGCCTGATGTCCTGTGTTCAAGTTCCCAGTACTGAAATAAAGCCAGATGCACAAAGTGGCATGCATATCTTGAGTTCATTTGTGGTGGCAAGAGATCCCAGGCATGTTATTTCTCTGAAGTAAATAAAGGACATATAAATAAATAGTTCAGTATCTTGTTTAGAAAATTAATTATTAAAGTATTATTAAAAGATGAAGGCTCAGGTATTGCCTTAAGTCATCTATGAGGTGATCACATATTCAAATACTTTGCCATGGCTCTAGGAAATTTCCCACGGAGCAGGGACAGTGGACAGGGTAGTAGTGATGGAGATCAGCAGTGCCTCATAGCAACAAGTTTTGGGCACAAGAAAAGTGAGGCTTGTCCCTTGGTCACTGCTTTCAGCTCTGGAAAGCTTTTAGGGTTACCATCTGAACTATATACCCAGGCTTATTTCTAACCTGCAGCTCTTAGTAATCCTGAAGAGACCACAGATAGATGTAGCATAGAATGTTCTTCTCTTGTGTCACATTTTCCTGATTAAAGCATGTATATTTTCTGGAAAGTGGGGCAACCACAAGATCAATAGTAGGTAAATGCTACTTTTGTGATAAAATCTACTTAACATAAGTTTTGCTTCTAATCATTTTTTAAGACTACAACTCACTATAGTTGAATAAATCACCACCATCTATCTCCAGAACTCTTTTATCATGCCAAATAGAAGTGCTATGCCCATTAAACAGAAATTTTCTGTTTTTATTTCTCCCTCTCTTCAGCATGGGAATAATCCTGTGCTCTACTTCTGTATCTATAAATGATATATTCTACCAGAGAAAATTATAATGTAGGTAAAAGTTATTTTTGGAAATCTTCCCCATTGCCTTCACACAACCTGTACATCCTTACTTTATTCATTGGCTCACCAAGGTCTGGTTCAACCATCTTCTCTCCATGTCATAAACACTTGTGACATCATGACACCTTCCTTTCTGTGTGTTGGAAAAGGGAAATACATTATGTCACACAGCTGTGTCTCTAGCTGGAGTTGCCAAGGGGTTGCTGTGTGACAGGTATTGTTCTAAGTGATGTTTGTGGACCCAACCGTTTCATCCTCAGCTGTTCCACTAAGAGCACTGCTGTTAACATCTGTGTTGTTCTGACAGTGGAACTGACACACCAAGGAGGGTCTTTCAAGATTTCACAACTAGCGGATGGTGAAGCTGGAAGCTGGATTCCAAAGCCAATTTCCTTAACCAGGGAGGATGCTTATTAATCAAAGACTTGATAACTAATGACATGTTAAGCTTTGTTCCAAATGGAATTTTTCATAGTTTGAGCCAAGAAGACTCCTGGTGGAAAGCCAAGAGTCCTGAGGAAGGCCTGGGGTAGCGTTCTGCTTCACTGATTCCCTCCCTTTCTGTTCCCAACTGACTAGAAATATAATCTTTATCCTAGCTCCTCAAGCAACTTGACTCTTCAGAAAACCTTCCCTTAACACACCCAGTCCCCTTCCTACCCACCCTGGGGGACTGGACCTTCCTTTCCCTGGACCTTTGCTCCTCTGGGTGGCTGCATCAGAGCCACTAAGTCTTTCCTTAATGTTAACTTAGCAAAATCATGTCTATCTCTATCCTTAATCAACCTCACATGATTTGCCTCTTGGGAGTTGAGTTAATGTCGGCATAACTGACTTTTCCACCCAAATGATCAATCCTCATGGTCTCTCATATACCATAGTCATCTTCTCACAGTTCATAAGAAGAGGGATAGGGAAAATAAGAAGAAACATTTAACAAAGTTATCAAACTGACAGAAAAATGGAAGGAATTGGTTTAAACAACAATGCTGTTGAGACTCTGGGAACCTACATTTTAATATATTTGGAACAGGACATGGAATAAATAATGAATAATCATATTTAGGTGGTAGCTGGTAAGAATTAATTTCAACATGTTTAGCATTCAGGAAGTAGGTTACTGACAAGAGATACAGAATTTCAGATATTTCCTTTTGTCCATCCTAACACTGAATTCACTGTACTTAAAAGTACCCTGGAATTTTGCCATTCTTTTTTTTTTTTTTTTTTTTTTTTTTTTGGTAAGAAAATGTTTCAGATGCCAGCTTTGAAAATAAATCTAAGCTCTCTATCACCAAAAATTCCCTGGTTAACTAAACCCCTGTGAGACTTTTCTTAAAAGATAATATTATTTTTAACTCAAAATTTTCAGTCAGAGATGGTATAGATAACGATGAATAGAATTATTATGGGCCAGATGTGAAGGCACCTCACATTCTGGGCACATTAAAAATAAAGAAAATCTTAGCAGTTAAAAATTCAGACTCCAAACTTGGGGAAAGGTTGGAATGCCCACTGGCTGAGCACATCACATAAGGCGGCAGTGCCTCATTTACCCACCACTAAACTAGGTCTTTGGTGATAGTCATTATATTATATTTTCCTCAATGGTAGTATTATGAGGAATGAATGAGCTCGCACATTTCACAATGTAGTTGGTTGTCATCTTTATCTATGCTAAGACAATTCTGAAGGCTGAGCAAAGGACTAGTATTTCCTTCAGGGCATCTTTCAGGAGAAGGCAGGAAGAGAGGATGCAGTCAACTCAGAACATAGACACAAACACACGATAATCAAAGAAACCACATTAACAGACTTCCATGGAGGGGGAGCTCTTACTCCTGAGGAATAGCCACACATCAGACAAATGAATCTCTCTTCATTCCCCAGGTGTCCTGGAAGGGTGTCACATAGAAGATGCTTGCATCTATAATTTGTGTTCCACCCTGACCTTTAGACCAATGGAACTGCTTTCCTGAATACTGACCCCCCCCCCAATTTCAGGATGTCAATGATGGCCTTTTGTGTTATGACCCTCTTATGCTGTGCCAGGTCTCCAAAACCAAGAAGAAACAAGCTGATGTCCCTCTCCCCTTTTCAGGTACTAGAGTGGTGATACAAGGTGTCCTGCACTGTGAGTTCCTCACGTGTATTTGGGGCACTAATGTCCAAGAATGCTTGACTCATTGGTCTCCAGTCCAATGTGCTTCCTTCCCATACCTTTTCTCCTAAAAGAAATGATTGGTGCTGGCATCTATCCCATCTGGATGAGCAGCTGAGAAAGTAGCTGCTTTGGAAAATAGACAAGTGGAAGGAAACCACACTTGGGAGATGTGGTGAGAACCTGCCTATGAGGTGAATGCATGACAAGTAAGGACCCCAAGGCAGCCATAGCATTTCAGTATTTTGGAAAATATCCAAAGGTAGAAGGAACATAGTTTGATATAATAGAATGGAACGAGTAAGTTTTTCTTGAAATGAACCCATTCTATGAATTGTATGCCATAAAAAGTGCAAATCTGAAAAGCACTTAAATGTTCATATCTAAATGCAACCATAGGCATTGGTTGCCTGGAAATAACTGTAGGTTCTTGGGTGTGACTATTTTCCAAGAGTCCACTGTAGACAAAACTATTTGACTGACATTTTATTGTAAGAGTCAAAATCCCATGACCTCTCCTTCTGTGGATGCCTCTTTCTTTACTTCTCTTTCCCTGCAAACCTTCTAGTTCAAAATACAAGCCCTCTGGGAGATGTTTCATCTGTTTGAAGAGAAATGTTGGAATATAAATAGCCCTTAGGAATCAGTTATCACTGATCAGATGCAGGGTCAGTTTTCACAGCTCACTGGTCCCCTGTCCACACACAACCCTCATTTCAGGAGCCCTCATTTATTCATTATTGACTCCATTGGAACTAACAACATATTTTGTCAGAGGTCAACAGTGGTAGCATTTTATATATTTGTCCCTTACCATTTCCTTCTTATCTAATGCACTTCATGAGTTCCTAAGCAAAACATACCAATAATTATGTTGTCATGCTGTTCATTTCTCAAATAGGAAGTCTTCATTTCTCAAAGAGAACTTACAGGGTAAAAAAAATTGTGCTCATTCTGCCTTCTCACAGTAAGTCAAAGAGCCATTGTGCTATTGGATGTGTGCAACGAAGCAATGAATTCTGAGATCATAATTCATCAACATCCTCATACAAATTTATTTCAACAATGAAATGAAATCAAGCTACAGTCTTAACATGTTTTAGTGACATAATATTATGTAAATAATCAGATATTCTCACATCTTACATAAATATATAGGAAATAGGAAAAGTGTGGGCTGGAGAGATGGCTTAGTGGTTAAGGTACTTGCCTGTGAAGCCAAAGGACCTTGGTTTGATTTCCCAGGACCTACATAAACCAGATGATTAAGGTCGAACATGCATCTGGAGTTCATTTGCAGTGGCTGGAAGTTCTGGTGCGCCCATCTTCTCTTTCTCTCTCTTTCCCTCTGCCTCTTTCCATCTCTCAAACAAATAAATAAAATAAAATATATAGTAAAGGTGTTTATTCTGTCTGCATGGAAAGTTGTGCTTTGGCTATCTTGATGACATGCAGCTAGAAGAGCCTCCAGCGGGGCTCATAGGGAGGGAGACAGAATGAAAAGCATATGCCAAAGAAAGTGATAACACAGGGCTGGAGGGATGACTTAGTGGTTAAGACGTTTTTCTGCAAAGCCAAAGGACCCAGGTTCGGTTCCTCAAGACCCATGTTAGCCAGATACACAAGGCTGACCATGTATCTGGAGTTCATTTTCAGTGTCTGGAGGCCCTGGTGCACCCATGCACCCATTCTCTCTCTCTCTCTCTCTCTCTCTGTCAAATAAATAAATAAAACTAAAATATTTAAAAAATAAAAGAAAGTGAGAACACAAAAGATGAAGAGAGATGAGAGTCAGGAGACATAGCAGCCATTAATTGTACCCAATTACTTTAAAATTTTTTGTTTAAAAGTAGGTAACAATCCATTTGTCTCTTGACCATTTTTATTCAAAACTGGAATGGTTATCTTTATGAACCTGCTACAACTTATGTATTGATTAGGAATTTTTTATATTCTACTTAACAAATGGATATAAAAGTTAGTATTCAACAGAAATTCTGAGGTTTTTTGTTAACCAGCATAAAAATAACAAATATAATTTATAAGAAATATTAACATGTTTGTCTTTTCTACATGAAATATAGAAGAAAGCATTCAGAAGACACTATACTTCTAATTTTGAATTGTGATCTTTTCCTGGACTAATAATTTGCAGTATGTAATGCTGAGGTTAAGCTCACAGCCAGTCATGTGATCAGGACATTTAACATGAGATACTCTACAGGGGTCTATGTGATTACATGTAGTTTGGCAGGTTAAGTGTGTTAATTGTCTTTTCAACTTAGGATAGTTTCAACTCCTTTTCTTAAAGATTATTCCAATGTCCTGTACTTATGCCCTGTACTTGTGAAACTTGCTCCCAGAAAAAGAGCCACCACCCTCCTGAGACCTCAGCCATGTGGTTTCAGCCCAATCTATTCCCATAGTCCACCTGCAGTCTCAGGCTGGCATTGCTAGAGAATGAGGTTTCGTAGCAGCAGAGATTGTCAGACTTAGCTAGAAGAAGGGGTGCATCTAAAAGAGCATTTTTTTCTTTTTTATTTTGCCTATTTGAAGGCACAGTGAAGATAAGAAGCTGTAGAAACCTTGGGCCTTAAGGAAGTCAGGACATAGATCAAACAAGCAGACAAACCCTACTAAGTGAGAAAACTGTAATTGCAGACAGGATTTAGAATCTCCCTAGGGGGCATGATCTGTGGTGGAGGCTGTAGATGTCTTATTTCTGATGTTCCCTTCTGTGTGTGTTTCTCCAATGACAGTGACACCTGGGCCTCCCTCAGGGGAAGCGAGACGGGAGGAAGATGGAAAAAGTTAAGCCAGACCAGATGTACAGGGTGGCGCATGCATCTGGAGTTCATTTGCAGTGGCTAGAGGCCCCAAAATGCCCATGTGCTCTTTTTCTTTCTCTCTCTGTATGCATCTCTCTGCTTATAAATAAACAGAATATTTTTGAAAATTTTAAAAAAGATAATTTTGGGGTCAGTTCACAGACCCATCTGACTTTATATTAGCTGCTTTATCCACAAATCCTCTACCACTGGAAAACTTGATGTTTTGACCTTCATATAGGACTTTCTTTCTCAATTTGTTCAGAAGTTGGGTGAGGGGAAAAGATCTACTTATGGGGTGCTGAAGTACTAAAGATCTTTGTTGAGATTCAATGCACACTTCAAATGCCTCTGGCAATCAGAATCAAGGAAGGCTGAGTGGAGTAGAAATATACTGAAAGGCATGTCTAAGGAGGACATTGCCCATGAGTAAAGGGGTGTACTTTTGGGGTGAGCCTCATGAATGAACACAGAAGGATAAGGAAGTAGAGCTCTGTGGTAATGACAAGACTAGTATTATTAAAGTACAATTAGTATAAATTAAGTACAACTAACACCCAAGATTTCCTCAGTAGAGGCAGAAAATAGGTAGAGGCAGTCTATAAGGAATTCTTAAGAATTAGAAGTAAATTGGTTAAGCTCTATTTCCTGAAGGTTCTTTGAAGTCAGGGGCAATGGTTAAGGGAAGAGTCAATGGTAATTTAGAAGACAGTCCATGAGAAGTTGATATGAAGCCTTTTAAAGAAAGACTGGGAGGTCGTAGGACATGCAGGAGTGCACAGTTACTTGACCTGGATTACTTAAGCAGGTGAGGACAACATTGGCAGATCCATTCAGAAAGCCTCCTGAGGAAGGCAGAAATGTGAATCACTCTATGGGAGCTGGTTTCTCCCATTGGGAGAAATAGAAATAGTAAATGAATAGATGGAAAAATGTGTATCTAACCACCAAAGACACATTAATTGAAGCTATGATAAAATCCCCACTTGATGCATCAATTAAAAAAAAAACAGAAAATGTTCAGGCAGTTCAGATTGAGGTGGGTCTGGGAAACAATATTCAACAGTGGGTTTTTATAAACAAAAGCTATATCACACCCTTCTTAAAACATTTTAATCACTTGGCATTGCAAATATGGCAAAAAATTGAGCCTTATATTAAGTGGCTTTTGTTCTATATATCTCTCCTTGCATATCCACTTTCCTCTTAGTTCACGTCATTCACCTTTGATCTCCTTTCTGAAATTAATATTAACAGATTTCCAGCCTTTATCTTCTCTCTGACTAATAACCAGTGCTGATAGTGACAACACAATGTTCATAAATGAAATAAGGAAACAAGAAAGATAATTTAAGGATTATTTAGGTTTGAGATTTGCAAGACAGTCAGGCAAGCAGGAAGTTATTTTTTTAAGAAAACTTTATTAATGACAGCTTCCATAAGTATAGACAACAAACCATGGTAATTTCCTCTTCCTACCTCTATTCTCCCCCACTCAAATCTACCTGCATTAAAATACCCTCCCTCTTCCAATTAGTTTCTCTTGTTTTGTTGTCATCATCTTTTCCTAATATTATGAAGGTGTTGGGTAGGTAGTGAGAGGTCATGAATATAAAGTCCATTTTCTGTCTGGAAGATTGCATTGTAAGCAGTCCCACTCTTCCTTTGGCACTTACATTCTTTCTCCCACCTCTTCCAAAATGGACTCTAAGCCTTGGACACTGTGATAGAGATCGCTCAGTGCTGAGCACTCCACTGTCACTTCTTCTCAGTACCATGGTGACTTTTGAGTCACCCCAGTGGTCACTGCCATGTTAAAAATGTAGCTTTTCAAATCAAAATGAGAGTAGCAGTAATA
This sequence comes from Dipus sagitta, assembly GCA_036346955.1. Classification (NCBI taxonomy): domain Eukaryota; kingdom Metazoa; phylum Chordata; class Mammalia; order Rodentia; family Dipodidae; genus Dipus; species Dipus sagitta. The sequence continues at coordinate 56,504,700 of CM070774.1, forward strand.
AATGGGTATAGACCATTTTAAAAGTGTTTATAAAGCAGTTTGTGGGCATAATATATGCATTCAGCCAGACAACCTCAGGAGTTACTCCCCTAGGGTACATGACCTCCCAGTCATAGGATTTTGACTAGGTTTTCAGTACTATGCATATATTCCCTCTAATGGAGAGGACCTCCTGTCCACTTAGAGAGTAACTGGATTCCCTCATGACAGACATGCCACTATTGCACCAACTGGCACATTTAGCCTGGGTGGTCAATCTTAAGGCTTGCAGGATCCACTGCTGTTTACCACCATTGATGACTTCTCTCCCCCCATAGGGCTGCATGTAGCATAACTATTTCCAGCTTTCTGCCAGCTACTCAGTAGGGAGGAGGTTTCCAGCTCAGCTCCAGCTTGATTTCTCAGTGACCTGCAGCCCAAGCATGTGGAGTTTTCAGCACTAGGCTCTTACCATCTTGGTTTCTGCTGGGAAACCGAGAGCCTTGGAAATGGTATATAATGTTTTGGGGGCATCAGGAGACCTCTTTGGCCAACAGCTCACTGGAAGGTATCCCATCCCTGGCACTGATATTTTTCTAGCAACAATCTATGGCTTATGGTACACCATTATACAAAGAAGTTGGATTCCATGTGGCTTAATCACACCACATTAAATTTTTATTAACCCTCATCCCACCCTTCTTTTACTCATCCCCTTTCCTTAGCCCCACTTAGACAATTCCACACCCACTTATCTGCCCCTCTACTTACATATATACAATACTGTCCCCTTAAGTCCTCCTCTTTCCTCCCTCCCTTATAGCCCCTTACTAGCTTCTTGGCCTCTACTACTTTCACTCCAACTCACATAAAAGTCTGAACATTTGTAGATAGAATCCACATATGAGAGAAAAAATGGGATGTTTGGCTTTCTGGGTCTGGGTTACCTCACTTAGTAGAATCCTTTCCAGATCTATCCATTTGCCTATAAGTTTCAAATTTCATATTTGTTTACTGCTGAATACATCTCCATTGTATAAATGTGCCACATCTTCATTATACACTCATCATTTGAAGGACATCTAGGCCATTCCTAGACATAAAATAGAGAAGACATGAATAGACATGAATAGAGAAGCAACAATTATGAATTGTGTCACTGCTTCCTCTGCAATTTCATCAGGACCCTTGTAAATGTGGTAGAGGTGACAATTCTCATTGCAAGCATTGGGCTGTCTTTTCTTGCACTGATGGATCTTGGATCTCCCCATTATTCTTTGCAATTTGTAAGATAAAACAGATTCTCTAAGCAAGGGTGGGAGCTGCTTTGGTTACAGGGGATGGTAAGGGATTAAGAAACATTTTTATTAATTTTTAACTTTTTAAAGGCAAGCCCAACAGACTACCCCTCCTTTTTTTAATGTGAGAGAGCAAGAATGAGAGAGAGAGAGAATTGGCATGCCAGGGCCTCCAGTCACTGCAACTGAATTCCAGATGCATCCGCCCCCTTGTCCATATATGCGACCTCCTACACTTGCATCACTTTATGCATCTGGCTTACATGCGACCTGGAGAGTTGAACATATGAATCCTTAGGCTTTGCGGGCAAGCACCTTAACCACTAAACCTTATCTCCAGCCCTTGGGAGACATTTTGATGCTGCTACCAACTCGATTTGTACAAGAAGCACTGGGGGCTTCTTCCTGGGTAATGTGATTTCTCTTTCTACAGGGTGCTCACTTGGTTCCTAGTACCAGTTATGAGTTCTCTCCTACTTAGTGGGTCTCATGTCCAATCAGAGGGCAGTTGGTTACCCACAGAGGCTGTGAGCCAGGACTGCACAAATGTTTACTTCTTGTCTCTCTGGTAGATTGTGTGGCTTGCAGGGTCTCACTTAGTTATGCTGTTGGTGACCATTATTACCCAGTCGCTCCCATATCACTTTCTAGCACCATGAGGGTTTTCCAGTTGCGGATAGGATTTTCTCTCATTTCCTACATTGTCTCTTGACATTCTGAGATGGCAGCCTGTGGTGTCTTCAGCAATAGGGTCTTACCTTTTAGCGCGATCTGCTAATTAAGTGCTTGGAAAAGGCCTGCATTTTGGGGGAGTCACATTTATTACTCTGGGCAACTGCTCACTGTGGGGCTTAACCAAGATCTGGCCCTGAGATCCACAAGCCAGAGTCCATGGTTTAAGGCTTAAGCTTTCTCCACCCTTTAGTGAGCATTATGGTCTGATCCAAACACGTCCCTGAATAGCGGGTTCTCTCTCTTACACTGGTTTCCAAGAGGAAGTTTCCTATTGTGCTGACTGCTTTAGCCTTTGGTTTTGTGTAGTTCCCCTCATCACCCTCCCTTTCCCTGAACCCCCCACCCACCATAATACTTTTTCCCTCTAGTGGGTTGTGTGGTATCCCTTCCTTTCCTCCCTTTTTGGTCTCATTCTAGTTAGACTCACATAATCATAATGCCTAATTCCTTTTAGACTCCTCTTCCTCTGAAAGTTAATGTTATATTCTTGTAATCCAAAGGCAACCCTGAGGCAGAATCCCTATCTTTTTAAGGAACAGCCATCTTTTTTTTTTTTTTTTCTGAAGGCTTTCAACTCATTGGGGGGTCATTTGCTTTGCCCAGTCTTCTTATTTAAACTTAAATTTTCATCTGAACGAATCTTTATAGGCATGTCTGGACTAGTATTTGACCAAACCACTGAGCAACATAAACTCACTTCATTGACACAGCAGTCTAACCATCTCAGAAGAACCTGCTGCTCTTTCAAGATTTGTGTTCCAGCCGGGCGTGGTGGCGCACGCCTTTAATCCCAGCACTCGGGAGGCAGAGGTAGGAGGATCGCCGTGAGTTCGAGGCCACCCTGAGAATGCAGAGTGAATTCCAGGTCAGCCTGGGATAGAGTGAAACCCTACCTCGAAAAATAAAAAAATAAAAAAAAAATAAAGATTTGTGTTCCTAATTGCACATAGTATATTCTGCATTTTTGTCTTTAGACATTCACTTCTCTTATTCCTGTATTTACCAACATTCTTTTATCCTGAAATTATGTACTCTTTCCTTCTCAATAAATAACTTCATGCATCCTACGATTAAGTAATTAGACTTCTGAGTAACACAGCCCTGTGAAGACTATTGATCTATCTTTGGCAGCTTATGAAATTAGAACCTATAACCTTACAGTTCTCAAATCATACTTACTGTGGGAAAATGTGCAGCCATCATTCTTGGATGAGATGAGAAAACAAGGCAGTGGTGGAATGCTTGGAACATGGTGACATCATAGGATTACAGTGCAATGCTTTCTGTTTACCTGCCCTGCCCTCTTGTTTTATTTGATCACTACATAGATGATAGAAATAGCATAATCTTTAAGTAATGAATGAGATTTTCAAACACATAATATAGTACCTTAATATGTATATACACACACACACATATATATATTGAAGAATCTAGTATGAAATGGCCTAAAAGGCCGGAAAAGCTATTTACTTTGAATTACAGTGTCAGTGTTCTAGGGGTAAATCAAAATCATTCAAATGTAAGCAGCAAAAGAAAATTATAAAACACCCTAAAGTGAGTATTAACCAGTATTATTATTGAGCTATATGTCTTTATCTTATGTGTACATGCAGTTTGTAACTGATGTCATGTTATTTTTAGTAAAGAATTTCATAAATACAGCTGTGCTTCTTTCTGTCATGAAACATGTACACTTGCCTGCCTTCTGCATGCATGTGCACAATCAGCAATCCGTTCCATGCAGGTTACTAAAAGAAGCACAGAGACTCACTCTCATGAGTAATCTTTGCACTCTCTTTGGTTCTTACTGGATATATTGGGTTGGCCTCATCCTTTTTGTCCTTCATTTTGTTCCTGCCTTTTAGAGATGGTGTGTAACATGTTCCTGAGACCTAATTTAGCATGCGTTGCCATCTCTGGCTCCTTTCCCACCATCAGTTCATAATCTTCAGGACTTTTCTGTGCAGAGAGAGTTACCAAAGTGAACAGAGCCCAAAGGTCAAAGCTAAAGTGTGCCCATGAGGTGTGGGGTATGAAATTGATGTATTGTCAAGAAAAGAGCCAAGTTAATGAGCAAGCAGCACTGGCCTGCATCCGTCCCCAAGGCAAAGCAGGGCTCTCTGTGGAGCTGAGGACTTTGTGGAGAATCTTTCCTTTGCTCTTGACGGTTCAGACCTGTGGGCATTTCTTAGTTACTGAAGCTGGCAGGCTTTAGGTCAGGGAGTTCCCTAGTCCCTTTGTCCACAGTAGCTGTCAGCATCAGCACAGCAGCCCACTTCATCCATCCAGAGTTAATAGCAGTCTCTGCTCTCTCTGGATGTCCCTGGCCAGCAGTCCTTGGTGAAGTTTTCAAGACAAGATCTCGGGCTAGCCTCAACTCATAGTTTTTCTGTGTTAGCTTCCCAGGTTCCGGGACAGCCATCTTTGGCTCACAATTCTACACACATCAGATCTCCATCCTTAAGTTAACATTACCTCATATCTGGAGGTGTTTTTTTGCAGTTAGGCTGTCTCAGTCTCCTAAGAGAGCTTTCAAGATGTGCCTTCTGGGTCCAGGCATTCCACATTTGTGCATTCAACCAAACCACATGTAGAAAATATTCAGGAAAAGAAATTGCACCTGTAACTTGAATGTGTAGATATTCTCTTGTCAGCATTACCTAAGACACACAGTATACTGATTGTTTATGTGACATTTACATTTTATTAGGAATTGTAAGCGATGTGGAAATGATTTAAGGTTTACAGCAGGAAATTCATAGGATACATACAAATATTCTGCTATTTAATATATGATATTGAGCAAGCAAGGATATGAGTATCTTGAGGATGAATGGCATGTCATGAAACCAGTTCCCATTCATCCTAAAAGACAACACTAATCCATGGTTCTTTGTTCAGTTTTTAAGTTTTTAAAATCTGTGTTAATGTCTGAAAGAATATTTTAGTTATTAGTTCCATTCAGTTGGAGGAACATATCCAGTGAAATGCACCCATGAGTGGCTTGTAGAAACATCAAAGCCTAATCCCAACAGCATATACTAACTTTACTAGTACATAGAAGCTGTTACAACTTCCACCTCTTTTATTACTTTAGTTTAGCCATAATTGGAATGGTATATTAATGATAATGACAATATTTTTTGACTGGATCATTGCATTTCAAAATTTGGTACTGTAGATGCTAAAGTTCATCATTTCTGGCTGCCTGAAAAGGATCATTTTGAGAAATTAAGAGCTTTCCAAAATTAATTCATTGTTTTAAATAGCCCATGCTAAAGAATTATCAGAGTGATGTGCTATGTGTACACTTCCATTGCAAAACATGTTCTCTTGTTATTAGCTTTTCTTCCCTTTTCCAATGTTCACCCCCATGTGCATGTTTGCAGAAGACTTCTGGACACTGAAGATGAACTCAGTGACATTCAAACTGACTCGGTCCCATCAGAAGTCCGGGACTGGCTGGCTTCAACCTTTACACGGAAAATGGGGATGATGAAGAAGAAACCAGAGGAAAAACCAAAATTTAGAAGCATTGTTCATGCTGTTCAAGCTGGAATTTTTGTGGAAAGGTAAGTACAGTTGTTCAAAGCTCAAGATAATAACCTGAAAGGCAGCAAATATGCTCAGTATATTAAAGTGATAAGGACATATGTTTTACTTATTGGGGAAAATAGTAGTCATAAACATAATTAACAGACAGGATTGGGACTTTATAATGAATTTACCTATCACAAAATAATCTTGTCCTGGATGCTTTACTTTGATTTATTTTAAGTTGATATGAAAGCAGAGGCTTTTGAGTAACCATTTGGAAATGAAACTTTTTGAATAACCATTTTAAAAGATTTTTATATTCCTGTGCTGTATAATTAATTTTACCTCAATAAAATGTAACCACATAAACCTAGTTCTATAGTAGGTAATAATCTATATTTTCCAGTCAAGCAGGACTCTTTTTGCCCTAAACAGGAAAGGGTTTCCTCTTGTCATTTCATCATGAGAAGTGTCTCTCATTTCCACTTTTGAGCAGCTTTGTTTTTAGCATTTCTACCACTAAAACAAGACACTCTGGACCATGAGGTAAAATCACCTGAGTTTTATTTACACATTGTAGTATGACACAATTTAACAATTTTTTAACTTTAAGAGAAAAAATTACCTTAGTTTCTAGGATATAATATGCTCCTGTAATAAAAGTTTTTAAAGGCCCAAGAAAGTAGTTATCAGAAATCCCGTAGATTAAAAATTGTATTTAATTATACCTTAGAATTTTATAAATGAATCAAATTGAGGACCAGAGATTTGTTACTAACTCTTATCAATGTACATTTTTGAGACATAGTCTCACTGTCTCACTATGTTGACCAGAATGGCCTTCATCTCACAATTCTCCCATCTTAGTCTCTGGAGCATCGGGATTACAGACACGTATCAACATGTTCAGTTTCACTGTTTTTAAAATTTAAATGACGCCACATCGTTTTTTATCTTCCACTTTTGATATGTCTGTGTAGCACTCACAACTAAAGGAACAATGGAACAACACATGAATTTTAAAAATCTGAGTTAGAATTCATAACAAGACCATGATGAAATGTGAAGATATAACCAGGGCAATATTTCTGATAGCTTGTTTTCTGGGAATACCACCCCAAATCACATTATGAGTAATCATAAATGAGTGATTACTCAAAGCATTTTTAAATGTTTTAACCATATCTAATACCTTAACCATCTCTAGATAAAAGAATGCTAATGGTATTCTAATTCTTTGCTGCATAAGCTTATTCAAACAGAACCTTGAAGCCAGCTGAGGAGAATGTCTAAAATCTTACTCCTTTCTGTGTGATATTTATTTGTCATGCTATCAAATCAAAAATATCTCAAAGATAAAACAGTTTGTTTGATGTGCTGAAGGAATGTATATGTTATAATCTTTGTTTGAAATATTGCATAATTGGCAAACTGAAAAGAAGTCTGAACTGAATAAAAAATACTGAATTTGTACTTCCATTTTATACAAGGTTAAGAATTCAGGAAAGTATATTGATATGCTGAATTTCTATGTTTTTCATAGGCTAAATAATGACTTTCATTTAAATAGTCAACACAACTATAAAATATACAGAAGGTAACTAAATTAGAAATGAACATTGAAATTAATATCTTAGAGTGTTTAGAAATTAAATATTTTTAAACACTGTTGAATCCACATTAGTGATATATTCACATTAAATTTTTAAACATAATTATCTTCAATCCTGAATATCCTAATGTCTTGTTGTTTCCTCCCCAAAAACTTCCCTTCCAAGATTCAATGCCATCATTACGCCTTGGCCAAATGTGTCTTCATTCTACCACTAACATCATGATCTCTACCCCTGCAACTGTAATCCAGCCCTCCATGACTTGCCAGCAGCATGACCAGAGCTTTCCAAACGGGGTCCTTGGATTCTCTCTTGCCCTCTCCAAACAAGTCATTCTATCAATTAGTTCTTGCCACTGTTCATGTCAACTATTAGTGACAGTAGTTTCTTTCTCATTGCTGTCTCTGAAAATCCATCCACAAAAAAACAAACATATATTTTGGCTCACAGTTTCAGAGGGTTTAAGTTCCTCATGATGGGGGAAGGAAGCAGAGCTGCTCATTTCATTTGCTACTTCTAATTTTTCATCCTATAATTCTATTCCAGGTAATTAGGATTAGGATGGTATCATAATGGGAAAGGTTTTCTATCACTTTATAAGGGCAATCCTCTCTACTTTTTTACATTTCATATATGAAACAACATTCATTTTCACAGCCTTCTCCTGATAGAGGAAACTCACTGATACCACAGTTGACTCTGAGGCCAGGGAGCTTGGAATAATGTCAGACTTGGAACCAACAGGCCTGGCTGGAGAGTTATGTGGCCAATTAGAGTAAGAGTGATGATAGCTTTCTTGGGTTGAATATTTACTAGAGTATGCCAACAATTTTTTTCCTTTATCTCCACAAAAGCTCAAAATCTTCATTTTACCATTGAATAGTATTTCATATTGCTCTGTAGGTCACACAGTTCCTGAATGGTATACATTCTCCTTGCTGCATTTCCTGCTTTTCTTCTATACCATGAAATCAAATGATACTTAATAGGTTAAAATGTCTTATTCCTGATTGACCTTTATGTTGACCTATTGTATATTCATTTTCTCTTAATTTCTGTTTCATTACTTTTTCTTTTTTATTTTAGTAACAAATGATAGAAAACTAGGTGGAGTATTTGTTTCCTTAAATACTCACAACAAACTATCCTTAATGACAGTCATTATTTTCCAAATCTTTTGTAGCATGAGTAGCACTTTTCTTGCTCTTCAGGATTTGAATAATTCAACCTATTTCAATGAGATAATTAATAAAATAATTCATTTGTAAACTGTTCTAAAATATTCCAATATAGAGTAATTTGTACTGCACTTGATCAATCCCATCTAAAAATGATTTATGGTCATTTAAAGTAAACATCAAATTGGAACATGAAAATAAAGTAGCAGTTTCTAATGAAATAGGGAGATGATTTATCAAGAAAGAGTAGGCTAGAGATACAATTAATGACAATATTTTAGTTTTGAACATCCATGAAGTCAAGATTTAAAAGAAAAGCATTGGGTTAGGGAGAAGGCACACTGTATAAAGCCTTTACCACACAAGTGTTAGGACCTGAGTTCTGATCCCCAGAAAACACATAAATGCCAGGTGGGCATGAAAGCCCACCTATCCCAATGCTCAGGAGGAGGAGATAGGGGATTGTGGGACAAGCTGGTTAACTTGACTACCTAAGTCAGTGAGCACTGAGTTCAAGCGAGAGACCCTACCTCAGCAAATAAAGTGGAGAGTTATCAAGAACTCAATATTAGTATCTGGCCTACACACACATGCACCCACACATGTGCAAACATGTATAGACACATGTCACCATATAGGCAAACAGAAAAGGAAAACAATAAATTATTTGACTTTTAGTATCTTTTTAAAATCATTGATTTTTCATACTGGTATTTCCTGCATTTTTAATACACAATCCACTTATTAAGAAAGGTTAGTGTGTTTTCTCAGAGATTTTTATGGCATAGATGGTATATTTTCCACATGACTATTTTTATATTAGTAATATTAACTTCTATAGTTAGTTAAATTATGGTGTTTCCTGGGAATTTGGTGAGAAGAATTTGTAAAAATATAGCCTTAAACTACAGCATTTTGTAGAAGAACTTGATATAAAAATGAGGGATATGGTTGGTGATTGAATATTTCTTATCAGAACTCTGTCGAGGAGTTACAGTCTTTCTGGGTGCCACTAGAAGCTGACTGCTGGTTTTCCCCCACCTGGTTTTTCCAGGCTATCACCTTGACCACATGTTTGCAAGAATCTGTGTAGGCCTCTTACATGTGGCTAATGTCAGTTTTATTTTTCTATCAGAAAACAGTGAAGCAAATTACCAATAAATAAAACTTTATGATGTTTATATTGTTATGGAATGGAGAGAACTTTTTTGAATAATGTTTTTATTATTTTATTATTAGAGAGTGACAACTTGAATAGACAAGTAATATTTACCAATGTAATCTCCAATATTCATAGCAAAAATTCCATGTAAATTCTGATGATATTACATATTTCTCTCCTATAATTACTATTTTGTAAAAAAAAAAAAGAAAGAAGGAAAATAGGTTTATACAATCAATATCTAGTCTAAAAGAATTATCACATATATGATACAAAACAAAAATGCTTTGTTGCCATGCATGTGGTGGAAGTGAGACATTATTGTTGCGTAAGCAAAGGGCAGTCCATCTTTAATTAGATGAAAATCTGGGGAAGGTATGCTTACATGCCAACTAACATCACATTAACTTAACAGGACAAATGATAGCTGCAGTTATCTTCATTGCCTCTGTGGGAATCTGTCATTGATGGTACAAGGTGAACAAGTCAGGAGTAACTTTCCTTATATTTCAGAAGTGGCTGGAAACTTTGATTAAATGAATTTTATGCACTTACTTTTGTCTTTTTTAGGATGTACAGAAAAAACTATCACATGGTTGGCTTGGCATATCCAGCAGCTGTCATAGTATCATTAAAGGTGAAATTATTTAAATTACTTTCATTTATAAAATATTCATATAAAATTTTTTTTCCTTCAAATGACTGGGAAGAAATGACAGCAGGTCTTTGCTAAAGATATATGCATGTACAAATTATTTTGACCACTGAAAAAATGTTAAGTGTTCCATGATTCACTGTAGAATTCTGAGAACAAATTTTTATTAAGAAATGGTATCAGCCGGGCATGGTGGCGAATACTTTTAATTCTAGTACTTGGGAGGCAGAGGTAGGAGGATCACTGTGAGTTTGAGGCCACCCTGAGATTACATAGTGGAATAGTGAATTCCATGTCAGTCTTGGCTAGAGTGAGACCGTACCTTAAAAAAAAAAAAAAAAAAAAAAAGAAGGAAAGAAAGAAAAGAAGAAATGGTATCAATGCCTATGTATGTGTGCATACCCATGAATGCATATATTTTTTATTCAAGTTTATTTATTTATTTGAAAGAGTGTGTCAGAGAGGGGGGATGGGCATGCCAGAACCTCTAAACACTGCAAAAGAGCTCCAGACACTGCACTATCATGTGCATCTGGCTGACATGGGTACTAGGGAATTGAACCTGGATCCTTAGGTTTCTCAGACTAGCTCCTTAGCCACTAAGCTTCTCTCTAGCCCCTTATTCAAGGTTTACTTAGTTGGCTTTTGAACTCTATTTCGAGATGGCATTATATTTTCAGAAAGTATTACTTTGTTTATATTATGCAATAGAGAAGATGTCTTAGTCTACATTTAAATAACAAAACTTTAGAAAAATATTTAAGGACTTAGGTCTAAAAAAATAAAGTACCAGGTAAAACTAATAAAGAAAACAATAAAGAAACTATCCTCTCTTGTCTCTGGCTTCTACTGAGACTGCATGTGTAGAGGTGTGGTTGCAGAATCCTGTGTGTTAGAAATGACTGGTGTGTAGAGTCTGGCCTGGGAAAGCTGTTGGCTGGCTTGTCTCATCTTGAACGTGTGGCATGCGTGCACACCTTGCTCCTAGCTGTTATTTCTGCATGGGTGCTTTGCAGGCTCACTGTTTCTAAATTCCTGATTTCATTTGGTTGTAGGGACTCAACTTTGTTTCCTAAAACATGCCATGGTGATTTTCTTATATTAACCAAGAACTGAAGAATGCAAGCAGGAGATCTTGGCTTCTGTATTTCTGACTTGCCATTCTCCTTTCCTGATTTAAATTCGCATTATTTATTTTTTGTGTTTTTGTTTCATTTTGTGCATTCTCCTTAGATGTATTTTTTCTCTGTTGCATATTAAATTCAAATGTTATTAATTTTAAAAGGTTATTGGTTCTTTTGGACCATTTTTTTTTTTTAGGCAAGCCCAACAGACTGGCTGTTTTTTTATTTTTTTTGTTTTTGTTTTGTTTTTATGGCATGTCAGGGCCTCTAGCTACTTTAATTCAACTCCTGATACATGCAACCACCTTGTGTACATGTGCAAACTTGCATGCTTATGTCACATGCACCTGGTTTATGTGGGATCTGAAAAGTCTAAAATGGATCTTTAGGCTTTGCAGGCAAGCACCTTAACCACTAAGCCATCTCTCCAGCCCAAATCCTTTTTAATACATTTGTGCTTCTAAACTATAATAAAGACAAGTATATAACTGAAATTGTTACTTTAGAATATACTAAACACCCCTTTATTTTTGAGATTTTTTTTGACTTCTCTATTATTTCCTCAATGTGTATAAGGAAATTACTTAATTTTATTTTACTTATTTAAAAAAATATTTGCTTAAAGTTTGTGTAAGATATTTTGGTTTAAAAATGTTAATGTTTTTCTAAAATGTAGTTTAGTAAAACCATATAAACTAATAGATTGAAGGAGTAAATATCAGTAAGAATATTTTCGTTAAATAATTTATTTTCTGACAAAACATCCTGATTTTTAGTGCTTTTTTGAGTTAGTATCTTGTTCTAGCCCAGGATGACCTGGATTTCATTCTGTAGTCCCAGACTGGCCTTGAACTCAGAACAATACTCCTACCTATCCCTCCTGAGTGCTGGGGTTGAAGATGTGTGTCACCACACCTGGCTTGCATTTTTTTGTACTTGATCTGAAAGCATAGAAATCAAGTATCTGATGAGGATGGGTTACAAATGTAAATTATCATACTTTATGTGTCTCCCAAAGAGCTGCAGCACTAACCTCTCCTAGGCAGTAGAGCCCTAGCTGGAGCTGTAAAATGTCGTCTTGAGAGTGTGAACTAACGCTTCCATGTTAGCTTTGGAACTGGGGAAAAGGTGTACTGGCTTCTAGGCTTTACTGATAGCAGCAATCCTTCTAACAGAATCTTGAAAAAAAAGGTTTTTAATTTATAAAGAAATACAGCAACTAAACAAGTAAACTAAAGAACATGTCAGTGGTGTTTGCTTCCCACTGATTAAAAGTAGGTTGATGCTGTTATAATTTTTTACAGGGAGCATTTTTCAGAGACTTTTGTAATACTGTTTTCATCAGATATATTATTTTCACCATGTTCCAAAACATGTGGTTGGCTTCTGCAGGAATGCTGAAATAAAAGGATGACATTATAAACAGCACACTGTGCTGCATTCAGGTGTGCACTGTCTACCCAGTACTGAGTCCTGCGTGAACACTGGTCGTCCTTTGGCTGACGATGACAATCATCTTTAGGCTAGAATACTCTTCTTCTTTAGGTTTTGTAAAGCAAAATCATAAGGCAACTTCAGAGGGTACACACCCCTGCTTACTGCTCTTTCTGCCATTATTAAGGGATTCTGTTTCCTTAAAAACCTATCAACTTCCCTAGGGAACTGCATGAAATTACTAATTACCATCTTCCTTCCCAATCAAAAGGCTTTGTTTTTGTTTTTGGCTCAGCACCTGTGTCTGGAGAAAGGGTAAGTGGGTAAGCTCTTAAAGTGAGTGGCAGTATGCTCTCTGTCTCTCTAAGGGCTTTGAATACTAAGAGAAGACAGACAATATCAAGGTTTTAAAGTAAATCACTGACTCTTCTGCTGTGATTTCAAACAAAATAGCAGGTGGCCAGAAGAGTGGGTAAGAAAAATCAGCATTATCTTCTCTCTGTCACTCAACTGAGATCACCCATGTCACCAACAATCTACCTCAAAGTGGAGGCCACTCTGGGAAATTATTTATGACATGAAGTTGGAAGAGAGGAAAGATGAAGGCAATATGAGGATGTGTTCAGGATTATCACATTAGCTTCATAACCTTGGGAGTCAGGGGGAAACCATGGTGCTATATTAATTTAAGCATGGCAGCCTCAGTTTGATGGCTGTCATATCAGACTCTGAAGAAATGAACTTCGACATGCTGAACTGAAATATTACCTGTTTGCTGTGGCCCTCAGTGCTTAATCTCCTAAACTATTTTCCTTCACAAGAGAGAGAGCTGTATGACGTTGCCACCTAAAGTATTTATTTTGTTTTTACAGGATGTTGATAAATGGTCTTTTGATGTGTTTGCCCTCAATGAAGCAAGTGGAGAGCACAGCCTGAAGTTTATGATTTATGAATTGTTCACCAGATATGACCTTATCAACCGCTTCAAGGTCAGAAAGCTCATCAGTGAAATACTCATAGAACCAGTTATTTGAATAAGAATGAACATGCAGAACACCAAACCAAACCATTGATTCATTTTAAAGTAATTTAGAAAGTTACAAGACTACAATATAAGCTCAACTCACAATGGAACCATGCTCTGCAACCTAAGCTTAAGCAGATAAGATGCTCACATCCTGGACCACTCACAGACTATTCCTGTAGGGAAAGGAAGCCACATCTTGGAGAAACAGATTTACAGTGTTCCTAAAATACAGAATGAGACAATGTTTCTTTTCTTTTTCTTTATTTTGAGTCAGTCAGTTAGTCTAGAATTTCTCACATAGCCCAAGCTGGACTCAAACTCTCCATTCTTCTCACAGAGTCCACTGGAATGCTAGGACATCAGCATTGACAGCCTCTTTTAAACTGAAGAGACATGTTTCCTAACTACCTTCATTTGCAAGGTAGCATCTAAGCGGCAGGTTCGATGCAGGTTATGAGCAGTCTTCAACCTGCAACTGTCACTTCCTGTGGGACTGTGGCATTGTCAGAACCAGAAAGTGTTGTGAGGTCGTCTATTTTAACCACCTAGTGTTATAAAGAGAAAAAGACTTCACCACTTGTAATGGGAAATTTTTACTCTTTTAAGTTCTTGCTTTCTTATTTGACCCCGCACGATAAAAATTTAAAACCAATATGGTTATTTCACTTGAGTTCAACACTTGTGACTACTAACCTTCCCTGAATTGAAGGCTAGCATGTTATGATGTGACCTTCAGAAGCCTGTACACTCAGTTTAAAGAACCAGTGCCACGTGTGACTCATAACTATGTCCAATCCCCAAACACTGTGCTCATGTTGATGCAGTGCCACACTTTGGGCCAATATATAATCATAAATATCATTTTCCACAGATTCCTGTGTCCTGCCTAATTGCCTTTGCAGAAGCTTTAGAAGTTGGTTACAGCAAGTACAAAAATCCGTATCATAATTTGATTCATGCAGCTGATGTCACTCAAACTGTGCATTATATAATGCTTCATACAGGTATCATGGTAAGAAAGCCTTTGTTACTGAAATATGTTTGTAAGCATCAAATTCCATTTCTCCAAGTTCCCATTGTCCTTTTAATGCTGATGAACATTGTATTGTATGCAATAATCTTTTGGAATTTGACTTACTTATACATTTTTCAGAAAATATTATAACTCAGGGTAAGAAAGTATACTCAAAGGTAAATTAAAATATATTAAATATATTAGTGTTCCAATTATTTTTAAGGCAAGTGCATCAGACTTGCCCTTTTTTTTTTCCTTAGGAGAGAGAGCAAGAGTGAGAAAGAGAGAGAGAATTGGCACGCCAGGGCCTCCAGCCACTGTAATCAACTTCCAGATGCATGTGCCACCTTGTGCACATGGGAGACTGTGTTTACATGACCTTGTGTGTCAGTCTTATGTGGGATCTGGGAAATTGAATATGAGTGCTTTGTAGTCAAGCCATTTCTCCAGCCCAGTTTTCCAAATTTTGAACTGTACAAGATTTTTCTTTGTATTTTTGTATTTTCCATATAGCTGTCAATCAAAAAACTTACGTGCTTTTAGAGAACATCTTCAGAAAACATACATACATATGTATAATATTCTCTCACTCATCATTTTATCCCCAAATGCCATCGAGAGACTTTCTTCTTATGCTTTCCTTGCTAATAATGATCACATCCTTAGGGATATTTGTCAGAATTATTCATGTGGACTATTCTAAATTTTATTTCCTGTCTTTTGCCCCTGCATAAATGGATGAGTAAATAAATGATTCAGCAATGTGAATTCTAAGAAAATGTGATATGGAGGATCTCTATGAGGACTTGGAATTTCTGTAATACCTTAGATCTCAGGATGACTCTTAGAACAGTAGAAGAGGCCACACTAAAGTAGGCTAAAAGGGGTAGGGTCACATGAGACCCCCATGTCCTTGTCCCCTCTTGATTTCTCATTTGCCAATCCAGGCTCCGATAAACCATAAATGCCTGCAAGTGGAATACTATACTGACATTGTAATATGCATTACCCAACTATTTAGATTTCAGAAGCCCCCTTTCTTTTGGCAAGGGTCACTGGTTTTGGTATTCACATTTATTTAAGTTATACTCTTTTAATTTTTTTCTTTATTAGTTATGTACATACTCAGTGTGTAAACAGCCATGTTGGTACCACCATTAGCTTCCTCCCTGTCCTCCCTGCTCCGAAGGGAATCCTCCTCATTGGGGATTGTGGGTCGTGCATTGTGGGGGTAGCCAGCAGTTACGGGGAAGTGGTAATGTCTCTGAGCATAACGTCCTAGCCTGTGGCTCTAACAATCTTCCCACGCCCTTTTCTGTGAATTTCCCTGAGCCATGTTGGGTTTGTTTTAGGTCTACTTAAGAGATGAGGTCTTGAGAGCCTCTGTGTCTCTGGATATCTGGTTTGGTAGCAGTTGAGTGTTCTCTGTGTCTATTTCCTTCACCCTTGTGCTGATACCAGGTTCACCAAAAAAGCAGTACTTTTGCTCATTTCCCCAATTACACCATGGTTTCAGCTGGGGCCTGCTGAGGTGCCATGTGCCGCTATTGCACTTGGGAAAGCATTATGTCTGGTTGTTTGCTGATGAGTAGCTTAGACCACAAGTTGCTTGGACAGATGTTGGCCATTGTCCCCCAGTCTAGCACCTTCTGGCACTAGACAAGTTTACTGTCTGGGGACTGTAAATCATACTCTTTTTTTTCTTTTAGTTTATTAACAACTTACATGCTTGTAAACAATATCTCATGGTAATTCCCTCCCTTCCCTCACTTTTCCCTTTGAAACTCCACTCTCCATCAGTCTCTCTTTTATTTTGATGTCATGATCTTTTCCTCCTATTTTGATGGTCTTGTGTAGGTAATGCCAGGCACTGTGAGGTCATGGCTATCTAAGTCATTTTGTGTCTAGAAGCACATGTTGTAAGGATTCCTACCCTTCCTTTGGCTCATAGATTCTTTCCGCCACTTCTTCTGCAATGGACCCTGAGCCTTGGAGGGTGTGATAGAAATATTTCAGTGCTGAGCACTCCTCTGTCACTTATTCTCAGCACCCTGCACTTTCTGAGTCATCCCAAGGTCACTTCCATCTGAAAAGCGAAGGTTCTCTAACCAAAAGTGAGAGTAGCATTAATATATGGGTATGAACATTAAGAGAAGTACTTGGCAGTTTGGTGAGCATAGTATATACATTTAGCCAGACAACATCAGACATTACACCCCTAGGGCTCATGACTACCCCTGTTGTAGGTTTTCAGTATCAGGGATGTATTCCCTCCCATGGAGTGGGCCTCCAGTCAAATTAGAGGGTGGTTGGTTTCCCCCATAACACATGTGCCACTATTGTACCCATTGGCTCATTTGACCTGTCTAGCCAAATATAAGGCTTGTAGTGTCCACTGTTGAGTATCTTCACTGGTGATTTTTCTCCCTCCCATTGAACTGCATGCAGTGTGGCTTTTTCCAGCTTTCTTTCAGCTGGTCTACATGGAGGAGGTTTTCAGCTCAGCTCCAGCAGGTCTCAGTGACCTTGCAGCCCAAGAATGTGGAGTCTTCAGTAATAGTGTCTTACCATCAAATCCTGGTGGGAGACCAAGGGCCTCAGCAATGGCTTGTAATATTTGGGGGCATTAGGGACCTCCTAGCCAACAACTCACTAGAAAGTATCCCATCCCTGGCACTGAAAATTTTATAGTAACAATCTATAGTTCCTGTGTGTTCCATTGTCCAAAAAAGTAGGTTTCCATATGACTTATTTATATTCTCATAGATTTTGATTAGCCCTCCCTCCACCTTTCCTTTTCTCAGTCTCTTCCCATGACCTCTCTTAAGCTTTTCCACACCCATTAATCTGTTCTCATACTCTTAAGTATGTAAGTAAGTAAGTAAGGCCCAGATGTTCTCAACATTTTGCATCAAGAAATGTATTTCAAACCTGGTCCCCCCAAATTCTCTGGAAGCCTTAGTAAAAAGCTAAACATTTGTAACAGGCACATGATCTTTCAAGATTAGCACATACAGAAATTTACCATCATCCTCTTTGCAGCTTCTCCCAAGAAGCCAACCATGTAACTAATTGCATATCATACCCATCTACTAGGGTTCATCCAATAGTGTCTCGTCTGTTGATCAAATAGTTTTGTATGCTTTGTTTTACTTTGCCTTCTAAATTTTACAGATCCCATTTCTGGTCCCATGTTCCAATGTATGTTTCTGCAAAGAAAAATCATACTAAAACTTAATGAATTTCAACAATTTGTTGTTTTCTCCTAAGGGCCAATGGTTAAGAGTTCCAGCTAGGAGACTGTCACTTGGGGTCTCTCGTAATTGCAGCCATCTCTCCACTATGGCTGAAGATACTTGAGACATCCCTGGGCTCATGTTCTGGTACAGCTCACTCATGTAGCTGGCTATTGACATAGCTATTGACTGGAGACCAGCTAGGAATTTTTTTCTTTCTCTTTTTTAAACATTTTTTCTTTATTAGTTATGTACATACTCAGTGTGTAAACAGCAATGTTGATACCATCCTTACCCTCATCCCTGTCCTCCCCCCTCTGAGGGGACCCTCCTCATTGGGGATGCCAGTTATCCCCATGGGGACTATGGGTCATGCATTATGAGGGTAGCCAGCAGTTATGGGGAAGAGGCAATGTCTGTGCATAATGTTCCAACTTGTGGCTCTAACAATCTTTCTACCCCCTCTTCCATGAACTTCCCTGAGCCATGTTGAGTTCATTTTAGATCTACTTTGGAAATGAGGTCTTGGGAGGCTGTGTGTCTCAGGATCTCCGGTTTGGCAGGAGTTGAATGTTCTCTGTGCCTATCTCTTTCACCCTTATGCTGATACTGGGTTCACCAAGAAAGCAGCACTCTTGCTCATTTACCCAGTTACTCTATGATTTTAGCTGGGGCCCTGATGGGGTGTGGTGGGCTGATTCCTCTCCTCAAGTTCTGTGTTCATCTGAAAAAGAGAAGCAGATTCTCCAATGGAAGTGAAGTAATCACTGGATAAATGGGATAACCATTATTAGTTTAGAGAGAATTTAATAGGTGTAGGCCCTCTTGTAGCCCAAGATTGGTGGGAGGTTGATACTGGAGAGTGAACTCATTTTTTGGATATGTTTCTGACTTGTTTTCCAGTTCCCACTATGTGTTCTGTTCCACTGAGTGGATCTGTTAGCCAATCCAAGAGCAGTTCATTACCCACCATAGCTGTGTGCCACTATTGCACTGTGTGAGCATCACCTCAGGTTGTATGCTTCTGAGTAGCTTATACCACCACTTGCTTGGACAGATGTTGGGCATTTTCCCCCAGTAGCTCATGTAGCACCTTCTGGGACTACACAAGCTAAATGTCTGGGGACTGATTCTCTTCCAGGTTCCAGCCAGGTCTCTCCATGTTCCATAATGACAGCATATGGTGTCTTTGGCAGTAGGGTCTTACCATTAACCTTTGGTGAGTAACCAAGTGCTATGGAAGAAGTCTGTCTTCTTTTGGGAAACCTTATTGGTCTCTATGATCAACAGCTTATTGTGGATGTTAACTGCATCTTGGTAATGGGAGGGACAGGCCAACACCAAGGGAAAAGAAAGAAGAAAAAGATAGGTAATATAAATGAGAAAGAGATAAGATTGAGAGAGAGAGAGAGGGAGGAGAAAATTAAGGTTAGTCTTCATCATACCCTCTCCAGGGCCCTTTGATTCAGGTGGTCCCTCTAAGGACCTGATGAAGGTTCAAACTTTTAGTCTGTCTTTCAGGATTTGGATTTTATGGTACAAGTTCCATTTGTGTCCAGTTTTGTGTCACCTCCTCACCCTTACCCTCCCCTCCAGGCCTATCCTCCCTATTTTCTGGTCCTCTAGATGCCTATTAGGTATGTCAGCATCTCAGGCAGATCCAGGTTAGGAGCCACAGATGAGTGAGACCATGCAATGATTATCTTTCTGTGATTTGGTGAGTTTGCTGAGAAAGATCTGTTCCAAGTTCGACCATTTTTATTCAAATTGCATTATGTCATTTTTTTTTTCTTACTGCTGTGTAGAATTCCAAGTAGCTGTAGTTACCTGGCCCAAAGTCCTGTTCTTCTATTCTGTTTCGTTGGTCTATAATCCTGTTTTCATGCCAGTACCATGTTGTTTTTGTTACTATGTCTTTGTAATATATATTTTGATTAGGTATGATGATGCCTCCAGAGGTGTTTCTTTTGCTGAGGATGTGCTTATATATCTAAGGCCTTCTACCATTCCATATTAATTTTGAGATCATTTTTTCTATCTCTGTGAAGAAAAATGTTGGGGTTTTTATTGGCATTGCATTAAATTTGCATATTGCTTTTGTAAGGTTTCCATTTTTACAATGTTAATTCTGCCTATCCATGAGCATGGGAGGTCTTTCCATTTTCTCAAGTCCTCCTCCTTGAGTGTTTTTATGTTTTCATTATATAAGTCTTTCACTTCCTTGGTTAATGTTATTCCAAGGTATTTTTTTTCATTGCAATAGGAAATGGACATTGTTGCTAATTTCTTTCTCTGTATTCAGCTAGGAATTTAAAGAATATTTAAAATTTTTACCACTCTATTAAAAATATGTATACTCTGACAAATTTACACAGTAACTTTTAAAGAACACATCTTAAAATAGCATATTTATGGTTCTTTACATATTTCTCTTTCTAGTGTGCATGGAAGTTTCCGTTCACCCAAAAAATTATTCTAAAGCTTTTTTATGGGGGGGAGGGGTTGTAGGCTTCATTGCCACACCTTGCCCTGGAACTCTTATCTTTCCACCTGGTTTGATGTGTGTGGTATGTCAGTATGGAAAGACAGGGGCTCCTGACAGCTGCAAGCACTGTCACCTAGAGAACATCGCTTATGGACCTTCTACTTGGTTTTTTATTTCAGAGGCCATTATCGTCAATCTGATGATGATATTATTTTTCTTTCAAATGTTTGCATCTCTGCAATCATTAATTTTTTAATTTTAGAAGTTAACTGAAAAAAAGGCACTCTAAACTGGGAATCAAACTAACTGAATTAGTTTTCCCCAGAGCATCAATGGAAAAGCAACACATACTACATAATAAAATATCTGCTAGATTATGAAATGAGCAATATGGCATTTCAGCCTAGGAGTTAGTCAGAGTTTCATGATCTTAAAATATGTTTTTAGAGAATTGAGAAGGTAGCTCAGTTGGTAAAGTGCTTGTCTTGCAAGCATGAAGTCTGATGTGAATCCCCAGAGGGCCCACCTATAGTCCCAGCAGTGGGGATATAGAGACAAGAGGGTGTCTGTGATTTCCTGGCTGTCCTATCTGGCCTAATGAGTAGGACCAGGCCAATTAGAGACCCTGTCCCCAAAAAGGAATAATGAGGTTGCTTTTCTGGCCTCTACACACATGCACAAATTTGCATGTGCACACACACACACACAAAATATGTTTCTATTCCAACACATTATTATTTTTAAATTTTGTTTGTTACAAGACAAAGAGACAAATAAGCATGTATTATTTTAGCTTCAGAACCCTTGTCTGAAGGTAACATTGAAAAACGTGGGATGTCTTATAAGTGGACCGAGAAATTCAAACCCGTTGTGTGACTTTACCCTCAGACCTACAAGGAAGACTTGTAGGCTATAACACAACCTTTCATCTTCTCTGGTAGGCTTGGAAATCTAGCCCACCTGGCATAACTGCAACATATTTAAGTCATTAGCATGCATCATATAGTCACTTTCTGAGAAAACAAGAGCTTATCGAATAGGAACGCAATATCCTTTGCTTTAACATATTGGCATGGCAATTTGTTTCTGGTTTTATTCACACTTCAGCAAAAACATCAGTGGTTTCAACCATAAGATTGGCTATTACAAAAGTAGTAAACCTAATTTAGTATTGTCAAAGATCAGGCTAATGAATTTAAACAAAGCAAAAATTGAACTTTTTTAAAATAGAAAAAAAAAAAAACCTTTTACAAGTAGAGAGGTAGGCAGAATGAATTCACAAACTTGTTAACTATTTTGTCAAAATGAGGCTACATTGCCAACCTGACAGTTTGTGGAAAGCCATTTTAACAAGGTTTTTTTCTCTTCATGAAAAGGTGGTGGTAGGTGAATACTAATTTTCGTACATATGAATATGTTGGTTCTTTGAGACAGAGAAGCATTACAGAAACATTTGTTAGCTAAAATTCGCTCAGTCTTTGTCACCCCTCAGATTTGGCATGCAGAGGACTAGGCTGGGCCATTTTCTTAGTGTTTAGTTGATGGCCTGCTATTTCAGGATGGCCCTATCAGGGTGACATTTATGGAGCGCTCTAGTAGCAGCCCAACACTGTCAGGTGATTAATGCATCTTGTCACCTTCAAGATGCTTTGAGAAGTCTGAAAGGGATCACGAGGAAGACATTGTCCTCCTGTTTGTTAATGTCAGAGGAAACTCTCAGGCCTGACAGCGGACAGTGCACAGATTTGATGGTAGTATGACTACTTGCCCTGCTTTCTTCTTGTCACTTGATTAACTTGTAGCCCAGTGACATGGTGACAGTGATGTGCAGAAGCTCAGTCCATTTGCAAAAGAGTCAGTGCTTTATGGAGTGACTCCAAGCTACTTCCAACTGTCTCTTTCGATACAAGGTCACCCAAGGGCCTTGGCCAAAGTCCCCTTGCATTTTCAGGCTCATGGCATGGCCTTTGTTCTGATAACACCCGGTGGGAGGGAGAGCCCTTTGCAATCGCTCCTTTGCAGCTTGCAGCCCGCTGACTATGCCCAGATGCAGTCATTCTTCCACACTTGGGAACGTCTCAGTTTTTCTTCAACCAATCTACATAAAATATGCCAGTTAGTCACTGCTCTGTTAAAGCTGTGCAGTCTTTTCTTGGAAGCAGTTTCCCATGCAGCACTGTTGAGAAAGGGAGAAAGAGTGTGGGCTTAGGAAGCTGCAAAGAGGTTTGAAAGCATGCTTGGCCACTTCTTCCTAAGTTGCTAGCCAGCTCTCTCTTGTTTCCCTTCTCACTAAAATGTAACTAATAACACTGACCATCTTACAAGATGGTAATAGGGGTAATTAAGTACTGTTGCAAAACACCTAACCTAGCACCTGCAACAAATAGCAGTTAATACATGGCCAAACAGAAATAGTTATAATATGCTATCTACATTGGTACGTCATAGCAAACTATCTTAGTTTATTTAAAGGGATGGTGATTTTTCAAAAGTGTCTAATCTCATTACTTCAGGTAAAGCAGTTCTTAAGTATACTCTTTTAGACTCAATTTGAGTAAATGTGATTTTCTGATCTGAAATTCTCACCACTCTAAACATATCCATACATACTTTACCACACACACGCATACGCATACACAGTAACTCAACTATGAAAATCATGTCTTAATGTTCTATTTGCTTCTGCCCATTGAATTAGTCAGCTGTTAGTCAGAAAGTCTGCTTTTGAAACCTTAGTTTAACATGTTGCCTCCCTTGATGGATGAAGGTTATTACAACTCACAGATGGAAGGGAAACTTTCCAATCATGTTTGATTCAAATTCCTTCTTTTGTCAGTAGATGGCTGTGTGGTCTTTGACACAGTGGTCAAATATTTCTGGACTTGGCTTCGTAACCTGATAACATTATGCTACAAATATTTACTTACCTAAATAAGACAATTATAAAAGTAGGAAATCCTCTGAAGAGCCCAGGTAATGGCCCTCCCCTTCCTTTCTGGCATCATTGTGTATGCTGTTACCAGCAGTCAGTACCTTCCGATGTAATTTGAGGACTGTCTGTTGGAGCATAAGTCACCCTACCTGCGCACTTCTCAAGGCAGAATGAGACAGTGTAGTAGAAGTTCAGAGACCGTGTGGCTCACCTCTGACTTATGTCCACCAAGAGCCAGCATAATCTCAGCTCTGTACTCAACACTTCCTGATGGCAAGGGTGATATGACCCAGTCTTGTGCTCGCCAGCTGGGGACTTGCTTTACAAACCCATGAATTTAAACATCTATTTTCTTATAAGTCTCGCTCCACATCAACATGAATGGAATAGGCAGCTAAAGGAGCTAACAACCAAACTATCATTATACTTTAATGAGCATAGAGAAGACACAGTGAATTCCAAGTCAGCCTAGGCTGGAGTGAGACCCTACCTCAAAAACACAAAACAAAGCAAAAAAGAATTTTTTCATTTACATGTGGACTTTTAACATATTTTTCTTTCCAAATGATTTTATAATATAAACTTAATCACTAAGGCCATAGAATGGTACTAAATAAATGAGACTAATGAAGGAAGTTCTATTTATGGTAGGCAGAGATTAATTAGGACAAACAGATAATAATTTATAATCAATTTTTTAAAATATATTTATATATTTATTTATTTGATAGCAAGAAAGACACACAGAGAGAGATGAAGAGATAATGGGAATGCCAGGGCCTCTAGCTACTGCACACAAACTCCAGACACAAGCACCACCTTCTGTATCTGGCTTATATGGGTACTGGAGAATTGAACCTGGCTCCTTGGTCTTCTCAAGCAAGTGCCTTAACAGCTAAGCCATGTCTGTAGCCCTTATAATAGATTTTAACAGCTAATAAATAACAATAATTCTAAATAGCTTATGAGCTAATCTATCATTGGATTTCATCTCAAATTTACTATATTTTTACTTTTGCAACTTCGTATTTGACGTTAGCACATTGAATGCTTCCTAAAATTATATTTATTTATTTTTATTTGAAAGAGAGACAGAGAATGTGAGTATAGCTATGTCAGAGCCTTCTTCTGCTGAAAACCAATTCCAGACACATGCACCACTTTGAAAGTCTGGCTTTAAATGAGTACTGAGGAATTAAACCCAGGCCATCAAGCTTTGCAAGCAAGAGCATTTAACCACCAGCTGTCTCCCAGACTAGAATGTTACTTTCTTTAACACCGTACTGAAATCTATAAAGCCATAAATATAACCAATAAGAAATGCTTTAAAGTGATGGATAATTCTTTTCTTCCAAGAAACCATTTTCTTCAATAAACAATGGGCTTGGGGGGTATCAAACTGTTATTCAGTTCCTACTCACTGCACAGTGTTAGATTTCATGGTCTCAGTAGGAGACCTGGAGGCTCAGTCCCAGGTCAGGCTGCAGCACTGTCCATGGCCGAGGTCACCTTTTTCCTTTCAGTGACTCACAGCTCAGTGCTCTAAACACCCTGAACAGCTAGTTGTACTGATTCCTGTTGATCTGAAAGTCATGACCATTCTCCAGCTGTGCGAGAGATTCTTACTTGAGCTGTAGTCAATGGAGACATGGTTAGCTGTTATCTTCCAGACTTCATGCTTTAAACAATATAAAAAAGTAAAGTGCCCTTTTTTCCTGCTTTACTCTTTGACACAGCTTTGATAGGAACATCATGCACATTAACTCAAAACTTCTCATAAAACCTCACAGAGGAATGGTCTTTAATCCCATTTCAATGGGAACTGTAACTGAGAAGGCAATATCTTATTTTCCCTGAGGATCAAGAGACTTAAAAGTGGCCGTGTGTCTTTTTACTGCTCCTGACTACCTCTCTCTTATGACAAACCCATGAAATTCAACTGAACAAATATTTCCTGTTATGTGTCAAATACTAAAGTGTGAAAGGAACAGAGCTTTGGGAGTTCTGAGATTCAACATTTGTCAGCCCCTTCACTGTTGACTCATTGGCCTTTTATACAAAATCCAAACTCATCAATTCTAATCATATTAGGTCATCAGCTCTTCTCATGCTCTTAATCCTCTTTTCAACCTTAATTCAAGTTGTTAACCTGTACTGTGGGCAATTCTATTTTAATACAAGTATCCTTCTGGCCTATTCTTCCTATCAAATCCTTGTTACCTCTACCTTTGCTGTGGTCATTCCTTGTCCATCCTTCTGAAGTCTACTGCCACTGGACAGCCTTTCTGCCTGCCCTTAAATTACACTATTATTTTGTCACCCATTTTAAAGTATAAACAAAGCTCACATGATTATTTTTTGATCTCTCTCTCTGTCTCTCTCTCTCTCTCTGTGTGTGTGTGTGTTTAAAGTCTCTAACTATAGTTAAAGTACCTTTGACGGAAAACCCCATCTCATTTCAGATCCTTCATTCCAAACAAATCCCTTCTGCTTGACACACTGTCCAAAATAACTTCATGAAATATCCATTGTACACAATTAATAGAATAGGAAGAGCATTTTACTTATAAGAAATGTGATTGCACATGCCAGGTGCTCTGAAAGTCTTTGTTGTAAAAAGAAAAGATGGTACAGGTTATAAACATGATGGATGTTTCTTTATTTGCCAGCACTGGCTCACTGAACTGGAAATTTTAGCAATGGTCTTTGCTGCTGCCATTCATGATTATGAGCACACTGGGACCACAAACAACTTCCACATCCAGACGAGGTAAGTACTGTCAAATAAGAACTTGTACAAATGAAAATTTATTCTTCTGGGAAAGGAGAGGGTATGGGGTGAGTACATTCAAAGTGCATAATATAATTGAATGAAAAGCCTTTAAGAAACCAAATGCTATGTACAATGATTTTCTGTATGTTATTTTCTCTAAGACCAGTTTTCTTTATAAAATAAAGATTCTAATAAGATAAGTTGAATGGATTTTTAGCATAAATCCTTAAGCTATAACAATTTATATGGATTTATTGCTATTTTTCAAGGATTTTGTACATATTTTCTGATATATTCAGCAATTTAAAGTATACAGGTACTTGTAAGGCAATTTTTGTCCCTAAGAACTTGATCTGAATTGTCACACAAGTCAGACATTTATTCATGGAAACAAATCCTACAATACATTGTCCAAGGCATTGCTGTATGTCTTTATATAGGAAAATGACAATATTTCCTTTATGGAAAATCCAGATATCAAAGGAATCTCATTTTCAGACCAGTATGGAGTATGCAATAGAACTGGGAAATAAGATTCTTGAATGATGACTATATTCATCAAAGTGCTAGAGTAGGCAGGTATGATATGCGCTCAGTTTTGTGCCACAAAATATGACAGTCTAAGTGATCTGGAGGCTGTGAGTGTAAGAGCCAGGCGTTAGCAGACTGGTTTTCTTCAGAAGCCTCTTGCCTTGGCTTGAAGACAGCTTATCTTCTCTTTGTGTCCTCACCATCTTTCCCTCTGTGCTTGTTTTCTTGGTGTCATTTCCTCCTCTTATAAGAACAGCAGCCACATTAACATTGCCCCTCCCTTACTTTACCTTACTTATTTTAATTATACTCATAATCGTCAAGCTCTAAAAATAGCCACATGGAAGGTTAAGGCTTCAACATAATATAGATTTGGGGGAGAAACATTTCAGTCTTTTAAAAAATATTTATTTACTTATAAGGAGAGGGAGAGAAAGAGGAGAGAGAGAGGAAAGGGAGAGAGAGAATGGGCACATTCTCTAGCCACTGCAAACAAATTCCAGATATATGTGAAACTTTGTGAATCTGGCTTCATGTGGGTGCTGAGGAATTAAACCCAGGCCGTTAGGCTTTGCAGACAAATGCCTCAACTGCTGAGCCATCTCTCCAACCCATGTTTCAATCTCTAAAAAGAATATGTCTTAAGAAATTTTTAGTAAGACAGAGATGTCAGTGCTTGACAGGTAGAATTCAGTGCAGGATGAACCAACTCACACAGAACATGGGCCGTCCTGGTGTTTCTATAAGTCTCTCACTAGCCAAGGGTGATTAATAAGGAAATGTTGAGACCTCTGTAGAATTCTGTCGTCGAGAAGAAATTAAACATGGTCGAGAAGAAATTAAACATGTTATTTTTGTTTATTACTTTTAAGTTACAACTTCCTAGAGAAATGTTAGGCTTATTAGAAATGTTCGGGAACTGGGCATGGTGGTGCACACCTTCTATCCCAGCACTCAGGAGGCAGAGGTAGGAGAGAGTCATGAGTTAGAGGCCAGTCTGAATGTATTCCAAGTCACCCTGTGCTAGAGTGAGACCCTACCTCAAAAAACAGGAAAAAAAAAGAAACAGAAAAATTGAGCATGAAGGTCAGGGTTGCCATATCCTTCCCCTGTCACCCTATAGTTTAGGATGTTGTAATAACCAGTGCACATACCTTGCATTGATGCACAGCATTTGTTACAACTGATGAGCAAATATTGATATTCTTTAACTAAAACTCTTGGTTTACTTTAGGGTTCTATATTTGTTTACAAGTACATTCCCCCCTCTGTGTCTCCCCTTCTTCCCTCTTTACTGTTTATAATACATATATTTTTCCCTCCCACCCCCAACACTGATATTTTTAATGTTGTTGCAGTTCTACCTTTTACAAAGTGTCACGTATTTGTATTAACACAGTACGTACCCTTCCATGCTGGTTTCTTTCACTTACAAATATGTGTTTAAGATTCCTCCATGTGTTCTCATGGCTTGATAGCTCATTATTTTTATTGCAGAACAATATTACACTGTATGGGTATACTACAATTGATCTAATTACCTACTGGAGCAATCTTGGTTACTTCTAATGTGGGGCACTTATGAACTAAGATATAAATATACATGTGCAAATTTTCATGTGGTTAGTTCACTTAAATTTTAATAGGAAAACTTTAACAACTAATTTCCTAGATCTTTTGGTATTTGGAATCAAGTCACAATTAATTAAAATAATAGTATTTTAGAACTTAAAAATGTCTTAAGATGGTTGAGATATACCTTACAGATCATATGGACTAAGTCTCACAATACAAAATAAAACAAACAAACAAACAAAAAAACAGGCTGAGCATGGTGGGATATGCCTTTCATCCCAGCACTAAGGAGGTAGAGAAAAGAGGATTGCTATAAGTTTGAGGCCAGTCTGAGACTGCATAGTGAATTCCAGGCCACCTTGGGCCAGAGAAAGACCCTACCTTGAAGGAAAAAAAAAAAAAAAAAAAAGCTCTCCCAAGGTACAGTGACTTAGGAGTATACACATAGTCTGCTGAATGCAGAGCCAGCACTGAGACACTGACAAGAGGGACAGACTCGGTCCTGTTGTTGACTCAACTTTGCTCTCATGGGGGGAAGAAATACACACAGGGTGGATCCATACTGTCATAGCCTAAATGGGAGAGGCTTACATGTCATAGTCTTGGTAAACATGGAGAAAGTAGAAATCCAATTAAATTGCAAATCCATTCTGCCCATGATTGGAATGGAGTTACCCAGTGTGGCAAAGAAAGAACTTGGACTCTGGTTATGAAGTAGGAATGTAGTGCATGTACATGTACGTATATGCAGAGTATAAGAAGTATGTTTGGCTTTTGTTGTTTGTGTCAAGACTCAAAGGAAAAGCAAACCATGTATAACTTTCTTTTTATCAAAGACTGTACATCCACAGAATCCATAAAAAGAAGGATTTAATTGAGGCCATTACTGAGCTGGGCTCTGCACAGGACAACAGTTTTAGGGTTTGGAGAAGGGAGCAAGTGATATACTACCATGGAATATTTCTTGAAGTTTTAACTCTGAAAAGTGAAGGCCATGGACTGGCTTCTCTACCTGCCACATAAGATCACCCAGTCAGCCGGGTGTGGCGGTGCACGCCTTTAATCCCAGCACTTGGGAGGCAGAGGTAGTAGGATCATCATGAGTTCAAGGCCACCCTGAGACTACATAGTGAATTCCAGGTCAGCCTGGGCCAGAGTGAGACCCTACCTCGAAAAAACAAACAAACAAAAAAAAAAAAAAACAACAACAAAAAAAGATCACCCAGTCCAGAACATTTACTAATCATTTGCTATTGAATAGTCTTAATTCATTTATCCTCTGAGCTTTGAAGAAGGAGGAGGGAAAAGAGAATGTGTAAGGAAGAGATAGATGCAAACAAATATGGAGGCAAGGGAAGAAGAAGAGGATGAGGGTGGGAGAAAAACAAATATTTTTCAGCTTTATACTAAGACATTATAGATAGGCTGAGGAGATAGTTCAGGTGGTAAAGTTTTTGTCTTGAAAGCATATGAGATCTAAATTCAGCCCCCAGAACACTTGTGAAGAGTTGGGTGTGGTGGCACGGGCCTGTAATACCCGCATTATGGTAGTAGAGACAAGAGGTTCTTAGGGGCTCACTGGCCAGTCTAATTGGTGAGTTCCAGGCCAATGAGACACCTGTCTCTAAACAGGTTGGTGATGTTCCTATAAAACAACACCTGAGGTTGTTTTCTGGACTCCGCATTCACATATGTGCATATAGTTTGTCTACTCCCTAAAAAAAAACACATACACGTAAAGAAACTATGCATAATCCTAGGAGCAATCTTACATTTTACTTATTTTTTATAAACTGTCTAATAAGGTTAATTATTTAATGGATTAATCCTACATGAACTTGAAAATTAGATTTTTTAAAATTTTCTTATTTATTTGTAAATAGAGAGTATATCAGGCCCTAGTCCTACTACAAATGAACTCCAGACTCCAGACACATGGACCACTTTGTGCATCTGGCTTTATGTGGGTACTGAGGAATCAAAACCATCTGTCAGGTTTTGCAATCAAGCACCTTGACTGCTGAGCCATCTCTCTAGCCTGAACTTAAACATTCTATGAACAAAATATTGCAATGACCAAAATGCATCACCATGACATTTTTAAACTTTCACTGTTAACTTCAAATTTTGTCAAAGGAGAAATTTTATTGTACTTTGTATTATTCATAGCTGCTTACACTTAGGGGGCTTTCTCATATGGAAACTCATTTACTGCATAATAAAAAGGACAAAAATTAATTTAGAACATAGGCTAGGCTATATCTGAGTTCAGCAAGGACTGTAACGCACAGAATCCTTGAAACGGTAAGCAAATGGAAATAATTTCCTCTTTGTGACCAGAAATGTTGAGCTACATGTTACCATGGATACTTGATGTTGCTTAGAGTCTTGTTCTTTTCTAAGCCGAT
This sequence comes from Dipus sagitta, assembly GCA_036346955.1. Classification (NCBI taxonomy): domain Eukaryota; kingdom Metazoa; phylum Chordata; class Mammalia; order Rodentia; family Dipodidae; genus Dipus; species Dipus sagitta. The sequence continues at coordinate 56,535,400 of CM070774.1, forward strand.
AAAAACCATCTCAAACATTGAAACCATGCTGTATTCTCACTAGCCTTGCTGGATTTATGAGATTAAAAGAAAACTATACATACTTTACTACATTAAATCTACTTCATAAACAATTCTTATTTATAAAAGAGAAAGGAAGTGATACTCATAATCATATCATGTAATAACCCTGAGAAACCTGCTACATACAGATCTGGGTCCATATGATACAAATGAGGTTATTGAAAAATCAGTCTTACCTGTTATCTCAGGAAACTCCTGGAAGCACAGTGTATTAAACACAGGCAATATCTACTTAGCTATCTCTTAAACAAAGATTATATGTGAACTAGTCTAGCTGTTTGCTCTGTTTTGAACTTTGATCATTAAGTGAGTTTTAAGCCTTAAAGGAGATTACTGAGTGGAAATTTTGAACATGTGATACTAAGTAAATACATAAGTTATTTCAGCTTTATGACAGTAATGGAAACAAGAGACAGGAATTATTTTAGTGTCAAATATGTTGTGCTGGTTCTCACTGGTGTTTAGTCTACCCAAATCAGTGAGAGGTTTATAGAGAGATATATATGCAAAAAACAAAACAAGAAAGTAAGCACTATGATCCAGAGGCAATCATCCCACCTACACAGGCTGGTTTGACATTTGAAATTTAATCACCATGATAATGATAAGGAGGAAATACCATACTCTCATGTCAAGAGACACGTAAAAGACATTTGATAAAATCTAATACTCATCCACCATCAAACCTCAGTAGACTAGGAGCAGAGGGAAACACTCCTAGAGCAAAGCTGTGCTCACAGGGTGCGGAGAGGAGCAGTTAGGAGATATTAATCAAAGGACACAAATTTCATTTAGGTAGGAGGAATAAATTCAAGACAGTAACAACATAAAATACTTTAATAGCAATAAGCCCTTTACAACTGAGTAAATTTTAAATATTTTTACCAGAAATAACAAGAACATGAGATAATGTATAATATTAATTAGTTTCACCTAGCTATCACAGAATATATTATTTTAAAGCATCATGTTGTGCCAAATGAGTCCAAATAATTTTGTCCATTTGAAATGCAAACAAATAGAAAAGTAAGCATCTATTAAAAGCCTATAGCAAAGCTGGGCATGGTGGCGCACGCCTTTAATCCCCGCACTCGGGAGGCAGAGGTAGGAGGATCGCCGTGAGTTCGAGGCCACCCTGAGACTCCATAGTGCGTTCCAGGTCAGCCTGGGCTAGAGTGAGACCCTACCTCGAAAAAAAAAAAAAAGCCTATAGCTAACACCATCTTGACTGGTAACTAACTTAGGTCATGAGTAAATCAAGGATGCCCCTTCTTCACCATTGACTTTCAACATCACCTTGGAAGTCCCAGCTAATTCAGCAAGACAGGAAAAGGTGGAGATGAGTTTATACAGTGAAAGGGAAGAAATAAAAAATATATTTGTTCATGGATGATTGTATATAAAAAAATCTGAGCAAATTGGGAAAACAACATCAAAACAAACTCTAGACTAAAGCAATTATAGCAGGGTTTTAGGACACAGTTAATGGACTATGATCCAGTCTAAGTAAACTGCTTTCCAATACATCATCAATGAACAGTAGAATCTGACATTGAAAACACAGTACTATTTACATTGGCACCCAGATGTTGAAATACTGGGTATAACTCTAGGAAAATAAATAGCTAATCTATAGGAAGAAAATCCATAAAGCTCTGATGAAAGAAATAAGTAGAAAGATAATTTATATTCAGGAATAGAAAGCTATAGCCTTGTCAAAATGCCTTTCTTCCCATGCTGGTCTACAGATTAAATGCATTCTTAGTGAAAATTTTATTAAGTATATTTATTTGATGACATTTTCATTATGATTCTAAGATTTGTATGAAGAAAATAATCAGAACAGAGAGTATTATAGAACAGAATAAAGCTGGAAGACAAGCACCACCTAACTTGTATTTATCACAAGCCAAAAGGAATTGGGAACACGTGGAATGATTAAAAGAATAAATAATAAGAATGGAATTATCATTAAAAGAATAATAATGATATTATGAAAAGAATAGGTAACCTTTTATATAGAACCCAGAAAAGTACTCATGAAAAATTTAGCCAGTTGAATTCTCAAAGGAGTAAAAGCAATACAATGGAGCAAAAATAATCTTTTCAACAATGCTGTTAAAAAAAACTGAACATCTACATGACAAAAAAAATGTAGATACGAAGTGCCATGGATTGAATGTGTCCTCTAGGATTCATTGTTGGAAATTTAAAGAGGTGAATTCTGATTTGAAGCTTTTAGGTCACAAGGACCCTGCCTTCAAGAATATACTAAGGACATTTCAAAGGGCTTGGTCAGTGATGGAGAGCTCTCTGCCCTTCCTCCCTGTGAAGGCAAATAATGCACATGTCGGTACTTTCTGGATGACAGCGCTTTCACCTTGAACTTCCCTGTCTCTAGAACTATGGAAAATCAACTTCTGTTCCTTAAATTATCTGCAAGTGTTCTCTTCAGCAGAACCAAGAGTGCTAAGACACAGACCTTACATCCTCCTTATACTCAATGTAGACCACAGACATAAATAAACACAATACGGAGAACTGTAAGATTCCTCAAAGACAGCACAAGAGGAGATTGACATGACCTTGAGTTTACAAATGAATCTGAATACATACAATGCCAAAGAATCAATGCATTTGAAAAAGAGAATTGATGAGCTGGAATATATTGAAATTGAAATGCACTGCCAGTGACTCTGTTAAGAGAAGAAGAAGACAAGCCAAAGACTTGGGAACAGTATTTTCAACATACATAGTAAAGGGCTGTTATCCAAAATGCATAAAGAATGCTTACTACTCAATGATAGGAAAACTATTTCATTAAAACACAACTGAAGATTTTTTTTATCATGCTCATCAGCAAAGATGATAGATAGCATATAAGTAGATGCACCTTGAGGGAAATGTCCATTCAAACAAGGATGAGGCCACCATACTGTTACCACCACCCAATCCCAGAACATTGGCGAGAGCAAGTGCTGAGGAGGTTGTGGAACCCGGGGAGCGCACAGCCATGGGCTGGCAGGAGTCCAAACTGACACACATGCTTTGAAACAGTTTCCTTCAAAACTAACACCACTCTCATCAGATGATCTAGGAATTTCACTCAATGGTATTTACCTCAAGAAGCTGAAGATGCAGGTCAACACCAAACCATACACCGAGGTGACTCTAGCAGCTTTATTGAGAATTGCCAAAACATAGAAGCAACCACAATTTCTCTCCACATGGATAAAATGTGACAGCCAGAACATTACTCAGTACTCAGAAGATGAGCTATCAAGCCCTGAAATTTTAAATATATATTAGCAGTTAAAAGAAACCAATATATGAAGCCAATATACTGTATGACTCAAAGTCCATGACATTTTGGAAAAGGCAAAAATGTAAAGGCAATAAACAGAGCTGTGTTTTTCACAGGTTTGTAGAGAGAAAAAGGTGAAAGGTAAAGCAAATAGGTGTGTTGGAGCTCTGTGATGCTACAATGTTGATGACTGACATATGTTTGTATAATGATATGACACCAAGAATGAAGGGCACTGAGTGAACCATTAAGTTGACCCTAGACTTTGTGTGATGTTGTATCAACGTTGGTTCTTTAATTGTAACAAATGAACAAGTCTGGTGAGGGTAACAATGATTACATATGTGGAGGCAAAATACATATAGGGAGAGTCTAACTTTTGCAATTTTTCTGTCAATCTAGAACTACTATAAAAATAAAGTCTATGCAATTTTTTTTTTTTTTTTTTTTTTTTTGGTTTTTCAAGGTAGGGTCTCACTCTAGCCCAGGCTGACCTGGAATTCACTATGGAGTCTCAGGGTGGCCTCAAACTCACGGTGACCCTCCTACCTCTGCCTCCCGAGTGCTGGGATTAAAGGCATGCGCCACCATGCCTGGTACTATGCAAATTTTTTTAAACATACCATTAAACATAAAGAAATTTTGTTTGGTAATTTTGTGTTCAGTAATATCATATTTTTTTAATTGTTGCGGTAACTTGAAACTTGATTTCTTAATAAACACTTATGAAGTCTAAAGAAATCCTCTTGTGGACATTTTAATCCTCAGGTCAGACGTTGCCATTTTGTACAATGATCGCTCTGTGCTAGAGAATCACCATGTGAGTGCAGCTTACCGACTTATGCAAGAAGAGGAAATGAATATTTTGTTAAATTTATCCAAAGATGACTGGAGGTGAGTTTCAGAAGAAACCCAAATGAGAATTGGATTCACAGAAAAGTATAAATTATGTGATTAAAGGGAAGAAAACATAAAACCTCATGCCATCCCATGTTTTACATTCAGACTGCTGACTGGAAGCTCTGAGGAGGAGGAGGAAAAGCTTAAACTCTCTTTCTAGGCACTAGGCTCCCTTAGATGGAGCTAAAATATCTCCAGGTCCATCCAAATTGCATATGTCATATAACACATGCTTGAAGGTGCACAGTTATACATAGTTATGAGCAATTTATACCAATATGAGGTCTTACATAAATTCAAAAGTTTAGCATTTATTCCTCTCTATAGTATTTTTCTGTAAATGGCACTTATATTTTTTTAAAACAAAATTTCAACTATTTAGGAAAAAATTACAGCTGTACTAAAATGACCCTAGGTGCAGAGGGGAAATGTTTCATATTTCTCCATTGTATCTCTTTGCTTTAAGACTTGACATAATATGGCAATACTCACTGCCGTGTAGGGAAATATAAAAATATAGCAAAATGCAACCCTGCTACTCTGCATGTTTCCTTCCTTTCTTTGTAACCATCCATCGCCATTGTCATCCTTCTCACCTCATTATGGCATGGCCAGATTTAGCCAAGTAATAAAGGATGACCAATTAAAGTCAAATTTCAGATAAGCATGAAATATTTTAATGTAGTCCCCCCATGTCTTTTTAAAAATGTTACATTTATCTTTAACAAAGATCTTAGCAAAAGTCAGTAAATGGAGTGGAAGTGGTTCTCACTCAAATGTAAGTATTAAAGACTGTTTTTTGTTGTTTTTATTTTTATCTTATAGCAAGTTAAAGGAGATATGCCAAAAACAAGTGACATGGAATCAAAAAGTACTTTTAAAACACCAAATAAGGAATTAAAACAAGTCCTAATCTCACAGAGTTACATTTTCAAGTTCCTAAAGCCTCCTGGTATTTCAAAGAAGAGGCCAAAACTGTAGCTCACTTTTGCCTCTGTAGGAAAAGTAATGTGAGGAGAAGGAAAGGGACTGCAGGAGACACTTGTGTTTGAAGACACAGTTTAGGCACTTTGCTTTACTTTACAGGAAATACTAGCCCAGGTGCATGCCCAGCTTAGGAAGGGCAGGACTTTAGAGCAGCCATGGCTGGACTATGTGAAGAACAGATGGCAAAGGCAGAAGCAGGCAGCCAAGTCTTGACAGAGGTCTGAGAGATCACTTACATCTAGAGCATTAAGTTTTCTTTGCATCTGTCATCACCAGTCCCAGAGGCAGTACTTCTATTAATTTGTATTGTCATTCCTTTGAATGAACAAATTTTTTTCTGAAAGTTTACTCTCATACTTCAGTATGAATTTCTTTTCTACATTTTTGTTCATTGCCATCTGTAATATTTTATTCTAATATTTTCCTGCTGTTACATTTTGTCAATTTCTCTTTAGTACCTTCTCATCTATTCTAGATGGACAATTTAAATAAGTACTATAAAAATCATATGAGTTGAAATTTAGGAGATTCAATGTTTCCAACCACATACAAAAGATCTATTTGCCGTTTGTTGTGCTTGGTTTATTTATATAATTATCATCCAGAATTTGTTAATCCTTTGTATACAATGTATAGTATACTTATTAAGTTCTATGGACAAAAAGTTTGGTCTCAATTTCTTCACAATAAAACTTTTTGTTTTGCTGCTATTCACACATGGATCTTGTCCTCATTTCAGTGAAGAAATGTGCTTGAGAACAATTTTATTAATTTTATTCAATTTCATCCTTTCAATTTTTGTGAAAAAGATAATAAAAGAATGGGTGCATCAGTGCCTCTTGTTGCCACAAACTCCAGACGCATGTGCCACTTTGCTTATCTGCCTTTATGTGGGTACTAAGGAATCAAACCTGTGCCAGCATGCTTTGCAATGGAGTGTCTTTTGCTGCTGAGCAATCTCCTCAGCCCTTTTCTTTCCCTTAATATTTGGGGGAAATATTCTATATAACTTTTTAGAATTACAAATGGTAACAGATTATTGTTTTATGGTTAAAACTCAAAGGAATAAAAATGATGCCCTTTGATTTTCAATAGCAAATGCCAATATATGGCATTTTTAAAAGTAGACCAGCTTTATATAAAATTTTTTGATATAAGGTCATAGTTCAATTTTACTCCACGCTTTGTTTCAGCTTAGAATTCTGGCTATACCCGAGAGTGAGGACTAAATAGGATTTCTGATATAAGTGACTTGCCTATCCATACAGAGCAAGCTATGAATTGTGGAACACATAGCCTTTGGTAGGGTGACATGCTGTCTGCTTAGTGTGAGAATGAGTTACTTACACACAAGCTTTGTAATATGATCACTTATTACAGCATCCTGGTTAAAAATTTGTACAAAAAATGACCTTGTCTATCCTACATAAGGTCAAGTTGGTAAAAATATCATCACTCATTTTAGCATCTAGGCTTATCAGGGATTCTTATGACAGCAAGCTGGTGGACTAGGGTGGTGCAGGTGCCCACCTTTTGGGGGTGAAGACATTTGAGGTTGAATCTTATCTCAGCCACACCCTCTCTGAATGGATGGGCAAATGACAATCTCCTCTGGAGGGAAATATTAATGGCCCTTCATGGACTTGTTGTAAGGATTCAATGTATTGACATACCTACAAAGCAACTACAACATTCCAGGTTAGTGCCTAGACTGGCTGAATAGTACTAGTTTTACAAATTATGGTAGTTTTATTAAAAAGATACAAAATGAGGAAGGTGCAGGGAGGATTTTGGAAATCCACACTTCTCTTGATATGTATTTTCCTTAGGACATTAAGCCTATTAGTCTTTTTGATGTGAATTTAGAATATGCTCAAGCTCAACTACATGTTTCACTTCAACGTTAGAACAGTGTCTCTTTAAACTGCCGAGGATCCTTTCAGATAGAAGAAGTAAGACAGCAGTTGGGGTTGGTAAGAAAGGTGTGGAAAGAAAAAGAATCTCGTTCTTAGGGGGCTATTAACAGCATCATTCACACATCATCCCACTGGTAGTTTTTAAACTCTTAAGTGTCAATGGGCAACAGAATGTCAAACTTTTGTGAGCACTTTTGCATTTTAAAAGTAGCAACTTCTGTGTGTTCATATCCACTAGGAAAAATATAATGTGATCAGTGATATAAGCAGAAATGTGCCATTCCAAACCAATGAAGGGCCAAATAAGCCTTCCATTTTTTTGATGTCTCTGCAGGGATCTTCGGACCTTAGTGATTGAAATGGTATTATCTACAGACATGTCAGGTCATTTCCAGCAAATTAAAAATATTCGAAGCAGCTTGCAGCAGCCTGAAGGGTAGGTTGTTTTCTTTGGTCACGCTGTCGTTCTGTGTGTGTGTGCCTGGAAATGACTGATGGATAGCTTTGGTTACTTAGTTCTGTCAATGTGAGCATGTCTTTGCTTTTACAGGATCGACAGAGCCAAAACCATGTCCCTCATCCTGCACGCAGCAGATATCAGCCACCCTGCCAAAACCTGGAAGCTGCACTACAGGTGGACCATGGCTCTCATGGAGGAGTTTTTCCTACAGGTGCCTTTTCATACTCAGCACATGGTGTGGGAGAGGCGGCTGTGTGTGTACACATCCACTTATTCCGAGCAAACTCTACACTTGTTACTTGTAATCAGCTTCAAAACACTCAGGGGGTTGGGGTTTGGGGGTTGTGAGCATTTCCTTATCCTTTAGATAAATATGTTAAATCATTCTATATGGTATATGTTTTTCAAAGATAGGTAAGTCTTGAGTTTTAGGAAAGAAAGGAAAAGAAAAGCAGAATTGTTAACTGACATTTAAGGGTAAGTTCCAGAGGGGAGACAGCAAACATCATGAACAATGAAAAGAGCAAGGCGAGGGTATAGACACGCCAATGTACATCTTACCGGCCAGAACTGAATCATAGGAATAGCTGTAAAGGTGACTTAGAAATATGTAGCTGAGGGGTTGAAGGCTTGACCGACACAGTAAACCTCTGGTGCATGAGAAAGCAAGCCTGGGGGTGGAGAGTGGCCCATGTTCTCTGTTGTATGTGTTTACTTTTCTCTGTAATGTCCTCGTCTGTCTGCCATCCCTGGATCCCAGCTTGGGGTCCTATGTTGTAAATGTGACGTTAGCCACTCAAAGTCAACATCAACAAGGCTTACCCTTCCATAGGTTTCTTTCACTTCAGATGCCAGTCCTAAATAAGGCCACAAGAAAATTAAAAAGAAATTAAAAATAGACATAGGGCCACAAGATGCAAGTTCTTCTGAACAGCTAGGTACAAATTCAGGAGTATTTCTGGCACATTCTACATCTGTAAATTTGTTAGCCCACAGAACTCGTGAAACATTATCTAGTTATACTTTTATCATAAAGTGTACAGCCCACTAATAGACAAAGTAATTTGGAGAAAGGTCTAGGAGGGCCCCAGACATGGAGCGACCATGTGGTCTCTAGGTGGACTTAGGATATGTCAACCTCCTGGCTCACCAAGATGAACCTAAGAGACCTAGTAGACATGAGTGACGAAGCCTTTTCCCATAGGATTGAACTGCACCTCTAGCTCTCTGTGCTCCCGGCTGGGCAGGCTGGCCTAAAGCACCAACTTATAATTATGTTGATCATTTCTGGTGACCTGCCCTCATCCTGAAGCTCTTTTTGCTTATGTAAAGCCCTGTGTCAGGAACCAGAAAAAAGACCAGATATATCCTTTTATTTTTTGTTTTGTGTGTGTGCATGTGTATATATGCATATTCATATGCAAATGACTGCATGTATTTGTGCAGGTGCTTAACCATGTGTGTGTGTGTGTGTGTGTGTGTGTGTGTGTGTGTGTGTGTGTGTGTATGTTGTGTGTGTATGTATGTGCATGGAGGTGGAATCCAGAGGTCAACATTGGGTTTCATCCTCAGTCATTCTTTACCTTACTTATTGAGACAGATTTTAGCACTGAACCCACAATTCAGTGGCTGGGCTAGTCCAGCTAGCTATCTTGGTCCCAGGATTCTCCCATCTACCTGCCAAGAGCAGAATTACAGGCACATGCCACTATGCCCAGTTTTTTTTAATTTAATTTTTTTAAATTTTGTGTTTACTTTTATTAATTTATTTGAAAGCGACAGACAGGCAGATTGAGAAAGAGGGAGAGAAAGAGAGAGAGAGAGGAGAGAGAGACAGAGAGAGAGAGAGAGAGGCTGGGTGCACCAGGGCCTCTAGCCACTACAAACGAACTCCAGATGCATGTGCCTCTTTGTGCATCTGCCTTATGTGGGTCTGGGGGAATCAAGCCTTGAACTGGGGTCCTTAGGCTTCACAGACAAGCGCTTAACTGCTAAGCCATCTCTCCAGCCCTTAATTTTATTTTTATTTATTTGAGAGAGAGAGAGAGAGAGATACAGAGAGGGAAGAAGAGAATGGAGGCACCAGGGCCTCTAGACACTGAAAATAAACTCCAGATGCATGTGCCCCTTTGTGCATCTGGCTAACATGAGTCCTGGAGAGTTGTACCTGGATCATTTGGCTTTGCAGACAAACACCTTAACCACTAAGCCATCTCTCCAGCCGGATGCCCCGTTTTTATGGGGGTGCTAGGACTCTGAATTCAGGTCCTCTTGCTTATGGGGCAAGTGCTTTATTGACTAAGCTATGTTTCCAGTATGTTTTTTAGCTTTTAAGACAGGGTCTTGTTATGTGGCCCAGGTAAACCTGGAATTCAGTCTTTCTGCCTCTGCCTCAGGTGCTGGGATTGCAATCATGAGCCACCACATATTATTACTTTGTAGTCCTGTTTGGAAAAGTGCCTTTATTATATTTTCTGATTAGTCTATTTCTCTGTTTGGCTCTTCATTTAGAATCTTCATCTACAGATTTTACAATAATTTTAAGGCATTAACATCAAATACATTTCTCTATTTGGAGAACTCAGGTTTCAGTTCAAACTGTTGGTATGACACATAATTTCACCCCAAATTGCATTTCAGAGTCATGGAGGAAGTTACTGAGTATCATTCCCAAATGCATCGCTCTTTATGCAGAGTAGTTTTGAAAAATTATTTTAGGCTGGGGTGGTGGCGCACGCCTTTAATCCCAGCACTTGGGAGGCAGAGGTAGGAGGATTACCGTGAGTTAGAGGCCACCCTGAGACTTCATAGTGAATTCCAGGTCAGGCTGGGCTACAGTGAGACCCTACCTCAAAAAACCAAAAAAATAAAAATTATTTTAGTACTTCAATGCACTTATAAACAGACTAAATGTTAAAATCCATCAAATTCTCTAGGCTGACTACCCATAATGGTCAATTAAACTGTAATTTCATATACCTCACCATTTAAAAATGAGACAATGATAAATACAAAAAGATCTTTAAGAAGAGCTCTTCAAAGATTAAAAAAAAAAGCACAGACATTAGAAACAAATTGTTTTTTTTGTTAGGTTAACAAGAAAAGTTTAAAGCCAAGTATGTTGGCACATGCCAGTGGCCCCTGCATTCAGGAAGCTGAGGCTAGAGGATTGCTCCAAGTTTGAGGCTGTCCTGGGCTACATGGTGACTTCTAGGCCAGACATCCAGGACTACATAGCAAATCCTGCTTCAAAAAATAAAAAATAAACTAAAAGATTAAAAAAAGGGAAAAGAAGTTAAAGATTTCAAATTGAATCATTAAAATGATAAAGTGCCACAAAGGAAAATAAGTTGGATGCAAATAAAGCTTTACTTAGAGGGGATTTTATAGCTTGAAATACTTTACTTATTGGAAAAGAATAAAAGCATAATGGAAATGTGTTTCTATCTGAAGGGATGGGTGAAATTTAGGAATATTGCTCCAATTTAAGTTTGGAGAAAGAGGTAATAAATACATAAAAGCCAAATGAACTAGAGAAACAGGAAACAAGAGCAAAAAATAAGTAAAAAAAAACCAAAAAACCCTATCTCCTAAAGTACTTACAGGATCAAGAAGAGAGGAATGATTATAAATGAAGACGGATATTATTATAGTTTTTACATATGTCAAAAGGGTGAGAAATATTATGAGCAATTTATGCAATCATAATTGACAACAGAGGTAAAATTGTCAGTCTATAAAAATGTGAATTACTAAGCCAGAAATAAGAAAAATTATAATCTGAATATTTATATGTCTCTTTATAAGAATTGAATTTGTGATATAACTCTCCATAAGGAAAACCCCAGGCTGAGATGGCTTTAATTCTTAATTCTTATTTCAATTTCCATTACTCAACTCAATTGAGAGATGATAAATTTGCTAAGCATTTCAGTCTTACACAAAATTTTTACAACATAGAGGAAGTGGGGAAAATTGGCAGAATTCCCTTGACAAAACTTGACAAAGGCATTTCAAGTAAAAGAAAGTTTGTACCCATCTATCATCAATTTACATAGAAAAATCCTTAAAAATAATAGCAAGTCAAATGCAGCAATATATTGAAGAATAAATATCATGGATTGAGTGTGTTAAATATTAAAAAATATTAATGGCTGGGAATGGTGGTGCACACCTTTAATTTCAGCACTCCAGGAGGCAGAGGTAGGTGGATCACCATGAGTTCAAGGCCAGTCTAAGACTACATAGTGAACTCCAGGTCAGGCTAGAGCGAGACCCTATCTTGAAAAAAATAATTAAGACAGTTTACTATAATGATAAAATAAAAAGGAATGATCACATTATCATGTCACTTTATTCACAGAATGCAATTCACAAAATTCAGCAAATTGTTTATTTATTCTCAGCAAACTACAGAAATAGGAAACGTCTTTCAACCTGGCAAAGAGTCAGACTAATATTTTATGATGAAGTAGTTGACATTTTTATGATAAAAATCATAGGATTAGATCATATGATAGAATCAATATTGCATTTGATGTTCTAGCCAGTGCGAAGGAGCACTAAAAGAAAACAATGAGTAGGTTGGATAAAAATCCCCTTATATTGAAAAAAGCCTCTTAGAACTAAAAAATAAGTCTACCTAAGTTATAATATTAATTATGTTTCTGTATGCAAGCAGAACTGGGAGATTAAATTTAAGGGAAAAATTATTTCTGGGAGCTGGAGAGACGACTCAGTGGTTAAGCCTAGTGCAAAGCCTAATGATCAAAGTTCTATTTCCCAGTACCCACGTAAACCCAGATGCACAGGGCACATGCATCTGAAGTTCATTTTCTGGATGACCCAGTTTGCCCATTCTGTCTTCTTTCTCTTTTCTTTCTCTCACTCTCTCCTCTATCTCTCTCTGCTTGCAAATAAGTAAATAAAATAGTTTAAAGGAAAAATATTATTTCTGATGGCATAGGTAATAAGTAATTGAAAATATATCAAATTAAACTCATGTAAAACCTCTACATGAAAACCCATAAACTACTATCGAAGGAGATTTGTGTGTGTGTGTGAGTATGTTTGTAGGAGGCCATGTTCTGTATGTGAAAGTCAGTGGATAGCCTTGAAGTATTGATCTTTTTATTTCACCTTGGTTGAGGTGGGGTCTCTCTTGAGGTCTTGTTCTCTTGCCCATGAGAAGGCAAGACTAGCTGAGCAGTAAGCTCCTGACTCTGCCTTGCACTGTAGTAGGTATGTAGGGATTACAGATGCCTGCACCATTTTGTGCCCAGTATTCTGTGGTTTCTGAGTATCTTAACTCCAGTTGGTAAGCTTGCATAGCAAGTGCCTGTAATCACTGAACTATATCCCCATCCTCTGTAAAGGAAACTTTTGTTTTATTTTTTTTTGTTGTTTATTTTTATTTGTTTATTTGAGAGTGCAGACAGAGAGAAAGAGGCAGGTCAAGAGAGAGAGAATGGACACACCAGGGCCTCCAGCCACTGCAGATGAACTCCAGATGTGTGTGCCCCCTTGTACATTTGGCTAACTTGGGTCCTGGGGAATCGAGCCTCCAACCGGGGTCCTTAGGCTTCAAAGGGAAGTGCTTAACTGCTAAGCCATCTTTCCAGCCCTAAAAGAAACTTTTAATGATTTATATAAATGGGTAGTCTATATATAATGGATAGTTAACATTACTGGGTTGAAAGACATAATATTGTTGAAATTAATATTGATCTCCCCAAAATATTTATCATAATTTTAATAAAAAAATTCATAACAGACTTCTGTGTAGAAACTAGAAAGGCAATCTTAAAATATAGAGCAAACATAAGCATGCAAAAAAGCCACAGTAGTTTGAAAATGTCTAAAATGGAACACTCGCAGTTCATGATTGCACAATTAGCATTTCATGGTGCAGAAACGAAGGCACTATGTTATTGCCATAGGATAAAGCAACACATATTTAAAATAGAATGGTGATTACAGAAACAAAGTTGTACATGTGTGGTCATGTGATCTTTTTCAAAGAAACCAACACAACTAAATTGGGAGAGGAAAATCTTTCTATAAGCACAAATGAAAGAATTGTTAAATTTAGGTGGGAGGAGGAAACTTTTCCTTTACCTAAAAATAATTTGAGATGGAGAATGGGCTTAATACTGAGCCTCAAAGAATAAAGCTCATTGAGAAAAACATAGGGGAAACTAATCTTGCAAGGAAGCAAGTGTTTCTTAGAAAAGCCACAAAGTCACTACCTATAAGAGAAAGGGCGGGTAGATGGTGCAGTGGGTAAATCCTTGCAATGCAAGTGTCACAACCTGAGTTCAGATCCCCAGCTCCCACATAACTAATGGACAGGCATGGTGCCAGGCCTGTAGACTTAGGGCTTAGAAGACAGAGCTGGGATTCTCAGTGCAAGCTAGCAAATTACACTAACTGAATCAGCAAGCTCTGGGTTCAAATAAAAGACCCTTCCTTAGTCAATTAGGAGATGATTAATCAAAGAAGATACCTGGCTTTGACCTTTGACCATCAGGTATGCTCATGTGCATACATCTATGCAGGCACACACATGTGAACACACATATACCACACACACAAGCAATAAATAAATGATAAATCTAGAGAAGCAGATAACAGTGCAACTTAAAAGGTCTGCTCTTCATCATCATCATGAAATAAAGAACAGCCACAGACAGAAAAATCTGTTACACAAATAACTATCCACAAATTTGTGACTCGTTTTCACAAACAATTCCTACAGATCAATAACAGAAGAGAGAGGTAAAGCAGTTTGAATGGACACCCTCTAAAGGAATATAAGCATGCAAGTGTGCTTATTGTCATTACCTATCAAACAATTGAAAATCAAAACCATTAAATAGCACTATATCCCCAGTAGAACCAATAGAATTAAAAGGACTGACACTATCAGGTGCTACCATTCTATGGAAAAACTACAAGTATCATGAATTGCTGATGGGTACATAAAACTGGTTTGTAAGTGGAGTATGGTGGCTCATGCCTATAATCCCAACTCTGAGGAGGCTGAAGTAGGAAAATCATCATGTATTTGAAGCCAGCCTGTGCTACCTAATTAATGAGTTACGGGTCATTCTGAGCTAGAATTAAATCTTGCTTCGGGGGGGGGAAATCTACCAAAGTTAGACTCAATGTTTCTTTTCTTTTTTAGAAAAGATACTTTCTATTCTATTATTTATTTATTTACATATGTATCTGTACGGCTGATGTATGCATGGGTGTATACACGCCACCGCACATGTGCGGAGGCCAGAGGGCAGCTTCAGGGTGCTTTTCTGTCATTCCACCTTCCAGAGGCAGGGTATCTCTTGCTGCTGCTGCTTGAGAGTGTCAGGGTTCTGCTGGCTGCGCCTCTCATGGCACAGGCACTACAGTAAGGAAGCATACACAACAAGTGCTTCATCCCCTGGGCTCTCTCTCAACACCTAAATATTTCTTAAAGTCCATCATTTCCACCCCTATGTGAGTAACACGGGTAAATTAGCATCTCTGTCCACCAAATGTCTTACATAGAACAGTGATAAAACTGTTGCTTATAATGGCCCAATGCTAGAGAAACTTCAAATTTCCAGCAAAAATATAAATAAATACATGATTCATTTTATAGTACTACAATAGAATACCATGCAGCAATAAAATTGGCTAAGAATAAATCTAATAAATGAAAAGATCAAGCACCAAGGAAATTCACAGATATAATCCCTGAATGGAATAAGTGTCAAGAACAGCATCTTGGAATCAGGGCAACTCAAATGTAGTTTCAGAGCCGGAAAATCCTGTAATCATTAATTTTACAGAGCGTTCTAATGTTCTTAAAATATTTATAACACAAATACATAATTACATTTCAACATAAATCCTACTGAAAGTGGACATGACAGTTGTTGCAGTCATTAGACATTTAAAGACTTCGGTATCTTTCTGAATGACCAGTTCCAGCAGTGCCCTGAAATGTAGACACTGACCCTTGAAGTTGTTTAAACCAAGAGCGAGGCCATGACTGTCACATGGCCTACATTTTTTATGCAAGTTTGCAAAGGTGCAAAAGTGCACATAGCCGCACACTCCCTCCCTGATGTCCTGCAGAAATAATGTCTGTCAAATTTCAGCACTGATGTTGCTCCTGTGACTAAAAGGTTTCACTGCAAAAATTTCCCAAGCTTTTGTACTTCACCCTCTCTTAGTATCATCATTTCTTCAAAGCTATAGAAATTATTTTTGTTTTCAGAGAAATTCAAAAGAAAATGCGCTGGACTGACATCCTGTTGATAGCTGTCAGAGCAGTTTACACTGCCAGGAAGCAGGAAAACAATTACTAGCTCTTTGTCATGACCTTTCAAAGAAGAAAACTCAACAGACTACAAGGGAATTGCTGAGATAGAATGAGCTGTCAGGTAGCCAGTCCCCTTTCCATTCTGATGAGGCCATGTCTGCTACCTTGGCACCTGCAGGCTCCTGCCCAGAAACAACACTGAGACCCAAGGACATCACTGAGTGGCACTAGATAAGTGAGTTTAGTGTTTGTTCCAACCACAGGCATAAGTTGATGTAAACATCAACACATATATATTCTTACATTGATTTTTAAATGTGTATTTAAATGTGTCTCCTGAACATAGCAAAATCAACTGAAAGTGCCACCTCCAGGAAAAATGCAAAATGTGGACTGGAGAGATGGCTTAGCAGTGAAGGCACATGCCTGCAAAGCCTAAGGACCCCAGTTCAATTCTCCAGGTCTCATGTGAGCCAGACACACATGGTGGCACATGCATCTGGAGTTTGTTTGCAGTGGCTAGCGGCCCTGGAGTGCCCATTCTCTCTCTCTCTCTCTTTGTCTCTCTCTCTCTCTCTCTCTCCCTCTCTCTGTTTCAAATAAATAAATAAATAAATAAATAAATAAATAAAAATTCTTAAAAATCCAAAATATTATAAATTTTTATTGCTTTGGCTCCGTATTTCATCATGATAGAGAATAAATATTTCTTGTATGGAGATAGAATAAAGAAAATTATGAAGTTGGTGGCATTTATACTCAGAGAATATAAGTTCCCTTTATATATCTCTCCCGTCTCCCTGAGTAGTACTCACTTAGTTTTTAGTTCTGTCATAGTCTAGCTCAGGACCCCCTACTAACCTAGTACTCTTGGCCTTTATTCATGTCAAAGAATAAATAACACGTTGAAATATTTATAAATATTTTGAATAATTAATGTATTTTAGCATTCAATATGCTCTAGGAATGGAAATTTGTAATTTTGAATTAATTGTGAGGTACAGGATGCAAAAAGAACACAAAATCTTCTACTCCATCTATAGGAAGACCCTGCACAGACATATTAAATGCCTAGGTCATAAATGCAAATGCTGTCTCTTGCATTCTGTAATATCGAGCTCATTAAAAGTACAGTGTCACAGTGGCTTTTTGAACCTAAATTATTATTTTTAGGTCTTCCAAAGAATTATATGACAAAAACATACACCCAGTGAGTTGTGTTCTTAAAATTACACATAGTAGTACTTCAACCAGTAACACCAGTCAACTTCAACTTAACTGCATTTAATAAAGAAAGTCATAGAACTAATCAAAGGTCATTGTATCTGCAAATACCAAATAAACATCTTCAACTTTGTGTTTCCCATGAAGTCTATCAGTAATAATTTCCATTTAAATAATACTAGTAACAATATTTGTATTTTTACATAAACTATTGATATTACTATCAGCAGTTAAGTATTAAGGTTATCGTCGGACCTTATTTTTTTTTATTAGTTTTATAGTTAGTGAATACAGTCAAGTTGGTACCATTGTTAGCCTCTTCCCTGTCTTTCCCCCTCCACAGGGACCCTCCTTGTTAGGGAATTGTGGGGTTAGCCATCAGTTATGGGTAGGAGGCAATGTGGACCTTATTCTTATGTTAAAACTCAGATCCCTATTAGTCTCCAAGTCTGTCCTTCATCTAGGTCTTCTAGTTTTCATTAACATCATCAGCAGACTCATTTTTACCCAGACTAAGAGATCCAAGTCCTCTGTTTTCAACCAAAGCCATCCCTCATATTGGTGACAAAGTTGTATTTCCTCATTCCCTTTCTGTTGCTTAAAATCATCCAAAGTATGCATTAGATACCATGCATATCTTTAACATGCACAGCTGTGTATCATTGCAACTGTGAATTTTAAGGTTTTTATTAGGAACGATGACAGAGGAAATGGACTGAAAGGAAAGCAAGTCCTTGGCCAGGTGCTGTTTCCTACCTGTGTTCCTACACAGGGCTGGGATGCTATGAATTAGAAAGCCAGTACACTAGGAAGACAATAAGTACACAGTCTTCAGCCAAATGGCCAGACATGTCTAAAATAAGCAGGAACAAGGAAACACCCCTTCCCTCCTTCCTCACTACTTTCCCCACTCTCTTCCTGTCATATCCTCTTTTTGGAAGGAAAGGATTAATGTTTGGTAACCCTCATGAGAATAATACTTTGCCCATTATTAAGAGGAGAAAATCTACTTGCCATGGTGTGAAACCCAAACATAAGTGAATATTTTTCATGTATGTGTGTGTGTGTATGTGTGTGTGTGTGTGCACATGCATGTAGAGGCCAAAGGAGAACCTTAGATGTCACTCCTCAGGAACTCTTTCCAGCTCTTTTGAGACAGGCCCTGTCACTGGCCTGGAACTTACCAATTAGTCTGGGCAACAAGCTCCAGGCATCCGGCTGTCTCTTCCTGTCCCTTGCTGGCATTGTTATGCCAAACATAAAGGGAATTCCTTAACATGTGTGTTCAATGAATAGACTTTAGATTGGATTAAATAAGTATATTCCCAGTATTCTTCCAATTATATACATAAAATTGTGTGCATAAAATGTAAGAGTAGCCAGTATTTTCCTCATTGTTTCTTGTAGGATATTTACTAAATCTTAGTTGATAAATAGAAAAATGTTTCAAAATGCTCATGCACATTTAATTCGGCAAAGCAGTTTAACCACAAAATCTTGATTTTAAAGCTATGTTGACATACTCAGAATTTAAAAAAAAACAAGAGATCAGAAAATTCTATGACTTGGTTGCTGCTTAATTTCCCAGTAATACAGTAAGACATTCAAGTATGGTAACTTCCTAAAATTCCTTAGAGTACATGTTTGTCTCTTTATAGTTTAGGAATACTAAGGTGAAGTCTGCAGGAGCTGAAAATATTTATAATTTCCCTGCAAAAGACCTCCAAAAGAAAACTGTCCAAGAAAAGTTATATAAACCTGGTTCTTGTGGAATATATATATATGAATGCATGAGAATGTAGTACAACCAAGAGCAGGAGGTGTGGCTTTCCAAGGCATTGCACGGAGACAGCTTGTTTCTTTCAGGTTCTCCCGCCTTTGCTGACATGCTTCTCTTTCCCCAGGGAGACAAAGAAGCTGAACTAGGGCTTCCATTTTCTCCACTTTGTGATCGGAAATCAACCATGGTGGCCCAGTCACAAATAGGTAATACTAAAGGACAGAGGTCCCAGCAAGAGGACAGGACTCAACAATGTCCACATGTGTGTACTGTGCTGTTTGAAGTCTTCCAGGAAAAACACACTCTATTCATGGTCAATTTGGTTTTATATTGACCTAGATAGTGCTGAATAAGAATTATTGAAACAATTTTGCAAAATGTTTAAAATAACAGTACTCAACACTATAATCCTACTTGTAATCTTTTTATAAAGTAAAAAAAAAAAAACTTGTGTAAGGAACTATGATTTTGCTTTGTTGCTAGCTATTGTTTTCTGTAATTCAATCTTTTAGACAGAAGGCAATTCAATGAAAATATTAGCCTTTCTGTTTATTGTATTATTTGCTAGCTTTCCATGGATGCTTAATATATGAGCTCATATTCTTTTGGGAAAAAAGTTCCTGTGATAGCAACAGATAAGTCAACAGCAGGAAATATGAAACCAGATATTATTCCCAGTCATATTTATTCGCTCCAGTATTTGTGCTTGGAACCTCTATTCTAGCTCCATGTTAAAACATATTATTGTTACTTGGCATGTTTCAAATATCTGTGATAGTAGTTCCTGAGTCAGCATCTTTATGACTGAGCTCTGTGAGCAGTACACATGAAGATGGTGGGCATATCTTGATCTGGTAGCACCCACCACAAAGCTGCAGTGAGGTGGGAAAGCTGCTTGCTCTGACTTTCCCTTCTTCCCAGCCAAGTTTCAACAGCTGTTCAGGGAACAAAGCACAGGTACCTGTCACAGCTCAGAAAGTGAATGTAGTGAGCCGAGGATCATCTCAGTCAAGCTGAGAAGGATAGATGTCCCCGAGCCTGGAGGCTGCTGGTTCTCTTATGACTTGCTGTCATGTCCATAGAGGCTCCTTAGATTGTCTACGTATCCAGACAGGTAAAGTTCTGGATGGACAATTAACAACTTGCTTTGATTTGAAGGTGCTAGTTAGACACAAAATTGTAGAATTATTGAAGACATCTTTAAAATTAGAGATGTGTCTCAATATGTACTATGAGTAATGTAAATTACTTTGGTCAAACATCCAGTGGCTATGAATCATCTACGTATATGGGCATTTCTGTAGGAACTATCTCTCCCTGCCCTTTACTTTCCTGCATTCAGATTCAGTACATTGCTTCCAGGGGTACTCAAGGCAACACGTCCTTGTTTCAAACATCCATATGGACCTCAGGGTATTGGGGTGTATCAGCAGCTTAGAATGATTGTTGATACCTCCTCTATCTAAATACTGGGTGGCAAATGCTCACAGTGGACAAGGCCCTGTTCTGTGTGTGTGGTGTTCTGTCTTGATGAGCACTCTACATGTCAAAATCATCACTCAATCTTGGCACCTCAGAACAGTGGGATTAATGCTTCCCCCAGAGATGCTACTGTTCTGTCTGCTAATTTGACAGCACACTCCCACACACTGCGAACTAACTCTTTACATCCAGAGAATAATAAACAGAAATTTGAAATATTACCATGCTGGCAGAACACTGTGATGCAGTTTTTTAAAAATGAGGAAAAAATTAATTATTTTATTTTTTTGGAGCTTAGATATTATTTTTTGATAAATAATAAGATTCAATAACTAACAACCAAATGTAGACCATTGCAACAGAGTAATGACCTCTCTGGTTAACAGGAAAATATATCCCCTCCCATTTGAGCTTGGTAGTAATATATTTTGCTCAGATTCTATTGTTAGAAACAGTCTAAGTATTAAATAGGAAAACATGACTTGAGTTACTAAACTTACATGGTATCACTTCTGCTTGAGAGATTCTTTTATAAAGCCATTAAATGTCACTAAAGAAAGCATCCGTGTAATAAAATAACCCAAGAGTAAGCAGAACTAACACAGTGATATCCTGAAAGTGTGCCAGAGATGCCTCATTATTACTGATTCTGGAAGTAAGTAAAGTGTAACACTTGAATTAAACTTGTATGTATTTTTTTTTTTTTTTTTTTTTTTTTTGCTTTTAGGATTCATTGATTTCATAGTAGAGCCAACGTTTTCTCTTCTGACAGACTCAACAGAGAAAATTGTTATTCCTCTTATAGAGGAAGCCTCAAAGTCTGAATCGTCTCACTATGGGGCAAGCAGGTAATATAATCCTTTCCTTTTGCACAATTTTCTTTGTGATATTTAGTAAGCTTTTAGACAGTGAATTTGCGCAAGAATTATTAGGTTGTATTTCCACCTAGTGGTATTTCCATGTATTGCATCAATGTCTTTGATGTTACAAAGCAAAAAGAAAAAAAAAAAAAAAGAAGAAGAAGAAGAAGAAAGAAACAAAGAAAAGAAAAAGAAAAAGAAATGGAGATACTGGGGGTTTGTGTGGAGGGAGACCTGTATGTCGGCTGCTCTGCTTCTAGGGTTGGTTTGGGAAATGTGTCCAATATCTTGGCTTTAAAAAGTTATGTTTATGTTTTGGTTGTCAATGTTAGTTCCTCCACCATCGTGGGGTTCCACATTGCTGATTCAGTGAGGCGATGTAACACGAAGGGCTCCGTGTGCGATGGGAGCTATGCCCCTGACTACTCCCTGTCAGCGGTGGACCTGAAGAGCTTCAAAAACAACCTGGTTGACATCATTCAGCAGAACAAGGAGCGGTGGAAAGAGCTGGCTGCGCAAGGTACAGTTGGCCTGTCCCCTCTGTCTTTTTCTCCTCCCCTAATAATTTGGATTTTCTACCCCTCATTTTTTTTTCTTATGAAATACACAAACTCTTGGTGGTGGTTGGGATCTTATTACTCCTGAGATTGCTGGATAGGAAGGGATTCCGCTGGGCTGCGGTGTGGTGCCTGTGGGTGTTACCAACCTGGGCGTGAAGATGAAACAATAAAATGGTGAGGAGCTGTGACTAAAGAAAGCTGTGACTGAAGAATCTCCCAGCTAAGCAGGGCATGGCCACGTGTGCCTGTCACCCCAGTTCTCCATTTCTGAGGTGGCGTTGGAGAATCCAGGATCCTCCGGAGCTCCCTGTTCAGCCAATCTGACCTGAACATGGCAGCTGCTGGCTCATTGAGAGAGTCCAACTCAAGAAAGTAAGACCAAAGAGTGATGGAGAACAGCGCACATTCCGCTTCCGTCATTGCACCAGCGCACACAGGGCGTCAGCATACACACATGCATATATCGTCCACACCACACATACGCATACACACATGTGAACATCTGTGTTTTGTTAGCAGTGCTTTTGAGCCTGCTTTTGCACAAGGCAAGAAGGTCTCAAGATCTTGCTGCCCCTACCTGGATCTCAGCAATATTTTTCTTTTCTTTTCTTTTCTTTTCTTTTCTTTTCTTTTCTTTTCTTTTCTGAACAAAAGCTTCTCAAATGACTAGGCTCCTTTGATTGATTTCAGTGTTGTAGTGGTTTGGTACATATTGCCCATTTTCATAATTGTTTTGTGGTAAGAAAAATGAAGTCTTTTTACATCATCAAAAGAGGAAGTCCTGTCTTTAAGCACCGGTGTCCAGAGATTTAACAAAATTCATTTATGCATTTTTCCTCAAAATATGCAGAGTAGAAAGCACTGTATTAATTGTCTGTTGTTACCATAGTTTTATTTATTTGCAAGCAGAGAGAGATAGGGAGAAGAGAAACAAACTACAAGTGCATGTGCCACTGTGCATCTGTCTTTACGGAGGTACTTGGGAATCAAACCCAGGTCCTTAGGTGTTACAGGTAAGTGCCTTAACCTCTTAGCCATTTCTCCAGCCCATTGCCATAGTTTTTAAACTTATTGATTCTGTAATATATTCTAAGAATTCGAGAAGTTACAGAGGAAAAGCAGAGAAAGGGAGAGAGAGACATTCCTGCCTTCATGAAAGAGTCAGAATTAGGAGCAGGACTGCTATTTAATTAACTCATTTATTTATTTATTATTTGAACATATGTGTATGGGCATACTAAAGCATTTTGCTATTTCATATGAATTCCAGACACATGCACCGTTTTTGCTTTTGGTTTTTGTGAGTACTAAGGAAATTGAACCTTGGCTGGCAGGCTTTGCAAGCACGTGCCTTTAATGGTTGAGCCACATTCCCAGGCCAGGATTCCAATTTTAAGTAAACAAAAAGTGAAAATTTAAATACATCAATGGAGAGGTAAGGAGATAGAGCTGGGAATAGGGCTGATGTGGTGGGTCACACCGTGTCCTAGACACCAAATCCTCTGGGAGGGAGAGCTCATCAACACACAGGAACAAGGAAGCCTGTGAAGTGAGAGCAACTGTGCAGACGGAAATAATCAGAAGTGTAATGAGTGAGTAATGTGCTACCACATCATGTGTTTTGGCCCAAAAGAGATAGGAAGCCAAATGTAGGGCTGAAAAGAAAAATGAGTAATTTGAACTAAGATTTTTGAAAGGATTTCTGTGGGTAGTACATGGAGTGGGAAATATTCATTTTTTAGGGGCAAAAATGTTTCAAAGGAAATCAGAAAGAAGGCTTATTTTTCATAACCCAAGAGAAAGATTGGAGCTCAAACCAAATACTAATAATGGATCCTGTGTCTAATTTCTGGAAAGAATAATAAAGGCTTGAACCAGTTTACTTGGAAGAGAAGAAGACATCAGAGATTGGAATCTGGGTATATTTTGAAAGCAGAACTGATTGGATTTTATAGCAGATTGGATGTGGCATTTGAAATCAAGAGAATATATGCATTATGATATACATATACATGTATATGACATACAATGTTATATATTTTATATGATCATATGTGCAATTTATATATGTACATATGAATCATTAGTATTGTCATAATATTTCATAATAAAATACAAATGTAATCAGTTGGAAAAGATATCTTCTAAAACAGTTTTGTAATCCATGACCATCAGTAAGATATGGTCATTTTAACTTCCCACTGACACCACTCCTAGTTTCCTGGAAGAGAATCATCTTTATCACAATTGCTCTGAGATGAAAAGAAGCAGATTGCATGATATTTAGAACTTTGGAACAGTCATTAAACACCAGTCATTAAACACCAGTCATTAAACATTAGGAGAATGCTAGATGTTTTTTCTCCATCATCTGAGCCCCCTAACTTTATTTCATAGCAATTTCAAAACCTCCTTAGTAACCCTGGGAGCAGTGAAATGCTGCAGATCCCAGGCTCCATATGTGAAACCCAGAGCCATCAATAACAAGAATGGCATTTTTTTGTTGTTGTTGTTTGTTTTTGTTTTTTCGAGGTAGGGTCTAACTCTAGCTCAGGCTGATCTGTAATACACTTTCTAGTCCCAGGATGGCCTCGAACTCATGGTGATCCTCCTACCTCTGCCTCCAGAGTGCTGGAATTAAAGGAATGTGCCACCAAGCCCGGTTTAAGAATGTTTTTAAGAACATTTTCCTCCAGTAAGTCTTTTCTTAAGGAGCTGAGCATATTGCTCTGAAAATTGCCTTTTTTGATACATCTTTCCTTCACATACCAGGATGTTTACTCTTTTAGTTAAATTCTGTCCATTAAGAGTGAGGAAAAATTCCCTCATTAACATTTCATCATTTAAAAAAATTTTTTTTGTTCATTTATTTATTTATTTGAGAGTAACAGAGAAAGAGGCAGATAGAGAGAGAGAGAGAATGGGCGTGCCAGGGCTTCCAGCTTCCAGCCACTGCAAATGAACTCCATATGCGTGCGCCCCCTTGTGCATCTGGCTAACGTGGGTCCTGGAGAATGGAGCCAGGAACCAGGGTCCTTAGGCTTCACAGGCAAGCGCTTAACCGCTAAGCCATCTCTGGAGCCCAACATTTCATCATTTCTTACTGTTGTATCTTTCCTGTACTCTTTCCTGTACTCTGTATTCAACAGGAGATTCCTCAGTGTGTTAGGGTGGGTTTGGTTAGTTTCTGAGCTGTCCTCAGTGCCTTGGTCCATTTATGAAGGTAGGTTCTCTCACAATCCAGTCACCTCAAAAGCTTACCATTCCACTAGCCTTTTAGCCCATGAGCATTTTAGTGGACATTTCATATCCAAACCATACACCAGTTAAAATTGATATATTGGTATTTACATAGCACACCCCATTTGCAATAAGTGCTCCAAAACCATAAGCATACATGTTACCTAATCTTTTTTACACTATGTTTTCCCCCATGGGACCAAACATAATATAAATTTTAATATGTAATTAGGCTCAGCAACAGATTAAAACATTAATAATACAAGATAACAGCTATAACAATACACTGTAATAAAATTATATAGATGGTTCCACTACCCCTCTCTCACAATATCTTACGATACTGTGTTTACCCTTCTCATGAGGATAGAAGATGATACTTAAGGGAAGCACTGGCGACTTGTCTTTGTCATGTCTGAATTCCAGCCTCACGATTGCTGAGCTTGAACACTGGTGCTGACTTCAGCACAATCCCTCTGCTGAGTGTGGTAGCAATTTAAGTGACCGGCGATTGATAGCGTGTTCAGCGTGAACACCTGGGAAAAGGGATGCTTCTCCCATCCCAGGCAGGACAAAACTAGACTTTGTGAATGAGCTTGAGCTTCTGATTGTCCTGGATCCACCTCCAGAGTGCTGGGATTACAGGAGTGCTCACTATGCCAGGCTTTATGTTGTCATCCATCCCAGAGCTTCCCATACTTAGACCAGCACTCTACCAACTGAACTACACTCCAAACTCCCAGCTGAGTTTTCAAATATACTTGTTTTCAAATCAGTCATGACCCATAAAAACTTTTTTCTTTTAAAATGTTAAAACTTTATCCATTAGGAGCTACATTTTATGGTATTTGTTTATTCACTCATAGGTCATTTCTACAATAATTTATGACAGCATCTCTACAAGGGAATAATTATAGTCCTATGACCCGAAAGCTCAGAGAACTTAGGTGACAAGAATTTGGGAAGAGGATAGGATTTGTGTCTAGTTTGCCCAAGTTCATGGCCTTCTAGACAGCAGCAGAGAAGTTAACCATGGCATATGAGTTTTGTTCTATGTTCTACATGTTCCTCCAGACAAGAGGGTAACCAAAGTGCTTGATGGAGGAACTCAGATGGTGGCAGGTGTGTGTGTGTGTGCATGCACACACGAGTATGTGTGCTGCCCCCTTGCACAGGGGTGGACCTACATCTATAAGTGAATATTGGCTGACTTCAGGATGATCCTCTCCAACCATGAACATGCACATGCAGATACACACATATCCACAGCAAAAAAAAAGAAGAAAGGTTTGTGGTTTTCCTGAATAATGGCACCTGAGTCTGTTGTCTGTCCTGTGCGTGAACACATATGTATATGCACATGTACCACCCCCCCACACACACATGAACATGCCCACATGCACATTTAAAAATATATGTCCACAACTCTCCTATGCTGAGGACAAAGCCAGTATAGTACTGTACATAGTAAAGAGAAGGCTGGCCATGAATGTAGCTTGTGAAAGATACACATAGTCTTTCTTTTTCCTTTTTTTGTAATTTCAGGAATCAATGCCAGGACCTCACATGCTGGACAAGTATTCTACCTGTGAGCTCTATTCCTGGCCAGCTTAATGTCTTAAATGCTACCTCAATGTCATGCTATAACCTGTGTAGGAAAATGGGTTCCCCCAGCTCTGTGTTCCAAAAGGAACTAGGGCTCTGTTGTTGTTTGTGTTATTGAATAGGCTTACTTGGAAAGGACATTTTCTGATGATCAAAAAGGAAGCATATTTTATTTTTAAAATGAATAACAATTAGAAAATTATCTGTATATAATTTTACATACAAGTATTTGTGTAGTCACACTTTTTATGTAGATGATACTAATATCTTTCAAAATAGCCTCTCTTTAGATTCTAAAAGTCTTTGCTCAAGCCAACTTGACTAGAATTGAGCTTGTTGGGAATCCAGGCAACTATTCAAGTATAGAAAAAATAAAATTATTTTTAAATTATCTCAAGATCACCACCAGTGAATACAAATCACCAAAGGTTTCAAAAGCAAAATCAGAACATATTGAAAATGCCAAAAGTACACCGATTACATTTGCCTTCATAATTTTACCACAGTAAGTCATAGAAACAAGGCAAATTATAAAACTTAAAAGTTTTTTTCATGACTTATTGACAACATTTTCTCTGCATTGTTAAAAAGTACACTTTCTTTTTGAGAACCAAAAACGATTTCACTGAAGCGTAAGTTTTTGCACCCATAACCACCTTTATGTTAAATCACATGTGTGCTGGCAGCAATAATTTCAATGTTCTCGCTGGAAATCTACCTGAGCTGGAGTGAGAAAGTGAATGCAATTGCAGACTGCTCAGTTGATGTCAGGACCACATATCTAGCAACTTCAGATTCCTTGACTGACCTGGCTGGACTGGTATGGAATTGATTCATCCAATGGCCAACATCAGCATCTTGCTGCTTTTAATTTTTTTTTAATTTTAGACACACACACACACATACACACACCCAGAAAGAGAGAGAGATAATTGGTGTACCAGGGCCTCAGCATTCCAGTTGAATTCCAGATGCTTGTGCCACCTAGTGGGCATGTGCGACTTTGTGCTTACCTCACCTTTATGTGAATGGCTAATGTGGGATTTGGAGAGTCAAACACAGGTCCTTAGGCTTCACAGGCAAGCACCTTAACCACTAAACCATCTCTCCAGCCCCTTGCTGCTTTTAAATAGCAGTTTATATGGTATTTTATGGTCTTTCTCTTTGTGAACATGATATGATAAGAGCCAATAAATTTTCTTTGGCAACTATTCACTAATTTTATTATTTTTGTCATAAAACCACCTACCTACTTTCAGATGTCCCTTTTCTAAAATGTATAATAGTGAAAATTTTATAAAGTAATTTATTATTTAATTAATTTTGTCACTCTCCTTCTGAAAATACTTTAAAGATCTACCAATAAAATGGTCCATAAAATATTTATAGGACAAATATCCTACAAGTAATGTTTATATTAGAGTGAAAGTGAATGGCAGGGGTAGGATGGTTCATTATTTTGGTTGGATTCTAAAATTTGTTCACAACACAGTTCAGTTTAAGATTAGCCAAGTTATTTTATTCCAGGATAAACAAATGTCTTCAATGTTTCTTTTAAAACTGTTTCCAATGTTTCTGTCACTGTGAGCCCCCCTTACAACTGAATGAATTAGTGGTTACATGTAATAGGTTATTAAAACCACTTAGAATTAATTAGCTAAGAATAGCTGCTGTCCAATACTGAAAATGTATTTCCATGAAGAATTACATT
Source organism: Dipus sagitta (assembly GCA_036346955.1). NCBI lineage: Eukaryota > Metazoa > Chordata > Mammalia > Rodentia > Dipodidae > Dipus > Dipus sagitta. The sequence continues at coordinate 56,563,800 of CM070774.1, forward strand.
TATCCCTACTGTCTAACTCATCCCCATGAGGAAAAAAGTGGCTATATTATATCATCCAATTTAATTTCAAAGATAAAGCATGTACTCATACTAAAGAAAGACAAAAACATAACAGAAAGTAAATTATATCTAGGAAGGCAATATAATAGGCAGATAAAATCCAGGATTCTGGAATAATACTAAACACATTCTACTATTATCTCTTATTAGTTATATAAATTGGAACAAAAATATAATGCAACAATAGGAGGAAAGTATTAATAAAACTTTTCAGGTGGAATTCAGTGTGGAAATCTTCAGAGAATGATAGAAAGAGCCTCAGAATTTGAAAGTTTATCACAATGTTATCTTCAAAACATAATCTAGGCCAGGCCTGATGGTACAGGCCTGAATGTCCAACTACTTGGGAAGCTGAGACAGGAGAATCCCAAATTCTAGGCCTGCTTGGGCTATAAATAGCCAGCTCAGGCAACTTAATGAGGTTCCACTTCAAAGTCCAACACTACAAAATTAGGACTGGGGATGTAGCTCAGTAATAGAACACTTGCCTAGCATGAATCAGGCCCTGGGTTTATTCCTCAACCCTGTAGTAATGCATAAAAAAATCAATAAATAAAAATAAACAGAAAGCACAAAACTTGGTCATGCTTTAGCAAGAATACTGGTAATGAGGGCTTCTGGAAGTCTTGTGATAATTTTGATTCATATGTAGATTTTGTGATGGTAATGAGAAAAATGCAGTCCAGCGATCACTTAGTGACATTTTCTCATCACTCTATACATAGGATTCACTCAGGTGGGTCATGGATTCCTACATTATACCTAGCTGAACATTGTTTGTCAATGAAGTAATTTATGACTAATTGCTTATAGATCTTAGTTTAAAGCATGGATTTAAAGATGTGTTTCAATAGGAACAACTTGCATCTAATACAGGAGTAGCATTTTCTTTCACATATATTTTCAAAAACTACAAGTAGTTCTTTCAAACAAAAAAATACCCACATTATTTCTAGCAAAGTCACATGAGAACATGTACATAGGAGAGGAATATTTGTTGACCATTTATACTAAAATGGGAATGACAGGGGATTGAGAAAGCTGGACTGTTTGCAGTCTCTAGGTTATACACATCCCTTGCTCTGGCTGTCTCTGAACACACACAGATCATGTGAGCAGCATGAGGCCCCCTTAGGACTGAAGCAGATGATTGGCCACAGCAGTCAGGATGAAGAGTCAGAATTGTCAAGACAAAAATGAGGGCAGCATTTACCTTCATTTATATCTCCAGATGTATTGAGCAGAGACTTCATCACAGATGTGTGGATTTTAAGTTCAATCATACAGTCCCCCTAGAGTCCTAAATCTGTTTTATTTCTCCTCCATACATTAACTGCTCTTTACTTTGAAACCCCCAAGACACCACATTTACGTGGGCCTTGCCCCCCTTGTTTCTGTATCGCTAAGCTTATTTTTTTACTACAGGCTTTGTAGCACCATGGAATCGTGGGACCCTGGGGAAAAGAGCTTCTTTCTCTTTCCAAAGTGTTATTTGCACTTCTTACTGTCAAACTGCTCGGTCGCTCCCAAAGATCTGAACCTCAAATCAAAGTAGCTTCAAGGAGCAGGAAGATGAAAAGTATCATGTTTGTTCTATATTTTCTAACTTGAAATGACATAATTGCATTTTTCAGACAACTAGGAATATTCTTGCTCTTTGAAATCAATGAAAATGTTTCCCCTTGAGTCCGGGAGAGAGATTGTACAACCAACATCTTTAACTTAGTGGTGTGGCCCTGTCTGGTCTGTGGGGGGTGAAGGCGCACTCCATCTCTTACATGGTATGTGACACTGAGAAAAATTAAATTGTTAAGTGATAAGTTACATGAAGCACGAAACATGGTGTTTGACGCAGTATGTGCATCCTCTTTACATGTTAGTCATTACTATGATTACTATTGCAAGCATAAGTTATAATTATGCATTTTCTTACTCAGTGCTTCATGCTTTTATGCTATTCCTTACACAATTCACCTATTTTTTAGTACATTAGGTCACACTGACACATTTGTGTTAAAATGCAAATAGATTTGAACAAGAATTTCAGAAAATGTTGTCATGTGTTATATACTTTTCATTTCTTTTGAATTTAATATTTGATTATCTTCATTATATACACTTTGGATCCCCTCTATTATAGAAGAACCCAGCACTTTGTGGAAATTATAGTCTAGAGGTTTCAAATACATGGTAATATAATAAATGTGAGTACATCATTGTTTTTTCTTTCTTACATTGTTTCAATATAGAGCAACTGGAGAAATGATTTCTTAGAGAAGTACTATTGTGTTATGCAATTCCACATTAAAAATGGTACTTTCAATTAATCTTTAACATTAACATTTAGTAAATATGGAAACAAATTAGCAAATTCAGGAATATTTTGTTTGTTTGTTTGTTTTGGTTTTTTTGAGGTAGGGTTTCACACTAGCCCAGGCTGACCTGGAACTCACTATGTACTCTCAGGATGGCCTTGAATTCATGGCAATCCTCCTACCTCTGGCTCCCAAGTGCTGAGATTAAAGGCATGTACCACCATGCCTGGCTCAGGAATAGATTTTTAACACAATAATGATGAATGCCTCATGCATATTGTACAAGTCTCTATACAGGAGAATGTTTAGAACAGTAAACTTCAGTGTTTTATTTTTCAGGATTATATATCATCCAGACATGTGCAGGCATATTTACTGATCTCCATTCATGTACAGATATAGATTTATGCATTGGCAGTTGCATTTTTATTAAAATAATCAAGGGTTTGTTTCTCTTGGTTCTCTTAAGTGATCTTGAAATAGAAAATCCAGTTCTTCAGAATGCTAGATTCAGAATAGTTATAATGAAGCCAGTATGTTTCTGCAATTTTCAACTCATTTTTTCCAAGTTGCTACTCTTAAAATGCTTGAATGAATATGCCTAAGATCAATAACATACATAATTTTTCTTCTTAAAATGATAAAGAGGGGCTGGAGAGATGGCTTAGCAGTTAAGCACTTGCCTGTGAAGCCTAAGGACCCCTGTTTGAGACTCGATTCCCCAGGACCCACGTTAGCCAGATGCACAAGGGGGCGCATGCATCTGGAGTTCGTTTGCAGTGGCTGGAGGCCCTAGCACGCACATTCTCTCTCTCTCTCTCTCTCTCTCACTCTCAAATAAATAAACAAAAATGAACAAAAAAACTTTAAAAAATGATAAAGATACTGAATTTTTGGCACACTTCCAAGACCCCATTTTCATCCCATCATTCTTTTCTGATTGAGAAATAAGAGAGTCAGTTTAGCCTGCTGATACCCTTTTAACTTCCTTACCTTCAACAATAAGATAATCAATGCCCTTATACACTCACCATAACACCTATGCCACCAGAGCCTGTTTTTTTTGTTGTTGTTGTTGTTTGTTTGTTTGTTTGTTTGTTTGTTTTTCTTAAAAGCACTCTGATTCAATCACACAGATCTCTTCCGGAAATAACAGTATTTTAATAGGTATTAAAGCTTTCCTCAGAAACAGCAGACTCTCTGATGGAGAAACTTGCTTCACCTAATAGAAACAGGCTCTCATTAAGGTTGTCTCAATAGCACTTCAATTTGCCTTGACATATTTCCCCCAAGCTCCTGTCTTTGTTCAGCTTCTACCCCAACACCTTACTTCCTCACCCATCTCAGTAACCACACATTCCTATCTGTGAGCCCCAAACATGCATCCAGAAGACTTTGTTTTTGACTGGACTTTTCCAACTAGGAGCCAGCCCAGCAACCAACTAAACTTCCATTGGTGTGGTTTAGACACCATAAAAATAGAAACAATTTATTTTTGGCTCATGGTTTCAGCAATGTTAGTCAAAGTTCAGTAGGATCCATTGCTTTGGCCTGACGGAAAGTAGTGGGGAGTACCTGGAAAAGTCTAACCACCTCATGGGACCAGGATGCTGAGACAGGAAGCTGGGAGAATGTCTGTCACTGTAGGGTTCATCCCAATGATACTTCCTCAACATAGGTGCCACTTCTTAATTCCACACTCACACAGTAATGCCATTATGAATGGATTCAACAAGGGATGAATCCTTAGATTAGGGAAGGTCTATCAACATTCAATCAACTCATGAAAGCTCATCAGCAATGTTCCTCTACACACAAGAGTCTCCAGTGGACAACTCAGATTTAGACCATAATGGCATTACTTATTCCAGCTTTGTAGGCCAAAGCTAGCACTTGGCAGAAAAAGGTGGAGCTTTGCTCCCGCAGCCTGCCTTCTTTCTGCCTGGTGGTTTTTCCTTCTGGTGCTGCTACTTTTTATGCAGATTGCAAAGTCAAAGACAGAAAACACATGTGTAATTATGAATTTAAATTAAGAGCAAAATATAGAGAGCATTTTTCCTGGTGTTGAAGAAGTTGCTGGTTTCTAACTGCAAGGTAAACTGTATCAGATGGCTACCAGAACACCAGTCCAAATCTGAAGTCTGATTTTACTGTGTATTATACTTTTTCTATTGATTATGACCTTAATCTGGCCATTCTAGTTATTTGCAATATAAACTATAGTATTAATCAAAACTAAAACTGAAAAACTTATGATGCACCAGCTGGAGAAATTCTGCTGTACATGGTGAAATGATCTTTCCTGAGGGGAAATAGTAAGACATGTGGCTCTGAGCTAGTGCTGATTTGTTGTTTGGGGCTTTGTATATTTATTTTCTTTTTTTTTTCTTTCTTTTTTTTGTCTCAGAATTCTTTATTTTGTCCACATAGCACAGCAAAAACATCCCCTACAATACATAAACCTACATATAAAGTATAGAGTATCTTCAGTATTTTTCTTTTATATAGCAGCACAATAGTATATGCAAGAGAAAGTACTGTTGACGGGACAATGAGAACCTGATTTGGGCAGTGACCTAGTTAGCCAGCCATTATTAACATTTAACTTGAACCAGAGTCTGTATAACTCAAGGTGTTTTTGAACTCATATAATCTGAACTGGTCTTAAATTCACTCTGTAGTCCAGATGTGCTTTTTGCTTGTAATCCTCCTGTCTCACTCTCCTGAGTGCTGGGTTCTAGGCATGCACCACCTTGTCCAGATTTAAACTGATGCTTCTGTTGAAAATGTTGAACATACCAATTGTGGATAAGTGTTTTAAAATACTGTTTACTGTTGCTGTAAAGTGCAGAATGTAAACTGAAGTGTTCTGGATGAGTTGAGGTTCTATGTCCCACACCATGTACCCCCAATCCTGAATCTGTACCAAACCCAAGACAGCAAAGAAGTGTTACCTTTGGTTATTGCTGTGCACATTATAACACATTCAAAGTTTGAATTAACAATTCTAGAAATTTGACTTGTCACAAGATCCTTTTATTATGTAATATTGATCAGAAAAAATCATGAGAGTAACTGCCTTTTCATTCTAGAACAGAAGCTATGTCCTCCACTGAAAATATTTTAGACAGATAAGGAGAGAAAAGATTGCATTTTGATTACTCTCTATAAGTTCTGTATGCTCACTAATTTTAGAACTTCAGTAGAAATCTGCTGCACCTGAGTTGGCACAGTCTTAAAATATATCTGGAAGGAACCAAGTATCATTGTTAGAATATCTTAAATCAAATTTCAGACAGAAATGGCATATATAAATAAGTTAATTTTCCCTAATTTTAATTCATATGTATAATTTCAATTTTTACTTTTATATTCTATTTTTTATAAATGCTCTTCAGCTCCTTAAGAAGCACTGGAATACTGTCAATGCTAATGTTTTATTTCTCATCAAGACTTATATAGAACTGGATTGTTCCTAAGACTGTATATCCCATTGGTTTATTTCAGCAGCTTATTATATCTTAAACATTACTAATCTCCCATACTCATTATTGTTTGTTTGGAAAGCATAGCAACTAATTAGTGTATATAAAACATTAATCATTAAGGGATTTGTTTAAAAGGTTTAATCTCAATTAAAAATTTATTCAGGAAACCATGCATAATTTTCATGCATTATGTTATAGATGTTTAAACATGTATTTCATTTCTGTATCCTCAAATTAAATTGTAGCTTTCCAAAGTTAAATAATTATGAGAAGATGATTTCTTGTTCCATATCTATAGATTCATGGGCTAGCAAAGAAATTATACCAGTCTTTGGATAAATGTGCTACAAAATCAATACAATCTAGTCTTGAACATTACAAATTGCTTCCATCTCCTGGCCATACTAGAATTTCTCCAAAGGCCAATTTTGTTGTGTCTGTTTGTTACTTGCTATTTTTAGGTGAGCTTGATCTCCATAAGAACTCTGAAGACTTAGTGAATGCTGAAGAGAAACATGCTGATACACGTTCATAGGCTTGAAACACCTTTAAGACTTCTGACATTTTAAATATGAGAGGTAATTTTGTTTCATAGATAAGAAACCTAATTTATAAACTGAGTGGCTTGTAGACTCCCTTAGACACAAAGGTATCTTATGTACAAATGCTCCTAGATCTTTTATCTAATATGTATCTTCAATCTACTAAGGCAAAACAGATACATTTTCAACATAACTCAAATATCATTACTGAGCAAATGTATTTTACATTGATTTCTGAGTAAACATAAATATTTTATGCTAATTTTCATTTGTTTTCCATATAGGGAGTATAAGTGTTTACACCTGAAGCAAGCACATATTATGAAGCAAATATGTGTGCTACAAATCTGTGGACACATGAATTAGTGGCACTCATTTAAAAAATGGCTTCTAGCTCTTGCCTTCTACATCTTCCAATTTATTAGCACTGGTAGTGATGCCTTGGAAATCTCAAATTTTAATCAGCTGATCTATTAATATGTCTGTCCACTAAAATTGAGAATCACTGTCTTAGGCTAGAAGTGGAGGAACAGACAGGAAAGAAGGATGTGTATTTTAGTGGAGATGCCTTAAGGTCTTCAAAATTATGACTTTGTGATGGGGGCCAGAGAAAATGCTGAAGGAGCCATACTGCACACTTGAGATGTTATCTTTTTTTTTTTTTTTTTTGGTTTTTCGAGGTAGGGTCTCACTCAAGCTCAGGTTGACCTGGAATTCACTATGGAGTCTCAGGGTGGCCTCGAACTCACGGCGATCCTCCTACCTCTGCCTCCCAAGTGCTGGGATTAAAGGCGTGCGCCACCATGCCCGGCCTGAGATGTTGTCTTTAGTTCTTCATCTGCTGCTTTAAATGAGAAGGACTTAAAATGTGATTTGGTTTTAGGGTAATTATTTCCTCCATACTCTTGAGCTACAAAGAAAAGTATAAGGTTCTCACATATGTTATCCTATGTAATATATCACTTGTTTTATGATATATCAGTGCATATTATTTCAACTAGTCCTTTCAGTAATCCTATAGGTTATGATTCCTGTATTATACATGAAGCTGGAAACGAAATCAAGTTAAAAGTAGCATTATTTTTTTTTAATTTGTATTTATTTATTTATTTGAGTCAGAGAGGCAGAGAGAGAAGAAACGAGGGCTGGAGACATGGTTCAGAGATTAAGGCCTGCAATGCCTAATGACCTGGCTTCAATTCCCCAGTACCCATACAAAACCAGGTGCATAAAGTGTTGGTGCATGCACTTGGAGTTTGTTTGCAGTGACTAGAGGCCCTATGTTGCACCAATTCTCCCTCTCTCTCTCTCTGTCTTTCTTTCTCTCTCTCTCCCCTTGCAAATAAATAAATAAAATATTTAAAAAAGAAATTTAAAAATTTTTTATATAATTTCCTAAGCATTTCTGATAAAGACATATAAGATTTTTGAGCTTTTCCCAAAAATTGTGTGTAGGGGGTACATATTGTCACTATATATATATATATATATATATATATATATATTAATTTTTTGCTTATTTTTATTTATTTGAGAGTGACAGAGAGAGAAAAAAGGCAGATAAATAGAGAGAGAATTGTGCGCACCAGGGCCTCCAGCCAATACAAACAAACTCCAGATGCATGTGCCACCTTGTGTATCTGGCTTAAGTGGGTCCTGGGGAATCGAGCTCAAACCAGGGTCCTTAGGCTTCACAAGCAAGTGCTTAAACGCTAAGCCATCTCTCCAGCTCTATCAGTATATTTTAAATGACTTATCAGTGAATGATTTTTGTAAAAATTAAAACACATGTAAGCTTACACAAACAAGCAGGGTATATTTTGAAAGTAATTGCAACTTAAATAAACCAGTTTCGAAGTTGGTAATCTTATTTTTGACCAAGTATATAAAATCCAATATAAAACTACCATATAATAGTCTGTACCATATAGACTAAATCATGAACTGTTTATTACTTTTTTAATTGACCAAACTTGTATTTAAAACCGTGTTTTTTTCTCTCTCATGGAATTCTTAAATTGACTAATTATCAAATGTGTAACCTCTGTACCTAACATTGTTGTGGCTAAAGCAAAACCTCCTCTTTTAGCAATTTTTAAGGGCACAGTGCACTTTTAAGTACAATGGCTGTCTTGTACAACAGGTCTTCTTATGTAATTATTCATGTGATCTAACTTTTGCATCCTCTGACTCAAATATACCTAACCCACCTGCCCAGCCTTTCTCTGATCTTTGTTTTCATTTGATTTTATTTCAGAATAATGAAAACAATGAAAAAACACCCCAGATCTTCAACAACACACAACAGTGTTCTCTTTCAACATGCAATTGGCCCAGGACATTTTAATGGACTCCTGTGTACAGAACAAGAAGGTGGTACAATTTTATCCAACAACTGGCCAAATAAGTACCCTCAATATGTGATTAGAGTTTCTGGCCAGTGTTTCTGCCATTATTCTTCCTCCACAATTTGATCTTCAATCAAACCAGAGAATTTTTAAAGACAAAGTTGGGCTGTTCCAAATGTTTATCACTTTTAACTGAGCATAGTGACTTTGTGAGGCACGTGCAGAAAATAGATTTTCAACATACTTTTACAGTGCTATACAGAGTGCTATTGCAAAACTTTCAAGGTCTTAAGTAAAATAAATTTAAAAGCAAAATTATGAAAACTACATATATATGGCTGGAAACAAGCTAGTTAGATTGCCCTTATTTTAAATGTATGGGGAAAAATAAGTATTGGGTCTGCTCAGAAGATATAGTGACAATCAAGACAACAGCAGAGCCTCGGAGCTGCAGATCAGAGACTGGATAAGCATACCTTGCTAAGCTTCCAGATAGGGAGCGACAGTGCAACCTTCCCCTGAAACCAGTGGACCAGTCTGCATCCATCCCAGTGGCTTTAAGGCACTGATGCATCATCTATGTGGGCATGGTTACAGTGCAAGTCACACCTTACTGGTAGTTCACAGGAACAAGAAGCATCAGCCATTGATGGAGATAGACATTGAAAGGAAGTATGGAATTTGCATCTTGGGGTGTGTATCCCACCAGGATTTAAAATATGCTATATTCCAAGGGATAAGTGATAAGAAGTGTATGTATGTATGTATGTATGTATGTATGTATGTATGTATGTAGTGTATGTGTGTGTACTCATATTTGAAAATGTCTATGGAAATGGAAGCCCATATTTTTTTCTCTACAGATGACATTATTTGATGTGACTTTTAATTTTACTAAAAAGAAACAAAGTGCAACCCTCAAAGTTCTGCTTCCTCATCATGGTTTTTTTTTGTTGTTGTTTGTTTGTTTTTGCCTGAGCATGTGCAGAGCCTTTCCTTGCTCTTAACTGAAGAACTGCCTTTATTTGATATCAGCTGAAAAGAGAGGTCAAGCAGAATTGGATGGCATTGCTTTCCACAGCATAAACATTTCAACGCTTATAATCATAAGTAGAAATTGGATGGAAAAGAATCAAGACTAGCCATCACTTAAATGATGAGAAAGAGGGTCCACCCATCCTTGTGAGTTTCCTCTTGCACCTGCTTCCTTCCTGGGTTCCACAACGCTAAGCAATATTTTAAAGAGGGTTACAATCAGAAGCTTTTAAGCCTAAGTAGTGAGATGTTATAACTCACAACTTAGATTTCTCTTAACGTGTAAGCCATATTCTATATGCATATTTAGTATGCATCATTATAAGTTAATATTTGTGTGCAAACTGTATAAAATGCTTTTTAACTTCTGTGAATAGGTCATTAGCGTTAGTTTCTTCTAAATCTTGTGCAGTGCACAGCTAGACAATAAAACTGTATCATAGCTATTACAATGCAATTGGTATTTTAAATGTCAGCAGTAAAGATTGATATATAATAATGTCTTGGGGTAAATTTATAGAAATGTACATCATAGTGACTTTTGTCTTTTAAAATGGACTTTTAGTTTCTATTTATGTAGAAACTATAACTACTGCTTTTAATGTCCTTTTAAAAATGAAGTATTTGCCAGCTAGAACATATTCTGCATTTAAGATTGACTCTGACATTCTGAGAGATCCGATTATTGTTGTTCCTGTTTGAGCCAGTGTCTTTCAGTAAAGCTATAAACTCTCTTGAGGGAGGAGTGAATGGAAACACTGCTTCTCACATAGCATAGGAAATATCTCCACTTTTTTTCTTTGGTCTCCATGCTTTGTTAATCATCACAGAGGAGTACAACCATTGATCAATTTCTATGTATGCATCTCACAAGGCACTGAGCGAACTTGCACATGGAGTGGACAAGATGCCACTTCTGAGCTGTCACATGACCTGACACACTCATTTCCTGATTTCTATCTTTCTTTTCTAGCTATCTCCCATATGCCCTACTCCTCTCCTGTCTTTTCTTCTTACCTTTCACTTACACCCTCTCCTTCTTTCCCTTTCTCTGTGCAAGATAGCTTTTTTTTTTTTCTTTTTTGCTACTTAGCAAGAAATTGAACTGGAGCTCACCTGTGCTGTGCCCATTGCTGTGAGTCTGCTCTGAAGAGAGGACTCTAAAGACAGAGGCTACTGCACTTGAATGTACCACTTTGCAGTTTTATTCACGGCTACTCAACATGTATATCTTGCAAGTTTATATGCATTTCCATTTAAACAACTTCTTTTAATCTTTAACATAATAACTTATAATCTTTGTGTTTTTATTATGCTGTAATTCTCTGTATTTCCTATTATATATGATTGCTAAATAAATCATATTTGATGGAAATTATTGTGATTCATTTAGTGTCCTATGTAATTTCTTTAGGTGGGAAATTGAGAGGTTGTATAAATCTAAGGAAACTAAAAATAAAACAAATTAAAACTTGATATGATTTTGGTCAAATAGTAATTTAGCTCTGTTAAAGAAATGATCTTTAATTATTACATAATTATTTGCAAAGTCCTAGCTGGAAGCATGGTCTTCATATATAAACATGGAATCTTAACTCTTCCCTCTAGAAATTACAAGTTTTTTAGACAAGATAGTCTACTCATACTATAATAGTATGATAGTAAATAGAGTGCTACCCATAAAAGGAACCAGGCACAAATAAAATATGGATGTGGATATTAGAGGAACCATTTCCATCTTCCCTGCTTCTACAAAGACAGAACAAGAGTGCTAAAAGGGTTGACACAAATAATACATAAGAAATAAAATATAATTGTTCATTTCCACCTGCACCCTCCATGTAAATTCTCCACAAACATTAATACTGTTTCTTCACAATTATCTTACAATGTGGTATTAACATGCATAAAGGAATTCAGTCTTAGAGAAGGATGCTTGGCCAAAGCCACACAGGTCCAGTGGCAAACTCCACCAATTTGGTTTTAGGCCTCCCTGTTATCCTGTCTGCTTTCCACTATGTGTATGTAGAGTGGGGTATAAGCTCCCATGTGAAAAGCTATATATGTATGAGGGTGGGGATGATGGGGAGATGGCTCCGTGGTTAAGAGAGCTTGCACCATAAGAATGAGGGTCTGGGAGAGCCTGACACCACCTATAAGTCCCACTCCTCAAAACATACATAAAAAGGTGGTTGTGGCTATGTATATGCACAACCCCAGTCTGAAGGGGAAGGGGAGGTAGCAGAAACTAGAGAATTGCTGTCCCCAACCAAAAACAGCAGTCCTCAGCTGAAAGAAATAGGAAGATCATGTTCAAGGTACCTATGAACAATAGAGAAAAACAAACAGAACTTTCCTATGGCCTCTACAAGAATATGCGTGTTGCACACACATACCACACCACAATTCTCTACACATTCATACCCTTTTTCCCCAGAATTCAATGTGAATAAGAGAACATTAGAGAAAGTTGAAACAAATAGTGTCAAGTCAACGTGAAGATCCAGGGAGTGCCAATTAAATAATTTGAGACATATTGTCAAGGCCCTATAGACTATGTCTTCATTGTGTCAAAGAGTTCCCAGGTGAAAGTGTAAAACTTTACCTAGTCATCAGATACGTAATACATAATTGAAGATTTTGCTTTAAATGTGTGATTAGACTATGAATTCAGCTATCATCCAAAGGCTTTTAAAAGTTATATTTTGATATAGAAATATAAAATAGATATAAACATGGATTCCCTATGTTAAAACATATAACACAGATTCCTTATGTTAAGCCTCTTAAATTCTTTTCTTGTTCTCAATGTTGCTATGCTTACCCATCATTTAATACAGTAAAGACAATGTATATTCTAGACTCAAAATGACACTGTTAATGCTCTGACTTATAGTCTTAGCTTGGCATTGATGGCTGCTGTGGCGTTTTTCTTAATTGTGGCTGTGCTGGCATTATTCCCCTTGGGTCTCTGAGTCAGGTTGGATGGGGCACTTAACACCTTCGAGTCCAGCAAGGGACCTAAAGGGAAGGACACAAGTGTGGCAAGTTCAAGTAGAATCACCAAAGGCTAGTGAGTCCTTCCAGGGTGAGGTGGAGGGAAACCTGAAGATACAGGAAGAGGTATTAGGAGTGAGGGAACACAAGGGGAGCACCGTGAGCCAGACCTGGAAGTGGATAGTAGGGAAGGCTGCATTTAACACAGCAGTGGTCCTGCAGGAAAAGTCCCAGTAAAGATGTTCACATTCCTGGCATACTAGATGCTCTGGAATGGAGAAGTCCATGGAGGTGTCCAGGAGGAAGGAAGTCCATGGACCATAGAAGTGGAGCAGAAATTGATCCAAGAGATAGAAGCATGTGTATCTGAGAAGGAAAGGAGCGGGAAGCATGCTGCTGTGAGGACGCACCAGGCGCATTATTAGGATGAGAATGCTCTCTGTGCTCTTCTCAAGGCTGCTTTTGTGCTTCAGAGTGACCATCTTCATCCTCCCTATCGTGCCCCAGGTATGTCCTGACCGGCCACGCAAAACATCAAGGCTTGGTAGGACTTTATGCTGTCATGCTTCTTTGACTTTCCAGGCATATCTGCAAAGCATGCACACAGATCTGTTTGTTTGTTTTATTTAATCTCAGTGTTGTCTGGTTTACTATCCTCCCCAGACACAAATGCACCCTCTACACTTGTTCCATCTGATCGGTCAGTGTTCTGCCATCATGCTCATCTTGATCCATGTCCTCAGAATGACCATCCTCTTCACCAGCTCAGAACCTGACATCATGGCCACATTGAGCCAATTTAGGATGACACATCAGCCTTGATCTCACCTATGAGGGACAAGAGCTACAGAAAAGCCCACTTTATGCTCATAAATCTGTGAGGTGTGGGGGCAGGCGGGGGAGCTGGGCAAGGCAGAGGGCCACCAGGACTTCTGTTAGGCAGCAAATGTGAATGCTATGCCAGAGAAGATGAAGAAAAGAGATAGCTCAGGTTGCAGGTCCACAGGCTGAGGTCTTCTTACTGAGGCTGGCTGGGAGCCAGGAAATGGGGTGTTCTGGACCAAGGTGATATAAGCATATCTGGAAATGAATACTCTGCCTCCCCATGCTGAGCATGTTTGCCAGAAACAAAATGAGGGAGGGATAGCTTGATCCTTCTGTTTCTGTTCTAGCTTTCCCATTTGTTCGTAGATGTAAGTCCTGAAGCATATTCAGAGGTTTCCTACAGCTTCTTATGTTCATCCTTTAGTAGTTTCTCACTAACTTCATTTGCTGCACTCATTTAACCTCCAGCTCTCCAATCTCTCATGTTCTACATAATTTGTTGGGGATCTTCCATCTTCAAAACTACAGCTCACACTATCACACTGTGTTGTTTCTTATTTTTTCTTTTTCTTTTCTAAGGTTTTTGTTTAGATTTGGTCTGTAGGATCTATAAATTCTCTATGCCTGGTGGATGATGTTGCTCTCTGACCCTAGTAGCCAATAGGTATGATTCACTTATTCATTAAGAAAAAATACACACTACATCTAGCCACCAAGCACTTTAAGGAGCAGAAACAGGGTGATTCATAACCATTTCTACTCCTTAGAGGTCTGCCAGAGGATTCCATCTTCTTACATTACCCCTTTCACTCCCTATTCCCATGCTTTTAGGTATCGTTTTTTTCTACACCTGAAGAAGTGTGGCAAGGAGGCTAAACTAATTTGTGTGAAGTCATACAAGTCATAGGTGAAAACTCAACTTTGAAGTCTAAGGAAGTCTTAAACTCAAAACTTACCAGTTTTATCACCTTCCTTTTCTATTCTTGATTCTATTTGCAAGCACTTGTTCTAAAATCTACTGCTCTGAGAAAGAGAATTTCTAGTGCTAACAGGAGAGTGCTATATGGCTTGGTGACCAATTCCGCTATAGATTACTATAGACATGGAACTGTTCATCTTCACAGATGAGAGGAACTACTGCCCTTGCTTGATATATGGCCATCAAATATGCCTTTTAACATAACCACTGATGCTCATTCTAACCCTTTGTTTTTCAAAACATGGCTCCCACCTGAAAACTTAGAAATAAAGAATCTTGGGCTGGAGAGATGGCTTAGTGGTTAAGCGCTTGCTTGTGAAGCCTAAGGACCCTGGTTCAAGGCTCGACTCCCCAGGACCCACGTTAGCCAGATGAACAAGGGGGCACATGCATCTGGAGTTCGTTTGCAGTGGCTGGAGGCCCTGGCACGCCCATTCTCTCTCCCTCTCTCTATCTGCCTCTTTCTCTCTCTGTCTGTCACTCTCAAATAAATAAATTTAAAAACAACAACAAAAAAAAAAAAAAAAGAAAAGAAATAAAGAATCTTGGGTCCCGAGCAGACCTACAAAACTAGAATTTTCATTTCAAGTAAATAACTTATTTCATATACTATTCTAAACAGTCATTAAATATTTTATAAGTGATTCTAAACACCTAATAAACATGTAAATACAGGGTTGTCTTCAAACTAGAGGTGTCTGACATGCACTTTTAACATCTGTGGTACATATCTACTCCCTCAGCTTCATCAACACAATGAGAGTTCAAATTCATAGGCCCAGGCTCTTATGCTTTTTATAATTTTTTAAATATTTTATTTAATTATTTATCTGAGAGAGAGAAACTGATGAGAGAGAGAGAGAATGGGTATGCCAGGGCTTCTAGCCACTGCAAACAAACCCCAGATGCATGCGCCTCCTGTGCATCTGGCTTTACATGGATACTAGGGAATTAAACCTGGGTCCTTTGGCTTTGCAGGCAAGTGCCTTAACTGCTAAGCCATCTCTCCAGCCATCTTATGCCTTTTTTAAAAAATAGTTTTATTTATTTGAGAGAGAGAGAGTGATAGTGAGTATGAGCATGCCAGGCAGGACCTCCTGCTACTGCAGACAAATTCCAGATTTATGCACTGCTGGTGCATCTGGCTTTACATGGACACTGGGGAGTTGAACCCAGAATGTTAAGCCTTTCAAGCAAGTATCTATAACCACTGATTCATCTCTCCAGTCCTCTCATAAATTTTTATGTGGTATATGTAGCTGTATTCACACAATGTGATTACTTTTACTGAATAATTAGAGCAGATTCTATGAAGAGTTGAAGAAAAAAATGAGGAAAAAAGTCTGGACTGAAAAAGCTTTACAAAAGCATCACCAGCACAAATTACCTGTTTCCACTGGTCTACCAAGTACTGTACTCAAATTACTCAGTGGGGAAAAAAAAAACCAACATTACTTTTCACAAGTAATAAAAACATTGGAAAACCATTAGCCTCAGAACAGTTTGGAATGTTTCATTCTTATATGTCAGATTTTCTGGTAAACCTAAGGACACAGATGATTTTACAGAAAACAGGTTTGGGAATGAAGCCATCATGATGAACATGCATTAAAGTCCCCTCACCTGGACTTAAAGAGTTTCTGCTCAGTTTTGTAGCAGCAAATGATCTGAGTTGTGAAATATAAAATACAAGATTTTTTTTAATAAAGGAAAGGAGAACTGGATGTACATCACAAGGACGTGCAGGATGGCGGCATGGGGAGTCTGGTCCATGCTACACCTATTAAATATGCAAGGTGAAGCGTAAATGAAGGAAAGATTACCGTTAACTAGAAGATATTGAGGCCTGAAAGGGCAAAAGGATAGTGTAAAGGAATAATGTGTGAGATAACTTACTCTGGTTTGCTACAGAATGGCTTAGGTTCAGACAGGCAATTTCTTTCTTTTTTTTATTTTTTTTATTTTTTTTTAATTTTCTTTTTCTTTATTAGTCAGTTCTGTATTCAGCAAATACAGTCAGTTTGGTACGATTATTAGGCTCATCCATGACCTACCCCCCTCCCCTTGGCCCCTCCTTGTTGAGGTATACGGGTCATGCATTGTGGAGTTAGCCCACAGTTATGGGTAAGATAAATGTCTCTGCATATCATGACCCAACATGTGACTCTGACATTCTTTCCGCCCCCTCTTCCGCAAAATTTCCCTGAGCCATGTTGGGTTCATTTTTGGTCTGCTTCAGTGATGAGGTGTTGGGGGCCTCTGAGGCTCTGGCTCTCTGATTTGGTAGGAGTTGATTTTTCTCTGTGCTGATCTCCTTCCCCCTTGTGCTGGTATGCAGTTCATCAGGAAAACAGCCCCTTTGCTTGTTTCTCCAATTTTTCTTAGTTTCAGCCGGGGCCCTTTTGAGGTATGATGGGGTGGCTCTCTCCTTAGGATCAACATCAATCTGAAAAAGAGAAGCAGATTCTCCAACGGAGAGTAAGTTAGCACCAGGACAAATGAGATAACCCTTACTTTTTTTTTTTTTTTAATAGAGAATTTAATACATGTAGGCCCTCTTGTAGCCCACAATTAATGGTAGTTTGATATTGGAGAGTGGGTTTACGTTTGGATCTGGTTCTGACTTGTTTCCCAGCTCCAGCTATGGGTCCCATACCAGTGAGGGGATCAGTTAGCCAAATTGAGAGCAGTTGGTTCCCCACCATGGCTGTGTGCCACCACTGCACTTGTGTGGGCATCACAACAAGTTATTTGCTGCTAAGTAGGTTAGACCATGCGTTGCTTCGACAGATATTGGTCATTTTCCCCCAGTCGCCCATGTAGCACCTTCTGGCACTAGACGCGCTGATTGTCTGGGGACTGACTCTCATCCAACTTCCAGCCATGCCATTCTAATTTGCATGTCAATCACATAAGGTATCTTCAGCAGTAGGGTCTTACCACTATCCTCTGGTGGGTCATCAAGTACTCTGACAGAAATCTGTCTGTCTTTTAGGAAACCTTGTAGGTCTCTCTGATCAAAAGCTCATTGTGGATGATAGCCCCATGCTGGCTCTGGGAGTTACAGGTCAGTGCCCACTAAGAAAATGAGGAAAAAGATAACTAATATACAAGAGTTAGAGATAAGAGAAAGAGAGACAGGGAGAGGGGAAGTGAGGGAGGGAAGATGTAGGAGATTAAGGTTAGTCTTAATCTTGCCCTCTCCAGTGTCTTGTGGTTCAGGTGTTCCCTGTAAGGGCCTGGTGAAGGATCAGCCATTTGGTCTGTCTTTTAGTAAGTAGAAGATTATGGTACCATTGCTGTTTGGGTCTAGATTTGTGTTTCCCACCCCTTTGATGCCCTCCCCTTCCATACTAGTGTCTAGTCTAGGAGATGCTTGCTGGGTATGTAAGGTATCTTCGGTAGATTCAGGTTAGGTGCTGTAGATGAGTGAGACTATGTGGCGATTTTTTTTTCTGTGATTGGGTAAGTTCACTGAGAATGATCTGTTCCAGGTTCAACCATTTTTCCTCAAATTTCATTGTGTCATTTTTTCTTACTGCTGTATAGAATTCCATTGTATAGATATACCACATCTTAGTTATCCATTCTTCTAGTGATGGACATCTGGGTTGATTCCAGCTCTTAGCTATTACAAATTGAGCCGCTATAAACATGGTTGAGCAAATCTCTTTAGTCTGTGGTTTGAAGGTTTTAGGGTAGATGCCCAGTAAGGGAATAACTGGGTCTGTTTGTATCTCTATACTCAGCTTTTTCAGAAGTCTCCATATTGCTTTCCAAAGTGGTTGTACCATCCTACATTCCCACCAACAGTGGATGAGTGTTCCTACTTCTCCACATCCTTGCCAGCATTTATTTTTATTTGATTTTTTGATGTTTGCTATCCTTTTTGGGGTAATGTGGAATCTCATAGTTGTTTTAATTTGCATTTCTCTGATGATTAGGGATGATGAACATTTTCTTAAGTGTATGTTTGGCATTTCTATTTCTTCCCCTGTGAACTGTCTGTTCAGCCCTTTGCCCCATTTTGTGAGTGGGGTGTTTGACTTCTTACTGTTTAGATTTTTGAGTTCTTTGTAGATTCTAGAGATTAGGCCTCTATCAGTTGGATAACCCACAAATATTTTCTCCCATTCTGTGGGTAATCTATTGGCTTTGCTTATTTTATGCTTGTCTGTAAAGAAACTCTTCAGCTTCATGTGATCCCATTGGTTGAGTGACGGTTTAAGTTCATGAGCTACTGGGGTTTTGTTCAGGAAGTCTTTTTCCATTCCTATATCATGGAAAGTACTTCCTAAATTTTCTTCCAGTAGTATTAGAGTTTCTGGTCTAATATTGAGATCTTTGATCCATTTGGACTTGAGTGTAGTGCATGGTGAAATGTGTGGGTCAAGTTTCAGTTTCCGGCATATGGTTATCCAGTTTGTACAGCACCATTTGTTGAAGATGATGTCTTTTTTCCAGCCTATATTGTTTGGGCCTTTATCGAATATCAAGTAGCTATAGTTGCTTGACCCAAAGTCCGGGTCCTCAAGTCTATTCCATTGATTTATACTCCTGTTTTTATGCCAGTACCATGCTGTTTTCATTACTATGGCTTTGTAATATAGCTTTAGATCAGGTATGGTGATGCCTCCAGAGGTATTTCTTTTGCTGAGGATATGTTTGGAAATGCGAGGCCTTCAGCCTTTCCATATGAAATTTGAGATCATTTTTTCTATCTCTGTGAAGAACAAGGTAGGGATTTTAATTGGAATTGCATTAAATCTGTATATTGCCTTTGGTAGGATTGTCATCTCCACAATGTTAATTCTGCCTATCCAGGAACATGGGAGGTCTTTCCATTTTCTCAAGTCTGCCTCAATTTCTTTTTTGAGTGTTTTTATGTTTTCATTGTATAGATCTTTCAATTCCTTGGTTAACGTTATTCCAAGGTATTTTATTTTATTTTTTTTTGTTGCAATTGAAAATGGGACTATGTCCCTTATTTCTTTTTCTGTATCTTTGTCCTTTGCATAAAGGAAGGCTACTGATTTTTGTGCATTGATTTTGTATCCTGCTACTTTGCTATAGGAGTTAATCACCTTCAGGAGTTTTGGGATGGAGTCTCTCGGGTCTTTTACATATATAATCATGTCATCAGCGAATAAAGCTAACTTAACTTCCTCCTTTCCAAATTGTATCCCTTTTATTTCCTTTTCCCAGACAGGCAATTCTTCTGCAAGCGGCCCACCTTCCTTGTCCCTACAGACACACATTTCTGTCTTCGGAGTGCTGTGCATACATCTCACCGTAATTCAGCCAAGGCTAAAATTGTTCCACGTGTAGGTGTGTGTTTTCCATTTAGCATCTCCATGTTTAAAAGCCTGAAGCATGCATGGGATTTGCATGTTGCTCTGTGAATCTGAAGAACTTTGAAGTTACTCTAAGTGAATATAAAACACGTCACTGCATTTTCTTTGAGCCAGAAAACTGGGCTGAGAAATCCCTGAAAATGTGCTAAAATTTCTCTTTTGAGTATTTCTTTTCTTTTCTTTTTTTTTTTTTTTTTTTTTTTTTTTCGAGGTAGAGTCTCACTCTAGCCCAGGCTGACCTGGAATTCACTGTGGAGTCTCAGGGTGGCCTCGAACTCATGGCGATCCTCCTACTTCTGCCTCCCAAGTGCTGGGATTAAAGGCATGTGCCACCATGCCCGGCTTTGAGTATTTCTTGCTTTCAGTGCTCAGAAATCCACATGCACTGGCAGAAGTCAGATGCTTCAAAGGGCCAGAGAGCTGAGCCTGAGAGGAGGTACAGTGTCTAGGGGCTATGGATTTATGCTATATATTATAACTTTACTTTATAAAATACTGAAGAAAGACAAACTAATCTCTGATGAAGTTCTATAGAATAACATGAATACTCACTAAGTAATATGTACATTGAAATAAATATAGCTGACTACACATATCAAAAAGAAAAATTAATGTTATGAAGTTCATAGACAGTAACCATTTGTTAGTACAATAAATTAGAATCTATTATTTCCAAGAAATGTGTTTTACCTGTGGATATTGTCATTCAAATTATCATTTAAGGAGTAGATAAAGAACAATATTCTTTTTTTCTTTTTTTGAAAGTCTTTGGCTTGGGATTGGTGAAGGAAAGTTCTTTTTTTTTTTTTTTTTTTTTTTTTTTTTTGCCTTATTTGAAAAACCATCCTTTTTTCTAAATTAAAACCAAATACGGAAATTAAAAAAAAATCCTTATGTGTTCACTCCAAACAATATTAAAACACATCTAGACTTCATCTTTAAAAGTTAGTTTTCTTATATGTACTATGCCTATTTTTAAATCAGTTAAATCTTGTTTATTTAGAAATATGAGTCTTTCTGTACATCATGTAGGAACAAATGTTGCCTTAATGTTTGTGTCTATATAGTGTATGCTTGTGTATGAGTGCATAAAACTTGACAATTTTAGATAAAATACAGAAACCTAAAATTTCCAAACTCATTGTTTTCTAACTCCTAGTTCAATTAGTTAAAATCACAACTTTCCTTCTGAAAGATCAAACTAAATGAGGTCTACCACACATTTTTCAGGAAAACTAATACAACTAATACATATGTAACCTCCTGCTTGAAACCAATTTAAGTTCTATATTAAAGAGAACAGATATCAAAATGTCATTCCTCACTTAGCTTGCAAGGTATACTAAGCACTCCATGAAGAAAGATGTTTATAACTTGGTACTTTCTTCTCTTCTTCCATGGCCTAGCAAATCTTGCACTCACTAGATCTTAACTGATCTGGGTTAAAATTTATACCTTGAACTCAACTATACATTACTGAAATCTTTTGTACTTTATCTCCTACAATTGTGGTGAGGATTAAATACATTGACATAGATAAGGGGTTCATTGATATAGAAGATAGTACTTCAGACAGGCCTGGAACATAGAGACTTGATACTCAGTAATAGCTGTGTCTTATTTGTTTACAATAGCAATTTGTTTCTGGCTATGTAATATCAAGATATATGAACATGTGATATCTTCCACTGACTAAGTACTCACAAAGGTTTGCTAAGTTCTAAGTTCTTTATACCAATTTATTTAATTCCCACCCAAAACTCTAAGAAGTAAATATTGTTATGACCATTTTAGAAATATGGAAAATAGAAAGATGAAGCGATGTATTTAAGGTCTTCTATACTGGGAAGACACAGACAAGATTCTGTCCTTTGCATTAAAGCCCTCAAACCCATTCTCTGTCTCAAAATTAAAGCCTGGGACCATAGGTAAGTGGAGGAGCATATACTTAATATGTTTGAGGACCTGAATTCAAACCCCAGCATCAACTCAAAGCTGGATCAAGCCAGGTTCCAAAAAAAATTCCAAGAAACTGGACAATGATTTAATTTTTGTTCATTTTTATTTATTTATTTGAGAGTGACAGAGAGAGAGAGAGAGAGAGAGAGAGAGAGAAAATGGGCACTCCAGGGCCTTCAGCCACTGCAAATGAACTCCAGATGTGTGCATCCCCCTTGTGCATCTGGCTAACATGGGTCCTGGGGAATCGAGCCTCGAACCAGGGTCCTTAGGCTTCACAGGCAAGCGCTTAATTGCTAAGCCATCTCTCCAGCCCAGACAATGATTTATTTTATCATTAAGACACATACTGGTACAGTGCTTGGCTGAACTTTAATACCACCATTTCTAAAGGATTACTTCTCTTGCCATTCAAGGAGCTTTGCCCTACTTATGTCTTTAGTACTTTACCTATGTTACATATTTGGCTTCTCTGTGTCTAGCTTTTTTTATTTTTTTATATATTTTTTTTTGGTTTTTCGAGGTAGGGTCTCACTCTAGCCCAGGCTGACCTGGAACTCACTCTGTATTCTCAGGGTGGCCTCGAACTCACGGCAATCCTCCTACTTCTGCCTCCCTGGTGCTGGGATCAAAGGCATGCGCCACCACGCCCGGCGATGTGTCTAGCTTTTGCAGAGTTCTGATTTTGTTTCTTCCCCTCAATATGTTGTGTTAAATATTCCTAATGTAGTCACTGGACCTGTTGTTCCTCTTCTTAAGAACAGTATCTCCTCCTTTACATCAGAGGTCAGCAAAGGTTTTAGAAAAGGTCAGAATAAACACCCATCACATGGTCTCTCTGCCTTCTTGACCTAGCTCCATCTTCAGCCTCCCCTTTTCTTGCCTCTGCCCCTCTTCCTCTTCTTTCCTTTACCACCCCTTACAAAGGTAAGCTCATTATTACCCTGGATGGGAGAGGTCATAGATAGATGGGCCACAAGGCAGACTGGACTTTGGAGTTGATTCCAGACAAGGAGCTGTGCCCTTTTTCCTAGGAGGCTGCCAGCACCAGCAACAGTTATCTCCAGGAGTTGAATTTCCTCTGGACTCTGCCCACACATCAAGCACTGGGAAGATGAACAGCTCCAGTATACCTGCCACTCATTCCCACCACACATACCAGTTTGGAAGGGCCAGCTACAGCCTCGTTTCTCAGCCCTCTCCAGAATCACGTCACCTGAAGGGGATGTCTGTAGGTGTCTATGTGAAACTTCAGGAATGATGACCCAGGTAAAGATGACATTAATGGACTGGGGACCTTCTTTTGAGAACCAATGGCCTATAGGTATTACATGTAAACACCTCTCACCGGCTAACTCCAGCTTATCTTCATAGTCACAGCCTTCACTGCAGGGTTTGCTGCACACCTTTTCTCTCCTGTCCCAGCCTTTCTGTTTCCTTTGCCAACTTTGTTCCCACTTCTTTCTCTCCTCCTTCCTCCAGAGTTCATCCCCAAAACAGCTCTCATTACCATAGTCAGACTGCCAGTCCCTTTTTTAAATTATTTTTTTCTGTTGCAAAAAGTTTTCTGCATCATATGCTAACTGATGGATTTAAAGGAAAGAAAAGGCCAAGCCTTCCTGACTGCTGCTACTTGGTAAATAGTGTCCAAAGAATGAATGTGCACAAATGGATGGAGGAGGTATTTATTCTTGGTGTTGTTTTATATTGGTGTATGATTGAATTAATCACTTCCAGAGAACCTCACCTGTTAATCTAATCAAAATAAAACTCAGGCCAAAAATGCCATTCTTGTTTTTCTCAGAGCAGAGAAGTGGGAAGTGCTAGTACACTAATTCTTAATGCACACTAAAAGCAAACGTGAATCACAGAGCAGAAGCATTAATGTCTCCCCCGTCTCTTGCCTCTGCCCTTTGGAAATATATCTGCAGATATAGTCATCCCAGAGGATCCTCTACTCTGCTGAGGAGAAAAGCTCATGCTTCCTAGGTGATTTTCTATAATATTGGCAATTAATAGTGGAGACCTTACAGGATTTTGAACAAGTCACTGGTAGTTGCTAGCAGTTAACATCATTTCCTCACACTACTAATGAAGATGTGGATGAAATAGTTAAAAAAATAATGAATATCTAAAATGCCTAGATAATACCAGGAACAATGTTGGCCCTCAATGAACAGAAATCAATATTAATTTGTATTTACCCAGATGCTGTTATGACTTGTTGTTAAGTTTTACGTGGAGGACCCTAGGCAGAAAAGACCTATCCTAAGCATGGAATATGGCTCTAGGTTCCATTTTGGACTTTTTCATTTAAAAAATGTAGGACAAGCTCTGATTTTCTTATGTATAAAGTGGAGATAGAAAGAATATCCATTTTATAGGTTTATTGGGATGAGTGAATGAAATGATCCATGTAGGATGCTCAGAATATCATGTGATAGATTGAAAAATACTGAAATTATATGAGCTATAGAAGAATGAGCTTTCAGGCGGCCATATCCCCCCTCAAAAAATTAATTGTTGCTTACAATTTCAAGCATATAGTATAGTTTTAATAACTCAGTAGCAATATTCTGCAAGTCCATAGGATGGGGAGGCTGCTCCATGGATAGATAAGGCAGACATTCTGTAATGCACACCAATTCCAGCTGAGGAAGAAGAAAAGCATAAGTGATATGAATAAGTTCAAATTGAGAGGTAGACAACGTATATGTATAGATAAATAGATCAAGGGATGGACACATTGAATGACTATTGGTTGATACATCATGTAGGCAATTTATTTTAGGAAGAAATTTTTAATGCAAATATCAAAGAGAAAATATCAACATAAAGATAATATAACAATAAACAGTACATATATTTGAGGGCTTGTTAAATAAAACACATTTACTGGATATCCCAGTGCCTAAAGAAGCAACAATAGCAGTTCCTCCGAACCCAAATAAGAAAACCAACACACACACACACACACACACACACACACACCAGTAAGATCCCTCATCCCCAGTTTCACATTAGCAAACCAATAAAAGCTTTTTTGGAGGAAACAAGAAAGTAGAGTGCCATTCAATATGTGGAAATCACCCATTTAAGAGGAATGGACACACCCATTTAAATCAACAATTAAAGTGTGTAGCACAAGCTGGGTCCCACATATCAATGCAGGACATAGGAATATAATTCCCTTAGCCATTAGTGACCCTCATGTTGTTTCACATTTTTAGAGTGCATATTCTCAAAATGAAATAAAGAGGCTCATATATGTTTACACCATTTGGAAAGTGTAATGAACAGGTAACAAAACCAGAATAAGAAATTTATTTGCCATTAGAACAAAAGAAAAGAGAGTAACATATGGTAATATAATTAGTGTGATCAGGAAATCATACCCACATCATTCATGCTGCAGGGAAAATGTAACAGGAAACCTGCTTATGCTGTGATGCCTTGAAAAATGTTTCTTTAAAAAATAAAAAAGAAAGACAAGATGGTCTCCTGTAATGATTACAAAAATGTCAAAGCATCTGCAAGTAACTCGTGCTTTTAAAGTTCTTATTATTCTGTTGCTTTACATCATATAAAGCACATTATACTTCTGGTACATTTGAGAAATCATGGCATTCTAAAATGAGTTGAACTCATTTCTCAGCTTGAGAGCAGCAGGTAGAATATTTTCTTAGGTTAAATAACATGTTGTTTATTTATTTACCAAAATTGCATGTTTAGGTCTGGGGTAATTATACTTGTTTATATTACTGGTACTTCTTTGGCAATACAAACTGGGGTGAGAGGGTAAGTAAAAATTCATCAAATCCTGGGGAAGGGCAGGGAAAATACTACAAAAATGGTAATGTATGAAATTATTCTTATTTTATCTTGCAATATATTAGAAATCAAGAAAAATTAAAAACATTTGGTAAGAAGCCGGGCATGGTATTACATGTCTTTAATCCCAATACTTGGGAGGCCAAGGTAGGAGGATCACCATGAGTTTGAAGCCACTCTGAGATGACATAGTAAATTCCATGTCAGCCTGGACTAGAGTGAGACCCTATATCCAAAAACCAATATATATATATATATATGTATATAAACCAATATATGTGTATATATATATATATATATATATATATATATATATATATATATATACATGGATTGGTGTCTTTTGGCATAAGATTATTCATAAATTCAGCAATGCCATATTTTTAAAGATATTAATGTTTATTTTTAAAGTACATATTTAAAAATAGAAAAAAATTTTTTTGAGGTAGGGTCTTGCTCTAGCCCAGGCTGACCTTGAATTCACTAGGTAGTTTAAGGCTGGCCTTAAACTCACAGCAATCCTCCTACCTCAGCCTCCCAAATGCTGGAATTACAGGTGTGCATCACTATGTATGGCAGAAAATATTTAAGAATGAAATACCAATCACTTTGAAGACTGTTCAGGTTTATTTGTCTGATGTGTCATAGATCGCCTTAGTATAAGTAAATGCCAAAGACTTTAAGTAGACCTCAAATTCTTCTACCTTCCCCAGACCACTAAACTTCCTTCCCCGCTTACCTTTGATACCTGAAGTATAAGACATTTGATTCTGTCAGTCTATCAACTCTAAGAGGAGAGGAGATAGAAACCTCTGGTTCCCAAGGCAGATGGACCTTTCTATCCTTTAAATTCCCTTGACTTCACAAGTAGATGGTAAGCTAGTTAAGTACAGGTTTGTTTAGGACCAATTTTCCCTTTGGGTTCTAGCCTCCAAATCTATAAAATGATTCCTACCTATCATACATATTAATGAGATTAATATCTAAGAAACATATTATATGAGAAGCCACCTTATTAATTATACAGAATTAAGCATGGATTTAGTAGTAGAATACTAAGATAATTATTAGCCTATTTCATTTTTATAACTCCAAAGCTTCAATCAGTCATTGACAGGTAGACTACAAAGAGATCTGTGGAATTAAGTTGACTCAAGACCAGCGGAATTTGAAAAAGAAACAAAGGAATAAATAAACACAGTGGAATTTGAAACAGAAACAAAGGAAATGTGTTTGAAAGCCTCCAGGTTATAAGAGAAGTCTTAGATGCCAGAAGCAGAAAAACCAAAGCTAAATCAGTTAAAATTTACCACAACTCAAGGCCTCCCTTTCAGTTGTAGAGAGAAATAATAAAACCAGGGAAAACATAACTTGACAAATAGTGGATGAGAAATAATTAGAAAATTATAAAATGATGGAAATCATGTCACTATTTATGTATAAAAAACGAAAGCTCTTCAGAAGGCGATACAGTAGACAGAAGACAGACACAGGATAGGACTGGAAGTACTGGGGGTAGGGGCTGGGTTTATGTTGTACTTTTCCAAGGTCAAGTAGGAGCAAAGAACTGACAAGTCTGCTTCTGGTTGTTATCAACCTGTTTTTGCACCTGGAGGAGGAAAAGAAAATACCACAGACACAGTGGAAACATTCCTGAGAATTTGACACTGCAGCACATGAATCTCTATAAAGGGAAAAATCTGTTATGCAGCACTTAATAGCAACATAGTTTGCATGCTAGTGTAGAGTAAATTATCCAATTAGTGATTTGTGGGAGTGAATTTTTCCTGGAAGAACACTTAAGTCTTAAAAACAAAAAAATGAACAAGCAAGCAAGCAAACACACACACACACACACTGTTTACAATTTTAAGGTCATTTTGTAAGGGCCAGTTTTAAAAGACAAAATAATTGGTTACAATGCATATGCTATTATATACATATTAACATACATATATGTGTTTGTACATTTCTAGCCCATTACTGAGACGATTTCATTCTGCTGTCATTCCACAGGCAAGGCCATCCTTTTTCTCTTTTGACTCCACCTTCCCCTAAGGCTGTTGCCTTTTATCTATTCCCATCTCTTCTTTTCTCCTTTGTTGATTGGTTCTGAAAGAGAAATAGAGGTAAGAAATATATCTTAGAGTCAGAAGGGCACTCACATGGCCATGAGTTCATCCTTCTTCATGTCTTATAGAGTTCCAGAGCCAGAGAAGGGCTTGCATGATGCCACTCTATGACAATGAACAAAGGTACCATCCTACTCCATATCACCTTATTGTATTTATTTCCTGGAATTTATCATTATCTAAAATGTTATTTATTTATTGTGTGTGTGTGTATATTTGATGCAGGGTCTTATCATATCTGAGGCTGGTCTTGAACTCATAGAGATCTTCCTACCTCAGCCTCTTTGGTGCTGGGATTATAGACATGAGCCACCATGCACAGTTTACTTCCTAATTTCTGTGCATACATACTGTGTGAAAATCACTAGAGTATACACCAGTGAATTGAAAGAAATTAACTATCTAATTACTTCCTGTATTCCCAATACTTCAATAATATGCAGAATAGCACAGGCATTCATATACCCTTATCGAAGAATAAACTAGAATTTTGGTCACTTGTTTATAAAATATTCTTCTTTAATTATACAAAAATAATCCTTTGAGAAACTATACAGAAGGATAAGTACCAAGCTAGCTTCATCCAGTGGAGGATCTAACATTAGTATTACTCACTTGTACATCTTTAATGAATGCAAATATCTGGTGATTGTTAATGTTTTCAATTCCTTAATGCTTATAAGCAGCCTGTGATTCCATGCCCCAGGGATTAACTAAGTCTCTAAATTCTGTTCATTAGGGAATCAGATATTGCTGGCTGTTTATCGATACCCATGCTTCCTTTTATAATGAGCACCCTAATGAAGTTGAGATGTGGCAAAAGACTTGATTAAAAATATTTGCGTTCTCAAACACACTTTGATCAACATGGTGGCCCTATGACAGAGTTTTGACCCATCAGATAGTAGTTAAGGTTTTGGAAAAAGCTAGGTATCCCTGTTACAGCTTCTCTCCCTTTCCATTCCCCTGCTTCTCTCCACTTGGAATAGACCAGATGCCTGAAGCAGCCATTCTCTAGAGACGATGAGGTTACAACTCTGAGAACACAAATGAACATAAGAAGTGCGCCTTGATTTACTGTCCTCCTCCTGGGGATTTTATTGCTTGGCAGAAACTAGCTTCAGTAGCATTGTTCACTGATTTTACTATTGTTTGCAACCAAGTGCTTTTATACCTGGCACTGTTTTGAACTTTCTGAGTGTTATGTACCAGAGGAAAAATGCTGTAGGCTTCAGTTTTCCATTTTTAACATGAAAGACTAAAGCCAGGGGTAAATAATGTTTTCCAGGTCAAAACACCTCAGCACCTGCAGACTGGTGTCATTTCTGCATAACGAAGCCAAGGTGATGAACTCTACACACATTCTCAGTTTGATCAACCTGCTGGTGATCTCCTGGTGATTCCCCATGCAGGTTAACAGCTATTTTGAAAGGCCACTTGCTGAATATCCCTTACTCTTCTCGTGTTTGAGCGTGTTTGAGGATTCTAATATCACAGTGTTGCCACAGACAACCGGGGTACACTATGTTCATTCCCCTAGATTAGCCTCCATACTGAGAGTCAGAAGAAAGGGGACAGACACTCATATTTGTAGATGAAGACATAAAAATGAAGATGAATTCAGTATTATTTTAATTCTTTTTTAGTTTGTCTTCATATCACCAAACTTTAACTTTGTTCTTTCACCTACTTTTGTCTTTCATGAACCTGATTTTCCTTCCACAAACTAAGTCTCTATTATCAACACAAAATATATGTTTCAATGTAATGGAAAGGCATTTTCACAATGTCTGTGTGTCGACAAAATGAATGTCAATGAAAGAGCTACAAAAGAGTTTGGTGTTTATGTGTTCATGTAGATTAATTCACATGCTATTGAAAAGTAGAAATCTTTATTTTCATTATTCTCTCTATGATGGATGATATTTTCAAAGCTTAGCTCCTTTAATGCTTATAATATCAGTTAAAAGTAAAGAAGCCCCCTTAGCATTTTCCCACCACTCTTTTGCTGATATTTAGGTCTTCATAATGCTATGGCATTATGAAATGCAATCACTTAATTTCTATAACAAATTTATCTTTCCAGTAACATATTTGTGCATTCTTGTACTTATAGGACTTATAAAAGAAACACCTGTGTTTCTTTCCCCATCCTCTCTATTCATGAGAAAGCAAATTTTCAAAGCTGCATATGGAATAAACATTTTCTTGTAAATAGATGTGCTTCCTTATTATTCATTTTGCACTTGAACTGTTTGCTTTTAGATATGGATAAAATAATTAAAGATGTGAAGGTAATGTAATATACATGGTTTATTTATGGAATAGATAGTCCTTACTGCAATTCAGTGAACTATGTAATGCTACACGTAAGTTATTTGCTATGACAGGATCACAAGCCAATACTCCCAAAGGTTCATTAAATTGTAGATTATTGTTGTGATTTGAGGTACTACTATAGTTATTTAACATATTTTAAGCAACAAAATATGTTTATACCTCATACTCAACAATAATCACAGCTACAAAAATCACAGGTTTGAGCTTTCTAAATATATATACATATACATATATATATATAATGCATAACTCTGAAAATAAAAAAAATAAAGTTGATCTTGGCCAGCCTAAAATCATCTCATTTCCACAACCATTGGCAATTCAAAGTGAAATGCTAATTTTTTTATTAAGTACCAACTACACTAGAATTCTATTCAAATACACTAGAACTTTTGTGTAAGGTCCCTTACCTTAGACAACCTTGACACATTTTTGGATATTTCTAATGTATAAATAATAAAGATATGACCTATAACTTATTTGGTGGATATAACCTTCATTACATCAGTATAAACAATAGAGGGTCCAAAAGTGATGATGAGGAAGAAACCATGGAGGAAATGATCTTAGTGTGCTTCTCCATATCTGAATGGCTGAAACCTAGGAAAGGTGTTATGAAGTCTTCAGAGATATAAGATAGGAAGGTGCAAATTTGCAGAAAGGGGAAGTTAAGCACAGGGGAATAATTGTAGTTCTTTGGTTGGTTGAGGTATGAGCAGAGATACTCAAAAGTAAGTGGAGATGTGGTTCAGAGAGATATTCTCTGAGTCCCTTCTAACTCAGGTGATAATTATATTGATTATTCAATATAATGAGGCTTAGCTAGGCAGTTTATAGTCATTGTTCATTCAAGTCTCATAATGACACAGTAGGTTTTGTATGAAAAATTTATTTTATAAATAGTCTAGAACCTAGTAGAGGTTGAAGTTTAATCCAAGTCAGAAAGACTGAAAGCCTTTCTGGCATCTATCATGTTATGTTATGAATATAGTAAGCCAAATGTAAAATTTGGGAGATATTTTTGTCAGAATAATTCCTTGCCTATCAACCAAGCTGCAGCTACATTGAATCCTCAAATAAAGTTTTTATTTTAGAATATAATTGTGTACAACAGAAATTGAAAGTCCATTATCTCCATTGGTTTCCTTCAAACTTCTGAGAAAATTAACACATTTCCCTATAGGAAAACTTAAGCTTTTGACTGTGATGTCTTTATGTTTTGAAAGTAGAGAAATAGAATAAATCAATATTTCACAAGGAAAATTTTGATTTTTTTATGTTAAGAATAGAGAGCAGAACAGAACAATTTAGAATCCATGTTGTTTGATTCTACAAATGTTACAAAATCAGCAAAAGCTTTGGTTTCTTCAAGTGCCTAAATCCTTCTGGGTGAAAAATAATAAAGATATCCATTCAAAGAAAGGGAAGGGTGATTTTATGTTTTCTTTAATACCACAGGGGGTCTTAAATACATTCATCAAAGGGGTCAAGAGGTTTTTCAAACAAAAATACTTCAAAATCACTTACAAGAAATGTCAACCTTAATCAGGTTTTCCGTGGAGAGAAGCTTAAGAAAATAAGCATTCATGGCAAGTGGCTTATAAACTCCAAAAAGTTTGACAGAAACTGGATTAGGCAGGGTCAGAGAAGGGACAAAGGATTGAGGGATAAAAAGATAAAAGGAGAGAATGAGGAGTGTTGATACCTATGATACTAGTTATCATTGAGTTTCAAACTTATTTTCTTGGGAAAACTACTAAGGAACTATTATTTCTACTACGTGTTACTCATAGTGTCACACAACTCTTAATTACTGTACTATAAATTCATTCTTTATAAGTGAAGAACAATAATTTCACAACTTTTACTCTTGATACTAAGATTTTTCCCATGACTTTCATATTTCATTTTTCTCCCTTCCCTTGATTTCTCTTCTACTATTTTTTTTTCAGTTGTCAGGGTTTTTTTTGTTTTATTCACAGTTTGTAATACTCTGGATTATAAAGTCATCAATGTAGGAACTGAATTGAAACTTCCTGTATCCTACTAAATTTTGCAATCAAGTGTTATAAATAATTAAATTTTGTCAAAAGTGTAAAACTATAGTCAAAACCAAAATAAAAAAATACATAAGGGCTGGAGAGATGGCTTAGCGGTTAAGCGCTTGCCTGTGAAGCCTAAGGACACCAGTTCAAGGCTCGATTCCCCAGGACCCACGTTTGTCAGATGCACAAGGGGGCGCATGCATCTGGAGTTCGTTTGCAGTAGCTGGAAGCCCTGGCATGCCCCTTCTCTCTCTCTCTCTCAATCTGCCTCTTTCTCTCTCTGTATGTCACTCTCAAATAAATAAATAAAAATAACAAAAAAATTTAAAAAATACATAACTACTTCTTTATGTAATATGATGCCAATTGTGTAGAGGAGAAATTATTTTCTTTATTTTGATGATTCTCAGCAGAATACCTTTCTAGGGATAAATTTATTTAAAAAATAGTTGTTGAATAGCCGGGCGTGGTGGCGCACGCCTTTAATCCCAGCACTGGAAGGCAGAGGTAGGAGGATCGCCGTGAGTTTGAGGCCACCCTGAGACTCCATATTGAATTCCAGGTCAGCCTGGGCTAGAGTGAGACCCTACCTCGAAAAACCAAAACAAAACAAACAAACAAACAAAAAAAAAAACAGTTGTTGAATAAATGGGTTAGTAAATGGATAAATTACTGTAATTTCTTATATTATGGTATAGAAGACTTATCAAATGCTGATGGTTTAGTAAAATAATGTAGAACTTGGCATGTAGACCAGTGGCAGATCATTTGCTTAGTATGCACTAAGCTTATGTTCAGTTCCTAGCAAAGCTAAAACCAGTCAGCTGAAAATCAAAAGTAATATAAAATAGGTAACTTAAATTTAAGTAATAACCAAAAAAAGGAGCAAAATAGAGTTGCCATGTTTTATTACAAATTTAGTGTGTTTTATTTTTAGTAGCTAGATGAGATGCTGAGAAATAAATATTTCACAACTTAGGAAATGAAGATTGTATGGGTTTTTTAGTAATCATTAGTGTGTGCTCAGAAGGGAAAAAATAATACTGATGCTATAGACCTTTGAATCAAGAAAGTTGACATTTCTTTACCTTCTTCATGTAAACTGTATTCTATACGGAAATATGATAAATGCAGATATTAACTTACAAGTTTGATTAGACATTCATGTTTAAGTCAACCCCAATAACACTCATTCCAAGTATATTTATTATTATTATTATTATTTGCTCTTAAATTTAGACTATTTACAGTTGATTTTAGAATGCAACCACACAGTAGATAAGAGATTAAGCTCTGGCAGTATTAAAGTCACAAGTCTGAGACTGCTAAATAGTTTAAGGAAAATCACTGTAAAACAAGTGCTCATTCTGCACTTGCAAGTGCTATGGAACAATTTATACAAAGATCTGCAGTTCAGTCATGGAGGGCTTTCAACAGGAGAATTACTGCTATGGATATAGAGTGCAAGATAGAGGAATTGTCTGGAAGCCAAGCTTTGAAGTTCCATAGGAAGATCAGAAAAGTTAAGAGTTCAGTTATTCCCAAGTAGACTTCTTGCTGGAGATCTGTGATCAATGGTCCAACTGCTCTTCTGTTTCATTTACACCTTCTTCTTCTTCAGGGAATGCTGATTCATTCTGGCCTTTCAGATGCTTAACTCCTGAAATTATAAAAATTGTGCAAAATTCAAATGAAATTTATCTCTGGCAGATTCACTCCTTGGCTCAAAGAGTTAAAATGAAAATGAAAACTGAAAAGTTTTCACTGGAGTGGATGTGTTTTTCTCCAAGAATCTCAACACTGTAATCCTATATGAGCCTTTTAATTCACTGAGCAATGAAAATACACCCAGCCAAATTTCCATTTGCGATAGGATATCTCTAATAATTAGATCTTCCCTATTAAGGCTTGCACAACAGCCTATTAAAACCCTGTCAAATAAAGCTATGCTCACAGTCTTTTATTATAATCCTGATACCATTTAGCTTAAATATTGCTTTTGGCATCCCTGAACACAGTTACAAGAAAAAACCATTCAAACTTCTAAGAACAAAATGGGTGTGTGTGCCAGTTCTGTAAAGTGTAAACAACAAAACAATCACAACATTGTTAACCTTATTTTGAATTCAGAACATATGCATTGAATTATGGAAGTCTTCTATTAAAAATTATTTAATACCTGGCCTACAGATTTTAAAAAATGCATCAGCATCTCTGCTACCTAGTTCTCTCTGCCTCTTGGACATCATACTTTCCTAGCTCTTTTTCTTCCCACCTCTGGCAGTGATTCTGCTCTAGCAGTGGTAACTTGCTCTTCCCCACCCCCTCACTGCCTCCATCATCCAGGCATTTTCCCTTCTGTTCTCATTGCCAACCACCTTCTGCTCACACTTCAGATATCTGCTCACCTCTTCTGAGGGTGAGTGCAGTTCCCCACGTAGACTTGGGTTTTTACTTCTCACATTCTCCCATTGCACTTCGAACACCTCTTGATATGTCAGCTACTTATTAGAACTATGTCTGTTCTAATCCTTCTCATTAAAGCAAACTCATTGATGTCCAGGAATATGTACTTTCACTTTAGAGTCTCAGGCATAGTGACTACTCAACAAGTGATCATTAATATTTGTTGCCTAAATGATTTATTGAATTAATGAAGAAACAGTTTAGCATATCTTTCAATTTTACAATAATTTATTCTCAGATTTAAAAAAACAATCACATTTGGTGTGTAAATCAGAAGGTTGCTATTACATCCACACTTAACTAACAAGATTTTTTTTTCATCCCTCTGATGTATGCTGGTAAGAAATCACAATAGCTGATAGTGTACACATGATAAGATTTAGTATAGAAATTTTCATACATGTTTTATATTTTAGAAAATTAGTGCATGAGATTGTTTTCCACTTAGCACTTAAAAATGAAAAAGATAAATCAAAAATATACTGTTCCTTTTTGCTATAAAACTAAAACCGAAGAAACGTGTGAATTTGCGTGTTCTTTAATCAGAAAACCTCAGGGTACAAGTGGCAAAGAATGACACACTTGGACTTGATGGGTTATCTTGAAGATCAGTATTAATCTGCAAAGATGACACCACAATTCCTATTTATACAAGACTATAGAGCAAAATTGTCTAGTAGGAAATTAAAATTACTTCATATTATGATGATGATCTACATGTAAAAGACATATATATGCTAAACAAATGGTTAAAAAAAAACTTTATTAAGTTTTTACCCAGCCCCAGTGCTGGAATTTTACAAACATGAGTCACTAAACTTCATAACTCCATGACATACACACCTACAAGGGAAATTCAGAGAACATAAATGATTTATGTAAGATATATATGATCTAAGGGAAGTTCCAACACCTAGTCTTTCAATACATACTGGATAAATGAGTGAATGAGTCCTAATGTCAGGGCACCCCAACAAACTGTCATCTCTTCCTTTGTGGATGCTGACCCAGCCTAATCAGCCATTTACTGAGGTGTAGCATAGGTTTAAAGTAGCAAGATTAAACCTGCTTCAGATGGTGTTAGCCTTTCTTCTAAAATATGGAGCTAATCATTCATTTTCCTGAACTGAGGTTAATTGTATCTTGTCTAGTTTGCCAAAGCTAAAGTGATTCCAGACCTCATCATTTTCACACACAAGGTAATAAAATTTATCTTTAAATGAAATTTCATGTCCTAAGGTCAACATGGATTTGTCTAAATTAAAAAAAACATAATAGTTAAAGTGTCCAACTTATTTAACCACTAACCAACCACTTCCCTCACTTGAGGATAGGTGTGCCTGCTCATCCTCATCCATATTTCATGACTTTATAAAAATAACAGTGACAAAGTTATATGAGAAAGACATGCCTTTTAGAAGTAACTTTCTTAGCTTTACTCAATTATGAAATGAGAAATTTTCAGGGGAAAAGTTTTTATGGGCAGAATTAGCAACGTTGTCATAAAGAGATCCTCTGGAACATTTACCAGAAATACCTCATTTCAGAGCAGTTTGCCCTAATAACTTCTTTCAGTTGGATAATGTTAGTTGATTAATCTGTATTTTGAAATCTCCTTAAAACCAATATTTTCTTTTTATCCATTCACAATATTCATTTGGTAGAAGACTCAATGATGTTGAGATTAAAATATCCTATCTTCTGAAGTCTACATCATAAGGTGGAACCCTTTCATGTGTATTATATGTTTTAATTTTCTGTAAACACTCATTTTACCCCAAAGGTGGAGCAAAGTAAATTGTCTTAAGAGATTCTTCTTTCTGAATGCAAATGAACATGAGGAAACCCTTCAGTTACTCCTGGACTTGCAACTTACAGGGAACCCTTTAAGACAAGTACAGACTCAGCCATAGCTGTGTACAAGAAAGGAATCCCAGAAAAGAAAATGGAGTACATTAACACCCAGAAAAATTGGCCATGCATAGTACCAGGCTACATTGTATGCATTTGTAAAGGAATGAAGTAAACAAGAGTTGAAGGAAAAGAAAGTACACAGAGTGGAGCCCTTAAGTTCACTGTATTTTGTAGGGCAGGTGGATGAAGACATGAGATGGTCAATGAGAAATCATAAATCAGATATCAACTAATAGAAGTTTACAACTGCCAAATAACAGGTAAATACAGTTGGCTCGAAGGTTGTAGGTTATTATTGAGTTGTTTAACATAACAGGTAAAAGGGGGCTGGAGAGATGGCTTAGCAATTAAGACATAACAGGTAAATATTTTTACTAATTTATTCATAGTACAAGATGGCAGGATTTTTATATTTGTAGATACAAAAAAAACAATAGAAAATTAGTATTCTAAAAAGTTTTCAAGAGCTAGAATAATGGGTTTGGGAGCTGAAGAACCAGAGGTCTATTGATAATTTTGTTTTTAAAAAGTAAAGTATGAAACTAGGTGTGGTGGTTGATACTTGAAATCCTAGCATTCAGAGGCTGAGGCAGGTGGATCTGCAAGTTTAACACCAACCTGCTCTATATCTAAGTCAGCCACCGATTCCACATGGTCCTATAGGAACAGAGACTTTCACTTTATTGAGGTATTCTAAATGGCAGAGTTAGAAGTTTGACGATGTGACTTGCTGTCTGCTGGGTGGTAGTCAGACCTATTCATAGCATGCAGCCCAGCTTGGGGGTCTCTGCTTTGTGGAGACCATTGAATAAGATTATGAAGAGTTAAAGTAGTTTATGAAATTACTTTTTATAGGGTTTAAAGATAAAATTGGAAAGCTTATGATACATAAGAGATGACAAAAAATGCACTGAGTGCATAAAATACTAGGGACATATTAAATTTACTCTGTGTAGCTCCTATGAACAGAAATGAGGGCAATGGCAGCAGGTGTTTATGGGGTAAAAGAATTTTATAGATCAATGTAGGAAATACAACTCCTTAATCCTGTTTGCTCAGCAAGAAACATGTGTGAACACTGTATGAATGAATGAATACTACACACTCACATTAAAGTTAAGCTTCCAACTTTAAGCCAGGTTGAAGATGTATGAATGATTTTGCTTTCCCTGAAATGAAATTAAGCTACAACAAAAATATTTAGTTTGTATTGCTGAAGATTTTGCTTTTCTAATAGGACTATAAGCCACCTTCCAAAGAGATATAACTTGAAATCACATAACAGTCCCAATCTATTTTTTGGGGGGAAGACAGGGTCTCACTCTGTGGCTGAAGCTGGCCAGAAATTCACTATGTAGCCCAGATTGGCCTTGAACTCATGGCAATTCTTCTGCCTCCACCTCCTAAGAAGTAGAACCAAAGGCTTAAGCTACCATCCTCAGCTCAAATCTGCATTTTTAAAATCAATTCACAGCCACACACAAAGTAGGAAATGTAAAGTAAAAGATTTTTTTTCCAACATAAAATTTAGACCTTAGGAATCATTCTGAAGTCATCTTGGAAATCTGTAGCTAGATGTTGGAGAGATTCTGATCCTCTTTCAAGTTAATTTTAGTTGTATTTCTGCTTTGGTAAGGACAAATGCCAATAGTCTTCATCAGAATCTCAGAAGGGTCTTTAATCTCCAAATAATTATAAATATGAATACCAGTCAAATCTCTTTGGCTTAGAGACTTAGGTGAAAGTTCTTATTTAAAGTCAAAACAGGGATGATTGAATGTGCTAGTTTACAAACATGTCGTATCTCCTTCTGAGGGGTGTCTCTGCCTGGGTAATTCCTCATAATCTTCTACTGTCATGTAGTATTTTAAAAGTTAGAATCTGAAAGAAAAGAGAGTTACTCTAGATCATGTCTTTTCTTCCTTTTTTTTAATCATCAAAGGTAATTACTAAGTAAATTTAAATACATCCTTTCTACCTTGTTGTTCTTGCTCTTCATGAAATTTGTTATCAAGATGTCAAATGTAAATTTGCTCAGGAACATTCTCATAACAGAACCAAGTTCCAAATAATTATTTAATGAGGCACTTTTGTCTATACCATACTCAAATTTTAGTCTATACTCTGGGATATGTATGAAAAATACAGCAATCTAGCCTGTGGAGACATGATTAAGCAACATAAACACATAATAAAGCCATTTTGTGTGTTGATCATGAGAAATATAAAACTACAAATTAGATAGGGATATGGGTAATAGTGTGTGCACATAAATGAGATTAATTTGAAGAAGTGCTATGAACCAGTAGAACAATTAATACATCAGGAGAATTCTGATAAGGAAAAAAAGAGCTATAATTTTTGGAATAGCAATTTGAACAGCCTTTTTTTTTAAAAAACATTTTTTTACTACCTCAACAACAATTTGTTCTTTTTTTGTTTGTTTAGTTTTATTTATTTGAAAGTGACAGACAGAGAGAGAAAGAGGCAGAGAGAGAGAAAGAGAGAGAGAGAGAGAGAGAGAGAGAGAGAGAGAGGGAGAGAAAGGGCATTCCAGTGCCTCTAGCTTCTGCAAACAAACTCTGGATGCATGTGCCACCTTGTGCATTTTGCTTATGTGGGTCCTGGGGAATCAAACCATGATCCTTTGGCTTGGCAGGCAAGTGCCTTAATTGTTAAGCCATTTCTCCAGCTCTATTTCTCTATATTTTATTTTAAGTAAATTTTATATAGATGGCACAGTTAATTTCTTCTCTAATACAGTCACCACTCAACACCATGAACTACAAAGTAATGTATGACCATTTCACTTCAGTTCCCATTACCAAAGGGCATAGTTCTCTATAGAATACATTTGCGTTGATCTTCTTTCTCTCATCATGATACATAAGCATAAGGACAACATTTATGTTTACTTATAGGTACAATTACATCTGTATATTTATATATAATTATTGCATATTATACCAATGCTATTGCCCCAAAATAATGCCAAGATGAAGGGTTTAGCTGTATATACTTAGAAGGTAGGAGAGAATGTGATATCATGTAATGTTAGAAGTATGAATTCAAGTAGTATTTCTGGAGATAATCTGGCAACACTCAGCAAAATGTCAAGAGCTCACAACCTTATCAGGAAGTCTAAGGTGGTCAGGAAAGAACAAATATATCTAATATATTTATATGACATTTGAATATTTATTACATATATGTTTGTATATATGTATATATTTAATCTTATTGAATTGTCAGGTTTGAAAATCACATAGGAGACTAACCTGTTGGTGTGTCTGTGAATGAATTTCAGAGAGATTTAATTGAGCTAGGAAGAACCAGCCTGAATATGAAAGGCACCACTTCATGGGCTGAGGTCTCTACTCCCTCAAACGATGAGCCAGAATAAACTCTGCTTTCCTTAAGTTGCTTTTGACATAGGAGAAAAATAACTAACACATAGATACAATACATGTCATATTTAACAGAAATATGTAATATGAGCTTAGACTTTCAATCTGGTGCTTATCCTAAGATAAAAAACTAAGTGCCTTCTTTGCCCTTTATAGCCAAGTGCCCTTCAAATATCACCCTTATCCTCTGAAGTTAATCCATTCCCTATAAATTTAAAAGTGGTGTAAAATTTCAAACCTACACATAATGGAATTATACAGTGTTAGACAATTTTACTTTAGGAAGAGATTGAATGTCTCCATGTCCTTCAAGACTTTTTACCTCAATTGACTGAGCTCAATAACATACCTAACACTTAAAAAATGCATTGATCAGCTAAAGACAGTGGTTAGCCTTGAAAGCACTATAAATATAATAGCAAAAGGAGAGATGCACTTAGAGACACAGAAGTATGTCCCGAAAAGACATCCAGTGTCATAGACAGCTCTGGGCTCTAGGCACCATCCTTCTGCAGCAGAGCAGGGTGATCTGGTCACACTATTGGAGCATACACTCACACCAGGCTGTGATGGGCAATGCTTTAATAGGAAAGTTCTTTGCTTGCTCCAAGGAAGAAAAGGCAACTACAAGGCTACAAATGTCTTCCTTCCATATTAACATTTCTTATTTTGAATTAATATTTTTTCATTTTAGTGTTATAAATTGGTCTTGGTGAACTTTGTGTCAAGTGTGAGTGTCCCAGATTTAACTTACTAAGTCCCAGTAAGTAGAGAAATTTGAGAGTCTGTCAAATGGAGTGGCTGATTTTAGCCAATAATTTGCCAAAGAGGCAATTTGGAAAGACCTCGGGGTGTGGGGGTGTTGTAGTTACTTTTTGTTACTGTGAGAAACCCCTGACCAGAAGCAGCCTGTGGGAGGAATGGGCTTATTTCAGACTTAAAGGACCCAGGGTAAGGTCAATCATGGCAGAAGAATATGGCTCATATCTATAGATGTATCCACAATAGAAGGAGGATAACCACCACCAACAAACATGAGCAGACAGAGCTCACATTAGCTCTCTATGTACCTAGTAGGGCTGGCCTACAAGATTCACCCCCAGTACCTCCTCCAGAAGGCTGCTGGAGATTTAAGTAGGAAGCTTTACTTTAATCAAAAAATCCCTAAAGCTATGAGGGACATACATTCACATTCAAACCATCACATGCTGCTCTGGCACCCACAGACTCATAATAATCTTGCAATATAAGCTTCACTCAAATCAACTTCAAATGTCCCCATAGCCTTTAACAAATTTCACATTGTTAAAATTTCCCAAGTCTCATCAGATATTTAAGACTGTTTCTTTACTATAGTTCCTATAAAATCAAAACATGTTACATACTT
Source organism: Dipus sagitta (assembly GCA_036346955.1). Classification (NCBI taxonomy): domain Eukaryota; kingdom Metazoa; phylum Chordata; class Mammalia; order Rodentia; family Dipodidae; genus Dipus; species Dipus sagitta. The sequence continues at coordinate 56,605,224 of CM070774.1, forward strand.
CTAACATATAATGGCACAGAGTAAATATTTTCATTGCCAAAAGGCATAACAAGAAGAGACTGGCTAATGTAAAATCAATAACCAGCAGACAAATACCAAGCATTTGCAGTTCAAGTCCAACATCCATAACCAGTGACAAAAGTCTCCAATTCCAAATGGGCAGATTCCAATTCCATCCCCCTCCACCCCACTATCTAGGCTGAGAAGCCTAGGAAAAATTCTGTCCAAAGCCAGCAGCTCTATATTGAAGCCATTTGGCAGTCTTGGTATATCCAAAACATCTTCAGGTTTACACTGCAAACCATGGTTCACCTTCATAGTTCTGTACAATGTCCATACTTGTCCTGCATATAGGAATTTCAACCCTGTTTTCCATTGTCATATCTTGGCAGCAACTAGAACTGGTTCATCTTCATACACTGGCCTTACTTGGTCTCCATGTAGGGATTTCAACCCTGCTTTACTTTGAACAGGACCCACTTCCAAAAATACACCAAAACTTTCTGCCAGTATCCCAGCTCCAACAAAGTTCTCTCTTTCCCTTTTGTAAGTTCATTAGCCAATCCTTCATAGTTAACAAGTCTCTCTCATTTAGAATTTTCAAACTATCATAGGAATAGCCCCAAAAAGCTCGGCTTATAGCACTTCAAGGCTTCTCCACTCCAACATACCAAATCCTTCCACATTCCTTCCCAAAATAAGTTCCAAAAGATCAAAACCCATGTGGTCAGTTTCATAGAAGCAATGACCCCACTACTCTGGTGTCAATTTTTTTTTGTTTCAATTACTTTTTGTTGCTAGAACAAACACAAGAACAGAAGCAGCTTGTGGGATGCAAGGGTTCCAGCATGCATAATCCAGGGGAAGTTCCATCAGGGAGGAAGAAGCTGGCTCACTTCCACTGATGCATCCACAGAGGAGGGAGAAAAACCAACTCCTGAAAGCACAAATGCCAGCGCTCAAACTGGATCTGTATACACCCAGGAGAGCTGTATTTCAAGATTCTCCGACTCCCCTTTCCCTCCCACTCCCACCCCTGTGGTACCTCCTACAGGTGGCTTCTGGGAGAATGAAGTAGAAAGCTTAACCTTAATCAGAAATCCCTGAGGCTATGTGGAACATGCATTTACCTTCAAACCACTACAGGGGGTATCACTCCCTTTTGACATTAGGGCTAACTATAAATCTACAGTAACCAAAACAGTGTAGTATTGATAAAGGAGTAGTCAAATAGAACAATGGAACAAAGTTTTACCATGTATATTTAGTCAATTAATCTTTGACAAAGAAGAAATGAATAACATGGAGCAAGGCTAGTTTTCCCAACACATGGTCTAGAACAACTGAATATCCATAGGCAAAATAGGATCACATAGTTAAATATAAAGTTTAAAGTTAAAAAGCTCTAGAAAAAAAAAAAAGAGAAAATTAGACAACCTTGAGTCTGTCTTTCATTACTGGTGGGAAGGAAAAAATGGTGCAGTTACACTTGAAAGACAGCTTGGCAAATGTTCTTCAAAATGTAACCATACTCTCACCATGTTATACAGATACCGCTCCTTGGTATTGGCGGAAATGATTTTTAAACAAAAGTATGCTCACAAACAAGCAAGCAAAATAGCCCAAACATGGAAGCAACCGAGAGTTTCTTCAGGACACTGCAAGCTACAAGCATAGGATGACTTTAGATACAATACCAGAAACATGATCCCTCAGACAAAACAAACAAACAAGCAAAAAAAAAAAAAAAAAAAAAAAAAAAAAAAAAAAAAAAAACCACTGGAAGGCTGGTTTTTATTAAAATTAGACAATTTCTGCTGTGGAAGAGACAATGTTAGCAACAAGAAGACAAGGCTGGACAGATGGCTCAGCAGTTAAAGGTACTTTCTTGCAAAGCCTATTGGTCTAGGTTTGATTCACCAATACCCACATAAAACCAGATTCACAAAGAGGTATACGTGTCTGGAGTTTGTTTGCATTGGCAGGAATCCCTTGCATGCACCCATTCTCTCTCTCTCTCTCTCCAATAAGTAAATAAATAAATAAAACAATAAATCAATAAATATTTAAGCAGAGTAAGAAGACAATGTCTAAACTATGAGAAGTAAATGCTACAGACATATCTGATAAACGACTACTATACAAAATATACCAAGATCTCAACAATAAATAATAGAAAAGCAAAATTAATAATGGAGAAAATATTTGAATAGGAATCTCATCAAAGAAAATATATAGATATTAGGTAATCATATCAAAACATATTTGTGATGGTTTGAATCAGGTGTTCCCAATAAACTCATGTGTTTTGAAATGTTGGTCCCCACCTTATGTCAATTTGGGAGGTAGGCCTTATTGGTGGAAATGTATTATTGGGAATGGACTTTGTAATGTCACAGCCAGCTGCCTGTTGTCCAAGCTCAGCTCATTCCTGCATCTGCTCTGGAAGAAATGATTCATGAAGCATCCCCTTGAGACTATAAGCCAAGTTAAAACCTTTTCTCCCATCAGCTACATGTAGTTGGCTGTTTCATTCCAGCACCAAGAAGGAAATTACAACAATATATGGCATTATAAAATTTCAAATTAAAACAAGATGCTACTATACACCTAAAAGAATGGCTAAAATGCACAACACTGAAGATATGAAATGCTTCTGAGGACATGGAACAATAGGAACTGTCTTTCATTGCTGGTGGGAAGGAAAAAACGGTGCAGTTACACTTGAAAGACAGCTTGGCAAATGTTCTTCAAAATGTAACCATACTCTCACCATGTTATACAGATACCGCTCCTTGGTATTGGCGGAAATGATTTTTGAACAAAAGGATGCTCACAAACAAGCAAGCAAAATAGCCCACACATGGAAGCAACCGAGAGTTTCTTCAGAACACTGCAAGCTACAGGCATAGGATAAGGACAGATCATGCAGGAACTGAGTGGGAAGTCAGCTCCCTGATGGCTGGTGCTCATAGTGGGAGGAAATGCTTTGTGAGCTGCCAGGGTATAATTGTCACCAACAGCATGAACAAGCAGGGGATCCTGCAAGCAACAAAATCAACCAGCCAGACAAGATATACACACCTGTGCAATAATAGTGGCACTCTGCCTATGCAGGTTAATCAGACCATGGTGTGCTAAAATATTAAAAGTTAATAAGTTGAGTTGGGAGATGGCTCTGTCATTAAATGTACTTGCTTGGAAAGCCTGCCAGCCTGAGTTTGAGTTCCTAGTGCCCTTTTAAAGCCAGACACACAAAGTGGCACATGAACTTGGAGATCATTTGCGGTGGCAAGGGACCCTGTCATGTACATTCTCTCTTTCTCTCCCTTTCTTTGTGCATAAAAATAATACATAAAAATGATCAGGTTGGAGAGATGGCTTAGTGGTTAAGGAAAAAGCCACAGAACCCATATTTGATTTGCCAGGACCCAGTTAATCCAGATGCACAAGGGGACACATGCATCTGGAGTTTGTTCACAGCAGCTAGAGCCCTGGTTTACCCAATCTCTCTCTCTCTCTCCAATAAATAAAAAATGAATATTTAAAAAGAATCCTAAGTAAAATATTCAAAAAGAATTAACTATTAAAATTAAGAAATTATAAGAATTAACAAAGTTCCTGAAAAAAAAATCACCCTCTTAGGAACTCTTGATGGAATTCTCATTATACTGAGAAAGAGGGTCAAACTGCTCATCACACACTTTCAGATTCTCCATGACTAGGCTGTGTCTCCTGACCTTACTTCCTTCTAACCCTCCCTCTTCTTACTTGCCTTACCACTTGTCCTTTTCACCCACAGCCCTTCTCTACCCTCTTGTCCATGTCTCCCTGTGTGCCCTCCTTTGGATTTCTCTTCCTCTAAGGGATAAAATGGTGTGTTCATTCCTCTCATTCAGACAAAATCTCAGCTCAGAGTAGCCTACTCAACCATCCTATCTGAAATATTTCCTGCTTCTTTCCCTTAATTTCTATCCCTGGGTATTATATTTACTTGTTTACGTAATCTTGTGAAACATACCTCCAACCCCACAAATGCTGGTATTAAAAAGTCAGAACCAAGGCTTTATTTCACTCACTGACAGATCAGCAGAGCCTAGGTCAGTATCTGAAGATCATACATGGTTGATGTGCTGTAAGTGTTCAAATGACAAAGTTTACTTTACTTTCATTAAAACTCATTCCTATTTTAAGCATGGTTAGTTTTCAAACCAGTGAATGGTCTTTTCAGATGAAAAATCTTCTGCCCAGTTGGTTTAGGCTTGTTCAATTAATTATCTTTGATGCATAGAAAAGGGTAGAATGTTTTAATATGGAGTTAGCTTGATCATATCATTCATATTGTCTTTGTTGGCCAATATGAATAAATATATTTCTCAAATTTTAGTTACTGCAATTAAGCTTAAAGCCTTAAACAAGAAATGGTACTTTCCCTGGTATGTAATGTTTTCCTGATCATCAGACACCGGTAATCGGATTGTGTATATATCTTTGGCATGAAAGCAATATAAATTGATTTAAGCTGTCTGGTCATCTCACCTTCCATTACTTAAGACTCTCTAACTGCAAAGTGTGAATACTTATGCCTTAGTCTTGCTATCTGTTCAGCTCTTTCTGTATCCTGAGGCTGTTTTTCTCTCTGTGGAGGTCTGAGCTCAGTTGGTGACTGAGGTACTCCCTCCCCAGCTTGCTAACCACCAGGAAACTTCTGAAGGACTGGATTGTTCTGCTTTTCATCCTCTCATTGACCTGTGGACACACAGGTCACATTCCATGTCCAGCAGCTGTTTGGCTGACCCTGTTCTCCTGTCAGGTTCACAGCTGTCCCCAGGCTGGTCTGCTCTCTGGCCATCCCTCTCAATAGTAGTAATTCATTGTACCACCATGGGGCTCACTGAGCTACTTTCTTCTTTACTCTGCTGTCCCACAGATTTTCATCCCTCCCACAGCTTCTCTTCTTGTCATGTGACAAAAACCTCATGGATAAACTGGTACCACTTCTTTATCTTTTTCTTCTTTTTGTAAAATTTAAGAAAGTTTGACTAAAGAAGCAGTTCATTGCTCATTTGTTAAGGGGTATTAAGTAGTAACTTTACATAGATTACCTAAAGAAAAAAAAATCATTGTTTTTCTTTAAAATGATGTTTGTTATTTAGCTGATGATCCATCACCCTAGGCTCCGACTTCTTAAGTTTTCAAGGCAAAAATATACTGTCATTTCATGAATAGTACATTTTAAATGGCAAGGTCTGCAGTTGCTCAACCCATTTCATGACAGAGATGTTGTGGCTACTGAAGGCTGAATGAGTTTCCCAAGATCTTTGGCAAGTGAACATCACAACAAACACTAGAACCCAAAGTTCCAAGTCCTGTAGTCTAATCTGCTTCTTTCCTGTGACAGCAGCCCATTTCTCACAGCCTTGGGCCAGAATCTCACCCTTGTCACACACTACTTCTAGGTGATGATGCTCTCCACCCCATCATATAATATGATGCAACTTTGCACATTATTTTTCTGGATAATATGAATTCCTTCCCCATAGCTAAGAAAGTTCAAGTAATGGCTCTTAGCCCAGGTGTCAAGAAACACCATGATAGATACCGATGATTCCAAGTGTGGACACTGTAGTACTTAGGGATAAACACAAATATTTTTCTATAAAAGTACTACTTTCAAATATTCGTAAATACTTTCCCCATAGATTATGCAAATGTCTCAGGCATTTCAATCCCAATATCATTACAACATTGCAAAGTTTAGTTTCTTTATTTTTTTTGTTGAAAATATCATCATCAAAAGAATGTAGGGAGACAGATTACATCTGTTTAAAAGGCTGGTGTAAACTTCTTTCTCCTCACAAACATTTTTTTTTTTTTTGTTTTAGCTTTTGGGATCTTTCAGTTATTTTTAGATATTTGTTCTTAAATTAATACTCTTTAACTGGAGCATAGTGTATATTAGGACAAAAAACTTTGCAGCTACTTTTTATATATCAAATATAATTGTTAAAAAAACACATCCCATTAAATAATTTTTTAAAAATCCAGTGATGGGGGGAGTGAGAAATAGCTTAGTGATTAAGACACTTGCATGCAATGCCTAAGGACCCAGAACCCAGGTTCAATTTCCCAGTACCCAAGTAAGCTGGAGACTCATGGTGGTGCATGTGTCTGGAGTTTGTTTGCAGTGGCTAGAGGCCCTAGCATATTCATCCTTTCTCTCTCTATATATGCCTCATTCTTTTCTCTCTCTCGCATTCTCAAATAAATAAATAAAAATAAATTTAAAAACATCCAAAGTTACTGGGGAACTTTTTCTATACATTACTCAAGAAAGCTAGAAAGAGATTTTTCTTTCAAAAATATGTATGATTAAACTAGTGAAAGAACTAAATTGACACCATGATAGGCTTCAGCATAACACCTCCCAGGCTAGGCCTAAAATTAAAACAAAGGGCCATTAATCAGTGACTGTCCTGGCCAGAGAAAAACTGAGTCACTTCCTGGAAATTCAAGGTCTCTTGGCCCCAACCAATCAAGGATGTACAGATATAATTATAGACCAAGTAAATGCAACCCTTGTTCAAATTAGGCAGTCAAACTGTAGAACTAATTGCCCGTCAGCACCTTCCTTAGTTATGTTTAAAGGAGCCTGCAAGCTCCTCTCCGGGTCGCCATTTTTATATGAATAGTCGACCCCCGCTTGCTGGCTGACTCTGCAGAATAAACGCTCTTTGCTTTTACATACTATTTGAGTCTGGGTCTTTCATCAGCGATTCTCAGACCCTTACACTAGAGGATGGTTTAGCATTAAGGTGCCTGCCTGCAAAGCACAGCGACCTGAGTTCAATTCCCCAGTCCCCATATAAAGCCAGATGAACAAATTGGTTCATGCATCTAGAGTTCATTTGCAGTGGCTGGAGGCCCTGGTATGCCCATTCTTTCTCTTTGTCTCACTTCTCTCTATCTCTCTCTGCTTGCAAATAAATAAATTAATAATAGGTATGATGGTTAGTAGTCAATCTACATTTCTATAATACAAACATAACAATATGGGGGATTTTGCTTTATTTATATATGTAGAAATAATTCACATCCAGCAGAAAAAAAAACACCTATATTTTCTATGCTTTTCCATTCAAAGATCCAATCTTTTAAAACAGGTTAAAATATAAAGATTAAATGCAGGTTGTCCTATTGAGGAAAAAGAAGGATGGCACCGAGGACAGAATATAGCAATGTGTTTAAAGTCAATTGCCCAGTTGTGTAGGGAAGACATTTCACTGAGAAGTACATCAAAGAACTCTTCTTATGGAGTATTTTTTCCTATACTAAGAAGGTAAATGAAATCTGAGCAAACAAGGCCAGGTAAATTGCCCACTGTTTATTATTATTACATCATACCCACAGATATCTGCTTCTTGCCACAAGTTTGGCATTGAAACACAGTTTGTTTTTGTTGTTGTTGTTGTTTTTGTTTTTGTTTTTTCCCTCTGGGTCTTTGGGTCTTCTTTTTGGAACACTTCTAAGTCACATAAAGATTTGGTTAAATACATTTCTTATGTATTTCGCTTGTTGATCTGCCATTTGTTATAGACATGGCCAGCTACAATTGATGTGATGGGCTATAATATCTTTGCTCCTAGGTCCCTTTGCTAACACACCTTATTCATAAGTTAAGTATGAGCAATATCATGGATTGTATAAGCTAGCGGCCACGTAACATAGTCAGGCAAGTCACATAAATGGGTGAAGCAGACATACTATAAAAAGAAATGCTTCAAGCTCAATCATGAAAGATAGCTGTGGTAGTTTGAATAAATGCCCCCCCTAGAGATTCAGGAGTTTAGTAAAACTTCTTTTATTTCCAGCCACCTGGCTGGAGGAGGTGTTACTGGGTGGTCCAGATTTAAGGTGTGGTGGTGGATTTGACATTTCAATCTAAAGATATGCAAAGTGCCTAGTTCCTCCTGGAGTTCCTGAAGTGTGTGGTGTGGCTTTTGGGTTTTGGTTCTTGGGCTTGTGGTTTCCTTCTCTTTGCTTGGACCTGAAAAGGCAAGGCCAGCTTATTTTGCCATTATGGAACCTCCCCTGGATCTGTAAGCTTCAATAAATGTCCTTTCCTCCAATACTGTGCCTGGTCTGGAAGTTCATCTCAGTGAACCTGAAGCTGTCTGCTACAACAGCTGACAGCAGATGAAGGTCTGAGGATACCACTGTGAATGCTAGAAACTTTGCAATGAAGATTATGTGCTCCATTCTGCATATAAATATGCTGGGGTGAGAAGTAAAGGGAGATCCTCAAGGTAAATCCAGAGATTAAGCCAGGTAATTCTACAAGTATCAAAACATCATTTTTTCCAAGGCAAGTCTGTTTTTTTTTTTTTTTTTTTTTTTTTTTTTTTTTTTTTTTTGGTTTTTCGAGGTAGGGTCTTACTCTAGCTTGGGCTGACCTGGAATTCACTGTGTAGTCTTAGGGTGGCCTCCAAATCACAGCCATCCTCCTACCTCTGTCTCCCAAGCGCTGGGACTAAAGACATGCGCCACCATGTCTGGCATCAAGGCTGTAATTTTAATGTTAAGCCTAATGTTTAATGGTGGTGGTTAATTAAAAACAATATATGTAATAAATAGAACATGTCTCTTCTTAAGTGTGGCTTATGAACTTCCATGCATAACCTCTGACCTATATAGTGAATTTTGATGTTCAGTTATATTAAAAAATCTCTCTTGGAGGGGCTGGAGAGATGGCTTAGTGGTTAAGGCATTTGCCTGCAAAGCCAAAGGATCCTGGCTCAATTGTCCAGGACCCACATAAGCCAGAGGTACAAAGGGGTGCATGCACCTGGAGTTTGTTTGCAGTGGCTGGAGGCCCTGGCATGCCCATTCTCTCTCTCTCTCACCCTCTCTCTCTCTCTCATTCTCTCTCTGCCTCTTTCTCTTTCTTAAATAAATATATAATTTTAAAAAAATCTCTCTTGGGCTAGAAGGATGGCTTAGTGGTTAAGGCACTCATGTACAAAGTCAAAGGACCCAGGTTCTATTCCCCAGGACCCACGTGACACGTGAGCCAGATTCACAAGGTGCCACATGCTTCTGGAGTTCATTTGCAGTGGCTGTAGGCCCTGGCATGCCCATTCTCCCCCCCCCCCCACCTCTCTCAAATAAATGAAATAAAATTTTTTTAAAATATTTTAAAAATTATTTTAAAAATTTCTCTTTGAGATGGCTTAGCGGTTGAGGCACTTGCCTGCAAAGCCAAAGGACTCATGTTCAACTCCCCAGGACCCATGTAAGCCAGATGCACAAGGGGTCAAATGCATCTGGAGTTCATTTGCAATGACTGGAGGCCCTAGTGTGCCCATTCTCTCTCTCTCTCTACCTCCTATTTTTGCATATCTCTCTCTCTCAAATAAATAAAAATAAAATATTTCAAAGATCTCTCTTTATTCTTCCTTATGGCTTAATTATTTCTATTTTGTACAGAAATTGAAGACCTCTAAGAAGATAGAAACATAGTTCCATGGTAGAGTGCTTTTCAAGCAACTGTGAGGTCATATATAGAGGAGTGTTTATCTAGGATGTACGAGGTCATAGAGAGAGTGCTTGTCTAGCACATGTGAGGTCATATATAGAGTTTGAAGCCTTGACCCTCAAAATTATTTTCAAGACTAATTTCAATATTTGCTCCCCATTCTGCAAATACTGATTTAGTGCTGCTATATCCTTTGTGAATACAGTTTATGAATGATTAAATGATAACAATCTTTTCCCATCTGAACCTCCCAAAACCCTAGGTGGACACTTATATTTAAGAGGTAAATAAAAAGTCCTGAAAAATAGAGAATCACAAATGGATTGACAGTAGAAAGATAAAGAAAGAAAAAATATAATACCTACATGGGTCACATACTATTATAGTATTTGTGGCTATAAGGAAGATATCCACAGACATTCCCAACTCTAATCACTGGATCTCATCTCTGTCTAGTATGTTTAATTTCATTCTGATCTATTTTGTCTATCCCCTTCTTCCTTTCAGTTTATGAAATATTCTAAAATAATTTCTAGTATAAAATCAAACAAGCAAAAATCCCCAAAAGCTTTATTAGCTCTGTGTAGTCCTCTTGCTGCCATGGCTATTCTTTAAGAAAAGAGCTGCTATTGTTGATGCTCCACCTCTCACCTTTTTCCTTACATGCACTGCAGTTTCACCTTCTTCCAATCTCTCCATGTAAACTGTGTGTTTTGAGCCAGGCGTGGTGGTGCATGCCTTTAATTCCAGCACTGGAGAGGCAGAGGTAGGAGGATCACAGTGAGTTCAAGGCCTCTCTGAGACTACATAGTGAATTCTGGGTCAGCCTGTGCTAGAGCAAGACCCTACCTTGAAAAACCAAAAGCTCAAACCAAACCAAACCAACCAACGAAACAAACAAACAAAAAAACCCTGTGTGTTTTGCTTTCATACCTCAGTCATTGTGATTATTGAGCATTAACTCCTTCTTGAGGACAAGCTTCCTTTATCTTCTGAGATATAAATATTCTGGTTCTTTCACTTCTGCATTTAAGTTATTAACATTCCTTGTCACCCTTACAGTGTTCTTATGCTTTACCTATACAACCCTTAAAAGGAAAAAGGAAGAATTCTCTCAGAGTAATTTATAACTTCTTTATGGTTGGAAAAAAGTCCTTTACCAATATAGAAACCATCATATCAATGTGTACAAATCCACACACTTATGTATGAGAGAGAGACAGAGTGAGTGAGAGAGAGAATGGGCTTGCCAGAGCCTCTTGCCACTGCAAGCACACTCCAAATGCATGAGCCACTTTGTGTATCTGACGTTATGTGGGTACTGTGGAAATGAACTGCTGAGCCATCTCCATATTTCCCCCTTTTTCTATTTATGAGAGACACAGAGAGAGAGAGAGAGAATGTGTGCACCAGGGCCTCCAGCTGCTGTGAATGAACTCCATACACATGTGCCATCTTCTGCATCTGGTTTACATGGGTCCTGGGGAATCGAACCTGAATCCTTAGGCTTTGCAGACAATTGCCTTAACCACTAAGTCATCTCTCCAGGTCCCCTCCCCCATTCACTTTTAACACTAGTCAGGGTTAGCTGCTTTGAGTGTTTCTAAGAAAGGAAGGCAACAGTTCTGGAGCATAGCTGCTGTCCTGGAAGCAGGATGTCTACATTTAATTTTTTTTTAAGTTTTATATGTATTTGCAACCAAGCGCCTTAACCACTAAGCAATCTCTCCAGCCCCTATGTTTACTTTCAAATGGGCAAGTTATTAGGTTTCAAACAATGGTTTATATCCCTATTCAACTGTGAAGACAGCATATATGAATGGAGAATTGGAGTTTCAAGATTTTAATATTAAACTTGAGATGTTTGCTGAAACTTATTGGCTATGATTTGAAAACATTTGACTTTGAAATCTAGCATGCTGTCTAAATTTATTCTTTGGAAAACTAAGAGTAATAATGTCATTGCTAGAAGATATCTATATATCTATATATCTATATCTGGAATGCTTTATGTATCTATCTTAGACCAGATTTTCAAATAGGATTCAGCTTGAATATTCAGCGCAAGGTGTAAGGAACCTGAGCCTTTCTGGTCGTCAGAAGCTTCAAATGCTCAGAAAATTTTAACAAAAGAAATTCTTATCTGGTTTTCTTCTGCTATAAATGGAAGACTTCACCAACTTACAACTTAAATTTGGAAAAATATTTTTTTACCATTTAATATCTAACAGACTTATTTTAAGAAAGTATATTGAACTACATAGTTCCTCTCTCTGTGTGTCTGTTTCTCTCTCTCTCTTAAAGTTTATAGCTCAAGAGAACTGTTTACAAGTAAATTGAAATAATACTAGGTGGTAAAATGAGTTTTGGCCTTGGTTCATAACTTCTATCCAATCATAAATAGCCACTTTTGTACCAGGTTTTTTTTAATTGGGTACGTTTGTTATGTCTACACTAGATAAAAATGACCAAATTAAATGTATAGCATGTATACCAAAGAAATGAATCTATTTCTTCCTAACAGACTATTTATATTTGAAATGACTTGCCTTTGGCTAGGCTTTCAGATGAAAACCATATTCAAATACATAATTTATGAATACCTGAATATAAAAAGAGAATACATTATAACCATGTTAAATGGAATATATTTAAATGAACATAAATTGCCATGTTGGAAGATAATAATAGGTATAAAGTAAAATAGAAACCTTTATTTTTACTTACAGAATAAAATCATTAAATCTAATTTTCAGAGAGTGATATATACTATTATCCATTTTGTTAGGAGCAAATCCTTTGACAAATACAGAACACTACTAGGTGAATTAACTGTATGTTGAGGATCATTATGAAGAAAAGAAATTGTCTTATATTTATCTACCATGTTCTCCTTGAGTATTTTTATAAGCTTACATAACACTTGCTTTGTGCGATGTAATGAAAATGAGATTCTGGCTTTGAAATCTGTTTGCATTTGTAAAAAGACAGAGGAGTTTAATATGAGCCAAAATATGCTTTGTGATGGTTAATAGTGATTGTCAACATGAATGATGACATGTAGCATCACATAGGAAACAAACCTCAAGGTGGGTCTGTAAAGTGATTTCCAGGGAAGTTTACTCGAAGGAGGAAAACACTCCCTTCTGAATATGGGCAGCAGTATTCCATGGGCTCAAGCCCCACGCTGAATAAAAAGGGGACAAAATGAAGAAAATGCAAAACTGAACTGAGCATCAGCATACATCTTCTCCCTGCTTCCTCACTATGGAAACAATGTCACCAGCTTTCTTATGTTCTTGCTGTCATGCCTTCACACCATGATGGATCATATCCCACGAACTGGGAGCCAAAATAAACCCTTCCTTCCTTCCTTCCTTCATTTGCTTTTGTCAGGTATTTTGTCACAGCAACAAAAAAGTAATGAATAAACACTTCCACAAACAATTCGGATTACTGATGAAACACAAGAAACATTTATCTTAAAGAAATAAACACTTAAGGATTTCCTGGAAAGGTGGTGGCTTTTACTACTTAGAAATATGCACCTCTAGCAAAGTGTGCTCACACTTGGCACATTTGCATGACTGTGTAAATTGTGGTTACTGTTGGGACAGCTAAGGCCACAAATACAGATTACTATGTTCCTTCTACCCTTGCCAAGCTACTGCTTCTTGGGCTGGTCTGTAAGGGTCTCGCTGTCCAGCTTCCTATAGCTTCAGACCAGAATTTACTACTGAGAGTGGTTTTGGTGGAAGTATTTAGTTGTTCTTAGGTTGAGATAATCCAAACAGCTGGGATCTATTTCAGACGTGTCTGGCTCCAGCTGGACTTGCCTTTGAGCAATTCCTTTTTCAGAACTGGACTTTCACTGTAATCACAGAATTTAGTTTACAAAACCAAGACAGAAACGGTAGACCTACATAAAATCAGTCTCTATAAAAGAAAACCCATCTGTTTATTTATTCTTCTTCTGAAGACACAGAGATTGTTTCATAGTCCTAAAAAAGTGGAGAGGTAGTTCCTTCTGGCATTTTGCTAAGAAAAATGTAAATAAATTTGAATAATGCATGTTATGTCTACTAAGAAAAAAATGTCATTCCTTCAGGCCAAACATGTTCATAGCATGCTTTCTACACATTAACACTATTATAAAATGTATTTATCCTTGTTTTGATTATAATAAACCACACAGTTCTAAAGACAGAATGCATTTCTAAGAAGTAGAGAAAAAGAAACAGCTAATATAGTTCAAAATACCCATCCAATTTTCCAGGGCAAAAGAAATCAAGAGATAAGAAAATTACCAAACTCTAAGTCAGCCTTGGTTGACTGTCTTGAAAGTCATGTTGCATGTTTTGTGGGGGAGGGATTAGAGACTAGCTTCATGTCTGCATCACTCTGACTGCTTCCTGTGAGGTGTGATGACCACACAGACAAACCCCACACAGGAGGGTGCTGTGACTGAGCGCCAGCAGTCCTTCTCTAAAGTTGAGCAAAGAGTGGTTCTGGGTTAGTGATTATTTTAGCCTTGAAACTTACACATAGATTAGATTTCTACAACAATATCCTCAAAAATATATGCCAAGCATGCTTTTTAATAGCTTGAAGCAGGGGCTAGGTAGACAGCTCCATACTAGAGGACAGCTCCTCGTGGAAGCATACATGCCAGGCAAGCCTGGGGCTAACTTTGCTCAATTCTTGAACCCCCATTTTAAAAAGAACCTGGGTGGAATTGCTGGTCTTGCTGACTGCAAAATACTGGCTTTAAGTTGAAGGAGAGGTTTGGTCCCAAGGAAAATACGAGGAGGAGTGATAGAGGACACCTGTGGTTCTCTTCTCGTTCCGTAGGCACATGGGGTGTGCACATCCGCATACACACATGTGTACGCCACACGCATATCACATCCTATCACACGCCACACCACACATACTCTACACAAACACACATCCTGTCACATATCACACCACACAGACTTATAAAAATACACATCCTATTATATACCCCACCACACATACTCTGCAAAAATCCTATCACATACTCTACACAAACACATGTCACAATCTTAAAGAATTGGGGGTCAGAATTTGACAGGGAAGTGCTCACTAGGGAATTATAAAACTTGTCTGCCCCTTTTTACTAGTTACCCTAGCATAGCATAAAGGAATAAAGTATCTACTTATAAAGTTTTAAATCTACCACAGACTGTCTATTTTTAATTAGTAACTATTTCTGGGATTTTAATTTTTCAAAATAAAAGGAAGAAAGACAAATGTTAAAGCATTACTGAGAGTTGCCAACAAAAACAAAAAAAGCACAACTACTAAAAGGAAAGCTAACAAGATATCATTCTGATCTCTGGGTTTGGTGACACATATGGACCAGGTCATTTTAATAGCATCATTTTCATCACTAGCATTTTTTAGGGAAAATGAAAACATCTGTGCTTCTAATAGAATGAGCTAATGGGAGAGTAATAGGCCAGAGAGGTAGCAGTGAGCCAGCGATGGGGCTTTTCAGCCTTACAAAGAACAAGGACTGGCCTAGTACGAGGAACATGCAGTGGCACAAGTGAAAAGCATGGGCAGCTCAAGCACAGGTGATCATAGCGCAGATAGTGAGAAACAATTAGACGTCTTCTTAAAGTATAGGAAATGCGCTTCCCCGATCAATTGAATTTGAAATGTGAGAGTGAAACAAGTTGGAAATACTAAGGCTTTTTATTAGAAGGATGGAGCTATCATTAGCTGAAAGAATCTTTCAGGAGAAGCATGTGGGTTTGTTTGCCTTTTTAAAATAATGATGGATTTGGTGGAGGACAGAAGGACAGGGTGTTTATTAAGAATGCTTAAATTTAAGATGTCCATTAGATACCTAAGACTGTCTCTTAGAATGCCAAGAAAGTTTGATATGAGTATGGAATTCCAGAAATAAATTTAGTAATCATCTGTGTATAATGGAGCCTGTAGACTGGACTAAGAGGTGATGTGAACCAAGACCAAGGTCCAGATTCACTTTTGGATCACACCACCATTAAAAGATTATGCAGAGAAGAATGTAGAAAAAAAAGTTGAAATGAAAAGAAGCATGTAGGATGTGGGGAAAAAAAAAGTTGAGGAGTGCACCTTAAAGACTAGAAATGAAAGTATTTCATGAAAGAGGAAGGAGTAAATTGTATTAAATCTGTCCAAGTAGAATCAAGACTGAGAAGTCATCAGAAAACTTAGCATAGGCTGGAAAAGTCCAGAAAATCATGAGTGACATGATTAAAGATGAAACAGTCCCTTTTACTAGACCTTCTCTGTGTAATGTGCTCTGTGATCATTTGCTACAAATACGTCTTCTTCTAATTCTACAAATATTAGTCTCTGTGACAGATACCATTTCTGTCTTTGGTTTGTGTATTACCATTAAAGGAATAATGTTTATTCAAAAGGTATAAATATAATGACATCCTGTCCTTCAGTGCTATCTAAACTCACCTGGGTGGATGACATTCTTTATATCCCTTTTAAGAATCACCATAACCTTATAATTTTATCAAAGAAGACTATTTTAGTCTTTATTTGGCAAGAAATAGAAAAAAAACATTAATTTCTCAAATACTACACAATCCATCAAACATTGTTTCAGTCCCATAATAGGTCAATTGTGTTTGTATGATATCATGGATATATACATTGCATATTTATTGATTTAGTGTACATATATAGAAGCTTGTTGTTTTAATTTATAAGTTCCTATCTTGTTTTAAAATGATCTTTCAAATTAGGAACTATTGTAAATAATATACATCAGACAAGAATAATTACTAATCTAGATTTTTTAGATTTAATATTTTATGGTGTTCATCTTCCCATGGCATGTTTTTAAGTGATTCAAAAATATAGATCTAGTAACATGTGGTTGTACATTTTTCTGTTTCAGCAAAAGTGGTACTAATTTACATTTAGATTGCCATGTCTCTTTTCCCACACCCTGATGAAATGCAATTCTTTAAAGAAAAATTAGATTTGAATGCTGTTTATTTATAGTTTTTGATTATGAATGAGAATTAGCTTTTTTGTGTGTCCAGGGTCACTAATATTTGTCTATATACTATCAGTTCACAGCTTCTATTCACTTTTAAAGTATTGACTTTTTCTTGACTTCAGAATTCTTGATACAATAACACAATTTTGCCTGCATGTTTTCTAGTCTGCCACTTATCTTTTGACTATCAGAGTATTTTTTACTAATTTTTATACTACTCCTTCCTATTTTTTCTTTGCAGATTTTTATCTACCCTTACACTTATTTTGAAAATATATTTATTTATTTATTTGGTTTTTTGAGGTAGGGTCTCACTCTACCCCAGGCTGACCTGGAATTCCCTATGGAGTCTCAGGGTGGCCTCGAACTCACGGTGATCCTCCTACCTCTGCCTCCCGAGTGCTGGGATTAAAGGCGTGCGCCACCACGCCCGGCTTATTTTGAAAATATATTTATATTTCCAAGATCTAATATCTTTTTTTGTTTCAAAGCAGGGTCTCACTGTAACCCAGGCTACTGACCTGGAATTCACTTTAGTCTCAGGGTGGCCTTGAACTCAAGGTGATCCTCCTACCTCTGCCTCCCAAATGCTGGGATTAAAGGCGTGCACCACCATGCCTGGCCAAAGATCTAATACCTTATATAAATTCACACTGTCTTCTATGTTATTTCATAATATAATTTGAAAAAATTTAATCTAAATCGATTTTGAAGTTATTTCTTTGTGTATTTGCCAACACACTTTAGTTAGCCATAAACCTGAAGTATACTGGTGGGAAAAGTATGACTAATGTATGTATTATGTGATCAACTTTCTCCTCTGTCCTTTTCATGTTTTAAATGTTTCCCTTGTGGCAGGTTACAGGGCAGTACACATATTGGAAATAAGGTACAACCATTTGAACTTCAACTAATATGACTAGGGTTCATTCTGTCGTACACTCAGAGCAGACAGATGCCTCAGGCAGCAAAGCACTATACACAGCAAATACTTTAGGGATTGTTCTTAGCGTGAGAAACTATAAGCAATAAAAGAGAACAGCTTTCCCAGTGTATCTAAGGTGAATTAAACCACAATTTAATGACCCTGGAAAAGCAGCATATTTGGCACCAATATACATTTTATATTCTACTCTTGGTTGAGGAGTTAAACTCCATAAAATATGGATGGTCATTTTAGAAAAATAATATCTACTCCTGACCTACTATTACAAGATGAGTATTCCATGTTTTATGTTTTTGGACAGCAATGTCCTTTTGCATATAGGAATGGATGTGCATTATAGAAATATTGCAAAATAAAATGAAAAAAAGTTGTTTTTTTTTCTTTTAATTACTTGATCCTATTGCTTGGAAGCCTTATATCAAAATCCTATAAACACTTGAAAATATGAATATTAAATTTCTATTTTATAAGGTGAGTTTTCTACACTTTAATAACACAAATTAATGGGACACTAATATTCCTAAAATGCCTAAAATCCTGTTTTATTGTTTATTTGCTTATTTGAAAGAAAGAGAGAGGTAGAATGAGAATGGGCATACCAGAGCCTCTAGTCACTGCAAATGTATTCCAGATGCATGTGCCACCTTGTACTGAGGAATCGAACCTGGGTTCTTAAGGCTTTGCAGGAAAGCACCTTAACCACTACGCAGTCTCCCCTTCAAAATCCTACAAGCCTCTGGTCCTATATCCACTTGGACTGTAGGGACTCCAACCCACCAGGCACTGTGATTTCCCACTGGTTTTCATCAGACTGTACTGAGTGCCACTGCTTCCCAGTACCCTCATCAGTGTCCCATGAGGCATTTTCTACCATAGTTCTCTTGTCACCAGGTTAGGGATGGTCTAGCGCTACACAGGAATAGAATAGGCTGGTCATGAACTTGTGAATCCCTGTGGTTTTCCCAAGTATCTGGCATCAAATACGTAAACCTCATGTCCTGCTATGGATGCAGCTAGATCAATTCATCCTGGGTTAGCTTTGCAGTGTCCCAGACCTAATACCTTGAGTCCATATATAGAGACTCAGAAGGCCACGTCTTGTGAAGAGCAATACAGTCTGGAATTCGGCTCTATGGAACACTTGAGGTGAAGCCAAGGAACTCTTGGAGTCACCAGACACTGGAAGAAGCAAGTAAAGTCTAGCCAAGGGTCTGGGGCGGAAGCATGGGCCCTGGACACCTTGATTTCATAATTTCAACCTGTATAACTATGAGAGAACAGGTTTTCTTTCAAGTTGTTATGCTTGTGTGATCATTAAGGTAGCCCTAGGAAGATGGTAATAAACATATGCTCTCACACGTTCGATTTTAGGTAAGAGGGTAAGGCATAAACCGTCTCCGGGTCAGACAGCCAAATAAACCTAGAAGCTCAGCCTGAATTTTCTGGCTTCAGATTTTCATACTTGCCCTCTATCTATACTACCACTACTTATTTTTTATTACCTGATAATAAAGAGTGACCTAACCTGTGGACAGGGAACTGGAGGACAGTACCATGTACCTGGAGGCAAACTGTCACTCCACATGTATACAACATCAGGGTCAAACCACTTTTCCTTAACCAACTCTCTCGTAATAAAATCACTGTTTGCTGTCTTGACAAAATCTAATTTAGTACAATAGACATGTGTTATATGAGTAGCAATGGGGAGCTAACAAAGGCATGGGTTTGTTTGTAAGGATTGATAATATCATCTACTCTCATTATCTAAATCCTCTTCATCAGGATATACTGTTTACCTACCTTCTTTTATAGCCTGATTGATGCTTTCTCAGACCTACAATTCTGTAGGGGCAACTGTATTTGGATCTCATCTCTATATCAAAAATAAATAAGATTTTGTTGCAGATTATATAGCTATAGTAAAGTTACGTCATCTTTGCTTTTTAAAAGTTTAAATGTGTGACCTTGTGTTATATGGCTGTGTTTTCAGAATGTTTGAAGGGAAAATTATTTCTCACTGATGATCTGAATCTCTTGGTGGGTTGAGGCAAAACCCTAGATTTCTCAGGAATAGTGTTGATTGCAGGTAATATGCACCAGCTACTTGCCTGGCACTGACTGGCATTATTTTGTTTAACCTTCATAATGACCCTCAGAGACTGTTATCTCCTAATTATAGAAGTGACCAAGAAAATGTGGAGAGCATAAATAACTTAAAGATAACACAGATTTGTCAAGGCTCATGTCCCAATTCTAC
The DNA here is from genome assembly GCA_036346955.1 of Dipus sagitta. Lineage (NCBI taxonomy): Eukaryota > Metazoa > Chordata > Mammalia > Rodentia > Dipodidae > Dipus > Dipus sagitta. The sequence continues at coordinate 56,624,998 of CM070774.1, forward strand.
ACCAGGTCTCTTTTTTGTCTTTCCAAGTGAAGATAATTAAGAGTGGCATAAAATGAGATGCATGGCATTTTAGTCAGTTTGAAAAAGACACTCATCTGGTTTCTTCTTTCGCCTGCCACTCCTTTGTATAGAATCAGACTAGCCTCAGCCCCTGTGAGTAGTGCCGGGCTTGTAAAGAACTACTGCCAGTCAAGTGGAGCTGATAGAATCATGAAACTGGATATGGTTGTCCATAAAAAAGAAAATACCTGTCTACTATTTCTAGAGCCTGATTTTTACTACACCAAGCATGTTACAACAGGCATCTATGTAACAGTTGACTGATTAAAGCCAGGTAGTTGGGAGGACTCACAACTGAAGAACGATAAACATGAGAAGTCCTTATGTTGCCTATTTATTTATTTTAACCTCATTTTATGCCAAAAAAAAAATGACACATTTTTCTCGGAAGAGTCTCTAGTTTAGTGCATAGACATGCTTTTCTACTTGTGCTTTTGAAAACTGTGAGAACCAGCAGAGGGAGCTATAAGGTCACAAGCTGTTTGTTCTGTTTAAAATGATGTAATGAGGACTAAATGTGAAGTCCCTTCTGGTTTCATTGCCAATGAAGAAAATACTGAGTCACTCCCCACTCAAGCCATGGAGTGTTTATGTAAGGGATCAAAACACTCCTGGGGATCTCTTGGCTAATTACCAGTGGTGGAAGAGAACATATTTATCCAGCACACACTGGAATGGCTCCATGGGATCTGTTCTTGCCTATTGAGTAATTATATAATTACGTGAATATATGTATACACACACACAAACACACACACACACACACACACACACATATATATATAAGAGATCAGAAAGAATTAATATGACTGACTGAACAACTAGGGATGTTGATATTAATGGAAAAAAATCTTTGGTTTAACCTTAGAAGTAAAATATTAGATTTGTGGTGATTCAATAATTAATTAATCTCCAAAAGATGCAAGCAAGCTTTAGTGTTGACAATGAGGCTCAGTATTATTTACTTTTGGAATACTTTTCATGACTAATTCCAGTATATAGATATGTTAATTGCAACTGCTTCGTATTAAAACTAAGGCTATTAGTGCTCTCTCCTTTTTATCATTCTTGAGCTCTCAGAAAATATATCATAAAAAATATTATTCAAACATATGACCTTCTATGTTCCCCATAATAAGCAACTTGATGTAACAGTGTCTAAAATATGTAAAACATTGAGGTCATAATGAGATTCTTGGGCCCTATACAAATGGGTAGACATGTTGTACTTCTTTTACACTTTGAAGACAGATTGAAAGTTTTTAAGGCAGATTTAAGTTTTTATATCTAGGATACATCTGCTTGCTCAATGCTCTGAAATGCCCCACAGGCTCGTGTATTTAAACACTTGGTCCCCAGCGGTTGGTGTTGTATGGGGAGGTTGAGGAACCTTGTTATGTGAGGTTTCACTGGTGAACTTTGGCTATTAGGGACAGGCCTTGAAAGTCATAGCCCAGTTTTGGTTCAGAAGTCTAATACTCTGTTTCCTTCATGATAGGCCAGAATGAGGTGATGTGCCCTTGCTGGTTTCTACCACCACAATGCCATGCTTTCCCTGTCATACTGGACCGCACCTTCCAAACCAGGAGCCACAATAAATATATCCTCAAGTTGTTTCTGCCAAGTATTTGGTCACAATGCATTAGTCACCTTATTTGTTACTGTGACAAAACACCTGAAAAGAACAATAGTTTAGGAAAGGAAGGGCTTATTTCAGGTTCCAATTTGAAGGAATACTTTCCATCATGGCTGGAAAGGCATGGCAGCAGAAGTGGAGGCCAACTATCACATCACCTCCTCAGGTAGGAGTTGATGCCAACTATTACATCACTTCCTCAGGCAGGAGTGGAGGCCAACTATCACATCACCTCCTCAGGTAGGAGTTGATGCCAACTATTACATCACTTCCTCAGGCAGGAGTGGAGGCCAACTATCACATCACCTCCTCAGGTAGGAGTTGATGTCAACTATTACATCACTTCCTCAGGCAGAAGTGGAGGACAACTATCACATCACCTCCTCAGGTAGGAGTTGATGCCAACTATTACATCATTTCCTCAGGCAGGAGTGGAGGACAACTGTCACATCACCTCCTCGGACAGGAAGCAGAGCATGATGGATGTTCCTGCTCAGCTTGCTTCTTTCTCTTATACTCAGGTCAGGACTCCAGCCCATGGAATGATGACACCCACAGGCCCACAGTTAGGGTAGGTCCTCCCATTTCAATTAATCTAATCTAGAAAATCTCTTACTGATATAACCAGAGATTTGTTTCCATGGTGATTGTAAATCCTGTCATATGGACAACCAGAGATTAACCATTATATACAGCAATGAGAAAGTAACATGCCAAGTAACTACAGAGGATTAATTAAATAAGCAAATTACACTTATCACCTTTTGTTTGTTTGTTTGAGGTAGGGTCTTGCTTTAGCTCAGGCTGACCTGGAATTCACTACATAGTCTCAGGCTGGCCTCAAACTCATGGTGATCCTCCTATCTCTGCCTCCCATGCCCCGCTACTTACTATCTTTTAAGAAAGCACAAATAAAAATTAATTTTATTAGTAAATTCCCAGTATTTAGATTGAGTAAAGTTTGTACAAAGGATTATATGAGGATCAACAGCATCAAATAGGCCAAGATTCTTTGCCAAATCAATCTCTCTCCTATATTTCTTTATGCTAGGACTTATATATGTGACTTTGAAAAATTCAACTGAGTTACTTACACTATGTAGAAAAAAATAGAATGTTGAAGAAATTAACATAAGCAAGTTGCTACAGGCTCACATAGTCATAAAAGATCAATCAAAACATTTTGAATGAAAATACTTTATTGCACATGTGCCAGTTAATTTTTAGTGTAGAGGAGGAATTACCTCCAGGAAATGACATTAGGGTGGGAAGATTTGGGAGAGGACTGACTGGCCTCATCAACCACGCACACTTAGAGCATGGCAGGAAGCAGTGTTGGAGACTGCAGGTGCAGCCTACTTCCTTCCATTTCCCTCGACGGATGTTTATATATATTAAACCTTCAAAAACATCAAAGTTGGGCTGGAGAGATGGCTTAGCAGTTAAGCGCTTGCCTGTGAAGCCTAAGGACCCCGGTTCGAGGCTCGATTCCCCAGGACCCACGTTAGCCAGATGCACAAGGGGGCGCACGCGTCTGGGGTTCGTTTGCAGTGGCTGGAGGCCCTGGCGCACCCATTCTCTCTCTCTCTTTCTCTTTCTCTCTCTCTCTCTCTCTCTCTCTACCAGCCTCATTCTCTCTCTGTCTGTCACTCTCAAATAAATAAATAAATAAAACAGAAAAATTAAAAAAAAACATCAAAGTTATTACTAGGTCATTCTACAATTTTAAAAATAATTAGCAGAGTGTCAAGTGGTGCCATTCACATGTAATTCTAGCAGAAGAGGCTGAGGCAGGAAAATATTAAGTTCAAGACAAGCCTACACTACATAGAAAAATCCTGTCTTGGTAGGAAGAAAGATATAAGACAAGTAAAACACAGAAGAAATATGGAAGGAGAGGAGGAAGAAACAAATGAAGGAAGGAAGGGCAGAAGGAGTAAAGGGAGAAAGGAAAGAAGGGAGGAAGACAGGGGCAAGTCTTCTTGATTTTTGGCCCATTTTAGTCCAAATTCTTATTGACAGAAAACTTTAGAACTCTCCCATAAGTTGCAGACTAATCTGACAGTAATAAAATCAGTCTTTTCAGGTCAAACATCAATATAAAAAATAGTAGAGCCACTTTTAAAACCTAAAAGAACACTCGTAATTACATATTAAACATGAAGTACCTTGGGTTGGGAGAAGGCTTGGTGAAGAAAGCCCTTGGCCATGTATCACCCAGGGTAGGGATCCCCAGGCAAACTGTGAAGATGAATAAGCTGAAGTGGTGAGCTCTGAATTCAAGTGGGAGACTCTGGCTCACGACGTAAGAAGAGAGCAGCTCAAGAAAGAAACTTGACTTTTATCTCTGGCCCCCTTATGCACATACATATGCATGAGTACTCACACACACATGCGCCCACATTCATACATACATACACATACCACATACACACAATGAAGCAAATCAAAAAAATCTTTGTGGGATTTTCCTTTTTGCTGGTCAAATATGTATTTTGAGACCCACTTTAACATACACATAAGCATTATCATTCAGTAGTAATTTTCAATACAAGTAGTGGAGTTATTTTTTTTAACAGAATTGGTAGGAACTGATGCAAAACTCATTGTTTACTTTCATCAACACAATCCAAAGCAGGATGCTCACATTACAATTTTGTGTAGATCTACTAGGTAGCAAGAACTTATAACTAGGGAACACATTTCTCCAAGTATTATAGCATTAAGGCTGATTATGTTCACTCTGCCAAGTGTTTTCTCGAGTAGTCTATAAGAACTTTCAATATGGTTATGCATGTCAGTGAACGGCTATGGCCTTGTAATTTGGCTGAAGAGCTCACTACTCTAAAAGAAATGCACCCAATATTTCAATCTTTCAAACCAATTGAACTGCTTTGTAGGGAATGGACTAAACCTTGAAAATCCATCTTTTTCTTTTACTTTAAGGGAAACTTCTGCATGTAAGAGTTAAGGTGCTGAAATTTGTGCTTATTTCCAGCAGGTTTTCACACCCCCTCCTCATCATCCAGAACGCCAGTTTGTGAGTCACTGTCCTGTAGACTGCTCCCTCCTTCTGCCACTTCTCCTATCTAACACAGTAGACACTGCACAAAATCAGGAGAAGGTATCAAGGTTTGTAAAATAGACAGAATGTATGAGCCTAAAAACTTGTCTTTTCAGCTGGGCATGGTGGCACACGCCTTTAATCCCAGCACTCGGGAGGCAGAGGTAGGAGGATCACCATGAGTTCGAGGCCATCCTGAGACTACATAGTGAATTCCAAGTCAGCCTGAGCTAGAGTGAGGCCCTACCTCAGAAAAATAAAAAAAATAAAAAAAAAACTTGTCTTTTCATAGGAGCTGGACCACACAGAAAAAAAATTCCATAAAAAATTGAATCCTTAAATTCTTCAATTCCTTGCTTTAAAAAATAGTGTCCTGAGCATCAGAAAGAGCAAGATGAGAGCCGTCCCAAACCCTTAAAGACCTCTATAATTTCATGTCCAAGCTGAATTTAAAGTTGGATTGTCTTGTGGTATATTAACATAAGCATGTGAGAACCTTGCTTAAGACAGGCTGTTGAAAGGCTGTAAAATCATTTAAGCTTAGATTTGATAGTAAAATTGAACAAAGGCATTCAAAGCACTAATCTTATTAGGGGTTGGGAGGTGGTTCAGTGGATAAAGCACTTGCCCTGAAAGCATGAGTACCTGAGTTTGGATCCCCAGATCCCCATGAAATTCAGGTCTGTGGCACTAGCATCTGCAATCCCAGTGCTCCTGCAGCGGGCAAGGGGAGAGGAAGAGACAGAATTGCCTGGAATCTTGGGACCATGTATCCTGGTGAACCCAGTGGTGAGTAAGAGAATTCTTGATTCAAACAAGAAGGAAGGTGAAAACTGGTATGTCCCAAGATTTCTTCTCATACACACATTGTGCCACACATATGCCACATCAACACACACATCATATACACTCAATAAACACACAACAAAATAAAGTTCCTGCTAAAAGATTTAAAAAAGATGGTTTTGGCATGCTTTCCAAGGGCATAGAAAGCACATTGCGATCCCCATTGTAACTAGAGCAGAGGGGACACAATGTAGAATACAGATCATAAGTCAAAAGTGCATCATGTATTCATGTAGTGGATCTACTACTTTTTTAAAGCAGTAACCTTTGGACATTTCTTCCAAGTTAGTATTTTGCCTCTAAGGTACTCAGAATTTTGTACCTTTCTCAAAATCTGACCTACAGTGTTTAGAACTTCGTTGTTCATTTGTTTAAGACAGCACACAACTCAGACTGTGCAGCGGTTAACAAATATGTGTGTCTTGATTGGCAGCCATGTGGACACCTTCACTGTCCTTTGCTGTTCCCTTCAAGAGAAACCGCCGAGCGGGCTCTGCCACACCTGCAATGTGGGCTATGTTGTCATGAGAACCTGCTGGGTAAAGGATTCATAAAACAGTTCTTAAAATTATCTTTCAGATCAGACTGCTTTTTGAAGTTCAGACAAGAATAGGAGGTTTTAAGAGGGAACATGTTTAGACAAGTTTTATAGACCAGTACAAGTTTGCAAGGAATGTAATCCTATCCTAAATTTGCCCCACTAAGAAACAGCTTCTCAATTTATCCTGACATTTTTATTTCATAACGCATTTCTACTTAGATTTCCATTAATTTATTTGGAAGATGACATGATGAATATTTCGACTCCTCACAAGTCATAGCTATTATTTAGGAAAATAAACCCAGTTAGGCTATAGCAATTATCCTTACAAAAATAACAGTATTAAAAACAGGCAGATGAATGAAGGCACATGTAAGCTAAGATATCCTAAAAAAAGTTAACTTTGTGAATTAATTTATTTGTCTCTTTTCCCATTCTTCTATCTTCAAAGCACTTAGGAGGATATGTAACAGAACAAGTAATATTAAAAATCATGCAAAAGTGTGCTTTTTAATATGGGAATCTATATCTCTACAAAAATACATGATTATATATGATATATATGTTTTATATATGTTATATATAACATGTATGTTATATATATGATATATATATGACATGCTATATTTGTATGACATGACCATATGGAGGACAAGAAGTGTCTTCATAAAAACTCCTTATTTTAATATGCTAAATAAAAACTTAAAGTAGGTGTGCTATTGTCTCAGTGAAGTCCCAGCTCTTGCACACAGGACTCAGATTGGGCCAGTTGCTAACATCTGGTCCACAGGCTCTTCCTATAGCTCAGAGTGTTCAGATCCCTGTGCACTCACCCATCCTGTCTCTCCACTTCTGCCCTACGCCTCTCTTCCAACATCTTACTCCTCAATTGACAAGTGATGTTAGTTCATTTATTCTGTGAAGCCTTCCCTAGCTGTGATGGGCAGAGCTAGGTACTTCTTCCTCAGAACTCAAATTCCATTGCTCAGATCGATTTCAGGGAACCAATAATTAGTTTTTACACAACCCACTTTTCCATTTGATGACATTTTTCCTGGAGACAGAGATGGCATTTAGCTCATCCTAAACTACCAGAGCCTAATAAGTAACCTGGCAGCAAGCAGACATTTCATAAATGTTTGTAGGATGAGTAAATGAGGGAATGAATAAAACATATAGCAGAGATTTACAGTTGTTTTCCCATATGGCCAAAATGAAGCTGAGGGACTCTTATTTTTAAATCAGAAAGAGCATTCATCCACTGATTCAGCGTTTACTGTGAGCCTTTGTAAAATGGAAGATGAAGAAGACACCTGGCAGTGGTCCTAACCTGAAGGAACTTACAGTCTAGCTAGAGAGAACGACAGATACTTCATGGGTAAGGCGAATATAACGCACTGCGAGTGGAATCCATAACTCAAAGGATTTGCAAGGAGCGCAGGTAGAAAACCCTTCTATGCAAATGAGGCTGGACAACAAAAGCATGAGGGCCAATAATTTTGAATGGCTTTCCAGGAGCGAAGGAATTGATGGGAGCGCAGCGTTGCTGCAGCATGCTAAAAGCACACAAAGGTGGTGGCAGCAAATGAGGCTGGCCAGGCATGAGGAAGGCAAGTTCGAGCTCTGGGTCCTTCTTTTGAAGAACTATTTGAAAGAAGGTCAGATAAGACTGAGATCTGAGTGGCCTGCTATGTGGGGGAGGAAAGGGACATTGGAGAGCGACAAGATTAGCAGCAAGGTTAGAGTATAGCATTATTATCATACTATTATATATAGATATATACCATGATATTAACATATCAAAACATAGTAACTAAAAATTTAACTACTCAAAAGAACTAAATTTGAAGCATGTACAAAGCTTCCCCTGCCTCTCTCTGTCTTATCTCTATCTCTCTCTGCTTGTAAATAAATACACAAAAAATATTGTTTTTTAAAAAGCCTTCCCTGTGACACATGTGGAATAATTTTAAATTTTCTACTTGTCACTGCTTAACATCTCCCTCTCTGAATTTTCATGATCTTCTATTATACAAGGTGATAACTATTTTATATATACTGGCCATAGCATATGATAAAACTACTCAAAAACAGAAACGAGTATAAATAGGTGTAAAAATTTCCTATTAACATAGGGCTGCAGGATCTCTAGCTTTTAATTAAGTCAAGCACGGAAGGTTGGTGAATGAGAAAAATGAAGCTTTGATATATGCTGCCTCAGTCAGGAAGTGAGATGTGTTGAATATATGTCCTCTTGAAGCCAGCTGATTCAAGTGTCACTTTATTTCTGAGGAGATTCTTCAGAAATCCCATTATCTCATATTATCATGAGGAAAACATCAGACAAATCTGAGTACAGGATTATCCTAGATAATACCCAACAAAGTCTTTTCAAAAGTTTCAAGGTTATCAAAATCAAGTCTGAAAAACTGTAAGTCACAGTGAAGAGAAGCTCAGAAGGGGGAGACTCACACACTCTTTAATCTGCATGTGACCTCTGGAGATGTTCCAGGAACAGAACAAAGATACTAAGTAAACAAAGATAATACAACAAAATATGGGGCTGGAAGTGATGGTTTAGTGGTTAAGGGACTTGTCTACAAAGCAAAGGACCCAGTATACATGTGAAGCCAGATGCACAAGATGGCACATGTGTCTGGAGTTCCATTGGCAGTGGCTAGAGGCCTTGGTGTGCCCATTTTCTCTCTCTCTAATAAATAAAAAATAAAATATTTTAAAAAATAAAATATGAACTTTAGTTAGTAATTTATTTGTATTGGCTTATCAATTGCAACACATGTCCTATACTAAGATGTAGATGACAGGGACAACTGAATAGAGGGGATATGGAATTGATGACTATCTGTTAAATTTTTCTGTGAATCCATAACTCTTCTAAAATATACAATTTATTTTTGCAAGTGGTAACTAGAGCTGGAACTTACTACACACTTCAAAAATAGTATTATTAAGAGGAAAGACAGATGGGAACCAGAAGTTTTCAAGTGGAATCAAATGCACAAGGATTTCCAAATGTGTTGGCAAGTGGTATCTGTGTAAGTCCCATTAGTGGAACCTATTTAGACTTTGCCTGGTAGCACAAGTATTTGTGCTAATCATGAAGATGAGAACCATATGGCCTAATTAACTTGATTATGTCCCTCTCTGCTTCTATTTTACCACTTTAACTTTTTTCCTCTGAGTCACACTCTTATGCAGTTTACCTTGAATAAGAAATGACAGAAATACCTTCATGGCAAAAGACTAGAACTAACCCTAAGCAATAGTGAGTCCCACAGGACAGAAAGCCACAGGATAAGTCCACCTTCCATCACCCCTCACCCCTTGCCCCTGCCAAATGGGAGCAACAACCTATGATGGTTAGGCAGCACCCCAGAGTGGAGTATCATCTTATGGAAACAGGCTTCTCCTAAAGTGATGGCAAGCACTTTTCAAGTCCCCTGCCAAACCATAACTGAAATGATGATCAGTCAGACCACTAATCTAAGACACCTTGCTCTATCAGCTCTGCAGATGAACCCCCCTCCTTTCCTGCTTTTCCCATGAAATCTCAAAAGTTCCTTTTAGCCTTTAAACTCAGACTTTTAAAAATATTTTCATTTGCTTGTTTGTGTGTGTGTGTGTGTGTGTGTGTGTGTGTGTGTGTGTGAGAGAGAGAGAGAGAGAGAGAGTGTACATGTACGTTTGTGTGCATGGTGTGTGTGTGTGTGTGTGTGTGTGTGTGTGTGTGTACCAAGATCTTTCACCACTGCAAACCAGAACAACAGACTTATGCCACTTTTTTTTGTTTATTTTTATTTATTTATTTGAGAGCTACAGAAAAAGAGGCAGAGAGAGAGAAAGAGAGAGAATGGGCGCACCAGGGCTTCCAGACCCTGAAAACTAACTCCAGATGTGTGCTCCCCCTTGTGCATCTGGCTACCGTGGGTCCTGGGGACTCGAGCCTTGAACCAGGATCCTTAGGCTTCACAGGCAAGCGCTTAACCGCTAAGCCATCTCTCCAGCTCTTGTGCCACTTTAACATCGTGCTTTATGTGAGTAATTAGGGATTTGAGCCTGGCTTGGCAGGCTGTGCAAGCAAGAGCCTTTAACCACTGAGCCATCTCTCCAGTCCCCAAAGTCAGACTTTGGGTCACTGAACTCCTTTATATATTCTCCAAAATAGGACAACATTCATTAAATATCTTTTCTCAGTCCTTAACCATTGCTTATCACTTTGGTTTATTAAGACAGATGGCCAAGCCTTTGGGATGCAGAGCCAGGAGTTGCCTTAAATTCTAGTAATAGCCATGCAGGATGTAACTGTGTATGCTATGGTGTCATCTTAAATATTTTTCAAGTGTGCATGAATGGATGTAACAGTGGTTTGTAGCATGGAATCCACTTTTCCATGACATTCTGTCTTACTCCCTAGACATATGTAAACATGACTGAGTTATGATTTAGTAGTGCCCTTACCCTCTTGCCCACTAGTACTTGAATGGGTTTTTACAAGTCCCCTGGAATATTTGCATAAATATCCATGAGATACTTAGTACGGTGCTCTCAATCCACCTACAGGTTACTTCTATCCACAGCCTTCTTGAGGGTTGGGATGTTGCTTACTTATCTTGGCATCCATACTACTCAAATGCAGAGCTGAAATCAGAGGCTCACATGTGATTGGAAGGATGGATTACAAAGAGTTACACAATGACTGTTGCCACTTGTATATTTGGAAAAGATATAAAAACACTGGCCTAGTTCAGTTGTTCAAACCAATTATAAAAGGTCTCTTGCCTCTGAGATAGCAAGTAATTTTAAAAGTTGAATGTTACTTATTCAGAGAGGTTAATGTTTGCTTGCAAAGTCTTCTGGCCTGGGTTCAATTCCCTTTATGCAGGTAAAGCCAGATGCAAAAAGTAGACCATGCCATTTGTTTGCAATGGCAAGAGGCCCTGGTATACCCATACACTTCTCTCTAATATATATATGACATCTAGGTCTTAGCTGTTCCTTTTCCTCCTGGTCCCTGTTCTGGTAAGAACCTTCCCCATCCCTAGGGGAAGGAGAATTTCTTCTCTCTTACTTTTTCACCTTCATCTAAATTCTGACTGTTTTCAGACTTCCCTGGATATCTCCCTTTCACATCTTCTCTCCATTTCGTAGACCACACCACCCTTTCCACCAAGCAAGGAACCTCCTTTGGGCTTAAGTCTTCCTAACTGCCCCCTGGATACCATTTCTTCCTAAATAAAGCTTACAATTCATACTTAAAAAAAGACTTCTAAGAAGGGTACATTCTTACTTTCCCAACCTGACCCCACCCTCCATATTCACAGATGTGAGGAAAGATTAACTTAAAATTCAGGAGAAGAAATTAAAGAGAAGAGAAGGAAGTAGGTCTAGAAATAGATGGATAATTGTGTTTTTGAAAGAAAAAGCAACATTTATATATATTTAGAAAGTCCCTTGTTATCTAGAAATCTGTTAAATGTTTCTTGAGTTGAATAAAGAAGCCCCACTCTGTGTAGTAAAAAACCGAACCAAACCAGACAAAAACCCAAGACTTAGGGTGGGATAGTGAAGCTACTGAGTTTTGAGTTTCCTCAGAATTTTTTGAGTCGCAATTACTAGAGGTTTGAAATGTGGAAGAGGGAATTGGCCACAATGTAATATAATTATTGTTAATTTACCAAAGTTGCTTCTTAGTACTAGGTTTAAATAGTGTGCTCTTCCTGTAGGAAATATTTATTGTATAATCTATGTTAGCATCCCCAAATTCATTACATGGTTACATTGCTTATGCTGTTTTGAAACTTAAATATCAGGATCTCTGACTGGACTGAAAATTTGCTTAGAAATAAGGGATATAGTGTCTGAGGGGAGGGACTATCTGAAACAAAGGAATTGCTGGATAATATTGAATGGGAAGCAAAATGCCAAAGACAGCTTCATAATTCTGGCTGAAGCTGAGGTAAATAAGTGGATTGAATGCTGCAAGGGCTTGTGAGCCCTGTGATCTTAGAACTCAGTACCTATAAACCGTACTTCAGTTCTCACACAGATGAGACCAAAGCTACTGCAGAGGTTTTTGTTCTCTGCCAAGTGCTGCATTCCCACCCCACTGTCCCTACATTCTCATTGCTGTGCTCTGCAAACTCAGGTGGAAATGGAGGACGATGCACTTCACTCTCCATGCAGGTTCACGTAACTGCTCAGCATAGCTCATGTATTATGAGTTGCCTTTTTTTATTGCTGTGACAAATAACTAATCAAAGCAACTTAAGAACGAAAGGGTTTGTCAGCTTGCAGTTCCAGGAAATACAGTTCACTGTAGGGGAGGAGTGGAACATGACACAACCGGTCAGGTTCCCGAGCCAGGAAGCAAGAGTGATGAATGCTCAGCTAGATTTCTCCTTTTCGTTCTGGGAGCCCAGTCCATGGATTCGTGTTGCCCACAGTGAGAACAAGTCTTCCCACCTCAATTAACCTAGACCCCATGGGGTTGACATTCCACATATTCGTGGGTCTGTTCGAAGTATTCACTTCAGTATCTCTTTAGCAGACCTGGGTGGTGTCATCTCTATTTCACCCATAAGAAAAGAGAGATGGATTAATTCACTGGTTTTCTGAAGGTTATAGCTAGTGTGTGGTGGTGTCAAACTTCGATCCCTAATCACTTGTCCTTCAGTGTTCACAGGTTTCATGTTGGTATCCTGATCCTGAAATGACCATGATCAGCACCTTTACCTGATGGGAAGATAGATTAACCTTCAGGAATACTAGACGCCCCATTCTTGTTACTGTCATTTATCCCACCCCCAATACTACTTTGGTTTTGTTTTAGATCATTTAATTTCTGTGTTATTATTCCTTATTTGAATTTATTACTGCATTATGGGAATAAGCCAAATTAAGATTAAATTTCATGATCACAGTCATCCCTGGAGAAATAAAAAGCTCAAGGATTAAAATGCCTCAAGTATACAAAGATCTACCTGACATGTCAAATCAGAACAATTTCAAAACCTTGATAAAGCTAAACGTTTCTTTTACAAAAAAAAAATTACAAAGAGTCAGAGAAATCAAATGTTTTTGAGAAGTAAATTAGAAAAATTCAACATACAATGTATTAGGAATGGTAATCTAATATGAATAGGCACTGATACAAAAAGCTGGTTTTTAGCTGCTGCTGTTTAATGGTCGGCTTTCCACTTAAATCCTTAGCACTTACTTTGCAGTCAAAGTCATTTGAATTCCAGTAAAACACACATACACACACACACACACACTATACTACACTACACTGGGAGTGGCAATGAGTCAGCCATTTCCTGTTCTAAGATTCAAATTCGCTTTGCTTTTCTGAACATATGATTCAAGTGATCCAACAATAATTTAATTGGCTGTTCTATAAATTACAAGCTAACCATGATATAAACAAACAGCAGGGAAGTGCACATGGGCCTTTCTTTAGTCATCAGCTGTCATTTTGCTGATTATCTTCAGAACTTTCTACTTATATAATCATAAAACACTGTTACATGAGGCAATGGAAAGACAAGTCGGTTTCCTACACAAATTTCAACTTCTGTCCTTTTTTTGTTGTTGTTTTCTGGCATTGTTTCACCCTTGTCAAATTTGACCTGGAACTCACACTGTAGACCAGGCTGGTCTCAAATCCACAATGATTCTCCCACGTCAGCCTCCTGAGTGTTGTGGCTAAAGGTGTGTACCACTATGTCTGGCTAACTCTGTCACTTCTATATTCAGTATATATCTTAAATTTATGATTGATTTCTTCAGTTTGTAAAAAGTGTGCTGAGCACAAGGTATCTAAAATGCATCATCCTATGTAGCAAGAGTACTTCTGAGGACCTTTGATTTAAAAGGATGGAATTCTATTTTATAAGTGTTAAATGGTGGCATTCAAGGGGATCAACATAACCTAGATATGTTTACTCCATGGGTCTTAGTTCTGTTCTATTTAATACATTTATAATGGAGTTGTATTAAAACAACAAAAATAAGTCAATCTTATCTGTGGATGGAATACTATCCAGATCATTGGAATGGGAATGGATAATAGAATCAGAATATGAAATACGACATGTTGAAGCAACAGCCTGACTCTAACCATAGAACATCCGGAAGGCATGAAACAACTGACTTGCTTTCTATCCAGAAAAAAAAAGCTATCATTTTAAAGCAATTAATGATTGGTAAATAGGGAAATCAATACATGATCAAGACTTAGAAATTTTGGAATTGTAGTCAGCTTACCATTTGTCAACAATGTACATAACTGTTAGAAAAAGATAATAAGATTTGGGTTGCCCTAATAAAATTAAGTTTTATGGGGTGAAGGGAATTTTAGGTATAGTGAAGTCTCTATTCTATTCTGGTCAGTCCTCACTTTAACTATTAGGTTAATTTTGAAAGATATACTTCTAGAATGACATAGACAAAACAAGAGTTTATTAGGAAGTCAAGAATGTATAAGGAAAGGACTAAATGGTAGCCCTATTTGACATCAGGATGAGACAAGGATATAGTTGATATCTTGAAATATTTAGATTTCTATCATTAAAATTTTTGCCACAAATATCAAGGGGATATAGAATAAGAGTCTACAAATTCACATTTGAAAGGACCTCACCAGATAAAGATCTTTCTAAAAAAATACCTCAGCCAAAAGAAAACTATATGTTCTCTAAAGAGGAAGTTAATTTGATAAGGTAAACATAAAAAGGTCAGTTTTGAACACAATAATTTTGATCTCATGATCTTTTTGATCTCCATGGGATATCTATGACATAAGATAGACATGTTAATTAAGTACTAATTATGTAAAGCTAGTCATTCTTTGAACAGTTGAGTATCTTGTACTGCTCATTGTAATTACATTAGAGTCCTCTAAAGAAGATTGTAAGTTTAATGTCCTGAAGTCAGAAGCAGTGGGAAAAAAAAAAATCAGTCATCACTGGGTAGTGATACTAGGTAGACTGAGGCTATTTTACTACTTTTAGGGCCCATAATGTTATAAATAGAAAAAGGGCCAGACCAACTACTGAATCTGTTCTTACTTCCTTGGGGTAAATGTGCTGGATAAAGCCTGAGACACTTCTGCAGAAAGAGGTCCATGCCCAGATCCCTTCTACTTCTGTTGCCATTTTTGAGACATAGAAGGCTACCACCTTAGCCACCAACTGATTGGCCCAAGAGCCAGGCCCTCACCAGAGGCAACAAGGCACTGGTTGCAGTGGTCCAGGAAGTGTCCATTCTGAAGAATCAGCTCCACTCAGGCACAATTCTGGGTGGTGACTATGCTATTCAGCTTTCAGTCACTACAACAAAATGCCTGAGGTTAATTAAGCTTATAGAAAGAAACAATTTAGTTTAGCTCACAGACTTCGTTGGGCTTTGCACTCTTGGGGCTGTGGTCTGGCAACACTTCATGCTGGGATGGTGTGGCAGAAAAAAGCCTTTTACATTAGGGCCAGGGGCAAATGAAAGAGAGAGAATGAAGCCTGTCTCATAAGCCTCTTCAAGGTTATGCTTCCACTGAGCTAACTACACACCACGAGGCTGGACTTTTCAAAGGTCCCACCAGCTCCCCGTAGAAAGGCCTTTACCACATGGACCTTTGGGGTACATTTACTCAAGCAATCGCAGTAACTAATTTGCTACGTCAGATTTTTTCTTTTACACCTGAAGAGGGGTGTACGGAAAGATTAAACCAGCAGCATATGGGTAAGTAGCAACACAAGAGCATGGAAATCTGGGAAAGAGAGAAGCCAGAAGAAAAGAGCAGTCATGGGTTTGACCATCAGTAGGACAAAGGCCAAGTGAACACGTGTGTGAGAGGGTGGCCATGTGACTAGTTTCCCGAGTTCATTATAGGTCAGTTATTTAGTCAGTATCACTGGGCATCTACTGTATTACAGGCAGGCATTGTTCTAGATGGTGCATATGCTCAATAATTGGGCTGGCATCATAAATGCCTCATTCTAGGTGCACATTGATGAATGAAAGAAAAGACCAGGCTGTGAGCATGGAGGGAGATGATAGGAGAGGCAGTGTTGTTACAGGTTGGGCAACAATCAAAGCTTCTCTGGGGATAGGCTGCAAGCAGAGTTTTCCACAAGGCCATTGCTATGGAAAGAGCATTCCAGCACAAAGGGAAATACAGATGGCCTGAATGTGTGCATGTGGATGAATTCCAACCAACAAGGGGGCAGCATGAAAGAAAATGAAGTTAAGGAGAGAAATCAGGGGCTGGTCATTTAGGGGGTGGCAAGCTGTGGTTAGGTTTTCAGTTTTATTCTAAATGTGACAGGAAGCTATGGAGGATTCTGATAGAAGGGGTTGCCATGGTCACATGTGTGAGTTAGAGGCATCACTACATCTGACTTGTGAGACAAGATATTAGAGAGCCGATGACAGAAGCAGGGACAACATAAAGGCTGCCTGACCACTTGTGGCAGGGTAGAATGAAGACCTGGGGAAGTTAGTACAGTAGAACACATGGATGGATGGTGGTGAAAGGAAGAATATAAATTTGGAAATTAGAGTTATCACAAGCAGAAAATAGATTGGGTAAATGTCATAGCCAGCTTCAGGTTGCTGGAATAAACAGTTATGGGAGGAAGGATGTTTATTTGAAGCTTCGGGATACAGGGAAAGTTTCATAATGGTGAAAGAGCTGGCCTCCTTTTCCCAGGTCTACACAGAGAGAAATACCACCACCAGCACCATAAACAAGCACGCTCCAAGAATCCCAGGCAGAGCTCAAGCACTCTGCATATCTTAGGCTGGAATTCAGATCCACACCCAGTAACAGCTTAGGGCCAGACCACAGGATCCACCCAGTGACACCTCCTCCAGCCAGGTAGCTGGAAATCCAAGAAGCTTTTTTCTTAATGTTTTATTTTTAATTTAAATTTTAAATATGATTTAATTTGATTATATGAGAGAGAGATAGAAAGAGAAAGAGAGAGAGAAAGAGAAAGAGAGAATGGGCATGCCAGGGTCTTCAGACACTACAAACAAACTCCATATACATGCACCATCTTGTGCATCTGGCTTAAATGGGTACTGGAGAATCAAACCTGGGTCCTCCAGCTTCACAGGCTAATGCTGTAACTACTAAGCCATCTCTCCAGCCCACAAGAAGCTTTAATAAAACTCCTGAACCTACGGGGGGGGGGGGGGGGCATCATTCAAACTACCAAAGTAAGAGAAAGGAATTCCAGATGTCGTTGTTTGTTGGTGCTTTGTATGAGCAGCTACAGAAAATTTACTGAGATGGAGAAAACCAGAACAAGAGATAGTAAGTGTGGTTGGGGGCATGTTAAAGGTTAGATCCCAGTAGAATTCAAGTGCAGAAATTTCGTGTTTAGTTGCTAATGGTAGCCTGGAGTTCAGATGTTTTAAGACTAGACATAAGAACTGGAAAGTTGAGCTGGAGAGATGGCTCAGCCATTAAAGGTGCATGCTTATAGAGCCTGACAGTCTGGGTTTGATTCCTTAGTACCCATGTAAAGGCAGATATACAAAGTGGTGCATGCATCTGGAGTTTCTTTGCAGCAGTAAGAGGCTCTGGTTCACCATTCTCAATCTCTCTTTTCTTTCTCTGTCTCCTTCTCTCTTTACATCTCTCTTTCTCTCTCTACTTCTCTCTCTCTCTCTCTCTCAAATACATAAATATTTTAAAACAACAATTGGGAATTCATTATCATATCATCCCCAACTTTGTGCCTATTAAGACATCATGACAGAAACTACTTTATTTCTTTCCTTTTCTAACTTAGTATAAAATCCTCACTTGATCAGAGGTAACCTAGGCATGTCCCTGATGTCTAAACCTTGTCAACAGATGTACCATAGTAACTTAAAAAAACAGGAAAAATAAATGAGCTTAGGAAATGGGGGGTGAAACAGGCTAGTTGGGATGGAGCATCTCTCCTGACCTATGCCTCTATACACAGCAATTCTTCACAAAATAAAGAGAGAGAGAAAAAAAGAGAAAGGCCAAGTGAGCCTTCTGTTTTGTTTTGTTTTTCTAGCCAGTTACTCACTGGACCCTTCATGAAGCTGCCATTGACTTTCCTAGAGCAATTTTTTTTGGTGATTTAAATTTTATTTATTTACTTATATATTTGAGAGAGAGAGAGAGAGAGAGAGGCAGACACACACACACACACACAGAGAGAGAGAGAGAGAGAGGGAGAGAATGGGCAAGCCAGGGCCTTTAGCCACTGCAAATGAACTCCAGACGCATGTGCTACCTTATGCATCTGGTTTATGTAGGTCCTGGGGAATCTAGCCTGGGTCCTTGGGCTTTGCAGGCAAACCACTAAGCCATCTCTCCAGCCCTCCTTACAGCAATTTTTTTCACAACTGTCAATCACCTTCCACTGTTGCTTTGCATTCCTAGCAAACTTTTTGCTTTAATCTCAGTATTTTTACATTCCACAACAATTTGAAGACATACATTTTCGAGAAATTATATTACTGTAGTTAGCATCTCAACAACATTTCCTTTGTTCAGCCATATTTCTTGTGATTATACTCTTAATGTGCTCACCATGTGCCATGTATTACGATTGCTTTATTTTGTCTTAAAATTTTTTATTTCTAATATTAGGGACACATAGACTGAGGAAAACATGTGGACTTGGCTTTCTCTTTTATCATAAGCTGAAGACTCACAAAGAAATTTGCAAACTATAAATCAGGGGACATGTGTGACTTGTATCAACACCCTGACACCCTCTTGCAAAGATAATTGTGCTCTCTTAAGCCTTTAGCTCATGACCACAAATGATTGTTATTAAAGGGCAATCTGAAAGGACTTGGAGTATAAAGTTACATAAAATTTTTTCAATAAAACTTTTTTAAATGCTAGGATCCCACAGTCTTCAGATATTTGAGAGCTAAATATAATGAATTGTATGGGCCCTTAGGGCTTTGTGCTTAGGATTTTCCTTTAAAATTCATATTTTTATTCTCTGAGGGCATGAGAGCAGTACTGCTTTATTTAGTTTAAAATAACCTAAACTAGAACAGAGGAAACACTTAATTGAATGAAGATATATCTTTTATTGTTGCCCATCCATGCCAAACTGATGTGTCCTGGAAATACAAAATCACTTCCAATAGGGGAAAATCTTTGGAATGACTGCACTTATCCTTAGACAGGATGCCTCCTAATTTCAATAATTACATTGGAATAAACCTCAGTTTTGATGATTACATTATTTCCTGAGTCTTACACACAAATATGGCATTTTATAGCTGCCTGCGTAGGAAGAAAGTTTACTAAAAGTAGCTATAGGTCCATTTAGATTCCATCTCCCTGAAAAATCCTCAGACCTAGACAGAATACAGAATGGAAACTGTCACTATCAATTTAAACATCACTTCAAACTCCAGAGGTAGCTGTTTAGCTGGTTGCTTGTCATGTGTTTGATTCCGGGCTGGAGGACAGCATGATGAACCACTGAGCCAATGGCCAAAGCTATTCTGGAACATTTGCTACTGGACTGAACAGACACTGCTTCACATCAGGGGCATTTCTGTGTGAGAAATAAAAAAGGCCTGCCCTACAACTGGCATTGGTCAAAATACTGATACACTTAGATTTTGGGAATTTTAATTTTAAGAAAAAATTCTGGGAAAATACCAAAATCTAAACTAGCATTCCTATTTGTTAGTTCAACAGGTGTTAACAAGTATCTGCCTGGTTGGGTTTCTCAGAGCTGTTCCTGACACAAGGCAATGAGACGACACTTTATTTTAAATCTCCCCCCAATTCAAGTTTTTCTTTGCCAAAGCTAAGAGGAAAAAGAAAAAACAAATCAAAACAAAACAGCAACTGTGTGCCAACACTAGCAAGAATGGCAATGATGGGAACTTCCTTCGAAGAAACTATGTGAGGAAAGTTAACAGAGAAAAGATTGTCAATGTTTTTGGAAACTGAATTCCTAAGCTAAGATTCTGACATCCTCTGGTTCTCACTTCTTCAACCACCTGTCTCTTTCTGAAATGAAACTGTAAATAGGCAAAATATCTTGCTGAAAGTTATAGTTCTAAGACACCATCCAGCTTATGATCAAATGGAAGGTCACTGATGACAGATGGCCTACCAATCCTCACAGAACTCATGCCCCCAAAACGTTACTTGAACAGTACCTTTCATGGCGGGTGGTGTATACACACTCTGCTTCCTTTGCTTGGGGGACGGGTTCTGCGACTGTGGATGAAGGACAGCAGAAGCATTAGACATGCATAAAGGGTACAGTACCAACCGACCTGTGAGGCAAACACACACAGTACCATGCTCAAAGAGCATTTGCCCTCTGTCAAAAATATAATTCTAATTAGCTATATACAATGTCAATGATATCCCATGCAGTAGAAATGTATAAAGCCAGAGAGTTCTTTTTATTGTAGAATTCCCCATGCATTGCAGTTGTGAAATTACGTTTTGAAAGTGTTCTCAGCTGTTAACATGAGTGTCTTTTAAAGAAAGAAATGACACCAATCCTTTCCTTTTGAGAAAATATTAGACAAAGTGAACTTCAAAACGGACACCTAGAATAACACTCTTTTTTTGTAGTCAAAGAGTGCTTTGGGATGGACAGAGGGTGTCCTTGGTAAGTAATAGCAATCAATAATGTCTTGAATTGACACAGGTTTTATCTCATCTCACCACTTACTTAGAAGTCTAGTGTTAAGGTAATATTCTTAGTTTATTTAAAAGGTTAAGTCCTTCCTAGCAAAAGTGCTACATAACACTGTTACTTAAGCAAACTGGATCAGAATAAAGTTATTAAGTGAAAGAGTTCACATTTGATAGTAATAAAATATGCATAGATTACAGGGTTAAAATCACAAATGACCACCCCATAATTATATGGAATTATGTATGCATTAAAGATATACATATTATTTATTCCAATAATTTATACACATATGGTCTATTCCCCAATAGAATATAATTCTAGGAAAGAATATAATTCAAAGACTTAGTTCTAATGGCAGATTGCTTTATATTTTAGTGTGACAAGGGTAGGGCTCCTGATCAATGAATTCTAATATCTAAATAAATTAGTTTTGCTCTAAAAAGTTCAAATATAAATAGTTCCAACATACCACTGGTGGACTGTATCATGCTTTTCACGTGTAAAAGAGATAAGGTGATGTATACAGCTTGCAAGAAATTAGACATTGCTTCCAAGTTTTAACTGAACTGAGGCATTTTTTGCAAACTAACACTTAATTTCCCTTAAGATTATCATCAAATGTTGATATGTACTGATGTCAAACAAGTCAATTAAAAGGTGAAAAGTTCAATCACATGCTTTCAAATATCTATCAACTAAGAAAATTGTACACATAATTTCTTTTTCTTTGTGTTAGGAATGAATCTAGAATCTCACACATACCCAGGAAGCTGTTCTGAACCTCACTCCCAGCCCAGGACAAATTTCTTTAGAATGTACCATCTACATTAACATTAACTGTGTAGATGATTTGGCATTTCTGGGTCACTTCTATTGTTTCAGACCTGTCAGCCTGACATTGTTAAGCAATCACCTTTGAAATTTCTTATATATCTTTTACCACAAACACATTCAAAGATTAAGTCAAAATGAAGTATCATGATGGAAAAGCTTAAGTAATAAAAACTGTATTTGTACAAGAGCTTAGTTGTCAAAGCAATTTTGCATTTGCTTTCCCACTATTTATTTATTTATTCATTTATTTATTTGAGAGAAAAAGAGAAATACAGAGAGGGTGAGTATGGACACATCCAGGTCTCCTGCCACTGCAAATAATGCCAGATGCATATTCCACTTTGTGCTTCTGGCTTTATGTGGGCATTACGGAGTTGAACCCGGGCCCTTAGGCTTTGCAACAAAGTGCCTTTAACTGCTAGCCATCTCTCCAGCTCTTCCCACTATTTGTTTTTCAATCTTGTGAGGTATTTTTTTTTGTTAATTTGTAATCTGTATGGTTTCCTTATTAGGCATTGTATGCTTATTCATGTGATCATGGGAGATTGATCATTAGGTCCACAGGGCAACCTGTCCTACATTTGTTTCATTATTTGGCACAAATTTATTAATATATTTGTATATTATATATTATGTTAGCTCCCTTCTCACTTTCTGTTTTCTACCTGACTTCCTCAGATACATGTGGAGGAAGTAGAGAATGACAACTTGTATGTCTAAACACACTGCTGGGGGAACCCAGGCTCCCCATGTTCATCTGACCTCTAGAGGATGTCATTGTCTTCAGTTTCTGTCCTTGGGCTGGCTTTGGTTGTGTATAGCGGAAAACTTTTTAAAAACTTTTTGTTTTTGTTTATTTATTTGAGAAAGAGAGATAGAGAGTCAGAGAGAGGGACAGAAAGAATGGGTGTGCCAGGGCCTCCAGCCACTGCAAACAAACTCCAGACAAATGTGCCCCTTCTACATCTGGCTTACATGGACCCTAGGGAAGTGAACCAAGATCCTTTGGCTTTGCAGGCAAAGGCCTAACTGCTAAGCCATCTCTCCAGCCTGCAGAAGACTTTTAAAGAGGTGTCTGATGTCTGCCTCCATTTCCTTTTGCATGGATTCCAACATTTACTGGCTAGGTGTGGTATTCATATATAATAATTCATGAAATTCAAATTCTCAATAGCATACTTTGCCACTCAAGACCAGTGTTTTATCTTATAAGTTTTATATTTCACAAGCATTTTTTTAAAGAATCAATGGAATTGACAAGTAGGAATGTTAATGAAAACCATTTTACTGTTAAGACAGGAAAAGCATCCTAAATAGTTTTCCATCATAGTGATATTTATATCATATTTTATGTTTCATCAAATCAGAGTAATTGTTTTTAAACACATTTATACAAATTATAGGAAAACTTACTTCTCCTTGTGTGCTGTTCACCCTCTTGTCATCTATTTCTGAAAGAGAAGTGGTTATAATTTATTAGAAATGTTATAATCTTCCTTTTAACTATGTGTTAACATTTTCAACAACATACCAAAATAATTGAGTAATTGCCATGTCTTTAAGTAACAACTCTGAGACAGAGCTGAGCAGGACAGGAAGACAGAAGCAGAAGCAGAAGCAGAAGCTTCCTTTCTGAGAGCCCATTCTCCTCAAGGTTATCACAACATTGCTCTTGACACCACAGAATACCTACCTCCCAGCAGTCCAGAAAGAGGACTAGGGAAATGACTTGCAATGACTGCTGTCATCAGTACCCAGGGTCAAGGTGTAAGTGTCTTTTCATTGATTTTCCTGCAGTTTCCCTGTCTGTTAGATATGGCCTCTCCAATTTCTTTGCCTTACCAATAAACCTCCTTCACCACTCCACTGAAACTCCAGGATTCCCAGCAAGGTAGCACCTTCCCTTCAGTTTGCCTCTGGAAAGAACCAGTTACTCTGTCATACCTTTCTACACTGGCTGTGTAGTGGGCTTGGTGGAAGGGGTTTTGGGGAAAAAGTGCTGGTTTATGCCCTCTCCACAAAGAAAGTGTGTTTTTGGCTGATATTCTTTCTTTACTTAAACTTCACAAATTGTCAGACTTATATAGAACACTTACTACATATAGATATAGCTACATATGTACTACTTATCATTATAAGAGCAATTCATGTTCATTATAAAAATAAAAACAAAAAGCTGGTGATAACATAGCAGAACACTCTTTCTCACTTACTGTCCATGGACTTTGCATCTTGGCTTTGTGACTTGGTTAACCTCATCTGATCCTTATGTTAGTCCCAAAACTAAAAGAATGTTCAAAATTGAGCAAGGAATTCATCAATGAATAACTGCTTAATAGATAAGTATGTGCTCATTGTTTTGAAAATAGATACTATATAGATGAAAAGTATTTCAAAACAATACGCATGGTATTTTCACTTAGAATCTACATTAGACATGCATATTTATGAACAGAGAGTTGCTTGTGTGGGAACTGTAATCGTTTCTGGGCTCTGCATAGCATATTCAACTCCATCTACTTGCTGTATGCTATTTGATTGTCTTTTTAGTTAGTACAAGAAATGAGGACTAAACTTGTGTTCCACTGTGCTATCCCCAGACCTTTGTTTTTATTTTTATAATGAACATGAATTGATCTTATAATAAAAAGTAGTACATATATAGATGCATCTATATGTAGTAAAAATTCTGTGTATATTTGACAATACATGAACTTTAAATTTCATATAGAAAGACATAAAAATAGACAAGCAAATAGGATGAATAGTATATGGTCTATTATATACTCTAATCTGAACTTTTGCCTACTCAATTTTTTAAGGTTCTAGAAACTACTAATGAATTCTCCTGCCTTTATATAGGGAAAGGCAATAAGACACTATTGGTTTAGGGAAGCAATTGAAACTGTGCATGGAATCACTCCACCAACCTGGATCAAGAAACTAGGAATATCCTAAATGGAACACTTCTGCATATAAGTGTGAAATTCTGCTCTGACATTTTGATTAAATGTGATCCATTGTGACAATTCATACACTACAATCAAATGAGATGATCAGCAACAATGACAAGCCCTGCTTTATGCTTTACGGCTTTCAAAATTCAAGCCAGGGTTTTTTAACACCTAATGTTTTAAGAGCAAAATGATTCTAATCATTCAGTCTTAAAAATTTTCCATTATCTCATTGTAACACACTTTTTAGCACCTTTCCAAGGCTACTGTAAGTACTATAATCCTTGTATAATTCAAGAAAAAAAGTCTTTATTTAGGAGTGACATTGAGTCAGCTGTGTCATAGTAGGAAGTACATAGAAGTTAGAATTTCATTCCTATCTGGAAGCTGAAGTATGAAAATTAAATAATTTGCTGTCCAGAGGATTCTGACAAGGGGACAAAGAAAGCCAAGAGTGAGTCATAGTTTCCCTGAAATCCACTGATAATTTTTTGGCCCTTGATAGATTGTTATTAAATTGTGATTAATAACCTTTTTAAAAATTCTGTATTTGTTTGAGCACATGCATGTGTGTGTGTGTATGTATGTGTGTGTGTGTATGTGTGTGTGTGTGTATGTGTGTGCACAAATACGCACGAACATATAGGTGTGTACAGGGCTACTTGCCACTTCAAAAGAGCAACAGGCACTTGCTTTTGTAGGTGGCTTGGGAATTAAACCTGGCCCAGCAGGCGTTGCATACAAATGCTTTTAACCACTTATCCATCTTCTCAGCCTCTTCCTTTCTTGGGGGGCAGGTGGCGTGACAAGATCTCATGTTGCCCAAGCTTGCCTTTAGCTCATATTTACCTGAGGATGATCTTTAAATCCAGATCCTCTTGCCCATACCTCCGGAATTCTAGAATTCTAGGTGTACACCACCATGTCCCATTTATGCAATGCTGCAGATCAAAGCCAGGGCTTTCTGCATGCTAGGTAAACACTCTCCTATCTGATTTACAGTACCAAACACCTCACATAAGCACACACATTACATGCTCATGCAGCACATTTATGGGGACAACAGACACAAACACAGTGTTCTCTCCACTTTTGTACCATAGAAGTTGTATCCAATGAAGGGAATCCATAAAAATACATGTAGTGTAGCCCTGCCAGCTCTTTGTAGCATCAAAATGGTATTTATAGTGACCACATGTTCTTTTCAAGGCCAAAAACTTGACCCCATAGCCAACTTCAGCAGTTTAGGAATGCTAGATCTCCAATAAAATGTGAAAATGCATCTCTATATTCAAATACTGCTTAGCATTCTAATTAGTCTAGAAAATAATAGTACATTGGAGTACAATTGAGCAAACTAAATTTGTTAACTGATGAAAAATTAGGTTGCTAATTCATAATTAAAAACTAAAATTTTCTGAAAGAGGATATTGTGCCTGTTTTATCTTATCTTTATTTCTTTCTGTTTTTTGGTGCCTCTCATTTGGTCTAAGTCAATAAATTCCTTGCAATGAGAGAAAAATGTAAAATGTATAGTGATTAAAAACCTGGCATTTGAGCCATAGTGACAAAAACAGCATAGTACTGGAATAAAAACAGAAACATGGACCAATGGAGCAGAATTGAAGACCCAGACATTAGGGCAAGTAACTACAGCTGCTTGATCTTTGACAAAGGAGCCAGTAATGTAGACTGGAGAAAAGACAGCATCTTCAACAAATGGTGTTGGATAAACTAGAAAAGCATATGCAGAAAAGTAAAATTAGACTGATTCATTTTGCCATACACAAAAATCAAGTCCAAATAGATTAAAGACCTCAATATAAGACCTGAAACTCTTCAAGTACTGGAAGAAAAAATAGGAGGTACTCTCCACGACATAGGACTGGGAAAAGACTTCCTGATCAAAACCCCAGTAGCCCAGGACATTACACAGGCTCGCAACCAATGGGATCTCATGAAGCTAAAAAGCTTTTGCACAGTCAAACACACCATAAGCAGAGCCAGTAGATTACCCACTGAATGGGAGAATATCTTTGCCAGCTATACAACTGACAGAAGCCTAACATCTAGAATCTACAAAGAACTCTCAAAAAAATAAACAATAAAGAAATCAAACAACTCACTCCAATAGTGGGGCAGAGAACTGAATAGGAAGTTCTCAGAGGAAGAATTACAAATGGTAAACACACACTTAAGAAAATGTTTAATATCCCTCTTAGGAAAATGCAAATTCAAACAACTTTCAGATTCCACCTTACCCCAGTAAGGATAGCAAACACTAAAAAATAAAATGAAAACAGATGTTGGTGAGGATGTAGAGAAATAGGAACACTCATTCACTATTGGTGGGAATGTAAGCTGGTGCAATCACTATGCAAATCAATATGGAGACTCCTGAGAAGGATGAATATAGAGTTACCAGGAGACCCGGTTATACCTTTACTGGGCACTTACCCTAAAAGTGCTACATCTCAGTTCAGAAATATTTGCTCAACCATGCTTATATCTGCTCAATTCATAATAGCTAAAAACTAGAATCAACCCAGGTGCCCATCATTGGATGAATGGATAATGAATAACCAAGATGTGGTATATCTACACTATGGAATTCTACTTAGCAATAATAAAAAATTACACAATGAAATCTGTAGAAAAATGGTAAAACTTGGAACAGATCATTCTAAATAAACTCACACAATCACAGGAAGACAATCATTGCATGGTCTCACTCATCTGCAATTCCTAAACTGGATCAGCCTGAGTTGCTGACTTACCTGAATGGCAGCTCGAGGCTTGGACAATAGGAAGGGTAGGACTTGGGGGAAGGGGAAGGGTGGGAGGGGAACACAACCTGAATTCAAATTGAACTGTTACCATAAAATCCTATATCCTGGAAGTTAGACTAAAAGGTGGAACCCTCAAGAGAACCTTAAGGGGAGCACCTGAATCAAAGGGCCCTGGAGAGGGTGAGATGAAGCCTAATGTGAAATTTATCCTATTTCTCTTTTTTCTCTGTCTTTTCTCCATCCTCTCCCCCACCCTTGGCACTGGCTTATAACTTCCTATACCAGAATGTGGTTTACTTCCACATGAGCTGTTGATCAGAGAGACCTACTAGATCTCCCAAAATAAACAAGACTGACATCTGTCATAGCACTTGATTACCTACCAGAGGTTAATGGTAAGACCCTACAGCTGAAGACACCATATGCTGATGGCACAGACCTTGAATACACCTGGTTGGAATCCAGAAGAGAGCCAGTCCCCAGGCAGCTGGCCCATCTAGTGCTAGAAGGTGCTACATGAGGTACTGGAGTAAAGTGGCCAACATCTGTCCAAGCAACTCAAAGTCTAAGCAACTCAGAAGCAAATAACCTGACATGATGCTTACACAAGTGCAGTAGTGGCACATAGCCATGGTGGGTAACCAACTGCTCTTGGGTTGGTTAAGAGATCTGCTCAGTCCAAAGGAAACCATATCTGGAACTGGGAAACAAGTCAGAATCATATCCAGGTAATGATTCTGCATTCCATTGTCAAGCTCCCACTAATCTTAGACTGTAAGAGTGTCTAAACCCTTTTAATTATCTCTATTATCCCATTTAACTGACACTGACTTCACTTTCTGTTGGAGAACCTGCTTCTCTTTATCAGATTGGAACTGGACCTGAGGAGATAAGTAACCCAGTGCACTCCAACGGGGCCAGCCCCAGCTCAAACCACAGAAGAACTGGGGAAATGAGCAAGAGTGCTGCTTTCTTAGTTAAGCTGATATCAACACAAGGGTGAAGGAGATAGACACTGAGGACACTCAACACCTACCAAACCTGTGCTCCAAAGGCTCCTAAGTGCCCATGACTGAAGTAGACTTAAAATTCACCCAAAATGTCTCAGGGAATTTTGCAGAAGAGGGGGCAGAAAGATTTTTAGAACCACAATTTGGGACATTTTGCACAGAGACATTGCCTCTCCCCCATAACTGACTGCTGCCCCCATAATATATGACCTACAATCCTCATGGGGTTGATCTGCATCCCCAAGGAGGAAGGCCTCTTCAGAAAAGGGGCAGGGAGGAGGGAAAGAATGGTACCAACATGTGATGTATACATACTAAATATGCCCATATCTAATAAAACAAATTAAAAATAAATAAATAAATAAAACATGTTTTCAACATTTAAAAAAAAACCCTGGCATTTGAAAGAACATTGTCATTAGTGAAGACAGAGAAAGGGACATGTGTTCTTTGATGAGTTTTGAGTACTGACAAGTAAGAAAGTTCTCAATATATTTAACTTCATGAAAAAATTACAAAAGACTCCAGATATATATATTTATGCACAGACTGAAATGCTGTTCATTTGTTAGTCTTAGAAACAGAAATGAGATCTCATTGGGCTATAGAAAATTTGTAACAAAAATATGTACCTACATAAGTAAACTATAAGGATAAATAAAATGGTAGCATCATAGTAAGGTCTCTGAACTCTAACAGAATAAAAGCTACAAAAATTAAGTAGAAGAAAATAATGAGATAAAATACAAGGAAGCCTAGAGAGCCATAGTTGATGGGGTGTAAGAAAATTCACTAAATGTAAAATGTCACATAATAGTGATTACAAATTTGGCATTTGAAAGAACATTGTCATCAGTAAAGATAGAGATGGGGACATGTGTTCTTTGGTGAGCTGGAATTCAACCCTAAAATAAACTTGTAATTTCTAATATAATTCCTATGGTTTCTACGAAATGGGGGAGAAACACATTATAATTCTTATTAGGCCTTCCTCATTTTTCATTACTTTTTCTGAGTCCTAAAACAATCGAACACAGCTCTCCATTCAGTAAGTATGTACTTATCATATACTCGAAAGATGATGGCTTCTGAACAATTTAGATAATAGAGAGTCACTTGAGCCTCTATTGTACACAGCTGTTTTGGAAAAACAAAATGAAAAGTCAGTTTGGAAGGAATTGGAAAATTTCCAGTTCTAAAAATTCCTATAATGACTTACTTCAAAAGAGCACTGTATCAAAAGTTAGAGGAGGAAAACAAGTGTCATTATGGTGGGCAAACATGTCAAGGACAAATTCTGTCAAGGGATGGGTGTCCATATGCACTATATGTTCTCTCCGTGGTTGGAATACCTGCTATCATGTGATGAAAATGGAACTCTATATCAGTGAGCTTCCACCTCACATCCTTAAGCCCGGAATTCTCATGGGAGAAACATCAGTCAAAGCCCAACACAAGAACATTGTACAAAATACAGTGACCTAGAGTTCTCAGAAATGTCAAGGTCATAAAGGACAAGGGAAGTCTGAGAAACTGTTAGTCAAGAGCAGCCTAAGACATGCTATCACAAGTCAAGGGGCAGCTCAGATATGATGGATAGTAGACCAGGTCATTAGGTATGAACTAAGGAAATTTCAATAATTTATCTTCAATTAATAATACTAGTCAATCTGAGTCATTCATTGTAAGAATGCAACACTGTAATGACTGATGTAAGATGTTAAGCAAAGAGGAAACTATGTATGAGGAGGGAGATATATGACACTCACTAAGCTCCCTGTTCAAAATCCTACTGAAATTGAAGTCCATTAACAAAACACTAAGCAAAAAGAAAAAAATGGAAAAACAAATGCAAATAAAAATTACTCAGAGAGCCAGATGTGGTAACACATGCTTTTAATCCCAGCACTCGGGAGGCTGAGGTAGGAGGATCACTGTGAGTTCGAGGCCACCCTGAGACTACATAGTGAATTCCAGCCTGGGCTAGATCCAGACCCTACCTGGGGAAAAAATATTACTCAGATAATGTTTTTGTTATTACTGTCAGAAGTTTGGTTACCATCCGAGGACTCAATTGAGTCATTACTAGGAGACAGGTGATGTGGCTGAAAACATGGCCATAAAACAATGTGTTTTTTTTATCTTTTTTTGGTCTTTTGAGGTAGGGTCTCACTCTAGCTCAGGCTGACCTGGAATTCACTATGTAGCCTCAGTATGGCCTCGAACTCCTGGTGATCCTCCTACCTCTGCCTCCCGAGTGCTGGGATTAAAGGCATGCGGCACCAAGCCCGGCAAAAACAATGTTATTTTTAAACATGTGATATGAAAACAATTAAAGCTAAAAACAAAGTTGAAGGGATGACTCAGTGGGCAAAGGCTTGCTGCACAAGCACGAGGACCAGTCTGAATCTCCAGCACCCACATGAAATTCATATGCAGTAGCACATACCGTACCTGTAATTCCAGTGTGGGGAACACAGGCAGGAGAAACCAAGTGTTTGCTGGATCGTTAGTCTAGCTGAATTGGTGAGCTTAATGTTCAATGTGAGACCTTGTCTCAAAAATTAAGATTTAGAAAGATTGGGGATAACACTTGATTTCACCCCTGTGTCTCCATACACAGTCACATACAGGTGCATGTGCACCCACACTCATATGTGCACCTCATACACACAAACATGCACACTCACAAAATATACTACATACAAACATGAACATTCACAAAACACACCACATACATATAAGTGCAAAAAAAAAGATAAAAGAAAAAGTAGAAATAAGCTTATAAAGAAGATTTTAAAGTTCAGTTGACATTGTTGAAGGCTGATTTAATCAAAAGTTAGTTAGTAGGAAAAGAAAAGAAAACCAGACTGAACAGGGCCAGGCATAGAGAATCATTCCTGTAATCCCAACATTGGAGAGGCTGAGGTAGGTGGACCCCCATGAGACTTAGGCCAGCTGGGTTACAGTGAGACCCTGCCTCCAGAAAGAAATGTATTAAGAGATTTCCAAACAAGTGCAATGATAACAAAAACTCTGTTTTTGATTGATTTACTGATTGAATGTGAGATAAGGAACAAAATGTAAAAGAGAATGGTACCAATTCCCACTTGATTATATACATCCAGCTTGCTCACCCTGGGCACTTGTTCCTCAAACACAGAATGACTCTTTCTTCACATTAAGTACTAGGTCCTTCAGGGCTGTTCTGTGAGTTTCCTTCTGAGAAATCATCCCCAAATGCATAACTCACTCCTCTGCTTGGCAATACTCACTGTGCTTTCTCTACACCTGACTCAGTGCTTGTCACCACATACCCTCTACTGGGTCACCAACGTTTCATCTCCCCATAACTCGTGGAAGAAGGGGGATTACCCTCCATGTTTGATTCTTCCACAGAGCTCAGTACATGGCACAGAGGACACACAATGGCAGCTTGTTATACACACATGCCTCAATGCTCAATTTTCATGAAACAACATCATCTGTCTGTTCGTACTCCATATTCCAAAACAAAATAGAAGGGCAACTACTTGCCCATAGTCAGCACTAAATAAATTCTTTTTAACAAGTATTTGTTTCATTTGCAACCTCACTAAAGGCATGAATTCTATTTTTAAAAATTGTTTTACTAGATCCGAGATAACACTGCAGCAGATTCCCATCAATATAGCCTAAGTGGTGCAAAGGTGAACCAGAGGAGAAATAAAGATATGTCTCTCTGTCCTGTCAGTTTCTAGAGGTTGGAAGATGTCAAGGTCAAGAGCTTATCTCATAAATGTGGAAGAATTCACACATACTTATATGTGTGTTCTTATATATAATATTGATAAAAATTAATGGTAAAGGCAAATTTCACATATAATGTATTCTTTCAGAAAAATCCACCTTAGAGACTGAGCTGACTATAACCATAGAAATGAAGGATTTATTTAGAGTATTGGTGTAAAAGAATACTAGTTCATAAATAGAATGCTTTGGTAGGAAGAGATTCAATTTCTTAACATAAATTCAAAAATACACAGACTTCCGATGAATTTAGATAACAGAGGTTCACTTGAGCCTCCGTTGTACACAGTTGTTTTGGAAAGGCAAAGGGAAAAGTCAGTTTGGAAGAAATTGGAGAACTTCCAAGGAAAATAATGTTGAAAGCTAATACTTTGAAGACTCATCTGTCCAAAGGCAAGAGCAATGACAGGTCAAATATGAAAAGAAATGGCTGAAAAGATAAGGTCACAGTTAAAAAGAAGTCAAATGTCTCTGGGACTACACATATACAAAGTGCAATATGCGTAAGTGACTGAGCCTTTACATATAAGGCTTTACGTTGAGGAGGATGGCTCTCTTACCTATACTGAGAAAAGAGCATTGCTATGTACCCAGAGAGAGAGAGGAGAAAGCAGACAGCATGGGACAAGCCGTAACTACTAAGGGACCAAAACAGAAATGCCAGTCCTGACATGCTGTGGATAATTTCTGCTCTTCAACTTATAAAATGGCTGCTTGAAACCTCCTGTATTCTGTTGAGTTGGTCTTAATGGTCTGACAATTGTCACACTGCACTGATGTGACAACACAATCAGTACTGTCAAATCATCATGCAGATATGTAGGATTTATTAAACTAACATTGCATTTTACAAAGTCACCAGCATACAAATGTGACCAATCTGATTAGCTCATTGTAGCAGCATTCATTTGACATTGTGTCAGTATAATTTATTAGGAGAAAAAGGAGGAAAATGAAAGGAGAGGAAGGATTTGGCTCAACAAATGAGACAGGCTTTATTTAGAAGGGGGAGCCTGAGAAGGGTTGTGGCCAGGCATGTCAGGAACAACTTCTCTTATAGACTAGGGGGCAGTTTCTTACTGGGGCAACTGGGACATTGGAATACTTTCATTGCTGGGTGTTCTGTCTTGCCCAGGCAGCCTGGGCTGCTTCAGCAGAATGATGATCAGACAGGTAATTTGGACCACTTCATGGAAATTACAATTTATTTGCAATTGAGGTAGGTGGCCTGTGTCATTCTGGGAACCAGAAACTTGTACATTGTAAGATGGCAATAAAAGAAAATGGAGACATTCTGGTTTTAACATTTTCAACTTTGTCATTATGTACAAAGAGAGTAGGGTAAAATCAGGTCCAGTTATTGGACTGCATTTATGCCCCCCACCATGGCCCTGCCCACTGTGGCCCAAGGTGGGACATGGACTAAGGTGGGGGAGCCATGCAGGAGTCCAGGAACAGAGCTCACACTCCCTGAAAACCAGCCCAAGGACGAGGGAGAGAAATGGGAGGGACATTCAAAATCAAATAAAACCCTGATCCTGCTTTACAGTCAATGGCAATCTAATCTTTTCTCGAGGAAGCTTTTATATCAAAAAGTCTTTTGCCTCTTAAATCCTTACTGGATGAATAATAAGATCCCACCTATTAGTCAATATCAATATTTAATATTCATCATTGTATTACCCCAGTTAGAAAAAATTCAAATATTATCCATTGAGCCATACTAAATCTAGAATATAACATTTACACCTTTATAACCCAATACAAGTCATTTCAGTGTATTCACAACAAGGGAATGAACATGAGAATGTCATTATTTAACGTTCTCAATGTGAATAAAATTACAGTTAAAATATTGTCTAAGTTTAGAGATTTTGGCATGCACATGTGTGTATGGTGTGCATGCATGTGTGTGTGCACAGCTATGGAGCAAGCCCAGGGATCCTGCGTCCTTCCCCAGTGCTGGCATTAGAGTGCCTGCAATAGCACCTGGCATTTCAATGTGGTTGTTGGAAATCAGAACTCAGCTCCTCATACTTGTGAGGCAAGAACTTTCCACACTGAGCCATCTCCCCAGTACCTTAGGTGGGTTTGAAGCAAGAATATTTATCTACAGTTATAAAAATTCTACATGCTTTCACAACAAAGTTGAAGCCATGCAAGTTTACAAAGAGTGAGGATAATGTGATTTTTGACTGATTTTTTTAAAAAAATCTTTGAAAAGCGTCAATGGAAATACCGCAATTGATGTGCTAATATGTTTTATTAAAACAGAACAAAACAAATAAAAAACAAACATGGATAAGTCGTAACAATTTGACCACTTTTCCCTTGTACCTCTGTACTGAGAAGGAAACTGTTGAAAGTACAATATTCCAATTGCTATAGTATTACCAAAGATTGAACC
Source organism: Dipus sagitta (assembly GCA_036346955.1). NCBI lineage: Eukaryota > Metazoa > Chordata > Mammalia > Rodentia > Dipodidae > Dipus > Dipus sagitta. The sequence goes on from CM070774.1 coordinate 56,659,621, forward strand.
TTTCCCTCCTCAGTTCCATTCATCTATTACTGATAAGTGACCAAATGCTAAAATTTCACAGACTTTAAATACCAGTCAGCTTTTAAATTTTTATTCCTTTAGGAGACCCTCATAACATGTTTGGCTCAGAAAATACTAATCAAATTTTGGAATGAAAGTTTAAATCATGCATATTTTATCTCCCCATTTTTATTTTTTTCCTTCAAACTTCTACTACAGCATTTTTATCCATCATTTTCCTCAATGAAATTCAGGTGAGGATAAGTGATTTTTTACATTAAAACTGTGTGTTTTGCTGGCTGATGAAAAGATTGGTTGCTTCAACTTTTTTTATTTGAAAGCATAATATATTGTCTCCTCTATAGGTAGCGTCTTCAAAACTTATGATTTTGCTTTTGATTATTTTTCCTTAAAGTTGGTCAAGAGAAAATATTTTTTATAATACTATCTAGTTGAAATTGTATTCTGGTTTGTCAGGAATTCCCACTTTAGTAAATACAAAACACACCGACATTGATAAGTAAAGTGGAAAAATTATTTTACATTAAAATGTTTTTCATTTTAAATGGTTTCTCAGCTATGCAGATATTTTACACTCTGCTCTCTTGGTCAACTATAAATGCTGGTTAGTGGATGACAAATGAGCAGTTGTGACTGACACAGGATTAGCATTTAACTTAGTTTGGGTAGTTTGGGTCGAGAAGAGTCAAAGACAAGCTGACAGTGGGATCAACAGAAGACTTACTGCATCAATATGATCAATGTGTTGTCTGGAGCTCAGAGCTAACCCTGGCGGGCGCTTCCTGTGCAGAATGGGCCCCAGAGGCAGCAATTTTGTTTCCAAAAGTCCAAACTGAAACAAAGCCAAGAGATGACGGTGGAGGGGAGGTCTGAGCGGCGCAGCGGTAAGAAAGAACGGAATGCTCATTCGGAAGAGCCCTGGGCTGTGCAGGGCTCTGGAGACCACGCATGAGTCCTGGGACAGAGACATTGAACACCTGGACCCTGGACCATGTTGGGGGAGAGCTGATAAAAGTCTCACTTGAAACTGCAGGGAAGGGTCACAGAAGTATGAAAGTAAACAGAAAGAAAAGAAAAGTTGTCTTAAGATTAGAATTCAAGAAATGAGTAAGTTGTCCAGTTAGTTTGCAGCAGGCCAAGGTGGCTACTTATCCCAAGTAGAGCAGCAACATATAATACCACAGGCATCAAGACCTGGAGAAGCTGAGGAGACCACAGAGACCACACACATTCCCTACTGAGAGGCTAGCAATTCAGATTTGGCCTCTGGCAGAAAAGGACAGGAGAGCAAGAGTCTCCAGGTTTAGGCAGCTGTTGGGTGCTTGAGGCAATTCTAACACAGAGTTAGCCTCTGTCTTAAACATCCGAAGAGAAGCACTACCACGAAAATCTGTTAAAATGAGAACATGAAGTAAAAGACACAAAGACATGAATATTACTCGTGGTAAGTACAGAACAGATATAAAACTTAGAAAAGACTGAAACCTCTACTTTAATGAACAGTTTAAGGATTAAATGATTACTCCTCTATTGTCACCAAGCAGAGGGCGGGGTACACCTTTACACACTTAAAATATTAAACATTTTGGGGGTCTCTAAAGTTTCTTAAACACAAATGACTATCACTGAACAAATACTAGGCACACAAAAAATAAAGATAGGGCAAAGAGAAAAATGGAAGCCGATTCACAGGTGGTTCAGCTATTGACATTAGCAGTCAAAGAGTATGACTGACAGAGTATTAAGATGTAGGGAAGCTTGAGTGAAAAGATAAATAATTTGAACAAAGAAATAGAATCCATGAAGAAAATTAACCTCATGAAGTCTAACAGACAAGATCTAAATGGATTTTTTTTTTAAACACAATTGTACCTAACAGAAGATGCAAACAATAAGGGAATTAAAAGACAGTTCACTAGAGTCATCCAGACTAAAGAATATTCCAGAATAGACAACATGGGACAGAAAACCAGAAGCCCCTGAGCTACAGTGAATGGTATAAAACAAGGATAAACTGGAGTCCTGACAAGGAGAGAATGGGGAAATAATAGCCAAGGAGAGAACAAGGAAACAAACAACAAATCCCAGAGCAGAGATGACTGATGCCAGAAACTTAGCAGATCCCAAACAGGGCAAGGGAGGAAAGCAGAAAAAGACAAAGCAAAGTGCACATCAGTACATCATAGCAAATCTCTGCAAACCAAAACAAGAGAAAAAAATCTTAGAAGTGCCCAAGAAAACAGTATTGCCTTCAAATAGCAAAAACAGGCCTGTTTAAAAAAATATATGGGGGCTGGAGAGATGGCTTAGTGGTTAAAACCCTTGCCTGTGAAGCCTAAGGACCCTGGTTCGAGGCTCAATTCCCCAAGACCCATGTTAGCCAGATGCACAAGGGGGCGCATGCGTCTGCATGCATTTGCAGTGGCTTGAAGCCCTGGCGTGCCCATTCTCTCTCTCTCCTCTTTCTCTGTCTGTTGCTCTCAAATAAATAAATAAAAAATACACACAAAAAATTTTTAAATGCATGGAAGACAATGGGATACCATGGAAAGTATTACACCCAGAAGTCTGTGAAATTACTCATTCAGTGAAATTACCTATCTAAAATGGAGAAATAACAAACAGTGTCTATTGTATATATCAAAACAGGTATTAAGTGTATATATACACAACATATAAAAATAGCTATGTAGATTTGGATTAATACTAAATTTCTAAAGCTCTTAATCAAGTTTCTTCTATACAAATATGTTTGGTGATTTTTTCCCCCTCCATCAGCATGTCTTCACTTGACCTGCAGGGTGGGACCCGGTGAACAGCCGATAGACAGAACTGGGTCAACCGTATGTCTGTGGATGGAATAAAGTAGGAACACTAGAGGAAGCTAGCCATACATGCTATCTGGAGCACAGGGTTTTTCCCAGTTCCAAATTACTTTGATTTCCCCCTTAAGTGTGATGATAGCAACATAATGTCTGTGCTATTTGTTACAAGGAAAGTGTGTCATCACTGAGTTTGCATGCTCAGGTGTCCTTTAGTCTGATGCTCCAGTCTTGTGCCTAAAAGTGGGGTTATTAATGTGGTGGCATGCAGGGATACTGCCCTAGATCCTTTTTATATTTCCACTGGCTTTTCTTTTCTTTTTTTTTAAACTACTCTAGTATGACGGAAAGTTAATTCTGTTCCACATAGCAGTAGCACTTGAGACAAACAAGTTATCATAATCTTTCTGAGGGTCCCTAGTGGCTTAATTACAAGGACACTGGTGCAATGTTTGACAGTCTCAAAAGGAATTTTGCATCAGATTGCTAAAAACAGCAGTGGAATCTACTTTATTACATTTTAGTAGAGTCTCTGTTTTTCTCCAGCATATTTGAATGTAGAAGCACGTCTTTCTGAAGACCTTTGCATGATGTAGCTAGCTAAGTTACCTTGAACACCTAAACTGCCTAAGGAGGGGACAAAGACCAGAGCTCCACAAAGAGAGCTTTAGGCCTACTAATTCTAGAACAATCAGTGACCCTTGAGCTATCGTAACTCAAAAGGAGTAAATCAAGTGCAAATGAAAGATACTACTGGGTGCAGCCAGGCACATTCTGCCTTTGTTTTGTTATTTCCCTATGGTTTTAACATTCCTTTTAGAGTCAGTATGATTAAAGTCCCAGATAAACCTATCATGTATTTCTTACAAGCAGCTAAGGACTAAACCACTCAACATTTCTTTGCAGTAGAACTAGATCCAATAGGAGTATGCACAGTCCCTTGAGACAGCTATGGTGAGGTTTTCATTTCATACTGGATTACTAAAAACTCTCCCACTTTCCTGCATAAGTCTTTATCATTAGCCATTTTGCTGAAAGCTTGCCTGGCTGTACTGGAGACTGGCAATTTGAGGCTTTGAGTGAAGCCACCAGGCAGTGGTTTCAGCTGTGTTTTTCTCTGAGCTCTCAGATTTAGTCACAACTAGGGCCCGAATTGAAACCACCAGAGCAATGAATTGATGTGTGGTGGGAAGGGAGATATGAAGAAAACAGTAAGAATAGCCTTGGCCTTTTGTGCCAAGATTCACACAGCTGTATTTTTCTTTCAATACTATTTATAGGATCTTCATTTTTAATTGAACATAATTGCATTACCTACCAGATTTTTTTTCCCAGAACCCCTGAAAAGTTGCTATTTTAGGGGGCACTCAGGAAGAACAAGGTACAAAGTGTTTTCTGTGGAGACAGTGAAGGAAATAAGAAAGAAAGCACAAGATGGATGGGGCAGATGCTCAGCCAGCAATTGTTTTAGGATTCCAAGTTACTGCTCTGCTCAAATCCCATGATTCCTACCACCCCTTCCAAGCACAGCAAAAAGAGAGCAGGAAGCACAGAGCCTTTCAACCACAAGACTATGGTTTTCATTAAGATTCTCAAGTTTTATGAAGGTAGCTCCCCTTATTAGACATATTTGATCTAACCACACAACCACTTTATATGGGGCCCAAAACGCTGCTGAATCATCTTATCAGTCTTGATTTTCAGTCACTGGTAAAAATTTGTTTCCCTGCAATTTACAGTGTGAATTTGCCACACCTGCTCCAGGAAAACGTGTTTCGTGCAGTAGGTGGATTTCCTTGATGACACCGGCTTAGACAGCTCCACCTATGCTAGTCGTCTTAGAATGTAAGAAAATTCAGCTTCTTTCAAAAGAATTACCCAAAGAGCCAATTATAAAACACAGATTTCCATGTTAATTTATAGATTTATTCAAAAATGATTACCAGGTATATCAGGAATTAAAAAGAAAATCAATGACATGGTTATTTGATTAGAATTTAACACCTTCCCAGTGTGTTTTTGTAACCTTGATCTATGGTTTCATTTATATAGCCATGATTTTGAATAATTTAGATTTTAGACATCTTAGTTCAACAAAATTTTTTTTTTCCTGTTACTTAAGGTAACCCACAGAATTACTCTCAACTGAGTCCCCAAATGAAGTCTTATGACTCAGAAGGGAAATGGTTGAGGTGAGCATAGAGGTGGTCAGCAATTTGAATGGCGACAGGAGAATTTTGAGAACACCCATTATAGAGATGAATATGAAGGGTACTAGATTTGGAAGAGAATTAGCTGTTCACCCATATTTTGAATATTTACATTTCTTTCCACTTCATAGAACTGCTTCCACTTTTTCCCCACAGGTGACTTATTCATACTTTGTGATGAGCAGTAGTCAGCAGAGAAAATGTAATCGTCTTTCATGTTTAGAAAAGATGATGGCATATAGGAAATTGTCAGAAATATTTCTTTATATACCATGAAATGAATTTTTATCATGAATAAACTCAAAATTATGATCAGTGTATTTCAAATTTGAATTGATGGCTAATTTGGGAGCTAATGTTCATAAGTAAAATCTGTAAAGCAAGCTATGATGAAAACAATTTCACAGAAGAACTATGGTTATCAGGTTTAGGGGTCAATCTAGGTTACAGTGTACCAAGTTGCAGTTTTATAGAATGAATAAGTAAGTTAAGTATAAAGAACTAGCGTGATGGAAAATATTAATAAAAATGGAGAAAAAAAAAAAAAGAACTAGCGTGAAACATGAAGAGCAGGGCTAATAATATTGTTCTGTATACTGCTCATTTGCCAAGAGAGATGATTTTTTTTGGTGCTCTGAATAAAGAGAAATGGGGGTAGTGGTCACATTTTTCTTCCAGAAAGATCATTCTAAAAGGTGCACGTGGATTGGAGAAAGCAATCTCAACCTCAGTAGTAGTAGGAAGAAACTGTAGTTATGCAGATGATGATGCCATTGTTAGGTCAGGACTCAATGGAGTCACTGAGGACAGCAGGAGGGAAACAGAGACACAAGGAAGTGGGTCAGCCACATTCCTCAGGGAACCATCCAGCCATCATCCCTTCCTTGCCTAACAACGCCCCATGTCTAGGTTTCCTGCCCCCTTATCTCTCACCTGGTCACTTCTGGTCTCCTACCCTATGGCTAATGTAAAGAACAAAGAAGTTCCTTCCCTTCCTCACCTTCCTCCAACTGAAGAGCTCTATGTAGCGCACTGTCTGTAATCTCAAAGTTGACTGCTCTCCTCTTGAGAGTCAGTCCTGGCAACTCCTGTTTTTCCCGAATAAAAGCTTCCATCTTTGCCTCACATTGGTCTCCATGGTCTTGATCACTCCTGAACCTTACAGCCATGAATGAGGTTGGAAAGTGTTCAAGAGAAATAATGGACTGGCCTTGGACACTGGTGGATGTGGGTGGGGGTGGGGGAACAGATGACAAAAGACAGGGGTTATCTAGTGTCTGGCACAGATTTTGAATACTCATGGAATTGCTGCTTTGAGGTAATTGTTAATTATTTAAGTCCAGAGCTGATAATCACTCTCAGCAGTGAAAGCTTATCTGAATACAGATCTGGGAGTGGCCAGTATCTTCGGGGTCAGTGACATTATGGGAGAGGGTAAAGAGCTAGAAAAACAGTCTGTGTGGAAACCCTACCCATGTAACAGCAACAGTTACAAAAATAAAGAGCTCATGGAGTAGCCACAGGACAAGGGACAATTTTCATTGATAAAATATAGGATTTAAGTCATTCTTAAGATTAGGCATGACTTTGTCCTGGGTCAAACACTCCATATTTAAACAAGTGGCACCTGTATAAACTGCTTAGACACAACTTAATGTATTGGTATATTGTTTTATCACATCATATCTGAGCATATGGATGGTAAAAATTTGGATGTTACATAAATCTTAACCTTTACTTTTTTCATTTTCTATGTTCAACTGTAACAAGAAATTCATTAGAGCAGATTAATCAGATATTCTTTTGCTTGTTTTCATACTCAATTCATTTGTTTTTAAATATTTTATTTACTTATGTAAGAGAGAGAAAGAAGCAGATAAACAGAAATAATGTGTACACTAGGGCCTCTAGCCACTAAAAATGAACTCCAGATACATGCACAACTTTGTGCATCTGGCTTTACGTGGATACTGGAGAATCAAAGCTCCATCCTTTAGCTTTGTCAGCAAGCGCCTTAACTGCTAAGCCATCTCTCCAGACCTCATTTCAATTTTAAAGTTTGGCATATTTGAGGGAGTTCAGTACATAGTAGCCATGTTTCACAAGTTTGTAGGAGGTCTGACTGGAGGTCAGAGGAATCATAAGACTCCTTGGAAATCCATTCTTATAAAATAAAATATTAGTGGTTTAAGAAAAGAATTCAGGAACAGATAGACAAAATTTACTTGTACATTCAGAATCTGAATATAAAGTGGTTAACCAAGTGCATTTTTCATTCATCTAAATATAACTCTATGAATACTAAGTTGAAAAAAACATGCTGAATTGTATGTTCTTTTGCTTTTCTAATAGTTGACTATTATACTTAATAGTTACTTTAAAAAATTGTTCTGCTAGTTCATTTGAATTGAATACCTATTTTTAAAATTAAGGAGAAAATTTTAAAAATAAATATCACTGTATTAGTTTTCTTAAAGACTATCTATTATAGCTGATGGTTTAGATGTACTGCATCACATCCCCTTGGCCTACCCCTGATTTTCATCATTGCTGTAATAAACAGGCCCAGTCCCACTTTGGCTTGCCTCCAATTCACTGAATTGTCTATTTTCCTACTTTCTTGTAAGCTAATGTCTTTAGTTTCCTCAGTGCTATTCGTGACTTGTCATTCTGCTTATCATATCGTTAAAAGCTGCTATGAAATGAAGTGTCCAGAAAATGACCACACCTTTACTAAAGTGTATAGATTGATTTTGACTGATTAGAACTTGGTGGTTGTGGAAAGCAGGAAAGTTGCAGATACAGAGGCAACTTATCTTGGGCTGTCTTTTGTCTCCTTAAAAGCTATATGGTGTCAACATCTCTGTCTGACCTAACATCCTTGTGAGTGTCACAGGAAACTGACCACTAGCTTCTAACAACCCAAAGGCTAGGAATAACATCAGAAAGCAAATGTAACCTCTAAAAGAGACTCCCTCACTGTGCTGAACCTACCTACCTAATGGTTTCGCAAGTACGTTTTGAAAAGTGCTTTAATTTATGACTTCCTTTTTAAAAAAAATGTTATTAACAAGATGTTTTGTATGGATACATCATATATTGGTACCCACTTTTTCCTCGTCCCTGTCCCCATTCTGCTGGGAATACTCCTGAGTGGGGTTGCAGGTATTCCCCACGGGGTAGTTTATGCGTTGTGGGAGGAGTAATCAGTTATTTTTGAGGGGAAGTAATGCCTCTGGGCATGTTGTCTCAACCTGTGGCTATTACAATCTTTCTGCCCCCCTCTTCAGCAAAATTAACTGACCTGTGATGGGTGAATTTTAATTCTACTTCAGTGATGAGCTTTTAAGAGCCTCTAGATCTCTGCTTTGGTAGGTGTTGAGTATCTGCAAGGTCTGTCTCCTATATCCTGGTGCTGAGTATCAGGAACAGCATGGAAGCAGCACTCTTGCTCATCTCCCCAGTTCCTCTGTAGATTCAGCTGTGGCTTGGCTGAAGTGTGAGGGGTAGTTTATCTGCTCCAGTCTCGCTACCTTCTCCAATGGAGAGTGAAATCAGCATAGTTTAAATGGGATCAGCATCATTAATTTAGGGACAATTTGATGTATGTAACCCCTCTTTTAGCCAAAGACTAGTGAGAGCTTGACACTGGAGAACATAATCTTTGTCTCGATAGGATTCTGATCTGGTTCCCAATTCCAGATATGGGTTCCTTTATGCTGAACAGATCTCTTAGCCAATCAGAAAGCTATTGGTTACCCACTGAGGCTGTGTGCCACTACTGCACTGGCATGCACATTGTGTCAAGGTGTTTGCTTCTGAGTAGCTTGGACCTCTGGTTGCTCAGACTGTTTTTGGCCATTTTCCCCCAGTAACTCATGTAGTGTTTTCCAGCATTAAACAGGCTAACTAGGGACTGGCTTTCTTCTGAATTCCAGCCAGATCTCTCCATGCTCTGTGTCAGCAGCATATGGTGTCTTCAGCAAAAGGGTCTTAGCTTTTGCCTCAGGCAGGTAGTCAAGTGCTCTGATACAAAGCTGTCTTGATTTGGGGACCTCGTAGGTCTCTCTGATCAACAGGTCAATGTGGGTAGCAACCAATCTCTGGTACTAGGAGTTATAGGTCAGAGATAGAAAAAAAATTTTCTTTTAAGCTTAGGCTTCATCCCACCCTCACCAGAGCTCTACTTTTCATGTGCTCCCCCCTTAGTCCTTATGAGGGTTATGTCTTTTAGGCTGTCTCCAAGGATAAAGGTTTCTATGGTATAAGCTCACTCGGGTTTTAATTTTGTGTTTGTTTTAACCCTCTCCTCTTACCCTCCCCTCCCAACAAACCCTTCCATCCCTATTGTCTGGGCCTTGAGTTTCCTATCAGGTATGACAACTCAGTCAGGTCCAGGTTAGGAACTGCAGATAAGTGACACCATGTGAATTTGTCTTTCTGTGATTGTGTGAGTTTGCTAAGTATGATCTGTTCCAAGTCTGTCCATTTCTCTACAAATTTCATTCTATTGTTTTTGTCTTACTGCTGAGTAGAATTCCATTATGTAAATGTACCACAACTTCGTTATTCATTCATCCAATGATGGGTATCTGGGTTGACTCCAGTTCTTAGCTATGATGAATTGAGCAACTATAAACATGGTTGAGCAAATGTTTCTGTATTGATGTATAGAGCATTTAGGATAAATGCCCAGTAAGGGTATAACTGGGTCTGTTGGTAGCACTATTTTCCACCTTTTCAGGAATCTACAGATTGATTTCCATAGTGGTTGTACAAGTTTATATTCCCACCAACAGTGGATGAGGGTTCCTCTTTCCCCACATCCTCGCTAACATTTGTTTTCATTTGGTTTTTTTATAATTGCCATGTTTACTGGAGTAAGGTGGAATCTCATGGTTGTTTTAATGTGCATTTCCCTAACAGTTAGGGATGTTGAAGATTTTCTTAAGTGTGTGTTAGCCATGTGTAATTCTTTCTGAGAACTCCCTGTTCAGCTCTCTGCCCCACTTTTGGAGTGGGTTGTTTGATTTTTTTATTGTTTAGTTTCTTGAGTTCTTTGTAGATTCTAGATATTAGTCTTCTGTTAGTGATGTAGCTGGTGAAGATTTGCTCCCATTCAGTGGGTAATCTGTTGGCTCTGCTTATGGTGTGTTTATCTGTGCAAAAGCTTTTTAGCTTCATGGGATCCCATTTGTTGAGTGTTTGTTAAGTTTCCTGGGCTATTGGCTTTACATGGGTACTGGGGAATTGGACCACTGTCCTTTGGCTTTGCAGGCAAGCAACTTAACAGCTAAATCATCTCTCCAGCCTGTTTCATCATCATTATTTTTAGACAACTTCACAGAAACCCTGTCCTAAATTCCTGCATGCTTAAGAGCACCTGTGTTTTCATATACAAAAACAACAGCAGAAATGTGCTAGGTTATGTGTTTCCTTTTGAACCACGTAGCTATTGCCCCACCATCTACTATAACTTATCTGCTGTGAAAGGGAAAAAAAATTTCTTCCTGTGCTTATACATCTGAATAAATATTCATTATTTCAATTTACTAATAATAAATATAACAACTATTAAATACTATAATTATAATTGTTTTAATAATTTTGAACCATTTTTTGTCACATTCTGTAGGTTCTTATTTCGTTGTTGGATATCCTTCATATCCTTAGTCCTTTCTTTCATTATTAGGGTTAAAATTTTGTGACTTAGACTTTGAGTTCCTTTTTTGTCCTGTGGACAAGAGGAGGAAGGTGAGATCAATAATCCTGTTGCTGTATTGTCTTTCCTTCCCTACCATTTTGCTAGCCTTTTCAGTCTGTCTAATCCCTTTACATTAGCCCTCATTGTCCCCAAGGATTATTCCATATCAGTAGTTCTAATTTTAGCTGCCCTTTTATGTTTCATTTCTGTTTGCATTTCATCCATCAGATCTATGGTGGTGTCATTTTGGCCTATTGTCTCCCCTTTGATTCTTTCTTCTAATCATCTTGGGTTTTATCTATGGGTTTGTGACTCTCAAAGTGGTTTTAAGTGATTCTGCACCATTAAGCCTTGACAAGTAAATTTTCTCATGTTCCTTTCATAGTATAGTATGTCTTCCACATTGGCTTCATATCTGTCTTCATCAAGTTGCATTATAGATTTTATTTCTCAGTGATGTTTACAAAGTTAGTATGCTAGTCCAAGGATATTGAGCAAAGGAGGCATGGTGAGAGAAAGCTCCATCGGTCTTGGAGCTAGTATTTCTTCAATATATTATCAAATCCCCTGCACTAGGGCTCATTCCACCCATTAGCGATATATTTTATTAATGAGGAACATGCCTTTCTCCTTCCTATTAGATGTAGAATCCTGGGTGTGATGACTTCCAGTGTATTTTCCAGCTTGTACTAAAGCTCTGAAATCCTATGGGAGTGGATTATAGCTATTTCCAGAAAGACTTCTATTGGCTTTCCCTTAACATAAGTCTCCTGACATTGGATGCTTTCAATAAGGGATGTAGCTGGAACTCTGATTTGGAACAAATTGCCTGTTTACTTCTCTTTCCTGTGACTTCTCAAAGTTCCTGGCACAGTTTACTCTTTCAATCCTTTTGGTGCTGCTAGATTTTCATTTTATGTTCTTGCTGTTTTCAAATGTTACTAAGAATTGAGCACAGAACATCTGTAATGCAGCTTGGTTACCCTGTGTACCCAGATTTACATTTTACTTTCTGTGTCTCTGGTCAGACACCTCCCCTAGCCCAGTGATTAGACTATACTCTGTAATCACCTTCTGAATTTAATCAAAATCATAAATTTTCTTCAGTCTGAAGATACTCTTACCTGAAAACAAATTCCTCAATTAGTTTTTTTTACAGTCCATAGAGGAGAGTTCTTGAATTAAATTATTTTGTTTAATTTGAATAATAGCATCCATTAGGTAAATGTTGCATACTAATTCTGCTCAATACTTCATAAGAAAACATGCAATTATAGACAAGATTGAAAGAAATGCCCACCTGTAAGTTATTTATTGACAAATCCTTTTATCGTCTGTATTGCTTTCTGACTCTGGCCCACTTTAACTTTTAACTGTGCTCTCTGATCCTTTGGCATTTCTGATTACCTCACTTCGAGGTAATTACTGAGCACTTACACTGCACAGGTGAAAGCACTATTGTCCCAAATGACCATCCACTTGCTTACAGTGACCACTTTCTTTTTTGATACTCTCCAGAGTTGCCACCTGTCCTTCACCTGTCCTCCCTTCCTTCCAGAGCAGTCTTTAAAGACAAAGACAGAGATCAACATCCTCTTGATTAAATTAGAGAACTTAAAATCATAAGAATTAACTTGTTCAATAGCTAAGATTTGATCTCTGGAAGAAATCTTTAAAAACTCTACTCCCTTTCCCTCCCTGTACAATCAAGGACTCCTTTCTACCACAGCTGGATACTCCCTGAGTTATAGAAGATGCCTTTAAACACCAGCTCACCTTTCCCAATAGACATTGGTTATGATAATGGGATGCTTTATTATTGTTTTTTTTATGAGATAGATAGAGATAATTTGTTCACCAGGGCCTCTAGCCACTGCAATCAAACTCCAGATGTGTGTGTCACCTTGTGCTTTTGCATGACCTTGTGTGTCTGGCTTTTGTGGGTTCTGGGATGTCAAACTTAGGTCCTTAGGCTTTGCAAGCAAGTGCCTTAACTGCTAAGCCATCCCTCTGGCCTAAGATGCTTTATATTATATTAAAATGTGTCTTTCTAACCTCAACTTGTAGGTATCTACATGAAAATAATGTAATTTGCTAATTGTTACAAAAAAAATGATAAGCCATTTTTAAAATTCATTTTCTTCCTCTGTCTAGGTCTGTCTACTGTTGGTTCCCATTGGGTCTTTGTGCCATACACTTGCTTCTTACCAGTTATATAATTAAGAGACTATAATGATTGAATTAGAACATAATGTGCATTACTGTTGCCAGAAAGTTGTTAAAGTAAAAGCACAATTCTATTGTGCTTATGATACAAATATACTCAGAAGGCTGATTTTAAATTTTTATTTTAAAATCATCTTGTATTTATGAATTTTGGAGCACCATTCAAGTTCAGATGCCATAATATCCCAGTAAAACTTTAGTAGTCACAAAATAATTAAAATGACATATTTCTACTTATAAAATTTTAAATTTAAAATATGTTTTAGAAACTCCAGATTTATTGAAGGCACTTTAAAAGTTAAAATACAATCAGCGAGCATCGGTGTCCTTTCCACCATGTGTAGAGCAGTGTTACCTGTAACCTCGTACGCTGTAGCGAGCACACCTTTATGAAATGACTCACTGGCAATGAAAAAGCGCCATAACTGCATCCCAGAAGGTAAATAAACAAAAATTCATTTACCTCACAGCATCTTTGAAAGATGTAAATATGATAATGTATATAGGAGTACTTTATATTCAGATGCAAATTAAAGTTCTGTGGTAAACTAAGAGAAGGATAAGATGCCAAAATGAATTCAGTTCAGAGTCTTGGAATAATATGATCTTGGACTCTAAAGCTTCAGCAGTTGAATTTGCATGGTAGATACGTAAATATCTTGAGTAGTTTCAGTGAGTTTAACAAATGAAAGAATATAGGTACTTACATCATAATTACTAAATATGTAAGTAGATCCAGTCTATAGAGGTAAATTATAAAAGTGTTGAGAGATATTCAACCAGTGACACAGTGTAAGGAACAAATATTGGACCCTATGAGAGCACAATTTAAGACTAAGGTAGCAGAGCCTCCAGCCAACAGAACTCAGAATAAGAGGCCACCCAAGCTGTGAGAAAATGAAGGCTGGTATCCCAAAGCCAGTGTTGGGGATAATGTCAATCCAGCATTTTCAAAAGTAGCTGAGAGATCAAGACAGAGGAGCACAGAAAACACACACTTGCTTTTGGATAAGGTTTCCTTAGAGGAAATCAGTGAAAGCCAGATTGAAGTGGCTTGAGTGACTAATGAGAATCAAGAACCAAGGTCAGGCAACCTTTGAAAAGCTGAGTCATAATGAGCCAAAGAGGAAAACAAGTAGCACATGGTGGCATGGGTCAGAACAACAGGTCTCTTCTCTTCATAAGATGTTGGTTCTGACTAGTTAAAAAACAGAAGAAAGGAAGCCAGAAGGGAGGGGAAGGATAGGGATACCACAGTAGGTATGGACTAAAAGTTCTAAGGATAAAGTCCCCGTAGAAAAGAGCTGTGTTTTGTATGGGTTCATCAGGCACACAGAAGGTAAAACAGCTGGAGGGAGACTTTAAGGACAACACTTTTTACCTTGGGTTTTCCTAAGCACTCGCCTTTACCTTTAGGCCATCAAGAGTAAGAACCACTCTCCTGAGGTTGTCAGAAAGTAAAAAGAGATGGAAAGCTATGGGTTGTATACTCTGGCCCATCTCCCTCCCATGTGCCTCCCAACCCAGGATGCATAAACATATCTAATAACATCCTTATATGAAAGACATGTTTTCCTCTAATTCTAGGAGATGATAATATGAGAATGAAAATATCTAGTCGATTTACCTCAGATCCTCCATGCCAGAAGTCACACTGTATATACATATTTGTCAATGTTTTGAATAATTTGCCAAATCAAAAATTGAAATAATATAGTTTATACATATGTCATAGTAGATCTATAAATCTTTTCTTAGGCTGTCTAAAATCTCTTACTCTACTCTGAAAATAAATGTTATCTCTAATGAGGCTGCCATGTTCAAACAGTTGACTTGTTTCAGCAGGTTCAGGTGCTCATGTTTTCAGGGAACTGAGTCCTAAACATCACATTCCCTTAGCTGATGTTCACCAGTTCCTGTTGTAGATAAACCTATGGGCTTCTGTTTACTTTAAAGAAAATGACTAAATCTTGGGTTTCTCTTCACCATGTTTTGTTTGGTAAACTTGGTGAGCTTACTTCAATGCTGTTCTAGGAAAGTGGGTGTCACTTATAAACTGAATTGAAGAGCCCAGGGCTTACAATTTGGGCAAATATAAATCCTAGTGCTATCATTGATGTGTTATGTTACCATGTACCATATACCAATGAGCATCATAACTATTTAACCTGTTTGAACTCGTTTCCTCAAAAGAAACGGGGAGAAGAATTACAATCATAAATTAAGACCTTTTAACCATACTCTTTATCAGCTTACCAGTAAGCATTCTGATGCTCCTCTAATGAATTTAAACCCAGTCATGTTTGAGCAAAGAGCATGGGACCTCAAATAGAGGACACCTGCTGGCTGAAATAGCTCAAAATGGTAACGGGTGTGCCCAATGGAAGAGTTAAACTAACGAAAAGTGGTACACTTGAGATAGTGTACCCAAGGGCCCCCAGATAGTGACGAGCGGATATATTTCACATGAGGCTAGATGGTCCACAGTAACAAGGAATGGTAACCACCCAAGGGAGCATCAGGAATTTATGGGAATAAGCTGACATCTACATCCATAGGTTATCAAGACCGACAAAACTTCAGGTTGCATCCTGATGACTGAAAGTTGTACTTTTTAAAAGAATCTCCTACATGGTAGGAAATAGACAAATAAACAAACAAAACATTTCTATCGCATGGTTTTCATGTTTGAAATTGAGTTTTTGTACATAAGTATTTGTTCAGCATATAGTTATAATAAGATCTTAGCAACACATAAGCTGCATCTGCTCTATGCTATTGTGTTATAATTTTGGCCTAAAACTCTATGTATGACTACAAAATTCTTTCCTTCCTCCAAGTTTCCCAGTTTTCTCAGTTATCCACACTTGAATTCCTATTTTCCTCTCCCAACATCCTGAGCTCAGATAGACCCATCTAGGCAAACGATGATTAAAGCAGTCAAATGATCCATGCTGCTCAATATCTCAGGCATTTGTCTTTTATAATCCATTGTTCTGCCATCTGCAGTTTAGATCCCTGTTTTTTATTCCTACATAATTTCATTGGTCTCCTGAATGACCTTCATACCATCCCTCATTTCAAATCTCATACTGCAACACTGAGCCTCATGTGACCACATCACACTGCAGCTCATATAATTTCAATACTTATCCTTTAGAACAAATTCACTCACACCCCTAATTTCTCACTGATCTGAGTAGAAGCAACCTGCTATAGTCAGACTGACATGAACAATCTAAATATCAGATGGTCTGCCTCCATGATTTCCCAAAAGCTGAGCCTGGAATGAAAATGTAACTTCCAGTCTTCTCAGTCTTCGGAGCCTTCCCTACCCCAAGCTCTTGAAGCATTTGCTGTCCACATAATTTGTTAAACAAGTCACTGTCTGTCTTACTATAACTACTTACATTGTCTTCATGTCTACTAACATTTATTGTCTTGTTTCTTTGTAAATTCATTCATTATCCTTTTAAGATCTACATTTTCAGGGCTGGAGGAATGGCTTAATAGTTAACATGCTTTCCTGCAAATTCTAAGGACCCGGGTTCAATTCCCAAGGACCATATGCACAAGGTGGCACATGTTTCTGAAGTTCATTTGCAGTGGCTAGGCCTAAGACACCTATTCTCTCTCTCTCAAATAAATAAAATAAATTTAAAAAAGAGATATACATTTTCTTAACACACCTAAAAACTGGAATCATGAATTATACTCTAAATATTTTTATTTTTGGATTATTTTAAATACATCATTATAACCAAAAACTTTATAGTATAGGATAACTTTTTCTCAGTTATGGCTACTTCTTTCTCTAAATATTTAAGAAGCTAGAATTACACAGATAAAAATGTGAGGAAAATCAATAGAAATGGCTTTAATTATCCGGGTATGGTGGCATGTACCTTTAATTCCAGCACTTGGGAGGCAGAGGTAGGAGGATTGCCATGAGTTCGAGGCCACCCTGAGACTACATAGTGATTTCCAGGTCAGTCTGAGCTAGAGTGAGACCCTACCTTGAAAAACCAAAAAAATTAAAAAAATAAATGGCTTTAATTGGTTATTCTGAATGGGCATAATGTATGAAAATCTTTAAATTGTAACTCAAATTACAACCATGTCCTTGTCATAGACATTGAATTAAATTAATGACCATTCATCAACATAAACAGCTGCAAAAGTACAAAACAATAGGAATGATTTTCTTGCTTTTGTTGCCTTATCCCAGAAATATATAACTATAGTTTTACACATATCTTTTAGTACTAACAAAGGGTTTTCAGCATGAGTATGTCTATAAAAATAATGTATGCTGTAAAAAACACATTAAATAACAGAAGTGGATAGTTGTGTTTTGCTACAGATGGCACAGTTTATACATTTCAACTTTTTTCTATTTTTGACAAAATACAGCTTAAAGAAGTTTCTTTTCAAAGATAAAAATATTGGTTTACAACTCCTGCTTACTCGTACTATAAATGTATGTCTTCTCTTACTCACTCCCACTATAATGCCTATTTTGGAACCTAGGACATTCAGTGAGCACTCAATGCCCATTGACTCAATGAATGAGAGAATGAAAAAAAAAATCTTTGTTTCCGTGTCACCTGCTTTAAAACTTGGCATTTGAAACTATAAGTGCTGTGCTAGGTTCTGTGAGGAACAGATGCAAACAGAAACATAACATAAACTTCTTATTAAAATGTTTAAAACCCAGCTTAATCCAATGAAGCCTATTCTGGAGTTATGGAATTGTATAGGTGGAAAATGTTTACCTTACATTTTATTATTTTTTTGTTATGATTTTTCTGTGCTACAGATCAAACCCAAAGCCTTTTGCATGCTTGCCAAGCATTCTGTCACTGAGCTACATCCTTAGTTCCTTCCCTACTTCTAACAGTATTAATAGTTTTTATTTCATCATATGAACCAAAGTCTTGTTAAGAGAAAATTAGTATACAAAGTTTTAGTAAGCTATATGAAATTTAGAGTGAATTGAGTAAAAAAGTTTGCATAATTATTTCAACAATATAGCAAAGTAACTAGACATTGGTAATGAAGAACTAGATTAGGCCACATATTAACTTAAAAATGTATTCATGTATATGATGTGTGTATGTTTATGCTACCAGTAATATAGTTTTTCTTAACCAGTTTGTTGTTTTATTGTCAAATTAACACGAAGCAAATGCATGAATTAAATGTGCTATAGATTCGATTGACCCATTTTGAATGTCTGTCCTTGATAGAAGCTTGTAAAACCATAAAACCCGTTGGCCTTCCAAAATTTTGGCAGAGGCTCTAAAGATAGCTCATCCTGTTCAAAGGAGGGTAAACTATGCACTGTTATGTACTTGTGTCGACAAGGGATTATTTCTTTTGGATCATGGATGAAAGTAAGATTAAGGCTTTAGCTCTATAATTGTAAATTTGGCTATAAATCACACAAACAATATTTTAGGGCCTAACACATAATAGTGATGCAAAACTTCAGCAGATGTCTAACCACTTTTAAGTAGCTAACAGAATACATACAACTGACTGCATAATCAGAAACCCAGACTGCCAGAAACAAAGACAAAATTAGATGTATCATGTGACTGAATAATGCCTGTGGCCTATTGAAGCTGTAATATACCCAAGTTGCAACTGCAAAAGACTAGAAATCAGTTTCTCCTTCAAAGTTATATATAATTATCTACATAAAATGTCAGTTCAATTGATTTTTGTGTTTAAAATGAAAAGAAAAAGGAAACTCTTGCTAGATGGCTGCCAAGTGTCAATAACTATATTATTTCACTTACACTTCATTTAATGTTCACATTAGGTGATTAGTTCTACACTACTTTGGAGTGGAAAAATATTCTTTGATGTCTAAGTAATAAAACTGATATACCAATCCACAACTATTTCATACCCAAACCCTCACACTTTGCTTACTACCTTCAAAGCAAAGTCCTCATAATGGGGCGTTTTCTGATTTTTTTCACCTCAAACTATCAAGACATAATAAAGTTATGATTTAAGAACTAAATATAATCATAAGAAGCTAGAGTTGTGAGTTTCCTTTGAAAGCATCATGTCTGTGCCTCTTTATCAATGTGTCTTTGTCAACAGTCATGAATTTGAGGATCTTGTACCACATTTTTTGTGTGAGCACCTGTGTGTGTGTATGTGTGTATGTGTGTGTACAATTTTGAATGTCATCCTGAATGGCATCCACTTTTTTTGAGACAGGGTCTTTCATTGGCTTGGAACTCATTGATTAGGTCAAATTGGCTGGCCAGTGATCCCCATGGAGAGATCCTCCTATCTCTATGTCCCAAGCACTGGAATTGCAGGTGTGCACCATCACCACACCTGGCATTAAAAAATATATTTTGAGCTGGAGAGATGGCTTACTGGTTAACCACTTGCTTGTGATGCCTAAGGACTTTGGTTCAAGGCTCGATTCCTCAGGACCCGCATAAGCCAGATACACAAGGAGGGGGCCATGCTTCTGGAGTTCATTTGCAATGGCTGGAGGCCCTGGTGCACCCATTCTCTATCTACCTATCTGCCGATTTCTCTCTCTGTCTGTTGCTCCCAAATAAATAAATTAATTAAAAAATATATATTTAATTTATTTGTTTGAGAGAGAATGAGAGAGAGAAAGAGGCAGATAGATAGAGAGAGAAGGGATGTGCGAGGGCATGTAGCCACTGCAAATGTACTCCAGATGCATGTACCACCTTGTGCATCTGGCTTTAGGTGGATACTGGGGAATCAAACTCAGATCCTTAGGCTTTGAGGGCAAGTGTCTTAACCACTGAGCAATCTCCCAGCCCAACACCTGACATTTTTACATGAGTTCTAGGGGTTCGACTTGGGTCCTCATGCTTACATGATCATGCTTTCCTGACAAAGTTGTTTCCCAGCCCTGAGTCTGTCCACTATTAAAGCAAGCATATAAGACATTCATATCTAATACTAAATATAATTTAGTTATAACTAGTTATGTGTATAATAAATAATTAGATGTCATATTTTATAGATTTATGCAAAGACATTAATTTCTATTTTGAAATAAAAATCTGCTTAATTTCCAAGCCTTATAACTTTGGATAGGTGTAGATAAAATAATTACCCTCAGGCACATTTTCTGTTATCTAAGGGAGTGGATGGCCTAGGGAAAAGAAAGGCAAATTCTCTGACCAAAGTTACTTGGTTCTTGTGGAACAAGATCCTTGATTGCTAAATTCTCTTTTTAGTTCATTAATATATTCCTCAGCATAACATTATTCTCAAAAGCATAGAACCCATATAAGACATTGTCTACAAAGCAGCCCTCAGAATTGATATTCCCTGTTATATAGCTTTAGACTTGGATAGAGTGAAATTTCTATTGGATATTAAGTGGAACGAAATGTAACTATGGAATTACTGGTATTATTAATATTGTTATGAGTATTTTATAAAATAATTAAGCCAGAATATGCAATCAAAGAATGATATTTCCATCATAAAGAGTTATAATATTTGCTAGAATATCTATGGGGATAGAAGTGTGTGTGCTTAGCAATTATTGTAAATTTATTAAATTTCAACACTGCAAAAAACTTAAGAATGCATTCTCATTAATCCCAAAGTGCTCGCTCTCTCTCTCTCTCTCTCTCTCTTTCCCTCCTCTGTCTCTTATCAAAACCCTGAATTTTATTCACTTGGAAAATAATATATAAAGGCACAAGGTAATTAGATGCTTTATATAGCTACATTATAGCAGACTTGAAATTAAAGCCCAAATTTTATGACTTCCAGTACATTTATTGAGTATTTTTATAAAATGAGCTTCTTATTGTATAAATAAGTAACAAAAGGCAAACAGTTTGCACAACTAAAACCAAAGAATATAAGTAATAACCTAATCAAAGATATGTCTATCCACATTCTTGCTTTAAAAATCCACACAATGAGGACTCTGAAAGCTATTAACTAGCAGGGAGGAGGCAGGGTAAGCTGCTCAGTCCTAACATTACAATGTCCATGTTCTTCACTTTGATCACTGCTCAAGACATTAAGCTTCTTGCTTTTTTGTAGTATGTCGAATATTTCCATAATGGCTCCTGTGTAGGGTGGGATTTTAACTTCTTTGTGTTACATTCATAATGGCACACTCCTTCCCATGTTTCCACATATCTGCCTCATAAGAGCAACTGCTCAAAAGTTCAGGCAACATTGTTAACAAAAGAACAGTCAGACAAAAAAAAAAAAGTTATCTAGAATTTTGTTTGTTTGTTTGTTTTTGTTTTTTTGAGGTAGGGTCTCACTCTAGCCCAGGCTAACCTTCACTATGGAGTCTCAAGAGTGGCCTTGAACTCATGGCAATCCTCCTATTTCTGCCTCCTGAGTGCTGGGATTAAAGGCATGCGCCACCACACCTGGTTTAGAAAATTTTAAGAAATGTTTTCCATTGGTTTGTGGGATTTTTTGCTATAGTTTTGTGTGGTTTTATGAAACAGTGTCTCACATATTTCAAACTGGTCTCAAGATCACTGTATAGTTTTGGATGACTCTGAACTCCTGATTCTCCTGCCTTTACTTCCTGAATGCTGAAATTATAGGTAGAAACCAGCACACCTCGTTTTATGTGGTGCTGGGGATGAAACTCAGAGCTTTGTTCATGATAAGCAAGTACTCTACAATATTCAGTCCACTGCATGTGACTTTGTTCCTAATTTTAGCCACTTTTAAAAGCAACACTTCTCCTTGAGCCCTGGGAAACAATGTATGTCACAGTGATTATAGTCAAACTGGCTGAAATATCACCATTTGATTTGGTTTTGTGAGGCAGGATTTCACTCTGTGGCCCAGGCTGGCCTTGAACTCATTATTTTCCTGCCTCAGTTTCCTGAATTCTATGGTTATAGGCATGTAGTATTACATGCTTGTAACCTTTTTGACTTTTGTCTTTTTAAATAAGTCTCTATATGACAATCTGTAGTAATTGTATAGATCTCATTAACTTTAAATGTGCTTTCTCCTCTCTCTCTCTCTCTCTCTCTCTCTCTCTCTCTCTCTCTCTCTCATTTCTTTTCTGGCTAAGAAATTAAAAGGCAATGTTTTTAGGAGTCCTTTGAAGTTCTAGTGAAGATTAAAATATATGTCTTTGATCTCTTATAACCAAGGCCTCACTTATGACATCATAGGGATTTGGTTTAGTAAAATTGTAGGCAATAATAACAGATATTTGTCCAAATTCCCTTTAGGGACACTTCTTCCCTCAGCTCATAAAATTGTAATAAAACATAACTAACAAGAACAATGAATAGAGTGACAGGATTTCTACCTGGGGAAAAGAAAGAAAATATTATTTTTGTTTCAGTCATTTCCAAAATATTGTTTTATTCATCCTCAGAACTACCTAATGAGGTATGCACCATTAATTATATCTTGTATGTGAGCCAAGTGAAGCTCTTAGGGGATAATTGGCTTGCATAGCAAGATACAACTGGTAAGTGGCCTTCCATCCTAGGTCCTTCCCAAAAGGTATATTGGTGTTTGTGCCATATTCCAATAGAAACATAACTTTTTAAAGACTAAGATTTAAGAGAATCAGAGGATGATAAAATAATAGCTGTGGTAGTTAATCCAGATGGGTAGTTTGACAGGAACTAGAATCAATAGGAATCAAACCTCTGAGTATGTTTAGGAGAGAGTTTCTGGACTGGATTAATTGAGGTGAGAAGATCCGCCCTGCATGTGGGTGGTAGCATTCCATAATCAGTGGTCCCAGAGTGAGTACCAAGGAGAAAATGCGCTCAGCATTAGCATTCACTTCTCTCTGCTTCCTGACAGTGGATTCAATGTGACAAGCTGCCACTGTGCTTTCCTTGCTATGATGGACTATACCCTCAACATGTAAGCCAAAAGAAATCTATCTTTCCTTCCTTCCTTCCTTCCTTCCTTCCTTCCTTCCTTCCTTCCTTCCCTTCCTTCCTACTTACCTTCTTCACTGCTTTGTCAGGTATTTTGTCACAGCAATGAGAAAAGTAACTAATACAATATTATTATTAATTAGGCACATATTTAGAAGTAATGGTATGAATAGCACAAATGTTACAAAATATGTACATTTGCATGGATATAATTAATGTCCTTAAAGAGTGAAACAATGATTCTAATAAATAAATGTTCAACACTCGCAAGACCTATAACTTAGATATTTGTTGAGCCACACATACTCACTCTGGTAAAAACTGAGAAGGAAAAAGTAATAAAATTCCTCAAAAAAAAATGAAAATAATTGTTCCCATTGGGCTTTGAATGTGAATGGCTGTGTTGACTTAAGGTCATACAATTAGGTTTATTTATTCCTGAGAGCCTACAAATATACCACAGCTCTGGGAAATAGACTAGCACCCCATGTCCAGAGTCCCTGCAGCAGACTAGTGACTCAGCACATCAGTGGAGGTGAGAGGCTAACGATGTCTGATTGTATTTATTTTAATGAGTAAGAGCTATAATTGTTTTTAGATAATTATGCTGAGCCTGTGGTAGATGTATTGCCAACATTATCCAAATAATAATCACTAGATAAACATATCTTTTTAAAATGAGTACACAGAGCTTATTCTAAAAGGGTCTAGTTAATAGGGTTTAATACTATTGGCTCCATATTGAGGCATTATCTCCAGGAACATTATGAATATTTCATGTGAAATGAGTATGAGAGCTATTTTATCCACCATATCTAGAATAATGCATTCCATCTGACTTCATCATTCCGCCCACTCTTTCCTAAGTGGGCTGTGTCTTGTGCGAAAAGCCTTAGCATCTGCAGCCTCCACTCGCTTACTTCACATCACCAATGTGCCCTTTTCCATCCAATAAAAAATAACAAAATCCACAAACTTTCCATGTAAGTGCATCTTCTCACTGCAGTTCACTCTGTAGCTGCTCCCACAGAGATCTTTCCTAGAATTAAGTTTAAGTGTGTGTGCCCCTCCCGCTTAATGCTATTTGGTGCTTCCTAATCCTAACTGCCCTGTTGGCATGCCCAACCCACAGCCCATAGACCACATGTGGCCAAGGAGAGTTAAGAATGCTGTCCTAACTCTTGTATATTAGTTATCTTTTTCCTCATTTTCTTAGTGGGCACTGACCTGTAACTCCCAGATCCAGCATGGGGCTATCATCCACAATGAGCTTTTGATCAGAGAGACCTACAAGGTTTCCTAAAAGAAAGACAGATTTCTGTCTGAGTACTCGATGACCCACCAAAGGCTAGTGGTAAGACCCTACTGCTGAAGACACCTTATGTGATTGACATGCAAATTAGAATGGCATGGCTGGAAGTTGGAAGAGAGTCAGTCCCCAGACAGTCAGTGCGTCTAGTGCCAGAAGGTGCTGCATGGGCGACTGGGGGAAAATGACCAATATCTGTTGAAGCAACTCATGGTCTAACCTACTTAGCAGCAAATAACTTGGTGTGATGCCCACACAAGTGCAGTGGTGGCACAAAGCCATGGTGGGGAACCAACTGCTCTCAATTTGGCTAACTGATCCCCTCACTGGTATGGGACCCATAGCTGGAGCTGGGAAACAAGTCAGAACCATATCCAAACATAAGCCCACTCTCCATTATCAAGCTACCATTAATCCTGGGCTACAAGAGGGCCTACACCTATTAAATTCTCTATAAAAAAAAAAGTAAGGGTTATCTCATTTGTCCTGGTGCTAACTTACTCTCCGTTGGAGAATCTGCTTCTCTTTTTCAGATAGATGTAGATCCTAAGGAGAGAGCCACCCCATCATACCTCAAAAGGGCCCCGGCTGAAACTAAGAAAAATTGGAGAAACAACCAAGGGGGCTGTTTTCCTTATGAACCGCATACCAGCACAAGGGGGAAGGAGATCAGCACAGAGAAAAATCAACTCCTACCAAATCAGAGAGCCAGAGCCTCAGAGGCCCCCAACACCTCATCACTGAAGCAGACCAAGAATGAACCCAACATGGCTCAGGGAAATTTTGCGGAAGAGGGGGCGGAAAGAATGTCAGAGTCACATGCTGGGTCATGATATGCAGAGACATTTATCTTACCCATAACTGTGGGCTAACTCCACAATGCATGACCCGTATACCTCAACAAGGAGGGGCCAAGGGGAGGGGGTAGGTCACGGATGAGCCTAATAATGGTACCAAACTGACTGTATTTGCTGAATACAAAACTGACTAATAAAGAAAAGAAAAAAAAAAAAAGAATGCTGTCCAACATAAAATCATAAACTCACTGACTTTCAACATTATTATATTTGTATGTGAGTGTTTTCTAACTGGATTGCCCTGTTCACTAGTATGGACTTTGGAAACAACAAATTGTGTCATAATGTCAAAAGGTTGGACATGCTACATACTGAGCCATACATGCTGGACTTTGCTTGTCATTCCAGCATTCAGAGAAGACTAGACGGGGAGATCAGAATTTAAGACCTATATGTGGACAGTCTGTCTCAGACAACAGCAAAATGTTTACAATACCCTCAAACATGGCACCTGCCAGATCTCCACATGTGTGCCTGCTGTCAGAGCATGCTTCCTCCTACTGAATGCTTTTGAATTTCTTTAGTGTTTCTGGGCCCACAGCTTTGTTCCTTTGTGGTGAAGTACCTTCCCTCATTCCTCATATTTCAGCACAAGCTTCCTTCCCCATTAAGGACTTCATCGACTGGGTTTTATGCTCCTGTAATGTGTTTAAAGGGTTCTTGTATTTATGCTACCATAGACCCCATTCAATTTCACCATACCAGACCCATAATAGATGTCCACAGTTGCCTGTTAAATCAATGAGATGTGGGTGCTCTGCTAAGCATCTGACTAACCCTAGTGAACATGATGATAAGATACAATGGAAAAACTAATTATAACTATTTTTTTTTATTTTGTTTATTTTTATTTATTTTTTGAGAGTGACAGAGAGAAAAAGTGACAGAGAGAGAGAGAGAGAGAGAGAGAGAGAGAATGGGTGCTCTAGGGCTTCTAGCCACTGAAAACTCCAGACGCATGCGCCCGCTTGTGCATCTGGCTAATGTGGGTCCTGGGGAATCAAGCCTCGAACTGGGGTCCTTAGACATCACAGTCAGCGCTTAACTTTTAAGCCATCTCTGCAGCCCACTAACTATATTTTTAGATAATATAGGTGAGGGATGGAGAGACGGTCTAGCAGTTAAGGTGCTTGACTGTGAAGCCTGAGGACACAGGTTTGAATCCCCACATCCACATAAGCTCGATGTACATGTTGATACATGCATCTGGAGTTCGTTTGTAGTGCCTAGAGGCCCTGGCACAATCATTCTCATTCTCTCTCAAATAAATAAAGAAAGAAAGAAAATATTTTTTTAAGAAAAGGTAGCACTGATAACAAATAAGTTATCCATCTCTGATGGTCAGAAAAGTTGTCAGGTACCACATGTAGTAAACTTTTTCTGAGACCCTTTGGGATAGACTGAGACCAATAGTAAAAATGTTCAGCAAAGAAATTCTAACTAAATATATGGTGTCCCTTTCTAACAATTATAGTCGCCCAATCATAAGCATAATGCTTCAAAAAGAGCTAAAATCCTCATCATTGGACATGGTCATGTGAAACCTGATTAATCCCCATCAGAAAGTTCTGTAGAAAGTGATACTACATAGAATCATGTTCAGAATAGAACCAACACTATGGATTTCATTAATTTTTCTGTGTGCTTCTTTTTATAAGTATGATACTTTTTAGGATAGATGATGAGAGATACACATATATTTCTCTATTTATATCTATATTACATATCAAAATATCTATATTTGTATAGAACACATATAGAACATGTTATACTTAATATAATGTATATTATATATTTTTAAAATTGGCTATAACCCAAATGATTATTTGTAGAATTCTTTGGGATCAAAACAATGTGTAGATATAAAATCAGAATTTAGTTCTTTATGTTTATAATCAAATCTTTTTTAAAATATCTTGATCTGTTCTTAACAAAACAAAAGAATGGCTTTAAAAAATAAAGATATACAGTATTGTATAGTGTGATAATTACTACTAGAATTTTTTTCTGTTAGATATTTAGAGGAATAAAAACAAGAAAACTCAAGCTAGTTTAACAATAATTCTTCTCAAACTAAATTAATGAAAGCACAATGGTTTTAGTGGAGGTTGACAAGGATTTTGAACATTTCTTTATCTTATGCTTAAACTTGTGCAAAGTCCCAACTGTATCTCTACCCTCTCTCTTCTCCTCTTCTTACTCTACTCTCTTCTTGTTCTCTTCTCTTTACTCTCTCAATTTCTCTTCTCTCTTATCTCTCTTCTCTCTCTTCCTTCTTACCTTTTCTCTCTCTCCTTTCTCTCTCTATTGTAATTCAACAAAAAATTTATAGGTGGACTACTGGTTATTAGGTTGAAGTTGCTGCAAGACTGATTTATCACCAACTATAACCCAATTTGAAAATTTAATAATTAACTGTACTTGACCGAGTGCTATTTTTTCAGTTCCAAACTGTTATAGAATATATATCTGGATAGATACATATTCAAAAACAAATTAAAATGAATAAAGTAAAAGTATTTGGATATCTTAAAAATGTAAGCACATAGGAAAATAATACAGTGGAGAAGTCATTCTAAGAAGAATAAAATGTTTATTCAAAGATTTAAGGTGGAAATAGCTAGAGGACAAGTAGCTGATCTGGCTGGAGGTACAAGTCCAAGACTGGAAAAGTAAAGTAGAATTGCAGAATGTGATGTCACCCAGGAATTTTTCAGGCCAAGGTATTTTAAGCATTGCAGAAAGAAAATAGAGTAAAGAAAATGAAATATAGTTTTATCTTGAAAATATAATAAGGAATATGCAGACAGACTTTTTTTTCTTTCCAGATATTTTATTCATGTTGGAAGCACAGTGGAGCAAAGAGCCCTGTATTCTTTTTTTTTATTTTCTATATCTTTATTGAATTAATTCATAATTTTCTAATCTAATATGCATGTAACCATATTTATTAATTAATAT
This sequence comes from Dipus sagitta, assembly GCA_036346955.1. NCBI lineage: Eukaryota > Metazoa > Chordata > Mammalia > Rodentia > Dipodidae > Dipus > Dipus sagitta. The sequence continues at coordinate 56,687,645 of CM070774.1, forward strand.
TCCTTCTCTTCCAGCTCCACATCCCCTGCCCACCCGCAAAATGTCATTCTTTAAAAAAATTTATTATTAGACATGGACATATTTTGTATGTAAACATCACATGTTGGTCCCATCCTTTCCCCCCTCCCTGCCCCTTTTCTGAAGAGGCCTTCCTCATTGGGGATGCAGGTCAACCCCATGGGGATTATGTGTCATGCATTTGGGGGCAGCAGTCAGTTATGGGGGAGAGGCAATATCTCTATGCAAAATGTCCCAACTTGTGGCTCTAACAATCTTGCCATCCCCTCTTCTGCAAAATTCCCTGAGCCATGCTGGGAGTATTTTAAGTCTACTTCAATGATGGGCACTTAGGAGCATCTAGGTGTCTGGTTTGGTAGATGTTAAGTGTCCACAGTATCTTTCCCTATCACCCTTTTGCTGATATCAGCTTAACTAAGAGAGCAACATTCTTGCTCATTTCCCCGATTCCTCTGTGGTTTCAGCTGGGGCCAGGGTGGAGTGCTCTGAGTAGTTAATCTCCTCAAGTACAACTTTATTGCAGTGTTTAAAACATTGGCCATTTGTGAGCTGCTTCCAAACTCCATTGTCCTGGTATGTTGAGAGGGTTCCTGGCTGTTAGGAACATCTTCAGAAAGGAGCCAAAGGAAGTCCCTGATGTTTGCATAGCAGAGGATACAATATAAGTTAGTCTTGCCCCAATAGGATGCTTGATGACAGATTTGTTTTTAATGTTTTGAACAATAGTTTTCTTCATTTATATTTATTTATGTTGCAACAACTCTGGGTGATGCAGTTTTACAATTTTTGGAAGATAACATTAAATATGTACAGATACTTGCAGTGATCTTGTAAATATCCTTTCTCTTGTATCAAATGCTTGGTGGTATTCAGTAAGAATATTAAAACTTGTCATTTGGATTTGGATGTTTTTTTGGAGTTTTTATATTATATGAATTAGTCTATACATGAAACATGTTGATAAACAATGTCTTCAAAAGCCAATAGTATGACAGCTTCCAGTTCTATGAAATATCATTTTGGTGCGTCTATGTTGGTCATTTTCTTTTCCTTCATCAAACACTCAACCAAAGTTAATAATAATAGCTAAAAGCCAAGAATGCTGTCTAAAACACAGATACCTTTGTTCATTGTTGCATACTCATTATTAATGGAAACCTAAATCCAGTAACATACATAAGGGAGTGATGTTGGCAGGCATAGGGAGATGAATTAGTGGCTAAAGGTGATTTTGCTTGCAAAGCCTGCCAGCCTGGACTTCAATTCCCAAACATTCACATAAAGCCAGTCAGGCCCTCATTTGCAGTGGCAAGAATCCCTGATGTGCCCCCACCACACATGTGCAAATAAATAAATATTTAAAATAAAAGGTGTTTAAATGTTGTTTTCTTTCTTGCTGTCTTCCTTCATTTAGTATTTCCTAAAAGATAAGATTAGTAGGAAATCATATTCCATTCTCTCCCACTTTGTTTTGTCACAGATTCCACTGTATTTCATATCTAAGTAAGTTCCTTCATCATAAGTTGAATTCTAAAGTTTGACAGACTTTCTGCTGTTGTGAAATACAGAACTATAGCTTTACAAACAATGAGTCCACAAAAAATATTAAAAGCAAAGAAATTATTTTGATAGAAAGTGGGATAAAAATATACTTGACAAAAATTGCAAGTAAAAGTCAAACTAAGTTAAAATGGAGGAAAAGGAGTAAGTACCTGCAGTGAAATCAGTAATATGCCTGAAATGGTAGGTGTGTTAATAATTACCTATATGTTGGGAATATATAGGACCCAATCTTAACAACCTCAGTCAGAAAGGCATACAGCAGCTGGAGTGCTGTTCAATGAAGCTGTACACATGTATATGCTCACCAATAATTCAGTGAGAGCACCATTTTTCTCTGTGGCTTCCTTTTATTAAACAGTGAACAAAATGACTGAATGAGTGCAATAGTGGCATATCTGCTCTGGGGAAAACCAACTGCTCTTTAATTGGACTGAATGCCTGCTCTATGGGAGGCAATACATACCTGGTACTGAAAACATGATTAAAAGCCTATGGCAGGGGAGGTCATGGGCCTTAGGGGTATAAAGCCTGCCCTTGTCTAAATTAATGCATATATTATTTTCACCAAATTGTCCTGAAAGCCCTACTATTAATGTTCATATTCATATATTAATGCTACTCTCACTTCTGGTTAGAGAAGCTTCTCTTTTCAGATGGCAATGACCACTGGCATGATCCAAAAGGCAACATAGTTATGAGAAGGAGGGATAGAGAAGTGTCCAGCACTGAAACATCTTACACCCTCCAAGACTCAGTGTCCATTGTGGAAAACATGGTGGGAAGAATGTAAGAGCCTAATGGAGAGAGGGAGGGGATATGACAGAGAGCAGAGTTATGAAGGGGAAAGTCGGGGAAGGGAGGTAAACACCATGGTTTGCTGTCTATAAGTACAGAAGTTGTTAACAAAAAAAATACATATTTTTAAAAAGTGAACAAGCTGGGCGTGGTGGCACATGACTTTAATTCCAACACTTGGGATGCAGAGGTAGGAGGATTGTGATAAGTTCCAGGCCACCCTGAGACTACATAGTGAAATCCAGTTCAGCCTGGGCTAGAGTGAGACCCTACCTCAAAACAAAACTAAACAAAACAAAACAAAAAACAGAACAAGAACCACTCTAAAATAATTTCTCTTATTAAGTTCTACTTACATAAAATATTGTCCACAAGTCAATCAAATAGAGTTTTGGTCAAAGTTGTATAATTTTAATGGTTATTATTATTATTATTGAGAGAGAGAGAGAATGGACGTGCCAGGACCTTCAGCCTGCTTTGAACAAACTCCAGATGCATGTGGTCCCCCTTGTGCTCATGTGCAACATTACATGCTTGCATCACTGTGCATCTGGCTACATGGAACCTGGAGATTCAAACATGAGTTCATAGGCTTCACAGGCACGTGTCTTAACTGCTAAAACACTTCTCTAGCCCTTAAATGCTTTTTATATGTAATGAATTGTTTGATTTTCAGTAACAGTATAAAGTCACCAACTGTTTTCTCATAACTTATTGCAAAAAAAGAAAGTAGTTTAAGAATTCCTGGATAAAAAGTTTATCTTATAATTTAGCAGAAATGAAAAGGATGCTTAGCCTACATGTGTCTGGGCACACGCCTAGTTAAAATAGAAAGAAAGTAGGATAATGGTAGTTACTATTTCTCAATACAGAATCCTTGAATACTTATTTACCTGTGAAAACATTCAGATGACCCTGTGTTGTTGTTGTTGTTATTGTTGGGCTGGGATTTAACAAATGGCTTTGTGTATGATAGACAAGTGTTCCACCAGTGAGCTATGTCCCCAGGCTCCAAATAATTTTTTTTGTACTGTTTCTAGCATCTCTAGGCTACTGATGCTTGCAAATCTGACATGAACAATTTAAAGACAGCAAAAGAATAATTAAATAAAATATATTCTTGTTTGCAATTGTAGTCTGAACCTTCCCTATTACCATTATGCAAACCTGTCTATGCATCTGCAATCATTAGTTACCTGTGTGACTCTCACTTAAAAACATGTCCATTCTAAAGTAATGAAACAGTCACTCCAGTCTTCTACTGAAATCCATTCTTGGTGAGACGCTTTTACACACTTTGTTTGTCCTCTGTGTTATACTTTTGTGACCACTCTAGTTGTTGTTGTTGTTTGAAGTAGGGTCTCTGTGGTGGTTTGAATAGAATAGATGGCCCCCAATATATTCAGTTCTTTATTGTTTGTAGTTTGCATTCTGCAGCCACCTGGGTGGAGGCAATGTCACTGGGTGGATCTTAAGGTGTGGTGGTGGGTTTCAGATTTCAATCTAAAGATATGCAAAGCGTGCCTAGCTGGAGGTCCTCAAGTGTGCTGTGGCTTTTGGCTTTTAGGTTTGTGCTTCTCTCTCTCTCTGCTTAGGCCTGTGAAGGCAGGCCAGCTTCCTCTGCCATTTATGGAACTTCCCCTGGATCTGTAAGCTTCAATAAATATCCCTTCCTCCATAACTGTGTCTGGTCTGAAAGTTCATCTCAGCGAACCTGAAGCTGTCTGCTACAGTCTCCATCTAACCCAGGCTGACCTGGAATTTACTCTGCAGCCAGGAGCTGGCCACAGACTCACAATAATTTTCCTACCTCTGCCTCCTAAGTGTTGAGATGCCTGACATTGGAACCACTGTAAGTTGGAGTAAATGTGTTTCTGGATGAAGGGTACTTGGTCTTAAGAGAAGAGTAATAGGTGTGAATGAAAAATGACATCTCAATATATGCACAAGTCATTACTACTCTTTGTAAACTAGAATTTCAAGGAAAAACCTTAGCCTTCCAATTAAAAATGTTTATTGTCAAGACAATGATCTTTTAATAAATATACCTATGTATATAAACAAACAGATGGATAATTAAAATGTACTAACTCTAAGAAGAAAATATTGGATAAGATTTCATTTTTCTGGTTGGTTATTTGATTCTGTGATATTTTCATTATCTACTCTTTAACAACTCTACAAAAGTCTTTTTCACTAAAAATCGTAAGAGGAAAGTATACAGTTCCTGCTTTAAAATAAACTTCCATTGACATCAAGAAGTACAGCCTATAATGTTGTACTAAAGGTAATCCCACATAGCCAGGATGCAAGGAGGAACTTATTTACATCTACTTTGATCAGCATAACAGAAATACAGCAGCAGGAGTATGTTTGGCATGGCTTTTTGTAGAATTTTATCACCTACTGGGAAGTGCAATGACCATGTGGAGAGATATACATTTCAGATGTGTTAATTTACTATCTTCTTTGACCTTGAGTAACTTACTTATTGTTGACCATCTTGAAAATAGGAGCTATTATTTTTCTCAGAGTTGTTGAAAAAATATATTATAGGAAAAATAGGTTTTCAAACCACAAAACTACCAAGAGTAACTTGCATTACCATGAGACCCTTTAAATTTGCCTTTAAACTTATGCACTTTTCTATTTAAGCTATCAAGCTTTTAGTTTAGACATATTTTTATTTTATATCCTAAATGTAGTTTAAAATATATCCTTAACATGTCTAATTTTAAACCTGATATATAACCAGTACCGCTGCCATTCTCCCTCATCACATAATGGCTGTAGACCTAGACTGCAACATTTGCAATCATCGCCAGGCTCCAGTGTCCTTTAGTGGCTGAGTGAAACAGGAACTGTCTCACCAAGTAAAATTACCTTTGGTCAAATTTGAGATGAGCCATTTTAGTTCAACTATTCATGCTGTTTTATTTCTCTGAAATGTAATGGTAAATGGGTCTTTGGCATTATTTCTTGAAAACTTTTCATTATTGGGGGCAAGTAAGCAATGCTTAGAATCTACAGAGATGAGATGGTGGCCACTCCTTTCCTTGCTTCAGGTAACAAATCTAACTTGTGCCTGTCCTTAGTGGACCTGAAGTCATTGCATGTTTTGAAAAATTATTTTCAATAGGAAAGACCATATGGAAAATGAACTGTTCTTATATTCTGCCAACAGCCAAAAGATAAAAGAAAATAAAGTGGTTGTATAATCTACCAAAATTATTTCCTTTCCTCTGTTCATTTGTTTTGTTTTAATCAAGTCTGAACTTTGTTACACTCATCAATGATTTATGCAATACAGATTCTAAAGACTGAAGAGGAAATGACAGGCTTATTTTTAAACAATGAAAATGTCACATAGATGACGATGAGTTCTTCCTGAGAGGATCCCATGTGCCTTATCATAGCTAATTAAAAACCAGGTCAGGTAAATTATAGGGCATGAATTAGAGCTTATGACAGATCAATTACGAAAAGTAAAGTTACCACAGTCAATCACCTACTATATAATTATGTCTGCCACGGTATCACACAAACCAGGTAAGGAAGGAAGTTCTAGAGCCAAAAGGATTTACAAGCCTGGAATAAGTTTTGTTGCTATGACACATCTTGTCACTGACTCTAGCAACACAGCCAGTACTGTGGTCACCGTGTTGTAAGCTGCATGGATGAAGAGGCAATACTCAGGGTCCAGCTTCTCTGTGACTTCAAACACATTCACCAAGTCTACATGTAGGGCTTTTAGCACAAAACTTCCCAGTATTAAAGTGATAGGAAAGTACTTTGGAATTTCCTGTGTGATCTTAGGTACTTAAAGGGATAAATTTAAACATTGGAGAAGCAAAAAGGTATAGAAGGATAGGTTTTACCTGTAGAAGAGTTAGACAAAAAGAAAAGCAATCCATAGATGTAGGGGGTGAGAGACAGAAGAGTCAGATGATCCCTAGGTTCTGCAACTAGAAGTTTGTTGAGAAATAAATGTTGAGAAATTTTTTTCAAAGATGGATGGTACAGCCAAGTCTGGTGGTACTGATAAAGGGGGCTTGTGAATGTGAGGCACCCCAGGCTACATAAGAAGACTCTGTGGTAATAATAATAATAACAGCAATAATTATTAATAATAAACCATCTTAGTTGACATCAATTTTCAGGTGGCAGTACAAGTAGTTCATTTTCTATATCTAATGGCAATGCTTCGTATGCCCATTAATCATGAGGATGACCATATGAGACCCACTTATATGAATACATAACCCTAAGGCAATATTAATATGCAATAAATATAATTTAGTTTAAGTGGTATTCTTAATTTTAAAGAATAATTAATAAGTGTCATTATTTGCATCTATGATAGTGAGGCCAATGTTTTTTGATTCCATGTATTTCCAAATAAGGTGATGTTTTTAATTTATTGGGTTTGAATTTGAAGCTATGGAGCCTAAAACATTATTGTTAGCTTATTCCATTTAAAACTTGAGGTTACAAATATTTTATTATAGATCTTGAGGCAAGTCCTGACCTTTCTAATCCAACTGATTTAGTTGATGTGGATTTTGTTAGCCTGTATGTGGTTTGTTTTATACTTATGTTGGGTATCTGGCTTCTATATGTGCAAATGTGTGCTTGTGCCTGTAGACACTGTACATGTGCTTTTTAAAGTATATATCCATCAGATAAAAAAAGAATAAAATATATTTCATCATTGAGGAAAACTATTCTAAAATCTGGATTTTAATAAAACAGTCCCAGTACTTCATTTTGTTTCTTTGTTGTTGTTTTTATTTCTTTGCAGGTTTTTGTGTTTAATTTCAAGGGTTTGATAGGATCTTGCATTCTTTTTCTAATTTTTATTTTTTATTTATTTTGTATTTTATTTATGAGAGAGAGAGAATTGGCACACCAGGGCCTCTAGCCACTGTGCTCAAACTATAGACAAATGCGCCATCTCGTGTGCATGCTTGACCTTGTGTGCATGCATCACTTTGTGTGTCTCACTTACATGGGTTCTGGGGAGTCGAACCTGGGTCCTTAGGCTTTGCAAGCAGGCACCTTAGCTGATAAGCCATCTCTCCATCCAGAATCTTGCATTCTTAACCTACTGTCATACTCAAGACCTAGGCAGTCAACTCCTCCATTCACCTTCGCAGTCCTCAGGTTAAGACCCTGGTAAATTCTACTACCAAGTTATACCTGGAGTTGTTGGAACACTGTCGTGTCACTGTCTTGTGGAAGGAAGTCATGCTTAGAAAAGGAGGACAGGCACTGGGGATATAACTCAATTAGTAAAGAACTTGCCTTGTGAACATGAAGACTAAGCTTGATCCTCAGAACACATGTAAAAGAATCCAGGTATGGTAGTGTTTGCTTGCAATACCGATCCTGGGGAAGTGGAGACAGATGATCTGGGGCTCACTGGCCAGCCAATCTATCCTACTTGGCTAGTTCCAGACCAGTGAGAGACCCTGTCTAAAAAAAAAAAAAATATATATATATATATATATATATATATATATATATATATATATGCCTAAGGAAGAGCACTCCACACTCCAAAGTTGTCCTCTAGCCTCCACACACACACATGCATGTGCACCCACACAACATGAACTCACACACAGACACATACATGAAAGAAAAAAAAATTATGAATAAAAGAGGAGAGGAGGAAAGGACAGAAGAAAGAAGGAAAGAAGAGAGAAAAGAACAAAAGGATAATGGCAAGACTTGAAGGCTATTCATGAGCAATTCTAAAATAAATTTGAAACAATATGGAGGAAAGTACTCAGAATAGCTTAAAGTATCATCTGTATCTCTCTCTATACTGACACAAAAGGGTACATTCATTTATTCAATGGACTCCATCTAGAAGTATTTCAAATGGTCATATTCTAAGCATAGTGACGCATGTTGACAGTGAAAAGGCTATGCATTTTGGAGCCACATGAGCCCAGCTTCCTCATTTATCAGGTCTTAGTCTTGGAAGCTGAGCAACTTTCCCAGGCTAACTTGAGCGGGAAACAACTATTTTAGATTCATATCCTGGTTTCAGTTCTATCCATCTGTACCTGCCATGGGTCAAGCACCTGTTCTGGGTGCCACACTTTATTTACAACCACATAATCAAATCCTAAGAAAATCCTGTGGTAGACATCGTGTACTGAAGTGAAATATAGTTCACATTTTTGCCATGTAAATATGTCTCATGTAAATTTCCCCATGAACATAGTAACGGGGACTTAACTAATTTTATCTCCTAGAACAGTTAACACACACTATAACCAAAGCAGGTGATGAAAAAGTTGGACGTGTTTACTTTGAATTTTAGAGTTTTTTTTTTCTTTATTAGTCAGTTTTGTATTCAGCAAATACAGTCAGTTTGGTACCATTATTAGGCTCATCCGTGACCTACCCCCTCCCATTGGCCCCTCCTTGTTGAGGTATACGGGTCATACATTGTGGAGTCAGCCCACAGTTATGGGTAAGCTAAATATCTCTGCATATCATGACCCAACATGTGGCTCTGACACTCTTTCTGCCCCCTCTTCCGCAAAATTTCCCTGAGCCATGTTGGGTTCATTTTTGATCTGCTTCAGTGATGAGGTGTTGGGGGCCTCTGTGGCTCTGGCTCTCTGATTTGGTAGGAGTTGATTTTTCTCTGTGCTGATCTCCTTCCCCCTTGTGCTGGTATCCAGTTCATCAGGAAAACAGCACCCTTGCTTGTTTCATCAATTTTTCTTAGTTTCAGCTGGGGCCCTTTTGAGGAATTTTAGAGTTTTTAAAAATCAATTTACCGATGACGGGGTAGTCATGAGCCCTAGGGGTGTAACATGTGCTGCTGTCTGGCTAAATGCATATAGTATGCTTACCAAACTGCCAGGTAAGCACTTCTCTTAAGGTTCATACTCATATATTAATGCTATTCTCACTTCTGGCTAGAGAAACTTCTCTCTTCTGATGGTGGTGACCTTGGGAAAATTCAGAAGGCACCTCGGTGTTGAGAAGAAGTGACAGAGGAGTGCTCAGGACTGAAATTCTCTATCACAACTTTCAAGGCTCAGGGTCCATTGCAGAAGAGGTGGCGGAAAGAATATAAGAGCCAAAGGAGGAGTGGGACTCCTCACAAAGCACTTCTTCAGACACAAAATGGCCTGGATATCCATGACCTCGTAGTACCTGAAACTCCCTACCCAAGACCATCATAATAGGAAAAGATGATGATATCAAAATAAAAGAGAGACTGATTAAGAGGGGGTAGGGGTATGATGGAGAGTGGAGTTACAAAGAGGAAAGAGGGGGTGGGAGGGAATTACCATGAAATTGTCAATAAAAAAATAAATTAAAAAAAAGTTGTCCTCTGACCTCCACATGTGCACTATGGCATGCACATGTCCCCTACATACACATATGCTAAATAAATAATTAAATTAAATTATTTTAAAAATTCATTTGAATTTCATAGCTCATAAGCATTTAACATCTACACTAGTAGTAATTTACACTGAATGGTAAAAATTTAGCTTCAGCCCTACCCTCAGGAGCTTAAAATGAGAATATAAAAAGCACACACACACACACACACAAACACACAAGCACACTCGCGCATGCGCACTTATTAGAAAAAGGGAACATACCTTGGCTAGAATTAACTTTACCATAGATTTAGTAGATGCTTTCATATGAATACATTTGTTTCCTGATTGAGCCTAGAACACTCCTCTTTTTTATATAGACTACATGTTCCTAGCAGATTCAAGAGAAAAAGACTCAATAAATATTCACTGAATTGAGTGAGTGTAGGGTATAACCCAATAAATAGCTCTAAGAGTGTACCACAGCAAACAGCTTTGGCAAAGAAAGTATAAGAGAGTTAAGTGAGTGTTGTCTTACAATTGAAGTAAGTGAAACTGATGCAGATGATGGAGACGATTTACAAATGTGTCAGTCTAGACTTACTCTTAAGAGTTGGCATTGGAGAACCACTTCAAGGAATCAAAGAAAGAAGGCCCAGCCAGAATATGGCATGGCGATGATGTATGGAGGGAAGTCTGAGCAAATGGAATAAAGAATGAGCCAGTGAGGTTTCATAGCTTTCTCTAAAGGAATTGGTACTCATTAGTTCACTTTCCCCATACAATTATGGATTTTAATTTTGGTCAAACACAAGTTGGCCACAAATATAAGTGGATTGCTTCCAATTATCTTTAATTTCTTCATACACATTAGTAATGTGCTTATTGTAAAGAAAATTCTGAAGGACTTATATAAAAATGATATTGATTAATAAACGTACTCAGTTGAATCCATACCACAGTATAGAATACATAACAGTTTCACAACTATATATATATATTTAATGAATTTGGTCATGCTATCCAATTTTTTAAAATCAAGTGCTTCTGTCTTTTAGGGACTTTTAACACTACCAAACTGGATTTATACCCAACAAGCTTATTGTCAAATAAGAAACAGTTATAAGAGAACTTGAGCTTTCTAAGCAAGAATACAACAAAACAAGGGGATTGCAGATCTTCAGTATCTACCTGGTAGAAGGCACTGTGCGACACATTTTGTCCTATCTCAGTATTCCATTTAAGAAAGAAACTGAGTGCAAAGAAGTGAAGCACACACCCTCATGTCTCATCAGTAACTGGAAAGGCTGAGATTTAAGCTAGGCCCACGTCAAAATCCAGGCCTCTCTGCATTATTTAGAGTACCTTACACAGAATTTTATCTATTGTACCCCACAGCAAGGATACAGACATTATAAAGAGCAAGTGAATTGCCTCTTTGGTCATTTTGTCATATTTTACCAGGCTAGTTATGATTATTTATTTATTTATTTATTTATTTATTTATTTATTTATCAGAGAAAGGGAGAGAGAAAGAGAAAGAGAGAGAGAGGGAGAGGGAGAGAATGGGTGCACCAGGGCCTCCAGCCACTGCAAACGAACTCCAGATGCATGCGCCCCCTTGTGCATCTGGCTAACGTGGGTCCTGGGGAATCGAACCTGGGTCCTTTGGCTTTACAGGCAAATGCCTTAACTGCTAAGCCATCCCTCCATCCCCTAGTTATAATTTTTAAAGGCGTAATACAAGGTGAATGTGCAAAATGAGTAAAAGCTATCATTCTTTCAATATAAAGAAGTACTCCCATCTTATTATTTACTCCCTCTTTTTGTTTCTGTTTAGTGTAAAGATTACGTTGCTTCTTTAGCACATCTTGGAATAAAGAATGGGAACTTTCCTTCTGCCTTAATCCTTCCATATGAGTAGGTGATTTGTCACACAGACTGAAGTATAATGAAAAATTAAATTACAGTCAGTTATATAGTGTATGAATCACTAAAAGCCAGACACATCACTAATTTAAATATTTTGATTGGTTAGACACTGAGTACCTCATGAAAATAAATGCTGAGAAGAAAATTAGCCTTCTCTGACAAATCTTTAGAAATTAGCACCAGAAAAATGTTTGAATATTCTTCAAACATTGGAACTTTTAAAAAAATTCTACTTAACTAATAGTGGTAAGACAAAACAAGCACTGAACGACGAGCAGGGACTGTGGGTGAGGATGTATTATATATTCTCAAAGAAGAATAGAAACTTAAATGGAACAACCGCATAGACGGTGGGCCAAGATAGCTTGTACCTGAATGCAGCCAACAGATGGTACAAGAAGGTGGCAGACACCTCCCAGATTGGTCTGACAATGTCTTGCCTTTATTGTAGACAAACTGGAAATACTCAGTGTGATCCCTTATGTGTCCATCCAAGGTGCTGGCTTTCATTTGCAGCATAGAACTATTCATGCTGGAAAACAGGCTGTCCATGGGAAGAGATTTCATTCATGTGAATGTCCTAACACTGCGAATAAAAATAATTTTTTGCTTTCACTCAGCTGGCTCTTCCAAGCTTTCCATTACCTTTCAGTTAGTTTGTCTGTTTAGTTTTGTTTTTTTTTCGAGGTAGGGTCTCCCTCTAGCCTAGACTGACCTGGAATTCACTACATAGTCTCAGGGTGGCCTCGAGCTCATGGCGGTCCTCCTACCTCTGCATCCCGAGTGCTGGGGCTTAAAGGCATGCGCCACCATGCCCGGCATCCATTACTTTTGCATAAGGAGATTTGCAAGAAACTATCTGAAATTTCAGAAGGTCTTTTACATTTTTAATAACAGTATGTGTCTCAGAATTATTTTCCGGCTCTCATATCTCAGAATTCTAAATGCATAGCCTTAAAAAATCTCATTAGTGAAATTAGTTTAAGTCATAAAAATGCATGCCCATTTACAAAAGCATATGCACCTTACAGAATGGACAGGACAGCAGCTTCTTTCTCAGTTTGTGGAGTAAAAAAGCCCAAGCGTTGGGAATCCAGGGCCTCTCTGGTGACTACAGTTACTATCAAGTTTGAAAGGAGATCGTGTCAGCCTTGGTTCCTGCATCTCATAAGCTTTGTATTAACTGTCTTTTAGTACTCCATGGTATCCTGTTATTTTTGTCCCTATTTCTAAGAATATCTGGGGCTAAAAGAATCAGAGAGAAAGCCAATCTCCCCAAAATTTGACCATGATAGGGAGTTCAATAACTATTCCTGCAAATCATCTTATGTTATATTTCTGTTCCCAATTTTGGATATATAATAAGCTTTTAAAGTTCTGGGTACATACCCAAATCTTCACTTAGCTCCAGGCCTCTTACAGTTCACTCAGTTTAATAGGCCCATTAAATATAATTGCAACCATACCGTCTCTGCTTAACAGTAAGTGGGAAAGAATGGATGCCACAAACTTTAATATTCAGAAAGTCTGGTCTAGGCTGGCTTTTTACAGTAAGACTTTTCACCTCTGGGCTCCAAAGGCAAAAAGATTGAAAAGAATTTAGACAGGGTACATTCAGGCCCTTAGGGTGTCTGGGGATGGATATGCAATACAGAAAATAAAATATTAAAAAATTGTTTCATGTAATAATGAATGAAAAACTGAACTTTTGTTGAAGAGAATAAGTAAAGACTTATTGTAAAGTAGGAAATTTATACTTAAGTTTGGTGTAAGAAACTATTTTATAACAACTGTAATGATCACCCCTTAAATTGAAAACTAGGCATAATTATGGATTCTTCTCTATACAAAATGGGGTTAGTCTAGAGAGTTGAGTCAGTTTAAAATTAGATTAGTTGCTTGATAAAGTTCTTTTCTAGCTCTAGATTTTTAATTCTGCATATCAGATGGTTTCTGTTGAAGTGACAAAATACCAGAGATAACCAGCTTCTTACTAGGAAAGACATGTTTTCCCCCATAGCTTTACCAAGGCCTTCTGGGCCTGTGACATAGTAAGGCATTATGTTGAGGAATGAGTACTGGGGCCATCTCCCCACCTCATGAAAGTTGTGTATTCTCTCGCTGATGACCTTACTTCCTCCCACTGGTGGTTACTTCTAAAAAATTATACCACTTTCCAGTAATGCCAGTGGCTAAGGACTGAGCCTTTAGCATAATGGGCCTTTGGAGGACATTTCAACCCATGACATACTAGTAGCCAAGTCTTCTTATATCTACTTAAAGACAATCAATGTACAATATGCCTATACATGTAATGGAACATATTACTGAAGGCAGCATTGTCATTTATTATTGCATAGACAGGACTTATTGCTAATCAGATAATGATATGAGGACCATAGCAGTCAACTACAGGTTGTAAGAGAATGAAAGCAAATAATGTGCAGTACAAGAAGAGACAATGATGCTCTAAGGTAGAACTTCAGATAAATCACCATAAACAGATGAGCCCAATCAGAAGAGGAACTGAAAACACAGAAGCAGAAGCAGTTTGCTACAAAGGTTGTTCATGCCCAGAAGACAGATGCACAAGAAAACTCTTGTCTTTGGTGATTCTACCATAAGTGAAGATCTCAAGAATCCAGTGTCTTGTTATTGTTATCTGACTGTTCAGAGTTATTCCTGGTAGCAAGGAATCTGCCTTTTTTTTTCAACAAAGACACAGACTTTTCTGTTGGCCTTTTCCCATTATTTTGATTTATACTGATTTACTAATCCATATCAGAGAGTCATATATCCATAGTAAATTATGTACCTGTTTCATCAGGCTTCTACTGTGGGAAATTCTGTAATAAAGAATTTATCAGAAAAGAACTGAGGAGATATTCTGTTTCCCAGGGAATTCTACCAATCTGGTACTAGCTTATTTCTTTGTTTAGAATAAAACAAATGAAGTAGCAAATGAACTTAAAAATCTGGATTTACATGCTAAAATCCTTTTACTGCCCTATTCTAACCCTCCACATTACCATGTGGAATTATATATACACATTAATTAATGTATGTGAATTATTATATTATATATATTATTATATATCATGTATATATAAAATACTCATAACATTCTATTTTTGCTAACTCTTAATAGCAAGCTATGTCTTTTATTTTTGCGACATGTTAATAACATCACACAAATCAAAGGGTTTGCATTTTATTTTATTTTAAGTCACGAAGTCACATTTCAACTCAGGATGACATAACTTCCTATATAGCACAAACTGGCTTCAAACTTGTCAACCCCTGCTACAACCTCTTGAGTGCTAAGATTAAGACACAAGCCAAACCCAGCTGATTATGTTTATATCCTGAAAAATTTAACATTTTTGCTTTGGTAATTGACTGAAAAGAAAGATGTATAGGGGTTTGAATTTGAAATAGCGTTAATGGGATATGAATCTAAGAATCACTGATTATTTCATGGACTATTTCTGTGAGTGAAGAGAACTGTTTTGTTTTTCTAGCATGTAAAGCTGTGCCACTTTTTGTTTGTTTAAAGATATTTTGAGGGTCAGAGGCAGTTATTGCATTTAAAGTCACTTAACATTTATGTCAGAAGTTTGTAACATGAAAAACTGGTATTCCAGAACATTCAGTAAAAATGTAGTAGTGAAGACTTTGTTCTTGCTATAATGGATCTTAAATGTCCCTCGCAAAGGTTGTCTCCTGAGATGTATCAGTTGATGATCTCAAGTGGTTGCTATTCTTTGCAGTTTTGAAGTTGTGTCCATGCTAACTCATTTCACTGCAATATGTGTGAGGAAGAGAGAATGGGTCATCCCTGATCTCTGCATAATAAAATAATGATTGACAATGTCTCTTAACAACGTTATATGACTAATTGAGACCAGTGACCAAGTTTGGTTTGGTCTGTAAATTTTTGTCATGTTTGCTTGTTTGGGAAGCATTCTTACAGTAATCTCCTTGACAGCTGTAGACTTAGGTCAGTTTTACTGAGAAACCTGTTTGCTTTAGCACTGTTTGCTACAGTAATCCATCACTAGTCCTATATATGGTTCAAATAAACACCAATGCCAGTGCTATAGACAGCTAAAGCTTGATAAGTCCCTTGAAGCTATTCTACTTTCGGAAAGTAGGATGCAGATGCAAGGAGATAATATCACTAGGATGACAGAGTTCCATATGAGAGGCTGCTCCCAGATAATTTCTCTAAAATGGCATTGAAAAACAGTGAAGGATGAAGTCAGTTAGAGAGATGGGAAAATGCCATTCAGTGAATGGGAAGTCAGGTAAGAAAAGGGTTTCCAGGGCAACATGAAATCTATTTCCTGGAGATGTTGACATATAATTCCTAATCTAGTAAACTGAGTGATCTAGACAAAGATTTTACCAAAAGTTGGGTTTTTTTTATATGTTGGATTGAATGTGTCTATTCAGTGCTATCACGTCATAATTGAAACTGAAATGTCCAGGACTAATGTCATGCTTGAAACTTTATGGGCTTCAGGCTGAGAATTGTCTGCATTTATCTTTGGAATCCATTAGCTGTAGTGGGATAATGTCACAAAAGCTACTTCACTTCTTGGATACACATAGTCTTTTGGCACATTTTGCCAGAGAGGCACAGTAGTACTGCTTGGAGGTTCAAATGACATCCACAAAGACAAATTACATTGCTTTGCTATGTTTAGCCAGTAGCAGTGCCCACAGAATTCAGAAAGCTGCTTGCTAGTGGTTTGAAGGACACCTGGAAATCAAGCAGGACAACTTATATCTGCTAGAAAGCAAATCCCAGGACACAGCCAACATTTTTTACTCTAAGAGTTAGGTAGTGATGGAAAAGTACTATCAAATTGGTCATCATTTTTACTTGGTTTTATTTGTAAACTATGAGTCTATACATAAGATTCGTACCTATCATCCAACTAAATGTAAGTTAACATTTACTAATATGATATATTTGAAGATGTTTCAAAAACATTACATGAAATTAATGATAAAGGGTTAAATTATAGTGCTCTGTTCTCAGCAGGAGTAAACAACTTGTTTCCTAATAGCTGCAACATTTCCTATATGTGGGCTTAATATATGAGAATTTTATTTTCTATTAATGCATTTCTCTAGTTAGGGAGATTCCAAACCATTCAAGAACTATTTCACCCTAGCATTCTTTAAACACCACTCAATGCAACCAATAATTAGACTATTATGTTTCCACTATTCACTCATTTTGTCTTCCCTTTTTTATAGTCATAAAAGAAAAGCAAATTCAACACCAGGTTCTGCTAGGTTACAAATTAGTGACCTTTCCTTTCCTGCTTGTATTTCTAGAGAAAGACTTGAAATGTAAGACAAGAACCACTCCACTCAAAAAGTTAATACTATTATACATTACATATCATAATTTTTTATCTTGAGTAATAATGCAGTTTACTTTTTACAGGAAATGGAAACTAAAACCTCAACAAATGGATGCAACCCTTCAGAAAGGCTCTTAAATGGGCCCTGCTGAAAATTGATCTGGTTACTCATCAATTGCATTATTCAGAGATGACATCAGCAGCATAGCTGCAGCCATTGCTGGCTTCTTGCCCTCCCCCAAACATAAATAAAATCCTCCTCTGTAAAAACATAATCATCTCTAGGACTGCAATATGAACCTTGAACCACCCCCAGCCTTATTAAAGAAGCACTGAACCAGGTTCCGTACAAACACCTCAATATGTGACAACCAATGCTGTCTAACACTTCACTCTTTGTCATTACCAATGCATCATTGTAGAAGAAAATCAGATGGTTGTTAGATATAATCCTTATAATGCTTATTTCTGGTTTTGCTTATGATCCATTGTAACTGGTTAAATTATTACTAATTAAAATCCTGAGTTGAAACTTTTTGGCTTGCTCTTTAATGCTCTTTAAATATTCCTAATCTATTCTATCTATAGGAAAGACACCATGCCTCTTTACCTGGGGAATTATGTTCATTGAGAATCACAAGTGATGCTGGTGTGGGTCTTCTTTTCCTGATCTGTGAACAACAAAGGTCCAGCTAATATCAGTGTGAGAATCAGACATTGCCCCTCAGTTGCTCTACAGCTTGCAAAACTACCCACCCTCATCTTTGTCCAATATACACATGCAAACTTCTGGAAGGCACACAGGAAGTGCTAATTATATCTTTTAAAAGAATAAGTCAGATAGTGTAACTGTCCAATATTACCATCATCTTTGACAACAAAGTTACATTTCATAAAAAAAAAGAAGTTGTATATCATCAAATGTTGCAAGTGTAAATTAATACATAGCAAAGGTACATAGCTCTCTTGGAAGATCATGATGTTGGAGATGCTTTTGAAGGTATGTACATTTATCTAAATGGAAAAGAGAAATATGAAAGCCTCAAATTTCTATTATGTGTCATATTTAACAACATGAGCTTTTGGATTTAAATCAATTTTATTTACTTTTTACTTTCTAGTTCAGTATTTAGAACAAATCAGCTAATCAACAGTGATAAGAATATATAATTTACTTGAATGAAAAGATTTATTTTTCTTCTTTTAGGAATTATAGAAGCATAGTATGGTTAAACTATCTTGTTTCAGATAGTCTTTTTTTTACTTAATACATTCATAGTTAAATTTTCAGAATATGTGCCAGTAGGCTAAAACATAAAATGTATTAATGATATATTGCCAAAGATAGCGGCAATATTCCATTCAGCAGATAACATGGTTATGGTTCGATTCCTCTACCTTGAGTCATGGTGGATGTATTTCAACTTGTTAAAGCACCATAGGAAGTAAGAGTCTGATTGAATAATTATTTTTAATACTTTTAACCAAATCTTTGGAAAAGGGTCTAGGTATCATTTAACTTTTAGACAATTGATGAATTTGAGTGGTAGCCCCTCAAATCCCTCTGCTAAGCTCCCATCATACACTATATTTGATCTTATCACAGACGATTTTGAAATGGCGTCGGTGTGTGTAGATGGACCTGAGTATGATGATGATATGGAGGGAAACCAACATTAGACACATAAAAGGAAACTAGGAAGTGGTAAAACATTTTTATATCTGAAATACTTTTAATCATACATACACCTACAAGTCCATAGCTCATATATAACATATACTTGCTATTTGAGCTACATAATGAAAAGCAAACTAAAACATGAAGCCTGGAATCCTAAATTAGTCTGTGTTTTAGTATTTTCATTATTATATCTCTTCTTATTTTATAAGTAATAAAATAAAACATTGCTGATTTTGATAACATTTTAAAGCAGTTGAATTATTTTAATAAGAAAAAAATCACACACATATGGCTCCAGATCAGAATTTCTACTAGAAAGGTTCTAATTTTGCATGAAACCAAGTGCTACTAAATTTTTAGCCAATTGTTCCCCAGTGCAACCCAAGTAGAAATGCAGAAACAAACTCATTTCTCAATCACACACCCTAAAAGTCACAAGTGAAGCCAATTCAAAAGCAGAGAACCTTTCAGTTAGTAAGAATGCAAGCTCCCTCCTGTACAGGAGTCCACCCAGTCCCCTTACCTGCTCTGCTGCCTCCGGAGCAATCTGACTCTGGGATAAAGGCACAGCAAACTGTATCTTTTTGGGGCTGTTGGGCTCCATATTAATGAAGAGAATTAGACAGAGTTGTGAAGAACACAAAAGGTCTAAACTCAAGTGGTAACTAGTGCGTTTCCTCGGGCACACTCCACCAAGCCACACACTGTGCTCTGTAATAAATAGCTGTAATTCCAGACTGAGCAAGCAAAGATGCCGGGCTTTGAGAAACTCCTTTCTTCAACATTCACCGAGATGCCTGGCTTGCCTGATCCCCCACCAATGCTTGGATCCTCTCAACACAACAGGGAAAGAAACAATAAGCTAATTGTCTGACTGCTCACTAATACTCACGCCAAGCATTCACTCAGCAGCTAATTGAAAATGTGATGCTAGCCTTGAAGGACCGGCTGCCCTGGGATTTGAAAGAACGGCTCTATCCACTGTGCATTACTAACCGGCTGCTCAAAAGTGCAATGTAAGCTCCCTCAGAGCATTGCAAGGATGGGCCATTCATTATTGATGAACATAAAGCGGGAAGTTTTTAGAGTCAGGGGCAGGGATTGGGCATAGAATTTTTTTTTTCAGGCAACTTCTAAGTCAGACACCTTAGCTATTTCATACTTAGCCCCCAAATAGATAAATTACCATGGATGGTAAGCCACAACGAATAATATCAGCTCTATTTATGTCTCAAGATCTGGTCAGGTTAGACTGATCAGAGGAAACTGAATATCAGTGACGTAAGCAGTTCAGTTTCACCAGAGCTGAGCAGACCTTAGTCATCCACCTCTACCATCATTATCCCTGGCCTCAAGCAAATCACAGGTAATACCGAGACCCCCACACCTGAAGCAGAAAAATGAATGAATTGGAGATGACCTCTAAGCTCCCCCTTAGTTCCGACAGTCTATAATTGTCATTCAGTGCTTTCAGAATAGGGGAGAGTATTGAAAGGCTAAATTTAGCAAATGTCCTGGAAGTCGTTGCCACTTCAATGACCTCTGTTTTAGCTCCCTGTGGATCCAGTTGTGTCTTCTAACTTGGAATAGTACAGAAATGGCTGGGGCGCATTAGCGTCAATTTAGTGGGCTCCAACACTGTGCCTTGCTGTCAGTTGTGCAGCTGTGTGCAAAGATAAGGTCCTGAGAAGACCCTAGTAAGGAGAGTCTCCAGGAGAGGGGATGGGGTCACACGTCTTGTGGTCAGGGAAGAGTGGACCACTGGGCTGATCGCTCCATCAATCGATTTCAAACACAAGGATACAGCATCAGCACACGATCTTCCTGAAGCACACATCACTTTGGGGCGGGGGTACCTGGAAATGAAGCTGTTGTAACGAAACAAAGAACTTGAGTTCTCTGCTCTCTTCTGTGGAAGGTGCTATTTGATGAATGCTAGATTTTTCAATGTGTTTTCAGATTCATTAAATACATTTTGACACTGTCTACTGTTGCAAGTATCTACAAATAAAGTTTTCTCGTTCCTGAAGTTCTGTTTTTATAGTTACGTCAGAATGATTTAAGTATACAGTGTTCTGTTGAAGGAATATGGAAAGTAATATGTATTATTCAAGTAATTTTCTATATACACCAGGGAAAAAGGAAATACAGTTGTGGATATGAAAAGCATTTTTAGGTGGAGAACAGTGCTGACCAGAAAGAAATCTTGTGAAAGATTCATTTCTATGCAGTCAAAGGGAAAAATAACATAAGATTTAATGAAAGCTTACAATTCCCGAAAGAAAATATGAATTAGTACCATTAATGGTGCTACTTCTCTGAATATGTCATCATAAGACATAAGATGAAAGGAAGACAGTTTAGTGAGGAGTGAATCCAGAAATTCACTCAGCATAGTAATTAAACATATGCATTCAGCTTCCTCTAGCTCCCATTTTGGCCCCACTTCTTATTAAGTTCATCACCTTGGGCAATCTTCTTGTGATGTTTAAATGAGAGAATTCTTAAAAAGAACTCATTACAAGGTCAGCATATAACAGCTCTGTAAAAGACAGTTATTCTTTTTTAAAAAAATCATTTATTTATTTTCTCATGGTTTTTGGCAAATCCTTCCACACTGAAAGCAGTGAACAATTATTGCCAGCCTTATCAAAAGCAGCTGAAACAACTTGGGAGACTTTCCCAAGATTGGGCCTGTTGGCATTCCTCTAAGGAAGGAAGGATGTGAAGTAGGTTGACAGACACCTACCTAAGATCTCAGGTGACCCATGTGCCAGCTGTATGCAATGATGCACAAGGCCTCCTGGCCTCAGAGCAAGGTAGCATATAGAGAGAATAAAAGATAAGGTCTAGAGACGTGCTCAACAGTTAAAGGCACTTGCTTGCAAAGTCTGAAGCCTGTGTTTGACTCCTCAGTACCCACATAAAGCCAGGCATACACAGAGTGGTACATGAGTCTGGAATTGTCTGGAATTCAATTGTAGTGCAACAGGCAATAGCATGCCCATGGGGAGGTCATCATCCATGCTGCCATGAGGCTTCTCAGTAGTGTGGCTGCTTTGAGGGGTCCACATTCCTGAAAGCAACTCCTTAGCCTGCTGTGTAAGCAATCCCATTAAACTCATGGGCTCAACAAAACTAGTTTTGCTGTAATCACTCATGGTCTGTTGTCCTATTTGGGTTACTAGACATGTGCTTCCATCTCCCCATGGGAAAGAAAATTTCACACAATAGCACATGTGTGTATGTGTGTTCATGCATGTGTGCATGCTCATGTGCATCTGGAATTTGCAGTGGTAGGAAGCCCTGGCAAGCCCATATGCAATCTTTATATTTCTCTCTCTCTCTCTCTCAAATAAATAAATAATTCTTTTTGAAGAAAGAAAGTCATTGTGTTTAAGCTCACAGCTTTAAGAGGAATGTGCATGGAGTAAAGACAGCAGTAAGGTACACTCACCTAGCTAGCAGATCAACTGAATCAAGGCTGGTGATCAATGGAATGACAAATGTCCTAGCCAGACTGCTTACCTCTTTAGATTAACTGGTCTTTTTTCTCCTTTGTTTTCAGTCGTGTGTGTGGTATCCTTGCATATACCTATGCATGCTGGTATGTGTGTAGGTATGCATGTATATGGGTACACATGCATGGCCATGCTTTATGTGTGTGTGGAAGCCAGGGAACAACCTCAGGTGTTACACTTGGGTGTGCCATCCACCTCTTACTGAACGAAGATCTTTCATTGGCCTGGAGCTCACACATTAGGCTAGATTGACTTGCCAGCAAGCTCCAGAAATCCACCTATCACAACCTCTCCAGTGCTAGGATTGCAGTTAACAACATTTACATGGGTACTAGAGATTGAATTCAGGTCCTCATGTTTGCAAAGCAAGCTCAAATTCAGGTCTTTATGTCTGTGAGGAAAGCAGTCTACTGGCCTACTGAGCTATCTCCCCAGGTCTCTGGCCAGAATTTCTTTTTTAAAATTTATTTTTATTAGATATGGGCATACTTAGTATGTAAACAACACATGTCGGTTCCATCCTCTCCTTTACCCCTGCCCCTTTTCTGAAGAGGCCTTCCTCCTAGGGGATGAAGGTCAAGTCCATGGGGATTGTGGGTCATGCATTATAGGAGCAGGATTCAGTTATGTGAGGGGAGACAATGTCTCTGTGCAAAATGTTCTAACTTGTCAATCTAACAATCTTTCCACCCCCTCTTCCACAAAATTCCCTGAGTCATGTTGGGGGCATTTAACATCTACTTCAGTGATGGACATTTAAGAGCCTCTGGATCTCTAGTTTGGTAGGTGTTGAGTGTCCTCAGTGTCTATCTCCTTCACCCTTGTGCTAATATCAGATTCACTAAGAAAGCAGCACTCTTGCTTATTTCCCCAATTCCTCTGTGGTTTCAGCTGGGGCTAGGGTGGAGTGGGCTGGGTCATTTATCTCCTCAGGTCCAGCTCCCATCTGAGAAAGAGAAGCAGATTCTTTAATAGAGAGTGAAGTCAGCACCAGTTAAGTGGGATAGCCCTTATGATTTGAAGAGAATTTAAAGGGTGTAGACCCTCTTGTAGCTCGAGATTAGTGGGGAGATTAGTGGGATCTTGACAACAGAAAGCAGAATCGTTATCTGGATATGATTCTGACTTGTTTCACAGTTCCAGATATGGTTCCCTTTCCATTGAGCGGATCTGTTAGCCAATTCAAGAGCAGTTGGTTACCCACCATGGCTGTGTGCCACTATTGCACTTGTGTGAGCATCACATCATGTTATTTGCTTCTGGGTTACTTAGACTTTGAGTTGCTCAGACAGATGTTGGCCACTTTGCCCCAGGTAGCTCATGTAGTGCCTTCCAGACCTAGATGGGCTAATTCTCTGAGGACTGGCTCTCTTCAAGATTCCAACCAGTACTCTCTATCCTGACCAGAATTTCTGATGGATTCTTGGAAGGTAAAATGTAAAGAGAATTATCCTGCTGGAGACATCAGTGAAGAATCATAGGAAAAAAAATACTGCATTACCATACCAGCATTTCTTAAAAAAGCTATAAGGACACACACTCAGAATGAACAAAGCACAGAGTGCTAGGGCCTCTTGAGACCTCATTTGAATCATGTACTCCTCCTATAGCACATAGCAGTGGTTGGCAGCAGCAGTTTGCTCAGAATAAAGCCTAGAGACTTGTTCAGATACACAGTGAGCTCCCTCTTCCTTGAAGAGTCCCTTATGTGTGGGAGGGAGATGGAATAGAAGCAGAGTCTGAGCCATTTTATAACAGCATGGAGGGGCAGAAAGGAGAACCACTGCCCTCGTCTGTAGGACCAGACCAGAAGTGGCACTTTGATGACAGGTGTCTAACACAGGAAGCACCCAAGTGGGCAGTCTACCTAGTGATACAACCAACAGGGCAAGAAGCTCCAGTCCCAAAATAAAGTTATTTATATATCAAGTCTTCCCAACTTAATCATACCCCTAATTATGGACATAATAGCAATCTACAAACCACAAACTCACTGATGAAATTTAAGATGAACATTAATCATTCAAAGTATTGGAAAAGTCTAAAGTGTTTGAGTATCATGGACAGAACATTGCTTCCCATATTTATAAACACCATAATGTAATTTTAGAATGTCAAGGACAAAGATAATATCTTAAAAGTTTCTCAAGAGAAAACATCAGACTCCTAAGGACGGAATTGCGTACCAACTGAAATCAGTACCACTGAACAGTGGAGAAACATCAAAATCCCAAAAGAAAAATATGGACTTCTTTATTCATGCAAATTCAATTAAATGGGAGGATGAACACAAGGTTACTTTCAGATATTCAAAGACTTAGAATGTTTAATACTTATGAGTCATTTCTAAATATCTTACTAAAGGATATATTTCAACAGAAAGGATGAATCCAAGACAACAAACTGTCATGCACAAACAGAGTGATTTCACTAGCATAGGTAAGTAAGTGAAGATGGAACAAGATGTGCTGACCATAGTGTGTGATTAGGGATGGACACAGGCATCAATGTATCTTCACTGATGACATTCAGTATTAGCATAATGTCTTTCTACTGGGACCAAATAATGTTTTAAAAAGTTCTGTGAAAACTTAAGTTATTCAACAACCCACTTGAGAATTGTGGGAGAAGAGTTTAGAAGGGGCATCTCAACTAGGGCCTAAGTAACAGGGTCTTGTTGAATTGTAGAGGTCAGGTGGAAGGTTGTTCTAAATAGTGAATATGGATCATGCTGTAGCATCGTAAAAGAGCTCAGGTCATTCAAAATGAAGTTCAATGGAGGCTCAGAAGTGCATATCCTGATGTGTGCCTATAAAATAAAGTTCTCATTTCATGTTTCTGTGAAGTATCACATGATGATCTAAGTTAACTTCCTTATCATTATTTTCTTAAATGCCTACTCCTATCATGATTTTCAGTCCATGACTCATTATTTGTTTTGGAAAATAACTCAGAACATTACAATCTGGAAGAAGTTTACATGTTCTTGCTTCCAAAATGATTATGCATGCATTACACAGTCTGTTGAGTCATATGTTAGTCACACAGTTTTAAAACAAGGTGTTTATAAAATTATGAAAAGGGGGTGTAATATTTCAAGTTGTCACAAAGCAGAAACTATGCCATGACATGGTGATCCTGATAACTAGTTGATATGAAGTAAATATGATCAAAAAGCAACTGGCTTACTGGCTAAACCAGAATCACATCAAGCAAATTCAATGGAGAAACAGGCAAATGCCCTCTCACAATCAATGCAGGTTTCATGTTCTTACAAAGATATTTGCTTTGGCTGGAAGTGACTCATGCTAATCAGTAAATTATCCTACTTCTTAATTTTCCATTACTTAAGTTAGTTTGTAGATGCAACCAAGCCTACTCTGTGCATGGAAACATAGGCAAACGCTCAGGACTATTTCTTTCTAAGAGTCTACTTGGAGGCAGACTGCTAAATTTTAATAGCATGAAGCGAAAAATTATGATCATTTTAAAAGGAACTCATCTTTTTAAGGCAGTTAGAACTGAGAGGACGTATACTGGGCAGAGTGTGAAATGTGCAAACATACATAGCAGATAAGGAAGTAAGCAAATTGAGCAAGACGGAAGAGAACTTTTATAATGACAATAAAGACTGGCAAAGTGATTTGCAATTATATCAACTAAAACTTAACTATTTGTTGAGATATGAAGACAGAAGAAGAAGGCTTCTTTTAATTGGTTAAGTAGATCTTTCTCTGACAATGAGGATAAAGAAAACCTTCTACAGAGATATTCTAATCAAATACATTTCTTTAAAAAGTAAAAGCATGTACACTATAAATACAGCATTCATCATCATGATTGCTTCACTGAAATCTACATGGTATGTGCCTTTCAAATCATGTGTATAGGCATTAAAATTTGTATCCCATTTCTTAAAAACAGTTTGAAGAATTCTAGGCAATTACTATTGGTATACACATTTTTGTTTCTGGGGACTGATTAGATTAATTTGTGACTTATGCAGGTATCTGACTCTTGGCTTTTCTTTCTTGAATCTTACCTTTTAAACATTCTCCTATGTGATATCATGTTATCTGAGATAAGAAGAGTTAAGGGTAACATATGAAATTTAAAGCAGTCAATTGTCCCACATTTGAGTATTTTTTTTAATTTTTTTGTTTATTTATTTATTTGAGAGCGACAGAGAGAAGGAGGCAGAGAGAGAGAGAGAGAATGGGCACACCAGAGCTTCCAGCCTCTGTAAACTAACTCCAGATGCGTGCGCCCCCTTGTACATCTGGCTAACGTGGGTCCTGGGGAACTGAGCCTCGAACCGGGGTCCTTAGGCTTCACAGGCAAGCGCTTAACCGCTAAGCCATCTCTCCAGCCCTTGAGTATTATTTTTATTAGGCATGTGTGTTTTCTACATTAGAAAAATCATTAAGGAGAGAAAATGTAATTGATATATACAAGTTTTTTTTTTTCTGGGGAGTGTTATGTGTGGTTCATGTGCACATGCACGTGTATGTGTCATGTTTGTGTAATTGAGGGTGTATATGCACTCCTGTGTGCATGTGGATATCAGAGGACAATCTCCGGGTTGGCCTCATCTTTCACTCACTTTAAGGCAGTCTCATTATTCACCACTGGTTGGCCAAGTTAGCTGGCCCACAAGTTTCTAGAAATTCCCATCTCTACTTCCCATGTTGCCATAGGACAGGTGGGATTATAAATATTTGAGCTATAGTGTCCAGCTTTCTGTGGGTTCTGAGGATCTGAATTCAGTACTCACACTTGCACAGCAAGCACTTTATCCTTGGAGTCATCTCCCCAGCCCTACCGTTTCTTTAAGATCTGAATGTGATAACTGTGAATATTAAATAAAATAATATACAAATTATACTCTGAGAATATCTCTTAATATTTATCCATATTACATACATTTCAAATGGGATTCCATAGAATATATCTGCAGGTGGAAATTAATTCAGCAGAAACTTTAAAAAAAATTTTATTCAACAACCAAAAAGTCAATGAAAAATCCCAATAAGCTGTTGTTACATTATTATGAAACTCAGGATTTATTCTTGTCACAAATTGCAATTGAAAAAATAAACCTGTTGTTGAACCATCTGCATTAAGATCTGGTGTCCACTCTGAGATTTGATTCTTCAAGAATTAAGATAAATTTGAGCCTTATACAATGCCAACTTCATACACAGAATGGGTCCTTTTTCTTATTTATCTGGGTTTCTCAGATTTTCCAATTGTGCCCAGAAGTTTTAATGACCTAATTGACAATATTTAAGCACAAAGAGGTGAACTGGAGGATGAACTGAAATGTCAGTAGGAGGTCACTATGGATTGAAAGAAGCTGTTGTTTTGAGAATTATGAATTGGAAATATCACTAATGTCTAGAGAAGATCAGGGCTGGCCAGCAGCAGCATCTGGCTCAGATCTATCTGATCTGCAATGAATAATACCCAAGAACATTTTAAAATACACATGTGCCTTACTATATTAAGAGGAAATGCCTTTTCTTTTTTTTTAATTTTTTTTTGTTCATTTTTATTTATTTATTTGAGAGTGACAGAGACAGAAAGAGTCAGAGAGAGAGCGAATGGGCACTCCAGGGCTTCCAGCCACTGCAAACGAACTCCAGACGCGTGCGCCCCCTTGTGCATCTGGCTAACGTGGGTCCTGGGGAATCGAGCCTCGAACCGGGTCCTTAGGCTTCACAGGCACGCGCTTAACCACTAAGCCATCTCTCCAGCCCGGAAATGCTTTTCCTGATGGCTGCAAAATAAATGAGATGATTTAAGAGTCTACCAAAATTTTGGTGAAGATAACAATTATAACAGGCCATGTCATATGTGGTTATAAGTCACTGATATATCATGACTCATGAAACTCTGCTTTGAAAAGTTACGAGACTGAATTTTGGAAGTAGTAAGCTGAGATCAGTTGCTTTCTCACTATTTCTCTTTGCTCACCTCTGTCTCTTTCTCTCCGATTTGATGAATGCTTTAAAGAACTAAACTACAGAGAGTATATTTGTAAGGAAATTATTTGTTGCATTTATTTCTTTCCTGGAATGTTTTGTCAATTGAAAATTCTCTTTGAAAGACATCTTTAAAAAGGCAAGACTGAGTACTTTAAAGGGCTTGTTCATTCAATACATTCTTTGTTGGTACAATTATTCATTTTTGTGGTGCTGGGGGGTTGAACCCAGGGCTTTATAAATGCTGACCATACCCTCTACCTCTGAGTTATGGTCACAGCACCTCCTTGTGGTATTACTAAAATACCTCATACTTTGTCTATATCACAAATGGCTTATATTACATTTTGAGTATCTCTTCTGAGGAGAAGACTTGAAGTTCCTTAAAACTGAAGAAGCTCCATCCTGTGCTCTGTCTCCTTCTCTCTATATATATTTTGTTTGTTAGTTCTGTTTTAATTTATGTAAAGAATTAAGGTAGTAAGCATATTTTACATTTGCTACCAGAACTTAGAACCCAAAATATGAAGTGAATTTTTTAAAGTAGACACTTTAAGGCCTGGGGAGCGTTTGGAGAGATGGCTTAGTGGTTAAGGTGCTTGTCTATGAAGCCTAAGGACCCAGGTTAGGTTTACCAGTACCTACATCAGCCAGATGCGCAAGATGGTGCATACATCTGGTATTTGTTTAGAGTGGTTGGGGGCCCTGGTGTGCCCATTCTCTCTCTCTCTCTCTCTCTCTCTCTCTCTCTCTCTCTCTCTGTTTCTCTGCATGTGTCTCTCTCAAATAAATAAATAAAAATAAAATATTTTAAGCTGGGTATGGTGGCACATGCCTTTAATTCCAGAACTCAGAAGGCAGAGAGGTAGGAGAATCACCATGAGCTTGAGGCTACACTGAGTCTACATAGTGAATTACAGTTCAGCCTGGGCTAGATTGAGACCCTACCTCAAAATAAATAAATAAATAAATAAATAAATAAATAAGAAGAAGAAAGAAAGAAAGAGAGAAAAGAAAAGCCTGGGTAAGGGTTTAGCAGGTAATGTCACTT
Source organism: Dipus sagitta (assembly GCA_036346955.1). Lineage (NCBI taxonomy): Eukaryota > Metazoa > Chordata > Mammalia > Rodentia > Dipodidae > Dipus > Dipus sagitta. The sequence goes on from CM070774.1 coordinate 56,716,926, forward strand.
TCTTGTGATCCTGGTGGTCTGAATTCAATTCTCCAAAGCCCACATAAAGCCAGGCATAAGGTGGCATATACATCTGTGATCTCCAAATGCCCACAGCAATGGGAGGTGAAGCCACGAGAATCTAAAAGCTCACAGGCCAGCTAGACTAGAGCACACAAAGTTAAGCAGCAAGAATAAAACAATAGAACTTATCCCAAACAGGGTGGAGGGAGAAGACAAACACCCATGGTTGTTCTCACACTGCAACATGGTATCATGCACATTCACACATATACCAAACATATCAACACATACACACACACACACACACACACACACACACACACACACTCACATACACACACAGTAAAGAATAGCCATTCAAGAGGAAACTAGAGCAGTGGGCTCTAGGTGTGGTGAGAGACTCTGTCTTAAATTTGAAAAAAACTCCATTCAGAGAAGCCTCCAGGGTATAAAAGCCATGTTAAAAACAACAACAACAACAACAAACTTCCTTTGAAGTGATTCAAAAGGAAGAGAAATTTCCTCCATTTCTTGCTATAGGAGTGGCAAAGGCCATTGCAGAGAATATATGGAATGGGAGAAGTTGTTACAACCAAGTTTTTTTTAAAAAAAATATTTATCAAAACCATGCAATGGGCTAAGCACATCCCATAAATTATGTGCTGGAATCATCATATTACTTCTAGAGAAAAGTTAAATTTTTATCTTGAAATACTCCCATTATACCAGGCTTCTAAATCTGAAATCACAAGTTGGTCTTTTTTTTTTCTTCCTTCCTTAATATTCAGTGCTATTGAATGAACTGTATTCTATCCAATGATCTCCCCTCATCTTCACTGAAGTTACCCTAGCCAATACCTTTGCCATATATTGAGAATATTATCATGACTTTCTGCCCTATTTGGGTGGCATAGCCATGAATTCATGCAAGACTAACGCCTGAACCTTTCCTATACAGGAATAGGTAAACTTCTCCCAATTGCAAAGCCTGAAAAATAGAACTAACTCTTGGTATACCCAACCTCAGATTAGCAGCTGACTGAGGAAAATAGAAGCTGACGAGAAGCTTAGTTTAAGGCATTAGTAAACCCGCTGCATCTGCTGTCACCACCGTCCTGATGTTACTGCAGCTGCAGCTTCCCTGCATACAGGTACTCATTGGCATGCATTCAACAGGCAGAAAACAGTCATATGTTAACTAATGGTACATTATATGACAAAGGGTAAGGAACTTTCAACTTTGGATAATCCATAAACATTTGTTAAGGGAAGGGATTTAAAGATATGACCTACTGGACTTTGCTGATTCATAACACATACACATACACACACACATACACACACACACACACACACTATGATCACAAATATAATTACATTAAGCACACCTGTTGTCTTCCGCAGATCTGTGGGATCTTAGTTACTGACCTCATTTTCTTCAACGATATGGTCAGCACTTCTTATGCATGTGTGCTTGCTCACATGAGGAGGTTGTGGAAAATGCATAGCTTAAGATCAGTCAGTATCTCTAAACACTGTCAATATTGGCCATCTGTGCTATTCAGGCCAAAGGTACATCAAGGCAGAGGAAACCTAGGCATAGTGCTTTAATCAGGTGGATTATATAGTTGTAGGATAAACATAAGGGCAAGATACAAATGAATTGATCATCTCGCAGCAATAAGTTCAGGAAAGTTATGTGTAAGGTCCATAAGAAATATTCCCACAGTTTGTTCCCATAGTCCATTCCCATCCCAAATTTCATTCTTATAGTTCATTCCTACAGTTTGTTCTTATAGTTCATTCCCACAGTTCATCCTCACAAAGAAAAAAACCTACATTCAAATTCTGGGAGAGATTCATCAAAGCTACTGTTAGAGGTGAGGGAGCCTGCCACTCTGAAAATCATTGTCTGTTGACCAAGGGCAGTTCTATGTTACTGGGGCTGCTCATGACCTTGTTGACCCAAGGGTCTAACTTGGCAAGATCTTTCATTTTATTAAGAAAAGAAAACTGAATGTCTCTATTTTTATATGCTTTAGTTATCTCATAAACAAAACATGTGCATATGTTTGTGTGTGTGTGGATGGGTACACGTATGCAGGTGCACACATATGCACATATATGTAGCACTCAGAGGACAACTTCAGCTGTTTTTCTCTCAGGAATTCTGTTTCCATGTTTTCAAAGTATGGTCTCTGAATTGCTTGGACTTTACTAATTAGACTAAGATTTGCTGACCAGCAATCTCCAAGGATCCTCCTGTCTTCCCGTCCTGAGCAGTAAGATAAGAAGTTCATGAAGCCATGGCCAGATTTTTCACTTGGGTTCTTAAGATGAAACTCAGATTCTCATGCTTGTGAGGTAATCACTTCACTCACTTAGCTCTTTCCCCAGCCTCTATAGATCCATTTCCTGTCATTTTACTGCAGGTACTGTGGTGTTCATTTTATAATATTCTGTCTTTTCTCACCTGTAAATTCTTCAAGGGCTTATCCCTCACCCTATTTGTGCTTATATTCCAGTATTTTACATAAGAAGATGATTAATCCATATTTGTTGAATGGGTGAGTAGTATTTGCAAAAGTGTTTCATATACTAATGTACCTCTATGTAAACTCAATCATTCATAATGTCTAATTTTATTTAATAAACATTATAAGTGATTCCTGGATTAATAACTTAGCTTTAAAAGCACTTGAAATGAAATGTTTTAGCACAACCTCTCTTCTAATAGTATGGCAAAAAAAAAAAAGGCCTGGCAAAGAATGGATCATAATATTGACTTAACAAATGTTTGCTTTGTGAATAGAGTTTCAAAATGTTAAGAAATTTAAAGACAGAATGGTAGCTATTATGCTAAGTAGAGGTGTACTGAGTATTGTAGGATGACAGAAGAGGTGGATTAAACATATGTGGCTAGAAAGAAATCTATAAAATTTTCATAGAAGTACTGATACTTTAGTCCTAAGGAGTACACAGGAGTTTAACTTCTGAAAAACAAAAGGCTTAACAGACCCATAGGCTGTCTTAATGATATTATCTCTGATCAAACTGTTCAAAAGAGGATAATTATTTGATACTAATCATTTTATTGCTTTTTATACCACAATATATGCATGGACTTTTCTTTTATCTTCTAGTGTTCTGTTATCAAATTATTTCAGATAGGTAGAGATTTTTAATGATTCAGGCTAAAAATATGTATCCTTAAGCCATTTGAACCTCTCTGAGATTCCACCTTACCCCAATAAGGATAGCAAACATCAAAAAATCAAATGAAAATAAATTCTGGCGAGGATGCAGAGAAGTAGGAACACTCAGCCACTGTTGGTGGGAATGTAAGATGGTACAACCACTTTGGAAAGCAATATGGAGACTCCTAAAAAAGCTGACTATAGAGATACCAACAGACCCAGTTATTCCCTTACTGGGCATCTACCCTAAAACTGTTAAACCACATGCCAGAGAGATTTGCTCAACCATGTTTGTAGCAGCTCAATTTGTAATAGCTAAGAGCTGGAATCAACTCAGATGTCCATCACTAGAAGAATGGATAACTAAGATGTGGTATATCTACACAATGGAATTCTATACAGCAGTAAGAAAAAATGACACAATGAAATTTGAGGAAAAATGGCTGAACCTGGAATAGATCATTCTCAGTGAACTTACGCAATCACAGAAAAAAAAAAAAAAGCCACATAGTCTCACTCATCTACAGCACCTAACCTGAATCTACCCAAGATACCTTACACACCCAGCAAGCATCTGGTGGACTAGACAATAGGATGGGTGGGGAGGGAGGGGAGGGCAACGGAGTGGTGGGAAACACAAATCTAGACCCAAACGGCAATGGTACCATAAAACTCTACATCCTAAAAGGCAGACCAAATGGCTGAATCTTCACCAGGCCCTTACAGGAAGGGCCTTTACAGGCCCTTACCTGAACCACAAGACACTGGAGAGGGAATGATGAAGACTATCCTTAATCTTCTATAGCTTCCCTCCCCCTCTCTCTCCCTCTCTCTTCTCTCTAACTCTTGTATATTAGTTATCTTTTTCCTCCTTTTCTTAGTGGGCACTGACATGTAACTCCCAGATCCAGCATGGGGCTATCATCCACAATGAGCTTTTGATCAGAGAGACCTACAAGGTTTCCTAAAAGAAAGACAGATTTCTGTCAGAGTACTTGATGACCCACCAAAGGTTAGTGGTAAGACCCTACTGCAGAAGACACCTTATGTAGTTGACAAGTAAAATGGAATGGCATGGCTGAAAGCTGGAAGAGAGTCAGTCCCCAAACAGTCAGCGCGTCTAGTGCCAGAAGGTGCTACATGGGTGACTGGGGGAAAATGACAAATATCTGTGCAAGCAACTCATGGTCTAACCTACTTAGCAGCAAATAATCTGTTGTGATGCCCACACAAGTGCAATAATGGGGAACCAACTGCTCTTGATTTGGCTAACTGATCTCCTCAGTCATACGGAACCCATAGCTGGAGCTGGGAAACAAGTCAGAACCATATCCAAACATAAGCCCACTCTTCATTATCAAGCTACCATTAATCCTGGGCTACAAGAGGGCCTACACCTATTAAATTCTCTATAAAAAAAGTAAGGGTTATCACATTTATCCTGGTGCTAACTTACTCTACATTGGAGAATCTGCTTCTCTTTTTCAGATAGATGTAGATCCTAAGGAGAGAGCCACCCCATCATACCTCAAAAGGGCCCCGGCTAAAACTAAGAAAAATTGGCAAAACAAGCAAGGGTGCTGTTTTACTGGTGAACCGGGTACTAGCACAAGGGTGAAGGAGATCAACTCAGAGAAAAATCAACTCCTACCACATCAGAAAGCCAGAGACCCAGAGGCCCCCAACACCTCATCACTGAAGCAGACCAAAAGTAAACCCAACATGGCTCAGGGAAATTTTGCGGAAGAGGGGGCGGAAAGAATGTCAGAGCCACATGTTAGGTCATGATATGCAGAGACATTTAGCTTATCCATAACTGTGGGCTAACTCCACAATGCATGACCCATAAACCTCAACAAGGAGGGGTCAAGGGGAGGGGGTAGGTCACGGTTGAGCCTAATAATGGTACCAAACTGACTGAATTTGCTGAATACAAAACTAATTAATAAAAAAATAATTTTTTTTTAAAAAATCCAATTAAGAAAAAAAAAACAAGATTAGAAAGACAGTTCAGCAGTTAAAGGTGCTTACTTGCAAAGCCTGTCAGCCCAGGTTCAATACTCCTGCCACTAACATAAAGCCAGATTAATTGAGCATCAGCGTTTATGTTGGTACTGGGGAATTTAACCCAGGCAGTCAGGCTTTGCAAGCAAATGCCTTGAACCACTGAGCTATCTCTCCAGTTTATGACTTTCTACTATATGATAGTATAGATTATTCATTGTCCCCCAAACCCTAAACAAACTCTCAAGACTAGCTAATCTAAAATATTTTTATGTTGTATATTAAGTAGTTTGATTGGTTACACAGTATTAAATTTTGATCTTCATAGACCAAATTTCAGACACAATTCTTGGTTATTATAAGGACACTATGAGAGATATCATAGATTCAGAAACAGATGTCTTAAGAGGCAAACTATTGAATGAATAATATTTATTATTATTTTTATGTTTGGGGCTTATATGTCAATATTTCTCCAATTTTTTTTTAATTTGAGGAAAATTTATAGAAAGATTTCTGTTTTCATTTCACTGGAAGTTAGGAAACAAATTCCACACCCAGAATGGTATGGACTGAAACTAACCAGTATTGTTAAAAATAGAGAACATCAAAATTTTTATATATTATGAGGTGGAAGCTAAAAAATTATAGCTACTTTGGGAAACTATAAGGCAATATCTATTTGAGATAAATATAATCTATGTAACCAACTATGCTCTCAAGTGTTTGTGCAATATACCCAATATGCTTACAAGAAATTGATAAGAACATTGCTCATACCAGCATATGCCTGGGAACCATGTGAATTTTTATCAGCAATAAACAAATGAAACAGCTGTAATGGAATAGTCCAGAAGAATGAAAAGGCACATACTACTATGTGGATGCTAGAACATGCCCAGGGTGTTGAGTAAAATAGCCAGAAATAGAAGAACTACAGATTCATATGACTAAAAATAAGCCAAAAATTATTGCAATGAGTACTGGCTACCATTATCAAGAGTCTGTTGGCTGGGCCAAGGTTTAAGGAACTTGCCAGAGTCCTTTTATCATTCTGTATCTTGATCTGCTTCATAATTGCCTCCAGGAAGAAGGACCCACTGACCAGGCTAGTTGCACAGACTGCTTACTCACTGTACTCCCTCCCGAGTTCACACCATTGCTGCGCATCCAGAGTATTATTCCCATGTCCCCTTAGATTTCTCCCTGTGGTTCCCGTGCCCTGCCCCTGGCTTCTGTGCATTCTACTTGTTATTATACCTGTAATCTGAAGAGGACTCTCCTTGGTTTACTGAACCCATTTTCCCAAACTTGTACAGAGCTGTAAGGAACCTATGTAACTTACAGGGAGGCATGTAGGCAATGACTTACTGGTATGGAAATGTGCAAGCCCAGTTCTTTTCACTCAAGACAGGAAAACTCTCAAATGCTATGTCATTTGTACAGCTCTGTGTGATTATCAGGCTGGAGCTAGCATTTGATCTCAAATGCTCCCTTGCCTAGCTTCTTTCTCTTCTCCAGTTATGCTTGTACTGAGCCCCCTTTGACCTTTCCTAAGAGCACTTCCTTAACAAATCTCTTGCTCCCAAGCTCTCAAACTCAGCCTCTGAGAATCAGACTAAGGTATAGTCATATCAATATCCCGATTATCATGTAAACATGGGTTCAATTCCTCCCACTGTCCTTCAAACTACTTCATTCTAATTGCTTTACTTAGTGTCCCTAGTAGACTTGGGCATTGCCAAGACTTTAGTTAATTAAATGGATGCTGCATAACTTGGTGTCATGCCTCATCAATTATTTGCACCGTAACAAAATGCAGTGGTCAAACTAAAACAAGAAAGACCTACTGCCACCAGAAAACAGCTGACTGGTGAATGTGGGGTGAGGGGCAGTGCTCAGAAGAGGTCTGGAGCACAAGTTTTGCCTGGAACTAGGAGGTGGATCCACCAGAAAAGACAGATTTCTCAACTTTCCATGGCCTTTTATTCTGACTTCATGAATTTTATTTAGGAAGAACTTTGAATCGGTTAGTGTGGTGGTTTGATTCAGGTATCACCCATAAACACCATTAGGTGTTCTGAATGCTACATTCCCAGCTGGTGGAGGTTTGGGAATTAATGCCTCCTGGAGTATATTGTTGCGGGAACAGTTATGGGTATAATAGCCAGTTTCCCCATGCCAGTGTTTGGCACACTCTCCTGTTGCTATGGTCCACCTTATGTTGGCCAGGGGGTGATGTCCACCCTCTGCTCATGCCATCGTTTTCCCCTGCCATTGTGGAGCTTCCCCTTGAGCCTGTAAGCCAAAATAAACCTCTTTTTCCTAGAAGCTGCTCTTGGTTGGGTGATTTCTACCAGCAATGAGAACCTGACTGCAACAGTTAGTATTTATTAACTCTCTGTGTGATCAATGAAGTGAATGTGTGCTATGATTTCATGCATCAAAGGGAGTTCCAATTATGTTTAAGTGGTTGAAAGCAAGGAAATCACCTATCCCAGATGAAGCCCACGTGGGTTCATGAATTGAGAACACAAAGATGGGAAAGCATGTTAATGCTACTTATTCCTATTCAAAATGTTAATGGAAGTGTTTTTAAATTTATTGTTGAAAATTTATTTTACGTTTTAACAACATAAGCAGCTGCAGTAGTGTGAGTTTTAGATATTGTGTGAGTGAATACACATAAAATTATGTAACATTTCATATGGAAACTTCAAAACTCTGTGGCATCAAAATTATTCCTAAGTTGGCTTTTAAGGACACATGCAAAAAAATGTTAAATATATGACTGACTCAATCCAAGTGAATGGTAATCAAAATTAATAAAAGAAATTGGGACACCAAATGAGAGGGAAAAAAGACTAAAAATTCCATTCACATAGGACATGCACAGACTAAATTAGAGTGAAACACAGCAGCCTTTCAGCAGTGCTAATCTGTGTAGGCTGGGATTGAAGATCATTTTATTTTCTTTTAATAATCAGGAAATGTAGTACTTATGAACATTTCATAAATTAAATTGTCCTAGTTCTGAGTTCCATTAAATAAGGGCTTAGTGGGTAAACATCATTTGAGTATGGTAATGGTTTGGAAGGATCATAAAAGCTTATGTGAAGTAGTTAGCTGTACTTTGACCTTTTTGATTTACTAAATGTTGCCTAAAAAACACTCTAAAATAGTAAGCTTTGCAGTTGTAAATACAACTATATTGTCGGTAGTGGTGAGATGAAGCAATCACTTTCCTACCATGGACTCCTTAGTTTGACAAATGCTAAAAGGAAAAGGGTAGGCACTTTTAAATAAACATGCATGGCTGTTATGTGGTAGAAGTAAAATTTTATTCATGAAGTTCTCCATTAAGTCATTTCTTAATGACCCCCTTCCTGGTTATCAATGTTAACCAACTTGAAGGTGAAGGAGACAAGAGTATGGACAAAACGCTAGGGAAAAAAGCACAGCTGATAAAAGCAAAGTTCTTGTCAAGGGAGTTTTCAGCTATCAAGTTTCCATCACCGTGAGATGTAACAGCTGTGATTCTGTCGGATGGCTTGTCTCACATTTGGCATTTCCTGTGAGTCACACGTTTTACCTAAGCATCGTAGAGTATTTTATAAACACAAAACCTCAATAACATCCGCATTATTTTCTCTGTTGTATAAATGGCCTAATAAGCCATCAAAGAACTCATAAAGTTGCAGAGGTCACTGAGGTAGAGACTGATTTCCTATTAATACCTCCATCCTGGGATGGTGTTGATGAACATTTGGGAACTGCTGAGTTTCAGCCCTTGCACACTTAAACTTATGTCCCTCATTCAAAATAGTTTGTGATAGAGACACAGCACTGGGGTTATATTTATATAGATAGATAGATGGTCAATAATAAATAAATTACATTTATCTGTAGACATAGATGCAAAAATAAAATTGGAAGGATCCCAAACATGCAAGTTGAAATAAATTGATAAAACTCAGAAGGCATCATGGTGATGGAAAGAAATGACCACAGTGCTCAGTACTGCAATATCTGTATCACACCTTCCAAGGCTCAGGGTCTAATGTGGAAGAGGTGGCGGAAAGAATGGAAGAGCCAAAGGAAGGGCAGGACTCCATACAATATGCTCTCTCCAGACACAAAATGGCCTGGATATCCATGGCCTCACAGTGCCTGACACTACCTGCATAAAAGCATCATAAGAGGAGGAAAAGATCAAGATATCAAAAGTAAAAGAGAGACTGATTGAGATGGGGAGGGGGTATGATGGAGAGTAGAGTTTCAAAGGGGTAAGTGGGGGAGGGAGGGTGTTACCATGAGGTATTTTTTATAATCATGGAAGTTGTTAGTAAAAAAATTAAAAAATTAAAACCACAAAAAATAAAAAATAAAAAAAAGAGACTGATTGAGAGGGGGAGTGGATATGATGGAGTGGAGTTTCAAAGGGGAAAGTGGGGGGAGGGGGAGAATTACCATGGGATATTGTCTACAATTATGGAAATTGTTAATAAAAACAATTTTAAAAAAAAAAGTCAGAGAAGATAAAGCCTGGCCCCTGACTGGGCTATTTGCCTTTTTATCTTTGCTTTTTGAAAAATTTTTTTGTTCATTTTTATTTGTTTATTTGAGAGCGACAGACAGAGAAAGAGGCAGAGAGAGAGAGAGAGAGAGAGAGAGAGAGAGAGAGAGAATGGGTGCACCAGAGCCTCCAGCCACTGCAAATGAACTCCAGATGTATACACCCCCTTGTATATCTGGCTAATGTGGGTCCTGGGGAATAGAGCCTCAAACCGGGGTTCTTAGGCTTCATAGGCAAGCACTTAACTGCTAAGCCATCTCTCCAGCCCTGTTTTTTTTTGTTGTTGTTTGTTTGTTTGTTTGTTTTTTTGAGGTAATATTTCACTCTAGCTCAGCTCAGGCTGACCTGGAATTTACTATGCAATCTCAGGGTGGCCTCAAACTCATGGCAATCCTCCTACCTCTGCCTCACGAGTGCTGGGATTAAAGGTATGCACCACCACACCTGGCTCTATTTGCCCTTTTTAAAAATATTTTATTTTTATGTATTTATTTGACAGGAGGGAGAGAGAGAATGGGTGCACCAGGGCTCCCAGCCACTGCAAATGAACTTCAGACACATGCGTCACCTTGTGCATCTGGCTAACATGGGTCCTGGGGAATTGAGCCTGGGTCCTTTGGCTTTGCAGGAATATGCCCTAACTGCTAATCCATCTCTCCAGCTCCTATTTGCCTTTGTTTCTGATGAGAACATAATAAGAAATTTTGTAGGTAATAAATAGGAAGATGAAATGTTTGAAATTTTCAAAATTTCTTTTATCAATTATGATGTGTCTGATACCTCTCATCTCCTGATGAAAGACCAGGGATTCCCTTGCTTTCTTAGTCATAGTGCCTCCCTCACAACAATACATTTAAGTGTCCCTAGCCAATGAGATCTTGACCGTTAAATGCATTAGGTACCTATATCTCAACAACCTAGTGTTTGGAATGATATCTGACAGAATGTGCTGTGATTTTCCTAGAAAACTTATCCCAGGGTGCTACTGGAAATTCATGACAGAGGCATCAGGGTTCCATGTGGGGATTTAAGTACTTGCTGGCACGAGGTACGGAACTGGCCTTAGAAGGGAAATTTGGAAGCAAGTGAAAGGGCTTCCATGGAAAAGCAGTTTCCCTCATTGAAGACATTCCAGTAGCCTGGTTCTAATCAAACACCTATTGCCTATTGTTCCCCTTAAAGTCCTTTAGTGCTGTGTTCACCACAGCCACAGGGACTAGCTAAGCCCTCCTACACAGAGCATATAGCAAACCAATCTCAAGGCTTAGCTATCTTCTCTTTAGACAGAAAGTTTTCTTTTTTTTTTTTTTTTTTTGCGAGGTAGGGTCTCACTCTGGCCCAGGCTGACCTGGAATTAACTACGTAGTCTCAGGGCGGCCTCAAACTCATGGCGATCCTTCTACCTCCGCCTCCTGAGTGCTGGGATTAAAGGCTTGCGCCACCATGCCCGGCTAGAAAGTTTTCAAATTAGCAAACCTCTTAAGTTCATTCATTGTATTTAAACTTTTCCTTATCCATCACCTAGGAATCTTTCTGCAAACCACATTGCATTAAAGATCACAGCAGAAAAAAATAAAAACAGTTTGTTCATATATTAGTCACACCAAAAGAAATAGTTTTCTGTTAATACTGTAACTTTGAGCAAGACAGACTTACAATCATAAAAGAGGAAGTGTTCTTAGACATGAAAGGAATATTTTAAGAAGTAGGCCATCCTATGGCCAACTGACATTGAACTTCAGTAAAATAGAACTGTGTGACTGCTAGTTGGATGAGAGGCGCTCCATGCATGAAGGTGCACTAGATGGAGGAAAGAGTAGTTTAAATGATTCTGCCAAGAAAGCGCATAAACGGAAAGTTTTGAATTGCAAGCATTGATTTGCTATGGGCTGCTTTTCACGGGTAACTCTGTGTGTCATGGACTTAGGAGAAGAGCAGTGGGGATTTATTCATTCACTTATTACCTACGATTATGGATTCTAGTGAGTGAGCCACTCAGGGAGGTCTCTAATCAAGCTTTGGTGCTGTTACCATGCGCAGGTTCAGTCTTCTGGATGCACAGTAGAAGCCTATTAGTGGAGAAGAGAGGCAGCGGTAGACAAAGATTTCATCATGATGGGGTGAGAAAGCAGCAAGGTTTCATTTTGAAAGGCCAGCTTTCCAAGATGATGATTCTAGAATGGTCTATAGGCAATAAGTGATAAGAGACAAGTGTGTGCCTTCTCACAGTTGGAGGTTGTGGCCAAATGATACACATCTGATCCTAACTGCTGAGTCATAACATTTTCAGTTCTGCAAACATCAAGAACAAGGACCATTGTTCCCCTAGGCTAGTCTTCTCATCTTATCATGGGACAGTTCCTGACTTATCATACATTGATCAGGATAGAGCCCTCTGGCTGATCACCAAACTCAGGGAAATGGAAGACGGCATACTTGGTCATTGGAGAGGACAAGGGTTGGGTGTGGTTAAATAGGGAGTCAGGCACAGGATCTTGTCTTACAGTGTAATACTATGTTCAGAGTTGTGCACAATTTCTGTTCCAGATTTTTCTTTGAGGTGATGTCTCACTCTAGCTCAGGCTTACCAGAACTCACTCTGCAGTCCCATGCTGGAACTCACAGTTATTCTCCCACCTCTGCTTCCTAAGTGTTGGGTTAAAGGTGTTCACCACCATGCAAGCACAATTTCTTTTTGAAAGAACTACAATGTACATGCCAACTGAGGAATAGTCCTGGCCTACATCTAAAGGATGGTCTTGGCCACTGTGGGAGATGAACAAGAAGATATGGTTAACTAGCCATTCCCAGACAGGTGTGGCGGTAAGAACAAGAGATTTTGACAACTTTGGAAGCGCAGTAGTGTCCAGGCAATTCATCTTTTCCTCTGACCTCAATTTCGCTTTTGAAATGTCTTCTTGGATGATTGGTGGTCCCTTAGCACCAGTGTTCTAACTGTAACACCACATGAAGTTCACTTCAAAGTCAGCAAAAGAATTGTCACAACTTAAGTAGAGTTCAGCATATGAACAGTATGTTATCTAGAAAGAAAATAAAGGTGACAGACTACATGTCTTAAAATAAACTCACTGTGGTTTTAAATTCTCAATTATAACCTTGAATTTTATGAGTATTGATTTCCTAGGACAAGAGAGCCTACAACTGCTACCTTCCTTAAGTGCATTTCTATTCATTTTAAATAAGGCCATTAAAAATTTTTAGGTTATGTATATGTGCAGCTTATTTGTTTTAAATTTTTATTTATTTATTTGAGAGAGAGAGAGAGGAAGAGGTGTGTGGAGGGGAGATAATGGGTACACCAGGGCCCCCAGATGCTGCAAGCAAACTCTAGATGCATGCACCACCCTGTGCATCTGGGTTATGTGGGTTCTGGAGAATCGATCCTGGGTCCTTTCGCTTTGCAGGCAAGTTCCTTAACCGCTAAGCCATCTCTCCAGCCCTTTGTGCAGGTTAAATATTATCTTACCATCGCCAAAAGGACCTTTCTTAGGTAACTAAAAGGAAAGCTTTAATTTAGGATGCATAAAAATGTAAGTTTGAAATTTAATGAGCATTTCTAAGGAAACAACAATACCTTGATGCCCCTTAAAACCATCTCTTTGGGAAGTACTTCAGCCAGAAACCTGAATTCAAAGTAGAACACTAGAAACATTGTCAGCAAAATATCTTGGTCATTTTAATCTTTGTGCCTTCTACCTTGAAGACGGATGGGATTAGGTATCTCCACTTTAATTTAGACATCCCTATGTAATCACCATGCTGATATGAATTGGTGAGCCAGAAGATGGCCTACTCATTAAGCCAAAGAAGGCAGAGGTAAAATGAGGGCAGAAGTGCCATTTATCTTGTCCTTATGCTTAGTGCTTTTTTTTTCTTTGAACAGGGTCTCACTATACTTAGGCTGGTGTTGAACTCATGCCTCAGCCTCCCAGTTGCTGGGATTCTTGATTTGGGGCATAAACCCAACATACCCAATGCTTTTTTTTTTAGCAAAAGAAGCTTTAAAATAAATGTTATTATAGTTATTTTATATATCTCTGTGATATATGCATATATATGTATATAAATATCATCTATATGAGCACATATCTCATATTCATTTTATTTTATTTATCCTTTGCTACAGTACTGTCATCTTACTCTGCAGACAAGGAAATTGAGATTCAGAAATAATAAGGTGTTATCAGAACTACAGATTCAGAACTGGATCTAGCTAGTTTCTCAAAGCTCTCACAATGTTCCCCCTGTGAGATCCTAGCACAGGATCCCGACTTTCCATAATACATGGAAAGGATGTTCTCATCTGCCTTCAATGACAGTGACAAGGAGGCAGTAAAAAAGGATGGAGATGACAATGACACTAAAGAACTATCATTCTCTTACCTCTAAATGTCTTCCAAATATACCGTGCTCCACTCCTTCACAATCCTTTCTTTTGTATCCAAATTAGATTACAGCAAACCCTAGGCTAGACTCTTTGCTGAGAACAACCTGTATCTTCCCATAAGTTACTTCATATTCTGTATGATACTGTTTTTCAAGTTCTGCCTTGTCTTCAGAGACTCCATTTTACAAGCAGCATCTGGCTATTTTGACACTAATTACAGAGGCAGGATGACTCCACATCTTGATCACATAATAAATATCTGCCCAGCACCACTGACGAAGAACAGACTGATAACTTATTCTTAAGAGTGAAAAGTGTACCTGTGACTAGAACCATATGAACACACAGGCATATTAAAACCATATCAGGAAAGCCAAACCTGAAACTGATTGAACACACGAGGAAAGGGTACACCACCCTCACCTGGACCCATCAAGAGGAAGACACCTAATACTGTGATGAAGGCTCCTGCCAACCTGTCATTGGTCTGTGCATCAAGGGATTGACAGGTTACCTTATCCAACTATCATAGAGTTTGGCTCTGTGCAGTACCCAGTGCTGCTGCCTGTCTGAGCATTCATCTGCCTGGATCTGATCCTGCACTTGACCTTTATGACCTCCACAGTCATGTACCTCACTTCTCTAGTTCACCGATTGACTCAGTGCTAATAATCAGCGTAAGCCTGTACCCTGAGGTCATCTAACTCCAGCCCTCCTGGCTCCCCCATCATGCAGAGAACCCGAGTCTCTGTGGGCTCTCTGCCTCTGCCCTGCAGGGAGGCGGCTTTGGACCCCTTGAGCCTTGTTGCAGCCTCTTTTAACCTGCTACAGCCATTCTGCAACATATTATATATACATATACATTTACCGTGTACTGGTTAATGTACGATCTGAGAGTTAATATTACTAGTCAAGGTTGGAATGAAAGAACCTGTGTTTGCCAACAGCCAGCAATCAAGTGAAATTGGGACTACTTGACAAATTATAGCCAATGAAGCCTGCGAAGTGTTTGTCAATAATGCTTGACATTGTGGAAAGACGCAAACATGTCTGTCTATATTTCTGACATTGTGTGCTCACAACACAATTCCTCTCATCCTCAGCTGAGAGTCAGTTCTCTAGTGAAATGCCTTTTCTCTCTTTGCTGAGTGAGAACTTATTCATCCTAAAGTTCCATTTTGTAAGCTACTTTCTTTTCATGAGAACTCTTTATTTCTACATTGTTTGATAAAAACCTTTCCTATTTCAAATGCTCAGTTTCTTTGTTGATCACAGAAACATCGTCCGGAAAGCAGGAAGGGCCTGTTTCAGTGATGCTCTGCGGCACTGTTCTGACTCTTGATAACGAGATCTTGGAAACGTGGTGTTGTGAGGCTCAGGTAGCTCAGTGATGGAGGAAAGAACAGAACTCCTGCTGCAATAACATCTACCTTGCAGAGATTTCTCATTTGGTGATAATGTGTAAACAGAAAATGATGCATTATTTTTCAGTATTAAAAAAAAAACTTCAGTAGGTTCACAATTTTTATTCTCATGGATAATGTTTAGATCATTAAGGATTTCAGTCTGATCATGTAATTGCAAAAGTAGAGTTCAGTCTCATAAAGAAATCAAAATGTCTAATCTCTTACTTGTTGTCATTTTTTCCCCGCTCTCAGCATGGAGGACCAGGGTAGGGTGGGGTGGGTACATGGCTGGTTCCTAAAGCAGTTCCTCACTCTGCTTCCCTCTCTAGTGCTTTGCCTGGCTGCTGTAACGTGACATGAGCGCTCTTATAGCTTCAGGTACATTCCTCACTCTCCCTGAGATGGTTCTTCGTAGCTTCTATCTGAAGCAAGGAAGTTTACGTGCCCTTTTTAATGCCCTCTTATGGTTGGCTTCATTCTAATTCATGTAGAGCGTCACGTCATTATTTTTTTCATATATCATTGCCCACTTTTGGAAGAGATTCCTGTTTAAGATCATCCCAAGTAAGGTCATAAATTCTCCCTATCATTGTAACCAATTTGGGCTAGATTCTAGGAAAACAACATGTTGACTTCAGCAAATATACTTGTCAAATATTCTGTTGGTCTTAAGAAAAAAATTATAGGTAGCCTCTACAAAAAAAAATTCAAAAAATAAAGATATTAATAAAACCAAAAAGAAAATATCACAAAACTTATAGGAGAACATACCAGGCATATAGAATATTAAGATACTATAGTTAAACCCCAGGAAACAGATTGATTTTGTAGTAAGAGGCAGTGATTTAAGGAGACCCAACCAAATGCTAAGCGGATTATCCTCTGATTCTGCCCATGAGAAATATTGTTCTAATCACTCAAAGAATTAGAAACAATATGAAAAAGATTATAGAAATTCAAGTTACTGAAAAAATTAAAATGACTACATAAAACCATAGAATATAATATTTCCAGGGCGTGGACCTGCATAGTAGGATCCAGAGATATCCCAATCTCAACAAACCCCACATTGGACTCTAAGGGGAGACAGGAAAGACAGCAGATAGGCCATAGTCCTGAGGCCAGAGTTGTGGGGTTTCAGGAATCATAGAATCCATGAGGAATTTCTTCTAGAAACCCTGCCAAGGAAGGAGAGGACTTCAGCAGCCTGTTTTGGTGGTCCTGTGAGATGGGAAGAAAAGGAACTTAGACTGGATACCACTTCTTAAACCACTATTTTCTGACCATTATTGACAGTTTTCTATTCATGGTTTAAAAATACTACATTTATATAATGAAATAATATTTTTAAACACATTGTTATACTTTCCTTTTGGTGGTTCTTTGTAACTTTTTGTTTAAACTCTACCCTTATGCAACTAAAGATAATCATTACCCTGTGGAGCATTATTACAGTTTGAATAGAATAAGAAAGATTTTTATAGTTTGAGTTTGGCTTCAAACATAGGCTATTAATAGAAGTCTCACTTAGGACAATGTTAAATTCAGTTTTCAATACAAGAGAGAAGTAAGGGGTAAAGACAACAATCACTTGTTTTCATCGTGTTCCTTTGATTTTTAAATTCCATAATCTTTCCTTATAGTTTTAATGAAAATATTTGGAATGTTAAGAAGCAAAGTGTGCAAGATTGAGAAAATGTTTTTTACTAAAAAAATCATATAACAAATATAATAAATGACTTTAAAACAGTCTTTTAGTCCAAAGAAAGATAAATAGAAACAAATACAAAAGGCAAGGAAGGACCCTGAGGGTGAACATAGCAAGCTAGTTGTCCATAAATTTCCAAAGAAGCTTGTTTCCTTTCCACATGAGGTGGAGACTGGGGTGGATCATAAGTTGGATGTCAGAAAACTTCCAGATTTATCTGATACACAGGCCAAAAGAGCTTTCCCTTATTGGGGCCTTGAATTCTAACTTGGGAAAACCTCAAGAAATACCATGTGAAGAATCTAAAATCAAAGGAAAGAGAGAGGAAAGACACACACACACACACACACACACACACACACACACAGAGAGGGGGGGGAGAGAAAGAGATTATATAATGATACAGGGGTAAATTCAGCAAGAAGTAATGAATCCAAGCATGAGTACACCCAATATCAGAGTGCTTAAATATATAAAGAAAACACCTAAGGTAAGAAGATTCTAATACAATAATGATAGGTCAATTTAACCCAATTTACCTAATTATTAGCAAAAGATATTTTATTCAGACAGAAAATCAATAAAAGGATCTGTTGGGGGAAGAAATGTATCCAACACTAAATGTAGGTAAGGGATATCTGGAGAGCATTCCATTGAACTCAGAATATACATTCTTCTCAACAGTACATGGAATATTCTCCAGGACAGATCATGTGATACACCACAAAAGTCTCAACAAATTGCTAAAATCTGAAAATATATCAAGTATCTTTTCCAACCACCATGCAGTAAAACCAGGATTTAATAACACAGACATAGGAAACTGTGAAGATAAATGGAAATTTGCTTACATTTCCACAGCCTATGGATCAAGAAGGAAATTTTTTAAAATTCTTGTAGGCTGGAGAGATGGCACAGCTGTTAAGCACTTGCTTGCCTGGGTTCAATTACCCACTACCCACATAAATCCAGATATACAAAGTAGCACATGTGTAGGCAGTTTACTTGCAGCAGCAAGAGGCCCTGGTGCACCCATTCATTCTCTCTCTCTCTCTCCTTGCAAATAAATAAAAATACTTCTAAAAATATTCTTGTAACAAATGAAAATGGAAGCATAGCATTTCAAAACCTGAGATACAGGAGTGGAGAGATGGTTTGGCAGTTCAAGGGACGTGCTTGGTATGCCAGCTTGCCAACCCTGATTTTGATTCTGCAACAGCCACTCAAAGCCAGAAGTAAAGTGGTGCACATGTCTGTAATGCCAACATGCCAATGGCAATGGGAAGCAGATCCAGGAGCATCCAGAAGCTTGCAGGCCAGCTGGACTCATGCACATGAGTAGAAAAATGACAAGAAAGACCCTGTCTCAAGCAAGGTGGAAGGAGAGGACCAGTGCCCAATGGCTGTTTCCAAACCAACACAAGTACAGCATGGTATATATGTGTGCCCGCACACACAGAAGAATGATAAAAAATACATGAGATAGTGCCGGGTGTGGTGGTGCATGCCTTTAATCCCAGCACTTGGGAGGCAGAGGTAGGAGGATCCCATGACTTCAAGACCACCTTGATAATACTTAGTGAATTCTAGGTCAGCCTGAACTAGAGTGAGACCATACCTTGGAACCCCCCCCTCAAAAAAAAAAAAATAAATAAATTGACTATGTGGTCTCAAGGTGTCCTTGAACTCACAGTGATCCTCCAACCTCCTCCTCCAGAGTACTGGGATTAAAGGCATGTGCCACCATGCCTGGCTTGAAAGATCTTTAAAATGAAGACAATGAAAGATCAGGGAAGAGGATACCCAAAAAAGAAAAAAAAAATCAGATGAACATATCTTGTATTCATAGATTGGAAGAATGAATATTGTTAAGATGAAAATTTCCATACTACACGGAATGATCTACAAATTCAGTGAAATCTTTATTAAAATACCCACAACCTTTTTACAGAACTAGAAAAAAAAATACTACAATTTATATGGAACTTCTAAAAGTCTCTCCAAAACCACCTCAAACAGAAAATCATCATGCAAGCTGATTCACAGTATACTACAGAGCTGTAGTCACCAAAACAACATGCAATGCACTCAAATGTAACAAAACAAACAAACAAAAAACATTCACAAACATACACAGACCAATGGAATGGAACAGAGAGCTCACATTTATAGCAATTGAGCTTAAACAATGGTGTTATGGACATACATTCAAGGACAGCCTTTTCAATATATGATCCCAATAACAGTAGATATTCATATACAGAAGAAAGAAATTGGAAATAAAACTCACCATTTACAAAAAGCTACAGAGTGGGAGAAAATGTTTACAAACGATATGAGCAGTTCATTTCCAGAATGCACAAGGAACTCTAACAGCAAAAAAGAAAGGAAGGAAGGAAGAAAATAACCAAACAAACAAAACAAAATATAACAAGTAACTCAAAGAACACTCCATGAAAGAGACAGGTTCCATGAAATAGAAATGAAAACAGGTGTTCATTTAAGGAAAGAAGACCTCAGACAGAACCACATGCCTGCCCTTTTACATCACCTGCAGAAAGCCCCATGGGCCCTAGATGGAGTTGTTGCACTCTTAGAAGACACAAAGAGTTTTCCAAAATTCTACTGGTTGATATTAACAATTGACATCCTATTTTTTTTAAAAAAAAAAAAAGGCCCATGAATTTGATGACATATGCTGAGAAACCTCTAAAATGAAGGAGAGATAGATATAACTTGAGATGCTTTTAAAGCACATGTTGTTGGGTTCTAAACAGGAAAGGAGGGGGAATATAACAAGTGCATGAAGAATTGGGGCTGAAAATTTTCCATATTTGAAGGCAAGTATACACCCAAGGATGGACAAAATTCACACACACACAAAAAAAACTCAAGCCACACAAGGCAAAGCAGAATAAAATTGCAAAAACAAAACAAAACAAAAAAAAACATGTTTTAAGAAAACAATCTTTTATTTATTTTACTTTCTTTAGTTTTCTTTTTATGATTTCTTTATTTGAGAGAGAATGAATGGACATGTCAGGGTGTCTTGTCATTGCAAATGAACTCCAGATGCATGCCCTACTTTGTGTCTGGCTTTACATGGGTACTGGGGAATAGAACCCTGGAGTGGTAGGATTTGCAAGCAAGTGCCTTTAGCCACTGAGTCATATCCTAGGCCAGGAAGAAGTCTAGCCAGAGCTGAGTGGTAAGGAATAGAATTGCTGCCCTTTAACATCTTACATGATTACATCTTGAGACATCCCCAGAGAATCCTTAGACCACTAAAACTTTGTTTTAAACAATAGTGCCCTCATTTAGAAAGCAACTCTCTCATAACTCTCTAATTCTTAAGTTGGTATTAATTTGAATTATGCTTTCATCTAAAAATAAAATCGTATTCAGGATCAGGAATAGTTTGCACAAAAGTAAACTTGTCATTTAGTCACACCAGCAGCCACAGATTTTATCTTGTTTAATTGTAATTTTAATTTGATTAATATTTCTTAGTATTAAGCTGCCAATGCTCTGTGACTCATTCATTCTATATTTTATATTTCTAAATTCCATTTATTAATTTATAACAAAATAAGTTCCATTATATTTAAAATATTTTTCATTTAAAATCCATTAAGCAAGGTGGTGCATGCCTTTAATCCCAGCACTCAGGAGGTCAAGTTAGGAAGACTGCGGCAAGTTTGAGGTCAGCCTGGTGCTAAAGAGTGAATTCCAGGTCAGTTTGAGCTAATAGTGAGAACTTGCCTCAAAAAAAAAGAACACAATAATAAATAAATATAAAAAATAAAAGTACAAAAATATGGGCTGGAGAGATGGCTTAACAGTTAAGGCATTTCATGCAAATTCAAAGGACCTTGGTTCGATTCCCCAGGACCCATACAAGCCAGATGCACAAGGTGGCACTTGCATCTGAAGTTCGTTTACAGTAGCTAAAGGCCCTGGCACATCCATTTTTTTTCTCCCTCTCTCCATATATCTTTCTCTCTCTCTCAAATAAATAAATAATAAAATATAAAAAGTAAAATAAAAATAAAATCCATTAAGCATTGCTTCTATTTACTTTTGCCTTAAGATTTGTGAACACACTTTTACCAAAAAAAAAAAAAAATGATAAATACCAAAACACTGACATATATTTAATTGCCTTACTAGGATTATAACTCAGAAGGAATTACTTTACATTTCTCATTTAAGAGAAAATATAATTAGTTATACTAGCATAAGGAAGGGGAAACCCCCAAATCTGAAAATAGGTACAAGTTTGATTTTCTAAAGGAATAGAACTATGTTTCAACTTGTTATTTTCTCCTAGAGCATATTACTTTATTTTTTTATTTTCTTTATTTTTATTTATTTATTTGAGAGCAACAGAGAGAGAAAGAGGCAGAGAGAGAGAGAGAGAGAGGCAGAGAGAGAGAGAGAGATCGAGAGAGAATGGCTGCTCCAGGGCCTCCAGCCACTGCAAATGAACTACAGATGCTTGCACCCCTTGTGCATCTGGCTAACGTGAGTCCTGGGGAATCCAGCCTCTAACCGGGGTCCTTAGGCTTCACAGGCAAGTGCTTAACTGTTAAGCCATCTCTCCAGCCCACAACTTTATTTTTTAAAATAGGTAAATTTGTAGAAAGCTGATAGCAATTCATTATTTTTGTCCAATACCATTTCAAATGAATTTTGACCTAGAGTCATAAATAGCTCCTTCCTACCAGAAATGCTTATAACTCACTATTTATTTTATTTTAGTTTAGGTTAGGTTAGTTTCCATTTAACAGTTAGGATTGGTGGCATACATCTGTAATCCTAGTACTAAAGCTGAGATAGGAGGAGAACCTGTTAGAATCCAGTCTGGGCTACACAGAGAGACCCTGTCTTAAGAAAAAAATAATAGTATTACCCTTAGCATTCATATCTAATCATGTTTTTAAAATTATAGTTGTGCCTGTCCTATACCTTTTTTTTCAATAAGCTCTCCTATTATGCTCTTTTTCAAAATAATTAACTCAGTCTTTTTTTTTTTTTTTTTTTTTTTTGGTTTTTCAAGGTAGGGTCTCACTCTAGCTCAGGCTGACCTGGAGTTCATTATGTAATCACAGGGTGGCCTCGAACTCACGGTGATCCACCTACCTCTGCCTCCCAAGTGCTAGGATTAAAGGCGTGCGCCACCACGCCTGGCTAAACTCAGTCTTTGATACGTGTTAAGTTTACATTTGCAGAAGTCAATCACAGGATTCCAAATGGAACACTGGAAATCCCACCCGAGGACCCAGGGACTCTCAGCTTGGACCATACACACTTCCACAGGGCTTGCTTATGGGGTTTTTCTGTCATGTGGTGTGGATGATTTTTTAACCCTCAATAGATGAAGGCCAGAGTCCAGAACAATAGTCATATTTCCCTAAAGTGAGAAAACCAGCCCCACATCACAGGTCTGAGGTGAGGGGTTATCTTCTAATTAGAGTGAGAAAAACATTAGGGAAATAAACACAAAATAATATGAAAAATTACCCTGCTACAGGAAATCAGGAATAAATGTTTGATTGACATTCCCTCACTTATACTGTACAAACGGGGGCCAACTAAACAAGTAACTAACAAATGAGATTGATTTCACTGCCAATATAGGTCTTGTGCAAATGATTTGAACAAGTTTGTTTCATTGAAAGTAAAAAACTGAATCTAGCCAACATGACTGGTCACTGAAACCACAGAAAGCCGCTCCCACCGAGCTTGCACAGAGTGGCTACATCACAGGAACAACTTCCATTCGTGTCTTTCCCAAGCTGGGACAACACACACAAGGAAGACACACATTCACACCGTTAGGGTTTTCATAAACAAGAATGACAGAGAAAACGATGAACTGCGGATGTTTTTCCACTTCATCTTGCGAACAGCTCACTCTGGAAATTATCACCTGGGGTCTGGTCTTTAGGATTGCCATAATAAGATTGCTTTACAAGGAATGCAGCTCAACTGGTCCTGGGTGAGTTCCTTCCTTTTCACACTGCAGATGTTCACTGTACAGGGAAAGGCACACTTCCCCCAGCACCCGAGACAATCCCTAATATGTACCTGATTGCAGTTCCAGCTTCCACCCCTAAAGGCAAGGGGAGTATTTCAGATGTATTTAGACTGAAATTCGTATCGAACATCATTGTTGTGAAGAATAGAAAACATAGAGCAATCCCCCATCGTTATTCATAGAAGATTCTGCCAATTTTCACTGTTTCTCCTAAACAAGTGTGATAAAACTATTGGCTTCCTACTTTATTTCCTATAGCCATGAACTGTTCCTCATATAGGCACTTAGCACTGTCACCTCTGAGATTTGTTTCTAAATATGTAAACAGTAATATTTCAATTATTCCATATTTCATGATAAGGGAATTGCTATTAAGAAGAGTATTGTGGAGGGGAAAAAAGAAAAATAACTAGTATTAACATGTGACCTCAGCAAACAGAAGTACTACTAGTAATAACATATGACCCTGGCATTTAAGAATTTAAGGTCACACACAAGAACATGCCAAGCCTAAGCAAGGCAGTAATTTATCTTATCCCACACAAAGATGCTGAGTAAAAGTGTTTCTGGTGTGTGTATATGTATGCAAGTTCTTATGTTTACATGTATGCATGTGTTCATGTGTGTGCACCAATGTGTGCAAGTGTACACATATATGTGCTTGAAGGTATGGAGGCCAGAAGTTGATGACAGGTGTCTTCCTTAATCACTCACCATTTTATTTACTGAGGCAGGGTCGCTTGCTTGACTGAGTGCCCATTTGGCTACTCCAGCTAGCCAGCTTTCCCTGGGGAGGCCCTGTCTCTACTTGCTGAACACTGGGCTTACAGGTGAACCCTACTAGGCCTGCCTGGCATTGACATGGGTTGTGGGATTCCAAACTCTGGTCCTCATGCTTGCACAGGAAACTCTTTGTCCACTGAGCTGTCCTTCCAGCCTAGGGATGCCTTATGTATCAATAATAATCAGCCCCATTAGACAAAAGCCAGATTTCCAAAGTAGTCCTTTGGTAGTTGCTTCTTTTGAGACCTCTGTGGAGAAATACCCTTACTAGTCTTAGGTATTCATTACTTAACAGAAATCATATGGCTGGGCAAGACTTAAAAGTCCTTAAAAACAGCATCAGTGTTGGAAATGTTTTCTGAGCCACTCTTTTAAACCCTTCTGAGATATAAGATATCTTACAAGATAAAACATGGATTTTATCTTTTACAGAGCTATTTTTAACTAATTGTTTTTATGAGAATCCAGGGATAAGAAACAATCTTATTTTAAACCTGGCACCCTCTAGGTCTCTTATATTTAAAGTTTATTTTTATCTCTACTCTTGCCCCTTTTGTAATAGACTATGGAAAAGAAAAGAAAAGAAAATCAGGCACATTTTGAATACTCTGGAAATGTTAACTAGATTGAGTTTTTTAAGAGGTGCCTTTCTTCTCTACCCCATTACCATAGATGTTTATGTGGGCAGAATCCATGCTGTCACCTAACAAGGACCTAGTTACTCAAAATCCAGTACTGTTTTCTTCACTATCCTTCAGACCTTCCCTGACAACCTCCTTCCATTCTTTCTAGACTCCACTAATGTTCTACCTAAGACCAGTTGGCCTCCTTTGACAGTCTTGTGTGACATTGCAGCTTCTTCCTACACCACAGTCACAAAGCCAATACTCATAGTTTTTGCTATGGCAGCCTTCCACTTCTAGGTACCAAAATTTAAAACATACATTATTATTATTATTTAAATATTTTATTTATTTATTTGAGAGAGAGAGAGAGAGGCAGACAGAAACAATGGGCACAACAGGGCCTCAGCCACTGCAAAGGAACTCCAGACATAGGTGCCACCTTGTGCATCTGGCTTACGTGGATTCTGGGGAAACAAACCTGGGTCCTTAGGCTTCACAGGCAAGTGCCTTAACCACTAAGCCATCTCTCAAGCTCTGAAACATATATTATTAATGGACACATAAACCATCCCCAAAACTTAGAGGCTGAACCAGCAATAATCACTATTCAAGCACCTGTAGTGGGAGGATGGCATAATGGGGGTTGTCTCACAACCATTCATGTGGTATCACCTGGCGATGAGGCTTTATTAGCAACTGGAGAACCCACGTTCAAGATAACTGACTCCATGATGAACAATTTGGCACTGTTACATGGGAGTTCAGCTAGGGCCAAATGCCGAAAACTTCTGTTCTTCGTGTGAGTATCTTCTCAGGATCTTGGTCTTCCTGACAACACAGGAGTTGGGAACCAGATGACACATCTCAAGAAAATCACATGAAAGTGCACAATAATTCCTTGTCCTAATCTGGAAAGTCACAGGTCACCCTTCTCCCACACTGCATTGCTGAAGCAGTCATGAAGACATCGCAAACTGCAAGAGAAAAGAAAACACCGCTTTAAAGGGGTAGGTAAGGCCAGATGAACTGTTTGACACATCTTCAGAGAATAATCTGTGACAGAAACGGATAAAAAAGAATGCACAGGGAAATTAACTTTACTGATTTTATGAGGCAAGCTCAACTAGCCTTATTTTATGGGAACGAGACAGACAGAGAGAGAGAGAGAGAGAGAGAGAGAGAGACAGAATTGGTGCATCAGGGCCTCCACCCAGTGCAACTAACTCAAGCCAGTTGTGCCATCTTGTATGTGCGACCTTGTGTGCTTGCGTCACCTTGTGCATTTGGCTTACGTGGGACTTGGAGAGTCAAACATGAGTCCTTAGGCTTTGCAAGCAAATGCCTTAATTGCTAAGCCATCTCTCCAGACCAACTTTATTGATTTTTTTCTTACTGATTATTAAACTATACAGAAAAACTAAAATCTCCACAATAGATTTATTGTTCCTCTAACAGTAAACAAAATCTATCTAGGCAGACAGAAATAAAAACCAGTTTTGAAACTCTTCTGTTCCTAAAATAGTGATGTTTTTGTCAAGTACAAAGATCCCGAGTTCAAAAACACAAACCACTCACACATTTCTCAAGAAGAGAACAAATATACATTTTAATAGAAATGACCACCAAACCATGAGCTTCTTATGGATAAAATTTTTTATTTAAATTTTTTGTTTTCATAAATATACAAAATCATAAATATTATACACAGAGTATCATGCAATGTTTTGATCCACATACTTATTGTATCATGTTTAAATCCAAATGTGTGTGTGTATTGATTTAAACATATCTATATATATCTATCTATATCTATCTATCTATCTATATATCTATATCTATATCTATATCTATATCTATCTATCTATCTATATATATATATATGTATAGATTCATGTTAAGTCAGGTTACATGTATAAACATCTATCATTTACATATACTAAAAAGATTCAAAAATCCCTTTTGCTAGGTTTTAAAACTACGCAGTACATCATCATCTAGTAATGCCATTGTGCAGAGTCATCCTTAAACTTTGTACATCAGTGTAACTGTAACTTAGGACTCATCCCCGCCTCTCCCCAGTCTCCTTCTGTCCTGGGATCCAGGGCCTTGTACATGCCAGGCAAGTACTCTGTTGACCCTACCCCAGCTCCCCCCACCGGCCCCCAGCCTCTACTTACTATCACTTTCAATTTTTACAAACCAGCTTTCTTTTTAGATTCCACCTGAGTGAGATCATGCCATTTTTGTGTACAGATCTTCTGACAGTCATCATCATAGACCAGCATAATCAATCAGACCAGCAACCCCCAAAACAGATGAGCTGTGAAAACGCTCCTGCTGCAAATGAGAAGTTTCTCTAACATTGAGCCAGAGCATTTCAGAGATGTCCAAGTGTTCCTTGTTTGAATAAGAAAGTAGGCAATGGCCTCCACTTCTCAGAAGTACCTCTTTTTTACCTCACCTGCAAAGAGATGTCAAGGTCATGACATATGGATGTCCACACTTACTGATTCTGCCTCAGACAAGTCGGTTAAGTTCCCTTCCATTTAGCAATCTTCTGCACATTCTTTCTTCCAGCAAGAAGATGGGCCTCCTGCAGAGTAGTGTCTTTTCAATTGTATTTTGAATTATTTACATGATCTAGCAGTTGACTATCTTCCCCACTTTAGACAGTATCTTTCAGAATTAAGTTGGAAATCCTTTGCTATCACACATACTCTAGGTTCTAATGTACTGAATAGCAGAACCTCTTAAAAGTAAATAATTATAGGCCAGTCGTGGTGGCGCACACCTTCAATCACAGCACTCGGGAGGCAGAGGTTGGAGGATCGCCATGAGTTCAAGGTCACCCTGAGACTACATAGTTAATTCCAGGTCAGCCTGGGCCAGAATGTGACCCTACTTCAAAAAAACAAACAAACAAAAAAAGTAAATAATTGTAGTATACTCAGAAGATATGTTGTTTGTAAAATTAGACTGAAATGACTTATTATCAACACAGAAATAAACTGGTTTGTTATATTTCAAAAAAATACAAATCCCAGCAGCTCAAAATTTGAGGGTTTTTTTTTTTTCCTTTTTAGACAAATCTTACCCTGTAGATTAGGCTGGCTTTGTTGGAACTCTCTGTAGCCCAAATTGACCTTGAGCTCTGTAATCACAGGTGAGTCATCATGTTGAACTAAGATTTTGAAAGGGTATGTGGGTTCTATTTCAAAAAATATGTATTTTTCCAAAACTCTGTAAAGCCTTCTCTGATCACTCTTTCAATTTCTTTAAAAGATGCTACTTTTCCATCATTTTTCTTTAAAGGCTCTTTTCAATATTCATTCCACATAGCACAGTTGCTTGAACAAGATAGCTCTCAAATGCTTTCAAAGTTTAAAACATGTGGGAAGATATAGGTAAGTGGTAAAATCATTTGAATACTAAATACTTTGCTCACTGGCTCAGCCTTTTGCTTCAACTATTATATCTTTAATTTTATCAAAACCTGGGAATCTTGTACTGTTAGGAGTAAACTAAATAAGGCTAAAAACTTGAATTTAAAACCAATGATATGTGTGTGACAATTAATTTGGGGTGTTTGCTTAACATATTTTCCATTGCTCAATCAACTGATTTTCCATTACAATAACTTAGTAAACAATAATGTTTTAACATCTGTTCTTTCTGTTGTTTTGGAGACTGTAGCTGAGGCTGGCCTTTAATTCCTGATCCTCCTGCCTCCACCTCTAAAGTACTGGGATGAGAACTATGCACCTCCTGGCCTGGCTTAAAATCTGTTCTTTTTGTGAGTGTGTTTGTTTTTGTTTTTTGAACCTAACAGCATCTTTTGCAGAAAAATTTGGTTTGATTTTACATGGGATTCACAACCCATGCCAGATGCCAAAGGGCATCAGCCCACCCCTGCTTAGGTAAGGTAACTGAGTTTCTGACAGCACTGTAGATGCCTCCCCAGGGGCAGAGTTAGGGCCTATACTTCAGTTTTTTTCAGATTTAATTGGCTAGTCATCAAATGTAACACAAATCACGCTGCAATTCAAGAAAGTAATCAGGGGAGTGGGAAGATGGCTCAATGAGTAAAGTGCTTGCCATGCAAGCACGAGGTCCTGAGTTCAGATCCCCAGGACCCATGTAAAATGTCATGGGGTGAGGCCCTCTGATCCCAATGTTGGGGATGCAGAGACAGGGTGTTCCTCAGGGTCTGTTGGCCAGTATAGCTGAATTGGTGAGCTCCAATTTTTTTGAGAGTTCAAAAATAGAGAGTGACCAAAGACAACTGGCATTGACCTCTGGCCTTTACAACACATTGGTGCACACAAATGCTCATGCACTTATACATATACATGTGCCCACACATATATGAACACATATGCACACACACTACACAAACATGTTCAAAAACATCAACAATATTTTAGGCAAAATAAATACTTTATTGTTTTTATTTTTATTTTTTTTAGAACTCAACCTGTGTGGTATTCCAAACATTTATAACCCTTTTAGATATTCTTTCAGGAAACAATGTTAACATTTCACTGCTTTTGACTAAAACTTCACACACAAAGAAACATATACAAGTTGAAATTATAAATGCTAAAGAATAATTCTAGTAACATCTGCTTGTTACTTTATACATTTATTTGACACATATACAACCAAATAGGAAGCTTTTTTCCTTTTGCTTTCATTAAAAACAAAATTTTCACTGGTTAAAACTGAATTCAAATCATTCATATATGAGAACAGATCTCAATTATTTCCATTTTGAAAACACAAAAACCAGTTGATTCATTTCTAGCCATTCAAGTCACAGGCCCCATTATTTTGACAATACTCTACTATTTATTCTAAAAGACAGAAGAAACATCTCATAAGAAGACATCTGCACAATGCAGAAAATCCATAGTGTTTACCATAGACACATTTCCAAAAGAAAAATACCATATAAGCTAAAGTAAAATTACATTTGTTTGGGGCAAAGCAACAAGGCTTACAGTGTAAGAACATGAAGTAGTTGTTGGTGACCTCATATTATCTACCCTACTGCTTCTTAGTAGCCTTCTCAAGAATTAAGAGCAATTTTTTACAACAAACATTTTGTCTTCTTGGAAGTGACACTAATTAACAGCAGCGCAGGGGAAACCATTGGTTGCTTCAAGCTCTCAAAAAATGACATCAGTTATTGCACAGTAAATACCTCACAGAGGTCAGTGTTTAAAGAAGCTAGTCTGAAGAAATATGTTATTTATAAGTTGGTTATGTCTAGAAGTATTCAAGTTTTATAATTAATTCTACACAGGGTATCAACTGGAACAATATTGGCAAACAAATAAATATTAGGCTTTTCAAACTGTTAGATTGATAGTTTAAAAGAACCAGCAAAGTGCCTAAGTTCCTATGTATTTTTAAAAGATATAAGCATAGAAGGAATGCTGACTGTACACTGTATACAGTAGCCCCGCTCAGCAGAAAGTATCTTCTAAAGTAGAGATATCACCTCCACCAGTGCACATCACTGACTACTCCAACATTATACAGCTAATGGGATCCACACCAATCCTAGGAGAAGGAAAAATCAGCATTAAAAAACTTTCAGATACTATACCAAAGCTTCTTAAGATACTGCATTTTATTCCAATATATATGCACACTTACAAGTCACACACATAGATGCAATCTTGTGGTTTCTAGTTATCTCTATGAGATTTCTTTTATCCCTGGCTTTTTAAAATTAATCCTATTCCTGCTTATGGAATAGTTTTTTATTTTTAACTTTTTATTATTTATTGATATTTATAAAAGTTGTACTACTAAACCTCCTCTCTCTTACCCCAATTCTGCTGAGGGTCTTCTTTGGTGGGGTTATTGGTATTTATTGTGGGGACCAAGAGGGAGTCTCTGGGGGAGGGTGGGCATGGGAGACATAGTGCCTTAGGCTATTCCCACCCACCCTGAGGCTCTTACAATCTTTCTTCCCCCTCTTCTTAAATGTTCCCTGAGCCTTGGCGGGCAAGACAGAGATCAGATTCAGCGTTACTTTCTCTGTAAACTCTGGATCTCTGAGGTTTGAGTGACCACAGTGATAGTATTTAAAAATATATTCCCAACTTCAACACCTGAAATTATATATCAGACTTTTCAAATTATATTTTAGTTTATATTATTATAATGAATGAGTATCTTTCGCTCTAGTAAAAGCACTGTCCTACTAAAGATTATCATTTTTTATTTTCACTAAATATCACTACTAACATACAATTTATAGACTATAATTAGAGATATGAAATAAAGTGAAATTCATTTAATAGGTAAATAAAAATAAGTCAGTCTGGGAAGATGGCTCAGTAGGAAAGTGCTTGCCCTGAAAGCACGAGAACACGAGTCAAATTCCCAAAAGCCATGTCAATGTCCGGTGTGGTGGTGCATGCCTAGAGTGACAGTGCTCAGGAGGCAGAGACAGATGGATCCCTATGGCTCTGTAGCTGGCTAGACTAGCTCAGTCAATAAGCTCTGGCTTAGAGACCTCTTGTCTCAATAATTAAGGTGGAGAGCAAGTGAAGGCCTACCTCTGGCTTCCACACATATGCACACACATCACGCCAACACACAAAAAATAGAAAAGATCACATGACACTTTTAACAAGTTATGTGAAAAACTTAATCTATGGGATGTGTTTCTCTAAAAGACAAAAATAGATAGGAAAAGTACTAAATTTGTGATCAACTCTCAAATGTTTGCCATAAAATATATGTATGAAATATAACCAAACTTATCAAAATGAGATTCAGGTCTAAGGGCTTAATTCCAGGATTTATTTCCTATAATAAAATTCCAAAATAAACATTCAATATAGATAATTATATGCTTCATATTTGACTTGTTTATTCAGTTTTCATGTACAGTAGCTTATTGCATGCATTGTAAAAATGAAAAAAAACTTGCTAAACTAACAAGCCTATACATTAAGAAAACAGAATTGAAAAAGAAGTGATAATTTACATTCATATAATAAAGAAATTTGTAAAAGTTACCTATAAATTCAATTTAATGATTGTCTGGCTTAGAATTAGATGCTTTACTTGAAGATACCGCTGCTAGAAGTCCACTTACAATTTCCCGTCTAATTTCACCAACAATAGACTCTTTAATCTATAATGGAAAAAGAGAAAAACAAGCACTTAATAATATGACTGTCATTCACATTTCTGTTTCAGAAAAACAAAAACAGCATTTATCCCTGCCATCAGCTAACTCACAGAGAAACTACACCCTTCATGGGACACAAAGACCTTGTCAGAACACAAGCCCAACAGCCACACTTCCAATCAGACCTACGAGTCAGCTCAGCTGACTGCATTATAAAACATCCCCATCTTTACCACACTTATCACGATCCAGGAGGAACTGCAGTGGAAGCAGGACACGGGTATGGCTTCCAGTGCTAGCTTGACAACCACCTCCAGGGAAGCAGCAACAAACATGGTGGTGAACCGAAGCACATCAAAACAGAGGCTACTGAGAATTCAACACTAAAACAAACTTCTATCACACCTGCCAAGGCTCAAGGACTGCTGTGTAAGGGAGGATAGGGACATGAAGATTCTAAGAGTCACAAGGTAGGTAGAAATATCCTGAAGCACCCCATCCCTACAGAAACTGATGAAGGCCCTAATTACCCAACACTGAACACCAAGAACCCTACTGAGGAAATGGGGACCAGGGAAGAGGGGACATATATAATCTATGTTAAAAAATCAATAAATATTAAGAAGTTGGAAAAAATCACAATTTTTAGGTTGAGAACATGATAAAATGCTACTTGATACCTTCTGGAAAACTACCTGCTTTAGGACAGAATTCCCTGGAAGGAGGGACTAATGTAAGGTTTGTCTGCCCCTTTCTCACTGATGTCTACCTACTCCATAGGGGCAGTCTGTAGATTCCTGCTTTCACTGGCAAAATGGTGCTCAAGCATATCTACTTATTTACATTAATGGAAAGAAAATGAACTAGCACAGTACCATGCTGTTTCAACCAAACATGAGCATTTTAAATGGAAAATAGGAATTTTCACTTTGCAAAATTTATTTTCCATCCTCAGGATGGAAAAGATTGCTTAGTGGTTAAGGCATCTGTCTGCGAAGACTAAGGACACAGGTCCAATTCCCAAGTACCCCATGAAGCCAGATGCACAAGGTGGCACATGCATCTAGAGTTTGTTTGCAGTAGCTGGAGGCCCTGATGTGCCCATTCTCACTCTTTCTCTATCTGCCTCTTTCTCTCTCAAATAAATAAAAACATCCTCAAAACAATAAACTCTAAAGAGAATTTTTAAAAGTTTTATGGTATATTTTCTACCCTCAGTTTATTGATGAAAAATGCAGAGACCTGAGGTGATGACAATTCCAATGAGGATATTCTTTTGAAGATGTCTAAATACTATAAATGCCTGCCTTCCTTCTTTTCTAACTAATGAAAAAGCATTACCTCCAAACAGCCCTTTTGTGAATGCCTTAAATGTGCATTTCCGGAAGTAAACAGATAATGCCTTCCCAAATTAGCACAGACACACTCTCAACTAGCTTTTAAAAGTTCTAGATTTCCAGTTTCCTGTCAGCCTGATCTATTTCCTAAATACAGACTGAATATATCTCAACTGAAGTCTTTCCAAAAATAGCTCTGTATAAATGTCATACAGAACTGGTCCATAATACATAGACATATATAATTCCTCACAGTAACATGTTATGTAGCATAAACCATCCATTTGTACTGCCATGTATTTAAATAAATGTAAGACTTTCATTTACTTTCTATCAACATTTTTAAAACTTAGAGTAAAATGAAGTTTTTGAAGTTCATAGCACTCACTGTAAGTTCATTTTTAAATGGATATTAGACAAAAACATAAAACTTTATAGAGTGTGGGAGCCACAGTATAACCAGAAATATGTGGAAAAATACTCACTGCCAATCTGTATTTACAAGACAATGTGCTTTCTAGTGGTACCGTAATAAACTAGGGCAACTTTACTACTCTTCTTATTCTTTACCAATCCAAAAGCAAACTAGCCAACTAGTTCATGTATTATTTATCAACTAAAGTGTGTGCTAAGGTTTGGAGGGACACAGATATTGGCATAAAATCTGAAAGGATCTCTAAGATTCTTTCCATACAAGGTGATGTGCATCTATAGTCCCAGCAGCTTGAGATCATCCCAGGCAACAGTGAGATCCTGTTACAAAATAGGAAAGAAATGAATCTCTACTGTTAAGTAATATTTAGATGAACAATCAGAAATTAACATTTTTCTCATAAAATATTAAAGGAACATTAATTTTAAAATGAGAACAGTACATTTTGATTTTTGAAAATCATAGAGTAGTATGGGCTAGAAGAAGAAAAAAGTAAACCAGTAAATTCTGAGAAGATGGTCATTTTAATTTCATGTGACAAGACAGACGAAAAATGCAGCAAGAGCATCTCTGATGAGCTGGGATACAGTGGAGGCTAACTGACAAGCCAGCTCCTCCTAAGAGGTAGAAAGGAATAGAGAGGACATGGTGCTCAAGTAGAAAGTGTGCTGTGAGCTGGCTCAGGAAGAGACAAGGTCTACTGATCAATGTGAACTGACCTCATCTTAAGCCCTCAATGAATGAATGAGAAAGTAAGAGAGAAAGAGATATGTAAGATCAGAAACAAAGACAAAAAGAAAATAGAAAAACCATTACATGTTCACTAGCACTGAAAATAATGTCTAGTGATTTGCTTTGCAAAAGACTGCAAGGACAAATAAATCAGTTATAAATTTTCCCATGCTATAGAGAGGATGCAAGGACTATGAGTGAGAATACTAAAATGGATGGTAATATTACTTTTCTAAGCATAATTTCAAAAAAGTGTAGGCTGAAGAAAGCTTGAGATTTCTACTGACTGGTAACACACTGACACTCCGCGTGAGGCATGGGGCTGCACATCTACGTAATATGTACCTATGGAGCACAGAGTCCATGGTGGCTTACTGCATCAAGCTGGCTTGAAGTGCATATGCAAAATGAGGACATGGCAAGCTGTGTTTTTACCAAAATACATGTTTAAAGCATGTCAGATGTACTGACAGACGTTGTGAAGTCTAGGAGCTTCAACCAACACAAAGAAACTTTCTAGCCACACAACAATCCATGTTTACTCTTGGACATTTAATTCTGGGGCATGTTTCTGTGGGCACATGTTCATTCATGCTGTTATCTCTTTACTTCTATGAATATACACACTTTTTAAATATCTATAGATAGTTTCAGGCCCCTGATCACATATACCACAGGTGAGTCAATTCCAAAATTGTAGTTTTCTCTAACTTTGATATGTACACTGTCTGGGCAGAAAAAAAGAGTATTTTTAATGTGACAAAAGTTTCATGTACAGAATATGTTAAATATTTGCTTGAAAGGACTTTGTTTCAATATTGTCCTTCCAAAGAGGAATCTTACTGATTTAGTGCATTGTTAGTAATGAAAGCTCTTCAGAAACCTGCACATGGTAAGATGATGTTGAGACAAAGGCCTGACAGAGCTCATTGTTTTCACACAACCAGGAGTGCCAAGAGAACTTCCCTGAAAGTGCCTGCCAAGCATGCTTAATCCTCACTTGCAGAGTTGTTCAACCCAAGATTAAGTCCTGCCTTGTTGAATGGTGCCTTTATCAATCGCATTAGAGGTCCCACACTTACTGAAAAGACAAAACCTAAATTAAGATTTTTGGTAGCTGATACAAAAAGCTTAAAAATTTAGAATTTAGTACCATGCGCATTTAAATTAAAAAAAAGATTATGTAAGAAAGGAATGTAATAAAGAATAATCAATTTTTAAATTGTTTGTAAACAAATATTAATCACTGTAACTGAGCTAAGATGATATAAACACAAATTAATTTGTTTTTCTACAACCAGCACTGAACTAATGTATCTACTGGTGTATGCTCTTTAAATACTTTAAGACAGCTGGTTGTATTGAGTATATCCATTTCTTCATAGGCCCTATTTGATAAGCCTTTATCTGTAGACACCAAGAGTAAATGTTAAGCCAGTTTTCTTCCAAACTATGCATATTTTGCACTGAATAGCTTCTAATTAAGGGGGCTAGTAACAAATTCTGAAAAGTTCTTCAAATATTTACCTTGCAAATTGGTTTAAATACAAAACTATAATGTCATTTGTATTTGGTGGGAAGTTCTTATAAAGAATTAAGTAATTCTATAGGACCAAATAACACAGAGGGAATAATGAACTTTTTTTTCTGCTGTGTTCTGTTGGCCACGCAATCAATACTGTGGTCTATAGTGAATTCTTCACTCCTTGGGCTTTGCACAGCCCCTATGAGGCCAGTTTAAAAAGGAGAACTCATGCATGCATTAGTGGAATAGTTATATGCAAATCTTGTGTTCAGGAAAACTTTCAAACCAAAACAGGAGGAAAAAAATATCATGTTTCTGCCAAAGGGGGAGGCTAACACCTACTTCCTCAGACAGCATGTACTGAGTGGAGAATTAATTTTACTTAAAACTGACCTTTGGTATAAAGTATGTAACAAGGATGAGTTACTACTCACATGCACACCTGATCAAGTAGGCTGGATGTAGTTTGCTAAACAGTAGCAAGCCACAGTCAACTTACATAAAACAAGTCCATTTGCAGGGCAAATAAATATACTGAATTAAGATCTTTCACACTTAGTTAGTCATGTCATGTCATGAAGATTCATAAAAACAAGGCAGGCTATAGTCTACTATTTTCATCGTAAAAAGGTAAATTTGTTTCAATATGGTTGAAATTCTAGGGAACAACTTGCATGTAATACAAATTTCATGTTTGCTCATATGCATTTCATCCTCAAGAAACAGTAGGTGGACACAGGCATGTGCATATGGCCGAACCTGGGGACAGACACAAAACACATATAATTTCACCACCAGCAGCTGCCATCAGTGCTCCTGACTCACTCGGCCATTACGGCTTTGTCAGGTGCAGAGCAGCTTTCCACCCCTCAGTCACTTGCCAACTCTGACTCTTCCAAACCCCAATTCCACAAGTGAAGCTCAGGAGTTTTCAAGGCAAAGCATTATTTTGAAATACTTTTGTATTTAAAAGATATAAAACTGCTGTTTTGATTTATCATAATTTCTTAATATCACTGAATAGGTTTGGGCATTATTCTTCTAGCCCTGTCATACCTACGAGCTGCATGGTTTTCACTGCATGAGCTATCGTAGCAGAGGCCTCCAGGATCATCTGCACCATCTGTGAGTTCATGGCAGAACAGACTGTGCTTTATTTTAATGTACTATTGTCACATAGCCATAAATGATGGCACCTTTGACTTAGGCACTTATCTCCGGACCAGAGGATCAATGGCCCATCTGAGGGAAGATTCTGTTATGAACTGATTCTAAGAATACATCTGATTCATATTAGTCATCATGTTAGAAACACACAACTTAAAAGCAGGGACTCTAAATTCTCTGGCTCATTTTGATCTTTTCTATTCAGCTCTTCATTTGTCCATATTCAAAGTTTGAGACTCTGAATTCTTGAAACAAGCAATCTTTCAAATTTCCAAGTTTTCTTGATTTTTCTGAATGTTTCCATAGACTCTGAAATCCAAAATGTCCCCAAACCTGAAAACTTTGAGAGCTCTGCTACATGATTTTCTGTGTAATTTGGCAATGATCCCTTGAATTAGTCATGTTTATCATACCATGAAAAAAGCCTAAGGTTTTCGTGCCTTATTCTCCTCTCACCCTGGTTACTTCATAAAGTGTGTTGTTTGTTGTTTTGTATGGGTAGTAGTGAGACTCAAACCCAGGGCTTCACACATTGAGGTACAATCCTCTACCACTAAGCTACAGCCACAGACCCTAAAGTGAATTATTTTTAATGCACATGATCTTATTTTTCAATGAATAGAAAGAATGAAAGATATTACTCAAAGTAATAATTACGGGTATTCTTAAGGAAATAAAAATGCAAGAAAATTCACCATGTATCATTTTATCCTGTGCACTCTACTGGTTTTTGCATAGAACAGGACAACATGATTGGAAAAGACATTATAAAAGTGTATCTATGTTGCTCCCCTTTGTTTACAGATACATACTAGTTGTTTTATTAACAGAACTCAGTGCTGAAAAGAACACTGTGGTTTGGATGTGAAGTTCCTCAAAAGCTCATGAGTTGTAGTCTTGGTCCCCAGGTCCCCAATACAGTAATATGCAGAGGTGAGGTTCCATGAAGTGACTAATCACAAGGGCTCTGATCTCATCAATGGATTGATCCACTGATGGATTCATCATTTGATGGGCTACTGAGAGACAAGACAAACTTAGGAGGCAACCTGGGTGAAGGAAGTAGGCACTTGGCAGCATGCACTGTGGGGCTTTATTCTATACCTGCCCCCTCCTTTCTCTCTCCTTCCTTTTAGGTTACCAAGAGGTAGGTATCTGTCCTCCACCATGCCTGTCCACCAGGATGCTGTGCTGCACCACAGACCCAGACACAGGAGCTCAATGTAACTATAGAATGAAACCATGAGCCTAAATAAATCTTTCCTCCTTCTTCTTCTCATGTATTCTGTCACAGTAATAGAAAGCTAATGAAAACAATTATTCTACTAGTCTTCACCATTTTTTTTTTCACTCCAGCTGGTAACCTGGAACTATGGTTGATTCCTCAGCTCCTCATTCTATTAACTTCTGGGGTCAACTGAATTTTCATACTCTATTTCAACCTATGAAAAAAATCATAACATTTCCACACTTTATCAGTCACCAAAGGAAGTGGATTCTGGGAATTGAACTCAGGTCCTCATGCTTATGCAGAAATTGCTGTTACCCACAAAGCCATCTCCCCAACACCTGTCGTCCCTCTTTTTTTGCATACAGAAATGAAATGTCCAAAGAGTCTACCACTTTTCTACTTCACATTCTACAAACACCGTTTTCACTAAAATGAATGCAGAGAATTGCAATTATTTTTATAATGTAGAACAAAATCTATATAAATGCTATTATAAACATGATCTTAGTCGACAGAGTTGATAGGAAAGTTAATTTAAAAGCTTTCTGAAAATGTCAGTATATAATGAGTCAAAGGAAAATCTGCTAAATAATTGCTGTTCAGATAAAGTCCCTGTAACACTGATGGCAAATAAAGGAAGCCTGGCCTGTACCCACCTCCCGAATGACTTGCTGCAGCTCATCTTGTTCCACATTTCTATGCACTTCCTCAGCAACTGGCATCAGAGGAAGATCTTGCCCTTCTTCCACCTCAGATTTAGGTTCTATAACCCGTGAGGCTTCCTCAGCCATTCCAGCTTCCTCAGAACTTTCCAGATCTGGAGGTGTCTGCACAGAGCCTGTTCTAGAGGGAGCAGTTGGTGTCAAGGCCACTGATGCTCGGAATATTTTCTTTCTTGCCACTAAGTGGGCTCTGGGTTTGGCCCCCGAGTCACCAGAAGGCACTCCGGTTCTCCTGTGGGCACGAGAGGGACTGGAGCAGACAGAAGATGACTCAGATGTAGCTGGAGAGAAAACAGACTCTGAGCTTTCTCCTGGAGGAATTTCAAATCCCATTTCTCCAAGTCCCAGGCCCAGTTCAGACTTCAGGTATGACTGTTCCCGCATCAATTCAGTAACCTGGATGTCAGAAAGCTTGTTACTCTCTTCAAAATTAAGATTGGTAATTAAAAATGCTGAGCTGTGATTACTGCCAAATACCACATAACTTGTGAAAACAAAATTATACTTCATTTAGTAACTATTCAATTTCATTCACAAAACAAATTCAAATTCATATTATGCTAAAGCAATAAAGTAGGTAACTGGAACACAAAGTGGGATGACATTTCAGCTAACACACAAGAATCCATATACTTGCAGGGAGGAGTTACTGATAAATAACAAAACAAATTGAAATATAGTAAGAATTGGACTTTGGTTAAATGTATAGTCATTTTTACAAATTCTACCTCAAAGACCTGAGATCTATCTGACAGTGGCTGAACACTGTCCTTGGAGTAAAAGTTAAAAATTTCTGTTTTGTGGTACATTACCTCCTTTAGGCCACAAAGAAAAATCACTATTTTAATGAAGCTGGCTTTCTAATAGCTAAGATGATAATGGACCTACAAGTTGCAAATTCATTTTCAAGTAATTACTTATCAAATTCTATTTAAGACGAACACATTTTACCCAAATTAGGAAAGCTGCATATTCTCAAGATGTGGTTTCATTCCCTTCCCCAGTAATGTAGGAGAAAAAGACTTACTGGTTCCATCACATTCAATGGAGAAGAACATGACAAGTTATCAGCACTTCTGCTGCCACACATCCCCTGGAAAAAGAAAATAGGTTATGTATAAGTATAGACTCACTTTTCAAACTTCATGTGTTTTATAATAAAATTAAATGGCTACCTATTTCCTTGAAACATCATTATGTCACAGAGAACATATTCAATTTCTATAGCAACCCATTAAATGTGTCATTATGGTGTTCTAATCCTCTGCTCCCACCAACAACTTCAAGGAATGACAGATCAAAACTATGGAAACATATTTATTAGTGATTCAGAATATTCTTATTGTATGTGTGGACACATTCTCATTCATATATGTTCATATGCATATATACAAATACATGTGTATACATGTATGTATGTACACAGATATATAGATTTATTTTTAGGAAAATCAAATATTTTAAAGTAGAAATGAAATCTAAAATTTAAAGTAACATATCTTATAATTTGAAAAATATTTGCAAAACTAAGAATACAATGCTGAAGTTCAAATTCCATAAGAAAGAATATCAGATGTATTGAGAAGTGGTACACAATAAAGAGGTAGTGTTTCTTTTCATTATCTTGATTGTACATGTTTTCTAACAAAAGATTTCATTTAATTCTTAGAGGTGTAGCTAAGTCAAGGTATGAATTTGGCCTGAGTGAGTGAGGTTCTGAGTTCAATCACTAGCATCAAAAAGAAAAAAAGAAAAGAAAAGAAAGAAACAAAAAGAAAAAGCAGCACAAAAAATGAAAAAGAACTGAAAATAAAGGAAAAGTTCAAAGGGAACAGGAACTTAAACACAAAGGAAAGAGGTAAAAGGCAGAGTGAAATACATGAGTTCTTTGGCATTATGGGCAGTAGTACAAATTAAAATTAATCACTTTAACTCACTAGAATTTTTACTTCAAAAAGACTAAATTTGGGGATTTTTTTCCCACTACTAAAAATGACCCCCATAAACTGTCATTGCATTTCTAATACAAAAATTATCACACCTTGCACATGAAAGTATAGTGTGGGAAAGCTCCTTCAACCTTTTGCATGGTTCTAGTGCCATGTAAAATGAAGGCTGAATTCCACAGCACATTACAAAGAACCCTAGTGCACAGCGTGGACACCCCAAAGGCGGCCTACCAAAAGCACGGAGGAGCGGAAAGGTGAAGGCGCCCGGGAGCGCAGCTGCTCATCCAGCCCCAGCAGGCGCTCCTCCAGCTGCAGCTCCAGCTCCTGCAGCTCCATGCGGACAGAATTCCTCAAACTCTGCAGCTGATCAACTTCACACCTATCAGTACAATGACCAGCACAAGTTAGAAAATAGTACTTTGCTAGTTTCTATCACAACTGCTTAGAAAACTACAATGGGCTAAAAGAAGGTACTGAATTACACATTTTACAAATTTGTGCAGTAGCAAGTACAAGTATGGACACTATGTTAATGATCTTTGCTCTTGACACTCTTAAGTAGCACACACTGAGAAGCAGGTTGCCCACCATCTTCCTTAATACCCTGGAGGCATAGAATGTAGCTTAGTGACCCATTCTGCATTCTCTATAACCCCTGCTGATCCATGCTGGCTCACACAG
Organism: Dipus sagitta; assembly: GCA_036346955.1. Classification (NCBI taxonomy): domain Eukaryota; kingdom Metazoa; phylum Chordata; class Mammalia; order Rodentia; family Dipodidae; genus Dipus; species Dipus sagitta. The sequence goes on from CM070774.1 coordinate 56,758,607, forward strand.
CTGAACAAATAAAGCTCAGAAACTTTCACTGAAAACTGCGTCCAGGAAGGAAACCCTGAGTTACATGAAGACAAAGTGAGGCTCACCTTTCCTCTTCCGTCATGTGATGGTACACCATGGTTTGCTGGCGCAGCATTGCCAGCTCCAAATCCATCATTTGTGTTCGGAACAAATTCAGGCTCCGCCTCATTACTTGAAGCTCCTGGAAAGTATTCTATGGGGTAACGTAGATAAAATTAAACTTCTAAGTCATACAAATTATTTTGTAACAAAAGAATTCAAGAGGGCACTTACTTCATAAAGAGGTAGAACAGATGATTTCTGAGCACTACGTGGAACAGCAGCAAGATCAGGTCCTCTCATCACAGGGTACTGTAAAGAAATGACATGCGATTGAAAACCAATGTCAAATGAGGACCTCCAAGTTCTCTAATGTACCAAAAGCCAAACACTGAGGCCTGTATACTTGCCTCTTTGAAAGTAAACTAAACCAAACAGTTTTTATAGCATAAGCAGCAGAAGAAACTAGTCCCCAACACTACCGAGTACTCTTCCCTAGTCCAAGTCCGAGACAATCTACTCCTAGTGGAGGAAGAGGCAGAGGAGAATCTGTAGTTCCTATCTGTGTTTACAGAACTTCCGAAGACAGTAGCAAGAACCACAGGCCATCTTAGGGGAGACACTCAAGCACCTACCACATACAATTACTTTAGGCAGTAATATCAAAAGCCACTTTAGCCCTTCAGTGTCCACACAATATAAGGAAGAAAAATAAAGAAGTTTAAAAAAAAAAAGAAAATATTTAGATTAGTTAAATCTACTCAACATTGGTGACATCTGAGCTGAGCCTTTATACTCATGCGAATTGATAGTGCAAAGAAAGGCAAGGGCAGATCAAGAAAACAAACCAATTAAATAAAAAGTGACATGTTCCTATCAGCATGGACATCAGTACTGAGCACTCTGCATGCTGCCCAGCGTCACTGGAGAACACACCTGAACTGAGCACGGAGACTGGAGAGCACCTATCTTCAGGGATGAGCTCACTGCATGCTGCCCAGCAGCTCTGAACAAACCTAAGCACAGAGACCGGACAGCACCTGTCTCCTGGGGTGAGGTCAGGGTTAAGTTTTATCATCTGAGTTATTGATGAGACATCCACAGTGAAGAAACCACAGCTGGGGCAGAACAAGCTGCCCTCGAAGGGTATACCACAGGGGTACAGGTGGACAGCGTTACAAATAGCAGTGAAAAGGTTATGTAGCTCAGTTACTGCTGCCAGAACTGCCTCCATGAGGAAGCATTCCTATTCTCCATTAGACTGAAAGACTCTAGTACACAACCATGAGGAGGACAGTCAGCATTTAAATGTGTACCTTACTATGACTTGACAAGTTTATCTAAAGTCACATTTTACCTGATTCCTGTTCTCTTCTGGAGTAGTTCCAGTTTTGAGCCCGTGGAAGTGGACTGTGTGTGTGCCAGGAGGCCAACATCAGAGGTCAGTGGGTGAAGGGGAAAGCTTAGTCAGAGAGCTACGAGCAGAGAAGAACACACGGTGCTGCCGAAGCCAGTGAGAAGACTTACAGGAGGAAGAGGTGGTCAACATATCCAAATGGCAAATAAAGGGAAAGAAAGGAATTTGAGAAAGAAAGTGTTTTAAATAATAGGACATTTCAGTTTCTAGACAGACAATGAAAGAGGTTGAAACATGGAGAATACCCAATGAGCACCATCCCTCCCCTATGAAGGAATGAGGTTTTCAGTACAGTAATGAACTTTGTTCAGGATTAGTTGTAGCTATACCCATGAGATGGAAGGGAACTGTATAAGAGAGCAGGTATTCTAGGTTTAAGCACATATGAAAATAAAGCTGAGGCAGTCTTAGTTTCTCAGTGAATTAGATGCTCAGAGCTGTAAAATAAAACAAGTCAACGTGGGCTGGAGAGAAGGCTTAGTAGTTAAGGCATTTGCCTGCGAAGCCTAAGAACTCAGGTTTGATTCCCCAGTACCCAAGTAAGCCAGATGCACAAGGGGACACATGCATCTGGAGTTCGCTTGTGGTGCCCAGAGGCCCTATATATAGTGTGCCTATTGTCTCTCTGTGGGTCTCAAATTAAAAAAAAAAAAAGGCAACTTAGTTTCATACCTGTGAAAGATTCTGCAGTGAGTTTCTAATGTCATGCAACACTCTGCGCAACTGCATTTCTATGGCAGAAGGAGGATTCGCGGAGCACGCTCGGTAAGGGTAGGCAGCAGCAGGTCTGTGTGAGTAAGGACACCCGAGAGGGGAAGCAAAGGCACCACAGGCAGCACCTGATATGCTGGGGACACTGTGAGTGCTCAGAGTTCTCATGTGCTCACACAGGGGCCTCTCCTGCCACTCGGAGTGGAAAGAGTGAAGCGAGCAGGTGGACTGATACACTGGAGCAAATGGTGGACAGGTGGGAATCCTTCCATGGTTGCATTCCTCTGATGGGGTCACCTCACTCTGGGGTTCTTCTTTCTTCACAGAGGGTGGAGAGATGAAAATGGTGGATTTAACTAAAGGATGATTATCCTGTTCAGTCACTGTCTTTTCCAATTCTTGCTCCTCTTCGGGTGTGTACTTGTAGGTGAAGGAAGGCGGGCTGCATCTGGTCTCTTTCCCTGGAGACAGGCGCACATTGACTGAAGATACAACCCTGACCGGGCTCAGTAAGGTGGTTGGTAAGGACTGAGACCTTCTTAGAGGATAGCCAGCTTTTGCAAGTAAGTACCTTTGTTTTAACAAATCTTTTGATTTTATGAGGCTACGCCCTACTCTTTGTCCAGACCGGCAGCAAACCTTCATTTGAGCTCTTTGCAAAGCAGTATTAACTAAGTCTACAGAGGAGGGAGGCCCAGTTGTCTCTTCAGAGCTCAAGTCTCTGCACTGAGCTTCAATAGAAGCCAGAGATTTCAGAATGTGGTGTGTGGTGTACTGGGCAAATTCACACTCGCTGCTTTTATCCATATCACTTTCCCCACTTGCCTCCCTCAGAAGCTCTACAGCGCATGTTGGAGACAAATCCCCTTTGGTCTCAGTAATGACAGCAACATGATGACCAGAACCCCAGGCAGGCTGTTTGTCTTCTGCATTCTTGGCAGTTTCAGACACAGGGAAATCTTGACTATGTGACATTTTTTTGTCACCAATGCTTGCTGCCTTTGTTCTTCCTTTATGAAGAGGAGCACGGGACTCCTCCTCTGATTCATTGAAGTAAGGCTGCTCTTGTGCTGTTGGAGTAATGTGGTCTTCACTAAATGAAGTGACAGTTGTCTCACTGTCACAACTATCAGCACTACTCCCCATGGCCTGCAGGGACTCATGAACCTGAAGAAGAGAAACAGGTGGAGAATATGAAGAAAAGAAAGAGGTATGACTGACAAAGTCCTGCATGAGTAGCTGTGTCCACATTTTCATGGTCTCCCAACTCAGTTACTCTGTATTACTGCCCTAGATCAGCAACCCTTTCCCCTACTTTCTCAGAGTATTGCAGACTTTCTTTTTTCCTTAAATCCCTTGCTAATATATGGCACTGACTCACAGAGAGGATACACAAAATTCTTCAACATTCTTCCCCATACCTATTAGTGTCACTATATCATCTTTGCTACTATTACCTTTCTTCACTCGTAAAAGAAATAACATCTGTTTTCAAAGTTCATCCTTCCAACCTGTGCTTCTGTCCACATCTTCTCCAGGCCAGGGTATTTCTTTTTTTTTTTTTAATTTATTTTTACTTTTATTTATTTGAGAGTGACAGAGAGAGAGAGAAAGAGGCAGATAGAGAGGGAGAGAGAATGGGCACACCAGGGCCTCCAGCCACTGCAAATGAACTCCAGATGTGTGCGCCCCCTTGTGCATCTGGCTAACGTGGGTCCTGGGGAATCAAGCCTTCAACCGGAGTCCTTAGGCTTCACAGGCAAGAGCTTAACCACTAAGCTATCTCTCCAGCCCAAGGCCACGGTATTTCTGTAGTTACATTCTAGACTGTTTCTGGATCAAACTCTCCTTCTCTTATGGCCCCTTCCCTTAGCTGAACCACTTATCTAAATCATTTTCATGCTAAAGACTGAAAGACCTTGAGGGAGTAAGCTGTCCTACCTTATCTTCCTCATCACTGACCTATCCTCTAGACACGCTTCTGCTTCACAAACTCCATTACCACTGTCTCCTTTCAGTCTCTCCTAGTGAAACAACCTCAAATTTAATGTTTCTCTCTACCTCTCTCCTCCTCTCCACTCTTCTGTCCACATATTATTTCTATTATTATATCCTTAGATATGTCTCTTGTCTATTTACCCTTACAATGCTATGTTTTTGGCGAATTCTTTTAGGTTTTGTTCCTCATTCTGATGTTCAAGTTTTCTTAAAGATATTGTCAAACCCTTTCCTGTGTGTCTTGGACCTCCACACATAAAAAAGCTCCTCACAGATAATGATGTGCCTGTCTTCTGGGTTATTTAACATTCTGCCATAAAAGTTCACATAATATACAATTAATGTGAGCTACCAAATAAACATAAAATTACAAAATACATACAAAACAATATATATATATATACACATACACAAGACTCAAGCAGGTTAAAACAAAGTAATCTAATTATTGGCAGTGCAATATTAAGAATTTTAAAAAATTAATCAGAGAGTTGAAGAATTTGTGAAATTTAAAAATATGCAGCAAAATTCTTAGCTAAGATACACATTCCATAGGTCTTAGTCTTAATGTCATTTGAAAATTAAAAGTTAAAAATTGTCTTGAAATAGTTACTTACTGAAGATTCATCTTCAAAGACGTTAATAAGGTACTTATTACAATAGAAAAATTGTACCTGCAGATGACTGAGGGGAGGGCAGTCTGTAGAATCCTCAGCAAAGCCACTGCTATCAGAATGCTGACTGGCAGTACGTAACAGATGATCTATCAGTGAAAACAGCGCAGTTACACAAAACCACTAACTAAGGCATCATGTCTGCAATGTGATTACAGATATGATTCCCAACAGATAGAAAACATTCATTACTTATGCAAAATTGTGGCTTCAAAACACAGGAGGTAACCTGAGTTCAAATAAAAGCTGAATCAGATTGTCTATCAGAAACTCTGGGCATTCAGTGGTTAATTAAGCTCTAATTATAATGTATTTTGGTAAATCTAATAAAGTCTTAAGAGGAACACTGGTAGAAATAAAAGATAGTCTAATAAACAATGAAGTCCAAAATAAACCATTCACATTATGTACATCTATAGAGTGAGGAAGTGAGATTAGAAGCTGACATGCAGATTGCATAATAAAGCTTTAGTATCTTCCTAGGAAAGTAAAACTAAAATTAAGGCCAAAACAATAGGTAACATGCAAGGATATTTAAACATCTCTTGATGTTTCAAGTAACACAGATTATTCGTGTTGCTATAAAACATTTCTTTTTTTTTTTTTTTATTTGGTTTTTCGAGGTAGGGTCTCACTCTAGCCCAGGCTGACCTGGAATTCACTATGGAGTCTCAGGGTGGCCTCAAACTCACGACAATCCTCCTACCTCTGCCTCCCGAGTGCTGGGATTAAAGGTGTGTGCCACCACACATGGCATAAAACATTTCTTGAAGGGCTGGAGAGATGCCTAAGTGGTTAAGGCACTTTCCTGCAAAGCCTAAGGACCCAGGTCTTATTTCCCAGTATCCACATAAAGTCAGATGCACAAGATGGCACATGCATCTGCAATTTATTTACAGTGGTTAGAGGCCCTGGTGCACCCATATTCCCTCTCTCTTTCTCTTTCTCTCTTGACCTGCCTCTTTCTCTCTCTCAAATAAATATAAAAAATTCTTTCATACTAATTCTATAAAAGTCAAAGATTCAATTGATCTATAATACTGTTAATTATATAAAATCCTTTTAGTTAACAAAACAAAAAGCCACCTAAGTACAGCAAGCAAGATGACACTCTATCCATGCCACAGCTGCCACCATGGGTGAGTTTACACGTATTACATTCGTTAAGACAAGGACTCGTGAGACAGTAGGGTACTACAGAACTTCATAACATGTAGATAAAGTGTGTTTGTCAAATAATATGAACATATAAAAACAGACAGTACCTGGACATTATATTAATTTAAAAGTGATTAATTCCTATGTCATAGTGTTTCTCACTGTAATTATGTCTTTACATGTCTAAGAAAGCAATGCTGTGAGCATAGGAAAGGCATGAACCTTACTTCTTCTTAACAGTCTAGAGTGCAGAACAAGCAGGCAATAAATACTACTTGCTGAATGACTTAGTGATAACTCTTTCCTTAAGCAACAACAGAATTAAACAGTCACATACATGATTTAGAAGTGAAAGGGCCTATCAAGTTGGACAAAGGGCACTTGCTCACAGCCCAGAAAAGCCAGTGACCAGCTCTGGCTCAGGTTCTCTCAAAGATCTGCTGACTAGGCAGCAAATAAGAACTGTGCCAGCTGCCACCAGAGTGTAATTCCATGTTCAGGTAGGTGATAGACTGTTCTCTTCAGAGCAGGCATGGGTGGGTGGGAAGAACAGAGAGGCTGTTTCTGCTCTGCCAGATCACTGACAACAGTAGCTTCTTTCTTCTGAAATGGTATTACAACCCTCCACCTCACAGGGCTGCTCATGAGAAGGTAGGATAAATTGTTCTCTAAGCTACTCCATCAGGAACTGTGCCATACTCATGTGAGCTGGGGACTTAGAAAACTGAAGCAGAAGGATTATGAGTTTGAGGCCAGTGTGAGCTACATAAAGAGATCCTGTCTTGAAAAGAAAAAAAAAAAAAGTCTATATATCACTAACTAGAATCTGATTCAGATATTTCTTTTCCACAAAAAAAGAAACATAGTTCTTTACAGAAAAATGTGGAAGAATTAGTTAGTTATATCCTAAAGCTATCTCTTTTTTAATTTTTAATTTTTTTATTTGAGAAGAGACATAGAAGAGAGAGAAAGAGAGAGAGAGAGAGAGAATGGGTGTGTCAAGTCCTCTAGCCACTACAAACGAACTCTAGACGCATGTGCCACCTTGTGCATCTGGCTTATGAGTGTCCTGGGGAATCAAACCTCAGTCCTTTGGCTTTGCAGGCAAGTGCCTTAACCACTAAGCCATCTCTCCAGCCCAAGCTATATCATTTTTATTAGATGTTATAGGAAGCATTAAAATGAGAAAAAAAATGAAGCAGAATAGAACCTGGACACTTTTCAGTATATATATATGTATATATGTATGCCTGAATATCCTCTTCTAAAGAAATTATTTTTGTCTTCTATATCCAAAGAAATGTTGGATTTCTTTCTCTCAGTGTTGCTATCAAATATGAGTTTGTTTTGAGTCATTAAACCTCTCAAAGGCAGCAGTACATAAATCCCAGAAGACATCTGAAATTAATAGAATTTTAACTTTAAATGTTTAACTATATTCCTTATGAATTTTTTTCTTTAACTTGTGACATGAATATACTACCAATGATTCTACTCCTGAAATTATGATTAATCAATTACATATCACAGTACTCAAATGTGATGGCTACCTTTCAAAATATCCAAAATGACTAAAATGCTGTTATTGATTCTGTGTATTTTTCTCATACATGAATATTCTAAACTCTTTTAGTTAATAGAAGTCTTGCAAATGCTAGCATTTTTGCTTTTACCACCTGAAAAAGAGACACAGAAATGATAATAGGGGAATAATCTCAGATGTGAATATAAATTAATTCCACCTTTCCCACTACTCAGAGCCTGCTCTTAAAACAACTTGAAGCAATTTTACTGTATTTTATCTTAATTTTACTAAGCCAGATGCTTTTCTCATTATGGCCCTTGCCAATCTATCAAAAGCAAAGGCTTCTTGATCATATAATTCAGACACAGACATGATTATGGACTTCTGAAGGGAAGAAAATCTAATGAGAAAGTTCAAGTTGTACCTGCCTACAACTGCAGTGACCTAGTGAGCCTACAGCTCTTTCTCTTCAGTGCCATACTGTAATAAGAGAAAAATTACATTCAAATTGTCTCCTCAGAGTAATTTCAGAGATCAGGAGAAAACAAACATGTAATTTCCTATTCTTGGAACATACATATAAACATTTGTTTCAAAAAAAAAAGGGCAGTTCAGCATGTGCAGTTTTAAAAATAAAGTCCTACCTTCAGTGGCCATTTAACTTCTTCCCTTTTGTTTCTCTAAAGCACAAAAGCTTTTCATATTTTAAACAAGACATCATTTTTTTTCTGGTTGCAAGTTAAAAGTATAAAGAACGGATTCAAAGGTTCCTGGTCAATAATTAATATTTTAAGGGAAGAGTGATATCTACAGCCACTCACCTTTGCTCCACAGTCTGAATTTATTTAACTAGATTTAACTATTGTTGAGACTAAATTTTTCTGCCTGAGCTACACTGCAGATATTAAACTTAGGAGGTATATTTGCATAAAGCTAGGAGATGGATAGCATAATTGCATTTTCAATCATGATGAGGTAAAAAATATCCCTAATCTGTTTCAATCACTTTTTCTCCAGACCTTGGGCAGATTTCAAAAAAATATTTAGAGAAGACAGAATTGTGTAACAAGGTCATTACTGGATAAGCAAATAAAAATTTATAAGCATACATTCTCAAGAAAATACAAATTCATGTTCCTAATCTTTTTACACTTACCACTACTAAACATGCTGATAGATAAGACATTTTCCAAATTGACTGATAACTCCTAAAGGATGTGCTGGAGGAGTGGGTACCAGTGTACTTACCTCTTTTGGACTTGGTGAGACCTAGCTGGTAAGCGGCTGGCACGTGAGGTACTTCTCCTTCTGTACTCTGAACCTGAAGAAGTCAAAGAAGGATGTCTCTTAATGACCATCAGTCTCACCCATCAGCCTGAGCCACATCCAGGCATTATGGAGGCATTTTCCTCTCAACAAGATTAGACTGTCCCAAAAGTTAATTTCCGACCTAGTTTCCAGCTAATTAAGGCACTCAACCTAGGGGCTTCAGAAGAACAGCTACATGTATAAACTACTTCATTTCTACCCAGTCACTCTCATGAAGAGACCCATGCCAGAAGTTCTCTAAACATTCAACTTTAAGTCCAACTTGAAGAAAAATGGTAATTTATGCATCAGAGCAGACCATCACTAATATATACGGGAGGCAATTACAAGTCTTCTATCTATGAAATGGGATACTGTGCTTCCACTGCAAAATGTTCTAAAATTAAGAGATTATGTCATCAAATGTCACATGTGTAAAACTGCTTTGTCCTGATTATAATTTTTTTTTGATTGTTTTGGTTTTTCAAGGTAGGGTCTCACTCTAGCTTAGGCTGACCTGGAGTCTCAGGGTGGCCTCAAACTCACAGTGATCCTCCTACCTCTGCCTCCCCAGGGCTGGGATTAAAGGCATGTCCCACCACACCCAGCCGGCTCTATAAATATTTTTTAAAGCATATCTAGGAATTTTAAGTGGAAAGGCAGCACTTCTTATAGCAAAAATATTTGAATGTTTTAACCAGAAATTCTCCTTAAAAATTCTATTCAATAAAGGTATAAAACCTACAAAAATATTCCTTTTTTCCTACATGCACAACTACATCATTTAGGAATTTGTGATTCTTAATCAAAATCTCTCCCTCTGTGAAGACATTATCTATTCGAATATAATTAACTCCAGGTCAAGATTAGCAATTAGGGGAGGGGCATACTAATTTTCATCCCTTTACAACACAAACAGTGAGCAAAATTGCCAAGTATGTGTTTCTGAACTTGTAGAAGCAGACAGCAAACAAATAACAAGGTTTTAATTTGAACTCTGCTTCTTTAAGCTATTACTCTATTTAATAATAAGAAAAGTCAACATGAAAAAAAAAACACAAAGGTTAATGTCATTATTAACCAATTAAGAATTTCTCTGGTTTTTCTTATGTAAGATATATAAAGTAAGCTCTACTATTTAAAAAGTATATTATTGAAAGCAATAGATACAAGTTCAACCGGAAAACCATTGTTTTCTATACAAGGGAACAAAGTGCATTTTCTTTTTATATTCAACAAAAGACTTATTATTAGCTGCTATTTAGACCCCACTTTAAACAGAATTCTAAAAAAGTAATTATCACTAGATCACAAAAGTGTTCAGAGAAATTCAAGTAACTATTCATATTCTAGGAATCTCAGCTTAGACACTGCCAATGGAATAGGACACTAACTTATAATCTCTCTGTGAAACGTAGAATTATCACATACTATTTCTTTAGACTTATGAATCACACAGTAACATGAATTTTATAAGAATGCTTACTCAGAGTACTATCTCTCATGTTGTTATCCTATGGGGAAAAAATCCAGTGTCTTTCTCCTTTCATTACACAGTCCTTCACCAGCTGCAGGGCACTTACAAAGCTGAGAGGGTTATATTTTACTTACAAAACTTCTAATGTCAGGATGATTATTCTCACTCAGTGAAATCACAATATCAAATTGATGAAGAAAAAAAGAAATAATGCTAGCAATGATATTATCTTGGGCACAACTATTAAAAGAAAGCAATCAATTTGGAGCAGATGTACCTACCCACCCCAAAATACCCCCCCACAAACATAAAAATTCACAAAAAATCACAATTCTGCTTTATAACATCAAAAAAAAAAAACCTAAAGAAAGCAAATTTTTGCAAAGAGGTTATATGAGGCTTCTCATCAGATGACATCAGTCTTTGTCCAATGTCTTCCCTAACTACCAAACTACCTTAGGACAACTATCCTGAAAACAAGTCTAACTAAAGTCATTTACTGGCTTTGGCTTTCAAAAATTGTCTCTGATCATTACTGTTTCTTTTTTCAGTTGTGAAATAAAGACAGAAAAGTCCTCACAGGTCTGTAAAGGTGAAGTAATATAGCTACAACTGAACTTTGAAACAATAAAACAGTCAAGATACATGATATGACATCCCTCAGATGATGATGGAGAGCCCACACCTGGTTAGAAGTGTGGAATGATAAGTGCAGGAAGATGCCTTTTCATTTGTAAAAAGAGGACACTGGAAAATGAATTCAAAGAACCCACTTTGTACTAGCCTATGATTTCTATAATCATGTGTAAATTACCTTAAAAGCTTAAGTTTCAAAGGCATGCATGTGTGTGCACGCGCACACACACACACATACACGTTTATTTTCACTATCAGGAACATTTTTGTTTTTAAAACAGTTAAGGTATTTTAGGTTAAAAAAAGAAAAACCAAAACTCAGGCTTTTGGGCTACACAGGGGTCACATGTTAGTATTTATATCTAAAACTTAGCTGAAAGTAATGAAATATATTAATTAAATCAGCAATCAGTATGAAGATAGGAGTAGAATAGTTACTCACACTTGTCAGCTTAGAAGTGATTGCATATACAGCCAATGATTACACTTAATGGAAGTTCCCTTGCCCAGCGCTGCAGTAAAGAAGCGAAAGTTCCTTCTTCTAATACAGAATGAGTTTTCTTTTATGCCTCAAAGATGAGCAATTGCTTTTTCACAGGACAACTTTGGTTTTAACTATGAATCACTCAAACTTCTAATGTATGGCTCAGAGTTACCATGACGTGTTAAAGACAAGCCAACAGAACACAGAAATTATCCAACAAAACCACTAAGAATGAAAAACCTCTCCCCAGCCTCTCACCCCGTAAGAAATCTTAATACTAGGATACTGAAATTTTTATGTTGAAGCATTCTAAAATGATTTTTAGAAGGCACATTAACTTAACCAAAACTAGTCTCTGGACTTCTTTTTAATGCCAAGATCCAGCCACTTTCACTGCATCAGTGCTGCCTTTGTTTACTTCTCTTCCCATTTAAATAGTTCCTCCCTGCTCTGGTGCCTGTCACGTCTTACCTCCCGTCTCAGCAGATGTGGCTTCAGGCACAGAGCCCCACTGCAAGACTTTCTCCACCCAGCGTCCCCAATGGCTCGTGTTCAGGGAACCTACTTGAGAATGGCTTGCTGAAGGAGAACTCTAACTCATGTTTTCTTGCTGCTTACACAGGAAGATCATTCACAACAGGAACTAAGCCCCAGTCAAAGGGAGTCCCAAAGAAAAACAGCTACTTTCAATGGGATCTACAAAGTCTGCTTTGGTAAGATTGTTCTTTTCGTCTGTCAGCATGATTCCAACCATGCCTTAGAGGAAATTAAAATAACATGTTATTTCCCTGCTTTATTCATTGTTTTGCAAGCTTTCTTTAAAGGTCCTAAAGGGATAAAAACATAATTATGGGTTTTATCCATCTTTTAAATGTATTTGAACAAAAATAATTTGTTATCCTTAACACCCCCCCTATATACAATGCATCTATAGATGACAAAGTAATTTTCTAGTTCTGTTTTGTTTTTGAGGCAGAATCTCCCTATGTACCTCAGGCTGGCCTCAAATTCATGATATTCTTTTTCTCAGCCTCCTGGACAGTGGGATCACACACATACTCTATGATGCTTGGTGACAAAAATAAAGATTTTTTAAAAAAATCTTTCATTATTCTTAAAACCACTCATGTAATCTTATACTTTTACAAAAGCCCACATTACTTTTTTTTTATTTTTTTGCCAGCAGAGGGAGCAAAAAAAAAAAAAATCTATCATTAAAAGTGAACTTCTGGGCTGGAGAGATGGCTTAGCGGTTAAGTGCTTGCCTGTGAAGCCTGAGGACCCCGATTCGAGGCTCGTTTCCCCAGGATCCACGTTAGCCAGATGCACAAGGGGGCACATGTGTCTGGAGTTCATTTGTAGTGGCTGGAGGCCCTGGCGTGCCCATTCTCTCTCTCTATCTGCCTCTTTCTCTCTCTCCCTCTGTCGCTCTCAAATAAATAAGTAAAAATAAACAAAAAAAAATTTTTTTAAAGTGAACTTCTCGCCCAACTACACCTAGCACTTTATAGACTTTGAAAAGAACCTTTCTGTATTTTATCTTAAAAAAATTAGAAGACACATACTCACTCACTTTAGCTTAGAATTTAAGAATTCTAGAACTTACAAAAGAATTTTAACTCACTTAGAATGCACATGTAGGAATGTTGTCCAATCGGAGTCCAAAAAAAATCAAACTTTCAACTACCTAACGTAATTTATAGCGATTTTTATGTTGTGTAGTTCTCATTGCATTACCACAGAAGCAGGCCCTAAAGGAAGGCAAGAAGTTAAGACTTCATTGTGATTTATACTCCTCCTTTCACTCACAGCCAAAGTCAGACAAGAGGCAGCAGAATGGAATAAGAGGTTTTAAAAGCCACCATAATTCTCTTCCCCACTCACTGTACTAAGGAATAAATTACTTTAGACATTAAAGAAGTGGAAATATAAAGTACTAGGAAACAGAAGTAAAGGAAAAGTAGCTTATTAGGAAATGTAATATATTCCAAAAGGCTTCTTTGATTCCCTCTTTCTGTAATTTGCATAGCTGTAATTAAAGTATAAAAATCCAAAGAACACAAAAAAAAGGTAAATAGCTCTCTTAGCAACTTCACTTTGTACTGAATGAAGTTTTCTCTAATTGTAAGATCTAAAACTCAGCTAAGAGATCAAGTATGGACACAATTACTTGTCTCACGTTCTAATCCCTACTAACCATATGATTCTAAAATTACTATGAATAATTATCAAAACAAATCTTTCATAGATTTTCAAAAAGGAAAATTACATGTATTATTTTATAACCAAAACTCTTAACAGAAGACATATACCTCAGTTCCCTCAAGCGTAACATGAGAAACCACTATTACCTGCTTCCCAGCCTGAGTGATACTCAAGAGCCAAGCACTCCCACAGGGTGGTCCTGCCCCAGACAGTAAGGCTCTAGCTCACAAGTATCAGTTCCTATGATCCAAAGGTCTTAGCTGAAGTTTATCAAATAAGTCTCTTTATGTTTAATTTAAAATTTATGTTAACTAGCAGGAACATCACTGACTAAAAATAAAGTCGCCAATGTTGGTCTTCTTTGCTAATGAGACTTCCAAAGCCCTTTCCTGGAGGTTCTCCGCCTCTGTCAGGTGGATCTTCACCTAGTCTATCCTTAAGCTTCTCTGCCCTTATCCTGACCACTGAGAGCCCTAAAGAAAAACTCCATCAAAAACAATTCAGGGGAAGAGCCTGACCTGCAAACCCCTGTGATTTCAGAGTGCTTTTCACTATTATGCAATACTGATCCGAATTTGAAACTGTTCTCTCAAGGCAGCACAATCTTAGGTTTGAGAGCAAGAAAGGATTACAGATCAGGTGTCAGCTGGTGGGTAACAGAGATAGAGGGGCTGTATATCACACACTTCTGTGATCAATTTCTAAACCTGGACCATCACCATGAGGATTAATTTCCCAGTCAACCTGCTGGCTACCTCTCATCTCACACACATTCTTCTGGGCTTCCCAGCTCACTGCATGAAACTGGTCCTGCAAATTGTTCACCTACCTCTTCCATTTCGAAGGAGTCCTTCTGCTGTGTTAGTATATTTCTGATGGATGGGATTGTCAGAGGTGCACAAGGCTCTTTTTCAGATGTGGACACAAGGGCATTTTTCACCTCACTGCTGTTTTCTATCTCACTCTCACTGGACATGTTGAAATCACTCCCTAAATCAGATGCTGTAACAGATTTCTGAAGCGGTTTATTCTCATGACTTTGAGTTTCATTACTTTGTTCACTTTCCTTTTCTTGGCTAAAATTACTATTTGCTTCATCAGAAAGTCTATCGGTGTTACTCTCCATAGCTGCTGCTGAACCATGTGACACTTCTTCTTTAACTGTAGCCAACATAGAAGATGAGTCTTTCTTCTTTACAACCTTCTGAGGCTTTGGGTCATTCTTACTGCCGCTCTCCTCAGTCACTGAAATACTTAGAATCTTTCCTTTTTCAACTGTTGGAGAAAGACTATTACCTTCTCCTTTCTCAGTTTTATCCACACATAAGTTTAGTTTTGATAGTGTTTTCATTAAACGATTAGCAGTGTTGCTTCGAGTTAAAGGTGGAGGGGAGTCCACCTCCTTGGTAGAGGCCACTGAAGTCATGCTTCCAATTCTCTGCAGGGGTGTCCCGGAGACTTGGGAATATAACGAAGAAAATGCGTTGGCCACAGTGGTAAGCACTTCAATTTGACGAAAGCGGCCTACAAAAGAAAAAAACGAAAATATACATACATACATACATACATACATACATACATACATACATAAAACTTATCCCATTGTTTGGCATTCTAGTAACTAAGTAAGGTCACAAATATGATGAAGTTTTATTCTTCCTCATCTAACACTTAACACTGTGCTATAGTCACAGAGTAAGAGAAATATTTTTACTCCCTTCCTTCTTTTCTTTTTAAACAAATGCAATTTGGAGAAAGGAGAAATAGAATAGTCTCCATAAACAGAGTAATAAAAATTCAGAGTAAGTAATTATGTTGATTAAACCCACTAATTAACATTCCAGTGCTATTCTAAAAATAAGTCAGGGTTTAGAATAAAAACAAGACCATCTGACCTAGATGCTAGTTTTTAAAATAATTTGCTAACATAAAAAATCATACTTGTGCCGGGCGTGGTGGCGCACGCCTTTAATCCCAGCACTCGGGAGGCAGAGGTAGGAGGATCGCCATGAGTTCAAGGCCACCCTGAGATGACAGAGTTAATTCCAGGTCAGCCTGGACCAGAGTGAAACCCTACCTCGAAAAACCAAAAAAAAAAAAAAAAAAAAAAAATCATACTTGTTAGAGCATAATTTGGGTTCTCTACTTCCATCCGCTGCATTTGCGCACTCAAAAACACTTTGATGTCTATCCCTCTGGCAAATGATGATGAATTAAAAAATCTTGAAGGAATTTTCGAAGCAATATCTGGTTCATCTCGCCCAAATCCAAGATTATAAAGAATTTCTTCAGGATCTTCCTCATAAAGCTCCAACAACTCTGAAACACTACAAAAAAATAAAAGCAAATATCAAGATGTGTATCTATACTTCATATTATATTATAAATGAATCCAGTCTTGTGATAAAATCTTTTGCTAATATTTGTTCTTTACACTATTATTTATTACATCATCTGCCTACATAACAGCATGAACAGCACTTGGAAAGGCTGAACTCTCTCAGGTTGCTACTGTTGGGGTGGTGGGGAGCTAAAACCTTAGAACAGTCATACACTCTCGAAGTGATTCCTCACCTTCTTTTTCTTGACACTATAGGGGATTTCTATTAGTTGAAAATTTTGGATAGATGAGCCATGATCAGGAAGAAATGGATTAAAGAAGAATTGAAAAGGGAAATTAACCTAGTCAGACGGTACACCTTTGGTACTGAGGGTCTTGCTGGGAAACGAGCTTTCCAGAGCTATCATCATCCAAGCAAAGACAGTGTCCAAGGCAAGGAAGTAAAGGCAACAACCAATGTCAGAAAGGCAGGGAGGTGCTTCCTTTACTCTTCTCCCCTATGTCCACTCAGGAAAGAGGAGGACTATGGTAGGGAGACACAGGGTGCATAAAGTAACTTCTTGCTGATTCCACTGGGAATTAAACATTATCTTTCCCTCTCACACAGGTTCAATGAAGAAAACAGGAGGTTGAAGATAGAACTTCAATAGAAGAATATTTTAATCAGATTCAAAGAAAAATGCTCAGGTTGCAATAAAATAATTTGTACAATTTAAAACTCATTACAAAAGCCCAAATATTATCTAATTTAAAATATATTTTAAAACTCTTTGGCTCAGCATGTAGAAAAAAAATTTATCCTGAAATATCAAGCTGTAAATGAGAGAGGTTTATGTTGACTTTTATGTCCCTAACAATTTGGCACTTTGGTTCTCTACAAGGAGAAATGACTCCATTCAAGTTTCTCTTTTAGGATGTTCATACAATTAAAATACCATGTTAAACGTATCACTTGCTTATTACTTATTTAGTCTCATTTTTTCACAAAAAAAGCACTTTTCAGTTATGACAGTCCAGGAAACACTTGGGTTCCTTGTGATTTCATGTTATCAAAACCAAATCCGAGACTGGCAGAGTGATGAGCAGATTACCGTAACTCAATGTAATCACACAATTCTCAAATGAGTTACCTTGAGACTGTGCCACTGCTTTTCCCAGAGCCAGTAGAATTCATACTTCTCCCTTTCTGATGAAACTGGAGTCTTCTCTCTTTGGCCAAGATATTATTGCTATTAAAACAGTAAGACAACATTAAACTTTGCTTTCACAAATCCTTTGCGTTTTGAAAAAGGAACAGAATGAAATAGCTACGTACCAGGTTTCAACTTGAGCATCTCTCTCATGGAGGTGATTGGCTGCAGGTAAAAAGAGTAAACAGAGCACAGTTGGAGTACAGTTGTTAGAAGAACCGCACCGGGAATTACACAATACTCAAGAAAACAATTTACCTATACAGCTCAATATCAAACATGCCAAAGCCTAGTTATTTTAACTTTCAGCAACATAAACCTAAACTTACTTCCACTTCAGTGTTTAAAACAAAAAGATCTATGGACCAATAAAATTCTTTTACAGGCTGAATAAAGTGAAGATGACCAATAGCACATATATAGGGAGTACTGTTATATTTAAAAGCTGTACATGAGCAGTTATAAGAGCACAGTCTGATTTGGCAGTATGAAATGCAACAACAGTAAGTACATACTAATAATGAGTTTAAGTTACAGCCAATCTTCAAGTTCACGACTTGAAATTTTCTACTCATTTCAAGATAAATTTTCTTTTAAAAACTTCCTCTCAGGCTGGAGAGATGGCTCAACGGTTAAGGTGCTTGCCTACAAAGCCTGACAGCCTGGGTTGGAGTCTCCAGTACCCACATAAAGCTAGATGCACAAAGTGGCACATGCATCTGGAGTTGGTTTGCAGCAGCTAGAGAACCTGGTGTGCTCATTCACAGTCTCATTATCTCCCTCCCTTCCTCCCCCTGCACGCCTGCAATTAAATAAAAATTTTAAACAAAAAACTTCCTCTCAATTAGATGAACAAGGTCAAAGCAATTAAGTATCCATGTTTACAGTTAAATTTGCTACCTGTAACCTTCACAGAAAAGATAATGAGACTAATTACAAAACATTTCAACAGTTGATTTTTTTATTGTCATTTCAGATATGTAAAATCATGACACTTTTTCATTTTCTGTGTATATCCAACAGAATGGTGCCTTACACAGAGCATTTAGTAAGAATTTACTCATGTAATGAAAATAGCCTTCAAATAATTGTCAAACAACATAGTAATGTCATCCTTTTAAGTGATTTCTTATTAGGTTCTAGCTCTCAATAAAATATTACAAAACTTACAAAGCTGATATCAAAAATGCTATTTACAGCAAAGCTGACATGCATTGAATAAGGCTTTTACAACATTTCCATGAGCACTGATTAGGAACCATGAATCTGAAGCTCTTAAAACTTATTTGTTGAAAATATGTCAACAGAGATAATAAAAACGTGTATTTTAAACTTTCTGATGTTTAAGGGTTCTAAATAAGTAATCTTACAATTGAAATCAGTAAAAGAACAGTGCATTAAATGCACTGTATAATTTCATTCTTCATCAATTTGTAACTTTTAATCATTTAACAAACTCATTCTTTTTTCAAAATGCACATATTGATAACTATGACATACAGCTACTAATAACCTATTCTACCTGATGAAATAAACACAATCAAACAGAAGTCAGGTATGGTGGCTCACACCTGTAGTTCCAACATTCAGGGACAAAGGTAGGAGAAATGTGAATTCAAGACCAGCCTGGGCTAGTAGGAAAGAGTTCAAAGGCTATAATAGTGAGATCCTCTCTCAAAACAAAATTTCAAAAAAAAAAATACTATATAATCAATGAGCTATACATTTTGACATACCAAAACAATCATTTAAAAAAAACTTAATTTTGCATAATGGGAAACTATTATGAACCTGCAGAGAGCATAATCTGTAAAAATTACAAAGTACATACAACACACCTTTAAAATGCTAATACAGCCGGGCGTGGTGGAGCACGCCTTTAATCCCAACACTCGGGAGGCAGAGGTGGGAGGATCGCCGTGAGTTCGAGGCCACCCTGAAACTCCATAGTGAATTCCAGGTCAGCCTGGGCTAGAGTGAGACCCTACCTTGAAAAACCAAAAAAAAAAGAAAAAAAAATGCTAACACAGTCTAGCACAGACACAGCCTAACAGTCAAAGGAAATTCTAAATCAACAATTTTGTCTTTGTTTTTTACTCTTCTAAATATCAGGAAAAAGACAGATTGGGGAGGGGGGATGTACAGAGAAAGACAAGCTGCAGCTCTAAGAACCACACAAGTCCACTTCACCCTAAAATAAGCTTCAATGTCACTTCCCCTGTATAAATATTTAGGCTCCCTTCCTTGTACAGAACAGTTCTCCTCTCATTTCTATCTCCATGGTTTTGGTACAGAAAAATTCCTCTGAGCATGCAAAGTCACTGAAGATGCAGATAGAGACATAGAGACATTTAACACTGGCATAACCTACAGGCATGTTTAACTAATAAACGTACCAAGGGAAGCTGCAGTGAAATATGAGCCATTTCCAGACCTTTACATGTAGTGCTGAGGATCCTAGCTCTAAACGTACTTAAATTTTCATGAAGATAATTTAAAATTCTGTGAAAATACAGTCCTTGCAGCAAACATACCTTCTGCTCCCAATGACAAGTCATCTTCAAAACTTCCTCCATTTCTTGCAAGCACACCTAAAGCAATACGAAAATTTAGAAAGTTCATCTCGGTACATTTTTTTCCACTGTCATACAAAATCATTATTTTAATTGAAACAAACTGACTGGGCAAAATATTTTGTAACATACAGGGAAATGTCTCAAACCTGAACACACTCAGAAATCATTAAGATTATTGAGTTTCTGGAAACAAGCATCAGCTTTTTCTTTATTGTACATAAAGTGCTTGTGGCCAGGTAAAGTCCTCAGCAGCCAGGACAGCAAAGTTTGGTTAGACAGTGTCTTACTCAAGAGTTCCACGGAAATCCGGGTCCTGAAGCAATTACTCCCCTCACTACCATCATATTAACTCACGGACTCAAGCAAAGTGTTCCTGACACTGTGCTTCTTATATGCCTTGCCACTACCTGTACATTCTTACTGTATTTTAAATCTGAAAATGCTTCCTGCCCAGGTGCTTACATTTCAGGTATGGCAATTTCAGTTAATGTAACCAAAGAAATTCTACACTAAAATTGACATAGTTTTGTCAATATGTATTTCCTGATATTCACATATCATAGTCTCTATTTATGTAGTCTTTATAATACTGGACAACAAAAATACAAGTACTGCAGTGTGGAAAGGTATTCTTTTATAGCTTGTAACAATGTTTCTCCTTTGGACTTCTAGCTTAGAATACCATATATTATAACCTTGAGTATGACTTTTGTAATTCACACACTTTCACCCAGAGGACAAATGAAGGAAGATCCTCATAAGAAACCAGATTTAGAAAGGAAACTTTATCTTACCCTTGCTCTGCTCATCCAGTGAAGCTCCCAAAGGTGTCCTGAAACCATTGAAACATACAAGACTCAGGTCTTGTGAAATCCCTTCTACAGAACTGTCACACACTGCCTAGCTTTGGAATTACAGCAAAGCAATCATCTTAATCAATTTAATGCTCCTCCCTAAACACACAAGGAATGTGAGATTACATAAGTAATATCCTATTAACTAAGCAAATACCTATTGTCATGTCAGTTCACTAGAAATAACTACTGTCTGTTCGGCCAGCAATTAAGAGCCAGAATGGCAATTACGAATGTTATGAATTGATATTTTCTTAAAAAAAAAAATGAAGAAAGGAAAAAGAAAAATGGTAACAGGCATTAAAAGTGTTTTTTCTCTCAACTCCCTCCACAGAAATAGAGAACAGGATTAGAGAAAAAGGAACTTCAATAGCAGGTAACTTAACTTAGTACTAAACTGTCAAGTCTGGATGCTGTTTCTTAAAGCTCATTTATCAGTCTATCACTGGCATTCCAGCGCACTATCCTAGCAGCCTTCAACCCCACCAATGGCCTTGTCTGATACAAATGAAGAAGCTTGGGATTTACTTTCTGTTTTAACTTAAAAAAAAAATCTGTATTTCTCCATTTTACTAAGCATTCCTGATGTCACCTTGAGAATCAATGATAAGAATTAGCCAGTGCTATTTTCCCCTCATTTTTGCAGTTCAAATACAAATGTCTTAGAATTATTTTTCAAATATAAAACTAAGTTTACTTTTCTCCTAAGTTTTTAGTTACTTTAGTTATTTATTTTGAAGGTCCTATTTTGTGATAATTTTTTTTCAAAAACAATATGTACCCGTAACAATTTCAAAGCAGGCATGAAATCAATCATAAAAGTATCATTTTCAAATAATGTTATTCACATGCCAATTAAAAGTACAAGTATGTAAGCAATGATATTTCATTGAAAATTTGTGCTTTGGAGATGTAAAAGGATCCAAAACAATTATCACAGAACCATTAACAAAAGCTTTAAGCATGGTTGCACACATTTTAATAAAGCTCTAATCTCTGTCTTTAAAGAAACTTTCTTTACCTCCTGATGAGACTTTTCTAAGTTAGGTCGAACACTGTATTTCTGTCTACAGCTGTCTACTGATCTACGCACTAACAGAAAGTGGCCAAGAGGCAGAATATAGCTGGCATTCTCTTCTTAAAACAAGGGTCTGCTATTTAGCCATGCTCCTCCAAATCCTATCAAAATTTCTCTTCTCAGACACTAACTCAAGTAATTTGTTTAATCAAAAAAGAAATGGTTATTGAAGTAAAGACTCGTTAAGGAAACAAAACAGGATTTGGACAATGAGAAAAAAAATACTTGAGAACTTGTAAAGGGGAAAAAATGGCCTTCAGGTCATTTGTACACAATGTACAAAAGACATGGATGCCCAACTCTGAAAAGGACCTTAAATGCTATTGTTTAAAAATCCAGTCACATAATATAGGCAACAGTAAAATCTTCCTATTCTAACTCTCCGAGGTACTTAAGCCATTGTTGTATAGAACAGGTGCACTTGTATGAATAAGGCAAACCATGAGAGAATGGGCAGTGGGCTATGCAATCTGAGCATACTACATCAACTTTAGCAACAAGCCTGGATTTTCAGGGATAAATGCTTCCTGATCAATGTCAGCATTTTCCCATTGCACTCACATGACAACTTGGACTAATGCCTACTTGCTAGGCTCTCTTTCACACTCCCAATTCCTAGACATTGTAAAATAATGCCATCTTTCTCTTACCTAAAACCTGTATTTTGACTATACATTTGAATTTAACTTAAACGCTACAAACTTAGTTTGAATACTCAAACTATTTTAAGAGTAAGCCAATACTGTAGTCAGGACTGGATTTTTTGTGTTTTTCAAGGTAGGGTCTCACACTAGCTCAGGCTGACCTGGAATTCACTATGTAGTCTCAGGACAGCCTCAAATTCAGGGATCCTCCTATCTCTGCCACCCAAATGCTGGGATTAAGGCATGCGCCACCACGCCCCAGTTTAGGAATGGATTAAAATCAAGCCTGAGATGGAAGGTTGAAAGATCTAAGTAAAACCAAGGATACATCTTCTTCTCATACTCCTCTAAAAGGAAACCAGAAAGATACTTCTTAAAGTCTCTCCTAAAAAGTCCTGGAGATGCAAATTTAAAATTTCACCCTATCCTAGTATTCAATGTTCAAATGGGCTGCAGGCGGCTCCTTTCTAAAAGGCTTTGTTCTGCTAATTAGGAAACGAAGGGGTTAAAAGGAGTTTGACTCAACCTTGGAAAGACCTTTGGTACTGTATTTGTCCCTGCGCATCTTTAAGAAGGTTTACATATTTCCTTTAAGTTTAGAAAGGCATAGAACATCTCTTAAAAAACTCAAGGATTTAATGAAGAGTTTCAGTGAGACTCCAGTTACTCAAAACAAGGCACTAATGAAGTATTTTATCTGTAAAATATAAATTAGCATATATATAAGAATCACTTTTCAAAATAAATTCCCTAATTAAGTCAAATATAAACTGAAAGAGCAAAAATATGCTCAAAAGCAAACATCCTCAAATGTTAGAAAGTTACATTCTTTTATACATTGATCTTATAACTGGTATATAAAATGAGAAAAAAAAAACACAAAACAAAACAGAAACAAGCACTTTTTACTAGCCAGATTCACTTGAAATATGATTCACCTCCTCTGAATTTTATCAAACATTTTTGTACCACTTGCCAAAGCATGTAACTAAACAGATTTATGCAGTTGTCTTCAAAGCTCTTTTTAGCTTCTGTAAATTCCAACGCCATCTGACAAATCCATGTCCAAGAAGGAAAATAACAAGGGCAAAGTGGGCTCCTTTTAATAGTTTCCCGTAGAGAATTAAGGCGCAGAAACAACTTAAAACCCAGGTAGTGGAGTAACTCCACTCCTCTAACGCGCATTTGAAAGGAAAATGAGTTGGTTCCAGAAGTAACTGAGGCCAAAATAAAAGGCAAAAAGAATGCTCTGTGAGAGGAGAGAATTCTTTCAAATGCAGCCAGGGCATGGTCCCTTTCTAGTTTCTGATCTGGGATGCTAACTTAACATCACGCAGAGGCAGCTGAAGCTCTTAACAGTCAACGCTGTCACCAAGTAACCAGAGGCCACAGCACTTCCATTTGTAATCTCTTCAAGGAGGAAGCTATGTGCCGGCGGGCTCGCTTTCCGGTTGCTCGCTGCTCACAGCTGCCACGGGGACCCACAGGGACAGACCGGGCCGCGTCCCCTGGCCATCCCCGGGCGCCCAAGCGGGACTCACCGGCAGTCCTTGAGCCATATCGCGATCTTCTCGTTGGGCACGTTTCCTGCGAGCAGAACCGAGAGGACAGAGCGTTACCGACCCCCCTCCCCCACCGCCCGAAGGACCCGAGGCCGGGTGACCCTGGACATGGGCATGGAGGAAACCCACCCGGGCGGGCACCACGCAGCCCCGGGACAGCACGTCCCGGCGTCCCGCGGGGAACAGCGAAGGCGCCCAGGTGCACATGCCGCGGCCAGGGCGCCGGTCACGCGCTCCCGACTAAAGGTCCTGAGTGTCCGGGTCCCCCTTACCCCCGTGCACCCCGAGACCGGCCTGGACACGCACCCAACCCCCCACTCCGCCCGCCCCGCACCCGCACGCACGTCCCCGGCGCGCCGACCTCGCCCCGCAGCCGCCGGTAGCTTCGTGCCGGGTAGGTCGTCCTCGTCGTCGTCCTCGTCCTGCGTCGTGGCCTCGGTGGACAGATCCTCCGTCTCCGACGCCTGCCAGGAGCTGCGGCACTTGGCCCAGGCCTTCCTCCGGCGACTCGCCACTTGCCACTCCAGTTCCTCCTCCGCCTCCGCCGACGCCGCCTGGGGCCGGTTCATGGCCGCAGCCAGCCCGAGCCTGCACGGGACACGGCGGCGGCCGCGCGGACCCCCGCCGCTGCTGTCAGCGCCCGGCCGGGCAGGGGGCCCGGGGCGGGGGGGAACCGGAGCGGGCGCCGGAGGAGGAGGAGGAGGAGGAGGAGGAGGGGCAGGGAGGGAGGGAGGGAAGGAAGGGGAGGGAGGGGCGGAGTGAGCGCCCGCGCTTCACATGAAGCCCGCCAGACGCGGCGCAGGAGCGCGAGTGGCTCGAGCGAGCGCCGCGGGAGCCCCGCGCCCCGGCCAGGCCCCGCCCACTAACCCCGGCCAGGCCCCGCCCCTCGCGCGCCTGCGCTCCCCGCCCTCCGCGAGGTCACGCCCCCTTCCGGCTGGGGACGCGCTGGGAGCGGAGGAGCGGACCCCGCCCCCTGCTGCCGCCGCCGCTGCCGCCGCCGCCGCTGAGGCTCCTGCAGCCTCAGGAAAGAGTCAGCCAGATTTGTTTGTTTGCTTGTAACCTTTCCTTCTCTCAACTCCTCCTCCTCTCTCTCATCCAGAAATAGCCGTCAAGTGCGAAGGCCAAGTCTCACAAAACGCCCCCGCGTGCAAGCAAGTGTCTGAGACCTACTCTCTCAGTTTCAATGTAAGAGACTTAATTAATGTCGGAGGTGCTGGGTGAGCATGACAGCACGTTTGGGACGACCAAAATTTCAAAGCTTCAGGGAGAGCAGCTTTCATACTGTAGACAGTTACCCGCCGTGGCTATTATGTCAGGCGTGGAAATGAATTGAGAAAAAAAAAACAGTCTGGAAATATGACCTTGAAGTTGCAGGTTGAAAAGTGGAAGGATACAGAATAATAAGTGTCTGGGGAAATGTGGAGTTCATTGCTTAAATTTTGGTGCTGTTGAGATGCACCAAGAAACAATGTTCAGCCATCTTTTTAATTCTCAGGGGTTTAAAATCCATCCAAAATGAGATGCAATTTGACATAGTCAAGCAACAACGTTCTCTTAATGTTTGTGACACCTAACCTACCTACACATTACTGCCTAAGGCTTCCAATGGGTTAATGCTCAACTATAGTCTGAAAAACAAATTAGGGTACTTTTTAGTCTTGACTTGAATAAAATGAATATTTTGCGTGGGCTGGACCCAAGTTCCATTCCCAGTATCAACATAAGCTGGTGGCACATGCATCTGGAGTTTGTTTGCAGTGGCTGCAGGCCCTTTTGATCTCTCTCTCTCTCTCTCTCTCTATATATATATATATATATATACATACACATATACATATACATATATACAGAGAGAGACTATCATAATTGTATTTAAGGGAGATTTTTCCACCTGAAATTAACTTTAGAGTTAGTAAACTTCAATTCCAATACATCATTGTTTCTTGCTAGAATCCAACAACTCCTAATGCTTTACCACCCCCATATCCAAATCCAAGCTAGCTTTTCAGAGCCATCACAATACTATTTCAGGCTACACACAGCTACTGTGCAATGTAGAGAGAGCTTAGTGATGACACTACTACCTGAAGAGCTTGGCAGTTAACTAGTAGAGAATCTTTGAATCCTTAGGCGAGGCTTTGGGAGTTCTCAATTAAGGATGCAACAGTTTAGTGGCCTTCCTAAGGCACCAGGAGTGGTAGCCCACGCCTTTCATCCCAGCACTTGGGAGGCAGAGGTAGGAGGACTGCAGTGAGTTCGAGGCTACCCTGAGACTTCGTAGTGAATTTTAGGTCAGCCTGGGCTAGAGCAAGACCCTACCTCTTAAAATAAATTAAAAAAAAAAACAGAAAAATCTAAGTATGGTAAGGTCTGGAAGACTGTGAAAAAGGGAGTTAGGGAAATGCCTAGAAAAACATTCAAGTGGTTGGTCAAGTGCCACAGATTGTTTTGCTGACTAGGTAGTGTTATCCAGGGCCTTTTCCTGTCCATCTTCTATTCCAGTTTCAATTCTGTCTGGTCCATGTGTGACTGCTGAAGTTTTCTCACCCTTCATTTATGTTCTTTGTGTCAAATGCCTTCATGGAACAGCTGATCCAGATATCTTCACTCCAGATCCCTCCACTCCTGATCACCTCCCTTCGTCAGTTTCCTGATACACAAAAGAATGTCTACATCACTTTTTAGGGGACTGAATTAAGCAGCAAATACTATGACTGGCCCTAGACACTGTGTTTGGCTCACTAGCCACAGTGTAAACTTGAGAGATTATTAAGATTTTTTTTTTCTTGCAGGCCTGACTTGCAGTGCTGACTCCTTAGGTAATACTGAATCTTAAGTTTTCTCTCTGTGTGTATGCATACGAGACAGAGAGAGAGAGAGAGAAAGAGAAGAGAAGAGGTGGGGCAGGGGAGAGAGAGTCTCCAGAAAATTCAGATTGGTGATATATTATTTCCTTTGTATTTTATTTACAAGGCCTATTATATTTCAATAGTTCTGTTGTTTACATTTTCAGACAAGCAGCAAAGTATTTTTGTGAAAGGCAATAGTGAATCATATATTTAAAAATCATTCAGATAAAAAAAACACAGGTATCATTAGAATAGAGTACATCAAGCATTGAATCTGCAGAAGTAAATATGGATGTTTTCTTATACATGGAAATTTTTGTTTGGTTTTGTTTTCCTAGGTAATATTTCATTATAGTCCAGGCTGACCAGGAATTCACTATGTAGTCTCAGGCTGACCTCAAACTCGATGTGATCCTCCTACCTCTACCTCCCAAGTGCTGGGATTAATGGTCTGTGCCACCATGCCCGGCTTACATGGACATTTTTAATGCAAAATGTTAATGGTGCACATGGAGAAGGAAATTTATCAAACACGCTATTACCTTTAAAACTATATGATTGGGGTTGAATTTGTCAACTTTTGATTTTTTAAAAGTTTTTATTTATTTATTTGAGACAGACAGGGAGAGAATAGCACACCACAGCCTCTAGCCACTGCAAATGAACTCCAGATGCATGCATGTGCCACCTTGGGTTCTGGGTAATTGAACCTGGGTCCTTTATCCCTCCAGCCCCATTATTTATTATTGTTTCTGCCCACAGTGTTTCCTTTATTCAACAATGAGTGCTAAATACTGAGTGAGTCTAGAGATTTGGCTTGTTTTCCAAGAAAGTGCCCTAGTTTGGATCAGCTGCAAACCCACAATGCCAATACCATAAAGACTACTTTCTAAGCCACTGATACTAAGTGAAGACAGGAGCAAGCTCATATCCTATATGGATGATTCCATCTAGCATCCTGGGGTCGAGACAGTAGGACATTTGGTTTCTGATGAAGTTGTGACCTTTTCACTCTTTTTTAGCTGTATGGCCTAGGGCCAAAGACAGCTCATCTTCCTGGCACCCACTCCCCCCACCATTACCTTCCCCAGTGTGTGTTAGGATTATGTGAAATCCTATGCTCAGTATGGCTACTGGAAATATATTGCAAAACTCCAAACTGTACCACTTTAATATAGGATAGTAATATAGGATAGTGTTCTTATGCTAGTAAGTGCCCTTTATTTTCATGCTTATGCAGACTTTTTTTTTTCTGTTTTCATGCATTTTTTTTTCTGTTTCATGCAGACTGTTTTTCTAATTGTAATAAATTAAAGCTAAAACAGAGAAGATGCTGTGGCTAGATAATACCAGTTTAAATGGAAAGGTTTTTATCATAAGCAAAATGTTATTGTTTTCATTACAGTAATTACACCTATATTACTAAACCTTAACACAGGCTTCACAGTTACAAAACAAGATTTACTATGAAACAGGTTGAGTCATTTTGTCTCTAGTTAAGGCATTTTGATTCTAGTTAAAATAATATAATATTTCATTCATATCTATGTAACCAAAATTTTACTTTGTGCCCAAAATCTTACTTCCAGAATCTGAGTAAAACGAAGTGTTTCTGGGGCAGAAGAAGAGATAGAAAATATAATCTCCAGTGTTTTATGAATCAAGGATGAAGACTTGCTACAACGGCAATTCTACCATTCTCTGATTAGATTCTGACTTATTCTGTGTTTCTAGCTATGGTATATATTTAAAGAAATAAAATTATATACTTAAAGCATAAAACTCAAACCTGTTACTTGTGATTTTCCACGTTAGTTGTGTGTCCTCATTGGAAGTCCCAGTGTAATATGCCAGTCTGCTACTTGGATTTTCTTTTTTTTTCAAGTGCATAGCAGAGGGAGAAAGTATGAATGCCATGGGAACTTTGCCTTGCAAATTACTTATACAGTCTAAGTGATCAGTTTATATACATTCTGATTGTGTGCATTTGAGGCTTGTGAGTTTCATATTATTTTCAGATCATGATGCCTTGTCAAATAATGTTAAATGTACTAGTTGTACAGAGAAACCTTGCGGCCAGCTTGTTTTCATTTCAGTGGTTGAGTTCCCTCTCCTGTTTCTGAGCAACAGGTAAGAATGGCCCATCTATTCTTCATGCACAACAGAGTGAAGCAAGATTATGTAACAGAATAAGATTGATTTGTTTTGTTTCCTGAATTCACCAAACAACTCAAAGGAGGTTTGGAATCTTCTTTACTGGACATAGTTATATGGGAAAGCCAGAATATTTGTAATTCATCTGTAAAGCCCTGATGCTTGCTTGGACCAGTCCCCTTGCTTTTTCTTTTCAAGTCCTACCCTAAAATTTTGCCCTTAATGGCTCTGAAATTTGTAATCACACATGCTTTTAAAGAGACAAGTGTATCTATATGAAATGCTCAGTCTATACCAATGCCAGCTCATTAAAAAAGGATCGTTATGCAATGTAGGACAAGATTGGAGGAGGTGTTAACACTGTCCTGTAATGTGATCAATTTATTGATATATTTTTCTTTCTCTATTAAGAATGTTTTATTTTATTGTGTGCTTTACTTTTTCACTAGAACCATTATAGAACTTTTAAAAAATTATTTTACTCATGACAGAGAGAGAGAGAGAGAGAGAGCATGGGTACACCAGGGCTTTCACCTGCTGCAACTGAACTCCAGATGCAGGTGCCACCTTGTGCGTCCGGCTTCAACGTAGGGTCTCACTCTTAACTCACCGTGATCCTACCTCTGCCTCCAAGTGCTGGGATTAAAGGTGTGTGCCACCACGCCCAGCTATAGAACTTTAAAAAAAAATCTTTAAAATTTTTTTGCTATGCATATATGTGGAATTATATATTTATTTATAAAACTAACCCTTTACATGTCATAAGGACCAGAGAAAGGATGGTTGTTGAACTGGTGAACAATGTATCTAACCCTCATACATCTCCAAGGATACAGACCTCATAATGATTGTTTGTTTCCCACTTGAGTGCACGCACGCGCGTGCACACACACACACACACACACACACACACACACACACACACCTTTTCTTAAACAAAATCGGTTCTCCTGAAGTGTGCCTGAAGCTGAATAGATAAGCACTGTGCTGGCAGCTCCCACCACGTTTCCGGTCTCTAATCTCTCCTCTGCAGCTCCTTGTGCCCCCTGCAGAACGTACAGTCTGCATTCAGAACAGGACCTGCACATGTTGAATGGACTTATTTTGGGTGAGTCATTGAGATCACACCACAAAACCTTTTCCTCACTCACCAGAAATGCATTTAAAAACTAAAGCCAAAGTGACTAAGACTGGGGAAGTTTGAAGGTAAAATAGAGAATGAGTGTTGCTTTTGCCAGCTTCAGTTAAATAAAGCAGTTAAGATAAAGCAGTTTTGGCTATTTCTTAACTTTCAGTTCCACCAAGTCCTTGTACCATCATAGGCTAAAGTGCAAGTTGAGCAGGGCAAACATCCCAACAATGCCATTTTGGTTTACCTGGCATTGTTACAATGGGTCACAGTGCAACCCATGGTTCCCCAAGAGCTTAGCAACACTTTGTTTCGCTTACCTCAGAATCTGCAAGATGCACACATTAAATTATTGCTTTCTTTGGACTAACTTTGGACAAATAATTAAGTTCAATATGAATTCGATATGCACTGTTTAAAATTTCTTTTAAAATAAGTGAGTTCTCATGACAGTTAAGCCTGCAATAACTTTTGGAAGAAATGGGTTCATGGGAACAGAAAATTATCTAGCTCACAAGAAACTTTTTCAGTTTAATGATTTTAATAAATAAAAGTCTGCATAATGGCTTGGTGAACTTTACTATTTAATATGCAAGATTACAAGGTTTACAACTCAGTGTAGAATCAGATACCCTACTTATAGAACATATTACCTATATCATGCAGCAGAAACGTGATTCCTTCCAAAATATGCAAAATATGCAATATGTTAAGGCTCATATTTTATGAATGAGAGGAAATCCAGGGCAAAGGAGGGCATTCTGAACTGCATGATGCTAGCTCAGAACTCTTGCTACAGAATCTCATCATTAACATAGGTTGACCCAGCATATTATTGTGAACCAATTAACACATATTGTAAGGGGTCCTATATTTAGCAGTATCCTGTTCACTAGAAGTCTATCCCCAAGTTATGGCAATAAGCCAAGAAACACTATTTGATTATAACGCTATTCTCTTTGAACTGCCTTCAGATTATCAATTTCCACAAGGCAGAGTGACAATTGTTGGTAAAAGGAATGAAAATTAAATTTGAAATTCAATCTAGATATGAAAGTATTACTATCAAAACAAACAAACAGATATTTCCTGCTGAAGTTAAGAACCAAGCCAAGGACTATTTCCCACACATGGGGAATATGTTTTTCTTCACTTTTCTTTTGTTGTTAAGTAATTGATTTTTACATTACAAAGTAAGATTTTATACAGCCTTTAAAACCTATCTCCCACCTAGGAATAACTATATATCATTTATGTAAGTATAATCTACATATAGTGAAAGTGAAGGGGACTTAATTTCTCTAGACACTAAGAACTGAGAATAAGAATAAGAACTTCCCCATAATCTTATGTCAAAGCAAATTGAAATGTGAAGCAAACTTCTACTTATTTCATTGAGGCATGAAAGTTTATTCCAGGTGTCAGGAAGCATGTTTGGTTGGATTGTATTAGTGAAGATCAAACAGCTTCAAGTTATGTTTGTTAATATATTGTTATTAAAATAAAAGAACCACAGGATAAATGTTAGCACACAGGTTCCTTTTACATAATTTTTAAAGAATTTTCAAGATACCCTGACCTTTAAAAAATAATTCAGCCCAAGATGGTGCCTTAAAATAACTCTTTGGTTCCAATAATCTTGGCCACCTGTTTTGGGAAGTTCTAGTAGCAGCAATTCCTTGAGTGGAGCCAAGGAACAAACTATGGTGAAGACAATGCTTATGAGTACTTGCTTTGTGCAGATCTACATCCAGAGCTTACTTCCACTGTCTGGAAATAGTGGAAAGATTACTGATATATCTTGAATATAAAGCTAATAGCATTTGATTATTTTTAAATATTTTATTTATTTTTACTTAGTTATGAGAAAGAGAGAGAATGGGCACATCAGGGCCTCCAGCTACTGCAAACAAAGTCCAAGCACATGTGCCACCTTGTGCATCTGGCTTATGTGGGTACTGGGGAGTCAAACGTGAGTCCATAGGCTTTGCAGGCAAGCACCTTAACCACTAAGCAATGTCTCCAGCCCAGCATTTGCTTACTATATATATATTTTTTTTTTCAAGGAGAGAGAGAGAAAACATGGACATGATAGGCCTCTAGATAATGGAGGGTAAATTCCAGATGCATGTACCACTTTGTGTATCTGGTTTTATGTGGATACTGGGGAATTGAATTCTGGTTGTTAGGCTTTGCAGGCAAGTACCATAACTGCTGAGCCATCTCAAGCAGGGTCTCATACTACTCCAGGCTGAACTGGATCTCCTTCAAGATGGCTTGGAATCTTGGTGATCCTTCTACTTCAGCCTTCTGAGTGCTGGAATTAAATGAGTCCACCAACAAACCAGGCTGATTCCATTTTTGACTTGAAAATGAGATTGAGATAAGATGGAGATGGAGAAGATTTCTGGAGGAGCAGTTACAGGAAAAACCAAGGTAACTGAATATGTTCAGTTGGAAGTGATATTTAGACATCCAGCTGGAGAGAGCGAATAGGCACCTGACTATGGAGACAAAAGTCAGGAGGAAAAATTGGACAGTAATGTAATTCAAGGAATCATGGACAAGTACATAGAATCTACAGCCAGAACATTAGCCAGGGCTCCATTGGTGAAGGATGAAGTGAAGAAATATGCAACAACGAGTGTCTTGTGGTAGCTCACATTTTATAGGAATGAGAAGAATTCACAGGAGGAGGCAAGGAAAAACAAACTGCTAAAGTAGGAAGGGAACCAAAAGAAAATAGAGTGCAGGAGGCAACTGATAAAAAGGCTATTAAGAGAAAGAAATGATCAACTTCACCCCCTTCCTGAGAATTTGATGAGGACAAAGACTGAGAGCTGGCCTATGGACTTGGCAGTGGAGATATTATTGCTGACTTTGATAATGACTGTGGTTGGGGTGATGAAGAATGGAGACTTGATTAGGGTGGAAATCTGTGGGTTGGTTCCTTTTAGAAGAAGGAAACAGGAAACAGTACGGGTATTCAAAGTAAAACAATTAATTTGCTAGCAGAGAACAAAGGAGCAGGAAAGTCATTATACAAATATATGGCCATAAAAATCACAATAGTCTATGGTAGTAAAGGCCCAGTTGTAAAGTTGGGACTCCTCTGAATTTATTTCCAATTAATTTTAAATTACGTCTCATTATTACCATGATTTTTCATTAGTGATATAATGTAGATAGATATATAGATATATATACACAAATGATATAAATATATGAGAGAGGGATACCATGGAAATAAAAATAGCTAAAAGGAAATACAGGGTTGAAGAATGTTGAAATTTAAAGTAAGAAGTGCTTATTTGTTAAAGAATGGAACAAGTGGCGAGAAATAGAGAACATTTAATTCATCAAATGAATTATGAGACAAGGGAGACAATTAATTTTGAAATGTCATGTCTTTCTTTTAGACAGAAAAGAAGTCCAAATTTCTCAACGTTGTGAAATTCTCTGTGGGGAGATATCTTGCTTGAAGATGGGGGGTATTGCATTCACCTTCTCATTCTTGGGACAAAACACCTGACCAAAAGCAGCTAATAAGAGGAAAGTTTTTTATTTACCTATTTATTTTTATTTTGACTTACAATCTTGAGAGAAAGTTTTATGTTGGAAGGGGCAAACATGGCATGAGCAGAGTCTAAACATAACCTCTGCCACAGCAGGTGGAAAACATCAGTGAGAGAATGAGCCAGGTTTGTACAAGGAGGATCTGGCTTTAATGCCACTAAGCCCATCCACAATAGCACATCTCCTCCAGCAAACCTCCACCACTAAAATTGCCATCAGGTGACAAAGCATTCAGTACACAGGAGTTTATGGGGACGTCTAATTCAAACCACCACATAGGGTTTGTTAAAGTTTTTAAAGATAAATTGTATATATTTTTTGTATCCAAGATGTTTTAAAATGTATATGCATTGTGAAATTGCAAATACAGTTAATTAACATATACATTACTTGAAACAATTATGTTTGTGGGAAGCATCCACCATGAACAGTATCCCCTGAGACTGTAAACCCAAACATACTCTTTGATCCTTACATGGATTTGTCGGGTATTTGTTGAACCAATGAGACGTAACTAGTACAGAAAAAATTGGTGCTGCAAGTGGGGGTTCTTGCTGTGATAAACCCGACTATATGATTCAAAGGCCTTAGGCCTTTTTAAATGATGTACTGTGGAAAGAATGTGCCAGAGTTTGTAACTCTGAGCTTAAAAAGCCCTAGAATGCTATAGCCAGAGCTTAATGGGTTAATTTTGTGGAAGTTTATAAGAACAGAATGCTTAGTGAAAACTAAGTGAAACACTAGAGGCCAAGTTCCTGAGATTTCAGAAGGGACCAATGATTCTAATTGGGAACTGGGTTGACTGCCATTCTTAGTACATTAGGGCACAGATGTTCGCTGCATTCTGCATGTGCTGAGAATTTGAGTGAGGCTAAATTCGAAAGTAATGGACTGATTTGTTTGGTGGAGGAAATTTGAAGGTAAGACAACATCCACGCTGTGGAATAGCTACTGCTGGTTGCTTTTATTCTGATCTGCACTGAGAGAGAGCAACAAGTGGAGCAGAAAGGTGTGAAAAATGTAAGGCATGGCAAGAAACAGAATGTGATCAAGTTTAAAGCTTTCCACAAGTAACATGCTGGAAAAGCAGTTATAATTGTTAGAGAGACACCTTGTAATCTTTACTAGGACAAAAGAAAAGGGTGAGCACAAGACTCCACCCACTGAAGATTCTAATTTGTTATAATGAATTGTTTTTAAAAAGAGAATGCTGCAGAAGGGGTTCCCTGCTCAAAAACAACTGCCTATGAAAGTGTCTTCACAAATTTGTCATTTAAGGCACATAGACACCACTATGGCTGTGGTCCAAATCAGCCAGTCTCCATTTTGAGGTGGCAGCAGAAATTGGTAATATCATCCACATGCTGCTGGCTTTGTAGGCATTCAACATACATGATTGAACAGGTCATAGTATATTTCTCTGTGGATTCAGAGAGCCACTGAGGCTGGTTCAAATGGAGTAGGCTCAGATGATTTGCAAGGAAGCCCAGAGAGGCCATTGTGTGAAGCTGTGATGAAGACTAAGTTTCAGTGGAGACTCCAGGATGTTGGCTATCTCAGGACCATAGGACATCAGCCAAGGAAAGCTGCAGGCTCAGTGTAGAGGCAGCCAAAAAGAGAGGTCACACGTGCTACAAGCAGTAGAGCTTGAGAGGTGGGACTCTCCAAGTCCACTGGAGCCTGGTTGATTCCATCAGGAGTCCCAGATACCTCACATGGCCATAAGATTTGGAGTTTGCTCTGCTGGGTTTCATTCTGCTTTAGTCTGATCTTTCCTTGCAATGTCTCCATTCCTCCTTTTGAATTCAGAACATTTATTCTGTGGCATTTTATGTTGGAAGTATACCACTTGTTTTTGATATTTAGGAGCCCCACAGTTAAGAGAGACTCTGTACTTACAGTTTTATAGAGTTGGAATTGTTAAAGACTGTAGGGAGTTTTGAAGTTGGGCTGAATGCATTTTGTTGCTATGTGTTTCTTGGGACAAAGTATAGAAGGTTATAGCTTGAATGTTATAAGTTTCAATGTCAACTTGATAAGGGATGGACTTCTGATGATTAAATTTAGTTGTCAACTTTATACCATGCACACAAATTTCTAGGCATGTGTGTGAGGCATGTTCTAGATTAAGTAAGTTGAGGTCAGAGGACCCACCCTAACTGTGGGTTGCATAATTCAATGGACTGGAGTCCTGGGCTGCATAAAAATGGTGAAAACCCACTCAGCACTAACATTAATAGTTCCCTCCTCTCTGACTGTGAATACAATGTCTCCAGCTCCTTCAAGCTCCTCCACCATGCCTTCCATACAGTGATGGACTATATCCCCTTTACTTTTAAGCCACAACAAACCTTTCCTTGAATTAATTTATCAAGTCTTTGTTGCAGTAATGGGGAAAGTAAGTAACACATACAAATACATGCATATTCGATCACATCATCTCACTACATGTATAATCCAAAAAATATTATCTTAAGGGTTTGTTTTTCTGAGGTGATTCTAAATCTTGTCAAGTTGAAAACTGAAATTAGCCATTACAGTATGCCTTACTTTACTCAACATAATGTGTCCCATATTCATCCACACTTTTCAAAATGACAAGCTTTCTTTCCCTTATGTCAGAGTAGTATTTCACTGGGCTTTGTATCATACCACAGTTTTACCTAATCATTCATTAGTGATTGATTGCATATCTTAGCAATTGTGATTAGTGCCAAAGTAGACATGGAAGTACAAATACTTCTTCAGTGACCTGACCATTTCTTTCAGATATACAAGAGTGTGGTTGCTCAATCATATAGTAGTTCTGTTTTTAAATTTTGAGAAACCTCCATATCATTTCCGTAATGGCTCACTTAATTTACATTCCCACCAATAATATACCATTATTCCCTATTCCCTACACCGTTAACAACACTCATTATGCTTTGTCTTTTTAATAAAGTTGCTTCTAGCAGGAGTAAAATAATACCTCATTGAGGTTTTAATTTTTATTTTCCTGATGAATTGTGATATTGAACAGGTAACGCCTGTTGAGCATTGTCTTAGAGAAATTATATTAGGACCTTTTGTCCCATTTTAAAAATAAGTTTATGATTTTGATGATATTGAATTAAACTTCTTATGTACTTTCAATATGAGCCCCTTATGATATACAGAGTTTGCAAATTGTATTCTTCCATTCTGTAGGTTGTTTCTTCATCCTATTGGTCATTCATTTGCTGTATAAAATCTTTTTAGTTTAATGTAACTTTTCCTTTGTCTGCTTTTACTTTTGTTGCATATGCATTAGAATCATTTCCAAAAATCTCATTGTCCAGATCCCTCTCCTGTCTACAGCGTCTCAGAAGGAAATAATTTAAAGGAGGTTATACCTTCTGTCTTTATCTTCTGTGAGAATTACACCAGATGGTCTGCTAACAGGAAGTCAAAGCTATTTGGAGAATTTTTTAAAAGGATCAAGATTTCAAATCACTTTTGCCAAATATTAACAAGAAACTAAAGAGAAAACTGTAATACCTCTTTATTCAACAGTTGTAAATATATCTACTTTTTTTATTCATAATAATGTTCCAGGGAGGTATGCTCAATTATGTTTTTTTTTTTTTTCAGATGGAGGAAACAAGATACAGAGTGGTCATACTGTTTTCTCAGGGACATCCAGCTAGAGGTAGGGAAGCCAGCAACTGAGCTTCATACTTGACCACTTCACAGTGACAGCTCCTTGGTGTTAGCATCCTGGGCCTGCTTGGGAAGGACAGCTGTATTTAGTACGTTCATTCAGGATATAAATCTAGAGGTTGAGTGTGATGGCAAGTAATTAAGTGGACAGAAATTCACAGGCTTTGTTACTGAGATGAACTGTAAAGTGTAGAATAGATTGAAGAGAGAAGGCAAGAAGGGAGAAAACAAGCTAGTGGACAGGGCCTCAGAGACCTTGCTATTTTTCTAAGATTTTAGAGTCCTCATGAAGCCAGTGAGCCAGTCTGATAGACATGAGAAAAAGCTCTAGCTGAAAAGAGAAGAACTTAGATTAAGGCAACGAGATGCTAAAGTGCAATTATGGGAGGTGAGGAGTTGCTGGGTATGACTAGGTAGCACTGGGGTGTGGCACTGAAACCCTAAGGGAAAAGCCTTTGCAGCAGAGAAGGTCAAGAAATTATGAGTCTAGGGTGTTGGGTGGGGCATCATCATAAATACTGAAGTTAAATATGAATCACTCAGGATGACAGGATATGGGGTGGAGAAAGGCCTGCAGAGCCCAGTGGATTACAGTGTGAGGCCATGGGGAAATGAAAAATAGAGGATGTTATGAGACCAGCTGACATGTGAACACTACAGACAGTAGTGACAGGCCAGCCTTTCTTGTAACTCCCTGTCTCTATGAGTGGTGGGAAAGCTGAGAGCCCCATGCCACTGTACCACCCTGGCTGCATTCCTGAAAAGCTTTTGAGAGTCTGAACCTTAGAAATGATTAAAGCTGTAAATTGCTTTGTAGGTCCAATGCATTAGGAAAGTAAATATTAACACAGATTAGTCTATCAGTCCATTGGAAACCATTAGTGCTTAAGTACAAATAGGGTTCTAAAGGTGTAGATACCTTTTGAAAGCAGGGAGATTGGAAGGAGGACGGGAACGCAGGCGATTGAGCCCTGGACAATGTGACCAACTAACTTACAGAAAGAGGAGAGAACCATCAACCATGAGTGTGAGGAACTGACTCATCTGTCCTGGGAGTACTGTGGAAAAAG
Organism: Dipus sagitta; assembly: GCA_036346955.1. NCBI lineage: Eukaryota > Metazoa > Chordata > Mammalia > Rodentia > Dipodidae > Dipus > Dipus sagitta. Next base: position 56,796,964 of record CM070774.1, read on the forward strand.
AAGAAACCACAATAAGTCATCTGCTCCCTCAGTTCAGAGTGCTAGATATCAAGTGTTTTAATGATTTCAGATAAATGGGGTGGAAGTATGGTCTCAGCTCTAAGAAAGGTAAATGTCTCAAGAGAAAATAATAAATCTTTACCAATAACAATAGGACAGGGGATTCTACATAAGTATGACAGTTGGCCAGCCTTCCTAACCCTGAATCAGAAGGCAGTGTAAATTATATACTATTACAGAACTACGGAACTAAGTAGGTAATATTAGAGGAAGCTGTGTTAGTCAACAAAATTCATGCTTGCCTTGGTGACATGTATTGTTGGTCAACCAAACCAGCATCTCACTTCTCCTTCTTAGAGATAGAATCATTTTTATGCAATTGGATATTTACAAAATACATGACACTGGGAGCCAAAGCAGCCATCTTGTGGTCATGAGGGAAGCTAGCCTTAGATGGCCACTTGCTGAAAAGGTTCACAGATTAAAAAAAATAGAAATGGGGCAGGAGAGCTTGCTGAGTGGTTAAGGGGCTGGCCTGCAAACCCAACAACCTGAGTATGTTTCCCTAGTACCCATGTAAAGCCAGACACACAAACTGGTGCATGTGTCTACAGTTCATTAGCAGTGGCTGGAGACCCTAAATATCAGCTTATAAATTCTGATTAGTGTGTTCAAAAAGTCTCTGTAAAAGTTATCTTACACCCTTTTCCTAACACAATATTACTTAAATATGGCAAAATGTTCTTTCAAAGTATGCATATCTAAGAAAGACAAAATCACTATGGTTATAGATGCCACTGACATTACAGTATTGCCAAACTACTACCAACCTCAATCAGACATACCCTTGACAGGCCTCCCATGTTTAACCCCCACTAAACATTTCATAGTGCTCATTCAGAAAAATTTTCTGCTTAGGCAAAATAGTTTTTGCATATGATTTGGGGAAAGAGAATTATAGCACATGAACAGATGCAAACCCACATCCATCCACAAATAAAGTCTAAAGAGAATAAAATGGAAGAAGCAACAGATAACATCTTAACTAGATAATCTAAGATCATTAAACTTTGAAAAATATATTTAGAAATTAAAACTTCTCAGGGCTGGAGTGATGGCTCAGCAGATAAAGATACATGCTAGCAAAGCCTGATGACCCCAATTCAATTCCCCATTGCCCATGTTAAGCCAGATGCACAAAGTGGGGCATGTGTCTGGAGTATGTATGCAGTAACAGGAGTCCCTGGAATGCCTATCCCCCTCCCTCTCTTGCAAAATAAATAAATATTTAAAAATTCTTTTAGTGGGATAATTTTCAGTTGGGATGCATTTAACCTTTATATCAGTATCTGTTACTTTTAAAATGCTGGTTTATTTACTTTATCTTAAAATTTATCATATATTGGGCTGGAGAGATGGCTTAGTGGCTAAGATGCTTACTGGTGAAGCCAAAGGACCTAAATTCAATTCCCCATTACACACGTAAGCCAGATGCACATGGTGGCATATGTGTCAGGAGTTTGTTTGTAGTGGCTAGAGGCCCTGGTGCACCCATTCTCTCTTTTTTATCTATCTGCCTCTTTCTCTCTCTCTCAAATAAATAAAGTAATTAAATATATTTTTTTAATTTATCATATAATAAACTCTTCCCCAGAGCCACTTGTAAACTAATCTTGAATTAAGAAGCTTGAACTAATAATTCCACAATTGTTTTTCTTTAAAATAGTTATTCATTCCAGATAGAATTTTATCTGCATGTCTTGCATAATGAATCTAAAGAAATAAAAGTACTAAATGGAAAAGATACTTTCGAGGCTGTTTAAATCAAAGCTTCCCAAATAAAGTTATTCTTCTAGTTTTCTTCTAGATTACATGCTGTGCCTGTAACCCAGCTACTTACTGAGGTGGATGCAGGATGATCAGAAGTTCAAGGTCATCCTTGGCTACATAATGAGTTTTAGGCAAGCCTATGATACATGAGACCCTGTCAATAATAATAAAACAGGGCATGGTGGTGGATGCCTTTAATCCTAGTACTTGAGAGGCAGAGGTAAGAGGATCACTGAGTTTGGTGCCAGTCTGAGACCTTATAGTGACTTCCAACTCAGTCTGGGCTAGAGCAAGGCCCTAACTTTAAAAAAATCAATAAAAATATAATAAGAAACAATAATAATATAAATAGAGAAGGGATAAATAAAAATACTATATATTACATTATTTTGATATGCCTCAGCATTTTCCCCATCACAATTTTGAAGAGTCTAAAACATCCATTTGTCTACTATTACATATGCAAGTCTATCATAGTTTGATGCATTAACTTTGATATTTATACATATATTCATTTTGATTAATATTATCCCACATTACCCTCCCTTATCCCTTTCAGTCTCAGTGTAACCTTTCTTCTTCTCTTACTAATGGTTACTATGTGGATGAGAATGAATCCCCCTCCCTAGCATCCTTTAACTGTTATTAGCTTCATCGGGAGGGAACAGCCTATAAGCGCCTCTCTGTCTATAACATAATGTTGACTGGCGACATCATTACAGATCTTGTAAAGGTAGCCACATCTGGTGTAAGTTCATAAGTTGATTGGGCTTATTATATCTGAACTTGATGCCTAGTTTATATCCTTTGAAGTAGCACAGTATCAGCTTACCAGGAGCCCCCACATACATCCCATGTAACCAATCCTATCCACTTTGACTTGATACTTAATTTACTTCCCCCAAGGTTATAAAAAATCCTGATCCAAGTCACTCAGTGGCTACCTGTTCCAGACCCCTGCCAGCTCAGAACTCTGCTTTACTTTCACTTTCTATTTTATGTTCTAATAAACCTTCACTTAACCTACCCTTCTGCTCTGCCTGCACTCATCATTTTTTGAGTGTTACAAGACAAGAACTTGGGAGCCATTGGCTTGGGGAGTGCCCAACACTCTAACTCCTAAGCTAAGTCCATCCAAAGTAGAGAAGACTTTCAAAACTAGTAACACTAACACTGCTCTCACTTTCTATGTCTTCTACCTCTTCAGTCAACACTCCTATCCCTGTTATTTCTTTCTACTAATAAATCCATCTCATTTCTCCCCTACTCTTACTTGAGAATGTCATGATCTACAGCTTTGAGAAATACTTTTCTGCATTTTTAGTCCATGTGATATTCTTACTGTCAGCATTAGAATAATCTTATATTCCATTGTTCTTATTTCTGTTAAATAGTTTAATCTTGTGCTTTTCTGTAGTTTCCTCATGTCCTTGTACTCTTAAACACATTAGAAGATTCTGTATCAAATAGTTTATTCATTATTTATAGCTATATAATTCAAATTTGTAAAAGACTAAAGTCAACAATCAAATACAAAAGGAGAAGGAAAGAGAAAAGCTTTTAGTTTTACTAAAACAACAGCAACAAACCCGTCACTACTAATGCCACAAAAATCCCGCATTCTAAACTGAATATGGTGGCTCATTTCTATAACCCCAGTAGTCAGGAGCAGAAGCAGGAGGATCAAGAGTTCCCAGGCCCTCCTGAGTTAAAAAAAAAAAAAAGGCTCTATCTCAAAGCAAAAACAGAAACGCTAACACTGTATTCCCTTGGTTGGAGATACAATTTCTATTCACAGTGACATCTTTTCTGATTTAGGTCTGTTGTGAGGAAGTTTGCTCTAAGTTCAAATATTTCATCCTGGAGGATGATGGTTCCTTAAGAATCAGAAAGTAAATTAAATTTACAAGGCTCAACAAGTAAACAACTCACACGTCTCAGGAACTTCCAGAAATTCAAGATCCAAAGAGCTCTTCCCCATGGCAATACAAGCAGTAACAATTGTTTGAGAGAGGGACAACTCCAAGTTGCCCAACTCTTGCAAGTCCTGTAGGAAACTCTTGCTTTGTGTGGTCACCCATGTGTGGTGCATTTTCTGGTGATGCAACTGCCTTTGAGTCATCAATGGTCCTGTAAGTAACCCCTCACCTATGCACCGTTAAGTAAGCCAGATAAATTCAGAGACTCACCAAGTGGGACTTTGGTAGATGCAATACAATGATCTGTCATTGGTGCCTATCTGGAGTGAATAGATGTACATGACTTCCCAGGAAAAGTCATATAACTGAACTCCTATGACACTTTCCTTCTCTTCCCCATAGTATATGCCCCATGGTTAATGTCCATGGAGATACCCTGGCTTTTAGCAAACAGAATTATGAACTAGAGATATAGCTCAGTGATAAAACACTTGTGGGACCCTGGGTTCAGTAATTTGTACCACAACAAAGAATAATAATAACTATTATTGTTGTTATTAGTATTCCACATCCTCCTCAGTTTCTTTTACTTCTTTGTACTTTTATTTCTCAAACTCATCCCTATCCAGAATTTCAAATATTGTGGAACAGGTGCAAGTGAAGGGACTCTAGTTAATAAGAGTGTAGCTTGTGAGTGAGAAGTAAGGCATCCCCAGCTTAGCATTCACTCTTCTGAGCAATTCTGGAGGCTCTAGAAATAGCAAAGATGCTGACCCTGTTCTGTCCTCTTCTGTCTGTGCAGGCCTGTGCAGCTCTCAGCCTTCAGAACAGTGTGCCTGATTATCAGGGCCCATGCTTACAAACTAAAAAATACCATAATACCAGCAATACTGAAAACAGAGGGAAAAATCATGTTTAGACTAGTAATATTTTGTCATTATGTAGAATCAATATTCACAGATACTTCCTTATAAATTTTGGTTTATTACTGATGAGGTCAGGTTCACATTGCTGGAAGAAATCACCCGACCAAGAGCAGCTTGTGGAAAAAAATTTATTTTAGCTTACAGACTCGAGGGGAAGCTCCACGATGGCAGGGGGAAATGATGGCATCATCAGAGGGTGGACATCACATCCTGGCCAAAGTCAGATAGACAGCAGCAACAGGAGAGTATGCCAAACACTGTCAAGGGGAAACGGGCTATAATACCCATAAACCCACCCCCAACCATACACTGCCTCTAGGAGGTGTTAATTTCCATATTTCCATCAACTGGGAACATAAGTTAATGGGGGATACCTGAATCAAACCACCACATGCTGCTCTTGGCCCACATAAACTGATATCCATATATGATATAAAATACAGCACATTCAGTCCAACTTTAAAAGTCCCCATAGTTTTATCAATCCTAATGATGTTCAAACATCCCCATAATCCAAGGTCTTTTAACTGAGCCATAATACCAAAAAATCCCCCCAAAATGCATAATAGCACAGAATAAACATTCACACTTGAAAAGATGGCATTGGGCATAGCAAAGAAATATTCAACCAATACAATATTTAAACAGGGCAAACATCAAACTCTGTAGCTCCAAGTACAACAACTTGAGTCAATGACCAGTCCTCAAGTCTGGTAAGTGTAATCACTGACAAGTCTCTGGAGTTCTAGTTCCTCCCCTCCAGCAAGGTTACTCACAGTCCTGGCAAACTTCATCTGGGGCCAGCAGCTCTCCTTAGCAGCCATCTTCTGGTCCCGGCATCTCCACTGTGTCTCCACTGCAACCCATGGTCCATACTCACAGCTCCATCAGGTCTCCATGCAGGCAATCCAGAAAACCTGCTACCTACTACCCATGGCCATTTCCAAAAATACAAGACTATGTTGCAAATTCAATGACCTCCCTTTCCTGCATTTCTTACACTCCATAATACCAGGTAGAATGCCAATTTGTTAATCCAAGGGGGAATAAAACAGACTTTGAAGAACGGGATACTCATTGAGCATTCAGACCCTTCAAAAGACTCTACATTCTTCCTATTGCTCCAATGCAGGCCAGCTGTCTCAATCTCAAAGGTTGTAATCTCTCATGTAATTGCAGCTGAATGGGCAGAAACTTCAACCCAAAGATTTCATTTCTGTGTCATATCCCTCTGCTCTCACCAGTCCATTTCTATGCAATGCAACTCTGCACAAATTCTCAAGACATGGGCATTGCAGCAAACCTCTCACAAATTGCTTCTAGCCCAGTCCAAACAAAGCTCTTTCTCACCCTCATAAGCCAAACCTCATAGTCTATGGTTCTTACTGCATTCAAGTTTTTCACCTCTGACCAAAACAGTCCATCAAGCTGTACATACAGCACTGCAAGGTGACTCTTAGGCCAAGATTTCAAATCCTTCCACATTCCTCTTGAAAATCAGCTCCAAAAGGCCAAAGCCACATAGTCAAGTTTCTAGCAGCCATGACACCACTCTTGGTACTAACTTTACTGTTGCAGTCAGATTCACATTGCTGGCAGAAATCTCCAAACCAAGAGCAGCTTGAGGGAAAAAGTTTTATTTTGGTTTACAGACTCCATGATGGAAGGGGGAAACGATGGCATGAGCAGACGGTGGACATCATATCCTGACCAACATTAGACAACAGCAACAGGAGAGTGTGCCAAACATTGGCAAGGGGAAACTGGCTATAATACCCATAAGCCTGTCCCCAACAATACACTGCCTCCAGGAGGTGTTAATTCCCAAATCTCCATCAGCTCGGAATTTAGCATTCAGAACTCCTAAGTTTATGGGGGATATCTGAATTAAACCACCACAATTACATACAAATCATCATTTAGGATTAATTAACAGCTTTAATAGTTACTGTGTTTTACTTAGATTCTTTTACTAGAAAACTTCACTTTTGAGAATTCTGTTTGGAGTTAGAAGTCAAGGCTTGTACTTCACATACACAACTTCTAATCTGCATTACTTTAAGGAAGCAAGGAGTGTAACACAGTGTTCCTACTCTGAAACAATCTGGTATAAATATCATTCAGATATTTGCTTTGGCAAGGTTTTGCTTAACAGAATGTGTGAAGAAACATACAAACTCTGTCAAGTAAGGATACTAACAAGTACTACCATGCCAGCTAATAAAATATATTGGTGAAATTGGGACATTTCAGTTTGGCTACAGTTAAAACTATTTCTACCAGGGCACTGGTTCATTTGTAGATGGAAAAAAATAAAAATCAGGCAGGATATCAAAACAGTAAGTTCCACTGGACTCAAACAACCTGTTAAATAACCTTGCTACGTTTAAGGTCAGAGAACTTTAATGTAGCTGCCAATGTCTATAATTTTTTTTAGAATTCCTGGTTTTTCCATCATATACACCTCACTTGGCTATCAGTAAAAATGTACCTTAGCTGTCAGTTCAACTTCTTCAAAGCAATAATTGGCATTTCTAGTCCTCTTAATGTTTTACATTTTATGAAATAGATTTATAACATAAAAATTCTAATAAAACAGTTCAGTTCATCTGTGTATACGTGTGTATGCATGTATATCACTTTAAATATATTCAACTCTGCAAATAAATGTTATATACAAATTATTCACATCAGTGAAATATTATTTTACCATAGTGTCCTTATTACTAAAAAGTTCTATTACTTGTTAAATATAGAATATTCTACCCAAGTAAAATTTTATTCATTCAATCAAATGTTTTGGGTTTTGTACCAAATGACTTACTGGACTCAGATAAGGTTTGAGTACTGAGATTTTGCTTCTAGGACATGGGAACATACAAAGAATGAAGACTGAACTGAGGAGCTGCAGTGCAAAGCTTACTGACAATTTAGTGGTCCAGGCAGCCTCTTAACATTGTTTCTTAAAGGCACCAAAGGCAAATGAAATATGAAATAATTCAGAGGAGGTTTTTCTTTCTTTTTTGTGCTTGAAGAGCAATGTTATATTATGATTACATTTTTGTCTATCTTTTTCTGTAGAACAGACATCAAGTAGATTCAAAACACTACTTTTTTAATATTTAAAGAATATTTCCTTACTTGTAAGAAGAGAGAGAGAGAATGAATGAATGAATATAGGTGTGACCAGGCTTCCAGACACATGTGCTATTTTGTGCATCTGGCTTTTTGTGGGTACTGGGGAACAAAACCCTGGTCATTAGGCTTTGCAAACAAGTGCCCTTAGCCTCTGAGCAATCTCTCTAGCCCTGAAAACACTGTTGTTAATTGGGAAACTTTGTTAGCATGAAGGACTAGAAAAAGTCTGGAAACTAGAGGAAGAGCTAAAGGGAACCCGAAAGAAAGGAAGCTGACTGAAGGATTTGGAGAATTTAACATTTTTGAAATGGGAAGACAGTACCATTCATTTTCCTTCAACAACTTGAAAAATAGGAAGGTACTAGATTTTAAAATAAAACATAAATTCCATGTCCAACTATTTCACCAATCTATTAAAAAATCAGGATCACTGCATGTGACCCTCAGGACTGAGAAAGCTGTAGGGGAAAGTAAAGAAGTGACTAACTTTAAAAGAACCAGGAGAAATTGGCTACATTTATTCACAACTGAAGTGGAATCACCTGTATTCAGAAAATGAAATATTCATTATGAAAATCCACATATCATTTAGTAAATAGAAATTCTGATTATTCAAGACATTCCTTCAAAATATTTATAGTATAGACTTTACAGATGAAACATTTTATTTGTTCATAATAAATTTAGGAATTTATATTACACAATGAAAAAAATACCTTACAGGTTCACAATGAAACTTTTATGTCTTAAAGATGGCAAGAAATGCCTCAATGTTTTGGAGAAACTTGTGCTATGATTTTCATATTCTTACAGGAATATTAATTATACACATTTTCATATCTATATGAAGCATTTCCAAGAACATTATCATCCTATAGTAACTGGTTTGACTATTAAAATGTTTTATGGCATGTTATGTAACATAAAGCAGCATTGCTAGCTAAATGGTGACACATCATATTTTTCTTTTTAAAATTTTCATGAAATTATGAACTTTACTGTATGAACAAATCATGTGTTGGTCATATTCCCATCGGGTTATACTCGTATATTCTCCTTCCCCTGCTTTTAAAAATGCATATGGGAAACAGGAATGTTTTAAGAGATAACAGAACTAACAATTCCAATAATATTATCATTCATTTGAATTAGGATCAAACACTTGACAAGTCAGTGCTAAGCAGATGTTTTTCTGACCTATATAAAGTGATTCAGCCCTCCCACATCTAGCTACTTGAGAATAAAAATTATGTAAGTTGCCTAATTACCATTTTTTTCTTCAGGTTGGAGTATGTCTTGTCTTGAATCTCAGATTGGATACAGATCAGATGTGTGTCTTTATTTTACTACTTAGCAATATGAATATGAATATTTTGAATATTCATCTAAAGTAAGTTTTTGGTGGGTACAGCCATGTCTATAGTACCCCTAGTGTCTCACTGTAGTTCCCCATAGTATATACCTTATTGGTTACATTGACTTCTGTACTGTATCATAGGAGTTTTTCCTGATGTATATACCTTATTGGTTACATTGACTTCTGTACTGTATCATAGGAATTTTTCCTGATATATGTACCTTATTGGTTACATTGACTTCTGTACTGTATCATAGGAATTTTTCCTGATATATATATATACCTTATTGGTTACATTGACTTCTGTACTCTATCATAGGAGTTTTTCCTGATATATATATACCTTATTGGTTACATTGACTTCTGTCCTCTATCATAGGTGTTTCTCCTGATATATATACCTTATTGGTTACATTGACTTCTGTACTCTATCATAGGAATTTTTCCTGATAGCATATACCTTATTGGTTACATTGACTTCTGTACTCTATCATAGGAGTTTTTCCTGATAGTATATACCTTATTGGTTATATTGACTTCTGTACTCTATCATAGCAATTTTACTGTGATATTAGTTTTGCTTCACATAGTTATATCATGCAAATAACTTTTAAATAACTATATGTAGAGGATTTGCTTGAAGTTACATCTCTTCATTATTTTTCAGAATTATTAAAATATTTTGCTGAAATTTGTTAAAAATCCCAAACCACACTAAATTTTATTTGCCTTTCATTTTTTTTATTTTTAAAATACAGCACTTTATTCAGATATAACAAGGAAAAGGCCTGAAGATGGGATAGGGATGTGGAGAGAATGAAGATAGTGGAGCCTAGGGTCTCAGGTACAAACAAGGATCCAAAAAGATTAAAATTGAGACAGTAATACAAAGTAAAAAGCATCTCTTCCTATCCAAGAATGGCTGCCACAGTGGGAGAGAGAGATCATGTTTTTAATAGTAAATTTACACTAGCTATTACAACTTACTAATAATCTATTTTCAAATAATCTATCTTTAGGAGTAGAGTTTAAACTGACTCAAACTAGTATTTCTCTGCATCCTAACTATAGAGCATTGAGTAACTTGGCTTATAGATGATCTGTCACAAGAATAATTAGAATTAAAAAAGAAACTTAAAAATAATACTTTTTACACAAGAAAACTGGAAGAAGCTTTCCCATTATAAACAAGAGCATTTGAGTATGAAATTCTAACAGAGATGTTTCCTTAAAAAGAATATCTGGTAATAGAAAATATAGTTGTGTCAATTGTTAATGAAGTTATTTTTCCTACAAAGTTCATGCTACCTGTAGACATGCTTGACTTACTTAGGTTTAAGGCACATGCTGTGTTGAAAAGGATTTTAAAAGGGACTAGGGCAATGGCTGTGTGGGAAAACATTCACAATTCAAGCTGGAGTTCAATCCTCAGACCCCACATGAAAAGCCAGAGGCCATGGCTGGCTTCTGAAATCCTAGCATGATGGCAGTAGTCTGATAGCAAGATGAGAGGCAGACACAGGAGAATTTCCTGGAGGTTCATGGGAGATGGGCACAGCAGAGAACAGAAGAGCAAGAAACCCTGCCTCAAATGAGTTGGACAGGGGAGGACCTCCATACATATGTCATTCACACATGTGCACACACACAAACACAAATAAATAAAATTAAAAAGGGTTTTAATCTATGCCTCAACATCCATGACTAGCCTGCACATACAGGAGAGACTGCTCAGCAGTAACATGTGTTATGATTTACGTGACCAGCCTGCATGTCAGAGGAGAGACTACTCAGCAGTGACACATATGTTATGGTGTACAGGACCACCTGCATGTCAGAGAGGAGACATAGCTCAGCAGTAACACATGCATCCAGGTGGACATGCACTTGGACTACCTCTTTCCGACTTGTATTTCCGTGGCTGGTGAAAGAGAAGGACTTTCACTGTATTACTTTATAGCTCAGCCCCCCTCATCCCACATTCCGACCTCCTGCCAGGCTGACCTGCTACAGTAGCAGTGTTCCAGGTGCCCTGCCAGCTTCTGCCCCTTTGCCAGTAGGGCAAGCTCTCCATTCCTTCACCTGCTGTTTCCTCTGCTCAAGGCATTTTCTACCCCACCCAAGCCCATGACCTAATTCCTATGCACACTTCAAGACCTGGTTTAACTGGAAACTTCAATGGATGCCAACCCTTTAAGCCTGCGTTAGTGCCTTGTCAGCAGAGCAGGTGGAGCTCGTCTGAAGAATGGCTCAGTCCTCCCCCTACTCTCTCTTCAAAGTGGTGTTCTTGAAGGCTTGTATTGTACCCATCATCACGTTTCTATCAGTATAGAACCAATGGGCAGAAAGGAGGAGAAAATATCTTAGAATTCAGGGCTATCACTTAGCAGCCAGGCTCCCTTGGACATATGTCAGGGTCTCTATGGTTTGATTTCATGACCAGTAAAATGGGTACCACACTGCTTATTTTGAAAGTGCTCAAAAATATGTACTTGTTTTTTCTAAGCCCCTTAGCTGTATTCTCTCCTTTATTACTCATTACAATCTTATGAGGTAGATAGTATTGCTATCCACATTTTATAGTTAAGAAAACTAAAACATACAAAGGTGAAGTAAGTTGTTCAAAGACATACAGCTCAAAGGGACATAGTCAGCATGTCTATGTCTATATCTACAGTCTGACTCTAGATCTCTCTAAGTTCTACACTGCAATTTACTTTCTTTCATGATCTCTATGGTGCAGCTCAAGGTATCCCACTGAGTTTCTAGTTCTACACAGAAAGTACTATAGTATAGCTTGTTACCAAACTGAGTTTCCAGTTCTACTATAATACATTTTGTGATTGAACCCAGTGTACAACTGTCATTGGACTCAGTTCCCAGTTCTACACAAAAGTGCCAGAATACAGCTCCTCATTGGAGGGAGTTCTCAGTTGTTCTTGAAGGTCTTTGCCCACAGGTCCTTCTAGTCTTCACAGTCTCATGAGGCAGGCCTTTTCCTTTTTTACTCTGAGCAAATGTAGAATACATTGTACAAATTGAAAATATATATGTATGTAGTTTATATTTAATGTAAAAGCATTTTTCACAGGCCTGAATATATACACACATTAATTTCTTTAACTTCTAGTATGCCCTTGATATTAAATGCCATCATGAAAGATGTTACTTCCACAGGCTTCTAAGGTATCTTCCTATCACCTAGGAGACATGAGCTCACTCACAAGGGAAACTTGAGTCCCTTGTTCTCTTCCATCCCTTTACTAATCTATTTGTTCTATGTCTAATTCCCTAGGAATTGTACTCTTATTTCTATCTGACTGTAGAGAATGACTATCTCCCAATAAACCTGCAGCTAAGAGACTAAACAAGAAAATGTGCAATTACAGTTACAATCAAATTTTCCCTAACATTGAAGTTCTCAGTTCTAAATAATCTGACTTTGCTTTCTAAACATAACCATTTAGTTTTTCTTAAAGAGACCAGATAGTTTCTGGTGGCTCTTGAGTGTGAAGCCTTGACTTCATGTTGGACTAAAAGGGAAACACCCATGGCTCAGAAAGGCTGTTGACAATGATTTATAGAGATGAAGTGGGCAGGTTTCAGTCCAGATTTGGAAAGGAGATCTGGGGCTGAGCCCGTAGTCAGTAGAATGCTGCAGTACTGCTGATGCGCTATGAGAACAGTGACTTTGCTGGGGAGACAGATGGAATACAGAAGACACTTCTGGAAGATGTATGAAACAAGAGGACATAGGATCTTCTGGCTGACTTTTGTGGCCAGATATGAAAGCACAAGGGAGAGTGCACAAGGAACCATAGACTTACCCAGTTTTCAAGGCCGGGTGTCCAGAGCTAAAGCAGATTTTGGTTGCAGGTGTGCAATGTAGATAAGGGTACTGGAGTGATAAGATGACAAGCAATACTATCACTGTGTTTCACTGGAAAGGCGGTGTCTGCATCTTATGGGTTACATAGAAGGGCATGATTCCTTTGTGTTGAAAATAGAGTCTAAAAATCCTAAATCATACTCTTGCATTCTGTTTTCTCTAAGTGACTTCTAAATCATAAAACATCAATGACTTTTGAAAAGCAGAACATTTATTTTAGTCCCACACAACACTGAGAATGTTTTTGAAATGTCTAGCAAGGATGAATACATATCAAAAAGTCTGTTTTACATTTAAAATAATTAATTTGAATTGAAAATATATCCTAAAATACCAAAATCTTACCTTGGCTTCCTTTGGAGGCTGTAGCTCAGGAGAACATTCACCTAACATGCATAAGGTCTTCAATACCCAACCCCCACACCACCAAAAAAGTAAAATAAAATTGGATATTGTTTAAAGATTTATTTTATTTATTTATTTATATTAGAGAAAGAAAATGGGGGAGAGAAAGAGAGAATGAGTAAAGACCTCTAGCCACTGCAAACGAACTCTGGACACATGCGGAACCATGTGCACCTGGTTTATGTGGGACCTGGAGAATCTAACCTGGGTCTTTAGGCTTCACTGGCACATGCCTTAACCACTAAGCCATCTCTCCAGCCCCCAAGTTGCATATGTTTTAATGGAACTAGTGAGGCCTAACTAGTCTAGTCCTAATCTCTTTAGGAACAAAATAAAAATCATATTTCAAATACTCTATTATCCCTAAAAGAGTTCTTATATGGTATATGCTCTGTATATCAAATGCATAAGAATTTACCCAATGGACAGTTAGTTTTAAACCAGACAAAATTGGTCACAGTTTTGTGATCATTTTTATTATTCATAAACACCATTTCCAAATCCCTATGGGAAAGGCACTTTTGGAGCTGTCCCTATATTAGTGTTAATTAAGGAAGATCTATGAAAGTGAGGTCCAAATACAAAAGAGCAAAAATCTAGGAATATGCCGCACATTTTAAGTATGAAGAGGAGATCAAGAACTAAGATAAAAGGCCAGGAAATGTCACCAAAACAAGGGACACAGAGCAGAGCGTAGACTGAAATGGAAAACACAGTAGAAGATCTAGGGGAGAGATGGAGAGAGAGAGCGAGGGAGGGGAGAGAGAGAGAGGAGAATCCCATGTGTGCATACACGCAGTGGCAAAGCCACAGGAGTAGAAGAGGACTGAAACTGTTTTGTTCATTTGTCCCACATCCATAATTTATAACAGCAGTCTTGTTCACAAACACAAGGAAGTGTAGATCTGCCCTCACCTTCTTTCTGAACTCTGAATATGAACATAATTTGCTAAAATTCTTGTGGCTGATTATGCATCATTGTGCCAATCACAATTCAGAAACCTTTCTTTATTTGCCAGGTATTGTTTGAGTATGAAAAAAAAATCAAATCAAATGACGCAAGTAGCCTTTCTGTGGCTGCATTGTTTGCTGGAGCTATGATTGGATATGGTCCAGCAATGCCTTTAAGATAGGGCTGGGCATAAATAAATATGCAATGTGTATTTTGAAAGAAACTCCTAGGTAAGTCACATGATTCCATAGTTTTAATTGACCTTAGAAATCAGAACCCAGCCCCTTATTTATAAAGAAAAATTTCTAAGACCACAGGAGGTCAAAGCACCTGCCGAATCTCACCAGACTAGTTACTGCAAAGCTAGAGCCAGATGCAATAGAATGCTGTTCCCACCTGTGATGTGTTTGTGTGCTGTTCTGGCTCCCAGTGAATTCAAAAAATCCCATAAGGTAATAGCTTTAGCTCTGGTATAATCTGAAAATGCATACTTTTTTCCTTATAGATTAATTCAGTGATAATAGGAACATATCTTTATTATCTGAGATGTTCTCAAATTAACATTTTCTGCTATTCCTGTGTTTAGTAAGAACAATTTTAATCCAATATTTAGTATCAGTTGTTAAGCAAATTAGTTCAGTTGAACAGCTTCCCAGATCTTATCTGCCTGTTGTTCGGTTTCTCAGGTCAGAAACCAGAAAACATGAATTGCCTTTCCCATGGGGATTTGGATATGGTACTTATGAAAAATAAAATTCACATTTCACTCAAGCTCTAGTCCGATCTTTCTCTTCCTCTATCCCTGGCAGTCCTTGGCAAATAAAACAATTGCCTAATTGTTAATGATACAGGACAGTTTTTTAAAGTGTTCTTTCTGAACCACAAGAGTCACTCTGTCATTCCATGAAATGATATTTTCTGCTAATGGTAAGAACAGTGCCTAATGTGTGTTTTGTTGGTCTGGTCAGTCTTTACAGTATTAAACATCATTTTAAAATATATTATATGAAATGCCACTCTAATAGACATTTACCAGCACATTAGTGAAACCACTGAAAGTGACTCTGTTTACCAGTGCTTACCTGCAGATAAAAGGAGTCACTAAGTCTCATTATATTCCTGAAGTTCCATCTATCAACTGATCTGAAGAGAAGGAATCCCATGTAAGAGTAATATGATAATAGACCATGCAAGTTAGAATAAGGGCTAATTTATTTGCTAGATCTTGAAAAGATTGTCTAAGAATTTCTGCAATTCTCTTCATGGGTGATAGGTTCACTCAGACTGAGACCACTTGCATAGTAGTCTGAGTAGCTAAGTGGGTTCTAGCAGATGCTGCTTTAGGGAGTCTCTGGGGGGAGGGGGGTCTCCTGAAGATAGATTCAAGGCTGGGAAGAAAGCAGAGCTGTATTCTTTAGGCTTGAATCCAGGGAAGTCAGGCAAGGCCAGGTGCTTTCTGGCAAGAACCTCCTCTGTTCCTAGTAACCAGAGCCCAGAGTCCAGGAAGGCAGAGCCAGAAAGAAACTTCAGCAGAGCAGCTGAGGGCGAAGGGCTAAAGCCATTTGATTTCTACGCTACTTGTTCTTCATTTCTCACGTGGCCACCACAGGCCCTTGAGCACAGGTTGGACCAGAAGGAAGTTAGAAGTTTGCAAGGGACTTCTGCCTTGCACTGAGGCAGTGGGACCAATGCCGCTGAGGGCACAGGGCTTTGCCATTTCAGAGCACAGGTTACTGACTTCTCTATTTCCAACTATGCAGGTAGCTTTGACGGGAAGATACTGACACCACCTATTGCATTCTTGACACTCCAAATTGAGCTAGCAAGAGTTAAATTTGTGAGGTGTATAAATACTATGAGGGGATGGAAGTAATAAAATGGTGGCTGTTGGTAGAAGAGCCCATTATTTCACAAGTTGTGTCATGTTAGGCTAGCTAACACAGCCCTGTTGAATCTTTTTCGCCTAAATTGGAAGGTTTAATGTGACCTAATGTGTACAACAGCACTCTAAGTATAACAGTAATCCTTGGGCCACAGTACTACATACAAACTGCTTGTATTAACTCACTTTATTCTTTTGTTATCTATATTACTATATTACAGCTAGTAGCTTTTTGGAAAAGAATGGTAAACAAATAACATGATCATATCCTCAGAGAACCTGCATTCTTTCTCCATTCGTTTGCTTACATACAGTTTATGTTGATAACCCACTTTCCTCTTCAGCTATTAGACACTTAACATAGTGACATCCCTTGTCTCCTTGCAGTTCTGGCCAATAAGATCACAAGTTTAATTTGCTATTGGAAGTTTCCTGAAACTGTTAAATACAGAATTAAGTATCAGCAGCTGATGTATATGTACACATAATGTTTGTTCAAGAGCTTGATTACTTATTTCATTAGGAATTAGTTTACTGCACTTCAGATTGTTATATTTATGTGGTATATGACTTTATGTATGTGTGTTTGTATGCATGTGTGTGCAAGTATGTGTGTGGGTACTCATGTATGTGTGTACATATGCATGTGGAGGTCAAAGGTTAATATCAGGTATCTTTCTCTATCATTTTCCACTTTATTTTTTTTTTAAGACAGAGTCTCACTGAACCAGGAGTTCATCAGTTGAGCCAGGCCAGCAAGCCAGCAAGCCCCAGGAATCCTCCTGTCTCTGCCTACTTGGCCCTGGGCTGATGGGCAGGTCACCATACCTAGCACTTTACTTGCTTATTGGATATCCAAACTCAGGTCCTTGGGCTTATGCAGCAAGCATTTTGCCCCGTGAACCATCTCTCTAGGCCTTTACTGTTTTTCCTAGTACTTAAACTCCAGTCTTTGGCTTCTTCATTCCAAAAAGGCAGGTAAGAGCTGAAATTATCTCTCAAAAGAATTCATTTTCACACAGAAACATTATTTCTTATTCATATGTTCATATTTCCTGATTATCTTTTCTCAACATCACCGTATTACAAAAGTAAATATAGTCAGGGCTTTGATGGGTTTTGCTCAAAAGGCTCATGACTAATTATCACCCCCTCCACTGCCTGAGAAGGCTGCAGTTCACAGGCCTAGGGTGTTAGGAAGTTTCAACAAAACCCCTTTCAAAACGCTACAAGAACCAATAAGAGATGATACTGGAGGAAGTGAGCACTCCCAAGTCAGCCCTTTGGCCAGCTCTGCCCAGCACAGGAGGGCACTCATACCCGGCGCAGCACAGGTAGAAGGGGTGAGGAGGAGCTGTGCTTTCAGTGTGTCGATCAGGACATTACTTTCCAGCCTCTCAGAAAGGGCGCCTGTCTCATTACTTCATATTATTACATTATTTTGTTTGAAGCACTTAGTTCTTCATAATCAACAAATTATAGTGCACACACCACAAATGTGCTGTACTGTATATTCTTGGATTATCTTCTCCTGATTATATTATATATGCATGTGTCTTTATATAAACAATAGTCACACACACACATCTGCACATGCGCATGACAAGCACACACCCAGTACAACCTTCAGTTTAGGCACAAGGGCCTCTTCTAGGCCTCCCGGAACCCCCCTTTTTCTGGAGGTCACCCTGTGAACACGATGACAAATTCTGTAGCAAAGTGGTTTTGCCCATCTAACGTCCTAGCAGCCATGCTCCCTCCTTTACTTTCTTTTTATTTATTTATTTTTTGGTTTTTTGTTTTTCGAGGTAGGGTCTCACTCTAGCCCAGGCTGACCTGGAATTCACTATGTAGTCTCAGAGTAGCCTCGAACTCACAGTGATCCTCTTACCTCTGCCTCCCGAGTGCTGGGATTAAAGGCCACCACACCCAGCTCCCTCCTTTGCTTTTAATTGTTTCCTGGACTCCCAGAATTTGCTGCCCAAATAGCCACGAGCCTGCTTCAGCTGTTCTCCGTCCCATCCCAAGATCAATCCCAGCTAGACATGGATTGATTCATCCTCTTCATGAAGAAATAGCCTCAGAGCTTCTCTGAGGGATTCCCACCTGGTAGTACAGAGGGTCTTAAAGGAGCAGAGATGGCCACATGCATATTCTTGAGACCCTTCTTTTCAGGAAGAAGATGGGATTTGGGGAAAGAAAAGTGGGAGGGGGGAGAGGAGAGAGGCAAAACTACAGGTTTAGAGAAGGCCACCAAAATATCTCTCCTTTTTAAACATGGAGCTGTGAAGAACCAGAATTCAAAATTTGAAACTTTCTCAAGGCATATTTTTATAAAGCCAGGAGCATATTTTATTGAACAATATTTACCATAATTAATAACTCCATATATTGTACATGGGCCTCTCTATCTGTAACCTCTCTCCAGTCCTGTAAATGTTAGGGAAAGGTCTGCGTGTCCATCTTAACTGGAGAGCTCATAGTGCTGCTACAAACGTTTCCATGATGATGACCGCAAAGATCTCTAAATTTTAAAAAGTGTGCTGCTGGCTGTGACTTTGTGTGGAGCTCACCTTTTGGATTGCTTTCCTGACATGTCTCAGCACACTATTATAAAACCTGATAAATCAAAACTACATTCCCAAACAGCTCCACCTTCCTCGCTGGCACAGGCTAAAGCTGGAAACACCCTTTAAAAAGTAGCATTTTGGCCGCATTTAAAGGAAATATCCATTAAGACTCAATATAACAATTTGTTTTGTTTTGTTTCAAAAAGTGGATTTTATTTCTGATGATAGGGCAGGTTAAACTGAAGGAAAAGTACTTTTACAGGAATAGCACATTTTAAAAGTTTTGTCCCTACTTGTTTTTTTTAAACCAAAGGCATACTAAAAATTAAACGTCCAAAATGTAAAAAAAAAAAAAAAAAGAAAAGAAAGAAAGAAAGAAAGAAAGAAAAGAAAAGAAAAGAAAAGAGAAGAAAAGAAAAGAGAAACCCAAAAAGAAACAAGGGTAAGCCTTTCATGGAATCTTCATGATATTTATCTCCCTAATCCTTCCAAGATATAGGCTACAATTTAGTGAATATTTATTGAGAATCATAAGGAAAATTTGGTGTGGAAAATGAGATTAAGAGGTAAGTAATGGTAAGCAAGAGAAGACAGTGAGTGGGCTATTTCTTTTTGTAATACTGGGGATTAAACTCAGCGGTTCACACATGCTAGGCAAGCATCCTGCCACTGAACTCTATCAGTGGCTCCTTTTTGTTTGATTTGAGCTAGAATCTTGCTTAAGTATCCAGACTTGTCTCCAACTTGTAACCATCCTGCCTCAACCTCCAGAGGAGCAAGGATTATAGATAGGCACTACCAAA
Organism: Dipus sagitta; assembly: GCA_036346955.1. Classification (NCBI taxonomy): domain Eukaryota; kingdom Metazoa; phylum Chordata; class Mammalia; order Rodentia; family Dipodidae; genus Dipus; species Dipus sagitta. The sequence goes on from CM070774.1 coordinate 56,816,635, forward strand.
ACTGGCTGAGAAAACAGTTTTACTGTTAGTCTAAGGGCAGGAATATTTATTTTACCTTCATCAGTAGATAGGAATTGGATATATCTGATGAAAAAAAAAAAAAACAAAAAGGAAGTATATAATTATACTTTAATTATGCTTTTTGTTTTTGGAAACAGGTTCTCACTATAGAGCCCAGATTGGTCTCAAACCTGTGATATTTCTGTGGTAGGCCTTGAGAGGCCCGCACGTGAGGCCTAGTGGAACTTCCTGAGCCTAGCTAAAGTTTGGCTATCTGCCTCTGGCCAGATGTGACTCAGACTCAGCAAAATGCCTAATGGCCTCTGGCCTGTTACTTCCGCATAGGAGTTGGAATTCCCGCGCGTGCACTTAGAACCAGTCATTTCAAAAGTCGCGATATACTATTGGCCCTTACACCTCATCCTTTCCTGAGATCCCTGCCTTCGTTCTCAACATTATATAGGCAACCGCCCATAACAATAAAGCGAGTTCCTGCTTGGACAAGACTCCCGACTCAGTGTGGTTTTTCTCCGGTGACTAGGAGAGGTTCTGAGTCGTTGGATGTTCACCCTCTTCCTCAACCCCTTGGGAGAAACCAGCGGGCCTGGTCCTTCCTCAGCACTACCTGCCGGGGGAGCCCGGCACTTCTGTATTAGATTTGTATCAGATTTTATTTATTTATTTTGTATGTAAAGGGCACATGTGAGTATGAAGGTGTGTGCACATGTGTGTATGTGTGGCTGCATGTAGAGGCCATAAGGCAATCTCAAATGTTGTTCCTCAAGTGTGCTGTCCACCTTTGTTGAGATATGGTTGCTCATTGGCCTGGAGCTCACCAGTTAGGCTAGACTGACCAGCCAGTGAGCCCCAGAGATCCCCCTGTCTCCACCTCCCCAGTGCTAGGATTACAGGCATGTGCCATCATGCCAAACATTTATATGTGGGTTCTGGGATTTAACTCAGGTCCTCATGCTTGCAAAGCAAGCACTTTGCCAACTGAGCCATCTCCCTGTCATAATTCAAAATTTTAATTACATTTTTGGACTGTGTACATTCCTCAGTCATAGACTGACTTCCCAGCAGTCCTGCTTGGAAATAGTTGAACTAAGCAATGAGTTTCCCCTTTTTGACAAAAGATGTAGAGCAATTCTTTTTGTGCCTAGGGAATATCTGGTAAATGTGAATGTTTGGGGCATTCTGGAATATTCCAATTCTTAATATAGAAGATAGCACATCATCTACACTTCACACTTCCTGACCACTGATGACTAGACAACTATATAAAATAATCTGAATTATAGATTACAGACAAGAGAAAGATTGAGCATTGATCTTTTCCAGATATTGTTCCTGAAAATTAAGGACTAGTTATGAAAAAACATCTGAATTTCCCTGAATGCTCAAAGAAAGTATATCTTCTCTTTGGATAGTAATATTTAGTAAGAACATAGGCATCAGTGTCAAATTTCCTGAGATTAACCATAGTGAGTCATTAAATTACAAGAGCCCTATGTGGCATAGATGATGAGCTGCCCACACTGCACACACCCAGTGTGTCATAACTGATGACATGATGCTCAAGGTACACTGTTTACAAGCCATTCAGATTCCTCAGTGAAATAGCTCTATGAAAGTAAGTCATCCCAGTGGTAGTGCTCACTACATTATGTGTTGTCAGAACATAGTTATCCAGACCATTGTTAAGTCCCTAGTGAAAATTCTGAACTATAAAAACTGCCCACAGAAGATGACTTGGGAAATATTGTAGACATTCAATAAAGATGGCTGAATTGAACCACAGTTGCAGCCTCAGATACCGTACTTCTACAAGTATTGAAAATGCAGTGCAGTAAATGTTTTGTCTTGTTGTCTTACTTTATGAATTTATCAAGGTTTGAAATATTATCTAAACTCATTCTTTTTGGTATAGTACAACCCAGAATCTATTATGACTAGAGAAGCTGTGGTAAAACTGAGATGAGTGCAGAAAGTATGCCATCTGCATAAGAAATAAAGAGGGAGAGGGGACACTGGACTGAGCCAAGCACACTCAATCCCACATAATTGCATTTGCTCTTTTTTCTGTGGGAGACACTTTTCTTCAGCATAGCCACATAAATAGTCTCTTCCTCCTTCATGTTTCTGCCTCAATGTCACCTTACCAAAGAGTCCCTTTCTGATTAGTGTATATATATTAGCAGCCCCATCCTCTAGTCTACATCTTCTTACTCTGCTTCTATTCCTTTAAAATACCTATCTGTAACATATATATATATATATATATATATATATATATATATATATATATGTAACATGTATTTGACTTTTTTTACCTTTTCTATGTAGAGCATGTATCTTGAGGAAAGGGACTCTGGTTAATGACTGTGTTTCGTTGCCATTATTTCCCTGGCACACAGAAGGTCCTCAATACACATTTGTGGAGGGAATCAGTGAATGAATTGCTAACTCTTTGTAGATCAAGATTAATTATTTTTGAAAGATCTCACCCACTTTTACCTTCAAGTAAATAAACTATTTTAGAAATGAGAAGTACATTGAATATCTGAGCTTTTTAATACAATAGACATTAAATATTCAAAAGAAAGTATATATAAGTTTGTACAACCAACTATTCATACCCGAAACCACTCAGAATTAAATTTGCTTACCACAACACTAACTAACAAGTATCTTTCTTAGGAGCTTCCCTATGTGGCTTAAAATTACATATTTTTTCAATGCTTGAAACAAACAATGAATGTATGCAAAAGAATTAAATCAATATCCTCATACCATATACAAAATTTATTTTAAATGATCCACAGACATAAATGTAAAAGCTATTATAAGTCATAGGACAAAAAGAACAGCTCAATCTTCTTGGCCTTGGATTAGATAATGGTTTCTTAGACATGATTCCAAATAATAAACAACAGCAACAACCAAAACCCAAGGCAAAGCTAAGCTAGACATCTTCCAAATTGTGCTAAGTGAACTCACACAAGCACAGAAAGATGAATACAGCATGTTCTCCATCATATGTGGTTCCTAACTTGGAACAGCTTGAGTTGAGTGTAAGTAGCAATAAACAGAACTATTGACATGGAACAAAAGTGAATCTAGGAGAAAGTGGAAGTAGGAAGGGAGGAAAGTGGGGGATACTTGATAGGCAACTCAAGTTACAGAACACAGTGCAGAAGGGTCTTTGGGAGAGAGAGAAAGGGGAGGTAGAGGGAAATGTACACAAAAATAATGATAACATTAATCAGTATCATAGAAACCTTCCTTCTGTACAGGAACCAAGAAATATAACCCTTAATAAGAGGGAGGGTGACTCACTCAGGCAAAATGGACCCAGAGAGGGTGAAAAAAAATCTAATCCTGAAACCATGGACTCTGGCTTGTAACTTTCAGTGCCAGCCAGAACTAGGTAATACCCCACAGTGAGCTGTTGGTCAGGGAGACCTATGAGGACCACAAAACAATGCAGGCTACTGCCAAAGCACTTGCTTACCCACCATAGCTAAATGGGAAGACCCTGTTGCTGAAGACACCACAGGCCATGGACACAGGACATCAAGAGATCATTCTAAAATGTAAAAGAAAGCCAGCTCTCTGCTGGATAACTCTTCATAGGGCAGAAAGTGTTATGTGGGCTGCTGGAGGATAGTGGCCACTAACAGTATGAACAAGCAAGGGATAGTACAAGCTACAAAATCAACCAGCTGAACAAGATATAAACCCATGGTAAATAAAAACAACTCTATTGAGGAGTGCCCTCAGTAGAATGGGGATAGGGAAGAGGGACTATAAGAGGGTAGCATGAGGGAAATGAGACCAACACACAATTTATCCATACAGCAAAATTCCTAATTAATGAAAAAATATATTAAAAGAGTATTTGTGTTTTAAAAGATACCAACAAAAATGTAAAGACCTCTCAGAGAATGAGAAAAACATATTTGCATACCATATATCTGAGATACAAGGGACTTGTCTTCAGAATAAAGAACTCTTACAAATGAATTTCACAATAGCCAACCCAGGAGCCTGGGGAGATGGCTTAGTGGATAAAACACTTTCTGCTCAAGCATGAGTTTGGACCCCAATCACCCATGTAAACGAGGGGTGGGTGTAGCCATTTGTCTCTAATCCTAGCAATTGAGAAACAGAGACAGACAGAGGTTTTCTCAAGGGTAAACTGTCATGCTAGAGTTGCTGAATCAGTGAGTTGTGGGTTTAACTGAGAGATACTCTGCTTCAATAAATGAAGTGGAAAGTGATGGAGAGACACCCAATGTCAACCTCTGGCATCTCCATGTGCATATACACACACACATAACCACATGCATATGCACATACATGACCCTACTCACACAGAGCTAACCCAATTAAAAATGGGCAAAATGAGAGGGAGATGGAGAGATGTCTCTGAGGTTCATGCACTTGCCTGAAGAGCCTAACAACTTGAGTTTGATTCCCCAGTACCCTCTAAAAGGCAGAGACACAAAGTGGCACATGCATCTGGAGTTCGTTTACAGTGGCTGAAGATCCTGTCATGCCCATTCTCTCTGTCTGTCTCTTTTCTATATCTAATTGCTAATAAGTCATTGATTAACTTAAAAAATGGGCAAAGCACTTAAATAAACATTTCTCCAAAGAGGATTTAAAATAGCCAGTAAAGCCATAAAAGTAGTCAACATCATTTGTTATGAAGTACATGTGAAAACTGTAATGAGATGCTACTTAACATCTACTGGCATGACCATAACAAGTGTAGGGGAGGATGCAGAGAAATTAGATTACTCACTTGTTGGTGGTAGAAAATCAAACTGGTATCAATACTTTTTGAAACAGTCCGGCAGTTCATAAAACTATTAAATAGAATTCTTATGTACCCCAACAATTCTACAACCTGGGATATGTCCAGATAATTGAATACATGTGCCTACATAAAACATACATATATGTTCTTAATGACATTATTCATCACAGCCATAAGTAGAAACAACTTGCATGTCTATCATTGGCAGTATATCCCTATTGTAGAATATTATCTGGCAAAAAGGAAGAAAGATGTCTTGATATATGCTGCAATGTGGATGAGTTTTTTAAAAAAAAGTCACCCCAGTTCACATGTTACATGATCCCACATGTGTATAAAATATAGATTTGGGAAATATACACACCCAGAAAATAAACAGTTACCTAAGGCAGACTTGGGTAGTGGGAGTGAGAATGGGGGATGACTGCCAATGGATCCAAGAATTTTCTAAGAATGATGAAATTGTTTAAAAATTAGATCATGGTCATGGTTTAGAAAACTCTCAATGTACAACCAAAATATGACAGCATGTATACTTTAAATTCATAGGTCCTATGGCATGTAGAGTGTTTAAGTATAGTTTTTTTAATATAGGCAATGCAAATAGGAATCAGATCTGGTACCAAAAAAATGACTGCTGTATCACTTAATAGGGTTACAGAGGGGAACACAAAGCCTTTTCCTGGGGGGGGGGGTCTCAGATTGTACAATGGAAATGGAATTCTTGTAAGAAAGTTCAATTCATAAACAGTGCAAAAGCCCACTGCTCAATTTTTCTTCTCAGCTTGCTGTTTTAGGTTGTAAAAACTCCCTTTACCATCCATCCTGTGGAATCAATCATGCAGGACCTTGGTTAAAAGAAACACTGTATGTGGAAATACACAGGGCATTCACTTATTAACACTTATAAGAAGAAGCTTATGAGCCGGGTGTGGTGGCGCACGCCTTTAATCCCAGCACTCGGGAGGCAGAGGTAGGAGGATCACCATGAGTTCAAGGCCACCCTGAGACTCCATAGTGAATTCCAGGTCAGCCTGGGCTACAGTGAGACCCTACCTCGAAAAACCAAAAAAAAAAAAGAAGCTTATGAACTTAGCCAGGCATTTCAGTGAGTCTCTGAAGGAATGAAATATTAATTAAAATTTAAGGGAGGAGAGAAAGATTTGGTACTTGCCACCCTGCCCAAAGTGATTTTCACAAGTAAAAAGTGAGAAACAGACAAAAATGTGGAACGACATTACAAAATTTTTTGGTATATCTAAGTTTTCCCACTTTGCTTACCCGTTGTTCCATGAACAATAACACTAGCCACTGAGGCAAGAGTTAGACAGATTTCCTCTTTTATTCTTTGTGCTTTAGTAGGCAAGTGGCCAATCTAGGGTTATAAATCATAATCCTGGCTAAGAAAAGCCACTGAAGTGTTTTAAGAAGAGGAGTGCCATGATCAGGTGTTCTAGAATTACCATTCTAGCTGTAATGTGCACAGAGATTTAAGAGGAAGGAGACTGAATATGGAGAGATAATCCAGGGACTCCTAGACCTCCAAAATGGTATAAAGATTTCAAAGTGAAACAGCTAGAACATATTCAGAAAGAAGGCTTATCTAAACTTCCCTTATCTGACTAAAACAGCTTTAGGAGAGTCAGCTGCCACAGATCACCAGGAAGTCTCTGTCAGGGAGGCAACTGGCCTTGAACACTAGGGCATTCCATGAAACTGTGTAAGCAAGCCTTTTATCATTGACCCCCTCCCCCAATTTCTTCTCTAATCTGCTAATATAAGAACATTACCTCTAGTTGTTCAATAAGTTACTTACTAGGTACTCCCCCATGTGTATGAGAGTAAACCTTCATCTGACTGAGCTATTCTTAGTTTACTTGCCGCCTCTCACAACATCTCAACCACTGGAAAAAGACTTGGTAAAAGAACTTTTACTCTCAACCATCAGGAAACTTTCAAAATATTTCCACTGGAAGGATAGTGGTCGTTTATACCAGGGAAACAGCAGAGGGAAGAGGGACATTTCAAGTAGAATCAACAAGGCTTGAGGTTTGAACAACTCAGAAAGGAATACTTAGGAATGAAACTCAGGTCTTCCTCAAAAGCCTTTCAGAAGCTAATGCTCTCCTAGCTTAACTAGCTTTCAAAGTGGAGAGTGTATATAAAACCTTGCACAGGAGGAGTGTGGCAGTTGACTTAAAAGCAAGTGATAAAATTCCTCATTAGAAAAAAAAAATCATGGCAAACAACCTTCTGTGCTGCTTTTAGAGATGAGCTAAAATGTGCTTAAATTTGGACAACATATATTGTTTGCAATATAAAGAACATTTGTTTTAGCTGGATGTGGATGAGGCAAGTGTTCCTAGGGGAAGCAGTGAGGGAGGCGTGTAGCAGAAGATAAAGATGGCCCAGTAAAAAGGGGTCAGGATCTAAGTCCCGAGCAACAGCCCTGGGCTAGTGGGCAAATCAGGTAGTGAGTAGGGATATCTGGTGTTCAGTGCAGGTGACACAATGTGCAGGGATAAGATGTCCTCCTATCTCAAACCAGCCACCTACTATGAGCATTTATCAGGGAAATAAATGAGAACACAGGTGCTTCATAGTTGGATTCATGCAGAAGGAATGGGAGAGAGCTGCAAGAGGAAGCCATGTGAAAGAACTCAACAGTCATGGGAACTGAGAATGAAGAAAATAAGCTCTTGGGAATCATATGGGGAGTAGAGTGAGAGGCAGGGGTATAAGAAAATTGTGTGTCCCACTATGGAAGACATGAGTTATGGACAAAGTGGGGGGGCGGCATTTACTCAGAGAAACTGAGCAAGTCAGATGGCTGGGGCCATCCACACAGCTAACACATGGGTACACCCCTTCACAAGATGATTTTTAATGATCTTTTCTAGAAGTTTAACTACATTGTTCCTCCATTTGAAGTTGAAGGTTATCTTAGACAAGCAACTAATTATTCAGAATGCTATCAAAGTTACTATCTTATCATTCAGAAACACCATTTTATGTGGAAGAGCTAAGTGACAGCACATGACATAATGTTATTAGGAGAAAATAATATAAGACAACTTTTACTTTTAGGAATTTTTTTGTGTTTCAGCAAGCTATGTGGTTCTCTCAATTAAGACATCCAAGTTAATTAAAATGGCTAAATTTGAAATACAAGACTATAACTTTCTTACTTGGGGTAAATACTAAGCTGATTAAATGTATTTTAGAAGAAAATATATTAATATATTTTACCTAAAATATTTTTTTCTTATTTCAATTCTTTTCCAGTGGGGCTTCCTTGCAGCAGGCAGTTTAGAAAAAATAAATGATGTACTTGGAAATGATCCTCCTGAATTAATATTTTATACAGTTATGCCTTTTGTTCTGCTTTTTCCAAGCCCATGGAGACATCATTACTGTGTTTACCATGTTACTAGCCCTTTGTGTGTTTATCATAGGAACACAAATAAAAGTTAGCTGATTTTATTCTCCTATTGAGATCAATTAAATCTCAAGTATTCTTTTAATCTTCAAATGATGTTTAATAGAATGTGCCTTGAAAACTGACAAGAAAATAAAGTTTCCAAAGTTGAAAGCATAGGTATTTGATTTAGAGTCTTTCTAATTTGTACAGTATGCCAATAAATGGCACAAAACTCTATTATTTTGACTATAGTATGCATACATTTTTAAACTTCAAATAAATCAGGAATTGTGGATATTTTTGCATGTGTAGGCATGTGGTGCATTGCTTGGGTGTATGCATGTGCAAGTGTGTATGGATATGTATGTACATGTGGGGCCCTGAAGTTGATGTTGAGTGTCTTCCTCAGTCACTCTCCCCTTTATTTACTGAGGCAGGATATCTCACTTGAATCCAGAGCTCACCAATTCAGCTGGTCTAGATATCCAGTCTGGCCCAGGGATCCCCTGGAGCACTGGGATCACAGATGGGCCATCATGCCTCACATTTTTATGGATACTGGGAATCCAAATTCTAGTTCTTAAGCTTGGAGAGTAAGTGCTTTATCCACTAAGCTATATCCCAGTAAGCTGCAATTTGGAAACTTAGATTCATTTTCCTTCTTCAGTAATGACAAAAATATGAATGTAACCTTGTAGTCAGTATTGGCAATTGCATCTACTACCTTCCATGCACAATTACTTACAATGGGTAACAATACTCAGCACTTCACTGCACCACACTGACCATCATCTGTCTCGTGTACTAAACAGGTGACAGTTTAATGAAAAAAAAATCATTAAGCTTTGAAATAATATTTAAATTTATCACCAATTCTGCTTCCTAAAGTTATTTGATAGAAAAGCTGTGCTGGCCATACCCTTCCACTACACCGAGTCTACAGGAGCACTAGGGCGTATACCGTGGAGGCTTTTCACATGCAGAGGGCTTTGGTTATGTGAGATAGTCTTACCATATAGTTCAGCTTGACTTTGAACTGGCCATGTAGCCCAGGCTGGCCACAAACTTGAGATCATCTTGCTTCAACCTCCCAAGTGCTATATCAACTGTTAAGTCCAGCTGACTCTGTATAACCTTGTGATGGAAGGGAAGTTTTACAGGAGTTCCACGAAGTGGGAAGCAGACAAAGCATCTTTACTTTTAGACATAAAAGCAAATGGAAAAGGAAATGAAACATAAATAAATTTTATTCCTATTCTCAGGCATATGCTGCCCGGCCATAACTGGACAGTTTACAATCACCAGAGCTCTCCAGTATTTGTCTCATAGCTAGAGTTCTTCCCTATGTCTTCCATTTGAGGAGATGTGAAAAAGAACAACACAAAAGAGGCTTATTGTTAATGAAATTTTCTCCCAGTCCCCAAGCTATCAAAAAGAACTTAGACTATATGAAGAATGGATTCTATTTATTTGTGTGCATCTAATGGGCTCACTGAAAGGATATCTTTAGCAATACTTTATCACTAAACTTTCATGGAGGGGTTCCACAAGGGGTTGCCAGAGAGAGAACCAAGGCATTAGCAGGAGGATTTGTCACAAAATCAGGAGAAAATATAAAAATTTATATTTTGTTATCTATAAGTAAGGAAGTAATGATCTTAGTTATTTGCAGGAGTTAACTGTAATTTCCCCCCAAACCAACACATGATACATTATTCCCTTTCAGTATAAGAGAACAGATTTCAAACCTTAAAACTGATTTTAAAAATGGGTAAAATAAATGAATACAATTTAGGGTCTCTTTCTCCTTCATTTTCAAATACATAAGGTTGCATGAAATTTTACCCAAATAATTAACATAGCTAATTTAATTTGTGGTCATGGACTTCAGCTGTTTGCTGCAGTTCTGAGAGTGGGAGAAATGAAAAGAAAAAAAAAAAGAAAGAAAGAATTCCTGACATATCTCCCTCCCACTGTCTTTTCTTCATGATAAAGGTCACAGATTTGTTTCAGCTTTGCTTTAGGATAAGTTGGGTTACAGAGTGTTGTAGTCTTCACCTAGATGCATTCTCTTATACAAGAGAGATCCAGAGAAATTTAGTGACTTGTCCAAGGTCACAAAGATAAAAAAGTAATAATAATGGGAGAGGGGGTAGAAAATATAGAATAGGGAGAATTTTTGTTAATATTTGTTGTTGTTGTTAATGAAAATACATTAAGTCATTAGAAGATTCCTTCAGATAAGCCAGCTGAACATACTTGTACCTGTGACTTCTCAATAGAGCAAGGAAAGAAAGTAACAGGGATGAAGAGAGAGATGGCCCATAGAACAAGTGAGATACTACATGTATGCTTTAGTTTTGAAATCTCTGTGCCAAAATCATACTTATGATCTTGGTAACCAAAAAGAATCTTGTTCCTGGAATGCTTGTAGAGACCTGAATTAGTCATAAGCCTCTTAGGAAAGAATTCATCCATTGTTCGATACTGTAATGATTCTTGATCAGAAAGGGAAGCAAGCCTCAGCTATTGCTAGGGGCCCAGCCATAGCTGCAAGTTCACGTGTAAGAAATCCCTTGGAAACTTAAACTAAGGGACCATCTATTGTGACTGATTTTATGAATTAGAATGCATCCCACGATAGCTATAAATGCAGCCCAACATGTGTATATTACAATGCATTGTACAACGTCAAAAGTTGGATGCCTGTGGTAGATGGGCTCATGGAGTTTGTCTTCTTGCATCTTCATTCGCTGTGCCAAAGGGTACCAGCACAACAAATTTCACATAATTACTTAAAGTAGTTAGGGCATCCAGCAATGATAGAATTCCAAACCTGACATTAATTCAACTTGAGAACTCACCACAAAGTTTTATTCCAAGCATTATTACCAAAATCATTACTCTAAAAATTTCAAGAGTGTCCAACACCTTTTCATTGCAATAAGGCTTTGTGAACTACGAATATCTTAAGCTGCATTCATAGCTATCTTGGGACACATGTGGGCCCTCAGGCAACAGATTGGACATGCCAGGAAGAGGACTCAAGTGCCTAGATCCAGAATCAAACAACTCCACTGACTTTGGACCATTTGATCATTTAGGCTTCATTAGCTTCTGCCTTCCCTTCTACTCAACTTTCCCTAGGCCCATAAATCTATTACTGCTTGCTGCCAGAGGATAAACATTCTTTTCTAATCTACTTTCACAGGTAGGAGACTGACCAAAAGATCTATTTGGTACTAATTAAATTTTTGCATTTTGTAAGAAGATAAGAAAAAAAGTGCTGTGCCTCTCCCCACTCTGCATTCTCTAGAAACAAATTTAGCTTGATATTACATTAAAATACAACATTCAGAATAATATCTGGCATTTTCTTCACATTCCAGAGACATACTTGAAATAAGTAATGGCAAAGAAGCTAAAAATGGTGAAGGAAATTACAGAAGTGTTTGACTGGCATCCAAAAGATTCAACAGTTCACTTGAAGGAAAATGTCCCTCCACCCCAAAAGCATCTTAAGGCTCTGTACCAAAGAATGCTAAAGATTTTTAACAGAGTGGTAAAATGCATAGCAAATGGTGAAATATTGTTTGCTGGGTGGCTGAACTTTTTGCTGATATATTATATACTCAACCACTTTAAATCACAAATACAGAACAAAAATTCAGGAATAATTTGTATATGATAAATCTGTTCCATTTAAAAGCAGTAAAGTTTTCAATCTTTTATGGTAAATAAATAAATACTATTCAATGCTTAGTACCTAATTTCAGCTCCCCTCCCCCTTCATGAGTTCCTGTCTCTGTTGAAATACTGTGAACAACTGTTCAGGTTATGAATCAACATGAAATTTAACTTTTTCCCCCCATTTAAGATATGACTCATTGCTCTTGATGTAATCTCTAATGGACAGAAGCTCTTCTTTCAACAGTGAGGAACACAAAACACGTCTTTAATTCGAGCTAGATTACCCAGAGGATTCTGGTAGTTCTTATTCAGGACGCCTTAAGTGTGCCTTATAAAACTAAGTGCTTTAAGTGTCTTGTCCTCATTTTCCCTGGGGAGTCCCAACCCTAAAAGCTGGCAAGGAAACAGGACTGCAAGGTCTTAGGCTAGGAGATTATCAAGAGTTCTCCTTACCATGCATTATCTCCGTGATGCCACTTAATGTGAGCTGTGGGAGGATTTTCTTTTCTAGTCAAGATTTGGGATCCTCTTCCCTCCAGACCCATCTGACTTTGTATACAAAGAGCCATTGATCTGAGCTTTCTCAAAAACCATTCTAATGTGAAAGCTGACTTGGGCTGAGTGGTGGCTGCCACCCCACCCCACCTCTCAGATTCAGAAAGTGCTACAGACCTCATCTAGTATTGGAATCTCACAATCCTAGAGAGAATGCTGTGGTCTTTCAAACAACATTCAAACGAGAAATAAAAGAGAATACAGCATTCTAACTGAAAACTCACTTCGTCTTACTTGAAAATGAGAGAGTAAATAAAAACTGGGGTTTGAACTTTTCTGGAAGCATATTATCTGAAGAGAAACTATTTCTTTGTTGAGAAGATAAGTTGAAGTTAAATAGTTGAAGTTAAATAATGATTATTTTCCCATTTCAAGAGAAATAAAAGGGAGGGAGGGAGAGGGGGATAGAGAGAAAGAAACAGAGAGAGAGGGAGAGAGAGAGAGAGAGAGGGAGAGAGAGAGAGAGAGAGAGAAAGAAAGAAAGAAAGAAAGAAAGAAAGAAAGAAAGAAAGAAAGAAAGAAAGAAAATAAATGAATAAAGAAAGGACAACAGAAGCAACTGAACTGCTGGACAGATTATTTGAGCAGATGTTCATTGTCCCAGGGAGAAAATAGCCCCTACTTTACAGCTTAGCATTTGCACATTTCGAAGCTTACATATTTTTAATTTGAAATGAACCATGCGGTATGAGTGAGATGTAAATATTAAAATCATTTAAGTTAGCAAGCGGTTTCATTTTCCCATTAAGTACAAAGACAATGCTGATAAACCATTGCTCAAAGTTCCCATCATCAGTGGGCAATGCAACAGTTGTATAGCCTTTTTGACCTTCTCAGCATCTATGGGTTTTTTAATCATTTACAGTGATATCCAGAAGACAATTAGGTTAGCAATTTAATAATTACATTAACCCTTATAGAATACTTGTGATGTGCTAGGAACTTACAATTTCCTAGAAGTAGGTTCCTTTATCAGGACTGATTCAAAAGGCCAAAACTAAGGCTCAGAGAAAATAAGCAACTTGCCTAAATTACACACCCAGCAAGTAGCGATAGTGGCATTTGAAGGCAGACAGACTGGCTCTAGGATAGGGGTCTGTAAACATTTTTCCATTAAAGGTCAGGCATACAGGTGCTGACTCAACTAGCCAACTCATATTTTGCTATGAGTATGAGAAAGATGATTGATATGTAAATGAAAAACCATGATTATGTTCCAGGAACACTTTATTTATGGACACTGAAATTTAAATTTATTTGATTTCAGTTTGGCACAAAGTATTGTTCTTTCCATCCTTCCCCAAATTAAGAAAAACTGTTAAATATAATTATTACCCTATGGGTTGTACAAAAACAGGTGATGGAATGAATGTGACCCATAGACTATAGTTTATTGACTTCTATTCCAGGCTACTAATAATTACATCTTTCCGCTAGCAATCTTTTTGAGGAAGTTGGGGTAATTCAACCCAGAGCTTCACACATGCTAGCCAAGTATTCTACAACTGAAAGACATTCTCAGCCCTAGAAGTATATCTTTTTTGCATGTGTACATGTGCATCAAGTGTATTTCTGTATGTGTGCTTGCATGTCGGTGGTCATATATGTGTGGAGGCCAGAAATAAATGCCAGGGTCTTCCTTGATTGCTCTCCACCATTACTCTGTAAGACAGGATCTCTTCTTGAACCTAGAGTTCAATAATTTGGTTACAGTAGCTAGTTCATGAGCCCCAGGGATTTTCTGTCTCCACATCCTCAGTTCTGGAATTACAGGTATGTTCCAGGACACTTTACCCTCTGAGCCATCTCCCCAGCCCAAAATATCTTTTTGTAGTACTTTTTGTCAACAGTTAATATTACTTTTTCATTCTAGTTTCAAGTCACGACAGCCATTTATCACATAGAACTGTCAATGTTAGTTTATCATCTATTAATCATTTCATTAGAATTTTTTATCAATAAGCTGTAAGTTGGGAAAGATGACAATCTATCTCCAAATGAAAGAAGGGAGAATCAGCTTATAATAAAAGCAATTTTTGTAAATTCAATTATCAGATAAACGTGATAGTTTTACGAAGTGTGAGCTTTTTAGGTGGATCAATTGTTCTGCATTTTAACATATTAGTGTTCTCCTTGTCGGGAGATTGCATGTCTTTCTACAAAATCTAAGAACACAAGCATCAGAAAAGGGAAGAAACTACAAAATGTAGTCAAAAGAAATACTGAGATCAGAATATCCTACCTCAAACAAAACAAAAAAACAACTAGAAGGCTTTGCTTCATTTATGCCTCTCCCTCTCTTAGAAACCAGTGACTTCCTCCATGACTATTGAGGAACAAGCTATACCAGAAAAAAATTCTACAAAAGCCAGCCACATGCAGGGGTGCTAACCAGAGGAAGTACTGTGAGTTACAGTTGCACTGGAAAGACATACTGACATTCTTCCTCTTTTTCTCTTGCCATTTCCTTCCTTCTTTCCTTCCTTCCTTTCTCTCTTTCTTTGTTTCTTCTTTTTCTTTACTTTCCTTCTGGCATAGTATAAAACTGAGTTTCTAGCATGACTGGCCTCTTTCCTCTCACAATTTTCCATCTTTACTTTTTATGAATTTTTCCTACCCCTAGACCCAGATTTGGCTATTCTTCCTAACATGATTTCTGCTCATCAAATATTTTATTTCCCTTCATTCAAAATGTACTTTCAGGTTGATCTTTATTCTTATGCACACCAAGCAAACTGTAATCAAAAATAGAGTGATATTTGTGGAAATTACAGTTCTGAAATCAAGGGTTCTTACAGTTCCCAAGAAATAGTGGGTCTGTGTGAAACATAAAAAGAATAAACAAACTTTTAAAATTAATTATAATGCTCTAGTTTTGTTGTGATTGATGTTAAATAGATATAGATAGATAGATAGATAGATAGATAGATAGATAATAGTTAAGACAGAGAAAGGCAAGACAGGAAAAGAGAGAGAGAGAGAGAAAGAGAGAGGGTATAGGTACTCCAGGGCTTTCTGCCACCACAAACGAATTCCAGATGCATGTGCCACTTTTTGCATCTAGCTTTATGTGAATAATGGGGAATTGAATTTTGGCTACCAGGCTTTGCAAATAGTATAGTATTAAAAATACTAGAAGGAAACAGATTTTTGAATCTTCTGGTTTCTACTAGAATACAGCCATCATAAAAGATGGGGTTTTTATTTTATTCCCTACAGGATTTCCACCATAAACACTTTCTGAACACAAGAGATATTTGACAGGTATTTGTAGAATGAATGAAGGCTTATTCAAGAATGCCTTTGGACGTTGATATCCAGGAGCAAAGTGTCACACAGACTGTTATTGTCTTGCCCCAATGAATCCCTCTTTATCCACAAGTTGAAGCAATGAGGAAAATAATCCACAAGCCAATCAGACCAAGCTGGGTTCAGTAATCTGGACATGACGTGAGCTTAAAGATAATACGATCATTGTCGTTTGGGTACGGGTAATGAGCAAGAAATGGAAGACAGGACAACCCAGTCAGTTCATTGTTCTTAAACTTTAGGCAGGTCCCAAAAAGTTCCATTAAAAAAAACAAAAGAGGTGAATTCATAGGCCTCTGTTACAAAATAAAAGAAATAAAGCCACATGAAATTCCAAGTTGTTCACAAAGCAAACTTCTGACCTTTACTCACACACTTAGCCATGATCAGGTACGTGAGGCTGTTGGGCAGAGTTAATTAGGCACATTTGTGATGGAATACTTCTTTGTCCTGATGGGGTGTTCAGCAGCCCCATATTTCTACACACTAGATGCTAGAATCACTCCATTTTTTTGTGTTGTGACAACTGAATAATCTCTTCAGATATCCCCAAATAACTACAAAAAAGAGAAAGGGGAGGGAGTGAAGTGAGAGAGAAAGGAAGAGGGAGGTAGTCTTCTCTCCCTCGTGTTTTAGAAATGCTTATTCACAAAGAAAGAAAAGGAACAGGTATGAGTCATTCAGAATCATATCACTGCAGCTGCAGTGGACAAGAGTGAACATTTCAGTTTTTCAGAGAATGTTAAAGGAAAAAGATAGCAGTGTTCCTCTGAACTAATCAGAGCAAGAGAAAGGTAGGTGCTGAGCATAAACAACACAACAATCAAATTTATTCAAATAAGTTGCATATATCTTATCTATTTAGGCACATGAGCTTCTGGCATTAGGAAGAACGTTTTGGGAAATCAGAGCGTAAGAAATCATTTTATTGCTTTATACAGAATTCTAAACTTCTAAAGCTAGGTAAGTTTTGTATCAAAAATTATGAGGTTAGCAATTAAAGGCACAAGAATATTTTATAAGTATTTGAAAAACAAGAACATTATTCTATAAATCTTTGAAAAAACTGTTTAAGGGATGTATCATATGGCAAATATCTAATTTTTAAAGCAAAGAAAAGTAGGTGTTATTAAAAAATGATAAGCTACTTAGTAAGGATCCCCAGGATAATTCTAAAACAATGGAAGAAACGTTGAGTACTTTCAATAGAAGAATCAGCTATAAATGAGACTTGGCAAGTTAATCTCACACTTGACTTGCTTTATTTTTTTAATATATTTTTTTTATTTATTTGACAGAGAGAGAGAGAGAGAGAGAGAGAGAGAGAATGGGCACACCAGGGCCTCCAGCCACTGCAAATGTACTCCAAATGCATGTGCCACCTTGTGCATCTGGCTAACATGGGTCCTGGGGAATCGAACCTGGGTCCTTTGGCTTTGCAGGCAGACGCCTTAACCACTAAGCAATCCCTCCAGCCCTTGACTTACTTTCCACAATTTAGTAATGCTCTAAGTACAGTGTATCTGCATCTCTAGGAAGGATTTGCCAATGCCTCATAGGCTATCCATGTTCTTGTAGACAAACTTAAAACCATGGGCTAGTTGACCATGCAGTTGAATTCCCTCAATACCACTATTTCATTAACTTGTACATGCTTTCTCCCTTTACACTGCTTTTAAGAATTTCTAGGGCTCCTAAAGTTTCAAGTTATTCATATTGAATAATTAATAAATGTGCTTTGTCATCTATGGTATTTTAATCCCTTTGATACAAACTATCAATACAATACAATCTCTTAATTAAGATTAAACAAAAGTTTTATTTTTTTATAATTTTTTAAAAGTTCTTTTTATTTACTTGCAATCACAGAAAGAGGGACACACAGAGAGACAATGAGCATGTCATGGCATAGTGCCACTGCAAACAAGCTCTAGATACATGCATCACCTTGTATATCCAGCTCTACGTGGGTACTGGGGTATCAATCCTGAGTCTTTAGGCTTTGCAGGCAAATAATTTAACCACTGAGCCATCTCCCCAGCCCCCCAAAAGTTTTATATTTTGGTTTCTTTACCCCAAATTAGATATACTATTTTTTCCAACATATTAGCCCATGGTGAAACAAATCAATATCAGCTTAATAACAAAAGATTGAACTCCAAAATGATATAAAGTTTTTATTGCACTACTGTTTCCTTTATAACTATTTTAAAATTATACTGTTGATCCACTATTTTAAGAAGATATAGCTTGACAGATATAAGGCCCTGACCCTTAGATACTGTATCCATCTCACTATGCTCCAATCCACCCCTGCTTCTTGGTCACATGTCAGCTTGCTCCAACAAGAATTTACCAGCATAGTACTGCAGTACCAATTAAATCACAGTCTATTTTTAAGGCAAAGAGTACTCTCTAAAAAGTAATTAAAGTAGAACAGAAATATTTACATCTTATCTAGAGACAAATACACAGTTCCAGGAAATGTAAAACTAGGAGTAAGTCATAGCAAACATACACAAGCACAGGCCATACATTGATTTAAATAGACTGCTTTAGGCTGGATAGATGGCTTAGACGTTAAGGCATGTGCCTGCAAAACCAAAGGACCCAGGTTCAATTCCCCAGGACCCACATAAGCCAGCTGCACAAGGGGACACATGTGCCTGGAGTTTGTTTTCAGTGGCTAGAGGCCCTGGTACACCCATTCTCTCCCCACCCACCCCCTGCCTCTTGCTCTCTCTTAAGTAAATAAATAAATAAAATAGTTAAAAAATAAATAGGTTGCTTTGGTTTTACCACTGCGTAAGTCAAAACTACAGTGTGGTGAATTTGGGATAATTAATAATGTGGTCATTCTAGCCAATTTTTAAAAGTCTATGATTCAGGACAAGAAACTAGAGTCACCAGTGAAAATGAATAGATGGGTTGTACATGCACATTAGACTGTCACTCCTTCAACATTATTTCAGACAATGGTTTCCTTACAAAAGTCTTGGTTCATTTGTGGAAAATTCAAATCAGATTGTCAGGTAAAGGCATGTTAAAATAACTTCTTTCCAGAATTAATGAGGGTTCACATTACATGTCATATTTATGCTTTGGTGGCTTCAGCCCCTGAACAAATGGAAACTTTCCTAATGAGACAATAAATATCTGAACTGACTATATCCATTTTGGTAATCTTCCTTTCCAAGAAAATTTATTCCTAAGGAAATGCAGAAGTTTGCAAGACAGGAGGTAAAACAACAGCAGCCAGCCAGGTTCCTCTTCAGAGTTGGCACCGGCCATTTTCAAAAGGCGGTCTATTGAAACCTGTGACGTTAAGAGCAGATTCTCCAGTCATAGAGTTTACCTTCAGCTTATTACCGCACGGGCTCCTTAACTCATGGAGGGATTTGACCCAACAAACCGTGCTGTCCTTCCTGGGCTCTGTCCACCCAACCACTCATAGGGAGCACTGGGACCTGGAAACTCCTGACTCAAGTAAGAACCACTGTTTCCCTCCTGGAGGACACAGGATGACCCTTTCATGTGTGGGCGTCATCCTACATGTAAGGAGTATTAAGTCCATGGACCCCACTGTTGTCTTAATGATCACGACAAAGTATCAAGACAAGACTGAAACGACTGTCATTCCTGCCCTGAGGATGCTGAGGCAGCAGTTGGAGGCCAGTGTGTTCAATAGAGCAAGACCTTTAAAAAAAAAAATCAATACCAACAATAAAAAAAAGTACTGGTGAACGTACCTCAAAGGCAGAAAGTTTGCCAGTATGCACAAGGCCCTGATTCTGATCCTTAATAACAGCAAAGGAAATAAAAAGCCAAACAATATAATAAAAGCCCTATAATATTTTAAAGAGACACACATATGTAACCACATTGTACTTATGTCTAAGATCAACACATCTTTTTGAAGGTCACAAACTGCAATGCCCGTTTCACAGTTGAAACCAGACAACAGGATTTGGAGTCTTTACTCCAAACAGAAATGATTTCTTTTCTACAGTAATATCAATACTTCAATCCTCAGCACACTTACAGCCTCCTATGTTTACTGTTTCTCCTCAGAAACTGTAACTGGAGAAAAACAATTTAGCATGATTCCACAAAGATTTTCCTCAAGTAAAATTATTATCTTAGAGCCACCCTTTCACGGAATAAACACATTCAAGTGGTTTGAGAAAGGCCAAACACAAGGAAGGAAGTGACACTTTCAACCTGGATCTTACCTGGAGAACTGAAATGGAAAAAAAAGCCTCGTGAGCCTTGTGGATTTGTTCTGGCCTCCTCCAGGGCCCACTGAATCCCAGCAGCCTATATTCTTAAACCCTACAAGAAAAATCAGGAAGCCTGATCTGTGCCTGCATAATGTAAGAAAGCACCGTTTCTTGGCAACTTGGAAACAATCCTTTTCAATTAACTCACAGCAATTGGCCCAAATTTGTTGTTACACAGAGAGAAGAAAATGTTTCAAGAACTGAAAAGAGCTGTGTAGTGGCTCAATGGGAAAGTCACATCAGTTAGTTTATTTGAAAAGCATTTTTAATTAGTTGACTCCCCATTCCAGTTGCTTCTTTGCTTTGATCATCTATGGACATACCCCGTCTCTCATCATTCTCCATTAGCTAAAATTCTAACACCTGTGTTGCATCTATTGCAAACAGTGAAAAGGCAGTTCCATCAAGCCAGGGGTTTGTTAAGGTAGCCTGATCATGATCATTTTTAGTGCCGTATTTTACTTGCTAAAATGCCAGCTTGTGTGCGGCGGCAAATGTTCAATAGAATGCATAATTCCAACCACCTTGTGTTACCTTCCCTTAGCTACTGAAGACCACCTCTACCGGTAGCAGGCTCCAATTTAGGTAACAGATAAAAGATGCAGCTGTGCTACATTGATTCTATGTGAACTTGGCAGTTTGGGGGAAATCAAAAATACCTGTGAGACAATTCTCTTAGCATGCCTTGTATTCTCAGATACATATTTGACATTTTGTGTATCAATAGGGCTCTTCTATTTATGATTCTGTTCCCAAAAGGATAATGTATGAAAGCTATAAGCTATACAGTTTTATTCCTGTTAGTAAAACTTTTCCATTTACCATGCTGAAGTTTTTTATTATCTAGTATGATTATATATCCCAAATGAAAACTCAAGATGGATAATATCCATGTCCAACCAAAGTCAAGTTGGAGGAATTTTTTTTCCTCATGGCCCCTCACTCATATTGCCAGGTCTCAAGAGCATTGCACACTATGGAGTTTTACCTTCATTAGCTCTTTTCTTTCTTGCCTTTTATGATGTGAGTTTCTCTAAAATGTGTCCACTTTGTCTTGCTATCCTTAATGGGTAATTTTTCTCAGGTACCACTTTTGATGCTATCCTTTCAGAGGCAATGTCTCAGCACAAAGCACTGTCTGTTGATGGGAACTTGAGGCAGTGCTGTAAACTGTTGAAGGTGATGTATTTGAGTAGACCTTCTGGCACCTTCAGTTCAAACTCTGGACAGCTGTGTACACTTTCCATGGGTAGATCTGGCTGGGATAATTTTACAAGTGTTTCTTCAGTCTTAGTACTGACTCTTCACTGGCTCTATGACCTCGGGCAAATTTGTTAAACATTTTGTGTCTCAGTTCCTTTATCTGTCAAATGAAGGTAAAAATATTTACATCATGATGGTGTTGTGAGAATTGACTCAGGCTACATACGGAAAGCTTCTTAAAGTATTGCTTAGCAGATGGTAAGTGCCCAAAGTTTAGCTATGTAATTAATTCTACACTGTTATTAGTGTCCCAGAATTTGGTTTAAAAATTGCAATGCAATTGCAACAAGGCCCATAAGCCTTTCTTCTGTTCTTGAAATGCACAGACCATTTGCTTCAGCACCGGATGTGTTTTCAAATAGCAGCTTCAAATCTAATATTCAGAGAAAGTGCATGCTTCCATGGACTTGCTGTAAAGCCAGTCCTCACAAAACTCGCCATTGAGCCTCTCTCATTCACTGCCCTCCAGTTTAGAAGGCAGGCTTAATCCAAGTTGAATCCATGTTTCTTTAGTGCTCTCAATCAAAATACTATACTTTCTCTCTGGAAGGAAATAATTTCAACCATATTAGAAAGAGGTCAAATAACCAAGCTTGTTAGAAGAGACTACTTAATAATTATCAGTTTCATATATGTTAATGTTCCATTATATTTTTAATTTCTGAAAGTCTTAATTTGCCTCAGTAATTGAAGTAGCAAATTAGGGCATGGCAAATTAACCAATAAATATGAATAACTAATAAACAAACAAATAAATAAGAAGAAAAGAAAGGAACAAATTTGTGTAAAGATGCTAATCTGAGGAATCTGAATGGAAATATTTTAGAAACCATCAACCAAGTACCTTCCAGAGACTGGTGTCATGAGAAGGCAGTGCTGTGTACACGTGAGGACAGTGCTGCGTACACGTCAGGGCAATGCTGTGTACACGCAAAGGCAATGCTCTGAACATGAGGGCAGCACTGTGTACATGTGAGGGCAGTGCTGTGCACACACGAAGGCAGTGCTGTGAACACATGAGGACAGTGCTGTGAACATGAGGGCAGTGCTATGTACACGTGAGGGCAGTGCTGCGTACATGTGAGGGCAGTGCTGTGTACATGTGAGGGCAGTGCTGTGAACATGAGGGCAGTGCTGTGTACACGTGAGGGCAGTGCTGTGCACACACGAAGGCAGTGCTGTGAACACATGAGGACAGTGCTGTGAACATGAGGGCAGTGCTGTGTACACGTGAGGGCAGTGCTGTGTACACGTGAGGGCAGTGCTGTGAACATGAGGGCAGTGCTGTGTCACGTGCGGGCAGTGCTGTGTACATGTGAGGGCAGTGCTGCATACACGTGAGGGCAGTGGCTGGAGTCCCTGGCACACCCATTCTCTGTTGCTCTACTTGCAAATATACACACACACACACACACACACACACATACACAGTAAAATTTTAAAAAAAATAAATGAGCATGGAATTACCAGCCTACAGATGAAAACAAAATCAGCACTGCTATGCGATATAAATGCCATAGACAATCCTCTCAATGTATAAAAGACACATTCCGATATATATGATACAAGTTGAAGACTTCAAGATGATTCTTTTTATTTTATTATCATTATTTTTAAATCTTTTTGATTTATTATTTTATTATTATTTTTGTGTTTATATAACATATATGTGTGATATGTTATGTGTGATTTGTGGTGTATGCATGTATGTGTGTAGATGTATGCAGCCTGTGTATGCACATGCAGAGACCAGAGGGGCCATCAGGGGCCACTTTTTACTCATGTCCTTTCCTTGAGATGGAGTCTCTCTTTCTCAACCCTGAGCTGCTGTCTGTCAGAGTGAGCTCCAGCAATTTTATGGTCCCCTCCCACACTGGGGTTATAGGTGTGCATGGTCATGCCCAGTTTTTTATTTAGGCCCTAGGGGGTCAAATTTGGCAGACCCCAGCCTGAGAGATCCTCCATGCTTAAGTAGGAAGTGTTTTTAAGTGCTGAGCCACCTCCCCAGCCCGGCAAAGTGATTCTTACTGAAAATATTTAATGATGAAATATTTCACACAATAAAATATTCAATAACCACTGAATAAAAATAAAAAGTGAGCAGATTCTAATCAAAATAAAACCAAATTTTCCTGAGTTTATTTGGGTAACAAATGGATTTATGAAACTGCTTGGGGGCTGGAGAGATGGCTTAGCGATTAATGTGCTTGCCTGTGAAGCCTAAGGACCCAGGTTCCATTCCGCTGGACCCACCTAAGCCAGATGCACTAGGTGGCCACTTGCAGTGGCCATTCTTTCTCTCTCTGTCTCAAATAAATAAATACAAAATAAAATATTAAAAATATTTTTAGAAAAGTAACTGGTTTTCCATCAGAAGAGTGCTTCTTCTGTGGCCTAGGATTCTGATTTGGAACCATTAGAAGAAAGCAGGTCACTGGGAAACTTTATAAACATGCAAATTCTTTATCAACTCTGGTTCCAACGATACTGACAATGTGTTCAATGAAGCCAAGGAATCTATAGGCAGATTTAGGGCCACACTTGAGAACTACTTATTCATGAAAACATATGGATATAGGCATTTCAGATTTTCTAAGGGAGGGAAAATTTGGTTAATTGAAATGAAAGTGGAAGAAGGCGGCCAAAGGAAGAAATAGGAAAATACTGTTCAGCCTCCTTGAGAACAGAATGGAGAAGTGTGGAGAATGTCTCTTGAGAGGCAAACAGGTGTGGACATATCGGCTAAGGCTTTCTATTTTCTATTTTGTACCTATAATGTTTAAAGTGTGACATAGAATACCACATCCTAAAAAAGGACAACAAGGCTGACCTCTCTGCCCAGTGCCAATTACTCACGGTGCTCCCTCCCCCTGCCTCCATTTGGCCTGCTGACTGTCCCTAAGGAACAGTGGCTTTAACTGCCCCCATTCATTCCTGAACTGTCACCAACATCTCAAGACCCTTATAAGATGACCCTTTCAAAATGCAGTCTCTGCTCACCTCCAGTGATAGTCTGCTCTCTTTCCAATTTATTTTCTCTTTCTAATTTCTCACCATATCCTATACTTACATTGTTCTTTTTTAGTTTTCACCATCAGACTGGAAGCACTAGGTGACAGGGAATTTGATCTGTTGTATTTATTGGTGTATCCCTCCCATCTAAAATTATGCTGGGCATATTATAACTGTTATTTCATAGGATTAAAGATGACGCAAAAGGCAAGAGCACTTGCCTAGCAGATATGAGACCCTAGGTGAAACCAGCACCCCCCAAAAGAAAAAAAGAAAAAGCATCACACAATTAAAATTAAGCCATGAAGAGAAAGAAGTAAAAAGTTTGAAACTTAGTCATTTTTTAAATCCCTATGTGTCCTTCTAAAGAAAGGTGAAAGTCAGAAACACTCTCAGTTCTCACAATGCCTCTAGGTATATTTGTTTTCCACTCTTCACAAAAGTAAGCTAGGTAATTGTTTAAACCCATTGAAAGCTAATGGTTAGGTCACATTAGCCTTGGGGAATGAAAAACAGGAAACATTTTAGAAAGGTGCATAGATTCATAAGTAATATTTTAAACAGTACTATGAACCATGTTAAAAACATTGTTTTTTTTTAATACAACAGGATTATGGTTAAATAAAAATCAATTTTTGTGAAAGCATTTAAAAGACTATAGAAATTTACCATTCATACTCTATTACTTTACATACATGACTGAATTCAATTACTGTTTCTTGAAAATACTATCATAGAAACAAGCCTTTAGTAGTAGAGAAAATATCGTAATTAATGGTGGCAAGAGTACCGCTCTCAGGCAGGGACAATAACAGAATGTCTATCTTCCAAATGAGCTAACGTATAAAAATTAAAATCAAAGGTAACCTCACCATTTTATTTTAAAAAGGGGAAAAACATCTAGTTTATCTCAAATCTTTTCTCTATTCCTCTTCTGACTCTTGTTTCTAAAGAAGAACTTTTATTTGTTCATCTTATTGGACTTTCCTTCCATAATAAAACAAAACGTCTTCTCTAGCTGGGTGCAGAGACAGGTGCTAGCCTGGGATCTTTCCAGATGTTTCTCTTATAGACATGAATACTTGATCACAGGTAGACGTCTACCATTGGGTGTAGAAAAGTGCTGGTGGAAATGGAGGCATAGAAGTGCCATTGAAATGGGAATACAAGGGGAAGGATGTTTCTGACTTTCTGCTTTGTTCCAAGTAACTTTATCAAAATGATAAATATCCACATGTCTCCTGTCACTCCATTCCTGTTCCATCCCCTTTTTGCATGTTTAAAATCAAAGTCCCATCATCAAGAAATTAGGAAGTAACCACCTCATACATATACCAAGCACTACTGCATTTTGTAGGCTTTGTGAAAATAGTCCTATCTTTCGATAGCTCTGTGTCTCTCTCCTCTGTAACCTACTGAAAATGCTCATTCTTACCTAACTTGTTAATCATGCATCTACTCTATGTCAACCACTGACAGGTGAATTCCATGTGTTGTCTCATTTAATCTGCAAAGCCACCCTGCATTGTGAATACTTGGATCCTTTGTTATAAACGAGGAAAACAAGCCATGGAGGGGTTCAGTAAATTTTCTTAGTCATAGTTACTCATCAGAGAGACTAAAACCAGAACCAAGCAACTCAGAAATTCATGCTTTTGTAGGTGCTGCTCAACCTTTTCTATTCCCCAAACCAATTCCACTTGGAAATCCCTTCCACTTTTTTGTTGATGTTGTTAAATAAACACTATCAAATTTGAATACTTGATTAAGCCACTGTTTATGACTCCTCGAATGAATTTCATGAGTACAATTAATGGGGGGAGGCATTTAGATACCATCAAGTACTTAGGGACACAAAAAGCAAACATTTTCATGCATGGTCTTATGTAATTATGTACAATTTAGAACTAATCCTTTTAGCCCAGCGCTGGAAGACTGACATTCTAAACAGATTCCATTGTGTTGTTTTGTGCTACCATGACAAGTTATTTAAGGGATGAAGTTCTTGCTGAAGATGAACTTCTTGGCATCACTACGCATGTATCACAGAAATTGCTTTGTTTCAGATCATTTAAATAAGACATGTAACATTTCTCATGAGGTATTTCTACTTATGAGCATGGTAACTGGTTAAGTGGGAGTGGTAAGGGGCAATGACTAAGGTTGTTCTTTTAAAGCTTTTGTCCTGTTTATAACTTTGACTATTTTTAAAAGTACACTTACTCAAACAGCCTACTTTATAGTCTCTGAAGTCAGCTCTAGCATGTCACGTCCATATAGTCTCCATATCAGAAAATTCAAGCACTGTTTTAGCATTTCATCCAGAATAAGGAAAGCCATTCAGCTAGATATCTGTGTGGCAATGTTGGATCCTGGAGTAGCATCCCTGTAGAAAGCCCACAGTTCTTTCAGATCATGTCCTGGCCATGTTACCTGAGGCTTCTACCAGATTATCAGAGCTGCATATGGTTTTAAACTACAAGAAATGGACTATTTTTTTCAAGTATAAATTAAATATTGACCAATACAGGGACCTTCCTTGAAATTATAATTTTAAAATGCCTTTATAAGAACACTGAGATGAGTCTTTGGCTTTGAGGTGGGCATCTGAGGTAGCCAGAGGTGAGCACACGGTGGTCTCTCCTATCATCCAGAAATCAGGGGTAGAAATGATTCAGTGCTTCACAGTTTTAGCATCGCTCACATCATGCCTTTCTTCTCCTTCTCAATTTTACTACTTCAACAAATGCTTCTCCTTTACGTGCTTGAGCCTGTCAATAAGGGCTGTCGGGGTATACACAAGAAAGCAAGACCAAAAGGTTCTTTGTGTTGATTTTCCAAAATGGTTTCAGAGTTCCTAGATATTCTGGTCACTTTCCTTCACTTTGAATCTGGGTGAGTTTTCAGCCATGTTGACTAATAGAGTACAAGGTAAAGGATGCTGTATGTCTTCAAAGGCTAGGTCAAAAAAGGTCCAACAGTTTCCATCTTGCTCATGAAAACATTTTGACATAAGGTCCAGAGCTGTCGTGTGAACGTTCAAAGAGTCATGCTGCAATAATGTGAAGAAGCTAAGCTGACCACAGAGGTTACCAGGACACTGAGCTATGTCCATAGTAGACAGCAAATGACAGTGCTGGTCATGAAAGTGGGATATGGAGTCAGAGCACAGTTGAGCCTTCAGTGACTGGAGCCGTAATCAACATTGATTATAGCTGCAAACAGCGGTCGTGGTGAGATGTGTGCACTCAAGTCATCTCCAGAATGATAATTAAAACCATGAGCAAAGAAAAAATGAATGTTGTTTTATGTGAGCAGGCTTCAATTGGATTGGTTATGTACTAATATAGTAACTTATTTCTTGGAATTAGAGTGTGCTAAAACTAGTGAGCCTCAGAATGGCTGTCAGTGATGGCTTAAAGGAGTGCAGAATATTATTAAAGGCTAGAATATAGATATAGAATGCTCGAAAGATGGAGAAATCTCTCACCTATGGAATTGTTTTTCAAATGTACCAAATGACTTAGTTGATATTTTGGTAATGTATTTCTGGCTGAATGTTCAAAATGACATTATCATATGGATATTGCACAATGAAGAGAAAATAATGTAAGATAATGAAGAAATTACTCAGTTTTTAAGCACAATGAGAACAATTAAAAATGGCTCAGTATTTGCTGGGTTGAGAAATAAAATTGTTTGCCAACTCAAGTCTCTCATCATAGAAATCTTAAAATTAAATAAATAAATAAGAACATCTTAGAGCCAGAAATTAGGACCATAACATAGCTTGAAAACATGGTGTCAATACATATGAAGTAAAATATGTGACTAAAGCCTTTCTTAAGATATTAAGAAGAGTTAAGATAATTTATAGACTCTTTCAAAAAGCCTTTGATTGATTTTCAGACTCTGCCTCAAAGAGCATTTGTAACAAATAATCACCTATTAAGTATCTACCAGGTGTGGTGGCACACACCTTTAATCCCAGCACTTGGGAGGCAGAGGTAGGAGGATCACCATGAGTTCGAGGCCACCCTGAGACTACATAGTGACATAATGAATTCCAGGTCAGCCTGAGCTAGAGTGAGACCCTACCTGGAAAAACCAAAGAAAGAAAAAAAAAAAAAAAAAAAACGAAATCCAAATTATTGTCCATAACAAACACATAGGGAACCAATGTAGAAATCTCTGAGGTAACTTTTACAATTTTTGCATAGGGATGGATTCAGACAAAAATGATTTTGAAAATTTACTAAAAAAAAGCAAAGCTATCATACTTCCATGATCCCAAGTTATAAGTTGAATTTTTTTTCTTTTTAATTCTTTCTTTCTTTTGCTATTTGCCTCTGCAGACACTGAAATAAAAACTTTTTTCATAGAGGAGATGTGTTTTTCCTGATCAGAGCCCCTACCATGCCTTGTCTGTTAAGTCAAAGTCCCTCTGTTGCTGGCCATAGTGGAACCACAGTAGAAACTTTGACCCTGTCAACTCTTAAGTAAAAGGCATTCCCAGGGGGTCAAGTTTAAAGAATAAACAGAAAGAAGGGAGGATTCCCAGGTCAGCAGTGGCAGTTTTCTGAGGCAGGGACAGAAAGGAAATTAGCAGAAACTTTACAGGGTTTGGCATTAGGAGGCCCACATGACCCTGGGCCCAGCCAGCTTCATTTTTGTGATCAAACGTTTGCCTGCATTGGAAAGTGTACTTGATACTGTGAGAGCTGCTGGGACTTGTATATCCAATTGCTCACCAAGTACCAACAGGAAGAAGAAATGCTGTCTGGAAATGTGTTTATACTAGAGTCTTTTCAGTGAGCCCAATGACAAGGTGCCGTTAACAGTTTGGAAAATCAGGTTTAGTCAAAGCATGTTATTGCAAGAGCACTATACAGAGAGGCATTATTAGAGAAGTTTTAGAATTCAGAGGTGAACCAATTCTCCTTAGGAAGGTTTTGTTCAAGAAATACAGAGGGGCGGTGACAGATGTCCTTGTAGAACCTAACAAAATGTCAGATTTGAACTGGAGGCTTAGGGAGACCAAGGGCATTGATGATGGTGGTTAGCAGCCATCGAGTAAGTCAACTTCTCTTCAAATAGGATACCAGGAAATAGTCTCTAATCTGTAGCTCTGAGCTTGAACCCAGAAAAAATGGGGAGCCCCTGTTAGAGACTGTCCACTAACTTAGTTTTATTATATGAAATCTGATTACAAAGAGATTATCTAGGCTCTGCAAGGACAAGCCACCCTTGACTTAGGAGGCAATAGGGAATAAGATGTGAAATGAAAACATCCCCTCCCCCTTTGCCAAGTTAGTTATAGAAAACATGAGTATTTTCTAGCAAATGACCCTTGCTGAAGAATTATTACCTTAGCCAGCCAGGAATTTAAGTAAGAGAATATGGAGGTGCAAAGAAACAAGTCATCCCTGCAAGTGAGTTAACCTATGGATAACCTGGCTCTTTTCTCTTGCAGGAGGAGGCAAGGACAATGCAGGAATGAGCTGGGGAGAAGAATGTGATGCTCTTTGTCTGTATGCAGTGCCATTGTCCCAAAGGAAATCTTGACTCAGAAAGGAGAAAAGACAATAGACTCACTGGTGAGAATTTTCTCTTTCAGGCCCTGTATCCTGAAATGCTGGGATCTATAAGCTAGTAACAACTGTATGGCATCCAGATACCCACATATCATGAGAGATGTCTACTGATGCAGGGAGATTGTTATGGTTGAAGATGATTTGTCCTCTGGAGGCTCATGTGCTGTGTGCTTGGTCTCCCATCATGCTATGAAGAGGTGAGTCTAGTGTGATTAATGGAGTCAGAAGGCATCACCCTCAGAAGGGATGAATGCCTCTTTCTCCAGAGTGCATGTGAGGTCTTGGAACATGATTAGTTATTTCATGTCATGGGACACTTCTGGTCATGCACATGCTCTTGCTATGTAATCTCATCCACCACATTTTTACTTATCATGTGTTCATACATATGTATGTGTGGATTTGGATAATGCATGTACGTGTGTGTACGTATGGGCACACATGTGCCATGGAGCAACATGTCCCTAGGACAAGCTTGGAGTGTTTATTCCCTCTTTCTGCTTTGCTTAAGTCAAGGTCTACATTGTTGTTTTGGTTTTGCAACTTTGTGTGCACCAGTTTAGCTAGCCTGGAAGCTTCCATATTCTCCTGGCTCCACCTCCTACTGCCATAGGTACATTGGGATTATAAACAAGTGCACCAACTTTTATGTGGGTACTTGGAAATAAGTCTCAGGCCATCAGGCTTGCAAACAAACATCTCTAACTTATGTGACATCTCCCCATCCCCTCATCCATCATATTTTGATGCTTGACATCCTCGGCATATGTGGCTGCCCAAGCTTAGGCTTTATACCTCCTAATTATGAACCAAAGTATACTTCTCTTGCTTATAAAATATCCCAGCTAAGAATATTTGTAATAATCATAGAAAACAAATGCAGATAGAACCTGAATATTGGCTGGAGCTGTGGCAGTATTGGCAAAGATGACTATCAGGGTGTAGGCAAGTGCATCAGTCAATTTCTCATTGCTGGGATTTGTAGTGTAACTTAGTGATAGACCATTCACCTACTATGTGTGAGGCTCTAGGATTCAGCTCCAGTACTACCACCACCCCCAACAAGTTATAGTGAAAATAAATGAAATAATGTCAGGCCATGCCTCTACTCACACTCTACATCAACTAGCCATTTTTCTCAGTACAATTCCCTAAGGCCTTCGCGGGAATCTGATCTTGTATATTCTGACTCTTCGTTACTATCTGACCTTATCTCCTGGTCCTGCTTCCTCACTTTCTCCATTCTAGCCACAAAGTCTCCCAGCTGTGTTGCAAAGATGGCAAGTAGCCTCTTGTCCTGGCTGTGCTCTCGATGTAGAACAGTCTTCCCCACAAGGTCACATGACGCTTCCCTCACCTCCTTCCTTCCTTCATGCTCCGATGGGCTCTTCTCCATGGGGACGTTGTCTTCTGACCTCCTATTTTAAAGTACAAGCTGCTCTGACATTCCTTTGGCACTGATTCTTCCCTATTGTGTTTTGATAATGTTTATTAATTTCTGACATAGTCCATGTTTTCCTTTTACAGATATCTTATTACTTGTCACTGACCACTGGAATATAAAGTCATTGAAGACAACAATTTTTATGTCCTTTTGTTGTTACTTTTGCTTTTTCCCACTTTTTTTTCTTCTCTCCTTCTTCCTTCTGTCCCTATTCCTTCTCTTCTCAGTCTTCCTCCTAGTTTTACTTCTCTGGTGCTTCACAAATATCCAGAACAGTTTCTTGCACATAGTAAGAACTAAGTAAATACTTCTGGGTGTGGGAGGAAGATAGAAAACATAACATATACAAGATGAAGGGATAAGGAAAAGGATTGAGGGGAAAAGAAGCCTACAATTTATGTTTGCTACAATTCAGACACTAGTTGACATTTTGCTGTACTAGATGCCACACTTTTTTGTTTCAGAACAAGTGACTACACTCAAAAATCCAATACCCCAGCATTCTTCTCTTATTTGTTTATTTCTGTGGTGAACCCTTAAATGTTTTTCCTGAAATTTTCATATTTCTTTCTGTTGCTCTGCATACTTTTGTAGATTTTTTGCCTTCTTAAGCCTGGCTTTTACATCATGGGTACACATGAAATTCTCAGTTGAGTGGAAGTTGGCAGCATTTATGTCGATATACATACCTGGAAATTGTGTGTGTGTGTATGTGTGTGTTTAGTTCATGGAAGGGATTTATAACTTTCTGCATATTATCAAATAGGTCTGTTATATTCATAAGACAATTTCATGTTAAGAATATGTGTTGGGTTGGAGAGATGGCTTAGCAGTTAAGGCACCTGCCTGTAAAGCCAAAGAACTTAGGTTCAATTCCCCAAGACCCATGTAAACCAGATGCACAAGGTGGTGCATGTGTCTGGAGTTTGTTTGCAATGGCCGAAAGCCCGTCACTCCCATTCTCTCTGTATACCTGCCTCTCCCTCTCTCTCTTAAATAAATAAATGAATAAATAAATAAATAAAATACTTAAAAAGAATATATGCCTTAATGCCAAACTGCTGAATCCACCCCTTGGGTCCATATGTTATTATCTGTGCAATTTCCAGCTACCTTATGGGCTCTTGTGAACACAAAAAGAGGTAATACATGGTCAAAGGACTTCACAGAGTAAACAACTTGGAAAGCATCAAATGACAGCTAATATTATTAGTAGTATTAGTAAAATCCTATTTTAGAATCAGTTAAAACTCAAAATAATTATCCATATTAGGTTTCTAGGCTATATGATCTAGCATGAAAATGCACTTTAATTAAATTCTACATCTGGACTGAATATATGTAATTTTTCCTAGTAGAAAAAAAAAAACTAAATTCTTTTGGAAAATCCTTCTAGAACTCACTCGGTGCTTTCAATTTGTTAAGTACTATGCATACACCTTTAATACTTTCCTTCAAGCAAGCATGCTAAAAATAATTAAAGTTTCTTGCATGGAAAAACCAACTATGAAGCACAGACACACCACAACAGTGCCCCCTCCCACCTCTGAGAGTAGCTTGAGAGATCTTCTCACTCCCTGCCATTGGTCATAGTTTGGTGGCTTTGCAAGGCAAAAATCCAAGGAAGTTTCTCAGATTCAACCTGATCTCCCCAGCTTGCTTATCAACAATGTTTCTTCTGCTACCATCTTCAGTCTTCACTGGAAGCCGTAGGCCACTCTCATTAATAACATATCTTCATAATATCAGATAATGGCATTCTACTAGTATCTATGGGGTGAGAGACAAGCACAAAGACAGTAACTGGACAAGGATAAGACTATTAATTTCACCTACCTTGAGCCTTAAAAAAGCCTCAAAGGTAAGTTATTTAGGTGTACAGAGATCTGAGTCCTAATGTACAATTTATAGTTCTTCCTTTATTTTAATCATACCTGGATTTTTTT
The DNA here is from genome assembly GCA_036346955.1 of Dipus sagitta. Lineage (NCBI taxonomy): Eukaryota > Metazoa > Chordata > Mammalia > Rodentia > Dipodidae > Dipus > Dipus sagitta. Next base: position 56,849,974 of record CM070774.1, read on the forward strand.
TTCCTGTGATTTCTCCATAGTAAAATGACAGTTTTCATGTTTCAGGGTTTCAAGGTTCTACAAAGTGATTCAGTTATTATACATACAAAAAAATGATTGGGAGACAAGTTTAAGTTTAGACTTCTTTAAAAGGGACAAACTGGCAACTTTTTCACGGGCATAATTTCCAGACAATAGTAAGATAAAATATTATTTAAATCTGCCTCAGAAAAAATGGAATTCCATCTACAAGTGTGTGTTTATCAGTGTAAGAAGGAATTTTGCTTACTTAGAAAGTCTCTAATGGGTTGAAATGCTGCTAAAAGGCATTCACAATGCTCATCTGCACCTCATACCGTCTTAAGCTCCGGTGGCTTTCAATGTAAAACAAGGCGCACTTTCTTCTTTCAGATGTTGAAAATGTAATTCACAATCACTTCATTGGCTCAGTCAAGAAGTTAAACAAACCGGTGTTCATTATCTTTCAATTAATTATAATCCTTGGAACACGTTGGGCATGAGAATTAAAGCCCTCAAAGTTGCCTTCTGGGTTGCTTTTCTTTCACAAATGAGTGTTTCTTACAACTATACCATAAAGCTAAAGACACTGACACTGGAAACAAAGCAGATGCTTTTCTTTCAACAGTTCTCTTTGATTGGGAGATGCAATTTTACATCCACAATTACATCACAGACTGTATTTCAAAACACAGTTTGAAAGAGAGCTGGTGTTGTTTGTCCTAAAGATGATGAAACCGGGGCTCTGTTGAGAAGCATGTACTTTCTAACTGATAGTAGATCCTAATTAAGAAAAAATGCACAGAAACTTGGATGGCGGCCAGGTATAGAAGATGAACTTTTAGCAGTTCTTACAACTTTGCCTTTCAAATCAATCAGTTAGGACATAGAAGTCCCAGCCCACTGTACCACACTTTTACTTCCCTCTTATATCTCCTACCCCTCCTGACATTAGTAGCACATGACCAGAGGTTTATCTCTGTAGAACAACTGACAGAATCAACAGATGTGAATCACTCACAAGATGTTCATTGGCGGTAGGTGAAAAGCTCTGTGACAGTTCTTCTAAGAGTAGATCACTTGAACCCTAGCTTCTATCCTCAAGGAGATTTGAATCACATGGGGAACACAAATAGCAATGCTACAAGGAGGAAAAGTAGCTGTAAGCAATCATTTTATTTCAGTGTAGAAAACAGAGTGATGTTCAAGAGAATCACTTCAAGCCCTCTGTGGCCTTCTTCACTGCTGTTCACTTCACTGGGCCCTCTTCCCATTGCCTGCACTGCTGCCCCCAACCTTCTGCAGATAGAATGCAAAGCCTGAGGACCTCTGGTAGTATTTCCCTAAATCTTGAGGCAGGTGTCTTGTCTGACTGTCCTTCTATGCCAAACATAAAATAAATTGTGCTATCCTAGATAAAAATCTCATGCTTCATTCTTCATGAAGTGTTGTATATATTTGGTCTAATTTAATCTTAACAACAGGCCATCAGTGGAGATAATTTTGCTTATTTAAAAAGGAAACAGAGGCTGTTGTCCAACAGTTCAGATACCTCATTATGAGACTGGCATTGGAATTTGCTTTCCAAAAAAGAAACAAACAAAAATGACAATAAAAATTCCCAGATCTTCCCAAAGAACTTAGGCTAGTTTGTAATAGTAATAAGCAATGCCCAGCTACTTTTTGAAAAGCTAATCCTACCACACAAATGGTCCTCCTCACTCTACCATGGAACCAAAGACAGAATGATCAGAGTTCTGAGTGTACTATCAGGAGACAGAAACTGCCTTATCTCATCTGAGTCTTGGAGCGAGCAGAGCCAATGGTGAAGACAGTTTGGATGGAGCCCCAGACTCTAGTCCTGCCTTTCTTCTATCATTTTTGGGGGATTATCCCTCATATTTCTCAAGTCTAAGATTATATCTTTTTCACAAAAGTATTCTTTTCCTTTCAATGCTGAGCTCCATCCTCATTCTTCATTTATATCCTATCTTTCTTGGCTCTTGTTTTCCAGCTCAGATGTTCCATTTGTCTGACCTCCTGATGTTCCATTCTTCTTACCTCCTGATATTTCAGTATGCTGCAGCCTTTTATAAAGTCAGCTGGGAGGAGGAAGGGTGCTAAAAGGGAATCTGAAATGCTACATCACAGGTTGCCCTTTCAGACTTTATTTACTTTTCACATCCTGTGTTCACTTGTGACTGTGAAGGGCAACCATTTCCTTAGTATATCAATCAAACAAAAACAATATTTCATCACTCTAGCTATGTTCCAGGAACTGTCTAGAACATCATCTCTTTCATGCCTAGAGAAAGTATCTATTGAGAGTCTTCCAACACTTCAGACATCTTCCTCTTTTGATTTGCTACTCTAAACTTTTTTATTCCTAAACTTTTCAATACAGAGACATCTACTTCAAGAAATGAAATGGAAAAAATACACTTCAAACAGGTTTGTGTATTCTTAAACAATCTTTATAAAATAATCATAAACAGGCTATTAGCTAAGTTAATACTTACTATAATAGTTCGTGTACTATTTGAATTAAAGTTGATCCTAAAGGATAATGGTGAATAAGACTGAAAATTCTCATGAAAGTATTAAATACAGACACATTCAAAACCAGACTGGTGAAAGGGTATTTATTTTCCTAGAATTCCTGATGATATTAAGAACACCAAAGCTTTCACAGTAAAGATGATCTTATTCAGCACCTACTTTCCAAGGGTATAAATTCAGATAACAAGAACAAGCAATAGTATCATGCCTCATTTCACTTCAAAGGTAAGAAATTGTAGTTGACTCCAAATCAAGCCTACTCTTGTTAGAGACTTCACTAAATCAGGTGATTCTTTATGGCCCTGAATCCAGAGGGTTTTTTTTTTTTTTAATTCTCCATTGAACAGCAAAACCCAAAGTCATACTTGGGAGTAGCTAGTTGTGTTTTTTATAATTCTTACTACATGATTTTGAGCAAATATACACTCACACATGCACACATACATATGCACACAGTAATGGCTTCTTCTCTATGACAGTGTTGGCAATAATACATCTGTGTGAGAAAAATAAATTGTTTGAGGTGTTAGGAATGGGTATAAACCTCCTAAATCTGTTTATTCTAATTTTTTTGAAATATTCCTTGTGCTCAATTGATTAATTTTGCTTTGAAAATTCTGGTCATAAATATTATTGGCAGGTTGAAAAATAGTTCTTTTAATAACATCCATTCATGGTAATAGCAGTGATCAGGTCAAGCCAGTGCCTCTGTCCATCTAAACAGAATATGTTTAAGGGTCATAGCAAATCAGTGTTCAAAAGATCTGGAAATCCCTAAAATGTCATGAAATGGCAAAGTACTCCAGCTGGAAATAAGCTTAGACTTATCCTGAGCATCCAATGTAATGTTCAGCCTGTTACTTCCCTGAGTCTGGGGAAGGCTATAAGATCAAGTTCTGATCAAGGTCTGTTACTTCTCTGTGTCTGTGGATGGCTGTAAGAGCAAGTTCTGATCAAGGTCATACGGATTTTCAAAAACATGATGTATACTGTAGAAATGAAAAAGAACAGGCAACTTATTATTTTTTGAAATACAACTACTATGTTTGACAGATTTTAAGATCAAAAGCAGAACTCTGGAAAGAGCACAGATGACACATGGGACAAAAGGCCCCAGTGACTTGAAAGAGCCTATGAACTAAGTGAACCAGAAAGAGAAATAACCAAGCGAGTTGACAATAATGGAGACAACTGAATTTTTTTTTAGCAACACTATTACTCATTTTAGTCACACTGTCAACCTCCTCAATGTTAAAAAATATGTTTGAATGTGTCAGTAGTACACACAGAAGGAAATATGCAATTTACCATCTCCATATAATATTTCTATTCACATTAAAATATAACCTTTAAGCATCACTGGAGGAAGCTGAATTTATAGAATTATATATCTTTTGATATTGAATTAGTAATTATATACCTGAAAATTTTTCCTTTCTATCCAAGAGTATGTAATTAGAGCCAGGGTTTTGATGAGGAGTTTTTTGAAGGGGTGGAACAGATCTGTGACTGGCAATGATGGGTGTATGGTGAATACTTTTGTTGTACTGTTTGGTGAAAAGTCTAGTTTCTTAATTTTAGCATTACTTTTCACTATGTTAACTCACATGGAAAACCCAATGAAAAAGTAATGGCAGCAAATTTAGGGTGGAGCAAAGTCTCTATCCCTGGACCTTGATTTACTGTCACCTGTTGGAATTTACTACTTACAGACTTCTTTACACCTCATTGTTTCATTAGTGAGACAAAGGTAACTAATACCCACCCCACAGGGTTGTTGTGAGGGCTCAGTTATAAAAGGTAAAGAAAAAAATACCTATTTACTTTAATTGTCTCTTTTGTTGTGGTAACACAAATACTATCAAATAGTAAACTATAATTTATCAAAACTGTCTTTGGAAATAGTTCAGAACACAACAATGAGTAGTACTGGGGAGCCCTTGTATTTGGAGAGTCTGAAATACAGGGTTTAGAAATTGACTCTGAGCCTTTGACAAAAGTAGTAGATTTTCACAGAGAATATTAGACATACTAAAATACTGATTATCATTAAGGCATTTCAAACTTCACGGCATTTTTGCTCCTAATGTGTTTGTAAATACATGTCATCAGAATTTGCCATTGCTTCAGTCTCTTTTCCCTTAAAATGATACTTGAATGCTTTGGATGTAAGTCTTGAATCGTGAGCTCTATTGTTTCCATTTTCATTGTTACACCTAATAAATTACATAAAAAGCTTAATTATTCCTCTTGAATTCAGTGTTTCAACATTAACATCAAGTTAAATATACAGAAAATATTTTGTAATGGTGGAGGAGTTTGAGGCTTAAAAGGAGAAAAGAATCCAAAACTGAGTGTTTACAGATGTGGGTTCTAGTCTGCACTCTGCCATGAATAAACAACCCCCATTTGATAAGCACTCACCTCACCTAGTTCTACTTACTGTTTGCCTGAAAATCTCCTAAGCACTTTATGTTTATTTTCTGAGTTCTCACAGAAATCTATTCTCCTATAGAGGGTCTGAATTCTTATAAACTAGCACACTAGTAGATGACATGAAAGAATTTGTTATTCACTTCAACCCCACCCAGAAACCCAGGCACTGCAGGAATTCTGAGGCCCAGGTGATGCCTACATATGCAGAGGGTGAGGTCAGGGAAACAAAATATTTTTTGTTGTTGTTGTTTTTTTGAGGTAGGGTCTCACTCTAGCTCAGGCTGACCTGGAATTCACTATGTAGTATCAGGGTGGCCTCGAACTCACTGTGATCCTCCTACCTCTGCCTCCCAAGTGCTAGGATTAAAGGCATGCGCCACCACGCCCGGTTTAGGAAACAAAATATTTTATACAAGGCAGGAAGCTTATGGCTTATTTACTCCAGACATCTTTATTATGCCAGGCAGCAACCACAGCTGTCTATTGCTCTGGGGACACCATTCAAGGTGGTTTATGTACCAAAATATTTGAAAAGATGATCTGGAACACAGGTAGTAAGAAATCACCAGAGAACTGTTTCCCAGCATCTATGACTGGATACTAGAACTCTTGTTTTATTAATGCAGGAAACAGTTAAGAAAGGGGTTAAGTACTTTTCTCAAGGCTGGTAGGTTTTGTGGATTCAAACCCAGACATTCAATTCAATTCTAGGAGCTAGGAACTATCACTAGTGTGATTGATTTTTTTCCTTGAATGAAAGGGTTATTTAAATATATAGCAACATGAGAATTACCCCATCTTTCTCCTCTAACAAGTGGGAAAAAGGTCTGAGGAGAAAGGGTTTGAGTTAGATATTTGCTTTGAGATCCTTTTACATTTAACATTATAATTAAGAGGTGGTATGTGTAAGCGGATATGATACAGGCTAGAAAGGAAAAAAAGTCATCTATATCATTGTTATGTGCATGTTAACTTTTTTCCAGGTCCTTTACATTCCTGGATTTGGATAAGATAATTGAGAAGAGTCTCAGAATACTATCTATGAAGTTTCTGGCCTTTTTAGTTGTAGCTCATGGCCTGGGTGAGCAGATGCTTTATTTTCTACCTACCCCTACCATAAAGTTTCATTTCTCTATGTTATGAGTGAGAAGATTATCTGAGAATAACGTGAGCCCAGTTTTCAAGCTGTTTGAGCCTGGCATGTGATCAGGACAGTGTATCCTGGACAGAGCATGACCAAAGAAGGGAAGGAAGAGCAAAGAAATATATTTGTGAGATTATCAGGCTAGGATCCTCTTCACTCCAGTGACTCCAAGGTATGTTTATCTTGGGTTGGAGTCTAGCTTTAAAAGGATCAATAAGTCTTCACTAATAATAGTGTCCCATGCATAATATCAGACACTCATCTACTCGCCAGTTAGAATGTGGTCAGAGGCTGTCTGTTTGCTAAAGAACTTGGGAAACCTCAGCCACAAATAGAAGAGCAGCGCTCCTCCTGTATACATGATGCCCTTCTCTTATTTTGCCCTGTCTCTTTGGGGTGTCTGCTCTCCTACCAAGGCTTCAAATGCTCCCTTACATGATAATGACTCTAAAGTTCTAGATCATGCCCTTCTGAGCTTCTTGGTCCATAGAGTCATCTTTCCATTTGAAATTGTTGCATGGCTACATTAAGGCAATTTCAAGATTAACTTGTGCAGAATGGAGCTCAGCGTCACCACATGCTCAGCTCACTTCTCAAGTTTAGGTGGTACTATCATTTAGAAGGTACCACCATCTACTTAGCAATCATCAACTCCTATTAATAGTTCTTCCCAATTTCTCCATCACCACAGACAACACCTTTGTGGAAATTACCAATTATTTTGAGTTTAATCATTATATCATCCTTTAATTAATCTCCTGGAAATGGCTTAATGGTTAAGGTGCTTGCCTGAAAAGCCAAAGGACCCAGGTTCGATTCTCCTCAGGACCCATGTAAGCCAGGTGCACAAGGTGGTGCATGTGTCTGGAGCTCATTTGCAGCAGCTATAGGTCCTGGTGTGTCTATTCTCTCTTTCTCTCTCTCTCTCTCTCTCTCATAAATAAATAATCTCCTGAAGACAAGATTCTCCCAATAGAACTCACATCTGCTTATGTCAACATTCTACAGAAAGCTTCTCCATTTTTTGATTTTCCAAGTACCAGCAGATAAGAGTCTGAACTTCTAATATGACTCATAAATTCACCATGATCTTGGCCCTAGCTCACCTTTCCAGCCTCATATTAACTGACTATCCTTAATTTAGCCACGCTTGCCTGTTTCTAGACCTTATAATAAACTCCCCCTTTCTTCTCATCTCTGATAGATGATCTCTCTGGGTTAGGACAGCATTTCCATTCAAAAATAACCGATTTCTACTCTACTCATTATACTCAATTTAAATCCCCTATTCAGAAAGATGACTTTGGGTGCTTATAATTCTTGGAGGCTTTCTGAAATTAATCCTGGTCTCATTTGATAGCAGTTTTTGATAGCACTGCTCTCTGTCTCACTAAACTTCAACTCTGGAATTCCATGACCAAGTGAATCCCCAGCATTTGGCCTGAAAAAAAAAGTGGCACTTTGTGGAAGCACAACAAATTCCTGTAAGATAAATGAATGAACCCAAAAAAGTTCATTCCACATGCATGTTTGTATGTAGATTAGTGATATCAGGGACGCAGTACTGGGTTTGGATTGAAAGGCTAGGGTTAACACAAACTCTTCTTTCTCAATATGGAGATGGTAAGGCCAGGAAGGTTCTTAAATCAAGGCTCAAAATGTCTACTTTTGGTTTCCTAGAAAAGTTAAAATTTAACATCATAAATTAAGACTAGTTAGAATTAATCTTAAAAATTTTAAAGATAGGTAAAGTCAGATTTATCATAAATCTATTTTATACATTGTAGTTCTCTTCTTCCATGTTTAAAAATTATTTAAATTGACACATTTCAATTTATTCCCACATCTTTCTTCCATGACTGTTTTTTCCCATATCAAATAATGATATAAGACCACATTTCACTGCCTCAGGATTCAGTAAATGCCTTGAATATCATCATCAAGGGTATCGTAAAAGGATAGATACAGTTAAATAACAAGAAAAGGGAGGAAGTGCTATCCACATCATAGTCTTGGATTGTAGGATTCCAAAGCAAAGTTTTATGGCAAATCTCCTCCTACCTGTAGCTTAAAATCCCAGGGACAGTCCTGGGATAGCTGGCCTTGGCAGTGTTTCTGAGGGTTCTGAGCTCGGCTATGCTCTGCTGTTCAGGTAAGTAGAGTTAGGTCTTCAGCTTGTGGGTAAATGAGGGGGAAATAGTGAGTTATGTATTCCTCATTTTTTTTCCAGGTCTACCACTTACCACATACAATAGTGTGACATACATTATCCAGCGAAAAATAACCACAAAGTGTCTGAGAGAAACCTTGGGCCTTTGTGACAATAGAGAATTTAAGTGATTGCAAAATGATGACTTCAAGAAGTAATTCTCACTCTTTCTTTTAGACCCATCTGCAGAGTGACACCACCTTTAGAATGAAATGCATCACACCTTCAAATTTGCTCACAAAGTTCCTTGTTTGAGCTGTTGACCTAGGCTCCCTTTCACTAGTGACCCCTTTACTCTCAAAAATATTATTTAAATGTCAATTATGTGGTGATTGTAATATAACAGGTACTTCGGAGTATCAAAAACTCACTAACTTTTTTTCTGTGTTTTTCAAAATTTATTTTCTTTTGTGACAGACTATCTGTGCAAGGCACTCCAATGGCTCTCTTTCATTTTCACTCTAATTCTTCACAGCAGATCCACCAAGTATATACTACTCTTTCAAAAGACAGGATATGGAGGATGAAGAAATCGCTCAGTGGGTAAAGCACTTGTTGGGAACTGAGTTTGAATCTCAGACACACATTTAAAATACCAGGTGAGGTGATGGGTGCCTGCAATTACAGTACAGTGGCGGGGAGGCAAGGGGTGGAGCCTGGTGAATCCCTAGGGCTTTTTGGCTAGCTAGTCTAGCAAAATTGGTAAGTTTTAGGTTCACTCTGAGACCTGGCTCAAATAAATAAATGAATAAATAAATAAATAAGGGGTGAATGATTGAAGATAGCACCCATTGTCAACCATCTGAACACACACATGCATACACATACACTAGTGCTCAGAAACATACGTGTGCTCCCACACATGTAAATATTCAAATATGCATGCATACCACACACACACAAAAAAAGAAATTGTGGATTAGAAATGTGAAAATATTTCCACAGGCCACAAGAGCACATGAGCAATACATGACAGTAACAATTTAAGCCTTTTCAGGGCAACTCGAAAACTATTATTTTTCAATTACCTTATATGTAGGTTCAAAGTGGAGCCTTAACAACATAGCTCCTGCTTCTTCCACAACATAAATACAACATATACTAAAGGAGCAAGCACTTCCAAGTGGCTACATGTAAAACTGAGGCGAGCTTTCTACTGGGTAATGTGGCATGAGGTACTCAAGGAGCTGCTTGGAGAGACTGTTGGTTCTCACAGGGTTCCCCTGTCATGGATATGTTTTCAGATCACCACACACCATCCCAAGGGTTCCCTTGCATAAGGAGAAAATGCTTCAGAAGAACTCTCTCTATGGAATTCTCACTCACTTTGTGGCCATGGACACAGAACGGAACTCCTCCCCTGCCTGCTGCCCACTGCTACCAGTCTTTCCCACACCCTAGATATGAAGGGCGATAATAAGGCACTCAAATAGAAGTTTCCAGATTATGAGTCATGACTTACTCAGCCTTTGTTACAGAGAACCTGGAAGCCTTTGAAATAGGCTGTTGATTTTGGCATCCTTAACTCCCTGCACTGCTATCAAGAAACAACATACATGACTAATTTGCTTGAGAAATTAACTCTGTAATGTGTATATTGAGAATAGACTGTGTAAAAGGAGCTGTTGCTGCTTAATGCCTCTTTGTATGAACACATTTTCTTGCATAGTATCTCGCTATTTATAGTTTCTCAGTAAATATCTATTACATAGAATTAAACAGAAATATCAATAAAAGTCAATGTAGTCATCTGTTAGTCAAGGATTATACTAAGAGCTTTATAGATATTATTGTTGCATTTTTCTCTTTGACTATGTACCCAAACATATGTAAAATAAATATATATGAATGCCATTACTGATGATACTTACTTATATATAATAAACACTTATGGACAGACTTAATGAAACAAATCAGATATGAAAACAACCATAAATGTAAGTATGGTTTAGTTATTGTTTTTACATGTACTTCATAATTTCAAAAACAAAGTAGTACTATGCATTATGCCAAAGTATGTATTATATAGTTATCAAGAAAAATGTAGTTATGTATATATAAATTAGATTAGTCAAGTTTATTGCTATATAATATTGTACTACAGACAACATGTAATCCTTATCTACTTAACACAGATAATAATATGGCCTAATAGAGCTAGCAAGCAGATAAAATTGGGTATTGCATATGAAGTTTAGCTCCTAATATATCTCAGGTACTCTATTAGCTAATGATATCCTGTTTATAACTACAATGCAATTTTAGATAGTGGGCTGGGATGTAGCTCAAGGGCAAAGCGTTTGCTTAGCATGTATGCATGCATTACTAGTTTCAGTCCCCAGAGCTCAGGGTGTGGGGGAAGGATGTAGGCATTTACCTATTTGGTTTAGGAGACAATCTTGTTACTATTACAGGTATTATGTTAAAATATGCACACCACTTGTTTGGTCATTATAAATATTATCATTTTTATCAACATTAACCTTAAAACATTAGCTCTAAAGTTCGCTTAGGAAGGTAAAATTGTATATTCTGCAATTTTCCAAAGGTTGAACATGAAGATTTCTCCTAAAAGACATTAAACATTTTTTCCTTTTTAAAATATTTTTTAAAAAATTATGTATTTGAGAGAGGGAAAGAGGCAGAATGAGAGAGAGAGAAAGAGAGAGAGAATGGGTGTACCAGGGCTTCCAGCCACTGCGAATGAACTCCAGTTGCATGTGCCACCTTGTGCTTCTGGCTTATGTGGGTATTGGGGAATCAAAGCAAGGTCCTTTGGTTTTGCAGGCAAGTGCCTTAACTGCTAATCCATCTCTCCAGTCCCTCTCTCCTTTTTAAAAACAATGTTATTTGAAAAAGGTAAGATTGGCCGGGCGTGGTGGCGCACGCCTTTAATCCCAGCACTCGGGAGGCAGAGGTAGGAGGATCGCCGTGAGTTCGAGGCCACCCTGAGACTCCATAGTGAATTCCAGGTCAGCCTAGGCTAGAGTGAGACCCTACCTCGAAAAACCAAAAAAAAAAAAAAAAAAAAAAAAAAAAAAAAAAAAAAAAAAGAAAAAGGTAAGATCTAGCCGGGCGTGGTGGCGCACACCTTTAATCCCAGCACTTGGGACGTAGAGGTAGGAGGATCGCCATGAGTTCGAGGCCACCCTGAGACTCCGTAGTGAATTCCAGGTCAGCCTGGGCTAGAGTGAGAGCCTACTTCGAAAAACCAAAAAAAAAAAAAAAAAAAAAAAAAAAAAAAGAAAAAGAAAAAGGTAAGATCTTATTGCTGAAGACACCATATGCTACTGATACAGAGCAAAGAGAGACCTGCCTGGAATTCAAAAGAAAGCCAATCCCCAGGGAGTTAGCCTGTCTAGTGCTGGAAAACACTACATGAACTACCGGGAGAAAGTTCCCAACAACGGTTTGAACAACCAGAGGTCTAAGCTACCTAGAAGCAAACACCTTGACAGGATATACACGCCAGTGCAATAGTGGCACACAGATTCAGTGAATAACCAATAGCTTTCTGATTGCCTAAGAGATACATTCAGTATAAAGCAACCCATATCTGAAATTGGGAACCTGATCAGAATCCTATGGAGACAAAGATTATGCTCTCCAGTGTCAAGCTCTCACTAGTCTTTGGTTAAGAGAGGGGTTACATCCACAAAAATCTCCCTAAATTAATAATGCTTATCCTCTTTAAACTATGCTGACTTCCCTCTCCATTGGAGAATCTATTCTTTATCAGAAGGTAGCAAGACCAGAGGAAATAAACAACCCCTCACACTTCAGCCAAGCCACAGCTGAAACCACAGAGGAATTGGGGAGACAAGCATGAGTGCTGCTTCCATGCTGAACCTGATAATCAGCACCAGGGTGAAGGAGACAGACCCTGAGGATACTCCACACCTACCAAAGCGGATATCCAGAGGCTCCTAAGAGCTCATCACTAAAGTAGACTTAAAACTTACCCATTAAGGCTCAGGGAATTTTGAGCAAGAGGGGGCAGAAGATTGTAAAAGCCACAGGTTGATACATCATGCCCAGAGGCATTCCCTCCCCCCCCAAAAAAAATAACTGACTACTGCTCCCACAATGCATCAACCACAACCCCATAGGGAATACCTGCAACCCCACTGAGGAGCGTCCCTAACAGAATAGGGTCAGGGACAAGGGAAAAGGGTACCAACACATGATGTATTCATATGAAATATGTTAATAATAATAATATTAAACATTAAAAATGTTCTTTGAGCCAGGTGTGGTGGTACATGCTTTTAGTCACAGCACTCAGTAGACTAAGGTAGGAGAATCACTGTGAGTTTGAGGCCAGCCTGGGGCAGAGTGAGTGCCAGGTTAGTCTGGGCTAGAGTGAGACCCTGCCTTAAAAAAAGAAAATAAAAGAAAAAATGTGCTTTGAGCAAAAACCGTATTAGGAAAGGTTAAATGGAGTTCTCTCTCCCCTTCTAAAGACTGCTCCTGTGCTCCAGGAACCCACTCTTCTTGACTGATTGGCTCAGGAACACCGGACTGCACAAGTCACCAGTAATACTCCTCACTGGTTAAAACTTGTTCAAGAACAGAGATGAGGTCTAGTGTACAGCTAGACTGAAAGAAAAATTTTGAAGTTTTCGGTGAATAATGTTTTAGTTATGAAAATTGCTAGAGGATCTGGATTCCCTTTTCCTGGATATTTTTTGTGCATAGAATCTAGGCAAAAACCTGTTTCAGTCATCATGCGACTGCTGGCAGGGTAAGCCAAGTACTAGAGAAGGTAATTGCTAAGAGAATCCATGAAATAGAGGTGGAGAAATGACATTAAACCAACCTATGGGCAGGATCTTGACTTGTACCAGCAATAAATTTTCACAAAGTATAGACCTAGACCAGCAGCGCAAGAGTCACCTGAGAACTTGTTAGACTTGCAGAATCAGAGACAGGTGGGGCCAAGCAATCTATGTTTAAGCAATTTGGCTTTCAGGTGATTGTGATATAGGCTGACATTTTGAGAGCCATAGGTATAGACAGTTTGAGTCACACTTTTCTGTTACATGTTCAAAAGTATGTTAAATGTGGCAGCCAGATTTATTAATAAATACCAATGATAAGATTACTGATTACATGAAAATATGCTCAAGTTGACCAATAGTGAGTTAAAGTGTAAAATTCAAGGAAAGGAAACCATGAGGTAATGGTTACCTTGGGGCAGAACAGAAGGCCCACCCCATAGCCTGTGGATGGCCTAGAAGATGGCTTTTTTAAGCAGAGTAATTATATCCCAAGCTTTGGACCCAGGCTACTGGGGTTCTTATTCCTACTTTTATACTGAACTGGCTTTGAGTTCTAGAGAAAACTATTTTTTGAAACATACAGATAAACTTAGTGCTATTAGTCAATGAATGGGAAACCAATGGGACTTTTTTCAGCTATAAGCTAAGCACTCAGTGAGCCAGTGGTGATGATGTTGGTGGTGATAGTGATTGTTACAAGACATAGCAAACCTCATCAGAGGAGTTCTAGGGAACAAGCCACACCTGGATAAGCTGAGACACATTCACATTCTCTCAGAAATGCCAAGTTGTGGGTGCCAAGTTACTCTTGTGATGGCAACTGAATTTGCTATGATTTTATTTTAAAACTTATATCTCATTAAAAAGGGTTATACTATAAAATATTCATTAAAAATTAAGTTTTGTGCTGAAAAAATACCTTTCAGAATCTAATGTCATTTATTTTTGTTTAGTCAATAAATTCTTATTAAGGGCTTAGATATAAAACAAAAAACTTTAATATAAATATACATATTCTCCTCACTCATAAGACTTGCAAAATAAATAAGTATTAATATACCTAACTTCCACTGGGTGTATCTTTGGGCAATGGAGTTGTGGTTTAACTTTTTTTACATATTCTGTATTTTTAACTGAGAAATTTATTGTGTGAACATATTACATATTCATCATATTCCCATCAGGTTATGCTCTTATGTTCCCATATTTTGTATTTTTGAACAAAATTTTTACATTTTTATTATTTAAAGAAAGTATGCTTTAGAAGAATAAATATTTTTCCTTGAAAGGAACACATAAATTCAAAGAATCTCAAGACATTAAGGGTTGATTTCTCACACATGATTTAGTTGCAACCAATACTGCATTAGGAACAATTCAGTTCCTATATTCTAGGTTTGCTTTTGTCTTTATAGCCAGATTCCATTCAAACTTCACTGCCTGAGTTGAGAACTAACTCGTGGCTACCTTGAGACATCAAGAGTGAATATCAGCTGTGGATATTTTGGGACCGATAATAGCCCTCAAACCTGCCCATGGCCGTGGGCTCAGTGAGACGGTTCCTCCTGCCCCAGTCCTGTGAGCTTGAGACTAGGAATGCTACAAGGAAATTGAAGAAATGCTTGAGGGTACAAATCCCAGGAAGACGCTCCATTCAAAACAGCCAGTCCAGGAGTTCCCTTTCCCACTGCCATTCATCAGAAGTTAGATTCTCCTGGTTCACTTGAGCAGTGTTGGTTAATTATGCTGTCAAGAACCATGGTAGCAAACAATGGCAACCTGGGGTTTAAGCAAACAGTAATTTACTATCAACAAACAGAAGGTACACTCATTCTAATCACTCTGTTTACTTCATTGACTTACAACTGGTCATCTTCCTTCCTATCCCCATCCCAAACTGCAACCAGAGGGAGATTATGGCAGGCCATAAAGCACCGTTGCTAGGGGCTTGACCCCATACCAAGAATCCTGGGTTCAAATTCCACTCTAAAGACTGGGGCAAAGGTGAGTTTGAGTCTATGAGGTTGTAGAGTGCTTTACTGAGGACTAAATGAAGTAATTAAAGTATAATGCTTAACATTATGTCTTCTGTAGAGAACATAATCAACAAAACCCAATCTCTTACAATGTTGCTGACTTTGAAAAGATGTCTTCTACTTACAGTCTCTGCTGTTAGAAATAGTGAAGTAAGCTGGGCATGGTGGCACACACCTTTAATCCCATCACTAGGGAGGCAGAGGTAGGAGGATCGCCGTGAGTTCAAGGCCACCCTAAGACTACACAGTGAATTCCAGCTCAGCCTGGGCTAGAGCAAGACCCTACCTTGAAAAACAAAATAACAAAAAAAGAAAGGAAGGAAGGAAGGAAGAAAGGAATAGTGAAGTAGAGCTTGAGAGATTGCTCAGTGGTTAAGGCACTTAGCTGCAAACCCTAACAACAGGAGTTCAGTTCCCCAGTACCCACGTAAAGCCAGATGCACAAAGTGACACATGCATCTGTAGTTCATTTGCATTGGCTGGAGGCCCTGGCGTGCCCATTCTCTCTGTTGGTCTCTCTTCTCTCTATCTCTTTCTGCTTGCAAATAAATAAATACACATATTTAAAAAGGAAAAGAAAAAGCAATATAAGTATAATATGAGTATATGAGTATAAGCAGCAACTGCTGTGGAGGACAATACGAACTAAATCAACCAATTTTCTTATCCCTGCAAACAAAGAGAAGCAAAGATAAAAGTACCTGTGTTCATTTTCAGACACTAATTATCTCAGAAATGAGGGTCTCCTAGGGAACAAATATGAGAGAAATATGATGTATTGACCTGCAGCTCAGGCGCTTTCTTGGGCAAACTCACAGTATGAGGCAAAAGTACACAAGGGGACTTCACTTAATTTGACAATTCCCTAACACAAACAACAGAGCCCCTGACAGGTTGCACATCTTTGCCTCTCACATACATGTGGGTTGACTTTAAGCCCCATTTATCTCATCTCAGAATGTAAAGAAAATACCAGAGGCAAATTTTGCCAAGTCCAAGCCACCCTCTCTCCATCCTGAAATCTATATCAGAAGCAGGTAGATGCCAATCACCCTTGGACCTACAATGGAATTTTGGTCTCCCCAGGTCCCTACAAACTTTGGGCAGCAGTAGATTCAACCTCCTATGCTGACTCCAGGTCTCCTTCTTTAGCTCCTAGCCTCTCAACTGCACAAAAACTAGAAGGGAAAGTCTAGGCCACATTGACAGATACAATCTTTATTTTTTAAATAT
Source organism: Dipus sagitta (assembly GCA_036346955.1). NCBI lineage: Eukaryota > Metazoa > Chordata > Mammalia > Rodentia > Dipodidae > Dipus > Dipus sagitta. The sequence goes on from CM070774.1 coordinate 56,866,369, forward strand.
TTTAGTTATTTATTTGAAAGAGAGAGAGAGAGAAAGAGAATGGGTATGCCAGGGCTTCTAGCCACTGCAAATAAATTCCAGATGCATGCACCACCTTGTGCATCTGGCTTATATGGGTCCTGGGAATTCGAACTTGGGCCATTTGGCTTTGCAGGCAAACACCTTTACTGCTAAGCCATCTCTCTAGCTCCCATCTTTATTTTTGTGGAATTTCTACTTTATTTTTTATGATACATATCATGGCTTTATCAGACAATGCTTTAGTATATATACAGCAAGAAAAAGCTTAAATACTAAATGATGAAATGATGTCTTGTGAGAGGAGAGATAGAGATTTGCCAATGACAAATGACTTTCAACAATATGCCCATGTGTCTTCTCTACTAGACTTGTGTGTAGGGTAAAACACATAAAGCTTTGTAGGCAGTTTTGGAAGTACATCAGGTTAGAGACTACAGTGATCTAAACAAATGATCTATTTATTAAGAAAACCTTGCAGCATTCAAGAGGACAATACTTTAAAGGTTAACAAGGGTATTTGCTAATTAGGGTCTTCTGTCTTCTGCCAAAATACCTTGTCATAAAACCTCAACTATGCCACACATCTAGAGCTTAGAATTATCACTCTATCTGCTGTGTTCTCTGGAGAATATCAAGGTCCTCAGAATCTCTGCCAGAGACGGAAAATGTAGATTTGAGTTTGTTGTGAGGTTTAGAAGGTAGAAAATATTATTTGCTTCCTACTTAAGCTCTATTTTCTATAAAAGTATATATTTATAAAAGTATATATTTACTATAAAATTCACATATACCTTGTTGTTTCCAACTAACCCTTCCTCAAGAATTTTCACCAGGGTAAAGGAAAAAATGGAATGGATAATTTTGAGAAAACATTTTGGAACTATACTAAGAGATGAAAAGCAAGTTGAAGTAAGAAGAAGAACATTTTGATAAACAAAATGAGTTATTTCTAGAAAGTTAATTAACCTTTTGAAAATATTTACTATTAATCCATTCCAGATTCATGCCACTGTTATGACTTCAACATACTCTGGTACAGAACACTGGTTTGATTATTTCATAGATCAAAGAAGAGAGGCTCTCACACAGAGACCCGTCAACTCCCAGAACGACTCTTTCCACAACAATGGCCAAGTCCTTGTATACAGTTTGATGTTCCTATGGGTTGAATTGCTTCCTCTAAAAATTCACCCACTGGAGCCCTAACCCAACATACCTCAGAATGTGACCTTATTTGGAAGCAAGGTTGTTGCAGATGTAATTAGTTAGGATTAGTTCATACTGGAGTATAGTGTACCCCTCATCCAATATGGCTGGTCCCTTCTTAAACAGGAAAATTTGAACGTAGAATCCTGCACCTTAGGAATGAAGGCTGAAGACTGGAGATATTCTTCCACAAGCAGAGGAAATGCAAGAGGCTTGGAGAGAGTTTTGGAACAGATTCTTCCTTGGCCTCTTCAGAGGAAGCATGGTCCTAACAACACCATGATTTCAGGCGTATGGCCTCTCGAGCATGCTGGAATCATAACAGTGGTATGAATCTGTTTTTCCCTTTACCCTGGGGAAAATCCATAGGGAAGAGTCACTTGTTACAAATGCATGATGACAATCATAGGATCATACAGTGGAATAGCTTCATCACTCAAAACTTCCCTGTGCTTCACATGTTCCATGCTCCCCTTTCCCTACTAAGTCTTTGACATTCACTCATTGTTTTACTGTCTCAGAAGTTGTTCTCTTTGCTGAGTGCCCATGAAATTGGAATTGTATAGTATTTGCCCATTCAGACTGACTACTTTGACACTGCAACATGCATTTATAAACCAGCTAGGTCTTTCCATTGCATGATGCTCCTTTTTGTTATTGAATAATATTCCATTGTATGATTATGCCATAGTTTTTTTTTTTAAAAAAATGTATTCACCTTTTGAAGAACACCTTGCTTCTTCTAATTTGAAACAACTATGAGTACCACTGATTTAACTTTTCTTCAGGTTGTTGGGTGTACAGTTGGGTAAATACCCAGATGCATAATGGCTGGATAATGTGGTAAATTTTTGAGTACCTTTATAAGAAACCACCAAACTGCTTTCCAGAATGACTGAAGTAGTTAGAGTCCTCACCAGAGGTCAATGAGAATTCCTTTTCTTTCATACTCTGTAGCACTTGAAATTGTCAAATTTTTAAAATATTCCCTATTGTAATCTAACAGGCATGTAGTGCAACCTCATTGTTGTCTTGATTTTTAATTTCCCAATGATAAGTGATATTGAGCATCTTTTCATATACTTGTTTATTATCTAGGCATTATCTTTGGTCTTGCAACTCATTTTAAATAGTTGGATAATTTATTAGTTTTAATATTACATCACTTTTCTGCTTACATATTGGTTATTCTTACCTAGAGTAGAAATATTGCTAAAATGTATAGCTTTGTATTGGTGTGAGACAGTATCTTCCATATGCTAGCAATTTTGAGATTATTTCCAGAAGGGATCTATTTTTTAAGTGAGTAACTATTTTATTGGCATTCTACCTGTGAGCTCCTAAGTACTATTAGAAAGTTTCTCAGGCTGGAGAAATAGCTTAGTGGTTAAGGAACTTGCCTGCCAAGCCAAAGGACTCAGGTTTGATTCCCTAGGACCCACATAAGTGAGATGCACAAGGTAGTCCATGCAACTGGAGTTCATTTGCAGTGACTGAAGGCCCATTCTTTCTCTGTCTGTCTCTCTCAAATAAAAAATAATAATAATAAATATTCAGAAAGTTTCTTCCTGCATGTGTACTCAGGAAGGCAGTGTGTAGTAGTCTAGAGTTCCTACCACTGAGGGAGAGGACCAGCACATGTCTTCAAGATACTATTGTTATGCTTTGTGTCTTTGGACAAGTCCCCTTACCATAAGGCCTCAGCTTACTCATAGGCTGAATAGTGAGGTAAGTGCACATCATTGTCATTACAACATTTACTCTTCTCGATAGATATGAACACTGTGCAGTGTCCCTTAATTCTGTATTCCTTTCTCTTGTTACCTTCCCACCTGCCACAATCACATTGACTTTTCTTTGTCTAGTTGTTAGTATCTTTCCAGACCACTCTTTACATAATGCAGTTTCCCCTGCTTCTGTCATCACACAAGTTGTATTCTTTTGTTATTTTTCATATCAAATCAAGCTTGGAAAATTACTTTCTTTAAAAGTAACTAAATTTATCAAAGCAAGTTAATTATAAGTCAATATGGCTTTATAATTTTCTAAAAATCATCTTGGGTTGCTGACTAGAGCCTAAATTAAATTTTTTCTATCCCTTTACTAAGTAAACTTCAAAACAAATTGTGGCTTTTGAGTTTTCAGCTTTTGAGTGACCATGTTTTCTAACAGACAGGTCTTAGGAGCACAGAGCCTGGCAAAAAAAAACAAACCACCAAAACGTCTTACTCAGGATATATTTGATAAACTCCCTTTTCCTTACTGCTAAGTGTATCCTGTTGCCTTGAAAGAAATGAGTATGCCTACCTTATACAGTGAGCACTTTTCTCTGCAGGGAGTGTTTTACTCATTCAAGTTCACCATAGGTCAGGCTAAAAGTAGTCCTAGTATAATTCATATTTCTCACCACAGACATCCTTAACTGCTTCAGGATGTGTGACTAATTAGAAAAAAAAAACTATACAGAACAGGCAGAGCTGATGACACACATCAGCCACCTGCACAGGTGGCCATTGGGCTGGAGCCACACAGATTGCCCTGTGTAAAAGTTCAAAATTGCCCCAGCAGCAGGGGATGTATATATGAGTGTGTTTTCATAAGTTCAAGTAGACAGGTCATGAATGACAGGAAAACCGTGTTTTCTCTTTTACACAGGGCAATTAACAGACCTAGGGACAATACTTTCAAAAGTAGAAGAAGCAGAACTATGTTTAATGTATACCTTTCAAACTCTTTTAGTCCCACAGAAAGAACTTGAAACTTAGAGGTATTTCTTTTGCTGAGGATATGCTTGGATATCTGAGGCCTTCTGCCTTTCCATATGAACTTTCAGATCATTTTTTCTACCTCTGTGAAGAACAATGTTGGGATTTTAATTGGAATTGCAATAAATCTGTATATTGCCTGAAGATGGGTAGGATTCCCATCTTCACAATGTTAATTCTGCCTAGCCAGGAGCATGGGAGGTTTTTCCATTTTTTCAAGTCCTCCTCAATTTCTTTTTTGACTGTTTTTATGTTTTCATTGTATAGATCTTTCACTTCCTTGGTTAACATTATTTCAAGGTAATTTATTATTTTTTGTTGCTATTGAAAATGGGACCATGTCCCTTATTTCTTTCTCTGTATCTTTGTCATTTGCATATAGAAAGGCTACTGATTTTGAGGCATTGATTTTGTACCCTGCTACTTTGCTATAGGAGTTAATCACCTTCAAGATTTTTGGGATGGAGTCTCTCGGGTCTCTGGCATATAGAATCATGTTATCAGTGAATAGAGCTAACTTAATTTCTTCCTTTCTAAACTGTATCCCTTTTATTTCTTCCTCCTGTCTTATTGCTTGAGCTAGGACTTCCAGTACTATATTGAAGAGCAGAGGTGAGAGTGGACACCCCTTTCTTGTTCCTGATCTCAGTGGGAATTCCTCCAGTCACTCTCCATTAAGTATTATTTGGGCCTTAGGAGCTTTGTATATTGCCTTTATTATGTTAAGATATGAACTGACCATTCCAATTCTCCCCAGTGTTTTGATCATGAAGTTATGTTGTATTTTGTCAAAGGCCTTTTCTGCATCTATTGAAATGATCATGTGGTTTTTGTGTTTAACCTTGTTTATGTAGTGTATTATATTGATAGATTTCTGTATGTTGAACCACCTCTGTGTTCCTGGGATGAATCCCGCTTGATGAAGGTGGATAATGCTTTTCATGTGTTGTGGGATTGCAAGGTTTAAACATGTTCAGTCTCCTCATTACACTTGCTCCTCATTGTGAGTATGATGTTCCCCTGGCTCTGCTTAACCAGATATATGTGCATGGTTAGGGCCACATTTGAAATTCAACAAGTGCTTATCAAATCGAAAGAAAGAGGTGCAGAATAGCTTTGAATGAGGTCTGCAGCAGTCTCATCTTTGATTAGAATGTTCAACTGATGGTGTAGCATGCCCTGACCAACATCTGAAGGCAGCATGCTGGGAGGTGGCATGCTTATCTGATCTGCCCACTCTGGGTGGGCCCAGAACTTTGAGAGCTGGTGTAGATCCATATGCTCTCAGATATAATAATAACTGGAATGGTTTTAGGTTGGAACCTTGTGAAGATGACAAGTTTAAATTCAAGGAATAACTTTATACACCAATGACTACAGTGAAACATGAGATCAATTATTCCATTATTCACTAAGGAATAGATTCTTCTGAACAAGGAAAACACCCTTAGATACTCTTTGGAACTAAAATTTCTAAGTTTCTAAATGATCCTACTGCACGTGTGGTACCTATATTCTTCTGTGTGCTCAGTTTGCTCTTTTTCTGGAAAACTAGCAAGAAAGACTAAATTTCCATAAGGATTTCCCACATTTGTAGAACTCCTTTAAAAGTTTATGTTTATTAATTCATTTCACTTTCTCTTGTGGGGTTCTTACCACTACTTCCCAGGGCATTCCCAACCTCTCATCCCCACATGCTCAGTGTCTACTGAAAAGCTGAGTCTTCGGGAAGGGGCTTGCTTCCCACCTGTGTGTTCTGAGTGTGGCTGTGGGACTCACAGTCAGGAATGAATGCTCTGTCTGGGACCTTGGGATGTGAGGATCTCCCTCTCTATGTCCTGATCACTGACGGCAGGAGCGAGCTTCTGGAACACATGACTAACGGGACCACTTGGGAAAAGCTTTGTGCCCTGCACAGGAACATAGATAATAGGACTCTCCCTGGGAATGACCAGTAGTATCACTACCATGAGAAAACTCATGCTTGCCACTGTGCTACAAATGTGAATTCTATTTAACTGGACATAGTATTCACACTCCTCATTAAAGAATTAGAGAATTATTCTCTCCCTCAGTCTTGAGGTAGACCACTTGGTAGCTGACAACACCTATTTCTTAAAATATTTGAAACACTTGAACGTGTTTTTCATCTTGATTATTTTTTCACAGGATTCTTGAGAAATGAGGTTAAGGTATGACAGCAGGGGACAGACAGGCTTATCCTTCGCCCACCTGCCATTGAGGTGAGGCTGTGACAAGGACTGTCCTGGGCCGGCTCTCTGCTGTATGTTGAACTGATAGTACCCAGACATGTTATTGACAATGGACCTGGCAATTTGGATCTTTGAAAATAGACGGAGCAGTTGTGATGATCCCTCCCAGGCCACTGTGGTCATGGTACAAGCAGTGGCGACTGAGCTGGGGTACAGTCTCATCTGAAGGAAGGGGATCCTGTCCCTACTAATCATTTGGGATCAGCAACCACATATGACTTCGTGTATAACAAGAACACAATAAGTAGTTAGGCCTGGACTAGAGTTGGAGGTGCCTGGATCCTCTGGCTTGTGAGGCTGAGTGCACCTCTGTGGCAGCAGAAATCGCAGGGAGTAAGTTAGAGACTTCAGTGAGTTGGGTCTGTGGCTCCCACAGTAATAGTCATGGATAACAGTTGTTGATAACTCGCCATTGAGCCTCTGTTCTATCTAGATCTTCACAAGAGCCCATTAAAGTCACAGACTGGTCCCTGTACAATGAACAGTTCAAAAGTACATAGTTCTTCCTTGTGCTGCAGCAGAGGTGCCAAAAATGGTCACGTAAGTAGAGCTCACCCTGCCATTCACACACTTGGGCAGAAGCACAAAGGGCACTTACACACTTAGGATCAAATACTAAGCATTATAAACTTAGCTATCCAATTAGCAAGAATATCTTTCATCCCCCTACTTTGACAAACTTCTTTCTATAATGTCGTGATGTAAAGTTCAAATTTATAGCACTATGTCTCCCCTTCCCCATCCCTACCACCACCTACTACTTTCCCATGCTATCTCTGTTCCATATAAGGGGGAACTTATTTGCCCAAGGGTGGCTATCTAAGGACACACTTCTCCTCCCCACCCGTACTCTCACAATGAACAGCCATCAGAGCTGGATCTTGAACTGACAGAACGGCACACTGGCATACTCTCGAATCCAGATGACTGCCGAAGGCAGGAGATTATGGATCCTGGGCACTCAGAGTAGGTCTAGAGCAGGGGAGGTGAGAAAGTGAGACCATTATTCCATGAATTTGGCTTGGCTCGGGGAATGTCAGCAAAGGCACCCTCGTCCACTTTTAAGAGAAAAAGTGACAAGAGAGAGCAGTGTGCAGTTTTCCTAAAGACCTACCTCCTAAACATAAGTAGCAACAGAACAAACAGAAGGGAGAAGAAGAGAGAGAAAGGGAGAGAAAAGAGCGAGGAGGGGAAGGAAGAAGAGGAAGAGTTGGGGAGGGGAGGAATGAAGCTGAAAGTACTTTGTCATAGATCACAAATTCCTTGAGGAACTCACATGGCTGAGGTGACACTTTGAGAAGGAGGGGCTTATTTCAAGCAAAATCATCATTGGATGCTTCATATGGAAGTTGTCAATAAAATAAATAAATAAAATTTTAATTGGGAAATAAAGGTGGATATTATTCAAAATAAGCATTCCGTAGGAATATCTTACATTGCATAAGTCTTCATCATACATTGGCCAGGCAAAACAAAACCCTCCAAGAGGTTAAGAGCCCTCACCCCCACAACCCACAGTTACATTACTATTCCATAGGAGTGTGAGCATTCTGCTTACAAGTCCAATGTTCTTCTCTGTCAAGAATATACTGAGGGGGGAAAAAAAAACAGCAGACAGGATCAAGGTAATTTATAGAAGGTCTGTTAAGGAGAGCTCTGCCCAGTATCTTGCTCGACTCAAGGACCAAGTCTCATTTCATTGCTCTCCTCCACAAGACTTCCTACCTTATTCCTTTTGCTGTTGAATAAATCGGCTTCTTGTTGTTTCTTCTTGTTTTATTGTTGCTGTTTCCTTTCTATCCTGTCCTCTTTATTTTCTACATTGTATATTAATGTTGTCCGTGGCACATTTCTACCGTGTCAGCATCATCATCTCACTTCTGTTGTATGGGGCTATGACACCTTACTAAGAAACTTCTTAACTCATTCTCATAGCTTGAAATATTGGCCACTTTTAGTGCTACTTGTCTCATACTACAGGGCTAGTCTTACATCCCTGAGCTCCAATTACATCATTTTGATGGTATTTCTTAAAGCTTTAAGGGCATCCATTATAGGTACAACCTATGGAGCCCTTACCCTGTATAAGACACCTCTATCTGGAAAATTATCCTCAGTAAAAATAATAATAATAATCAGCCGCTTGGGTACTCAGTGATTCAGTACTCTTCAGATCTGCTCATCTGCTTGGTCCCTTGCTGTCATAGATCCATCAAGAAGGAGCCACCCCTCCCATTTCAGAGGTGAGGAAATTGGCAGAAAACAGCACATGAGCTACTTAAGGCCAGTAATGGGCAAGCTGGGATTTGAGCATGAGTCACACCATGTTCTTCTCATTATGCTCTGTTCCTCTCACGCTTTAACATACAGCAATTTGGTGTGTGCACTCTTTGCTGCAAGTCATAAATCAATACTTAGACTTATTATCCTCTGACTGTTTAAGTGCAGTTGTTCTGAGAGAATTGGCACTAGAAATGTCATTAGAAAGAACAGCTAATATGATTTACTTATTTTAAAGTGAAAGGCATAGGTGCTCAGAGATATTAAGCAACTTGTTGAAGTCAAGTTTTACATTGGGCATATGCTTAGGTCTTTGGCCTCTAGACTCTTATTCTAATTTTCTTTGTTTCCACACGCACTTCTTGAGACTTGTTAGGGATTCAGTTTATGAATCTTGAACACTTTAGTTTTTATTGTCATTGTATCACAATTTTAATGTGATATTCTATAAATTACAATTTTAAATTTTTGAATTACAAATCCACAACTAAATATTCAGAAGCTACAAAAAATCTGTGCAAAGAAAATCACTTTCAAAATGTAAATGAAAAGTAATTTTGTTATCAATAGAAGTCTGATGAAATCTGGAATACTCTCAAATGAGTATCTCTTGGGTTTGAAAGCAAAACATTTGCTTCATTATTGCTATAGTAATAACCATTTAATTGCCCTATTGGACTTCCTATAATTTATAAAGCATGGGATACAATGCAGCAAAATTTACTTTATTTCAGATATGTAATGTCCATTCTGACTTCTCAAAAGTAATGCACCATGGCTAAAGAGATGGCTTAGTGGCTAAGGGAGCTGCCTGCAAAGCTTAATGGCCTGGGTTCGATTCTCTCAGTACCCTCACTTAAAGTTGAATGCACAAGGTGGCACATACATCTGGAGTTTGCAAAAGCTAGAGGCCCTGGAGCACCCATTCTCTCCCTCCCTCTCTCTCTCCCACCCCCTCTTTCTCTCTCTCTCTCTCTCTTTTCTGTGTGTGTCTGTCTCTCTCTGCTTGCAAATAAATATTTTTTTTCAGATGTAGTGCATCAAATATAGCAGCTTGCCATTCAGAGATCAGGGGCAAACACAGGCTTCAGCAAACAAAAGTGTGACATTACAATTAGCCGATTTTCAGGCAAACTAATGCTTCCGCCACATCAGTAAGAAAAGGAGTAAGGTGGAAGCATCCTTCCAGCCATCCCTGAGGGTAAGTACACTGTAAAGAATGTACGAATGAAAGGATTAAGAAGAAATACAGCTCATGAAAGGAAAGCATGTGCAAGGGACCACACACGTTTTCAAAGCCATGTGTGCTTTATTAGTGAGCATTGCTCAGGCATGATTCAAGAATTCTGCATGCTGTAAGCCAAATTTCAATAGTACAACTAATAGACAGCTGCCACACTCGCCTTCTCATGAGCCTGGTGACAAGTGCAGAAGCACTGATGTTAAGGAACCTCACCTCTTCCACACAAACCTACTCATTTTTCTGTACATCTTCCACTCTATTTGCTTTATGCTGTGTATAATTAAATTAGCAACCCCACATTCTCATGTTTACTCAATTTATTTTGGGGATAATGACAAAACAGCACTTATGATATGACTGCTTAACATTTTTAAAATTTTGGTTGAATCAGCTAGGAGATTATCAAAACAATAAATGATTTTCCTGACTGTACTATATTTTTCCCTTTGGGAAAATAACATAACTTGTTTCTCTGCAGATATGTCTTCAGAACTGTGCACTGTTATCTACTTCATCCCTTTATCATGTCCTCGAACTTACTCCCTCTTCACAATTTTGTCCCACTCTCCTTTTCCTTTTCAGTGGCATTTAAACATACTTATGTCCTTTCTCTTTCCATACCCACACCCACACTGTTACTCTACTCTCCTTCTTTCAAATTTCAGAAACGAAATTTCTTTTGAAAATACATTGAGAAGCTCCAGTTGAATCTCTCTGTGCTTAAACTACTCTCACAGAGGCCACCACTGGCCCTCACGTTGCCAACACTGATGTCCAGCTGCAAGCTGTGCCTTATTTGACATCCCAACATTCAACAAGGGGAACATTGTTTGCTTCTCCAAGCTGCCCCGTGGCTGGTTTGCCACCCTCAGGAGGCTTTCCTTTTTCTCTCTCTGTTTTCCTCCTAATCATTTTATGCATTTCTTCCTCCTCTACCCCAGGTTGAAGTGGTGGAATTCGCTGGAGAACTATTTGAAGTGTCCCTCTGTCCTCTTTTCAACACTCTGTAGACAATCTCAACCACTCCTGTGGTTTGAGTATTGCTTACACAGACAGAGAGAGAGAGAGACACCTCCCAGCATGTCTACCCAGCCTCAGCCTGAGTTCTGAAATCCAGTACAATTACCCAGCTGACAACTCAACATCTCCATTAGATATGACAACATCTCTGAAACCCAGTGTAGCTAAGTGTGAACTCGGTTTTTTCCTAGAAATATCTTTAGCCAGTACTTTCTGTTGAAAAATACATTGTATGCTCCCTATTGCTTTTGACAGAAATCAAGGAATACAGATGGACCCAAATACAGATAATAGTAAGTCATTTGTTCAACATTTAATTAGTGGGTGTGTGAGTTCCCTAAGGGCTGCCATTACAAAGTTGGTGGCTTAAAATAATATCAATTCATTCTCTTATAGTTCTGGAGCCTGGATGTCTGAAATCAAGGTGTTAGGAAGGGCCACCCTCATTTTGAAGCTTGTAGAAGAGGATCTTTATGGGTTTCTCTTGGGACCAGAAAGTAAACAAGGCATTCTTGGCTTGCAACTGTGTAATTCCATCTTCACATGGCCTCCCCTGTGTATCTGTATCCACCACTTTTCTTAAAGAGATGTCAGTCATTGGATTTGGAGTACACAATGAAACCAAGATGATTTCATCTTGTGTTTCTTGTTGCTAAGTAAGGTCATATTCGGAAGGCCTAATCGGACATTATCTTTGGGGAACACTACTTAACTGAATATAGTGCAGAGGAAAAGAATACATTTCATAGCTAAAAAAATAAGTAGAATTATCTATTTATTTATTTCCACTGGCCAAAGAAAACTGTTCTTGGAGGACCAAGGAAACTTTCCCATGTTTCTGCAGTGTTTGTTTTCCCTTTAATTCAAACCTAATAATTTCTTGTTTGGTATGAAAGATGAGTTTTAAATTCTGATAATTAAAAAGACAATGTATTCCCAGCAAACAGTACTAGGCCTACTTGGTTTCAAGATTTTATTGGTTGTAAGGCCTGATTGTACACTGATTGCCAAATGTATGTTCAGAGGAAAGCAGATGGGCTGGGTAATTGTTTTTCAATTACCACTTGTGTGTACTGTGCGACAGAGCAGAAGTGGGTTGTATTTAAGTTCACTGAGGCAGTTTCCATGGGGATCGTAATGCCCTTGAGAGATGGGCATCCTGAGAGCAGTCTGCTGCTGGTACAGCAACCTTTCTGTGCAGGGCATTCCTTGGTATTTCAGCCTCCCTCACTCCCCACAGCCAGTGAAGCCCACTGATTCTACCTATTCCTCGTCTCATAGCCACCCTCTTCTCTCCACCATCGTGGTCATGATCCTCTAAGCCCATCTGAATATTCACAATTGCTTCCTAACTGATTTCCCCGGTGAAAACTCTTTCAAAAATCAATAACATAAATTCTTTATCACTCCACTCACCTGTTTCATTGTCGTATGATTTTCTTATTTTAGATATGAAACTCTTTATCAAGGCTCTCCTGGTACACTGTGTTCTGGGCCCTCAGAGTAGTCATGCTTTCTCTAGCCAACACTGGGCCTTTGTACACACCATACCCTTTGCTTGGTATGTTTATTAGGAATTAGGATTAGGGATTAGGAATTAGGATTAGGAACTAGGAATTTTAAAGGACATGCTTTGAAGTCATACAGACCTGTGCTCAGGATCCTACATGGTCATTTATAAACCATCTGGGGTTTTTTGGTGACCATTAAATTTCTCTGAGTCTCACTTTTCCACAATCACAATATGTGAATAATATTTTTGGGATTACTATGAAGATCAGATAATAAAATGGATATAATTTTCCCAAGTTGCATAGAACTATGTAAATCATACTTATAATCATTATAACTATTCTAAAAGAAATTTTAGTTGAAGGTTTTGAACTTCAATTTAAAATATAGCATAAACTGTGTGTGGTGGCTCATGCCTTTAATCCCAACACTCTGGAGGCAGAGGTAGGAGGATCCATGTGAGTTTGTGGCCACCCTAAGACTACACAGTGAATTCCAGATCAGCCTGAGCTAGAGTGAGACTCTACCTCAAAAAACCAAAAATAAAATATAGCATAAGAATAATATTATACTGACATATCTCTATTGTAAGGACAATGATTAACAAAAACAGTTTTCCATCTTAAATTGTGTTCTGCCTGTATGTTTATTATAAAAGTTTTCAAATGTACTTTTCAGCCAATTTATGTCAGGTTTTAACTAAACAGAATCCAAATTAAAGGTTTATTGCATATACAGAAAATGAAATCATTTCCGTATGTAATTTGGTATACTACAGCGTGACCTTTTCATATATTTTTAGCACAAAAGTTCCATCTTCTGAGGACCCTTCAGTTAGCCACTCTCCTGTACCTCTCATGTGTCCAGATGTGCAGTGGCTCATGACTCCACCACCAGAACAGAAGTCTTTTTCATCCTCATTCACAACTCTTGTTCCTGTCTCGTGTATCTAGAAGGTTCCTAAAACTTACGGAAGTGTTACAATCCAGAGAAAAGGAATGTCAATCAAACTCCTGACAACAGGAAGTCATTAATGCTGGTTGCTTAAGAAGCTTGTCTTGGAGACTTGGGAGTAAAGGACACAAGTTGAGAACAGACCTCAGCTTCTATAGCAAACACCAAGGCCACGGAAGCACATGATTCTGTGGGAGCAAATATTCAGGGAGAGAGAGAGGAAGTGCTTCCCCATCCCGGGTGGAATGTTGGTGGATTCCTCTTCCAGAGCAGGCTAGCCCTTGTGAATTACAGCTCTTGCAAGTCTCACCCACCCCAGACCCAAATAAAGCAGTACAAACTAGGGTTTTATTAGACGTGTGCTGCTACATACTGCTGGATATCAGTTTTGAGTTGTCCTAAGAATGCTAAAGTCTAGGGGCCTCCCAAGGGGAGACATGGAAAAGGTAAGTTCTGGCTGTGCCACAAAAATCACCATCCTGTTTTGGAATACAGCAGAGGCAAGGCCCGCTCTTCTAATGGTCACCACAGAGCCAGAGCAGAGGCCTGCCATGGAGAGTCACAGGACGAGAAAACCCCCACCAGGCTCACACTGATCTATGAGTTTTCATGCCCTACTTGGCAAGAGCTCTGAGAATTTATAGCTCTGGCCTTGGCCGGCTCGTTTCATGCCCACAGCCACCTGCGAGGTACTCAGTGCAGTGGCACAGGCTCAGAATCATGTCTTTCCACCTCCTTTCTCCTCTTAACTCCTTGCCTTTCCCCGGGGTGAGTTTCACTAAAGGGTTTCCTCCTTGAATCTGTTGTTTTAAGACAATCCACTTCAGTGATTGGCTGGTGATTTCCTGTCTCCACTGATACGGTGTCTTATTGTTAATTTACCTTCTAGAGTAAAGATACAAAGTCTGCGGTGTAATATCTGACATTGTGTCCCTCTGGTAGGGACTGTGTTATAGCTTAGTCAATTATTGATAGAAAGACTGGAACCATGGCTACAAGGAAAACATGAAGATGAGAGCTGGGTTTCTATGGCCCAGGACCCCTGCTGTAATAATGTCACTGTTGTGATGGCATAGGATTCTTCGGCCCCTTTTGCCACAAACACTGGAGATTGGGGTCCAAACATCAATTTCCTTTACGCTAAAATATCCCACTAGGATTGAGTAATGTCCAGCAAGGCTGTGGTGTCATTTACTTAAATACTGCTATCTCATTTTCAGAGGATTTTGCTACTGTGGGAGAGACCAGCAGCAATTAATCTGTTGTTATATGTGGCTACTGTTTGCTTGTTTTTCTTAGTCCACTGCTTGAGGCACCCATTTGTTTATTTGTTTTTTTTTTTTTTTTAAAGGCCCTCTTTGTAGCTAGGCACAGTAAGTAGACAGAGTGGAACCACAAGTTAATGTGTAAGGTTTTTCATTTTGGAACATTTCCTTTGAGGCTAACTCTGGGTCACATGATCAGTGAGTTCAGTTTTTGTTTGGATAGAGTGCTTCAACTTGGAGAGAAAGAGCAGGAAATGGGACATTCCAGCCCCTAGGCAGCAGCTTCTGCTTGTCAAGCCTTTCTTGACAATAAGGTCACAGACATTTAGTAAGGGCTGCTCTGGGAAGTAATTTATAAATTATGCTGGGAGCAACAACAACAACAAAAGTTTATTATTAAACTATGAACAATATGAGAGCACTAGCAGAAACCAGCTTGTAAAATCAGCTTACCTCCAATCCATGTGTTAGGAGACAGGGAGAGAGAGAGAGAGGTGGAAAACGGAGATTAGATCTGCGTCCTCCTCGAAGGTCAGCTGTTGTCCAGCTGACATTGGAAGAAGTGAAAACTGCTCAGGCTGTGAAGATTGGCAACGGAGCTACCTTCAGGCAGCAGGGCAGAACCTAGGTTGGTGTTTTCTGAATAAGCAACCAGACAGACAAAAGACATGGCTATAGCCACAGTAGCTGTATAACTTAACAGATGCTTACACTCAGGTCAGAATAAAGACAGATCACCTCTGGTTCCTCCGGAAGGCCAGGGTTAGCAATTTGGGGCACTAAGAAACTTTCCTGCTTTTTAAATTCTATCTCAGGTATGTGTGTGTGCGGGGGAGGGGGTAAGGGGATATAGATTTTCCATTCATCATCCCTCCACTGGCGAGGAGACTCTGTATGCACCTAACTAAACCTGGGAGGGCCCCTTCCCCCAGCCTTGACCCTGTTATTCCTGAGTTCAGAAGAGGATCTGCAATCACTGCATAGGAGATGCAAATGCCTTCTAGTGTCATGGTGGTCAGTTTGTGATTAATTTAGCACGGCCTGGCTTGTAGATTATTGTCTTAGTTGAATTACATTCAAGCTATCAACAACTTCAAAAAGTAAGCTGGTAGAAAATGTACTTTTTATTGTAAGCATACTTCATCATCCTAATGTTCCACTGAGAATCTGAATGTACCTGAATCACATGTTCTAGCCCAGCCAAGAAATCATTCACTGGGTAAAAATGGAAACTGTCAAGGTCATTACAAAGTGCAGCTGCTAGGGAAATTAATAGGCTCTTCTTGATTTTTTTTTTTATTTTTAAGCAAGAAGGGATAGTCTTTCAAATGAGACCATTTATAGACTCAAAATGTCCCATCACCCTTTAGTTATGCTCTAGATGGTAACCTATTCTGTACAACACACAGTATACCTCTAGCCTGCTAGAACATAGCTTCGTTATTAGTAATGCCATTGGAGTTTGAGCTAGGAGGAAATCCAATGTCAAATGAAAAGGATTTCTCCATGAATTAGTCTTTCTTTAGCCACATTTCCAAAAAAAAAAAAAAAAAAAAAAAAAAGTGAGGACACTGCTAATTTTCCAAATCTTTTCCAAGCTGGCACAAAATGGCTTCAAGTAAATCACTGGTGGCCTTTATCTCCAGTGACTCATGCTGCTGAGAGCCAGCTCTTTGGGTTTGAAACCCAGCTAAGCTCACTGCCTCCTTTGTCTTTTTATACAACACAGCTAGGGTTAAGTGAGCTCAACAGTTGGATTTAAACAATACAACTTGTTATTATTTATCCCCTAAAATTTTAGCTGCCTCATTCATTGCATCTGCTATGCTGATGTGATAGTTTCTTTGCAATCTAAAATACAACCTTGAATTACTTCTGGGAAGATGTGACCCCATCATATATCATATATCATATTCCCCAAACAAAGAACATCTCTTCTGTAGGGGGGCTGGAGAGATGGCTTAGCAGGTAAGGTGCTTGCCTACAAAGCCTAACGACCCAGGTTGGATTCTCCAGGTCCCCTATAAGCCAGATACACATGGTGGCACATGATTCTGGAGTTCCTTTGCAGTGGCTAGAGGCCCAGGCATGCCCATTCTCTCCCTCCCCCTCCCCCTGGCTCTAATAAATAAAAAACTAATATCTCTTATTAATATATGAGAGACACACCTCTTATTTTCATATTCTCTAGCAATGCAATGCTTTAAATGTAATAATATTCAATAAAGCATCATTAACGACATTTCAGTAACTATTTTAGAAAAAAAATTATATGCCCAAAATGAACTTGAAAAAATAACAAAAAGGAAGTTATATTGCAGTTTGATTAAAATAAAGTGACCAAAATCCAAAATATTTCTTCAAGAAAGGTAAGCTCTGCCCTTATTAGAAAATAGCTTTTAATGTTATATTTATTTAGTTGATAGAGAAAAAGAGGCAGAGAGATAGAGAAAGAGAATGAGAGTGAATAGGGCCTCCAGCCATTGCAAACAAAGTCCAGACACATGTGCCACCTTGTATTCTGGCTTATGTAGGTCCCAGGAAATTGAACCTGGGTCCTTATGCTTCACAGGCAAGAACCTTAACTGTTAAGCCATCTCTCCAGCCCTGAAAACAGTTTTTAAATCATTCCATTTTCTACTCTAGGTATTACTAGAGACATTACAAGCATTTGGAACTTCAGACTGGATTACTTAACTATCAGTTATTTGCCTTCTAGCTGAAGATTGGCTTTCTGAGTTTGTGAAGAGGCAAAGTTCTCATAGAGTTTGAAATCATAAACAATCTTTCAATGGTCTTTAAGAGTAATGTCTTCTTTAAATCATAATCCTTATGTAGTCGATAAAATCATGTTTCATGTGTATCCAAGCAATGTGAAGTCAGTACTCTTCCAGTCTTTTCATTGCATAGATCAAAATTAACTTCAACTGAAGAGCCTTGAAGATAAGCATTCAACTCACTGAACGGCCTTCATAAACACTGAGTGACTAACCCACACGGGCTCTATGGCCCATACAAGGAAGAGTTTTTCTCATCTGTCCTTATGACTAAAATTACCTCTGTGTATGTCTTCAAATGGATAACAAATATTAATTAATGATAGCATTTCTCAAATGCTTGCATTTGAAACTGATAATGATGTGTGTAATATTTTGATCAAGAATTTGAAATGGTACATTTAAAACTTTCAAATGTAGAGCACAATAAAGTGAAAAATATCTAAAAAAACTGGAAAAATAAAATTAAACATGTTATGTTTCATCAAAAACAACAAGGAGGGGCTGGAGAGAAGGCTTAGTGGTTAAGCGCTTGCCTGTGAAGCCTAAGGTCTCTGGTTAGGGGCTCGATTCCCCAGGACCCACATTAGCCAGATGCGCAAGGTGGTGCACTCGTCTGGAGTTTGTTTGCAGTGGCTGGAGGCCCTGGTGCCCCCATTCTCTCTCTTTCTATCTGCCTTTTTTTTTCTCTCTCTCTCTCTCTGTTGCTCTCAAATAAATAAATAAAAATGAACAATATCCTTTTAAAAAAACAAGGAATTTTAGGATACTTAAGCTGAAAGGAATCTTGACAACTTGTTTATCTACGTGGGATACCAACTGTGTAGCCTCAAACAAGTTACTTATCCCCTCTGAGCCTTGGTTTCCACATGCTAAAAATGGGATCATGGTTCTTTGTTTCAGAATGTTATTGGGCAGATAAAAAAAAGAGAACAGATGTGAAACAAGTCATACATGCTTGACTCACAGCAGACAACTAGCTAATAGAGCTCTCCATTTGCAGGCCTCACACATTTTATTGTTGAGAACTTGCCTTTGCATGAGTTGGTGTTCTTCACCTATATACCTTTTATAAAAG
Source organism: Dipus sagitta (assembly GCA_036346955.1). Lineage (NCBI taxonomy): Eukaryota > Metazoa > Chordata > Mammalia > Rodentia > Dipodidae > Dipus > Dipus sagitta. Next base: position 56,884,763 of record CM070774.1, read on the forward strand.
AAAAATAAATGTTTCTAGAAATATGATTCAGATAGGAAGGCTAAGGTGAACTCAAGACTGAAATTATAATCATTTAAGGTCTTTAGGAATGGGACGATGGTATATGGGGGTCCCAGGACTGTTTTGCATGCTACTGTTAACACTTAGGACTATAAAGTCAGTTCACTTAAATGGACCCTTTATTTTCATCAGCTGGAATTTAGTTACCTAAGTCAATCATGCATTGTCAGGGGCATTGTAAGATTAAAAAGATACACTAGTGAGAAAAAAAATAATTATGGGAGATGACAACACTTGTTACTGAAGTCCTGCAAAACAGGATGTTCTTTCCACACCACCTCTTCCTCTCATTCACTGGGGATGACAAGTTACAGGCTTTGGTGCTTGGCACTTTGTCACCCCACAAGGAACTTGGAGCTTGGTATGCCAGTGAGGCAGAGGTGTTTGTTGAGATGACTTATCTTTTCATAAAGTGGATAATGACAAAGAACAGAAAACTTTATATATGAAAGTTATTGAAAGACCTAGCTATCTGAGAAGGAAGAGTTAGCATTTACAAGTATTAGTATTATAAAGTTTTTCTTTTTACAAACCCTTAAAATCTTAAGTAGATAGCTCTTGGGAAGAAATCACAAAGAACTGATACAATTAGTAATAATAAATCAGCAATTACTAGGTAATCAAGATCTAGTCATCAGTTGATCATTGTATAGTTGACAACATTGCTAATTGGATATCACATGTATGATACTATGGAATCAACATGATACACACTAATATAAACCACTGACTTTCAAGTCTATATTATATGGTAGAGTCTGATAATTTTAATATTCTAATACTTCAATGAAGTATATAGAATTTGTGAACATGGCATTATAGAATCACTAACAAAGGATAATCTTGCTGGGGAAGCTTTGCAAATTTCTTGCCAAGAGTAATATCAGACCTAAGCCTTAAAGAATAAGAATTAGACATTGGTGAATAAGAGAAGAAAAACCATCCCAAAAACATAAAACTACATTTTAAAGTCTTGAAAAATAGAGAAACAGCATGTATAGAGAACAATAAGCAAGTAGATTTAGGAAAGTTAGGATCTTGAAATACAGCATGGTGGTGAGTAGAAACAGTGTGGTACAATTTGTGGAAGACCCTTTTTACACAATAAATCCTAAATAATACTGGGTAGTATAGGTGGTGAAGAACTGTTGGAGAGATTTACTTAAGAGAACAGCATGTTTACTTTTTAGTTGGATTGTCAGATAGCATTACTGAGGAAAGAAAATGCCAAAGGGAGAAAGAACAGAAATCATTATATTGATCCAAGCAAGAGATGATAAAGACCAGAATTAAGTTGGTAGCAGTTGGAATTCAGGGATGGCAATAACTCAAGAAGTGTTTCCAGGCAAACTAGCCAGCCAAGGCAAGCAGACTACAGAATGGAAAATGAACTTCTGGATTATTAATTTGGATAATTGACATCAATAAGTGAAAGATAATGTCCAATGAAAGAGACTGAAAATTCAGCATAGCCAGTGACATTTGAGAAATCAGTGAACTAGTTTGGTGACAACAGCCAATAAGAAACATTGTAAATGAGGAAATTTCAAACTTGATAGATGATCAATGATAGATAGATAGATAATAGATAGGCAGATGATTAGATAGATAGGTAGGTAGATAGATAGATAGATAGATAGATAGATAGATAGATAGATAGATAGATAGATAGATAGAAGATGCAACCAGAAAGAGAAACAAAGCAAGAAAGGAGTCATTAGCAAATAGGTATTGATTCGATTAAAAGGGACTTTGTCTTAATCCACTCCCACTGGGTGTGTTATAAACAAGAGAAATGCATTTCTCAAGTTCAGCAAACTTAGAATTACAAGATCAGCATTCCATCTAATTTGGTGGCTGGAGAAGGCTTGTTATAGACATTCCTTCCATGTCTTTTGACAGATAAAGGGGCAAGGTAACTCTCTGGGACCTTTCTTGTAAGGTCACTAATTATATCCAGGAGGGTGCCACCTTGTTGACGTAATCATCCCCAAAGGCTCATCTCTACTGGACATCAGGTTTCTACACATGAGGTTTAGGGGCACACAAACATTCATCCCATAGTTGTTTACTCAGAAGCTTCCAGAGTGAGAAGAGTGGAAGACAGCCCAAGGAAACGGCAGCTTTATGTTGTGGGTAGCAGCGGTTTTCAGAAGAGGATGCTCAGGATGCTACAGGAAGAGTCAGAGGATATAGCTTTAGAAGGGAGAAGAAAGAGATTCATGGAGTAAACAGGAATCCACATCACAGAATGCAGCAAAGGCCAGCAAGGCTGGGTCTGAGAACTTCCCCTGGATTTATAAATTGGCAAAGCACTGGTGTTGAGTGCAGCTATAGCATCAGAGTGATGAAAGAGAAAGTCAAATACAGGAAAGTCAAATTCTCAAGAGGGAATGGGAAGGCAGCAAATAGAGGAGTGTGCATCTGTGAGAGTACCATAAGAAAATCGGGTGGGAATGGGGTATTTACTTAAAGATTGAACATACCAGGTTCACTGAAACACAGTGGTAGTGAAGAAACACAGTAGGATACGTTCTTTGACAAATGGATCCAAATATATCAAGATTAATGAACCTAGCACCTTTCTTAGCATTCATTTAACATCATATTTCCTTCCTCACCAAATCTTTCATCAGTATGCCTAGCAACCATCCATTTGGACTGATTGTGCTTTTCCTGACTTTTTCAGCCAACATTTATGCTGGCATCACCAATAAGCCATGAGCACAAGCAACAAAATGGAAAAGGAAATAGGAGTGGGGGAGACATGTCCTTAAAAAATTCAAACTGGATAATGGTAATTACTTTCTAAAGGAGTCCAGGTTGGCTGTTGGACTCTGAGTGTCAGAGCCAACTTGGCTATGCTTCTTTGAAATGTATCCAAACTGCAGTCTCACATCTACCACAGCAGAACCTTCAAGAGTCCAGTTTTACATAGCATTGACTCAATTCAGTTGAAGGTTATTTCTTCCCATCCTACTTGTAAGTAGTGGCATGAAAGAAATTTCCTAATGATCTTATTTCTCAGCAGAAGGTGACACCTAACAATCACTGCCCAGCTACATTCCTTGCATGGCATCCTTCCTCAGTGAACACCCAAAGGTGGTGAAATCAAGAGTGTCTGACAACACTGTTGGGCATGTGGTGTTGCTTGTGGTTGGCTGGACAGCTCTGCCCAGTTTCAGTGGCAGATTTCTTTTGATTATTATGGGATGAAAATGCCAGGACAAAATCAGCACAGAAAACAGTACATTCTTGCTTATCTACTACTTCTGATTGTTTCATATGTTGTGAATAATAATTCATATGTAAATTTCAAGGACTTCTTGCATCAGGAGCATGAGCCTGCCTTAAAGTCTTTTGGAGGAAAGGCGATGTGTCCATAAACTTAAAAATAAAATCAATAAGGCTGAGGAGATAGCTCAGTAGATAAATATTTGTTCTGCCAGCATGAGTGCCTGAGTTCAGATCCTCAGCACCAAAGTTTAAAAAAAAAAAAAGGGCATTGGTGTCTCGTGCCTATAATCATAGCACTGGAGTGGTGGAGGCAGGAGTCCCAGAGCTTCACTGGTTACTTTGTCTAACTGAATCAGTGAGCTCTGCAGTTCAGTTAGAGAGCCTGACTCAAGAAAATAAGGTGGAGAATGATAGAAGAAGCCACAGACCTCTGGCCTCTGTACATGTGTTCAGCCTTGTGCACGTGTACCCCTTACACACATGTGCACCCATACACATGCACACATACTATACACACATACTCATGCAAAAAAAAAAAACCTCAAAAATGCTCAGATGTGGTTGTAGAAATTGATTCATTAGATATTCAGTGTGTGCATGCATGCATGTGTGTGTGTGATTCTGGATATCAAATCCATGCTTCTGCACATGCTAGCTTTCTACCACTGAACTCTACCTACCACATTCATTTTTGTACATAGCCTCCAACACTAACAACCAGCAAATATTAGCTGAGTAATAAGAGTAATAAAATACACACATTGTAGTTGTCTACTGGCAAAGTAAGATGGAGGAAGAGTACTAGATTTAACAGGATTTCTTTAGTCTCTTTTCAAGGACTGTACAATATGTTAAGACAAAGACATGAATCAAAATCCAGGTGAAAGTTTAAATTCTGAAATATTAAAAGCAAATTATCTTTTCCAGTACAAAGGTGATCATTTTTGGAAACGAAGGGTATTTTTTTTCTGTGATTCCAGATTCCAGTCATATATTTTTGACAAGTACACATTGATTGGTACCAGTGATTCATTTATTAGTGCTTACATTGTTAATTTCTTTTATGTTAGAGAGAGAGAGAGAGAGGGAGAGTGAGAATTGGGCCTCAGCCACTGCAATCAAACTCCAGACACTTCCACAACCTTGCATTTGCCTCACATTTGTGCATCTGGCTTACTTGGGATCTGGAGAGAGATTGAACATGGGTCCTTAGACTTCTCCTTAACTGCTAAGCCATTTCTCTATCCCAGGTTCTTATATTTTTTTAAAATTTTTTTGTTCATTTTTATTTATTTATTAGAGAGCGACAGACAGAAAGAGAAAGAGGCAGATAGAGAAAGAGAGAGAGAGAGAATGGGTGTGCCAGGGCCTCCAGCCACTGCAAACGAACTCCAGATGCATGTGTCCCCTTGTGCATCTGGCTTATGTGGGTCTTGGGGAATCAAGCCTTGAACCAGGGTCCTTAGGTTTCACAGGCAAGCGCTTAACTGCTTAGCCGTCTCTCCAGTCCCAGGTTCTTAGATTTTTATATCTTAAAATTGAGACTGAATTGTTCTTTCCTAAATTGAGAGAGAACTAAAACATAGCCATCTTCTTAATTTTCTTCTCCAAGGGAAGAAAAAAAAAAAAACAATAAATCTTCAACTATGTATCTGGTAAAGTTAGTACTCAAAAGCAAGTACAAGTTTGGATTCCTAATATATATTAAGGGCCTATCATCATAGGGTGTGTTAAATTCATTGTTTGAACCAACGTAGCAGTGTGTACAACCTGCTTGCTTGTAAAGTACATCACACATTCCAATGTGTGCACACACACAAAGCTAGCTACAACGTGTTATAGACTTGCCATTGTCAAATCTACTTAATCAATTATCTGCCTCCACTTGAATGAATACCACTGTTCCTTCTCTTCCAGGCTGTTAGTCCCATGTTTATTTCCGTATGAATTCCTTCAAATCTCTCAACCCAAAAAGTCCTTAAATCTATCATGAATGTAATACTCTTGAGCAAAAAATGGGGTAGTACAGGAAAGACTATGTCATTGGTTGAATTCAGTGAATGTGTTCTGAACACTCAGAGAAAATGGAGTAACACATAACAGAAAGTAAAACAAGATCTTTGTTCACACTATTGTTTCCAAAAATGTGAAATTTCACTACATTGCCAAGCTATACAATGACTAACCCAGAAGAAGGCAATAAAACATGACAGATCCTGTGGGGTTAGGTAACAATGAAACCCTAAAGGCCTCATTAATATATCCTACATGCCTCTTGCCATCAACCACTCAGGTCTGTTATTAAAGGCCAGCATAATCATAGCATTGAAGGTCTTTTCTTTTGAAGCATTCTTTTGTTATTTGAGAAGTAGCGTGTTATATTCTACATCAAAAAGTAGAAGGCGCTGCAGGAATAGAAAGTAAGAACTTTAGTAATGCTCTTCCACATTCCAATTATCTGATATTTGTGTAAAGCACAATTTTAAAGCACAGAAGCCTGTGGAAGCCTTGAAGAACCAGGTTGGCTGTGGTAATGTATAATTGTTCATTGAAAGCAGATTCATGCACAAAAGTGTCACTGTATCTAAACAGACAATCTAATAGCTTCAGAAGCATAAAAACATATTTTATGTTGCTGTTTGGACTGTTGATGGAGGGAAGCTTTATAGTGTAGACAATGACATTCTGTTTTTTGCCTTCTCATAGAACCTAGACAAGTAATTTAACTTTAATAGTGCTTAATTACTTTATTTCCTAAGTAGAGATACTATATCCTCTTCCTCTGCTGGAGATAGATACCCAGTTGAAAAGATGTCATGGTCTGTCTTTTATAGACAGAAAGCTTACAGAGAAGGCTTGCCTCTTCCTCTTTCTGGCTGGACTTAGTTTCCTTGAAAACATCAAAGATTCAATTAGGAGCCTGGAGAGATGGCTTAGTGGTTAAGACATTTTCTGGTGAAGCCTAAGGTCCCAGGTTCAATTCCCCAGTACCCACATAAGCCAGATGCACATGATGGCACACATGTTTGGAGTTCATTTACAGTGGCTGGAGACCCTGGCATACCCATTCTCTCTCTGTTTCTTTCTCTCTCTCTCTCTCTCTCTGAAAAAATAAATAAAAATAGAAAATATTTTTTTTAACTTTGAATTAGTTGAACACTGAAGGCAACATAGAAATAACTGCATCCAGCTCTGTCGATCTGTGATTCACTTCCCCAAGTGCTCCAATGGATTTCTGTGCAGGCTTGATCTTAGAATCTTGGGGTGGGGGTCCGTTCTCTCAGACAACACATATAGAAGCAGCATAATCATAGTGCTCTTGGGGTCTGCACAGAAGGTGCAGCAAAGGCAGCACATTATCCCTAAAAGCCTTACAAGTTATGATTGGATGAGTGAAACTATCCCTGGTTTAAAATAGTGTGGCTTGAGCCTCAGAGGCCCCCAGCACCTCATCACTGAAGCAGACCAAAAATGAAGCCAACATGGCTCAGGGAAATTTTGCAGAAGAGTGGACGGAAAGAATGTCAGAGCCACATGTTGGGTCATGATATACAGAGACATTTATCTTACACCTAACTCTGGGCTAACTCCACAATGCATGACCCATATACCTCAACAAGGAGGGGCCACGGGGAGGGGGTAGGTCACAGATGAGCCTAATAAGGGTACCAAACTGACTGTATTTGCTGAATATAAAACTAACTAATAAAGAAAAAAAGGAAAAAAAATAAAATAGTGTGGCTTGGACTGGAGAATTAGCTCAGTTGTCAGAGTGCTTGCTTAACATGCATGAAGCCCCCGAGTTCAATCCCCAGCACCACATAAAACTGTGTGTGGTGGTGCACCCCTGAAATACCAGCACCTGGGAGGTAGAGGAGCAGAAATTCAAGATCATTCCTGGCTATGAAGTGAGTTCAAGTCTAGCCTTGGTTAGCCTTGTTTAAATAAATATATATACATATATATATTTACATATTATAAATATGTAATATAAATATAAATATATAATAATATAATATAATATTAATATATAATATATAATATAAATATAAATATGTAATAATAAATAAAAATAAATATATATATATACATATTCTTCCTAGTAGCCTCTACCTTTTTATTATGGAGAAAGGATAGAAAGGAGATGGATCTGAGTTTGAACTGAAAACTAACAAAGTTATCACTCTGTGCTATACTCTGAAAGAACAAAAATTATCTTAGATTATCATACTCATGCATAGATCTATCTGGATTCAGGTATTATTTTTGTGTATGTGTGTGCAGTGTGTGCACATGGGAGCACATATGGACTGTTGTGCATGGAGGCCAGAGGTTGACATCTGATGTCTTCCTTGATCTCTCTCTACTTTATTTACTGAGGAAAGATCTCTCACTTGAACTCAGAGATGGATAATCTGGCTAGTGTAGTTATTCACCTTGGCCCTGAGACTCCCTGTCTCTGTTTTCCAAGAATGAGGATCACAGGTAGGCCTCCACACCCATTCGGCATTTATATGAATCCTGGTGGTCCAAAGTAGTCCTCATGCTTGCCTGTCAAGACCTTTATCCGTGGAGTCAGCTATTGGGTTCAGATCTTACTTCTCTCCTCTCACGAGCTGTATGCCACCTCTGTATGCCTACACTCTCTCATCTCTAAAGCACGATAACAGCAATAGTACTTGACCTCAGAATTTTTGGGACATATTAAATTATTCACTACTTCTCACATGAAGCACTGGCAATAATGGAAGCATTCATGAAGGAAATGTCATTTTCTTTATTATGCCATTTTGGTCATTGCTAAAGAGAAAGGCTAGAAGTACTGAGGCTTACAATGTCTTTTCATTTGGTTGTGAAGTGGCAGGGTATCAACGTCACTGGAAAGAAAGAAGTACAATGAAGCAAAAGAAAAACTAAGATTAAAAGTGACAAGAGGGCTGGAGAGATGACTTAGGGGTTAAGGCGCTTGCCTACAAAAGCAAAGGACCCAGGTTCTACTCCCCAGGACCCACATAAAGCCAGATATACAAGGTGGCATGTACATCTGGAGTTCATTTGCAGTGGCTAAGAGGCCCTGGCATGCCCATTCTCTTTCCCTCTTTTTCTCTCTCTCTCTCTCTGTCTCTTTCTCTATCTCCCACAAATAAATAATTAAATAAATTAATGTATGGCTGTATAGATTAATCAGTCAGGCTCAGTTTATGCCTGGGCCCGATTTATTAATGTATACAGCCATAAATATTTATTGAACACTGATAGGTGCATAGGACTAGGCCTGGATCCCTTGTTGTTATTTATTCTGGTTAAGGAGCAACATTGACCAACATGGTCAGTAACAGTCACTGGTCCCTGATCCTTTCTTCTCTTTCCTTGTTCATGTACATTTTCCTCTTTATTAGTTCTAGTTATGTCATTAAGAAATCAACAGCTATTTTGATTGGAAAAGTCTGAAACAGCTGGAAGTGACTGATTTGTATGTCTTGATTTCTGTCACTATTCTTATTAAAGAAATAAAGGACAAAAAGGAAAAAAATTAAAGTAAATGATAAAAAGTAAAATAAAGTGACAAGAAAGACACTCTTAGGAAAGTTTTAAAGATTAAATCTGGGCCTCTGGGATCTCAGAAGTGGAAGTGGCTGTAATGATGGTGTAAATGAAGTCCTCCTTCAACCCTGATACTCCACTATGTCTTATTCTAATGTAAATATCAATCAAAATGAGAGCTAGTGCCTCAATTCTCATGTTTGCTCCCCCTCACCCAAACCCACACCTGTAGAAGGGAGTGACGCTCACCAACATACGGGCTTTTACTGTTCACAGGCAATAAAGCACTTGAAAAGAAACAGCCTATGAATCCTCCTTCCCTATGGCCCCGTGCTAATAGTGACATTAAGGGCAGAGCTATTTGCATACTTCACTTTTAGAATACTTCCCACTGAGCAATGTTGTTATATTGCTTTTAGAAACATTTCCTGTTAATGAGTTAACTAGTTAACTACTGTTCATTCACTTCTCTGGTGAAACCCAGACCTGGGTGGGTCTGCGCTGGTTACACCATGCTGTATCCCTGAGGCTGTATCTTCCTGAGCTGTGAACCCCCACCTCCCCCACTTTTCTTTGCTTGCCCCAGGATGGATGTGCTTGTGGGCTGTTTCCTTCAGGGCACCCTTTCCTACACGTTGGAGTCCAGTAACCAGCAGAAAAAGTGAAGGTTTCAAGGAGGCCCATCTCAGTGTTCTCCTCCCATGTGGAGGCTGCAGGGTCTCCTCCCGTTCCCCAGAACCTTGATATTCCCAGGAGATAGGACTTGAGTCTGTGGTTCAATTGTCCAAGTCCACTGCTGGGCCTGCCACACGAGTCAGCATTGGCTTTGTGTGGAGAGGGGGCCAGTCATAACTGAGCCAGGCAGAAACTCCCCAGAAAGCTGGGCGTCTGGCCCTGAAAGACAAGAGAGGTCACCACTGAACAGAACTTGCCTGTCAATGACTCTGATCTTCAATGGCTTTTGAAGGCCCTGCCCTTTTGTTTCGCCTTTGTCCTGTCTCCCTGGAGGGGACAATGATGCTGTTCTCCTTGTGCTGTCAAGGCCTAGCTTGCTGCAGTCCCCTTTAGATCCAGCCACATTCGTACACTCTGAACCTTCTCTGCTCAGAAAGTCCCAATCTAGGATGTGCACAGCGCAACCCAGAATGCAATTTTCTGTGCATTTGAAAAGTGGAAAACAGGCTTCATATGTGTGCTTTTGTGTATTTGCATGTCCACTCCCACCTGCCCCACCTAATGAATTGCTATCCATCATTTCAAAAGCATTTCATTACTTTAACAAATGTCATTCCCCCAAGCCCTTCTATCAGTTCTCAGCCGCATCTTAGAAGCCCCATATTACAAGGCCCATTTTTGACAGGAAGGAAGTTGCTTAAAGACATTAGTTCAGATACAACAATAAAAATAGTTAAGAAAAGATGAAAGAGTGTAACTACAGTTTTTAAAGTTTCCTTTATAGATTCCCCCCACCAAACATTGCTCTACTTAGCAGAAGGTGAAATACTTATGAGCTCTGAAGAAAAAACAGAGTTTGTCTGCATAGCTTCTAAATACTGGGTCAAGAAGCTTGCTTGCCGGAAAGTGCTTCTAATCCACTCAGTGATCTTCCTAGACTGGCTGTACTGGAACATCAGCCCTGGGGGACTTCAGTAACTGTCCCTTACCACCCATCCCACGAGCCAAACCAATTGTTGAGATCACAAACAGAAAATAGAGATAGAAGTATAATTGCCCTGTCTAATTGCAGACAAAGGAGATTGTGTTGCCGGGCCTCTTTTCTTAATCATTTGCATAATTGCAATACACTTTTTATTTGCTTTTCCAGAGTGGAACTGGCACCTAGCCTTGCACATTTCTTTTATGAAAATCTGAAAGTCAAGGAATAAAACTTGTTGTCCTAACTAGCCTAAAATCCAACTGTATTTGTTGTTGAACTAAAAAAAGAATTTACTGAAGAAAGTCAAAGCCTATCATTTCAGAATCTGAGCCCTAAAAGAAAGGGTGATTTACTGTTTTATTTCCCCCCCTAGTCAACGGGGAATAGAAGCCCTGACAGTCTCATTCAAGGTCATTGCCTGTCTTGTCTCCTTGTGATGACTGTAAAATAGACTGGCGTATGGGGAGATGGTGAAAGATGAGAGGCATGAAACTTCAGTACTGTTACCCAGTCAGCACTGGCCCACCTGTAGAAGGTCTGGAGGAGAAGAGAGGCCCAGCCCACCTCCACAGGGAGAGGAGGGAGCTTCCCTACACAGAGGAGAGTGTGTGTTAGCTGAGCAGCACACTGTTGGATGTTGGTTGCTCAATTTGTTTATTTGGTAACTCTTGTTTATGTTGCTGTTTTGTTCTTCAGTGAAGATAGATGATCCAGCAGGACTGATCTTTTTTTATCTTATGAGTTCATCGGTTTCTGCCTGCTGTGCCACACCTCTAATTATAAGTACCGCCTGCTGCTCAGGGATGCTGCAATCCTTGCAGCTGAAACGAACTGCAAGTTCACCAAGTTTCTAAGCACAGAGAATGCCGGTGTTGATAGAATCCGCTTCCTTCTTCCTTTCCTTGGTTATTCTGGCTGCAGTTAACCTTCCAATAAGATGCGAGTGGCTAACATTTTGCTCAGTAATATGGACACATTCTTGTCTTTTCAAAGGAACAGTGATATTAATAGCCATACCTGGGACATTCTGGATAAGCTTAATGAGATGAGGCTTTTTGAAATGCAGTTGATAGTGAAGATCAAAGAACTGCTGAAGTTGTGCTTCTGGTGGTATGCTGAGGAAGGTGAATGTGGGTAGAACCACTGGCAGCAAACTACCACAGGTGGTTTTAGTAACTCATGCCAGGTTTTCTTTAACCGCATCTTTCTTATAAAATATGTCTGAACAATAGAAGATTCTGCACTGTTAAAATAAGTCCACCCTTAGAATGTAGCAGCCTGGTAGCTTTACAAATTCACTGTCATTTGCATGAAAAAAATTCATATAGAACATTTTTTGTTTTAATTAAACTTCTGGACATGTTGACTTTGTTCTAAAGGGAAGAGAGCTTCAATATTTTCTGAAGAGGCATTGTTTCCTTTTCATACAATGTTACTCTTTAGACATATGATAAGAAAAGACTTTTATAATTACTGGTTTTATATGTAATTTATACTGTAAATATTTTCTTGTTCTCAAAGTAAGAGAAGGAGGTTTTGGAATCCACATAAAATATAAAGTTCCCTGCTTCCAACAAGGTTTCATTTCTAGAATCTGAGCCCAGATATGACACCCTTCAATTGCTCTATTGTGTTTTAGTTAGACAAAGAATTTAGTCAACTTCAGTGGCATTTCAGCTTTTTTCATTTGCTACAAATTATTGCATCATGAGATTTTTCACTAGTATATCAAATAAAATACATCTTGCAACAACAGGACAAACAAAATTAAAACAAATATATTTGAACAAGCCCTTGTTTTAGGTCTTGCGAGCTAGTGACAGATACAATTTTACTTTTCTATAGAAAGCTCCCCTCAATCCTACAATCAGGGGGATTTTAGGCTAATTGGAGTAAGAAAGGCTTCTGAATCAAGTAAATATATTTCATATAATATATATTTATGAAAGAAAAGGAACTTTTAAAGGAAGGCCTGCAAGTACCTGGAGGAATCATAGAATTCTACCATTTACAAAGAATGCTGCCCAAAACGTGGTTCTCAGGGTCTGTCAGTATCAATACCACTTGGGAACTTGATAGAACACACTTTCCCAGGCCACATTTAAGATGTCCTGATTCAGAAACTCCAGAATACAGTCTTGTCATTCTTTTCCAATATGCCTGAGATGATTCTATTGTGCATTAAATTTCAAGAGTCATTGGCTTAAGTCCAACTTTTTGGACTCCAGGTTTGCCTCTTATAAATTATTGTCCACAGGTTCCACAATGCCCTTTGACAACACTGGTCTCATTATGCCATTCCTTCCTTAAAACTCTTCCAAGTTCTCCACTGCTATAGAGTCTGGATATCCATGCTGTTTGAAGCTCTTCGCTCTGTGGTTCCATTTATCCCTGCTTGCCCAGCTCACCCTCTCATCCAAGAGACACAAGCACACATAAGTGCAAGCATTTTAAGAATCTGGCTGGAATGGGTATCCCAATGGATAGGCAGATGGATGGATGGGCCCCTTAGTACCATAAGTGCAGATAGACAGATTTGATCACAGACAAGAAAACTCTTTTGACAAATTTACTTTGTAGAAATTAGTATCCTGATTCATTATTGCTCACTTCAGTATTTTTTGTATTAAATAATACTGAATTTCAGATACAAGGGGAAATTTACCCTTACCCATATTTCTAATTTGTCAGGTATTTTGCTCAACCAGGGAAACTGAGAAGAAGGAGTCCCTTGTGTTCAATTTATAATCGTTTTGGTAGGCTGCACGCTTCTGTTTCTTTGAGACTGAGTCTCTCACTGAACCTGGAGCTGCTGCTTATCCCCTTCACCCAACCTGGGTCACACTGGCCTCTGATACTGCTACAGTTACAGGTACGAGTGTGCAGTTGCTTATGTGAGTGCTAGGCAAGTAAACTCAGGGGAAATCAGATTGCCTCAGGCCCTCATACTTGAGCAGTTGCTTGTACCCACTGACCCGTCTCCACAGCCCTTTAGTTTTATCTAACAGCAAAGATACAGCTGAAATTCCAAAAGTCCAACCTAAATGGAATGGCACAGTAATGTAGTCGATTTGTACAGAGCAAATATTTGAATCTTCTGAAATTTCCTCTTTTTTCCTTTGCAAAGATTAAGCACACTATTATCATCATGAACTTAAAACACAGGATTGTATAAGATTCATGTGCTATGCCTAGGTTCCAGAGTGGCAGACTGTGGCAGACATTTATTTCCAACTCAGACTCAAATTCTTTCTGCTTATTTAAATTGTGGTCAGCTCCTAATCATACTCTCCACCCTTTGGAATTATTCAAACATTAAGTCACCCTTGTATTCAGTGGAAGTCCTGTACCCAGCCAGGCTCTGAACGGGAAAAAGCACAGTCCGACAATAAAGAATGCCCTTGAGTTTTCATTTTCCTTAGATGATTGCATTAGAGAATGTTATAAAAAGGAATGATTCAATGAATCAAGTCTGTAAGCATGGAAGTCAATTATTCCTCTTAGGCTGAGGCTTTGCTGGATATGACAGTGTTTTTCTTATTTTTTTCATTGTCTGACAACTTCTAAAGGATAGCTTGTATTCTGCTCAAGAAGGGCCAGAAAACCCAGTGTCTTCATTTAGATATTAATGTATCAACAGAGATGGCATCACTGAGTATCCCAACCTCATTCGAGTAATGAACAAATGGCCAATTTCATTACAATAGTGTCAAACATTTGTTGACTGTACATTGACTCTCACTTAAATTCTAGGGCGGAGACAGAAATCAGTCAAAAACATCCTCCTTGTTCAGTTTGCAGCCTAGGACACAAAATTCTGTTTCCAACAGTTTTCTAGCTGGGAGATGTTATTTCATTTCTTCATGTGCCTGTGCCCCATCTGTAGCATGGAGGTCTGGACAGTGTCCACTTTACTTAGGTTGTGTGAATTGAATGAGATCCCTTTTGTGAAGAGGGAAGCACTGTCCCAGGCTCACTAGACTCAGTGGACATCAGGCTTAGTCTTCAAAATCAATGCAATACATCAAGCATTGGTGGATGTTTTGTAGAAGAATCTTATTGTTCCCATTTCTTGTGTGTCTGTCTAACCCTTAATTGTTGAAAAAATACACACACACACACACACACACACTCACACACTCGAGCTTACCTATTCTTACTAAATTCTAGTGGAAGTTCAAAGGTAGCAGGTCGCCATGATTGGTAATGGTGGGTGTCTGGCTGTACTTCTTGCCATCCAGAAGTTCCTTGTCACATTCTGGCAGCTGAGATGGGGCGGCCAACAGTTAACATCAGAGCACACTCTGCTGTGGAGAGGAGAATGCTGAAAATACCTGTGGTTTTCCGCTTCTATCACTCAAGGCCCTTATGAACAGACAGCACTGTCCTCCATCTCCCTTCTTTCCTTAATTTTAACTTCTGCCTTTGTCTTTGCACACTGCACCTCAATCCATTAGCCATGCTCTTCCTTACCTGTGTTCTAGCCTTTCTACAACTTGGCTTTCAAACTCTCACCTTCGTTTCTAATGCTTTTCCTCTCCTTGCCTTCTGGTTGTCTTCTTTGCACCTGTATCTAAGTAAGGATGCCAGTTTTTCTAAGCAAGCCTAGTTTGACGTATGTTGTGCACACAGCACTGCTTTGGTGGATCACAATACCAGAGCTGATATAGAATTAGATGAGCTGCAGAGGGCCTGACTTATGGAGGAACAGCTATGTGGGACTGTTAGAACAAAACTATGAACTTAAAGGTAAGGTTATTGAACCTCTGAAAAGCAAAGGAAAACAACAGACTCAAAATAGCCTTGCTCATTCTATCCTGGTACATGAGAATTAATGACTCTTCTTAGTGCTGAAGGGGGTAGTCCTAAAAAAAATCAAAGGAAGCATAGTATTGAGAGCTTATGCAATAGAATTCCCCTGCAGGTCCTTACTGACTAGAAACAAAAATCATTAAGAAGCAGGGGCATGGTGGTGCACACCTCTAATCCCAGCACTCAGGAGGCTGAGGTAGGAGGATCACTCTGAGTTCAAGGCCACCCTGAGATGACAGTGAATTCCAGATCAGCCTGAGCTAGAGTGAAACCCTACCTCAAAAAATAAAACAAACAAAAATATCATTATGAACGGATTGGCTATGCTATAATGGGTGGATCATATGAAACTATCCTTCTACTATCAACTTCCATGCTGTTCTCAGGGTCATGCTATAAATAACTTTTCCTCTATCAGTTCTGTGGATACAGGGAGTCCTCTGCATTTTATTTCATGCATCTTTCTGGAAATGTACACCTTGTGAGTCCAAAGTTATGGTATATAAGGAAAATGTTACTTCAAACAGATGGAGAGTAAATGCTGAGATGTATAATCTAAGTTATTGTTCATTGTTCCTCTGTAGAAGCCATTCAGCCTGTTTCATTGTATCAGAATATCACTTTCTACCTGTAAAAATCCTTACCAATGTGGTGTTTGGCCATATATTCTTTTTTTCTTTTAATCTTTATTCTGTAATATGGGGCTGGCTGGAAAACGACACTGCATTCCAATGTAACAAATCCCAGGCATGAACCTCTTCTGTTTATCCAGGAGTCATAGGTAACATCAGTTTCACAGCCTCCAACAGGTAAATATTTTGCAATGTATAGTCAGTGGCCAATTTTATCTGTTATATGCACATATATTAGAACACATCATGGCAAAGAATATGTTTTGTGTGTATGCATAGCAGTTGTGCTGTGGTGTATGGAGCATGTGGTGTGCACGGTATGTAGCGGATGACGGTGTGTGTGTGTGTGTGCAGAGGTGCATGCCCATACACATGTGTTCAGAGACCAGAGGAGAATGTCACCTATGCTCTTCTATCACTCTTCCCTTTTATTTCCTTGAGATGGCGTCGCCTGAACCTGATATGTAGTTTGGGGTCAGACTGGCTGACCAGTAAGTCCCAGTGTTTCTCTTGTCTTCATGGGTCATAGAAGTTGGGTTACAGATGTACATGGCTACCCCCAGCTTTTAACATGTAAACTGGGAATCTGAGGTCTTCTTATGCCCTCTCTGACCCTCATGCTTGCTTTTTCACCCTAGCTTTTAAAATCAACACTTTCTACAAATGGACTTAGAGGAAAACATGTGGGTTTGCATTCAGGAAGTTAGATGAGGCCTGACTCTGCTTCTATTTCCTATCCCAGTTCAATCAGGCAAATATGTTTGTGAACACACACAAATGTAGGATTGAGACCAGATACATAACATTGCTGCAATTTTAGATTACATATATTTAGATTGGACTTCAGAAATTTCCATGTACTAGTCATAATTTCTCTCTTTGAATTCTTTTTCAATTACAACTATCTTATTTGGATTTGTGTTTTCTTCCCAAAGAATAAATTTACTAAGGTTTTAGGGAACTTTGAGGTTGGGGGAATAGTGATTCCTAAGTATAAGACACACTGACAGTCAGAAATGATCAAAGGTCTTTGGAGGAGGCTAAAATAAATATGGTAAGAAACTGCATGATTTTGTAGATTATATATTTAGTGGATTATCTCCAAGGAACTAAGATAAAGTTGTGACCATGTTTGTTTGAAAGGAACAAAAGTTTGAGTTAAATAGATACTTCTTGTAATTTTTAGAGTTGTATAATTAGATGTGCTTTTATTTTTTTGTACATGTATTTAACCAAGACAACTATAAAATTCCTTTGTATAAAGATTCCTAGAAAATTACAAAATATAGCAAAGAAAAAACACAAAATGTATAAATTGTGCTCAGTAAAAAGGAGTGTATCTTCTCCGGGAAAAGCAGCCCCTTCAAATGAAATATGACCCATGCCACAGTCCACAGATAAGGCTGCCTCTATCTAGTGAGAGAACAGACTCTGCAGGGCAACACCCACTTCTGTTTCCACCCAGTTCTTGACTTGAAGGTCTAAACAGCAGTGTAAATCCACCCCAGGAACAGGATAAGGGTAGCTTCAAATAAATCAGACTTCGAGTTTAGCATGCCTTGTGAATTAGATCAATATTTTTGAATAGGGAGATAGAAAAGGTTAGTTGCTTTAATGGATAGCTGTGTAATGTGGTTCTATATGACTCATTAGAACCTAAATTCTGAATTTAAACATGTGTTTTACAAATACTTTGGGTGCTGGGACCTGTCTCAGGGTCCTCAGCAAACATGCTGTGGTTCAGGTCACCAATTATGCCACATCCAACATACCCAGCAGCTCACAGCCTTCATCTTAAAATTGTTGGGAACTGGAAGTGACTTTAGCAAACAGCAAGGAGATTTGATATTGACATCTCAGTCTGAGATAGTAAGTATCATACTGATTTCAGTTCCCTTTAGTTACTTCCCAGGTTTCCTTTCAAGAAAGTCTCTCTATCTGCTTCCCGACCTTGGCATATTTGGGCTTCTGTTCTGAGTTCCACATTCCCATTTTTTATGTCTCAAGTTTGTATTTTCTGTGCTTCTGTTATATTAGGGAGAAACAGACCTATTTCTAAACATTAGAAGAACTAGAGCTTACCTGTTCTGATTCTTTCCTGGTTTCTAAGAACAATTAGTTCTCAGAGAATTTTATCTGTGGTAACACACGATTGAATAGAATGTATTCTGCCATTTATCTTTGTTTTTTGTATTCAACTCCTTCTCAATTCTCTGTTAAGGACAAATAAGGCTGAGTGTTTCATGGCACTGAGTTAACCTGTTTGTGGTTCACTTTACAGGTTATGAAGCGTGCTTTTTGAGAATTTTCAGTTCATCTATTGCACTGAATGGATCTAGACCTGCATGGACTCATACAATGCTCCTATTGATGGCCTTAGATGTCAACCACCAAAGTGAATACAGTGATATCATTATTTATACAGTTCCACCAAATCACATTGTCAATGAAGGTGGAAGAAAAGTCTAGGTCACAGCCACACAAGCTCCATGGGATCCTTCAAACCACAACTAGCACTGTGTAGCTGCACCTTTGGGAGAAACAGTTATTAGTCTTATATCAGTCAGAAATGCCAAAAAATGAAGGTTCAAATTCTGCCATGTGACTTGCTAGAAGGAAAAACATCTTTTCCATACTCCATTCTATAATGCACACAATTTAGGGACATACTCATCTTTATCAGCAATAAGGTACCAGAGAGTGCATATTGCCCATGAAGGTGTCCTAATCAAGGAACATTCTCACATCCTAAGCATCCTACCAAATGTAGGTTCTGGTCTCAGACAAGGAGTAAGGGGATTTCCAGAAGGGAATGTCAGTCATTTCTTATTTTGACCCTTCTGTTCCTAAGCATAAGGTGAGGTAGTCTTTAGTAATTAAAGCAGAATCTAACAGTAAATACAAAAGTCCTGAGGAGTGGCATCTTGTAGAGGTGCCTGTTGTGAAACCAGCACTAAAGGAGGAAATCTCCAGGAATAGAGTTCTCAGGGGCACAGACTCTTGGGGATTCTGCCAATGACTGTCATCATAGTGGTGTCCAAGCTATACAAACGCCTTACAGATTTCAATATTCATTGATCTAATGAGCATCCACTGGATGCTCACAGTACCATGATAGAAAATATAGTCTCTGTCCTAAAGTTTTAAATTCATGCTGGCATATAGATATACGGGCAGGTGCAGCATAGTCTAGAGGAGTGAATAAACCAGGGGGTCACTGGGACACAGAAAATGGACACACTCCTTAGTCATTTCCCTGAAGAAGATGAGATCTTACCCAGTGTGGAACAGTAAATAATACCAGATGAAGGAAAAAGAGGGCAGAAGTGTGTTCCAGACAAAGAACAGTCTGTACAAAGGTGGAGAAACAAAAGAAACAGGATGACTTTGGAAAATGAAAGTCATTAGGATAGTAGAGATGTGTCAGCTTCTAACTTTGGAAACACAGATAGGCCTGGAGATGAAGGTAGGATTGCAAGCCATTAAAGACGACTTTAATCAATGGAGAGATATGCTATTCATTCATCATTAGGATGGCTCATTGATGTCAATGTTAGTTACTCCAAATTTATCTGTTGCTTAATTGCTAAACCAAACTCAATCTTTTGTTGTCATTTGCTTTGGTTTGATTTGACAAGTAGATTCTGACATTTAAGTCAGAAAGTAAGTGAAGAAAGTAAAATAGAAGTTCAAATTATGAAGAGATAGATAAAAAGACCCAGTCTACATGCTAGGATTCATTTTATAAAGCCATTGAAACTCAGCACAGTGCATTCACTCAGGGATGGGTAAAGGTGATAGCATCCATTCCTTGGCTGGCCACAGAGCTCACTCCTTGACTTACTTCCTTTGAGGATCACCTGAAATGCCATCTAGTGGTGAGCAGTGCCTATGTACAGCAGCAGTGTCTGTTTCCTTCCCCGCTATCGTCCTTATTCCTCTCCCCATAGCAACTTAAACCTTTTAACATACTACATCTAATATTTTCCTTAAATATATCTACAGTGTAAAGTACATACAAAAAGATTTCTTGTGCACTGCTATGTCCATGGGAAATAAAACATGATTTGTTATATAGTAGGTATTCAATAAAAAAAATAAAAATAAATGGATGCTATAGTTTACTATATTCATGACCCATGCAAATAAGAATGCCCAACATGTGCTGGAGAGATGGCAAGGTGTTTATGGTCCTTGCTTGCAAAGCCAGATGCAAAAGTGGTTTGTTTGCAGCAGCAACAGGCCCTGGTTAACCCATTCTCTCTGTCTCTCTCTCTCTCTCTCTCTCTCTCTGTCTCTCTATCAATCTCTCTCTCTCTCTCTTTCTTCCTCCCTCTCTCTCCTTGCAAATAAATAAATAGAAATAAGATATTAGAAAAATTAAAAACAGAATGTCCAATATGTGATCATGGTGGCATCACAAATAAGTAGGGAAAGGGATTACTAGTATAACAAAGAAATATTTTCCTTTATTTGAGTACTCTTCTACCTCGAGGTTTTATTTATTTTAATCTATCACCCTAAAGATTGCTCTCAGAGTACCAATAAGACACAAAGTTGTTAGAAAACTGTGATAGTTATCTGTGTAGATTTAAAAAATTGGTCTGGAGAGATGGTTCAGTGGCTAAAGCCTTTATCTGCAAAGACTGACAACTGGAGTTCAATTCCCCAGTACTCACGTGAAGCCAGATGCACAGTGGCACATAATCTGGCATTCATTTGCAGTGGCCAGAGGCCCTGCACCATTCTCTCTCTCTCTCTCTCTCTCTCTCTTTCTCTCTCTCTCTTTCTCTCTTTCTCTTTCTCTCTTTCTCTCTTTCTCTCTTTCTCTCTTTCTCTCTCTGTCTTCTCTCTCTCACTGCTTGCAAATAAATAAAAATATCTTAAAAGATAAAAAGTAAAAACTGCATTCCTTCCTCATACTATACATACAAATCAATTTCTTTTTTTTAATTTATCTTTTCTTTCTCAAATGTTTATTAATATCTTCCATGATTATAAAAAATATCCCATGGTAATACCCTCCCTCCCCCCACTTTCCCCTTTGAAATTCCATTCTCCATCATGTCCCCTCCCCATCTCAATCAGTCTCTCTTTTATTTTGATACCATGATCTTTTCCTCCTCTTATGATGGTCTTGTGTAGATAGTGTCAGGCACTGTGAGGTCATGGATATCCAGGCCATTTTATGTCTGGAGGGAGCACGTTATAAGGAGTCCTACCCTTCCTTTGGCTCTTACATTCTTTCTGCCACCTCTTCCACATTAGACCCTGAGCCTTGGAAGGTGTGATAGAGATATTGCAGTACTGAGCACTGTGGTCATTTCTTTCCATCACCATGATACCTTTTGAGTCGTCCCAAGGTACTGCTGCCATCTGAAAAGAGAAGATTCTCTACCAAAAGTGAGAGTAGCCTAAAGAGTGAAAGTTTAACATTTGGGGCTATGAAGATGGCTCAGTGGGTAAGTGGTTGCTATGCAAGCATGAGGACCTGAGTTCAGATCCCCATGACCCATGCTGAAATGCTAATGTGTCTATAATCCCAGTGCTGGAGAGACAGAGACAGGAAGATGCCTAGGACTGGCTTCCTTACTTAGCTTGCATGAAGGCCCAAGAGTAATCATTAGCACTACAAGCTAAAAGAAAAAGAAAAGGATGATATTCGTAATATCAATAAAACAAAAAGGTAGAAAATACAGTTACATACTGGCAAAAGATATTTCCAAATGCTTTTACATTACAAAGATATTTACATAACCAACAGATGATCAGAATCTGGAACATTTAGTAAAAATCTTCAAATCAACAGAAAAAGTTGAGTAATGCGGTAGGAAAGTGGGCAGAAAATATAAGTAACCTTAATAGAAATCAAAAACTTGCAAATTAAAACCACAGTGAAATGCCAGTTTTGATTTTTCAATTTAGCCAAGATTTTTTGAAGTTGCAAATACCAGGACTTGGCAAAGTTGAGCAGCAGAGCTGTCATTGCCTGTGGCTTCATTATCATATGATGGCTTTAAGGCAAATGCCCTCTGGCTCCGCAGTTACATTCTCAGGTATACAGTCCGGAAAAGCGTTTGCACATGTGCATTTGGAGACATGTACAGGGTAGTGGGGCTTTTCCCACAGCAATAAAATGCTGGAAACAACTCAGATGTACATGAATCATTAAATGGTAAATGAATTACCTAGTTATACAAATACTTCAGTGCAAAGAGATGACTCACACTACACATGTTAACATGGAGAGCCCAGAAACACAGCCCTGAGTGAAGGAAGCAAATTAGAGATGAGAGCATGAGTCCATTGATATAAGGTTTAAATGCAGGCAGTTTTAAGACGTAATTTGTTTAGAGGTAGAGAAATAGTCAAGAAAAGGAATGAATTGTTAAAAGAAACTGAAGGAATGAACATGGCAGTCAAAATCATTATTTTTCCCTAACTGTTGGAAGTTACATATCCATAAAGAAACATTTTACATTTTATACACACACACACACACACATATATATGTATAGATGTACATGTCTCATATATTTATATATATGTATGTGTCATATATATTTCATATATATATATATATATATATATATATATATATATATATATGAAAGTTTTGACCTTTTATTTTGGTATGTTTTTAAAAAGAAAAAGAAAATCTTAAATTACCTTTCATTGCTTAAATTCTTTTTCATAAGGAGTGCACACACACACACACACACACAGAAAGTTTTAAAATATAATTTAATTCCATATGGTTATTTTATTTGAAAGGGAGGAGGTAAAGCCTTTTCCACAGGATGGCATGTGACACATTCTTTACCACTAAACTTTCCAACCAAGGTGAGAGTTGTTCATCCCAGGTGGACTGGCTCAATTAACTCATGGTCCTGGTGTTCAGAGTCCAAAATTAGTTTTACCCTCTCCAAGTTGTAATTCTGAAGCACTTGCTCATAAAGGAAATCGATGTGATCATGTCTGGCTGGCAGGAAGTGAAGCAGATAAGTGGTCAGGCCATTACACGCAAGGCTTAATGGAGCAGCTGCCCAGTACCTAGATTCCACACTCAGGTTCACTGTTGTGCTCTACAGATTCGAGATTGTGTTTGAATATTGTTTATTAAAGATAGCATTCCAGGGACTGGAGAGATGGCTTCGTGGTTAAGGCACTTGCCTGCAAAACCTAAGGACTCAGGTTTAATTCCCCTATAGCCATGTAAAGCCAGACGCACATTGTGGCACACATGTCTGGAGTTCGTTTGCAGTGGCTAGATGCCCTGGTGCACCCATGCTCTCTCTCTCTCTCTCTCTCTCTCTGTCTCTCTCTCTCTCTGTGTGTGTGTGTGTGTGTTTCTCTCCCTCTTTCTATCTCTCATAAATCTCATTAATAAATAAATAAATATTTTTTAAAAAAATATAGCATTCCACCATGCAGGCTAGGCTAGCCTTGAACTCTAGATCATCTTGCTTCAATATAGCATGCTCAGATTCAGTGTCATTTTCATGTCATTATCACATTATTTTAGTATTGCCAAATATTTCAAATGTGGAAATAATTGCAATGCATTACTAAGGAACAAAAATAGTTTTACCAAACCTACAATGTAAACATATAAACTTCTGCTATCTGAACAGTGCTAAGGTGACTAGAGTTAAGAACTTTTAAATAATAGCTGCAATAATCGAAAGCACTCAAAGTTGTGGATTAAGAATAACAAGTCTGTAACCATGGGACATATGTCTAACCACCAATTTTTGGAGAATATATTTTCTTATTATTATTGGAAAACAGAAATGTTTTTCAGACCATAGAAGAGTAGAGTTATTACTGAAATTATAAAAACTAGGGAGCATAATATTCATATTGTTGTTAAAAATATTTTTTTATTTATTTGAGAGAGAGAGAGGCAGATAGAGACAGAGGATGGGCATGCCAGGGCCTCTAGCCACTGCAAACAAACTCTAGACACATGTGCCACCTTGTGGGTACTGGGGAATTGAACCAGAGTCCTTAGGCTTCGCAGGCAAGTGTCTTAACCATTAAGCCATCTCTCCAGCCCCTAATCCTCATATCTTTAAGTCATATAATAGTGCACTGGTTAGTGTGTATTGTAGTGGACATTAATGCAATGTCAATCACTATTACTGTCTACTATGTTATCCCTGGCTTTAAAAAAGTCTGCATCAAGCCAGGCGTGGCGGCACACGCTTTTAATCCCAGCACTTGGGAGGCAGAGGTAGGAGGATTACTGTGAGTTCCAGACCAGCCTGAGACTACATAGTGAGTTCCGGGTCAGCCTGGGCTAGAGTGAGACACTACCTCGAAACAAACAAAAAACAAAACAACAACAAAAACAAATCTGCCTCAGCATTTACTTGCTATATGTAAGTCTTGGGTACTTGAAGTTACTATTTTGGATGTACAGAGCAGACTTTCAAAAGGCCTTTAGGATGCAAAATTATATAGTGGCATGAGCTGAAAGCAAACCACACTCAACTTCTCTTTGCCACTGCCTGGCTATGAGGCCTTAATTAGGTCATTTAATTGTAGTGGACTCAGTTTCCTCATCAAATTTCTCTCTTATAGTTAGTTCTGTTCCTTCCGGTACTCTATGTTCAATTCCATGTGTTGAATTTGCTCATAAATTAAAACATGCTAGGTATGGGTATAATATTTGGAGCAGGAATTGCAGCAGTATGAAATATCACATGATGCACCCCATCTCTAAATTCCTGCATCCCGAATGCCCCACCTCCTGGAGTACAAACTGCTTACTGTTTAGAGTAAATGAGTGAGCGAGTGGGTGAAGAAAGGAAGAAATGGATAGTTTTAGCTCAGCAACTCCCAATGCTTTACTTTATTAAACTAGTACAGCTTTTTATATGTGAGTTTTAAGTTATCTGATTTTCTTTGGAAATATCTTTAATCCCTTATCTATAGAAACCTTCTGGCCAAGTATTCTGCCTAGAGAGCAAGCATTTATTTTCCACATCAGCATGGATGGGCTAGTTGACATGCCATTCCCCATTCTGTGAATAATCATTGGCATGTTAATTCCTTGGCTCTTTGCACAGTGGGGACAATGGCACTGGTTGGTTTCAGAAGGAAAGGGCTCACTCAGTCAGGCGTGAAGATCATAGTCCATCAATGAGCCTGGAGGAGGCTGACATCTTCTCTTAGTCAAGGTGAGATATTTACTTGCTTACTTCTTTTGGTGGTGGTGGGGGGTGATTCTGGATATGAAACAGTACTCACTAAACATATATATGTTTATATATATAATATAAATATATACATACATATATATGCACACATATATTTTTTTCCTTCCACAGTTTCAAAAGGGGGGTTGTTTGTTACGCTTGCCTTCTGTTTTTAACTTTATTAAGTTTTCAGACTATTAATGTCCAGGATATCTGCTGGGTAGTATCCCTTAAGGTTAAACATTTTTTTATGATTCATCAAATGAAACAATAAGGAAGGGAGTAAGTTTAAACTCAAGAAGCAGTCAGAATATTTATGGATAAAAAATTTACAAGTTTTTTTTTTAAATCCTTTTTCTTTTGGTCAACTGAGAGACTATTTTGGAGAATTATTTCTAACTTTAAGATTGAATATTTTACAGCTATTATTACAAAGTTAATGTGAATATTATATCAAACAAAATCTCATAACTATAAATAACATCTAGTTTTGATTAAAAAAATGAGTCATAAAATTAAAATGCTTCTCTTTTCCTGCAGGTTTGACTGACCACAGTAATTAATCTCAGCATCTGTTAAGGTCACTTGCTTGTGAAATAATAAATTATCAAATAGGGTCATAAGCAGCAATGATTGTCTGTACATTGTACACCATATGGACCAATTCAGTACTAATATAGGAAACGCCACATTCTTGATAAACAACAGACATACATCTGGTTTGTGCCAGCAAGAGTGAGTAGAAATCAAGTAGTGAAAGTACAAAGTCATATAGTGATAAATTTTGGCCCCATGCAGATGAGGCTAATATTATTAGCCATTTATTGCTAAGGAACTAAATCTTTTCAAATTAAACTCATGATGGATTTTGATCACTTGGCTAATGTTGGTAAATGATTATGCCTCAAGCCATTACGATAATGGTCATTATTAGCTAGAGTCTCTTT
Source organism: Dipus sagitta (assembly GCA_036346955.1). Lineage (NCBI taxonomy): Eukaryota > Metazoa > Chordata > Mammalia > Rodentia > Dipodidae > Dipus > Dipus sagitta. The sequence continues at coordinate 56,910,855 of CM070774.1, forward strand.
TACAATGTCCCTAATGCTCAAAATTAATCCAGAAGTCAAGAGCCATTAAATCATTTCACCTGCAGCAAAATTTTAAAAGATGAGCGTATTCTGTGTAGCTGCAAATTTAAAAACAAAGGCTAAGAAAATGATGGAAAAATACAAGAGAAAAATCAAGCTAGTAACTACAGCGCCACCAAGTGACCAACGTCAAAATTCACGTCGAACTCAGACGGCAAATGCAGGAAAGAAGATAGTTGTGTGGAGATAAGAGACTGCATGCTGTATACTGACACACAATGAGTCTCAGAACTCTAAGAGGTTAGCTTCTAAACCCCGCATTTCAGAGTTTATGTAGGAAGCCTCAGGAATAACCCGAAGGTTGCCAGAGAGCTTGCAAAGGACAGAATTTGAACTACACCTGAAAATAAGAGCGCAACACTGTGAAGTTCGCTTATAACCCGCCCTCCAAGGGTCTGGGGACATTGCAGAAGAAGGGGCGGAAAGACTGAAAGAGCCACAAGCTGGTAAGGAGTATCCTGAGCCGCTGCTCTCCCCTCCCCCCAGACTGATGCATTCACAATACCATGGAGAATACAAACACCTCCCTTGAGTAGTGCCCTCAGTAAAATGAGGCCAGGGAAGACAGGATATTAGAGGGAAACATGAAGGAAATGGGACCAACATGAGATGTTTTTATACAGTGAAGTACATAATCAATAAAAAAAAAATAAAAAATAAGATTGTTTGGGCTGGAGAGATGGCTTAGCTGTTAAGCACTTTCCTGTGAAGCCTAAGGATCCTGGTTCGAGGCCCGACTCCCCAAGACCCACGTTAGCCAGATGCACAAGGGGGCGCACGCGTCTGGAGTTGGTTTGCAGTGGCTGGAGGCCCTAGTGTGCCCATTCTCTATTTATCTCTCTGCCTCTCTTCTCTCTCTCTCTCTGTCGCTGTCAAATAAATAAATAATAATAATAAAGATTGTTTAAACAGCAGCTATATTTTCAGATGTAAAAAAAAAAAAAAATGATGTGCCTGAATGATGTAAAGATCTTGGCCATTGCATATGACAGGATTTCATCTTCAAGCACAAAGAATAAAGTATGAACAAAAGAGAAACTATAATGCAAAAATTTTAAATCATATCTCCTAAAACCTGAAAAGATTGCTATTCTTTAGGTGCAAGCTTTAAAGTCTATAAAATGTTAGAATATTACTAGATGACTTCTCAAGTCAGCTCCCAGACCAGAAATCATATGGGTGAGATTGCATGTTATCTATCTGTCTGTCATATATCTATCAGCTATCTGTCATCTATCTAAAAGATGTTAAAGAAAATTATAAAGCAAAAGGGCATGGTGACACACACCTTTAGTCTCAGCATTTGGGAGCCTGAAGTAGGAGGATTGCCCTGAGTTCAAGGCCAGTCTGGGATAGAATAGAGTGAATTCCAGGCCAGCCTGGGCTAGAGATAGACTGTGCCTCAAAACAAAACAAACGAGGCTGCAGAGATTGCTTAGTGGTTAGGGCGTTTGCTTGCGAAGCCTAAAGACCCAGTTTTGATGCCCCAGAACCCACATATGCCAAATGTACATGGTGGCACATGCATCTGGAGTTGGTTTGCATTGGCTACAGGCCCTGGCACATCTATTCTCTCTCTCTCTCTCTCTCTTTCTCTCTCTCTCTCTCTCTCTCTCTATATATATATATATATATATACACATACATACATATATATATGTGCATGTGTGTATACATACATATGTAAAATAATATAAAAATTTTATAAAAACAAACCAAAAAATTGTAAAACATAAAAACACAAGTCTACAATACTAATTTACAGAAAATCTTACTGATAATGTTCAAACCATTTACTTATGCATTCAAGGATATCATGAATCCAAACTTCTAGGCAGAGTGCTAAGTTCTGAAGATAAAAGTATGTCAAAAGAACTCATATTAATAAAAGGACTTAAAGCTATTCATGTGAGACTGAGGGAAATATGGATTAAAAGAGGATGGAAACTTAGACTGATTTACAAACAATATGTATAGTCATTTCAGTCTGTAGTCTAAGGCAACTGACCCCACCCTTATGAGCTGTCCTGGAAACGCTGCTTTCATTCTTAAAGCCAAGCATCATGAAACTGAAAACCAACCAACCAACACAATGACTGAGGGAATGACGTGCTTGAATGACTAATGGGAGAAACTTGAGGAGCTAAATTTAAATCATCTGACTCTATGGACTCACCAAACCAGGTCTAAAAGTAGAAAATAGATAAAGAGGCTGATACGGTTATGCTGTGTACACAGAGATAAGAATGGGAGTGAACAGTAAGATGGAGTTAGGTAAAGGAAAATTCAGATAATAGCAGGAGCAAAGCTTCCTGTCAGAGAAAATTGTTAAATTCATAAAATCACTACTAGGAAATGTTGGAAGTTGTACTCTTTGAGAAGTGGGGCATGCACAGGCTGACACTCAGAGGTGTGTACTGTTAATATCCTAGGAAAGGAGTGGGTGGGTGTGGTAATCTACCCGTGCTGTGGAGTGGAAACCATGAAGAGGGACCCAAGAGAGGCAAGAGTGGGCACAGTGGAAAGTGGAATAGATTTTGAAGTGTTTCAACATGACAAACCGTTCACGCTAGCCAACTTCCCTGCACATGGTGCTTCTCTTCACTAGTTTGAATCAAGGGGCCCACACTCTACTGAAGTCCACTCCAGAAATGTTCTACACAGTAAGAAAGATAATACTAACATCTGCCTTGCCTAGCAATTCAACTTCCTGTCTCATTTACTCCTTTGCCAAAATACAGAAAAAAAAAAAAAAAAACATGCAGAAGTTGTCACCTGGCCAAGGTTAACCTAGTCTGCCTGATTTGTACTGACTTGTGTGCACCCTCACATTCTGTTATGTGTCCTCTTGGGAGTCAGAACATCTAGTCATGTAGGACCAGGGGAACTCTCAGTGAGTTCATTCTGGATTCTTGTCTGGTCTGCCACAGAGGTGAGGTCATTAATAATCCTCTGTTGCCTTTGTTAAAGGACAAGAAAAAAAAATTTCTTGCTTTTCTAGTGATTAACATTTGGGTTCTATGACTTGGTTCTTCTGCTCAGTTTCCATCGCCAGATAGGGAATTGGAGTCCACTGGTGTCATTCTCGTAATTTCTGCTTTGTGGCTTGGATCTTGCACCTTTGGTTGTGAGACTTCCATCTTTTGCCATGTTTCTTGACCAGTAACTGACTCTTCTCACCTCTTTTTAAATCCTTTGGTAGTTTTTTTACATTCCTCTAGATTTCAGCCATGCCCCTCATGATGATTCATAGAACTTTTTACTACTAATCTTTATTTTGATCTATGGGGAAATTAAAAGAATATCCAAATGTTTCAGGCTTAATTTGTTTAAATGGTACAGAGAAAACTTTCTAATACCTTTCAGACTTTTAGACCTTTGCCTAAGTATTTGTCATGTTAACATAAATCCATTTTTTTTCTTTAGTTCTTACAGGCAAAAATGAATCATTATAACAATAGTGGAACCTCTACTGGAGCAATGGATTATATTATAAATTATCATTTAAATCATAAATTATTAGTCACTTTTATAGGCAAAGGAATTGTTTAACTACTTGTGCCTTTTTATGTTTTCAAAGAACCAAAGTGGGAGGATTGTTTTGTTTTGTTTGTTGTAATGTGGGTGGTTAGAAATGTAGATTATAGAATAAATCATATAATGTCATATTCATGGCTTACCAAAGCATTATTAACTATAGCCTATTATGTGTGCACTATAATCTTCATGTGCAAGTAAATTATTGTTATTTCTTTTTTTTTTAATTTTTTTTGTTTGTTTATTCTTATTTATTGGAGAGCGACAGACAGAGAGAGAAAGAGGCAGAGAGATAGAGAGAGAGAATGGGTGCGCCAGGGCTTCCAGCCACTGCAAACGAACCCCAGACGCGTGCACCCCCTTGTGCATCTGGCTAACGTGGGTCCTGGGGAATCGAGCCTCGAACCGGGGTCCTTAGCCTTCACAGGCAAGCGCTTAACCGCTAAGCCATCTCTCCAGCCCTGTTATTTGTTTTAAGAACAGTTGTCATCCACATTTTTCCTCTTCTGATTTAGAAATTTTGATCAATAGACACATAAATAGATGGTGTTTCTTAATGAGTTATAATTAAAGTAGCACTTATATATGTGAGGAAAGTACATTCCCTTAAAACATATATATATATATATATATATACATACATACATACATATATATATATGTCTGTGTGTGTGTGTGTGTGTGTGACTCAAATGGACACTTGTGACTTCAATAGTGGCTGAAAGTACTTATATCATATAAGAAAACTGCATGATACAGTAAATACACTAAAGCTCTAAATTTTTGCTAGAACTATGTCACAATTGATAGAGATTTTCAGGTATACAGAAGTATCAATAATCCTCACTTCAGTCCCTGCTGCCACAGAGAATAAACTGACATGGCTAGAACCCATATACACAATTGCCCAAATACTTGGTGGGGGCTTTGCTGTAATTGTGAGAACATGTGATTGGGGAATGGAAGATCGACTACATAATGATTTCTGAATCTGAGCATGCTGCTCTTTGCCTGTTTTAGTTTGTGATGTGGGCTTCTTTCCCACATGAGTTTTAGAGTTCTCTCAAATCCAAACATTCACACCCCAGACATGGGCCAGAGCTCAGAAGTCACTCTTTTCTCATTTGAAACTTCCTACAACCAAAAGGGAAATGTCTCTCCTTTACACTGTTATGCTGAATATTTAAAAATCAAAACAAAAATCAAAATCTAAGGAATCCTTATAAACTGAGGAATTTGTAAATGTCAGATCTTAAATCTGATAATCTTGGACATTATAGAAATTGGAACATAATTACACCTAGTTTCATTAATAATACCAGGTTAAAGTCAAATGAAATTACCATTTTATTCATTAAAAAGGTCAAATACTGACAGTTTCATAAAACTTCACTATGTAAAATCAGGCTATAATAATAAATTCCATCAACCATAGCTATGCTCTAGGCATTCTATTAGATATATATTTTCATTATGTTATGGCTTTATACAACCATGCAAGATTGGTATTATTGCTATTCTCATTTATCCAGGAGAATGATGAAATTTCACGTATTTGTCTTGGCTTTTCAGCTCTAGTTTAAATCTGTGCTCCTTTCACTATGCTGTGCTTTCTTAAATTGATTTTGAAGGTCTGTCCTTCTCCATATCCAGTCAAAGAATTCTCTCAAAAACATCTGTAAATTTTCAAGTATGCCTTATTACACATGCCAATGTCTAACCCTCCAATGAGTACTCATTATCATTAACATAGCTTCTGAAATTTATGTAAATTTGTTATAAACTTTTATTTTTATGGGAACAGAATCTACTTTGTTTTGTATTCCCTGCTTCCAGGTTTGTACTCTGGGACAACCCAGAACAAGCCCAATGGCTTGTGCTAATGGCAGGATTTCAGAGAAACAGCAGTGACTGTATGCTGATACTCAGCATCCTTCTTTTTTTAAGTTTTATATTTTTATTTATTTATTTGCAAACAGAGAGAAATAGAGAGAAGAGAGAGAGACAGAATAGCAATTCCAGGGCCTCCAGCCACTGCAAACAAACTCCAGATGCATGTTTGCACTTTGTGCATCTGGCTTAATGTGGGTACTGGGGAATCGAACCCAAGTCCTTAGGCTTTGAGGGCAAGCACCTTAACTGCTAAGTCATCTCTCCACCCTCAGTGTCCTTAATTCTTAATCTTCCTATATAATAGAAAATGTCAATCATTCAGTTATAGCTCATTGTATAATAAAAACATGGAATGATTCTTCTTTGGTAACTATGGAATATGATTTTCCTAGGGGTGAATATAATAGAAAAATAACCAATGAGAAAGGTATCATGATAGTAAAAATTACATAGATATACATTTTTTAAAAAATAGAATAAATGCAAACATGCTGGCGAATAATATATAGTCCTGAATCTTGTAAACTTGTCCATCTTGGAAAAAAATGTTCATTTTCCCTACTATTTGGTTAGAATATGCAATTTTAGTTGTTGAGACATCCAATAAATATAAAGGAAATGGGTGAAAAGAAAAGATGAATAACTTATATGTTATATCACAAAAAATGCAGGTTTGAAGAGGCTTTTCAACATTTCTTATAATTAAATGGGCATGTGCAATAGACAGGCTATAGACTCGATGGAACTATGTAATTTAAGATTAAAATAGGATATTATTTGACGAGCATGGGTGCTGTGATGACTAATTATTATTTTCAATTGAACTAAACCGAGAAATGTCTAGGAAATTGTAAAGTATACCCCCAGGTAAGTCTGTGAGTACTTTTCTAAGGTCAGTTAGATCATGAAGACTCTGATCTAACTAATGTTTTAACCCACTAATGGAGTCAGAGTTTCAACAGACGAGTAGGAGGTGGAGCTTAGGTGAAGGAGGGTCACTGGGTGGCGGGGCATGTCCTTACGTTCTATATCTTACCCTGTTCCTTTCTTACTACTGCTCTATTCTGCTTCCTTTCCTCCATGATGTGAGCAGCTTTGCTTTCTGCTTCCTGACTTCCATGCGGTAACCAGCTGCCAAACACTGCTTCCTCCATGATGGGCTGAAACAAGTCCTTCCTTTGTTGCATTGCTTTTCTAATGCATTTGGTCACAGCAATGATAAAACTAACATAGAGAGATGGAGAGATGGCTTAGCAGTCAAGGCACTTGCTAATGAAGCCTAAGGACCCAGATTGGATCTCTCTCCGGGTCCCACTTAAGCCAGATGCACAAAGGTGAGGTAAGCACACAAAGTGATACAAGCATCTGGAGTTTGATTTCATTGTTTGAGGTCCTGGTGCACCAATTCTCTCACTCTCTCTCTCTCTAAAAAACAACAGCTAACATAGAAATCAGTTGCATTACAGACACATTCAAGGGATGCCTTTGCTAGAGAGGAAAGTAAAAATCCAGACAGAGCTAAGAGCAGTGCATCTGATTACCCTTTGCATGTGCAAAACGTAGTCCAAGATGAGCACACAGAGACAGGGATTCCTATACAGTGACCGTTTGTTAAGGGTATGGAAAGTAAAATACTAGAATTGTAGATGCAAAGGTCCCTTGATAAAGGCCTGTGAGATATGTGGGAGGGACAGAGGGTGAAGTTTTTATATTACATGCTAATGGCCACTGGAAAGCATGTGTCATTAACATGGCATTGAACAACTAAGTCCACAGAATGGCTTGCCAGGCTGATGTTAGTCATTCTTTGTCACTGGGAAACCCCAGAATGAGCCTATGAGTACATGCTGGAAAAAGCCATAATGAAGAAGCCATGCATAGTCCATCAGCATGGACATCCAATTATAAGGCCAATAGAACTAGATTTTTCTTCAAGTTATAATACCACATCCCTGGTGTAATGCTATTCCTTAGTGAGACCAACTGGCTGCAGCAGATTGGCTTACCCTGGGTCCTTCTATCATCAAAAGTCAACAGTTGACCAGCATAGGTGTGATATCTCCTCATGGACATCGGTATGCCTTTTCTTCCTGAAGAGTCAGTCCTGCTATTTAGGGACATATGGAAGGCATGGGTCCTAGACCACATAGCATCCAACCAGGTTTAGCACTTTATGAGAAAGTGGGTAAAGGACTAGCTCCATGGCTGTGGCATTTTCACTGATCTTATCGTATACCACAGCATCCAGAACACTGGACCCATGAGGTCATGATCCACTAAGCTAAGAGCCATCCCACATGGAACCGAGGACTAGCCATTGTTGAAAGCTTCAGAGCAAAATCCTTTGCAAAGCAAAGGTGCCTTCCTTCAGGATGTAGGGGGTATATTAAGTCAGAGACGTCTACGTGGTGCTGTGTTCCTCAGTGGATCTGGAAACATTTGTGGATTGAAACTCAAGGTGTGGCAGAAAGGATTAGTGCTATTTGGCATACCACTCAATGACACTTGAGATTTTGTGCTGTGCATAGCTACTAGAGTAGAAGTGTGCTCCCCAAAGACAGCACTCTTTTCAGGAGGCAGAGTCCCATCACACTATTGGCTGCAGCTTCTCTTAGCACACTATAGACTTTTTTTTTTTTTTTTTTTGGTCCATAGCAGGATAGGGGCTGGGGAGATGGTTCTGTGCTTAAGAGTGCATTCTACTTAAGTATGAGGACTTCTCAGTCTGGAGACCACTAATTGTGATTCTCCCAAACTCACATCAAAACCTGAGCAGGTCAAGCATGTCTGTAGCCTCACTCCACAGCTACAGGTTGAAGGAGAGATCCTGTCTCAAGGAAAGAAATACATAGATGAGCAATAATATAAGGCCACTCAACATTCCCTAGTCTCACTTTGGTTACTGCTTCTCAGAAAACCTGAACTAACATAGAAACTGGATCCATTAGAACATTCCTCACTGCCATCTCTAGCTAGAAGTGGGCAGTACTATAGTTTCCAACAATCCTCTTACCCTCAGCCTTTCCATTAACAATAGAAGATGCTCCTCCAAAGAAAACCAAAACCCACTCTTTAATGTCTTCCTACCATAACTCTTTAAAGTAAGAAAAGAGTTCTGTTTAATATTATCCTTGGGGCAGGAAACAGAACAGTTAAGTAATTAACGTGGTTTATTTCTAATGTTTAGGTCCAACTAACTTCTTCCATTTTCCCAGTCTCTATCAGCAGCACCCTTCATTATTCATCTCTCATCCTATTTACTGGTCATCAATGAGAATTTATTGAGTAAATCTTTGTACTACTTCTCCTATTAGCAGATAAGTGCCTCCAAACACCTTCAGACTGCTTCTCTTCATTCATTTCCTCACACAGAAGAATCCCCCCAACAGAGTCTAGCCCTGTGTTCAGGGTACATTCTTCTAGTCCATTCCCCACTTAGGAGCCACATGATTTTCCTGGCTTTTCCTTTGCAGTGTGTATTAGTCAGGGTTCTCTAGAGGAACAGAACTGCTAGAATGAATTATTTTAAAAGGGGATTTATTGGATCAGCTTACAGTAGTCCAATAGCAGTTGCAGGCCCGAGAATCACCGAACCTGGTAGTTGCTCAGTCCTCGTGGCCAGATGCCTCAGCAGTCCCGACCCGGCACTGCAGATGGTGCAGGAAAGCCTGGAGGCTTCCTGAGGAGCCGCTGGGCTTCAATCCACGGGGGTCTTCAGTTGATGCTGGTCTTTCGTCCGCACTGGTCTTCAACCCACGCTGGAAGGTAGCAAGCAGCTCCGGCAGCCAAAATGGAAGGGAGGCAGGAAGGAAGGAAGGGATTTATTGGAGCTTACAGATCCAGGGGAAGTTCCATAATGGCAGAAGAAACTGGCCTGCTTTCACAGGCCAAAGCAGAGAGAGAGAGGAGCACAAGCCTAAAGCCAAAAGCCACAGCACACTTCAGGAACTCAAGCTAGGCACAATTTGCATATCTTTAGATTGAAATCTCAAACCCACCACCATACCTTAAGATCCACACAATGGCATTGCCTCCAGCCAGATGGCTAGAGATGCAAACTACAAACAAATAAACAACTGAATATATTGGGGGCCATCTATTCTATTCAAACCACCACACAGTGTGTAAAATAACACTGCCTAGAAGTAGAGCATATTGCTCAAATATTGGTTTTGTTGCTTTTCTGAAAACCAGGTCAATCATTTATTCCAAGCTTCAGTGTTCTCACCTCTAGGTGAAAGTGATGAAAACTTCCACAGGTGGGTGCTTTAAGCATTAAGTCAAATGCAGTTATAAATGGCAAAAGTAACACTCAAGTGTTCATTATCATTACCTATTACTATGCTTCTCTTATTTAAACATCTCTCAAATCACATACTCTCTCCTGAAAAAACATTTTTCCAAGTTGGCCTAATAACAATCAGTTTCTTCTATCCTCTGCTCTGAACCTGATTAGATTCTCATTCCATGTATGACTTATAAACACAATGCCACATGCCTTTCTGAGAGTATGAAAACTGCTTCAGGATTCTCATTCTGTTTTCTCTTTCTGAATTATAGTTTCCTCTCATTTTTGTAGTCTTCCAAAACATAAAATGCCATAAGTGAATAATCATTCTGACACATCTAAATGATAAACTTGAAAATTTAAGAATATAATCATACTTAAAATAATAATGGTGCTAAGTTATTATTGAGGTAAAAATATTTGCTGACCCTCCATCCTAGGTCTCTCCGTAGGCAATCCCTCCAATTGACAGGATTATGCTTGTTACACAAAGATATCAGGGATGGCTATATGGCTTGCTTTGCCCAATGGTTTATGAGTGCAAATGACATAGGTGGCTTTGAGTAGAAGCTTTAAGAACTGTAGTATAGTCCATCATTATTCTTCCCCACTCCGTCAAATGAAGGAGAAGTCCAAACAAGGGCAGCTCCATCAGCTTGACTATCTAGATTGTTGGAACCACAGAAGATACATAAGAGAGAACAGTTTCTGTCCTTCATTTTCCTTAAACATACTTCTACCCATATAAGGTGACTGATAGAGTCGGAATAGCACCATGTCTACTTATGTTGTTCAGTGGTAGTGTGCACATTAGTCCACTGGAGTGCTTGTCTTTGTTTTTCATAGAGTTACTAGAATCTTTGTTTGAAGCTTGAGAAAAGAATGCAGTTTGCTGAAATGAAATCAGTGTGACATTTCGTCACAAATAATTTTTCCTTCATGAACAGCCTAGAAGTTATTAGTGTAAGTCTACACAGACACTGAAATGTTTAAGTCATATTACTGCATCTTGTTTAACTTTTTAAAACACTAAAATATACATGTAAGTTATATTATTGTTTAATTTCTACAAACTAAATCCAGAATTAAACAGATGGATGAGTAAAGAAAGTTTATTTCCTGCCAAGTATCTTCTTTACATAGCATCTGGATAGTTAGAACATCTGTGTGACTGACAGTCTTTCAATTTTTCATCTAAATGTTTGGCAAAGATGGAGAAAGTGTTCCCTTTCTAAATCTAATTACTATTTTTGCATGATGCCATCCCAACAGCATGTTTGTTAGCATTTCTATCCCCCAGCTATTTTATAAAATAAAAATATGCATACAATTTTGGAGAAAGCAATAAATTGCTTAATTTCATAATCCAAGTCCAGATACAGGATCTGAAAGCAAAAAAGGAAAATATTAGATGAAGTCTTTGTCTATAGCAATTTATCTATTTCAGGCAAGATTCAACAATCACATGTATGGAAGCCACTCTATAGCTGGTGGTCTCTATTGTGCATGCACTTTATGTGACAAGAGAGAATTCTATTCTTTGGCCAGATGCTGATATAGTCCAATGGCATCTGCATGGATGTCTGTCTGGCACTTAGGGTAAGGGGGTATATTTGATTGTACCCTTGAGGTTATGTAACATGGAGACAGGCATCATAATCATCCACCACAAAAACTCCAAGGGGGTTAGTTACATGTTTTTCCCTTGTCAACATCTGTCAAGAACCACATGTCAATTACTACTCTATCTTTTCTCAGGTAATAAAGGAACAGAGAGCTCCCAACTGAGCAGTCTTTATCTTTCCACTAACATGCCCCAAGCTTTTGCTTTTGGATCTAGCCCTCATAATTTTTTTTGTCATTATTTCCTTACAGGGATGTTGGCAAGGAAAGATACCTCAATTGAAGAAAAGGATGTTACTTGTAATACAGCAAAATGTCTCTGAGTACATGATTCCATTTATCTAATACAAAGGCTGGTAAAGTTTAACAAGTCAATTTTGCTTTCTAAAGAGCCATTTCCATGTAGTACTGATAAAATAACTAAATTGCTGACTTCAACTGAACTTTATTTTTTTCAACATGTAAAATTTTATTTACTTTATTGGCTTGTGTGCATGAATGTGTTCATGTACCTACAAAATTCTTATAAAGTAGTACACAATTTAGGTATAGCCAATATTATCATGTGTAGCATGGGAATCTATAGGTATATGTGCTTAGAAAAAATGATAAGGGAGCAAAGATAAATTGCAATGTTGATAAAGGGCTAATTTCATATTTATAAGAAATAGCCAACTAAAAATATACATTCTAGTAGAATATTTCTTTTGTCATTAGGATTATTAATTCATTATATAATGTTCAAGTGTCTTTTTTGCTAAATTCCACATGTAGCACTTATAATGATTTTCTAACTCATATTGACAATACAGATTAAGGCTTAAACTCAGAGAGAAGAGCCTCTGAATTCAGGTCAGCCCAAAGTCAGGGAAACCATAAAGAGATGTAGTTACATTGCCTCAGTTTTTCTGCAAAGAAATGGTTGGAATGGGTGGTTCACACCTTTCACAGGTGTGGAGCTTAGTGTCCTAAGGGTCTCTGTTCTGTTAAGAGGAGGCCAAGTCACTTTTTATTGTCCATTAAAATTGAATAGCTTATGGAAGTAATTTTTACTGCCAGGCCATCAACATGTTTGAGACTTATTGTATACACAGCATAGTCCAGGCAGCTGACATCCAATTGCAATACCAAGACTGCAAGAACCAAATCCCATCTTGAAGGTTGGACTGGAGTGATTGTGCTATCATACTGAGAATGTCTTGTGGAACGGGAGGTTAAATTGATGCTGTGGTAGCTTGAATATATGTCCCCCAAGAGACTCAGGAGATTTACTGAAGCTTGTAAATTGGATTTCCACCCACCTGGCTGGAAGAGGTGTCACTAGGTTTGAATCCTGGGGTCTAGCCCAAAGGTGTGTTTGGGAGAAAATCTGATTATAGCCTAAGGTATGCAGAGTGAGTTCTGCCTGGGTCTCTGCTGCATGCTGCAATTCCCTGCAATTTTCTGCCTGGTTTTGTGCTTGCTTATTAGTGGTGCTGGTGTGTGGTTGTGTCTTTCTATGTGGATGTGTGAAGTGGAGCCAGCTTCTGCCATCAATGCAATATCCCCTGGACCTATAATCTTCAAATAAATCCCTTCCTCCCATAAACTGTGTCTGGCTTGGAAGTTCATGCTGGCAGCATAGAGCTGACTACAACAAATGCCAACTTATTATCTGCTACTCTTTTCACCCAATTTTCTAATGTGGGCTCATGATTTCTTTGGCAAGCAGAATGGGACAGAAATAATGTCTATGCCTAACTTCTATTATTCCCTTTTGGACAATGAACCCATGCTTTAAGGAAGTCCACACTTTTCTTTAAAAATGGCTACATACAGATTGAAGGAGGCCTGGGTTCCAAACTCACAGATTTCCTGTTCTGGAGAGTGGCACGTGGAATGAGTAGGCCAGATCTCCTGGTTGGCACCCCACCTCCCAGTTCCCTGGTCAGGGTACCCTGCTGTTGCCATATCTGATAGGCAACTCAAGGCCCAAGCAATAGGGATGGAAGTGTTGGGGGAGAGGAGAAGGGGAGGGTGGGAAAAATAAACACAAAACTAAATCCAAAATTAACTGGTACCATAGAAATCTTTATCCTTAGAGACAGGTTAAAAGATAAATACCCCAAAATGTATACGGAGGGAGCACCTTCAAAGAAGGGCCCAAAAGAGGGTGGCATGAAGCCTAAGCTTAATTTTGTTTTTTTAATCTGGTCTGTAACTCCCAGTACCAGAAATCAGTTGCTACTCACAATGACCTATTGATCAAGAGATTTATGAGGTACCCAAAACAAGACAGGTTTCTGTCAAAGCACTTGATTACCTGCCTGAAGCAAAAGGTAAGATCCTATTGCTGAAAACACCATATTCTGCTGACACAGAACATGGAGAGACCTGGCTGGACTCTGAAAGAGAGCCAGTCCCTAGACAGCTTGTCTAGTACTAGAAAGTGCTACATGAGCTACTGGGGGAAAGTGGCTAACAACAGTTTGAGCAACCAGAGATCTAAGCTACTCAGAAGCAAACACCCTGACATGATACACATGCCAGTGCAATAGTAGCGCACAGCTTTGGCAAGTATCCAATATCTTCCTGATTGGCTAAGAGATCCACTCAGGGTAAAGAAACCCATACCTGGTATTGGGAAGCAGATCAGAATCTTATGGAGACAAAGATTATGCTCTCCAGTGTCAAGTTCTCACTAGTCTTTGGCTAAAAGAGGCATTACATACATCAAATTCTTCCTAAGTTAATAATGATTATCCTATTTAAACTATGCTGACTTCACTCTCCATTGGAGAATACGTTCTTTTTCAGAAGGTAGGGAGATCTGAGGAGATAAACTACCCCTTGCACTTTAGCCAAGCCATAGCTAAAATCACATAGGAATGGGGAGAGAGCAAGAGTGTTGCTTCCATGCTGAACATGATGATCAGCACTGGGGTGTGGGAGACAGACTCTGAGGATACTCAACACCTACCAAATCAGAGATCCAGAGGCTCCTAAGAGCCCATCACTGAAGTAGATTTAAAACACACCCACTATGGGTCAGGGAATTTTGCTGAAGAGGGAGCAGAAAGATGTTAAGAGCCACAGGTTGAGACGCCATACTAAGAGGCATTCCCTACCACCCAAAATAACTGACTGCTATTCCCACAACTCATAACCCAAAACCTCATAGGGAATACCTGCAACACCACTGTGGAGGGTCCGCAGAGGAAGGGGCCAGGGATGAGGGAAAAGAAGTAAAAACAAATAATGTAAAAGAAAAAAAAATTGAAAAAAAATGGTTACATTAAGATGTCCTGGAAGAGGGAAAACAGTGGGGGGGGGGGGGAAGGAAAAGAGAGAGAGAAAGCATGGGGAAATGAGGCAGTGAAGTTGGCAGCACCAGCTCTGCAGGCAAACAAGAGAGACCCAAATCCTTTGGGAGCTACTTCAAGAGTGATGCCAGCTAACAGTAAGCAGAATAGAACAACACTCCAGTTAACCTAGAGAATATTGAGAAATAACCACTTATTCTTTTCTTAAGTCCTGAATTTTGAGAGTGTTTTTATTACATAGAAATGGCACAGTTTAAAAATCAATACACATGCCAATATTTTCAGAGACACATAGGCAATGTATCAAATGAGCCCATGCAATAAATTCTGAACTAGAAAGTGGTCCAGAGCCACAGGAGACCATATAGCCTCATAATTTGGGAGTCAAACCCATGCTTGAATCTCTGTTCTACCACTCATTCCTCTGTGAGTTTGGGCAGCTGAAAACTTCTCTTGGAATTTAGTATTTTGTTCTGTTTCTCTGTGTTTTGTTTTGTTTTGTTTTGTTAGACAGGGTCTCACCCTGTAGCCCAGGATGGCCTTGAACTCATGGTGGTCCTTCCTCCTCCGATTACCCAGTGTTGGGGATTACAGGCATGAGTCACCATGCCTGGCTTGTTTCTTAATTTCAAAGTGGAAATAATAGTTCCTACTTTACAGAAGTATAGTAATGGTAAATAAGTAGTGCAATACGTATAAATCCCTTAGCACAGCTCCTCATGTATATTAAGAATGCAGAGCTAGTTATTGTTTCTACAAAGTAATCATGGAAGGGCTTGCTAAAGAAGACGAATTCTTATTTGCATAAAAATGAATCCATACATCTTTATTCTGTAGTTAAGAAATAGATTCAGTCCAATTATCCCTGGGTTTCTACATGCAATTCCGTTTTCTCGTGTTCCTAGTTAGATTGTGAATTTGTATTGGTGTATTAAGAAAGGCAGTGCAGTCATTTTGCATAACAGTATATGAGGCAGAGGTTGGGTTGTTTTAAAACCTATATCCTTTCCCCTTCAATACACATTCAGATGTGGATAAAACTGTACGATTGGATTCCGGCTAGTAGAAAGTCTAGAAAACAACAAACCTGACTTGCAGGCCTACCCTATAGGAACCTCTGACCTCCAGTGTTCCATCTCATCATGTGTTTTGATTGGTTGGGATAGATACTTCTGTAAGGTAATCCATGGGATCTATGGAAGATGGTGGATCCATAAGACAGGGCGCTTGGACCTTAAAACACCATTTAAAAGAGAGAAGCCCAACCAGAATCCACTTCACTGAACTGTGATTTGAATGAGAAACACCTTCTTCTTGTTAAGCTCCTAACATTTCAGTATGTACATATTTTAGCATCTAGTATTTTTTTTCTTTCTTTT
This sequence comes from Dipus sagitta, assembly GCA_036346955.1. Classification (NCBI taxonomy): domain Eukaryota; kingdom Metazoa; phylum Chordata; class Mammalia; order Rodentia; family Dipodidae; genus Dipus; species Dipus sagitta. Next base: position 56,926,937 of record CM070774.1, read on the forward strand.
TTTTTTTTTTGAGGTAGGGTCTCACTCTGGCCCAGGCTGACCTGGAATTTACTACATAGTCTCAGTGTAGCATTGAACTCACTGTGATCCTTCTACCTCTGCCCTCTCAGTGCTGGGATTGAAGGTGTGTGCCACCATGCCAGGTGCATCTAGTATTTTTATAGCTGATACAGTTCAATAAAAATTTTGTGCCTAAAACCATTATGTACTTTTTTTTCTATCCTGACTATCCATCTTCCTTTTCCACAGTGTAAACTTCCTTAATTTTCATTTTGTTCATTATCTCTTCCTCACTTCTATGACTACTTTCTACTTTGTCTCCAGTAAGGCCACTAGATTGTGATCTTCTTTTCTTAGGAGCTGGAGATTCCCCACTCACTGCCACCCAGTGAACTTTAACTAAATGAAAATAGAAAAGTGCTTCTTGCTTTCTTCATACCTTCCATTTTCAAACATACAGACTAATGCTCATAGCAGGGTTTCTAAATATAGGTGGTATTTAAGACTTTTTAGAAAGATGGATACTTTCTGAATGCTTAAAAATAAATACTTTTAACTATTAATAGAATTTTGACTATTTAATTACACACCAGAAATGTGTATTTTATGTGAAAGAAATTGCATGGTTCTCATGACAAACTTAGGCAGTGGACATCACGGAGCAGATGACAAAATCAAGACTTAAAACATTTAGCAACTTAGCCAAAGTCACAGAAAAATCCATAAAATTTAAATCTAGACTCATAATTTTAACCATACCCTCCACAGTTGCCCAGCCTGTGGTCATAAACATCTGTCTTTTTATGGCATTCATGGGAATAGGTGAGATGTATATAGAAAGAATTTAATATATTATTCTTTTTCTATAGCCAGTCATTATAGAAAACTTTTTAAGGATTTTTTTTTTTTTTTTTTACTTTTGTGGTGTTGGAGTCAAACTCAAGGACTCCTCATACAAGGCAAGCACTCTACCAACTTAGCTATATCCACAGCTCTTAAAGATTTGAAAGTCTCTTTTTCTATAACCTGTGGTTATAGAAAAATAGCATATATCAATGTTGGTTTCTGAGCTACTCCCAAAAGTGACTATCAGTATTCCAGTTTCATATGAGGCATTAGCCTGTAGCCATTAGTTGCTTTTTGCATTTACTATTCTCTTTGGTGGAATTCTTGCTCAGTCAGCAGTGAAACATCCTCTTGTTCATACAGTCTGCTTCCAAGAAGGTGAAGTGGCCCCTTAGACCTGGTAACTTGTTCTTCCCAGCATAACTGGTCACCTTGATTTTGATTCGGTGGTGACAAAGCTTTTTCAGGTGGAAGTCTCCTTGAAATATTATCTAGTTTATAGTCATGATTTCATTATAATTAGGAATAACCCACTTAGCAAACAACATCAGGCACCGGTTAATGATAGGCATGATACTAATCATTTTATGTTTATTTCTTTCATCACTCTTAGCAACTAGGTAATTGGGATTATTTTGTCCCTGCTCTGAAAAAATGAGAGAATTCGAGCAAAGATACTAAGATTATATAACAAAGAAGAAGGAGAGTTCAGCTTTTATTTTTTGTTTGTTTGTTTCATACTCTTAAGCATTTATTTAATTTGCTATTCATATTAATCATGCATTTATGGCATCCAAGTATTGTATTATATGCATAATGCCTTTACAGCATTTCAAAATTTTGTAGTTATAGAATGAGACATAACTACACATTAACTTTTTGTATTTCTGAGCTGTTTCCTTTCTTTTTTTAACTTTACTTACTTATTTATTTATTTTTATTAATTAGTTTTGTATTCAGTGAATACAGTCAAGTTGGTACCATTGTTAGCCTACTTCCTGTCCTCCTCCCTCCCCCTGGCCCCTCCTTGTTGGGGTATATGGGTCATGCATTGTGAGGTTAGCTCTCAGTTATGGGTAGGAGGAAATGTCTCTGTGTATCATGACCCAACTTGTGGCTCTGACATTCTTTTCGCCCCCTCTTCCACAAATTTCTCTTAGCCATGTTGGGTTCATTTTAGGTCTGCTTCAGAGATGAGGTCTTGGGAGCCTCTGTGTCTCTGGATATCTGATTTGGTAGGAGTTGCTTGTTCTCTGTGTTGATCTCCTTCACCCTTGTGCTGGTACCAGCTTCACCAAGAAAACAGCACCCTTTCTTGTTTCACCAATTATTCTTAGTTTCAGCTGAGGCCATTTTGAGATATGATGAGGTAGTTCTCTCCTTAGGATCTGCGTCTATCTGAAAAAGAGAAGCAGATTCTCCAATGGAGAGTAAAGTTAGCACCAGGTAAATGGGATAACCATTATTTTTTTTAGAGAGAATTTAATAGGTGTAGTCCCTCTTATAGCCAACGATTGGTGGTAGCTTTATAAAGGAGAGTGGGCTCAGTTTTGGATATGGTCCTGACTTGTTTCCCAGCTCCAGCTATGGGTTCCATTCCAATGAGTGGATCAGTTAGCCAAACAAAGAGCAATTGGTTTCTCACCATGGCTGTGCGCCACTATTACACTTGTGTGAGCATCACAACAGCTTATTTGCTGCTAAGTAGGTTAGACCTTGAGTTGCTTGGACAGATATTGGTCATTTTCCCCCAGTCGCCCATGTAGCACCTTCTGGTATTAGACACGCTGACTATCTGAGGACTGACTCTCTTCCAGTTTCCAGCCATGTCACTCCATGTTATGTGTTAACCGCATATGGTGTCTTCAGCAGTAGGGTCTTACCACTAACCTTTGGTGGGTCATCAAGTACTCTGACAGAAATCTGCCATTCTTTTAGGAAACCTTGTAGGTCTCTCTGATCAAAAGCTCACTGTGGATGATAGCCACATGCTGGTGCTGGGAGTTACAGGTCAATGTCCATGAAGAGAAGGAAGAAAAAGATAACTAATATGAAAGAGTTAGAGAGAAGAGGGAGAGGGAGAGAGAGAGAGAGAGGGCGAGAGAGAGAGAGAGAGAGAGAGGAGCAGTAGAAGATTAAGGTCAGTCTTCATTGTACCCTGTCCAGGGCCTTGTGACTCAGGTGTTCCTTCTAAGGACCTGGTGAAGGTTCAATCATTTGGTCTGTCTTTTAGGATGTAGAATTTTATGGTCTCATTGCCATTTGGGTCCAGATTTGTGTCTCCCATCCCCTCCCTTGCCCTCCCCTCCCTCCCCACACACCCTATTGTCTGGTCCTCGAGATGCTTGCTGATAGGTATGTCAGCATCTTAGGTAGATTCAGGTTAGGTGCTGTAGATGCATGAGATTATGTGGCAATTATCTTTCTACGATTGGGTAAGTTCACTGACAATGATCTGTTCTAGGTTCGACCATTTTTCTTCAAATCTAATTGTATCATTTTTACTTACTGCTGTGTAGAATTCCATCATGTAGATATGCCACATCTTAGTTATCCACTCATCTAGTGATGGACACCTGAGTTGATTCCAGCTCTTAGCTATTATGAATTGAAGAGCTCAGCTTTGAACCTAGATGTCTGACTCTAGAGTCTGCCTTCTATTTATTTATTATTTATGAGAGAAAGAGGGGGGAGAGGAGGGAAAGAGAGAGAGAGAAAGAGAAAGAGAGAATGGGCATGCCAGAGTCTCCAGCTGCAGCAAATGAACTCCAGATGCATGTGCCACCTTATGTATCTGGCTTTCATGGGTCCTGGGGAATGGAGCCTGGGTGCTTTGGCTTTGTAGGCAAGAGCCATAACTGCTAAGCCATCTTTCCAGTCCAAGCCTGCCTACTTAAGGGATATAAAGAAAGAGCACAGGTTTTATACCCTTCATCTGCAGCTAGCCCTGAGCAGGGGCATCTGGTACAGTGGATCTCTGCTTGGAAAACATTCAGATTCAAGCTCTGGATGTGTCTTGTCTTCATCAGTTTGTCATTAGAAACACTCTTGAGTTACATGGCTGAAGATAAACATTAAATTTGGTTGTATGTCATTAAGGGTATGTGACTAAATTTATATGTAACTTACTGGTTTTTAATTTGTTGTAGCTTTCACTGAAAAGCAAATTGTTTTAGGGCACTAAGTTGGTATATTTATCAATTGATCTTTAATCTCTCCCCATAACTTACAAGATAACACTTATAGGGAATGACTTCCCCATAACGACCACCTAGGCACAGTTTTCTTTTGCTTGTAATAGTAGCACAAAAACATCTAAGACTGGACATGTCTTCATGAAAATGTTCCCTACCTATACCTTAAGAAAGAACATTATATGGGAAAAACAAAGGACCCCTAGATGGGACTTAGAGGAAGAGTGTCATATTCTTCTGACATAAGGAGGACTTAAGGAATGCCTGTATCCAAATCTTAAAGAAATCATATATGACTTATAGAGGTCACACTTTATTTTTCTAGGGGGTACATGGAACTGTTTCATCTAGATATTGAGCCCAAATCTATACTTTACTGTTTTTTTTGGGGGGGGGAGTGGGGTTAGTGTGGTGGCTTGACATGCATTTTGACAGTGATCCCCAGCTAATGACAACTTGGGAGGTGGAGCCTTGCTTGAGGAGGTGTGTCACTGGTGGACCTTCAGCTTTCCAGTGATTTCGGCTCACTTTCTTGCTACTATTTTCCACCAGATGTGACAGAGTGAAGTCCAGTCTTTGCTTGTGGTATGTTTTCCCCTGCCATCATGATGCTTCCCCTGGAAACTGTAAGCCAAGATGAATCCCCTCCTCCCACTAGTTGCTTTTGGTTGGGTGTTTAGTCACAGCAATAAGAAGTTATCTACAACACCTATGTTTTTAGAAGATCAAACAACCAACTTTATGATGAGTATTTGTAGATGGTTAGTGATGAGATGTACTGTGATTTCTACTTGGTTTAGCAGAATCAGTAATATAAACAAGCACAGTCTTGCATGGTCATGTTCACATGGATGCTGAGAAATCAAACTCAGAATGAATCAGGCTTTCTTAGGCCTTCATGCTTGCCCAGCAAGCTCTCTTATCTGCTCAACCATCTTCCCAGTCCAAATTTTTATCTGTTATTTAATAAAAAGTTAAGATAATTTGTTATAACTAATAAAGCATAATTTTAGTCTGAAATAATGTCATAGGATAAATCCTAACCATGTGTTATTTAAATTTATTGAAATTAAGTAGAAATAAAGACATAATTCCTCCATCATATCTGCTATATTTTAACTACTGTATGATGTGGCTATAGAACTGTTCTATTAAAGAGCTGAGATATAGACTATTTCCACAGTCACAGAAGGTTGAATATTTGAGCAATAATTCTGTTGACTTATAGCTGTGCCAAACTTCCGAGAGCCCAGTGATTCATGGGTCAATGCTGCCATGAGAAAGTGTTAGTCTATCTTTAGGGACTACCAATCCAAATGCTTCCTTATCCCCTTCCTCTGGTGTTAAATGCTGAAAGACTCTTCTGCTCTAGGTTTGCCTTGGGTAATAGAGAGAGGGAGCCCACCCAGACACTCTGACACACAGACCATCTTCTGCAGACCTTCAGTGCTCAACTCATGTTCATGGCTCTTGGGACCTGTATGTATTCCAGCTGCCTGCCAGCTGCTGACATCTTCGTTCATGACATAGGCCCATGACCTAGTTCAGAAGCTTCTTTGAGGCACTGCCTAACACACAGCAGGCCAAAAGTACTGAGGAATTCACACAGTAAAAGATCTAGGCTGGGAGATCTCTGTGGTATGTTTCACAGCATTTTCCAGAGTGGCGCTGGTAGTTGCTGGTTTAATAGTCCATCCTACATTGGTGATCACCCATTTTCTATACCACTGTTTCATACTTCTGATGTACTTATGTCTGCCTTCAGATAAAGCCTGGCATGCAAATCCATCTCACAATTTGCATTTGAGGAAACCCTAAACTAAGACAAAAAAAATCCATTTTGAGGGGGAGAAGGGAGGATTAAAAAAGAGAAAGGCTTGCAAGAATAACAGTAATTAGCATTAATGCATCATGAGATTGTGACTTCCTTTTGAAAAAAAAATTTTTGTAATATTCTTTTTTATTATTTATTTACTTATTTGCAAGCAAAGAGAGACAGAAAGAGAGAGGAAGAGAACAGATGCACCAGGTCCTCCAACCTCTGCCAATGAATTCCAGATGCATGTGCCACTTTGTGCATCTGGCTTTATGTGGGTACTGGGTAACTGAACTCAGGTCATTAGCCTTTGCAGCCAAGCGCCTTAACCACTAAACCATCTCTCCAGCCCAAGACTGTGATCTCCTGAAAGCAAGCAAGGATTGTCTTGAGCTCAAACACAATATGTACTGAAGATGCTGATGTTTCACATGGGCTCTAACTTTCGTGTCCCAGTAATATCATTTGGTAGCTATTACAGCTATTGTTCAGCTGAGGAAATGAGAGGTACATTATTTAAATGAATAGCCCAAAGTTACAGTCAGGGAAAAATCTCAGCCTAGGACCAATGCTTCTGAACCCAAGCCCTAAGTTCATTCCCACACCTTATTTTCCTGCCAACATTTTAATGGGCTTGGCAACATCCACTGCAGTATATACCTCCTCAAACTGGGTGAGAGGTGGGTTTGTTTCTGCTCCTGGGTAATGTGCACAGCATGTGCTTTAATTTCACCTGCAGAGACCATAGTTCCTTATCTCTCTGCCTAATCAGCACAGACCACAGACGATAAAGAGGGCAAGAAGTAGTCTTTTGGGACAAGACCAGAACTACTGAGAAGTAAGACAAGGAATTACAAACCCCTGGGAATAATTCCAGGTTCTGTTCACAGCCCTCATTCCAAACCTTCTGCCTAGACTATTAGCTTGGTTCTTGATTAGTACTTAATTTCAGAACTGTGCCATAACAGATAGCTTCCATCGAGGAGGCAGAATGAGGTTTTTGTTCAGATGATCAATTCTAAAGAGAATACTTGGGCTAGAACTCACTTCTATAATGTTACATTGAGGTGCGAGACCACAGACAAGTTATTTTGAATTCTCTACATATTACTTTCCCAGTCTGCAGAATAAATCTCTGAAGTACCTGTGATAAAAAAAAAAAATCATGGCTTGTTAGGATGGAGATAATCTATATAAAGCACTTGACCTATTGTAAACATATTACAGTTAAGTAGTATTATTTGTTACACACTTGGCATAACTACCCTCAAGCCTCCATACCCAATTCAGACTCCAGAAAATCATTAATCACTGAATATTCTGGGCCCCCATTGATCTGTAAATGGAATTTAAGTGCATGTATTGACTCTTCCAGAATTCAAATAAACTCTGAGACTTCAGCATAGGCATATATTTCTAAAAAGGAAAATCTAAGGGGAAAGCTCATTCAGTGGCAGTGTGCTGATAAACAGAAGAAATCATTGCTTCCATGTAAAAGCCTGGCTTCTTATGTCTGTTATTTTAGAAATTGCTGAATGCCCAGTGTAGGCTAAATGCTGCACCCTGCACACAATGGTGATACACACAGTGTGATAAACACATGCAAGTGTGTTGTAGTCAGCCTCTATACAAAGGATGAAGCTCATTCACGTAGAATAATTAAAGGCTGAGATGATTTTTAAAAATGAAAGTCATTTCGAGAACTCTGTAATCCGTCCTTGTGGTAGCTCTGGGCATAGTAGCAACGTCTTATTTACAACCTTTCTTTTTTTTAGGTGAAGATTGTCTATGTCTATGTCACTGCATTAAAAAAAAAAAAAAAAAAAAAAAGAGGGAGAGAGAGATCCAGTGATTTCCCCCCCCCCCCTCATGGTTACATTAATTTTAAAGCATTCTAAATGTATGAGGCAAATTCTCCTTGGCCATGTAGGGAAGGAGGCACCAACCGAAGATCAAATGTACTGCAGGGAACCTGGGCACTGAGGCAGAAAGCCTCCGTTCCCTGGTGCAGTCTTCCAGGGCGCAGGCACAAATCTAGAATGATTTCGAAGGGCCAGCTGCCACCATGTTCCCTGCATCCTTTGATAAAATCCAGTTCTTGTGAAGACGACTGCACAATTGGCAAGGCACAATGTTTCCAGCTTCTTAATTACCAAACAAGATGGAGTCAGACTCACTGAGCGCAGGGTTGGTGCGACAAGGCCGCCTTGCAGCCGGCTCGGCTTCCGAGGTTTGAATCAAGTCTCCTGAAGATGGCGCCACGCGCTCAGCTATATTCAAGCGTGCATCGTTCAGGATTCCCCTGAAATCGCCAAGTACAAAAGGCCTACAGGAAAGATCCGCTGGGAATGTTATCTCGGAGTGATATTTCCGTATTAACGCGTAAAGATTAAACTAATTTACCCAAAGGATATTCTATTATTATCTCTATTTTTTTTTTTTTTTTTGGTTTGGAGAAGGAAGCACAGAAAAAAAAAAATACAATCAATGCTATACCTTGGCTTAAATCAATGGCATGTTCTTGATAGCCCTAACCCATTTCTGACCTTGCTAGTTCTTCTTTCTTCCCTATTTGAAGTCAGTGGCATCACAATCCATCAACTGGACTACACCAAATCTTTTCCTTACTTTAGCCTTTCCCTCCATCCATGCCAAATTCAATTACCCAGTTCCATCTATTCTGGTCCCTAACCTGCTCAGTTGTCTTTCCATGCCCTCATCTACTGTTGAAGTTCAACAACACTGCTCCCTTGCCCCACGGTAGAAGTGAGGTCACTGGTCTCTTCATTATGACAGCTTGCTTCTCTCTCCATCTGCCTTCCACACTTCATCCAGAGCAACCTTTCAAAACTACAAACTCCATGATCATTAATCCTGCTGGGTATACTCTTCAGTGCTCTCTACTGCTCTCAGGTATGTCCAAGCATACATCGGCTTCTCCAGCAGTTCCATCCACCTGACTCACTTTCCTCCTTTGGATCTCAGCAGGAACAGTATTAGACTGAAAGAGTGGTGGGACCTGCCACTTCATCGTTCCTGAGAGCTCCAGACTTGCCTCATCTTTATAAACATCATAATTACTTATTTTATCCTTTGCAATATTAAAAATTCTAGAAACCAAAAAAATGTCCTTAATACAAAGTTATGTCTTGTTGTTTGTTTTGATTTTGATTTTTGAGACAGGATCATCCTCTCTAATCCAGACTGGAAGGTAGATGATGTAAGGTCACTCACTGTAAGAACATTATAGCCAGGCTTGGCAGTTCATATCTGTAATCCCAGCATGGCAGAAGCTGAGGCAGATGGATTACCACAAGCATGAGACCAGTCACGAAGATGAAGCTGTGGTACTGGGATTGGAGGGAGAGTGGTGAGGGCGGGGGATACAACACAGATCAAAAAGAATAAACAGCTTTTCTGTGAACATAGTAGGAGTTGAAAAGCAATCTCATGAACGTAGCAAAGAACATTGTGGGACACTGTGGCAAGATGAAGATCTTTGTGTTTTTAATACATTTGTTTTTTATTTTATATATTTATTTATTTGACAGAGAGAAAGAGGGAGAAAAAGAGAGGGAGAGAGAGAGAGATTGGGTGTGCCAGGGCTCCAGCCACTGCAAACAACCTCCAGATGTGTGTGTGCTCCTCCTTGTGCATCTGGCTTACATGGGTCCTGGGGAATTGAACCTGGGTTCTTTGGCTTTGCAGACAAACACCTTAACTGCTAAGCCATACCTCCAGCCCTGTTTGTGTTTATTTAAGCTTTCTACTTAATGCTTGGTTGGTGGAACCTTTGAGAGGTACCTCCTGGAGGAGGTGTGTTGTTGGGATGGAACTTGAGGTTGATTAGTCTAACCTATTGGGTGTTGAGAGCCAGTTTTCTCTTGCTATATTCCTCACCCCTCTCTCTCTCCCTTTATCTCTCTCTCTTTCTCTCTCTCTCTCCTGTGCATGTATGAAGTGTGCCATACTTTCTTGTATAGTGAAGTTCCCCTCAAATCTGTAAGCCTGAAATAGACTCATTCCTCCCACAAGCTACTTCTGGTTGAGTCTTTTTTACCAGCAACAAGAACATAACTGCCACATAGAATCAAAAAGGAAGGAAAACTCTAGTGCTGTGTTTGGTTGGAAAATAAAAGGCTAGCTCATGCTATCATCCTTGCAAACAAGCAGGACTTCTCAACAAAAAGGAGGTCATGTGACTTACCAAGAAAAAAAGAGGTCATGTGGGTATAATGAAAAAAAAAAGGAACCGAAGCTACTAATAGCAGAGTTCTAATAATGATGAGGAAATGAGTAGCATTGCAGCTGTGAACAATAAGATTAAAGTTTGAGGAAAAAGGGACGGAGCGATGGCTTAGCGGTTAAGTGCTTGTCTGTGAAGCCTAAGGACTCCAGTTCGAGGCTTGATTCCCCAGGACCCATGTAAGCCAGATGCACAAGGTGGCACATGCTTCTGGAGTTTGTTTGCAGTGGCTGGAGGCCCTGATGTGCCCATTCTCTCTCTCTCTCTCCCAATTTCTCTATCACTCTCAAATAAATAAAAATAAACAAAATACTTTTTTAATTTGAGGAAGAAAACAAGAGAACAGGAGTCATCAGGTAAACATACTTGAAGTAAAATTCAACAGTAAAGAAAAGGAAAATATGAGTTTTAATTAAATTTAACTAAAATAGATGTCAAAAGCTACAGAAATGGAGGCAAAAAAAAAAACAGATATAAGAGGAAAAAGTAAGATTCCTAAGGAATGAATTAAAATACACAGTTATTTTATTATCTTCTTCAATCCAAAGATTCATCTCCGGAGTAGGATAAAGTGGCTATATTTTCAAAGTGTGTTCAAATTTAATGAGATTAAGACAAAGCAGAATGGGATAGAACCGCTGAAAGACAAATGTTCCTTAAGTGTCCACTGGAGGACAGGAAGATGGCTCCGTTGGTGAAGTGATTGCCACTGAGGACCTGAGTTTGGATCCTCAGTAACCACATAAAAGTCATGAATGATGATGCGTACTGTAATCCCAGCACTGGGGAGACTGGGGCAGGAGGATTCCTGGAGCTCGCAGGATAGCTCATCTAGCTGATTCAGTGAACACCAGTGGAGATTCCACACAGCAGAAGCCCAAATCATAAAACTAGAACTGCAATTGGTTCCTGGGAAGTCCATAGTCATTCCTATTTATTCTTGGAAGTGTTTTCCCTATACATTGACTTGGAGTGGGGCATATAAGAGCCCAAGCCTTGGCCCAAACACAAACTGACTGGAAGCGTGTGGTAATTCCTAAGGGGAAAACAAAAGCCTGTCTCTTCTCATGTTAGAAATTCTCTCCTTTGTATCAACACTTTTTTTCTTAATCCTGTGGTTGAACATATAATGAAGCACTCTGATCTATTTCCACAACATGGAGGGTAAAAGCATGTACAAATATAACTCATCTGTCAGCAAAATGTGTCCTACTGAATACTGTTTCTCTGGTCAAACATTTAATGGTTGAATATAGCTAATGGATCTATTATGACTGGAAGACACATCCTGTGGTCTCTGACATTACTGTGTGTGATTGCATGCTATACCACCATTGTGAGACTCTGGTGACACTTTTCTGCTTTCCTTAAATGATCATATTTGCAGTGAAAATGCTTGTAGTTGGAGACCTTGAGATATGGGGTAAAGTCAGCTAGGATAAGAGTGATAGCTGGAAGAGTGATGTATCCCTCAAGATCAAGGGTGAATCTCTCAGCTTTGTATACAGCATCCCTTAGGTGCCCTCTGCGTCTATTCACTGGCCTCTGAAGCTAAGGGGAGACAAGGTAGACATGATGTATGTGTGATACTGCTGTGCTGTAATAACAGCATCCATTACCTCTGATCCAAGAATCTCATAGCTTCTGCAGGACCCAGGAGAAAGTGATGGGCTGTCTTTTTCACTTGGAATTGAAGGGAAATCTTATAGAATACAGAAGAACACGTACAGAGTTGATCTGCTGGCATGTAGAAGGTGTGCTGTAGTTTGGGGAATGTCCTGAAATTTAATTTTTGTCTGGGTAGAAGAGGCAGCATAGAAGCTTTGTGGGGAAGAGTTCTCTTTTTCCTCCCATCTTCTTCCAAACACAGTGATTTTAAACAAGGCTTATGTTTTAAATTTACTGTAAAATGTCTATCTTGCCACTTCTTTCAGATTTACTTATGTTCTCTTTCCATTGTAGTCTGGAACGTAAACTTGTCATTCTCACCAAGTTAGTAAGTAAAACTTCCAGTATTGGGAATTTTTCTGTTCAGTTTTAGTGTTTTTTTTTTAAATAGCATATCATATATCCCAGGCTGATCTCAAACTCACTAAGTAGCCAAAATTGACCTTGATCTTGTGACCTCACTTCCTCTACCTTCATAACGATGAGATTCTAGGTGCATACTTCTGAAGCAGGCAAACAGAAGCTTGGTAAGCAGGACAGTAAACACATCCCTTTCCTAACGCTGAACCCTATCTGCCTTTTAACAACCTGGAGCCCTCATCTGCATGAAGCTGCATGTATACTTACTGGAAACAATGGAGGTGAGTTTACTCCTCGTAACAATCCCTTGGTAACACCCTGTTTCTATTCAAATACATTAATATATACCCAGTATCAGAATATGGAGGGAAGGAGACAATCCAGTCCAGACTCATAACCAGACTGGTTATGAGTGTCCTTTGGGTGAACTTTTAGGAGCATATCCCCTATTTGCCATGTTGTGCCTATGCATGATATATTATTGAAATGAGATGCATCATGGGAAACGGCATGCATAGTAGAGAAATGCTGTGGTAACTCAAGTCTGTCAATCAAGCTACAGAACTATCAAACTACACCTCCTACAAACCAGCTTCTCCTCTTATACCCATATAAAGAAGTCTCAAGCATAGCCTGGACCCTGAGTACTCTCACTCATGTGATCCATTGCCTCACTTTGCAGGTCACACAAAACTTGTACTTTCACTTAATTAAACTTCTTGTTCTTTTCTCTCTCTCTCTCTCTCTCTCTCTCTCTGTGTGTGTGTGTGTGTGTGTGTGTGTGTGTGTGTGTGTGTGCATCTTTTCCAACTTCTGGGAGCCTGTAATATCATCATTGGGCGGGGGGGAACAGAGGATAAACTAGCAGGCTATATGGCAGATATCTCCAAACCAAATTCATCATTCCCCAAGGATAATGCTGAAAGTGTGAACATGGAATGAACAGAGTTTTTTTTTTCTTTTGTTTAAGTCTGTGGTAGGAATGGCTTAATACTGTTTTCAATTGTGACAATTTCTGCTTGTAAGCAATGCATATTCTAATGTTTTAACTTGACTCACAACATTCTAGAAGCTGTTTATCTCAGTTACTTAACTGGCACATGATTTTGCCATGTTCTCTTCACCATTGGGGAAAAGTTATTCAGAGAGAATGCACTAAGACTTTTATTTTTACTTTTAAAAAACATTAAGTTGTGTGTATACAGAATGTCATTGTTCTCTAGGGAGCTGAGGTTTTTACAGAAATGAAATTCTTGGCTATTCTACACACATCATGTCATCATGTTTATATCAGAACAAGACTCACTGCACTCCAATAATGACATCTCAGAAATCACTGTGCCAGGTGAGCTATCACATGAATTACCTAAGTTGTCTCAGGATAGCCAACTAAAGTTGCCTTTGGCTGTCAGGCCTAATATATGCTCTCTTGAAAGAAGTATTTTTGTTCAGCCAATTTTCAATCTTCCTGTGATATTTAGGGTCATTTTCATTCAAAGGAAGCAAAAAGCTTGACCCTTGGGGTAGGGTCACTGGTTCACTGGAATCTGATGGATTGTTACTTGTCAGAGTACATCAGCTATCCATTAACATAATTCTGTCTTCTATGCCTACATGGAAAATGTGCAAATACAATGAGAAGAAGATATGACCATATAGGCTATCTGGTAGTCAAAAACAAACTTCATCAACTATCTATGAAAACAAAGAGAGCCCTTCAGATATTTTCATCTTCCACTCACTGTGTGACACTCTTTTGGCCTCCCATAATCCACATCACAATGTACTATTCCTTCCAGAATCTTAATGGCATTTTCTGGCATAGGAATGCCATATCAAACTGGCATTGAACCTAAGGTAAGTCATCCACTGAGAAAGTATCACAAAATATGAGGACAAGTACATTCCTTTTACCCTCCAAGGTCTCAAGAGAATTTTCATTGAAATTCTTTTCTCCAAACAGATGGAGCAAAGAATTTCAGCAACGGACAGAAATTTAGTTGCTTTGTTTCATTCTTTCTTTTTTTTTTTTTTTTTGTCTCAAGTACTATTGTTTTTGAAGAGGGGGAAAAATACAGTTTTAGTTTACTCACAATTAAATTACTAGTAAAAGGAAGAGTTCATCTTCAATTGCCAGTCAAGTAGCAATTCCATAGCATCATGATTCTTATGTTCTTGGTAGGCTAAACATCCCCATGTTGCTGGCACTCAAGACTGCTGACAACATGCTCAAAGTCACTGCTAGCATCTTCTTGAGCTCAAAGTAGTCCTTCAGGTTCTCTCTCCTTTCTGTCTCAATTCTGCTTATTCTTGTCTGGATGTCCCTATTTTTGCCCTCATGGTCTTCCTGGCCTTGCAGGTACTGCATTAGAGAAGGTGTTGATGTGTCTGTTACCCATGTCTTCTTGGACTCCTTGCAAGTGTGTCCATGCATCCCACTGCCTGTATATGTACCTGACTGACAAACATTCACTGCTCACATGTGTGGAGGAGCCTTCAGCAATGACTGACAGAAACTGGAGTACCCATACCCCAGCTCTCTCACACTCTGGTGGAGTCACTGAGAAATGTTCCATAATGGCTTCATGGTGTCCCCAGCAGTAGGAAACTCTATACTGCTGACCAGTGGACTGCAGATTGGCCTGCTGGGAGGTTTTTCAGGGAAAACTATAGTTTCTGGTGTACCAGTTTCCTGGATTGGAGTTGAGTTTATTGTCATAGAGCTGGAAGAATGATGACTATAGACAGAAGAGAGGTAAGCAGGCAAAGTTTTATTCAAGTGCAAGTTTAAAAAACAAAACAAGCAAACAAAATAAAACTCTCTGCAGTGTGAAGGGACCCTAAAAGGGTGGCTAATTTGGCTTTATGTGCTGAGGACAAGTCTGTACTTGGCCTGTATGTAAATTAGCCATCAAATCGAGATGGATTTTATTGGTTAAATTTAAATGTATACAGAAGACTTTGGTTAGTGCAAAAAAAGTGAGGACTCAGAAAAAGCCTGCCACTGGGGTCAAGGAGGGGTCAGAGAGGGTGAGAGAAGAAAGCCAAGAAATTTCAAGAAAGAGAAAGGACCAAGTGGTCAAGAGAACACAGGGCTCGTGTCCAGCAGCTATCTTTTTGAGTCATAGTGATTTGGATTTTAGCTCCTGGACTGGAGCTGCCTCTAGTTTCCACAGGGCAGGTTAATATTTTACACTTTCTTAGGGCCTGTGTCTCTATCCTGATCTACAAAATGAGATTATCTCGCTCCCAGTCTCCATCACTGGTGAGAGAGACTCAAGGCTACTGTCCCTTCCTTCTTTTTGTGTGTTTTTCTTGATTGTGAAGAAGAAGCAATTCTGTTTCTGTCATCTCAGAAAATACCAAATGAATTGCGGAAATACTTCTGGCAGTTATGTATAGGAGAAATTTCCTAACATTTACTTCAGTAGCTTTCTTCATTTTCTTGTATCATTTCTCCACTTCTTATTGATGTTTCCTAGGATAGCTTTCAAATTAGCTAATTTGAAATTAGGACACACTTTCAAATTAGCTAATTTTTCGTTTGGAAATTTGCTTTTTAGGGAAAGCAAGCCAAAATACCAATACTAGACTACCTTCTTTATTACATGATTTTAGGAGACATTCAACCTGTGTTCCCAATATAGTCAAGTTAGGCAGCCAGCTAATTTACCAGCTGTACATATCTGAAGTTGAGACTTGGGGTTACATTGTCTTATCTGCATATAAAAGGCTTGGTTTGTATGTAATGTACATTCCTTTTATCCCACCTTTACCTTTTTAAATAAATTATGCTAATGTGCTAGAGACCCCTAAATCTGTATCTCTTGGCTGGAGATCTCTCACAGATTTGGAACATAAATATTGAATGGTTGCATTATCTGGATAAAC
Source organism: Dipus sagitta (assembly GCA_036346955.1). Classification (NCBI taxonomy): domain Eukaryota; kingdom Metazoa; phylum Chordata; class Mammalia; order Rodentia; family Dipodidae; genus Dipus; species Dipus sagitta. The sequence goes on from CM070774.1 coordinate 56,942,958, forward strand.
CCACACTCATCAGACTTAACAGTAACATCCTTTAAGCTTGAAATTTTCCTTCCTACCTGCTCTACTATCGGTCTTCCCTGTGTCATGTACCCTGATGCTTGAGTAAGAAATCAGAGAAGATCCTTAACTACAAACCAATGTCAGATAAGCATAAGTTTAGCTACAAAAAATTTTTAAAAAACTCAATTTGTAGTAGCTTAACTGATATTTTTTCTACAAGTAAGTTCAAAGTAAGTGTGGTATTGTTTCAATAACCTACAACTTTTCAGCAATTTTTCTGTAATTCAGTTGGTGTTCCCTACTGGAATCTGAGCAGAATCGCTTGTATGTATCAGCTTTACATTCAAGGAAAACAGAAGCAGAAAGTGATGTAGCCGCAGCCATGTATGTCTCTTATAAGGAACCACAGCTTTTCCCCAAGAACCTCCCAACAGTCTGCTCTCTGCGGCTCTTTTGTCAAAACAGAAAAAAAAAAAAAAAAAAAAAAAAACACTCAAGGTACAGGAGAGATGAGGAAACAGGGAAGAGGACTGTTATTACTGGATTACCACAATCAGATCCAGTGACTGAAAATAGGAACATTGGGCCCTCAGAAAAAAAGTACTAGAGTGCTTTTAACAAGAAAAATTGCTTTATGTTCCCCTGTAGCTTAACTCTCCAAGGTAATCTTATGTAGTTAAATTAATTGTTTGTGGAAATTTCTTTCTCTCTCTCTGTGTGTGTGTGTGTGTGTGTGTGTGTGTGTGTGTGCGCGTGCATCCACACACATTGTGTGATAACACTTGGTCAAAGGGTTCTTAAAAGAGTTAAAGAGTCTTTAAAAGCAGGCCACTTGGAGTGGTTTCACATGCCTTTAGCCCCAGCATTTGGGAGGCCCAGGTTGGAGGATCAGCTCACTGTGAGGTCGAGGCCAACCTGAGACTACATAGTGAATTCCAGGGTTTCCTGGGCTAGAGTAAGAGCCTGCCTCAAGAAAAAGGCTGAGGGGAGGGAGAGAAAGAGAAGCACTGTGTCATTCATACAAGTCCTCTTCTCTCAGCACAGGATGTGGTACTGAGGTCAACTAATGGAATTGTAACTTCTACAGTTAACCCCATCTTTCTTCCAAACAAGCAATGTGGGCCTACCCTAAACTCAATCATCTCAGAAGTGTGTCAGCTTCTTTCCCACTGCCATCACTAATTCTAAACCATTGACATACATGCTATGGACAAGGACATCAGACTGCTGACAATTGTTTCTCTGTTATAAGTAATAATTACTTCCCTCCAATCACTTCTCCAACTTCACCCAGAGTGATATTTCACTTAGACAAAGCTGGACATTTTAATCACTGCCTTAAACTTCCTCAGTGGCACATGCTAAGCATTTTTTTAACCTCGGTTGTTCTCTCCCTCGTCCTTCGTATTTGTTTCACCACCCTCTCCACTTGCGGTAAGTTTAGCTTACTGAACAGCCTTTACAGTATTCTGTGTCAGCTTCTCCACGTTCCCCATCTCATGCAGAGGTAGGTGCTTCTTAACGTGCTCTATAGTATATTTGCTTTGCATACTATAGTACTGCATTATCCTTGTTTCATCATACAGATGTCTCCATCATCAGAGAGTAGTTCTTTAAGAGAAATATTTGTGTCTTTTCCACTTGGGCTTCAATGACTGGCTTCAGAAAAGAAGGGTGGTGAGAAAAAGAAGGGCCATTCTGCAATCAATGAGATGTGAGCTGAGAATACATCAGTAACATTCACAAGCACTGCTTGGAGTGGGCTTCACAAAACATGTCCTCAGACACTCAAAGAGATCTGGAATTTTGCCATGAAAGAGAGTGGGACTCCAGATGTGTGCTTTTTTATCAGGCTGAAGAAAGCTGTCTGAGCCAAAAGAATATAGAATATCCCTTAGTATGTCTATGTACAATTGTGAAGAAAATGAAATGGGGTAAAAATTCACCCAACTTTATCCTCTGATAACCTATATCCCTGTGTTGTAATCAGATTTGCACTGCTGGCAGAAATCACATGATCAAGAGCAGCTTTTGTGGAAAAAAAAGGTTTATTTTTGCTTTCAGACTCAAGGGAAAGCTCCATGATGGCAGGAAAAATGATGGCATGAGCAAAAAGTGGACATCACTTCCTGGCCAACATCAGGTGGACAATGGCCTCAGGACAGTGTGCCAAACACTAGCAAGGGGAAGCTGGCTATAATATACATAAGCCTGCCCCAACAATACACTGCCTCCAGGAAGCTTCAATTCCCAAATCTCCATCAATGGGGAACCTAGCATTCAGAACACCTAAGTTTATGGGAGACACCTGAATCAAACTCCATATTCTGCCCCTTAAATTGATAACCATCTATGATGTAAAATGCAATGCATTCAGTCCAACTTTAAATGTCCTCATAATTCTTATAAATCTTACTGATGTTAAAACCTTCCCATAGCCTGATATCTTTCAATTGAGCCATGATACCAAAATAACCTCAAAAAGCCCATAATGGCACAAAACACACTCACACTGCAAAAGATGGCATTGGGTACAGCAAAGAAATATTCAACCAATACAAGATTTAAACAGGGCAAACACGAAACTCTGTAGCTCCAAGTCCAACAACTCTAGTCAGTGACAAATCTCAAAGTCTAATAATTCTAGCCACTGCCATGTCTCTGGAATTCCAATTCTGCCCCTCCAGCTAGGCTACTCACAGCCCTGGAAAACTTCATCTGGGGCTAGCAGCTCTCCTTGGCAGTGGTCTTACGGTCCCAGTATCTCCCCTGGGTCTCTGCTGCAACACACGGTCCATCCTCATGGCTCCATCGGGTCTCCATGTGGGCATCCAGAAAACCTGCCCATGGCCAATTCCAAAACACAAGACTGTGTTGCAAATTCAATGGCCCTCTCTTTCCTGCATTTCTTATACACCATAATACCAGGTGGGGTGTCAGGTTGTTAATCCAGGAGGGAATAAAGCAGACTTTGAAGAACAGCACACTCCTTCAGCATTCAGGCCCCTTCAAAAGGCTGCATGCATTCTTTCCGTTGTCCCAATGCAGGTCATCTGGCCCTATCTCAATCGTTATAATCTATCATACAATTGCAGCTGAATGGGCAGCAGTTTTGGCCAAAAAGTTTCTTCTCTGTGCCATATCCCTTTGCTAACACCAGTCCATTTATATACAATGCAACCCTCCACAAGTTATCAGGACATGGGTATAACAGCAATCCTCTCACACAAACTGCTTCTAGCCCAGTCCACGCAGAGCTCTTTTTCACCCTCACAAGCCAAACCTCATAGTCTGTAGTACTTACTGCATTCAGGTCTCTCATCTCTGACCAGAATAGTCCATCAAGCTGTACTTACAGCACTGCAAGTTGTCTCTTAGGCCAAATCCTTCCACATTCCTCTTGAAAATCAGGTCCAAAAGGCCAAAGCTACACAGTTAAGTGTCTGGCAGCAAATGACACCACTCCTCGGAACCAATTTTACTGTTGCAGTCAGTTTCACATTGCTGGCGGAAATCACCTAACCAAGAGCAGTTTTTGGGAAACAAGGGGTTTATTTTGGCTTACAGGTTTGAGAGGAAGCTGTATGATGGCAGGGGAAATGATGGAGTGAGAAGAAGGTGGACATCACCTCCTGGCCAACATCAGGTGGACAATGGACAATGGGAGAGTGTGCCAAACACTGGCAAGGGGATGCTGGCTGTAAAACCCTTAAGCCTGCCCCCACCACTACACTGCCTCCAAGAGGCTTCAATTCCCAAATATCCATTGACCAGAAACCTAGCATTCAGAACACTTAAGTCTATGGGGGTACATCTGAATCAAACCACCACACCCTGTATCCACATTCAAAAATCAATAGTCAGTATGAATGAGAACTAACTTTCTGAGTATTAAAGTTGCAAAACTTCAGATAGAAAGAGAGAGAGAGTAACATATTTATTTTATTCACATGAGTCATCACTCAATACATTACCTGGCACTGATTTCAATGAATACTTACTGAGTGATCAAATTTATCAATTAAAGAATATTTGTATATTATTATAAATTAGGAAATGAAATAGTAATTATTTCTCCAGCCCCACTAATGTAAAAATGAACAAGAAATATCATAATAGTTATTGATAATATGAGTCTATATTCCTGACCCTGTATATAGATATATGTATATGTAATTTGGATAGTGATAGCTCTGTGACCTTGGGAAGCTAAAGTAATAACTTTTCTCATATTTATGCATGTATCATGTGGAGGGTGATAATATTTAACTCAGAAGATTGCTTTTATGGACTGAAAGAGTAAATGCTTGTTGAGCATGGTGATTCATGCTCTCAGTTCCAGCACTTAAAAGGTTGAGGCAGGAAGATTGTCATGAGTGTGAGACGACCATGGGCTACATAATGAATTTCAGGTCATCTTGGTCTATTGAGTCCTATTTCAAAGCACTATATCAAAAGAAAAAAAAAACTAAAAAGAAATTTTTAAATGGTTGAGGGTAAGGTAATATTGATACATAAATTAATACCTAACACATATAGAATGTTTAGAAAGATTTTTCCACTATGTAAATAACTGAGTCATCAGTTCTGTCCCTATATCTATGTCAGTGCTGTTTAATAGAAATACAAGGTGAATTACATCAAAAATGTATACTTACATACCCATCATGTTCCAAATGAACTTTATAGAAACCATTTCAAGGATGAATATTAAGATAAAACTTACTACAACTGAGGAAAACTGAGAATCCAGTACAGGAGTCACACTGGTTCCATCTCAGAACATGTTCAGAAGCCATGTGGTGGTTTGGTAGAGACCATAGAAAGAGAGAACTGTGATAGGTGTGTAGATAATTACAGGGTACCGCTAATTATAAGTGTCCTAGGAGTGCATCAGGGTTACCTATGAAGCTTGGCAGAGGAAATTTACCAAGTGTATTTTTCTGGAGAAAATGCTGGCTATCCTGAAAGCTCATGACAAAATGAAGCTAGCCTGGTGATAAGAAAGAGCATCAGGGGCTGGAGAGATGGTTTAGCAGTTCAGCACTTGCCTGTGAAGCCTAAGGACCCTGGTTCGAGGCTCGATTCCCCAGGACCCATGTTAGCCAGATGCACAAGGGGGCACACGCATATGGAGTTTGCAGTGGCTGGAGGCCCTGGGGAGTCCATTCTCTCTCTCTCTCTCTCTCTCTCTCTCTCTCTCTCTGTCTGTCGCTCTCAAATAAATAAATAAAAATTAAAAACATTAAAAAAAGAAAGAGCATCAGAAGAAACAGTGATATGATATTTTAAAATATAGCATTTTCAGAGAACTGAACAGATGCTAGAGCACATACATACATAGAGTAAAATGCATGTATATGGTTAGCGGGGCATGTGTTGGAGACAAGTAAGCCAGAGAGTAAATCATGAAAACTTTCTTAAGACTGGTTTTTTTGTTTTGTTTTGTTTTGTTTTGTTTTGTTGGCCTTTTGAGGCAGGGTCCCACTTTGAAGCACATGATTTCATAGCTTACACTGTTCTCAAACTCTCTGTATAGCCCAGATTGGCTTCAATTTCAATGATCCTCTTGCCTCAGTTTACTATGTACTAGAATTACTGGTATGAGTCACCACACCCAGCTTCATAAGATATATTTTACAAAGATCAGACAAGCGGGGTTTGAGATGTAATTCAGTAGTAGAGCACTTGCCCAGTACACACACATACACACCACAGTGATTGGAGACAACTCACAGTCAATGCAAAGAGCTAGAAGGATGGTTATATAATCATATGTTTATCAAGAGTAATTGCAGCTAAAGTAGGAAAAACTTTAGAAGATAAAAACCAAGGTCTAGCCTCACACACCCATTGCATGGCTACTACAAAAAACCATGACAGAACAAAACAATATAGAACAAATTAAAAAAAATGCACCAAGGTTCTTTTGAGAACTCTCTATTTAGTTTCATAGCCCATTGTTATTGGGTTGTTTGTTTTTTTTTTATTATTTCATTTTGTGTTCTTTGTATATCCTAGATTTTAATCCTATGTCAGGTGTTTAGCTGGCAAAGAGTTTCTCCCATTCTGTTGGCTGCCTTTTTGCTCTATTCACAGTTTCTTATGCTGTCCAAAAGTTTTTAATTTTATGAGGTCCCAATGGTTGATTAATGGTTTTACTTACTGAGCTGCTGAGATTATATTCAAAAAGATATTACCTAGGCCACCATGTTGAAGTGTTTAGCCTGCTTTATCCTGTAGCACTTTCAGCGTTTCAACTCTGATATTAAGATCTTTGATCTGTTTGTACTGATTCTTGTAAATGGAGAGAGATAAGGACCAAGTTTCATCCTTCTACATATGGATATCCAGTTTTCCCAGTACCATTTGTTAAAGTGGCTGTCTTTTCTCAAATGAATATTTTTGACATTTTTGTCTAATATCATCAGATGGCTATAGCTGCCTGGATTTACATCTGGGTCCTCTATTCTGTTCCATTGATCTACATGTCTTTTTTTCTGGTGCCAGTACCATGCTGTTTTTGTTACTATGACTCTATAACACATTTTTAAATGGTGATACCACCAGCCTTCTTTTTTTTTGCTCAGAATTGTTTTGTCTATTCAAGGATTTTGTGTGTCTGTGTGTGTGTGTGCTTCCAAGTAAATTTTAGGATTGTATTTTCTATTACTGTGAATAATGCTACTGGAATTTTGATGGGGATTGCATTAAATCTGTAGATTGCTTTTGGTAATGCTGACTTTTTCACAATATTGATCCTTATAATCCAAGAAGATGGGTGTCTTTCAATTTCCTAGTGCTTTCTACACTTTCTCTTTTAGTGTTTTAAAGTTTTCATTGTAGAGATCCCTCACTTCCAAGGTTTATTCCAAGGTACTTTATATATTTTGAGACCATTGTGAATGGGAGTATTTCCCTCATGTTGCCCTCAGCATGTTTATTGTTAATATAGGAAGGCTACTGATTTCTGTGTGTTAATTTTATATCCTGCTACATTGCTAAAAGTGTTTACCAGACCTAGTAGTTTGCTGGTAGGGTCTTTAGGGTTCCTTATGCATAGAATCATATCATCTCCACATAATAATTTTATCTTTTCCTTTCCAATTTATTTCTCTTTTATTTGTGTCTTTTCCCTTATTGCTATAGCTAAGAATTCCAGTACTATATAAAATAAAAGTAGGGTCAGTGTTCACCCTTGTCTTGTTCCTGATTTTAGTGGAAATGCTTCAAGCTTTCCCCCACTCAGTGTAATGTTGCCTATAGGTTTGTCAGAAGTAGCCTTTATTATGTTGAAATATGTTCCTTCTATTCCCAGCTTCTTTCGTACTTTTACCATGAATGGCTGTTAAATTTTTGTCAAATGCCTTTTCTGTATCTATTGAGATGATCACGCAATTTTTGCTCCTCATTCAATTTATATAGTGTATTATATTTATTAATTTCCATATGTTGAGCCATCCTTGCATCTCTGATATAAAACCTACCTGGCTGTGGTGAATCATCTTTTTATATATCCTTGTAATCTATTTGTCAGTATTTTTGAGACAAGCCCAACAGACTAGCCTTTTTATGAGTGAGAGTGAGAGAGAAAGAAAAAGAGAGAGAATTGGCATAACAGGGTCTCCAGCCACTGAAACTGAACTCCAGACTCATGTACCACCTTGTGCATCTGGCTTACATGGCTTATGGGTCTGTTTAAATGTTTTATCTCATTTAGATTTAATTTTGTAGGCCATATAAATGTAGAAAATCATCCATTTCTTTCAAATTTTAAAACTTAGTGGAGTATGTTATTAAAATAGGTCCTTACGATTTTTTGAACTTCACAGATATCTGTCGTGAAGCTGCTAAGGTATAATTCTAGTTGTAGTGATTGGTGAATAAGGGAAAATAGCTTAAGCTAAAAAATAAGTATGAATTTAAGGGTATGTACAGAAGTGCTGATTGTTTTCACTTTTAAAATTTTTTTTGTTTGCTTTTATTTATTTACTTGAGAGTGACAGACACAGAGAGAAAGGCAGAGAAAGAGAGAGAGAGAGAGAATGGGTGCTCCAGGCCATCCAGCCACTGCAAACGAACTCCAGACACGTGCGCCCCCTTGTGCATCTATCTAGCTAACCAGGGTCCTGGGGAATCGAGCCTCGAACTAGGGTCCTTAGGCTTCACAGGCAAGTGCTTAACCATTAATCCATCTCTCCAGCCCTGTTTTAACTTTTTATTGACAACCTCCATACATGTACATAATGTACAATAGGAGTGCTTTTTCATTTAAAGATCTACTGTCTGTACTCCTTTGATTGGACTGTAGGCTGGAAAAGTCTGAAATGAGAGTTCTTGAAGGAATTTTGCTGTTGTGAAGATGAATGCCTGAGGTGGTCATCACTTAATGGACTGAAGAGGAATCTAACACAGAGATCTGAAATTAAAATGTGTGGCTTCTTATGTTACCTCAGCTCTGAATTCAGCATGTCTTATGGTGAGAAAAAAAAAAAAAACACTGGACATTTTAATTAAATGGGACATTAAAGTACTTTTTTCTTCTTTAAGGCTAGTTTTCTGCACTTAAATCATAATGAACACAGGCACTTCTGGCTTTGCACTGTGGTGAAAGACCATAAAAATGATTTTGGAGGAACATAGTCCCAGTCAGTAAAATGCTTGCCTTGCAAGCATGAAGACTTGAGTTTGCCTCCCAGAATGCATGTGAATTAATTTGCATGTGGGGGTTTGCACGTGTCATGCCAGCACTGTAAAGGTAGAGAAACGCTGGCCAGCCAGTCTAGCCTAATAGATGAGCTCCAGACCAATGCGAGTCCTTGTGTCAGAAAAGATGACCTATGGGGCCAGTGAGCTGGCTCCGCAGATAAGAGATCTTGCTGCTTAAGCATGAAGGCCTAAAGGATGGCTTTCCCAGAGGGGCTGGGGGAGGAAGCTGGGCATGGCCACACAGTCTGTAATCCTACTCCTACAGAGGCAAAGCCTCATCAATCTTTTTAAATTACTAGTTCTTTCATTGCATAACCTTACTCCAAAGTTTGATGTCCATGTTCGTCAATGATTGGAATTTTACTTTTATTATGGCCTTCAATCCCAAGTCAAGGTAACTATTTCACCATAAATGGTTTTCTGTTCTTAAACCAACTTTTAACCACTTTATTTTTGTCTCATCTTACTCACCGTCCTTCATCCAGTAGCTGCATGCAGGCTGGAAGATAGTTTGAAGGTCTTGGTTTATCTTCACCTTTCTCCATTTTCAAATCTACTATTCACATCTGGCTTTACCTTCACCATTATTGCTTTTAATTTCTTTGCTTCACTTTAATTTTTATTGGTGAATTTTCTCATTTTATAAATTGTCATATGAATTTCATTGTTGGAGACAAGGCTGCCCAATAACAGGTTTTGCTGTCTGTACATGGGCTAAACCATAGATATATGGCAACAAATTGCCAACTGACTTTGAAAAAGGTGAAATGATCATGATGGCTGTCATTACTTCCTGTCAGAAATCACAAATGATTTCTGAAATTTATGCTTCATGCAATTTCTCAGAGCTAATTTACTCTTGTGCCTGAAAATTGAAGATATTATTTGGGTATTGGTATTATTTACTCAAACAGCAGCAGACTAAGTTTGTGTATATCACTTTTTCAAAGTAATGACTGTCTTGCTAAATAATGCAGAGATTATATAATGGGAAAACAGAAAAGGGCTTCATTTGGTACCCTGAAGGGAAACATTTTTAAAGGAGGAGCAAACAAGTAATTCATAAAGAAAAGACGAAAAGACAGACATGGAACAGTTCCTTGTTACATAAGGCCCAAGGAACAACACCGCAGCTACATTATCTACTTGGTTTTGAAATTGAAATGTAATGCACATCATATAAAGTTCCTATTTTTGATTTATACAATTCATTGACTTTTAGTGTATATATTCTTATTATTATTTTTGGTTTTTCAAGATAGGGTCTCACTCTAACCAAGCTGACCTGGAATTCACCTTGTAGTCTTAGGCTGGCCTCAAACTCATGGTGATCCTCCTACCTCTGCTTCCTGTAGTATACAAATTATTTTTCATAAGCACCTTTCTAACTTCTATTGTTATTACTACATGTACTTAGCTTAGGTTAAGCCTGCTTGCCCTTCTCCTGTGCCTCTTCTCCTAATCAAAGTGTTATGCAGCCCCACCATTATCAAATTCCAGAATATTTTTATCCTCCCTCAGAGAAAACTTACACTCTACTGAATCTTTTCTTTTCCCTCCTTTTCCTCAGTTTACTTCTAGAAACTACTAATATAAATTCTGTCTCTGCGATTTTTAACTATTCCAGGTCTCTCCTTATAAGTGGAATCAAATAGTATTTATTTATTTTGTAGTTGGATAACTTCACTTGGCATGTCTCTGAGATTCATCCTTTTTGGAACTTGTGTCAGATTATTTTTTCTTTTTAAGACATATTATGCCATATTTATATATCCATTCATCATATAATAAATATTTGGCTTTTTCTACTTTGGAGCAATTATGAATACTGATACTATGAACATTGGCATACAAGATTTTGTATAAGCATACATTTTGTAATATTCTTAGAGAAATACAAGTGAAATGCTGGGTCACATGGTAATTAAAACTTTTTTCAGAAACTCCAAGACTATTTCCTCATGGCTGGCTGCATCATTTCATGTTTCTACTAACAGTGTGTGAAGGTTCTGTTGCTTCTTAAAATAAAAAAATCTATTATGTGAATATTTCCTATCATTTTATTTCACTCATGTAGTTTCTCACTCTATTTAACATAGCATGCTTTCCTTCTTTGCCTTTCTTATTCCACAGTCGCTGACCTTCTATTGTTACTATGCAAACAATGTTTTCTTCATAATACAGCTAGTTTTATAGCTTCTTATCCCTACACTGAGAAGAATTTATTCAAGTAATTCAGAACATTAGGTCTTTCAAGCTTTTTCTTCCCATAGTTAGGTAAATGTACATTAGAACAATGACTGTACCCTCCCCTTGTCTTCCTTTAACTTTAACTATTAGGCAATTCAGTAGTTTTGCATGAAAACTCTGCACAGGAAATGTAGATCCAATCAAACGTGGATTTTCAGGCCCTTAGGTGCTATTGGGACTGAATTGGGCTCCACCATCCAACATCTCTTTACTTTAATGGATTCCTAATCTGTGTTCTGTTAATAGATTCATAGTCAATGGCAAATGCTCCCCCCCCAAATTGTCTATTTCCCTTCTTCCATTATATAATGACCTTGTAAAATGCAGAAGGGTAAGAGAAAAAATATGTAATGTACTTGTAATTTTATCCAGGTAGCCCAGTTTCTTGTACATTTCAGGCTTAGGGATAGACTCATCTGAGAATCCATCATGGTACAATGAAGATTTGTGACAATCCTCCATGAGATTCTATTATGCTTATATTATTATTCTGATGCATGACAATATCAGAGATCCTAGGGAAGATTAATACACTACTCCAGGGTTCATTGATTTGAGTGATTATAACAACCAGTCTATTTCTGGTATGTGTTATAGAGTAAAAAAAAAAAAAAAAAAAAAACATCTTGTATCTGGTTGTCATGTGATGCTACTGGCCTGCCACCCTAAAAACCACTATGACCATTACTATTAAGGATCTCCATCCATTGATGACATTGTCTACTTTTTTCCCCATTCTGAAAAGACTTTTCAAAGATATAGTCACTCTTACAGTTGTGGTTTGGGCTAAGAAGTTAGCATGTAATTAATTTACTCTAAACATTTTTGCGTAGATCTTTGAATTATTTCTTCTACATTACATCTAGAGGTGCTGACCTCATGTAACATAGGCCATCTCTGAATATAACTTTTAAAAAGATTTTTATTTATTTGCAAGCAGAGAGAGATAGAGAGAAGAGAGACAGAGTGAGAACGGGAGTGCCAGGGCCTCCAGCCCCTGCAAACAAACTAGATGCATGCTCCTCTTTGTGAATCTGGCTTTACATGGGCACTGGGGAATCAAACCCAGGTCATTACACTTTGCAGGCAAGCCCTTTAACCACTGGACAATCTTTCCATCCCTGAATATATTTTTTTAATCATAGTTCTAAACAAAAAATGAGATCTATTCCCAGACAATTTAGAAAAAAACTTTAAATTCAGAAATACTATGAACTAGAATTATCTCAGTAAATTCAAACTAGTCCTCCCTAGGCTAGCATTTTCAAAAGCTGGTCCCACAATATGTCCCCATAATTTGAAGTTATTCGTTAGCCTTTTGGAGGGATTGCCATTGGGCTTGTCCTAGCTGATCAATGCTAGAACCTGATACTGATCAAAGGTTGGAGGCAATTTGATGAAGAAGTGTTGTTTATGAAGAAAACTTATACCTTCTTTCAAGTCATGTACATCAAGGGAAGTTTCATGCACACCCAGATCAAATTTAAGACATGGTGGGTGGAAATGCTTATGATGGGAAAGAAGGCTTTAGAAAAGAATTTTAGCATCTGAAGTAGCTGTAATTGCCTAAATCTTCCCAAATGCCTGGTTACAATGTTCAGAGCTTTCTCTTTTCCATAATCCACAGGTCTATGCAGTAGGAATTGGAAGGCACCACTTTTCTCAAACTGTACTTGCTTCAGTGTCATAAGAGGGGTTCTGAAAACAGGGACCCCTCTCTCTGCCTGACCTGAGTCTCTTTTACCATAACTCCAGAACACAAACTCCAGAATTTCCTTTCAACAAGTTCCCATTTGGCATTGGGCCACAATCTGAGTATCACTGAACTACATGCAATTTAACAACCTGTTTCCTAACATACTAGTGAGCTCTGTAGTAATTAGTTTTCTGTAGGGTGATCACAAACGTTTCCTTGGCATTTTGTTTTTAATTGTCTTGAGTAAGTCATGCTCTTTATTGAGTTATTCAGAGAAGCACAAGGCAGACAGACAGCCTCCTCCTGCATATTTCTTATGTATTTCCTGTATTCCCTAATTCCCACTGCAGCAGGGAATACTGATGGCACTTCATTCCAGGTGACCCCTGGAAATTAGTTAATTAACTAATTCATTGTTGGGTACCATAGTTTATTATCATCTCCTTCTTTAACATTTTTGAACCCCATCATAATTTCTTAGTCAATTGGTCATATTAGTCTCATATTCTTACTATTCTGTTGCCCATCACACTTCTGGCCCCAATTTCTAAACAGGAAAGAATTTTTAATTGTAATTAATAAAGCTAAAATTGCCTGAGATTTGAACAAATAGATTTCATGCTTGGCATAGGTTTTTCACAGATATGGAAAGGTAAACACTAGCCCAATGTTCCAGGTATGGTATCCAAAACTATATCACAAAACTTGACTACTAGCCGGGCATGGTGGCGCATAGAGGTAGGAGGATCACCGTGAGTTCGAGACTACCTTGAGACTACATAGTGAACTCCAGGTCAGCCTGGACTAGAGGAGTGAAACCCTACCTCGAAAAATAAAACATAAAAAAAAACAAAAAACAACTAGACTATTAAGAGAATCTAATTCTGCTACAATCAGGAAGCTAACAGTTCTGACAACCAGCATTACACCTACTGGCTAAAGCACTTTGCACCCAAATTTATGCCAAACCAAATAAGTATTCCATTCTCTGACTTTCCCATATATCTTGGGTCCCAGTTAAAAGTTTACTGTTTTGACTATAAAACTTGTGCTATGTTCAGAGAGCATAGAAAATACTTCACGCTGATTTCATTGTTTTAGCTTTCTGGTCTTTGCATTCTGTAAAAGCATGCAAGGAGATTGATAGATGGGGTCTTGAGTGAAGCAATCCAAAGTCTCACTGGAAGGCAGCAAGTGCAGCATGTCTTCTACATAGCTGTGCATGACAAGCTAGAAGTAAAGGTACCGAGTAAGGCTGAAAGGAGACAGATCCAAAATAAAATATTTATTCCTTCTTTGCTTGAGTTACGATTTCACTATGCAGCCCAGGTGAATTTTCCTACCTCCTGAGTGCTGGGACTGTGATGTGCACTCCACATTTGACTTGTTCTACATTCTTTTAAAAAATTATTTATTTGCAAGCACATACACAGAGAGAGAGAGGGGGCGGGGATAGAGAGACATAGAAAGAGAGAGAGAGAAATAGAGAGACAGTGAGAGGAGAGACATACCAAGAGAAAAATGGTACACCAGGGCCTCTATCTACTGCAGACAAACTCCAGATGCAGTGCATGTAACACTTTGTGTGAATGGCTTTACGTGGGTACTGGGGAATCAAATCCTGGTCATTAGGATTTGCAGCCAAGCACCTTTAAGCACTGAGCCATCTTTCCAGCCCCCACTATTCTGCATTGTTAATTAGATTTGTATTCAACTGAATAGAAGGGAAAGTTTATAAAGCTCCACCCTTTTCTATATGTGCAGTTTTGCACAAGTTCATTATTTCCTCATGTATATAATGACTAGCAGTAACAGAATACATATTGCATTCATTGCTTTTTGTGTTGCTATGTCTATGACAAAATACCAGAAAAGGAACAACTTAAGGGGGCAGTATTTATTTTGGCTTATAATTTGAGGGGATACAGTCCTCCTGTGCTGGGAAGGCATGGCCACAGGGGCTTGAGGTGACTGGTTACAAGGCATGAAGAGAGAGGAAGCAGAGAGCAAACAGGAAGTCAGACAAGTCTATAAAACCCCAAAGCTTGTTCTGAATAACTCATTTCCTCCAATGAGCCTCTACTTTCTAAGGGCTCAGTAACACTGCAAAACATCCTTGTTGCTCTAGGAATACAGTGTTCAAACATCTGGTATAGTTTTACAAACTACACCATCTATTCATACCACTGTTTTGAGGACTAAAAAAGATTAGCTTGTCTACAACATTTAGTGAAATCCCTATCATAAATACTGACTTAGTGTTTGCTCTGTGATATAATTATTTTAATATATTTTAATTTATTTTTTAGAGAGACAGAGAGAGGAATGGGCGCACCAGGGCCTCCAGCCACTGCAAACGAACTCCAGATGCTTGTGCCATCTAGTGCATCTGGCTTAATTGGGTACTGGGGAATTGAACCTGTGTCCTTAGGCTTTGCAGGCAAATACCTTAAATTGCTAAGCCATCCCTCCAGCCAGGGAATTACTTTTTCTTTGGTTTGGTGCAAGGTATTGAATCCAGGGCCTTGAACATGCTAGGCAATATTCTACTATAAGCCATATCCCCAGCCAAGAATTCTTGAAAGACTTTTTTGTAGTTATTTTATTGCTGCTGGGACAAAAACACATGGCCCAAAACAAGTGATCAAAGGAAAAGATTTATTTTGGCTTATAATCATGAGGGAAAGTTTTATGACAGCAGGGAAAAGGATTGCACAAGCAGAGGTTGGTCATCACTTAACTGCCACAGTAGGTGCAAAAGAGCAGCAAGAGAGTGAGCCAAGCTCTGGCAATGAGGAAGCTGGGCTCTAACACCCCTAAGCCTACCCCTCAGAATACATCTCCTCCAACAAGTCTCCACCTCCCAAATTGCCTCCATCTGGGGACCAAGCATTCAAAACACATAAGTTTATGAGAGATTTAATTCAAACCACCACATATTTGTAGCATATTGGAAATCCTTGCTTGAACAGAATTTTTTATTAAAGCCTCCAATTTGGAAATTGCAATCTGGAAAAACTGAATTTTCTCATAATTGTATATGATATGTCTGTTGATGCATGGCAAACCATCCCAAACATAGTGGATTACAGCACAAGCATTTATTTCTTTTCTCTTGATGGTTGATGGAATGATCATGATAATCTGGGATGCTTTGTGAAGGTGATTATGTTTTCTAACATTTCAGAACTAATAGTTTATAGAACTCTCCTCATTTTTTTCTAGTATGCTTTAGCTTGTGAAGACTTACATAATAAAAATAAGAAGTTACGTCATCCACAAATATCATAAACTTCTAATATTCATTTAAAATATTTGAGAACATGAGTTAATCTTTAAATAAAATAATTGATATAACTTGTCTGATTAAGACCAATGAAATAATTTTATTGCATTAAAACAGATATAAGAAACTTTCAGTTCACTTGTTAGTGGGAAAAACAGTACATTGCAATAAAGTATGTACTGTTAGTAGGTAAAACTTCTTCCAAACTTGTGATGTATTCAAATATAAAAGAATAACCAGAAAAGTTGTACTGAAGAGATCAGGTCCAATGAAAAAAACAATTCCTAGATGACACACATATATACATAAGTTTGTGATGAGATAAGACAGAGAATGATAATGTGTATTAGAAATATGTTGCATTAAGAATTACTGTCATTCAATGTATCCTGTTACCTGAAAGACTACATTCACTGGGCTTTTGAGGTAGGCAACCGTTACAAAATTGTTTGTATAAAGCCAAAAATGACTATCTTCAGTGAAAGAAACATGAGCTTTCTTTTTCTGCTTTTAAAAGATTGGGTTTGATGAATCTACTTAACTGCCTGTACTGAAATCCGTGTCTCTATGACTACTGGGAATTTACGTGTTTAGAAAGCAAGAAAAACAGTGAATAACACTGATCAGAGGTGCTAGTGACTGTCTTCTCATTGTCCTCCTCCTGCTCCAGGTGAAAGCCTCCTTCTTTGTCAGACTTTGAGAATGTCCATTCTTAGGAACAAGTACTAGGTTTAAGTTAACAGGGTTTATTTTATAAAAGAAAACAAAAAACTTTAATTTCTTATTAAAGATAAAATACTAGCATGCTAATTAAAGATTGCTCCAAATCAGTTGTGATCAGAACTAAAATAATTTGAATTTGTCAAGGACAATTTTCAGTAAATTTGTGAACAATGTACTTTATGTGAGAAAGGTTAATGCAATGGTGTAGACAGAATTATTGTCATTGTATCCTCCAACCACACTGAGTCTCATAAGTTCAATTCATTAACTAAAAACTTGAGGAGATGTAACTGACTAAGGTGTTGGTTACTTTTTTCTCATGCTTATCTCCAGAAAGACTCAGTAATTGATATTTCAGTGGTGTGTGTTTTTTTTAGATTGACCATAAAACATCAAGCTTTAAAACAATGCTTAGAAACAAAATACACCTGAAGCATATTTCACTAAAACGTAATTTATAAATAAACCTCAGTTAGATCCTGTTCCAGGTTGTGCTGGCCTGAAACTCATGGTGGTCCTCCTGCTTCAGCTTTCTGAGTGCCGGGATTATAGTCACGAGCCAGCATGCTCAGCCAGCACAGGTTTTGGAGTTCAGTTCATATAGGTTTGAGTTTCACATCTGCACTAAGTATCCAGGTGTCACTGGGCATGTTGCTGACCTAACCGAAGCCCCATTTTCTCCATCTATCAAGGGAGAATCATCATAGCTGTGAGCTGGGTGCACGTGGGATGCTGTATGTGATTCTGGTGTCATATTTCTTCATTTGCAAAGTAGTTGTTATGTCTGAGATATATTGATTTGGGTTAAAGATAATAACTTCTTAGGAAACCTATAACATTTGCCCAAGATTGTCAAAGATTGGGTGAGTGGATGGCCACTGGTGTAGTTTTTACAAAATGAGCCGCAGTTGCAGGATCTGAACTTTGCTTGCTGACTTTACTCATGTCCTCTACAGCTAGCATCAATCAAGTATCACAGCATCTTGCTAGAAAAACTGAAATAACTTCTCAGTCCAGGGATATAATCAGTTTTCTGTACTCTTGTCAGAATAATCTTTCTAACAGTATAAATCTATCTCAATTCTCCATCACAACCTGCTCAATAGTTCAAAGCTCTTCTGGAAAACAGACTCTAGGACAAGTCCTGAACAGATCTTCCTATTATCCCTCCTTTTCTTCCCAATACATGGGATGATTTTCAGGTCCTTAGGCTTCCAAGGCCTTTTCTGCCTCACAGCCTTTGCATGCACCTTCTTCCTGGCAGCAGGACTTACCCTCCAGCATGGCATCCTTCACCTGAAGCCACTCTTCTCTTTTACTTAAAGCTCCGCATCCTAGCCAGCCTTCCTGTGCCAACCATGGCCAGGAACTTTCATCCCTCTGCACTTCCAGACTGGGGAGTTTTGCTTGCTTTTCTGTGTTGACTTCAAATTGGTGGACACATACTAATTGACTGAATAACCCCCATTAAGTCTTCCTTAGTAGATAGAAAGCTTCAAAAATGTCAAGTCTAATGTCTGGTCTGAGTGTGCCTGTGCCCCTTGCACCTTGCAAGGTACCTGGTATACAATGGCCCTTGACATAGGTTTGCTGAATAAGTCTACTACCTAGTGAAGAAGCGGTTTCTGAAAAGACATGGCTGAGAAGACATGAATCAACACCCTACCTGAAGTTACTTGAGTCCAGGCTCTCCATGTAGCTGATACATTATAGACAAACATGAAAATCTAGGATACTTTCCCATCTTGTCCAAGTGGAATATTAAGAAGTAGAAGGATACACAGGACTGATTTCAAAGGAGAGGATAAAATGCATATTGGACCTTGCTGATTTAAATCATTCTCTCCTCTCGACCTCTGGTATCACTTCTTTTAAGGTTTTCACTTCTCAGAGAAACAGCCTAAAATCCACAATTCATTAAAATTTTCCCTCTCACCATCAAAGCATCAGCAAAGCTCAGGAAATGATGGGTAACAGAGAAGTTCCCTACAGCCTTCACATCCTCACCCCAGCCACGTATCAACAGCTTGAGGACAAGAAGGCTGGAAAGTAGTCAGAGGCTGCAGGTTCTGGGAATGGAGAATGGAGTCTCACCCTCTATCCAACATGTGTCTCCCCTTATTAATGTCTTTATCAATGTTTGAAGGTCAATATATTAAATATTTCTTCTATTTGTGTGTGTGTGTGTGTTCTGTGACTCCGGATTAGACATCATCCCTCCCTCTCTCAACCTCTTGAGATGCATGGATTTGAGAATTTCTTACAACAGTAGGTATGGATGGGCAGGACACATAAAGCACAAAGTTGCTGAGAGAGCCTGAAATGTTTTGGAAAAAGTGTTATCAGTGGCAAGAAAACAAGGACATGTGAAGGAGTGGGAGAGCACAGAAAACACCTGGGGCTCATTCATAGTCTTGGCAACAATGGTTGTAAGCTGCCTCATCAAATTAAACAGTTTACTAGGGAAAGGAAAGAAGATGCGCAGAGGCTCATATAGTCTGCAGCTTCTCCTAGTATGCTTGGATGGTGGGGAGTGCAATTTCCTCTACTATAGACTTTGGTATTCATGTGTGTCCCTCAGTACTGTTAAGGTCTTCAGATTTTTCAGATCAAGCTTGCTTGCTTAAGGAAAGATAAACCAAGGACTGTGAGTTATGTCATGAGAGAAGCTCTGCATATCAGGCCATCTCACAAAGAAGCAATAATCTCACAGGATCAAAATAGACAAAGGTGTTTATCAATAACTTGGGAAGCTTTCTTTAAACATTTAGTCATAATATAAATAGATCCTCTGTTATAACATTGTTGTCAGCAAAATAACTGAAGTGTAGGCATGTTTATGGTGTGCCTGTGCTTACCTACTTGCTGATTTATTATTAGAGCCTAACCTCGTAATCAGATTGTTCTGTTTGGGCCCAAAGCGTCTTGTCACAGAGTAAAACTGACTTCCTGTGGCAGGTGCTCCCAGCAGGTGGCTCCTCACGGTACCTGCATCAGAAAGGTAGAGTTAGTCAGAGATTTGATTTTAATATGAAATCTGTGTCGCAGCCTGAGCCGCCACTGGGTGATGTGCCAAAATTCATGTCTGCAGCATGATTTATTATGGGAAAATACCACAGAACTAATCAGTGGAGTTACTAATTAATACAAATCTGCATTTTTGCATAAGCAATTAGTGCAAGGAGAAAGCAATGAAAGAGGAAGTTCTACTCCTTTAATCTCAGTGCCTACTCAAGCGGAAAGACCCACCAGGGCCAAACTCCAAGGTCTACATTTGGAATTTTCCCACTTTGATTAGTTAAAGACATAAAAGGTCAAATTATCAATATTTAATCCAAGTGGGAGTGCATTTTTGAAAGGAAAGAAAACGTTTTATTTAAAGGTGAAACTAGTGGTGATTTCTTGAATCAATAATTACTTTTAGGTGGTTTTCTTTGATGTCTGATTAACATGTAATAAAGAGTTATTGTTGTTTATTTTGTTTTTTTTTTTCTCTCTCTTTTTCCAAGGTAGAGTCTCACAGCTTCACTCTAGGCCAGGCTGACCTGGAATTCACTATGTAGTCTCAGGATGGTATTGAACTCACTGCGATCCTCCTACTTACTTCTTCCTCCTGAGTGCTGGGATCAAAGGCGTGTGCCAAGCTTGTAATAAGGAGTTTTGTTTGCTATTAATATCTTGAAAATGACATGAGTAAGTATTCAGGGACATGATGCATGTTTCTTAAATACCTGTCTTTGTTGAAGATGCTTGCTCTTCTCAGAGTCACGCTCCAGTAGACATTCCCACCATATATCTAGAGAAGCAAGGTATATGTGTACATAGTGTATACTGGTATGTAATGTTTATATCTGGTGATTGTTTAGAGAATGTTGTGATTCATGGACCTGAGGAAGTAATGCCATTTAGCTTCTGCACATTTATTATCCTATTGATTTAATAGAAATCATGTACAGTGTAAAGTATCTGGATAACTGGTGATATAATGGTGACAAAGAAATATTTATTTTCTCAAAAAAAATTATGCTCCACAAAAGCAAAATCACTTTTAGAGATATTTTTAAAGGTACTCAATTTATAACTCTTGTCAGCTGAAAGCATGTTTTAAATCCTCGACCTCTCATAAAATGAGTACCTTTAAAAATGCAAATCATCGTTATAACATTTTCCACAGGGCTTCAAAAATCAAAATAGTCCTCTTACTTGTTGTCTGTAAAGATAATACAAATAAAATATCTCTAAAAGTGATTTTTTTTTCTTGTTAGGTAACTAATTAAACGCAGTCGTACAGGGCTCCCTGACTAAAGGTGTGGGCCTGGTGACAACCCATCCTTTGGCGAAAGAAAGTCATCAGGAAATACGCAGGACCCATCAAGTTCTCGTTAAATCTGAAGGTGGGATTCAAGACCAGGGAGATGGGCGTTGTCCACGGTGCTGATGACTCTCTGGGAAGCCTTTTCAGCGAGAGCTGCAGGGGCCTCTAAACCTGGCAGGCAGGCGCTCTTGGGCCCTCAGAAACTTGTCCAGCTCTCCTCTCCCAACCTATCTTGACAGCCTTTGTTAAGAGACGTAGGCTGTGCCTCACCAGCGCTTCACTCCTGCAGCTACCCCAGCTACAAGGGATTTTTGTTTGCTTAAAAAAAAAAAAAATGTCAACTCAAAGGCTGGCAAACACCGGGTGCTTGTGGTCCTCTTTAGACCACAAGCTGTTCCTCACGTCTCCAGAAGTGACACCCAGAAATGCATTCACACATACACACAATCACTGCCAAGCACTTTGTACACAGCATGGACACACAATACCCCCTCATACCCTCCAATGTTCGCGAACGCGCGCTCATACACACACACACACACACACACACACACACACACGGGCGCTCATGCACTCTCTTGAACACTCAATTACAAACACACATTAACACATTTGCACACACAGGCTTCCTGACATATGAGGCCTTGTATAATGGTGCCGAGGCTGGTGTCTGCCAAGATGCTTGGGCTGCGTTGATTTTCAGATGTCGATTCTGCCTGGTGAGTGGTTTTAAGGAAAAGCCCATTGATTCTGATAGGGAACCCGGCGTAGGCGCTCTCTCGAGGTCTGTGGGCGCCAGGAGAGAAGCCACCAAATCCCGGCAGGACCGAAAGGACGTAAATAATAAATTAAAGGGTCCAGGCAGGCCAAGCTGGGGAGGCTAGGCACTAAATCATTCCCCAAATCACAGCCGCGTCGTGCTCCATCCAATAGCTCTGAGCAATTTGTGGAGTTGGGGGGTTGGAATCAATTTTTTTTCTGTTCTCGCAGGTGCAATATGAATCAATTATCTTAATTAAGATTATGCCGCAAGCCCAGGAGATTTGGAAAGGACGGGTTTTGCGCTCGGGGCGATAGCGAGGCATTTTAATAGCGTCTCTCTTGCTCCTGGCTCTCTCGCTCGCCTGCTCGTCCAGGCAAAGCTTCGTGCCTGGACCTGGGAGTCCAACTGCCTCCCTGGAGGCGGAGGCTCAAAGCCAGAGCTGACCTTGCCTTCTGATGGGGACCAGCATGGACCTTCTCGGACTTTCTAAAGGACTTGCAGCAACTAGGACTAAGCTAAGGGGACTTCAGCTCTTAGCTTCCAGTTCTTATGGTCCCTGGGACCTTATGTATTTAACTATCCTGGGTGCGCAGTACTAGAGTCCTCTTGCCCCTCGATCACTCCCCGATCAGTGTACCTCACTCCTGGGAAGGCAAACACGGGGTAGTCCTGGACACGGTAAGTCATTTCACTGAACGCAAATCCTCGTACAAGCAAGCATCTGTTTCTCCCAGAAACAGGTCACCGCCTGGGACTCCCGGGCAGGCCCGGACCCAGCTCTTTATCTTAGCCGTGTGAATGCGTCTCCTCCCCCCGGCGCCATCCACACGCTGCCCACCCCCTGCAACCAGGCCACAGCTTCTGTCCCCTCTCCTCCCCCATCGCTCAGCACACCTCCTCCCGCCCCCCTCTACGCGGGCTCTCTGTGGGCTGTGGCTGTAACCGCCGGGACGCTTGTCGCGCGCCGCGCTCGCTCGGAGCAAGGACCCGGGGGCGGGGTGGGGGGAGGGCGGCAGATTTAGGGCATTGCTCGCGGGCAGTGAGTCATGAAAAGCGGCTTTTGTTGCCTGCGCGTGCGGCTCGCGTGCCGCTCGGCAGCCTGCCGCGCCCAGTGGGGACCCGAGCCCTGGGAGTGCAGCTAACCGTCCAGCCTGGGGACCAGGGAAAAGAAGTTGAGAAACCAAGACGGGGAAAAAAGTGTGCAACCGTCCCCGCACTTCCAAAGAGAGGTAAACGAGGCAGAGAGAGGCTGTGGAGACTGTCCCCAGCCCTGAGCTCATGGGCACCTCCAACTGACTCCTGTCCTGACTTCTGGGCCAATCTTCTCGGTTCTCTCAGTGCCATTTTCAAATAAACACCTCAGTCTCGCCTGCTTCCCGTTTGTACTGGACTCTTCCTTTCCACAGGACTTATCACTCAGCCATTGCCTCCCCTGGGGACTCTTGGCGTTGCTGACTCAGGTCAACAGTGGCGTGTAGAGACAGGTCCCCAGGACAGAGCTTTGAGCAGTGAGAGGCAGTGAGACATCCAGGAGAGGTGTTTTCTTTTAGACAAATCCCCAGACCTTCCAAGAACATGGAACCCTCTCCCCCACCCAGTCCCAATGTCTCTTCTATAGCTTCCTCAAAATGGAAGATGAAAGCCAGGATCCTAGCTACTTATCCACAAGGCGAGTAATGCTACCCACTCAGCAGACAGCAGAAGGGTCTTGAATTTAAACTCAGCACCCAAGGTCAATACTAGAATCATGCGCCTACATCTACCTACAGACAGAACCTAGGAAGGCAACTTGCCACACTGCTCTGCTCCCGAATCTCAGAACAAGTCGTGCATACTTTCGGTTCACAACAGACCGTCCCTTTCAGATTTTTGCGAGATCCAGAAGGCGACATCCTGCACTTTTCACACACTCAGGATCTCCTTAGGACCCTGTCTTCCCACCTCCTCCCAGATGAACTCCACTTCAGCTGCTCAACCTTGGCACTGTTTGCACAGTGGAGGGACTTAGGGCAATTGCCTTTAAATAAGCAATTCAAGCAGGCTGCATTCGTGGTGAAGGGCTTTAAGGTTAGAAGTGGGTAAGAGGTTGATAGAGAATTAGAATTTAAAAAAAAAATTCTCCAAGAAAAAGTAAAAAGTTAAGGGGTCCACCAAGGGCTCCTCTTCCCTTTCTTCTCTTAAAAAAAAAAAGTAAAATTCTGAACCATGTCTTGCAGAAAAATTAAAGTCACTATTTGGGAATATACACACACATAGATAGAGGAGAAATAGATAAATCGATCAGAAAGGTCAAAATACACACACACACACACACACACACACACACACACACGACATAGATCAGGAAGGTCAGTACTCTGAGCTTCACCCAAAATGTAGAGGCTCCATCAACGAGGCTTGATGGCCTAGGGAACCCCTCCAAGGGTGTGCTAATGGTAGGTGGAGAGAATTACCCTTCAAGAGCCCTATCTTTTGAGAAGACTAGTCTGACCCACATATCCAAGGCCTGAGATTGAGGACCATAGGTTACTGGGCTGGTGGTCCTGTGTGGGTTAGAAAGTTAGGGCCTGGGAAACCAGCATTCCGTGGAATGGCGGAATGAGGGTATCCTTTGCAGCAATCCAGTAACCTTGGTTAAAATGAAGGACACCAGGGAAGTGTGAAGGCCAATGGAGCCAAGACCTGTGTGCACCGACTAGATTTGAAGCAGAATACTGGGGGTCCAAGAGTTAGACAGGCTTATATAGAAGTACCCATGCATAGAAACGCCTAAGAACCAGGGTTGCTTGTTGGAGCTTGAGTAGCAGGTACAAAATTTCTATATTGGGGAGGCCTGTGTAGAGCGGATGCTTGAGTTATGAAGGCTGGAGAACTACTCTACACCCGCATTTAGAGCTGAAGCCCTTTTGATGTGAAGTATACGTTGCCTTGAAGGGCTAATGCAGATTAGAAGAAGCCTCTTTTGGCGCCAATGAGCCAAGCGTCTGCAGAGGGTCAGAAGCCAAGAGATTTGCCTCCCGGGTGGACAGGGAAGCCAGGGCGAAGACGCCGCGGCGCGCCGGGGTCTCCCGCGTCTGCCTGGGGCACCTCTGCCTAGACCCGGACTCCGGTTACCTTCCCGCTCGCTTCCCACAGACCCCTCCCCTGGCCAATCCTCCCCCTTCTGCCGCCACAATGGGTTAATCTCTCCTGCGGGTAAAAACAGGTCCGCGGAGTCTCTAACTGGCGACAGATGGGCCACTTTCTTCTGGCCACAAAGGGGCCGGAATGGAGCGCTCCGCGGCATACAAATCGGCAGGTCACGTGGTCCCCGGCTCTTGGCTGGACCGGGAAGACCATATGGCGCATGCCGGGGAGGAAGGAGAAGGGGCGGGGGCGGGACTGGGTGGGGGTGGGGGCGAGGGGGAGCGGTTGCGCGGGAGGCGCGGGCGGAGGCGGGGGCAGGAAGCGCGCAGCCGGGACGCGTGCGCAAGTGCGGGGCTTGGGGACCTGCTGGGCTGCGCTCCCCGCCCCGCCCGCCCGCCCGCGCTCAGCATCCTCGCCTCGGCTATATAACCTGAGCTGCCGCACAGCCCCGACACGAGGAACTCGCCCACGCACAAGGCACGGCGTCCCGAGGCTCCAGGGTTATGAGACCATCACGGCTCAGGACCTTCTAACAACAGGTAATTACAATTCTTTTCTTCTTTTTTTCTTTCTCGAAAATAAAAGCAATAACTGAAGACCTAATGTCCCTTAGCTATTTGAGAGCGTGTTATATCTCTGAGACCCGTGTCCCTCGCTATCATTGCTCACAGAGGACTCACACATGAGTCCCTGCGCTCAAGTACAACTCCCCCACGGGGTTTCTAGTCAAACTTTGTTTTTTAATAGTATAGGAGCTTTTAGGATTTCTTTTAAAGTAACTAATTATTTGTTAGCGATTATTGTAAAGTCCCCAAGACAAATAACTACTTCACCTTGTCACTTCTTCCAGTAAGGAAAAAAGAAAGCAAAAGAAAGCTCTTTACTCGGGAGACTTGCTTCGCGAACATGTATTTTACGCACTGTGGGAGTGTGGCTATCTTTTCAGCGAATGAAATGGAGGTCGATACCTGCAGTATATGGGCTCAGAGATAGTTTAGCTGAGATGGGGAAACGGGAAGACAGGGAGAGACTTGAACTGCTACCTGTTACAGCTCCAAGGGTGGCCAACTCCTCATGGTCCACTGCTGGAGCCGGAGATGCGGGGCTTTTTATAAAAGAAAAAAGAAAAAAAAGAAAGAAAACAAAACTAAAGGCCTTTTAGAGTCTTTATGTGAAGCGGCAACTTCTTCTTTGCCAATCGCTGACCATTATAATTACGCAATCTTTTAAAGGGAGGTTTGAAGCGAACTTTGAAAAGCTCTAATAAAGGGCGGGCGACCCTTTCAATGGGCTGTTTATTAGAGGCGAGCCTTCCGCACCTGATCCCCGGCGGGCGCGTGGGAGAGCGATCAGCGCCGCGCCTGGTCCTTGCCTTGCTCAGAGCTTTTATACAGGGAGGAAACTTAGGGGAGGTCGGGAGGTGGGAGGGCAGGAGTGAAAAGCAAGGGAAGAATGGAAGACCCCAGCGCTGTTTGTTTCGTGGATGGTGAAATAATTTGGTAGAAACTACTTTTCCTCTTGCGTGCATTGGCTCTTCAATCTCTTTTCTATGTAATCTTCTTTAAAACCCCTGTCAGTGTCAGTAAATTACGTAATGGCTTTTCAACTTAAACCGCTAAGTACCAGAGAAGCCAGAACAGAGATGGGAACAGAAGGTGCGTTTGCCAGACTCATAATGTTTTTTTGTGGAGTTACTAGTGACTTTGGACACATGGAGATAAACATGGACACTCGTTTCCACATGTTCTCCTGCCGGGCAGTCGCCATGCACACAGTTAAGTAGGAGACATACACCTGCGCCTGGTGGACACATTTGCCTGGCCACAGCCCCCCCCCCCCCCGGGCAGCCCTAGCCCTGTCTCCTCCGTAGCAGCGAGGAACACACACGCCATCATAAAGCCCTGCATTTGATTTTTTATTAGAGGCATCCATTTTGGAATGAAGTAGGATTTCTCTTCCTGTGCATGTCTGCGGGATTAGGGAGTAGGAGCTGAAGGCTTATCTAGCTTTTAAATAAAGCGTTTTCTTTTCTTTTTTCTTTCTTTCTCCTTCCTTCCTTCCTCCTTCCCTCCCTCCCTTCCTTCTTTCCTTCCTTCCTTCCCCTCTCCCCTGTTGCACACAGGAAGCGGAACCATGACCAAATCGTACAGTGAGAGCGGGCTGATGGGCGAGCCTCAGCCCCAAGGTCCTCCAAGCTGGACAGACGAGTGTCTCAGTTCTCAGGATGAGGACCACGAGGCTGACAAGAAGGAGGACGAAGACTCTCTGAGGAATGGGGGAGAGGAGGAGGACGAAGATGAGGACCTGGAGGAGGAGGAAGAGGAGGAGGAAGAGGAGGACGACCAGAAGCCCAAGAGACGCGGTCCCAAAAAGAAGAAGATGACCAAGGCCCGCCTGGAGCGATTTAAATTGAGGCGCATGAAGGCCAACGCCCGGGAGAGGAACCGCATGCACGGGCTGAACGCGGCGCTGGACAACCTGCGCAAGGTGGTGCCCTGCTACTCCAAGACGCAGAAGCTGTCCAAGATCGAGACGCTGCGCCTGGCCAAGAACTACATCTGGGCTCTGTCGGAGATCCTGCGCTCAGGCAAAAGCCCCGACCTGGTCTCCTTCGTCCAGACCCTCTGCAAGGGCCTGTCCCAACCCACCACCAACCTGGTTGCGGGCTGCCTGCAGCTCAACCCCCGGACATTCCTGCCCGAGCAGAGCCCGGACTTGCCTCCGCACCTGCCGGCGGCCAGCGCTTCCTTCCCCGTGCATCCTTACTCCTACCAGTCTCCGGGACTGCCCAGCCCGCCCTACGGTACCATGGACAGCTCCCACGTCTTCCACGTCAAGCCGCCGCCGCACGCCTACAGCGCGGCGCTGGAGCCCTTCTTTGAGAGCCCGCTGACCGACTGCACCAGCCCGTCCTTCGACGGACCCCTCAGCCCGCCGCTCAGCGTCAACGGCAACTTCTCTTTCAAACACGAACCATCCGCCGAGTTTGAAAAAAATTATGCCTTTACCATGCACTATCCTGCAGCGACCCTGGCAGGGACCCAAAGCCGCGGTTCAATCTTTTCGGGCGCCGCCGCCCCTCGCTGCGAGATCCCCATAGACAATATCATGTCCTTCGATAGCCATTCGCATCACGAGCGAGTCATGAGTGCCCAGCTCAATGCCATCTTTCACGACTAGAGGCACGTCGGTTTCACCACTCCCGGGAAACGAACCCACACTGTGCTTACAGAGACCGTCGTGTTTACAGAGGGCAGCCCTCTTGTACGATTGCTGCAAAGTGCGAATACTCCCCAAGCTTCAAGTGATATATGTATTTATTGTCGTTACTGCCTTTGGAAGAAACAGGGGATCAAAGTTCCTGTTCACCTTATGTATTATTTTCTATAGCGCTACTATTTTAAAAAATTATGACAATACAGTAAAGTAAAAAAAAAAAAAAAGTGCACCGTGAGTTTGGTGTGGCTGTGTTCAGATCATATTAATTATCTGATCGGGATAAAAAAAATCACAAGCAATAATTAGGATCTATGCAATTTTTAAACTGATAATGGGCCAATTAAAATATATATATATAAATATATATTTTTCAACCAGCATTTTACTACTTGTTACCTTTCCCATGGTGAATTATTTTGTTGTGCTTTTGTACAGAATTTTTAATGACTTTTTATAATGTGGATTTCCTATTTTAAAACCATGCAGCTTCATCAATTTTTATACATATCAGAAAAGTAGAATTATATCTAATTTATACAAAATAATTTAACTAATTTAAACCAGCAGGAAAGTGCTTAGAAAGTTATTATGTTGCCTTAGCACTTCTTTCTTCTCTAATTGTAAAAACAATTGCACAATTTGAGCAATTCATTTCACTTTAAAGTCTTTCCCTCTCCCTAAAGCAGAGACCAGATCCACAACTCTCAAGAGGATGAAAAAAAGAAATGTATTTCTTCTCAAAACATATCAATTCATTTCTTGCACAAGCTTGTATATACATATTATAAATAAATGCCAACATACACATCTTTAAATTGAAAGCTGCTTGACTATCACATACAATTTGCACTCTTTCTTTTTAGTCTTTTACTCCTACACATTTCATGATTTTACAGAACGTCTGAAGCTATTGATAACTCCAGAAAATATAAATGCATGATTTTTATACATAGTCACACAAATGGTGGTTTGTCATATTCATGTAATCAATCTGAGCCTAAATTTATTCAGGTTGTTAATGTTGGGACTTATCCTATTGTAGTCAGTTAGTACAGTAGCTTACATAAAATTCAAACCATTTAATTCATAACTAGAACAATAGCTATTGCATGTAAAATGCAGTCCAGAATAAGTGCTGTTTGAGATGTGGTACTGGTATCCCTGGGTTTGATCTGTACTGTAATCTTGTTTGTAATCTTGTATATTATGGTGTAATGCACAATTTAGAAAACACTCATCCAGTTGCAATAAAATAGTATTGAAACTCCAAACAAGTGTTGTATTTCTTCCAACAGTATTTTTAAAGGATAACATTATTCCTGGGGGTGGGGGAAAGGAAAGTTGCTGCATTTCCTAAGCTATATTTAGCACTATTTGTAGAATAAAGTAAAAAGTTGAGCTTGGTATATGCTTAGTATGTTTTTCTTGCTTAGCTACTCACCAGTTTTATCATAGTTGAAAAGATGTAATTTATTATTTGGAATATGATGTTACAGGGGTAAGCAGGGCAAACAAGTATCCGTTTGTCTCTTAAACTTTAGATTTTTCTGGTTTCCATTTGTTTAACTGGTACAGTTTCTTTTCTTTTTTTTTTTTTTTTGGTTTTTCAAGGTATGGTTTCAATCTATCCCAGGCTGACCTGGAAATCACTATGTAGTCTCAGGGTGGCCTCAAACTCACAGTAATCCTCCTACCTCTGTCTTCCCAGTGCTGGGATTAAAGGTGTGTGCCACGCCCAGCTCAGCTTTTCTTTATGTGGTGAATTCAGTTAATTATTAACACAGAAAACAAATCAGTACCTTAGTTTGTGTAGACATTTAAAATATATAATCATCTTTGCTAGTTTCTTGGTGTTCTGTTACCTATACATCTTCCTGAACTGAATAGGTATTTTCCTTCAAAACAGCTGTTCCAAAGAGAAGGTTATATGGCTTATACCAGAAGGAAATGGTTTAATTAATTGAAGGATTCCAAGAAGGTATATAACTTTTAATTGCTCGAGAAACATCTTAAGACGTCTTCAGTAACTTCCAGAAAAATATGAGTGAATCTTTGGTACTTAAAATCATGATATTGGTTCTATATTTTAGGAAGGCAATCATTTCCTCACCTTCTTTTGATCACTGTCCTCTTGTTTCATAAACAAAACTTACAGGGGGTGAAAAGCTTACAAGTTTTTCCATTGTTAAATCTACTTTAAAAATACTTTGGAATTTCCCTTCCTGTGAGAAATGACTGACAGTGTTGAGTCCCAAGGAAGAACGTTTTGGCAGTTGTGCCCTGGCTCTACTGTGGTGCTCTGATTACTGTCATTAGTAACTCCATTGTTCCTCTTCTGATTCCGATGCCACACTGGATGCCTACCTCCCTTCCCAAGCTTGTTCCTTTAATCTTCTTCTCATTGGTGATTTGAGGGTTCCAGAAAGCTGACCTCATTTAGCAAACTGCTCCAGAAAAATGTGAGTAATCTAATGGACGGGAACAATTAGCCATCCTAATAACATTGCCAGTGGGGCTGTATCAAGCTGTGACAGTAGCAGGAAGGAATATTTCAGTGATTTAAAAAAAATGAGTGTAATTTAAAATATATCATGTTAGCATGTTTTCGACCAGCTTTCATCACGTACAGAAATACATTTAAGTTAGTCTCAACTTTACTCAAAATTCAGCTATCTCCTTCCAAGTGAGTCAGTTATTATTTGGGACTCAAGCTTTTGCTTACACTCTCTGGATTGTTCTCCCTGGAAAACGGTGCTTTTCTTTGAACACTGCCAGGCTCCCAGCATAGGAGACCATGAAGTGAACATTCAGAACTAGTTTGATCTATTAAGCAGCTCAATTTCACCTGTAATTAAAATTAGACATCTTCATGAAAACTCAAAACTGTTGCTATAGTGAACAGAAGGAATAATAAAAGAATGATATTTCAAGAAGCTCAGCATTTCCAACAGCAAACGAGAAATCTAGACCGTGAGGGATTTTTTTTTTTTTTTGAAAGGTAGAAATGAAGACAGAAAGTTAGTTTTTTGTTTTTTGTTTTGTTTTTTTAATTTTGTCTGTATCATTTCACTTTAAGGCATAGGGATTCTTTCAGTCAGTCAGGGAGTAACTCACATGCCACCATCTTTTATTCAAAGGCAGGCACAGATGTTCCTTCTGCAGGGGAGGTTTTAATTTATGAAAATGATATTGTTTATGCATGGATGAACTGCACGCACTCTGCATAACACATAGCACTTCCATCTGATGAGAGAGATGCCACAGAACCAGTGCCAATGTCAGAAACATATTCTACAGATTAACTCACTTCAATGTTTAATGAATATTTGGAAGGCATTTTCAAACCATAAGAAACCTTTTAAATTATCTTCTTCATTCCTTTTATGAATTGCTACCCACATTGAAAAGAGATGTTTACAGTTTCTACATTTTCTTAATGTTGATACAAAGCAAAGGAAAAAAAAAATGTTTTACTGAGGAAAAACCAGTCAAAAATAAAAACAGAAACAGAAATGTTGACTTTTGCTTTATTGGAAAAAAGATTTAGCTTTCATGTATAATGCTACTTTCAATATGTGGATTTGGTGTGATCCTTCATCTTAAGAAATCACTGTTTCTACTATATAGAATATTTTTATTTATTTATTTAATGTGAAAAATCTTCTAAAGTCTTATTTCTAGAAAAAAAAAACTAGTATTTAAATTAAGCAGATGATTTCACACTTGTCTGTAAAATTTGATTAAATATTTAACTGTTGTATAGTTTCTATAGAATAGGAACACTCATTAAAACTTAGACTTCATTTACATGTGCATTACTTTCTTTTAAATGGCATGACCTATCTATCTACTTTTAATCCTTAAAAGATAATTAGATGCAAATGTGAATGGAGGATTATATATTCAGAATTTTCTACTAATTGTAGGTTTACATTACACCAAAATAGCATCTGAAACAAATTTTAAGCATTATAATTTATTAAATCACGTATGTTTTCAGCACTTGAAAGTCTATGTAAATTCATACCAAATAACTGCATCTTGGAAAGAAGCTAGCAATTACTAAAATGATGTATGGATCATTAGCTAACAGTTTGAACCAAGCTGTTTTAGTTCTATAATTATATGAGGAGTTTAAAATAAAAATATCTATTAAACAATTAATAAAATCAGGTTTCAAAACATAAACTGATATTATCCTAATGAGAAACTGAAAATACATAAGCCATTTCAGAAGCTACATTAAAATCTCCCCTTGACTCTCTTTTAAATTCAACCATCACCACTGATTTCCTGAAAGCCATCCAAAGAAAATCTCTAATTCTACGATCTATAAAAACTCAACCCATGTAACATCTTGTGGAACACCAGGACGGAGATCTCTTGTTGTTACCATTGCAAAGAGGTTTCCTGGCATCAGCTGAACAGAGATTTGTATGGGGGCTCAGGCACTGGCTCCAGGCCAGGCATTAAATTTCAGAGGACACTATTGTCCAGAATTATTCAACTAGAAATCGGCACTGTACACACTCAAAAATCAGGATCCTATGCCTTCTGATGTCAGGAAGAATTCTATCCTGGCAATTGACTCATGGACTCTCTTCTCATACACTGACACTTGGTTCAGTGGCTCTGTTGGAATTGTGTATCCAAGCTAGTGTCATCTACAAGACCACAGTCTCTGGGGACTTTTGGATAAATTGCTAATTTAAAAATGCCTTAAAATGCAGAGCATTATGTTAATGCTGGACTAAATCTTTAGATACATTAAATATGGATTTGGCCATCTAGACACTTTTGTGCTCTTTGCCCAGATAATAGAGAATATATACATAAAGATAGTGGGAGCTGAGGAGATGACTCAGGATATAAAACACTCACTGCTCTAGCTGTAATACTCAGGCACCATGTAAAAAGCCAGAAGCTATGGTGGGCTTCTGGAGTAATCCCAGCATGCTGACACTGTTAGCAAAATGGGAGGCAGATACAGGAGAATTTCTCAGAATCTCATGACTAGCATAGCATGAATAGCAGAGTAAGAATCCAGAGCAAGAAACTCTTTCTCAAATCAGACTCACAGGCAATGACTTACCCTAACGTTGTCCTCTGACCTCCATATGTGCACCATGGCACGTGTGCTCCCACTCCCACACTCACACATACATACAGAAATAATAATTTTTAAAACTAAATAACAACCTATTTTTATTTGTTTGCAAATAGATACATAGATAGAAAGAAAGAAAGAAAGAAAGAAAGAAAGAAAGAAAGAAAGAAAGAAAGAAAGATAGGTGATAGATAACAGATAGAATGAGTATGCCAAGGCATAGTGTTACTGCAAAGGAACTCCAGATACATGCATCACTTTGTACCTCTGGCTTTATATGGGTACTTGGCAATTGAACACAGGCCACCAGGCTTTGCAAGGAAGTGCCTATAACAATCTTCCCAGTCCCTAAATCATAATTTTTAAAAGATAGTAGTGTTATCCATTTTGCAGAGTCCCTAGGCATGGGTTAAACCCAAAAACTTGAATGAGATCTGCATGAAATAGAATTGAAAGAGGAGACTATGTATACTCTCCTATATGAGAGGACTTGGTAATTTATTTTTATAGCAAGATTAAAAACTAATCCTGCTTTAGGCTTCCT
The DNA here is from genome assembly GCA_036346955.1 of Dipus sagitta. Classification (NCBI taxonomy): domain Eukaryota; kingdom Metazoa; phylum Chordata; class Mammalia; order Rodentia; family Dipodidae; genus Dipus; species Dipus sagitta. The sequence goes on from CM070774.1 coordinate 56,976,696, forward strand.
GTTTGAGAGGAGCTCATCATGAAGACAGCCTCCTACACAGGTTAGTATTGAGTGCTTTTCACTAATTTGCCCACAGCTACTGTGTGTCTTATGTTACAAATGGGCAGACTAGGAAGCCAGGATGCTAGATATTTGTGACATGGCTTGCTTTCTTCATTCAAGTTCTTGTTCAAAGTTACTTCCTCAAACATGGCTTTTATGATTGCTTTCTGATCACTCAGATTATGCTTCCTTTGTTGATTTCAGGGCACTTCTGATATCCAGTGTTATCTTCTGTATTTATTTGTGGAGTTCATCTTAAACTATCCATCTTCCCTAAGAGATTGTGGGCTTCACCACAATAGAAACATTGTCTTTTTTGCTTACTGCTGTTATTCTTGGTGCTTAAACACCTAGAAGAGCCTCAGGCAATAGTAACTTTCCAATAAATCAGACTACACCTGTGGTACCAAAGCCTGGTGCCTTAACCACTGCACTATAAATCAAGTTGGTTGAGAATAGAGTATACCGTCAATGAGCCCAAACTTCATGAATGTTAAAATATTAATTCTTTAAAACAAGAACAATTGTAACTAATTTCTTATGACACTGTGTGACCTCATACTCTCCCGTTTGATGCTCAGGTCCACTTTTCCTTTTCTTGTTACCAGTTGGTTCAACATAATATGTTGGGGATAAAAGAATGACTCAACTAGTATAGGATCTTGGTAGGCCATACTTTTTCTTTCATGTATTAATAGTTCTCTGGGGTACATGCCACCGTTTCCCTTACTTTCCATCGTATTTTCACAAATTGTTCTTATTTCTATACATAGAGTTATGCAAAATGACCCTGAAGTATAATTTCTACTTTAAAATAGTCAGTATATCAACATGATATATCAGTCTTAACTACTATTTCTTTAGTGTTCTCTCTCAATGATATCAGTTATGGACAATGAAGGGGTTTGTAGTGCTTACGAGAACTGTTCATTTCTTACTACTGGTGTCACTACCAATTATAGCACTTGTCTGCTCATAGCAAGGAATTATAAAAGTATAATCTTTTGTGGGCTGCAAGCATATGACTAAGTAATGTTCACATCCAAGAATAGAGAGGATAATAGAGTGTTCTAACCAGATTGAGGATGACATCATTTATTGTTCACAATAACTAATCTTTATTCTAGTCCATGACTAAATGTACAACAAATAACAATAGTAACAAATTCATATTAACTATAATACTCTAGATAATAAAATTTATTTTATTTTATTGCAAAAGAATTTCTTAGTTAATAGAGGCAAGGCTGGTTGTCTATTTATTGCTAAGTGCCAACATGAGACATTTTGAGTAAAGGACATCTATTTCAATATTTCTTTGACTCTAAATTGTTAAACATGTTAAAACCGTTAAGCAAATAGATCATTTACATTCTAAGTTTTATTTTTGTTTAAGTAATTAATAGTAACTTTTTGTTATGTAAAATATGCTACCAAAGAAAAAAACTATATGTGTTGTTCTGGGATGAGTAATATCCACCCCTCCTACCTGTCTTTCTCTTAAAAGTTCACATCTAATTAAAACCTCAGAGTATGGCCTATGGGAAAATATCTTCACACACACACACACACACACACACACACACACACACATTATAAGATTTATGATAAAAATTAAGGTTAATTCATGCTGGATGAGTGTGATCTCTAGATGAAATCACTGATGTTCTCATAAGAGGATAGGATAAGTAAACACAAATGGAAAGGAATAGTACCTGAAGAAGGAGGCAGTGATTAGAGCAACCCATCCATATGCCAGGAGAATGGAGGAATTGTAGCCGGCCACAAAAAGCTAAAAGAAAGGCATAGAATAGCCTGTCTCTCAGAATCTCCACAAAGGAGAACCTCATCCTACCAATACTTTATTTCAGACTTCTGTTTCCCAATACTATGATATAATACATTACTATTGGTTAAGATGCTTGGTTTACAGTATGTAACTATGATAGCTAATATATATGCTATTCTATGCTGTATATATTCTAATATATAGTTTGCTTAAGTATACACAGGTTAACATCAATTTTTTGTGAATGTCATTATAAATATCCAATGAAACAAGTACTGAATATTGGAGTTAGTATCAAGTTTGATATTTGAATGACTTGACAAATAGTAGCAATTTAGTAAGTATCTGACTTATATAAAAGTGATATTGCTATTTTTCATGTGAGTGAGCTTACCTATGTGTTATTTTAAAAGAATTTAACCCCAGTTTTCATAAAATTAATGAATATCAACTAGTCTCTAATATTAGTGTAAAAAATTCAATATTGACTTGTGGAACAATGCTATTAATGGTAATAAATAGAGCCTCTGAAAACACAAATGCAACACGTCTACTGCTTTACAAACAGACATGTCATGTAATGCATAAGTTTGCAAGGTTTTTGGTGTTGGTGTGTATGATGTATGCATTGCAGTTGGACATGGGCCATGGTGTTCATGTGGAGGTCAGAGGACAATTTGGATGCAAGTCCACTTTGAGATCAGGTCTTCATTGTTCACTGCTGTGATCCTGGCCCAAGAGCTGTTTGTGCTATTTAAGTACTTAACTCTATTCTCTGCTTATAAGCTTCAAACCTGGACTGAGATCCCCAACTCAGTTACTGGGGCTTTGTGTCTGATCACATATCTGTCCTGGTTGCTCTAAATATAAGTTAGTGCTTGCTTCCCCTAAAGGTATTTTCTTAGAAGTTTGGATGTTGTAAACATCTGGAATTCATGGTATTTTAAATCTTTTTTTAGACAGTTTGTAGTTCTGAAAAAATATGACCACATCATCACTCTGTCTCTGTTGGTGACAAAAAATGTGTTAACTTCTTTAAGTGAAATGTTGTGTAAGAAGGCTTTTCCAGGGCTTCTGGAAAAGGGAAAATGTGGTGCTATGCACTGACATAGGAGTTAATGCATGCTAGGCAAGTGCTCTGCTACTGAGCTACATCTCTAGCCATTTTTTAAACTCTTTTATTTTGAGATAGGCTGTCACTAAGTTGCCAGACTGATCTTGAGCTTGCTCTGTAGCCCAGGCTTGTGACTTTACCTCAGTATCTCAAGTAGCTATAATTAAAGACCTCAGCCATCAGGACTATCTGAAAATTTACTTATAAAAAGTTCACAAAATATGAACCTAGAAGAGTGTTAGTCCTCTGATAAATATGATTTGTATGTAGATTGGGAGCCTGGAATGTGGAAGCCATTTGGCTACTAGAGAGTATTTAAGCAGTGCAGAGGGAATGTGGGGAGTATAACATGCTTACATTATAGAAGGCAGAGGGAAACAAAGCTCAAACAATGAATCACATCTTCTAGATGCCATTCTCTCCTGTCCAACTAACTTTTAACTCTTTTCTTAAAAAATTTTTTTGGTTCATTTTTATTTATTTATTTGAGAGAGAGAGAGAGAGAGAGAGAGAATGGGTGCACTAGGTCTTCCAGCCACTGCAAACAAACTCCAGACATGTGCACCCCCTTGTGCATCTGGCTTACATGGTCCTGGGGAATTGAGCCTCAAACCGGGGTCCTTAGGCTTCACAGGCAAGCACTTAACCACTAAGCCATCTCCCCAGCCTTAACTTTTAATTCTTAAATCCATTTTGAGATTTTTTTCACCATACACAGAGAATTGCTTGATATAAGAGATATTACAATTTTATTGTTTCTTAGATATTTTCATGCAGTAAGATGCAGAAAATCTATTGTGGAGATGAAACTGAATAGATGTGATGTGAATATAATTGGCCAAAGACACTGTTGAGTGTGAGGACAGTATACAACTTAGAATATAGACAAATCATTACACTGGCAAATATGGTGGCTAATCTCAGTCACTTGATTGGATTGAAAGATGGATAAGAGATTATTAAAGCATATCTTGAGGTGTTCCCCTGAGGAGTTTTCAAATATGATTAGATCATAAGAAGTGTGACAATCAATATTTTAATTTATTGATGGATTCAAATTTTGAACAGAAAATTGGGAGGTGGTAAAATTGAAGAAGGTGGGGCCTTCACTGGGCTGGTGTCTTAAGTTTATATCCTTGCCCTGTCTTGTTACCGCTTACTACATTCCACTTTCCAGTTGAGGTGATCAGTGTTTGCCATACACTTCTGCCACCATAATGTTTAGCCTCACCTCTGGCCAAAAGCAACAACCAGCTGATAGTGGACTGAAACCTTTGAAATAATGAGTAAGAATAAGTTTTTTTTTCTTTCTGCATTTATTTTACGTATCTTGTCATAGAGTGATGGTGTATATAGATTGTCATCTAGATAGAACTTAGAATTGCTTGGGAGGTGAGTGTTTGGGCATGCTATTGAAGGATTGCATTCATTGGGTTAAGTGAGGTAGGAAGACCCACCTTAACTGTGGGTAGCATCATCCATGAGCTTTTTCCCTGGACTGTAGAAAAAGGAGAAAACTAGCTGAATGTCAGCATCCATTACTCTCTGTTTCCTCACTATAGGCTGAATATGCCCAGCTCACCCAAGCTCCTGCTATCATGCCTTCCCTGCCATGATACACTAACCTTGAACTTGGTGCCAACATAAACCCATTCTTCCTCAAGTTGTCTTTTGTCAGGCATTTTGTCATAGTAAAAAGAAACAAGAATGCATGGTGGAAGGATCCTTGCACTCAGAGGAAGGATGCTTCTTTCCAGAGACAGAAATCAAGACCCAGAGTGAATTGTAGGAATAAAGGTAAGAAAATAATAGGAACGCATACCTACTAGTTTCTTTCATATGAAGGAGGAGATGTGATGATCCTCTACATGAGATATATGGGGCTTAAGGAGAATACTAAAGATTGTTTAGTTTCCCTCAGCATCAGGAGAGGGGAAGCTCCACTAAAACTAAAGAATCCAAAACACCAGGGCTGAAGGTCTGCAAAGTTCAGACATGATGACATTACAGTGGTTTATGGTAATCCCAGTCTGTTTACTCAGTAGCAATCTCTCAATGGTTACACTACTGTGTGTGGTGTGGGGGGAACAGACAAATGCAGTATTTTATGGAGTTTGAATAAGAGAGATGCTTGAATATATGTGAGGTTTATGAGAGCAGAGTGTTGTTATCTGGTGGATGGGCAAAAATGATTTAAACACTTCAGCAGTAACTTGGCAAATGGGGAAAATCTCTAAGAAATGGAAGGAGATGGTTTTGAAGACATGCAGAAGAATATTAAAATTGTTAAATGGCCCTTTTTAGTTATGTAAAAATCTTTTTAAAAGAATTTAATGAAAAATCATAATATAGAAAAACCCCAGGATGCATTTTCAGGCTGAACAAAAATCTTCTAAATGCAAGAAATGGCTTCAAAACACAGATGGATAATAGGGTGCTTCTAGTTATACATTCCTTCAGGTCAAGGCCTAATCAAGGTTATAGACAGACCATACATCTCAGAAAAGTGCTTTTAAGAATCTTAGCCTCATAAACTACAGAAGATCCAAAGTAGACAGAAGTCAGTCTCAAGATGTATGGAGATGATTTTGTTTTGTTTTGTTTTCTGAAGTAGGGTCTCACTCTAGCCCAGGTTGACCTGGAATTCACTATGTAGTCTCAGGGTGGCCTCGAACTCATGCCAATCCTCCTACCTGTGCATCCTGAGTGCTGAGATTAAAGGCATATCCCACCACGCCTGGTGATGATTTTGAATAATATGGTTTCCTGAATCCCAGAACTGTTAAGGATCACTGACAGTGATATGCTGTCTTGCTTTCTATCTTTAGTGGGAATTTCTATCATGGAGATTTTGACCCAGCTTCTTGTCATGTGTTGTAAGTGAGATGACAACTTGTACTTTCAGCTCAAGGTTTGTCAAAATAAAAGATAATACTAGATTTTGCATCCAATACCAGAGCTAGATGATACTTGGGAGGAAAAGGACAATTTGGTATTGTTAGTTGATTCATCAGTGTTATTCATAACTTCTTTCTCTATGCTGGTATGTCTCATTTCTTACCAGAAAACTGAAGACACATTACTCTAGGAGAAACTATAGCAGAGATCTATTGCCCAACTCTGATTAGTGGAATATGAGAGGAAATTTGTTGGGTGGGATTTTGAAGACACAGTGAGAGAGGGAGAGAGAGGCAGACAGACTGGCTCAACAAAGCCAGCTTTTCTTTTTTTCCCTCTTGTTACTGGACATTTTTGTGGGCAGAATTTTGTATCTAGCATACTGGTAGCAATCTGGGAGGTACCAGTGAATCTGTCTTTGTTGTTCTGTAGGACAGGAAAGCAAGAAGGTTGGAAAACCTTTGCTTTCTTAATGACACCACATGGGGTCATCTAGCCCAAAAATACTTTACCTCTGGATGAGGTGAAAAATACTACCTATTGTATGAGAAATATATTTCTTAAAAAAAAAACTGTTTAATTATATAACTTACTGACAAAAGCATCCAAAAGGGTGACAGTGAAATATGTGTCAAAGATAGCTAGTACAGTCAAACCCTGATAATTATGGTTAAGTGGCCTGAAGGCAAGGAGTTATTTTCAATAGTGAGAATAGATACTGCCACAGTTTTTCATAGTTACATACTTAGTATAGAAAACAAGAATAGCTAGAGAAATGGTTTAGCAGTTAAGGTGCTTGCTGTCAAAGCCAAAGGACCCAGGTTCAATTCCCCAGTACCCAATTAAAGTCAGACACACAAGGTGGTGTATGTGTCTGGAGATAGTTTTCAATGGCTAGGAGGCCCTGGTGTGCTTATTGTCTCTCTCTATCTGCCTCTTTCTCTTTCTGTCTTCCTCTCCCAAATAAATAAATTACTTTAATAAAAGAAAAAGAGAATGGGCGCATGATTTAAATTGTCTGGTTTGTGTGCTTGGCGAGATTTAATCCTGGATTGTACAACACAGCATTGCTAGCAGTTATTATGAAACACCTTAAGTTTTATAATTGGTAGAAACACATTTCTAATTTTCACTCCAAGTTTGTGAATATCAGATCCTACCTTCAAGAGAGTTTTGAAATGTTCAAGGGCAGGGAAAGAGGCACTGGTTCTTCCATACACTACTTCTTGTCACTGCCCACAGAGACGCTGGAGATCATAACGGGAAAGATGCGCCCTAGAATGTAGCTGAGCAATTCTTGTCAACAGCTTCACTCTGAGAAAACAAGAAATATGGCACACGTAGAAAATGTGATATTCTGCCTTGATGGGATTCTAGGATTTGCTTTATTTTCTCCTGAAATTGATGTAGGGACATATGGTCTTCTACCTTCTAGGCAGCAGGAGCCACAGGAATAGGAACATTCTGACAAAAATCTCCACTCAGCATGTGAAGGAAGTGAACCTCCCGACACCTTGACAACGTGCCCATGGAGCAGCAGAAATAACTCGGAGGTGGACATCACCAACAATGACCTCACTCAAACCACATGCCATGGAGAAAATAAATACCACCCACTGCCCTGAAGTTTTCTTTTATTCTTTCCCGTGGGGCATGCTATATTTTGATAAGACCAGAAATGCACATAGAAATTCAATTTAAGAAATAAATTTATTAATCCTGTGTTCAGAAAATTTATTGAGCATCTGTTATCTCAAGAGCGTTGTTTTCAGTATATTAAGTAGAGCCATGATTAAGTAAGCAAGGTCACTGCTCTCATTGAAGTAGCAGTCTGATAGAACAGAGAAGACAGAAATAAGCTTTGTAAAGTCAATTGCATACCACCGTATAGAAGGAAGTGAAAAGAAGAAAATAACATTAAGTAGGGGCCAACTTTTAATTGACCAGACAATGATGATCTTCTGAAAAGATGACACGAAGCTAACCCATGAACAGCCATACTGGGCCAATGTAGACCAAATGTATGACCTGGTACTTACACTTATGTCAATGACTATTGAATCTTAGAAAGATGTTTTTTATTTTTTATTTTTTTTTGGATTTATATATAGGTTTTTTTTATTTTATATATTTCTTTTTTTTTCTTTATTAGTTAGTTTTGTATTCAGCAAATACAGTCAGTTTGGTACCATTATTAGGCTCATCCGTGACCTACCCCCTCCCCTTGGGCCCTCCTTGTTGAGGTATATGGGTCATGCATTGTGGAGTTAGCCCACAGTTATGGGTAAGCTAAATGTCTCTGCATATCATGACCCAACATGTGGCTCTGACATTCTTTCCGCCCCCTCTTCCGCAAAATTTCCCTGAGCCGTGTTGGGTTCATTTTTATTTTTTAATTTTTTTTGTTATTTTTATTTATTTGAGAGTGACAGACAGAGAGAAAGAGGCAGATAGAGAGAGGGACAGAGAATGGGCGCTCCAGGGCCTCCAGCCACTGCAAACGAACTCCAGATGCATGTGCCCCTTGTACATCTGGCTAACGTGGGTCCTCGGGAGTCGAGCCTTGAACCCGGGTCCTTAGGCTTCGCAGGCAAGCGCTTAACCGCTAAGCCATCTCTCCAGCCCCATGGAAAGATTTTTAAAGGAGCAATGCCACATGTCAAACTGAATATTCATGCATCATCCTCTGAGAAAAAAACAGAAGCGTCTAGCGAGGCTGACGCAAGCCTTCACACTATATTGAATGGTCAGGCCTGAAAGCCAGAAATTCTTAAAGATTACCATTGACACAAACTTTTCCATAGAATTTCCATTTCATCTTTCCCCATTTTTGAAAGTTTTTCACCCACTATTTAAATTTTTTTATAATTCATTATGCTATGTAGTTCATCTTTACATCATTTGCAACATCATAATTACATATTATATAAAATACTTTAAAGAGTTCTAGCCTGTTTTTACACTATTTTCACAAACTTAACTACACAAAACTATGTTAGCACAACATTGACTTGGTGTGTAAACACTGTGCATATACCTAAAAACAATGAATCTTTTGCAGTAAATGAAGAGTTCTCCTTTTTTGTAATCTGCATTCGTGAAAAAAGATCTCTTGAGATCTTAGCCTTTGTAGTAAAAAATAATAAATAAATACTGTGAGTCATTACAGTATTTATTTATTTTTTTGTGGGAGGAAAGGGTTTATTTTGGCTTACAGACTCAAGGGGAAGCTCCATGATGGCAAGGGAAAATAATGGCATGAACAGAGGGTGGACATCACCTCCTGGCCAACATCAGGTGGAAACAGCAGCAGGGGAATGTACCAAACACTAGCAAGGGGAAACTGGCTATAATACCCATAAGCTTGCCCCCAACAACACACCTACATCAAGGTTCCAATTCCCAAATTGCCATCCGCTGGGAGATCAAGCATTTAGAACACATAGGTCTATTGTAGACACCTGAATCAAGCCACCACATTCTGCCCTCATGAACTGTAAATGTAAAATGCAATGCATTCAGTCCAACTTTAAAAGTCCTCATAGTTTTTGTCAATCCCAATGATTTTCAAACATCTCTGTAGTCCAAGGTCTTGTAACTGAGCCATAATACTAAAAAAAACAAAAAACAAAAAACATTATGGCACAGAATAAACATACACATTGAAAAATTTTAAATCTTAAGTTTCTCAGTTCTGTATATTCTACCAAGCACATCATTACTTCAAATTCAACCTTGATCAAACTCTCTGGGCATGGGCAGCAGAACACAGCCAGCTCTTATGCTAGCACAGTTCAAAGAAAGTTCTCTGCAATCATTTCTTCCCTTTAGAAAGTTCATAAGCAAAGCCTCCAAATACAGTTCTCTTTGCACTTAAAATTTTCAAACTCTCACCAGAATAGTCCATAAAACTTTCTTTACAGTTCTTGAAGGTGTTTTTAGTTGCAAGTACCAAGTCCATGCCCATTCCTACAAAACAAAAAGACCAAAATCCACATGGTCAGATTTGTCATCATGCAGCAACACCCACTCTCTGTACCAATTTATGTTGTAGTCAGCTCCACGCTGCTAGTCATAGCATTTTTTTTAAAATCAAACTTGTTAAAATACTTAGTTTGTCGCAGTATTTCTGGTGTCTGTTGTCATAAAACTCAGTACACACAATTTCCAACTGTTCCCTTTTCTGTACCTATGGAAAATACTTGTGATAAACAGCTTATAATGAGGCAAATTTGAGTCTGTTTTAGTCCATGGTTGGCTGGATCCATTGCTTTGTACCTGGGATGAGGCAGGGCATCTTACTGGTAGAGGTATAGAGGTGTGTACCAAAGGAGGCTGCATCTTAGCACATAGTGGCTAGGATGCAGTGGAGAAAGAAGGCTTGGGGCGAAAACACACCTTCTGGAACATGCCCTCAATGACCTATTTCATTCAAGTAGGCCCCATCACCTGAACTTTTCACCATTACTCAATAATGCCATTAACTGACAACTAATCCTTTAACACACAGCTTTTGTAGACATTTTAGAGCAAAAAACTAGTAATAGCCATTATAAATCTTCATCTACCCTAAAACCTTCAAACCACAGACTAAAGAGATTTGCTCAACCATGTTTATAGCAGCTCAATTTGTAATAGCTAAGAGCTGGAATCAACCCAGATGTCCATCACTAGAAGAATGGATAACTAAGATGTGGTATATCTACACAATGGAATTCTATACAGCAGTAAGAAAAAATGACACAATGAAATTTGAGGAAAAATGGTTGAACCTGGAACAGATCATTCTCAGTGAACTTACCCAGTCACAGAAAAAAAATCGCCACATAGTCTCACTCATCTACAGCACCTAACCTGAATCTACCGAAGATACCTTAAATACCCAGCAAGCATCTCCTAGATTAGACACTAGGATGGAAGGGGAGGGAGGGGAGGGCATCAAAGGGGTGGGAAACACAAATCTAGACCTAAAAGGCAATGGTACCATAATCTTCTACTTACTAAAAGATAGACCAAATGGCTGATCCTTCACCAGGCCCTTACAGGGAACACCTGAACCACAAGACACTGGAGAGGGTAAGATTAAGACTAACCTTAGTCTCCTACATCTTCCCTCCCTCACTTCCCCTCTCCCTGTCTCTCTCTCTCTTATCTCTAACTCTTGTATATTAGTTATCTTTTTCCTCATTTTCTTAGTGGGCACTGACCTGTAACTCCCAGAACCAGCATGGGGCTATCATCCACAATGAGCTTTTGATCAGAGAGACCTACAAGGTTTCCTAAAAGACAGACAGATTTCTGTCAGAGTACTTGATGACCCACCAAAGGTTAGTGGTAAGACCCTACTGCTGAAGATACCTTATGTGATTGACATGCAAATTAGAATGGCATGGCTGGAAGTTGGATGAGAGTCAGTCCCCAGACAGTCAGCGCATCTAGTGCCAGAAGGTGCTACATGGGCGACTGGGGGAAATTGACCAATATCTATCGAAGCAACGCATGGTCTAACCTACTTAGCAGCAAATAACTTATTGTGATGCCCACACAAGTGCAGTGGTGGCACACAGCCATGGTGGGGAACCAACTGCTCTCAATTTGGCTAACTGATCCCCTCACTGGTATGGGACCCATAGCTGGAGCTGGGAAACAAGTCAGAACCATATCCAAACATAAGCCCACTCTCCAGTATCAACCTACTATCAATTGTGGGCTACAAGAGGGCCTACACATATTAAATTCTCTATAAAAAAAAAAAAAAGTAAGGGTTATCTCATTTGTCCTGGTGCTAACTTACTCTCCGTTGGAGGATCTGCTTCTCTTTTTCAGATAGATGTAGACCCTAAGGAGAGAGCCACCCCATCATACCTCAAAAGGGCTCTGGCTGAAACTAAGAAAACTTCGAGAAACAAGCAAGGGGGCTGTTTTTCCTGATGAACCGGACACCAGCACAAGGGGGAAGGAGATCAGCATAGAGAAAAATCAACTCCTACCAAATCAGAGAGCCAGAGCCTCAGAGGCCCTCAACACCTCATCACTGAAGCAGACCAAAAATGAACCCAACATGGCTCAGGGAAATTTTGCGGAAGAGGGGGCGGAAAGAATGTCAGAGTCACATGTTGGGTCATGATATGCAGAGACATTTAGCTTACCCATAACTGTGGGCTAACTCCACAATGCATGACCCGCATACCTCAACAAGGAGGGGCCAAGGGGAGGGGGTAGGTCACGGATGAGCCTAATAATGGTACCAAACTGACTGTATTTGCTGAATACAGAACTGACTAATAAAAAAAAAAAAAAAGAAATTACTAAAAAATAAAAAAAAAAATCTTGATTTTTTTACCTATTTCTTTATTTAATACGGTTTGTCTGCTGATAATGGTTAAATATATATTATCACCTGTTTTTTTTAAAATATGTTTTTTAAAATTTTTTTGTTCATTTTTATTTATTTATTTGAGAGCGACAGACAGAGAGAAAGAGGCAGAGAGAGAGAGAGGGCATGCCAGGGCTTCCAGCCACTGCAAACGAACTCCAGAAGCATGCGCCCCCTTGGGCATCTGGCTAACATGGGTCCTGGGGAATCGAGCCTCGAACCGGGGTCCTTAGGCTTCACAGGCAAGCGCTTAACCACTAAGCCATCTCTCCAGCCCCTGTTTTGTTTATTTTTATTTATTTATTTGAGAGCGACAGAGAGAGAAAAATGTAAGTAGCTTATGAAATGTTCTGCCATGTTTTTATGTCTCTAAAATAAAATTCCCCTTTTGATATATAAGTAAATTCATCTAAAAACTTCTAAATTCTTTTCCCAGAATTATAGTTTTTGATAATTTGTGACTTTAGACTTTAGGGATTGTGATTTCTACAGTGTTAACATTTGGCATTTTGTCTTCTGGTAATGCGGCCTATTGTAGTCAAATCCTCGTTGCTGTGACAAACATCCAACCAGCACAGCTTATGAGAGGAAGGAGTTTATTTAAGGCTAATAAAATCCAGAGGAAACTCCATCAGTGGTGGAAGAAGCTGCTTACTACCACAGATCCAAAAAGAGAAACAACGGAAGCAAGCAAACACCAACATGAGCAAGCATAAACAGCTAGAGCTCAAACTGCTCTGAACACACCTAGCAGGGCTGTACTGAAGACCCACCCCCAAAACACACCTTAAGACTGGACTCCAGGATCTATCGCCAGTGACATACCCCCTTGTAGCAGGGATCTGCCTGTTAGGGGATCAAATAGGAAGTTTAATCAAAAAATGACTGAGTTGGGCTGGAGAGATGGCTTAGTGGTTAAGGCACAGGCCTTGAGAAGCCTAAGGACCCTGGTTCGATTCTCCAAGTTCCACGTAAACCAGATGCACATGGTGTATCATGTTTCTCGAGTTCTTTTGCAGTGGCTAGAGGCTCTGGTATGCCTATTCTCACTCTCTCTCTCCTTCTCTCTGTCTCTAATACATAAATAAATATAAAATCTTCTAAAAAAAAAAAGAGTGAGTCTATGGGGCCATACATCAAACTACTACATTCACACTACCACACAGCCCAAACTGGATTCATAAGTATGATATAAATGTGTGAAAATTTATTTAAAAATACTTTTGGCGAGCTTGCTGGGCATTATTTTGATTTTCATTTTTTTCTTTTTAAAATGTCTTATTATTATTTGTTTATTTGTATGCACATACTCATGTTAAACCAAGAGTGGGCTCTGTGGCAGCCCTTCATAGTTCTATGGTGACCTCCAGATCACAACCTTTTTTGTTTTCTTTATTAGTTATGTACGTACTCAGTGTGTAAATAGGCATGTTAGTACCATCGCTAGCCTCCTCCCTGTCCTCCCCATTCTGAAGGTACCCTCCTTTTTGGGAATTGTGGGTTGTGCATTGTGGGGGTTGTCATATTGCACTGACCAGTAAGAGTGCTACTCTTACCAGTGATATGTTGGGATGATATTTAACCAGGCCCAGGCAAACTGCCTTCATCTCTGGTTCGTAGAAGTCTCACCAGAATACCATGAAAATCCATCTGATATTGTTAAAAATGTTTTCAGAAGGTTCCTAAATATGCTCTGACAACAAAATACCCAAGGTTCCAGAAAACATGAGATAAACTCCAGGGACACAAGCCAGAGAACAGCCAGCATCAGTTACTTCTCAGAGCTTTTGGTGGACATGGATGAATCCACTCTCAACAAGACACTGCAGTGCAGAGACAACAAGAGGTCTCATGCTGGTGGGGACCAACTGCTGTGGGTCTGAGCTTTCCCCCAGCAGATTTTCAATTCTGTGTCATTCTATTGATCTCCTAAACTCTGTTGATTTCAAAGCTGGATTTTATGTGACAAATGACTGAGCATTCTTGTTATCAAATCCCCATCAATATAACAGTTCTTTTAGAAGATTCTAAAGGAGTCATTGGTCATTGGAGGCAGAGCCTATGGACACATGTGATCTCATTTCTGCCTATCTGTTTCTTTCAGTTTTCTTCCATGCTTGTTATGTTTGCATTCGACTCCCCTCACCTCCCTTATGTTCCTCACACAGGCCAAGTGCATTCTCACTCAGGGCCTCTACTGTTGCTCTTGACTCTGCCTGGAGAATTTTCAAGTAAGCTGCTGCATGATTATCTTCTTTACTTTTGAACTAGTCATTGACTTTACTGGCTTCTTCAGGCAAACACAGCTCTATTTCACTAAAGCCTTCTGGAAAGAATGTCCATGCAAACAAGTAATATGATTTAAACCTGAAGTTTTTGTCATTGCTGTATCTCGTGACCTGTCTCTCAGAATTTGGCCTTCTATCCCTTTTATGTAGTGGTCCCTCCCCCATGGGAAGTATGGTTTTGAGGAATTAGGCTTTTAATATTTTTTCATCTGTGATTTAAATTTTTTAGGATAGTGGTTTTGGGGGTTTTAGTCTTTAGATATTTGAGACTTTATGGATTTTTAAAAATTTCCTCTTTTTGTTTTTTAAAGATTTTATTTATTTGAAAGAGAGAGAGGAAGAGAGAGAGAGAGAGAGAGGCAGATAAAGAGAGAGAATGGATGAGCCAGGGCTTCCAGCCACTGAAAACTAACTCCACATGCATGTACCACCTTGTGCATCTGGCTTATGTGGGTCCTAGGGAATCAAACCTGGGTCCTTTGGCTTTGCAGGTAAGTTCCTCAATGCTATGCCATCTCTCCAGCCCTTTATGGATATTTTTGGTCACTAAGGATTTCAACACTTTGAATTATGGGAGTGTGTCTTTTGGGATCATGATTGGTACCCTTATGAATCATTTATGGGACAAATTATCTTAAAAGCTAAGGCAACAAATTTGTGATACATTGGCTTCATTGTTATAGATCAATGTTGAAGGAGTCCATTCATTCCTTTAGTTGTTTTTTTTTTTTTTTTAACTGAACGCTTACTGTATGTCAGACTCTATGGTAAACACTGTGAACTCATTGTTGAGCTACACAAATGCCAGACTGTCAAGGAGCTTACTAGTAACAGTAGCACACCAATTTAATATCCACTAAGCACTCCTTATATTGCTTTCTGGGTACTGAGTGTATCAACACTTTCAGTGAGAAGCTAGACTATGCATGAGTACAGAAAAGATATAATGGATACCAGTAATTTCTGTGAAGATAAATAAAGCAAGGCATGGGAAAGAGACTAACAGGAGACTGAAGATATTTCAAATCTATGAATGTAGTACTTTCTGTAACAAACAAGAACATTGACAACAATTTAAGTCAGGTTCAATGAAATCACACATTTCCTTATAATGGAAGCCTAGAGAAGATACTGAATTGCCGGTTTAGAAGATGGAAGATGGAGCCAGGATACACGAAACACAGGTAATCTCTCAAAGCTGAATGAAAGAGGCAAGGAATAAGTTCTCCCCTAGAAGCAATGCAGACTTTTTGATTTTCATTCAGCAAAAATGATTTAAGATTTCCTATCTTCAGGAATGTAAGGTAATGTTAGGGATTTTGTTTGATGATGCAAAGTGTGTGGCTATCTCAGCAGCAGGATGCTAGTGCACAGTTATGGGATGATGGATTATGGAGGATGGGCAGGACTGGTCTTTAGAGGGGTGACTCTAAAGAAGGAAGCACAGTTGGTGAGCCATTGGCTAGCTATGGAGTGCACTGTAGCACAGGGAATAGCAAGGGCTAATTTCCTGAGAAGGGCCAATGCCCCTCCTGTGTCAGATCTAGTCAGAAGGTGTGGGCGAGGGAGTGAACAAGGTAAAATGGCTTGGTAGGTCATTTTAGGAAGGTGCTTGGGGCCAGATTATGGACAGCATGTGGCTATGCTAAGCATTTTGGTTGCTTCCCAAAGGTTATGTGACATCCCTGGAAGGTTATGAGCAAGGTGTGATTTGTTTTTGTCACTTTTAATATGGTTATTATTATTTTATTTATTTATTTTCAAGAGAGGGAGTGGAGGAGAAAGAGATAGATAGATAGATAGATAGAGAGAGAGAGAGAGAGAGAGAGAGAGAAGATATACACACAGAGAGAATGGGTATGCCAGGGCCTCTAGCCACTGCAAACCAACTCCAGATGCATCCCACCCCCTTGTGCATCTGGCTTACATGGGTCGTGGGGAATAGAACCTGGGTCCTTTGGCTTTGCAGGCAAACGCCTTAACCACTAAGCCATCTCTCCAGCCCTGTTTTTGTCATTTTTTTTAAAAGGAGAGGTACAACTGCCTCTGGCCTATAAGTACCAGTACAGGGGTGGATGCCAGGAGACTGATGATGTCCTCCTTAGAGGTGGGATGACAGCAGGCTGACAGGAATAAATTGTGAAGATGGGATGGGTAGGATTTTGCACAGGACTAGAGGTGTGAGGCAAAGAAGAGGTGACAACGTGGATCCTTTTTCTGGGGAAGAACATACTTGTGATGGGATATTGTGGGTTTGGTTTTAGATATGTCTTAAATGTTTATTGGACAGGCTAGTAGAGATGACAGGAGGGCAAGCATCTGGAACACATTCTTTGAAGTTCAGACCATGGTATAGGCTGATGACATCATGGGCAGTAGAGAAAGCATGGAAGGGATGTGTGTGTGTGGTGGGCAGCTCCTAAGGACCCAGCTTTGGAGGACTGCCATCTTTAGATCTGGGGAAGACAACAGCTCATCAAAGGGAAGAATGAACAAAACACACTACTTATTACTTCCATCTTCAAGGCAAGGCGAAGCCAATGTTTACAACTTCTGGTCTGACTACAGCTTGAAAGATGGCAGCCTGCCCCATTGCAAAGGTACTAAGTAGCCATTGCCTTGGCCTGTTTGGCCTGGCTCTCAGTGAGCTTTGCAAATGTCAATGAGCTCTGACAGCTGTGAATACAAGACGCAGTCTCCAGAAGGAACAGGTTGAACAGTCGTCCGAGAAGGCCCCCATCCATTTCCTACCAGTCATGGCAGAGGGAGCCACGTGAAGCAGGCGTGGGGCTCAGCAGCTGCTGCATAGTGTTCCAGGAACCCTTCCCAGGCTGCCATCAGGGCAAGCTGAAGCTCTTAGCTTGCCTGCAAGAGCACGAGCAGTGGGAGTCCTAGCTTACCTGGCCCATAGGTGTGCTAAGTTTGAGAGAGACTTGGCTAGGTGAAGTCTGAGCAAGTGAGGAAGAGTAAGAAAGGACGGGGTGGTCTAGGCCCTAGCTCTCCAGGTCTGATTTACAACGCTACGGATTTAGATTCATCTTTTAACTCCTGACCTTTCCTCCACGGAATGATAATGACCTTGTAAGCAGCACAGCTTTCTTTACCTCCCAGCGACTTCCTACTGGAGAGGCTCACTTTTTCACCTTCCTGTTTCCCCCACACAAATCGCCAGCTCCAGGGGCTGTTTCACTGCTCAGAGCACAATTCTCAGCCTTGGCAAAATACTGGACTCACCTGGGGGAACTTAAAAAAAAAATTCCTCAAGTCTAGGTTCTGCCCCCCAGAGATTCTAACTTAATTATGTTTAAGTGGGGCCTTGACACCACCACTCCCCACCCCCACATATCACCGTATCTCTAATATGCAGTCTCCACGGAGAGCCGCGGGTCTTCAGATTCCATGCTCTCCCAGTCACAGCTCATTTCCGGAACCCTAGGAGAAGGGAACTTCTACAGGCGACAGACACCACATCACAGCGGGCGCTTGCAGTCTCCCGTGCAATGTCACAGAAGCGAGCGAAGACAAGGCTGAACAGGTGATTTGGGGAAGGCAGAACCCTAAAACCCTACAGTCTGGATGCACTTTCCCTCATACTACCTTTGAAATGCAAAGCTGTGTATGGAAATCTGGGGTTTGGATGCTCCAGGGCATGTGGTCAAACAGCACCTCTGCTCTCGGGGAACCCCACCCCTCCCCCAGAGAAAGCATGGACAGACAAACGGAGCTTTTTCACTCATCACCCCCAGGCCAGCCGCATGGTGCACCTGCTTGGAACTCCATTCAGATGTATGCAGCGCGGGTCACAGGGTAGCCAGATTCCTGGGAGGTGCATTTGCAAGTCCAAGTTTGCAAATCGCTGCTTTCTAGCTGGGTGGAGAGGGGAGGGGAGAGGACGCACGCGCAGCAGCACTCAATCCACTTCACGCGCGCCCAGGGAGCACTCACTCTGTCCACTTCACACGCATGGAGGGAGCACTCGTTCCATCCCACGCGTGCTGGGAGCAGTCGGTTCAATACACGCAGGGAGCACTCGGTCTACTCCACGCGTGCAGGGGAGCCCCTGTCCACTGCACGCTCAGGGAACCTTCTGTCCACTCCACGCGTGTGGAGGGAGTCCCTGTCCACTCCACGCGCAGGGAGCCCTTTGCCCACTCCACGCGTGCGGAGGGGGCCCCTGCCCACTCCACGCCCAGGGAACCCTCTGTCCACTCCACGCCCAGGGAACCCTCTGTCCACTCCACGCATGCTAAGGGAGCCCTCTGTCCACTCCACGCGCGCGCAGGGAGCCCTATGTCCCCTCCACGCGCGCGCAGGGAGCCCTCTGTCCACTCCACGCGTGCGGAGGGAGCCCCTGTCCACTCCACGCGCGCGCAGGGAGCCCTCTGTCTACTCCACGCGTGCGGAGGGAGCACCTGCCCACTCCACGCCCAGGGAACCCTCTGTCCACTCCACGCTCAGGGAACCCTCTGTCCACTCCACGCGCGCGCAGGGATCCCTCTGTCCCACTCCACGCGCGCACAGGGAGCCCTCTGTCCCGGGCGTGGACGAGGGGGCGGGGTGGCGGAGGCCCAGACTGGCCGGGCAGGCCCGGGCGCCCCGCCCGCCTCCCCCGGGCCCGTGCCGGCGCCGTTGCTGTGGCAGCGCGGGACGCCGCGGGAGCCCGGCCGCTGCCTCCTCTTCCTCCAGCTCCCGCAGCCAGGCTGGGCCTCGCCATGCCCCGGGGCAGACGCGGGAGCCGGGTGGGCGCCCTGGACGGCGGCCGGGAGGAAGGGGCGCCCCTCCAGGCGGCCCCCTCGCCCTCGGCGCTCGCCGGGGCCCCGCGGCTGTGTGAGGCGGCGGCCGAGCAGGTCCTGCTCCGGGGCATCTTCGAGATCGGACGGGACAGCTGCGACGTGGTGCTGGGCGAGCGCGCCCTGAGGTGGCGGCCCATTCGGCCCGAGCGCCCGGCGGGTGAGTGGCCGTCCGTCCGTCCGTCCGTCAGTCCCCACGCCGCCGGCTTCCTGCCTCTGCCCCCCGGCGCTCCTGCAGCCTCTCCAGGGCTCCTTCTCGGGCAGCATCCTCAGTGTCCCGCCGCCTCCACCACAGCCTTTCCAGCAGTGAAACCCGTGTCCCGGGCCGGCGCCCTCCCACCATCCTCCTCCTCCGCTTCCTGCCCGGTGTGTCCTGGGACCCCTGACAGCCTTTGCGTGTCTCAGAACCCCCCGCCCCCAGGGACATTACAAACGCTGGAAGGCCACCCACCAGGCCCCTGCCTACAGAAGGGTATAGTCCAAGTCTGCTGATAGAGTACGCCCTTTGCCAGAGAGGCCTGCACGTGGGGATGAACTCCGGCCCTCCTTCCCTTTACTTCTAATCTGCAATCCCAGTGCCCTGCGGTCTCGGGGGGGGGGGGGGGGGGGGGGCTTCAGGCCTCACATTCCTCCCCTGTGTGGAGTACCAAAGCTCCCACAGGTTCTGTCTAGAAGGTTTAGGGTCGGCTTTAAAAAATTGCAGCTCAATATTGCTGTTTACTCAACTCTACCATTCTTTTTGCCTTAGAAAATATTATGATGCTACACTTCACAGTGGAAATATTTACAGTCTCTCTCTCTGTCTATATATCTATCTATATATCTATCTCGAGATGACTTTGTGGGAAACTTTGGAATGTGGTTCAAAACTCGTTTTAACTAACCAAAAATGTATGTAATTAATAACTAATTGCCTTCCCCTGGTGAAAACATGACTCAATGGGCCATTGTTTATGTAAGAGAATGAAAAGAAAAATCAGTTTGAATGTTTCTTGTTCAAAAGTCTGTCAGAATGAAACCCTCTACTCAGGGACCCAGCACTGGTTAGGAGTGTGAATTCTGCATGCACAAAATATGTGATGCTGTTCACTTAACTAGAGCTACTCTTAACTACTGCTGCTGCTGCTGCTAATATTGTTGCATTTTGAAACTCACAGTGAAGTGTTTTTCTGAACCTTTGAAGTTAAGAAGCTAGCTTTGTGGATATGGACTTACTCTGTTCACCTTTAAGTCAGCTTGAGTTATGATATACAGATATTTGCAGTTAGAGTTTAGATCTGTCTGAGGAGTCCATTTAAGCCACAATGAAGATTGCATAGATCTAGAAGGAGGTATTGAAGTGAGAGGGCATACAAACTCATGGTGGAGAGCCAACACACACACACACACACACACACACACACACAGATGACATGAAAAAAGCAAAGATTGTTGTACACTGGATGGTGATCGTGGGAAAATTGGTTTAATTAGCACTCTTGGTAATAGAGTTTTGAAAGCTATCTTGACAGTTTTATAACACTAAGATGTGCAAGTGCTGGTTCTTTATGTTTAATTTTGCCCTTCGACTCTTTGGCTTTCTTCCCCTTCATATGAACATTCTACTTTTTCTTTGCAATTAACACCTAGTATTTAAACCACCTTAGGCTTCTAAAATTGGAGCCACAGAAGCCTAGCACTTCTATTTATAGAGCAAACCAAAAGATGTTTTACTTAGATAAATTGGGAAAAGAGGAGTTATTATGAGATTATATATGTGTGTGTGTGTGTGTGTGTGTGTGTGTGTGTGTGTAGACTCTCCGATGTTGAATTTGTTTAGGTGCTTGTGATGGAAGAAATGAAATAGGGTCACCTTGCAGATGTGAAACTATATCCAAGACGGGAGAACATGGTGCGGTAGGATGTGGTGGGAGAGATAACAGGTGTCTGGCTGTCCCAGGACAGGGTGGGGCTAAGGTAATGAAGTCATTAGACATTATTGCATGGTACATCTGAAATGTTCCTAAGCACACTCCATTTTAAATCCCTAGTTATTTTCATTGATAAAATACCATGTAATTGTCCCTTAATTTTCCACATCGAGAATAATAGTAGAAGACTCTAATGCATTTTATGAGTGCTATCATAGCCCAAATTATGACTAATTGATCGTCATGTGGCAGGATAAAGGAGTGTAACGATAGTGACTGTAGTTCTCTTTATTGGGTTCAAGGGTGATTTGGAATAATGGTCGTATTACCCTTCCCTATAGTAGTGAGGCTTGGGAAGAGGGCCTGTAGGTCAAAATTGGACACCTGAAAACATGAATGTTTATTTGGGGCCTTTTAACATTTTTAGAGAGAATGTTTTCAGCTTACTATATTCGATCTAGTTAATGAATATATTAACCTGATTAGCAGTTACTCCCTTAACAAATTAAATGTTTTGGTATTCGGTGCTAAAATACTTTGCTAAATGATGAAAAGATTTAACATGATGACTGGCACCTTTACCTTGATGAGAACATGACATTTTAGGAAAGATGCAAATGCTGCTAATAACTCATTCACGAAACAGGAAGCAGCCAGTGTACATTATGTAAAGTGATAGAAAGATGCATACGGTGTGGGCCCTGCCCTTCAGAATTTCATGTGTTCATATCATGGGAGAGTGATACCTTGACAGGAATTTCATCTTGTTGTATAAGTACTTCCAAAAAAATGAGAAAAAAAGAAAAAAAATGTTGAACTTCGTAGTATTTCATGAGAGCTTGTGGTGTTAAGTAAGAAATCATAATTTCAGGTAGGGAGATTCTGGGCATACCTCAGTAATAGAGTGCTTGCTTGGAGTGCAAGACCCTGGGTTCGGTTCTGGTACCTCAGTGAAGGCTTCAAGAGAGCATCGTTTCTCACCTCTTTCAGCTTTGACGTCACTTGTTATTCTTTGGCTTATGGCTACATAGCTTTGTATCGTCACATGTTCTTTATTCAGTGTCTCCACATGTCCTCAGTGATTGAATTTAAGATCTACCCTAAATCCAGGGTGACCTCTTTCACATCTTTAGTTCTTTATGCTGGCAAAAACTGTTTCTCAATATGGCACCATTCAAGGTCCCAGCTGGATCTGAATTTAGGGGAGAAATTTGGACGCGCTAAATGTGTCATGGGGGTAGGAGGCAAATTATAGATTGAAAGAATAAAAGGCAGAAAGTGAAAGGCTATTTTTTGGGAACAGTGAATGACAGAACCTGTCAGGAGTGGAACCGGACAACATTCCACAGGTAAACAGGCCTGAAGACAAGAAGTTCAGTGTTCATTTTGTATTAAATATGCTGTTCTCCCAATCTTTTCTTCTGTAATTATTTAAAACTTTGGCTTATGTTGTCTCTTTTTTTGGCTTAAGTGCTTACTGCCATTGGTGATGGTCTGAGAGTTTCCTTATTGAAACTGGACCTCCTAAAGTTCTTTCATGTCATTGACGTTGACCTTCATTTCACTTTGTTAGTGCCCTCCCATAGCCACAGCATGAGTTTGTCATCCCTCCATCAAGGCCAGTGGATTGCATTTCTTCATCTTTAGGGAAGAAATTGTCTCACTTTCTTAGACTACAGCTTTCCTTCTCTATCAGCTCTTTTCCTTCAGCACTTACCCATCCTGACAGTCCCTAAGGTCCTCTAAGCTTCTCTCTCTAGTTGCTGCCCTGCCTCCTTTCTCACTTGCCTTGCTAAGCAACGAATAATTTGTTTGTTTGCACTACCTCTGAATTATATCTCAGCCCTGGGAGTCTTGGCTTTCTTCCTTTTCTTTGTTGAAACGTTAGAAGGAATTTTCCTATGGCTGAAACAATGAGAAGTTTTGGCCCTTTCTTTTTTTGATTTCTGCTTTATTTGACTTTGGCTCAGCTATCTTGATTTCTGTGTCCCCAACAGTACCCAGTGTATCAATCTCCCATGGGACTTCCTTCTGTATGCTTGTAAAATTTGGTGTTCCCAAGGAGATGGTCCATTGTCACAATCTACATGCTTTCTCAGCTACCATCACCACCTTCAGAAGTGTCACAAATTTGGATGTCAGCAAGAGCAGCCACATTTCTTACTCCTTAGAATAATTCTTGGTCTTATGTTTTCCATTATGGTTGTACGATCCATTATTTCAGGCGTGAATCCATTTTTGAGGATTACATGTTGGCATACTATAACTGGGGTGAGAACTAGAATTCCTTGCAGCTTATTTTACATGGATCATAGGATTGCATATATAGTCGATGCTTTGTTTCAACATACAAAGGGCGATATGGGAAGCCTACTAGAATGTTGTGTCACTATTCAAAAGTATTCTAAATTTGCATACTTTCTGGTTCCATTTACTGTGTTATACTCTCATACACTCATTACTATTTAGTTTTTTTATTAAGTAGAAACTTTGGATGGATACATCATGTGTTGGTATCACTATTTCCTTCTTCCCTATCCCCAGTCCACTGACAGCTCTCCTTAGTGGTATTGCTGGTGTTTACCATGGATTTGAGGCTATGAGTTGTGAGAACAGCAATCAGTTTTTGTGTGCGTGTAGGGGGGGCAGTGTCCTTGGATATTCTCTCCTACCCTTTCCATCGCCTCTTCCACAATATTCCCTGAGCCTTCGTGGGTGTGCTTTAAATCTACTTTAATGTTCAGTGCTCAACAATTTCAGGATTTCTGCTTTGGTTCATTTTGAGTATCCTCAGTGTCTGTCTCTATTGCCCTGGTGCAAACTGTCAGGCCTGCTATTGAAGTTTGCTCATTTCCCAGTTCCTCTGTGGTTTCACCTGGGCCCTATCTACTGTGTGAGGAGTGGTTCATCTCCTGCCTGGGAGTCGGCTAACTATTCTTGCCTTGTTGATAGATTTTGATTGTCCTTGGTTCTCACTGCTTTCTGAAAAACAAAAACAGATTCTCCATTGGAGAGTGAGATCAGGATAGGTTAAAGGGGATAAGCATTATTACTCTAGAGAGATTTTGATGGGTGTAGATTCACTTTTGGACAAAGACTAGGGGCTGCTTCTCATTGGCACCCATAATCTTGGTTTCCATAGGATTTGGACTTGGTTCCCAGTTTCAGTTATGGCCTCCTTTCCACTGAGTGCATCTTTTAGCCAATCAGAGAGCCATTGGTTACCCACCTAGGCTGTGTGCCACTATTGCACAGGTGTGTACATCTTGTCATGTTGGTTGCTTTTATACAGCAGTGTCCCGTGCTTACCCACAACATTTTTGGCTATTTCCCCCTAGCAGCTCATGTAGTGATTTTTAGCACTCTATGTGCTAACCTTCTGGGAACTGGCTTCCTTCCAGATTCAGCCAGATCTCTCAATGTTCTGTGTCAGCAGCATGTGTCTTCAGCAATAGCATCTTACCTTTTACCTCAGGCAGGTAATCAAGTGTTTTGACAGAGCCAGTCTTACTCTGGGGACTTTGTATGTCTCTCCAGTCAACAGATCAACAGTGCAATGCAGGTTGTAACCAATTTCTGGTACTGGGAGTTACAAGCCAGAACGAAATGTTGTAGGGTTAGGCTTCATTCCACACTCTCCAGTGGCCTTCTTACTAGACGATCCCTCCATGCTTTTAGTGAGGGTTATATCTTTTAGTTGGCTATCCAGGAGGAAGGTTTCTATAGTACCAATTAAGTTTGGATTTGGTTTTGTGTATATCTACCTCTGATCTCCCATTCCCCTCCCCTCCCAAGCTCTTCATCCCTCTTATCTATCCCTTGAGTTCTCTGCCTGCAACTCAAGCTATTCCAGTTTAGGAGCCACAAATGAGGGACAACATTCAGTGTTTGACTTTCTGTGCTTGTATGAGTAATTTGTATTGTCTGTTCTCCCTATGACCATCCACTTTAAGAGAGAAAATATTTGTGTCTTTCATAGACTGTCCTAATAAAAAGCAAATGGCACACTCATATTAAAGTGACTTTAGAAGAGTATTTAAGAGATTGTGCACTAGTTCCACCTTATCCAGATACTCACTTTCCATAATTTCAGTTACACATGAAAAGATTAATGGTACATTTTGAAGTAAATAATTCATAATTTTAAATTGTGTGCTGATCTGAGTAAGGAGATGAATCTTGTGCCATTCTGCTCTGTCTTGCCTGGAGCATGAATCAATCTTCCCTTTGCCCAGTGTACCAATGAAGTATGTACTACCTACCCCATACTATCTTCACAGCCATCTTTCATATCATATCAACTTTCATGGTCTTTCAGTACTTGTATATTGAGGTTAGGACCATTCATAGTGTCAGGTATCCTCTGATGGATAAGAGGGACTACTGTATTTCTGAGGTACAGGCAGTGATAGAGAGTAATAAATTCTTGTATCTAGTAATGAATGAGAAAGTAGTCCTATGCTTAGGTCTCAAAGGATCAACTAAGAGAGCAGATGCATGTGCCTAGCTTTAGGAGAGAACAGATGCATCTGACTAGATCTAGAAGTACGTATGGAGAAATCCACTAGGCAGAAGTTGCTGGACTTGCAGGATTGACAGATTTCATCAACCAACCCTGTTTGAGGAAGGAGGGAAAAATTGTCCAAATCCTGTCTTCTGTCCAATCCTTCAGTCCAAAGCCAATCTAGTAGACAAAGGTAATAAGACCACTTGTCCATAGAATGTGGCCCCAGGACACAGTGCAGGTGGAGAAGGATGGAGAGGGAGAAAGAGGAAGATATTCAGAACATCTGCTTTATCTACTCAGCATCTTGATAAGTACATGAACATAAACAATATTTGCTGAATAAATATATCTGTGACTGATGACTGGTCTCACAGATTTCAACTTTGCCTAATGCATTGTAAAGTGACTACTACACTACTACTTCATACCGACTCTTCATCACCTCCAGGAGCACAATCTCCTTACTTCCCTCCCCTAAGACTCAGAATTCTCTAAAGAGAAGCATTAAGTTTATCTCTAGTATGTAGCACTGAAAGTGAGTCTCTTTTTTTTCTTTTCTTTTCCTCAATTTTTATTAACATTTTCCATGATTATAAAAATATCCCATGGTAATACCCTCCCTCCCCCCACTTTCCCCTTTGAAATTCCATTCTCCATCATATTCCCTCCCCATCTCAATCAGTCTCTCTTTTATTTTGATGTCTTGATCTTTTTCTCCTCTTAAGTAGGTCTTGTGTAGGTAGAAGTGAGTCTCTTGAATGGAGTCATGAGTCTGTGTCTTTGTCTTCACTTTGCTTAGTGGGGATATGATTGCTCTATTGAAAATCCACTGACAGGGAATGGATGAGAGACACACACCCCTGGTATAGCATGAGATTTCCAGCTGGGTAGCTTCCTATTTGCAACTTTATTTCCTAGTGTTTTCCTGATAGTGTATGCCTCTGTAGTGGAGTCATGTGGATGTGTTTTCCCTGATGCTCCAGCTATTGGGAAACTGGCTTCCCTTGTGTTTCATCTTTGAATGCTCGCATGCTTACATTCATTAAAACAAATGAAGATTCATTATATTTTTATCATTCTCTTTAGGCATAATTGGATGTAATATACTGAAACATTGAATAAAGCCTTTTTTTCTTTTGGCAGGATAAGCTATTTGAGAGTCTTTTGAACTTTGTATTATTTCTGTATTTCTAATGTAGGAGTTTCTGGCCCAGTTCTTCATGGTGAGGCGTGTAACAGGTAGGCTCCATTTAGTTTGACTTCAGGTTAGACAGGTTATAAGGCCAGCGCCATCATGTGAACTATGCATGCCAGCTCAGAGAATGTCTTTCCTATTGCTGCAGTGGTGTCTGACCATCTTGTTAGGATCTAACTGTGAGCATCTTACTTCTGGAAATTCCATTAATTTATGAGTTTACTCAGGATAATGTAAGGTAGCTGTTAAGCTACCTGTCTAACATCTAGGAGAGAGCAAAATCCTTAAGAAATGAGAAGAGGGATGTGGTGGTTTGATTCAGGTGTCCCCCATAAACTTAGGTGTTCTGAATGCTAGGTTCCCAGAAAATGGAGATTTGGGAATTAACACCTCCTGAAGGCAGTGTATTGTTGGTGGCAGGCATGTGGGTGTTATAACCAGTTTCCCCAAGCCAGTGTTTGGCACACTCTCCTGTTTGCTATTGTCCATCTTATGTAGGCCAGGGAGTGATGTCCACCCTCTGCTCATGCCATCATTTTCCCCTGCCATCATGAAGCTTCCTCTTGAGCCTGTAAGCCAAAATAAATCTCATTTTCCCAGAAGCTGCTCTTGGTTGGGTGATTTCTACCAGCAATGTGAACTGGACTGCAACAAGGGATTAGGTGAGATTTTTGAGGCCAAATGTGAAAGGTCATCTGGACAAGGTCATGGGCTCTGCCACAGCAAGGTGGGTCAAGTGTGGGTTCCAATGTGGGCAGTTCCCACAGAGAACTTCTGGGTGTGTGGTTCCAAGATTCATAAAGAAATGTCAGAAGGGTAACAGGAGCAGATACCACTAACTAATTCATTTACTTTATCATGTAGCCTGGGCCATGATGGATCAGATGTTTCAAAATTCAATATTTTCAAAACCGTGCTTATTGTCTGTTGCATTGTTTTCTATCATACACAAGGACAAGCTTCTAGGAACATGTGCTTACCAAATGGTGACCTTTGACTTAAAATGTTAAATTGAGCAGAATATACAAGTATTTCTATGCATCCCCGAGAACAAATATATTTTTACTACATTGTGTGACTGGATATTTTTACCTCTTCCTCATTAAGGAAAAGCTACTGATAGAGAAGAGGAAGTTAAGGGAGATCTCACATGCTCAAAGTGATCTTACTGCATTTAAGATGTGTACATTGAGGGATCTATGTATAATAGCACACAGTGCAGCCTCATGCTGGGAATATGCGTCTCCTCTACTCTTCCTTATTAGCCTGAAATAAGGTCCTGGGAGAACTGAAAAGTGTTCTACATATTTCCATGTGGATGTGCATTTCTCTAAAGTAAAAGTTTCACACAGTAAGTCTCACCATTGCTATATGATGGATCATCCTGATATTCATTTTCATTACAAACAAATGGTATTATAACTCTCTAAATTAGCTTGTTAATTTCCTAAATGACCACGCCTTGAAATGTGAAAATACATTATGGAGTCCCCACCAACTCTCCCTACCCACAACTGTCTGTATTCTCTTTGCATTTTTAATATGACAGGTTTTGGAAGTAAATACAAAAGACCCTGAGATCTTGACTCTGTGTATAACTAAAACACAGTTATCAGTTAATTCCTCTGACTAAAGTTTTCTACCTAAAAATGAGAACTTTGCATTATATTACAATCTCTGAATAGTGTCCATTCTGAGCACCTGTAAGGTTGTATTTTAAAGAATAAAAAGTTTGCCATTTTGTCCAATGGAAGAAATCTCAGTAAGATTTGAATGGCCATTGGGGTCAGTCTTTTGTTGTATGTGGAGGGGTGCTGTATTTTGTGGCAGGAAGTTTGCAGCCTGAGTTAATTTCTCATTAGAATAACCACATGGGAAAGCATGGGCCCTTTCCTTCATGTCCTGAGCATCAGGACACACTGATGGGATGTAGGCAGATGGTTCTTCACAGGTCTTGTTTTCAGAAGAGAAGAAGCCATTTTCTGGAAGAAAAGAATTGGCCAAGGCGAGTTGTAAGCAGATTTTGATGATGGACAAAAGGACCAGCTCATCCCCTCTTAATTCTGTTCATGTAGTCTCTTCCAAACTCCTGAGCAAGGACTTATAATCTGATTATGTTTCAAATCTTTTTTTGGAATGAGTTTTAAAAATTAGTTACAGTTTCCAGCTCTATTTTTTACATACTTACTACCACCAGTCATAAAAACATATATATGTGTACTTTTAAGATTTTCTCTACCTCCCACCAAAAATAATATTTCTGTCACAGCTCCGAGCTCAGCTGAATTAGAGCAATGACCAGAAAATCTGAGAAGGGTGGGCTTCAGAATATGATCTTGAAAGCATTTTTTCTTTTTCACTAGTATCAGAGTCAAAATGATTTTCTTGATCTTTAAGTTTATACAAACATACTTACTATAAACTTAGCAATAAGAAAAGTATTGTAGAAAAATGTGAAAATGAGCAAAAGCAACAACCAATTTTAAAACAATGAGTTAGTGATTCTGTGGGACTTAGCAGGGTAGGGTGTATTCGAAGTATTAATCTGCCTAAGCTGTTTGGGAACAGATGTACGTGAAACAGATACCCGGTGTTCTGTTGTGTACATCCAAACTGAGACATCTGTCAGTGGACTGTGTGGTCAGAAATAATGGAAGCAGGGGCTAACCCCCCAAATGACCTATTACACATGTGAATTATTGAAGCACTAATTAGTCAGTAAGACATGATGCTGTGATTCATCATTCCACACATTAATCAGAAAAACCCTCTTTTAAAAAATTGTATGTTCTGAATTTGAGGGATTTTTTTTAAGATTGATAGAAAGATTGTTTACCTAGAAAATATGTCCTGCCTGCTTATAAAGTTTTAAACGTTTTACAGGTCTATTAAAAAAAATTTTATTGAGAACTTTATTGCATTAATATACCATAATTTGATCATATTCCCATCCCATTGCCCTCTTCTGTCCCCCTCCCCCACTTCATTCCACTGAATATTCTCTTCTTTCCAAGTAGTCATTCCTCTGTTTGATGTCTCATTCCTTTTGTCCTACTGTGTCCTTCATGTCAAAATGTTAATAGACTCAGAATCAAGCTGGTCTTGTGGAGGTAATGACAATCACTGCTAGGTCACAAGTGTACCACTGGAGGACAGTGTCCCAAAGTACTCTTTCCCTTCCTGTGCCTCTTACATTTCTTTGCTCTCTATTTTGCAATGTTCCTGACAGGTCTATTTATCATGTAACAATTTCTCAAGATTTTAGGGTTTTTTTCTTGAGCTAACTTAGTCCTCACAGAAAAACAAATGTAGAATGAATTTTCTGGAACAAGATTGCCAACTAGGGTTCCTGTCATGATGGGAATGCTGCTTGTTGAGCTTGTCATGTGGGAGACACCAACCAGTGTCCTATGGCTATTCGAGCACAAGAAATATGGTTTTGTCTTAGAACTATGGTTTGAACCACATTTTAAATAATATTTAATTTTGAACTCTTTAATTCTAATAGCTGTAAGTGGCTATTGGCAACTGCATTAACCAAGGCTCTTCAATGGACCTGAAAACACTCATTTCCAAGCTGGGGATCAAATACCTACCCAGCCTTTGTGAGGCCCTGGGATCAGTTCCTCAGCACTACCATGAAATAAAACATGGAAGACAGTTTATTTTTATTTATTCTCAGGCCTTAGTTCTGATCTTTATTTCTATGTATAAAGGAATGTATCATGGTCATAAATTTAGCTCCAGCATAAGATGTGTAGAGTCATATAATTTAAGCTGTCAGTTAACAGAGTCCTCGGTTGGTCATGGTGACACACAGGAGGCCAAATTAAGAGAATTGTGAATTCTAGATCAGTTTGACTATATATTGAGACCCTGACTCAAAAATTAAACAAAAGCAAAATCCAAAAATTGAAAAAATATGAATATAGAAATACCATCCTATCTGTTGTCCTCAGACTCCACTAAGTCTGTGGACTGATGTTCTTCTTAAAATGCTACAACTGTGTGATAACATCTGAAGACAAGCACTTTTCTAATGTATCTACTTTTTTTTCTTGGTTCTTTGAGGTAGGGTCTTGCTCTAAGCCCAAGCTGACCTGGAATTTAACATACAGTCTCCAGGTAGCCTCAAAGTCATAGCAATCCTCCTACCTGTGCCTCCCAAGTGCTGGAAATAAAGGCATGTGCCACTACACCTGACGCGTCTCTACTTTTGTGTCTCTACTCACCATAAGAGGGGAATAGAACTTTCGCAGATAACTGAGGACATACCAATATAAGTCACATGACCTGGGCCAAGGCAGGTAAACCAGAGATGTTGATTCATATTTCATTTGGTTTTTCAAAGTAGGGTCTCTATCTAGCCCAGGCTGACCTGGAATTCACTATGTAGTCTCAGGCTGGCCTCAAACTCACAACAACCCTCCTATCTCTGCCTCCCGAGTGTTGGGATTAAAGGCATGGACCACCACAGCTGGCTGGTGATTCAACATTCAGATGGGAATATTTGAAGCTTGCAGTCCTGAAGTGAACAACGGAAATATAAATGTGAAAAAGTGAAAGAATCAAAGAAAAGGGCAGTGTACATATGAACAACAGACCAATTAGAAAACCAGGAAGATATCATTGCCTCAACTGTGCATTTTTGTACCCACTGTGACTTGTTAAAGCAGATTAACTTTGTTTTAAAGGCCCAATATAGGATTGGGGACTGTTTACCTAACATACCTACATAAGGACCTGAGTTTGATCTGAAGTACTCACATAAAAGTCAGGAGTGGTGGCATGTGCCTGTAATCAATCCCTTCACTGGGGAGTCAGGTGGATCCTTCAGTTTGGCAGCCAACCAGTATAATTTAATTGGTTACCTCCAGGCCAATGAGAGACCCTGTTTGAAACAAAAGTAGCTGACATATCTGAGAATTATAGCCAAGGTTTTCCTCTGGCCTCCGTATCTACATGTACACGAACCCACACACAAGCATGCCCACATACATGCATAGACATTGAACATACACATGCAAAAAGAGAGGCCAGGAATGTAGTGTAAAGAACTCATTGGAGTTAGTGGTCTTACTATTAGAGTACTCATCAGAATCTTATGGAAGTTATTGCACCTATTAACCTACTATTTAATGAGATTGTTAGATTACATTGGAAAGTTTGAAAAGCATCATCAAAGTATAAAACACAAATATTTCTAAAGTCATCCATACCAAGGACCTTCTTAAATATGTGGTGGCACTTATAATTCTTCCTCCTTGTTTCCTTTATAAATTAACAGTAGACCCAGAAGATCACCATATCGCACTGTATAGCAAGAGTCATCTTACATGTGAGTAACATTCCAGTGTGGTCTGTAGTTCACTGAAGCAGCTCTCTGCTGAAGGCTTTGTATCATTTATAGTCATTTTTGTTACAGCCAGTAGCGTAATGAAAAACCTTGTATTCCTTTGCACTTTTCCCCAGAACTTTTGAGATCATTCAAGAAAAGGAAGTGTTGAATCAAAGAACAAATGTCAGTATAATTTTTCTCAGTTTCCCCAAATCCCCTCAAAGGCATTGTGTACTTTGGCTTCTGTCATGTGTTTTCTGAAATTTCCCTCAAAAGAGTGTATGGTCAAATGTTTGAAAACAACCTGATAGGAGAGATGGTATCTCAGTACAGTTTTAATTTGTATTTCTCTTATTAAATATGCTTTTAGTGGTATAGTCATACTACATTTAGGAAGTACCCATTATGTGCTGGGGCCTCTAGACAATCACAGGGGTGCTATAGTCAATTTAATATAATTTCTACCTCAAGGTATTTGCAACATACAGAAGAGATACTATCAATATAATACATGATTTGCTTTAAATTCAATTGAGGTATTACTAACAGGGTACTATGAATGATCATGGAAATATAGCTAAAGGAAATATGTCATTCTAGTAAGTGGGAGGAAGGGGATACCAGGGAAAGCAATGGGGAGACTTGAAGGTGAACTTGAAATTGGGCCTTGGATTCTGTTGAGGAGTTAGGAGCATAGATAAGTGGATAAGAAAACTATTCTGAGAATACTTTGGGGGGATTATAAACAAACAAAAAACCTCAGGCACATGCTTTGGCTTATTTGGACAGTTAAGAGTGAGTCTGTGGGATATCACATGTCTTTGGGGAGTCTTGACTGTGACTGGTCAATGATCATATAGGCATGAATATCATGGTAGCAAGTTGTCTCAACCTCAGGGTTGAATAAGGACTGTCCACAACTGGACATAAATGGAGATCAATTTTCTTTTTTCTTAGGTGTTTTCTTAGGTGAGTTTGGATTTAGAATAGTAAGTGGTAGCAGGATAGATGATCAGTGGGCTTCTAGATAGAGAGTCCAGTGTGAGCCAATCCAGATCATGAGGCAATGTGCACAAGGGAGGGGGACAGGCAGGTGAAAATTCATGGAGGGATCATCACAGAAGAACTTGAGAGAAAGGGAGGAGACACTGATAACCCTGAGGTTTTCAATCTGGGCAATGGATGGGGAGTAGATGCTGCTAAAACTCATTGCCAACCCAGCACAGTACAAAATATATTATTTGAAATAGATTCTACAGAAGACTCTGTATCAAACGTGCCAGTGACTATACAACTGACCAACAGAAGGGAAATCTCTTGAAAAATGCATAAACGGGAGGGAGAATTCGCTCCTTAAGGACTGTAAATTGAGGTCCGTTAAGCCTAAGATCTGGTTTTGCTAGGAGCCTCAGGCTCTCTCCTGCTGGATCTTGTTTCTTCTTAGAAATTTCTCCTTTGGAAAATTGTTGTTTACATGTTTCTACATTTAGAAATCATCACTTGTTAAATTTGATAGCTAGGTTATGATTTTAACATTCTCAATATTTAAGTATTATGAAAAAGTGAAATAGTAATTTGTATGAGTGTGACGACTGGGTTTAAGATGCCCTTAACCCATGTAAAAACCCCATGCAATAGCCAGCATCTGTAATCCCAGCCCTATTCCAGTAGTGAGATAGAAGGTGGAGACAGAATCGTGGGTGGCTCAGGGCCAGCTAGCCTGGCATAGTGAACAATAGCAAAAACAACAACAACAAAAAAACCCTACCTCAAACAAGGTGAAATGCAAGGACCAATATCTGAAGTTGTTTATGACTTCCACATGTGTGCCTGCACTCATGCAAACAAACATGTGTAAATACACGTACATATCATACACTCTGTAGGGTTGTTAAACAGTGTTTACGTGCAAACTTGTTAACCCAGGTTCAATGTCAGATTGTATCTTTGATCCTAACATGCCTATGGCAATGGGAGATGGCAGTCAGGAAAATCCACAGTCAATGGGATAGCTTGTCTGAAAGTTTGTAGTCTAGAAGTTTCCCGTGGCAAGAGACCCTGTCTAAAAGAAGGTGGGGCACAGGCACCTCAAAGTTGGCCTCCGACCTCCACATGCATATGCGCACATTCTCACAGACAAATAATAACAACTACAAAAACCTTATTTTGTATGTGTGTATGAGATGTGTATGCGATGTTTGTGTGTGTGTATGTGGTGTGTATGTGTGTGCATGTATGTGTATGTGGTTGTGTTTATGTGTGGGTTATGTGTGTGTATGTATTATGTATGGTATGCCCATGTGCATTCATGTAGAGGCTGGAGGAGAATGACAGGTCACCTTCTATGTCACTTCTCTACTTTGTTTTCTTGAGATAAAGTCTCTCATCAAAGTTGGAGCTCTTGTTTTTTGTCAGTCTGGCTGACCGGATGCCTCGAGTCTTCTGTGTCCACTTCCCTAAGCACTGGGGTTACAGCCATGCATGGCCATTTCTGGTCTTTTAAATGGGTGGTAGGGCTGAGCTCAGTCTCTTATAATTGCACAAGTGCTCTTATCGACTGAGCCATTTCCCCACCCACCTAAACTTTTTACTGTTTTATAGGAATCGTACTGGGAACAAGGAAATAACATATGGATAGACCTTATTTGTCTTCATGAAGTGTCCATGGTACTCGAAAACCTTAGGTACCTGCTAGACTCATCATGCATACTGTTCTAGGTTGAAAATGATATATAATGTGCTTTGAAAGTCTTAGTGCAAAATGTGAATCTCAATAGTTGGTATGGAAAGCTGTGGAAGGCCTTTTGGATTTGAGTTATTAAAGGCCTTCAGTCAGGCTGGAGAGATGGCTCAGCAGTTAAAGGCCCTTGCTTGTAAAGCCTTTCAGCCCGTTCTTGAGTCCTCAGTACCCATATAAAGCTAAGTACACAAAGTGTCCTATGTCTCTGGAGTTTGTTTGCAATGGCAGAAGGCCCTGGCATGCCTATTTATTCTCTCTCTCTCTCCTAAATAAAAATATTGAGAATAAATAAAGGCCTTCAGTCAACATTTAATTAGAATCGTATTGTGTGCATGATATGGCTAGCTCCAAAGGAGTATTGTAGAAGACCTCAAACTTCTGAGATTAAAGATGATTATTTATTAGGCTATGTGCTACTTTACATTAAAATAATGAGTCAACAGTTACCCACTGCTTAAGTAGTAGATGTAGGACAACCATATTTAAACCAGTGATACCGAAGTGAAGAATTCTTGTTTATATTCTAAACTAATCAATAATTATGTACTTTGAGAATAGCAACTATTTTCACCATTATTCTCAAGTCAATTGGAAATAAAACCATGTTGAGGGGGTAGTATACACTTTAACATTTATATTTGGTCAGTGTTCTGCCTTTATTTTAATCTTGGTAAGATCAGTTAAGTTCTGACTCTGACAATTCAAAGTATCTGTCCTGTTCAATTTATTACTAAGTACTATCATGCCCTGGAACTAACCTTCTTCATGTTTCCACCTTAGTGAAAGCTCTGGTCATTACCACTGCTAGCAGTGCTCTTTTGTCTGCACCCACTGTTACCACATGATGGGCTGTGCATTTGATATGGATATCACCATATTGCCATAAGGAGCTGCTATTATTTTAGACACTAACTGATTCCATGATAGTGTCAGATTTCTTTAACATATGCTTATGTTTTTGTACAGATGACCCTAGGAAACATCTGCTAGTTTTGTGGAGGTATCTACTAGTTTCTTTTTTTAGATTTTGAGTCTTCACTTTTTCATGTGAATCTATAAAATTTTATTGTTAGTTTCCTTGTATGGTTCTATATTATTGATAGGAATAATATAAAGCCAGGAGTGTTATAGTTACAGGTGACACTGAAGCTGTCTATGGATAGTATTTTAGAAAGCTCTTTCATTATTATGCTCTTAACTTTGGTAATTGATTGATTGATACTTTAAAATAGAAGATACTTTTTAAATGGAGCATTTGATATTTCAAATTTTAAGGCTCAAATTGCTTTCTGTTTAATCTGAAGTTACGATATGAACTTGAAGACAATATTTGTGGTAGTGATGTTACTGGTCATCACAGATCCTGGTCAAATTGCTAATCTTTCTTAGTGTCTTTGATGGGTCTATAAGGCCAGGAAAAGAAGATGGAAATAAAGTTTCTGGAGATGTAAGCTATATTTTATAGATACTAGGGAGAATTACAGATAATAGAAACTACTGGTTTTGTAAATAACAGTTGGGATTACTTTTTTTAAACTACTTTAGTATGATCTTGATTGGGATAAGCAACAATCTAGGATTTATGTTGTTTTCCCTACTTTGAAAGAAAATAGAGTTATTCGCTCAAAGAAAATAATATGGACACTTATTGATATAGACAAATGTGTAATATTTAAACAAATCTGGAATATCAACTGAATGCAAACCCCAAACTTTCATTGAAAAGCAGTATTTGTCCATGTTTTCCAGTGGAAATGGATAGATTCTTTTCACTTTATTTTCTTAGAGGACATTACCATTTAATTTTTGTGTCATCTACACACTGAGTCCTATGTCCAAACTCAATAAAGTAAATATGCATAATGGGATCATCTTTAATCAGAAGATATGCCTATGTGGTTCTGTTGACTACAGCAGTGGGCTTTTATTTTGTATTCATCTCTTTTCTGCCTCAGACATTGACCTCACTCAGACTCTAGTATGTCATCATTTACATCTCAGCCTCCTTCAGTGGCCCTGGCTGCCCTGAGTCCTGCTGCTCTGTCCCTTGGGTGACTTATGTCATTAGAACAACCTTCTGTCCCTCGGTTTGCCACCACTTGGCTGGAACTGAACTGCAGTTCTTGGCAGATCAATGCCTGCCTCTCATAGGTCAGCCTTGGCTTCTGTGGTATCTGCTTGTCTCCTCTTCCAAAATTCAGTCCTATCAGAGGACACAGGACCACTGGAAGTCTCAGTTTTGATGAGAAAACCCATGTGAAGCTGTGCTCAATACCCAAGCAGCTTTTCATTTAGGCCTGAAATAGGAGAGCCAGCAGCAAGAGTATCCCTTGAGAAACAGGGATTTGCTTTGGCCTTCTGGGCTCAACGCTCAATGTTTAAGTCGGCTGTTGGGCTGAATCTAAAGGGAATGTAATTTCCCCAGTTTGTGGTTTAGTTTCTTTGTATACAACTGAAGTAAGACCAAATAAAAGAAGTCCCCAATGACTTTTCCTGTTTCCCATAGAGAAAGCCTACTTGCTTTGCCATAGCTTCCCACCCTTCTGTCCCTCCTTCCCCATCAGGGAGTTTGAGGAGGCATCAGGAAGGACATTATTTGTAAAGGAGTTATATATGAACTATGAGAGACTTTTAGCAGTTTTCAGTGGGTACTTATTTCCTATTCTTTTGTTGTTAGTTTTTAGCATATTGAATTTGTCTATATTACTATATGGGTGGGAAAAACAGAAACACATTTCCATTAACTTTGTTTCTTGCCATGTATGCTAGTCTGAACAGGTGGGCCCACAATTGTTTACTTTATGCTCTTTTGAAAACAATTATATCATGGGAAATTGAAGAATAGCAAAATTAATTTGTTTAAGAATTCTTTAGGAAATCTTGCATACATGTTCATTAGAGAAACATTAGGTTTCTCCCCTTAAAGGACAAGGCTTTGTTTTGTTTTTAATAAGACACACTCTTTATAATTAAAACAAAATCCCAGTGTTAGGGGATTACTGCTTTAAATAATTGGATTTCTTTCTTTTGTTTCTTTGGTCCCTGTATATGAGAATAAATATAATAGTGAATTAGGATAATAAATATTTCCAAATTAGAAAGTTCTTTTAAACACCGAATTTTAATAATGCTTCCCAAAGATCAGGAATTTTTGGAAAGGCAATGTTATAAAAATTGGCTAAGAGCACAAAAACTGTGGAGACATTTTAAAATGATTGTATTTATTTTTGCCAAAAATGTTAAAATATATATTCTCATAGATTTATTTAATTCTATCATCAGAATACCAACTTCAGTACTTTTCATTTATCCTTTCAGATTAATGCTTTCTTGAAATGATATTTTTAAAACTTATTTTTATTTATTTGCAAGGAGAGAGATGGGGAGAGAGAGAGAATGAAAATAAGCATGCCAGGGCCTCTTGCTGCAAACGAACTCCAGATGCATGTGCCACCTTGTGCATCTGGCTTTATGTGGGTACTGGTGAATTGAATCCAGGCTACCAGGCTTTGTAATCAAGCTACTTAACTGCCGAGCCATCTCTTCAACCCTTAAGATGATATTTTAACATATGAGGATGGTTTCATTTGAAACTGGTTAGGGTTAAAAAGTTTATAAGTAAAAAGTAAGAAATAATTATCCAGCACTGTTTCATTAGTGAAAACTTTCAGAATGAACTCTTGTCTTTTTTCCATATCTTTTCCTTTGTACTTACAGTGTCCTCTTTATAAGACACCATAATTATGAAATTTCTATGTGGCTGAGTGCTAAAAGTGAGAAATATTGTGTCAGAGGCAAACTCTTGGCTCAGAATGTGAGCTGCCAGGGAAAAGCTAAATTTGTTGGGGAGAGAAATGAGTTGTAGAGTTGTCAAAGATTCTCTTTTCAAATGGATAATTTCTGAGCGTGGATGCACCTTCTCAAAGCCACTTAGCCTTGGGTTAACCTTGACTGGAAACTTCAGTGTATACAATTTGAAACTTGAAAAGATTTGAAACTTGGTTCTAGTCCTCGTAGACTTTTAAAAGAATCAGTGGAATTTGGGGGCAAAAATATAAAGGACTTGAGAGATTTCAACTTGACCTTCTTAGCAAGCAATATGAGTCTTAAATGACATTTCAGTTCTTCCAGAAGACTCTGTTACCTTTATCTGTGTCACCAGACTGTATCTTATCTCTTTGTATCTTGAGGAATTGCTGCCTAAAATAAATCAGTGGCCTCTTATTTTAATGCCAGGTGTTTCAGTCAATAACAAGCAAAACATTTAAAGTCTCCCCTCCCTTAGGTATTAGTTACTCTTCAGTGTTCATATTTAGAATATTTGAATCTAGAAAAAATGAAAGGAAATGATCAGTTACTATATTTGCCCTGTTTTTCTTCATATCACCTTAAGACAATGGAGCACTCAGTAGGAAAAAAAAATATCTGGAAATGTTAAAGAAGAAATTCAAATGGAGGAAGCATTTAAGAGGGATGGTGGGTGTCTGTTGGGGCTGCCATAACCAAATAGGATAGGCAGGGTAGCTTAAGCCACAGAAACTATTTTCTCGTACTTCTGCAGGCTGGAAGTCCACGGCCAAGACGCAGTCAAGGTTGGTTTCTGGAGAAGCATCTCTGGCCTGCACACCACTTCCTGCTTGCTGTGTATGCCCAGATAGAGGGAGACAATTATT
Organism: Dipus sagitta; assembly: GCA_036346955.1. Lineage (NCBI taxonomy): Eukaryota > Metazoa > Chordata > Mammalia > Rodentia > Dipodidae > Dipus > Dipus sagitta. The sequence continues at coordinate 57,016,356 of CM070774.1, forward strand.
TTTCTTTTTGTAAGAACATCAGTCCTCCTTTAAAACTTCGTTTAACATTAGCTATTGGCTTTAGACCTCCTTATTCCAATACAGTCCCAATGTGTATTCTGGTTCAACCTATGAATTCTGAGCAATACAATTCAACCCATAACAAATAGGTTTATTACTACTCACTACATATTTCCAACCCCAACTCTGCAAATTCTTGCTCACAGTCAGGTGAGGGCTTTATATCTTTTGATTTTAATACACTGGTTAATTGCTATAAAAGTATATTAAAACACCAATAAATCAGACTTGTTAAGATAGTGAATTGACACAAGCCATACTAAAATTATTTAGAAAGGATTTTTTTTCATGTTAAGTAGTTTTTCTTCACTCTAAATATCTATGAAATTTGGTCATCTGATCATTCTAAATGTAGAACAAGTACCAAGCTGTTATTTATATAGACTGGAAAAATAGCAACAGTGGCAGCTTTTACAGGTAGTGATTGAATACCACTCATCACCATTATCCTGAGTTTGTCCTTCTTATAGACTTGGGAAAATGTGATGGATGCACAAGTGATAGTTTATGTAGATAATTATCAGTATGCAGGTGCAGGTCACTCTTGGATCTCTTGCTATTAATTATTTATTTTTATATCTTGGTACTAAAATAATTGTCCTCATATATCTATATGTCCATGGAAAATCTTGCCAGTAAGTTTATTACCTTGCTTGTTGGGAAGTTCTTAGGACAGTCAGATTCTTGGGCTCAACACCTATACCACTGAAGGACCATGTAGAGAAGTGATTTGGGTCAATATTGCTCTGATTTATTCAAGTTTGAGCAAGTCTCTTAGTGCAGTCAGAATCCTGACCTGTATTCACAATGGTGACACTGTGCCGTTATCTAAATCCACTGTGCTCTAGAAAGGTAAAACATGGAAAAGAGGTCACGAGTATTATTTTTGCTGTCCTTGATCCTAAGTGATTTCTTATGTCAGGTGGTTGCCTTCTAAGATAACTAAAGTAGAAAGTTCCCTAAGATTTTTATATGAAACTATAAGACAATTTTCAGAATTATCAAGCTATGACATTAGAATGATATAATAACCATGTCAGAAATGATCTAAATAAAGAATTAAATGGCTTAATTCTATTTGGAGGTAGATAAAATTAGCTTTGACATTAGATGAACAATGTTTTAAATAATGTTCTGAGTATTTAAGCTCCTACTCCTTTATCCTTTAGCCATCCCTTTTAATGCAGACGTAGAAGCATGTCCTTATCTTGGCTTTTGAAGGCTCTGAAAATGCAAAGCGACAGATGTTATACACAGAATAATTATATGTATCCAGGAAACACATCTTTATAGTGTGGGATTGGTTCTTGGGAAAACAAGAATTTGGCAAACAAAAGGCATTAACTTGCTGATCTCAGCAGTAGCTACTTGAGGTTGATCATTATATTCCTGTGTAGGTGGTAACTGCATGTATGTATTGGAAAAATAGTACAAGTCTAAAATATACAACTAACCTGAGTAAATGATAGCTCCTTTATCCCTTTAAAAGACAGAAAAGGCTCTCATGTTTGAAATATCATGTTTGATAGTTCTTTTGACAGCCTTTTAGAAGAGGGTTATAGGAGTCTAAATCCTAATATGCTGGTCCTGAGGATTTGAGCTATATCCTTTACTGTCTGACAGCTGTTTATCCCAATGAAGGTTTGACCTCTTGGCTCCAATGCCATCTTAAAGTACATCTATCCATAAATAACAAAACAGACCTGTTTAGGTGGGTGTCCTAGAAGAATTGCCTAGCATGGATATCAGTTTGAAGGCCATTGTGTAAACTATTTCTAAAGTAGGTAGCTGTAACATGACAAAAGCCTTGAGGGACATTTCAGAAGGTGTTGGGCTTTTGAGTCTGAAACTGAAAATAATTAGATTTGTCCATGTTCATGTTCTGCATGTCCACTTAGCAACAAGATCCCCTAAATGTGAGGAATTTTTCCTACAAAATGTTTGTATGTATGGTACCTTCAGGACAAGACAATACCTATACTGAGTGTATTCTGAAATAATTGTACCATGTTTCCTATTTTGTGTATCTTAGATGCTCAGCATGTATTTTTATTGTTGACAGTGATATAACAGACCATCACCTAATTTCAAGTTCTTAGCAACCCCTTTCCTATAGCTTTGGCTATAGATCTCACATCTGAGAAGCTGAAATGATAGAAAAAGAGAATGGCATATCTAGGACTAGCATGCCTTCGCATTGAGGGTTCCTGGGTGTGTTAGTGCTTCCAACAGTATGCATGCAGAGGTAAGCAGGGCTCCTTGATTGTGAGAATGTGTTCCTCCTCAGCATGACCTGTAGTGCCTGCACAGAGGACACCTAGAATCTATAGGGAAATATGACAATGGTGAAGCCAGGCAATTGTGAGCAAATTTGAGTTCTACACCACATGATCATTACTATATGTCAGAAAAGTAGCCATTTAATCCTGGCTGAATAGATGCAGAAATGTGCAGGGTGGGTCCAGAATTCATTTGAGAGTGAATATAAATTGAATTTTTCCAACAAAATGTTTGGGTGAACTTGTGCCTAGTTAAGAACAGGGAAAGTATCAATTTATGGTAATTTTTTTCATCTAATTTATATTTCAAATGTCTTGCAAATATTTTTACATCACTCAATTCCTTTTTCTTTTAACCTATCCCATAAATTTCCTAATAGAAACTTTGTACCTAAGGCTTTCTTCATCTGTCTTAGAGAGGAACTCTCCAAGCAGTAATTTGAAATAAAAATCTAGTGAGGTTTCCCCACAATGTTTGCTACCTAATGTGCCTTTAATGCTCAGCATCCTTAACTATTGCAGGAAACAATATGTAGTCATCCTTAAATCCTCAATATAGAGCTCAGTAAACATGTAGCATGGAGAAGACACTAGAATGCTAAAACTGGATTATTGATGGAAGATATGCTTTAGTTTTGTATATGTGTGCATGTGTACGTTCATATAGATATAGGTGCCTAGGTGTATGTATGTGAGTACATGTAATTGCCAGAAGACAAAGTTGAGTGTCTTCTTTAAGCACTGTCCACCTTATTTTTCAAAACAGGGTCTCTCATTGAACTCGGAACTCCCTGACTTGGCTAGACTAGCTAGTCAACAAGCTGTAGGGATCCTCTTATCTCCACCTCTTCAGTGCTGGGATGACAAGCACATGCAACCATGCTGGCTTTTACATGGGCTGCTGAGGATTCAAACTCAGCTCTCCATGCTTGTGTGGCAAGCACTTTACAGCCCGGGTCATCTGCTCATCCCTGGAAGAGTGCCTTCTTGTTTCTATAATTAATAGTTTGATGTCCAAATTATGTTCAGAATACTATGGAGAAACATTAGATTATGGACAAATCTTTTTAAAAAATATTTTATTTATTTGAAAGAGAGAGAGAAAGAGGGAGGGAGGGGGAGAGGGAATGGGTGTACCAGGGCTTCCAGCCACTGCAAATGAACTCCAGACACATGTGCCACCTTGTGCATCTGGCTTATATGGGTACTGGGGAATTGAACCTGGGTCCTTAGGCTTTGTAGGCAAAAACACCTTACCTACTAAGCCATTTCTCCATCACCATAAATCTTTAAAATGAAAAAAAATCCAGTTACTCTTACATCATTGTTTTCTTGAAAGCAAGGGAATATAAAAGTGTTTCCCAGCCAAAGGGCTTCATGTGTACCTGATGATAAGGGAAGAGCTAGATCCTGGTGGCTCTTGGCCAAGCCTGAGCTCAGCGGCAGTGGGACTCCTCTCTGCATCTGCCTTCTCTAACTTCTGTAAGAATATCACTCTTTTTTCCCCAGAGCCCACCATCAAGAACCATTTCCCTTTTGAATGGTTAAACCAAAAAGCAGACCCATCTCCATGCTGAAATACTTTGGGAGCTGTTTGCTTTGTTAGGGTAATCAGGGGTTTGCTCCTCAGAAAGCTTGTTCTTTGGCCAGCTTATTGGGTGGTAAGGAAAACAAGAGGAGAAGCCAGGTCCCTCTCATAAAACATCTCTGCGAATGACCAGGCCTTTTGGTTGTTCTGACAAGTACGTGACACCTCACTGGCCCCAGCCACTATCTCCATGGCTGCTCTTTTCTCCCTTCTGGGTTCTCTCAGCCTTCTTGGTTCATGTCATATCCCTATAGCAGCTTTTCTGCTTCTATGGAAATTCACTTCTTCTGCAGTTTCTTTTCCATTGCTCTTCATGTTTTCCTCCCTTACTACTCACTGTTCCCAGTTTTGAATGTGCAGAGACTCATCAAGGAAAATAAAAGCTGGTTGTGGGGAGGAGGAGTTAAACATCAATAAGATGCGGTAGTAATATGATAGCATATTCTTGAGGTATTTAGAGTGATTTAGGGACTGGGGGGTCAGTAGTTAAAAGTGCACTTACTTACAAAGCCTATCAGCCTGTGTTCAATTCCCTAGCCTCCTACATATAATAGGTGTTCATTTGTAGTAGCAAGAGACACTGGTGTGTACACACAGACAAATAAATAATAAAATGTAAGAGTGATTTAAGCATTGTTTGGTGTAGTCAGAGTGTTGGAACTTGGACTTTGCATTTGTTCCCTATGTAACTGTGGGTTAAAAAAGTTCTTTTTGAGGTAGGTTATTGCTCTAGCCCAGGCTGACCTGGAATTCCCTATGTAGTCTCAAATTGTCCTCCAACTCACAGCAATCCTCCTACTTCAGCCTCCCTGAGTGCTGGGATTAAAAACTTGTGCTACCATGCCAGGATTAAAATATTTGGACTCTAAGCTTCTCTGCCACCTCCAATCTGTAAATGAGACATAATAGCAGCACCTATTTTATGGTAGACACATAATCAATCTAAATCTGACTGTACTACATAGATTACAGATTTTGTCTGTTAATACTTAGTAATTACTGTAGCATTTTAAAATTGAAACTTTAGTTCAAATTGAGCATTTTTATATCTTTCTTACTATGGAGCAAATTCTTTGTTCATCACCATTTCTCTGACTCTTGTGGACACCCAGAAAAATTTGTTAAGTGAATCTATTCTAATCTCCTTATTTCAGTGGTATGTTCCCTTCTAGATTGGTGACTGAGCAAGATACTTAATTGGGCCTCATACTACCACACTTGTATCCTTTCTGGAAACACTAGGCTTTTTGTAAATAGTTTATTTTATATGACAATTTGATAAGAAGTTTTGTGGTCTCATAAGAGTAAAATTTAATAATCAGATATTTAAAGTCAAAATTTAGCCTTCTCATTAAAATAATTACATATTATTTATCTTAATTTCTATATTTTTATGTAAAGTAAAATAATTTCTACCTGACTAAACTGTGTTTATGAGGATAAATTACAGTAATCTTTGTGGAACATTTGCTGGCTCAGCCCAACTTCCTAGCCAGATTTATTATACATTTGCTTCATTCTGATTCTTTTTTTTTTTTCAGTGTCATTCTTTTTTTTTTTTTTCTTTATTAGTCAGTTCTGTATTCAGCAAATACAGTCAGTTTGGTACCATTGATTCTTTTTTCAATCTTTTCCTAGGACCATTCCACAGCTTATAGTCCAGGCCAGTCCTCCTGAGTTGGCCTGTTAACAGAGTTTACAGTGAGTCTTACCATACTTCTTTCTTTTTTTTAAATAGTTTTATTTATTTTTGGAGGACAGAGTGAGTATGGACACAGCAGGGCCTCCTGCCCTTGCAAACTTAAGATACATTGCCACTTTGTGTACCTAGCTTTACGTGGGAACTGGAAAATAGAAACCAAGCTGTCAGACTTTTGAAGTATGTGCCTTTAGCCACTGAGCCATCTCTCCAGTTCTTGCCATAGTTCTTGGTGCAACTTTTTAACTTACCTTCTAAGATGCCATTTTCTACATTATCCTTTTTCCAACTGGCTGTTCCCTCCCAGCCTCCTGTCCTGGTCCTCTTTTCCCATGTTTGTCTTTTGACCTCTGTCTCTGTTTCCATTTTGTTCTCTGGTGACCCTCCTCTAGTTCCTGGCTTCATATGCTGCCTACATGTAGGTAACTTAAATTTATATATCAAGTCTTGTTCTCTTCCTGACTTTCAGGTATCAGGGGTCAGTCAGGATTGTATTACTGAATGATTTAAGGAAAAAATGTAGTTTCCTGAGCTTTGGATATTTTGGAACTATATACATATATTATATATGGGCCTCTAATTACATGACTCACTCTAATATTTTTTCCTGATTTTTGTTCAGTGTTTATTGAATAGTTACAGAAGATCTCTATCTAAAAGTCTTCTATATGTAGAATAAGTATCATATTTGGGGATTATCCAGTTAGTGATTAGTGAAAGAAAGAATAAAACTCGAATCACTTCTCACTCAATATGTGTTCTGTAGAAAACAGTGTGACCAGTTTAAGAATGGCTAAGCAATATTGGAGACAACGACTGTTTGACTAGTGATATAGTCTACTCATATACTTATTAGTATCATGAGTATCAGAACTACTTAATGGGCTTTGTGTCAGAGGATGACTCATCCATTATCTCTTCTAGAGACTATAGCCAGACCAGTTTGGACTTTATTTTATTAACTTGTTATCAAGTTCGCATGTAATTTTAAGTCATATCTTTTTTTCATTAGATATGTACATACTCATAAGTATGTAAACAGCACATGTTGGTTCCATCCTTAGCCTCTTTCCTGTCCTCCCCCCTCCAAAGTGACCCTTCTTGTTGGGGTTGCCAGTTATCCCCATGGGGATTGTGGATCATACATTGTGGGGGTAGAGATAAGTTATGGGGAAGAGACAATAACTCTGAGTATAGTGTCCCAACTTGTGGCTGTAACAATCTTTCTGCTCCCTCTTCTGTGAATTTCCCTGAGCTATGTTGGGTTTGTTTAAGGTCTACTTCAGTGATGAGGTCACAGGAGCCTCTGTGTCTCTGGATCTCTGGTTTGGTAGTAGTTGAGTGTTCTTTGTGTCTATCTCCTTCACCCTTGTGTGGTTGATATCAGGTTCACCATGAAAGCAGCACTCTTGCTCATTTCCCCAATTACTCTATGGTTTCAGCTGGGGCTCTGGTAAAGTACGATTGGCTGATTCTCTCGTCAGGTTCTGCATCCATCTGAGAAAGAGAAGCAAATTCTCCAATGGAGAGTGAAGTTTGCTCCAGATAAATGGGATAACTATTCTTAGTTTAGAGAGAATTTAATAGGTGTAGGCCCTCTTGTAGCTCAAGATTGGTGGGAGCTTGATATTGGAGAGTGAACTCATTTTTTGGATATAACTCTGACTTGTTTCCCAACTCCACCTATGGGTTCTGTTCCACTGAACAGATCCATTAGCCAATTCAAGAGCAGTTGGTTATACATCATGGCTGTGTGCCACTATTGTACTTGGGTGAACGTCATGCCTGGTTGTTTGCTGCTGAGTAGCTTAGATCACGAGTTGCTTGGACAGATGTTGGCCATTTTCCCCCAGTAGCTCATGTAGCACCTTCTGGCACTAGACAAGTTAGCTGTCTGGGAACTGACTCTCTTCCAGATTCCAGCCAGGTCTCTCCATGTTCCATACCAATAGCACATGGTGTTTTCAGCAGTAGGGTCTTACCATGAATCTTTGGTGGATCATTAGGTACTCTGACAGAAGTCTGTCTTCTTATGGGAAACTTTTTAGGTCTCTCTGATCAACAGCTCATAGTGGATGTTAACTGCATCCTGGTACAAGCCAGCACCAAGGGAAAAAGAAGGAAGAAAAAGATAGGTAATATAAAAGAGAAAGAGAGAAAAGAGAGAGAGGGGGGGAAACAGGAGAAGGTTAAGGTTATTCTTCATTATCCCCTCCCAGGGCCCTTTGATTCAGGTGTCCCCTCTAAGGACCAGAAGAAAGGTCAGCCATTTAGTTTAGTCTGTCTTTCAGGATATAGAATTTTATGGTACCAGTTCCATTTGGGTCCAGTTTTATGACCCCCCCCATCCTTAGCTTCCCTTCATGCCCCACCCTCCCTATTCCTATTGTCTGGTCCTCGAGATGCCTATTATATATGTCAGCATCTCCAGCAGATCCAGGTTAGGAACCACAGATGCGTGAGACCATGTGACAATTGTCTTTCTTTGATTGGGTGAGTTTGCTAAGAATGCTCTGTTCCAAGTTTGATCATTTTTCTTCAAATTTCATTGCGTCATTTTTCCTTACTGCTGTGTAGAATTCCATCATGCAGGTATACCACATCTTGGTTATCCATTCTTCTAATGATGGGCATCTGGGTTGATTCCAGTTCTTTGTTATGATGAATGGAGCAGCTATTAACATGGTTGAGCAAGTCTCTCTGAACTGAGGCATGAAGCTTTTAGGGTAAATGCCCAGTAAGGCTATAACTGGGTCTGTTGATACCTCTATAGTCAATTTTTTAAGGAGTCTCCATATTGCTTTCTATAGTGGTTGTACCATTTTTCATTCCCACCAGCAGTGAATAAAGGTTCCTGTTTCTCTACGTCCTCGGCAGTATTTGTTTTCATTTGATTTTTTAATGTTTGCTATCCTTACTGGGGCAAGGTAAAATCTCATAGTTGTTTTAATTTGCATTTCCATGATAGGATGTTGAATATTCTCTTAAGTGTGTGTTTTTGGCATATGTATTTCTTCCTCTGAGAACTCCCTGTTTAGTTCTCTGATCCATTTTATGAGTGGGTTGTTTGATGATTTTATTATTTAGGTTATTGAGTTCTTTGTGGATTCTTCAAGTTAATCCTTTTCTGATGACTTGGGTATGCAAGCATTAATTCAAGGGTATTATCACAACTTAAACTACCAGAAATTAAAATTAGAATAATGCTTATCTGGATTTTAACTATTGCCTACATAATTTATTGAAAGTTATAACATAATATGAAGATCACTCAAAATTGTAATATTCATTCATATCCATTCCATCAAGGAACCTATTTCTAAAGAAAAGAAATATATGGTCTGGAGAGATGGCACAGTACTGAAGGTACTTGCTTGCAAAGTCTAAGGACCCAGGTTTGATTCTCCTAGTACCCACGTAAAACCAGGTACACAAAGTGGTGCATGCATCTGGAGTTTGTTTGCAGCAGCTAGAGGCCCTGGTAACCCATTCTCACTCTCTCTCTCTCTCCCTCTCTCTCTCCTTGCAAATAAATAAATTTTAGAAATATTTAACAAAATAAATGTAGTAAAGTATCACAGTGATACTTATCTTGTTTTGTTTGAGAACCCACAGGAGAAAGTCACGCACTAGTAGGAAGTATTGTAGAGCCACTTTCTTCGTTTTCTTGCCTGAACAACTTTATATATTAGAATTTAATCATTTTTCTGTTCTTAAGAACTTCAGATATTAAAGTGGCTAATCTATTTTAAGGATACACGATTTTGTTTTATCTTTTATACTCAATCAACTTCATCACTCTTATAATTGTTTTCATAAGAACACATTGAACATTTTAGGAAAATGAGAGAAACAGAAATACCATTATAGTTTTACTGTATTTTAAAAGTTGTACCATATTCTACTGACTGAAATCCTTCTTCAATAATGAATTTTTTGTCCCAAAGACAAAATAATTTTAGTTCTGCATTTAATTTATTTCTTAACACACATCAAGGGGAGACATTTGGGTTTGGAGGAGGATACACATTTTATATATTATAGCAGTGATCCTTTTGTTGCATAAGTCAATGCAACCACATATTATATGCAAACAGTTATCTGTTCACAGCTTTCAAGTTAGCAGCATGCCTTTAAGTATTCAATCTTTTGAAGGTCTTGCTTTCTGATTGCAGTGACTTATGTTCAGCGGTGCTCCTGTTATTGAAATGGAAGCATCTTTAGCCATACAGGCACAGGTGGGCATTTTGGTAGCAAGCCCCATGCAGTGTGACACATGGCACAACCCCACATGGGGGAAAGAACATGCAGCTTGAGCAAGGAGTCATTTTATGGCTACTTTATTGTAGATTTGTGTTTTTCCATGGAACAGTCATTATTCAAGACATTTACCTAACATAGTGTTTGATTTTATCTAAAGTTTATCATTATTTCTCAAAAATAGCCAAGACTTACTTCATAGAACCTATTTAGACATCAAAGTTCCCCAACCTCTTTGCTAGTTATATAAATGATATTTTTACTCTGTCCTTTATAATGTTGGCACCCTGTGCATATTAGACGTAATCAGGGCTGAAAGGAAACTTGAATCCATCTGGAAGCAATAAACTTTTCTAAAAGACTGCACAGTGTTATTTAATCCTGTGACTTCTCACTGTGAGGGAAATGAAGGCTTGATGCAGTTGTGTCACATTGTATTGATATCAAATTTATCTTTCTAAAAAAAAAAAAATCTGACAGTGGTATTGCAGCCCAGAGGAGAGGATGGCTGCTGGGCCCTGGTGAACCATCTTCTGCTGCTTACATGCCACGCAAGAGCACTCAGCATATGCAGCACTTGGTCTAGAGTTCTTATTTCCTTTAAAACCATCGCTTTATTAAGCAGTTCTTTCTTACCTCCATCTTTCATTTTAGCCTCTTCTCATAGTACTGGGTGGTAGAAATTGTGACAAAAGGCTTGCAGAAGAAATGGTTTTAAAACTATTTCAAACTGGGAACAGTGTATAAATATCATATATGTAGAATGCCAAATTAAAATATTGCATTATTTTAATATCATACTTTTAGAGTCAACTTAAGTCTTTTTCAGTGATAAAAATGACCTCCTCTAGTTTCTATTCCAATATGCCTTCTAAAAGGTCATTTGATTTTAAATATGTGTAGGGTAACATGTTTCTCATGATTAGGAGCATAATTTATGAAGTTTATGCTTATTAGGACAAGTCTTTATTGACACATTAAATTTTACTTTATTAAATTATAGTTTTGTTTGTTCATTTTGTTTAAATGAACTGAAGCATCTGAAAATAAGTTACAGTTGGGAAATTTGACTACATTACATAGGCAGTTTTCTTGTAATGTTTCCCCCTTCTGGAATGATATGCATTGCATTTACTTAGTTTCTTTCAATGCCAGAAAAAAAAACTAAAGTCCAAGTGTATTTACAAATGATATATTTTTAATTTAGAAATGAAATAAATATTCATACCACTCATTTGCCAAGCATATTAAAAATAAGCATAAACTGTCTTGAGTATTTAGCTGGATTGAAAAATAAAACTAATATAAGCTATATTCAAATTGCTTTTCCTTTAGTCACTGTCCCCCTAAGTCTGGGCATGAAGATAGTAAACAAATGAATAAATATGTATTGACAAATACTTTTTATAGCATCTTAGAGTATATGAATTTGATGCTTACTTTTAGATGTTCAGTATATGTGACATCTGGCAATTTCTCTTCTTCTTTCCTATTTTCTCTGTCACACCCAGCCCTGCAGTGGTCTCTTCCCCACAGCTCTGGCTTGGCATTAGGAAGTGGGCTCCTAGGATCAGTGTGCAGAGGCTGTGGAGGTGTTTCTTTTCTAGCTTTTTCCTGAATGATCAGGATTTGGGCTTTCTTCTTCTTGGGTGAAATTCCTTCTGATTCTGGAGGTGGTCCTCATGAGGTAAAATTTATGACTTTTTTTGAGTTCTGATAATTGTTCTACTGCCTCTGGCAACATAGATCTACCAGTGAAGATTTCAAATCACCTGAACACTCAGTAGCTGTTCTGATAATTTCTTGTTTTCTTGGCATCAAGTAAGAATCTTCAGGGGAAAATTGAGTGCAAGGGGTAGAAAGTGAACATTTTATTGTCTTTAAACAGTGGAGACCTTTGGATAATCTGAAAGACTATGTGATATCTGTACTGTAACTACTGGATATCAAGTGTCCAACCTGCACAGCTATTGCACTGGTTGACAATAATGTCAGAGCAGAAAGCAAAAAAGGTGAGACTATCCTTGGAATCTTCCAAAGAAGAAACGAGTTGGATAGGACTGTGATATGAACCAGTCTTTGGCATCCAAGAAGTGCACACTCAGACTTTTTTCTTACATCTGATTATGATTTAAATGTAAAATGTTCTTCACAGGCTCCTAGGTCTCAACACTTGGTCCTCAGGTTGTCGCAGAGTTTTGGAAATGGTGGAACCTTCGGGAGTGGTAAATTGGAGGAAGTAGGTCACTGAGTTGGGGGCAGGGTTTACATAGTTCAAGTAGCTTTTGGAGAAATGATCTCTAGGTTTCCTGACTATGTGCCTAATGTAGCCAGCGGTTGCATACTCCCACCACACTGCCATGTCTCTCCTCCATGCTCGACTTATATCCTCAAACTGAGTCAAATCCTTCTTACCCTAAACTGCTTCTCCTGAGGTATTTGGTCACAGTGATAAGAGTATAGCAAACACAGACCCTAACAGAAGCAGTTACCATTACTGTGCCTGTACATAATCCACTAAGTTTCAGGGTACAAAAATATTAACAACTATTTACTGTTCTGACATATATGGTAATATTAGTCCTTTAGTATGCAAACAAAAGTACCTGGGATATAGCAAGCATTCACATATATTCAATGAAAGAAGAAAATATCTTAGCTTACCTTAAGTAAGTAAATCTCATTCTTCCTTCAACCCTCCCAACTGTTATCACTTAAAATACCTTTTAATTAACATGGAAAATAAATATCAATGAGTATAAAATTAGCATGAGTGTGTGTGTGTGTGTGTGTGTGTGTGTGTGTGTGTGTGTGTGCGTGCACCCTCCTGCATGCTTCCAAAAGGCTTTGGTAAGTTAGGAACTTCTGACATGTGATTATTGAGTATTACTGGGCTGTAGCATTCAGTACTCAGAAAGGAGGGATATTTCTTGGAAGAATGGCTTAATATGCTTTGACAGTTGGTTAATGTTTGAAGAGACTGGAATTAAGAGGACCTTCCATTTGCCAGGAAATGAAGAGCAAAGGTCTGTCGGTAAAATTGTATATAGTGTGGTTAAGATATCATCTGATTGTTATTGACTGTACTTACAATCAGCATTGTTAGGAGAGTGGGCCTGTGCTTTAAAACATCAAGCTAGGTGCTAGGATACAAAAATTAGAGATATAGATAGTGATGAAGATACTGCTGAGTGAATTGCTGAGAAATGGAGAAATACAGTCAATTACCATTACTTGGGCAGCTCAAGAAGAATCTATACTAATCATCTGGTATGCTGTCACTGAGTTGTATATAAAATATGATAGACATTGTGCACTGATAAGGCCAAGGAAATAACTGAATTGTGAGATTAGAGTGGATCCTTTGAGATTATCTTTTCTGTGGGTATCATTGTCAAATCCCACCACCCTTCACTTATCATTTGTTTTATTAAGGGGTACAGATGGAGGAGGTCATACAAGAGACCAGAAATACACAAATATGTTAGTAGGAAAAGTCAAATAATAAATGGTTTCAAAAAACATTTCATATTAGTGTACTTTTTTTGGGGGGGGGTAGGGTCTCACTGTAGCTCAGGATGACCTGAAATTATTCTGTACTCGCAGAGTGGCCTTGAACTCATGGCGATCCTTCTACTTCTGCCTCCTGAGTGCTGGGATTAAAGGCGTGCACCACCATGCCCAGCTGGCTATTTGTGTACTTCCTGAAGTAAGGACAAAACCCAATCATGGTGACTTATAGTCACACTATAGAATATGAAATATTTTGAATTGTTTCTTTATTTAATTATGTGTCATATATAATAGGAACTTGGTGCAGAGTCTAAAAATAATAATTATAAAATCTTAGTTATTTACACAATGTGACAAAAGAATATTGTGGTATCTTCACACAATATATTTTTAATGTTATCCTTATCTTTACAACAGTATGTACTAGTAGTTTTTAAATTCTTAAGTTAATGAAAATAACACAAATATGGACTTATATAAGTTGTATCAATTGATATTTGTCTGAGAATTGGAAGACATTTTAAAATTAAAGGGTTTGTGCTGTATAGCTCAGTGGTCAAGTGTTTGCCTAACACATGTAAGACTCTGGGTGTGATACTCAGCTTCCAAGAAAAAAATTAATACTAATAAGCTCATCACATATTAATATAAATAACATTTTATTAAAAATAATATTTCCCAACACAAAAGTAATGTCATTTTTTTCATAAATTTGCATTTTTGAAAATCTTTAATATCTGGCTTCATAGATGAGAGTTGAGCATTTTAGTTGCTTCTGCATTCAGTCTGTTGGGACTATTTTGTTTGGGTTGAAATATATATATATATATATATATTTGAAATCCAGTTTCACACAGAAGTATAGTTGGAAAAGAAAAAATCTTTTTAATCTTTTCTCATAATCCTTGGCACTCAGCTTTGGTACTAGAGCAAAACTTGATCAAGTAACAATTTCTTGAAGACTAGTTGTAATGTGGAATATGAAAACATCTAAATTAATTTTTCTCAGTTTCTTGGCAAATTTATCATTCTGTCTTATACTCAGAGGGAATATTCTATTTATTCACGCATGATTTTATAACCATCCTGCTTGACCATTTGGCAATTTTGGTTCAATGAATTATATAGAGTTTTAACATGTTGACACATTTTACTGTATAGTATTATTAAAGCCTAATATAGCAGTATCATTGTCAGCTCGTCTGAAAATTGGCATCTCAAATGGTGAGCTTTTTCTAGAGAGAACAACCACTTTTCTTTGTGGCAGAGGTCCTTCATGTATACGATGTATTTGTCCCATGTCATCACCAATAATATTAACAAAAAAGAAATGACGGCAAAGGACATATTTTTAAGTCATAATATTGCCCCCTCTTCCAGGACAATTAAGTGAAACTAGCTCTTTTGATTTTTAACTGAGTTTGAAGAAATAGCACAGTATTGATTAATAAAATTTTATATTAATGTCCTCATTCTTGCCAATACCGAGGTTCTTTTCCACTGTTGATTTAGGACAAATGTTATACCTGGTAGACAATAAATAGGTCAATAACATCATTTGTAGTGTAGAAATCCTCTTGCCCCTGTACACCTTGTGGGACTACACATTGAGACCTACTGATGAAGCTGTCTTGGATTCTCTTAAGCACTTAAATGATTTCATTTGCTGATTTCTGCCACATATGTATCTGCATAATTCAGCAAAATGGAAATATGGTATACATTATTATTAGTGGTAGAGATTTAGAGAAAAATTTGATTTTCCAGAATTAGTCAATGTATTTAAATCAGGAATAAATTATAGATCAAGAAGAGATTTTTAGTATTTAGATCATATAGAATCTGAAGTTAAGTAGAGTAACAATGTCTTTTAAGTTATCAATTTTTTCTGTGATTATTGTATATAATTAAACATATATTATGTCATTGTAATTTGTCTATCACATTTTATATTTTAGGCATTAAATGTTCTGAGTAAAGAACTATCATTTTTATCTGTATTTTAAAACTTAGGCCAAAGAAGAATATTTAAATTTTCTTGACTATTTCCTTATTTCATTGTTGACTTCATGTGCTATTATCTAAATATCCTATAGTACTTGAGGATTATATTATTTACATTTGATTGAAGTCAACTGAGAAAAATACAGATAGAAACTCAACATTAATTTTAAGTTTGATCTGTTAAAATGTGATGTTGGTACTGAATTTGGAATTTCTATTTTTCTCAGAAAAATGACAGGATGAAATCTGCAAATTCTTTTCCCAGACAAAAGTTTAATTCTTCACTATCACTCTTGATCGGAACATGTACTTAGGAACTTCAGCTTTTCTGTTAACAAATGCTATGTCATGATTCTTGAGGAGAGTAATGCACTGTGATGTGTTTTAGTCAACTACAGGAGTGGTCCTACTTGTCTAAACCCTAGTTTAACCTAATTGTTAACAATTACATTGTGTTTTATTCTTACAATTAAAGTGTATTCAAATTTATTGGTCCCTTGCTTCACAGATTTATCTCAGTATGTGGTGTATTCAAACAGAATTTTGTATTTTTAATTAGGGGATTAGAGAAGTAATTCTGGAGAGCCAAAAAAAATGTTAGGCATCACATTGCTTAACCATCTAATATGCCCAAAGTGTGTGTGTGTGTGTGTGTGTGTGTGTGTGTACTGTTGTGGGAGTCATGTACCAGGCAGGCTGTTTAGGCAGGGTTGGAAAAAGTGGACATGTGCAGGAACTGTGAGCACAATTAGCACCAGGCAGATAAATCCAGCTTTAATCCTGTTTACGGTTGGCATCAGACAGATGTGCCAAGATTGATCCAGACAAGCCCTGAGCTTACAGTAATATTTTTAAAAGTGCCATTCACTGTTCTATTTTTGTTAAACCTTTGCTAAATATCCTTAAGTGTTGTTGGTTTTGCTCTTCTTGTTAGCCACTGTAACCTACTTTAAGCAGGTCCTGCTCTGCTCTCATGGTGACAGGGTAACCTGCCAGGAGAGGTTATCTTTATTCCCTGTAATTAAATTGACTCCCCCTCCCAAGAAAATACAACAATAGGAAGTGGGTGCTGAATTAAATAAATAGCATGATATCCAATAGACGTAGACTTAAATCCCTTGCAAGAACAGATGGTCCCCAGTATCTCTGTAAGTAATGTGAGAGGACAGTTAATGTTCTGAAACAACTAGTTATAACCAGTATGATCCTAATGAACCAATAGATTTCAAATTATAAACCACATGCCAGCAAGTAAAGTTGTGTTCCTTTTGTAAGGACTGAACTTTCATAGCCTGCAAAAAGGTGCCTAGAGATGATTCTCATTTGTCTACTAACATCAAATATGAATTCATAAAAAACTTTTACTCTGTATTTTTCACAAATAAAAGCTTTAACATTAAGGTAAAAGGGAATTTACATTTAAAATACAGGCCCGAAAGTAAATGATGGTTGTGCTTCTCTGAACTCATTTTTTAATCTACAGTCTGTGTATACTAGGTTGTTCGTGCAAATGGGGCTTCTGTATACAATTATGAAAACCTTTGTTTGGGGCTGGAGAGATGGCTTAGCGGCTAAGCACTTGCCTGTGAAGCCTAAGGACCCCGGTTCGAGGCTCAACTCCCCAGGACCCACGTTAGCCAGATGCACAAGGGGGCGCACGCGTCTGGAGTTTGTTTGCAGTGGCTGGAGGCCCTGGCACGCCCATTCTCTCTTCCTCTCTCTATCTGCCTCTTTCTCTCTCTGTCTGTCGCTCTCAAATAAATAAATAAAAATAACAAAAAAAAAATTAAAAAAAAAATAAAAAAAATAAAAAAAAGAAAACCTTTGTTTGCCTCTGTCAGAAGCTGATATTACAACAGAGCTGCCTAATGGGTGAGTCAGAGCAGATATTCTGTAGAAAGAGAACAGAGATTTAAACCTAACATGTTAATACTTAAAGTACTTTACTTATAAAACCCTATTGCTGGTGTAGTTTGATAATAGCATGAGACCAAATCATCCTTGAAATAATATTAGAAGAGATGTAGATAAGTGGTCAGTTTTTATAGAGCCCAAACAATAGACTTCTTTTACAACACAGTTTGAGTTCTTTTTATCTCTAATCATGTTTGTCATGAATGATTGTATATTCTAAGAGTGTCCAAACAGCATTGTGGTGTGGGGGGTTGAGAAGAAATAATGACCTAACTTTTAATTTTATCCTATTAGATTGTCTCCAGAACTTTTTATTGAAGTTAGACCAAGGGCTTAGCAACAAGAAATGGGAGGGAGTTTCTTCCTTTCCTTCAAGTCTAGGAAGCTAGTGTTCTGCTATCTCACTGAGCCAGCTAGTCCACTGCAATAATTTACAAACCTTTAAAACAGAAGAAAGCATAGCAACTCTGCCTACTCTAGTGACAAATAAAATAACATTTAGGCCCAAACAATTACATAAAAAAACATTTTAATCTCACAGAATTATAGCAAGTTTTCTCTATGAAGACTATATTCGGAGAGAGAAAACAATTTTCCTTAAAACTAATAGAACACTCATCTCTTTATACGTTAGGTACTAGCTGCATTCAAAATCAAGTGGGTCCTGTCATGCAAATTGGATTTACTTATATAATATAAATGATTATCATTGCTAAAATCAGTGGTAGATAACAGTCTCTATGCAGGGTATTGTCACCTAAGAGAGTCATTTACTGCTGAGAAAATAGTGTTGAGGACCATTTATCTCTTGTTAGGGACTTATAAAAAGCTATTTTATTTAAAAATCACCTAAACATATTTCCACTGCAAGTAAGAACTATTCTCAAACTGTAATGCTTCTTAATTTCTTTCTGACAAAAAGGCAAACAGAGCCATTCATGTTTAAAGCTCAGCATTTACTGGGTAAGAAACACCAGAGAAGATGGGAAGAACCATCCGAGAAAGCAGGACAAACCAGATGTCATATCAGATGGACAAGGAGATCCAGCTTCTGATGAAATGCCATTTGGTTGTTGACATGTTTGTGGCCTTGCTGTTTTCCCAAGGGCTGTGGCTCACATACTATTTAAGTTTGACTAGATGACTTCACTTATATGTGGAATCTTCAAAAAATCTATCATGTGGAAGGCAAGGGGGAAAGTGGCAGTAGATGGGGCCAGGGAGAAGGGAAGGCCATGAGAAGAGGCTGGCTAGATGGTATATAAGTTTCAGTGAGACAGAATGGGTTCTGTATATACTATGTAGCATGGTGACTATAGTTCAAGACTATATACTTGAAATTGCCAAGAAATAACATCTTAAGAGTTCCTTCCACAAAAGAAGTAATGAGCCTGATCTAACCATTTTACAATTTCACATATATCAAATCATCATGGCGTACAACATAATCACATATATAATTTTTATTTTTAATCACCTAAAACTGGGCAAATAAAGCTATAATAAAAAATAGAGAAAAGCAAATGTCTAGAGGTTTGTGAAGATGGGAGGAATAAACTCTTGAAAGAAAAATATAGAATAGTTGTAAAATAACACCTTAATTCATTACTAATCTTACTAGATTTAGTATGGATAATTTATTTTACTCTTGTTAAGCCAATTAAATATTTATTATTTCCTCTTCTGCAGTATAGAGGTACAAACCCAACACCTTATACAGGCTAGGCAGATTTCCCACCACTGAACTATACCTCTAGCCCCAATTAAGTATTTCTAAAAACAATATAGATTGCTCTAAAAAAAATTTGAAAAATGAAGTGAAATAAACGAGATGTAAAAGCACATAGTTAACCATAAAATTCTAGAAGAGGCACAAATAATCTATAATAATGATCAGAACTATAATCATGTAGGATTAAGTAGAAAACAGCATGAGGGAACTTTCTGGGATCTTGAAAAACTTGTCTTTATTGAGAATGGTTACAAGTGCAACACAGGTGACAAATAGAACTCGGCCTTTCCAATCTACACCATTTTGACTTATGCCTTAAACAGCAGTAAAGAACAAGCGAAAGTGTTGCGGGACGTGTTTCCCTGAAGAAAGACATCGTGTCACCCCAACATTGCTGAGGAGCTGAGGCTAAGGACATATAAAGTGCTTTCGATTCAAGCATTAGATGTGTCTCCTCTCACATGTGTAACCATGGACACCGAAATTCTCCATTTTGAGTTTATTTTAGGGAAAAAAAATAGGCTGAGGAGATGGCTCATTTTGTAAACTGTTTGCCATTCTCAGTATCTGTGCAAAGTATACTGGGTTTGGTGGTGCACACTTGGATTCACAGCACTAGGGAGGCAGAGACAGAGGATCCCTGAGGTTTTCTTGGCACCCAGCTAGCCTGCTAGGTGAGCTCTAAGCCAATGAGAGACCTTGTCTCAGAAAAGATGGGTACTTGCCCTGAGGATTGACACTCCAGGTTGTCTACCATCCTCCACATGCGTGTGCACCTGCACACACTCACATGTACAACACACACACACAAACACTTCCTAGGATTGTAAGAACTGACTGAGATAATACATGTAAAGTGATTAGGGTGATATCTGGCAAATAACATATGTTTATTAACTATTCCTTATTTTGGGAATGAAACTTTATAAAACAGAATAGAAACAATTATAGAAGGTAAAAATAAGCTATCTTTTTCAATTAATCACAAATACCTTCATTGCAAAAAATAAAATAAAATCATGTAAGCCCAATTAACCACAAAGTCATATTTCCAAGTTCTTTCATACAAACCAGTATTTGCACACATATAAATTATATTATACGAAATTATATAGTCAACAGGTACACATAACACAATCGTGGAAGTGTACTATGTGAATTTGGATGCTGTTCTACTCAAAGGACAATTTAATTGTGCTTTAGCATCCTATTACGTTCATTAACTTTACAAAACTTGCACGCTTGTTTCCAGTGTTCATCAAAATAATTCTTGAGTGATGTTCCTCTTAGTCAAATTGTGTGTGTTATTTATTCCTGGATCAAAACGATGCATATTAAAACATTTTTCTTTTCTATGTTATAAAATATTATGCAGCTTGATACTTTTGTAAGGGAAAGTTAATGGAGGGTTACAAAAAACTCAACCTTGCATTCCCTGTCTATTGTAGTTACCTTCTTGTTGCTGGGAAAAGCATCCAACCAAAAGCAGCTGATGGGGGGAAGGTTTTGACTTTGGCTTACATTCTTGAGGAGAAGCTCCATGATGGCAGGGAAAAGATGGCAAAGCAGAGGCTGAACATCACCACTTCTGCCACAGCTCGTGGAAAACAGCAGCAGGAGAGTAAGCCAGACTCTAACAAGGGCAAGCTGGCGATAACACTTTTAAACCTATTCCCACACAACACACCTTCTCTAGCAAGGCACCACCTCCAAAATTGCCATCAGCCAGGGGCCATGCATTCAGAACATTGTTTTATTTCTCTTTTATTTTAATAGGTAGCTGGTGCTAAGAATTCTTTTTTTTTGAAGAATTGTTTTGGTTGTTGTTGTTCTCAAGTTTCTTTTAAAAATCTTTTAATATAAATTGGATATAATCCTTCAAACTGCTTTGTTCTTTTTTTTTGTTTATTTTTTTATTTATCAATTTGAGAGTGACAGACAGAGAGAAAGAGGCAGAGAGAGAGAGAGAGAGAGAATGGGAGCGCCAGGGCCTCCAGCCACTGCAAACGAACTCCAGATGCTTGCGCCCCCTTGTGCATCTGACTAACGTGGGTCCTGGGGAATCGAGCCTCGAACCGGGGTCCTTAGGCTTCGCAGGCAAGGGCTTAACTGCTAAGCCATCTCTCCAGCCCCCTGCTTTGTTCTTTTCATTCACTTTTCTTAGACTTAGTGTTTTAGTTTCTTTCTGGACCAGAAAACACAGATTGCATTGACTTTTTTAAGAGTGTCAAAAGACAACTGTGGTTTATCCCAACACTCTCCTATTGAAGATCACTAGCCTTGCTTCCAATACTTTTGCTATTATAAATTTTACTGCAATTAACATTTTAAAACCTTTTGATAACCCCCTCTCAACTAATTCTCCAGCAGCTACTATTTCTGCACTCCCACAAGCACTGGGTCGCTTCCCTTCAGCTGCACCATCACTGATCCTCGTTTTTGATCTCTTGCCAATCTAAAAGGCAAAAAGTGGTATCTTGTTGTTTTAATTTGCATTTCTTTGATTACTAATTAGGTTGAACTTCTTCATATGTTCATTGGTCAATTTGCATTTCTTCTTTTGTGAAGTGCCTGCTTGAGTCTTTTATTTACTTTTCTATGAAAGTGTTTTTTCACTCTTGATTGAATAGATTATATAACTGTCATGTGTTGCAAACACTTCTATTTGGCCTTTGCTTGTGACTTTTACTTCTGGGTCTTCAAGACTTTTCAAGTACCTAAGTAATTTTAATATTGCATTTCTTGATATTTGTAGGTCTTTATTATTATTCTTAGGAATTTCAAACTCATATAAATGTCTTTCTAATCTACAAAATGTATTTGAACCACATGTTCACTTGATCAAAAGGTACAAATAATTGCTAATAAGCTCATCCTGTCCAAACATATCACTGTTTCATTGCAACTCAGTTTGGTTTCCCTTATGTACAACAGCATACCAGCCAGTGTTTAGTTTCTAGTGTCCTCTTCTCTAAGCAATGGAGATTCTTTGAGAGCTCCAGAAGAATGGGAAGCACAATGTGATCATAAGAAAGGCTAATCTCAAGTACATATGTAGTATACATACAGCAAAGAAGTGATCTGGAGAGATGAGTCAGTGGGTGACAATTATGAGAGTCAAAATGAAAACAAAAGCTTTTATTGGAATATTGAGTCTGTAAAATTGCATGATTTTACAATATGGCCAAAAGGAGCAAACAATGTTAAATATGCTGGGACAGCACCTTCAAAGGGAAGAGGGCTTAGGTGAGGAACAGTTTTCATTATATATTTTTAAATTAATTAATTTACTTGAGAGAGAGAGAGTGGTTATGGACATGCCAAGGCTTCCTGCCACTGCAAAAATGACTTCAGACATATGTGCCAGTTTATGTATCGAGCTTTATGTGGGTACTGGGGAATTGAACCCTGGGCCATTAGGCTTTGCAAGAAAGTGCCTTTAACTGCAGAGCCATGTATCCATATCTATTAATATCTTCATAATATTAAGAGTTTCCTTGTCCTTTTCACTTTGACTCTTTCCCAAGGGCAAGAGGAGTTTTTGGACTCTGGGGCATGTATGTGTGACACTATGTTCTGTAGGAGTGTAAGATTTTTATTCTTGGCCTCTAAACACTCCAGTTTATTTTTATTTTTATTTTTTATTGGTTATGTACACAGTGTATACAGTCATGTTGGTACCATCTTTAGCCTCCTCCCTACCCTCCCCCAACCCCCAGAGACCCTCCTCATTGGGGAATATGGATCACGCATTGTGGGGGTAGCCATCAGTTATGGGTAGGAGGCAATGTCTCTGTGCACAATGACCCAATGTGTGGCTCTAACAATGTTTCCACCCCCTCCTCTGCAAATTTCCCTGAGCCTGCTTCAGTGACGAGGTCTTGGGAGCCTCTGTGTCTCTGGATCTCTGGTGTGGTAGGAGTTGAGGGTTCTCTGTGTCTATCTCCTTCACCCTTGTGCTGACACCAGGTTCACCAAGAAAGCAGCACTCTTGCTCATTTCCCTAATTACTCTTAGTTTCAGCTGGAGCCCTTTTGAGGTATGATGGGCTGGTTTTCTCCTTAGAATCTATGTCCAACTATAAAAAGAGAAGCAACTTTTGCAACAAAGAGTGAAGTTAGTGCCAGATAAATGGAATAACCCTTTAAAAATTCCAGTTTTAACTTACAAAACAATACATAAAAATGCATATAAATAACCTATACAAACACAAGTCATTTTGGATCCTCGAATCTTTAAGAAAGCATAAGGATGGGCTAGTGAGATAGTTCAGTGGTGAAAGGTGCTTGCTTGCAAATCCTGATAGTCTGGGTTCTGTTCCCGAGTACCTATGTAAAGCCAGATGCACAAAGTGGCACATATGTCCAGAATTTGTTTGAGGGGGCACGAGGCCCTGGCATCCCATTCTTTCTCTTTTTCTCTGATGTCTCTTTCTCTCTGTCAAGTTAAATAAATAAATATTTTTAAAACATTTAAAAAAGAAAGCATAGGGACCCTGGGTCATTGTTTGGGAATGGCTATACAAGAGTCATTAGTGATTAAGGATACTTGATTGGTATTTAAGATAAGAGTATGTGAGAAACACTTTACCTCATAAAGGTTTATAGAGAATTTTGGGTCAAATATGTTCACTCTATTGATCAGTTTAGAAGTGATTGGAGTAATAAGCATTATTGTCTGATTTTCTGTCACATAGGAAATGCTTTAATGCCTAGAGAAGTATGCCTGTTGAAGTGATACTTTGAAACATAAATCCTCTAAGGCTGACAGGTTTGAGAAATGGACTTTGGCTTCACCTGAGCTCAGTGCCCCAGTCATTGAGAAAAAGGCATCTATTTCTTCCTTTCTTTCTCAGTGCCACGTGTTCTTAGAGGACACTTAAGCTGCACTGGTGGTCATGAGAGGCCAAAACTTCCCTGTAAATCTTTCATAGAACTTGTTAAAGTTCCTGAAAGTGCGCATGCTCCCGGGCTCAGGAAGGCGAGAAAGGGCCTCTGCTGCTGTTCTTTTTTTTTTTTTTTTTAACCACTCTTACACTTCTCCATTCCTTACATTGCCCCCTATCATGCATGTGCATGAGAGCTACCTAGTTATAGGTTTGCATACATAGTTATGTACAGTTAGATGAAAGAGCTTGTGAGTGTTACCATGTATAGGAGCTGGGTAGTTTTATATTCCTATGAATATTCTTGCACTTTGTAAACTACTTGGAAACAGTGTAGTCTTTTTGAAGCTTGCTGATTTCAAGTTTATTGGATGGAATTTCAGCAGCCTGTAGTGCATTCATTAAAGAGCTTCCAATGTTCTTTCTGATGCCCCATGGGTTTCAGTGATTTTCTACTTCGTCTAGTGGTTTCTGACCTCTGTTCTCCTCGTAGCAGTTCTTCGCCTGGCCTCACAAATAATGCCGGTAGTTCTCAGCTTAGACTACCTCTGCCTCTGTAAGTGGTCCTCTGTGCAACTTTCTCCCTCTCAGTGAGGTGTTGTGTGAACTCTGGGTGTCTTGACCTTGACCTACATATGGCTGGGAACCCTGGCAGGCATACATCTATGTCATTGTACTTTATTCTTACTCATCTCCCACCCCCACCTTCCTCTTTCATCTTCTTGCCTCTCCTCTTGCTGGTCCACTATCTCCTCTAAGCAATATTCCACTCTGCTTTCTTTTGTGTCATATGTACATATGTTTCTTGAATGGGGATGTGTATTTCCTTTCCTTTAAAGTTACGATCAATAAACTGTGGTAAAGTCACTTCTGTGAGTGAAATCAGTGTTTCCCACCACTTCACATGATCACTGTTAATATCATGGGACTCCTTGCATGATGACAATACGTCATACTAAATATTGCTTTGTCTTTGCTCTTTGAAGTGTTGATACCTTGAATATTCTCTGATTCTGATGTCATACACTTTGCGTAGTAGGAACTCTGTCCCATTTGTTATAGTCTTTGCCTGAGTTTTTACTTCATTCCATTCCTGTCTCAAGCAGAAACTGATATGAAGGTATATCATAATATTACATTAAGTAAAGATTTTCTGTATTTATATTATTACAAATTAATTCAAAATGCAGAAAAAAATAGTTTTGAGTGAAAGCTTAATTTCTTTTCAGGTGATTCCAAATCCGATTTGCCATGCACAGAAGAGTTTATTGAACTCAAGGACATATTCTCTGTGAAGCTGAAACGGCGCTGCTTTGTTAAGCAGCACAGCAGCGGCACTTTGTTAGGTATCACACTTTTCATCTGTGTGAAAAAGGAGCCGAACAAATTAAAGAATTCTACACTGGATCTTATCAACTTAAGTGAAGACCATTGTGACCTATGGTTTACACAGTTCAAGAAAATACTGGCAGGTAAGCACTCCTTAAAAACTGTTTAATAATTTCCTTGATGTAGATAAAGATTATAAACTTGCACAAATAACATTTGATTGTGGTGAGAAAGTACTTTTCAATTTCTAGTCAGATGAATGTTTTTATCCTGAGAGGCTACTGCATATTTTAAATATCAATGCGATATTAATTGAGACAATCATTTTTCCCTTCTCCTGTGGTTGATGTTACTGACATTGTGCACTGATTTTTATGTTTACCTATTCTTATATTTCAGGAATAAATACCCTCTTTGAATTTAGCCTGCTAGTATTTTGTTAAGTTTTCCTGTATAAATATGTGTAAAGGCTATTGATCTGATAAGACTTCATGCCACAGTTATAAAGGCATCTCTGGGGTCAGAGAGATTGCTTAGTGGTTAAGGTACTTGCCTGCAAAGCCAAAGCACCCATGGTCTATACCCAAGGACCCACATAAACCAGATTCACTAGTTTGTTTGCAGTGGGTGGAGGCCCTGGTACCATTCTCTCTATCTATCTGCCTCTTTCTAGCAAATCAATAAAAATTAAAAATATATCAAAGGCATCTCTGGTTAATATTCAGAAGGATCTTTATAAATTGGCAGGAACTTATAATACTCCCTATTGACAGTAATCTTATATTTAATGTACTTTATGGTAGCATTTCATTATACTGTGCATGTCATTGTAGTTTTGTGTCATTCATCTCCCTTTCCCATTGTAGCAGACAGCTTCAGGTTCACTGAGATGAACTTCCAGACCAGGCACAGTTATGGAAGAAAGGGTATTTATTGAAGCTTACAGATCCAGGGGAAGTTCCATAATGGCAAAAGAATCTGGCCTGCTTTCACAAGACAAAACAGAGAGAGAAGCACAAGCCTAAAAGCCAAAAGCCACACAGCACAGCACAGCACACGTCAGGAACTCCAGCTAGGCACACTTGGTATATCTTTAGACTGAAATCTCAAACCCACCACCACACCTTAAGATCCGCCCAGTGACACCACCTCCAGCCAGGTGGCTGAAGATGCAAACTGCAAACTAATAAAACACTGAATATATGCGGTGGGTGGGGGGGGAATCTATTCAAACCACCACACCTACCATTACCAGGTTTTTTTTTTTTTTTATAATAACTTTGTCTGACTTGAGCATCAGGGTAATGCTAGTCTCATGAAATGAATTACAAATCAACTCTTAAATGTTTACATTTATGAAGAAGCATTGGTAATCTGAACTAGCACAGTTTTAAAATAAAATAATTTAGTGTACTTATAAGCTATCTTATATTTTTGTTGAGCTTTTTATTTTTAGAACTAATTCCCATTCCATCTACACATTAATAGTAAGTACACACACACACACACACACACACACACACACACACACACACACACGTATAGTGTGTTACCTTTTGAATGTAAAATATCCCCCATAGGCTCATATGCTTGAACACTTGATCCTCAGGTGGTAGCACGATTGGGGAAGCTTGTGGAACCTTTAGGAGCTGGAGCCTTGCTGGAGAAAGTGGGTCACTGGGGATAGTTCTTCAGGTTGGTAGCCAGGCCCCACTTCCTGATTGCCTGCTGCTTCCTGACTGCCGTAAGTGCAGCTTTGTTTCATGCTCCTGCCACTCTGAATTCCTCACTGTGACACTTCTCAAAACTATTAGCCAAACAGACATTTATGTGCCTTAAGTTACTTCTGGCCATGATGGTTGTTCGTAGCAATGAGAATGCAACACATTGGGCATCTAAAAAACAATCTTTGAAGATAATTTTAAAGGGTCATACTTGGTGCAATGTCAGCTGAGAGTTGTCTGTCTCAGAGTAGACTTTTCTAAAAGCTAATATTTAGGCTACATCTCATAATGAACTCAGTGTTTCTGAAGTTTCCAAGTGGAATTTCCACACTTTTGAATAATAGATAAAATATTAAATAAAATGCAATTGAATTTATAGAACATATGAAGTTGAAATATCTCACTTTGGAAGCTGATTATTTTTCATGTTCCTGTCTTGCAGAGCTCATTTTCCTATTAGCCCAGTTTTTGCTTTTTACCAGGGCAGAGGCAGCTTGTGTAGTTAGTGGTGCAGTTTGGGGTTACATGACACAGGACAAAGTTGGGTGTCAGACACAGACTAGGAACACAGTGATGTTAAGAAGGTCTAGGCTCAGCATCGTTATTCAAAGATATCTCTTTTTTTATCAACAACTTCCATGATTTTAAACAATGTCCCATGGTAATTCCCTCCCTCCCCCCACTTTCCCCTTTGAAAATCCACTCTCTATCATATCCACTCCCACTCTCCATCAGTCTCTCTTTTATTTTGATGTTATCATCTTTTCCTCCTATTATGATGGACTTATGTAGGTAGTGTCAGGCACTGTGAGGACATGGATATCCAGGCCATTTTGTGTCTGGAGGAGCACATTGTAAGGAGTCCTACTCCTTTGGCTCTTACATTCTTCCCTCACCCTCTTCTGTAATGTACCCTGAGTCTTAGAAGGTGTGATAGAGATATTTCAGTGCTGAGCACTTCTCTGTCACTTCTTCCGAGCACCATGGTGCCTTCTGAGCCAAGGTCACTGCCATCTGAAAAGAGAAGATTCTCTGACCAAAAGTGAGAGTAGCATTAATATATGGTTATGAACATTTAGAGAAGTGCTTACTGGGCAGTTTGGTGAGCATAGTACGTACATTGAGCCAGGCACCTGCAGACATTACACACCTAGGGCTTGCGACTACTCCTGTTATAGATTTTCAGTATCAGGGATGTATTCCCTCCCATGGAGTAGGCCTCCAGTTGAACTAGAGGGTGGTTGGTTTCCCTCATAACAGACATGCTACTATTGCATGGGTTGGGTCGTTTGGCCTGGCTGGCCAAATATTAGGCTTACAAGTGTGGCTTTTTCCAACTTTCTGTCAGCTGGTTTGCATGAAGGAGGTTTTCAGCTTAGCTCCAGCAGGATTTCTCAGTGACTTTGCTGCACAAGTATGTAGGTTCTCCAGCAATAGGATCTTACCATCTATTCCTGGTGGGAAACCAAGGGCCTTGGCAATGGCCTGTAATGTTTTGGGGGCATCAGGTACCTCCCTGGCCAACAACTCACTGGAATGTATTCCATTCCTGGCACTGAAAAATTTTCTAGTAACAATCTATGGCTCCTGATTGTTCCATTGTCCAAAAAAGTAGGTTTCCATATGACTTATTTATATCCTCTTAGATTTTGATTAGCCCTCTCTCCACCTTTCCTTTACCCAGTCTGTTCCCCTGACCTCACTTGGGCCTTTCCACCCTCATTATTCTGTTCTTCTACTTACACATATACAATACCATCCTATTAAGTACCCCCCTCCCTTGAGGACCCATACCAGTCAAGGCAGACAGCTGTTAAGGCTATGCCCACAGAAAATAAGCTGAGGTGACTGTGCTGAACCTGGCTGATCCTCACTCCCATGCTTCTTTGTTAGCAGCACCTTTGGGACCCGCAAAGAGACCTGATTCTTTCAAGAGTTCAAGAATTCACAGAGGCCATAGTTTTTCTCTCTAAACACAAACAAAACATGTGCCAGTGACTAGAAACATTTCATGATAACAGGATTTTGAACAACTGTTATTTCTAATTCATGTCAAATGAGATAAAATTTAATTTCAATTGAATTAAAGTTATTAACATAACTAGGAATTCATAGGACTTGCATGGCCAGTAAAATAAATGTGTAATTTGCTTAGGAGAGTCAAATGGTTCCTTATTTTGAAGGTCTGAGAAATCTCCCAGGAGTTTTATAGACATGTCTGAGGCAACTTCAATATATTCCCCATAAAACCCACAGCAAGTAAGCAAAGACATTAAAACAAACCTCAATTCAGTAAAAGCTATTTTATAGGACTAGAGGGACTTGTCAAAAGCAAAAGAAAATACGTCTGAATACACCATCCAATATTCTGCTTAATGAATGATGTTTGGTTTGATCTAGGGTTAAAATCTAGACAAATTATAGAGATGCATAAACTACATGTCTTTTGGTTTTCCTCTGGGGATGTCACTTTTGTACTTCTGATTTCAATAAGAGATGGAGAGAGTAAAATATGCAGTCATATTCTCTGTCCTGGGCTGATTCATATCAAATAGGTTGACTTTTAAAACCAACCAGGACAAATAACACAAGGTTGAAATCCTCTGATGAAAATGAAAGAAGTCACCACCTCTAACCTATTTCTGCTCCATGTCTGTACCCAAGTGGACATAGGACATTGTGAAGGAGGCAACATCTCCCTACTTCAACTGTCCTAAAAGGCAGGCCTGGGTCATGTACAAAAGTATAGATTGTACTTGCAAAGCTCTCTGCCAGTGATTGTTATATCAGCCTTTCCTTTTTTAAGGTTACAATCTGATAGTTTTTCCCATTTTTAAGACCCATATAATAGAATTGCTCATTGTAGCTTCTGCCGGTTGGTCATCTGAGAGTCAAATAAAATCAGCTCCAGCCTTTTTTCTGCAAGTGAGGAAGCCCTATGCCCTCCTTAGGCTCTCTGGGCTGAGGGCTATTGTTCATCTCTTCCTGGCCTCTGTTTTCCTTGGAGTTGGGTCTATATATGTTTGCACTTCCCATTTTGTATCCACTGTCCTTATCCATAGTGCATGAGGTCTGGCAGATGGCGATGATTCATTGGCTTCCCTTCCCCCATTCATTATTACTCACTTAAAGAATTAGTGTTTGTAGCAAACATAAGTTTGGGAGGTGACACATAGATGTTTGTATCACAAAAATAATAAACATAACTTATAGTTAATTATACATTATTATTTTAAGTCCAAAGTCTTCTTTTAACTGGCTCTTCTGGTAAAAACACATATTTTAAAATTGCATTGGCTTATTTGGAATTTTATCTGTATTAAGTAAATATGTTTTTTCCCCAACCACTGCATACATCTCCCCTGCTCCCTTCTTTTTGTCTTCCAATCAAAAAGTAGTATAAAAATACTCAAGCCTCAAGTGATTGATCTTTTAGCCCAATTAACCTAATGACCATAATTTTCTGTAGCTTTGATATTAAGTTATTTTTAAATATGAACATTGATAGTTGGAATCAGAGCAAGAAATAAGAATGATAAATTATTGAGAAATGAACAGATTTGTAGCACTATATGGAGGAAGAAATAAACCCTTCAGTGTTTGAGATTTTAAGACAAATTGACAAAGTCTCTAAGTAATTTATATGTTTATAAATATAAATGAGTATTAGAATTCTTTACCTGAACATTAGTTAAGTCCTTTCTTGTTCTAATCTTATGAGCAAGTTGGACATAGCCGCTCCACCTTTTTGGTGTGAGTGTGGTTGTATGTGATGTTGTATGTGTATGTGAGTATGGGTGTGTGTGCTACAGCTCGTGTGTGTAGGTCTAAGGACAAGTTCAGGTAGTAGTTTTTGCTTTCTGCCTTGTTTGCAGCAGAGTTTCTTGTTGTTCACCTCAGTGTTTATCAGGCCAGTGGGCCCGAGAGATCCAGAGACATGGCTCTGCCTCCCTTCTCGCCCTAGGTGCAGTGGGATTACTGATGTTAGTGCTATAGTGTCTGACTTTATATGGGTTCTAGAGATCTGTACTTAAGTACTCACATTTGTGGTATTGCACTTTATCCACTGAGTTGTCTTCCTACCCTTAAACATAGCATGTTTAATTTTTTTTCTGAGACAGAATCTCATTACACAGCTAAAGTTAACATTGAGCTCATGACCTTTCTGTCTATGCCTTCCCCAATACTTGGACTATAGAGTGCACCACTCAGCTTTGGTTTTTGCTTTAAGTTACAGAAAATTTATGCTAATTTTATGACTTATAGGCAATATAAAATAGTTAATCCCAATTTAGGCTTTGCGTTATGTTATAGGAACACAAACATGATGGGAATATCCTCCTTAATAACTCTTTTTGCCCTGCGGACAGATAAGACAGTGTGTTATGTTAGAAAAGTGTTAAGGACACAATGAAGACAAGAGTAAACTAATGAGAATTAAAGCTACTGATGAATGTTTTAAAATTTCAAGTCTTTTAAAAAAAAGGGATTAAGGTTAGTCATTATGGTGAAAGTGAGTTAGTACAGTATTCCTTTCTTTTCCATGTAACTGGGACATAAAGACAAATATGCACAGCCTTTAAACACTGCGTGTGCATGCATCACATTCATTCATTTGTACCCGGTCATGTCAGCATTCAGTTCCTGCATATTTGGGTTTCCTAGACATGTTGCCTTGCAAGCTCTTTTGGATCCAGAACCAACTCTCTTCCTAGATGACAACATAGTTTTAGTGGTTATTCAGTGCTTTCTGGCATGCACCTCATACAAAAAGAAACAATAAGGTACCAATAGGTAACATTCAGTACCCTTAGGACTTGGAAAAATTCTATAGAAACAACATAACAGGTTTTGAAAAATAAGAGTTCTAAAGGCTTGTGCTCAAGTGACTTGAATGATGAATAGATAGGGTGAAGCTGGGACACCAACTGACTCCAAGGGAAGTGCTCCATTCTAGGCAAAATAGGTGCATATTATGTGGCCTTGCCGAGATGATGAGAATCTAGGTGAAGGGACATGCTGAGATTGTCCTTCCTTTCCAGTTCCTTCAAGCACCCTTTCTAATTCACAGCCACCACCCTGTTCACTGATAGGAAGCTAGAATGAGTTCTCTAGAAATGACTCATTCTATGTATACTTGGGGTGAGTGAAATCGGCAGTCTTCCCAGGGGCCTCTCAATGGCCTATGTGGCATTTTTATCCTAAGGGAGGGATATATTTTTGTATGTAATTGATTATAATTATATTGAAAAAGTTAATTGCTATTATGCAAGTAAATTATATTCCTGTTTCAGTCATTGACAGAGTGTCTTGAGAATAGAAGTTAAAGAGCATATTCATTGTCAAGTATATCAATGTCAGATTTTTTTTTCTGCTAGGAAGAATCCTTTTTGACAGTGTCTTTTGTGTAACTAAACTTATTTTTGTGGAAACAATTTTTGTAGGCTTTGTCAGGCTTTGCCTTGTGATTATTCAAAGTGCTAAATGAATATTTTCTAAATGTTTCCAGTACAATGCTGAATTAAGTTTTCATGCTGTTAAACAAATTACTTAACAGTCCTTCCTTTTCTGAACGTTAAGAGAAGTCATTATTTTAAAAACTTAGATATTAATGATAATGTCTTACATTTATTAAGCAGTTACTAAATGCCATACACTTTTGAAAGCAACTTTTATGAATTATCTCATTAAATCCTCATAATATCATTAAGAACTATGAATATATTCTCATATAAACATGGGAAGAAAATTATGTATTTTGAGTTTTGTTATTAAATTTGAGTAATTGAAATAATGCATGACAGCAAATAGTGAAATTGAATAAGTTACTATAAAATTATGATTGTCTCTTAACTTATATACCAGTAAAGTAAAATGGTTTCATAAAACTATTTAAAGGCATAAAATGGTTTTAAAAGTCATCACTCATAGAATAATCTGGGGTAATTTTGCACAAATTCCTCTGTGTTTAAATCCAGAGCTTGAAACCGCATAATATATTAGTCTTGGCAGTTGTTTATGGCACAGTACTTCTTAAGTTTACCACATTTAATTAATAGTTTAGATTCTGCTCCCAAATAACATGTCAGATGCTTTTCAGGAAGCACTTACATCATCTTAATTATATTTCTTCCAATGTTGTGGTGGTTTGATTCCAGTGTCCCCCAAACTTAGGTGTTCTGAATGCTAGGACCCTGATGGCAACTTGGAATTAAAGCCTCCTGGAGGGAGTGTATTGTTGGGGGTGGGCTATGGTTATTATAATCAATTTCCCCTTGCCAGTATTTGGCATACTCTCCTGTTGCTATTGTCCACCTGATGTGGGCCAGGAGGTGATGTCCACCCTCTGCCCATGCCATCATTTTCCCCTGCCATTATGCAGCTTCCCCTTGAGTCTGTAAACCAAAATAAACCTTTTTTTTTTTGGGTCCCACAAGTGCTCTTGTTTGGGTGTTTTCTGCCAGCAGTGTGAACCCAACTGCAATGAGTGTGTTCTTCCCAATATCATGACTCAAACTCTAGACTCCAAGCAGGAAATCTTTGGGGCCAACAGTAATATAATTCATGCCTCAACATTGAAGTCAATTACTCATCATGACATCACCAGTATTGAGATTCCTCAAATGCCTTGGGCTAAATTGTACAGGTACTATAGAATAAACATTCTTTTTGTCACCCTAGAGAATTTAAAACACATATGTAAACACATTAATTTATGAACAATTATCAGGTTTTATGTTTAGCAGAGTTTCCTAAACAAAGCACAAATGCTCTAAGCCAACACGAAAGATCCAAAGTTGAATCCATACTTGAATGTTATTATAATGTATGGTCATATTTTACTGGGAATAAATGAAGAATTGTAAGGTAATATCCTCACAGTATATTAGCAATAGATAGATAATAATAGATAGATAATATTTCATACTAGAGAAAAAGCTATTATTAAGCCTACTGGCATTCATTTAACTACCATAATTGTTAATGCAAGTTTGTAGTACTTATGTAGATACCATATGTAACTTGAAGAATTTGATTACAATCTTTTGTGAGTAGATTTGCTGCTTATTGATGTAGGTAGTTGGATATTTTCAATAGCTACATGCTGATGTGTTTTGATTATAGTTCATAAATCAATCATTTATTTATTTTTTATCATTTTTTGAAAGAGAAAGAGGGATATATATATATATATATATATATATATATATATATATAGAGAGAGAGAGAGAGAGAGAGAGAGAGAGAGAATGGGCATGTAAGGGTCTTCCAACCACTGTGAGCAAATTCCAGATGCGTACACCCCCTTGTGTGCACATGTGACATTGCACGCTTGTACTGCAGTGTGTCTGGCTACATGGGTCTAGGAGACTTGAACATGCATTCTTAGGCTTCACATGGAAGTGCCTTAACTGCTAAGC
Organism: Dipus sagitta; assembly: GCA_036346955.1. Classification (NCBI taxonomy): domain Eukaryota; kingdom Metazoa; phylum Chordata; class Mammalia; order Rodentia; family Dipodidae; genus Dipus; species Dipus sagitta. The sequence goes on from CM070774.1 coordinate 57,050,764, forward strand.
CATCTCTCCAGCCCCAATCATTTATTTTTATTAAATAAAAATAGTTTTAAAAGTTAATTTTAGTTTAGATTTTATTTGTGTTTTGTGTGTATATGAATTGTGTTGGGTATATGTTTTGGCCACAGCAAGCCTTGGAGGTTGGAGAACAACCTTGGGGCATTGGTTTTCTCCTTGTACCTTGTTTTGAGGCAGTGTCCCCTTGCTTATTGCTGCTGGGATTCTCCTGGCTTGACTTCTCATTGCCACAGGTGGGTTGGAGTTTCAGACACATGTGCCACTTTGTGTGCAGCTTTATGTGGATGCTTCTGAACCCAGGTCAGAAGGCTTGCAAGAAAGAATCTTGAATGCTGTAATTTCCTCAGCTCCAGTTACAGTTCTTGTTTGCAAATCATCTTTCAAGTGGAAAAGTATGTATTTTTCAAACACTCATTTTCTGAGTCTATCAGTTCCAATGGCTCCTTCCCACTCAAAACAGAAAAGATGTGAAAGGTCTATTTGTGTGGCCAGGTTCCCACTTGCGCTCTTTGCTATGGTTGCTGCTAAGCTGGGTCCTGTTCCTCCGTTTTTAGGCTAATTCAGTGTATGTCATGAAATGAACTGAATATAGAAAGGGAGGAACAAACAAACAGAATGAGAAACTCAGATTTCTAAAATCTATGAGGAACTCAAGTCAGTAGCAAAAATAGTTGATACACCACAAGTGATATCATATGTTTACAATTTCAGCTAATTAGGAGGCTAAGGCTAGAGTGTTATGTGAATTCAAATGCAGCCTCGTCAACATAGTTCCTGTCTCAGCAATAGCTACAACAACAACAACAACAACAACAACAACAACAACAAAACAACAAATAACCTGACTTTTTAAAAATAGGCAAAGCACATGAATAGATATTTCTTCCATGAAGATATAGTCAACATGTATCTGAAAATTTCTTATTATCACTAGTAGTCAAGAGAAATGTAAAATAATGAAGAGATGTCATCTCATACCTGTTATATATGGCTATTATTGAAAACTAAAATTGACAAGATTGAAAACAAAGGAAATTCTCATATATGATTTGCGGGAATGTAAATAAGTATAGATTAACAGAGAACACAATGATGGTGTTTGTTAAATAAAAATAGCTCTACCATGTAACACAGCAATCTCAATCCCTGGGTATCAATCCAAAGAAAATGAAATCAGTATGTCCAGGACATATCTATACTGTTTTCATTGTAGTATTTGTCACAATAGACAAGACATTGAATCAACCAAAAGATAAATGGGTAAAGAAAATATGGTGTGTATATGCCATAGAATACTGTTCAGCCTCTTAAGAAAATCCTATCTGTGGCAACATGGATAAATCTGGAGCATAAGAAACAGTAAGATAAAAGCCACATGATCTCACTTGTATGTGAACTCTAAAAACATTTCTTTTTCTGCATGTGCATGTATATATGCATATGTGTATTGTGTGTGTCTATATGTGCATTTATATGAGCTTGCATGCATGTGTGTTGAGGTATGCCTCCTTCCTGTGAGTGAGGTCATACATTGTTACTGTGTTCATGGCTATGATAAATAGGCATATCCATTTATGTTACCATAGGGTCTGTTCCTCTCTTTGAGAGTCCTTCCCTCTCTGGAAAAGGTACTGAGGTGTGTTAATCTTGTGATCTATTCCTCATCAGGCTCATGTGTCAATCCTGTGCTTGCTTCATTAAAACAGAAATTCTTTTATTCTTTGAAAAATTTTATTTGCATTGGGAAGTCTGTTCTCTCAAGGTTTGCCAAAATACCTTGTGACACCATCTCTTCCTAGTGCTTTCATAGATGGTAGATTTTTTTCCTAAGGATTTTATGAAAAGTAATACTTTAGAGGTATTTCTCTAATTGTATATTTTCCTAAAATAATTGTGCATTTACATTATTTTCACATTTTATTTATGTTGAGGTTAAACTTGTGATCTCTTATTTTTAGAAGTGTATCTATTGACATAAGTGTTATCTGATTATGTCAAATAGAATACTTTTTAATTTTTCAGTAATTGTTTAATGGATGGTGAACATAGTATTTTTTCTTTCATAAATAGGTCATTTTCTTGAACTAGGGTTTAAGCATGTAGCCAGGCTGGCCTTCACCTCCTGAGGAAGTATAGGTGGTAAGTTTAGAATTACAGTCCAGCACTAGGGACCCAGCATGACTAGGATACTGCATTTGGTAGTCGGATCCACTCAATGTCTGCTCTGTGTTATTTATTCCTTGCTGCTTTTGTTTTAATACCTTTTTTCCCCTTTTTTAAGAAAACATATTTATTTATATATTTACTTAAGGGAGAATGAGAAAGAGAAAGAGCCAGATAGACAGAGAGAGAATGAGCATGCCAGGGCCTCCAGCCACTGCAAACAAACTCCAGATGCTTGTGTCACCTTGTACATCTGGCTTATGTGGGTCCTGGGGAATATACCAGGGTCCTTTGGCTTCTCAGACAAGTGCCTTAACCACTAAGCAATCTCTCTAGCCTCACTTTTATATTCTTTGTTATGCATTCTTTTGGTTTATTTTGCGTGTATTTTTATAAATTTTGGATTTGGAATTTTACTTTCACTCACATTTTCAGTCATATAGATTTAAAGACTCTGAATTTCTTGAAATTTTATTTATTTATTTATGATAGAGAGAGTAGGAAAGAGAGGGAATGGACTGCAGATGAATTCCAGATGCATGCGCCACTTTGTACATCTGTCTTACATGGGTTCTGGGGAGTTGAACCTGAGTCCTTTGGCTTCATAGGCAAGTGTCTTAACTGCCAAGTCATTTATCCAGCCCTGAATTTTTTTTTTTTACTGTTTCTAATTTAGCATATAGATTCCAAAATGAAGTATGTTTATTATAATCTTTTAGGAGTTCTGTATTCTTGTTTTGTTTGTTTGTTTGCATCTCCCCTTTACCTAGCAGCTGCTTAACAAAAATTAAATTTCCAAATATATTGCTTTTATCCTCTCATTGTTTGGGTTAATTTCTATATTTATTGCTAACCTTGGGGTTAATGCAACCTAATAAACGAGCATGAAATTTTGTGTATGCCATATAATTGTGTGAGAAAAGAAATATTCTCTTTAATTTCTGTTCTGTTGTGTTTGTGTATGTGTTTTTTTTTTTTTACCTTTTCCTTTTTCATTTTCTTTTATTTGATGCACTATCACATTCAGTCTATCTTGGTTATGTTAACATATTCTTTTATTTCTTTTCTTGGGGGACTGGGAATCAAACCTAGGGTCTTTCATTTTTTAAGGCAGGGTCTAAGTCTAGCCAAGGCTGACTTGGAACTCACTTTGTAGCCTAGACTGGCCTCAAGCACATTGATATCTTCTTATGTCAGAGTCCAGATTGCTGGGATTAAAGGCATATGCCACCATCTCTGGCTCAAACCCAGATTCTTGTATGTGTTAGACAAGTAATCTACCACTGAGCTGCAATTTTAATTTGCATTGCATTTCTCTTATGGCTAAGGATGTTGAACAATAACAAAATATTCATCAGCCATTTTTATTTCTTGAGAACTATCTACCCAGTTCATTAGCCCCATTATTGGTTGGAATGGTATTTTGGGGGGGCAAGGATTAACTTATCCCCCTTTCTGATGGGCACTTTGTGAAGGTTTTCTTCCCACTTTGTCAGCTTCCTCGCCATTCTGGTGATTGTATCCTTTGTTAGGCAGAAGATTTGAGGCCTTGCAGATAACAACAAACCTTTCTCTTAGAATCATACCTAGTGATATACATATGATCTAGAGAGGAAACTGAAAAGGAAAAAAATCTTTCTAGAGCCTTGATCTATACTATTAGGTTATTAACTAGAGACTTCTTTGATTTTTAATATTTTATTTATTATTTGAGAAAGAGAGAGAGAGAGAGAGAGGCAGATAGAGATAATGGGCCACCGGTGGCCCTTGTTTTTCCGTTCTTATAGTTTTGGTTTGAAGTCTACTTTGCCAGACATGAAGATCACTGTAGAAGCTTCTCTACAGCTCCCACTTGCTTGGAAATGGAAGTTTTTAAAATACACATAAAATATAAATATAATTTAAAAACCTCTTTAGAAGGAAAGAAAAAATAAAATAACAAATGCTCACAAGGAAGTGGGTGGGGTAAAGGAACTCTCGTTCACTCCTGGTGGGACTATAAACTGCTACAGCTACTATGAGATTAGTGTGGAAGTTTCTCAAAAAGTGAAAATAGAGATACCATATGTTCTAGCTATACTACTCTCGGGCATGTACCCAAAGAACACAGAGATTATTACACATCCCTATGTATTGATACTCTATTCAAAAGAGCAAGAAAATGGAATTAGTCCAGGTGTCCATTAACCAATGAATATAAGATGAAAATGTTGTACATATACACAATGGAATTTTATTCACTCATAAAGAAAAATGAAATTTTCAGGAAAATGGATAGAACTGAAATTTTTTTTGAGACACAAATTCCAGATATTCCCTATTATATGTAGATCCTAACTTCTAATTTTTAAATATATTTTATTATTTATTTACTGATTTATTTGGCAAAGAAACAGGGAGACAGAGAGAGAGAGAGAGAGAGAGAGAGAGAGAGCGAGCAAGCATGGGCCAGGGCTTCCAGCCACTGCAAACAAACTCCAGATGCCTGTGCCCCCTTGTGCAGCTGGATAACGTGGGTCCTGGGGAATCAAACCTCCATCCTTTGGCTTTGCAGGCAAACACCTTAACTGCTAAGCCATCCCTCCAGCCCTCATTCTAATTTTTATATATGTGTATGTATTTGAGAGTGAATGTAGTAGAGGTCAGAAAACAAGAGAGGGGCTCACAAAAGCTAAAAGTAAGGTTTAGGGCTGGAGAGATGGCTTTGTGGTTAAGCGCTTGCCTGTGAAGCCTAAGGACTCCGGTTAGAGGCTTGTTTCCCAGGACCCACTAACGTTAGCCACATGCACAAGGGGTCGCATGCATCTGGAGTTCATTTGCAGTGTCTGGAGGTCCTGGTGTGCCCATTCTCTTTCTCTCTTTCTATGTGTTTCTTTCTCTCTCTGTCTGTCATTCTCAAATAAATAAATAAAAATAAACAAAAACATTTTAAAGAATAAGGTTTGGGCCGGGCGTGGTGGCGCACGCCTTTAATCCCAGCACTCGGGAGGCAGAGGTAGGAGGATCGCCGTGAGTTCGAGGCCACCCTGAGACTCCATAGTGAATTCCAGGTCAGCCTGGGCTAGAGTGAAACCCTACCTCGAAAAACCAAAAAAAAAAAAAAAAAAAAAAAAAAGGTTTGGGGAAGGGGTATGGGTTGTTAATAGCACACATCAATATGAAAGTAGAAAGGCGAATCCTGGGGACACAAGGATTCAAGTTGGGAGCGGAGACAGAGAGATGGAGAGAGAAAGGGTGGTGGGCAGCCAAAACTAAGTGTGAAAATGCCATAAAGAAACCTGTTACTTAGATAATTAAATATAACAGAAAAAATTCTCATTTGATAAAATCATTTAATTAAAATATGGTCATGAAATTATTCTCTACTTTTATAAATTCTTACTTTGTGGGTGATTACACTTCCAATTATGTCATCAAATTGGATTTTTGAGATGTTCCTTATATTGAAGTGGTAATTATTCTAACTTATCTTGCAGTTGTCTTTTCAGGGCAAAATAAATAAATAAATAAATAAATAAATAAATAAATGAAAGAAATGAAAAGAAAGCACCAAAACTTTTATAAAGTCACTAATATAATAGCCAGAATTTTCTACTAGAAAACATGATGTACCCAAATAACCCTCTTTTATAGGAACTCCCAAAACAGAAATTCATTTTAAACGTAGTTAAAAACATCACTTCAAATGGTAAAAATAATTTGATCTTTTTAGTGAATTTTCTCCTTGTTTGTCTCTCCTTCCTTTGCTACTCTACTGTAGTCTTGGATCCCTCGCTATTTAAGTAGGTACTTTCTTCTCTTAAGTGCTGTTTTCTTAGTTTTACCTGTTAGAGATGGAGGTTTGCTTGCTTTGGCAAAGTTCACATGAATTTGATTTTACTTTAAGTAGATCCAGCATTAGAATATTTTTATATCTGTATTTTTAAAGATCTGCAAGCATATGCATTTGTTTGACAATAAAGGGATATCAATGCATTTTATAGAATAAATCACCTATTATAAAATATCTCCAACTTGGGCTTTGTTGGGAAATGGTCAGACCTTATGTGACAGGCTTTTCCCAATGCTGTTACACATTAACAGGGCATGGTTTAATATTGATAGCTCCTGAGATTTATGTTTAGCTGAGGACTCTATTTTTCATGTTTGGTTTTATGTCTGCAACAATTTGGTAGCATTTCTGTGTGAAATAGTTGTGAGTATGCATAGGACTGAGGTAAGGTTCTGGGTTCTTAACAGTGGTGAGCACCTTGCCATTTCCATGGCACTGCTCTCAAAATAGCACAGATGTGAGTCTGGGAGTGGCATGCCTGCTGCTCTCATGAGCCTTTGTTTGGAGAACACCCTGATTAACCCCCACCCTTCATGGTTCATTGACTCACTGATAGATCAAGTTTAAACTAGTACATATTAGCACATTTGTTACTAACAGAGGAACAGTTGGCCATTCTGTTTTACATTGCTGGTTCATAGCAAACTGGTGTGCTAAAAGGGTCTCTACTCCAGTGTATGAATTGAGAGCTTACCAAGGTCCTGAAAACCCAGCCAGCTGCATATTAATGATGACTCATATTTCTTTTTAAATCTTGGATTATCTGTTTGGGAGATGCTTACTTGATTCTAAAGTTATGAATAAATGATCACTGCTACTTTGAACTTCACTATTTTGAGAGAGTTTGGGGATTTAGGTGTCTTAGAGCTTTTTGTCACCAGATAAGAGGGGAGCAAAGCTACGACTCTCCAGTATGTCATTATGTCACATTCTAAAACTGTTTTTATGGAGTATTTTATGGCTAGCGATTTTGCATAAATCATTATAGTATACCATGTATTTCTAAAGTGCATGGAAATGTTTCTTCCATTCAGACCGCTGGGCATTCCTCTATTTTCCTAAAACACAGCAGCCCTCCTTTCAGTTGCCTGTCTTATGAGTTATGCCTTTTTTCAAAAGTGCTTTCTCCTCTTTCTTGCCTGACCCTATTTTCAAAGTCTGTAAGTGCTTATCTCATTGTTACCGTTCTGTTGAGGGAAGATAGATTAACAAAACCATTTGGCAGAGTTGAGTGCTGAATTTTGTCCCTGCTTCTTACTGTTTATCAGTGCATCCCCCTGACCACCTGCATCTTAGAATATTGTAATGAACACCTTATATTCCAACCACTGTGATTCTACAAGTCTTATCATTTTTCCACATTGCTTAAATATGTCACCATGATCTCAAAGAAATATTTCTCACAGATATATTTCAATATGTGTCTATACAACCAAGTATCTCACAAATAACAAAACAATATTCTACCATATAAATGAATACTAAGTGTTTATTGTCATCTACATCCTGGTCAATATAAAAATCACTTGTGGTTTCTGAAATGCATTTTGTAGTTAGTGTATACCATCCAGGGTCCAATTATAATCATACACCTAATTTAATATATTTAAGATAAAACATTATATTCCTTTCACCATCTGTTTTATTTTCTTTAACCTTGACTTATGGAAGAGGCCAGATTATTTGTCCCATAGATATATTAGTACACATGAGAGACCTTTGGAACACTTATTTAAATAAAGATTACTGGACCCCATGCCAGAAATTATGATGTATTGGGTCTAAGGTGGTTCTTTCTAAAAAGTTACTGGGTAATGCTGGGATGTCATTTTTAAGACCACATTTTGAACAGTGCTGCTATATCATTACATTAGCAGTAGTTTTCATATCCCTAAACAATAGTGCATGTGGCCTAAGAATGAAGGAATACAAGTACAAGGGTCATTTCTTACCGTTCCATCCAATGACCCTCTTAAAATATTTTGCTTCCTACTTATGCAATTTGAACTCTGCTAATTTAGAAGTGGGTTTTTTTTTTTTTTTGTAGTTTGAATGGATGTCCCCCAATAGACTCAGGAGTATGTTAAAGTTTTTAACTTAGATCTCAAGCCTCGTGATTGGAGGATGTGTCACTGTGGGCGGATCCGAGGCTCCATCTCTGAGGTGTTACTGGGGGCAGATCTGAAGTCCAGCCTAAGGTATGCAGAGAGCAGTCTGAGTTCTGCCTGGGTTCCCTGCTGTTTGGCTGCTGGGTTTTGCTCTTGCTTTTGATGATGGGCTTTCTCTTTTTCACTATTAGTTATGGAAATTCCCCCTGGATCTGTAAGGCTGAAATAAATTCTCTTCCTCCTATAAACTGTGTCTGGTTTGGAGGTTCATTCCAGCAACATGAAGCTGACTATGACAGAAACAACACTTTCTATCCGGGCATAGTGGTGCACGCCTTTAATCCCCAGCACTCAGGAGGCAGAGATAGGAGGATCGCCGTGAGTTCAAGGCCACCCTGATACTCCATAGTGAATTCCAGGTCAGCCTGGGCTAGAGTGAGACCCTACCTTGAAAAACCAAAAAGCAACAACAACAACAAAAAAAAGAAAACACACTTTCTTACAAGAACATGGCAGTTGGTTTGGTTCAACTATAAACTTACAGGAATCAGTCTATGTTACTAAACCAACAAATAAATCAAAACAAAACTTTTAATGCTATCAAGGATTATAAATTACTATTATCAAGGGAAATGATGTTGCCTAGGAAAAGAAAAATGCATAGATTTTATTTATAGAGAGTGCATGAAATTGATATCCATATGAGAATGAAAGTCCAAAAGAGAAATCTGTAGATCAGTCTTGCTTATGAATGTCAAGCAGATCTTAATGCAATAAGACTCCATGGGGATGTCATCAAGATGATGGATGCACATCTGATTTAAAATCCAGAGAAAATACTTGAGATATTCTTATTAAATTCTACAACTGGTAAGTGTCTTTTATCAGCAGTGCTTGCCACATTCTCCTGGTGGGACCAACCATAGCAGATATACTAGAGAAGAAAGTGGATTTGTATGACACTAGGAAGGGGGAGTGTAAAGTGATCATTGGTGCTGATAAGAAAAAATAATTGTAAACCTAAAAAATTCTAACATTTAAAGGGTAAACCTCAAAAGAAAATTAAAGAAAGGTTATAGAAATCAATGGCTTGATTTATGTGTTCAGTAGCTAAGCTAGTTAAATGATAGGCATCAGGCGTAGAAAAGTTGACAAACCTGAAATTGTTCCACATTTATCTGAGAAAAATATTTAACTTTAATATTGGGCTATTAGAGAAGTAATTTTATGGATAGTTTCTATACAGAAATACCAGACATTATAAAGAATTATTTTTCTTAAGATGATCAACATTTGACACAATCCCATTAGATATAAGAAGTGTTTATGATGCTAGATAAACTGAATTTAATGACCATATGTGGGCTGGTGGTAAGGCATGTGATTAACATGTACAGGGCCCTGAGTTCAGTCTCCAATAGCCAAAAGAAGAAAAAAGAAAAACAACAAGGCAAGTTTGATTAAAGAATATTAAGGAAAAAGAAACCAGCCCTATCAGCTAGGAAGTCTTATGCTAAAGCTACAATATTTAAAGCAAATTGATATATGGATGAATGAACAGATCTCTACCTAGAAAACTCGGAAAGGAATCCAAACACTTCTAGCAATTTTGTGCATCTGTGGTAGCACTGAACTCTGTTGGGTGGGGCAGGGTTGTGGCTCATTGGAGAGGCTTAGCTTAGTGTGTGTGACGGGCCCCTTCCTCTCAGTCTAATCCCTAGCACCAAACAAAAGCCAATCCAAAACAAAATCCCAAAAGATAAAGTCTTTGTGATGGACTAGTTTGTGAATAATGTTGAGATAAGTGGATGGCTATCTGGAAAAAATGTAGTCAAATGACAATTTTATACCTTCAAGTGAAATAAACTTCAGATAGGAATTTAAGCACTATGATTCTCTAACACTACAGAAATATTATAAGAAAATAGAAGCTTTAAAGTCTCAAAACAGGACTTTTAATGACAAAAATATCTGGAGGCGGCTGAAACTAAGAACAATTGGCGAAACAAGCAAGGGTGCTGTTTTTTTGGTGAACTGGGTACCAGCACAAGGGTGAAGGAGAGCAACACAGAGAAAAATCAACTCCTACCAAATCAGAGATCAGGCAGAGGCCCCCAACACCTCATCACTGAAGCAGACCAAAAATGAACCCAGCATTGCTCAGGGAAATATTTCAGAAGAGGGGGGCAGAAAGAATGTCAGAGCCACATGTTGGGTCATGATATGCAGAGACATTTATCTTACCCATAACTGTGGGCTAACTCCAGAATGCATGACCCATATACCTCAACAAGGTGGGGCCAAGGGGAGGGAGCAGATAATGGATGAGCCTAATAATGGTACCAAATTGACTGTATTTGCTGAGTACAAAACTAATTAATTAAAAAAATATATCTGGAGGCCATGAAAGAAATAGTTGATAAATTCAGTGGTATGTACCTAAAAATAAAATATTTCAGCATGGAGAAAAAATGCCATCAATAAAAATCAAAGGCAAAGTGACTTTCTAACTCATAAAATAAGCAAGGGTAATTTTCTTATGCTGTAACAGAAAATCTACAAAACAAAATTGGCAGATATCGAGTACCAGTTCATGGAAACATGAAGGCTCTGACACAGTTGGCAGTTTCTAAGCATTCCTCATAAGAGCCATGAAGACTGAAATTAGAATGAGCAGCAATTATTTTACCACTCATTGACAAAGATTAGAAAGTTTGAAATTGAAGTTTGAAAGTTGGATAATGTTTATGAGTGTGGAAGAAGAAACTTTCTTAGTTCTTGGTGAAGTTTAAATTGATAATGAAATAGGTAAATTTAGTGAGAACTCAGTATGTGGCCAGGTACTTTTAAAACAAAATCATGATGCATTGATTTATTCAGTAATTGCAATTATCTTATGCAGAATGTACTATTGTTATTACCCTCATACCACAAGATAGTAATTCAAAACCACACAGTTTATAAGTAGCAGAGTCAAGATTTAAGACAATTACTTTTATCCAAGCACCTATGTTTTTTGTCCCAATTCTCAATTAGTTTTTATGGCCAACCACTTTATAGTACATAATGATAAGGAATTCTTGAACATGTATGACCTTTGATCCAGTGAATCTGCTTCTCCTACCAAATCAGAGAGCCAGAGCCTCAGACGCCCCCAACACCTCATCACTGAAGCAGACCAAAAATGAACCCAACATGGCTCAGGGAAATTTTGCGGAAGAGGGGGCGGAAAGAATGTCAGAGCCACATGTTGGGTCATGATATGCAGAGACATTTAGCTTACCCATAACTGTGGGCTAACTCCACAATGCATGACCCATATACCTCAACAAGGAGGGGCCAAGAGGAGGGGGTAGGTCACGAATGAGCCTAATAATGGTACCAAACTGACTGTATTTGCTGAATACAAAACTAACTAATAAAGAAAAAAAGAAAAGAAAAGAAAAACTATCCTTCTTTCCTAGTCTGCTTGTAACAGACCCAAATAACATCTAGTGAGCGTTACTTGCAGGAAATAAAGAATGGAAACCAACCAAATATTCATCCCAAGGTGTTATTTAATTAAATTCAGCTTCCTCTATACCAGAGAGTTCTAGGAAGGTGTGGTTATTTTATTTAGGTGTCTCTCATAAACTTATGTTTTCTGAATGCTTGATCCCTTGGAACCTTGTTGGAGGTGTTTTGATGGGGAAGGGCTTATGGGTGTTAGAGCCAACTTCCCCTTGCCAATGTTCGGCACACTCTCCTGCTGGTGTTGTTCACCTGATGTTGATTAGAAGGTGATATCTAGCCTCTACTCATTCCCCGTTTTCCCCTACATCATGGAGCTGCTTCTAGAGTCCTTAAGCCAAAATAAACCCTTTCCTCCCACAAGCTGCTTGGTTGAGAGCTTTGTGCAACAGAAGGTTTAAAAGAGATAGCATTCTGTGAAGTGATATGAAACCATCTTTAAAACAACTATTCTAAAAGGAAAGAAAAAGATGAAAAATGGCCTATAGGGAGGCGCCTGTTTATGTGACAAGCCACAGGAAACATGTCAGTGTTGGTGTTTGTGCAGAATGTTTTTGGAAGGATTACCAAAGATTCACCAGTGGCTGTTCTCCAGGAGGGATACTAGGTGTCAGTTAAGGAGAGTTTGGAATCTAATTCATGGAAATATTTCATTTGCATGCAGCACAGTGAAGCATGGGGTTCTCAAATATATAGCATTTCTTTCCATTGAGTTGGCTGGTTAGTTGGTGAAAAACGACCATAGTTTAGGGCCTCATAGCAATCTGGCTTCAGAATTAGACTCCTTCCAGAATGCTGAGAAGAACAGGAACTTTTAAGACCTTCCAACTCTGGGCACTATTGCTCCTACGTTAGCTCTGACTCTGGCTGGAGAGAAGAGTTCTTAGAGTTCCATGTGTTTAGGGCAAGATCCACCCTCCTACCCCCTCAGGCCCAGCTCTCCACTCTTATCACCTGCAAACACTCTCTTTCACACCATCTCATTGTAAAGACCTCCTTATCACTTGGATTCCCCATTCCTGTAGGGCTCTCTACATTCCTACCCTGAGAACATCCCCTGTTCTCTTCAATCCCAGACAGTATTTCACTTAGATCCCTGGAATGATTGGTTTACCATTAGCAAATTCTATGTTTTCAACCACTTATCCAAATATTTGCCTGCATTCTTGTCTCAGTAGAGGCCCAGGTCTCCCAAGGGCCTAAAGTTCCTCACATGGGGTGACTTTTTTTCTCTGCCATGTATCTCCCACACTGCCTCTGGAGATGTTACCCATGTCTTCTTTCCATCTCTCCCTTTGCTACCTTCTTCTCTAGCTAGCAGTGCCATACAAAGGTCTGGGCCATTAATTTTATTACTTGAACACTGAAGCTACTATCTCATGATTACTTTGTGAAATCCTATGCTGCTTATGACTTGATGCTTTTATACATCTTCTCTCAGTCTTTGGTTTTCTTTTCTGCAAGATCTTGCTCTGCATTTGTGCAATTTCATTCATTCACACTCTTACATAATTATCATCCTATCCAATGGTTCTTTAAAAATCCCCCCCCCCCTTCCTATTTGGTTTTTGAGACAGACTCCCATTAAGTGGTATAGACTGGCTTTGAACTTGCAGCATTCTTGCCTGAGTCTCTCCTGTTGTGGGATTACAGATATGAGCTACCAGGTTGGCTATGGCACAGCAGTGGTTCTGAAAATGTTATCCCCAGGTCAGAACCAGCATCATTTGGAACACGTTGCTTATAGACTCCCACAAAAGTACCTGCTGCAGACTGCTAAGCCCCACATCTTAGAACTAGGGCCTAAAGATGTGTTAACCCTTAGGTGATCCTGATGAACGTTCCAGCCCATCATGTCATCTCGTTGGCATTATCAGTCTGGTTTCAAACATTTTTCTTTTACCTTATTCCCTTTGTTCTACTTAACGTATCAGATTTTTTTCTCCTTTAAAATTCTTCTATCCTAAATTTGTGATTTATTGACTCAAACATTTTGTCACTCCTGCTTATAAAACATATCTTCATCTTCCCTCTACCCAGTTATTTTTGATGATTTATTGATACTTTTTTTTTTTTTTTTTTTTTTGGTTTTTTAAGGTAGGGTCTCACTCTGGTCCAGGCTGACCTGGAATTAACTATGTAGTCTCAGGGTGGCCTCGAACTCTCAGCGATCTTCCTACCTCTGCCTCCCAAGTGCTGGGATTAATTTATTGATACTTTTAAGTATATCTTCAGAGTCAAAGCACCTGATCTAGTCCACTGTCAAAAATGTATCCAGAACATCATTTTTTATGACCCCTATTGCAACCACTCCAGTTTCCTACCCAACTCTATATGATTTTATTCCTTTCCTCCTATTTGTACCCACTTTGTAGCTAATACCACAGGGAGCCTCTGAAAACCCAAAGTCATGTTGTTGTGCTCAAAATTCACCATGCTTCTCCTACCCAGCAGAAGCCAAAGTCCTTGAAATACCTGTGAGACTTCTGGGGAACTGACTTTTCCTGGCCAGGAAGTCACTTCTGCCTTGGCCCCTCTCCCACTGCACACCTTCATTACTATCCTTAGAACTCACTACCGTTTGGCATACTGGCTTATTGAATTCTCTCATTAGTTTCTGTCTCCTGCCATTAAAATGAAACCATCCCAAGAGCAGAAGAGCCCTTACTGAAGGAGCCTCAGCCTCTCGCTGCCCCTCCCTAGCCCATAGCAGGCACAGGATTTTTTTGTGTGTGTGTGAAGAAATGAAGGCTTATAGCAAGAATGAGAAATGAAAGTTAGTTTATATAATAACACCATCCTGACTGAGACTGTCTCTGCTTAAGAAATGAAAGGGAATCCAGGCAAATTTACTAGGTAAAGTGAATGTAATCAAGACATTCATCTAACTGTTGGTGTCTGAAGTTTAGAGCAAGTTTATGTCCCTGTCACATTTTAAGAAAAGCAATACTGGGGCTTACTTGCTTAGTCCTCTTGGTTAAAGGACATCAATATTGTCCATTTTAACAGTATTTTTATCTGATCCTGAATCATGCATTGCACCTAGTGGTTATTGTTTTGGTATTCTTCAAAGGGAGTACAGAGTTGAAATATATGTAATATGTGTAAATAGTCTGTCCCTGATTATTCATATGGCTTCAACAACCATTACCTCTTACCTGGATTAGTTATTCTAATGACTTAAAATGAGATTTTTCTTACTCTTCAATGCCTTGAATTCATTGTAACACCAGCTTTCCCTTCTTGGCCTTTGTTTAGTATCACTATGACCCATAGAGTTGGATGTTTCAAAATGGAATGTAGAACATTACTGTCATCATTCCATGTAGTACTGTCCCAGGATTGGGTTGTGGCAGTCATGAGATGCCGTGTCTTGTAACAGTTTTCTTTTCCATAAATGATACAAGAAAGCAGAGAAGACAAGAGAGTGTTGAGTTCTGCTGATGATTAGGAAAGCTTCCAGGAAGGCAGTGTGATTTGGAGCAAGCTTGGAAAAAATAGTAGAATTTTGATTTTTTTTTAAAGGGACAGTCATCTGAACAAAGAACCAGCAGGCTTAGCATTGTACAGTAGAGCAGTGAGTCTGAACCATGATGAGAAAGTAGAAATGGTTCAGGAACTTCCCATGTACTAACAGCATGATGTGTTCACTTAGAGTGGGTGGCATCTGCTTAGAATGTCTAGCCCTCCCTGGATTTTGCTCAGGAGCGCCATCAAAGGCAGTCTGCCAGAGCAGGATTTCTAGGTGGTGCAAATAGTCAAGGCCCCACCCAAATCCCTTCTTCTGGAAGCCTTTCCCAGATCCCAGCTAAGAAGCACCTCCTTCCTCTGAGAGCCATGCCTCTCCGCTGGCAAATCTAGACTGCATTGTTTTGTAGGCCTTAGGAGTTGCATTATTGTCAGGTGACTTCCATTCCCCGTTTCAGCATGAAAGTTCACTAAGCATTTCTTGAACGTTTTTTGAGTGAGTGTGGAGAGGAGAATGATTGGGATATGGAGAAAGAGGCTCTGAATGCCATTGTGAAGGGACAAGTAGGGGCCACAGGAGGAAAGGAACTGGGGTCTCTTTGGAACAGGGAAGCATAGGAGCTAAGATGTCAGGCGACAGTTGGTCTAGAGAGAGCAGCCAGGGCCTGTGTAATGTCCCCAACCAGACAGTGACAGTAATTGACCTCAGAGACCTGGAAGTAAATACTTTATCACAGGGTGCTGGACTCTCGATTAAGTGCAGGAATTGGAAAATGGAAAAGGGTGGCATTGGGCATGGGCAAATTTCCAGCCTTGGTGACGAGGCTACTGAGCCTTGTAGACAAGC
Organism: Dipus sagitta; assembly: GCA_036346955.1. Taxonomy (NCBI): domain Eukaryota; kingdom Metazoa; phylum Chordata; class Mammalia; order Rodentia; family Dipodidae; genus Dipus; species Dipus sagitta. The sequence goes on from CM070774.1 coordinate 57,066,707, forward strand.
AGATACCCTGCACAGTCACCTGGAAATTCAGTGTGGCTCTATCCTCATCCCCAACTCTTCCTGAACTGAAAACAGTTTATGCTGTTGACAGGTTTTCTTTCTTTGTGTGTGTGTGTAAAATATTTTGAGAGATAAAATATTCTCTCTCCTTGAGGTATGACACACCGAGTTTAGTATAAACAGACATTTTTTTCACTTGTCTTTAGTAATAGTTTTTATTAAAAACTGCTTCTGTAACCTTGAAATGTGGTCCTCTGTGAGCAGCTTAAGAGGAACGGTTGTCAGCTTTCTTTTGGCTCCTGCTCCTTCCTAACAACAGAGAATTTGCTTTGCACCTGCTCCAACCGGGTGCTCAGTGATAAGCATCTTGCAAGCCCAGAAAATTGTAGTATCAAATCTCAGACCCAACTGTGAGGCAGCACTGTCTCCGGGGCTCCCCTCCAAGAGGCGGTGCATTCATAGTTCCCAGGGGAAAAGTGCTTTCTCCCCTGTCTACTAGTGGGGCTTGAACTCTGACCCATACTCTCCTTTTAGCTACCAGCATGCATGGCTCTGGTAGCAGGCAGTGACTCACCCCTGGGTACTTACTGTCTTCTGCCCTGGGGTCATCAGTAGGTCAGGCGTCAGTAGCCCTGAGGTTGCTGGGGTGCCAGTAATGAGCATATTTGTCTCAGGAGAGGAAATGTACCTTTCTCTTTGTTACAGTCCATCAGGTTACTCCAGAAACAAATGCAAAGTAGCATTTGCTCTATTACCTCTGATTTGGTCAGTGTCAGTATAGCCTAATATTTAAAAGTGGTTTTCATTTATACCTTCCTTCACAAATTAAATCGCTTGTTTATAACTGCCAGGAAAACAAATGCTTTAAAAATCAAGCTACACTCAGGAACACTTTGGGAAGAATTTAGAATAAAAATAGAAAATGCTTTATGATTATGTATGTGACATTGTAAAATGCTGGTAAGACATTCTAACCTTACCATTTTCATTTTAGGTTTTCAAACAGACCGAAGGCTTTAAAAATACTCCTTAACCCGCAAAGTCACAAAAAAGAAGCTGTCCAAGTCTATTATGAGAAGGTAGAACCTCTGCTGAAGCTTGCAGGAATAAAGACTGATGTAACCAGTAAGTTACTAAGAGAATATAATTTTACCACCTTAAAAAACACGTAGAAGCGGATGACTTGTTAATGTAAACTTGGGCAGCTGCTGGCAATATATAAAGCTTCTTTATGTGGTCCCATAATCTGCAGCCAGTTCTAAAGTAAGTTTTTTGTTTTGTTTTGTTTTTACTATGCCATTTTTAGAATGGTATCAATATTTTTTTCTTATAGGTCTTTTTCAGAACTTAATAGTTGCTAGGTATTATTTGAAAGGAAATTGTATTTTTTGGTATCTTCAGAGAGATGCTTGCCATTCACACATTATTTCTTCAATTTGTCAAGCAACAAATCTTTGCCACTTGTGTACTTAAGGATTCCTTATGGTTTTTGTTCTGACTCTGACCCCTGCTGGTTAGGTCAAAACTAAGCACTTAACTGCTGTTGAATTTGGAGAACCCAGGAGCTTACATTCATTGTTTGAAATGAGAATACACTTAGTTTTTGCTAAGAAAAATGGAATTTTATAAATATTCAAATTAGAAAGATGGTTAGTAATATCTTTCCTGACATTTAAAGCGTGGCGACCAACTGCTTTTGTTTCCATGGGACTTATTTACCTATGGCTGGTTATGGAGAAGGATGGCTAGAAGCTAAAAATCAGTTTTGCTAACTTTAATTTTTTTTCTTTTTTTTTTTTTCAAGTTACAGTCTTGCTCTGGCCCAGGCTGACCTGCAATTCACTATGTAGTCTCAGGGTGGCCTTGAACTCACAGTGATCCTCCTACCTCTGCCTCCAGAGTGCTGGGATTAAAGGTATGTGCCACCATGCCGGCTTTATTTTTATGTAGTTTCATTAACACAGTGGTAATTTGCAATTGATTTCAATTGATGGCGACTATTAGTAAACCTGCTCAGGAGGTAAGCTCACACTACAGTTAGAATCACCTAGTTGTAATAAAAAATTCTGGACAAAGGATTCACAGTGATGTGGCTTTTCTCACCTACAATGAAGGAAGGTAAGTTTTACAATGTAAATATGGTCATAGAAACCCAATGACTTGAGGGGATTGGCATAAATGGAAGTTCCACAAAGGCAGAAGTTTAACTCTGAAGATATCTACTACAATGAAAATTAAAGAGAAGTTATCATGAAAATTGAAGGAGAACCAAGCATGGTGGTACACCACAGTATTCCCAGTACTGGAGAGGCTTAGGCCCAAAGATTGTGAGTTTGAGGCAAATTGGAATACACAGAAATACTTTGCCTTAAGAAACAAACAACCAAACAAAAACATCAAAAGCAATGGAACTCAAGATGAGTTTTTTAATTATTTATTTGAGAGAGTGAGAAGGAGAGAGACAGATAAAGAATGGGTACACCAGGGCCTCTAGTCACTGCCAACAAACTCCAGACACATACACCATCTTGTGTGAGTATTGGGGAATTGAGCCTGGGTCCTTTGGCTCTGCAGACAAGTGAATTAACCAGTAAGCCATATCTCCAGCCCAAGATTAATTTCATAATTGAAATAAAGATATGGTGAAAAGATTAGTTTTCATGGTTATGACTTACCTTACTAAGAGGTGATTCAAAAGGAAAAGAGAAAATTCATGTTTATTCTTGCTTCCTCTTGACAAGTTATAAAGATTGGCTGAAGAAAAACAACAGAAATTCATATTGGGATGATGTAATTAAAGTTAACTTATTTGAAAATTGATTAACATTAATTGTTGTATAATTTTCATATGTGAACACTATGTTACAGTTTGACATGGGAATTGCTATATATCAATCAGTTTATTAATCTTTCACTAGAGCTACACATTGTGGTAGCTCGGATTTGGGAGACTAAGGCAAGACAATCACTTGAGACCAAGCATTTGAGATCAGACTCAAGCAAATAACCTCTTGTTGAATGCTTGCTTTGTGCAGAATGAAAATTGAGTAAGTTGGCACACTCATTGTTTAGTGACATTTAGGATATTGGGAAGTCAAATAGATACTAAGCATTACAACTGTGGTAGACATAGCAGAACTATGGTATGTGAGAGTGGTATTAATTTTAATAAGAGAACTAAAAAGCATGTGAACTGGACAGTTTTTAAGAGGCAAAAAAATTCAGACAAGGGACCAAGTACTACATGGTAGCAGGCATGTATAGGTGGGGAAAAAGAAAAAAATAGAGAGTGTCAGGGGTACGCAATATTTTGTGAGTTTGTTTTATAGCCTTGGGTCTATCTTTCTTGTTTTGAGATCATCTTAAGTCTGGTTCATTTTATCCTTATAAAATAGCTGTCAGTGTTTTTATTTTCTTATTCATACTTAGGAGGATGTTTAGAGGCATGTATATTTGAGAAAAGAAAACCCAGTGGCATGCATGAAAATTTCTTTGTTCGGTTTTGGTTCTACAAATACAGTGTACGTGTGCAACCTTAGCTAATAGAACTCTTCTTAGGAACTGAGGATCGTCTCCCACTTCTAAGCATGCCTGAAGTGAATCTGGATTCTTTTAAGGGGGAAGAAGTGCAAAGCAACGATGCATTCAAAGAAAGCTTGAGTCCAAACTATGCTTGTATCTATATGCTGCACTTGTTCATAGCTGGTGTAAACTTTAAAAAAAAATGTAGTGTTGTAATCTGGTTTGGTCGAGACAACTTCACCAGTAGAGTAAGGATTAAGGGCAGATGGGAAGAGGAGGAATAGGGAGAATGGGAGGGAGGGAAAGAAAGAAGAGAGAGAGAGAAAGAAAGAGAAAGAGAAAAAGAAAGATCGAGAGAAAGAGAGGGAAAGAAAGAAAAAGATTGAGATTGAAGCAAAGGAGATCTGGGTAGAGCTGAGTAGAAGCTGGTGATAAGAATGTATTGTTCTACTGAGTGTGGTGGTGCACACACTTGGGAGGCAGAGGTAGGAGGGTTGCTGTGAGTTCAAGGACACCCTGAGACTACAGAGTGAATTCCAGGTCCGCCTGGGCTAGAGTGAGACCCTACTTCGAAAAACCAAAAATAAACAAACAAAAAAAGAAAGTATTTTTCTTCTTACAACAATTGTAATGGAGAATGAAATATGTCCTAGGTTATCTTCCAAATTCCTGATTACGATTTACTATGTTAAGAAACAAAAATTAAATTTTTAAAATAGAACACAATTAAGATATTACATGAAGCAAATTTAAAATTAATTTTTGTATTTGTGCAAAATAGCTAATTATTTGCTACCTAACACTCCTCCTACAGGCAGACTTATAAAATTGCATCTTTATAAAATTATTTAATATTTATTTAAAAATGTTTCCTAATTTGGGTCAGAAACTGAATTAACATGTGGATACTTGAAACTTTTTAGTCTTCTTGCCTATCTTAGAATGTTGTTTTATGAAATCAATTTGCATGCCATAAAGTGCTATAGAAATATGGTCATAAGGTTATGTGTTTCACTTTCATAAAATTAATAGGATTTAATTTACATTTTATTTAATGAAAAGGCATAAAAAGTAAAAGAAAAGTAATACAGATCTTCTGCATGCCCACTGTCTTAACATGTTCCATTTAGACTCACTAATGCACAACAGAATGTGTGTTATCTAAATTGTGTATCATGATTAATTCATCAGGAAATCTTGCTGTATAAATATGATGCATGACTTGAAAAATTGCAGCTATGTATTTATTATAACTAATCTTTTCCATTTATTTATTTATTTATAAGAGAAAGAGAGAGGCAGACACAGAGAGAGTATGGGCATGACAGAGATTCCTGCCACCACAAATGACCTCCAGATGGATGTGCCATTTAGTGCATCTGGCTTTGCATGTGTACTAGGGAATTGAACTCAGGTTTGTAGGCTTTGCAGGCAAGCATCTTAACCACTGAGCCATCTCTCCAGCCTCTGTATATATTTTTTAAACTTGGCTCTCACCACATTATTAAAAATATTCTTACTACTTTCATTGTGATTTGTGCTGATACTCCAATTAGTTCTGAATATAGATCAGCATCTTTTGCTATATTGGAGCTAAAATTTCAGGTCATATTCTAACATACTGTGACTGTCACCAATATCATATTATCTAATAACAGCATTAGCAGATAGTTTTGAAAAACCTCAAAGAAATGGAAACACTTCTCTAGTAACTATTTGGTAGAGGGATAAAAAAAAAGAAGAAAATGAGTGGTATGCCTCTGCTGGTGTGTGGTATTTCTTCTTCTCACTCCCAAAGTAAAGCATATTTTAGAGATTGTATCATTAGAGGTATGAGTAATATTTTGAAAGGTCATCGATAGGCTAATTTATAAGCAATAAAGTTAAAAAGTCAAAGAGGCTGAGAAATCAGAGAAAAGCACATCAGAGCCCATATGGTCCAACTTCCCTATGTGGTGTAGCATAGTTAATGTGTGTGATACTTCTCAAGGGTGTCTTAGCATTCCACACCAGCAGCAAGGTATGTGATTATTAAACAATTTTATTTGGCTTTTTTAAAAAATTTGAGACTCAGGGTACTGTTATGCAGATACAATCGTTTATGTTGACTTAGCACAAAGGTGCCTTTGCTTCTGAAGTGAATCAGCCTAAGGTCACCTGGCTTGTGAATAGTTCTGGCACTGAATGTTCATCAGGTGCCCTACTGCTTTTGTGCAAGACATAAATATTTGCTAAGGACAACATAGAGAAATTGAGAGTTGACAGTTGCCTCCTTGCAGTTTTTTACCAACTGGAGTCAATGTTATCTTTGGCAGTGATATATAATGAATGTATTCTATTATATAAGAATCCCTGAGCTCTCTACCCTTGATCTCAGTGGCCACAGTTAGTCTTACTTAGTCGCTCTTCACATTGACTAAGGGGTCAGACCTTATCAAGGACATTACCGTTATCATTGGCAGTGTCTGCTCTCTGAGTGTGGCCACATGCACTCACAATTATTTACAGCCTAAGTGTGAGTGCATGTGGCCAACACTGTTTCCAACATTCATATGTGAATAAGATGGATGAAAAGGTGTCCATGGAGACAGTGAAGGGTCATTGGTGTCGTTTATGGAATGAAATGAAGGAAAACATGTTTGAAAACGACCTTTGTGAGTTTGTGGGAGAGAATTTGAGGGAGACTAGAGAAGAGGCTATCATAGCATACACGGGAGATGTGGTGAGAACCATATTGAGATCAACGACTGTGGGTAAAGAATGGAGGCTATAGGCCTTCATGACCCATATACCTCAACCAGGAGGGGCCAAGGGGAGGGGGTAGGTCACGGATGAGCCTAATAATGGTACCAAACTGACTGTATTTGCCGAATACAAAACTAATTAATAAAAAATATTAAAAAAAAGGAATGGAGGCTGTAGCATGATTTGAAAACTAGTGGTGGGGTATAGCTATGGAGAGTCTATAGAGTAGAGGGAGGAAGACAGAACTGAAGGATAAGTCCTTTCCTGTCTTCAGGAGTGGAACTGGAAAAGAATGAAATTTGAAAGTAGACATTTGTGTACTATTATGAGCTTCCTGAATTTGAAATCTTGTGGGGTAGGTAGAACATGGTTTTGCAGTATCTTGTCCCATAATAAACTTTGTCATCAGGCTAGGACAAGTTTCTTTCATGTCCAAATTATATTCATTCTATTTTACTGCAAATTCAACATCAGTATTCAATATCAATACCAAGACATAGTTTCCTCTAGTCTTATTGAGGCAGTAATATTTTTTGCCAAAAGGTAGAGGATTCCAGCATGTGGAACTGTGTTCAAAGATCAGTCAGTTGTGGAGACTCCAAATATCTGTCTCCCCAGTGCTGGGACTACAGTCATTCACTGCTGGACTGGTGGAGGCTGAATTCAGGACCTCATGATTGCAGGGGCAAGCATGCTATGGACTGAGCCATCTCTGCAAGACCCTGGCAATCCACTCTTCATGAATAGTCAGAGAATCGTGGTTTGAACCTGAGTCTTTCTGCTCTAGAGACCATAAGAACCTGTCTAAACAAATGTTTGATTCTTTCTACTTTTAATAGTAGTTCAAGTCAAGCTCCATCTCTTTTTTCTATCTTGTTTTTCTCTATGACCATTAATTACTATCTCCTGATGAATGTTCATATATCATTTTTAATTAGTGTATTTTATAGATCTCCAGAATGCAAAGTCTCTAAGACCAAAGACCATTCATTTTGTTAATTCTACCAAAAACATTTGATACTCATGGGCTTCCTAGATGGGTGTAATTCAATGTTTGAATTTTTGTTCCAGCCATGATTTTATTTATCATGTACAATTTCCCTTAAAACTACTCTTCTTGGACATGTTATATTAAAGTATAGTCAAGTACCATTTGCAACATCAAGGAGAATTTAGAATATTTTAAATTTTACCTAAATAAATGCCTCTTTTGGTATAAAAATAATTTTAAAGCTAATTTTATGTGATATATATATAAACATATATATAATATTTGATAAACTGATTTGCACCATTAATTATCCTTCAGAATATCTTTATTATTTTAATTTGCATACATAAGATATTATGTTCTTTGGTATATTAAGGCTGTAACTACTTGCTATGGTTATAAATGAATGATCAACACACAGCTTTTATGATAACATTGCCTTTCAACTTTATTAATATTTTATATTTCATTTTCTTACACTTCTCTGAATGAAATTAAATGTAGGTTTTATTCATGTGCATGTTAGCAGCATTTTGAATAAGCTTGGGGGGAATTACAGAGTAACAGTGCTGGATAGTGATTCTCTTGGACACCAAGACTAATAATTTTTAACAATATCTAAAAGCATTGTAGGCAAAGCTTGAACCATACTGGCACCAGGGACAGACAGGCATGAAAGATTAATGTAATCTTGCATATAATGATGCACATTCTTACACAGAAAATCCATCTGCAGAGCCGTATCAGTCAGTAGACATCTTTGATGGGTGGATACAGCTGGGCTGCCTCTTCTGGCAGAGATGCCCAGAAAATGCTAAATGTGCTGGTGATGCTCTGTGCCATCTGCAGTGTGCCCGCTCATCCTGCTTCACTGGTATTTTCAGTGCTGCACAGGGCATCAGTGACTGTTGCGACAACTATACGGTATGACAGATTCGTTTCCTCCAAGGACTTGGGCTCTGGTGTGCCTGTGTGTCACCCTCCCCCTGGGTTTGGGTCTCTTATCATTGGTGTTGGCTTCACTTTATATTATCACATCCAACTCCTCCTGTTTTTAGTCTAGCAGTTCCAGACACATAATCTTCTGGTATGTAAATCTTACTCTAACCTTTCAAGTAATTTATTCATGTAAGGTTGCCAAAGTCATTTAACATTGACTGTTCAGTGCCAGCTAATACACTGTATTTTCAAAATACTCCTGCTCCTAGGCTTCTGATTTAAAGGAAATGTGTCTTATTTAGGGAATGCTAAACAAACAGGCACTAAGATAACTTCTCTAAACACTGTATGTTGGATATCCCCAAATGACTTTTGTTGGAACAAATGTATAACCTTCTTTTACATAGAGCTATAAAATACACCAGGCAACTTTCCTCTCTTTCCTATAATTAAAATACAAATATTTAAGAATAAATGTTTTATGACCTGGCCATATGTTATTCATATTGTTTTGCCAAATCAGGCTAAGAAGTATAATCATTATTTAAGATTTTCACTTTTCTGTTTTGTTTTTTAATAGTAACTGAATATAAAGGGCATGCTGTTTCCCTACTTAATGAATGTGAACTCCAAGGATTTGATGGGTAGGTTACATTGTTAATATTGCATGTTCTTTATATATTATGTTATTAAATGTTTTTGTTAGTTTTTAGTCACCTATTTGAGACCTATAATTTTAAGTATCTGTAATATATATAATCAGGCTGTTTGGTGTGCATCTATGCAGTAATAATTAATGGTAATATGGCATGGTCATCCCCCTCAGGGACTGGCATAGAAAAGCAAAAAGGGATATTTAATTAAATATGTTTGGAAATTACAGTATATTACCCTATAGTTAATGTTCATTCATTATATTTATCATTACCATTTTGTCTCTTAAAATGTGAGTATTAAAAAGAACATTGGTGAAAGATATTGTGTTGGTCACATGGTACAACCATGCTATGGTCCTCTTTTGTAGTTTGTTGGAAGTTTCAATAGCTATCAATAGTTAACCTTGCTATGATTGATTGAGGTATGTTTTTTACAAATCTATGATTTTAGAGTGAATAGATGATGCTTATTTTAATTATCTCATAATTTATTGAATAATTAGATGTGCTACTCACATTAGAAACTATTGTTTACAATGCATTGCTGGAGTATGCAGAAATTACTCAGTAACATTTCAATATTTGGGACAAAACACATGATATTCATTTAACAGCCATAACTAAAAGGTGACTTGATGTGAAAAAGTGCTGCATTGGTATATATGACTAAAACATGTTCCTTTTGGGAGAATGATTTTGCAATAATGGACACCCTAGAGTGTATAAAGGTGGCATGTGAATTATTTGGGTCATATCGAGATAGAGAGATCAAGAAAAGACCCATGAAGTCAAGAAAGGTAGTTGGTCTATACTGTTTCCACAATGAAAGGCATTAATCTTTCCAAAGGCAAGAATTGATGAATCCAAGTAAAACACTGACAGTGTTGTTTTTCAGCAATTCATACTGTATTCTGATGAGGAAAAAAACAAAAACAAAAACATCATAGATAGTGAGGTGTAAAGTTTGGCAAGTAAAACATAATTTAGCAAAACGTAATTTAGTCCAGGGGACTAAATCTATATGTCAATATTATATAAGCAAAAAGATCAAGAATAAGAGGTAGCTAATTATTTTAGAATTTCATACTTAGTCATGGAGAGAAGGAGTAATACTACATTTAAGAAATCTTGTATAGGTAAAGTTTAAGGAAAGAGTATTATGTTCAATGAGTACATGAAGATTGCTGTAGTGAGAGCTTGCACTGGAATTTGATTATATAAATAATGAGGATGATGGTTATCAGAGATATGAAATGTGGACTTGTCCAGCAGTGACATGAAGGTTGCTCAAGGTGGTATCTTCAATGCATTCTCTTGGTGATTATCTTATGACAAAGGATTAAGAAGGACTTCGTAGAATGAAGAAAAACAATCACACAAATTAAGTATAGTAATTGTTTTCTCATTTCCCAAGCACATTCAGTTTTTATTTCCCATGTGTTATTATTTTGCACTGTGTGCTCAATGAAAATTAGAACCTCCAGTTATTACTCACATATTTTTAAACAAATTGTTCTAACTGCTATAGAAACTGAGTTCTTTGATTTGCTTCCCATACCCTAAAATATGCTGCTTTACTTTGGCTTTATAAAATTTAACCTTTCTATTAGAATTCAACTATGTCACATAATCTTTTATTGAGTTCATTTATTTTCATGGGTTCAGTTTTTCTAGTAGGAATTGATATTGAGGTTGGTTTAATAATTTTAATAAAGGTAACTTTAATTCCTCTTACTTAGAAATGTATAAAGCATTATGTGAGAAAAATGGAAATATGATTTCATTAAGCATTCAATAAATAATTTCCTAAGTAGATTAGATTTTTTTTCAGAAACATAGTGTCATATATTAGTGTGTTTCTCTGTCCCTTATCCTGCTCAAAGAATAGCCCTAAGAGCATTTTTTCAGAACATGTACAGAGAAGATTTAAGAATGGGATAAATAACCCAAGGTGCCATTTCATTTTATGAGAGATGGGATCATACTCCTTCAAGAACTTTGGTCTTTGGCATTTCTGCTGACTGTAACCAAACTACTGATAGGAAGTGGTTAGAAGGTTTCTAGACACAGGGCAGAGAAGCTATATGCAAAAAAAAAAGCTTCAGTGTATCTTAACTAAATGAAATGATTTGGTTAGTGATGTTTAAGAAACGATCTTTCCTAAGATTTTAGAGTTTTAAAAACTGCAAAAACACATATGTTTTATGAAGACACATTGTGACATATTTTTACAGGCAACAAAAACAGTCTATCAGTACTCATGACAGCTGGTGCCCCACTCCAGTGTGTTCTAGAAAACACTGTCAAATCCACTGCTAAAACCTGGGGGATCTTCAGATTCCATATTGCCCCTTATTTATACTGGTCTTGAAGAGAAAGTTTTGTAAATAAAAAGAAAATAGTAATGTTATCTTGTATGTTCAAAGCAGTAACAGTTGCATTTATAAATGTAATTATTAAACTAACTTATAGCTTTTATTCCATTGTAAAATATATTAGTTATTTTCCCTTTTGATTCAGGTTTTTTTTGTTGTTGTCGTTATTTTCAAGGTAGAGTCTCACTCTAGCTCAGGATTGATTCATTTTAAAAAATTTATTGGATTATATCATCTTTTTCTTTTGCTCATTTTATCATTAGATAGGTCCATAACAATCAATGCATTATTAAATAATATTGACATTTTCTCAGGTTGACTATGATATTTGTATTACTAAGGTAAAGATAAAATTTCTTTCCTGAAAAGAAAACTCTGAATCAAAATCAATACTTCACAGTTCAAAAATGGTCTTGGAGATAAACAAATATAAAGCAGTCACTTTAAAAAGTATGTATCACTCCTTTAGAAAGGGAAATAAAATATTATAGCACATTTTATTTTTATAGACAAAGTGATATATCAGCATTTTACTTATTCAGAGACAGGATTTACCACATGTAAAGGAATACTTGAGTAACTCCTATTCAGTTAAATGACCTCATTACATTAAATATATTTTGGATTGTGTAAATGTACTCAGGTATTCATCTTAGTGATCATAGTAGTTTCTTTTCTCCTTGCTGTGACATAAAACCTGGCGAAAAGCAACTCAGAAAGGATTTTTTGTTTGACTCAAAATTTGAGGTGATATTGTTGATTATGGTAGGAAGGTATTAGAGCAAGAATATAAAAGCTTATCACATTGTATCCATCGTCAGCCAGGAGAGAAAGAAAATGAATGCTGACGCTCAGCTTTCTTTTTCCTTTTGATTCTGTCCAGGACCCCAACCTATAAGGAGAATGGTGCTGCCCACATTCAGGTTGTATATCAATGAGCAGAAGCAGCTTGGAGAAGGAGTTTGTGTTGGTTTACCCTCTCAATCATGGTGGGGGAAGTGTGACAGGGGCAGGAAGTAGGTGCCGCATTATCGCACCAGCAGAGTAGAAGTAGAGAGAGAACAGCAAGCAGGGATGAGCTGTAACACCTCAGGGCCTGCGCCCTGTGACATGCTTTCTCAAGCAACATCCTACCTCCTAAGTGTTCCACAGCCTTCCCTGACATCATCCCCAACTGGGGATCAACTATTCAAACACATTTGTCTATAGGGAACATTTTATATTCAAACAACCACAGGGTGAATGACTCTCCCCTTCTCAGTTAACCCTTTTTGGAAATATCCTCATAGACACACACAGAGTGTGTTTTCATAGTGGTTCTAAAACCAGTCAAGGTGACAATGAACATTAACTATTACGGTGATATAGTAAATGTTTAATCATTTTAATTGATTGTTTCATGTTATTTTTATTCATTTTCAAATTGATGTTGAAAGTAGTAAACTTCCTATAAGGCTATTCTCTTTGGGTTTCATATGTAGAAAATGATGATATATTTAATAATATGTGCAGTTACTTACTGGTAGAATGACTACTTAGTCTTTCTATGCCTCAGCTTCCTAATGTGTATATAGAGTCTATTAGTATCAACCATATACAGCTAGTGTTTAAATTAGTTACTACACATAGAGTGCTAAGAATAGTGCTTAATATGTGTATAGTGATATTCATTAACTGACATTCACTAATGATAATTATTCACTACTACTTTATTGTTAAGAGTTATTATATGATGTGAAATGAGTTAGCATAGTTAGGATGCTGTCATTGGCTTTATGTGTTGCCATACCATGTATGCAGTAGTTAAGTTCTTTGATGCTAGTTTACTTTTATTTTTGAAGAGTTTACATGGTCCTTGTGAATCACACACAAACATCAGTATGTACACTATCATGGATCAAGATTTTTGCAAAGTTGATACAGTATTTGTAAATGTCATGGAGTGTTTTGAATCGAACAGATAATATTTAAATCTAACTTTAATGATTTTACCATTATGAAGGTGGGACTAATGCCTGTTGCACAGAAAGTAATCCTGCTGAGGATTTAAGAGTAAATATTTTATCTGATGTATAGTTTATTCTCAGTGCATGTTATTCCTTTTCTTGTGAATTGGTCAACATGATGTGAACCCCTGGAATCAGTTCTAACATGAAAATAGAAATAATACCCCTAACCATAATGAGCTGGCCCTTGCTTTAAGTACAATGGTCCTGGGTTGCCCAGGGTATGTGGAGCCACAATTTCTATCAACAACTAAGTGAGGGGAATAGAAGGCTGAGAGGACATTGGTGGGAAGTGATGGGGTATAGGCTTTCAGTCTCTGTCCAACATTCTTAGGAGTGTCCTTAATACTGGGAACAAGTAAATCCTGCTGATTGATTATAGCCCATGGGCTGTTTAAAAAACTGAATGCTATCCACTAATATGAATAAATTCATAGTCTTACCCTAGAATTTCCAGTTTATCTAGAAAAATTAGAAAGTCTTTTTTTTTTTTTTTGTATGCCTCCCATACAAGTGGGCTGTGACTGAGAGCCAACTTCCATTCACATTGAGTGCACTCTTTCATTCTTGCTGGGCTTTTGAGTTGTGACACCTACTTCGAATAATACAAAATCTTCCATTTGGATAAATTGTTAACATTTTGATAGGATTATTTTATATTTTCAAACTATAAAAGATTATTAAAATTATGTTATTATAATGTTTATAATATTTGTGAATTCCTTATCCTCAAACGCTACTTACCAAAATGTCTTAAAAATTATAGTCCAACCTATGGACGAAGGGTTGTTCAACTAAATTTACAAGTGTCATAATGTCACAGAGATGGAAGCCAGGCCAAATTTGAGATTACTGCATTCATAAGCTAATGATAATTATCAGTTCATCTAATGAAGCTTTCTATTTTATATGATTTCCCTATACTAAAATGCTTGAAGGTATGTAATTATGCACACAGTCTATATAAGATTAGTAAAGTCTTTTGAAGCCTAGATTTCATGAATGCCAATTATTTTGATACTTTGTTTACTTTCTTTTTGCTAGTGTTGTCTGTGTTGGAGGTGATGGATCTGCTAGTGAAGTAGCCCATGGATTGCTTCTTAGAGCTCAGAAGATTGCAGGGATGGACACAGATCACATCCGAAATCCTGTCAGAGCACAGCTTCCACTAGGCTTAATACCAGCAGGCAAGGAGCAGCCATATATTTTAAGTCAACCCTCTTTCATCGCTCCATTTCTTACTTCCTCACTGAGAGAGTATGCCATAAGTCAAACGTACAGACTGAGACTGAGAGAGCTGTACTTGGCATCTGGCTTCCATTAGGGAATGTGAAGCTTAGGGCAAGTCATTTAATCTTTTTGAGCTTCCTTTTTCTATAATAGAAGAATAGTCCATAGTATTCATTTCATTAGAGGTTATTATAATACTAAGTTAGATGACTGCCAAGGTTTATGCCTACTTATACAATCAATTGATTGAATTATTGTCCTGCTTTACATCTAAAGGTCTAATGGTGCGGTAGTACCAATTAAGAAACTTTAAAAGCTGTTTACAATGTTATAGGAGGTAAAATATGGGCCTCACAGAATTGAAACATTAACAGATAACCTTGAGAACACAAAAAGTTTCTTCCTGCCTAGAGAGAGAATTTAGGTCCCAGAGGGTAAACTCCTTCAAGGCGAGGCTCACTATCTCTCATCCACCCACAGGCATGTCTCCGTGACATAGGAAATGCACAATAATGTAATACAGAGTAACACATAAATAGTCTAAAATTATAACAATGAGTTTGACACCTACTTATTTTTCTTACCTGCAAAAAGAAAACAAAAAAAAAAAAAGAGCAAAGGCAAGCCCTGGAAGTACTTGAGGATTGGGAAAGATGTCTCAGACAGGATATACCATAATATCAAAACAATCCAGATGATGGAAGCTTCCCCATGTATACTAAAGGATGGGTTCTGAGTTGCATTTGAAAAGCAGGAGGAAACTCTTGGGTGTTTCAGATCAAGGAAGATACCTGATGGAGCTTGATCCAGGAGGATTCATTGTGCTGCAGGACACAGAATAACTAGTGGAAAGGCACAAGAGAAAGCAGAGGGGAGAGCTAGGAAAACAGTTTGCAAGACTGGTCCTGGAAGAAAAACACCTTTTTCAAGTTTATTTTGTATCTAATCCACTTATCAAAAATTATTTCAATAAACAGTAATGCAGGCAATTATTTTTTCAATTTAAATACATCACACATTATTGCTTTACCAGAAACAAAAATTATTTTCTCTATGAAAATAAATACACATGGTTGAAAGAAAATTCAACATTCTGTTTGACAGCTATATTCATTTAGTATGAATTTCAGTGTTTCTAGTATTGCTGTGAAATTAATAGTTGTACTTATATCTTTAAGAGATTTTATAGCATTTGGCATTTATAATTTTAAAACTTATTTTGATGTTGAAAGTATCCTATGTTATTCAGTGGGTAGTTGTAGAAATGCCATTAAATAGACAGAAACTCTCAAAATACCTTTTAAAAGTGAAACATCTTTCATAAAAGCAAGAATTTAAAGGGAGAGACAAACCATGACATACGCTAATGATTATTGGTTAAAATGTATAATTGTTTCTACGAAAAAAAATAATAAAATAACTGTGACTGAAGGAGGGAAAAAGGATGCATTTTACCCTGTTGTTTAATGTCCTTTTATCTTTTGGCCCTTTTGAGCCATTTTCATAATTCTGATTGCACTTTGCAGACCTTTCCAACATTTCCGTCCCTGAAAAGCACATGTGCTCAGACCTTTGTTTCTTTTATAACATAAGTCTCTGAGGTCGTTCACAACTCAGAAGTGAAGAGGACATCCCAAGAAGTATATCTGACATAAAAGGCAGTTGTTATAAAAACTGGTTATTTTGCATATTATGTCTTAAATATGTATGATTTTATAACAGAATGGCATCAAGTCTTTATATCTTAAAGCATACTTCTGATTTTGAAAATTATTCTATGTAACTCAGTGGGTACTTGTAGAAATGCAATTATACTTATTTTCTTTTTAAAGATAAGAGTAGGCTGCCCAAACTCTGCTTGTCCCGTAGGAGTTGCAGGTTAGTAATTCCATCTATTAGAAAGAGAAAGTCATGTGTGGGCTGTGTTTAATATGAGGATGCTATGCCTAGTCATGGCTTTTGATAAAGGACAGAAACAAGAGCTAAACAGGAAGTTTCCGAGCTGAACAAGAGGAGACAGTCTTCCTTTGAAGCCATTTACCTCCTGGAGAGAGACACCTAGAGGGAGAGAGTTTAGTAAATTACTCCACTAAGCCTACAGACTAACCCTCTGAATTATGGTCAGACTCAAATGGATCAGATGTGGAGAAGCCTGTGTTTGAACTACTAGCCATTAGGAATGGTGTTTGTTACTATGGGAACGGGTGCTAAGAAACTATTGAGAGATTCTGATTAAATGTGTGTGGGAGGGAGTAAAAAGCCCGAGAGGACATTAAAAATAAAAAAGCAATCCAGTTGTTGTAAAACAAGACTCAATCCACATACTTATGGCTGTGAACCATATATTCCTAAGAGTTGGCATAAATAAATTTATGCTTTTCAATTAATTTGAGAATAAAATATTGCCAAGGGACTGTTAATTTCTATGATATTTCAGGCAAAGAACCAAAGTATAGGTGCTGTTTTCATGAGAATTTTAGATATGCTTGACTAGGAAGTCATTACATCACATTTATCTGTTTGGATGTGGAAGACATTAACAGCCTTATGAATATTCATGATGTCTGGTTAATTAAGTTAATTGTTCTGCCCAAGTGAAGTGCTTGCACTTCCAAGGGCAGTTTATTTTTCTCTCTTATTTTTATTTATTACTTTTCTGTTTCTGTCTATTGGCCTCCGTGGTTGGTGTCTCGTGTGTCACCCACCAGTGACACTACATGAATGTGGTAGTTTGAATAGATGGCCCCAATATATTCAGTGTTTTATTCATTTGTAGTTTGGATCTGCTGCCACCTGGCTGAAGGAGGTGTCACTGGGCAGATCTTAAAGGTATGGTAGTGGATTTGAATTTCCAATCTAAAGATATGCAAAGTGTACCTTGCTGGAGTTCCTGAAATATGCTGTGTGGTGGCTCTCTCTCTCTCTCTCTCTCTCTCTCTCTCTATGTGTGTGTGTGTTTGGTTCTATGTAAGCAGACCAGCTTCTTCTGCCATTATGGAACTTCCCCTGGATCTGAAAGCTTCAATAAATATCCCTTCCTCCATAACTGTGCCTTGTCTGGAAATTCATCTCAGCGAATATGAAGCAGTCTGCCACAATGAACTGTTGTCTTTATGTTTGTATCTAGGACACTTTAGCAGGTATGGTGAAGGAAGCAGTGGACTAAGTTGCTTGTAGATTTGAGGAAAAGAACTTTTCCTAATTGAAATATTTATCTTGAAGTAGAGCATCTATAGCTCCTGTGAGATTGTTCAAACCATACCACTGTTATTGTTATTTGTGTGAGGTATGTTGTTTGGCATATAGGCATCTTTGGAAATAGGGCAGTTTTCTGAAACAAAATAGAGAATGTTCTATAATTTTTGAATTTCACATATACTTTCTGGATGAACTATTTCTTTTTCCACAGTGTAAAAACTCATGTGGTGAGGCTGGGGAGATGGCTCAGTGGGTCAAATGCTTGCCATGTAAATAGGAGCTGAGGACATGATTTCAGATCCCCAGTACCCATATAAAATTCCAGGCATGGTGGCTCATGCCTATAATCCCAATTCTGGGGAGGCAGTGATAGATGGATCCCTTAGGTATAACTGACTAGCAAGTCTAACTGCAATGTACACTCACACAGATATGAACATGCATGTACCCATGCATATGCATAAAAGTCATGTTCAATGATTAAGGTGTGCATTGATGTGTAGAAGAAGATTAAAGTTATTTTCTCATTCTGGTGCTAAATTTATAAGAGTAGAGGGCAAATGAATGTTGCAAAACTTGAGAAGACATGAAAATAAACCTATCTCCCACATTCCAAAAGCTGTGTGCTGGAGCACGCTCTTCATACTTCTAACTCACAGGCTACAAACTTCACTTTCTTGAGTCGTGATATATGTCATTCTCTGTTGCACTTGGCAACCTTCCATTAAGCTTTGTAATAGCCTGTCTGGAGGAATGCTTTTATGACTGACTCCTAATTAGCCATGGTAATGGGGGAAATGCATTTCATGGAGTTCTGTGATCCATCGATGATCCTAAGTATCTTGCTGTACATATGTAGCTTCTTCTAAACACCTCTACTGTGAATATGACTGGGAAGAAATAAATGGAATGATTCATTTTCTCTTTTGCTCTCTTGATGAATCATCAGTGAGAAGACCAAAAGACAAAATATAAAGGGCCAAAAGACTATTGGAAAGGTTTACGTCAAGATACAAGATTAAATTGTTTCATACTATTTGGTTTCAAACCAAAAGTACAAACAAATCACCTTAAGACTTGTAAAACACATACCCAAGACTTGTGTGTGCACCTCCATATACATTCAGATCCTATGAGTTGGATGTAATATTCACACCCGAGTCTCTTGTACATGTGTGTACATCTTCACATACATTCTGATCCCATGACTTGGTGGTAAAACCGGGAGTTTGCATTTTTAACAGAAGCTCAGGTAATGTTGATACTAGGGATTAATGGACCAGGCATTCTAATCCAGTCATATGGGGATCTTAATAAGTAGAGTAGGGCCTAAGAGTCAATAATTTTAAGTATTTTTCCTTTAGTTACTGATTTAAATTACTTTTATTCATTTATTTTTAAAACTTTTACTTATTTGAGCTGAAAAGATTTCTTTTTTTAATTTTTAATTTTTTTATTAATTAGTTTTGTATTCAGCAAATACAGTCAGTTTGGTACCATTATTAAGCTCATCCGTGACCTACCCCCTCCCCTTTCCCCCTCCTTGAGGTATATGGGTCATGCATTGTGGAGTTAGCCCACAGTTATGGGTAGGAGAAATATCTCTGCATATCATGACCCAACATGTGGCTCTGACATTCTTTCTGCCCCCTCTTCCGCAAAATTTCCCTGAGCCATATTGGGTTTATTTTTGGTCTGCTTCAGTGATGAGGTGTTGGGGGCCTCTGGGTCTCTGGCTCTCTGATTTGGTAGGAGTTGACTTTTCTTTGTGTTGATCTCCTTCACCCTTGTGCTGGTACCCGGTTCACCAGGAAAACAGCACCCTTGCTTGTTTCTCCAATTTTTCTTAGTTTCAGCCGGGGCCCTTTTGAGGTATGACGGGGTGGCTCTCTCCTTAGGATCTACAACTATCTGAAAAAAAAGAGAAGCAGATTCTCCAAGTGGTTAGGGTGCTTGCCTACAAAGCCTGATGAAATACCCCAGTACCCCCATGAAGCCAGATGCCCAAAGTGGTCCATGTGTCTGGAGTTTGTAGTGACTAGAGGCCCTGGCATACCCATTTTTTTTTCTCTCTCTGTTTCTTTTTGCTTGCTAATAAATAAATACAATTAAAAAAAAACTTGCACTCATTTAACATGGGTAGCATTATGTTTTGAAATATGTGAACATTGTAAGATAGCTAAATTGGGCTTATTAACCTAGGCCATACTTGTTTTCTTGTGTGTGTGAAAAAAAATTCTACACTTGGCACTATTCAAGTATGTTACAGATAGTTGTAGTTACCATGCTATACAACATGAACGTATTCTTATCTCACATTTTGCAACTCCTGACTGATATGTCTCCACACTTTCCACTTTTCAATGTTGGTAACTGAATCCTTCCTTTCTATTTCTGTGAGTTCAAATTTAGACTCCATATATAACTGATATGTACAGTATTTTTATCTCTATATTTTACATATACCTCAAATTCATCCATGTTGCCACAAATAACAAGATTACCTTCTTTGGAAAAACTGTATTTCATGGAGAATGTACAACACATTTTTCTTTATCCATTGGACATATCTATTGAACATTTACTTTATTCTATATCTTGACTATTGTGAATAATGGTGCAGTGAACATGGGAGTATGGATATGTCCTTGACATGCTGATTTCAATCCCAAAGGAACTCAGTAGTAGAACTGGTGGGCAGTATAGTAGTTTTTTTTTTTTTTTTTTTTTTTTTTTTTTTTTTTGAGGAATCTCCGTACTGTTTTCCATAGCTGCTACGTTATTTTACATACCACCAGTAGTTCAGGGTTCCAATTTCATTGCATCTTGGCTGATTTTTAAAAAATAAAAGCCATCCTGAGTGGTGTGAGGTATTATCTTGCTTTTTTTATTTTACTTATTTATTTTTCTTTTAAAAAGGTATTGTACAAAATGCTGGGTCTCACTATGATATCTTCCTACATGCATAGCGTAGTATGTGCTTTGTATATGCTCACCCCTAATTACCCTCTCATACTTCCCCCCTTCTGTGTGTGCTCCTCTTCCCCCTAGTAATGTCTCCCTAGCCAACAACTCACTTGTGTCACATATGACGCAAAACATGTGACATTAATACTTATTTTTTCTGACACGACGATCTCGCCTTCCAAAATTTTCCTGAAAATGACAAATTTTCATTCTTCTTATGGCTAAATAAATTCCATTGTGTATAAACATTTTTTAAAAAATATTTCATTCATTTATTTATGTGAGAGATATAGAGGGGGAGAGGGAGTGGCAGGTAAAGAGAGAGAGAGGGAATGGGTACATCAGGTCCTTTAGCCACTGCAATAAATGGACTCCAGATGCATGTGCCACCTTGTGCATCTGGCTTTTTGTAGGTACTGGGGAATTGAACCAGGGTCCTTAGCCTTTGCAAACACTGTATAAACCCTACTCCCTGACCTCATCAGTACTTATTTCTTTTCTCTTTTTTTTTTTTTTGCTTTTTTAATGTATAATGTTTTGTTGACAACTTTTATACTTACAGACAATAAACCATGATAATCCCCCCCACTTTCCCTTCACAACTCCACTCTCCATCATATCCCCTCCCTCTCTCCATTACTCTCTCTTTTAGTTTGATGTCATCATCTTTTCCTCCTACTCTGAGGGTCTTGTGAAGGTATTGCTAGGTACTATGAGGTCATGGATATTGAGGCCAATTTACTCCTGGAAAATTGCATTATAAAGCATTATAAAGAGACGTACCCTTCCTTTGGCTCTTACATTTTTTCCACCACCTCTTCCGCAATGGACCCTGAGTCTTGGAGGGTATGATAGAGATGTTTCAGTGCTGAACACTCCTCCATCACTTCTTCTCAGCACTGTGTTGCCTTTTGGGTCATCCCATTGGTCACCAACCAAAACTTTTGGTCTCTAACCAAAAGTGGGAGTAGCATTAATATATGAATATGAACATTAAGTGTAGTACACTTAATTACATGGCAGTTTGGTGAGCATAATATATGCATTTAGCCAGACAAGAGCAGGATTTATACCTTAAGGCTCATGACTTCCCATGCCATAGGCTTTTGATTGGGTTTTCAGTACCAGGCGTCTATTCCCTCCCACAAGCAGGCCTCCAGTCCAATTAGAGAGCAATTGGTTTTCCCCAGAGCTGACAAGCCACTATTGCACCCATTCAGTCATTTGGCCTGTCTGGCCAAACTTGAGGCTTGCAGTGACCACTATTTTCACCACTGGTGATTTCTGTCTTCCATAGGGTGACACACAGTGCAGCTTTTTCCAGCTTTCAGTCATCTGGTCTACAGGGAGGTTTTCAGCTCTGCCCCAGCTTGATTTCTCAGTGACTTTGCCACCCAGACATGTGGAGTCTTCAGCAATAGAGTCTTACCATCTATTTCTGGTGGGAAACCAAGGGCCTTGGCAATAGCCTGTAATATTTTGGAAGCAACCAGGACCTTCCTGGACAACAACTCACTGGAAGGTATCCCATCCCTGACACTGACAATGTTTTGGAACAATCTATGTCTTTTTGATGTGTCATTATCCAAAAAAGTAGGCTGCTTTCTTATATCTTATTCAGAATATCTTGGATTCTGATTGACAACCCTGCCCCCCACCATGTCTTTTACTCAATTTCTTCACCTGGAGTCACTTAGGCCATTCCACTCCCTGTGATCTGTTCTAATTACATACAAACTATACCATCCCCTTAAGTCCTGCCCTCTTATACCTCCCTTATAGCCTTTTTCTAGCTTACTGGCCTCTGCTACTGACTTTTTGGTTCCAACTCACACACAAGTCTAAAATTTGTAGCTAGGATCCACATATGAAAGAGAACATGTGACGTCTGGCTTTCTGGGCCTATGTTACCTCACTTAGTATAATCCTTTCCGGATCCATCCATTTCCCTGCAGATTTTATAATTTCATTTTTCTTTAGCACTGAATAGAACTTCATTGAGTAAATGTGCCACATATTTATTATCCATTCATCTGTTGAGGGTCATCTAGGCTATTTCCATTTCCTAGCTATTGTGAATAGAGCAGCGGTGTACATTTTGCAAGTATATATCAGGTAGTAAGAAGAGTCCTTAGGATATATGCCTAGGAGTGCTATAGCTGGGTCATATGGTAAATCTATTTTTAGCTGTCCTAGGACCCTCCACACTGATTTCCACAATGGCTGGACCAGTTTACATTCCCACCAGCAGAGTAGAAGGGTCCCTTTTTTTCCACATCCTCTCCAGCATTTGTTGTCATTTGTTTTCTTGATGATAGCCATTCTGACGGGAGTGAGATAGAAAATCAAAGTACTTTAAATTTGCATTTCCCTGATGGCTAAGGATGTAGGAAACTTTTTTAGATGTTTACATGCCATCTGTATTTCTTCTTTTGAGAACTCTATTTAGCCTAATAGCCCATTTTTTAAAAATTGGGTTATTTGATTTCTTATTGTTTTGTTTTTTGAGTTCTTTGTATATTCTGGATATTAACTCTCTGTCAGATGTATAGCTGGAAAAGATTTTTCTCCCATTCTGTAGGTTGTCCCTTTGCTTTATTCACAGTGCCATTTACTGTACAAAAGCTTGGTAATTTCTTGAGATCTCAGCAGTTGATTAGTGGTTTTATTTCCTGAGCAACTGGAGTTGTGTTCAGAAAGTCATTGCCTAGGCCAACATGTTTTTCCTCTGGCAGTTTCAGTTTCGGGTCTAATAATAAGATCCCTGATCCATTTGGATTTGATTCTTGTGTATGGAGAAAGACAGGATCTATTTTCATCCTTCTACATATAGATATCAGTTTTCCCAGCACCACTTGTTGAAGAGGCTGTCTTTTCTGCAGTGAATATTTTTGGCGTTTTTGTGGAAAATCAGATGGCCATAGCTGCCTGGATTAACATCTGGGTCCTCTATTCTGTTCCATTCATCTATATGTCTTGTCTTTGTGCCAGTACTACGTGCTTATTGTTACTATGGCTTTGAAATATAGCTTAAAATCAGGTATGGTGATACCACCAGCCTTATTTTTGTTGCTGAAAATTGTTTTGGCTATTTGAAGTTTTCTGGGCTTCCAAATGAATTTTAGGATTGTTTTATTTATTTCTGTGAAGAATGTTATTGTAATTTTAATGGGGATTGCATTAAATGAGTCGATTGTTTTTTGTAAGATTGACATTTTCACAATATTGATTCTTCCAATCCAAGAACATGGGATGTCTTTCCATTACTTAGTGTTCTCGCTTGAGTGTTTTAAAGTGCTCATTGTAGAGATCGTTCACTTCCGTGGTTAGGTTTATTCCAAGGTACTTTATTTATTTATTTATTTATTTATTGATTGATTGATTGATTGATTTATTAAGGCAATTGTGAATAGGAAAGATTCCATGATTTCATCCTCCACATGTTTATTCTTAATATATAGGAAAGCTACTGGTTTCTGTGTGCTTATTTTGTATCCTGCTATGTTATTAAAAGTGTTTATCAGCACTAACAGTTTGCTGGTACAGTCTTTAGGGTTCTTTAAGTACAGAATCATGTCATCTGTAAGTGATGATAATTTGATCTCTTCCTTTCCAATTTGTATCACTTTTATGAGTGTCTTTTTTCTTATTGTTATAGCCAAGACTTCTCATACTATATTCAATAAAAGTTGGGACAGTGGGCACCCTTGTCTTGTTTCT
The DNA here is from genome assembly GCA_036346955.1 of Dipus sagitta. Taxonomy (NCBI): domain Eukaryota; kingdom Metazoa; phylum Chordata; class Mammalia; order Rodentia; family Dipodidae; genus Dipus; species Dipus sagitta. The sequence goes on from CM070774.1 coordinate 57,091,056, forward strand.
GAATTTAGTGGAAAAGCTTCAAGATTTTCCCCCTTTAGTATTATGTTGTCTGTAGGTTTGCATAAATAGCTTTTATTATGTTGAGACATGCTCCCTTCTATCCCCAGTTTCTGTAGGACTTTTACCATGAAAGGATATTGGATTTTGTCAAATGCCTTTTCCACATCTGTTGAGATGATCATGTGATTTTTGTCCTTCAGTCCATTTATATAGTGTATGACATTTATCGATTTGCATATGTTGAGCCATCCCTGTATCTCTGGAAGAAAGTCTACTTGGTCAGGATGAATAATCTTTCTGATATATTCTTGTATTCTGTTTGCCAATATTTTGTTCAGAATTTTTGCATCTATCTTCATGAGGGAGATTGGTCTATAATTTGCTTTTTCTTTGTCCTGTATTTGTCTGGTTCTGTTATCTGAGTGATGCTGGCTTCAGAGAAGGAGTTTAGTAGTATTCCTTCCTTTTATTTCTTTTTAAAATTATATATGGACATATTTAGTATGCAAACAACACATGTTGGTACCATTCTTTCACTCCTCCCTGCCGTCCCTTTTTTTTAAATATATATATTGACAACTTCTATACTTACAGACAACAAACCATGGTATTTCCCTACCCTCCCCCGCTTTCCCTTTCATAACTCTGCTGTCCATCATATCCCCTCCCTCACTCCATTAGTCTCTCTTTTAATATGATGTCATCATCTTTTTCTTCTGTTATGAGGGTCTTGTGTAGGTATTGATAGGCACTGCAAGGTCTTGGATATTGAGGCCAATTTCTGTCCAGACAGTTATATGTAAGGAGTGGTACCCTTCCTTTGGCTCTTACATGCTTTCTGTCACCTCTTCTGCAATGGACCATGAGCCTTGGAGGGTGTGAGATGTTTTACTGATGGACACTCCTCCATCCCTTCTTCTCAGCACTATGCTATCTTTTGGGTAATCCCAGTTCCCTGCCCCTTTTCTGAAGAGGCCTTCCTCATTTGGGATACAGGACTGTGGGTCATGCTTTATGGGGGGGGGAGGCAATGTCTCTGTGCAAAATGTTCCAACTTGTGGCTCTAACAATCTTTCTGCCCCCTTCTTCCACAAAATTCTCTGAGCCATTTTGGGAACATTTTAAGACTACTTCATTGATGTGCCCAGAAGCTTCTGGATCTCTGATTTGGTAGGTGTTGAGTGTCCTCAGTATCTATCTCCATCCCCCTCATGCTGATGATATCAGATTCACTAAGAAAGCAGCACTATTGCTTGTTTCCCCAATACCTCTGCAGTTTCATCTGGGGCTGGGGTGGGGTGGAGTGCATTGTGTTGTTAATCTCCTCAGGTCTAGCACCTGTCTGAAAAAGAGAAGATTCTCTAACAGAATGAAGTCAGCACTGGTTAAATGGGATAGCCATTATTAATTTAGAGAGAATTAAAAGGATGTAGACCCTCTTGTATTCTCAGGTTAGTGGGAGCTGGACAATGGAAAGCAGAATCATTATCTGGGTATGATTCTGAATTGTTTCCCAGTTCCAGATATGGGTTCCTTTCCATTGAGCAGATCTGTTAGCCAATCCAAGAGCAATTTGTTACCCACCATGGCTGTTATCCACTATTTACCTTGTGTGAGCATCACATCAAGTTGTTTGCTTCTGAGTCACTTACACTTTGAGTTGCTTGGACAGATGTTGACCACTTTCCCATGGTAGTTCATATAGCACCTTCCAGCAATAGATTGGCTCATTGTCTGGGAACTGGCTCTCCTGTGGATTCCAACCAGGCCTCTTCATGTCCCGTGCCAACAGCATATAGTGTCTTTAGCAATAGGGTGGGTAATCAAGTGCTCTGACAGAAGTGTATCTTGTTTTGGGAGATCTACCAGGTCTCTCAGATCACCAGCTCACTGTGGATGTAGACCACATCGTGGTTCAGGGAATTACAGGCCAGTGCCAAGGGAAAAGAAAAAAGAAAAAGCCAGAGAAGAAAGAGAAACAAGAAAAAATTGAGGTTAGTTTTTTTCTCACTCTCTTTAGGGCCCTTTGATTCAGGTGCTCCCCCTAAGGTCCTCTTGAGGGTTCTCCCTTTTAGTCTGACTTCCAGGATATAGGATTCTATGGTACAAGTTCTATTTGGGTTCAGTTTTGTGTCCCCCACCCTTTCCATAACCCCAAGCTCTACCCTCCCTATTGTCCAAGCCTTGAGATGCTATTCAGGTATGTCAGCAACTCAGGCTGATCCAGGTTAGAAACTGCAGATGAGTGAGGTCATGTGACAGTTGTCTTTCTGTGACTGTGTGAGTTCACTTAGAATGATCTGTTCCAAGTTCGACCATCTTTCTACAAATTTCAATGTGTCATTTTTCTTACTGCTGAGTAGAATTCCATCTTGTAGATATACCACATCTTGGTTATCCATTCATCCGATGATGGGCACCTGGGTTGATTCCAGTTTTTAGCTATTATGAATTAAGCAGCTATAAACATGGTTGAGCAAATATCTCTGAACTGAGATGTGGAGGTTTTAGGGTAAATGTCCAGCAAGGGAATAACAGGGTCTGTTGGTTACTCTATATTCATTCTTTTCAGTAGTCTCCATATTTATCCCCATAGTGGTTGGACCAGCTTATATTCCTACCACTAGTGAATGAGGGTTCCTATTTCTCTACATCATTGCCAACATTTGTTTTCATTTTATTATTTTTTTTAATGTTTGCTATCCTTAGTGGAGTAAGGTTATTCTTTCCTTTTCTATTTTGTGGAAAAGTTGAGAAGCATTAGTGTTACTTATTCCTTGAAGGTCTGATAAAGTTCCCCAGTGAATCCATCTGGGCCTGGACTTTTTTTAATTGGGAGGTTGCTTTTTTTTTAAATAACTGTCTGGATCTCTGTACTTGTTATGGGTCTATTTAAATGGTTTGTCTCATCTGGATTTAATTTTGATAGGTCATAAATATCTAGGAAATCATCCCACTTCTTTCAGATTTTTTTAACTTAGTAGAGTATTTGTTCTTAAAGTATGTTTTATGATTTTCTGAATTTCTTTGGTATCTGTTGTAATAGTGCTTTTTCTTCTCTAATTTCATTAATTTGTGTCTCTTCTCTGTTTCTTTTGGTCAGATTTGCTAAGTGTTTGTCAATCTTGTTTACCCTTTCAAAGAATCAACTCTGTTTCAATGATTCTTTGTTTTTAAATTATTTTTGATTTCTATTTCATTAATTTCTGCCCTAAACTTTATTGTTTCTTCCCATCTACTGATTTTTGGTTTGCCTTGTTATTCTTTTTCCATGGCCTTAAAGTGAAGCATTAAGTTGTTTACTTGTGACCTTTCTAACTTTAAAAAAAATATTTTTAGTTTTTGGTTTTTTGAGGTACAGTCTCAATCTATCCCAGGCTGACTTGGAATTCACTATGTAGTCTCAAGGTGTCCTCTAACTCACAGTGATCCTCCTACCTCTGCCTCCCAAGTGATGAGATTGAAGGCATGTGCCACTATGCCCAGCCTCTACTTTCTTAATGCAGGCACTTGAAGCTATAAATTTTCCTCTTAGGGCTGCCTTCATTATGTCTCAAAAACTTTTGTATGTTGTGTTCTCAATATCATTTGATTCTATGAATTTTCTGATTTCCTCTTTGATTTCTTCAATGACCCATTCATCATTCAGTAGTATACAGTTTAGTCTCCATGATTTTGTATATGCCCTGTAGGTTTTTTGTTGCTGATTTATAGTTCAACCCCATTATGATCAGATAGAGTACAAGGAATTATTTCAATTTTCCTGTATTTTTTAAGATTTGCTTTGTGTCCTAATATATGGTCTATTTTTAGAGAATGTTCCACGTGCTGCTGAAAAATCTGTGCATTCTGTAGCATTTTGATGGAATGTTCTGTAGATGTCTGTTAGGTCCATTTGTTCTATGGCATCATTTAATCCAGATGTCTGTTTATTTTTTGCCTGGATGATCTGTCAATAGATGAGAATGGGGTATTGAAGTCACCCATTACAATTTTGCTTGGTGTTACCTGTGACCTTAAGTCTAATAGTGTTTATTTGATGAAATTTGGAGCACCCATGTTAGGTGCATATGTGTTTAGAATTTAATGTCTTCTTATTGAATTTTCCCTTTAATCAATATAAAGTGACCTTCTTTATGTTTCCTTACTAATGTTGGTTTGAAGTCTATCCTGTCAGATATTAGGATAGCAACACCTATTTGTTTCCTAGGCTCATTTGATTGGAGTATTGTTCTCCATCCTTTAACTCTAAGATAGTGTCTGTCTTTTATGGAGAGATGAGTTTCTTGGAGTCCACAAACATAAGGATTCTGCTTTTTAATCCAATCTGCAAGCCTGTGTCTTTTGGTTGGGTCATTGAGGCCATTGATACTGATTTATTATTGAAATGCATGTATTTATACTCTTCATGTTTTGTAGTGCTTTCTTTTGTCCCTTTGTTCTCTTGTATTAAGTATTTTTTAATTATGATTTATTTTTCCCCATTTCCTCATATGTGTGCTTTCCTTTCTCTTCAGCATGAAGGATCCCTTCAAGCATTTTCTGTAAAGCTGGCTTAGCTGTCATATATTCTTTTAGCCTGTTTTGGTTGTGGAATGTCCTTATTTCTCCATTAATTTGGATAGATAGCTTTGCTGGGTAAAGTATTCTTGGTTGATAGTTGTCTTTCAGAACTTGGAATACATCATTACAAGCCCTTCTGATTTTTAAAGTTTGTGTTGAGTACTCTGCTGTTATCCTGATGGGCTTGCCATTATAAGTGCCTTACTTTTCCTCTCTATCTGCTTTCAATATATTTTCTTTGGTTTGTGTGCTTGGTAGTTTAATTATAAGATGGTGAGGAGAGGTTCTTTCCAGGTTTTGTCTATTTGGTGTTCTAAAGACTTCCTGTATCTGCATTGACATCTCTTTCCCAATTTGGGGAAAATTTTCTTCTATCATTTTGTTTAAAATGCCTACTATGCCTTTGGAGTGAAATTCTTCTCCTTCTATTAGTCCCTGAATTTTTATGTTTGATCATTTCATAATGTCCCGAATATCCTGAAATTCCCATTAATGCCTTCCTGTTAGCTTGTCTTTCTCTTTTTGGACTGTATTAGATCTGCCACCTGGTCTTCTAGTTTCTATATTCTTTTCTCTCCTTAATCCATTCTATTGGTTAGACTTTCTATAGAGTTTTTTTATTTGACTTACTGTGTTTTGCATTGCTAGTATTTCTGACTGTTTTTTTCTTTATTATTCCTATTTCCTTATTTGTGTCTTGTATTGACCTCCTTATTTCATTAAATTGACTTCCTGTGTCATCTTTTATTCCTTTGATTTCCTCTAGCACAGTTATAATCATTCTTTTGAACTCTTTCTCAGGCATTTCCTCAAAATCAGTCTCACTGGATATCATTTCTGATGGATTTATAATTTTGGTAGAATTATATTGTCTTGATGTTTTGTGTTTCTTGTATTATAATGCAGACATTTTTGCAACTTGGATTAATTTGATGCTCAGATTTTCTAATTATCTGCAGTATTCTTAGATGCACCAATCAACCTGATGTTATACATCTTCAGGATAGGAGCTTAAGGTGCTAGTTGTGGCTCTTAAAAGACTCTCAGAGTAACTATAAAAGTGACCCTAGGTGGTGGGTTTGCCTATTATGTGAGTATTCTAGTAGGCTGGGTGGAACAAAATACAGGCAAATTCTAAAATTTAACTGAATAATATACACATTCAATGAAAACCAGCACAGAGTATTTATGAAAGAGTAGGTATTAAAACAAACAGATCCTCTAACAAAGTCACAGTCCCAAAGAATGTGTATTGCCTCACACCCTTAATCCTGTCAACTGGGAGGCTGAGATTTCTGGTCTGTAAAGCATTCCAGGGTCAGATAGTGAACTGAGTGAGACCCTGCCCTAATGAACAACAGAAGACGAGGCAAAGGCTCTCTAAATCAGGAAGCAACAAATGACAGCCCCAAATATAGGTTATTTAAGAATGGCAAATCTGACCATCTATCAGATTTACCCTGACATGGAAAGTGCAATTAGCACTTCTGATGCAAGCCTATATACCAAAGCTTTTTGGCAGGTACTGACCTGGTGTAAGCCCAGTTACCTTTTGGGATGGTTTTGGTTTCAGCTGTGCTGCATGCGTGCTTGGGTCCCTCTTTGCTGTGCTGTGCAATCATGTAGTGTGGCTGGGTCAGTGGGTCACTGCTCTGATAGCCTGTGCTGGGTTCTTTGTGAGTGAGTTCCCTTCCCCAGGTCTTTGGTGCTTGCTGGCACTGGTGGTTGTGGAGGGAAGGCTGTGGATGTTGACTGAAGTTATCCTACTGGTCCCCATGATCCTCTTCCTCACTAGCTGCTCTGCTGGACCCTGCTGTCCTCCCTTACAGGTTTCTTGAGTTTGCAAGGAGGCTGGTGTGCATGGAAAATCCCCTCACCTGGATTTTCCTGTGGCTCAGGCAGAATCTGGTGACCAAGGCCATGTGGATCTGGTGCTGCTGCTATTGGAGCCACTTCTGTCTGCTTCTGTGGTCTCTAGACACTCTGGATCTCTCCTACTTCTCTGCTGTGGTGGATAATTTCTGTATACCTTCACTTTTTTTGTAGAAGAGTATATATATATATATATCCCTTTTTCTCCCTTAGGTTGGTTTTGTGTGGTTCCTACACCACCATCTTAACTGGATGTCTCCTGTTTTCTTGATGATAACCAGTCCAATGGGTAGAGATGGCAATCCAATGTAGTTTTCATTGCATTCCCATGATGACTAAGGATGTCAAGTGTTTTTCACATTTTTATTGGACACTTGTATTACCTTTGAGAGATGTTTGTTCAATTCATTTGTCTATTTATTTGTTGGAAGATATTTTTTAGTATTTGAGTTCTTTGTGTATATTAGATATCAATAACCAGTCAAATGCATAGTTGGAAAAGATTTTAATCCCATTCTGTTTGCTATCTCCTTATCCTGTTACTTGCTTTCTTTTCTTAGTAGGAATCATTTGTTATGTCCTGGACTTACTGGAGAACTTTTCAGAAAGGGTAACCTATGCCTATATCTTGAAAATATTTCCCTCTAGCACTTTCAAAGTTTTTGGTCTCACATTAAGTTCTTTATTCTTTGATGTATTTAATATAAGGTAAGAGAGATATAGACTCTCTTTTTTTTTTGCATGTAGATATCCAGTTTTCTCAACATCATTTATTTCCACAATGTATGTTTTGGTCAGCTTTGTTAAGTCAAGTGGCTGCAGTTATGTGAATGTATTTTTAGGTTCATTCATCCAGGTGTGTATTTCCTTGTAACAGTACTGTGCTGTTTTTGTAACTGTGGCTCTGCAGCTCATTTGAAGTTGGCTGTTGCGAAACTACCAGCAATGTTCTTTCTGCTCAAATTGCTTTAGATATTAAGGGTCTTTTGGCTTCAAATGAATTTTAGGATTACCTTTTTGTTGAGAATTTCATTGGAGTTTTTTACTTGTAATTTTTGACAAGGATTTTATTGAATTGGCAGATTATTTTTGATAATACAGACTGGTTTACAATGGTCTGTCAATCTTTGTGTATTAAAGCTATTTATATCCTCTAATGTCTTTAATTTGTTTCTCCAGTATTCTAAATTTTAAAAAAATATTTTATTTACTTATGAGAGAGAGAGAGAGAGAGAGGGAGATAGAGATAGATAGATAGATAGATAGATAGATAGATAGATAGATAGATAGAGAGAGAGAGAGAGAATGGGCATTCCAGGGCCTCTAGCCAATGCTAACAAACTCCAGATGCAAGCCACCATGTGCATCTGACTGACATGGATCCTGGAGAATTGAACCTGGGTCCTTAGGCTTTGCAGGCAAGCACCTTAACTGCTAAGGCATTTCTCCAGCCCATGTCATAGGGGTCTTTCCCCTCTGTGATTAGATTTATTCCTAGGTTTCTCTTTTCTTCTTTTCATTTTATTTCTTTCTCTCTTTCTTTTCTTTCTTTAATTCCTTCCTTCCTTCCCTTCCTCCTTTCTTTTTCTTTCCTTCTTTCTTTCATTCTTTTTTTATTTCTTCTTTCTCTGCTATAGTAAATTGATTGATTTCCAAATTTATTTCTCTGTAAATTAATCAATGGTATATAGAAAATCTGCTTGAAGGTAGCCATTCTAAATGGTTTAAGATGGAATCTCAAAGCAGTTTTAGTTTGTATTTCCCTGGTGGCTAATGAAGATAACACTTTAATGAGTATTTATTGGCCATTTGCATTTCTTCTTTGGAGAATTGTCTGTTCAATTCATTAGCTAATTCATTGATTGATTGATGTGCTTTTTGTGTTAATTATTGGGATTCTTATAGATCCTGGTTATTAGTATTCTGATGTGTCATTCTGAATGTTATTTCTTCACTCTAGTGATTGTTTCATTTGCTATAAAAAGCTTTTAAATTTCATGTCTCATTTGTTTTTAAGAATGGTTTTGGTAAGAATATGGATTCCTTCATGAAGTTGCAGGTCAGGGGCACTGCTAATGCTAAGAACCACTCTATCATCCAGGATTAGCATATGTGTTGCCAAAGTGAGCACTTATTGTGGTTTTAATTTTTTTCTCTAATTAGTGATGTTGAACATTTTTCCATTTCTTTTTTTGTGTGTGTGTGTTCACTATGTAGTGTGCATGTATGTGTGTGTGTGTGTGTTGCATGTACTTTGTGTGAATAAGTGTATAATTTGTATCCACATGTGTGGAGGCTGGATAAGAACATTAAATGCCCTTCTCTATCAGTCTCCCTCTTGTTTCCTTGAGATGGACTCTCTTGCTCAACCTGGAGCTTTTGTTGGTCATTGGGCCCCAGTGATTCTGCAGTCTCTACACTGACCATCAGGATTGGGATTACTTATGTGTGTGGCCACAGTTAACCACTTCTATGTCTTCTTTAGTGAAATGCGTAAACAGAATTTTTTTCCCTTTGTTTAGCCAAGATATTTTTCAAGTAAAAAAAGGGGGGTGGTGGTGGAGAGATGGCTTAGTGATTAAGGCACTTGCTTGCATAGCCTAAGAACTGAGGTTTGATTCCCCTAGTACCCACATAAGCCAGATACACACGTGGTTTATGCATCTGGAGTTCATTTGCAGTGGCTGGAAGCTCTGGGGTGCCCATTCTCTCTCTCTCTCTCTGTCTCTTTCTCTCTCTCTCCCCCTCCCTCTCTCTCTTAAATAAACAATAAATAAAATTTTAAAGGAAGATTTATTGCAAGAATTAACAAGAGAGTGTGATGCCTTCAGTTTTATACTTCTCTCAACTTATTACAGCTAATTTTTTCCTGAATCTTAAGACTTTTTCTATTTCTTAGAGAAAAGTCATTACAATTTAAAAGAGGAATTTCACTGAATCCTATCACGGAGATTGCATTGGATAGTATCGATATTTGAGTAATATTCTCCCAATTCATGAGCATGGACTATCTTTATATTAATTTTGTATTTTTATATTAATTTCTTCCTCAAAGTTTCATAGTTTCAAGTCTATAGATCTTTCACATCCTTGGTTAAATGAATTCCATTATATTATAGTTTTTGTAGCTATTGTAAATGGGATGAATGTCATGATTTCTTTTTTTTCAGTTGTAGTGTTATAAATGCATAAGAACATTGCCGGTGTATACTGTTGTGTCCTGCAACTTAACTGAAGTTATTATTTCCAACAGTTTTTGATCATGTTATTTGCAATGACAATTTAACTTCTTTCTTACCTTTAATTTCTTTTGATTAATAGCTCTAGTTAGGTCTTCTAGGACAATCATGAATAGAAGTGTTGAGCATGGGTATCCTGGACTCCTGATGAGCATATTTTAATAAGCACTCAGGTGTTGTTAATCCTTCCTGATGACAGGTCATATTCTGCATAATTAGAGTCAGAATAAAGCTTATCTCTTGGTGAATGAGTCAGAATTAGTTTAGCAGTTAGTGAAGCCAAATATTTTTTCATTATTACTGCAGTTCTAGCTTAATTGGACTTATTTATCATTAGTAATTAAAATAAGCTTTATTAATGTTCAATTAGTACTTAGATGTGTATTAAGTGATTATTTTAAGGGTATCTTTGTTGGTAGTGGTTGGCCTGCCTCAGAAGTCTATGAATGAGCACTGAAGAATATAGTACCTTATAACACAAATTGAAGAGATTGTGCATGGCTGGAGAAATGCTTCTGATTAACAAGGATGAGCTGGAGAAATGCTTCTGATTAACGAGGATGAGCCTTTTCCTTGGTCCACACCACACCCTACTGCCACAGCCCTTGGCTGTTATTGGACTTCTTTCCTGTACATATTCTTTGACCCAAGGAAAATTGGAGATTAATTCTTTCTTCTCTTACTAATTTTAAACGTTTTTCTTTCCCTTTTTTTTTCTGAAAAGGCGAGGGACTGCCTATTTATTTCAGAGTTCAGTCTCACACAAACATCTTAAGGCCCTTATTTGGTGTGGTGGTTTGATTCAGGTGTCCCCCATAAACTTATGTGTTCAGAATGTTAGGTCCCCAGCTAATGGAAATTTGGTAATTGGATCCTCCTGGAGGCAGTGTGTTATTGGGGGTGGGCTTATGGGTGTTATAGCCAGCTTCCCCTTGTCAGTGTTTGGCACACTCTCCTGCTGTTGTTGGTCAGGAGGTGATGCCCACCTTCTACTAATGTCATTGTCTTTCCCACCATCATGGAACTTTCTCTCTAGTTTGTAAGTCAAAATAAACTCTTTCCTCCTACAAACCTCTCTCTCTCTCTCTTTCTCTCTCTCTCTCTTTCTCTTTTGCCAGCAATACAATGCTGACTGCTACACTTAGGAAGCTCTTTCCTTCTGCAGGGTGGTGAGGAAACTGAGGATCTCAGTTTGCCCTCATGATTATGAATGTGTGTCTCACACAAATTTTCATGTCATGAGAAATACCATAAAATTAAATATTTTCTCCATATGGGGTGCTATGTTTCTGTTAGATAATGTAGTTCCATTTGGATAAGAGTTCATCTTTGTAATTCATGAAATGCATTTAAACACGCCTGTGAGGCTTTACAGTGATACTTCATTTCTATGTTATTGCTCAGGTTTTTCTCATTTATGTGTTTATGCATTTGTTTCTGTTCTCCACAAACACTCCTTGGCTGTTAATGGTCACTTTGCCACAGAAGTTAAAAGCCCATTCTTGAAAGTTGGAGAAAGCTTTAATATACTTATAATATCAAGGAAAGAAAGTAGACACTTGTGATCAAAATAGCTGTAAATTGGTAATATATACCATTTTCTGATTTCTTGGAGGTATTGATGATGGAATCCATAGCTTAACACTTGCCAGATAAGCACTCTGTCTCTGAGCTAATATCCATAGCTCCGATATCTAAGTTTTGTGGTATTTCCTAATGTTTAAGTCATTTACCGTTCACCAAATAATTCTGAAAATATCTGATGTGCTTCTGTGCTGTAAAGACAAAAGTTATATACCTAACACTTTTATTTACCTTTCTGTTATAAACTTCTATTAACTTTTATCTGAACAATGCAGAGTATCATTTATATAAAATAAAAGCAAATGTTAATTTAAAACACATGCTACACTGATAATGCATATTTTAAACTTGTTTTGGCAGGCTCTACTAACATATTGGCACATTCTCTTTATGGAATACCTCACGTCATAACTGCAACTATGCACATTATAATGGGTAAGAATTATTCAGGAGACATTCATGTTATATAAGGAAGTTTTCATTTAAAAATGCTACTTTGTGTTCTTAGATTTATCTGGGAATGATGGGCTCTTTATCTCTCAAATCATAGAAATGCTTGACTAAAACCCAAAAGACAAAACTTCTTCTATTTCTTCTATTTGCATTACCTTGTTTAAAAATACATGCTTTGTAAAGATCAGTAAATGAGGTTTTGATATAATCTCGATGAGCAAAATATTATAATATTCAGAATCACAATTTTATAAATAAAGAAAATCCATGCATCCTGTTTGCACATGTAATTTATACTATTGTTTGATTGTACTGACATTCCAGGAGTAAGACTGTTATCAAAAAATGAAACTACAATAATAATATTTTAACAATTGCCTGTCTGCAGACCATGCATTATCCCACTTGATGTCTTTCTAGTTCAGACAAATGCAACATGAACTAACTTGAAATCTAAGCTTACTTTGCACATCCATTTCAGCTTCACACCCTTGATTATGTCTTATGTGAAGTAGAAACAGGGGGAAAAATTTACTGCTTTGGGATTCTTCCCTCAGCATCTGAAAAAACTATACATGGAATTTACAGTAGTTATAGGTAAAGATGGGGAATAGTAAACAAAGCTAACAATGTTGTATGGTACCTTGACATATTCTTCTAGAAGTAAATACATATGCTCTCTGGTGTTTGCTGTTTTACAATTAGTCCTTCTTCCTCACTGATGGACACATTTTCAATCTAATGTTGAAGGGCATACACAGTCAGTCGACGTCTGCACCTTTAGCAACATGGGCAAGCTTCTTCGCTTTGGGTTCTCAGCCATGTTTGGCTTTGGTGGAAGAACCCTGGCTCTGGCAGAAAAGTATCGATGGATGTCTCCTAGTCAACGGAGAGATTTTGCCGTGATGAACGCATTGGCCAAACTTAAGTAAGCATGTTTTTTCAACCACAAATTATATATCCAGAGCCAATGGCTATTAATAATAAATTTCATTATTTTTTAGGCCAGAGGAATGTGAAATATCATTTTTACCAACTGATAGCTCTCAGGATGAACAAGAAATGTAAGTAAAAGCTAAGTGTAATATAGATATCTTCACCTCCCTTTACAGAATAGAATATTTTGATATGAGCAGTTTATCGGACTTGTGATCTTTGACTATTTTCTGACATACTGATGAAAAGTATAGAATCATAGACTCCTTAAGGTTTTAGTAAGCATGGAGCTGCCTTCTGTCTTCAGAAGCAACCATCCATCCATCCATTGACATATCCATTGATCTATGTACCCAATTATTATTTGAGTTCTTACTACAAGCTAGAGACTTTGGATACAACTGTGAGCCCAAATCATCATCATCAAACCCTACAATTTTGACTTCATGAGAATTTTATTCTTATATGGGACATAAACATTAAAGTTATACTAAGAAAGGGTTCTTGTGCTTCAAAATGAAAATCATTATTTCTTATAATGTTTTTCTACTTTAAAAAGTTGGAAAATTAATAAAGTTGGCAATAAGAAGGATTTACCCAAATATTCTTGTAAAGAAAACATTTAAATGTACAATGATGAGTCCTTTAATTTTATCAGTTGCATAGATAGCCATTTTATATCTTTTTTTTGTTTGTTTGTTTGTTTCTGTTTTAACTTTTAGGAGGGCAGAGGCATCTCCAGAATCTGGTGAGTCCAAAAGAATGTTTGTGAGACCTGATTGGGCTCTACTAATAGTTTGCTTTGGTGAGGGAGTAACTAGCCACTTGTTACGTTTAGGCTGCTGTGGTACTCAGTGGCAAGTGATCCAGGGCCAGTTTTTGAATATCAGCATCATGGCAATTCCCTGCTTATGTTCAGTGGCACCTAGAGGATTGGCACCTGACACCAAGTAAGTGTTTATTAAATTTTTGCTACTTTTTAAAAATAAGCAGTTTTATCTTTCATAATAACTTTCTCAACTCTTAGCTACAAACATGTTAAGAGGTAGTTTCTCTTTGAATAATATTAATGTTTCTAAAGGGTTTTTCTTCATGAAAATTTATAAAATGGATTGGAGGAAAAAAACAGATTGGAAAAATAGGCGATGATCAATGACTTTTTTAATAGACCTGTGGACAAAATATTCCTTTGGTTTTCCCCACAACTTTGTATCTCCTTTGATTGCTTTATTTATTAAATCTTTGCTACTTGTTGAGAACAGTATCATAAATTTTTATGAATGCCTATTTTAATACACATATAAATATCCTTAGGATAAAAAGAGTATCACACACATACTTACATTTGAAACTTTTAATTAGAGGAATCATTTTGCTTATGCTTAACTTGTATTATGGACATAGGAATATCTTTACCACATTTTCAATTAAAGAACTTATGAGACATTTTATAAATCCACAGAGTATAGACATTTCTGTTGCAAATTTTAAGCAGCTGTCTATTTATGATCCTACAAATAATTTTCTTTCAAAAACAATAATGTAGAACATAGCAGAAATGATCATGAATGATGTCAAAGTCAGTCAATTCTAGATTTTTCCTGGTGGTAAAATGAGAGAATGGTTTAGGTGATTTGGCTAGGGAAATTTACATTTGTAACATTTTAATAATTAGTTTAAATCTCCCTGCAAAATATTTAAACAGAATGATTAACAATTTGAAAAGGGAATTTGTTTTAAATGCGTTTCTTCCTTATAAAGGAAATATGCAAATTTAGAGAAAATAAAGAATCTCAGGAGTCAGCCCAGATGGCTGGTGCTCAACAGTCTCAAGTAGTACCAAATCAAAGTTTGTGTCACTTAGAAATTAAGTCTAGTTGATGTCCTCTCCCCCCAGCCTCAGAAGTTCTAGATAGCTGTGTGTTTCTCAATGCAATTTCCTCTGCCTGCCATGGAAGAGTGGCTGGCTGAGGCACTGTGTTCTGCAGGCTGTGCTCTGCAAGGTTGTGTATCTAAGCCTTTTCTCTAGGGAACTCATTCCTGTCCTCTGGGTCACAAATGACCCATATCTCCTTCAAAGCCACTCCATAAATGTTCATATCCTTGCCTGGATTCCGCTGCTGACTCTCCAGGTTTAATCAGCTCTGAGAAGAATGACTAGAGATTTTTTTTCCCTGTGGCTTGTTATCAAAACATGATATTTTATGCAAAGGCCTTTAGATAGGCCATAGTGCACCAGAGATTTTCAGAGATATAGCTTCTAATTGATTCAGGACAATGGAATAAGAGAGCCTTCCAGATTTTTCTTCTTCTTCTTTTTTTTTTTTCTAAGAACGAAGTTTAATTTACTTCAGATACCCTCAGGGTAAATTTCATTACAAGATTATGAACTGATATTCCTATATTCTGAGGATTTTAAATTTCAAAGAATTACAAATATGTGAACTACTTGGACAAGATGGGCACATTCGGAGTGGTATAGCTATAGATTATGTGAACCACTTAGTATAGTACTTGGCATATCACAATTCTAACCATTAGTAAATGTTGAACAGCAGATATAGCTCGTGCTTTTCACAATTATGAAATCACACAACTAAATAAAAAAGATGTGCAGTAACGCTTCCCTGGTTATTGTGGTTCTATTTTCTGTGGGTAATCAGTGGCAGGGTAGGGTATAGGTATAATGAACCCCAGCAATTAAGAGCTCAGCTGTGAGAATCATTTGCCTTTCTCTGTGTGGTTTCGTGTAAATCACTTCCACTTGGGGTGGTCATTCCTTCTCCATAAAATAAGTCAGTGATGAGATGATGATCTCTACAGTCTCTTGCAGATCTAACGACCCTTCTAAGATTTAAAAGCTCCTTTTGATGTGATTGTTATTCTCGCACTAACTTCCTGTTTGCGCTGAAATCAAGCTGAAGTTATTTGCATGCATTTCTGCAAAATGCATGTGCAAGGAGCTCTTTCGGCACTAAATCACACCTCCTGATTTCCAGCTTCTTATATTGGATGGAAGCAAGATTAAAAGAGTCATTTAACTCAACATGTGTGGAGGCAGTTCACTCGACTTCATCAACCAAGGGCACTTTGATCTATTCTGTTCCCTTTGTCACTTAGACCTTCTGCCCATAAATAAATGTTGACTTGTGTTATATCTGTTAGACTGTTTGGAAATATTCACTATTTCCAACTGCATTTTTCAAGAATGCACATACTTGCATGCTTGAGATTTTTACAGTAGGTTTTAAATTATTTTTGATGTGAGTAGAATTCATGAAGGATTGAAGAGCTCTATAGTAAGGGCTTGGTGAGAAGGAATCCAATCATTTAGTAAAACTAATCAGAAAGCTTGAGAGATGAAATGTGATGTGATTTAATATGTTGATGACTTGTCTGTATTGCCCAATAATTCTAATAAGGGGTTTCTTATGAGAAATTAAATGGAGTTATTTCCAGTACAATCTCTTAGTAAACTTACTGACAACACATATATTTTAATTTCAGATTAAATAATGGAAGCATGGCTCTCATAGTTGCACGGAATACTACTCGACCAGAATTTATAAAACACCTGAAAAGATATGCCAGTGTAAAAAATCAGGTCATTTCTTTTTGTTTCTCATCTGCAAAGTCATTAATCATAGAGAAAACATGTTTCAAGAGTTGTCATTGTCTTGCTTCATAAGAGCTTTATTTTCATTTGAACACAATCACCTTTCTTCCTATGTTTCATTCAGATTTAGAAAAGAATTTATTAGTATTAATATAAATTTGCCTTCTTGAGATGTGGGTTATACATGTTTTCTTGTACAAAGAAAAAGGTTCTATTATTGAATTGAAGAAAATTAGATATAGAATTGCTTATTGAAGCTGTTCTCTGAAATGAAAAGTAGTAAAGTCTGAGAATTTAGCTTCTGTTTAAGGTAGTGGATTCATAAGCTTATGATGTTTACATTTTCTTAACATTTGTTATTAGATCTGCTGCTACTGATTGGTTGCAATAGATTTGCAGATATGTGTTTTACAGCACACATTTATAGATATTACTCAAAACTGTCATTTGTTGAGAGATGTATTTCCACATAAGTGACTGCAGAAAGAGAAACTACCTGCTTACAAGCCATATTCTTTTGGCAAACACTTCAACCCAGCTGTTAGTCTTGAAGTACACAGGTGTGGTTTTAAAACCCTACATTCTGAAGGATATGAGAGACACTTGCATGTATTTGGGGTGAAAATACAGTATGAAAAAGGTAGGAATTCCAGCGAATGATCAGAGAATGAATGTTGCCCACACATATAAACTACAATAAAATTCAGTTTACCTCAAAATTTCAAACTTTAATCAGTCCTCAGAAGTTTATGTTCTCCCTTGCCTACTACATCATAGGATTTGCATTTATTGAATAACCAACTGGACTGTTTAAGAAATTAGATGTTAGCAGTTGGAGAGATTGCTTAGTGGTTAAGCGCTTGCCTGTGAAGACTAAGGACCCCAGTTGGAGGCTTGATTCCCCAGGACCCACATAAGCCAGATGCACAAGGTGGCACATGCATCTGGAGATCGTTTGCCGTGTCTGGAGGCCCTGGTGTGCCCATTCTCTCCCTCTCTGTCTCTGCCTCTTTCTCTCTCTCTCTCTGTCTTTCTCAAATAAATAAATAAAAATAAACCAAATTAAAAAGAATTAGATATTAGTTAGAAATTCAATATAGACACACCCTAACTGTTAATTTCTAGTAAGACAAAGTGGACAGGCAGATACCAATTCAGAGTAAAAGTTTCAGGTGTGTGAGAGAAATGTGTAGATTTATTTATTTATTTTTGTTTACAAATGAATGTATACATTTTAAAAATCTGCTTAATTTTTAAACATTAGTGCCTGGTTGGAGTGATGGCTTAATTGTTAAGGCACTTGGTCTGCGAAGCCTAAAGACCCATGTTCAACTGTCAAGATTCTATGCAAGCCAGACACGGTGATGTAAGCACACAAGGTTGCACATGCACACAAAGTGACTCAAGTGTCTGAAGTTCGATTGCAGTGGTTAGAGGCCCTGGTTTGCCAATTCTCTCTCTCATGAAAAAATGAAAAAAAGAAACATTAATAACAACTTAAAAAGCCCAAATCAGTACACATTAGTTGCTTTTAAGCTCATAATATAGAAATAAAAGCACTAAAAATTCCCTGTCCTAGGAACAATCTATATCATTACTTTAAGTTTTCCTTAATCCTATTAAGGGTTAATTTAAAAGAGTATTAACCTACTGGTGAATCCCTGAGATACTCTGATGGGCATTAGTGCTTGGAAGTCCTTATTCACCCTAATCTCTGACTCTGTCATAATGTGCAGTTCTTACTCCTCATAATGATATCATTCGATTAACTCAGGGTACATCATGATGACTTTATTGTTAATGGATTATATATGTGAATGCCTTGCTTCCAAATAGGTAATAAGCACAGTTATGAGGCATTAGGACTACACATTTAGGGTAGGGAATGTACCTAATTTAACCAGTAAGAGTTACTGACAGCACAATTAAAATACATAATCCTTAAAATAAATGCTTATGCAGTTTTGATTTCTGAAAATATGATACATATTTCCAAGCCTTTAGACCTGATGTATGAGAGATCTAATCTAGTGACATTCAATCAGGTTCATGGAAATCAGGCTGGTACCACAAAGAACTGCTTGGAGCCTATAATGCTTTCTGAGTCAGAACAGTCCACCTTATAGTCCATGAGAAACCCAGTATTCTATACAGTACAAACTGTAAAATGTGCTGGTCCTTCATGTTCACATATGTAAAATAAGGGTTTTGGGTAAAGTATCTTATCAAATTTTAAAATTTTATGTTTCATTGAGGTTTATGTGTAGAAGGGGGAAAGTATAAAGAAAATGCATTAAGGGTAAATATCATACCATTTGTCTGAAAACTGAAATGAGTAGTTACTGTACATTTCCACTAAAATTCTTTAGGTATCTTAAGTATTTCAGACTATATTTTGTTCTGATAATTTCCTTTAGCAAAGAAAAAAGCTATAATCTCAAAGTTTCCTGGTACTATTCTCGAGTTGTCAGTAACAATTACAATTATCTTGCAACTTGTATCTGTTGTTAAAATGGGGATAAAACAGGCAAACATCTGTGAAGATCATACTTGAATGGCTTTCTCCTTTGTGAGAATATACACTTCCCACTTAATTCTGTATGTTTGGATTTGTTTTTCCCTGTCAGTGTGCAAAACTTATGCTAGATACATCAGCTAAATAAATTAATAATGAAGTCAGTAGAACATGTAAATTTTGGGTATCAATAGACCAGTCTTAAGGATTTAACCATTAACTGGAAATGTACAATACCATTATTGTATATATTCCTAGGTAGGGACTATTTGTCATATAGAAGATCTAACTGAACCTGGAAAGCTTCAGGAAAGTGTTTCCAACTTCAGAAAACCAGTGGGTACCTGGTGATAAAGTGTGAAAGCTATAAAAATGTGAGCATTTATTGTGATCCTTGTTTTAAGATGAGGCATAGCGAACCATCTTGGTTTCCATTAGCAATGAGAGTAAAGTGAGTTTTCTGATTTTTTTTTTTTTGTCTTATGTAGTTCAATTTTCCATTTGTGGAGACCTTCACTGTTGAAGAAGTAAAAATTCAACCAAAGAATAATACCAGTGGATACAACCGA
Source organism: Dipus sagitta (assembly GCA_036346955.1). NCBI lineage: Eukaryota > Metazoa > Chordata > Mammalia > Rodentia > Dipodidae > Dipus > Dipus sagitta. Next base: position 57,110,403 of record CM070774.1, read on the forward strand.
GAGCATGAGGGTGTAACTCATGAATCTGTTTCAGAAAACAGTTTCCCTTGGAATGTAGATGGTGACTTAATGGAAGTTTCATCAGAGGTCCATATTAGGTAAGCCTAATTATTTCATTTCTTTCTATGTGGACCTACAGATGTAACACTAGTAATATAATGAAAGTCCTCTTCTCAAACCTGCAGTAGATTAAAGACCAATAAATTAGAAAGCACAGAAATATATGTGCAACTACCAATAAATAAAGTTTAGCTTTATTCATCATTTCATGTAGAACAAAAAAATTTTATTTGGTGACAATTATCTACACTGGATTTGCAAATCATTGCTTGGCATAAACTACAGAGATAATGTGTTCCTATAATTTACATTTTGAATCTTAGAAGGTGGATCACAATATTCAACTTATATGGGTAATAATGTTACAGTCTTTAAGTTCCCTCTCAGTAGGCTTTAATGTTGCCACACTGTTCAGCAGTTTGCTTTACCAAGTCTTTCCTTTTTTTTCAATTGTGCCTACAAAGTAATGGGTGCATTCATCAAGTCTTTCCAAAGCATTCAGCACACTCTACACATTATTTACCTAAGTAATAAGAACAATGGGTATAAAAATAAACAGCTTAGGCACATGCGAACTCATTCTTAGCATTATGACTTATGGGGCAGAAGTATGCCGTTAGTTGTAGAATGATCTAGAACTGACCTTTCTACAGCAGTAATGCAGAATATTTGTCAGGTAAGAAAGGTGGCTCAGGTAGCTTTAAGATAAAAATCACTGGTATCGCAGTTTTAGGGCCTTCAGTTGCACTCTGTTATGCATATATGCTTGCTTGTGTGTTATCAATGTATGCATACTGTTATGTACCATACTCATTTGTATGTGTGTGAAAAAGTTAAGTTAGTGAAATAATAAATAACATTATTCTTTACAGATTACACCCAAGACTTATCAGACTTTATGGAGAAAGCCTGAGAGAAATGGATGATTCCAAAGTAACATGTAATTGTTTATAAAAGAAATATGTAAAGTAGAAATTTATCATGAAGGAATTTGGTTATTCTTTAAGCAGATATCCTAAGAGAAAATGTTTTAGGAGAAATGGGTAGTTTTTAACAATAATAAAATTAAGTTTCTAGACCTTTGAAAATCAAGATGAAACACAAAGTGCACCAAAAGCAACGGACACTCCGGGCTTTAGAGGCATTTACTGGAAATGAATAAACATTTTACATAATTATGCTACATCAAGGTATATAAACAAATTTTCTGTACAAACATAACAGAGATCTCAAAACTGCTCTCAGTTTACTGATAAGAGAACTAATTGTAGGGTTAAATTTCAAAATCATACAGCTAATTAAGTTATAGAACCAGCCATAACCACTCATTTTTTTTTTCAAAATCTTCCTAATACTAGTCTGTTGAACTCAAAAGAATGACATATTTTTTAAATTTTTGAAAACTTATCATACAGATAAATTTAAAGTTTATAAAAAAAGTTATATAGAAATACACAAAAATATATTTCTAACTGGGCAAAACTTAGCCCAGGAGGTAGCTGTGTTCCTCATGTGCCTGAAAGACTTGGGTCAGTTAATCGGAGCACTTGGTTTTCAGTGTAAAAATTCAATTTTAACTTTCCTCAGAGATCATTCCTTGAAAAGACAGTTTTTGATGAATGAGCATTGGTAACTGCCAGAAAGAATTACTTGACCTAATATATATCTTTTTTTACTCAAAAAGTTGTTCCTTAATCCATTTAATTAAACATATTTGTGTGCATAGTCTGAGTAATGCTTTGTGTTTCGTTGCTTAAATGCCTTCACAAATTCCAGTACATTGCTTATTCTCCAGCTGCCAGGGATGGACCACAGGAGTGGGATTGTGACTCACAGGATGGGAACAGCAGAGACTAAGGATATGCTTTTCACAGATGCTCAAAGTTTGGCCACAGTTTTCTTACATACATGTATAAACCTAGATGGAATTTTACATTTATCAAAAACACATATATGAAATAAATATTATAAAAATGACTAATTACAAATGTAAAGATAAATTATTTAAAACCCAGGGAGAAGTCATTTCATTTTAAGATAGAAACTGACATAATATCAACAAATTTATAAAAAAAAATCTTATCAAAATTTCCATGAGATATGTTCAGAAGGCATCACATTTATGTTCAATGTATATAGATAAAATCAGTATTTTTTCAGCTAAGTCTATGAATTGTTTCTTCTCTATAGAAGAATGAATGTTTTTACAGGCAACAGAACAACAAAAAGAATAACATAATAACAGCAAATATTTTATGTATACCAAATGTGTATGATATTGGCTACCTAAGTACTCTTTGCACCATTTTTAAAAAATCATTAGCAAGGTATAGTTTTCATATTACTTACATCAGCATGTATCAGATAAAGTGCAACATTTATAAATTAAAAAAAATTAAGGATTGGCTTTACAAACAAAATTTTGAAGACTTTAATATATGTGCTGCCGAAGTGAGCACACTGAAGACTTTAAAAATGTATTCCTGGTTGCTTTTGGTAAAGGTGTATTATAGGATACTAATAGATTTATAACTATAGCAACACCTATATATATATTTTAAAAATGTATATACACAAAAAGAAAATAGAATCCATAACTATCTACTTATCCAAAAATCATCTGCCTAAGCTTCAACCAGTGTGCAGAGTCAGCATGAAGTTTGCTCCTCAGGCCTACAGTATTCCTAGTCCACAGAATAATGGGCTTACTGGAACAAAAATCATAGGCAATGTGCTGCTTATGAATGTCTTTGTAGTTCTTGATCTATCAGAAAAAGCCTAAGTGAGTCTGAAGAACATATTTAAAATGAGTCTCACAGATATATTTGAAATAAACCAATGCATCCTGAGTGGAGTTTATTTCACTAAAGTGAACACATCATATAGTAATAATATTTCTTTAAAAGAAAAGATATCCCAAGTCCAATATAATTTAACTCAGGTTTACTTTTCTTGAGCAATTTCAAAGCCTTAGTGTTCTTCCTCCCACTTAGCAGCCAAAAGGGAACCTTTGGACAGTTCTGTTCTTTCTTGAATTTCCCTTTTGCATTAAGACAACATTTGTGAAAAAGTCGTAACATGTACATGGAAAAGGAGCATCAGTCTGTTTTTATTGTAAACTGTGTTTTTGTTTAACCTGCATCTGTCTTCAGTTCTCAGTTTGAAATAAGACTTTAATCACCATCATTGTCTTTACTGTTGACGTAACTCCAGCTGTCTCTTCTGTTTTCTTCTTGGAGAATAGATTTGTACTGTCTTTTAAAGAAGCCAGCCTGAAAACATAATTTTATAATAAACAGTGTGTAGTCTTGAGTCTATATATAAAATGACCACATATCTAAGCAGTAAACATCAATACTTCTTAAATTATGTCCCCCTATTTTATACTAATCATGAGGGCTTTAAACAGATTTAATCAGTGAAATTTAGCTTGGGTCACGTTGAGGTAAGCAAGCATTTTTGTTAATACTATTATCAGTGATACACACCGTTTCCCCACACTAACCTTATGTTCCAAATGATTTTAAAAAGTCTTTCAAAACTAATGTTATATTTTCTGAAAAGAAATTGTATTTACAGTTTGGTAGTGAATTTAGAAGAAATATATGATCAGTATTAAAGGTTCACTTAGTACTTTGAAAACATTAAAATATTGAATACTTTAAAAACTAATAACTTGGCAGTCACACATTATCTTTAAGAAAGTCAAGGCACTTGGGGTAGTTTGATACTGGTGATTATTAAAGGCTTACCTTCCACATAACACATGATATTAATAAAAGCACAATAAATCCAAGTAGTAAGCTACTTGTAATAATCACTATAGTGAAATGGCGTTTAGGCCTCTGGTGATGTAGTCCTTCCAGTAAAACCTGCATGCAAAATAAACATGAGTTCCAAAACTTATTTCCATTTCCTTTGAAAACCTTCCCCAAGGCTCTATAATTAGAACCACCTACCCCATTCTCCCCTGCCAAAAGTTTAGCAGAAACAGTGGAATGGGCTTTCTTCATGGCCCTTCTACCAATCAGACCCTTTCTCACTACCCTGAGCCCCCTCCCTCAAGAGCTCTGTGTAGTTTATGCCTATCTCTGAGTGTAGAGTTTGAGGTTACACATTAATTTCCAAGTCAGATAATCATTAACATCCTCACAATACTTCCTCTGTACTTTTCATGCGCCAGCTAAGAGGAAACTCACATGTGCAGTATTCTCATCCTTGCTCAGTTCAATAACTTTTGGGTGTGGCTCTGGAAAAGCTGTTGCTTTAATTTCAAACTTGAGTGCTGAAGTCTCATCCTGTTCAAAAACAGAAACATCCACATACCTTGGGTCACTGTTTTACTTCAAAAGATAATTTGAGTTCTGGGAGTTTCCAACTTCTGTCGTTGTGACTTGGACAATGTTCATAGCTTTCCTGGGATGCATGCAACCCACAGACCACGGATTAGATATGCCCAAAGTGTTCCCACGCACTGTCTTCCTCAATAGACTTTGTACTTACTGTAATACAATCCTTTCATTTCCAAAGATATGGTTTTATATATATATTTATATGGTATCATTTCATGGTTTTCCTTTTATTAAGCATGACCATGTTACATATAACCTGATTTAAGTGTTTTCTAGACTGTGATAACAGATGCCATACTGGTTATCATTGTAATCTTTCAGGGATATTACATATTTATTCACAAAGAAGAGTTTCTTTACCTAGTGAACATTTCCTCAAATTCACCATCATGTCATTTCTTTCTAAATGAAAAATATATAGACTGAAGTACCTTGCAGAAACATTATAAAAATCATTATCAAATTCAACTACAAAATCTGTGGATGAATTTAGAGCTTTAACATTTAAAGCATGGAATTTGTAACTCAGAATCCATGACGCTTGGAATCTGTACTGATTATGAGGAAGTTTCAGTTGTGCATTTGTTGCAGGAGGGTGATAACGTATCTATAAATATTTAGGTAGCACAGACTGGCCTTAAACTGTCTGGTAGCTGAAGGACAACCTTAAACTGGGTGGACACTCCTGAGGTCTAGGACTACAGGGCTGTGCCATAATGGCTGCTTTCTGCGTTGCTGGGGATCAAACCCAGGGCTTCGTGCATGCTAGGCACACACTCTACCAAATGTGCTACACCTCCATCCCTACTCCTTAGATTCTTCAAGTTTTCTATGACATACAAAAGCTAAATATGACTATGTAATGGTTATTTAATACCTATAGAACTGGAGACAAATTTCAAGCTTCAGCTAGATACAAAGCAGTGATTTTCAACAGGAGGATTTACCCAGAAGGACACAGACAGCCCATCATGTCTACAGATGCCATTGAGTGTTGGAATGTGGACAGTTGTTTGCATATATTGACTGAGGCTGCTACTAAATACCCTACTCTGTGTAGGTCAGCTTCAGGGACCGAGACTGTTCTTTCCAAAGTGCCAGAAGTACCCAGGGCTAAGATACCCTGAAGCATAAGTGATGGCAAAAACAAAAGTCCAAATGGAACAGAATATATTTTAAAAAGGGCTGGAGAGATGACTTGGCAGTTAAGGCTCTTGCCTGTGAAGCTTAAGGACCCAGGTTTGAGTCCTCAGTACCCACATAAGCCAGATGCACAATGTGGTACATGCATCTGGAGTTTGTTTGCAGTGGCTAGAGGTCCTGGTATGGCCAATCTCTCTCTCTTCCTCCCTCCCTCCCTCAAATAAATAAAGAAAATATTATTTTAAAATATCCAGATGGTTTGCTGCTGGCCTTGTGCTATTTCAGAATGGTTCAAGCTAACATGAATGGCCATCTTTCTTGTGTGATTAATTTCAGAAATCCTACCCAAGACCTAACATTTTCCATTTCCTTTGGCTTGTTACATGCCATGAATTATAACTGAACAGAATTGATCTCAGTTAATACACAGCTTGCTGAGAAAGATATCAACCACACTGTCCAGATGAGGGAACTGCAAAGGAATTTCAGGTAACACTGCTTTCGTCTAAGTGACCGTTACAAAAAAACACACAGACCTTTGTAGGAAAGAGTTCAAGATGTGTTCTTATTGTTTAAAGTTTATTAAATGTGAATTTTATTACTATATTTTGTTGTAGTTGATAAACTTTGATGTTCTATTTTGATCTTGTAAAATATTTTAAATTTACTTTGCTTTATTGTTAAATGTTAGACTTGTAAGGATAACTTAAAACAATGTGATAAAAGTTTTAAGATTATGTAAAATGTTAAAGTAGTCAATTTCTTTGGTTGTAATTAAGATTTTTTGACAGATTGACATGCTTTCTAAGTTAGACAAAATTATTCTGTAGTCTACTTCTGTCTTCAGACAGCTAATATGATAAACAGAAATGAAAGTTTTAGCTCTATTATAAAACTGTACTTTTATCTTAAAAATTTGTTGAATACCTTCATGCTATCATGTCTGTATAAGATGACTGTGTTAATAGATTTTATATTGACTTATCCACAATACCAAAGTTGTAGCATATTTTAGACTTACCATTTCCAAAATGGATGGCCTGCCTTCCAGCTGAATATAAACACTGGCTTCCTTCCCACTGTCCAATTTCCCAAAGTTGCATAAGACATCTAAACAGTGCGGATCCATCTTCATGCAGTACTTGAGAATAACAGAAAACAATGACTTTAATTCCCAACATTTAAAAACATATATAAATTGAAAATCTCTTCAGTGGCATGTGGAAAGCTATATATTTTTTTATAATCATATACTAAAAGATCTGCTTTCATTAATGGCCTTTAAGCATCATTTTTCTTTAAATAATACATAAATGTTTGTTTTGTGAATTATAACAGAAAGAAAGTGCTTAGGGTGTGCCATTGTTCTTGTCATTCTTAGTAATTTAACCTTCTGAGATACAATGGAAAGAAGGCTGCATATGAAGACTTCCTAAAATTCATGATCTAGAGGTGGTGTACAACCTGGTTCGCTTGAAGATTATAAATGTTTCCCCAGTTTCTCTCACAAATTTACTAAAAGGAAAAGAAAGTGGATTAATCTCATTCCATTTGATTTGGTGGTTGGGAACATTCTGGGGCAATATCTGCTGGCACATAGGGAACATTTAGTAGATAATGTATTTAACCCTGGGTCTGTCAATGTTCATGCTGGTTCCATATATGCAATAATATGACCTAAACATTTGTTCTCTCTTGCCATTCACCTGCTCACCTGGCAGCTTAAATCCATTAGCTTTCATTTCTAATATATCAGTTATCGGTAAGAAAGGAAAAATCACCGTGTGAAGAACGGGAACTTACCAATAGTCTCTTGTCAGTCTTTGAGAAGAATTTGACTATGTCTATCAAGGTCTCGCCTGTACCTATTTGCTGTGTCGATACACACTGTCGCTCATAATGTTTAAAACTGCATTGTCCAGCAGAGGTCTGTAAAGACAGAAAGCAAGACAACTGTTACCACTCATCTTTGGAGAGAACAAAATAAACATGGTTTAAAAAGTTCCAGTTGTTTATTTTTTTCTAAAATATATTACCTGTGAAAAATGTTAAAAGTACTTTTGACAGAATTTAGGGAAAATTATGTCTATTTGGCAAAAAATAATAACAAAGACAGCCCCAGCAAAACTATAGAGAGTTGGATAGACCTTAGGTTGAAAAAATGGTCTTAACATTATAGAAATATGAGATGAGAAAAATGGTATATGAACATTAGTCTGCATTAAACATTTCCTTGACCTTACACATAAAATTTTATTTAAGTAAGATTTTTTCTTTTAAATCATGATTCAGACTCACTAAGCAGGTTTATTTGGAAATTATTTTTTCTTGATACTGGGAGGTTAAAAAGAACTTTGATAGCACAACACAAGGAATTGGTTCATTAAGTACTGATGAAAGCACTGCTTCCTTAAAACAGACTCTGTCTCTGATCTTGCAGTTGTAACTTCAAGCTTTATGGAATATTCTACCAAGTAAATTACCCCCATCACAAAGATAATGTATCTAAAATAATTATTCAATAAAGTTGATAAAGTTTTCTAATTGTGTAAGTGGATTTAGAGGTTTTATTACTATTTTTCAGTTCTAAAGCATCTAAAGCAATATGTAATATTCAAAGCAGATACAGTTATATGTGATGAATTCAAAGCTGACTGACTAGAAGTGAACAGACAGATCCATGCTGTCAACATTACTTGAATGATGTCTTGGTTCACGTTTGTTTAGTATTTAAGACACATTTACTAAAGTTCTGGTATTTATTTTTACCTGGACATCCAAAATGTTGAATAACTCATCCATTTGGGGAAGAAAAGAATTTGGTACCATTATTTTTACACTCACATTTGGAGCCATGCTAATACCAGTGTTGATAACCTGAGAAGACAAAAAAATAATTTAAAGGATGCTTCCATAAATATAAAACTATAAAAAATACATTAAACTTTGAGGTAAATGTTCAACAGCCATAGTGGTGGAGGTTTCTAGTTGGTGGGCACAGAACATTCGTAGTCAAATTCTTAAATGTTTGTAAATAATATCCAATGCTAGTGATTTTCCCAAGCCATTTTTTAAAAATTTTTATTCAAAAAGACCAGACAGAAATTTATTGCATAAGTCTTTAGAGGGTTTGGGGAGATGGCTCAGTGGTTAAAGGATCTTGCTTGAAAAGCCTATCTGCCCAAGTTCAATTTCTCAGCACCCATGAAAAGCCAGATGGAAAATGACATATGTATCTGTGATCTTGATGCTCCTAAGACAATGAGACACAGAGCCAGGAGAATCTGCAGCTCACATGCTAACTAGTCTGCCATTCCTCTGCCTGCCACCTGGCAGTTCATTTACAGTGGCAAGTGACCATTTCTCAAAGCATGTGGAACCCAGACACCTCAAAACTTTTCTCTGACCTCCACATGTACACTGTGTGAATATTAATATCAATGAATTATTAATATTAATGTGTGTATGAGTACCCATGTCCGAAGAGACATCATCAAGCCAGGAGTGGTGGGGCATGACTATAAGCTCAACATCAGGAGGCTGAGACAGGAGGACTGCCATGAGTTTATAGACATCCTAGGCTACACATTAAGACTCTCTCACAATAAACAAAAATAGAAAGCATAGACATCAACATAAATTTACATGCTACACTCTATATTTTAAAGCATGGTTCACTGGTTCTCCTAATATCTGAGATGGGTCAACATTCACCTGACAAAGCCATGCTCCAAGATAGTCAGATTGTTCCCAATGTCAAAGTTAAGTAAGTGTGAAGGCTTGAATTCACGGCATTCTAGTTCTAAGTCCTGCAATGGTTTCGCAAGCAATGAAGATCTGGAAAGCAGCTGCACCTGCTTCAGATATGCTGCTGGACTGTCAGCTGACTAGAATTTCATTGTGGAGGGAGAGGTTAAAATGTTGCAGGCCCACAGCCGAGTTATCCTGGGCTATCTTTCAGACTCTTTTATGACCAATTAACACCCACCTCACGTCTGACCTGTAACCTAAATAAATCCTGCTGAAATGTTTGAACAGATTTCCTTAGTTACTACCAACGTGAAAGACAAGAATATTAGATAGCATCTGAGACCTCTAGCAGAGATCCCAACCCCCATTTCACTGTAACCTGGCTTCTGGACATTTCCACCAATTGGAATTGAAAAGTGCCTTGGTTTATGACTTTCTTTTGTTCTGTAATTTAAAAAAAAATGATGAAATTGTTAACCTTTTGGAACATGGTATTTGGGGCAATGTGTATCTGTGTTCTCAGGCCATGGGCATTCATATTTGGCTCTCAAATAAACTCTAAATAAGTTTCCTCTGAGATGAGAGCTGTGTGTTTTGTGTCAACATACATCATGTTGAGAAGATGACTATCAGCAACAAGGGATAAGAGTGGATTTGGTCATGGGGAAGCAAAACTAATATATGTATGAATACATAAAAATACTCTTTAAATCCATTATATATTTTGGACAGTAATACCTATTAAATTTATAGTTTGTAAGTATTTTCTCTCCCATCCCCCAATAAATGAGAAACTCAATACACTGGACCACTGAGAAGAAAAATATGAGGGACTTGAAGTAAAGACAAGGCTGGGGAGCCACACAGAGATTGTGACCACAACCACCAGGATCTCACAAGAAAGCATGTGCTTTGTTTCAGGGTAATTGTCATACTAATCCATTCGGAAAAATGGAAATGATACATTACTTGGCTTTAAAAAATACACCTCGTTATTAGTAATTATAAAATCAACTAATCATTTAATAATCACTGTTGACAAATTTGGGGATTATAGATCTCTGAAAATGAGATTGTGCCAAAATTTTGCATATTCATATTGTCATTATAAAACCAGTAGACTAAATCACTAAAAGATTTGCTATAATATTTGCATGAAGCAAGAGTTATTCATAGACCTGTGCTAATCTGCTGAATGCATATGGCATACATGAAGAACAATAGTGTTTCTAGACTTGGGCTTGATGGTAATTTCTAGGTTATAAAAGCACAGAGCAGGGCAGAAGGAAATGCAGCAGAGAGTACCTAGCAACATGCAGAACTCTAGATAAGACTTCCTTGAGGCCAATCAGGAAGCAATCTACACTACAATTATACCCATTGCTAATCCCTACTGTTCAGACCTACAAGAACACCCAGTGCTTGAACAGACTCTACTCCTTCAAGCTGCAAGTTTCCCACCAACTCACCCATTTAATTAGAATACATTTTAGTATTAATTGCAAACTAATAAATATGCCTCCTAGAGCCCTGCTTGAGTCCCAATGAGCATTTCTTAGGCCTTCAATGTGGGCAACTTAACTTTTTCAATGTTAGGGTAAGTCAGTATAACAAAATCTTCAGGGAACATAGAATTGTTAGGATTTCAGGGACATTCTTCTCCATAGATCTGGGCAGGACCTAGGAATTTGTATTTTAGATAGCTATGCAAGTACTTCTAAGACACATTTTGAAAAGCATTACTCTACAAAATATCAAACTAAACCTGATGATTAACATTCTATAACTGTTATACAACACAAAGAGTGTTTGAGGGCTGGGGAAATGGCCTAGTGGTTAAGGTGTTTGCCTGCAAAGCTCAAGGACACAGGTTCAATTCCCTAAGACTCATGTAAGCCAGATGCACAATTTGGCACATGTGTCTGGAGTTCGTTTGCAGTGGCTAGAGGCCCAGGCATGCCCATTCTCTCTCTATCTGCCTTTCTCTGCTTCTTTCTCTCTCTCAAAGAAATAAATACAAATAAAATAAAAAGAATGTTTGAGAATTGCTTTTGATTCAAAAAGTATTTTTGCAGGTGTTGTCTTTAAATGTCTGTAATGTGACCAAAACGTCAGCTAAAGAGTAGAATTGTTTAAAAATGCTTATATCAGTATATTAGTATGCTTATCAATATATTAATACTTCTAAAAATGATAGTCATTTTCACTTTTCAAAAGATTATTCAATATTGATGAAGTGCTTATCCTATTCCGGTAGCTTGGGAAGTAGACCAACCAAGTTGATTCTAAGTGGAGAAAGACAAGGAAAGAGCTTCCTGTATATGGAAATACTAGGGCTATTGCAGAACTCAAACCAGCTATGACTCTCTCTAGTTGGCCCCCAGGCATAATGTATCTGTCTAACATGCAGGTCCAGCAACAAGTTAATCCCATAAACCCCTGTTCCAGACAATGCCTGTTCCTGTGTGCCTTCCTTCACATTCTGTAAGGTGATGTGGGCTTGAAATCCTGAGACATGAAAATTGGTAGGAAAATCAACATCTTGAGAGGAAAGAGCCCAGTGGAGGGATGCCATGGGGATGGGACTCCCCTGGAGCCAGGCATCTATGTCAGCCTTCACACTTGTTTTAGAGATTAATGAACCAACTCTGCTTACATGGAAAGTGAAGTTCACTTTTTCTGTCATGCATGTTCCTGGTTCATTTTCTTCACTCGATCCATACACAAATGAAGTTGGGTTCACAAACCTGTTGGGAATAAGGTCAAATTTAACGTACTGCCCCTTCGATAGGCTATCACTCTCTTTCTCTGTAGGTCAGCAAAACACATTTAAGAGGCACCAGAGGATACTTTTGTTTCTTGGTCTAAGAAGTTTATTTTAAAAAAGAATGAAATTAGAAGCCCGTGTGTGTTTCATTTCATTAATGTTTGCTCCACCAATATCCTTTACCTCACCTTCCCCAGTCATTCTTTTGGTTGACCATTCATTATTTTAAAGCCCTCAAATGATTTGTACAAATTTGGCAATTCTAGGATGAACCCTTAGCTTTCCCACAAGGCTCTTGTAGCTCAATCATGCCTGATTATTATTTCTTGATTGCCACCTATGATGAAGCTCAAGCATGGAGAACAAGCAAAACACTGAGTTGTATGGTAAAATTTTTGTTAGAATTCATAGTTATCACTTTTAAATCTTTGATTATTCAAATATATTGCCAACAATGAACACTGAGAAGTACTCCTTTGGGGAAGTCCTTATTCCACAAGTCACTCATACTGGGAAGCTAATAATAGGAAGTATCAAATTAGGGACCCATAAAATGAGAAAGACATAGTTATGCAGTTTAACATTCTTTACCACAATGAGATGTAAATAGTGGAACTAGGAGAGCACTGGTTATGATAAGGTCCTGGATGGGATACGAGGTACATATTCAACAGCCAGAAAGATGCCATCATCTTCTCTTTGCTTAGCCATGAACTGACTCTCAAGGCCTTGTTCTCCTGAGAATAGACTCTATTTCCCAACCTCACACGTGGACATTTTATGTTTATGCATTTGGATGCCTTCTTTATGGAAGGCTAAGGTGATGGAGGGGTTTTTCATATTTAGAACAAGGAACACGCACATGTCCATTTTGTTCTACATTTAATGCCTTCCAGTGATTTATAAAATGAAGTAAAACACAGACTAACAGACTGAGCAGTTGACAGTGAGGTCATTAAAAACTTTCTTATTCCTCCCCTATGCTTTCTCCGTACCCTCTGAATCAGAGTAGAATCTACTCAGAAATATCTAAAATCCTGAGGAAGAAAAAATGCTGGCCCTGGGGCTGAGATTGTAGCAGTCTGCAATCTCAGAGGTTTCAAGAGAGGACAGCTTGCAGGGAGCTCTCTCATGTCTCCAACATTTGCCACACCAGGACCACGTAGATGCTGTGGGGCTGGGTGGGGGGTGGCTCTGGATTGGCCAAGTACTCATTCCTTTAAGCTTCACTTGGTGTGGTGATGCAGGCTGCCCCTGGATTGCAACCGGAAGGCTGACTGTGTGCCCTGCTAGGAAGCTTACTGGGGCTCTTCCAGGACAAAGTCTCTACCATTTGGGTATGGGTTTGATGTAGTATTTGTGTTTATTATAGAGTGGATTGAAATAATGAACAGCTAATTAAGGAAACTGCACACTGAGGGAATTTCTAAGAGACAGAGTATTTCCATTTAAACATGTGTGAATCTGCTTCTTTCATGAAGATAGAAAGCAACAGAACTGAAAACCCAGTGTTACCTTTGCAGTGCCCTCTGCACTGACTTACCCATGAACAGCCAGCATAACCTCATACCGTAGAGGCAATGTCACAGTCACTGTGTTGTCCTTTGTTTTGGCCATGGCGCCTTCGTTTTCACTACACAGACAGAAAGCAGCCTGTTAGACTCCATCAAGTACAAAATAACCTCAGAACTAACTGCATGCTATGTGTACCTAACAGAGGTTTGTTTTGTGCTTTTCACTAGCATTGGAATAAAAAGGGTGTGGTAGTAAGAATTGGTAGAAATTTGCTCTCACTATTTGAGCTATTGTTATTTGCTTCTAAAGCTAGACAGAGGTTTTTTTGGTTACAGATTATGTCTGAGTAGGGATTTTTTTTTTTTTTTTCTGCAGCTCATTAATGTAACACAGCTTCATGGTTCCTTTATAGCCCTTCTCAGAACGTAGGGTGCATTTAAAACTGTAGGACAATTATTTTTTTTTCCATGATGAACTATACCAGGAGGCGTGTACTGTGATATTGAGGTCCTCATCTGCTCGGCTGAGTGAGCTCACATCCAGGAGAAAGCTAATATCTATCTGGAAAACAGAGAGAAAAGACCTGTTTTTAAAAATCTAAAACACATATTTTTGTAGACTGAATTTCATTTCTTATTAGTAATTTTGTTGTGGTGGTGGAGATTTCATACCGAACACAGAACTAAAGCTATTCTAGAGGCAGAAGTTACCTTAATTGGGCAGTAAGGCACAAAAACTGTTGGGTTTGTGGCAATTTTAAAATGCAAGCATTTCCAAATGTCACACTAAGAGACAAAGCCTTCTCTGATTGTAGACTAACACGAGATAGAAAAAAATTAAGAGAAGCTTTAACAACTTGACTGAGGACTCTTGTCAAAAAACACTTTCTTCTTCTTCTTTTTTTTTTTTTTAGTAGAGCAGAGGTAACATGCCTGGCAGACAGGGTCGCCTGGGGTGACATGGGAGTAGTGCTGACAAGGAATGAGCACACAAGCAGAACTCTGATTGGCACATCCACTCGCCCATCCTGCTGTAAACATGTGCCTCCACCTTCAACAGTTGAAGGGCCAAGAATGTATACACAAAACTCACGGATTTCAGAGCAGGTTGATTTTTACCTTCATTGTATCACTTAGCTTCAATACTAACTAAAAGGTACATTTTCTTAATGCAGCATCATGTCAATGTAATGTAGGAAAATATGTATCAATTAGTACACGAAAACCATACATACGAAATGCTTACCTGTGAGAGACGATCGACATAAATGTAGCCAATACTGCAGTCAAGTTTGACTGTACCAGAGCTGTCTGTGACTTCACAGTTAATATGTTTCTCTTCCTAAAAGGAAAAAAAAATGGAAACTGGTTTGTGTAGGAAGGGAATATGAAATTTATAGGCTAAGTTTAGGGAGGGCTTTTGAAGAGAAATGCTAGAAGCATTTTCTTAGGAAACCATTTTCTCTTTAGTTTGGGGATAAGTAAGTAAATGGCAATATAAATAAGTGATATAAATGTGTTTATATATACAATAAGGATATGTTAATACCCATGTGAATTTGCAATAAAAATTCCTTGCCTTTAAATGTTGAGTATACTTCCTACTAAATCTAAGAGTTAATTATTTAAACCTTTTGGTGGCAAGGAACCCAGGAGCCCATATTTTAGCCATATTTAAGGTACATGAAAATGTGTTCAAAGCACTGAATCATGGTTGCTACAGTCACAAGAGGTATACATTATGTATTCTCTGAAGCCTGGAGTACTCTCCTTTCTTTAAAAATGGGTTGTCATTGCTCTAAAGAAAGGGCTAAACAGTTATTGTAAGAGGTGAGAGGACTCTCTCAAACAGCCCTTGGTGGAAATTTATTTATGCTTCCATCTACTTTACACAGGACCAACTCCCTCAAGAGTGATTTGCTAAGGGACAGGGAGATCTCAAAGGCAAACACGACGGAGGCTTTGCTCTCTGCCACTCAACCTTAGCAACATCTCACCAATGGACTCAAGAGTCACAGTGGTAACACGAGGTGACCACATGCTCCGAATTCCTGTGCTCAAAGAAAAAGCTACCAGAAGAAAAACTTGTAGAAGACTGCTGGTTCCGACGTCCTGGGAGTTCTTTGGGAAGAAGGCTGAGGACCTGAGCTTACAATGAAGTACCTCTGGCTACATGTCATGGAGTTCGGTGCTCATGCAAGGTCCCTAACAGGGGGGAGCATCATCACAGCTTCTCTAAAATGTGGCAGGAAGAAAGCAGTGTGGCACAAGCAGCCTTTCCTCAGACACCAGGAAACAGACATCTTACACCTTTGCACCTAGATTCCGCAAAATTTTATCTCTGAGCAGAGGCATAAAGTCTCAAAATAACTAGAAGCCTAGTGATGTCTAAATACTCAGAATACTTCTCTGACTTTTTATGCCTAATCAATGCAGTTAATATGACACTTACATACTTTTCAAAACTTGAGTACATTTTTACTATTGTAGCCTGTAGTACTTACCAGGTCCAAAATCTTAATGAAGAAAAGGCCTGTGGGAAGTTGGACATGCAGTGTTGTTTCATAAGCATCATCTCCAGCATTAAACAAAGATACATTTAACATTAATGTCTTCACACTCCCAACAGCAAGATATGTTTTGTTTTCATATGGCCTAGAAATTAAGAAATCTTCTTTAGTTCTCATTCAGGAAATACAAATCTTTCTGCATATATAATATTCACAAACATAAAATACTTAGGTCATCTCATCCAAGCATGTTGCAATCTTTGTTACAGACCTCAATGTCTCATCTTTCAAAAAAGTGTAATTATCTATTACCAAAGAAGTTTGAGAAGGGCTCTTTCTGCTTTTCTGTTTCTCTACTTAACTTCTGTGATTTTCACATTTTCCTCATTATTTTGTTATGTTTTTGAAAGACAAGGCACTTTTCATTTTCTTTCAATCATTGAAGAGACATTGGACTAACCACTGTTCTAACATAAAGATTAGAAGAGGGGCCCTGGAAAAAGGGATAATGAGAAAACACTGATGGGGTTCTGGTGGAAATGAAGAAAGCATGATTCAAAATCACTATGCCCTGCAGGTGTGTGGTACAAAACCTGTTAGATGAGAATCGATTTCTGAAGCAGGTGATTGGTCATCTCACCAAGAAGTTGGCCAAATTAAAACCAGAATTAAGGGCACACTTCATTGTTCTGGGGATTGCAAAGTAAAGACTAATGTGAATCCAGACACATAAGTTCAGATCTTAGTAATGGGTGATTTGGGGTTTCCGTTAGCATTGCTAGGCCTTGGCCACCCCATCTGTCATAATGTTAAAATGACTGTTGTGAAGACTTGTTTGTGTACATTCCATAAAATCCTCAGATTGTTTTAAACAGGAGGAACTTAAGGCAGAAAGAACTTACACAAAGCCACAGCCAGAATGTTCTGAACCTCAAAGCAAGTGAACATTTCTTCCCAAGACCCTTTCTACCAGAGGAAAGAAACTAGTACTTCTAGCATGTTAAGATTTTATAAACTTTTCCCAAAGACAGCAAGCGTATAGCTATATAAAAATTAAAAAGTTAAAACAAAAATAGTTAACTAGAGAAGGTTACAACCTAAAGTAATCCAAAAGCACAGACACAACAATAAAACAAGTATTCACCCACACTTTACAATTTGGAAGATTGTGCTCATCTCATACCATTGTCTAGAAGATTTGTGTTTAAATAAACTATTCATGGAGATACTAAAGGCAAAATAGAGACTTGTGAATTGTCTAAACACAAAGGATATAAAAGAACAATTTTAGGATATCTGCCTTTAAGCTTTATTTAAAGATACATACATCACTGAGCATAACCAAAAATTCTATACAACAAATCCGATCTTTTTTTGTTAGCTCATATAAGCATAGTTAAGATGCAGTTTCCTCTCTAATTGAGAAAATGCAGTAGGGGTAGATTTATAAATAAATGTAAACATCTGTTCTGAATAATGGGTTTCTATGAATGAAGAGCTCTGAGACCAGGGAGGGGTCATTTTGTCTGGGGATCTTTAAGGGTAAGCCCTCCCTTAATTCCACTACAGAGTCCATTCTTTTCTTTTTTACCCCTCACACATTTACCCAGTAACAGCTACCCAAACGAACTGTGACATTTCTTGTCATCTTTCAAACATTGCCTCTTCCTTCAACACCTTTGCTTCAAGCGCCTGCCTGAACTGCACTTGTTTTTCCAGCTTCAGCTGAGGCACTTCCAGCACCCAGATGTCAGTCCATCTCTGAGCAACTGCACCCTGCATTGCTTCCTTCCCAACCACACTGCTGTCAGTAGCTTCTCCCTGGGTTGAGGCACGCCTGGCATCGTTATAAGGTGGAAAATTCACAATGTCAAATCATTGTCCATTTTTTCTCTCACCACTGGGCTAAGTTTTCCTGGAAGCAACGTGCTACATTGTGGTTGTCTGTTATCTCTAAGCATAGCAACACAGTTACTGTAAAAAGAAAAATGTGTCTACAAGCCCATATGTGAATATAAGATTAAAAAAAAAGCTGAGTTACAATTGGAGACGTATAAAGTTTTCAGAAAACTATTGGATAAGTTATTGCCTTTGCAAAGTTCATGCAGTCTTCAATCTATATTCAGTCAACTTACAGTTGGATAGCTATATTTACCTGTTCTGTAAAGGCACACATATTTCAAATGTCTACAATAAATAGGTAAATGTCCATCACTATGACATTCATGTTGTCTGTAAGTTTGTCTACATCAGAATGTTTTAGTGGTGATACAACTACTAAAATGACCAAATTAATAGCATCATAACTACGGAAAAATAGTGGAAAAGGAATATTATTTTTCAGTGTTATTAACTCTTGTGAATCCTAGAATATGTATGTAAACAAAATTACTTTTAATGCTGCCCCGACACTCATAGCTCATAGAATACTATTACAGAATGACAGCATTCTTCGAAAACTTCTAGACTGTTCATTTTATACTTAAAAGTTCTGACCACCTTATTCTGAATTTTCCATTTCAAATGTGTGTGTGTGTGTGTGTGTGTGTGTGCATGTGTGTGTGTGTGTGTGTGTGTGTGTAAAACAACAACAACAAAACATGTTATAAGTGTTCAACTCAGTAGTTTTGATAAACTAAGTACATGTGCTGAGGCTTGTGACACCCAGATAAAGAAAAGATATCACTCACAGAGAAAAGTGCCACATGCTCCCTTCCAGTTGTTACCCAAACCACTAACAGTTTAAATGTTCAAACTGGCTTTGCCCAGTTATGTATTGCATACAAATAGGGCTACAGTATATAGAATTCTATATGGCTGTTATATTTTTGCAGGGTTGTCGGTTATTGTCATTGGTTTGCCCATGTTCCGTCTTATAAATATGCCCTTTCTTATTTATCCATTCCGTGAGCAACAGAGACTTAGTGGTTTCCAGTGTGTAACTACAATGGTCTCTTAGTGGACATACACATGCAGTTTGTAGTACATAACTATGATGGTCTTTCACTAGACACAAACCTGTGGTTTTATTGGTGCATCTCCATCTTTTGCTCCTTCACTCCCTGTGTATCTATGTATTTGGGAGCTGACTCATTTTTTTAAACCCGAGATTCATTCCTTAAAAATCTCTGGATCTTGGTTTATTTGGCAATGAGTATAAGTTATACAGTATAAGAAACTATTTTCACCTAACAGAAAGATAAAGATATACTCCTAATCACCATGTTAAAAAATCAAGCATGCCATCATCATGGAGCTGTTATGTGGAGACTCCTGCCTCGAGGTTACAGTTGCTCCTCTCTGCTTAGGTGAATAAAGCTTTATTGGAACACAGCCAGCCTCTGTTTTTGAACTATAAGGGCCCAGCTGAGAAGTTGAGGCTGAGATGTCTGCTCCAAGAAGGTGAAAATATTCCCTGACTCTTCACAGAAAAGTAATTCTGGGGACTGGAGAGATGGCTCAGTGGTTAAGTCACTTGCCTGCAAAATATAAGGACCCAGGTTCGTTTTCCCAATACCCGGGCAAGCCAGATGCACAAAATGGCACATGCATCTGGAGTTAATTTACAGTGGCTACAGGCCCTGGTATGTCCAGTCTCTCTCTCTCTCTTAAGTAAATAAATGAATAAAATATTAAAAAATAAGTCTGGCTTACAGATACAGAGCTGACAGATGATTATGATTTCAAAATCAACATGCAATGTAACATTACTTTTAACTAAAATCCATTCTGTATTTTTTGGTTTGTTTTGAAATTGAGTCTTGCTGTACAGCCCAGACTGGCCTTAAGCTTGTAATCCTCCAGCTTCCAGCCTCACGAGTGCTATGATCATAGGTGTATGCAAACATGTGTAGCTCCGTTCTATGTGTAAAAGAGGCACAGGTGGCAGGATTTAACCTGGGAAGCTATTTTAATTACCTTACTCATTGCTGTAACCAAATCACCTATCAGGAAGTAAGATAAGAACAGACAGGGTTGATTCTGGCTTATAGTTTCAAGGGGATCCTTTGCATCATGGGTGGGGAAAGGATGGCCACAGGAGCAGGACTCAGCCAGTCACATTACAGAGTCAGGGAGCAGACAGGCAACAATAAGTGAGGGCAGGCTGTAAGTCCTGAAGGCCCTCGGCTACACCCGCTTCCTCCAGTAGAGCGCCACCTGTGGTTCCTAAACAGTTCACCAGCTGGGACCCAAACATTGAAACACATCAGACTATGGGGGACATTTTACATTCAAACCACAATAGATGGTGTGCAGAAAGGAAAGAAGTACTCCACCCGTGGCTTTCTACCTCCTTTACCACAGTCCACACCTGAAGGAGAAAGAAAGGAAGGACACTGCCATGTGAACCATCTCTTCCTTCTGACCCATAGGTTTGAGATGCTGCACACTGGTGGAGGAACTTGAAATAATAATGCGGTCACCCTTCTCGACCATGGCTGTTGTCACCCACTGCAAGAATTTGAGTGAGTGCTTGTGGGAGATCCCAGCACCTAGGAGATGACCGTGGTTTTGTCATTTCCATGCTATAAACCGATAGGGCAGGTTCCCATGCATCTACTTGGCAGAGTGTATTTAATGAGAGTGAAGATCACAGCTGTCCCCCTACTCTTAATGTCATGCTACAACTAAGGGACCTATAAGGTTCTAGAAGTAAACTTCAGTGTGACATTAAAGTTTAAGTAAGACTTGTAGAAGAGCTGCCTAGAAATCGAGGTTTATAAAATACTCTGGCATGAAACCAAAGCATTAGTCAGTGAACACCCTTGGGCGGGGACTTGGCACCTCTACAAGCAACAGAAGGTAGAGGATCGGCATAAACAGCTAGGTTCCAAGACAACGGCAAATGAGGCACCAGGCTCACTCGCCTGCAGCAGCAAAATTTCCATCCGTAAGCTATTTTGGGCTGTTACCACAATCGCAACTCTACTCCTTTGAAATGTACATCTTACTGCATCATGATTCCTTAACAAGATGCCATCAGAAAGACACCCACGAGCATTCTACGTGGGACTCAATTTAAGAGCCAGGTGTGCACCTGGATCTGCGACAAGACTGAATCAGAGGTCTCTCCAGACACGTGGTTTATCCTCCATTAAAAATGCAGGTTTGAAATTTACAAAGCCACCTAGAATCCACAAGATTGACACCAACCATGATACTGCACATACATGGAATCATGAAATAGGGGTCTTGCTATACAGCCCAGACTGGCCTTAAGCTTGTAATCCTCCAGCTTGAATGCTATGAATATAGGTGTATGCCACTGTGCCCGGCTTCATTCTGTCTTTAAGAGGCACAGGCTGCAGGATTTAACCTGGGAAGCTATATTAATTACCTTACTCATTGCTGTGACCTAATAACAAAACAGGAAGCAATTTAAGGAAGGACAGGGTTGATTTACTTGCCTGTAGCAACGAAGTTTTCATTCTTAACATCTTTTGGGATGTTCCCACAATCTCTACTCCTTTGACATGTACATCTTACTGTATCATGATTCATTAACAAGATCCCATCAGAATCATGACAATAAGTGAAAGAGAAAAAAAAGAGTCAATCTATTGCAGCACTAGCCCTGGTGTTTCCACTGAATGAACAACAGTTTTATTTTGCAAGACATGTTTTCTAAATCTTAGAATTATCACTATCCTTTTTCTTAATAAAGTAAATTTGATCTTTATGGTTAACTAGCTTTTGGTCAAGACACTAGAGGAAAATATAATGCAAATTGATATCTGACTTTAATGTGTCAACATATTTGATACAGGGTATGGTAATGGCTGAGTAGTTAAAGCTGCTTGTTCACAGAGCCTGTTGGCCTGGGTTCAATTCCCCAATACCCACGTAAAGGAAGATGGGCAGGGTGGCACATTCACCTGGTGTTTATCTGCAGAAGCAAATGCATGCTCTCTCTCTCCACTTGAAAAAAAGAGAGATTTTTTTTTTCTGAAAAGATACATGTCATATTTGAAAAAAAGGGAAATCTCTAAGCTGAAGTAAACTTTTATATTTTTATTATTGACTTTATGAAAAATAGTAAAAAAAAAACAAAAAACAAAAAACACTTGCTTAGTGGAATACACCAATGGCCTGACATCTGAGAAGATTTTGTTGAACAAAGACAAAAAATAGAGGAGCGAATCACAGAAGAGCTTGGACTGGAAGTCTGGGCTGGTAGTGAGCAGACTTTACTACAGCAGCATATCGTTCATCCTCACAGAACCTTGTAAGGTCGGCAGGCTTTTACTTTGAAGAGAAAATTTCATTAGATTAGTTTTAGTGGGCATTCTCTTAGACAAGTTCTTTGGGGGTTAAAAAGCAAGGTGGCATGCCACTCACTGCCAGTAGTGAGTTCCTTGCTAGCAGCTAACAAGACGCAAGGGTAGTTGGTAGCCTACCCTTGATCGTGAGGAAGACAAGAATGTCTATCAGCCCATCTGTGACAGGTCTGGGGAAGCACATGTGCGTGTTACTTGGGGGTAAGAGCAGGCGCTGCCCTTTCTGGAAAGGAAACCTTGCAAAGAAATCAAGCACTTTTGCTCTTATGCCTCTTTTCTTGATGAGAACCTTGATGCAACAGTGTACATTTTGTCATGATGAGGAAAAATCCAAAAGAATGAGAAAGCTAGCTTTCAATATTTAGTCTTTCATGGCTGCTCAGCAAACCGGCAACCACGTCTCCCTCCAGACTGCTTATCATGCCACATAAATGTCTTTATTGTTTAGGCCACGATCAGTCAAGATACTATAATTTTCTATTAAAAGAATCCATAACTGTTATGAAGACACTTGTTCAGGGAAATTCGCTGTCACTTTCCCCAGAGGCATGAAGTCCAAGGAGGGCACTAGTGCCATTTTATTATAGTCTTTGTGATAGTGCGGATGCCTCCTGTTACATCTGTTATCTTGATAAAGTCATATTTATTCATCTTTATTTTGCTATGGACATGCATTTGGATGTGGTTTATTGTACTGGGAATTTAGGCATAGAGCAGGAGGTTTGGGCCTAATGAAAAGGTGAGAGAGTGTGTACCAGAACTGTTTATTGTGCTCTTGGCAGTTTATTATTGTAGATGTCAGAGACTCTTGTCTTTTACTAAGTAAATAGATTCACTTGAAACAGGTTTATATATCTGGGGCACATAAATTCCATTAGTGCTGGAGGAGTTATAGCTGGAGAATGCACACAACATATGGTCCCAATTTTCTGACTCACTAAGAGGGGAAAGAGGACCCCTAATGTGGAGAGGTCTATTTTTGTCTGTCAGAGAACAATTTACTGAAAATGCAAAGCAGTTAGTCAAAGCTTTCACTGTGGGTCTCAGAACTTAATTAGAAGTGTTCCCTTGTCAATGCTTCTAAAATAAGATATTTTAACCTCATAGCAATAGCTTGTAACTTTTCTAATTGATGTAAAAGGTCTGGGGCCCCCTTTTATGGTGAAATTTGTGCCACTGGACTGAAACTACTGTGCCAGCCATGGCCAGCAGCATTCTCAGGACAGAGGGTGTACGTCCAGAACAGTGTTGAAGACTTCCAAGATTTTATTTGATGACCCAATTAAAACAAACTTTTATCATGATTACTAAGTTTTCAACTGTAATGAATATTAGTCCCATTAACTACATGAATACAATTCAAAACTGCTAGTGGATGCCTTGGCTGTGTGTGTGTGTGTGTGTGTGTGTGTACATGTACTCTTGTAATAAAGTTTAATTAATAAATTAGTTATAGCAAGAGATTCCCTAAGTAGTAAAATGAGACAATTATAATAATATACTATAATACACCTATCAACCTCTTTTTTCATGCTCTTTGGATCCAAAATAAAACAGTGTAATTGAAGACAACCATGGTGATAGTGCAGTGGTCTGTTACCTGAGACAGCTACACAGTAACTAGGAGTCAGGTAATCTATACAGACTGTATACACTACACAAAAGAAAGTGGGCAGGGTGAGATTTCATCACACTACTCAAAATTGCACATGATTTAAAACATAACAATTTCTGAAATTTTTCTTTAAATAGTTTCAGGTCACATTTAGCCACAGACAACTGTAGCCTTCAAGAGTGAAACAGCAGAGATGGGAATAAAAATCAGCAACATATTTTAAACAAGTACAAGGCTTTGAAAGTACATTAGTACATGTTTTTATTTAAAACAATCCTATAGAACAGATACTATTTTTACTATTCTACAATGAGGAAAGAGGCAAAAAGGGTTCTCTTAACAGGATATCTGGCTAGTAAAATGGTAGCTTCACGATTTGTACCAGGTCAGTCTGACTTCCATCAGAAGCTCACCACCACCACAAGGCTCCTCAGCTTTCAGTGTGGTGAGAATTTTGAGCCCTACTAATAGTGAAGGCTTCTAGTCCAGACTCCAAAGGTTCTGCTTATCAAGGTTCGAAGTCTTAGGCCATGCATTGCTAGCAAGCATTCCCGGTGTTATTCTGAAGGTGACATAGATACCACCTCGTAAACATCACATTCATTACCTCACTCTGACTATCATCACCTCTACAAGGCCTGCGTTATACTGGGCCTGTCAACATTCTGTCATGAATGGTGGATGAAGTCATGAAGACTCTGTCCCTCCCTAAGGAGGAGTTAGTGGCAGTCAATGTTGCTGAAGGAGGGGAGATACTTTCTTCAGTGGTGTAGTCACTGAGGGTTACGTGTATTCTGGTAAATAACCCCGACCCATGCTCATGTAAGCAACCCTAATTAAACTGAGTGGATCACATATCCACACACACATGCATGCACAAACCTTCAAAGTTGAAGAGAAAATAGTAAGGTCCAGTGGAAGTATGTAGGGGAAAAGAAAAAGTAATGGGGGTGATTGTGATCAAAATATGTATGTATAAAACTGTCAATTAATTCAATAAAAGAAATGCCCCTTCACTTTTTTCTTTTCCTTTCTTTTTTTTTTATGGAGAGAGAAAGAGAGAAATTGGCACGCCAGTGCCTTTAGCCACTGCAATAGAACTCCAGACGTGTGCACCACCTTGCGTGCATGTGTGACCTGGTACACATGCATGAATGTCCTTGTGCATGTGGCTTACATGTGTACTGAGGAGTTGAACCTGGGTCCTTAGGCTTTGCAGGCAAGCACCTTAATCACTAAGCCATCTCTCCAGTCCCCCTTTCACATTTTACGTGTCATTTGAGATACTCATGGGTTTGACGTTTAAGCCACAATCAACATTATCATTTTCAGTTCAAAAGGCAAGATAGATGGTGTTTGTGGAAAAATATATAAGAATAAAATTGAGTAATTTAATTATAATGAAAAAATCCCATATGTTGATTTGTTATGATGTAAGGAGTCTTAATATTTTAATATAAATGTCATTGTCCCACCTTTTCCTGGGCCAGAAAGCTTGCAATGAAAGATGGCAAGGTGACACTAGGAGTGCCTGATACAAGCACATGGAAGTGCAGCTCACTTGTAGCTTGGTAAAGCTGCCCACCAACACCCATCTGAACAACGCTTCTGGTCTGAGGCTCGTGATCCACCCAACAGAAAACAAATACTGACATGGCAAAGTGATAGATTACTCAAGTATATATCCATAAAGTCAAAACCCCACATGCTGGTATACCAAGTAGCTAGCAGTCACTGTTTCTAGATTAACTGAGTAGTCAGCCTGCATCCTTTATAAACATGAAGTCCACCTACAGTCAAGTAAGGCTGCTTGCCCCTTGTCTGTGGATTACCTAAGCTAAGATTATCCAAGTGCACATTAACTAAGTGAACTGAATTAATTTGTCCTCTGCCATATGCCAATCTCCCCCTGCAAGGCACTTAACATTGCATGGCAATCGCTCTGCTGTTTCCCAGTTGATTCCCTGTTTTACTCATCATAATAGCTATGTTAGATCTTGTTGCTCCTCATGCTGTCCCTCCCCTAAGCCATCACTATCATACATGAACACTTTTTTTTTTAATGGTAACCAGTCATAGCCTTTCTATACTTTTCTTCTTTCCACAATGAAATTTCTGTTTTAAATAATATGCATATTATTTCTCTTTGTATGTGTGTATGTGTGTGCGCACACATACACACACATGCATGTGAAAAGACTCTTGCCACAGCAAACAAATGCCAGATGCTTGTGCCACTTTTTGCATCTGGCCTTCTGTGGGATTTGGGGAATTGTACCTGGGCTAGCCTGCTCTGCAAGCAAGCACCTTTAGCTACTGGGCCATCTTCCTAGCCACCCATGTTGCAATTTCTTAATGTCACACTTCTTTTCACAGTTTCTTGGGTTGAGATTAAAAGAATGCTAACTTCTTTCTAAGGATCATTCCTCTATTTGTGCGTCTGATGCAGTGTATGCTGTCTCTTTTGCATACCTGCTCCGTTCTCAGAAAACCTTCATTAGTCACCTTTACCATTTCAGGAACTCTAGTACAATTTCTGGTAATGCAGAGATGAAGACAGGGTCTTTGATTGCAGCAGCTTCCAGGACATTATAGAGAGGCATTTGATACAGTGAGCACAGTGCTGTTGGACCAGGGATGTAGTGACTATATCTAACTATAAGGAGCTGAATGAGGATAGGTGAGTTTCCTTAGAAAATACTGAGGTTTAGAGGTAAATATGTGCTCACTACATAGATGAATAGAAGTGAGAAAATGCAGGATTATGTGTGTGTCCCTTTCTTCTACCTATGAATAAGACCTCTGGGGCACTAGTGAGAAGTAACACCAAGGAATTTATATTTAAGCCTAAAGTGAATTGCTGAATCCTCTTCAGATATTCATGTTAGGCGGGTCACCAGTGCTCAGAAAAGTGAAGGACTCAGTGATCTGGGTGGGACACTGAGTGCCTGCTAGAAACAACAGTGGTAGAGATAGAGGAGATGGAAAAGCAAGACATTTAAATGGCAGTGTTGCAAAACTTAATATACAATTGTAGGTCAGGGTTTAATTAGGTTTATTAATATTTAATAATAAGTAGAATGCAGATTTAACCCTAACTTGCTGGCTTTGGTATCTGACTAATGGTTGTATCATTTCTAGATAACCAGTCAGCTTGTGCCTAGGGGTTGCTCAAGAGGACTTGTCTAACAGGACACGTAAATGTCAAGCTCAGAGATGTGGACTTAGGTATCAGCAGTGTGAGAGGCCAAGAGAGATACAGTTGTAGGCAAGATCATACAGGGAAAACATGGTAGTATGTGGAAGGGCTCAAGAGCAATCAATTGTCATTCAAGACAGCTCAGAAGACTAGAGGAGGAGGAAGCAGGAGGATGTCAACACTGGAATGCAAGGAAAAAAGGTTCAGAAGAGGAAGTTCGGAGCTGTCAAATGCAGCAGTGGAAAGTTCAAGCAGAGACTGAAAATCACCCCTTGGGATTTAAGCTGAAGCTTCCCTCTCTGATTTATAATTGCCCAGCCCTGGTCCTCTATAATCAAATAACTAACACACAATAAACACACAGAAACTCTTCAGTTGAGCCTACTTGTGCCTAATAGTCCCTCTTTTGCTTAATTACCAATCTTGCCATTTGGCTATTAATTCACCGAGTTTTTCATCTTAAAATTTTTCTGATGACCTTTCTTCTCACATTTTAGAAACCGACTTTCATGATATTGCCCCAGCCATTATGCTCCCTGATCTTGTTATACAGTTTTTTTTTAATTTTTATTTATTTATTTGACAGAGAAAGAAAGAGAGAGAGAGAGAGGGAGGGAGAGAGACAGAGAATGGGCACACCAGGGCCTCCAGCCATTGCAAATGAACTCCAGATGCATGCACCCTCTTGTGCATGCTAAGATGGGTCCTGGGGAATCGAACCTGGGTCCTTCGGCTTTGCAGGCAAATGCCTTAACCGCTAAGCCATCCCTCCAGCCCTTGCTATACAATTTTAATATGAACTCCACCGTTCTACATTCCCCATTCATTATGTCAAGACCCAGTAGTGCCCTGAAGATCGCTTTTCATTCTCCTACAGGGATTTCTACTCTTTTAAAGCTTTTTAATGTAGTTATTTATTCTATAAAGTTTACTTTTCTACTCCCTGAATAATCTCACAAGTCACTTATGTGTAGAGAAAATTTCAATCATGATTAGCTTGGAATTTCTAAGTGCAGAGCTATATACCAAGGCCCCACAAAATTCAAAATGTTGCAGAGCACACTGTGTTCCTTTATTTATGTCCCACCCCCTAAGATTATGTTCTCATCTCCTTTACTTATCACTGTCACACCTCCCTCTCTCCCATGCATATTCAACCCCAGCGTGGGTATTCTCTACCTCTCTCTCTCTCTCTCTCTCTCTATTTCCCCCTCCCCTTCCTCACTCTAATATGTAAAACAATTTGCATACAGAGGATCAAGACATGATACAAAATTACAATGGTTTATCTTCCATCACAAAATAATATAAGCAACCAGTACTTATCTAATTCTTACTATGTGCTAGATGCTATTTAAAGCACACTGCATGTATTTTTTCCTACCTTTTGAAAAATCCTTCTTTGAATTTAGAACAAGTTAGCTTATTCCTTGTCAAATTTGTCAAAATATCTTGTTTGATAAATCAATATGAAGGACAGAATCCATTTTCCAATGAAATAAAATACCAACCATTATGCAGTAGTGAAAACACATCTTGTTATCCAAACAATTACCAGGGACTTACAGATGATGACATTCCAAGGCACAATTAAATCCTTAAATATCTTTTAAGTTACCAATAAAAGTTTAAAACCTGCTTCATAAAACCTTAGTGCTTATATACTCTCATGCTTAGAAAATGGCAATACTTGAATGTGTATTTATGTGAAGGACACACACACTGTTTAATCTTTCTCAGTACAGAGTTGCTCTTTAACAGTTCTTTAAATGAAATAAACTCCCAAGTGTCAGTTCCATTCTCTTTGGAAGCCACATGCATGCACCATTGTGTACTTTTGATGAAAAACAGAGGAGAAGATACTTACTTTGAAAATCCAACTTTCGCAGACACCTGTAAATCAGCAGAACAATTTTCATAGGCACAAAACCTTGCAAAGTTTATCTGGAAATAAAATATGATAAGTTTTTATTTTAATTCAATGACTGGATAAATTCTGATATATTTTGATAAAGACAGGGCATCTTTACTACAATAAATAAGTGAAATTAATTCATCAAATGATCTCTTCTCATGGGTTGAATTAAATAATTAATCAGTAGGCTCACATAGGTTGCAGGTT
Organism: Dipus sagitta; assembly: GCA_036346955.1. Classification (NCBI taxonomy): domain Eukaryota; kingdom Metazoa; phylum Chordata; class Mammalia; order Rodentia; family Dipodidae; genus Dipus; species Dipus sagitta. The sequence goes on from CM070774.1 coordinate 57,139,713, forward strand.
ACCAATACTTGGTTCTTCCAGTAGGTCAAGTTAAGGCCTAAATTTGTTAAGTGAAATAAGATTTGGAAACAGTGAAGTAAAGGCATTCTGCAGATATTTGGAGAATATTAGCTGCCAACATATTCTACCAGCTTCCCTTCCATTTTCTGGTTCTGAATTTTCATCATATTTGTTACACATAAGCATAACATGTCCTTGATTTTGGCACATGCTGGACAGTGGTTTTATATGCGTGAAAGTAGCTGTAGTAAAAACTTAGAAGTTTCACTCCGAAAAAATATTGTACAAAATTAGTGGTAGTCTATCATGAAGATTCTAGCATGTATTAACTGGATACATTTTTTAAATATTTTTTGTTTATTTTTATTTATTTGAGAGTGACAGAGAGAGAGAGAAAAAGAGAGAGAGACAGAGAGAGAGAGATTGGGCGCGCCAGGGCCTCCAGCCACTGCAAATGAACTCCAGACGCGTGCGCCCCCTTGTGCATCTGGCTAACGTGGGTCCTGGGGAGTTGAGCCTCGAACCGGGGTCCTTAGGCTTCACAGGCAAGCACTTAACCGCTAAGCCATCTCTCCAGCCCTGGATACATTTTAATAGGACTGATGCATATTATAAGGTGCATGAGAAGACATGAGGTATACACTACACAAAGAAAGAATGAAATAAAGGGGAGAAAGAAAGAGTGGAAGAGTGGAAGGAAGGAAGGAGAAAGGAAGGAAAAGAAGAGAAGAAAGGAGTGTGGAAGAGAAAGAGAGAGAAAAAGATGGTTTTTTTTAAAGCAAGAGAATAGGAATAGATGAATAAAAAAGAAATACAGAAAAGAAGTCCAGAAAGTGACTGAAGATTCCAAGCAAAGTGGGAAATAAATAGGGTCAAATGACATGCCATACCCAAACTGCCGAGGCCTAAGGGAGTGGATGTATAAGTACCCCTAAAAGCATGTACCTCAATGTGACATTTTTCTGCCATTCCTATTTGGAGAGCAAGATCTTCTCAGAATTGAAGATTAATTATAGATTGCTTGCATTTTGGCTTATGTGCTTATAATATTGGCATTTTAATTGTTAATGGCATTTAAAATTGGTGGATACTAAAAATTCAAGTTCAGGAGTATAAAAACCAACTTACCCATAACTATTTTAATATCCTGAGGGTCAGAGAAAATTTACTCTTAAAACACTATGTTCACTTGATCAAATCTCCTAGACTAGACAGTGGTAATTATAAGCTCGAATGTGCTATAGTGGTTTAGGGCAATTTTGCCTGGACAGGATATGAACTAGACCTTGAAACGTCCCTTTCATGTTTTGCACTTTGTCTGCCTTGAGTGCATGGTTTAACAAGTGCTTTTGACCACATCCGAATGCATCCTGTTAGCTACGCCCATGCCGTTGGGCAGGAAAAGACTGAACAGCAGGGCTCCTGAACATGAACGTATTATCAAAGAAACTGAAATATTTTGGGTCAACTCAGGGGGAAAAAGCAGTTTACTACTTAGAATGCAGGGTTTGATCTAAAATGAAGTTGTTCTTCAGATATGGCTGAAAATTATACAATGAAATTCTAAAGAGAGATATGTCACACAAATAAACGTGTTTATAGATGAGTAACACTCAGGATGAGAAGTGGACAAAGACAGAGTGGATGCATGTGTAGGGAGAGTGAGAGACATGGTGACTAAAAAGTGGGAGAGAAGATAAGAAAGAGAGGGTTTAAGCCGAGCTCAAGGCACATCAGTGAATAACCAATGCAAGCAGCGCCCACTGTGGCATCTCTAGTCATTTGTTTCTTTCATCAGCAGGGCACCACGGGCACAGTTCTTGTGTACGTTATGTTTACAGGGAGCCACTCCTGTGGCTAAACGTATATTCTAAAATATTCAGCTGAATAGCCTAAGAGGAATAAAAAATAAACTGGGAAAAAAGATGCACAGCAAATCTATTTTTTATTTGTAAAAACACCCTCAAAGTTCAAAAAAAATTCTAATTTCTTCAGAATTTTGTCACATTAAAAATATTATTGGGGCTGGAGAGATGGCTCACTGTTTGAAGGCACTTGCTTGCAAAGCTGATGCTTGGGTTTGATTCCCTGGTACCCACATAAAGCCAGATACATAGGGTGGTACATGCATCTGGAGTTCTTTGCAGTGGGCCCTCTCTCTCTCTCACTGTCTCTCACATTTATAAATAAAAATATTTAAAAATATTATTGGATTAAGTCGCATGATATTTTAAACAACAACAACAACAAAAACAATCCTTACTGTTGTTTTAATCATGTCCTTTTCTTTCTTCTGCTGAAGAATTGGCTGAAGTGGAGGGAATTCCTCTGAGCTTCGTTTGGTGATCACATGATGCCCAAGGTGGTAAGCAGCCTCTATATGAACTGGGGTGAGGATGTCTCGAACATATTTCTAAGGAAATTTAAAGCCATTTGAATCAATGACACAAATAAGCATGGAAAGAAAAAGTTGTAAAACTCCTTTCATACATAAGGCCAGATAAGTACATGGAAGTAAAATCAACCTCTCAATTTTTATGTAAATTGTTTTGAACTCTTTTTGGACTACAGATACAGTGTGTTTCCTGTGATGAACAAAGAAGTGTAAAAAATTTTTAAAAAATCCTGTAAGTGCTTGCAAAGCTCTTCATTTAACATATTCGTTTTGTGTTCTATGATTTTGTAATTTAATATTAAAATGTATACATTTTGATTTATAGACTGTAAATAATCTTAAAGTTCTCATTACTATTTTAAAGTGTAGTCTTCCTTTGTATATTTTATTATTTTTGTATTTATTTGAGAGAGAGAGAGAGGCAGATATATATATATATAGAGAGAGAGACAGAGTAGGCACATCTGAGCCTCTAGCCAGTGCACAAGAACTCCAGATGCATGCAGCACCATGTGCATCTTTCTTACATGGATACTGGGGAATCAAACCCGGGTCCTTAGGCTTTGCAGGAAAGCACCTTAACCACTAAACCATCTCCTAGCCTCTCTCATTGCCATTTTATTCCATGTAATATTAACCTGTGAATTAATAGAAATATGCCACTTTGAATTGAATCAGGTTTTTAGTATTACTTCCATTTGTGTACATATGTATATATGTATGTCTGTATATGTGGGTGGGAGTATATGTATTTCACAAAATATATATGGAAGTAAGACAAAAACCTTCAGGCGTCCGTGTTCTCCTTCCATATTCTTTGAGGCGAGGTCTCTCTTATCTTGATAATGCCAGACTAGCAAGACTGCGAGCCTCCTGGTTCTCCTGGCTCTGCCTGCAATTGTCACAGGCTTGCTGGAGTCACAGACAATTCACTTACCACTTTGCACCTGACTTCACATGGAAGCTGAGGAGAACTCAACTGTCAGCAGGCTTGCGAACAAGTACCTTAAACAGTTGAGCCATCTCTCCAGCACCCTAAACAATTATTTGTTTAGTGATTATTTCTAAAGACATGCATTAATCTTCGCTCTCAGAAATATTTTCTATGAACTTTTGTTTTTTTAGGGCTGGTGATGTGACGTAGTGGATAAGGTACTCACCATTCATGTCTATGTACACAAGTTCAGTCTACCTATGAGCACAATGATGTCAAGACAGGAGGTGGAGACAGGAGAATTTCCTAGGACCTTAGCAGAGAACAGAAATAGCAAAGGGAGATACACAGACAAGCCCTGCCAAGTATGAGTTGGGAAGACAAAGATGGACCCAAAAGTTGGTCCCTGACATCCACACGTGTAATGTAGCACAAGTGCACCCATATGCACACACACAGGAACACATTTCACACCTACAATTTTTTAAATTAAAGATATATATTCATCTGATTATTTACTAGTCCCCTCATTAAAACAGATTATCAGAATTATTTTCAAACGTATTCAAAATTTGGAATAATCACCTAGAAAATAACTTCGAAGTGTTTAGGATTCGAGAACATAAGAACTTCAGAAAATATAAAAAGTTGTTCTAGAATCCAAAATACATGTATGGAAGTAGAGTAAGATACAAAACATAACTTCTGGTTTAAGACTTTGCTAGACAGAAATGAAATTTCCAAAGTATACGGATTGGGGTATCCTTCATTCTCTTTTTATCTAAACAGTGGACTTGTGAGCTTTTGCTAATACAGCTACATATGAAGATTTAAAACACAATCCAAATTACTGGTTACATGAAAGAAGACATGTAGATGACAAATCTATAAATGTATCTTAAGCACATCAAGAATTTCACATAGAAATGAGCTCATTTCATGTAGAAATGAGCTCAGGATTGGAGCAGGCTAGTCACACCCCATGGCTGACTGCAGCCAACAAACACAGGGGATAGTGTGAAAAATCTATGCATCATTCTTGGTATTAGAATTTTTTTTTGATACCCAGAAGGTGATCTGCAGAGTTTGTCACAGACTTTGATGTGATATGTAATAATCTAAATGTACAGCTTAGTTCACTTACAGGTTCTCATGTTAAACACATTCAACAAAGCCCTTCTTGATTATTAAATAAAAAGTGAGTCAAGTGTTTTTCCCAAGGCTAGACAGATGATCTTCTTTATAAATTATTTATTTGCAAACAGAGAGAAGGTAAAAGAGGATAGATGATAGATATATGATAGATAGATACATACATAGATAGATGATAGATGATAGAAGAGGGACAGAGCCTCAAACTACTGTAAATTAACTCCAGATGCATGCAACACTTAGGGCATTTGGTTTTACATGAGTACTGAGGAATCAAATACCAGTCATTAAGATTTGCAGGCAAGCACCTTAACTGGTGAGCCATAACTCCAGCCCCTAGACAGATTATGTTAACCCACATTGGAGGTTTATATCTATGTTCCATGGTTTCTTCAGGGTAGTCCCACATATTGTAATTGACATACCTCTACTGAGTAACATCAGTGGACCAAGTTTCTGTCTCTCTATGATCATTTCATTATAGGATTATGGCCTAAAATCACTTCATAAAAACAAATTACAAGAGTTGACTTTAAAATCAACAATAACCCACAGTGTGTAGGAAAATTATTGATTCTAGAGAGAATTGCTAGGTTACTTAAACCCATAGTAACTTGATAAGATCAATGAAATAAATTGAAATAGATGACACACACCATATAGTAGACTGTAATTATTCTGGCGTTATATAAGTATGAACAGAAAAGATATTACTTTCTCTCTTCTCATTTATATTATTGATATTCATATATAATAGTTAAAAACAAGTGTTCTGGTGATAGAATATTCATGTTCAAATTTTTTGCCTATTAGGTAGAAGCCCAACATGAACAGCATTTACTTGAAGAAGGGGTCCTAAGACACAGGCTGAGCCCTGTCCTGTCTCTACAGCCTCATAAGTGACTGTGTGCTAGCCCCAGAGCTTATCATCAAGCTTCAATTGTTGTGGAGAAACAGAATGTCTTAACTGACAGACAGTCATGAGATCAATTATCATAGTATCTCGAATGGTCTACAAAAGGAGTTAGCTACAGCCCGCATCTCCAGGTGGTCAGAATGCAGTTAAATATCCTTCAGGCTGTAAAGAGGTCATTTCAAGTATATGGAATGCATAGGCAAAAGGACATTTTCACACACATGTGCATTAAGAAAGGGTCTGCATCCTCAAAAGACCTAGGCTTCACTGTAACATCATTTACAATGTGGTTTCTTCCCATTGTTATTCTGAGATATGGTCTCACTCTGTCCAAAGCTGACCTGGGACTCAGTCTGTAGTCCCAGCATAGCCTTGAACTCATAGCGATTCTCCTAGCTCTGCCACCCGAGTGTTGGGAAGGCATGCACCACCATGCCTGGCAGATTACAGTCTCTTTTCAACCTCCCTTGTGAACTTTCTTGAAGGATTGTGGAAAGAATATCTAAGAAGGGAGATTGGGAGCCATTTACCATTGAAAGAGAAAGGGGTTGCCTTACCCTATAAATATCCGTCCTGCCTTATAAGATCCACAACACAGAACACAGTGAGCTGCTAATACCCCTTGGGAAAGCCCACTCTGATATCTTTTTAGGTGCTTGCTTTGCAACTGAATTCTTTCCTTTGAGAAGACAAGAACTGAAATATGACTGTAACAGGTCCATCTATGCATCTAATCTTTGGCAAGTTAATTTGTTTATGTCTTCATTGCCTGAAAGTGGCAACAGTAGCAATGATGGTATTGATACATAGAGATTCCTGTGATAACTATATATCATTATGTTAAATACTGATTACACGCATAATATTTCAAATGTAATTATGTAAGTCCACCAAGAAAATACTGAATTTTAATTGCTCAAAAAATAACGGCTATCACTGGAAGGAATAAGAAAACTGGACTACAATCAACCAATGAACATTAAATAGAAAATGAGTATCAAAACAAGTATTAGATGCATATTAATTAAATGGTATCTGAAAGAGTTGGAGATCAAGTTTCCTGATTACCTTTCCATCCTTCTACATAGAGATACTTTTATTAAATTACTTGATAAGTGACCATCTCAACATGAAACCTTGACCATATTAGAATGCTGCAAATCAAGGCCCGAATCCCAAGTTATCAACTTGTGAAAATGGAACAGCTTGAAGCCTTGCACATTACAATAGCAAACTTGATTAAATTATTCCCTTGGTGTCAGAGCTATATAGCCACTGATTGTCCCTCCACATGTCCACTGTTTTAATTCTTCTCAACAAGCCTGCTTTGACCAAATAACATGCTATCTAATTCATACTAATTTTCCACAAGGTCTTCTCCACATCTGGTGTACATTACTTTCATTATCCTAATTAGCTATTAATTATACCTTTCTCACAATATGTAAAATGTATGTGTGCTCTTGCAAGAACTGCATTTGGAAGGTACTCAGATATTGTTAACTTTAACAGCTCCATCAAAGGACAGAAGCTGTTACATTAAAAAAACATCTTAAGAGTGACACAGTAAATATTTGGTAAGGAAAACACAAATCTGCTTATAATTTTTAATGGGGGCTTTTTAATTTGCTAGTTTATTAAGGTGATGAAAATTCCGTGGCACATCTTTATGGACAATTACATAAAACGGCACCCACAAGCATGCAAATTAGCTTACACCTAAAATTATACAAAGCCTACTTTCTTGCTTGATTTTCATCGAGCTCTGAATACCTTGAGAGTTAGCTGGAGGCCCACGTCCTCCTATTATGTTTTTCACGTGTGTACGTGTGAGCGTGGGCGTGCACATGCTGCAGCACACACGGAGGTCAGCAACACCTTTTACGTTATTGCATGCAGCATCTCTTATTCACTACTCTGAACACCAGGCTACCTGGCCTGCAAACTTCTGTGGATTCTTCTGTCGCTGCCTCCCAACTCAACATAGGGATGCTGGGATTACAGACGCTTGCACTGCCACAGTGTCTATCTTCACATGGATTCTGAGGATCTGAACTCTCTTCTTCACCTTTGCATAGCAAGCACTTTACCTACTGAGCTATCTCCCCCATGCCTATTGTTTTTAAATACTGCAGAAATTTATTTAAATTACGGAACAAAATGTTAAATTAAAAACAATGCCAAGGAACAGATATTTGCAGATAGCTGTTTGTGAATGTACAAGAAGAGTCATGAATATGAACCTGGAAGTTGAAGCCTTTGTCAGACACTATAGTTATTAATCCACATAAGTATGTGGGGAGTAAGTACCGAAGAGCCTATCAGTACTGGAAAGAGCAAGAGAGATCCTTACATAGAAGAAATATAAATTAAATGTATGGTACTCGCTGGGCATGGTGGTACACATTTTTTATGCCAGCACTTGGGAGGCTGAGGTAGGAGGATCGCCATGAGTTCGAGGTCACCCTGAGACTACATAGTGAATTCCAGGTCAGCCTGTGCTAGAGCAAGACCCAACCTCAAAAAAATATATGTGATACTCATTTTATTTGCAAGCAGAGAGAGAAAGATAGAGAAGAGAGAGACTGGGCATACCAGGGCCTCCAGCCATTGCAAACAAACTCTAGATGCATGTGCCAATTTGTGCATCTGGATTTATGTGGGTACTGAGGAATCAAACCTGGTTCATTAGGCTTTGCAGGCAACTGCCTTAACCTCTAAGCCACCTCCCCAGCTCCTGGTACTTATGCTTTTGAAATGTCTTGTGTTACTAAAATAGGATTGAGGAGGAAGAAGATAAAAACCAAGCATCAACATGGAAGATTATAGCCACTAATAAATCTAATAAATTTGGTACAAGTGGTATAGAAAGTTCAGGTATCTAGGTACTCCAACGTCCTGAGAAGTCATCCATTCTAACATAGATGCCCTAACCATTATACAAATAGAATATTCTCCAATTTTCCCTTATAGAAATCATTAAGTGGCATAGAGAATACAGCTGGCAGAAAATTGTCAAATATTTATTGATTTTGTGTCCTCTGTATTGAATTTTACTAGCTCCAAAAGGAACAGAAGCATACTAATATATGGATGACAAGATTCTGCTTTGAAGACCTTGCAACCTAACAAAGGGTTGGCATGAGTTATAATAATCAATCCTCTTCCAGAACACCATACAACTGCCATCATGTCGAATGCTGGCACCGAGATTACCTCATTTGTTACCTGGATATAGTGCCTGTTACTGAAATGTCAATGAATATTTTGATGCAGAGCTTAGTTCAAGAGAAACCGAGAAATCACAATGTCCTAAGAAATCGCATGTCTAATAATACAGCAAAGATATATTCCTTCTCACACACATGAGTGGGAAAGTCATGAGGAAAGAGTGATGTCTCACAGAATAGAATTTAAACAGACAAAACAGTGAGGAATTAAAAAGCCCACCAGATCTCTTATGTCATACAAACTATGTATAGATTCTCTAAATTCTAGGTTCTACTTATGTAGAATCCAATAATTTTGTAGCTCTAATGGCAAAAATCAAAGTATGGTATAATTAGAAATAAATACAATACAATGCAATTTTTAAAGCAAAATGAAAAAGCAATTTCTTCTTTTTTTATTTTATAAAGAACAATTTTTTAATTTGATTTATTTATTTGCAAGCAGAGAGATAGAGACAGAGAATAAATATTATCACTGAAGTAAAATAATCCCAATCATATTTAAATTCTGAGAAAGAGTGTGCAGATGAGAAAATGGATGTGCCTGCTGCCTTTCAGCTAAACCAACACATAGTCTCAGAAAAATACACTAGAAACTCACATCATAATGACCTGACCTGTATTCTCATTAAACTCTTATCTATCTTGCAAGAGCTTCTAATGTGAAATTAGAAAACAAGACTGAATGGGTTAAGAAGGCTTTATAATGAGATCTGAGGGGTATTTTAAATAAACATTTCACCATCAATAATATGATGGGTTAATAAAATATCAATAGATTTCAAGACTTTCATTTGCATTAAATAAGAAATTACGAGCAATTTTTTTGTAATGAATCGAATCTTTTTTTCAGCTCCAAGTGTCCACTGGCTTTGCTAATTTGTGTTATCTACAAGATCTTCCCAAGTTATTCCCTTTACAACTTAAATCCAAAATGTGCTGTCTTCAGCATCATCTCCAGCTTAGTTCATTCCTCTGCTTCTCATTTCTTGATAAGTCCTCTCCCTCTTGACCCTGCTTGAACTCAGTGGCCATGATTACACCCCTCCCCGGGAGAAATTTCTCTCAACTATCTTGTCCTTTTCTGAGTTCACACTCAGTAAAAGGATAGACCTGGCTGAGTGTGGCTGGATAAGAAACACTACCATACTGACTAATGACTCCATGACCTGACATGTCTGACAACCACAACATACTTCTTATTCTCTGGCTTCTTAGAGATAATTTCTTCTTCTCAAACCTCGAATATCACTTCCCAACCCCTAAGTGAAGTGATGACTTCACTTCTTGCTTCATTGAGGGCATCAGAGAATACCATGGCCCTGCATATCGCCAAGCGCAAACAGATGAACTATCTATGTCCACTCTCCTCTACAATGATTCCCTTTGCCTACTCAAGAGCTTTTGTTTTTTTCCTGCTATTTTCCCCTGTCCAGTCACAACAATTTTGTTCTACCAGAGGATGGCTATTAGTCAAAACCATTCTGAGATTTCTCCTATCATAAAAGGTAATCACAACAAAACAGCTTCGCGTCAACTTCTGACTCCCAATCCCAATTGTTTGGTTGCCTTTGGTGCCAAGCATTGTGAAAGAGCAGCCTATATTCACTGCTTTCAGTTCCTCTTCTTCTTTCTCCCACTGCTCCTATGAAATGCTTGGGTTGTCTGTTATCACTAAGAGGTCCTCCTCATGGCTATACGCAGTGGTGAGTGGTTGGCTGGCCTCATCTTAATTCTACCAAGCAGCAACACTAATAAGTCTTCACACCCTCCTCCTCTGTCTGATTGTCTTCCCTTGCAGGATACCACACCCCTGCTTCCTTCTGTCATCACACGCTTTCTCCTTTCCTCTGGGGCCTCTTAATGCTGCAGTGCCTGAGCACAGCTGCCAAGCTTCTACTTAGCCTTCTCATATAGCTTCAAAAACCACCCACATACTACAGCTAGATTGTTATAATTCAAGTGCTCCACCACTCCCCAATTTTAGATGAACATCTACAAATTACTCCTTGATATTTATACAGGCTATTGATTCCTCTTCTTGTTGCTATTGGAAAATAGCTGACAAGAAACAACTTAAGGGAGGAAGGGCTTATGTCACCTTAATGTGTCAGGGATAGAGTCCATCATGACAAAGAGGACATGATGGCAGGAATACGAAGCAGCGAGTCACATTGAGTGTATAGTCAGCAAACAGAGAGACAGAAATGATAGTCCTCAGTTTACTTTCCTTTTTATTCAGTCCAGGATCAACTCTTGTCATGACATGGTCCTGCCCACAGTTAGGATTGGTCTTCCCACCTCAGTGAACGTAATCTATCACTCCCTCACAGACATGCTCATGGGTTTGTGTGTAGTGGGTTCTAGATCCTTTCTGGCTGACAGCTCAGCTTAACCATCACACAGGGGGAGAGCAACCTTCATTTCAGCACTGCATAACTGAATCGCCGAATCGTTCAGCCAAAAGTTGCTTCTATCACAATATTATGAAGGAATGATGGAGATGACATTTGTCTAGCTGTTTGAGCTAAAGACACATCATCTTTGTGCTGTCTTTCTTTCAAACACCTTACATACACTTTGCTAGAAAATTATAATGGAATCTGGTTTAAACTACTTCTCAATCTAGCCACTGTCACCTCCTCTGCTGAAGACATCACTTCTCACATGGGCGATTTCAGTGCCTCATCTGTGTCAACTCCTGAACTCCATTATTTCTTCTCAGCACAGCAACTGAAGTGCTCCTTTATTTAAAAAAAAGTTATTTTACTTTGCCAGGCGTGGTGGTGCATGCCTTTAATCCCAGCACTCAGAAGGCAGAGGTAGGAGGATCACTGTGAGTTCAAGGCCACCCTGAGACTACACAGTGAATTCCAGATCAGCCTCGGCTACAGTGAGACCCTACCTCAAAACAATAAAAAAGAATTATTTCATTTTTAACTGTAAGCATATTTATAAAAATGTGTTTAGATCATATTCAGCCTTCTATTACCTTCTTAGGATCTTGTCTTCCTTTGCTCAAGTCCTTCTTCCCAACTAGTCCCCCTGCTACTGTTGATTTTATGGGGTTAAGGACCCGCTGAGTTTCATTAGGAGTTTTGCCTGAGCATGGGTAGAGCACTATTTACTAGTGCATGGATAACATCCGTGGCTATACCACTGAGGAAAATGTCTCTCTGTCCCCAAGTAACCACTCACTACTAATGGCTCCTCAGGGAGGAGTGGGACCCCAGACCTCCTCCACCATCAGAGTGTCCTTCGGGTCTGGGGCACCCTTGGATGAAGACTCTACAGTAGGTCCCCATTCCACCTAGAGACAAAGCCACCGACCCCTTTCATTTCGATTCTGGCAGCTGTCCTCTCCCTTGCTGAGTTTTTATTTATTTATTTATTTATTTGTTTATTTGTGACAACCTTGTCTCCCCTCTGTTCTTAAAATAACTAGCTACCATCTGTCTGAGGCCATTTTACCTAGCTCATCTCACTGCGATGCTCTGCTTTCAGATCAGAGCGTCTCAAACATGGTTCCCAAGCCAGCAGCCTCAGCATCACACAAGTTACGATAGCATTACCAAGTCACAGGCGCCCAGCAAACCAACACAATCAGGGGTCTAGCTGCAGCTCAGTGATTTGTTTTTAAAAGCCTTGTTGCTGTTAAACACAGAAATAGAGAGCCACTATCCTGCATTTTTTTTCATGAGTAATTTCCTCATCGCCTTTATGACTTTGCTCAGGTGTTACCGTCTGAATGACGCCTACCCTGAGCACTCCGTTCACACTGTATTCTTCCCTCCTTCCCCAGTCTCTCTGTCTTCCTTGTATTCTGTTCTCCTTCTTCCTAGTTTCCCTCATTCGTATTACACCTAAAACACTATAAACATTATTTACCATATCATGTGCTTTATCACTGTATTAGACTACTAGCTTCATGAAAGCAGTAATCTTGTTATGTTTAATTCAGTAAAAATGCATAAATGTCCCAAAACAGAATCTGACTCAAAGTAGGTACTTACTAAATATCTACAGAAGCAAGTGAATGAGTAAGCTGAGCTTAAGTGGTATGGGCAGTAGGAATAATCGTATGAATAAAGCATGCTCCATTAGCAAGCACAGGATGCTCCCTGAGCAGAAGTTTGTGGGCCTGAGGGCACAACCAACAAAGCACCACCACACTTTGTTGTAAAGGGCCCTGAAGTCAAATCCATATGCTCTGGGTACTGGGCATGTTTCAGGGAACACAGGACCCCTCCAAGCACCTGAACATTGTCCATCTTCTTTCAGATAGAAGACTGAGCTGCTGCCTTGTTCTTTCAGTTTTAGAAATTTGATTTTCCTAATGCTTTGGACATCCCCAAAGGTGGAGGTGGGAAATCTCAGCTCTTGACTGTGTCACTTTTCTGGGTAACAACAAGAACTCCCCGACAGAGCTTGAGCCTCGGCAGCTATTTCTGTGGCTCCTGTATACTCTCTGAGTTTGTTGGTGATGAGGGTGGAAGCAGTCTATGACCTTTGTATTTGTGAGTTTAAGTTTAAAAAATGCCTTCCTCTCTGAAGCAAGGTGACTTAGGAAGGAGGAAAAGACCTTTCAAGAAAGATCACCTCTTCAAATTCCAAGCATAATATGACCCATGCAAGCATGAGGTACTATAGTTTACCATTCACAGTACAGGGCTGGGGTGTAGTGATAGAGGATATGTACAGCAGACTGGGGTTTGACCCCCAGCCCTGCAAAAGTAAAAATAAACACATAATGAATTAAGTAGAATATTCACTACGTAACTGAAAAATCAGTGTTGCATCCTGTTATCACAAAAGCCACGGCAATGCTACCAGTATAGGTACAACAATCAGAAACATCTACTAAGTGGAAATTTCTACTACAAATGTTTTCTACAGATGTATGATTTGTGTAGTCCCTTATTCATAGGAATAATGGCAGGAAACAAAGGACTAAATAAACCGGCTCAATTTGCTGCCTTTTTAATGCCTTCAATACAATGTGCTTCTTTGTGAGCATCTCGTGTTGGCTCCTCCACTACCTTTACGATGATCTCAGCAGTTATCTTTAAACTCAATTAATGTAAGTAAAAATATCTATGAAGGAAGAAAAAAAACGGGAACCTCTTTGGGTCACCACAATATTCCTGATGGTTACATCAACATCATTCTATACTTTCCACTCTGAACTGTCTAATCGCTGCCTTCTGCTGAAACAATAAAACGTGTTAAGGGAAATGAGCGAATAGCATAGGATTAGCGCTCTTAGCATAGCAGTGCATCAGAGCTTCGAGGCTTGTTTGCTTTAGCCTGGACTAAGTATCTAAGGGAAAATTAAGTTCTAAGCTGAGGCTACAATTTGAAATCCCAGAAAGGGCTCCTGGGAATAGTTCGGCTTTTTAGTGACAATACATTTTCTGATGAAGTACACCATTCCCTGATAGAGAAGACCTGGCACTGCATCCTATGCGAAAATTTGACCAATGTGAGGAGCCTGATGATTGGTTTGGGAATGAGTGTTTTAATAAAAGAAACATGCAATCCGCTGTGCTTTGGCAGGGCACACACCACACCATCCTGAGAGCTGTCATTCTGGCCCACAGATGAGCCCAACCATGCCACACGCACAAATTCCCACCCACACTCCCTCCCAACAAAGCCGTAACAGAGACAAAGAATCCAACTGCAGTTGTGCTGGGTCCTGCTTCGTTGGAGTCACGAAAAACAAGCCAACTTCCTCACTTGCCCCAGATCATCAAACCTACCATGGAATAGATCTAAGGCTCAGCAGAGCTATGCAGCATCTATATTTTATGTATATTTAGGTAACAGGGACAGGAAGATAACAATTATAGATGGATAAAGGCAAATCTTTGACAATGAGGGCACAGTTAAGTGATCAGTGTGAGATGAAGATATACAGGAAGTGGGCTTTAAATCCTTGTTGCAATCAGCTCCATGCTGCTGGGACAAAAATCTAATCAGACCCAGCTTATGGGAGGAAGGGATTTATTTAAGACTTATAGAGTCCAGGGAAACACCATAAATAGTGGATGAAGCTGGCTCCCTTTCATAGATCCAAGCACAGTCGGTACAACTGTAGCAAGCAAACACCAACACCAGCAAGCTCAAACCACAGGAGCTCAAACTACTCTGAACACACTGAGTAGGGCTGGAATCAGATCCGCCCCCAACCACACCTTAGGGCTGGACTCCAAATCCAGTCCCAGTGACATGCCTTCTCTAGCAGGCATGCTCAAACAGGAAGTTCAGTCAAAAGTGACCGAGTCTGTGGGGCCATACAGTCAAACTATCGCATTCGAACTACCACACTCTTCCAAGCTGGCATTGTGTAATTTAAATGGAATAGTAGGTCACAGTTTAGTAGGTTAACATTTGTTTTTAACTATATTTCATTTAGAAAATGCTGTAGTAGACAGTTTCACACTGCAGGGATGAACTTCCAAATGGACATAGGTGGAAGAAATTCATAAATCCAAGTAGAGACAAGGCCAGCCAGCAACACAAACACACACACACACACACACACACAGCAGCAGCAGCAGCAAGCAGGTCCCCCAGAGCTCAAACTGCCTTTGGGCTGGAATTCAGATCTGCCCCCGGTGATACCTTAGGGCTGGACTCCAGGATCTACCCCAGTGGCAACTCGTCCAGCCTGATGGTTGGAGATCCAAGTTACAAGTTTGATTTTAACAAGAGAGCTGTTATAAGTTATGAGTTGTATGAGGGACAACATTCCCATTCAAACCACCACAGATACCCCATGCAGCAAATTTTTACTCAAGCATGCTGCATTAACAGTATTGACAGCCGTTTATATACCCGCATGAATGCCTGATGTGTCCTACAGTTGGCTCCTCTGCTGGATACGTGCATGCTTCCAGTAATGATGTCAGAAGTTCCATTAGAGGAGAAATAAAATCTTGATGGAGACTCTGCCTTTCTGCTCACATCCAGACTCATATTGTAAAACAAAACTGCAAAAATATACAGAGAATTACAATTAATGTTAATCAATGCATTCATTATCTTTGAGGTGATAATACCTATATTTCATACAGAAATACCTCAACTTCTCTTCATCAGAAAAATCTTAAAAATCTAAGCTAAAATATAAAAATAAAATATGAATTTATAATTTTTATGTAATAAAAATAATTGATAAATTTCCTTTAGGTTTACATTATTAATGTAATGCCTTTAGTTATTTCCATAATCTTTGTGTATAAAAAATTTCAGAACCACAGTATCAAAGCCATTACAAAAAAATAAAACTACTGAGTAAGGTCTAAAGTCATTTGGTTCACACAACATTTGATGAAGGAAACAGAGGCAGAGCTCTGGCCCAAACACCACTTAAGAGAAATCTATCTTGTGAGTTTACATGAATAATTTCAAATGTAATGTGGTCCATGTATGTCTATGGATTTCTTCTTTGAGGGTGTGGCAAATTAAATTTAATTTTTATACATAAGATGAACACTTGATTTGTAAATGAAACCGTGATAAATTGCTAACTCAAAATGAGCTTTCTTGGGCTGGAGAGATGGCTTAATGGTTAAGGCACCTGCCTGTGAAGCCCACGGACCCAGGTTTGATTCTCCAGTACCCATGTGAGTCACATGCATGAGTCTGGAGTTCGTTTGCACAGGATGGAGGCTCTGCCATGCCCAGTATTTTTCTCTCTCTCTCTTTGATTCTTTTGCGTGTTCTCTCTCTCTCATAAATAAATAAAATATTTTTAAAAATCATTTGTCAGTCCATGTCCCCAATATTCATCCCCTATCATTCCATTGATTTATAGTTCAACCTTCCACTGCTAATTTGTGCAAAGCAGACATGCATAAACATTCTTTAAAATACTGTAGTAGCTCAACAGGGTTTATTCCAAAACTGAGTTTCAGATCAGTAAAATTTAAGAAAAAAAATATTAAAAGTCATAAAAACTTTGAAGCCAGATTGTATCAAGAAAGATCCATTTCCTGAATTTAGCGGGTTCTTTACAAAGCAAGCTAAGCCTAATGGTCTGCTGAGGAGCCCTTGTTGCATGGGAGCAATAAATCCTGAGTGATATTTAAAAGGGCTTATGTAATTCCTGGAATGTGAATTTATATTTTAGAACCAATTTAATCTTCTGGAAATATTTTTACCTACTCCCTTCAAGGAAACATAAGCATAAAACCAGTATTTCTCTTATATATTTCAAATAAATCTTCCAACCATCCTTTTATTTAAGAAATAAAGTCCGAACCAATTGACTTCAAAATTACAATAACTCTAATTCAATAACTCAGACTGAAAGAGCTGTAATTGAAATAGCTATCTACAAATTCATCACCCTAAGTCCAGTCCCAAGGAAAAATAAATGAAAAGTGGGTGAACACAAATGTACTCCCAGAGAGAAACAGAATGTATTGGCTTTATTAAACATGCTTACCATATGAACCATGTTTACCAAGGAGTTATTGTGTGACCATTATAAGACATATTTTTATAGTAACACTGATTATTTATGAGTTTCATATATTTGTTGTCAACCATTTTAAGAAATACCTGGTGCAATGGAATTGGAAGGAGAACGACCTCATCTATTCAGTGTATAACCTTCAGATCATCTGCCAGCTGCCTGTGCTAATGTGTAATGCACACTGGAGTCGTACTCCCAAGATGCCAGTTCTCTTGTCAATAACCAGTTAAAGGCTTTGCCTAACCATATTATTACTATTTCAGCTCTGGACAGGACTTCTCCAGAGCACAACTAAAAATGAGTCCTGTAAAGTAGAGATACTATGTTCATTCTGTCCATTTATTACAAACTAATTCACTCTGGAACCTTTGTTACATACACGTAGTTTTGTTCAATAAATATCGTCCACTTTCCATGTTGTTTAGATGACAACAGTCTGCAAAATCACGAATATAATCAATACATTATGAATGATTTGAACCACAATGTTAGATGAGCAACACCAATGCTACTTTCTTCAGAGACAATTAAAAGTTAAGAGTTTCCTATATGTAGGAAAATGAAAAAAGTTTTCAGGAGCTGGTAGTGGAAACCCATGATACATGCTGATATATAAATACACATAAATACATGGTCACACATACACACACACACACACACACACACATATAATGTATGTAACTTAGAAATTAAATCAGTGTCCAGACTCTAGGTAAGACTCTTCAATTATCCAAATAAGATATATTTTTATAAAGCAGTGTTGAACCACATGTCAGTGCTTCCAGACTTATTAGATCAATGACTCAGTAGTGAAGCACCCAAGCATAGGGAAGTAGTTTAGCAACATGAGACACTACTTAACATGGGCAAAGAATACCCTTTTCTTCATAATACACGTGGGCAACATGTTGGCAATGTGGGTCCTCTACCTGCCCCAAGCTGCACATACACCCAACTCCAGACAATGAACTAGGTTTCTCCTTCCATTAAAAAAAATTATTTGTGAGCTGGACAGATGGCTTAGCAGTTAAGGCAGCTGCCTGCAAAGCCTAAGGACCCAGGCTCAATTTCCCAGTAGCCATGTAAAGTCGGATGTAAAGGTGGTGCATGCATCTGGAGTTTGTTTGCAGTGGCTAGAGGCCCTGGTTCACCCATTCTGTCTGTTTCTCTGCTTGCAAATAAATAAATATAGAAATATATTTTTTTAAAAATCATTATTTGTGGTTAGTTTATATGCAAATTTATTCTCTCATATATGCAGGATCAGAATAGCAGGGGACTATCCAGCCGACATTGGCTTTAGGTGCATGTGTGAGATAAGGCAAACTGTATCCCTTAAGTGCACTTTGAGGTAAAGTACCTATTTATCTTGTGGCAATGTATGACTGGACATACATATACTTAAAATCAGATACATCAAGGGAAGGGACATGCAAGTAGAGAAAAGGTCAAACTACCCAATTTTGTCAACCAAACCTGGGGACCACCCAAACTTCTCTCCTAGCAACTGACTTCCTCCTCCTGGTAGACTCCATAGACAGAATCCCCTGGCCCTTGAGTACTTGCACTCAAGTGGCCCATTGCCCCTCTTGGCAGTGTGTTCAAACCTTTACTATCATTTCTGCTCTTAATAAAGTTTCCTACTGCTTCTCTGCTTGTGTGTACCTTTCTTCAATTCTTTAAGACCTCAAGAACCTGGAAACAGCCAGACAACATCAGTAACAGGAGGGCTAAGGATATAGTTCAGTGATACAGAGCTTTTCTCACACCCATGAGGGCCTTGATTCCATTCTACATAGTGTGAAAAAAAAAGATAGTAATAATGAAAAACTTAAAGCAGAGAAGCTGTGGTGACTCTTTCTTTTCTGAAGACATTTCAAGGCTAGATTCAGAGAGTTTACACTTAACTCATAGAGGAAAGTGATGCTCTTGCTCTCCTCCTGCCTTAGGCTCTAAAACTTCTATATTCCCCACTCATTGTTTAGAACAATTCAGGAACCCAGAAAGAGAGGTGAGGTACAAACCAAATAGTTGCTCCATTCTGCTCTAAAGAAAGGTGAAACATCCATCCACAGTAACAACAGTGAGGGCTCAGAAAAGCACTGTGAGGTGAATGAATGATCAGGGCAGGCGTTGGTCCTGAAGTGCACACTTACCTATATATCCTGGAACCTCTTTGCCTTTATATGAGAAACACAGTATTAGATCCACGCAAACAGAGGGCAATCCATTTTCAATACAGTCAAATTTTGTTCTATTTACTGACTCGGGATGGTTTAAAGATGCATCAACAATCACTACAGGCCTTGTCCTAAGGAGGAAATAAAATCAGAAATATTAATTGCAGAGTTACATTTTTTCCTTAAGAAGATAATTATGGGCTGGAGAGATAGTTTAGTGGTTCATGCACTTGCTTGCAAAGCTTAAGGACCCAGGTTTGTTTCTCCAGAACCCACGTAAACGAGATGCACATGGTGGTACATGCATCCGGAGTTCCTTTGCAGTGGCTAGAGGCTCTGGTGTGCCCATTCTCTCCCTCTCTCTCTCAAATAAAAAAGTAAATAAGGGCTGGAGAGATGGTTTAGTGGTTAAGCGCTTGCCTGTGAAGCCTAAAGACCCTGGTTCAAGGCTCAATTCCCCAGGACCCACGTTAGCCAGATGCACAAGGGGGCACACACATCTGGAGTTCGTTTGCAGTGGCTGGAGGCCCTGGCATGCCCATTCTCTCCCTCTCTCTCTTTCCCTCTCTCTCTCTCCCTCTTTCTCTCTCGGTTGCTCTCAAATAAATAAATAAAAATGATTTTTAAAAAAGTAAATAAAATAAATATAGTTTAAAAAGATAATTACATTTCCTTTGTCAGTTTCCACTGGCCATGAAATGTTATTAAAATGTTTAACTAATAATATAGGCATCCACATGCAATTATATTTCTGTGCACAGATCAAAAGCAATCTTCATTTAAATCTCTAAAAGCATTAACTTTCTCTGATGATTTAATCATATCTCTGTAAGGTGGTAAAAATACCCTCAAGCTCAATGATCAAACATCAGGATACCACAAAGATCATCAACAAGACCACTGCTTTAAAAACTACCTTTCATCTTCTACAATTAAGTCTGATTTTCATTAAGTGGTGAAACACATCAGCCTTACCTTAGCAACACCACAGAATCAGACCGAAAAGCACCAACTGCTACATCTGTAGGATTATAAAAAAATAAATAACAACCCAGATTAATGATCATCATTAGTCAAAGAGAATTACTTTTCATCCACAAATACTTAACTGCATATAACCTTCTTACTATATGAAAACACTATTTACATAAAATTAATTAGAAAAGACAAGCTAGCAGCTTAAAATTAATTTTTCATTTGTCTGAATCTATTTACTTACTATAATGTTCCTCTTTTCAGAGAAAAAGGAAGAAATTTTAGGCTGTAAACTTACTACAAGTGTTAATGTTGTTGACTATAAAAATGCGTCCAGAAAGCTCCTTTCAAAATAAAAGAAAAAGTTTCTTCTAGCTTTTCACCATGTTTGATTAACTTGCATGGATACCTCCATCTTCTTCTAGGTCAAGGACTACAACATTACATAACAATGTAAAGCTGAAGAATGACTTTATCACTTCTGATCCATCTTTGAACAGAAGAAAGCCTTAAACCGGAAGTCACAAATCCTCAGTAAACCGGTTTCCACAGCAGTTTCATGCATTCACAATGAAGCACCATCCCCCATACAGATAGTATGGATTTGTGGAATGTGGCAATCCTATACTCACCTATATACCCATTATTATCTGCATCAATTTGTCCTGAGATAGACTGCCCAAACATCCTTAATGATTTGCTGATTTGAAGTCCTTCAATTCTCTGAAAAATAGATAGGTTGAATGGGAAAGTTTTTTAATATTTTATTTTTATTTACTTATGAGAGACAGACAGAGAGAGGGAGGGAGAGACAATGGGCATGCCAGTGCCTCTAGGCACTGCACACGAACTTCACATGCATACACCACCACAGGCATCTGGCTTACATGGGATCTGGAGAATCAAACCTGACTCCTTATGCTTCACAAGCAAGTGTCTTAACCACTAAACAATCTCACCAGCCCAGTATTTTTGAATACTTTTTGAATACCTAATAACTCAGTAAAGCAATAATTAATGATGAATCATCTTCGCCATGCCCTACACCTTTACTAACTATATGCACTTTATCTAAGTCACACGGAATTCTAAGAGAGAAAATTATTCAGTTTGAACTGAGAGCTCACACCTATTTTGTGACAAAAAAAAGCATTGCTTTGTGAACAAAGACAAAATTATGTAGTACAGATGTTTTGCAGAACAATTCTTACTACCCATCCTCAAGTCTTCCTTCAAACTCTGTACCTGATTCCTTATCCAATATAAATATTGAAACAAGTTATTTGTAAACTAGGACATCTATGTCTATAATCACGTAGCATTACCCACTACCCAGACTTAGGATGAAAGACTCCTGATTTATCCAGATTGCTTCCTACTATTTAAGAATACCAATCCAAGCCAACTATCTATCTTGTAGGTATATAATTTCATGTCTACACACTGATTTACAAGCATTAGGTAGTGATCTATAGTAAGGAAAATCAGTTATCTTTTAATTCATAAGTATATAACTTTAATATTATGGGTAGAGAGCCACTTGCTCATTTTTGTGCAATTAAGAATACAGAATCTGGACTGGAGATGATATTACTCAGTGGTGAAGGCACCTTTCTGAAGAGCCTAACCACCTGAGTTCAGTTCCCCATTTAAAGCCAAATGCACAAAATGGTACATACATCTGGAAATCATTTGCAGTGGCTAGAGGCCCTGACATGCTGATTTTTTCATTCTCTTTCTCTCTTTCCTTGCATGTAATATTTTCCTTGCAAATAAAAACTATTTTCCTAAAAAGAATATAGAATCCACTAAAGATTTTTAGAAAATATTTTTCTCCCGGAATTTGAATATAGGTCATCTTATGCATTGAAATGCCTAAAGTTTATGAAATAAAATATAAAAGTGAATTCAGAGTTTGAGTGTGATATTTTATTAAGATGCTATTATCTTAACAACTAATCACTGAGAAAACATGGTGTCATGTGTGCATGTGATCTCCTTGTGCATGCTTCAGGAAATATGAAGCTTTGGCCACAAGAAAGAACACAGTTAATCAAGCCCAAATGGGCATACTTGGAATAATATGGCCATTACTTCAAGTGGTAAAGAAAAATGAAATTATGAAATTTGTAGGAAAGAGGATGGATCTGGAAAGGTTTATACTTAACGGGGTAACCCAGGCCCAGAAAGCCAAATGTCACATGTTCTCTCACATATGTGGATCCTAGCTATAAATGATTGGACTTCTATGTGAAGTGGAATAAAACTCAGTATCAGAGCCCAGTAAGCTAGAAAGGGTATATAAAGGGAATATAAAGGGAGGAAGGGGGGACTTAATAGGATGGTACTATATATATTCAAGTAGAAGAACAGATTAATGGAGGTGGAAAGGCCTAAGTGAGGTCAGGAGAAGATATTGAGTAAAGGGAAGGTGGGGGCAGGGTTAATCAAAATTTAACAGGATATGAATAAGTCATAAGGAAACCTACTTTTTTGGGCAATGGAACACCCAGAAGCCATAGATTGCTACTAGAAAAATTTCAGTGTCAGGGATGGGATATCTCCCAGTGAATTTTTGCCCAGGGAGGTCCCTGATACCCCCCAAAAATTACATGCCATTTCTGATGCTCTTGGTTTCCTATCAGAAATAAATTCTAAGACACTATTGCTAAAGACTCCACATACATGGGCTGCAAGGTCACTGAGAAATCCTGCTGGAGCTGAGCTGAAAACCTCCTCTTTGTAGACCGGCTATCAGAAAGCTGGACAAAGCTATGCTGCATGCAGTTCAGTGGGAAAGAGAGAAATAAAATCAGTGGAGATACTCAGCAGTGGACACTGCTAGTCTTAAATTTAGCTAGCCAAGCCAAATGAGCCAACAGGTGCAATAGTGGCATGCCTGTTATGGGGGAAACAAATAATTCTCTAATTGGACTGGAGGCCCACTCCATGGGAGGGAAAACATGCCTGATAATGAAAATCTATTAAGGGGTATTCATGAACCCTAGGGGTGTAACATTTGCTGGTGTCTGGCTAAATGCATATACTATGCTCACCAAATTGTCTGGTAAGTACTTCTCTTAATGTTCATGCCCATATATTAATGCTACTCTCATTTTTGGTTAAATAAATTTCTCTTTTCAGGTGGTAGTGGCCTTGGGATGATTAAGAAGGCATCATGGTGCTGAGAAATGACAGAGCAGTGCTCAGCACTGAAATATCTCTATCACACCTTCCAAGGCTCAGGTCCCATTGTGGAAGAGGTAGCAGAAAGAATGTAAAAGCCAAAGGAAGGGTAGGACTCCTTACAACATGCTCCTTCAGACACAAAATGTCTTGGATATCCATGACCTCACAGTGCCTAAGACTACCTACAAAAGACCATCATAATAAGAGGAAAAGATCATGACAGCAAAATAAAAGAGAGACTGATTGAGAGGAGAAAGGGGAATGATGGAGAGTAGAGTTACAAAGGAGAAAGTAGGGGGAGGGAGGGAATTACCATGGGTTATTGTCTATAATTATGGAAGTTGATAATAAAAAATAAATTTAAAAAAAGAACAGCAATGCAATGAAATACACTGAGACATCTTTAACAGGCCACAGACAAGTTAGAATGAAAAGAAACTAGAAGTATTAGTATTATCAATAAGAAATATGGTTCAAGCTAGGCATGGTAGCACACGTCTCTAATCCAGCACTTGGGAGGCAGAGTTAGGTGACTTGCCATGAGTTTGAGGCCACCCTAAGACTACATAGTGAATTCCAGTTCAGCCTGGGCTAGAGCGAAACCCTACCTTAAAAAACAAACAAACAAAAAAATGGTTTAAAGAAAATTGTTAAAGCCCTTAAAATTAGACTATTTAGTTATTATAAGAAAACAGTGAATAGAGTGCTGAGTATGTGAAGAAACAAAGATAAATGAGTCCACATGATTGATGGAAAACACAGGACACTGTTATCACCAGTGGGTCCTGTGAACACAGAGTGTACCTTACCTGTGAGAAGGTGGATGAGATCCCATCTTCTCGGCCATTGTAAATGTAGATAGCGCCTCGCAAATCGTCTTCTTGTGGAGCCCCAATAGCAATGTCTGTTGGAGGATTTAAACAGTGGACAAGTAAGGAATTCTTTTTTTAAAAAAATATTTTATTTATTTATTGATTTATGTGAGAGACAAAGAGAGAGAGGGAGGGTGGGAGAGAGACATTGAGAGAATAGGCATGCCAGGGCCTCTAGCCACTGCAAATGAACTCCAGACATATACACATCTTTGTGCATCTGGCTTATGTGGGTACTGCGGAATAGAACCTAGGTCATTTGGCTTTGCAAGGAAGCACCTTAACCACTAAGCCATCTATCCAGCCCCAGGAGTTCTTGAGACAAACAATGCACAGTGAAAACTAATCTACATGAGCTTTAATACATATGCCAAAACAAGAAAACTCTTTCTTAGAAAGAAAAACTACCACTCGATCAGGAAAAAGCAAATGTGCATGTCATCAAGACGCACGGATGACGCAGAAAAGCCTGAGCATGGAAGACGCAGAGTGGGTGGGTGGAGAGCACTCTGACAGGCCCGAAGCGTATGGGCTCCCAGCTCCGCTGCTGTGCTCACTTACTCATTTCTCTCTCTTGATTCTCTCACTAGAACATGATCACAATAGTCCCATGCTCAGCATAAAATCACATAGTTCCTGATATTTAAATTGTATGAAATGCCTACTGATGGGGCAACAGAAGATTTAACTAAAACATGACCAAGTAAAGGAATTGTAACTCAGTGTAAATGTGTTATGAATTACAAATGCATGAAAAGCACAAATATATGTAAATCCTAAAAATAGTCACTTGAATAATCATCTTTTAGCATAAAGTATTACTGTTAGAGTGGAGTGTGCAGAGCCCTCAGGAAGAGCATTGTTGCTGAACCCCAGTGCACATAAAAGGCAAGGATCGGTCTTCCTGCAGGTCTCTTGCAACATCCTTTTCCTACCTCAGATAGACAGGACCCTTGCTGTGTCTTTCACACCACTACCACACCAGCTGGGACTTTCCCAGGTACCAGAGTAAGAGAAGGAAACAGCAAGAGAAAGAAACTTGCCTAGTCTGTATGACTTTTACAACTCTGGGAATATGAACAATGTGGGTATATCATAGGCTTTTCTTTCTTTTTGAGACAGGGTATCCCCATATAGCACAGGCCGAAACTTGGTACATAGCTCAGATTGGCCTGGAACCCTTCATCCTCCTTCCCCAGTCTCTCAGTGCTGGGATTACAGACATGTGCCATGACATCCAGCCGTCACTGATGTCGTAGTGCCATTAAGGTCCATTTGCATGTGCATACATATATGCATTTGAAAGCATTCACAAAAGTGAGTGGTCTTCCCCAAATTTATCAAAACCACCATGTGCAGGAATTATAAGTAAACAACGGACAATGATGAAGGGTGAATTTGTGTTCATAGAGCATCATTATACATGTGTGAAACATCAGGATGCTTGAGCATAGTTCTATTCACAGATTCTAATCAAGTAGGATACTTACATTCACCAATAAATAAGGTTGCTTTTTTAGGTCTTAATTTAACTTTTCATTTTATTATAAAACTAGTAATGATGCCACCCCTTTGTTTATGGCAAATATTCTATATGTGGTCTGCTATATCTAACAGAAAATGCATGATCAATAGGCATAACAGAACTGCTGATCCTTTTTAACAGTAATAAGATTTCATAAATGTCATGGTAAAATATACATAATCATAATAACCAAATGAATCTACACATATATTTTTCTTTTTTCATTTTTCAATAGAAAACAGTAATATTTGTAGGGCACCTTACACAATTTTATATTTGAGAAGAATCTGGAAATATGTATTCAAAAAAACTGACTTTCTTTTTGTAGAACAATGAATTTTATACATTTAAAGTAACTGACTATTATACACAAGAAGAAAGTAAGATGGCAAGAATTTATGACATTATTTGCTTACTTTCTGTAACTGAGTACCTTTTACCCTAATACAAACCATATACTAATTACCAATGACTATATCAAGAAAAAACTATTCTGACCCATGAAAATAAGTGCTAAACAGTTATTTACTGAATTCTGGAAAAATCAATGAACTTTAGAAAATTCCACACTGTTGTCTCAGACCCACTCATCATCGTGTGTGGTTTTGATAGATTTGATATATCAATTACTACCTCATACAGATTGAGAAAAGCAAACATTAAGAGGGAATGTTGGTGCATACAGGTATTTCCAAAGCCAAACTGATATCCAAGACATGTACACTTGCGGCAGTACTATTTCTTCCACATCTGCTGGTAAACACCCACTATCCCTGTGTCTCCGAGTTGCTTCTCATCCCTGCTCTGACCTCTGTCCTAGAGCCCCCCAAATCCTCTAGGAAGGCAGCAGTGGAACCGGAAGTGCATGGGGGCTTCTAGCTTTGCAGCCAGGCTCAGTTAGGTTTGGCCTATTCCTTGATTATATAGTAGTTAAATATTGTAGTTCACTGAGCCTATGACACACACCACCCACATTTTATTCTTAAAATTGAGGTCCTTCTTAAAGTAGAAAAATGTTGAATATCACAGTTTACTAGGCACCATTGATTAGGAACACCTGAAATAACTGTAAATATAATTTGTGGTGCCTGTAAAACCAATAAGTTGATTTACTTTGAATATCATCCTCAATGAACAAAGATAAAGAAGAGTAATTGACAATTAGGACGTCAGATATAATGCTCAAGCGAACAATGATTAATAGTACACCATTCTGACTTCATTGTTAAAAATATTTTTATTAATTTGTAAGCAGAGAGATAAGAGACAGAGAAAGAAAGAGAGAGAGAGCGAGCACACCAGGGCCTCCAGCCACTGCAAACGAACTCCAGACACATGTGCCACTGTGCATTTGGCTTTATGTAGATGCTGAGGAATTAAGCCTGTGTTGTTAGGCTTTGCAGGCAAACACCTTAACGGCTAAACTATCTCTCCAACCTCTTGTTTCCATTTTTAATAGAAAGACAAGCCACACAAAACTACTGCCATTTTCTCTTCCATGAACCATTTCATACTAGAAATCAAGTACCAGATTAGATACTCTTTTAATTACCTTCATAGCCATCATTGTCAATGTCACCAAGATTAACTATAGATTCCCCAAATCTTGCAGCATATTTGTCACTTCCAGTGAGGACTGTTTCCATTTCATTCATGACTGCACCCTAGATGGAAAGGAAATAGTGTCATTATGCAACTCCTTGGTACATGATTCACTGCTATAACCAAATATGGATTTTTCTAATGTGTCAAGCTACAGATTGAGCTTTAGTATACACATCAGTTCAATTCAACAAATACTTATTAAATCAACTTATAAAATAGTGTGATTAGAGCTCAGAGGACATACCAGTGTCAAACTCATGAGCACTATCTTTGAAAAGTCAATAAATCATTTTGATAACTCAATTTAACACATATTATTGGGTTCTCTCTGAAGACAATGAACTGTTCAGAGCAGACAGGTGAAAGAGTGCAAGGCCGTGTATGTATAAATCACACTCCTTTACCCCTAGAAGCCACAGATATGAGGAGGGCTTCACATGAGCACGTAACTGATTTAGAAGTACAAATCACTTTGTGCTAACAAGAAACAAAGGAAGAATGTCAAGTCAAGTTAAGCAAAGAATGTCACTAGCATGAAACAAAAAGTCCACACGAGCATAATTTCATAAAGAGGAAGCATGTGAGGTGGGTCTCGAAAGGAAGGCATAATTTTGATATACAAAAAAGCTATCAGCAAAACACAAACACCAGAAAAGTTAGCTATAATTAGTGACATATATTAAAAGACAACACAGTTACGTTTCAGTCTTATGATATAGCAATGTGGAAGAAAATTACTGTTAATTGTAGTGAACAGAAGGAAGTGGCTGGTAGTTTCTGAGTTAAGTGGCAAGACTTAATTTGCCATTGGAAACAGTCCTACAGCAATGGCTTGGCCCACTGGTATCTCAGAATTGGAAGGTGAGTTATTAGAGAAAGATGTCTGATAGCATTGCAATAAGGAGCTGTTACGGTTACGATACCTGCTACCAATCCTCTTTACAAACTCTGATTATCCATCCTGTGTGCTAAAAATAAATTCATATTCTACTCATAAATGCTTTTGCCTTCTGAAACAAATCTATTCATCATCCCATATGCACACAAAGGTTTCTCTCCTCCTGAAATGTCCTTCCATGCTTATTGTATTATGGAAAATTCCTACTCTTGTCTTCCTCAAATAGTACTTCTGCTGTCAAGTATTCTTGATCTAAAATACATCATGTCTACATTTATATGTATTTAATATATGCTGTTTACTATGTTGCAATCTATTGATTACTTCTGTGATTAGTGTCTTTATTTGATCCTGTTGTCATGACTAAAATTATTCTTGGCTCTTTACATAGTCTTTGTTTCATTCCAGACAATCACAAAATGTCACTTATTTTATTCTAAATGACTAACAAGATTAATTCAACTCTATACATGCAACCACTGTTATTCAAGTGACTTGATTTAACCAAAAGATTGAGGGATAAAACTACTTGGCTCCTAGAAAAATGTCTAAAGAGAAGGGAGGTTCCAGGAAAGACAGCAGAGAGACAGACTTAAGAAACAAGTTTCAAGAGAACTAAGTGGTGATTTATCTTCAAGTATTCTCCAGTCACAGAGAGAAGTGACCAGAAAGTTGCAGGGGACTCCTGAGATCTACTTAATTTAAAGATTAGGTGGAAGCCTGAGCTATTTAAGTAGCACTTTTCTTTGAGTTCATTCACAAATAATTCTGGAGCACCTACTTGTCCATGACTTCTGTAAGCCCTGAGAAAATAGCCATAAACCAGACACCATTCCTGTCCACACTACATCAATGCTCCAGTAGGAGAGACAATGCAAAACCAGGTAAATAGGTTTATTATGCCACATAGCTGGTACCATTGCAGAGAATTAAAAAATAGTAGGTTAGATGAAGATAGAAAAGAAAGATTAATCCATAACAGATGATTTAAAATTACCCAACTAACCCAGCATTCAAGAACAGACTTCTGGGGAAATCTGCGGGGAAGAAAAGAAGCCACACTAGCAGACAGATGTTTCCCTTGTGCCCAAGCAAAAAAAGCTACACTTTTATCTGGTTTTCATATTGTAGTGGTATAAGATTTTGGTGGTAAGTTTCTATGTTGCTTAATTCAGATGTGATTTTTACTTTTAAACTATTTTCAAAACATAGTACGTTGTAAAGAGAAAGATAAGAGATATTTGGCACATGAGGGTATAGCAAACATAAGGAAGACAGAGGAATATAAAATGTCCATGGGAGTATGGTTTTTGTGCATTGCCATTGGTGAAGTTCTGATGGACACTGTAAAGGCAGCATGCTCTTACCATTCAATTTGACTTCAAAGACAGCCTAGGAACTCTCCACACATACTTACTCTTATAAGACTAGAGTGCTTCCTCTTTTAAATTGCATTGTCTAATGTTTAAAATGGATCCCTATTAAATAATCTGAAACTCATTTCAAAAAGTTTACAAATATCCTCTTGAAAGAGAACTCATTTTGTTGAATCCTGACTGAAAGACATTTGTTTTTCATGACAAATGGACCAGTTTCCTCACAAGCTCACTCTTATGTTCAGAGCAATGGAACTGACTAAGAAGATTCCCGTGAGGTTTTGTCAATTCTTTCTTTTGATTTAGTGTTAAGCAGCAAGGCTGCCAAGACAAGGGCAGCAGAACTCTTTAAATTCAATTAAGTTATCAGCTTCTGCTCTAAAGATTGCCCATGATTTAAAATGGAACCACATTCAGTAATTACCAACTTAACAATTTATATATCTACTTAGGAATGAGTGACATCAATTTAATATTTCCAGGAGTATAACCTACATGGTTTGCATTCGTACATAATCAATGCACTTCTTTTGCTTTTCAAGTCAAGAATTTGAAAACACTGATAATAATTTATGAAAATATATAAGAACTTTAAGTATAGAACTATTTAATGCCCACATTTTAAAGTATACGTAAAAATCATTATTTCAAATTAGGTTTATATCAAAATTAAACTAAAAGAAATTTCACCTACTAGAGTAAACACATAAAAACTGTAAGTAAAGCACTGGAGGGATTGCTTAGTGGTTAAGGCATTTGCCTGCTAAGCCAAAGGACCCAGGTTCGATTCCCCAGGACCCACGTTAGCTAGATGCACAAGGGGGTGCATGCATCTGGAGTTCATTTGCAGTGGTCGGAGGCCCTGGTGTGCCCATTCTCAACCCCTTTTCCTCAGTCAAATAAATAAATAAAAATGAAATATTTTAAAAACTATAAATAAAGCAATTTCAATACAGCCTACTTCAGATTTCTGGATTATTTGAATGAAATAGCTGCCCATTCATCACCATGCTCCAGTTCATTTTTAGAGCATCAGAAGTTTTACTTTTATCCAATAAAAGAAGGCTAAGACTGTACAGTCTCAAAAGTTTGCAATACGATCCCTCAGTTCAAGTCACAATTCATAAGTAGCTTCCAGTTTGGGGGCCATGAGACATACCGAGCCTGAGTTGAGGTACACAAACACTCTTCCTTCCTCCCGGATGGTGCTCTGCATAGGAGCCCCGACGAGGAGATCTGAGAAGCCATCTGCATTGAGGTCCACAGCACAGATAGAAGCTCCAAAATACGAGCCAAGCTGTCTCAAAGCAAACCACATCCGGCACTGAGAAAGGCAGGATTACATAGCATAGCCCTCAGCTATACCAAAGGTAGAGACATATTACCTTTTTACCTTTCATTTCATGTAAGATACTTAGTTCCTTCTCATCAATGCTAAATATGTATGCCTGCAAGTGGAGAAGAGAATTGCAAAAGTTTATTTTCCGATCAAATTGTCTTTTTAAAAGACAACTTTTTTCTGTGTTTAATGAAGACATCAATTTACATAACATGTAATTGCTCAAATATAAAAGTGTTGTATTTAACAAAGCCGTTAAGTAATATAACAATCTTAAAGAGTGATACAAAGATTTAGGGATTTGCTTTCACATTAAGCCTGACATACAAAACTATCCTCTTGGGACCTATCTTTTAGATCTCATAGGGAAGGTATAGAGTGCTCACCTCACTTTTCACAAGACAGACATAGAACAATTAGTGACCAATGTTCATATAGCAATGTAGCAAAAACGAGAACCAGAAATAACATTGTCTTTTTTTAGTCTTAACCGTAAAACCTGTCACTGCCTCAATTTCCTTTCATGTTAATTTGAATGTTAGTGAACGTATTAACTGGACATATTTACATGATTTTATTTTATAAACAATTTACTCATAGAAGACAGGACCCACTTTTTTTTTTATAACTTTTCTTAAAGCTTTCATGCTAAATTTCTTCCAAAACCATAACTCTTGCACAAATTAAATGTTGCAAAATGTTGCTCATTATTTTAACCTTCCACTTAATGTTATTGTAGTTTCTTTTTCTTTAATATCATACTCTTGCATGCAATCCATTTAAGCCATTGTGATAAAATAAAAATGTAATTCTTACTTTACCAATCTGTTCATGTTGGGGGGCTCCTCCAACTACTTCAGTAGTATGTTGATTCTGAAAATGACCAGCTCCCACTGAATACCCTTCAAGACAGGAGAGAAAAGTGTGTGCCTCAGTAGATACGTGAACTCTGCTCACAGAATACAATGAGAATGAATTCAAAATGTCTACTTTAGGCAGAGGTTTGAAGATACTTAGCAAAAGAACTGAAAATTTCCACTTATTGCTTTAATCAATTTTTTCACATGTGCCATGAAAACAAAACTTGTGATTTACATTTCTAAGACCTAAAAGTTCAGACCACCACCTCTGCATTTGATGTGTTATGGCCTTTGCCGTATCAGATTCTTGGACTACAAGTGAAATATCTGACAATACTGACAATCCCACTGAGGAGAGCCCCCAGCGGAATGGGAGCAGGAAAGAGGGAAAAGATGGTACCAACACATGATGTAGCCATAGCAAGTATGTTCTTAATAAAAGTAACTGTAGAGCCACCAATGTCCTAAATGCACTGTTATAAAGAAGTGTACCTAAGCAGGACTGTCCTAGGGGAAGTACATACCTACCCTTGGCATGTCTTAGATTTCATGAGCTCTGTTTTTCTTAACTGTTAAAATTTGTACATAATCTTCTTAATAAACTCTAACTGCTCTTCAAAAAAAATAAAATAATATTTAAGCTTTAAATTTAAAATAAAATCTCAGTTTCAACTTTTATGTCTGGACATTATCCTAGTATGCTGACTTGACATAAAAGGTAAAATATTTTGGGCTGAAGAGATGGCTTAGTGGTTAAGGTGCTCGGCTACAAAGCCAAAGAATCTAGATTCAACTCCCCAGGACCCATGTAAGCCAGATGCACAAGGTGGTGAATGCTCCTGGAATTCGTTTACAGTGGCTGGAGTTCCTGGCATGCCCATTTACTATCTGCCTCCCTCTCTCCCTCTCTCTCTCTCTCTCTGCTTCTTTCTCTTCCTCTCAACTTAATAAATAAAAAAAAAATTAAGGCAAAATATTTACTTTTTTGTGATAAGAACTTAACATCAAATTGTATTCCTTGTACTTTATTTTTAACTATACAGAAGAAAATGCTGAATTATGAATGAATTCTTTAAGTGAGAATAAAAGTACTCTGCTTTATTATCATTATTTCTAAGTATAAGGTACTCACATATAAGGCACATACAATTTAAACTTTATATCAGAAAATCAAAAAGACTACAGGAAACACATTTATTTATTTTAATGGGAATGGAATAAAATGTATTTTGTAGAAATATAGACTATAAAGTATCCTATCACTGACTGATGAAATAATGAGGAACGGAGGTGAGGGATCATAAAAATAGCTAAACTCTGGGAAACCATCCAAGATAACTTTTATAAGCTAATATAAATATAAAATGGTCAATGGGTAGGTTTATACTATCTGTCATAATGTTCTCCTTTATCTAGAATGCTATAGACAACCTCATTGGCTTCCATTTGGTCTTTTGAGAAATTATGTTTTTATACCCATGTATGCCTATGTTAATGCATATAAAGTTCATTTAAAAATTTCCTGGGATACAGAGAACACTCAATAGCAGCTGTGTACAGATTCAAGTACACAAGTGCTTCCTAAAATGAACTGCAAAGAAGAATCTAAACCAGATGTTCTAGTCTAACACTTACATGGTAATGACTATAGTCACATATCAATTAAAATATTAACTAAAATTTCATTGACTTTATAATCAAGAGTTTCTCAACTACTTAATTGCTGCTAGCCATTGTGGATGATCTAAAGTCATAAGTAATTTATATGGCATAAATAATCTGAGTTTGTCATTTTTTATTACAATACCTAAATAACTTCCAAATTTTACTTGATTGTGTCTGTCTAAAAATGCCTTGTATTTATTTGTAGTTATATTGTAGACAAAAAGGGAGCCTGTCCAATACGATGATCCTGGGGCTCCCATCACAATTAAATCCTGTAATAAAAAAAAGAACTCATTATTTGAAAGTTAAATATCATCATCTCAAACCCCCAAATATACACTATCCTAAGTAATCACTCAATAAATGCATTTTATAATGAATTCCTTAAATGACAGCATTTTATAAATTTAAAAATATATATTATATAATATGGAGTTAGAAAAAATTCATGAAAGTATAATGGATTTTTGAGAGAACCTGGGAGATTTGAGGGTTCAACATAACTGATGCCTTGCATAGTATACCCTAAAGTTTTTTTAAAAAAAAAAGTTTGGGAAACCATTGTATTTAAGAGGATATTACTAATTTTTTAAAAATCTCCCAAGCATAATTTTAAGGAAAACATGGAATGATGTATTTCCTTTCCTTTCAACTAGTAATTAAAATTAACATACTTGGATATTTTCATTTCCTAAGCAAATAAAATAAATAACTGTACCTACTTTACATCTCCATTAAATTCTTGATTTTTTCATTGGACTTGTATATATTTGCTATCTAAATTTTAATTTTCTGAAAATCTATATGGAATGTTGCATGGTACAAACTGAGTTGCTATGCTTGAAATCTTAAAAGACATTATTCAGATGGTACACAATTCTTACCTCAAAGCCAACCGTTAGCCTAGTAACCCCTCTAAAGAATTAAGAATCTATATGAACATTCACAGAACTAATGTTTGAAGTATTAACTATTACCTCTGTGTAAAAACTAGATATTCCAGCTTGGCAAGATGCAAAGTTTATTCCAAAATTTCTCACATAATCTAAAATAAAATATGAGACATTAACAAATTTGGAAGATATATATGAGATATATATACATGTATACATATATATATGTGTATATATATATGTACATACACACACACACACACACACATATACACAAAAGAAAGCTTCACTATAAAGCTCTCTTGCCTCAGCCTTTCAAATGTTCAGAATTTCATCCTTTACAATTATACTTTAATCTTTAAAAATATGACTTTTAAGTTTGTACTTTCATTTTTAATAATAATAATAATTGCTATAGTTTAAACTTCACAACTCTCCCCCATCATGAAACCACAATATGAACATGAGTGCCTCTGCTAACTCTTCATGGGAAGGGCATGCAGCATAGCTAAAGTTCTCATCCACTGAGAATTTTAGAAGTACGATTTGTGACTTGAGTTACTATTTGATTGTGCAATATATTAGAAATAGACATTATTTTCTACTACACATACACATGGTAAAATGGCTACTAATGTAAGCAAATTAACTCATCCCTCTCCCCCACAGTGATGCTTTGTGCTTGTGGTAAAAGCAATGGAAGTCTACCCTGTTGGCAAGCTTCTATAGTGCACTATGTTATTAATAATGTTCCTTACACTATGCACTGGGTCTTTAGACTCATGCCCTACACATAATTGCAACTCAGTGTCTTTGATGAGTATGTTTCCCTATACACCCATATACCTCAACCAATTTCTTATTCTCTTACGATGTTTTTGAAATTTTTAGATTTCACATGTGAGACTATGTGTTACCATCTTATATCTGGCATGTTTTACTTGTAATGTATTCCTTGGTCATCCATGTTATCTCAAATGGTAGGATTTCCATTTTCATCTGTAAATGATATTCTACTGTGCACATGTGCATGAATGAGCCCCACATGCAGACACACATGGATACACACACCATAATTCCTTATCCACTCATGTGTAGATGGATATTTAGGTTGCTTTTATATCTAGAGTATTGTGAATGTTGCTGCAACACACATGGGAGTTCAGATATTTCTACCCGGTGCTGATTTTATTTATGTATACCTCTCAGAGAAAGGAACTGTTGGGTCGTAGAGTATTTTCTTTGTATTACTGAAGGATCTTCCACACCTCCACCCCTTCTACGGTGACACACTAGTTTGCATTCCCACCATCTTCACCATACTTACCTCTTGTTTCTTTTGTAAATAACCATTCTAATAGGTGAGAAGTTATCTCATTGAGGTATGATTTACATATCTTGAGAATTAGCAACAGTAAGCATCTTTCATATACCTATTTGCCATTTTTATGTTTTCTTTGGAAAGAAAGCTAATGTAGATATTTGCTGACTATTAATTATTAGTTTTTTGCTATTGACTTGACAAGTCCCATATATATGTATCTGCATACATATATGCATGTATGTGGACATACACATATACATACATAATTCCATTATGGGCAAGTGTTAGCAAATATTGTTCACACCCCCTAGGTTAGCTTTTTGCTCTGCTGATTGCATCTTTTTCTGTGCAGACTTTTTTCAGTTCTACTCTATCTGTTTTGGCCTGAGAATACATTCATTACAAAAGCGAATTTTTGCCTATCAATTTCATCTTTATTCACACAGTACTGCAGAATTTTTATTTCAAACACACAGTGCACTCATGAAACTATTGCTACCTGTACCCACTGGACAAAGAAAGGAAAGGGGAGAAAAAAATCCATCGCTGGGGAGATGGCTCAGTGAATAAAGCACCTGCTACACAAACGTGAGGACCCCAGTTTGATTCCTACAACACCATGGGGGAGGGGAGCTGCCTGTAATCCCTGTGCTCAGAATGTGGAGATGAGGGGTTCCCTAAGGCAAGCTGGCTAGATAGACTAGCTGAATTGGTGATCCCTACTTCCATCAATAAAGTGGAGAGTGATCAGGGACATCCCAAGCTTTGGCCTCCACATGTATGTGTGCACACATGTAAACACATATGCCCATACACATGCAAATATGCATACACTTATGTAAAAAAAATGATAGAAATATTTCAAGTAGTTAAAAAAATAGCTATATAGAGGAAGGACTATCTTGAAAGAGAAGGGACTTCGATGGAGAGGGTACAAAATAGGGTAATTGGATGAGAACATGATCAAACTACAGTATGTCCACATAATACAGTTCTCAGTGAAAATTAGCTACTTCAAAGATACTCCTCTTTGCACGTACAGAAGTAATTTTTCTTTAAAAAAAACCTTTAAAAATGCATTCACATGCTTCTATTTATCTAGTTGGCATCAAAACCCATCCCCCCTTACCTTGATAACATGGAGCCATTCTTTTACTTAGTTCTGTCCGCAGATCAGAAGGCATTCCATAGCAAATACCAGTGGGGAGCTTATTTTCATTCTTCATGTAAAATATATTTTTCCATCTATGCCCACAAGTCTGAATAACATGAAAGTGGACCAAATATGTGAAAATTGCAGCAGGATATCTGATTCCATAATTGATGGTGGACCCATTTCAGTACATACCACAATAGATCCATTTTTTCCTGGCTGTCTGGAAAGTGTTACTCCCAACCACTGGTTGTCTCTCTCTTCTAAGCAAGTCTTCCCACAGGGTTCTCCATTAGGACTACCTACAGCATTTGAAAATAAATATGAGCTTTGCTGAAAACTGTGCTCAATGACAGCAGAGAATATAGACTAAGCTACTCATCAACCAGTGATTTTTCATCTTACATTCAGTGAACAATTGGGGGGTAAAGGGGATTTATTCTAGGCCAACGTATTTGTCCTCCATATGAGGTGAATGCTCTGTTTTACAATGAGCTGTGAATGATAAGACACCATGCAAAGTTGGCCGCAGTGATATACGAGGCAGATAGGATGTGCAAGATGGCAAAGGCTCATTGAAACCAGCACTGGCTATGCAATTCCAGATGAAGAATGATGCTTGGAAAAGGATTTGCACTTTTGCTTTAAACATTTATCTAGCAATATAAGCAACACTACCCATGCACTTTTTAAACCATTTTATTTATTTATTTATTTATTTATTTATTTATGTATTTATTTATGAGAGACAGGCAGAGAGAAAGAAGCAGAGAGGGAGGGTGTAGGGAGAGAATGGGCACATCAGGGCCTCCAGCCACAGAAAACGAACTCCAGATGCATGTGCCCCCTTGTGCATCTGGCTTATGTGGGTACTTATGTGGGGAATAGAGCCTCGAACCAGGGTCCCTAGGCTTCACAGGCAAGTGCTTAACTGCTAAGCCATGTCTCCAACCCAACCCAAGCACTTTTTGAAGGTTTCTTGCAGGGTAGTCAGAAATTACAGAGCCATGTATTGGAGCTGGGAGGTGATGACTATGCATGCAAGAAGTGGAACATGTCGTTAGCATACTAATAATGCTCAGCATTTTAAACAAACTGCCCTGTGGTCTACATTTGATGGAATGTGACTTGCGTCTTCAGCAAGGACAGATATGGAAAACCAGACTGTGAGTCGTTGACTAAAAGAAAAAAAAAAAAAAAAAAGTCCACAAACACTTAGGCAAATAAATGAATTTCCAAAAGGCAAACAAACAAAAAAGACTATTCGTGTGCAATATGGTACTTCTAAACTGTAGAACAGTGATCTCGACAGTGAAATTTCCCATTTGTTAGCATAGTATATTTGCCTTATAGCTGAAATTCTGTTAAAATCCTACACTAAAGTTATTCAAATCATTGACGGAAGAATAAGACCCAGTACCTCAAGTATCTTTTGTGCTGTCCTCAGTGTGTTCACTGTCTTAGTTTTATCTGTGTTCATTCCAGTGGCACATAATTAGTATCAACCCGATTCGATAAGAACGTGGAACTTGGATTTCTTTACTTGGCTTTGAAGACAGGTCACCAATTACCTAATTTTCATACACCTATGGTGAAATTTTCTGTAGTGCTCTCTGTCTCATTAGACACTTTGTCTTCTCTCAGAACCTTGACCCTAAGAGTGAACTCACAATACCTACATAGGTAACCCTAGTAGTTTGGAAATGAAATCAGTTGCACTAAATCTTCCTAGAAGAGATTTTGTTTGAGAAGTATAGAACAACGTCTGCATATATACACGTGTGTCCTCCAGAATGCATTCAGGGAATGCCCTGTCCTTCAACACTGCTGAACTGGAAGAAGTCTCCGTGCCCTCCTCTGGAGAATGATTCAGTGGGTCCCGGAAGTCCTTAAAGTTGGGAGTATGATTAGGACAGATGGATGATGTGTTTATGGCCAGATAACCCATAGAATAATGACAATTTTTATTACTTAGAATGTGTTACAGGAAGGACAGGCTGAAAGAGGAAGAGACCCATGG
The DNA here is from genome assembly GCA_036346955.1 of Dipus sagitta. NCBI lineage: Eukaryota > Metazoa > Chordata > Mammalia > Rodentia > Dipodidae > Dipus > Dipus sagitta. The sequence continues at coordinate 57,178,699 of CM070774.1, forward strand.
AAAAAATGCTGGGCTGTTGATCCAGTGAGAAGAAAGCTTGCTGCAGCTTAGCGTTAAAGGACAGTACAGGTAGGTACAGGTGTCTGTGTGGGAAAGTAAGGCAAGGGAGGGAGGCAGGTGGGCAAAGGGAAGGGGAAAGGAAGGGACACAGGGGAATAAAAGCCAACTGTACCGAGTGTCCAGAGGGCAAGCACTAACACAGGAATCACTGTGGCTACACAACACCAATCAAGACGGGTGAAGTGAAAGAGAAGGGCAAAAATTTTATTTTTCACTACACTGGAATTTCTACCTTTTACTTTGACTTCTCCCTAAAATCACCAGCGTTTTTTAAACCTAATGTCAGGACAGCTAATCATTGGCAGTAGATTCAGGCCACCACTGTTGAGTTTGAAGCTCCTGTCACAACAGCAACATGGCTGAAATACCACAGCACACATAAGGACTGGCAGCCCGGGCGGGTGCACAAAAATGACACCCTCACTGTTAACGAGTGAGCAGCTGGGGAGCAGGTGCTGTCCGGAAGACTGCATCTGAGCTTCAGAAACAGGCGCCCTCTTGGAGAAACTGTCACTCAGAAGTTTAGAAGTAAGACAGGACGTTGGAACCAAAAAACACCATGCAAATTGCTTATGAAAACTGCCCAGAATCCTTATACGTAAGAGGAGAATATTTTGGTAACTGCTTCCAACATTTTTAAGTATTTGAGGGGCCCCTGTGCTAAATTAAAGTGCTTTCTGTTTAATCTGACCTGCTTTCCTTTCTGCTACTGGTCTTAGCCCTACCAGGTGACAGCACAACAATGTCACTTCCCAGCCTCTTTGTTCATGTTATCACTTTCCTAAAATCACTTCCCTCCAAATCCTTTGTCTTCATGCCCCAGTCCTACTCCACCTTCTAAGAGAGCCACCATAAAACTATGTCTGCTCTATGATGAGTTCTGGATAATCCCACACAGTATCAAGATTTCGTGTGGCCCGTGCCCCACTCTTCCCTCTCTTAATTTTAGGTTAAAAATAAGGATTGTTGGGAACAGAAGAACAAACAGCCCTCCCCAAGCCACAAGAAAGGGATGTTTACCTAACTATAAGTGCAGTGAAACTTTCCCAGGACTCTAGTGGCAAGAACAAGTCAACCTTGAGCAGAAGAGATTTCAACACATAAACATAGTGGAAGTGTTCGTGGGGAACTTGGAGGATGAGGATAAATGCCACTAGAGACAATTTTGCATTTGTTTGTTACTATTCAGTTCCAAACAAAAGATGCTTTTTATTTATACATGAAACTTCTTTTCATTTCAAATATACAGTATGTATTATTTATCCACTCTATAGAGATGACTCAACCCCTGCAATCAAAGACCCTTAGACACAAATGATGTGAACTTGAGAGGAAATTTTGGAGACGCTAGTGTCCTGAAGGAAGGAGGAAGGATATTCATTTTTACTTGGATTAGCTAAATTTCCTTGTTTATAATTATCCAGGTCTACCTCCAAGGTTCAGTAAATAGTGACCTCATTCATGTTAGCCAGGCCTATATCTTGTTGGTGATCATCCCATTCTATCACATGTCCCAGAAACATGTGCTGAAAAAGGAAGGATCTCTAAATGGAGAACAATGACCAAGATAATTCTATTTGTGTTGTATGCTTAAATTTAAAGTATATGTCAAAACTATGACTATAAAGGTAAAAATTCATGAAAATAACAGTTGTGAGACAATTGCGCTTACACACACACACTCACACACAATAAGTGACCATGTACTCACAGGGGAATGTTTCTTATTTTCATTCCATAAGGCTGCTTCCCACACAGGTAGCACTCAGCTTCAACCATGATGTGGAGGGCCTTTCAGTGCCAGTTATTTGGGACAACTAGTTCCAGGAAAATCCTGAAGTCCCTACTCTTCTACTGGGTTTTTCTTAATTTCTGGAAACATTTTCCTCTGCTCTTTGGGACTACTATTAAAGTTCCAGCAAAAGGTAAACCCTTCACACTATGAGCTTAGCCCAGACCTTCTCCAAGTCTTTCTGTCCTCATCTGTGACCTCCTGAGTCCATCCTTCCCACATGGCACTCGACTGAATGAAGCTTAGGATCACCTGGAGGAGTTTTCAACCAATACCAGCACCTGGCTCCTCCTCCCAGCCCTCAGGTATGATGCTCCTGGGAGGGCACCTGGACACCAGATGGTTTTCAAAGCTCCCAGATGGTTGGTTGCCTTTGGGCTCACATTTGGGCTTAGGAACAACTGCCAGTAGTGTAAATGGTCATGTCTTTCCCTGTATTACTAAAGAGAAAACTGACACTGTTTTCAAAATAATAGTAAAATCTTTGTCTTCAAGATTTCAGCTAGATATTGAAATAGAATATCAAGTGTTAAAGAACATTTTGTTCATTTAGAAATACGGTATTTCTAATTTGATCAGAGATGATGGTTATTAGAACTGTCATAAGAAAGCAAATTCTTAAGACTTTCCCTGGCAGAATACCATAAATAAATTCACATTATCTTTATATTTTAGCCAATGTCATGCTGCAATGATTTATAATCTGGTTTTCAATTCAGTTCATACATTACTAACAAAACTCTTAGTAAATCGAATCTGCACCATAATTGAAAAAATACTTTACATGGTTAAACATAAAAGAGGTTAGCAGAAATTAGCATGTGGTGATTTTTCACAATTTCATACACCTGGAATGACTAATACTTAGCACAGTTGAATGCATTTTCCCAATACATACATACTGACTTATTCTGAAAATTAAACCCTTTTCATCGTGTGTGTGTGTGTGTTTTACAACTTGGGGAAAAATATATGCTCACTACTTGTATTTTTTACTTCCAAATAGTGACTATCCATATATACAAATATATATGTAAATGAGAATAGATGGTAGTTTTGAGAAGTGAATATGAGAATGTTAATACCAAACCAACTAGCTGTTCTTTACTCTTCTTGTTTCTTTGTTATTCAATTGTTTTACTGACATTACTTCAAATACCAAAAATCTGACAGGGAACAGAGAATCAGAGATACCTGACCTTCCAGGTCAATTCCAGGAGGACAGATTGGCTTTATTTTTATAGCTGCATTCTCACGGCTTAGAACTATGCTGTTCCTGCAGCCGGCAACCACTCAACCCACATTTGCTGAGGGAGCGAATTGTGAAATGCATTATGCCCTGTGCTGGGATCGAAATCCCTTATTAGATAAAGCACAGGACAGCAAAATTTTTGCCAAACTCTGAGAGATGAAAAAGAGTTTTGTTTTGTTTTCCATCACATTCTATTTTTCTCTCTCTTCAACAGTATTACGAAAGTTTTAAGACAGTAACAGATGGTCTGAAGAGAAGCAGTGCTTATGGGTGTGAGCATCTTTGTTAATGGCACTTGAAAGCCAGGATGATGCAGGACAGAGCATCACCTGAAGCCCATGGGAGCTGCCTAAGTCAGAGAGTTGCTGCAGGGCTCGCGGGAGGAAGACAGACAGACATGAAGCACTCGGACAACAGTTGGACAGAGAACACACACAGACGCTAGCTGATATCATCGGATTGCACATAAGTGAAGACATTCACGTCTCTATGTAACATAGATGCAGCCCGCACTGCTTCAGCCTCAGGCTCATAGCACGGCCAGACGGTTGTGTCATCAATATCTTTTCATTTATGCGAAAATTGAATCTTACAGAAGTCAAATAACTTGCCCATACCTATGGAGCCAGTAACTGGAAAACATTAGAACTAAAATAATAATAATAATAATAATAATTTTAAGTTACTTCCCACTAGGCTAAAGCAAAAGAACTCTACAAATATATTTCAGGTGTGTATATTAACTGAATTCGATTTCACTTCCTAAATCTTTTTAATTTAAAAGTGTGTCAAAATATAGCAAATCTTCCCTACAACTGTAAATCAGCTTTTTTTTTTTTTTTTTTTGAGACAGAATCTCACTCTGTATCTCAGGCTAGCTTGAAGCTAACCAGGTAGTCCAGGCTGGCCTTTAACTGAGTATAGATAGTCCTGCCTCTGTCTCCTGGTATGCACCACGATGTCCAGCAAGTCAACTTCTCTTGGTCAAGAAAAATGTCACTGACGTAGCCCTTATTCTGCTCCTCCCCACCCTTGTCCTCCACACTGATCATCCTCAGTATTTTAGCATTTCCACTAAAGAAGGACCCAGGAAATCAGTCTCAAAGTTCTTATTTCTAGAACTTATTGAAAGTTCAGGTAAAACACTGTTGGAGTGGGGTAGCCTGGGGTGGGGCAGCTGGCGACTTTTCCTCATAATAGCTAAGTCTGGTTTATGCACCTACATCACGGTTCTGTGGTTTCCCCATCAGACATTCGACCAGGACTCTCAGTCTGACTTTCCGGCTGGTGAGACAATGTATAAATGTACCTGATCTTTCAAAACATGTGATGTAATCTCTGGTTTCAGAAAAATTTTTTATAAAGGCCTTTACTTTTAATAATTACTTTTGTTTCAGAGTTTAATTTCCTGTCTTTTGAAAGATGATTGGATACATTTGAAATTCATCCATCCTATTTCCTTAAAATGATCCTGAAAATTGAAGAACTCATTCTACTCTATATTCTACAGTCATTCATTTAAGATAGATTTCTAAAATAGTAATAATTGCTGAACAAAAACATTTTACAACTCCATTATTGACATAGATTTAGATTAGCAAGACATATTAAGCGTACAGACATTATTTTATTATAAAGTCTACCAATATAGAGAGAACAGAAGAAGTTTTTTCCTGTGCATACAAGACTTCCTAGCACCTAGTAGGTGTTCAATAAATACAGTGCTTTTGCTCCCCAAGGTACCTGCATTCTGTTGATTTGTATGATGCCAGCAGAGGGCGCTCACGGTGCTGTGTGATTTGAATAGCCGGCTTCAGCTCTAAGCCACATGAACCTTCCATTTAGCTTTTCTTCTGGAAACCCTAATTACTACTAGATCCGTTATACTCCATATCCTATGATTAATCTATGTACTTTTCTCACACATATAGTTAAACATGGTGGTAATGTCCCTAAAGGTTAATGGTGATGTAGAGGAACTTAATGTCAATACAAGTAAATTGGAGTCATGAAAAGCAGAAAGAACATCCAAGATGATAAAGAACTTGAAAGTTCTAAATGTCCAAGATCTTTTCCTCCAGCTAGTCAATTGGTAAATGAGAAAAAAATCAAATTAAACAGTAAAATTAAGAACCTACTTTCAAACTATTTTTCTTTTAGAGAAAAAAACATCTTTTTAAATGTCATTTTAGACTCCTTAAGCAAAATCTGAAAATGGGTAATAGGCATGCTCAATTCATGCTCGTGCAATCAAGGGCCTGACAAAGCCAGATACTTCAGTTCCTTAATCTTTCATTTCTATTCCATTTAACTCTTCTACTCTATATTTTATTCTTCCATTCCATTCCATTCTATTCTGTTCTGGTCTGTTCTACTCTACTCAACTCTTCTATTCAGAAAGATGATTTAACAACAAGATGGCAGTACCTAGGGGTGGTTCTATGCTCTATGGTTGCAATGTCATAAATCTTCATTGACCCTGAATCACCCTAAGCCTTAGAACTCTAAACAAGATCACTTGAGAGCTTGACTCTAGGTTTGAGGTCTTTGCCAGGGCCCTTAATCCCCAAACTTCTTCAAAATCCTTCACAAGATCTACACAGCTCCTTGTAATAACTGCACAAAAATATATACTGAAACTGGTAGCCATAACCTAATAGGGAAGAGTCATCTCTAATCATTAATTTTTATAATATACTCAAAAACTTTGTGTGTGTGTGTGTGTGTGTGTGTGCATGTGTGCAGGCATGCATGTACCATGAGATGTGTGGAGATCAGAGGACAACTTTCAAGTCAGTCTTTGCTTTCCACCTGATTTTGAAGCAAGGCTCTCTTGTTTTATCCCTGCTCCATTCCAAAGCATCCAGGAAAATTTTCATGCCCCTGTCTCCCCTTTCGCAGCAGGTGCACTGGGGTTACTGAAGTCCTTCACCACGTACAGCCTTTAAGTGGGATCTGGTGACTCAAACCCAGGCACTCAGAGCTGCACGGCAAGTGCTTTTTGTACTGAGTCATCTTCCCAGCCCTCACATGATTTTACCCAGCACAGCTTTAAAAGATACAAACACACATATTAACCCATGTAACTGTCATTATATCCCTGAGGTAGGTATTATTGTGAGAATCAGCACTCCAATTTCATACGTAGTGAACCTTAAACAGGAGCAGAATTTTTTGCCCAAGGTCACATAGCTCTCAAAAAGGGAAGGAAGGGTCCGAACCCCATCATCCTCTTCCCTATGATGCTAAGCAGTGCTTTGCAGTTACTGCCTTTTCTTATTAACAGTCTGAACACCCAAGTTGTCACCTACTCTACATTAACTTTTAACACTGGAAAATAATAAAAGAAAATTTGGACTGGAAAAAATGGCTTAGCCATTAAGGTACTTGCTAGTCAAGCCATTGGAACCAGGTTCAGTTCCCCAGTACCAACATAAAGCCAGATGTACAAGGTGGTACATGTATCTAGAATTCATTTGCAGTGGTGGAATCCCTGGCATCCCATCCCCTATCTATCTATCTATCTATCTATGTGCTTCTTTCTCTCATATAAATATATAAATAACTTTTTTAAAAAAGGAAAAGTTTCACTCACATAGATTTTATTTTTATTCTCTTGGACTTAAAGATTAATTTGCAAAGATACCACTAATATGCCATTCTGAGTATTTTTGAAACAACAGAAAGATTATAAGTAGAAAACAAGCCCAGGAAAATCTGCCAGGTCAGTACTACATTCTATGCTTCTTAATGGAAGTCACTGGCAGGATGGATGTAGAAAGGAAGGAAAAGGGGTCAGTTTGATAACAAGGTTTAACAATCTGTGAGCGAACTAAAAATCCATGAGGGAGGGGGGCATTGCATCCTCATGACCAACGCAAGGCCAGACTGAGATGAGGAGTCACAGCTGTCAAAGAACATTTCTCCATAATGTTTAAGGGTAAAGCAAGCCATTGCAGACAGAGCGACTGACATACAAAAGCCATTCAGAACTGGCTTCTACCTTCAGGAAGCCTACATCATCATTCAAGTAGTTCATAATTAATTCTTCATTTCCTAGTCTCTCCAGGCACCTAGACTGAGTTCTTTGAGATTTTTCAATGGTGTCTTATACTACTTAGTACTTCTAGCATAAGTCATTGAGAACACAAATTGGTGAAGGGAGAGGCCAGGTAAGGGAACTGTTGACAGGTGCTTTCATTCCTCCATGCAGCTCAACTCTGTAATGTTGCATCACCATTTAAAACAGATCTTGACAACGCAACTGATGAATGGATTCCACCATTTAAAACAAATCTTTCCAAGGCAACTGATAAATGGATTCTCTTGAAAATCAGCACAAGTGTCTAACTTCTTATCTTTTGTGCTGGCCAGGAGCTTGTAACACTGCCATTAACTCACCTTTCTCACAACACTCTCATCCTCTGTGTCCCATGATACAAATACACCTGATTTCCTTGCCCTTGCTTTGGCTCTTTCTTGGTCTCTATTCATATTCCTCCTTTCTTCTCCAGTGGCCATCAATCTTATAGCAGCACTGGAATCATCTAAGGAGCTCTGGACCCTTTCGATGCTCTTTCTCGATCCACTCCCAGAACTCTTTCCAGTTTGAGACATGCTTGCCAGAACTCAAGGCTCCTTGGAAGGGTTTTAGTTGAAGCAGAGTTGAGAAGCCCTGTTTTAGCCCTCCTCGACTTGTAGACTGTCTACCTCAGTCCTCTCCACTCTTCGTGACAGTTTTCAGTTAAGTGTTGTAGTGGTTTAAATGTGTGACCCCATAGACAGGGGGAATCTTGAGTCTCCAGTAGGAGGAACCCTAGTGGGGAAGAGGTGTGTCTGGGGACAGATCTAGAGTTCCAACCACAAGGTGCGTGAAGAGCAATGGAACTCTGGCAGCTCTGTGGTGCTGGCTGTTCGGTGATGTCCCTCTGCTATGATTTATGGAAGTGAGCCAGCTTCTACGGCATGATGGAACTTCCCCTGGACTGTGAAAGTGAAACCCCTTCCTCTAACAGGCTGCTTCTGATCTGGTGTTTGCCCCACCAATGAGAAGTTGACTGCAACAAGCATATTATCAACCCTTGGCTTTGATAATCCTTTCCCTATCAATCACCCTCACCTGTGAAATTCCAGTACAAACCTCTCTTCCAGATCAAGCTCCAGATATCCAATTCATCATAAGATATTTACTTCTCTTAAAAAAAAGATTTTAAAAATATTTTATTTATTTGAGTTTGGGAGACAGAGAGAGAGGCAAAGGCAGAGGCAGAGGCAGAGACAGAGAGAATGGGCGCTCCAGGAACTCTCAGCCACTACAAACAAACTCTCGACTCTTGCATCACCTTGTGCATATGGGTCTATGTGGGTACTGAGGAATCAAACCTGGGTCCTTTGGCTTTGCCAGCAAATGCTTTAACCACTAAGCCACCTCTCCAGCCCAATATTGACTTCTTGGTTCACAGGAAAAGAAGCCAATGCAGCATAGCTCTGTCCCAGATAACCTGCTGCTCTTCCCTTTTTGACTATACAGCACCATCAGCCCATGAGAACCTTAGGGAACATCTTTGAAACCTTCTTTTCATTCATCGTTTACATTAAATAATCCCAAACTAAGTTTAAATCTATCTTCTAAGTATCTATAGAACCTCTTTTACTCCATTCTTATAACAACTGTTCTGGGTAGGCACCTATTATCTGTAGCCCCAATGATAAAGGAATCTTCCCATAACTCACTGCTTCCAGTCTTGATCCATTAACTCCAAAGAAGTCAGTAAATGGCAACTAGAAGACTGTCAAATACATAAATTTGATCATGCCACTTCTCAACCTTAAACATCACGAGATAAAATTTACACTCCTGTACCAGAAATAATCCCTGATCACCTCTTCAATCTACTGTCCACCTCACACATTCAGCCCAATCATAAACATTTTTCTTTCAATTCTTCAAAGGTACCATGCTTTCAAAGACATCAGTTTTTAATGTCCAGTATTTTGTCTGTCTGGCACAATGTTTTATACTGTATTCTTTACCCAACTGCTGACTGTTACACAGATCCTCACTTGGACCTCAGTTCCTCATCAATGTAATTTTTAAATTTTTTGTTTATTTTTATTTATTTATTTGAAAGCGATGGACACACAGAGAGAAATAGGCAGAGAGAGAGAGAGAGAGAGAGAGAGAGAGAGAGAGAGAGGGAGGGAGGGAATGGGTGCGTCAGGGCCTCCAGCCACTGCAAAGTACGCCCACTTGTGCATCTGGCTATGGTGGGTCCTGGAGAATTGAGCCTCGAACCAGGGTCCTTAGGCTTCACAGGCAAGCCCTTAACTGCTAAGCCATCTCTCCAGCCCACATCAATGTATTTTTATAATTAGGTGAGATATGCTCATCACAGCTCCCTATAATAATTGAACCTATAGGTGTGAAACCCGCTGGAGCCAAGAGTGTGTTTCCTTGTTGTGCCCAGCCTCTGGCCCTTAGGTGTCCCTCAACCCATGTGTGCAAGAATCCATGAGCCATGGAGTTGTTTGAATGTGGAGTGTCCCTCATTATCTTACCCCAGCTGCTGGTCATTTGGGAAGGTTGTTAGGCCTTTGGGAGGTGGAGCTTGGTTGGAGAGGTATGTTGCTAGGAGTGGGCTGTAGAATATTATAGCCAACTCCCCTTGTCCAGTGCCACTTTTATTCTTGCTGCTACCTCTCAGCTGATGTGATAAGACATAATGCCCAGCCTTTACTCTGAGATCCATGTAGACACTTCCCCTCAAGATTGGAAGCCAAAATAAGCCCTTTCCTTCCATATGCTCCTTTTGATCAGGTGTTTTATCCCAGCGATGAGAAGGAAACTTCTCCCAGCTATGTGTACAATGGGCCATCATACCTGGCTGGAACCAGAAATGTTACCAAGGGAAGAGTTCTTGTACATTAGGAGTGTTAGCAAGTTATAGAATAAACTTATTGCCAAAAATAAAATACATTTGGAAAGCCTCATTTCTCAGTGTAGAAAGAAATCTCACCCTTGGGACACACACACACACACACACACACACACACACACACACGAAATTTCTTCATATGAAGTAGTATAGAGTCCACAAATCTTATAATCCTAAAACATCTCTGGTAATGAACTTAAAAGTTTTAGTATTCTTTCTTGACTCTAGTCTCGGTCTTTTACCTTAGAACCTTAAATTACCCCTTAATGTTCTGAATAGAGAAACAAATTTTCATTGTAGGTATAGAGTATGTGTTATTCAGAATGTTCCATGGGAAGTAACCTCAATGAATTCCAATCCAAAAATATTCCAAGCATTAGTATAGCTATTAATGCTAAACCACATGATTGATCTGGCACTCATTTTAGCCTTTCTTTTAAACCTTTTAATGAAATCTTGAAGGTCAAAAACACTGTTTTATCATTTCTCATTCATTCAATCAGGTGGATGACAATCAAACTTCCATTTTACTTATGTTCATTCACCTAATACATCTTCATTTAATGTACATTTGATATCCACTGACTACATTCACATTTCTTTAGGAATATTTCTATAGTCAACCCCTACACTCCACATACTCAATGAATTTGTTTCCCTTTAATTGAGAGCCATTAGTACCTAATATATTATGACATATTTCTAGTTAAACACAAACATCCAGAAATAGATCAAATGTCCTTCCAGACAGGAAGCAAGTGCTAAATACCAGTAGTTATCATGTCATGGATCTAGAAATAATGGCAAGACCATAGAAAATAAATTACTCCCTCCTGGACCCTGTCAAGATCTGATGTCAGATGAAGCCTCCTCTTCACTCCCTCATTGTTCCTCCCACAACTCTCTCATGAATAAAAAGTAAGCTTGGCAAAATTATTCCAAATGTTACAGGTCTATGAGTGTTCATGCAGCCTTGTCTGTCAGTTGTGAGGGAGGCCTAATAAGAGACAAGGACTTATGCCACATGGCACAGATAATGTATGCATGTTCATGAGTGCTAAGATAAAAGAAAGAAAAGAAAAGAAAAAACTTGGTGTATAATCCTTTGAATTTACCCAAATGAAGGAACTCAACTTCAGCTTGAGAGAAACCAAAAGTTGCTATAAAAAGAAGTTAGAGATGCAACAAGTAGTCTTAAAGGTCCATTTATTGATAAAGATGAGAGAAGTACCAATTGTGACCTACCATTCACCATTTGCATACACACGACCCCTCAGCTCAACACACAACATACTAGAACCAACATTTAACTTTACTTGCACTGAAGATGCATGTACGGAATGAGAAGGCTGAGAGCTGATACCCAAGCTTGGGTTCCAACTGCCACTCATGGGGAAAGTCATTTTAAAGAAAGTCCTCATGACTTGCTTAGGTCAGAGTCCTGGGGAAAGCAGAAACAATACAATCATAACCCAGGGTAGCTTTGAAGGGAAAAACATTGAGCAATATATGCAGAAGTGCCCAACAGCATTTGGAACAAGATAGGTTGAAACTAATATTAGTTCCTCTTTTTTTCACCCATGTGTCTGTGTGCAGCAAATTTGCCTTTGACTCTGATACATGAAACTTCTTCCCTCCCCCATCAGCACACATTTCTCAAATTGTCATGAACCTAAGAACACAATAAATGACCACAGAAACAGACCCACATGACCTAAGACTTGAGCATAGAAAAATTAATATACATAAAATCTCCTGCAAACGATGTTAACAGTGGACTTGCCAACTTCTCCTGATCTTCTTTTACGATATATATTCTAAGGAAAATTATACCACATTTTGAAAGAGAAAGGAAAGAAAAAGGAAGAAACAAAGAAAAAGAGAGACAGGGAGGGAGGGAAAGAAGAAAGAAAGAAAATACACACTTAGGCTAAATGACAGGCTGTGGAATCAATTCCAACTTCATTCCTGATCTGTTCTGCCCGTTAGCATGGGTTCTTGAACACATCGAGAGGTAAGAGATGGAAGTACAATGAAGTCTTCCCTTGCTTGAGTCCTCTGTCCTTCGAATGCTGAGAGACTTGGCAATATGCTTCACATATGGCCGAAGACAAACGGAGAGAAGGCATCCCGACAAACTTTCCCCAACCTGGACCCCAACTTTTGTCAGAGTGCAACAGTGACTGCCATAAGCAAAAGGGAGGGGGAGTGATCATAGAACCAGGCTGCATTAAGAAGGAAAGATGGTGTTGGGGCTAAAGTTGAGAACCAGGCACTTCAAACAGGCATTGCCACTCTTCCCAGAGATCCCCTGGCCCCAGACCCAACTTACCCAGCTGGAGCTGCTCGCAGGTCCGGCCTGGATTCTTTCCGATCCGGCATCTGTAAATCGCCCCAGGATTAATCACCGAGGCATTGGAGAGCCAGCTGGCAGTGGGTGCCCCCACGACGAGCCTGAAGCGAGAACCGTGCACGTGCGCTCAGAGGGAGCCCGGTGGGCACGAGGGGTGGGGGAGGCAGCGAAGCCCGCCTCCTCCGCTCACCACCCCTGCTCCAGGGCCTGGCACCAGGATGTCCCCCGGGCTCTGCCATCCCGAGACGGTAGTTGTGCCGGCGGGCGGATCTCCAGCGAGCTGGCTGCAGCCACGCTTCTCTGCTGCCGCCCCCGAGGGAGCAAAGTTAGAGCCGGGCAGGGCGTCCCGGAGGCGCGGGGAGACGGCCGGGGCGCGCACTCACCATCGCTTGGTCCCGTGGCTGTGCAGCACCACCGAGTAGCCGAAGAGCGTGCCGGGGGTCCCCTGGTAGAGCAGCGCGCTCTCGGGGTCCACATTGTAGGGGTGCCCGCTCGGGAGCCCGAGGCACAACAGTAGCATCACCGCTTCCCGGACGGCGGCGGCCCCTCGGGGACCGGGTCGGCGTCTCGCTGCCGCAGCCATGCACTCTCGGGGGGGAACATCCAACACCCAGCGGCCCCTGGCCCCAGACCAGCACAGGATGCGCCCCGCGGCAAGAAGCGCGGCGTGTGGGTCGGGCGCCGGCGGGCCTGGGGGGAGGAGCGGGGACCCCGCAAGGGGAGGGACGTCGCCGGGCCGCGGGCGGGGCCATCCGGGCGGCAGGGGGATGCCTCCGGGCACCACGCCCCGTGTCTTGGGGCCGGGGTGGGGGGGTGGGGTACAAGTCCCCGCATCGTCTGTAGGGGTGGGGTCCTGGGCGTGGTGCCGGGGCGCCCGGTCCAGTTCCGACTCCCCCACGCACAGCTGTAGGGGGCGCTGGGGGACCTCGGCTAGGGCGCCAGTCCTGACCCGGGCCTGCAAACCAAGCCTGCGAGGGTTCTCAGAGAGCTCCTGGGGCTTAACTTCTCAAGGAGAGCCTGGAGGGGACACTCGGCTTCCCTTTGGAAACGTGGCAGTCACTTGGGCACCCCCACATAGAAAAACCCCTGCCCGAAGTGCAACCCCATTTTCCAGGACAGGAGCTGCGAGGGAGAACACTCCAGATGTTTCTTTGTTGGTTAAATGCTTTCCGGGTGGTTAGTAAGTAAGCTCGAGAGAAATCACTCAAGTGACCCCCAAATTCAAAGCAAAGCAGTAACGACATCACCAAAAGAACCTCTTGAAGGCTCCTGGGGAACGTTTTGGTGACAAATGCTTCAAAACTCCCAGGCCTACTACACCCTTTTATGCCGACTTCCTTCCTACGCACACTTCCTCTTAAGCTATGTGATGCGTGGGCAGGCTGGAGGCAGCAGCCCAAAGCTGAAGCCCGCGGTTGACGCTGCTGTTGACCCCAGATGGGCAAGGAAGCGAAGGCTCACCTAACAGCCCCCTCTGCCTGCCTCCTCAAGACCTGTCCCGCTGCCCTTTCCTCAGAGACATTCATTCACCGCAGCACACACCTGCTACCAAGCATGTAGGTGCAGTTGTAGGAAAGTTGTAACTACCCCCCACCCCCCAAGGAAGAGTCGTGGTAGACTCCCCTGGCCGGGGGAGCCAGCTGAGGCTTCGGTGTAAGGCATTCCAGATGTGCCTGGTTTCTTGCTTCAACAACCAGAGAGTGCCACAGATGGTTATGAGCTACACATTTGCAACTGGTGTGAGTCCTCTGTCGCTGCATGAGGAAACAAGAGGCTTCATCCAAGGATCTTGGTAAAACTACTTGGGAAAGCACCTCTGGAGTCGTCATGACAGACAGGGCACATTTCACATTTCAGCGTATTTCCCTGAGCTGTAGCTGCCAGGCCCAGAGTATGGCCACCTCACAGGCAGTTCTGATAACAGCCCCTGGGGAAATTTCAGCCGAATGGTAGACAACAGTAAAGAAGGGTTTACTCGCAGACAGAGTTCAAGTGGGTTGAGCACTCGAAGAGATTTAAAGGGCGAGAACCATGCATTTTGATAGGAGGCAAAAGGGAGAGGCCAGCCTGCCCCATGGAGGAACTGAGAGGTGGCACACAGGTGGGAGTGTGTAAGAGGAGGGCACCTCTTGCACCTCACAGGCAACTAGGGGCTTTAAACCTCTAACAGAAGTGGGCGGAAAGGAGCTGATGGAGGGTTTGTCTTGGTCACTGTGCATCTCAGAAGTGCCAAAGTAACATGTGTAACAGAAAACTGACTTTGGGGGGAAGGCTTCTTCAGCCATCTGTGGATGATGCACCGAACTGAAGCAGAAGGAAATATGGAAGTGAAGTTAGATTCAAAAGCTGAGAAAGAACCCACCTGGCCACATTTGTAGATATTAATGTGGGGCTCAGATGGAGACCTCAGGATGGTGCCAAAGTTGGGGTTTGGGTTTGGGAACATTGTGTATGGTGAGATCACTGACGAAGAAAATATACAGTAGCATGATTCACCCACGTATGCATTCAGAGGATTTTTTTTTTTTTTTTTTTTTTTTTTTTTTGCCCTCTGTGTTGATTTCAATCCAACTTCACATCTAGGTCACATTGTTATTCTTAAATACGTCATCTATATAGTTGGCACCCTTAAAATGGGCACCTAGAGCTTAGAAGGCAGGTAGCCTTCTAAGCCAAAAGATATTGATGTGGACCCCCTTTTCTCTCTCTTTCTCTCCCTCCCTCCCTCCCCCACCCTCTTTTTCTCTCATTTCCCCTCACTTAAGTATTACGTGATGAGATCACCAGGCACAATTCTTCTTACCATATAGAAAAGATGATTAGAGGTGAGGCTGTGCAGTTTGAAGAGAGGAATGAGGGCGCTCTAGAGGGACCACATGGAGAAACTGAAAGAAGGTGGCTGGTCAGAGTAGTTACCCATAAAGCGATGGACAGGTAGGACCTCATTCTACCTTCATGGCTGTGATTCACTTCCTTTCTAGAAACAACACCCATTACTTCTCACACTAACGTAACCCAACTTCCTTACTCAGGGCTTTGAAAACAGCCTGTTTTCCCTAACGAATGAAAGGTGCTTAATATTAATATTGCTTTGACAAAATTTAAATATAAATCTCTCTTTATCTTTCTCTGACACACACACACACACACACACCATGCATGCTTGAAAATCAGGTGGAGAGGAAGAGGAGGAAGAAAATTATTTGAGCTGATGTATGCCAGCCCCCTAACTCAACCAGACTTGAATGTGCAGTCATTCAGTAATATGATCCATTCAGTTAATGTCTGTTACATGTCACTATGACCAGGACATATGCTAAAGACTGCAGAGTAGCAAACAAAATACAGATCAGCTTCCCAGTGTCAAAACTGAGCATTCTTCTTGAGAGTCTTTGTTCTCTTCTCACCCCATTTTAAAGCTCCTCTTTCTGTTTAGCCACACTCTGTGCTGGCTCCTTCCTTTCCAGAATTAATCCTGCAATTCTCCAGGGTTCCTTTATCCTCAGGAGTCTAACCCATGGCTTGTCTTTAAACACTATCTAAGTGTCATGTGCCCTCAGTTTATGTCTTAGCCTGGGCCATTCTGAGGTCCAGGCTTGAATGATCTCCTGCCCACTTGACACCTCTTTTTTGCTCTCCAGTGGCATCTAAAATCAAGTTCCAATGCTCTCAACCTGTGGGAACTATTCTTCTAGCCAATCTCCTCCATTAGAGTTAAGAAAACTCTACCTGTCCAGTTTTTCCGGTCAGAAATTTATAAAGGAACCCTTGATTCCCATTTGTACATCCAACATGAAATCATCAGTCACTAAATCCTATCAACTTGACCAGTAAAATACCTCGCCTCCCCTCCCTCTCCCCTTCTCCTCGTCTTTCTTCTCCTTTTCTGTAACAGCCCCTGCTCCTTGTGCTGACTTGGTTGCACATTCCAAAGGCACCCAACTTCTTTTTATCCTTTCCTGCATAGCTACTACCCTTCCCCAGCATGTTATATTCTTATTTGGGCTGTCATTTAATAGGCTACTACCTGGTCTTCCTTTACATACCTCCAAACTGAGCAATTTTATACATAGAAGCAAAAGAGAGCTTGCAAAGTTCTAAACCAGACTGCCTAGACTCCCTAATATCTTCTAAATAGATTCCTATTGTTTGTATAGTTGAAACCACATGACCTCTTTGTTCTGTCCCCTGAGTGCCCCAGGCTGCTCCATCTCTGCCCATCTTCATTTCCTGAAGATCTTTCCACCCTTGGGAACTTTGCCTATCTCATGTCCTATGCCCGGACATGCAGCCTGACTTTGCTCATTATTCTCCTTTCCCTTCCACCTAAAGTCAAAGCTTTCTTCCATTGGGTAGACAGTATCTACTCATTTGGTTTACACTAGATAACCACAAGGGCATGAGGATATAGCTTAGTTGTTAAAATGATTTCCTTGTAAGCCTGAGAACCTGAGATCAATTCCCATAACCCATAAAAATGATATGTATGGTCATATATGCCCGGCTTGCTGGCCAGCTAGTGTAGCCAAATTGGTGAGGTCCAGGCCAGTAACAGATCCTGTTTCAAATAAGATAGGCACTGTTCCTATCGCTCATCTTTTTTTTTTTTTTTTTTGGTTTTTCGAGGTAGGGTCTCACTCTAGTTCAGGCTGACCTGGAATTCACTATGTCGTCTCAGGGTGGCCTTGAACTCATGGCAATCCTCTTACCTCTGCCTCCCAAGTGCTGGGATTAAAGGCGTGTGCCACCACGCCCGGCCCTATCTCTCATCTTAATATGCTACCAAGTAAATAGCAGTTACTGAGTAGATATTTTTGAATACACCTTAAACATGTGCATCACTGATGTCATAAATGAAGGGGAATGTCATTGCTAAGTCTTTGGAAGTTACTAGTGTGTAAAAAGTGGACTCTAGTCTCACAAAGTTTAGAACAAAAAAGAAAGATATTTGTTTCAGGGAAGAATGGAATGTGACCAAATGTAAAGGCATCTACAATGGGTAGAGAAGGCACATTTGGCTGCTCATAGATGGTGTAGACATAAAGGACAGGTTTGAGACCTCCAGTTAGGTAGAACACAGGGCAGGAAAAACAAAAAAGAGCTGATAATATATATGTATATGTATGTGTGTGTGTATATATACATATACATATACATACACACACACACACACACACACACACACACACACACATATATATATATATATATATATATTGTTTTTTTTTGAGGTAGGGGCTCACTCTGGCCCAGGCTGACCTGGAATTCACTATGTAGTCTCAGGGTGGTCTCGAACTCACGGCGATCCTCCTACCTCTGCCTCCTGAGTGCTGGGATTAAAGGCGTGCACCACCACGCCCGGCTTGATATAATATATTTGAGAAAGAATACCACCATGATGTACCATATTAGTAATATGGTAAAAGTAAAATAGGACTGACATTTTTAGGCTTTGTGGCTGAGATAATGACAATTCTATGAAAATCAGACAAGCAAAAAACAGGTATAAGGATGAGTTAAAACAGATCAGGGTCGGGAAGAGATAATGCTGTCTGGGTTCTCCAGGTAAGCCTGAGATGCTGTTTGAACATTCAGGTAGATATAGCTGGCAAATAGTGCTTTAAATGGTTTTAATTAGATATCTTTACGTCCTATGTAGAACAACTAGAGTTGCATAAAGGAATTTTGTGCAATCCCTCTGCCTTCCCCTAATCCAACCTTTGAAGGCATCCCTCCCCAGGATAAATTGATTATATCCAACTCCTGTCTCAAGGCCTGCTCTTCCAGATTCATCCTAGGGCAATAGGAGATTTTTATCCCCACATTAATGAAGTTCCCTATAAGAAACAAATATTCCAACTCTTTTATGCTGACAATGCTATGAGACATCGTGTCTACTTGTTGCATTTATTTATTTACTTATACAATAATTTTATTGAGCACTCTTGATGCATCTTTTTAAAAGTTTGAATCTTTGTTTTCTTTAGATGTGTATGTCAATAGGGCTACTGAAGAAGCGACAGTTTTGTTTCTAACTCGTCAGTTTTCAATGCACTGACATGTGCAAGTAGGTAAATTTTCCCACACCGCACTGTCTCCATATTGTTTCCCTCTTCTCATATTCTCAGTGATTTCTCCATCACCAGCTGAATTGGAATTTATTTGTGGGATTTTAATGCCCTTCATGGCTGGCCTCAAACTGATTTTCTATACACCACGGAGCAGCTCTCTTTTCTTTCTATCTCCCAGTGTTCCCTTTAGTAACGACCCCTGTCCAAGCAAATATATGTGTCCAGTGCCATACAAATTGGTGCAGAAAGCAAATCCAGATGGTAGATCGGTTCTTTCTGGCTGATGTGCTCAAGGTTTTCCTATAGCAGAGGGGCAATTTTAATAAATTTCACTTTTTAACACTCTTTCAAAACTCTTGATAGTATGCACACTTTATGACTTCTTTACGGCTTCTTAAAGGAGTCTATTTCATGCTTCAGTTCAGAATCAGAAAACAATGGCTCCTCTAACTACAATGTATCCAGGACCTTGTGTAAAGCCATTCTTGTCTCAGAGCACACTGTTATTATGTGGCAACATTTTATCTCATAAGTCATCTGACCTGGAGGATTTGATTTATGTACTAGAATTATTTAACAACTGGCCCATGCAAGATCCCAAAGCTTCAAAAGACACAGAGGTTACAATTTCACTCTCGCTAGTAAACATGGAGGTTAGAACCCTTGTAAATGTGCTGTGTACAATAGTGTCTTATATTAGTGCTCTTAGACCTGTGTCCCTCCCCCCCACCGAAAACAGAGTGTCTGGGTAATTTACAAAGGAGTATGGTGAATGGTATAAATGTAGTTGTTTGTGGATAAGGTGACATCATACAACAGGAATCGATGAACATATATTCTAAGCATTTAAAAAACATAAAATAAATTGAAGGCATGTTCTTATCCTTGGATAACTGGCATGCTGAGTAGAACAGCAGCACATCTAGGTTTGAATCCAAAAAAAAGTAAACAATATAAAAGCTACTGACCTACTAACCAACTATGTTGTGAATATAGCACAAAATGTTATGGAATAGTAGTGTTTACCGGAATTGTATTTAGTTTAAACCTAAATCAACCTCCTTTTTCATTTTTACTTTTACATTCTTTTCTTTTCGCCTAGACCAAAGAGAAGAAACATAAAGATTATTCTTTGCAGACCATATAAAAGAGATAAGAGGACTTTAGAGACCAACATGTTATTAGCAGATATAAGAATGTAGACACTGAAATGAGATATGCCACTTTCTAAGGACAGTAGTGGGAAATATGAGAAATGTCTGTATGTACTACAACTCTCTGAGATACTTGGTGTTTAGCAGAATCTTTAAGAAAATACAATTTGGATTAGTAGAATATAGTGAACATTATTACAAAGACAATAATAATGCTACCTTCTTCTCATGCCTCTGCATTGCAAGAGTGAGCAATAGCTTGCATATTCTCTGTGCCCACTGAAAGGTCACCATTGTTTATGACACTTCCACAGTATGTTGGCCCAGTAACATAAACTTCCTCTGTTTATAGGAACTAAAATAACCACGGTAATTCTAAACCTTGTGATACTCATAAGAAACATACTAGAATGTATAGATGAAAGTGGAAAAATAATTTTTGTATTCATCTTTTAACCACTGAATAAAATAGTTAGCAATACTAAGTCAATACAACAATATTAATAAGTTGTCCCTGAAGAGTTTTAGTGATATTTTCCCCTTAATGTAGCCTACATGAAAAAATTGACAGGCTTGCTTAAAACCAGTTTTATAAACTGAACAGGGAATTGGGAGACCATAAATTACTGATAAAGAAAATTGTACTTACATTTTTGCAGTTTCCTTGTTGTTAAAATGAAAAGGTCCAACTAGATTGCCAGTAAAATAATATCCATGTACAAAGCAGTATTTTTCACCTCCATAGACAGCAGGAAAATCCTGTTCCTTCAAAATCTATAATAGGAATTAAGAAACCCATAAAAATGGATCAACAGAGGCTGGAGAGATAACTTGCGTGGTTAAGCACTTGCTGTTCAAGCATGAGGACCTGAGTTTGATCCCCAAAAGCCATGTTAACACAAAACATGGGGACTGGAGAGATGTCTCAGCGGTTAAGGCGCTTGCCTGTGAAGCTTCAGGACTTAGGGTTCGATTCCCCAATACTCACGTAAACCAGATGCACAAGGTGGCATATGTGTAGGGAGTTCATTTGCAGTGGCTGCATGCCCTGGTGTACCCATTCTCTCTCTCTACTTGTCTCTCTCTCTCCCCCTCAAACAAATAAATAAGTAAATATATTTTTAATTAATTTATTTATTTGAGAGAGAGAGGAAGAGAGGGAGAGAGTGTGTGTGAGAGAGAGAGAATGAGCACACAAACAAACTCCAGATGCATGCACCACCATGTGCATCAGTGCATCTGGCTTATGTGGGTCCTAGTGAATTGAACCTGGGTCTTTTGGCTTTGTGGGCAAGCATCTTAACTGCTAAGCCATGTCTTCAGACCCTAAATAATTTTTTAAAGCTGGTCATAGTGGTGTCTGCTTGTCACCCCAGCTCTGATGGGGCAGAAAGACCAGTCCCTGGGGTTTCCTGGCCAGCCAATCTAGCCCATTTGGTGAGCTCCAGACTAATGAGAGAGCATATGGCCACGAAGGTAGATGGCACCACATCAGAGAATGGCATACAAGGTTGTTATCTGACTGCCACACACAAATGCACACATGTGCACACACATATGCACACACATGAGCACACATTTAAAAATAAGGGCTCTGGATATGGCTCAGTGGGTCAAAGTGCTTGTTGCACAAGCATGACAACCTGAGTTTAGATAAAGCTGGATACGCTAGCAGGTGTTGTAATCCCCACATCTCTATAGCCAGATGGGAGGTGATGGCAGGAGAATCCCTTGAAGCTAGCTGTCCAGCCAGCCTGGCATATGTAGCAAACAAGAGACTCACCTCAAACAAGACTCAAGGGATGGATCAACACCCCAGGTTCTCATTTGATGTCCCCATGCTTGTCATGGCATGTACCTACCCATACTCACACACCTAGGCAACACATTTACACACATATTACACACACATATACATGCAAAGATCAAAAATAAAGAAAGTGATAAGTGGGTGAAGGTCATTCAATTCAGCTTTTGGAAAATGCTAAGAAACAGGATGTAGTTGTAAGAAGAAAGATATTAATTGGGGATGCTAACACCTAGATATATATATCATCACCTAAAATCAGCTCTTGTGTGCTCTCTCTCTCTCTCTCACACACACACACAATTAAAATAAAATAAATGTATTTTAATATGTATTCCAATGAATGGCCAGGTTATTTTCACATGAGACATAATAACTCTACATTTCTAATAATAATTACAGTTGGATTATAGAAAAATTTGAGGAAACAAAGCAGTAAGTTGGGGCCAGGTGACATGGCAAGCAGCAGGGTCACAGTGCTTGCAAAGACAAGGCAAGGGCTGGTGGAAGAAGGTGAGTGTAATGTCACCACTCTTTTATAATGGTCACTTCTGGAAGCTTCACATTTTATTCAAATGGAAAAAGTTATTACACTGATTTTAGCTGTTAAATAATTGAAAGAATCCATATATCTTCTTGAATTACAATTCAGTTTCCAATTAGTAATAGAACAGGGAATGTGTGAAAAATGCTTTCACAGCTCAGTTGGAAACTTTTTCATTGAATCAAATGTAACATGGTGGCTTTCCTGAGATGGGCCTGCACTATAGGATACACACTGGTTTTGACTGTCGGGGACATGTTTGCAACTTTGAGCCCCTTAAGCTTCTCACAAAATAACAACTCAAGAGCAGAGTCTGGGTAGGGATAGGATTAAACTCTTGCCCATAGCATCATACCAGACTTTTGGAACCAGACTATCACAACCAGTAGGCCACTCTTAAGCCTACAGGACTATCTTTAGCAAAGGATTCTTCCCAATGCCATAAGCTCATTGGATAATCTTTCATAAACACAAATCCTAACTGGGTTTTGACTTCAAGTAAAGGAATTCCTTATTTTTCATGAGGTAACTCAGTTGAAAGGACAGGAGGAGACATACACTGGCAAGGGTAGTGTTTGAAGGGACATAATAGTCCGCCTTGTAAACAACATCAAAAGGTCTCCTGTATGAGAATTAACTGGAGAGAAACATTTGTCAGCAGTTCTTTCATGTCATTCTGCATTTGTAACCCTGATGTCTTTTAAGAGATGAGAATCTAGCCCCTTCTTTGGAATCATGCAGACCACTTGTTGGTGCCCACGTCCTTAGGAGCTTTGCTGTCCCTCTTTCAGGCTCTACCATCATCAGGAGACAGAGCGTGGCCACCCTTCTGCCTATGCTGAGTGTGTCGGCCAGTCTACCAGGGGTATTTCTCTCTTAACCTGGCTTTGTCCTTGGTAAAGCTGCCTTAGGCCCTGGCAAATAAAATACAGATAAGTTTCACTTTCTTTGAATTCACTTCCAGTCTGTATTTTCACCATTCTCAATGAATATTTAGTTATACCCAACCTATACCAGACACTATGTTTGTTACTACAAATACACATAAGTAAGACAAGATTCCACACTCAAGGTAATTATAGTACAATGCATGAGGATGACAGAAAACAAATAAAATGCTATACTTTAAAAAATGCTATTTTATACACAGGAACAATGTGTCAGGAAAATCTACCCAAGGGGAGAACCCTATATTGAATTTTTAAATATGAATGTGAGCTTCTCCCAATTCTCCAAAACAGTATCTTTCAGTGTAGCTGAGGCTGGCCTCACGCTTACTATGTAGCCCAAAGTGGACTTGATCTGTGATCTACCTGCCTCCACCTCCAGAGCAGTGCTTAGGATACCCCACAACACTGGAAATGAATGTGGTAGGTCATGAAGAGGCCATGAGATCACAGGATGCATTTAGAACATCTGTGCATTTGGCACAGATCATGAGAGGGTTGGAACAGACAGAAGTAGGCAGTGTTTAGAGGTATGCTGTGCTAAGATGAGTGGATATTTTTTTATTGTGGTCTGAAAATCATCTTATGCAGTAGGATAGCATTCATGTATAGACTGGACTGATGGAAAAATAGGAGATGGTCTAGTTAAATGGCTGATGTACTAGTAGAAGAGAAAGATGGTAAAGCCTAAATTAGATGAGTTATAGCATGCCATAGAGAAAGGGAAGAGAGAGAAAGAGAAAGACCTTGGGTGCTTCGGTCCATTCACTGTGACACTGTGCACTGGAGCACACCTGACTGTGCAGATACCTTAGGAGGTTTTCCTAATGTCCAGTCTGCATTTTCTGAGAGCCATGCAAGTTAAAGTTTTCCAGGTACAAATAAACAAATTTGTGAATCAGGAGAGACACCTGTGTTAGTAACATTATTTTGATAGCATCATTAATAAGTCAATGAATGATGGAGAGACTATTAGGAAGGAGTAGAAGGGGGCTGTGGAAAGATCCTTAGAGGATAACAAAGTCTTGGTTCAGGCTGGGGAAACACTGAGGACACTCAAAGTGCACCAAAGCAGAAATCCAGAACCAGCTGAGAGCACAACACTAAATTACACTTAAGACACACTCATCACAGCTCAGGGAATTTTGCAGAAGAAGGGTCAGGAAGATTTTAAAGAGCCACAGAGTAGAAGCTAATGTCCAGAAGAATTGCCCTCCCCCACAATGACTGACTGCTGCTCTGACATCTTATAACCCCCAACCCCAGGAAGAAGACCAGCAATCACAGAGAGGAGGGCCCTGAGCAGAGTGGGGTCCAGGAGGAGAGAAATGATGGTACCAATACAAGATGTTTCTGTATAAAGTTTCTACTAAGGAAATAAATAAATAAATAAAATGTCAAAAGTGGAAAAATATTTTTTTAAAAGAAAGGATCACTGGAATCAAGAGAACAAAGAAGATATCCCTGAAAATTAAGAGTAGATAATAGGAAGAAGTGAGTGGTCCAAACGTGACTAGTAGGCAAAATACAATAGGAATTTAGCAGTCAGGGGTTCTCTGAGGATATATTATCTATAAGGCTTGAAGTGTGGGAGAAAGATGAATAAGAACAGTAAGGATATGGCTGACCCTGTCTTCTGCATTCATGAAGGACGCTAGAAGGTTTGCTTCCCCACATATCTCCCTTATCCTACCAACAGTAAAGGCCAGAATGTCTCACCTTCTCTTTTTCTCCTATCAATACTAGATAATAAGCCCACTTTCTTATTGCTACCATCATCAGCCCTAACCTGGCTCCCTCTCTCCTTATTCTTAGATGACAGCTGACTGTGATTACCTTCACTATCCCAAATTCCTGCTGTTGTGGCTTCATATTTTGGAGCAAATGATTTTTTTTTTAATAGAAGGGAGTAGGCACATGTATCTTAAGCCAGTGGGAATACTAGAAAAGGCAGAGAAGCAACAGGATCTACAGGTCTTAGGCTCATCAGGGGAAGAATGAGAGCCAAGGAAATGGTGGTGCTTGAACATGACATATGAGAACCTATTCTCAGATGCCAAGTCTCCCTGGTGCCAGTTCCTCATGGCACAGTGCTGGGCTAAGCATTCAGAATGTAATTATAGTTTCCTTTTAAAAATAAAAAAAGAATTTAATGTGAATGGATGTTCACCGCCCATCCCAGTATCTTTCTGTGTAGCTGAGTCTGGACTCAAATGATATAACATGTAAGAATTTTTAGTCATCTCCTTACTCCAAGGCAATCTGATCACATGTTTGATAGCAGGTTAAATTTTGAATATGTTTGGGGAAGCTTGCCTCAAATTCTGTGGTAGGGGTCAAATACTTGTCTTAAAGTGGAAATATTTGTATTGGGAATTAAGTGGCCAAAGACACAGCTATTTGCATTATTTCTAATGCTGAGCTTGGAACCAAGGCAACTCTGACGTCAACTATGGTTGAACAGTGACAGTGAGACACACACACATACACACACACTGCACTTGGCAAACCCCTGGCTCACTAAAGTGAGACAAGATGAATATACTGTAGAGCTGTTCATTTATTTAGCATTTCTGCAGCCACGTGTGGGGCTGCACACCTTTAATCCCAGCACTCAAGAGACTGAAGTAAGAGAATAACCAAGAGTTTGAAGCCAGTCTGAGACTACAGAGTGAGTTCCTGGTCAGCATGGGCTAGAGTGAGATCCTATCTTTAAAAAAAAAAAAAAAAACTAAAAAACTAAAAGGTTCTATGAAAGATATGCACAAAATATCACATGTATTACACTCCAAGTAGCATTTCCAGTTAACTACAGAATATACATTTCAAGTAGATACACAGTGAGGAAGTTGGACTTTTTGGGAAATGGTAGCTATAGGCTCTTGGGAAAACAGTGCACAACCATAGTCATGACTGAACAATCCACAGTAAGAGCACAACAGCCAGAAAATGTCCCCTAAGAGGGTGCGCTTCAAAGCTCAATGTGTGTGTGAATGATAAAACCTTATTAAAGTCCAAATACTGATCTAGTAAGACTAGGGTGGGACCTGGGATGCTGCATATTACCTAGGTCATGCCACAGCTGGATTAGTGTACTTTCCAGATAATTCTCTTTTAAAGCGTTTCATGATACAATTACTCAAATGAAGTATAGAGCCTATTGTCAGAATGCCAGCAAAAAAAGTCTGAACTGAGCAGCTAAGTCAAAATTATTCTTTTCTGCCAACGTATCATAGTGGAGAAATTGAATTAGGCTATGTAATGAAAAATCTATTTTGACATTTTAGTTATAAGCCATATTAATCCTTTTTTATGATGAGATAAAATTTCACAGCATGCTATCTTTTACTACCAGAATCAATGAATTGTGTTAGAAATCCTGTCTCTGGACATTGTCATGGTAAAATTCCTAGTGTCCTTTCAGTCATTTTAATTCAATTAAATGCATTTTATAGCATAAAACTGAACCATTTGTAAGGAAAGCTGTTATCTGCTTCTTTCCTTTCTTTCTTCTTCCTTTCCTTCCTTTCTTCCCTTCTAGGTTTCCTTGTCTCCCTTCCTTCCTTCTTTCCTTCCCTCCCTCCCTCCCTCCCTCCCTCTGAGGTAACAGAGGGAGGAGGAAGGAAAGGATAGCTGCTTCCATTGTAACTCAAGGTCACAATGAGTTTACCTGGTAATGAAAGGGAGGAACTCCAGAAAGCAATTTTCTAGCTGGATCTTTATTGGAATTTGACTGTAGATCTCTTCTAATTTTTGATCACAAATGCACTTTCCAAGTTATTCAGGTCTGAACATCAGCATTGACTTTGGTAGATTTTCCCAAGTACTTGATCTTTTTTTCGTTGCAGGCTTTCTCACTTAACATCCTTAGATGTACATAGACTGTGGTGGGTTTTCTAAGCACATCACAGATGCGTCACAAAATTGAAGACTGTTACTTGATTCTATAAGATTTATTCCCTTCAAGGCAGGCTAGTTTATATAGGGAGAGGCAACTGTGTGGTGCCTAGAGGCTGATGTCAACAGCAAAGATGCCTTATTACAGGGTGTCATGTCACCATGCCACTATTCAGTGAAAAACAAGACCTTGCTAGGACCAGCTGGGGCAACATTCCTAACCAAGAGGACTGGATGACTACCCTTTCCTTCATTATAGTAGAATCCATATATCACTAGCCTTGCATAATTATCTATTCTCCATGTCATGTTAACCCAAAACTCCACTTAGGGACAGAAAACTTGACTTACCTGCGGACATGACTGGCTCGGAATGGCCCACACTCCTCTCTTGAGCGAGTGCTTTTGTTACGTCATCGCAGCTCTCCTCTACTCCCCTACTTTGTCAATGTCTGAGTTCTTTCTCTGTCAAGGGAAAGAACCCGAAGACCTCGGTAGAGGTCTTGGTCTTCCTGTCTCTCCTGAGACCTTCTCTGAGCATCAGCCTTGCTTTCACCATTAGTACCATAATGGCGCCTTGGAGACTAGCTCTGTGAAACAGATTATTATTTCCCAAGTGGGAAATATTCTTACTTCTCTACTGACATTCATAAAGCACATTAGCATTTGAAGCATTCTGAAAATAAATCCACACTCTGTTATTCACCATGCTACTGAAATGTTTTTGTTCACAGTTCTTTAGGGAAAGTCTTTTTCACTTTCCCACATTTTTTCATATTAATCAGGATTTTGGGTTAAGGCAGAGCTGGAAGGAATGCTTTTACTTCTATCGTCACTAAAGCAAAAATGTATCCCCAGCTGACTTCTTTGAGAAACACTTTGGACAACCAGGCAGGTCAAGGTGTAGCAAGGGGGAATGGGATGCCAGGATATAACCGGACTGTGGTTGTTTGAATTTATTTATGTGAACCAAGAGAGACAAGTGTTTTATTAATGCTGTAACTTGGATGTTTAGCTGCCTGGTAAAAAGATGTGCCACTCTGGGTGGGTTCTGGGCTCCACCCCTAAGGTCTTACTGGGGGCAAATCTGAATTGCAGCTGAGAGGTATTCAAAGTGCTTGAGCTCTGCCTGGGGTTCCCTGCTACTGGTTGGTACTTACTTTTTGTGGTGCTCGTGGTGGTATCTTCTTCCTCTACTCGGATCTGTGAAAGGGGTCAGCCTCTTTCCCCACTATGGAACTTCCACTGGATCTGAAAGCCTGAAATAAATCCCTTCCTCCCATAAATTGTGTCTGGTTTGGAGGTTCATCCCAGCAGTGTGGAGCTGACTACAAAATGGACCAACCTTGGCTTAACACTTTTATGTTTTAGATCATATCAGAAGACTGTGAGCAAGGAATGAAAGGAGGGCAGCTGCTGAGGGCAACTAACCATGCTAGGTTAACAAAAAGGATCATGTCCATGGCTTTCATACTAGTTCAGGTCACCAGCATTTCTCATTTATATAAAGGCCTTTTTACTGATGCCTCCATTTTATCTTTTCAGACACAGAGAGAGAGAGAGAAGGAACAAAGAGACAGAGAAGGAAAGAGAGAGAATGGCCATGCCAGGGCCTTCAGCTACTGTGAACAAACTCCAGACATATGTGTCCTCTTGTGACACATGTGCAACATTGCATGCTTATGTCACTGTGTCTGGCTACATTGGACCTGGAGATTTGAACATGAGTTCTTAAGCTTTTTAGGCAAGCACCATAACTGCTAAGCTATCTCTCCAGCCACGGAGATGCTTCCATGATGCTTCCTTTTTTTTTTTTTTTTTCAGTTTTTTGAAGTAGGGTCTCACTCTAGCTCAGGCTGACCTGGAATTCACTATGGGGTCTCAGGGTGGCCTCAAACTCATGGTGATCCTTCTACCTCTGCCTCCCAAGTGCTGTGATTAAAGGCATGTGCCACCATGCCCAGCAATGCTTCCATTTTTATTGTCAGTTCCCTACACAGCTGCTGGATGAGTATTTGGAAACACAAAACAAGTCCTGTCAGTTCAATGCTCAAACCTTTTCAGAGCCTTTCCATTTCATTTAGCATAAGCTCTGTCTCCTTGGCCATCGGTAGAATACTCTGTGAATTTCCACTACCTCACTTCATGTTTTATTTTCTTTTTTTAGTCCTGGTCTCTCTCTCTCTGTCTCTCTTTTCTCCTCCTCTTCATCCTCTTTCTTCTTCTTTTTCTCTTTCTCTCTTATCTTGGAACTTTCTGTTCTCCACCTAGCTGCCTCTTCTTTCTGATATTTTTCACTTGCTCCTTATTCCCTGTTCTTATGTGGCCTCCTTAGTGGCAGCCTCCCTGATCAGCCTTCAATTTCGAATACATATTTTTTGTCATATACCTTTATATTTCATAGTTTTTCTTTTACATCCACTTAAATATTAAAATATGAAGTGGGCCAGGTGTGGTGGCACATGCCTTTAATCCCAGCACTCGGGAGGCAGAGGTAGGAGGATTGCCACAATTTCGAGGCCACCCTGAGACTACATAGTGAATTCCAGGTCAGCCTGAGCTAGAGTTAAACCTTACTTTAAAAAAAAAAAAGAGTTGATCTTGCTTGTCTCTGTGTACTAAGTACTACAACAGAGTCTCACACTGTAGACTTGCAGACATTTGTGGAATAAATGAATGAAATTTGTAGTTTCAAGAATTTAAGAGAAGATGATATATTTTTTCTTCTAAAGAAAATTATAGTAGAAAAAAATGATGACTTCCATAAAGAAACTGAATAGAAAACGCCTCATTGACATCTTTGATCTCATTTAAATCTGAAGATGAGTTAAATTCATTGATTATTAGCAAGCCAAAACAACAACCAAAAAAAAAAAAAAGAGACACATACCAATACAAAACTTGATTTTAAATTTTTGTGCCTTCAATCTCACTAAAATCCCCATCTATCTCCATGTGAATTCTTTGCTGACACCTTTAACATTATCATGCTAATACAGAATTAGTAACTAGCACTAATACAAGTGAAGGAACTCCATAAAAATTCATGTACTAGGGACGGATTCTTAAATTATATTACAGATGGTGATGGCCAAGAAACACCTCTCAATTAGAATCTGTGGTGCCTCCAATTGCTGTTTTTTTTTTTTTAAATATTTATTTGCATGTGCACACACATTGTGTGTTTGTGCACGCACCAAGGTCTCTTACCACTGTAAATGAATGCCTCTATAGCTTTATGTGGGCAGCTGGGGAATTGAACATAGACCAGCAGGATTTGCAGCCAAGTTTTTTTTTTTTTTGAAAAAAATATATAAAGAAAGAAACATTGAACCATGTTCCCAGTCCCAACTGTTGGACATAATTCCAATATTCCATCCTTCCAAAAACAGATCCTTCCTTTAACATTCAAATTCGATTAAAAGGACTACTCCTTAGAAAACATCTAAGACATTAAAATTCAAATCTAGAATATTCATTAATTTACCAGACAATCTGTCTGGGTTGTGCATTGTTCTCATATAAACAGCCCAAACTAGTTTCCTTATATGAAAAAGCACTTTCAGTGCAGATGATATTGTCAGATCTTAGCACTTAGTTTGCTTTCTCTTCTGTTTTTAAAGCTTATTGATTACTTATTCATCACATCTTGTCTCTTATTTTATATAGCCAGTCAAGGAAGCAAGATTTATGTTAGAAGTTAGATCAAAATCTGGAACTCATTAAATATGTTCACTTTTCATTTGCAGTTTTTGTTGAGATCAGTTTGTGCCCTGCCCTAAGTTACTCCATATTGCATAAAACTATTTTGTTTTTTGAGGTTGGATGGTCTCATTTTAGCCCAGGCTGACATGGAACTCACTCTGAAGCCACAGGGTAGCCTTAAGTTCAAGATGATCCTCCTACCTCAGCCTCCCTAGTGTGATTAAAGATTTGTGTCTCCATGCTGAAAACTGACAGATTATTTTACAAGCAACATTTCACTCCATTCTGAAGATGGAGGATGACTCAATACCTTGGAGGAAACTTAAACAACACTAACTGTCCAACACTGTACCACCCATGAGCCACAGATACACAACATTCCTAAAGGTAGAAAGTGTACCATCATGTAAATTTATCAAAGTAAATTGGGACTATAGAAGTACAGTGGTCATACTAGAATAGTATCAGGAAAACAAGGCTCAAGAATTTATTAGACACAGTAGGAAATGATGCAGTATCCTCACCTGGATCTCACAAACCTAAAGGATAAGGCTGTCTTCTGACCACTGGGTATATGCAACAAAGGAATGTCAGGTAGAGAACTCCTGACTATCCCAGGGTCTTCAGCATGATGTGGCTCACACTGTTGATTTGGCCTACTCAAATATCTGTCTGACTGTCTATCTGTACCTATGATCCATCCATCCATCCAATCAGACCCAGTCCTGCCCTTTGCTGCTACAGCCCCGTGTCCTACAGCACCTTGCTTCTACACCTGGATACAGTTCTGTAGCACTTCTGTAGCCTGTGACCTGGCAGCAGCTTGCAGTTCCTGCAGACTCCCAGCCAGATCTGATCCCAGCAGATTATGTGCACCCTGATCCTCTTGCTGCTGCCCCTTTAGAAACTTCTAGAATTCTACTGTCATCTTTTCAATTATTTGTAGCCACTTACATACATAAATATATTAATGAGAGTTAATATTAGTAACTGATCAAAAGATCCTATGTTTGCCTCAGGCTGGCTATCAAGGACAGTGGGACTACATGACAATTGCTGCCCACAAAACCACCATCGTAACTTGTAAGTATATTTGTTTTCACTAGTTTCCTCTTTGTTTCTGATATAATGCAATCCTGACAGCCTTATTCATGGAAATTTAAAATTACAAATATAAAGTATTCCAAGCTACTAAAAATTGGATTCTGATTAATATGAGTGTTTCTTTTTAAATTTTTTTTTTTTAGTTGTGTCAATGACTGGGTGATAAATATTCTAGTAAAGTTTGCACCATTAAGAATGCATTGTATTCTAAGGTTAGTGGGAGCTTGACAATGGAAAGCAGAATCATTATCTGGATATGATTCTGACTTGTTTCCTAGTTCCAGATATGGTTTCCTTTCCACTGAGCAGATCTGTTAGCCAATCTAAGAGCAGTTGGTTACCAACTGTGGCTATGTGCCACTATTGCACTTGTGTGAGCATCACGCCAGGTTGTTTGCTTCTGAGTCACTTAGACTTTGAGTTGCTTGGACAGATGTTGGCCACTTTCCCACAGTAGCTCATGTAGTGTCTTCCAGCACTAGATGGGCTATTTGTCTTGGGACTGGCTCTCTTCCAGATTACAACCAGGTCTCTGGATGATCTGTGCCAACAGCATTTGGTATCATCAGCAGTAGGATCTTATCATGAACCTCTGGTGAGTAATCAAGTGCTCTGACAGAAGTCTGTCTTGTTTGTTTTGGGAGATCTAGTAGGGCTCTCCTACCAACAGCTCATTATGGATATAGACCACATCCTGGTACAGGGAATAAAAGGCTAGCACCAAGGGAAAAGAAAAAGGAAAAATCCAGAGAAGAAAGGGAAACAGGAGAAATTTGAGGTGAGGTTTCATCTCACTCTCTCCAGGGCCCTTCTATTCAAGTGCTCCTTCTAAGGTCCTCTTGAGAGTTTCACTATTTAGTCTGACTTTCAGGATATTGAATTCTATGGAACCACTTCAATTTGGATTCAGTTTTGTTCCCCTCCCATCCTTTCCCTTCGCCTAAGCCCTAACCTCCCTATTGTCCAAGCTTCAGGATTCTATTCAGTTATGTCAGAAACTTGCGCTGATCCAGGTTAGGAACTGCAGATGAGTGAGATCATGTGATGGTTGTCTTTCTGTGATTGTGTGAGTTCACTTAAAATGATCTCTTTCAATTTCGACCATTTTTCTACAAATTTCAATGTGTCATTTTTGTCTTACTGCTGAGTAGAATTCCATCGTGTACATATACCACATCTTGGTTATCCATTCATCCAACGATGGGCACCTGAGTTGAGTCCAGTTTTTAGCTATTATGAACTGAGCAACTATAAACATGGTTGAGCAAATATCTCTGAATTGAGATGTGGAGCTTTTAATCTGCTTCTCTCTTTGAGACGGGAGCTGGACCAGAGGAGATAAAAGACCCTGTGCACTCCACCCTGGCCCCAGATGAAACCACAGAAGAATTGTGGATATGATCAAAAGTGCTTCTTTTTTCAGTGAATCTGATATCAGTACAAGGGTGATGGAGAAAGATACTGAGGACACTCAATGCCCACCAAACCAGAGACCCAGAGGCTCCTAAGTGCTCATCACTGAAGTAGACTTAAAATGCTCCTAGCATGGCTCTGGGAATTTTGCGGAAGATGGGGTGGAAAGGTTGTTAGAGCCACAAGTTGGGACATTGTGCACAGAGACATTGCCTCCCCCCCATAATGCATGACCCACAATCCCCATGGGGTTGACCTGCATCCCCAATGAGGAAGGTCTCTTCAGAAAACGTGCAGGGAGGAGGGAAAGGATGGGACCAACATGTGTTGCTTACATATAAAATATGTCCATGTCTAATAAAAAAAGAAAAAGAAAACATGAAAAGAATAAAAGAAGAAAGAATGTATTATATATAGTCTCTGAATCTGGGCATATAGTCAGTCTCCTTTTGGCCAGTAGATAGGAGAGCTGGGTATGACTAAGAAATATCTATAGCAGAGACTCCTGGCTATTCACCAAACCCAAGCTCACTTTCCCCAGGTAGTACAGATGCCCTGAGGATGTGACCACTAAGCCAAGGACTACATTTATCAGCATTGTCACCCCTCCCCCAATCCTTTCTGCTAAGCATGACTTTAAGACTTCATATTACACATTGGGGAAAATAAGTGGAAGTGGTATGTCTTGGGACTAAAACCACTGGACATATGTGCTTTAACGCTGTTAGAGTGAACTAATTTCTCCTTAAAACACCTACCAAGAAAATATCTCTTATGGAGAGAAGAGAAACACCAAAGATGCTAATGGGAAAAGAAATTAGAAGGATTCTCAGTCCCCGAATAACTGTGTGGAATATTGTAGCCTGCCTGTGTGTTCTGGGTTGATATGTGTGGTGGTTTGAATAGAATAGATGGCCCCCAATATATTCAGTTGTTTATTTGTTTGTAGTTTGCATCTCTAGCCACCTGGCTGGAGGCAAGGTCACTGGGTGGATCTTAAGGTGTGGTGGTGGATTTCAGATTACAATCTAAAGATATGCAAAGTGTGCCTAGCTGGAGTTCCTGAAGTGTGCTGTGGCTTTTGACCTTTAGGTTTGTACTGCTCTCTGTCTGCTTGGGCCTGTGAAGGCAGGCCAGTTTCTTCTGCCATTATGGAACTTCCCCTGGATCTGTAAGCTTCAATAAATCCCTTCCTCCATAACTGTGCCTGGTCTGGAAGTTCATCTCAGCGAACCTGAAGCTGACTGCTATAATATGTAAGGAAGAAATAAGACATTGTAGAATCCATTCTATTTTTTAAGACTTCTGTAATAGCAGCTTAGCCTTTTTCACTAAATAA
Source organism: Dipus sagitta (assembly GCA_036346955.1). Classification (NCBI taxonomy): domain Eukaryota; kingdom Metazoa; phylum Chordata; class Mammalia; order Rodentia; family Dipodidae; genus Dipus; species Dipus sagitta. The sequence goes on from CM070774.1 coordinate 57,213,072, forward strand.
CATTACGTTTAGGGATATCTTTGTTGCCTTTCTAGTCCATGTTTAAATTTTAGTGCCCCTTCCTGAGGCCTCTTCCTTCTCTTCCTCTTCCTTTTCTTTCTCTTCCTCTTCTTCCCCCTCCTCCACCCTTCCAGTGGGGCCCTGAGCATGGTCTTTGGTCTGAACTCTTTCCTTCATATTCCTGGCTTTATTTCAAATTTTTGAGTCTTTTTGGACCTGGCTCCTTCTAAAGGCTCTGATTAACTCAATGATGATTCTAGGTGGTTATCGATCATTGCTTCTCTTAACAGTCTTTCTTTTCCCTAGGAGTTGTTTCTCCATCCAAACAAATATATTTTTTATTGGGAGTAGTCTAAAGCTCAAGCCAGGGTTTGTCCAATGTGTTCTACAATGCTATACATTTCCCTTGTTCATGAAAATAACTCTTTTAATTAGAATTCTCAGGCTAAACTAGGGCACAGACTCATTTTATAAGACAGAAAGAAAACAAAAATAGAGTCTGAGTAACTCAAAAATTTCATCATAAATATATCACTATTTCTCTAGATTGGTATAACTATAAAGTTGCTGCAGCTTTTAATACAAAAAACACAGGCTCAACTTATCATTACAAACAGCCTTACAGTAAACAATTGCCAAGTACTGCCTACTCTGTAACTGAATTTAACTTAGCTAAACAGGGTGTGTGACTTACCAAAGGTTTTAAAGGTTTCCATGGATTTGAAACTCAAAATTTTAGTGTATAGGCTTAGATTGTCCAGCTTAACCAGTCTCTGTGAGAACAGAAGTACAATAATCATAGATGACACTATTCAAAGAGAGTTCACATTCTCCCAGCCTCCCCTACTTATAAATCAGGGAGTAACAGGTGTGTTTTCCATGTGTTGTTGTTTGTAACTCATCTCACAATGCTTTATATTTGTGGGAGCACTCTTTAGTTGGATATGAAGTAAATTAGTGGGTCATTGTCAACATATAAAGAATTAGGATGACTAAAGTATAATAGTATATTAGTACTTTTTAAAATGATTCCAGTACATGCTGTTCTGTAAAATTTTAGTGAGTTACATATAAATGTGTGTGTGTGTGTGTGTGTGTGTGTGTGTGTGTGCCTGTGTACTAAGTTATGGTGGGAAATGTCTTACTGTTAAATAAAAGGTTTTGAAAAGCCTTGCTTTTAGCTTATCACTTATTTCTTTTAAACCAGGTTGCTTTTTTTTATGGAGGCCTACATACTTCCTTAATATTGTTTAGTCCCTCAACTTAATCTCTAAAGGGTTCCAGTGTCATGCAATACTAAGCTATACATATGCCAGGGAGTCAGAGCCAGGAAAATCCTTTTGTAAAACTATTGATTTCTCTCTGAGTCTATAAAAGTAAAACCATAACATGGCTACAGACTACTTATGAACAATGCCTTGGAAAAGAAAAAAAGAGTCCCCATTACATAAATTAGTTTGTAGTCACTAACTGGATCTAATATTTGAATTAAACAAATGGCTCCTAATTCTGTTTCCTTAATCACAGATATACCATGCTATAATTTCACATTTGAGAAGCAGATTACTAAAAAAATAAAAATAAAAATAAAAAAGAACTGAGATTTTGTTCAAATGTGTTTGTAGATTAGTTTGAAGAGGGAAGGGAGAGATTCCTTCTGAATTTGAAAGTAAATTTTATTTGGAAGGATTCAAATATCTTAGGGTAAAATAATTTACATACTACATTTAGATTCCAGATACTCATGTATAATATTATTTATGTTCCAGACAAAATGTCTTATAGCTAGGTGCATTTGTTTAATTGTCATACATATTAAAATGTGTAAAGCATTCATCAACATGGTCAAAAACATAAATCAAGGGAAAGGAGAAACTGCTGAAGGATTGCCTTAGTTAGAAATAGTGACACACCAGTTTATCTTATGAACGATCACATCTAGGAGCTGAACTAATGACTGGCACCATTGTCTACAATGCAGACAAACCTGAGCATAACCCTATCAAACAATGAGGAGAGGAAAATGTTTCAGTTGATCTGAAAAATGGCTGAACATTCTAACTGTCATATTTTCTTCATTTCAGAACTCAGTCTTCGGAAAGCAGCCTATAAACTCCTTAATTTATCAAAAAGCAACAATCTTAAGAAAGATATCAAAGCACTCATTACTGAAGTAGACTTAATACACACCCACAAAAGCTCAGGGAATTTTGTGGAAGAGGGGGCAGAAAGATTATAAGAGTCACAAATTGGAATGTCATACCCAGTGGTACTGCCTCCCCCAGTAAATGACTGCTGCTCCCACAAAGCATAACCCACAGCCCCATGGGGAATCCCAGCAACCCCACTGAGGAAGGCTCCCCGCAGAGTTATGACAGGGAAGAGGGAAAAGATGGTACCAACACATGACGTATCCATACAAAATATACTCTTAATAATAAAAAAATGAAAGCCGGGCGTGGTGGCGCACGCCTTTAATCCCAGCACTGGGGAGGCAGAGGTAGGAGGATCGCATGAGTTCGAGGCCACCCTGAGACTCCTTACGAATTCCAGGTCAGCCTGGGCTAGTGTGAGACCCTACCTTGAAAAACCAAAATAATAATAATAATAATAATAATAATAATAATAATAAAATAAAATGAAAATAAAAATAAAAAAATGAAATAATTCAGGGAATAAAAGTAGGGCATTTTAAGAATCTCCATTCAATTTGCAAGGTGGGATTAACAGAAGGAAATGACCAGAAAAACTGGGCATAATAGCAATAAATTAAAGATTTGGTGTGAAAAAAGTCAATCTTTTGATTTCAGTATTAAGAAACGAGAGATTGATCAGTAAATGCATAATAAAAATGTCCACAATTATAAGAAAATAATCAGAACTCAAAATCTCAAGATTATAAATTTGCTTAGTCTAAGATCATATTCTCATGCTTCCACTGCTGCGTCTGGAAGGTTTGCGAAGGGGCTCTACCATGATGTTCCGATAAGCTAACAGCTTTGCATAGTCACAGAAACATCACTGCAAAGAAAATCCATCTATGTTAAGCTGCTTTGTATCAGTTAGCACCGAATCTATTTGAAAAGATGCGAAATATGAAAACGCCAAGGAAAATAAAGTATATGTTTCAAGCTTCTCTGAAATTTATGATTACTCAAATTGGGCCGCGGGTGCAGTTTATCTTTCCACACAGGAAGGAAAGAAGGAAAGCAGCTTGTCAAGTGCGTGAATGGCGTGGCCCTGCGGTGGGGGAGATGGGACAGCAATAAGTGTGCAGAGCTGTCACGTGAGCAGCTGCCCGGTCTGCACAGCTTGCCCTTGGGTAGGGCAACCACGCGGCAGTCCTTCTAATGGAGTGCTTCACACAGCGACCCTGGTTCCTGCGGGCTGTAGGGGAATACTTGTACATGTTTTGACAATGCTTTCCTCCTAACAAATGTAGATCACGGGTGGTTTTGAGTGCTTCATTCCCCGAGTGCTTTCTTTGCAAGGCAACCTTGGAGTGTTAGTGCACTGTGGATCATTAAATCAGTGGGAGTTGTTAAGGTGGGTATGTGGAAGGCAGTTCCAAAACGTTGGTTTTGTTTTTCTTCTCAGTTCCCCCCACACACAAAAACAAACAAACAACAACAAAAACAATCCATTAAACTTTCCCTTGAACTTTGAAGGCTACCTTTGGATTTGGATTTGCATTTTGTTTTTGTTTCTGTTTTTTTGCAGGTTTGGGACAATGGAGTATCTATGAGCTGTAGGCTTAGTTGTGCATAACAATTTTATGGAAAATACTCTGTAGTCTCCTACATACATATGCACAAAAATACCCTCTTGGAAAGTATCCACAGCGGTTTAACATTGGGCCGAATCTCACGTGCTCACAGTGTGAAGAAATAGCAATAATCAGCCCAGGGAAGAACTTGGCAAAGGAAATTTTCTTTCTTTTTTTATTTTAAAACTTTTTCATTTAATTTTATTTATTTGAGAAAGAGAGAGAGAGAGAGAGAGAATGGGTGTGCTATGGCCTTCAGCCACTGAAAATGAACTCCAGAAGCATACGCCACCATGTGGATCTGGCTTATGTGGTTCCTAGGGAATGGAGTCTGGGTCCTTTGACATTGCAGGCAAGTGTCTTAACCACTAAGCCATTCCTCCAGCCCCAATTTTTATTCTAGAGAAAGAGAGAGAGAGAGAGAGAGAGAGAGAGAGAGAGAGAGAGAGAGAGAGAATTGGCACTCCAGGGCCTCAGCCATTGCTATCAAACTCAGATACTTTTGCCACCTAGTGGGCATTTGTGACCTTGAGCTTGCCTCACCTTTGTGCATCTACCTTTTGTGGGCTCTGGAGAGTGAAACATGTATCCTTAGGCTCCACAGGCAAGTACCTTAACAACTAAGCCATCTCTCTAGCACCCAGAAGAAATTTTCTATGGAGAGATTGTCTTCAATATTTCACAGGTTGTCCCATCAGGGAAGGGATGGAACACCCAGAGCTAACTTAATTGAGGGATTGTTTTGAGGTGTTAAGTCAGGGCCAGGAGTGTTTGGAAAGGGGTGGTGAAGCACCAGTGTCACCTCCAAACTCAGAGGACAAAATGAGAAGATTGGTACTTATTCCTAGAGAGAATGTAAGTAGGGCTGAGGTGGACTCCTGCAATGGAACCAAAGCTTCTGGAGCCCATGGCCTGCTATGGAACACAGTCCCCAAATTTGTTCCTCTGCATTTCTCCAATTTCCTGTGAGGGAGGCTCAGTGCTTAACCAGAAGTAGGAGGGCAAGAAAGTGGTGAAGGTAGCCTGCAAAAGTTACCTTATGATACCCAGAGTAGATTGTAGATTCCTTCAAAATGGGCATGAAGGAACAAGATGCCCTACCCACTCTCCTGATTCTCAAACTCATGGCTATTTGTAAAAAGAAAGGTCACTGAATGCAGGCTCATGCATATCAGCGCCAGTGCTACTGAGAAACCCGGTGACATCACTTTGGTTTGCTGATTAGCCAGGAAAGGAGTCAGAGTGCCTCTGTCATAAACACATGGGATATCTTCAAAGTAATATATGACATATCTTTTAATTCCTGAAAAATCCCTCACACCATTTGCTCAATGTATTGTAAAACAGCCAAGCAAACTGGTCTGTTAGAGTCAGAGTGAGACTCTCCTCCTTCATTCTCGTCCTAAACTTTGTTTCATTGGTTCTGGATCCAGCTATTCTCTTTCACCATTTCCTTGACTAAATCTTTTCCACATTGCTATTGTAATGGGAAATGGGAAGGAAATATAGTTGGGAGCAGTCCAACCAGGGGATTTATACCAACACTCTGGTTTTACCAAAGGAATCTTAACTGAAAGCACAATTCGCATATTAGTACAGCAATATTATCTTTGATGCCAATGCTTAAGGCAATGCCTCTGAGCATCCCACATTTGCACACAACTACTGGGTGAACACTGAGAACCAGCTTGTGATGTAAATTTGCCATATTTCCTTAGCTCCAGTTTCACAAATAAGTAAACTGAGTTTAATGACACCGCCACTCACAAAACATGGGGGCTGTGGAATCAGATTTACTCACACTTTCTAATCCACATGCAGCATTGCTTCTAGTGCCACAGGAGGATAGAAAGTACGCTCTAGTCCATGGCCTTCTATTATTTCTGAAGCACACATAGTTAATAAAAGTAATGAATTTAACGGTTTAAAGTGATCTAAGTGGCTGAAAGTGATTTTTATGAATAACTATTGACATTAGAGAATAATCAACATCCATTACTTATAAGTAGCATTTTCCCTTATAGAAAATTCATGTAAATAATCATTTACAAAAAAAGGCAAAATGTGCTGTAGTGGTCTTTCAAATTACAAATGATATTAATTTCTAGAAGCAAATATACATATATTAAAGCCTACATAATGGAAAAGCTGATAAATTATATTTTAGCTTGTTTGACATAAACACTTTACTAAAGAAGTGTTCTTGTGTATAGGAAATAGTATGAAAGTATTGTAAAAAGCAGTGGCTGGTAATGCCAGTCATTAGAAAAATCAAGATTAAAAAAAAAAAAACGTAAAAAGCCAATGCTTAACTGGCAAATAAAAATTAATTATGGGATAATTGGAACTCTGAATTCTAGCTAGTACTTTTCATTGAATAACCAATGAAGGTTTGCACAACTTGGTCTCCACAAAACCTAAGTTAACATTCCTATTACATTTGAAAAAGCAGAAGTGAATATGTCTGTGAACATAGGAAGAGGTAGTTAGTAGCGGATTTAGTTACAAGGAAAATCCTCCTTTGTGGTAACTGGTGAGGTCAGATGATTTTTCTTCATTCATGACCTCAAAGGATTTTCCATTTTGAAGATTGGCAGATTTTAGCAAAAGTAATTAATAAGGCTCAACATGCTTTTTTCTATCTCAAAATATTAGAGATTTATATGTGCAGGTTAATCCTCATTTTCATATCTTTATTTAGTAGAAAATTATTTTCAAGTTTTAAGCATGATTAGGGGTTTGCTTTTATGTTTTGGTCGCATTTGCAACTTGTTGAATCAATGTATTTGGCATAAACAATGTTCTTAGATATGTTTCCCCTTATAGATTGAGACAGAGATAATGCCTTAGAAGACGATTCACTTCAGGCTCTGACAGATAGTGGGCAAATCCCTTATTTATCCTATTGAAGGTCATTGTCTCTGGAATTTCTTTCATCCAACCTAACAGACCCTGATTTATCCACATTCATCTTTACAAGACAACATTGCAACATACCTCTGGCATCTTTGCATTGCTTACACTACTACAAGAGTGAGGTAAATACCATTGCAATTATCACTTTCCAAACACAGACTCTGCAATGACCTCACAGAACTGATCTTTCATACAAAGACAGTTGAGTCTGTTTCTCAATCATTTGCATGGCATAAGTCCACTCATTTTAAGTGTATAATATAACAGTCTATAAATTTACAGTTATGTGACCATCACTGCAACATCATTTTGGAATATTTCTATCACCCATAAAGATGCCTTGATTTTTAAATTTGTGAAACAATTATAAATAAGTGATTTTCACAGAAGAATACAATGTCAGATGTGAATCTAAATGTGCTATGTAAAGTTATTACTTAAGTTGAGGATTTTTGTACTTACAGTAATGCTCAGATCACTGAGTTGGCATGCTTTTTGGATAAAATATGGGTTCTGTTCTGTGAGTTTATTTTTAAACCATGGAAATGATTTAACTGAATTATTTCTATGTTGTATTACAATTTGCCCAAACTGAGAAATATTTTTCCTATAAGAAAATTCACATCTGTATAAAATAATTGTACAAGGTGACCTTTAGTCATTCTGAGAAATTCTTCAGACAGATACCATTAGTTCAAGCAAGCTTTTCAAATGAGGTATTGACTTCCTGGAATCTATTTACAAAAATTCCCTTATGCTTTCAGATGTGCTTTCTTTCTTCCTGTTTTTATTCTGTGTGTGTGTATGTGTGCGTGTGTGTGTGTGTGTAACAGAGAAAGAGAGGGACAGTCCTGGATATCAGGCTGTCAGGCTGGCCTTGACCTGTGTCAATCCTCCTGCCTCTTCTTTCTTTTTCTTTAATATTTTATTTGCTTATTTGAGAGAGAAGGAGGCAAACAGATAGATGAGAGACAGACAGAGAGAGAGAAAGAGAGAGAGAGAGAGAAAATGGGTATACCAGGGACTCTAGCCACTGCAAAAGAACTCCAGATGCATGTGCCATCTTGTGCATCTGGCTTTATATGGGAATCGAACCTTGGTCCTTTGGCTTTGTCGGCACCACTGCTGCTTTCTAAATGCTGGGGTTACAGACATGGATCATCATGTTGTTCTCAGTCTCTGCATTTGCAACTAGAAATTTCTTTTCTTTGTGTCTGAGTTTCCCAGGATTGTTCTCATCAGTTACCATGAACAGGTTTCAAAAACAACCAAAATTTGCTCTTTCTCAGTTCTGGAGAGTGTAAATCTAAACTCATCATGTGCTCCAGATAGTTTTGTGCTGGATAAAAGCTTTTATTTCTTCCCTGTTTTTGGTAGAGCCTCCAGACCTCAGTGTTCCTTGGGCTACTGCTGTGTCACTCCATTTTCTGCCTCTGTCATCACTTAGCTTCCAGCTGGCTTATAACTATCTCACTTGATTACATCTGCAATGACCTTTTCTTCAAATAAGGTCTTACTTCCAGAGTGGAGGGATTTAACATACCGTGTGTGTGTGTGTGTGTGTGTGTATCAGAGAATGGGGCTTACAATTCAACCCACAGCAATGGGATCTTTACAAAGCATTCTTTTAACACGTGTGCTTCTCCTGCCAGGTCTAAATATCTTCCTAAGAATCACAAGCCCTTTGGGTCTTACAGTCAAGATGAAATTGGGATGTAACAAGTCATATCTTAGGGTTGGGATATGGCTCAGTAGCAAAGCACTTGCCTGGCATGCTCAAGGCTGTGGGTGGGTTAGATCTTCTACACTGTAAAAGGAAAAGGAAGAAAAAAAAAAAAACACCTAAAAGTGAAACTGTAATGTTTTTCAACTATTTCAAGGGATGATTTTGTGGAACGTAATTAATATATCTTCTCATTTTTTTCTCTAGTGCTACTTTTGAAAGCATACATGCATGTATTCTGAAATGCATCCATATAACGTGTTTCTTCCTCCTTCAATTACGCTTCATAAGGCAGCAGCTTCTTTCTCCTTTTGAAGTTTGGTGCAGGTTTGAAAGTAGTTTCTATGGAAACAAGCACCACAGATCTGGTCAGGTGAGATGTGCATGCTCCATGCGCCTAGCTTTGTCAGCCATCCTTCTTGTCATACTTTTCCCTCATGAGCTTTTTCTAGGCATTATTTCCCCACATATGTCTAGCAGTCTTGCACTAGGTTCACAGTTTTGATAGGTGCTTAAATTATATCTTTATCTTGTAACAAGATGTTAGGTAAATTACTCCCTGTTTGAGTTTCAGCTAAGCACGAGCTAGAGATGACAAAGATATCCCACTTCACAAAGAGGGGCTGACTGTCTTGAGCTGGATTAGTCCAGGAACAAGGCTTAACTACACTTAGTTACCTATATGATTCTAATTCATAAAGGCATTTAGAAAGGTCAAGAGAGTAAAAGGTATTCAAGGAAGATTCTCTGAAGAAAGATGTCACTGAGAAAAATAATTTCAGGTAAGAATTTCAAGTGGAGTGTGAGGTGCTTGGAGGAGACCATGCCAACTATTCAGTGTGACTCCTGACTTCTGGGTAATGGTCTATGTCAGTCATGAGAATCTCTTGAGGGCTGGTGGCTTAAATGACCATGATTGATGTGACAGAAAAGAGTGCTGCTCTTAGAAGTAACTTCATGACCTGCAGAAGCTGGATGAAGACATGTGAGAGACACAGGGGTGGGGTTCCTGGATCTTTTCAAGAAGTCTGCTGTGGGGCAGGGGGCATTGTCAAGAAGGCCTTAGCAGAAACTCTACTAGTGCCTGATTAGGTATCCAAGGACTCAATGACAAAATATAGGGGCCCAGATAGACAACGTGAGAAGTACAGGAGACATCTCCAGTGGGAAGGGTTCTCATAAGTGTTTATAAAGAATGCCCACAAGAGGAATCCTTTCAATTGTCTGTCAAGTGTCCAGAGGATTGAAGTCATGGACCTTCTGTAGGAGGGAAGTGCTGGTCCCACAAAATAGCTTTGAATGGCTGTGAAGAGCAAACAATAAAGTTCTTTTCTTAGTTGTAAATGTATTTTACTGTCATATGTAGCAGACATTCTTATGTCAGTAGCAACTGAATTCTTATCAAAGCTCATGGGGGTCATAACGCTGTATCAAATGAATCATGTAATGTACATTGACTACTAACCTGTAGATATTTAGGAACATTTTACTGTGTATTTTAAATATCCTTTCAATTAATAAGCATCACTTAAATGTAATGTGGAAAGAACTACTGCTATAATGGGGAATCTGTGTTTACCATCAACATTAGGTTTTTGCAGGTTTCAGAATTTAGGTCACAGCACACAAAAGGAAATCATATATTAGAGCATCTCTCAGTGCTAGGCCAATGTTTGGGGTTACAAAGGCTTGCTGCCTCTTGAGGAACCATAGACATATTTCTGTTTCTCCCACATTTCACCTCTTCTTACTGAGATGTATGACCTCATTATAACCTTTAATTTTCTTTATCATTTCTCCTTTAAATAAATTTCTCTTTCCAACTTCCCTATTCTGGTAAATGACAGCTCTGTTTTCCTCAATTAGTAAGGACCAAAGTCATGGTCATTTTGTACTTCTCCTTCTGATACACCTTAAATATCCAGGTCCTGTTTCCAAGCAGCTCCCACCACTAGATCGCTTTTTGCAATAACAAGAGTTCACTTGTTTCATGAATTTTTTCAGTCTTCAAAATTGTTTTTCTGAGTCTCCAAGTTCTTCTTTCTTTTGTTTGCCTCACACACTGAAGGCAAATTGCTCTCTCTAAAACAACTTCTGCCTATCACTATTGTTTAGGAACATTTTGTGGTTTACCACTACCCTCAGAATAAACATAAAACTCCAGACAGAACCATAATACCATCCACATATGTAGCAGATACAGTCTGTGAGCCTCGCCCATTCTTTACTTTCTCTAAGTGCCTTCATATTTTCCAAGGCGATTGCATTCACTCATTTGAAAATGCTAGCAACTTTCCTAGGTGCCAAAGATAGAACATTCGAAAGGAAAGATACCATTTTTGAAACTCACCCTGTGTCTTATGTGCTGTTCCTATCCTATAATTGTTTGTATTTCTTAACAGGAAACATGTTTGACATTCATATTGAGGCCTGAAAGCAAAGAAGGAATTTTCCAGGTGATGAGTGGGCCAGCCCTATGCCAAGTAGAAGGAAAAAAATGTGGGAGGCTCCATGGATGATTAAGAGTTTATGAATTAAAGTTTTGCACAGCATGTGGGAGAGGTCCCTACAAGCGGAACTCTCACAGGATTTTTGGCCTTGTGGTCATACAGGTCTGCTGGACATTCATCCAAGGAGTCTCAGTGATGGGCTGTGCCTGGCTGTGTCCAGCGGGGATGTCCCAGAGGAGTCACAGATTGAAAGGCTTCATGGAACCACTGCCCTGGCCTTCAAGTTTCATCATTGCTGCTGCCAGTGCCTTCATTGTGTCCCAGGCAATGACGAAAGTGACACAGATCAACCCTTACCTTGTGGGCACCTAGGCTGGAGTTCAGTAGATTGCAGATTCGGGGAATGGCTATTGCATGCAGAAGCTTTGAAATAAGGAATGCATCACTGTAGCAGCTACCTCTAAGCTACTTGATAACATGATGTATACGAACCAAGGCATGGGGCTTCCCATGGATATGCCTCTGCGCCTTGAGTGAGAGGGACTCTGGGACCTCTACTTTGTAGACAGGGAAGAAAAGTGGATTTTGGAGTCACTATCTCTGCAAGTTCTGGTTCTGTATATGCTTAAGGAGTCATGGATAGAGGCCACTCCTATCATCTAGAAGTGAAATTGGCCTATGATATGGCCAGTCCAGCCATCTAAGAAGCCACCTATGAAAATATCTACTCAGGAGCTGAAGTCAACCTGTACTATGTACTGGAAGATGGCTGGACTTAAGTCTCCAATGACAATGTAACCAATTTGCATAAGTATACTGGATATAGCCCCTGAAGGGGTGGGATGTATGTGGCTGCTTGTATTTCTTGGGGTGACTCTCATTGTAATGATATAGCCCTCATCCCACAGTGGAGGAGTTTGTTGCCATATCAATAACTGCTGGTGAGGTGGTAGTTTGTTTTACTTTCTTGAATAGTAACATTACACTAACTACTATTCAAAAAACAGGGCTGGGGCTGGAGAGATGGCTTAGTGGTTAAGCGCTTGCCTGTGAAGCTGAAGGACCCCAGTTCGAGGCTTGATTCCCCAGGACCCACAGTAGCCAGATGCACAAGGGGGTGCATGCATCTGGAGTTCGATTGCAGTGGCTGGAGGCCCTGGAGCGCCCATTCTCTCTTGTCTGTCTCTGTTCTCTATCTCTTTCTGTCTGTGTGCTTGCAAATAAATAAAAATAATTAAAAAAAAAAAACAGGGCTGGAGAGATGGCTTTGTGGTTAAGAGCTTGCCTATGAAGCCTAAGGACAATGGTTCGAGGCTTGATTCCCCAAGACACAAGTTAGCTAGATGCACAAGGAACACACACATCTGGAGTTCATTCTCTATGGCCTCTTTCTCTCTCTGTATGTCATTGTCAAATAAATAAATAAAAATGAACAAAAAAACTTGAAAAAAAACAAAAAGAACAAAAGATAAAAAAAATTGAGTAATGGCAAAAATCGTGGTACCATTTACTAAGATAAAAATGTACAAGGAATGGATTTGAGTTTTACACACAATGGCTTTATTTTTGATATGTTGATCTTGAGGTGTCTATGAGATTTCTAAGTGAAGATGCACATGGATGAGGAAGGTGGCCTGAAACTCAGGAGAAATGCCATATTCAAAATATAGTCTCGGAGATCATTAGGCTATAGAGATGATGACTTAAGCAATAGGAACAAATGAAATGACACCTGCCTCTTGGCCAATGAGAAGATAAGCAGCCTTGAAGGGCACCCTAATTTTAATGAAAATATGAGATGTAGATACTCCAAGGGAGATGGGAATTGAGATGAATAATTTACATGGTCATAGAAATGTCAAAAAAGAGTTTCAAGAAATGGCCTTCATTGCCCTAAGGGGGAAACTACCACCATTCTTTGGTTACATGGCTATGTAGTGCCATTTACCTTCTAAATGTCAATGTTTATGCCCATAGATTAGTGCTGTTCTCACTTTTGGTATGAAAAGCTTCTTTTTGTAGATGATGGTGACAACTGGAAAGACCCAAGACTCAATGTGATCAGAAGTGACATTTGAGTGCTCCAAACTGGATGAGTCATCGCTATCACTCCTGCCAGGGATCAGGGAACATTGTTGAGGAGGTGAGGAAAACAATCTTAGTGATACTCTCACTGCTCACCAGAAAAATTCCTTTTTGATCATAGTGGTAGAGAGTGGAGATATCCAAGATTCTTCAAAATGCTAAAAAAAAAAAAAAGAGGCTTTGAGTGCTCAAAGCTTTCTTAGACATGTTAACCATGCCTTCAAAGGCTCAGGTAACATCACAGGACAGGGGAGGGGGGAGAAAGAATGTAAGAGCCCGAGGGTAGAGAACAGTACTTTGGGACATTATCATCTGTACATAATATGAACGGTGTATTCATTCATAACCTCACAGTGGATGTCACTATCTCAGTAAGACCTGCACAGTATTAAGACCCTCAACATATGACACTAATTATGGAGGAGGGTAGAAAACAAAACAAAATGAAAATATGAATGAGACATCAAAATAGAAGAGGGACTACTTGGTAGGAAGGTTCCTAGTGATAGGAAAGGGGAGACTAAGGAGGGTAATGGGAGGGAGTGACAATCAATTTACAGTTTGTTTATTTATTAAAATTCTCAATAAAAATAAATATAAAAAGATAAAGAAATGTTATACATTATTAAGAACTACCTAGATTAGTAAGGAGATGTTGGTTTTCTTCCATTAGCTTCAATCTTTCTTTATCCAGCTCTATGACCCAGTAATCGAATCAGCATAGATGGCTACTGATTCTGTTTTGTGCTTGAGTTACACCAGTGATGAGCTCTGGTAAAATATAAGATAGAGGGAAAAAGGGAAGGCAATAAATAAGGATTTTCTCAGATTCTTTGTAGATTTATTTAAGGTTGTATATAATTTCCGTCTCTGTTCACTCACTTTTTTGGTCAGGATGCAGACTACTTCTTTAATAAATTCTCAATTGATCCCAATTTGATTGTTCAATCTCTTTCCTGTTAGAATCTCTCTCTCTCTCTCTAATCCCCCTTTGCAGTTTAGTAACTATTTGTTGCTATGAACATATACTTAACCAGAAGCATTTTAAAGAAAGAAAGGTTTTTAGAAAAGCTATTTTCACTTATAGTTTTACCTTCATTGGAGTAGTAAAGGTATAACATCAGGAGCATGAAGCAGAACTGGCCACACTGCAGCCAGTGTCAGGAAGCAGAGAGTGAACATGAAGACCTGGCTATACGCGCTTCAGATACCCACTTCCTCCAGAAAGCCTTCTCCTCCTAATGGTTCCACCATTTATTCAAACAATGCCACCAATTATGGACCAAATGTTTACACACATGAGCCTACTGAGAACATTTTGTATTCATACCACAACCCCTGTTATATAGCCTTGGCTGCATGGAACTTGCAGACTTGGAGGGATCCTCCTGCCTCTGTCTCTCAAGTAGTATTATTACTAGTGTATGTCACCATGACCAGTTCCTGCTAGAACTTTAATCATTCATGTTGAATACTTACAGTGATGTGGATTCACAAGCCAGACTATAAACGAGTTAAATCGGAAAAGAAAAAAAAAAAAAAGATTTAACAAGCAAATTATGCCAACAACAACAACAACAACAACAACAACAACAAAAGCTTCCTACTAGAGGGTCCAGAGTGAAGGAAGAGAATCTACAAATAAACTTCCAGAGATGTTTTCATATTTTTATATTAGAAAGACTTGATCATGTTATTACTGGTGGGGGTAACAACAGAGAAAAAGAGAGGCACAATACAGTTAGTGAAGGAGGCTACCTAAGATAAGAGAGATGGGATCCCCAACAGAGAGGCTAGTCTTAGAAGGGATGATGTTCTCTAGTAACAGTAACACAGATGTTTGGCAAGGAGGAAAGCTGTACTCTGCATGGTAGAATCATGCTATTCTACATTGATGGCTTCTCTGTGAAGCTGAAAGGAAGCACCTGATAAAAGTGAGAATAAGAGCTAAGATTTGAGAGTTGATAATGAAAGAAATGTTTCCAACTGTCTTAGCTATATGTATATATTGTCAGAATTCCTAGGCCCTTGAACTTGAAAATCATGTCTGTAGACTGCAAGTTTGATTTGCATTTCTCCAGAGGCTTATTTTCTGTTATAGAGTTGAGGAAAGGATGAGTTTTTCCAACCATTCCTACTGCCGAACCACAGGACAAGAACATCAAGTAATTAAAAAGTATGCATTTGAAGTGATGGAACATGGAATTTGTTTTGCATAGAAAATGTAGTGATGGGGAAGGCCAATTCAATTCAATGGATTAAATGCTCTGTTCAAGACAGATGTGGTAGGGATAAAGGAATGGAATGAGAGACAACTGCTTGAATGTAATATTTCAGTGTAGCTCCTCTAAGGACTCAAGCCTGGGTGGTGGGTGACTGATGTGGGGAAAATATAAAGGCTGTTGAACATGAGGCTGGATGAGTAAGTGACATGTGGATGGTTCTCACTCTTCAGGTGATGACTTCTTTGAAGACCCAGAACCCATTTTTTTCAGGGCACATTATTTGTAGTCAGTTACTAAATTGTGCACATTGCAAATATATACAATGTAGGATACAATTGAATTTCAGGGTTTTTCAGGTTCATCTAATTTCTTCATTTAATCATACTAAATAGAAACATTATTTCCAAAAAGAGAAAACAGTTGAGGAATTTTAAACTAGCCAGACTGCCCAGTAAAGTACCTAGTTTAGTTTTCTAATTATAATGCACAGAAGGAGGGTTTGGATTGAAGTTTTAATTTCCCAGAGCTATATGGGATTCACTTTTCTACTTACACTCCAGAATTTGACAGTTGTTAAATATTTGCTTTAACCATGAGTTTATTTTGAGTAAAACACAATTGCACCTACTATCTCTTCATGGCTCCTTTAGGAATTGGCATACTCTTATAATATTTAACTAGAACCATGAATGATTTCAAAATAGGGAATTCATTAAATAATAGGAAATGCAGCCAGGCATGATAGTGCACACCTTATTCCAGCACTCGGGAGGCAGAGGTAGGAGGATTGCTGTGAGTTCAAGGTCACCGTGAGACTACATAGTGAATTCCACGTAAGCCTAGGCTAGAGTGAGACCCTGCCTCAAATTAAAAAAAAAAATTAGAAAATGGACAAATTACTCCCTTTAAAGCACATAAGCTTTGACAGAAAGTGGAATAAAAGTGGTTGTATAAAGATCTTCAGCACAATTTTAAAGAACTTTTTTTTTTTAATCAGCTTTAAGTATATTTAGCTCTTAAGCAGGATCTTTTTGGAACACAACACTCAGAATCCAATAATGCTTATCAGGTTTACGATAATGGGTCCTAACTCTCTCCCTCATGTAACCATAATAATTTATTATTCAAATGATAATATTGATTCACAACTTCATAATTTATAAACACCCGGTACTCATGTACACTGTATGTGTGTTCACCTATGTGTGTGTGTGTGTGTGTGTGTGTGTGTGTGTGTGTGTATTTGTTTGGTAACAGTATACAGTGATCACCTTCTGGCATTTGTGAAAAGGTGATGATGAGTTACATTAATCTTGAAACACTGTGCAGTAGAATTTCTTCGCTGACCAGGGAGTAACTGGAGTCATAGAAGCAGTGCGCCATTCTTCACAGAAGGTTTCTGGCTACGAATAAAAATGGAGTGCATTTCCTTGAGCACGAGATGATAAAGACAGTAGATCCTCAAGAAATTCTCCGCCAAGATTAAGGAATTTCTTGTTTTATTTCTTGGAAGTGCAGGTTTCTCGTTCTTAGTTCAGGACCTGGAAAGTAGGCTGGGAAAATATGTTTTAGATAAGTCATCCCAATTAAGCAGCACATTCTCAGCTCTCACTTTGATAGTCAGGTGATCATTTTTTTTACATGTTTCCATATGCCAGTTATTCTCCTTGAAGTATCCAAATGCTTCCTGGTGAGTTTAGCAAAGTCTCCAACTGCTTCCCGCTTGCCCTCTGCCTCATTTCATTGGCTGAGATCTTCCTTATGCTAGGCTATGGTGGTCTAGCTTCTCATACTTGTTGACCTTGCATTTTACTCAAGTACTTTACTCTTGTGTTTCCCTCTCAAGGAATCTTCTTTCCCCTGATCTTCTTGTCATTCAGATCACAGCTCAGATGTCACCTCAGCAGTAGGCTTTTTCAGCCACCATCTCCTTGCCTTTTCTACCAAATGCTTTCCATAATTGCTGGTTGCAAATGCAACCCAGAGCCACAGAAAAGAATATGGAAGTCTTGAAAACAGCCAAAATGTCTTCAGTCAGCAGCTCCAGAAATGTCCAGCGTGTGTGTATGGGAGAGGTGCTTATGAAGGGCTTAAGGAGCACTTAATATGAGGTCAACTTAAAGTTTTAAGTGAAAAATATAGTAGATGTATAAAGTTAAGCAGATTTAAAGAAACTATTCATCTTGATAAGAAAACTTCATTCACATTAACAAAAAATCTCATTTTTCCCTTGTCTACTTAGACCTAGTTAAAGGACTATCCCGTTTTTTTTTCTATGATTTTTACTATTTTATATGCCTAATATTAAAGGAATATTGCAGTTGCATCTGCCACTGGCTTTCACCTAGCATAATACTATAATGAACACAGGAGTGCAATATCTCTTTGAGATTCTAAATTTAAATTCTTTTGGATAAGTACCTAGAGGTAGAGTTGTTGTGTCATACGATACTTCTTTCATTAAACTGTTATCCACATAGGACATTAAAACTGTTATCCATACTGGTTGCCTCATTTGACATACCTGCCAAGATTATACAAGGGTTCTGAATAAAAACAGACATGGACTAATGGTGTAGAAAAGAGAAAAAAAATGAACCTGACAGTTACAGCTACCCAGTTCTTGATAAAGGTTCCCAAAGCACATGTTGGGGAAAGACTGCCTATTCAACAAATAATTCTTGGAAGGGGACACTAGATGTCCACATGTAGGAGAATGAAACTCCTGAAATATTAAAATTTCTTTTGGAAATCATAGAGAAAGCACATTATGACATAGAAACAAGAACTTTCCAAATAGTCTCTAATAAAGAGCTTAAGAACTAAGATCAGGAATGGATAATGGAACTGAATCAAATAAAAAATCTACTACACAATAAAAGAAATAATTACCAGAGTGAAGAGACAGTCCATAGAATGGGAGAAAATCTTTCCCAGGTATCTGTTCAGCAGGGTGTTAGTATCTAAAATATTTTTAAAATTCAAAAAAAATTAAAAACCAAAAGAAAAAGTCATTCCATCAATAAATTAGTGGATGAATTCAATAGTTCTCAAGTACCAGTAGCAAATAAATGCATAAAAAAAGTTGACCACCTTTAGCTATCCAGGAAATACAAATCAAAATGACACTGAGAGTCCATTCACACCAGGCAGAGAGGATATCATCAAGAAAATGAACAACGATGCAGGCTGGTTCTTCCCTTTCTCTTGCTTCTAGTTCTATAAGATCTCCCTCTTACCTCTGCCCTGAACACTCTGTGCCATGTGCTGGGAGCGACTCATCCACGCAAACTATGCCACAGCCAGCGCCATGCTGTCTGCGCTTTCAGACTCCCAAACTGACCTGAATCAACCTCTCTGTGTCACTCAGCATCAGGCATTTCACTGCAGTAATAAAACCACAGGAATGCGCTCCCTTGGCTCTCATATGCTGTTTGAGAAACTCTCCTTCTGCAGATTGCCATTGTTTCCTTTGCTGCACAGAAGCCGTGTAGTCTGGCACAGCCCAATTTGTTGTTGCCTGTGCATTTAGAGACATCCTCCAGAAATCATTATAATATCAATACCATAAAGATTTACTCTGATATTTTTTTCTATGTGTTTTGTAGATTCATGTTTTGTGTCCATTTTCAGTCCATTTTGATTTTTGTGTATATTGTAAAACCTGGGTCATATTTCTTTCTTTTCCTTGTGGTTATACTTTTCCTAGTATTGTTTGTTGAAGAGATTGCATTTTCCTCATTGTCTATTTTTGGTACCCCTGTTGAAAATCAGTTGACTATATACATGCGGGTTTATTTCTGGGCTCTATAATTTATTTGTGCATGTTTCTGTCTTTATTCTAGTACCATGCCGTTCTAATGACTGTAGCCTTGTGATAAGATTTTCAATTAGGAAATGAGATAACCCCAGCTTTGTTCTTTTTTCTTGAAATTGTTTTGGCTACTTAGGATCCCTTATGTTTCTGCATGAATTAAGAAAAATTTTATTCCTGTTTTGGATAGACATTTACTGAATCTTTAGATCACTTCGGGCAATAGGGACATTTTAACAAAATTAAATCTTTAATGACTTTGAGTGCTAAGGACATTTTAACAATATTGTTTTCTGATGGCATGAATATGAATCATGTTTTCATTACTTTAATTTCTTTCTTTGATGTTTTGATGTTTTTAAGTTAAATGTACTCCTAAGTATTATCATCTTCTTGAACCTATTGTAAATTGGGTTACTTTATAACTTGCTTTTTGAGTACTTCATGGCTAATGATCTATATATGTTGGGTTTGTATCGTGAAACTTTAGAATTTATTTCTTAGCTCAAACCGTTAGTGTTTTCATGGAATCTTTAGACTTTTCTCCATATATAATCGTTTTGTTTATAATTATTTTAATTTTTCTTTTTTGATGTGGATATCTTTTATAACTTTTCTTGTCTTTTTTCTTCATCTTTGACTTCTAGTGTTATGTTGATCAGAAATAACAAGAGTGGGTGCTGTTGCCTTGTTCCTGACATTAAATGCTTACCTTTTTGTCCCTAAGTATAGTGTTAACTATGTGGACCTGTCATATGTGACCTGAATTATATTGAGATGATTTGTTTTCATGATGATCATATGATTTTTAATATCTGTGAAGGAGGTATGTTATATTTATTGATTTCCATTAGCTAAACAATCCTTGAATTCCTGAGATAAATCTCATTCATTCATAGCAGATGATTGCTTTGATGCTGTCTTGAGTTTGATATATTAGCAATTTGTTGAGGATTTTTGGGTTACTTTTCACTGGAAACATTAGTCTAGAATGGCCTTTTCTTATGTCTTTTTCTGCCTTTGATGCCAGGATGTATTAGTCAGGGTTCTCTAGAGGAACAGAACGAATGGTATGAATATAAACCACAAAAGAGATTCACTATGTTGGCTTACACAATTCAAACAGGGTATTCTAAAATGGCTGTCTGCATGCTGGGGTACTGAGAACACAGTAGCTCTTCAGTCTATGACCCTGATGCTCAGCAATCCCCATGTTTCATAGATGGCATAGAGGATTCCTAGAGAGCTGCTCTAGTCCATGTTGAAAGGTCAGATAAACTGGGTTCTGATGGCAGCAACAGATGGTGGCAATAGACAGACTGACTTCCCAGGAGAAAACAAAGGCAAGGAATTAAGGTGTTGTGTTTCTTTACATCTCTGTATATGTGGGATGCCACCAGAAGAGCTGCCCAAACTGGAAGTTGGTTTTCCCTCCTCAATCGTTCCTGGAAATGCCCTCACATACCTGCTACAAGGTGTGTCTACCTCCGTCCTCAATGGTTTGGAGGAGAAGAATCCGCATTTCTCTTCTTTAAAATTATTTGGTCTTTAGCTTTTCTTTGTTAGAGGCTTTGATTCCTGACTCAGTTTTCTGTCCAGTTGTGGTTATGTTTAGATTTTTTATTTCATCATAAGTCAGTCTTGGTAGGTTACATGTTTCTGGTAATTTACCTAGCTTTTCAGTTTGTTAAGAGTATAATTGTCCATTGTAGTCTCATACTATCCTGTGTATTTCAGTTGTAATGGCTTTTTCCACCTCTGATTTTTTTTACCTTTTTTTTTTTTAAAATTTTGTTAGTTTATTTATTTATTTGAGAGCAACAGACAGAGCGAGAAAGAGGCTGAGAGGGAGAGAGATTGAGAATGGGCGCAGCAGAGCCCCCTGCCACTGCAAACGAACTCCAGACGTGTGCGCCCCTTGTGCATCTGGCTAACGTGGGTCCTGCAGAATCGAGCCTCGAACCGGGGTCCTTAGGCTTCACAGGCAAGCGCTTAACCGCTAAGCCATCTCTCCAGCCCTCCACCTCTGATTTTATTTTGATTTTGTTTATCTTTATTTCAGTCTAGCCAAAGTTTTGTTAATATCATTAATCATAATTTTAAAATCATTGATCATTATTTTTCTACTCTGTATTTCATTTATTTATGTTTTAATATTTATATTTTCTTTCTTCTTTGAAAGTAATGCATTTCTCTCCATGTTTCTTGAGGTATAACATTGTTCAGTTGATATTTCTCATTTGAAGTAAATAGATAAAATATGAAGGAAGTCCCATGTGTTAATTCAGTATATCTATATAATGAGAAATGATAAAATCAGGGCTTTTCTTAATTTTTAATGTAAATATTTACTATTCATTTTGCTTCCCTTTCAGGACTGCTTCTGCTGAAGCCTATAAGATTTTAGAATACTGTGTTTTCCTGTTTACTTAGCTCTAGATACTTTCAAAGTTCCTCTTTGGTTTCTGCTTTTTCAATGTATTTGTGAGTTTTTAAGTTTTGCTATTGTCATCAGTGTCTAATTTTATTCTATTGTCATAGAAATGATATTTAATTAATTTCAGTCTTCTCATATTCCCTAATACTTGTCTTGTGACCTAAGGTATGATTGTTTGTGGCCAGAATGTTCCATGTGTGCTTAAAAATGTGTATTCTGATGCTTTTTGATGGAGAATGTTATATATTTTTCCTAGGTCAATTTGGTCTCTAATGTAATTCAAGTCTACTATTCCCTTATTGATTTTCTGTCTGGATGGTCTATACCTTCTTCAAAGTAGAGTATTGAGGTCACCTGCTATTATGTTAACTTGCTATATATTTCTCTCTTCTGTCTATCAATGCTTGCTTTATATATTTAGGTGGTCTTTTGTTGGGTGCCTATAACAAAATATTGATATATTTTCTTGTAAATAAACCATATATTACCATATAATTATTTTCTTTGTCTCTTGTGATGGTTTCTGACGTGAAGTTTATTATGGGTTGCATTTGCATAGAAGTCCTCTTCCTGTACCTTAAGCTTCGGCACACATGCAATCACACATAAATTTGAAGCCAATTCCATGCATGTGTGTACTAAGGAGATATTTATATTAAGCTCGTGGCAACTGAAATTCTTTTTAATTCTTTTTGAGATTAAGATTTAACACTTTGTCTCTAAAATGTCACAATCTTTTGGATAATATTTTACAATTACTTACAATGTAATAGAATGTCACTTGCCAATGACACTATACCTCAGCTAATGTATTTTATATTTGTGATTTAAAAAAATATATCAAACTGTATTTAAAATAATAAGAATGTAGTTGACTATTAAAACATAACTATTTGGTCTATAAATGTAGGTTGAAATTTACTATGCCCTAAGACAATGGTTAAAAAAGAACATGACTTCTAAGTAGCAACACTTTAAAAAACAAAAATAATTTCAAGTACAAGTGGCTAAATAGTTGTTTGCCAAATTGTTAATTTGGATACCCTTCAATAATGTTTACCTTCCACTCCTTAATGGCTAATAGTTAACAACTATGTTAGATTCGTGGCCACTGTCCTACTATTAGGAACTGGTGGAATATCTGCAGGGTAGGGAGTTTTATGATTTCCTGGCCTTCAACTACTGTAGTCAACCAATCAATATCTATTAATTATTCACATAAGTATATCAATGGTATGTCAAGTGGTGTACCAGTCAGTGAACAAAGTATAGCAAAGGTCCTTACTCTTGTCACATTTATTTTGTAATCATAAATGACAGGCAATAGAAAAGTAAGGATTATGAACAAACTCATGGAAAATTCAAGTAGGTAACATAACCACTACACTAAATGGATGCATAGAGTCTGCTGCTCTGTTTGTAGTTGTCTAAGTGGCCACATGCATTTCCTCTCCCAGCATGTGGGAATCTAGAAGCCCTGGTCCTGTGAGGCTCAGATCTCCCTACAGCATTTCTCTTTGGTGGGATTTTTGAGTATTCAGCTGGCTATCTCCTAGAACTATTATCTGTCAAAAGGAATAGTGTGTTCTTTTTTTCTAATGAAGCCTGGACGTCCAGACCATTCCCAATGTAGCTGCCTCCTCCCCTGTCAGATCACTCAGCTCTCGACTTTTGACCTTTATAATCAATACCAGCTTGTGTTCTGAGATTTCTAGGAAGCTAGGTCAAGATCACTGGGCTTCACTAATTTATCTCCAGAGGCAGAGGAAAGGACGATGAAGCCTATGCTCAACCTTCCTTCCCTAGTGTATTATCTAGGGAAGGGGCTCTTAGCATGCCGCTCTTTCTCTCTGAAACAATAATGTTTAATCTCCAAGGTTTGTCTGGAATTTTTAGCTCATTTTATAGACTGCAGTTTGGCCGACTGGAGAAATAGCTTTTCTGCTTCTTTTCAAAGCCCTGTACAGGCATTTTGCCTGACACCTCACTTTAGAATGTGGAAGACTTTTTCATGTCCTGTTTTGTAAAATCTATTAAAACTTAGACCATAGTTGACAATTTAAGATCTTAAAGCAATACAGAAAGTTAAAATAAGGTGACACGATAGAGTTGCTGGGCATATCTTTAGAATGAGGCATCTGAACTAATAAGTTGTGTGGAAATCAGGCATGGAAATGTCCTGAAAAGAAGAGCTAGAGAGGTCCTAAGGTAGAAAAATGACACTGAATAGAAATGAGGTTAGTGTGGGTAGTGTGTAGGTTGAGAGGAGAGATGCAGTAAAAGTTGGTAGATCCACCTTGGTTGACTTTGCAAACCAGGGAAATGCATTCCTTCAAGTTGATTGATTGGAAAAAGGAACAAAAGAAGCATCAAGGCTAATTACTCAAGCATCAGCGGAGCCCAGGCTCATCATCACAAACAGAGCCAGGCAGGAAAGGAGAGTCAGACCTGTTCTTAGGAAGGAGTCACGGAGCTTTCATCAGGCCAAGAAAAAATTTAAGGCTGTTACACTGGAATTTTTCACAATATAAGACTATTAAATTGGCAAGTTCAAATGTCCATTTTTTTGAAGATTAATATTTTATTTAGTAACAGGATATTTAAGTTCATGCTACTTCCTGTGTTGCTTCCTTTGCCAGCATGCTGCTTGTTCTGATTAAGTTGACCTCATTCTATGCTTAGTTTTTAGCTCTGATGGAAAAGCATGGGATTACAAATGGCCTTCTGTGTTGTAAAATGACTCTGAGCATGTTACTTAAAGCGGGAAATAAGGACATTTGTTCTAAGATCTCAAGTGTTGGCAGCGCACAAGAGGAGGGAGAGTACCCCTGGTGGAGACAAGCTCCCTAAACTGTTCCTCTTGACACAGGAAATGTCAGTAAGAGGAGAACAAAAGCTGATCTATATTTGGTAAAATGAGTCTGATGCAAGGCTCTAAAGGCAAGTCATCAAGATGAAGAAATTGAGTTGAATTTGTTCAAAGAAATGAAAAGTATGGTGAATAAAAAGGAAGTCATGACATTCCATGAGTTCAAGAAGGAATCTTCTTTTCTATTCTTTTCTTTTGGATTGTGGCCAAAGATCTTAGTGGCTGTAGAAAAAATAATGGTACTGTGAGCAGGAATAAAAGTATGGGTCACCCTCCAGGTAAAGAACCAAGACCTGCTTGCTGAAGGTGGAGGAAATACAGAATGGGTAGTAGAAGAAGGTAGTTCCAAATACCAGCTAAGGCCACATGACCAGTTACAAAAATGAGGACTGGAATTCCCATGCGTGTTTCTGTCCTACTTTGTTAGAGTATTTATGCATATGTACAGCAATATTAAGATGCTTTTGTTTTTCTTTCCCCTACTTCTCTATTATGAAATTAATATTTATTGAGATTATATCAATAGTTAACTGTTGAATTTATATTTAACTTAATAGATATTAGAGACTAAGCATTTAACAAGGGACCATTGCCTTTTGTTTTGGGGGAACATTGTATGTTTCTGGTTGTATGCAGAATACTTATATCATGTTAGGCCAAATTATGCACTTGTTAGTGTCTTCGCTTAAAAATGGAGTATATATAAGATTTGGTTTGGGTTAAAATTGATGAGGGGTGGACTTGGGATGGTTGTGTTTTCAACTTGATCAGATTAGGAATCCACAGGCATTCCTTTTGGTTTAGTCTCTGAGGTTGCTTTCAGGAAGGATTAACTGAAGGAAGAGATCCTTCCTCCAGAGTGAGCCCTTCCCCCAGAATGGGCAACCCTCCTGGTGGTGGGCTCTACGTAAGGAAGCTCTGAATTGTGGAATTCCTTCCTCCCTCCTGGCTGCTGGTGCTACTTGCTGGTGAGTGCCTTTACTGATATGGGCATATATCCTGTTCAGCTATCCTTCGTCAGCATTGGAACCAAGTTTCCTCAGCATTTCAGCATGGACTGAAGACCAGTGGATCTCCAGGAAGCCTCCAGGCCTTCAGTGCCAGACTGGGACTGTTGAGGCATCCAGTGATGTGGACTGAGCAGTTACCAGGTTCCTTGATTCTCAAGCCTGTAGAATCGTATTGTTGGACTGCCTTAAGCTAATTCAATAATTTCCCTTTTTAATACAATTCATTCTATCCGTTCTGTTCCTATAGAGAACCCTGTCTAATCCAATGAGCAAGTTACTTGACCCTCTTTGCCTCAATGTCTTGTCCTGGTTGGTGTCTATGGCAGTGCTCCATACCTCCTAGCCTTCATCAGAATTCAGAGGATACACATGATGGAACGCTGAGAACACGGCCCACAGTGGGCAAGCACAATGCACCCATGGTTATAAGGATGGAGTAACTTCCTCAAATACACTTTCTAGGATAACAATCCAGGTAGTTTTCTTTGATGTGGTTTATACCGATGGGAAAGACTAGCATCTCCGAGACACATGGTAGTGTCATAATAAAGTATTACATAAAACTAGGCCCACCTAGGAGCCCAGGACAGAAAGAAAAGGGAGGAAACACTAAAGCAAGACAGTATTAGATAGTCTGGTAATTGCAGGAGCTATTGTCTGTAAAAAGGACAAGTTATTGAGTAAGTAGAAGAAGACAGGGCATGAGATTGTTCAAGACATAGATTAGATATTAAGGCCATGATGATATTCAATACATAGGTTAATGTGGATACATAAAGAAATAAATATCTGAGCTCTCTATAAAAGTAAACATAGATACCTAATTCTTTTTGGAGTTGCTGAAAAATGAAAAGAAGCAGTTCGGGCTATAGATGTAAATAAGGGAGGAAAAGGGAAAAATGTGTTGAAACTATTATATTGCCCACATTAAGAAGATGACATCACTCACTGAGAGGGAAGCCAGACTACAGGAAGGTTCAATGGATTCAAAGAGTTAATTAGGGCCAGGAAGCTTCTGGTGCCTCCTAACACATGAGTCACAGACTAACCACCACTTCAAGCATGAAGCCAAGATGGCAAATTGACTGCAGTTCCCTTTCTGCTGCTGAGACAAACACGCAAGCTGATAAGAGGAAAGGTTTTATTTCAGGCTCCTAGATTCCAGAGAAAGCTCCATTATGTCAAAAGAACGTGGCTCACTTCATCATACATCCATAGCAAAGAGAGAAGGAAAATCAATAGCCAGCACCAGCTAGCATGGCCTGACTCCACATACACAGCTTGGGGCTGGGCACAAGATTGTTCCCTAGTGACATGCTTCTCCAGCAGGGCTCACCCTGCTAAAGACTAAGTAGGCAGCTTAATCTTAATCAAACATACTTAAGACAATGGGTAAATTACATTCAAACAACTACATTCTGCCCCTGGACCCACAGACTCATGCCCATCTGTGGTGGTTTGAATGTGAATGTGTGCCTCCACAGCCTCAGGTATTTTTGATTAAGGCTAGGCTTCCTGCTTTAGTCTCCAATAGCCTGCTGGAAGAGGTGTCACTGGGCGCAGATCTTGGGTTCTAACCTTAAGGTGTGTTAGGGAGCAGATCTTGATTCCAGCCTACAGGAATGGAGAGAGCAGTTTGCGCTCTGGTGTTTCATGCTTGCACATGGTGCTGGCTGTTGGTGATGTCTCTCTGCCTGGATTTGTGAGAGGGAGTCAAGGTCTTCTGACATTAACAGTATTTCCCTGGACTCTAAGCCTGAAATAAATTATTTCTTCCCACAAACTGTATCTGGTTGAATTTCCATTCCAACAACATACAGCTGACTACAACACCATCTGACAAGGCAAAATTCACTCAGTCTAACTTCAAAAGTCCTCACTTGAATATGTATTAAAAGTCCAAAGTCTGAGATTTAACACTGTTTCTTAACTGTGAGTCCTGTAAAATAAAAATACAAATTACATACTTCCAACACATAATGGCACAGAGTAACAATTCCCATTTGAAAAAGAAGGCATAACAAACAAGGAGAGACTAGATGCAGTAGCCAGTTTCATGTTCCTGGGATTAACATCCAAGCCAGGCACAGTTTAGAGAAGGAAGGGATTTATTTTAAGCTTACAGATCCACGGGGAAGTTCCATCAAATGGCAGAAGAAGCTGCCTCCCATTCATATATCCAAGCAGAGAGACACGACCAAGCAGCCAGCACCACCAGCAGGCACCAACACCAGCACACACAAAACACAGCAATGCACAGACTTGCTCTCTCACACACTGGGCTGGAATTCAGATCTGCTGCAACTGCTACCTTAGAGCTGGACTCGAGGATCCACCATCAGTGACACCTCCTCCAGCCAGGTGGCTGGATGTATAACTTACAAGCTTAATTTAACACCCAAGTAAATGGGAAGGCATACATTCAAACTACCACACTGTATAAGTGCAAAACCAATAATCAGCAAGCAAACATCAAACACCTGCAGTTCCAAATCCGACATCTCTAACCAGAGATGAAGTCTCTGCATTTCCATCTGGACTGTTCACAGCCCAGGAAAAACTCCATCATGAGCCAGAAGCTCTCTTGTCAGTTGTTCCAAAATCCTTATATATCCAAAACATCTTCAGTTCTATACTGCAAATGAAGGTTTATCTTCATAGCTCCATACAATGGCCTTACTTGCCTTCCATATAGAGATTTTAATCCTGCTTCACATTGCCACATCTCAAAGGTTCTTGGAACCATAGAATGGCTGCTATACAGAGATTTCAACCATGCTTCACATTGCCACATGTCAGTGGCTCCTGGAACTGGTTCATTTCATAGCTCCATACAATGCCTTAATAGGCCTTCATTCAGTGATTCAAACCCTCACTCATATTGCCACATCTCAGAAGCGCTTGGAACTGTGTGCACTTTCTAACTCATTTCCCTGCATTTCTCATGCTTCCAAAACAAGTACCAGATGGACATCATAGCCAAATTTGTAAATCCATGGGGCAGAAAGCTTGACCTTGAAGCGTAGGATACTCCTTCAGAATTCTTCCTTCAGTCTCTGTTCCTATAACTTTAAATTTGATTGAGTTTTTCTTGTGATAAACTGTACATCTTTCATATCTTCCTGTTCTTTGTTTCTGCCAAGCACAGCAGTTCATTACTTTTAAAAATAACTTTGCTTAAATTCTTAGTGCATGGGTGGAAGAATACAGCCAGCTTTTCCACAGTATTTCAGTTCCAGAAAAGTTCTCTCCTTCCCCTTTGAAACTGCGTAAGTCAAGCCTTCATGGTCCATAATTTTCTGTGCAATTAGAATTTCCAAGCTCTAATCAGGCTCTGCTGACAGCACTGCAAGGTTTCTCCAGTGCAAAGTACCAAATCCTTCCACATTCCACCTGCAAACACGTTCCAAGAGACTAAAACCCACAGAGACTAGACTTAGACTTAGGCTGTAATTGTTGAGATTACTACCATTAAAGGTGGGCCAACTATTTTTCATGGGAACAATAGAAAAGATATGCTCTGAGGGTGAAACCACTCATAGGAGGGTCAAGGTAGTAGAAATAGGAATTCCTTTACAAGGAAGAGACTTATGAAGTTTCAAAGGGGAAGGAGAGAACTTTCTTGGAACTGAAATACTGTGGAAAAGCTGGCTGTATTCTTCCACCCATGCACTAAGAATTTAAGCAAAGTTATTTTTAAAAGTAATAGACTGCTGTGCTTGGCAGAAACAAAGAACAGGAAGATATGAAAGATGTCCAGTTTATCACAAGAAAAAATTCAATCAAGTTAAAAGTTATATGAAGGAAGAAGTCTGAAGGAGTATCCTACAATTCAAGGTCAAGGTTTATTCCCCCTGGATTTATAAATTTCATAAATTTATATTAATTATTTGATTATTTCAATAGTGGCTAAGCTGGCTTTTTCCTATGAAACTGTACATCCTTACTTATATGGGAAAGCTATAAAACTTAATATATTAGAAGTAGAGAGTTGTTACTAATACTTGGAAAGGTAAGATACAGGGGTCTGGAGAGAGGATGGTTAGTGGGTACAGGCACGCATCTGGATTGAAGGAATAATTTATTGTGTTCTATTAGACAGTGAGTTAAGTATGGTTGGCAATAATTACTTGTGTATTTCAAGATATCTGCTAGAGAGATATTTTACTGTTCTGAAAGCAAAGAGGACAAATATTTGGGATGGTGGATGTGTCAACTGTCATGGTTATTTTCACTGTGTATATATGTATGTGTGTATACATGTGCATATAATGGATTATCATTGAAATCTGCCTTAAGACCTCAGGTGTGTGCCTGAGGTGATCAAGAAGGCTGATCTCTAGTCAATATATTTTTGCCTAGGTACTTGGAGCCATAACTATTGTTAGTTGAGAAGAACTTAAAATAAAAGGGGTAATATGGTACTGGAAACTCAGTAATTAAAGGTATTTGCTTTAAGCCTGGGTTTGATACCACAGTACTCACATAAAACCAGATGCACAAACTGGTGCATGAAACTGGAATTTATTTGCAGTGGCAGGAGGCCCTGGTGTGCCCATAGTCTCTCTTTCTCTCTCTCATAAATTAATAAATAATATAAAAAAGAAAAGGGGGCCGGGTGTGGTGGCACACGCCTTTAATCCCAGCACTCAGGAGGCTGAGGTAGGAAGATCGCCATGAATTTGAGGCCACCCTGAGACTACATAATTAATTCCAGGTCAGCCTGGACCAGAATGAGACCCTACCTCAAAAAAAAAAAAGTGGGGGTGTAACAAGGTGATGGTAGAGATAGAGATACCTAATACATGTTCAGGGAGGGTGAATAGGAAGCAGCCAGCTGTCCAGGCAGTGAAAGCAAAACCTAACAACAGAAGTGAGAGATTTGTCCCTTAGAGGGGAAGTAGAGGAAAGAAAAGGTGTTGGGAAGGGACAGTTGATGGAATAGAATGGGAGCCCCAGGAATGTCAAGCCAAGAGCCTGTGAGGCAGGGAATGCTGGGGAGCAGCTTCAGCTGGACCCACAGTGAGGAAATTCCAGAGGAGGGTCAGGGTCTTGAGCAAAGCCAGACTTTGAAGACTCTGGGGGCAGAGCAATGGGGATGGTGAAGATAATAAGCCAAAGACAAGGGGGAAGAAGTGGCCTCATTCTTTCCTAAATCATTGTGTTCTCAGATTCAAATCTTTGCTTACTTGTAAATTCATATAGGTTTCAGAGCTTATCCTTTCTTTATTCCCTAACTATAATATAAGAAATTATTTTTACTGTACATGACTCAGAAAATATTTAAATATTAATGTAATATAAGAAGCAATTAGGTTAGTAGGAAACTGACTTTCTTTTTACCAGACCAACTTTGCAGTTCCTCTTTTGAAAGAAATATTGATGACTTTGCAAAAATGTGCCAAGATAGTAGCTAAGAAGTGGAAGAAAAGCAGGGGTGGGTCAAGGACCCCAGAAGACTGTGACACCAAGCAGTGCAAGCAAAGAAAGCTGAGGTGAGAGACAGCAAGTGGAAACTTGTGCCGTCAAAGCATCTCAGTGCTCCTGATTAACTAAGACTGACCCAGTGCTGAGGTCTCTGCCACCTAAGCATGTTTCATGTTCTCTGAGCACCCACACTTCCGGCACACTACAGAATCTGACTCTAAATCCAGTCTCCACTCTTGGATTTCATGACCTCAAATTGAAGATTACTCCAGAGATACAGAAGCTCCCAAGAACCCATCACTGAACTACACCTAAAATGAACCCAACATGGCTCAAGGCATTTTGAGAAAGAGGGAATGGAAAGATTGTTAGAGCCACAAATTGGGACATTATGCACAGAGACATTGCCTCTTCCCCATAATTGATGGCTACCCCACAATGTATCACCCACAATCCCCATGGGGATAACTGGCATCCCAACAAGGAGGGTCCCTGTGGAGGGGGGCAAGGATGAGAGTAAAGAGTACGTCCATGACTAGTAAATTTTCTTTTCAAAATGATTCATGAATGTTACATTTTAAAAGTGGGCACAGGACTGGAGAGATGTCTCAGTGGTTAAAGATGCTTGCAAAACCTGACAGCCTAGATTTCATTCCCCAGTTTTCACATAATGTTAGATGCACAAAATGGTTCATGCATATGGAGTTTGTTTGCTAGGGCAGGAAGTCATGATGCAACTATTCATTCTTTCTCTCTCTCTCTCCCTGCCTCTCTCTCTCTCTCTCTCTTTCTCTCCTTGCAAATTAAGTAAGTAAAATATTTTTTTTAAAAACATGGGCACTTACTTTTTTATAGTTGGAAAAAATTATTGATCCTTTTTCAAACTTATATAAAATAGACTATATTGATGATCTAAAAATATGTCCAGGAATTCTGATCCATATCAAGAATTGTTTCCATAAAAACTCAGTGATAAGTTCACAAAAAGGCAAGCAACCACTAAAGTTCATTGTGTGTTAAAGACATTGACTTGCTGCCTCCTGGAAGATCTATTTCACAGAGAAAATTTAGAGATGGGTGGGAAATTCTTTCTAATGTTAATTAAATGGGTGCATAGATTTTTTCCCTTAAGAAAATCAAACCTTCATATTCACTTAGAGGAAAGAACGTTAGTGTGCAGAAGTTCCAAAATTAAAGCTCATTTACTGCAGAATCTAATTTACATATAAGATTGCTAAAATACACAGGATTTTCAGAAACACTGGTCCAAGGCAGCGCTACGCATCTGAACTGCCACATTTCAGACACTTTATTTTCTTTGCCATTTAATCTATTATTATTTTTAGCAAAATTTTGATTATGCTAGTATTTTGCAATGCATAATATTAACAAAGTTATGTTGCTCTTTCTTTTCTCAGCATTCCTATGTATACACTGTGGGTATCTTCTGTTCTGGAGAGAATTATTTACAGCTAACTTCTCAATCTATCTACACTGATCTTCCAACTTTCTTGATACTTTTGTTTGTAGTCGTATGTAAATCAGGTCAACTATGCAGTTCATAGAGAATGTATTATTGGCAAAACAAAAGTGGTAAGACAAAGGCAGATACAGATAAGCCACACTGAATTATAAATTTGATGGTCACTCTGCCAAAAGGCCACAGACGTTTTTAAAAGCATACTTCCTGTTGCAGTCAGGTTCACACTGCTGGCAGAAATCTCCAGACCAAGAGAAGCTTGTGGGAAAAAAGGTTTATTTTGGCTTACAGACTCAAAGGGAAGCTCCATAATGACAGGGGTAAATGATGGCATGAGCAGAGGGCAGACATCACTCCCCTGGTCAACATAAGACGGTCAACAAGAACAGAAAAACATGCCAAACACTGGCATGGAGAAACTTGCTATAACACTCATAAGCCCACCCCCAACAATACACTGCCTCCAGGAGGCATTAATTCCCAAATCTCTATCAGCTGGGAACCTAGCATTCAGAACACCTAAGTTCATGGGGGCACCTGAATCAAACCACCACACTCCCCATGTTTCCACTTAATACATTATAGATCAGAAATAGTCTTAATTTGACATTAGCTATAGTACACAATTTGAGTAACACACTGACTTAGAGAGTTCCAATTATTGTAAACTATCATGACTCCCCCAGGTACAGAAAGAACACCATGTTAATACTGTATAGTAGGTTTTGTTAATATTTATATAGGAGCACATTTATTTCTGTCACATGTTTACTTCCCAAAATGTTTCGATGTACATATTCCCAATTTTCTTTAGAACAGATGACATTATATGTAACTAATGCTCATTACCAACAAAGAACCAAAATATCTTCATAATGAAAATGCATTTCTTTAAGTGAGGTCATGGGAGGGGATAGAGGAGCAGAAGGGGTGGGAGCAGGGTTATGGAAACCTACTTCTTTTTTACCTAATTTTAAAAAGAGAGAGTTTGGGCAGAAGTATCCTGTGAAGGTGCATCGGTTCTTGTAGGAAAGTCCCAGTGCTAGAGGTGGGATCCTTCCAGTGAGATGTTGATCTGGGTGGTTCCTGAGAACCCCAAAATGAGACTGGTTATGGTTACTTCTTTTTTTTTTCTTTCTTCTTTTTTTCTTTTTGTTTTTTCGAGGTAAGGTTTCATTCTGGGCCAGGCTGACCTGGAATTCACCATGGAGTCTCGGGGTGGCCTCGAACTCACTGCGAACCTCCTACCTCTGCCTCCCAAGTGCTGGGATTAAAGGCGTGCACCACCACGCCCGGCTGAGACCAGTTATTTCAAAATGTGCTGGTGGCCCACCTAAACTAGAAGGTAACAATACCTTGCTGAAGACACCACATGCTGAACACTGAGAAATCAAGCTGGAACCAAGTTGGAAGACTCCCCCCTTCTGACCAGCTATCATAGTGCTAAAAAGTGCTATGCAGGCTGCTGGGGAGAAAAGTCATCAATGTCTTAACTACCAGTGGGCCCTGCAATCTAAACACACAGCCATTCAAGGTGAGCTCATTAGTACAATAGTTGCCTGATTGTTATGTGGGCGAACAACTGCTCTCTGATTGGACATGGGCCCCTATTACATGAGAAGGAATTCATGTCTGGTACTGAAAATCTAGTCAAAAGTCTATGGCTGGGAATGTCACAAGCCCTAGGGGTAAATTTACTACTGTTGTTTGGTTAAATGAAATGTTGTGCTTGTCAAATTGCCCTCTAAATATTTATGTTGATGCCCATAGATTAGTGTTGCTATCGCTTTTGGTCAAAAAAGCTTGTTTTTGCAAGTGTCAGTGACTATGGGGTGGGGATACCTCATTAAAGTCCTGAGAATAAGTGATGATTCAGCAGTCCGCACTAAGAAGATGCCTTTATCACACCCTCCAGGGCTCAGGGAGTATTGCACTAAAGGTGGCAGAAGGAATATAAGAGCAAAATGATGGGGAGGGATGCTGTGCTGGTTTGAATAGACTAGATGGCCTCCAATATATTCAGTTGTTTATTTGTTGTAGTTTGCATCTCTAGCCATCTGGCTGGAGGCAATGCCATTGTGTGGATCTTAAGGTGTGGTGGTGGGTTTGAGATTTCAATCTAAAGATATGCAAATTGTGCCTAACTGGAGTTCCTGAAGTGTGCTCTGGCTTTTGACCTTTAGGCTTGTACTGCTCTCTCTCTCTGCTTGGGCCTGTGAAAGCAGGCCAGTTTCTTCTGCTTTTATGGAACTTCCCCTGGATCTGTAAGCTTCAATAAATCCCTTCCTCCATAACTGTGCCTGGTTTGGAAGTTCATCTCAGCGAACCTGAAGCTGTCTAATACAGAAGCTTTGCAACATTATCTTCTGGAAAGAAAATGGCTGTCTAATTCATGACCTCACAGCAGCTGTTATTATCTACTGAATCCCTCAATATGTCACCATGGGTGGTGGAGGAGGGCAAATAGATAGATAGATAGATAGATAGATAGATAGATAGATAGATAGAGGAGGATTAAGTAGGCAAGAAGCAGTTCAAAGGAAGTAGGATGAGGAAAAGGGTAAAATAAGTAATGCAAGGAGTTCTAAGCAAAATACATTATGTTCATGTATGAAAATGGTCAAAAAAGGCATTTTTAAATTTTTTTTTGTTTTTTTATTAATTAGTTTTGTATTCAGCAAATACAGTCAGTTTGGTACCATTATTAGGCTCATCCGTGACCTACCCCCTCCCCTTGGCCCCTCGTTGTTGAGGTATATGGGTCATGCATTGTGGAGTTAGCCCACAGTTATGTGTAAGATAAGTGACTCTGCATATCATGACCGAACATGTGGCTCTGACATTCTTTCCGCCCCCTCTTTTGCAAGATTTCCCTGAGCCATGTTGGGTTCATTTTTGGTCTGCTTCAGTGATGAGGTGTTGGGGGCCTCTGGGGCTCTGGCTCTCTGATTTGGTAGGAGTTGATTTTTCTCTGTGTTGACCTCCTTCACCTTGTACTGGTACCCGGTTCACCAGGAAAACAGCCCCCTTGCTTGTTTCGCCAATTTTCCTTAGTTTCAGCCAGGGTCCTTTTGAGGTATGATGGGGTGGCTCTTTGCTTAGGATCTACATCTATCTGAAAAAGAGAAGCAGATTCTCCAACGGAGAGTAAGTTAGCACCAGGACAAATGAGATAACCCTTACTTTTTTATGGAGAATTTAATAGGTGTAGGCCCTCTTGTAGCCCATGATTGATGCTAGCTTGATAATGGAGAGTGGGCTTATGTTTGGATATGGTTCTGACTTGTTTCCCAGCTCCAGCTATGGGTTCCATACCACTGAGGGGATCAGTTAGCCAAATCAAGAACAGTTGGTTCCCCACCATGGCCATGTGCCACTATTGCACTTGTGTGGGCATCACAGCAGGTTATTTGCTGTAAGTAGGTTAGACCATGAGTTGCTCAGACAGATATTGGTCATTTTCCCCAGTCGCTCATGCACCTTCTGGCACTAGACGCACTGACTGTCTGGGGACTGAGTCTCTTCCAGCTTCCAGCCATGCCATTCCATTTTATGTGTCAACCACATAAGGTGTCTTCAGCAGTGGGGTCTTACCACCAACCTTTGGTGGGTCATCAAGTACTCAGACAGAAATATGTCTTTCTTTTAGGAAACCTTGTAGGTCTCTCTGATCAAAAGCTCATTGTGGATAATAGCCAAATGCTGGTACTGGAAGTTACTGGTCAGTGCCAACTAAGAAAAGGAGGAAAAAGATAACTAATATACAAGAGTTAGAGAGAGAGAGAGAGAGAGAGAGATAAGCTGTAGAAGATTGAGGAAACAACAGAGGTTTTAGAACACAGCCAAAGGATATTCTTCCCCTGTACCCTAGCAAATTGTTTTTACTGATAACATACATCTACATAGTTAGCAAAAAAAAAAAAAAAGTTTTTTTTCTTAAAATTTATTTGAGAGAGAGAGAGGTGTGGGGGAGACTGGGCATGCCAGGGCCTCCCCCCACTGCAAATGAACTCTAGATGCATGTTTCCCGTTATGCTTACATGGGTCCTGGGGAATGGAACCAAGATCCTTTGGCTTTGCAGACAATCGCCTTAACTGCTAAGCCATCTCTTCAGCCCAATAAACAAATTTTAATTAAAAACAAACACACATTTGTGTCCCATCCCTCCTAGAGACTCAAGTCTCTCAGTGGCTATCAGCACAATTCATCTCTCAACATATCCTTCTATCTCAGAGAAACTTAAAGTCATTTTCCTTATATCATCTCCTGTTTGTTCTTTCCTCATCCCATTCAGAAAAGAAGAAGCGACCATTAATATTACCCTCCTCAAATCTGTTTGGAAAAGTATAACTAGCATTTAGATTTTTTTTTTTTTTTTTTTAGCTATTTTCAGTGGAGACAGCGATATCGGTTAGAAGAGGGTTAGCATTGTAATAGTCATACCATGTAAGGATTGGGGGCCCCGCGCCAGACAGAGGATGGCTTTTGAGGGAAGAGAAAGGAAGATGATAGAAAACACATGGTGTTTGAGAGATAAAAAGAACAACCCTGACCTTCACGTTCAGATCCACTCTTAACTTCAGTTCCTCTTGGACTCTTTTTAAAAAGTTTTATGAAAACCTTCAGCACAGTGGTCCTTTATAGCCTGACAGAATACACTTTGTATTTTAGTTAACCTTAATGGGGTTTTGATCATGAAGATGCACTGTAATTCTAACCTGGTGATAGAAGCAGAGAAATATAGTAATTACATAAATCACCTTCAGGTATTGCCTAAGTCACAGTCACATAACAGAGGATAGGCATTAACCATCTCCACAATAAACCAGGCTAATCTTTCTCCTCCCAGTTTTCAAAGAGGCTACACATCTACAGATTTAAGTTAAAAATAAAACTACTTATTCTTGGAAGTTAAATTTCCTAATGAAAGGAAACTGACCATGATGGCATCAGCATGATAGACGCACCTTCGACTGTGCAGTCCTCTGTGCTGTCTCAAATATATATACATACATATTGGTTATTTTGTTGGCAATCTTCATACATATATAAATGTAACCTGGTCTTAATCCCCCTCTGGGACACCCCTTTGTCTCCTGTTCTAACTTATGTCCATAGACCCCCTTATTTATCCCAATTAGTCCCTCTTAATTTATTTATTTTTTGTGGCTTTTTTGATGGAGGTTCAATGTAGGGTCTCACTGTATCCCAGGCTGTCCCAGAACTCACTCTATAGTCCCAGGCTGTGCTTAAACTCACAGCAATCCTCTTACCATGTTCAGCTCCCCATTCAAGTTTTTTGTTGTTGCTATTGTTTGTTTGTTTTTGAGGTAGGATTTCACTCTAGCCCAGCTGACCTGGAACTCACTATGTAGTCTCAGGGTGGCCTCAAACTCATGGCAATCCTCCTACCTCTGCCTCCCAAGTGTTGGGATTAAAGGTGTGCAGCACCATGCCTGGCCTTATTCAAGTTTTTGGTGTCACTTTATAACCCTTCTCCATGTCCCTTGTTTTTTGAAAAAAAAAAAAAAAGCAAGGAAAACCTACTAAACCTTATAATAGGTATATTAATTAATTCAGATATGAATTTTAAATAAAATTTAAGAAATTGTTTTTTTCTCAAAAGAAGTAAAATTAAATGTAAAATCTAAAAAGCATTTGGTAAAATTGCAGATTGTTGGCCCTGCACATAGCCCCAATGTTACAGACTGAAGTGTTGGTGATAATGTGTATCAGCACAGGGATATTTTGCCACAAGCCACACTCTCTTCACCTTTGGCCACAAAGAACCCAGTAAATAGATACCTTCAAGAAAATGCTATGAGGGCTCATGGATATACCTCCAAGAGAGGAGATAAAGTTGCTAGCATAGGACAGAGCAGGCAATAGGTTTCAGAACATTGAATTTTATGATTAAAAGGGACTAGTTGCTAATAAAATTCAATGATTATGACATGATTTCCCCAACCACACTTAAAGTAACACCAAGGTTATCCAAACTGAATATTCCCATGCATTTAGACACCAGAAGGCATTTCTAAATGTCCCAGCAGTGAATTCTAACATATAACTGTGCTAGACATCTCACCAAAAAATGTAAAGTAAAACCACGTAGGGCTGGTGACATTCCAGGGAGCAGTTAAAATTGCTTTATGGCCTTTGGTAATGAAAGTGGACAGAAGTGTAACAAGACATAATAAGGTGAGTTTAGCTTTATGTCCTGAGAACAATCTGCTTTACCCTTATGGTTCAATTCTTTCAACTGGTCCTGTTTGAAGTAATTACAAATGATAGCAGGCAAGGGGCTGTTAAACCACAGCAGCAAATAGACTTTGTTATAGTGTGAGGGTCTCCCCCACTAGTGCTATTACTGTGGAATTTCAGGGAATGTAGTGTAAGTGAGGGTGTCACATGAAACAAATGCTTTCTGATTCTCTCTGAGGTTATCAGGATCACATTCATTAAGACCGACTTAAGCTTGTGACGAGAGGTGTTTCATAACTGATAATGCACAACACTGGTGAGCGTTAACATGGATTAGGAGATAAACCGTGTTGTGTTTTAATAATTCTATATTTATTTGGCATATATTATATTATAATATTATAGAGGAAATGAACTAATGGCGGAAGTGTTCTGTAGAAAATGAATGCCATGTGATGAGATGTAAATGGCTGTGGGACCTTCCAACCTGGCTCCCGGTGTCCTCCTCTGCTGCTGCTCACGCCTCTCTATGGTCCTTGTCTCATGGGATGGGGCTGACATGTGACCCACAAGACATTGTGCAAATAATGGCTCCCAAAGCTAGTGAAAGCCGAATTTTTCTTCTCTTCTGCTGCCTTGACCCTTTGTTCTGGGGCATTAGCTGTTATGCCATGAAAAGCAGCCCCACGGAGAGGCTCAGCCAGCAAGGAGCACAGCCTCCAGCCAACTGACAGCAAAACAACTAAAACAAACGAACAAACAAAAAAAAACTGTGCCTTTGCCCACAGCCAGGTAAACAATGCTCACATCTTACTATGAACTGCAATCACTTTTGTTTGTTTGTTTGGTTGGTTTTTCAAAGTAGGGTTTTTAGCCCAGGCCCCTGGAATTCACTATGTAGTCCCAGTGTGGCCTTGAACTAATGGTGATCCTCCTACCTCTGAATTCCCAGTGCTTGGATAAAAGGAGTGTGCCACCACATCTAGCCACTCCATAAAATGTTTAGGAATTTCTATGTGAGACAGTATACATATATATATATATTTTAATTTTTATTTTCATGTCAAGCTGTTAAAGGGGAACTAGTGCGTCACGCAGAAGTCAGTCACTAATAATAGATAAGTAATATCGTGGCTGTGACTGGGAAACAAATATAGAGGTTCACATTTACCATTGCCCATAGATGGCTTCGTTTCTTCCTGTTCCCTTTTCCTGAAGCTTCCTGTTCCTGGTGGGGTGGAAGCGTGGACCTCCTGCGCCTGCCCCTTGCTGTGGCAGCATGCGCTTAGGACGGCCTCTCTCACAGTGTTCGTGACCTCTGATTCCTTCTGCTTATGGAGGGCTCGGATGAAGGCAACACCTCTTTCATCAAAAGACGTCTAGTGTACTCCAAGAACACGTCAGCCGAGACATGCGACCTGAAGACGTGGATTCCAGGCGTTAAGCGACTCTGTCTCTCTGGTTTCTGATTTCAAAGGATCGATGTGTAGGGTTCCCTCTGTGGAGTTCCTGGGTCTGGCAATTATTGCTTAGCACCTCTCTTTTAACAACTTCAAAAATACACAAACTATTTTGTTTTTCTTTAATTTGAAAGGTCTAATTGGCTTTTTGGCATTTATTTAATTAGACACACTTATGGGGAACAATATGGTGTTTCCAATATATGTATATATTGTGCATGGATCTAGTCAGGGCTGTTAGCATATCTCGCCACCTACTTTGCTTATGATTTCTTTATGGTGAGAATATTCAAACACCTTGCTTCTAGCTGTCTTGAAATCTGCAGTACCTCATAATTAACTTTAGTGTCCCTGGTGTGCAATAGAACACGGGGCTCACACCTCTTCTTTCAGAGATGTAACTCTACCCAACAATCACTCTCCCCTGGCCTGTCTTCCCCTGTGTCATGCCTTTGCCAGTCTCTGACAAACACTCACTGACAAAGTATCTCTTGTATACTTCTTCGTAAGATTTTGAGATTTCACGTTAGTGAGATCACATAGTGTTGGTCTTTTTGTGCCTGATTCATTAACATTCTCTAGCTTTGCCCATGTTTCCATTATTTCTGTGGCCGAGAGTCTTCCATTGTGTCAGTATTCCAAATGCTCTTTATCAATTTCATTTCTCATTGGGAATTTAG
Organism: Dipus sagitta; assembly: GCA_036346955.1. NCBI lineage: Eukaryota > Metazoa > Chordata > Mammalia > Rodentia > Dipodidae > Dipus > Dipus sagitta. The sequence goes on from CM070774.1 coordinate 57,253,619, forward strand.
GCTGAGTGTAGCCATCTCTTTGACATACTAATCACGCACACATACATCCAGGTGTGGGAATGTTGGGTTATGGGCCAGATTTCCTTTTAATTTTTTTTTTGAGGACCCTTCATACTGCTAACAAAATGGACATACTGGTTTCCTTTCTATGCCTCCTCACCAGCACTTGTAGCCGTTCTCATTGGGGTGAAGTGATAGTTCCATTGGAGTTTTGATTTGTACTTTATGAATGGGATGTTGAGCATTTTTTCCTTAACTATTAGCCATTTTTATGCCCTCTTTTAAGAAATATGCACTATTCAGAAATGGTAGCATCGATGGTTATAATATAGGGGCAGAATGAAGTGTTCCTGATTTTTTTTTTTAATAGGAACACTGGGGTAATTTCTTATGGGAGAGACTACAAAGAACTTGTTGAAATGTGCCTCTTTAAAAAAAGGTGTCAATGTGCTAGTCAACATGACTGTAGAAAAAAAGGAGTGTTAAAATACTTTAAATAAATCCAGGGTTATTTGAACAGAATAAATTTTTTAAAAATGTGAGATGGGCAGCACTTAACACAAAGAGATGTTGGTAGTAAGTACAAAAGCCATTACAACCTTGAAATCTGTGTACTCTTTTAGACAGAAAAAAAAAATAGTTCTTGTGATCCTTTTAGACTAAAATGTTTCCCTCAAGGCATTGTTATACAGGTAGCAAAAGAGGATAGATGGGGCATGTCGTGATGACCTCTGCACCACCCAGGATTCCCATTTACCCCTGGCTTCTCACCCATGTTTGCTCGTTCTGAGGCAAGATGTGTTCCTGCCTCCAGCATTATCAGACATGCAGCAGAGACAATGCAGAGCTCCCAAACTTGTATTTTTTGAAAGCAGCAACAAATACAGATTTTTTTTTCTTAACTAGCTATCTCTTAATATCTATGTGTTCCCTTTAAATGGATTTTATCAATTTCCAGATGAAACTATTCCAGGAAAAAAAAATACTGAATATGAACGGGCTTTCCTATCGTTTCCTAGAAACATAGCATAATTATTCCCCCAAAAGAGAAACATCTAGTAGGCTTTTTGTCTATTTTTAAACCATACTTACCTTTTTTTTTTTTTTTTGCTACTAACTTATTCAATAGCTTCACATATCCTGGAATACTAACTCCTTTTCAGATATATAGATTGCAAATATTTTCTCACAATCTGTAGTTCTGCTCTGTTGATCATTTCCTTTGCTCTTGAAAAGCATTCCCATTTGCTGAAACCCCACTGTCTGTTTTTCCTAAAGCAACTCTTTTATTAATAAACTTTCTCCCCATGTCAGCAGAAGCAGCATGTGTTAAATAGTCCCTTGGTGGCATTAGTACGGCGTCTTGTCTATCTCAGAAGGCTTCTTGGGGAGGATTCATTGGTGCTGTTTGCGTCTCTGGTTAGGAAGGGAAGGATATATGAGAAGAGGGTATGGGGGAATTCAGTTCATTTCTGTGCAGTTACTGTCACTCACCATTTTATTTTTATGTCCCAACTCTTCACCACCAGCGGAAGTGTCTTATTACCTTATGTATATCCATGTTGAGAATTTGGCCTCTGTTCTGCCAGCTTTTCCATAATTACTCCCACCAGTGGCTGCTCCCAGATCATTGCTAAGACTACACGTCCTGGAATCTAACTACAGACCACACCACAGTGTTTCTGAATTTTCCCTTGAATGCCTTTCAAATAACCAAGGAGCTAATCATCATGGTCCTAATTTTCTTTTTCTAACTGGGGGTTTTGGAAGTACCTCCTTTTTAATAGAACAGGATCTTTTTGTAAATTCTTAAGCTACTTTTTTTTTCAGGGGATAGACAAGAGGCATACATCTGTCCACAACCCCACTGGAAGAGGTTCCTTGAGCCAGTCTCAACAGGAATTTACAGGTTGATCTTGACATATTATTTGCCACATATTTTAGTGGGTACCTAACTTCGTGAATGCTTGAAATTGCATACTATCACTTGTGGATTCATGCTTGGGAATCATTGACTCATACCCAGATTATAAGTAACCCATCTGAAAGCAATTATTGGTAAAGATGTAAGTAAAATATGCCAGGAACTGACTTCTTGTTCTAAATCTCTAAATACCACTTGTATGAGTATCTTTGCTCTTTAACTTTCAGTCACTGTTGATACAGAAAGAGGGTTGGAATGAATGTCCCAGGCCACTGCCAGCTCTCTACATGGAGAACTTCTGCAGAAGCAGTGTGCCCTAGGACACCCACATGTTTCTATGGCCCCTTGCTCTTCAAACTCTGTCTTCTATCTGTTTTGTTGATTGCCATCAGTCATGCATGTCCCATGCCTTCCCTCTTCTCCTTTCCCCCTCTTTGTTTTGTTTGGATTCCACATTGGTTCCCTTTTCCTCATAAAGTCTCTATTTGGGAAAGGGAACATAATAAAGATTTGCCACCTCTGCACGTGAATTATGTTCTCCTCACATCCTGAGGAAGGCCTTGAAGAAAGTAGACACTCAGACATTCCTTATGTGCATAACATTTCCTTTTACCATGCTCTCTCAATTATTATTTTTGATTGCATTTAGGTCTCCTCCATTGTAAGGTACTTCCCATGTAAACGCCCACCTTTGAGCTTTGTTCACCAAGTCAACACTTTACAATCTAGGGTGGGATCAAATAATAATTGTAATTGTTTGTATCAACTTCTATGTCTAATATGCTAAATTAATTGCACCAAAATCTCAAGAAAATCTGCTTTTGAGGAAAGCATGTCTCAAAGACATCAGAGCTACTTAGAAACAGAAGTTATTCCAAAAAATACCTAATATTAAACCTTCCCCCATGTGATTTGAAGCCGAAAGTTGAAAGAAAGAAAGAAAAAGAGAGAAAGAAAGAAGGAAAGGAAGAAGGAAAGGAAGAAAGAAAGAAAGAAAGAAAGAAAAAGAATTCCTAGACAGGAGCGTTTAGTAAACCTCTAAATAGTTCGCAGCTGTGTGGCATGTGGTACTACTGGATAAACAAGGCTAATAAGCACATTTGGGCTACAGCATTCTTCTGGCTGTAATTGTACTTTTCATCTCCCTTTGTGGTCAGATACAAAGTAGAAATTTTAGGGGTCTGGGATTTTAATGACTATACCCTTTTAGCTTATGGAAATGCCTTATTGACATCCATAAATACAGATTTGATGTATTTAATGTCAACTTTAAGTAGAAGCTATTCTGAAAGAAATATTAAAAGCAAGAAGGGAATATAAATGAAATAAAAAATTAAAATGCATGATTTAAGGCTGTTTAAGGGCTGTTTCTACTTTGTAATTTGGCTTAAAGGAAAGAATGGACTCTTTAATTTCAGTAATTAAATTATGCCTGTGTACTCAACTGGTATTTTGAAACTACATGGCATGTTATTGATCAGAAAAGACTTTAAAGGCCTTGTAAGGGAATACAAATTTAGAAGATTAGAAGAACTCATAAAAACTCAATTATTTATACTTCTTTCACATAAACATAAACAATTAAGGCATGACACACTTAAAAATTATGTTCAATGAAGGTTTTGTTTTTCTGTGTAAAAAGTATCATGGAACAATTTATAAAACTAATTTGTAAAAGTGAAATTGTTTTCATTAGCATTTGAGAAACTGAGGTATAAACATAGCCATAAACTATGATATTAGTACCATATAGTGGTACTGAATTAATGATTACATAGTATAACTATGGTAACGATTATAATCAGAATTTTAAGACTATATACTTTTAAAGTTACTTATCAATTTAATTTGTCAAAATTGGTCAATAAATTCTTGCTGAATGTGAAAGGAATTTGAGGTTGAATAAATATGACTGGGTAAACTAGTTAGTGGGGGAGCAAGGACAAGGGAAAAGAAGATACCAACACATGATGCATGCATACAAAATATGTTGTTGATAATAATAATAAGTTAAAAAGTTGCTGATAAGCCAGGCATGGTGGCGCACGCCTTTAATCCCAGCACTTGGGAGGCAGAGGTAGGAGGATTGCTGTGAGTTTGAGGCCACCCTGAGACTCCCTGGTGAATTCCAGGTCAGCCTGGGCTAGAGTGAGAGCCTTCCTCGATAAACCAAAAAAAAAAAAGTTGCTGATAAATATGGTAGCAAATATCACTTTTACATAATGCATTGAATGCAGAAGACATCTATAACTGTCTATATAACCCCGTATATACTCAGTTAACCACAAAACTTAGTTTTGAACTTTAAAAATTATTTATAATGAATAAATAAAATGATAAGTGAATTAAAAGGTTAAAGAAAAAACTCCAAGTAAAACTATGTAGAAAACAATCAGTTATTATTTTATAGAATTTAATATGTTCTTTTGTTAAATGTTCCCTATTTTTCCTTTTTAAAAATATTTTATTTATTTATTTGAGAGAGAGAGGCAGATAGAGAGAGAAAGAGAGAGAGTGGGCGTACCAGGGCCTCCAGCTACTGTAAAGGAACTCCAACCATGTTTGCCACCTTATGCATCTGGCTTATGTAGGTACTGGGGAATTGAACCTGGATCTTTAGGCTTCACAGGCAAGTGCCTTAACTGCAAAGCTATCTCTCCAGCCCGTATTTCCAACTTTTCCTTTTTATTAAAATAAAAAAAAGCTTTATACAAATGTTCATAATCTCTTCTCACCACGTTCTTTGTCTCATACCTTGCCTGCTTCACCAGACTCCTTCTCTCTTACATGTTGATATCTTTTCTTTTTCTCTTTCTTATTTTTCGCCATCCATCATCCATAACAACCTGTTAACGGGTCAAATGTTATGAAGGTTTGGTGCAGGCAATGACAACACTGTGAGGTTATAAATTCAACCGCTTTTATTTCTGTGAGATAACATACCAAAGTGCTCCTTTATATCCTTTGGCTCTTATACTCCTTTGGCCACCTCTTCTGCTCAGTCCCTGAGCATGACAGAGATGTCTCATTAAGTGCTAAACATTCAAGTGGCAGGCATTTCTTCTCAGCACACTGACAAGTTTTGCATCTTCTCAGCAGTCACCACCATCTGTAAAGAGAAACCCCAGCCAAAAGTCAGAGCAGCAGTAATATATAAGCATAACCATAAGTATTTAGAGGACAACTTGGTGGTATAAAATATTTATGTAACCAAACATCATGTGACCATATGGCCTTCCCAGCTATAGACTTTAAACTAGGTTTTCAGTATCAGACATGAATCCTTCCTATGGAATGGGTCTCAAATCTAATCAGAGAGCAGTTTGTTACCCCATAACAGACACTATTGCAATTGTAGGCAGACATCACTCAGGTGGGCAGTTGTATAGCTTCCAGGGTCTACTGCTTGTTAAGACTACTGATGACTTTTCACCCCCAACAGGCTGCATAGCACTTTCCATCACTATGACTGCTAGTCAGTAGAGAAGTGGATCCAGCTCAGTTCTAGCTTGATTTTTCAGTTTCTGCAACCAAAGCATGTGCTACCTTCAGCAGTAAGATCTTGGCGTCTAGCTCTGTTGGATAATCAAAAGCCTTAGTGGTTAAGGTGCTTGCCAATGAAGCCTAAGGACCCAGGTTCGATTCCCCAGTACCCACATAAGCCAGATGCACAAGGTGGCACATGTGTCTTGAGTTCTTTTGCAATGACTGGAGGTCCTGGCACACCACTCTCTCTCTTCTCCCTATCTCTCTCTGCTTGCAAATAAGTAAAATAAATAAAAATATTTTTTAAAAAGCCTTGGCCCAGGTGTGGTGGTGCACGCCTTTAATCCCAGAATTTGGGAGGCAGAGGTAGGAGGATCACTGTGAGTACAAAGCCAACCTGAGAATACAGAGTGAAATCCAGGCTAGGCTGGGCTAAAGTGAGACCATACCTCGAAAAAACAAACAAACAAACAAAAAGCCTTGGCAGTAGCTTATATTTGTTTTGCCTCCCTGACCAAGGACTCTCTGTAGGATTGTTACATATTTTAGATCATCATGCATATCCAACAGAGAGAGCCAGGTGTGGTTGTGCATAACTGTAATCCCAGTACTCAGGAAGTAGAGGCAAAAGGATCAGGAAATCAAGACCCTGTGAATTTGAAGCAAGTCGGAGCTACATGAGGCCCTGCTTCAAAAGCAGAACAAAACAAAACATAGGGCTGGAGAGATGGCTTAGTGGTTAAGTACTTGCCTGTGAAGCCTAAGGACCCCAGTTCGAGGCTCAGTTCCCCAGGACCCATGTTAGCCAGATGCACAAGGGGGCGCACGCATCTGGAGTTTGTTTACAGAGGCTGGAGGCCCTGGCGTGCCCATTCTCTCTCTCTCTCTGTCTCTCTCCCTCCTTCTCTCTGTCGCTCTCAAATAAATAAATAAACAAAAAAACATTAAAAAAAAAAACAAAACAAAACACAACAAACACATCTTTTTGCAGTTTGAAATATATTATTTAAAAGACTGAAAATTACTTAAGAGAATACTAGTTTAACATAAATCTGCCAGGTTTAATGGTTGATATAGATTACAATGCAAATAGCAAGTTTAAAAAGATGGAAATTTGATGAATAATGTTGGATAAACAAGAAAAAATATATGGGACTCATACTTTACTATGACCAGACGTGCAGTTTGGCTACTTAAATGTCCCCTAATAGTTGATGTGTTAAGGGTTTGTACAAAGGGAGATGTTGTGAACTTTTAGAATGGAGGGGTTTTGTGAGAGGTCCTCAGTACTTGGGGGTGTACCTCCCAAGAAGATTTTTAGGAATCAAGGACCCTCTTTTCCTTGGAGTCTCACTCCTTCTCTGTCTACAAAACCTTGCCCTGTCACATGCTGTGTTCCTTTTGTCACCTTTCACTTGACCAGAGGCTAAAGCAAGTGATGCGCTGGTCATGCGCTGGACTCTGCAAGTCCATGAGTCAAAATATCTCAGGTATTTTGTGATACTGACTGAAATCTGACGGACACATATATGAAGATAAATTTCAATTAGATGGAAGAGATAAATGTCTAAAAATAGAACCAGGTTATAACATGGGTTAATTCTCTTATAGTAATAGAGAAGGGAGGACATAATATTATGACTTAACATGTAGGAAACATATATTTTAAAGGTTAAATTCACATATATATACATATCTGCAGGTAAAAGCAAACAACTGAAAACTTTAAAAACTAAAAAAAACATGATGAACCAAGAAACAATATTTGCAACTTGTAATTTAGACAAAGAGTTATCTTCCTAATATGTAGGGAATTACTAGAAATTAATGAATAAAAGGCATAAACATTTAGTATACATAAAATAAATAAAAATGACTCTATGTACATGAAAAGATAGTCAAATTTACTGTTAATAAAATAAATAAAAATTAATATTATACTAGCATATTGAAGAACAACAATAATGTACATTATATAGTTAAGACTAGTAAAAGTATGAGTAGTAGAATACAAATAAAATTGCTCAAGATGAAGTAAGCACTGTAATCCATGTGTTAAATATTATTTCACTGAGAATTCAAAATCACCTCCTAGGAATATATCAAATTTACAACTTTATATGAGGAAATGAAGACCACAAATGATTAATTAATTCACTGAAGATTACATGACTACTAAGTAGATGAAAGAACCTGTAATTAAGTACAGATTTGCTCACTCCAAACCATTGACAACACTTTGCCACAGGGAGACTCGTAGGGCTACTTTTGGCAAAGTATTGTCATCTTTCGATCTTCTATGAAATCCTCATTTACACCTTCCTGAGTGTCTCACATAGTACAGCAAAACTATACTGTATCAAGGAGCAAAGAAATTATTAATGTATTCATTGCACATTCTACTTCAGTGAACATCCAGGCAGGAAAGACAGACGTGTGTAGACACTACTTCTAATATTACATAAATGGTTATAGAAACTGAAAGAGGTATAAGTGGAAAAAGCTGCTGATATGGCACAAAACATGAAATATTTAATAATGGAGTCATGTAGAAGAGAGTTTGTATCTTCCAAGTGCTCTACAGCCTGAGCCCCCTGCTGCTTCAACTTCTCAGCAGGTGTGTGTTCAAGTTTACTCAGCCTCTGTGGTACAGTGTCTCTGGTTCCCTGATTTGTGATGGGTCCTTGTTTCCTGGTCACCAGAAGATCAAGGACTCAACAATAGGCCCTTTTCAAGATGGCCCTTGCTTATAACACTCCAAGATACTGAGGATGATGTGACGGACTTCTTCTCCAATGCTAACCTGCCAGATGGGAGTCACTGTCATCCCAAGTCCCTGGATTGGGGTGAGGGCTCACAATAACCCTCAGCAAGAACAATCAGTCTGTTGTTATCAGAGCTTTCACTGTACTTGTGGCTTTGGCTTCCACATCCCCTAGCGGGGGCTTGTTGCCTACTGTTTCTGACATTTCCTCGAGCTGCTTTATTTTTCTGTGCTTTTTCATGGTCCTATCACCTCTCTCTTGTTTCCCAGTCCTCTCCCTTTCTCCTCAGAAAGAATTGTCTTGTTATTCTGAATCTTCTCACTCAGGGAGTCACAGGGAGGAAGCTTCTAATCTACTATTTATCCCAGAAGTCAGCAAACATGGTTTGAAAATAGAAAATAGAAAATAGAACCATGATATGGGCTATATTGCAGGCATATGACTTCAATTAAACCTTGTAGGAAGAATATGGAAGTTCGGAATTTGGGGCTAAAGAAGCCCTATAATGCTTTAGGAAGAGTTTAAGAAAACCATCCTGGTGGGAGTTTAAAAGACCAGAATTCTGAGAAAACATGAATAGTAGAAGGCTCAATTCATGAGGTTTCAGATGGAAAGGACTCTATGAGAGACTGGGTTAGGGGTCATTCTTGTGATATTAAGGAAAACAATCAGGCTGGATTCTGCCCTTTTCCTGAGAGCTTGAGGATAAATGGATCTGGCACAGAAAAATTTAAGACAGCAAATCATTCAAATTGTAGTATCATTAATTCTCAATGTTCTTATTCAGAACTATAGTAAAGTTCAGAGAAGAAAGATTTGTTAGCTAGTTTAAAGGTCTGGACAAGGAGGCTATGGCCAGCAAATATATAAATTGTTGAAGAGATGAATTAGTGCACTTTAATCCCAGCACTTGGGAGACTGTGGTAGGAGGATTGCTGTGAGTTCAAGGCCACGCTGAGAATACAGTGAACTCCAGGTCAGCCTGGGCTAGAATGAGACCTTACCTTGAAAAACCAAAAACAACAACAACAACAACAACAACAAATCTTCACTGTCTTCACTACAACAATAGAAAAGGTGCCTAGAGAGCAAAATCCCACCAGGTGCAGGCTCTAACTTGTAAGAATGTTTTTGAAAGGACAAAGCCACAGAAGGCCACTGACTCAGCAACCAAACCATAAAGACACAGCTAAAGTTTTGGTCCAAGGGGACCAAGCTCCAGACTGAACTGGTAGCAAAAAATGGTAGCAATGTCCACCTGGTATACATTTTGTAGGCATGAAAAATGATGGGGTCCGACATCTTGTGTTATGATTTCAAACAGCTGCTGGAAACAAGGCAAAGTATGGCAGGATTGGATTCCTAACCAGGAGGCACTGAAAGGCCATTGTTCCAAGCAGTAAAGATGGAGCTAAGTTGCAGTAGGAAATACAATATGTTGGGGATGCCAGGAACATGGAACATCCAGAAAGGAAAGGTACAGGCTCAGAGTGGGGCTGGCCGAAGAGAGAGGCAATGCACGTGAGAAAGAATCAGAGCTGGAGGCATGGGGCTATACCAACATAAGGAGCCCCAGATGTCAGACATGGGCCTACAGGGCTGGGGTTTGCCCTGCTGGGTTTCAGTTTTCCATTTAAACAAATGTGAATTTTTACTCTTGGGTCATTATATGTTGGAAGTGGTAATTTGTGTTTTGATTTCAAGGGGTTCACAGTTAAGATACTAGTTTTAAATAAATCTCAGAAGAGAACTTAGATGTTAGAAGAGAGTTGGAACTGTTAAAGACTATGGGGACTTTTGAAGATGGATTGAATCCATTTTGCATCATGTGATTTTCATGAGCCTTTGGGGACCAAGGGTGAGATGTTGTGATTTGAATGTAAGAAGTGCACCAATAGGCTGGTATGGTCCTCAGCAAATGGAAGTGTTTAATGGTTGTGAACTCTTTAGGAGGTGGAATCTTGCTGAGGCAGTGGGTCACTGATGGCAGTTTTTAGGTTTTCTATCCCAGTTTCTCATACTGTTCTCTCTCTGCTCGCTACTTCTAGATGTGTGTGACCATCTGGTTTCCTGCTGTCGTGCCTTCCCCACCACTAAGGAATGTATTCCCTGGAAACTGTGAGAAAAAACTTTTTCCTTGACTGAGCTCCTTCCTCTCAGGTATTTAATTATAGAAGTAAGTATTATAACTAATACAATACCTCAATATGATGAAAGTTATTTATAAGCCCATGGGCAACCCTCAACTGAATGGGGTAAAATTGAAGGTATTTTCTATGAAGTCAGAAATGAGACAGAGATGTCCACACTCTCTACTCTGTTGCACAAGGATTTATAAAAAGAGAACGGAATAAAAGGGATGCAAATATGAAGGATGAAATCAAATCATTTTTACTTTTAGATGACACACCCTTCACTTAACAAATCTTAGAAGCTTCACAAGAAATCTAGGGCTCACAAGCTTCTCAGCAATGTAGGAGGAATCAAAATGAACATAAAAATTAGGACTTTGATTATACACCAAAAATGAACATACAAGTACGATATTAAAAAACAAAAACAGTCTCATTCACAATAGAATAAAAAGCTAGAAATAAGCCTAAACAAACCGGAAAAAATGTTCTACAAAGAAAAGTATGAAACACCAAAAATTAAAGGAAACACTACAAAATAGAAAAATCTCCTCAGTTTATGGATCAGAGGAATTATTGTTGACTATATTGCTCAAAGAAATTCCCATGAAATTTCCAATGATGTTCTTCACTGAAATAGAGAAAAAAATAATCCTAAAATTTATCTGGAATCACAAGACACCCCAATACCTGATTCCAGATTACAGAGGCACAGTCACAAACTGCCATGGTATGGGCACAGAAACAAACATGTACAACAAGGCTATAGATCAAAGGACTCCAAAGTAAATCCATGTGACTACAGCCAACTAGTTTTTGACAAAGATACCAAAAACATACATTGGTGAAAAGATAACTTTGTCAACAAATGCTAGACCATCCAGTGGGTATCCGCATGTAATGTGGATCCCTGTCTCTCAATCTAGAGAAAAAATAACTTAAAGTAGATCAAAGACCTTGAACACTGCTACAAGAAAATATAGGGAAAACATGTCAATATATAAATATAGGAAAAAAATTTCTGAATAGGATTCAAATAGCTCAGAAAACAGTGGCAAGTATTAACAAATGAAATAGTATGACATTAAAACCTTCTGGATAACAAGCTGAGCAATATTCAGAGTAAAGACACAGCCTAGAGAATGGGCCAAAATACTGATCCTCTCTTTACTTGATAGGTTATTAGTACTCACAATATATAAAGAACTCAAAAACTGGGCTGGAGAAATGGTTTAGTTGTTAAGGTGCTGGCCTGTGAAGCCTGAGGATCCAAGTTCTATTCCCCATTACCCACATAAGCCAGATGCACAAGCTGGTTCTTGTGTCTGGAGCTTGTTTGCAGTGGCTAGAGGGTCTGGCTTGCCCTTACCCCCCCCCTCATAAATAATAAATAAATAAATAAATAAATAATTTTTGAAAAAAGAACTCAAAAACCCAAACTCTAAAGGAACACATATTCTAACTCAAAATGGACAAAAGCAATGAATAGACATTTCTCAGAAAAAGTACAGTGGTCGCTAAATACATGAAAAATATTCAACATCCTTAGTCATCAGAACAATGCAAATTAGAACTCTACTGGGATTCCATTTCGCCCCAATCATACATACCATCATCAAGAAAATGAAAAACCAGAAAATGTAGGGAAGATACAGAAAAAAAAGGAACACTGAGACATTGTTGGTGGTAATGTAAATTGGTAGAGTCATCGTCAAAATCAGTGTGGACATTTCTCAGAAAACTAAAAATAGAAGTGCCTTATAAATCAGATATAACACTCCACTGTACAAACCTAAAGGAATATATGTCAGAATATGATAGGAAAACCTGCACACCATATTATTGTGGCACAGTTCCCAATATCCAAGTTATGGAATCAGCCTATGTGCTTATAATCGGAAAAATGGATAAAGAAAATGTTGTGGATGTACACATGGAGGATTGTTCAGAAATAAATAAAAATGAAAATCCTTTCCAGTAAAGGATGAAACTGGAATAATCATGGCTAAATAAAATAAACCAGACTCAGAAAAACAAATATCTCTTAATTTTTCTCATATGTGGAATATGGATTCTAAAATGTCATGAAAGTAGGAGGGTGAATAAAAGTGAATCTCCAACCAACGAAAAATGCGCTTTATGAGAAATGTAGAAATGGGATAATAAAACCTTTGTCACAGGCAATTTTATTAACACCATTTAGTCCCAGAAACTGGCAAGAAACCACAATGGCCTTAAGAAAAAAGTTGAAGACACATCTCCCCAATTACAAATAAAGTGATAAACTCTGGAAGTTCTCCATAGCACACAAAGTCCTAGACTCACTTTGTTTCTCACCCTTATTCACATTCTAAAACATGAACAACTGTTGAGCCTGACATTGATATTCAGTGTGGATTTAAGTGTTGTGTCCCTTCCCCCAATGTCATGTTGCCCTTTTTAACTGGTATGTTAGAAGAACTCTAACCTAATGCTAGCTAGCTAGAGAAGACATTGTTCCCCAAAGATGGCAGCAATATAGAAACCATGACACCTAGTCTTTTCTACAATGAGGCATCAACACTCCATTCAAAGGTTGTTTAAGTCCCTTCCTTTGAATTCAGGTGACCTTTGTAATTACTTCAATGGTTTCCCTTTTTTCTCTCTCTCTTTTCTCCTCTTCCCCTTCCCCCTCCCTTTCTCTATCCTTGCTCTTGAAGCCCAGCCACTAGCTTATGCAGAAGTTCTGCCTGCATCTTATGGCTACTATCAACCACCACACAAATATCAAACCTTCAGATAATTCCAGCATCCTGATTTCTAGTCTTCTAGCTGGGATTCAAATATGAGAGAACAGAGGCAACCCACAAACTATATCAAAGGGGAAATGATTACTGCTATTTCATGCCACACAATTTTGGGGTGATTTTTAAAGGAGTAATAGATACCCTATATCAAAGCCTTAATATAGTGATATGACTTGACTAATTTGTCTTGGGCAAGCAATCATGTTACTACACAGTATTTATGTACAGGGAGTACATTACAGGTTCCAGTTTTTAACTCTTATAAATAAGGCAGTGTGTTATAGTGACACAATGCAATATGACTGAACCACTGAAAATATGTAGCATATCTATAATTGGCATAGAGAGGTCTTTCATTTATGATATTAGGCAAGAATTCAGTTTTAACTCTTTTTATATTCAGAATCCCACTCTAATAGGAATTTTTTTCTTTAAGCATAGAAAAATATGTTTCAAAACTATTAATGATAGATGTCATTCCTAATCAAGTAAGATAAGCTTTTTATATTTTAAAAATTAAAAAAAGACAAAAGCCCTTATGACATTATTTCACTATTTTCTCAGTGCTTTTGATTTTGGAGAGATGGAATAAACCTTTCATATTTAAAAAAGCTGCAAAAGGGCGTCCCTGTCATTTAACTCTTCCTATATCACAATTTCATGAGAAATAGGCAAATGCATACCTTGGAATATATATAGAAATAGGAATGAGAACTTATTTGAATGTGCATAGGTAGAAAATGAATGAACCATATCATTACATATAACAAAGGTCCTGGGTAATATTATATATATGCAACCAGCTATGGGTCCCGTACCACTGAGGGGATCAGTTAGCCAAATCAAGAGCAGTTGGTTCCCCACCATGGCTGTTTGCCACTATTGCACTTGTGTGGGCATCACAACAAGTTGCTGCTAAGTAGGTTAGACCATGAGTTGCTTGGACAGATATTGGTAATTTTCCCCCAGTCGCCCATGCAGCACCTTCTGGCATTAGACACGCTGAGTGTCTGGGGACTGACTCTCTTCCAACTTCCAGCCATGCCATTCCATTTTGTTATTATGTCTTTTTAAAAAATAAATTTATTTATTTATTTGAAAGAAAGGGGCAGAGAGAGAAAACAGGCACTCCAGGGCCTCCAGCTGCTGCAAATGAACTTGACACATGCACTACCTTGTGTATCTGGCTAATGTGGGTCCTGGGGAATTGAACTAGGATCCTTTGGCTTTGCAGGCAAGTGCCTTAACTGCTAAGCCATCTCTCTAGCCCTATTATGTCTATTTTATTTTTAATTGTCTGTCTGTCTATCTATTTATCTATCTATCATCTATTAATCATCAATCTCTTTGTGTGTATGTGTCTTCACATTAGTGCAGGGGTGCTTGTGCCATGGCACACGTGGATGTCAGAAGGCAACTTTTGGGTCAATCTCCCCTTCCATATTTTAGCTCTGCTATTCTTTGCTGCACTCTCCAAGAGCTTCCAGGAAATGTTTGCCTCCTATCTTTGCCTCCTATCTTTCAGTCAAGTGCTGGAATTATAGAAATCTGGACATTAGCTTCTTACCCAAGGTCTAGGAATAAGATTCAGGTACTCTAGCTTGAGGTGACAAGCACTCTTCCACTGAGTCAACTCTCCAGTCCCTAAGTCTATTTTTTATACATGTGCAAAAATACCTCATTAAACTCTTAAGTAACTGACCCACTATCAGTCAGAAACTACAACAAAACTAAATATACCAAGTCTAACATGTATGATCTTCACAGGAGACAAGGAAGCATCAGAAAGCATTTTATTTATTTATTTATTTGAGAGAGAGAGAGAGAGCACATCAGGGCCTCCAACCACTGTAAATGAACTCCAGATGTGCCTCCTTGTACATCTGGCTTATGTGGGTACTGGGGAATCAATTCTTGAACCGGGAGTCTTCACAGGCAAGCGCTTAACCACTAAGCCATCTCTCCAACCCCTAGAAAGCATTTTAAATTAGTATTGTAGTATGTTAGGCACTACGTAAATGATTATACAGTCGTATCATCCAATTTTTAATCTATGCAAATTATCACTGAGTTATAAAGAAAAAATTGATAATAGCACATTAAATTTCACAAGTGACATGGTAGATAAATGAATTTTTAAAGTTACTAGTAAATGCACATGACCATAATCCCAGCATGTGGAATCAGGATTGCCACAAATCTGAGGCCAGCCTGGTTTCCATAGTTAATTTCAGAAAATCAAAAAAAAAAAATTGGTATTCATCTGAGTGTTTTAATTATGTGCTAAGAGAATTCATTTATTTAGTTGACTATATTTATATATTGTTTGTTTAATATTCTGGTTACATTTAATAGTGTAAAATATTAACAATAAAGGGAATATTCCACACCTTAGTAATGTCGAAACAGTCCAAGAAATAACTGTAGTTCAGCACAAATTGATTGTGAAACTGAGGCTGGAGAGATTGCTTAGTGGTTAGTATTTGCCTGCAAAGCCAAAGTACCCAGGTTCAAATCCCTAGGATGCATGTAAGCCGGATACACAAGGTGGCACAAGCACCTGGAGTATATTTGACGTGGCTGAAGGCCCTGGTGCACCCCTTCTCTCTCTTTCTCTCTCTCAAATAAATAAATAAATAAATATATTAAATAATTAAAACACTTAATAAAAAACAATAAAGAATGATTGAAGCACACACATGTGTCCTTCAGACTTCATTGTCAGACCATGTGTTTCTTTTCTGCATAGATGGGTTGGTTCTGTCCATAAGAGCTACACTAGTTAAAATACATTAGCTAGCAATTCTACATCATTGTCCCAGAACTCATTAAAACATTTCTCAATTATAATTTGAAATCAGTTGTCCTGTCTTACAGGGTTTGACTGGTATTTTATTATGTAACTTTAGGAGTCATAAGGAGATAAGTCACTAAAACTTTTTAGAAATATCCTGGCAACATTTTGCAAAATACATTCAACCTTAACATAGATCACAGATATTTCTGCTAGTGATTGGGAAAGTGTCTAAGTAATTCACATCCCATATACAGGAAAAACAAACAAACAAACAAACAAACAAAAACCTGAAGCTCAGATAATACCATTGACCAAAGATCAAAAATTGAAAAGCAAGCCAGTTGGATTTAGGGACCAGATTTCCTAAACCCTAGCCTTTGACTTTCTGTCCCCTGCTTCATCCACTGTATAGGAATGCACAACTTCTTGGTTGCCAAAGAAAATGAGTGACACCTTCAGTCCTCCAGCCTAGATATGTACTGTCTGCAGGATGCTCAGAGCGCAGTTGTTTCTGGGTTCTTTTTAATTAAGACAGTTCCAAATGTGGACAAAGGAAGTGCCTTGTGTTGTATAGATTGCCTCCAAAGCCACTGTTAAGTAATTGAGTGGTTATGGCAATCTTCCTAAATCATTGCAAATTATTAAGCAGCATGTGGTACAGTGGGGACCAGAAAGGCTCAGGTGTAATAAATGATTGTCCTTTGAGAGAGTCATTTCTTCATAATAGGCCAGTGATTCATTAGGGAAATGCAAGAAGCTCTTACTGTAGTAATTAAGCATATTGAAAAAATGTTATATACATATAATCCTTTGCTTCTTGTATGAATTAAAGTGGAAAGTAAAGATCAATTTCCTAATAAACTAAATGAATGTAAAATCATTTATAATTGCTCTTTGCCTCATTTATATTTTATAAAAAAGCAGTTATTTGGCATGTAGATATATTCCATAAAGAATTTCAATTTTTCATTTTAAATGTATTTATTTTTATTTAATTTAGATTTTATGCTTACATAATTTTTTTGGGGGGGGGTGAGGTAGGATCCAACTCTAGCCCAGGCTGACCTAAAATTCACTATGTAGTCTTAGGGTGGTCTCGAACTCACGGCAATCCTCCTACCTCTGCCTCCCGAGTGCTGGTATTAAAGGCATGTGCCACCACACCTAAGTAAAATAAAAATATTTTTTAAATAAGGAAACCTAAACATTTCAAAGACTTAGGAGGTAGGATATTATTGGAGTTTTAAAGAAATATAACATGAAATTTAAAATTCCAGGTGATTTTAGAAAGTAGGAAAATTTAAAAATTGAAGATCAAGAATTCTTCAATTTTCCTACCAAATAGAATAATTCAGAAACTCAAAGGACTGGAATATAGGTACAATTGGCTCTAAAGTTACCCTGAAGTATTCTGGCTGTGAAATCTGACAGCAGATTTTCTTTCTTATGGTTTCCTTTCCTTAGACTCACATTCCTATACCAGTCATCTTTCAGTTTTTATATACAATTGTTAATGCTTCCCCCATTCTGCTACATGCTTATTTTAAAAAAGTCTGATTGCTATGTAACTATAAATGAATTACCAAAATTCAAACTGAAGGGTTTTTTTTTGCTATTATTTCACCATTGTTTCTTATTAGTGAATAAATTACTTTCAAAATCATATTTGTTGATTTGTTGGGCAGGAAGCCACTAAGGACACAGTACAATTTAAGTGAATTCCAAAGTGGATAATTTTAACTTCTAAAAGTAATAATGGACAAAAAGGTTTTATATTATGTGCCTACATAAAAAATACTAATTTTAACATCTGTGAAGCATGAGTAGATATTCAATTACTTTGAATTAATGTCAGAATTTTTGGAGGGATTCCCTCAATGAAATTGGCTGTTGCACCAGTTCTATTTCAGTCCTTTATTGCTCCTCTTCAAAAGTAATATATCATCAATTATCTGCATCAGAACAAGACATTGCCTTTACATTACTCTGAAGAAACAGTGCAAAAGTGCATAGGCTCAGGAGCTTCCTGCTCACCACCTGTACTTAATGCATTGGGCTAAGACAAAGAAGTTAATTCACAATGTACAAATCACCATCTTTTCTTTGAAATATGAGTGTTTTCTCTAAAACACAACTTTTGGAAACATTCATGAAAATTGGAAAAATTAGTTTACCTATAAACTAATGGTTACAATACAATAAAATAACATAATAACTTGTATATAACTATACAATTAGAATATGCTAAGGCTCTGTTGAAATTACTAATTGGTGAACTAACGGCATCATAAAATTGTGCCAAACCTATTTGAGAAAGTATTTATAAGCTTTGATAGAAGAAAGAAGAAATGTTTGTTGGGACAGACACAAAGGACAATAGCATCATATGGTCAATACAGCCACAAGGTCTGTGCTCCACTTTTATGTCAGGAAGAGTTCATAATTGTCTCATAAAATAAAAACCTACAAAAGGCATGAAATATCAGCTTGCTTCTTAATAAGTAGTGAATAGTTAAACATGTATCTCTTTCTAGATAGTTAACTAATCCTTGAAAGATCCTATAGGCAGTTCTCTAATACTGTTCTTATTTTCTAAACTTGAACTTTGGCCAATTTTTCTTAACTCGAATAAATATGTAGAATGATTACATCATATGTCTGGCAGGATGTACACAGATTGTTTGTCAGTGAAAACAGATGGACAATTCAATAGTTGTGTTATATATAGAAACCACTAAACCATTAATTCGTGTTTTTAATTAAAAAAAAAAAAAACTGCTCTAAGGTAAGTCAAATGAAGACACCCAATATTCTAGTTTCAGGTAAATTGAAAGGTTCAGGATCATGCAGCATCTTAGTCACTTCATAAAATCTTCAAATAAAGGAGACTTCCGGTAAAGATGGCAGCCTACTAACCACAACTTAGGTCCTGGGGGTAATATCAGGCAATATCTGTGGGGCTCCATTGGGAGGTATTGAGGGTCACAGTTATGAATGTCTTGATTCTCATACTCTCACACACCCACTAGACCATCAGGGGCTCCCCCAACAACTTTCCCCAGCCTCTGACTCCCCAACCAGGTTTGCCATCATGGCCTTGTGCCTCCCTGTCTTCCCACAACTGCTGCTTCCTGGAACTTCCCTGTGTCCCACTGAGCTACCTGCAGGATCACCCCCCCCCCACCATTGTATCTGTGGCCTACTCATACTTCCCTGTCTCCAAGACCCCCCCCCCTGAATTGTGTCTGGTCCACCCATGTTCCTCTGTCTCACTCCCCTGCCACACTTCAACAGGGGCCCACATTCCCCTCCCTGGTCTCATAAATTCTACAGACTGAGTCAGTGAGATGAGTAGACTACAATGCAAAAGAAACAACATGAAAACAACAACTGAGAGATCTTCAAGAAGATTGCCTAATCTCACATTGGAAGTCTCCAATAAAAATTTAGAGGAGGTGACAGAACTAGAACCCCCAAATGAAAACACAACATATGTGAAAATGACCAAGAAAATTGCAGAACTGGTAGCAAATCAACAACAAAAAGCAAACAAACAAAATACCCAACAACTGCATAAGTGAAATCCATACAGCCATCTTGACTAGGCTTAATCTAATAGAAAAAAGAAAAAGCCAGAAGAGAGATTAAATGAACTGAAGGTGAGCCAAATATAGAGTATCTCAATAATAAGCTGGTTAAATTTGATGAAGATATAAGTAAATGAAGAATGAATTCCAAGAAGTATTAAGAAAATCAAAACAGGATCTGAAGTTGGAGCTCAACAAAGGGATGGAGAATATACAGAAAAAGGCAACAGAAGATAGTAACCAAATTGAACTAGTGAAAATATCTCTAGATACCTTCAAGAAATGAGTTATCATGTGGAGAACAGAACCTCAGAGCTGGAAGACAAGACAGAAAAAATAGATCAGGAGTCCAAAAATTTTGATAAATTTAAAACTCTTATGAACAGAACATCTGGTAACTGTGAGATATTGTAAAATATCCTAACATTCAGAACATGAGTAAACCAGAAGGGAAAGAAATTCAGATAAAAGGCATGGAGAACTCATTCAACAAAATTATCAAAAAGCTTTCACACCCTCTCAAAAAAAGAGTCCCATCCAGATACAAGAAGCTAACAGAACTCCAAACAGACTAGACCAAAGAAAAACTCTCCAAGGCACAACATCATTAAAACTCCAAACAACAAAAACCAACCCATTGGATAAAAAGACAATCCCATCAGAATTACTTCAGATTTCTTGATGGAAACCCTGAAAGCCAGAAAGACCTGGAAGGAAACACTTCAACCTCTAAAAATCTATGGCTTCCAACCCTATCTACTGTACCCAGTAAAACCATCCCTCATAATAGATGCTAAAAGGAAAATTTTCCATGAAAAATTCCAGATCTACAATTATATGAACATAAATCCAAACCTACAAAATATACTTCAGGGAATTCCCCATAGAAAAGAGCCAAACAACCAATCTCAAGAGCCTACAAGATGATGATCACAATAACCAAAAATAGACCAGGCCAAAAATGTACAAATCCCTAAAACAGATCAAACCCCATAAAGCACCCCAATGTGGCAGGGATTAAATAAAACCTCACAGTTATAACCTTAAATATTAATGGTCTTAACCCACCCATCAAAAGACACAAGTTAAAAGGGTGGATAAGAAATATGGCCCTTCCTATCTGCTGTCTTCAAAAAACCCACTTCACCACCAAAGACAGAAACCTCCACAGGGGGAAAGGATGGAAAATGATATTCCAAGTAAATGGAGATTAAAAAGAAAGCAGGTGTTGTTATTGTAATATATGATAAAATAGACTTCAAACCAAAAATAGTCAAGAAGGACAAAGAAGGCCACTTCTTACTTATCAAGGGAATGATCCAGCAAGAGCACACCACAATCATAAATCTGTATGTACCAAACAGAGGTGCACCACATTACGTGAAACAAAACCTACTTGACAATAAAGCAGAAATAAACACCAATACCATCATAGTTGGGGACTTTAATACTCCATTACCATTAATGGACAGATCATCCAAGTAGAAAATCAACAGGGAAATAATAGAGCTCAACAACACCATAGATCAACTAGACTTAGTAGACATTTACAAAACTTGCCACCCCAGTTCTACAGAATACACATTCTTCTCAGCAGCCCATGGTACCTTTTCCAAAATAGATCAAATGTTAGGCCATAAAGCTTTCCTCCATAAATTTAGGCAAATTGATATAATTTACTGCATCATACCAGATCACAATGCTTTAACGGTAGAAATTAACAAGAGACATATCAAGAATTCTGCCAGCTCCTGAGATTGAACAGCAGCACACCTTTTAAAAGATGTCAAAAAATAAATTGTAAAATTTCTATAATTGAATGATAATGAGAATACAACTTACCAAAAACTTATGGGACATAATGAAAGCAGTCCTAAGGGGAAAATTCACAGCACTAAATACACTTTTGCTTTCATAGCAAAAGACAGAGAGATCCCAAACTAACAACCTAACCATCTACCTAGTAAGTCCAGATGGAAAGATATAATATCAGAGCAGAAATAAATGGATTGGAATCTAAGAAAACAATTAAGAAAATCAATGAAAAAGATAAAATAAGCAAGATTGATAAATCTTTGGCCAATTTGATCAAATGAAAAAAAAGTCTCAAATTAACAAAATCAGAGAAGAAAAGGGAGAAGTCACAACAGACATCAATGAAATTGTAAGAATTATCAGGTCATAGTTCCAAAACCTCTACTCCACAAAATTGGATAACCTGGAAGAAATGGATGAATTCCTTGACACACACTAGGACCTGATGGCTTCTTAGCCAAATTCTACCAAACCTTCACTGAAGAACTAAAATCAATTTTTCTCAAACTTCAGCTACTAACCTGTCATACCTGATAGGCAACTCAAGGCCCAGACAATAGGGATGAAAGTTTTTTGAATAAGGGGAAGGGGAGGATGAAGGGAAACAAACATAAAACTAAACCCAAAATGAACTAATATCTTAGAAACTTTTATCCTTGAAGGTGGACTAAAAAATTTAACCCTCAAATGGAGTATGGGGGGTACCCTGAAGAGAAGGACCCTGGAGATTGTGGGATGAAGCTTAACCTTGAAAAATATTTTTGGCTCTTGCCTTTAAATCCCAGTACCAGAGATTGCTTGCTACCCACTATGAACTGTTGATCAGAAAGACCTATAAGGCCCCCAAGCAAGACAGGCTTCTGTCAAAGCACTTGATTACCCACCTGAGGTAAAAGGTAAGATCCTAGTGCTGCAAACATCCTATTCTGCCAGAACAGAACATAGAGAGACCTGGATGGAATCCAGAGGCCAGCCAGTCCCAAGACAATCTGTCTAATGCTGGAAAGAGCTACATGAGCTACTGGGGGAAAGTAGCCAACAAGGTGTGAGCAAGCAGGGGTCTAAGCAACTCAGAAACAACCAGCCTGACAAGAAGTACACACCAGTGCAATGGTGAAGCACAGCCTTGGTGGGTAACCACTGGCTTTCTGATAGGCTAAGAGATCAATCTGCTTAATGGAAAGGAACAAATATCTGGAACTAGGAACCAGGTTAGAATCCTATGAAGACAAGTAGTATGCTCTCCAGTGTCAAGCTCCCAGTATCTTTGGCTAAAAGAGGGTTACATCCATCAAATTTTCCCTAAATTAATAATGCTTGTCCCATTTAACCTATGCTGACTTCACTCTCTCTTGGAGAATCTGTTTTTCTTTTTCATAAGGATGTGAGACCGGTAAAAATAAACCACACTCCCCTACACTTTCACCAACGTCCAGCTGAAACCACAGAGGAATTGGGGAGAAGAGAAAGACAGCTGCTTCCATGGTGAGCCTGACAAGAAGTACCAGGGTGAAGGAGACAGATATTGAGGATACTCAATACATACCAAAGCAGGGAGCCAGAGGCTCCTAAGAGCTCCTCACTGAAGTAGACTTAAAACACACCCACCATGGCTCAGAGAATTTTGTGGAAGAGGGGGTGGAAAGATTGTAAGAGCCACAGGTTGGTCATGCCCAGAGACATTGCCCCCGCCAACCCAATATTTAACTGCTGCTTTCACAGCAAATAACCCACAACCCCATGGGGAATATCTGCAACCCTACTGAGGAGGGGGCCAAGCAGAATCGGGCAGGGATGAGGGAAAGGATGATACCATCACATGATGTATCAGTACCAAGTATGTCTGTAATACAAACAAAAAGAAAAAGAAAATAAAGAGAGCTCCTGCCATGTGGAGGGCAAGAGGGGGTAAAGATTCCACATGGTAGTAGGAGTTGGGATCCCCCCCCTCATGACAGCCCAGCCATGCTAAGAAAGGGGGGCTTATCAGACAAGGGACCTGGAAGTTCAGGAGAGGTGAAGAGCCAAAAAGAGGCCATGGTTACCTGTTACGGATCTATTTATAATCTTATTGTGGCAGGCCTTACCCTCTGGCTCAGCAGAGCCTGAGAGAGCTGATTGGTCTGGGCTGAGGGAAGTGGTTCAGGAAGTGGTCAGCAGACCAGAGTAGGAGGTGAGAGGGAGATGACTGAATAGGCTGGATCAGATGCTGAACTCTGGTTCTCCTGAAGACAGAGGGTGCCCTGGGACATCTCTTTTTTTGTTCCCTCCTTAGGCCCTCTGATTAGCTACCTGAAAATAAAGCTACCTGACTAATTGCCCCTTATAAAGAAAAGAAAAGAAGAGAAAGAGAAAGAAAGAAAGAAAGAAAGAAAGAAAGAAAGAAAGAAAGAAAGAAAGAAAGAAAGAAAGAAAGGAAGAAAGGAAAGGAAGGAAGGAAAGAAAGAAAGAAGGAAGGAAGGAAACAAAGAAAAAAGAAAGACAGGAAGAAAGAAAGAGAGAAGGAGAGAAAGAAAAGAATATCATGAGGAGCTGAATGTGACTAGAATTGAGTGCATGTTTGATTCTGGGAATGTGGGATAGAACTGTATAGAGGCCTTGGGGTTTTGGAAAGGGTGCAAACTGTTCTGAAGGTATAGCAAGCCTGTTGAGGTCCCCATAGCAGGAGCGGCACCATCAGCCTGGTTTGTAAGAAGATTCTTAGTTCTTTCCACAAATTCATATTTCTTACCTTTTAAAATTGTATAGTCTTCTAGCTTATCTGGAAGATTAATGACATGATTTTAGTTGTATAAAATATTTGTATGTTGAGAGTTAGAAATGATATAATTTTTCTCTGCATATGGGCTAGTCAAAGGAGTGGCATGGATGAAACAAAGTTGAAAATATCCCCTCCACAAAATGTGACACTATACCTTACCAATAACCATGAATGTGACTATTAGGACTGAAGCTATGTGAAGAATTACAGAGAGAACTTAAGATAAAACTCATATATAAAGAAATCCACTGTCGTAAAATGTAACATTTAGTTATTATCTCTGTGTTCACAAGACTGTGCACCCTCTGCATATTCCCTACAACCCTTCAAACTTTTTGTCTATTTTTTTTTTGCGCCAACTATGATTCAGCCAGGTTCAATGCCAACAATTTTCTAATTATTATCTATTTATAAAAAGAGGAGGTCTGGGCTGGAGAGATGGCTTAGCGGTTAAGCGCTTGCCTGTGAAGGCTAAGGACTCCAGTTCAAGGCTTGATTCCCCAGGATCCACGTTAGCCAGATGCACAAGGGGGCACACACATCTGGAGTTCATTTGCAGTGGCTGGAAGCCCTGGTGCGCCCATTCTCTCTCTATCTGCCTCCCTCCCTCTCTCTCTCTCACTCTTACTCTCAAATAAACAAATTAAAAAAATGAACCAAAAAAAATTTAAAAAAAGAGGAGGTCTGAGAGATGGCTCAGCAGTTGAGGCATTTGCCTGCAAAGCCTAACAAACAGCATTTGATTCCCCAGTGCCCATGTAAAGCCAGATGCACAAGGTGACACATGCATCTGGAGTTTATTTGCAGTGGCTGGAGGCCCTGGCATGTCCATTCTCTCTGTCTGTCTCTCTTCTCTCTATCTCTCTGTGATTATGAATAAAGATATATTTTTTTAAAAAAAAGAGGAAACTTTTTTTCACTAGTGAAGCTGAGAATCAGGGCAAGTAAAAAAAATTAGGGATGGAGGGATGGATTAGCAGTTAAGGTGCTTGCCAGCAGAAATGAAGGACCCAGGTTCAATTCCCCAGTACCCACATAAAGGCAGATGCACCAGGTAGTACATGTATCTGGAGTTTGTTTGCACTGGCTGGAGGTCCTGGCATGCATATTCTCTCTATCTACTCCCCTCTCTCCCTCTCAAATAAATAAATAAACAAAAATTATTTTTTAAATTAGAAGAAAGATCTAGTGAACAAGCTGACAGGTCAAATGGTATTTCCAAGAATTGGATTTCTGCTCCTCCAGTGGCTAGTATTCCTGGTTTTCACCATGACTACCACAGAGGTGATAGTGGGAAGGGGAAGAAAACAAGTTACAATGACACACACCTCAAGGTCGACCATGGTTCAGGTGTTTCTTGCATGTGCTCTTCCTAGACTGTGAAATCCCTTGGTTAATCTCGAAATTGTAAGAATGCCTCCCTCTTAATGGTCTGCTTCATATAGTAATCAGATAATTTTGTTTAAGTTGCTAGTTTGCAAAACAGAATATATTAACTCATAAAAGTTTTTACTAACTTGGTTATATGCAATATTCTGACTTAAGAAAAAAAAGAAACTATTCCCTTTTAATACAGGATAAATGCTAAAACCTGAATATCTTCAACTGACAGTACATATGGAATGAGTCCTCAATCTGTTGCACAGGGCTCACTTGGAAAGCCTAGCCATCTTCTTTCATATTGATGAGCCTTAATGCTAATAATTTTGATATTGTAGGCTAACCACACTTTGCTAAGTGGTCCTCATAACAGGGGTTTTCTACTTTTGAAATGTGAGTAAATGTCCAGTTAATACCTAATAGGAAGTATCTTTGATGCCACTGTAGAAAGAAATATGACATTAATTTATACGTATATAATTTGAGCCTTGGTAGAAAGTAAGAACTACTGATTCATACTTTGATTTAAAGATTATGAAAATATTTTCCTTCATAATAACCTTTAAAAATCAAATGCCATATATGGTAGTTTGAATGTATGTCCCCTATAGACTCAGGTTTTTCATTTTGTTGTTTTGTTTTTTGTTTCTGTTTTCTGAGGTAGGGTCCACTCTGGCTCAGGCTGACCTGGAATTCACTATGTAGTCCCAGGGTGGCCTCAAGCTCACAACAATCCTCCTATATCTGCCTCCCAAGTGCTGGGATTAAAGGCATGCACCACCATGCCCAGCCTCTGGTGTTTTTATTAAAATTAAGTTTGCAACCTCAGCCCCCAGCAGGCAGACTCCTGCTGTGAAGGGAGGTATCACTGGAGGTGGATCTAAATCCCAGCCTAACGGTGTGCAGATATGTTTTGAGCTATGGCTGTGCTTGCTTGTGATGCTGGCTGTTTGGCGTCCTCTTCCTTCTTGGATTTATGAATGGGAGCCAGCTTCTTCTGCCATTTGATGAAACTTCCCTTGGATTTGTAAGCTTGAAATATATCCCTTCCTCCCATATTAAAAAAAAATCAAACAACCAAAATAAATGGAAACAAAATTTTGTTTATAGAGGTTTTCTAAAAATACACTTTTAAAGGAAAATGAAAATATATATACTTCATTACCAGTGAAAATGAACTACATGGTAATGTCATGATAAATACAGTTAAATAACAGCCAACACCCAACAACTTTTAAAGATGAGAGCATGAAGATTTTTGTGAAGACATCCATATGCTTTGCCATAACTTTTATATTCCACATTCCAAGCAAAATATTTCTAAATGCATTTTTCTTTTCACTTGAAAAAGAGAAAATTGTTGGAGGCAATATGTTAATTTAATTGCATTCTATCTTGTGTCTGCTTAATCATGCATACTCAAAAAGGGAAACATTTGGGATTACTTTTATGCTAAATTGATAACAAGTTTAAAGAAATTATTGGTATTATTTGGATATGAATTTTAATTTTTTGATTGAAAAAGACATTAAAATTGTGAGTATAAGATTGAAAGCAGTCTAATAACTTAGAAAACCAAATATTATATTGGGTCACACTATACTTCCTAGGGAAATATTCCTGATGAAATAAGCTAAAAGGGTTGTTTTTGAAGAAATGTCTTGAAAATATTAGTATTTTCCCTCCTTGCTCAGAACTTTGAGTTACTCCTTGATACAAAGCTGACACGTTTTGTAAATTTGATACAGTTATACAAAACTTATCCTGAGCTGAAATACTCTCTTCCCTGACTCCCAAACATTTTGTAAGATGGAAAGCAAACCCATCAGTTAAAAAAAGAGATTTTTTTTCCAACAAATGATTTTGAGTAGAAAAAAACTTATTTTCCCTCTAAACAGCTCTAATTTTATCTGGTATACAGGCTGAGCAGGAAGACAAACGTGCCCTCAGAGTGCTCACCAGCCTCCAAACAGGAGACATCTGAGTGTGTCACGTTCCCAGGGATAGATCTGAGCCCAGCGCAGAACGGCCTGTGGAACTCACCAGAGGGCCAGATGTTGCTACTAGAATGTTCCAAGGCTTGGCATCCGGAATTTGGCAAGCTTAGGAGATAGCCGTGGGTCTTGTGCCTATTACTAAAATGGAACATGAAAGAAAGTTGTATAGCAAAGAATCTAAATGATTTGGAAGTGATGTAGGATTAAAAAGTCATTCAAAGGAACACTAGATTTTGGTGAATTATTGGATATCTACATTCGTTAAATACACAAGCAATGTCAAATAATTTCAAGGCTGGGGATAATCATTTTGCATTGATTTTAAGCACATCCTAAACTGACAGCCTCAAATGATTTCTCAGTGTTGGAGGGCACCCCTTTGGGGGTGACTAGCTACAGAGGAGAGGAGATGCTGGGCTGGCCTCCGAGTTCATTGTTTCAGAGCTTTCTCAACTGTGTTTGTCTCATTTAATGAAATTAAGATGGAAATGTGGAATTTACAAGAGGGCTGATGGTATATAAAAGTGAATGTTTCATGGATTTGATTTGTAAACTCTTCCCTCCCACTTAGGGCTACAAGTTATATCTTTATAGTAGATACTGAAAAATAACCCAGTAGTCACAAATCCTTGAAACTTTAAATCCTGAACCCTTAATCAGTAATGCCACTTTTAAGGAGTCTGTCCAAAAAATAAAATAAAATAAAAATAAATAAGTAAAACAGAAATCACCCAATGTTTGTTTGTAAGAATTAAATAGTTAAATATTGACCCAAAGTGCCAATATTGGAGGAATTAAATTCTTAATGGCACAAAATAATGTTTGTGGTATTTAAGGAAGGAAACACGATTTTATAAAAGCAATAGAGTCCTAATTTAGCAAAAAGTGAATTCTGATAATCATTTAATATTAGAATAAAACATATGAGTAGTTTTTAATCAGGATGGTGGATTTGGTATAATTTTAGTTCCCTCTACATTTGTTATTATTTTGTATATGGTTTATAAGGACCACTTAATAAATACTATAAAACATCATACAATTCAGTATTATAAAATAGAATTAAGGTACTTTGTTATAGCCTCAGTAGAATGTAAATGGCTCAAAAAGTTTGACTTAACCACAGCTTCTTGAGAAACAGAATTCTCTAGCTATTCTTAGAAATGTCACCCAGATGTAAAGGCCTCTGCTTTATTTTTACTGACGATCTTGCAATAAATTCAAAAAGGAATTCTGATGTTGCTGTCATGATAGAAAATAATCTGTGAGAAAATCTGTTTTCCACTGAATACCACTTAAGGAATACTTTTAATAGGACAAAATTGAGACTCAGTTGCAAAATGTGAGGTGATTTCATGATAAAAGTGACATCTCATCAGAATGGCTTATTCCATTTACTCTGTTACTAATTTATTTTTAATTTTTAAATATTTTATTTATTTATTAGAGATGGGGGTAGGCAAGAAGAGAGAGAATGGTGTGCCAGGGTGTCCAGTCACTGCAAACAAATTCCAGATGCATGTGCCACCATAAGCATCTGGCTTACATGGGTTATGGGGAATCAAACCTGGGTCCTTTGGCTTTGCAGGCAAGTTACTTAACTGATAAGCCATATCTCCAGCCCCCATTTATTCTAAAGTAGCTATAAATCACTTGTTTCTGTCCCAGTTCCTTACTGGATCCCACTTCTACTTTTAGCACTGAAACCCAGTCACTGCATTCTTATTGTGCTTGTTTTATGGTCATAGATTTTCAGTATTCTTTATTTTGTATCTATAATTTATTTCTTGTTATTGTCTTTAGAATATTTATCATTTTTCAATGTATCAGAGTTTTATATATAAACATGGCTGGGATTTGAATCCCTTAAGTATTTATGACCAATGTCTATTTGTGTTCAAATGCCATGTATAGTTACAAACATAATACTTTGGCCTCTGACATAACATCTCCCTTACTTGGGGCTTAATTTTCACTAATCAATTTTTTTAATTCGAACCAAATTTACGGTAATCTCTGCTAGATGCTCATTTAGCAATAGCACTGAGAGGTGGGCTTGACTTTTCACAGGGGCATCATGAAAGGAGCACACTAAATCCAATACTTTCTTTTTCTGAGTTTGGCAGCGTGAGCTCAGCTGGGCCTCAGGTCCCGAGCCCAGCCCTGGGCAGAAGCTGTGAATTCAGCCATCACTACGGCACAGTCTGATCATTCTCCTGATGAAATTACACTGATCTAATTTGCACGCTGTGAAGACATTTGGCACTGGCTGGATGGGAGCCTTGACATCTTCATTGGAACTAAAAGTACACTAAGAACTCACATTACGTTTCACATTCTTTTCTGCCAGGCTGTGGCATTTCATCCTCTTTAAAGGCATTATTTCAAGAACATTTAATTTGGCTTTGATATGCCTGCCATTTTGCTGGGTGGAACATACTGAGCCAGAAAAGCTCAGCTGTAATAAAGTTTGGCACCAACAGCCCACCATATACCTGCACCATCCTGTGCAATTTAATTGGCATTCAGTGGGTTGATAAATGGATTGGCTTAATGAGACAATATACTTGACATATGCAGGACTCTCCAGAGGAATAGGACTCATTTTTTCACTTCACACATCAACATGTTACAGATACCAACAGTCACCTAGAGCAGTTGTTCTCGTGCCAATGGCTGCCTTCCACCCACCCGCTGACCAATAAAAGTCTTCCAGCTAGCTCGCTCCTTTACCACAGCAGTTTTAAAATCTTACTCTCTTTTGTATTTCCCCAGACAAAAGGACTAAGGTGGCCTCCACATCTCATTTACATAGATCTATTTGTTCCTAACGGATCCACTGGTTTATCTTCTGAATAGATCAGTTTTACCTGCTGTAAAATGACAATAGCTATAAAATGCAATCATGAATTCTGTGGTTTAACTACCCACATACATGGACAGCCACGCACAGGAGCAAATGGTGCCAGTCTATCTTTAGAACTATTGGTTTCAACAATTAATTAAAACAACAGAGACACCATTTTTTTTCACACCTCAGATTAACAAAGATTAAAAAGAACCAGAGTGCTGAGCGTTGGCAAGGGATAGTGGAAGTGAGGCCTTCCCACTCTGCCACTGGGATTCTAAATTAACACAGCTTTTCTGGAAGGCAATTGGCAATATGTATCAAACACCTGAAAATGGGTATAGGTTTCATGAGGCACCTTTGCTTCTGAAAATATATCTCAAGGAAAGGGCGGCATGTCAAATATAGATATTCAATTATGATCATAATATTGATTATAATATGAAAATATTTTAAATATTCCAGATGTGTGACAAAAATTGCCTCATTAAATAGCTGTATTTCAGAATATTACACAGATGTGAAAATGATAGAATAGAAATATTTATTAAGAAAAAATGTTATTGTTGCCTTTGTATGCTAGGAAATTAGTATAAGATACTAGGTTCATTATTAGGTATTTTTATGAGAAAATTTACATATAAAGATATTTATGTCTGTAATAAAAAGCTAAAGACAAATGTTAAAATAATAATGATGCTTGTCTATAAGAGTGTGATTATTTTTTTCTATTTCTAATTTTAATTGAATACATTATTTAAAGCATTTAATAAGATACCACATTTTAAACATCTTATGGTATTTTTTCTGACCACAATGTGATTTCTAGAAATATTTTACCACACTGAATGTCAAACAATGTCTTGCAATTCAACTCTTATCACTCCGGGCCATGCATATTTTAACAGTTTATCTCAACACTAAAGTTTTTTTTCCACATCCAGTGTGCAAGAATTAGCCAGTATACTAAATAATAGTTTAATAGTAGAATCATGTTTTTAGAATGAGAGTGACATTCAAAAGGCTTCTAGAACTTCTATCTTCTAGTCTTAATCTATAGTCAATGCAGACTGGCTAGCTTTGTCTCTTTCTCTCTCTTTCTTTCTTACGATGGTGAAGACTTATAGAGAAAAAAATTATACGAGGCTTCAGACATGGAAAAGTAATTTGTTTGGCTTTGCTAAGGGCCCATGGGCATCTCACTTCAAATGTGGTTATGTAAATATTCAAGGAAAGAGAATGAGGACGGAAGGAAATGCTTTCAGGAGAGCTGTGCCTCTCTCAGCCAGAGAGGCCCACCGTGACCCACGGGAGGCCTGGGCGCTTCCACGCAGACAGGACGCGGTGCCACGTGAACCGGGGCCACGGCAGCTGCCGCTCCCTGCTTCGCTGCACAATGAGCTCTGACACGCGTCGGGCCTCTGGCGTCCTTTCTGCCTCGGGGCTGGGAGATGCCCACAACCACAGCTCTCCTTTCAACTGGGTGCCAGTTTGATGCTACCCATTCTGCTCCAAAGAAAGCTCCAGTTCACAAATAAGCCCAAGGAAATGAAAAAATGAAACGGTGTGTGACAGTTTCTAATTACTGCATAAAAACAGCATATGGAAACTTCATTGTCCATTTCATCCCTCAACATGTACTGTCAAGACAGACTGCTTTTACTCCATCATCCTTGCCAGCATTTGGACCCGATTTACTTCCAGGAGGAAGGTTCCTAGTTGTGATTTTTGATGCACGGTAGCATTTCTTAGCAATGATTTGGACATCTTGACTATGGGGAGTGTTTGGCATAACCTTGCTCTATTTTCCGTTTGAGTTTTCCCACTGTGCTTTAGTTAGTTAATTGTATTCCCTTGGGGGTTGTTCGCAACCTGGGTTGAAATTGTGCGTTCTTCCAAAGTTTATCACTAAGTGCCTTCCAGAAATGCTCCAGTGTCTCTAGTCACTGACTAAGGCAGGCACCAGGTTGATTGAGCACTACTGTAGGCTGGTAAGCGAACAAGAGGGAGCAAAGAGAACCCAGATCGCACAGCCTGAGAGGTAAAAGACAACAGTAAGGTAAAGGAAAAGTAAAACACTTTAGTTCAAGCAACATGCTTATGTAGGGAAGACTAGATTGAAAGTGACAAGACGGGATTCTGACCCACCTTGCCCAAGCTTTATCTATATGAGCCTAAGTAAGCCCACTTTCTTCATCCTCTGCTTCAAGACGGGATTTGCAACTCAGGTTCTAACCTGCCTTTCGTCTTTCCTGTACTCTCACCCCCATATGGAATGATCTAAGTGCCATTTGTTTTGTACACAGGACAAGGTGCTACTTTCCAAAGGTCACTTGTACCCAAGTACTAACCTTGGAGTACAGTTTACAAGTGCAGGCAAGACTGAAGAAATCAGACATCCATCAAACACCCGTTTGCTCAAAGCAAAACCTTCCCGTTTCTCCTCTCCTCCCCGCTGGCCACAGAAGCACAGTCAGTTAATGAATCAGAACAAAGCTGGTTACCAGATGTCCTGGCTTATTAACACGCACATCGCATTCTGTAATGGCATTCACTGAGCAAGCTGTGTGGAACCCAGAGATGGCAGAGGGAAACTTCTCTCAGATGAGCTCCAAATTGTGTGTGCGCTTCTGTCAATTTCCAGAATGGTGGCCGCACAGGTTCATTTAGGCCACAGTGGGCACATTCTGTGTGGGGGTGGGGGAGCTCGCCTGCCTGGATCACAGAGCCCCCCTCCAAGGTCACTATGCCCCTCTCAGCCCCTCTTCGAATCTGTGCAGAGCCGTTGACATGGATCCTTCTATGTGGAAAAGAAAGACTACGCTAATAAACTCAGGAGCCATGTGAAGCAGGAGCCAATTCTGTTTGATTGGTTTTCACCACAGCTAATTTTAAAGCCACCCATTGTTCAGCTCTGCAGTCTAATTTTATGTTAATATCCTGAAAGTTGTCAAATCTTGGCAAAATCTATGCATAAATTACACAGAAAGTAGCTCACAGGAGGGGAAAAGTAATGACTGTCATGGTTAGCCAAACCCATTAATAGTCTGACAAGTAATAACCCAGGAGCTCTGGTCAACTGCTGCAGACATCTGTGAAACTTTGCAATTAATATCTTTTTTTTTCTGTTTTTTTGTTCAGGGGTGGGGAAATTGGAGGAGGTTTCAGCTATAAGATAACATGATGTGGACTGATCTTAATCAGCCTGCCAGGAAGGGCTGGGTTCATAGCCCCTGGTTGACCACTGACCTGCTTGTCACAGAAGCCACTGTTGTGGAAGGAATGCCCCATTTGAGCTGATGGAGACTGATAGTCTTTAGAAAATGTCCCAGTGGTATGTTGCTTTCCAGACAGTAAAATAAAGTAAAATAATAAAATAAAACAGATGCTTCAATCTCTAACTTATTTCTGATTTGTTTTCCTTCAGAGATTAGAAAGAAGTGAAGATGTAGAGGTTTTCAATCTCTTCATAGGCTCACTCTTGGTCCCAATCCCGTAGTTCAGTTATCCATTGGTTCCTTCTCTACCTCTACCAGGTCAGGCCTGTGCCACTTATTTTGTATGGCTATCTCTCTCTCTCTCTCTCTCTCTCTCTCTCTCTCTCTGTGTGTGTGTGTGTGTGTATGTGTGTGTGTGAGAAAGAGAGAGAGAGAGAGAGAGAGAGATAGGGAGTTCACAGCAAAATAAATGAATCAATCTGATTAACCAGGACCTTTATGCTGTTTATTATTTTGACTATAACCTTTGCATATATGTATAAGGTACACACATGCAAAATCTATTGCCCATTTTCCCTGTCAATACTCGTAGTGTGCAATGAGCTGAGATTCATGCTTTACCTAGTTCCATATTTTCCCACAGCTATGATGCAGCAAGTATAGTTTCTGGAATGAGTGAATATTCAAAAATATTTGTTGAATGGATGGATACACAGACGAATGGTAGCAAGGCACATTTCTGTTTGGGTCTTGCTACTACAGCTTCATTGTGGATAAGTTTGTTCCTGCTAAAAATCATTGCTTGCATATGGGCTTTCCTCATAGAAGACTGACAGGAGACTTAATGAGATACTTGCTTGACCAGTGGCTGGAGGCAGAAGGCACTGGAGCATGCATGAGGCTAACAGGCTGGAGAGAGAAGCAGAGGTGTTATAAGAAGGGTCCTTGGAGCCATGCTAGTGACTGTAGGTCACTTCTGCAGATACCTGGGGACAAATGAAAGACTTTGAAAAACAACTGCTGGAATGGCCTAGGAGTGCAATTTGGGAGGTAGGGAGCAAGGGAGATTGGAGGAGGGGTTGCAGGTATCTTGACAGCAGAGCCAATGAGGAAAGTACTTCAATAGCCTCCATGTACTTGAAACTAGCCTGCCATGATTTGGTGATAGATTGCACATTGAATGAAATAGATCTGATATGAGATGACTAGTAGCTTTGTGTGGTTGGTGAGGGATTTTTTCAAGACAGACATGCAGAAGAGCAGCTGGCTGGGTGAGTGGAGAAAAGGGACAGGGGACATAAGGTAGGCAATAAGTATACTTTCCCAGAAATCAGTCCTTGGAAAATAATGTGTACCTAAATAGAAAACAATTCCAAACCGTCACTGGTGAAGCAGACAAGTCAAACCAGAGCAAAACTAAATCTAGCAGATGCTTCCTTCCCAATGTAAATGCAACGGAAAGACTTCCTGTTGAAGGAATGGCCGTGAAGAATAACGAACTTATACCAACAGTAAGTCAGTTACATGAACCTAAGCAAAGAGCTCTGACCTAGTTCGTCCCCCTTCCTGAAATATAATAGTCATGTGCACAGAATGAAAGTGATATTCATGAAATATAAAGCCCTGATCAAGTATAGTCCTCAGTGCATGTGTACCATACTCCAACCTGGTCAGGACAAAACATATTCTGGGCAAAACTAGAGAAAAAGAAGTGCTGGCACAGTCACATAAATGAATGCCAGTTGTCTCAAAAACAAGTTTGCTGTCATCTGGGGACACATCATTTTTAGAAACAATGACCCATTTGGCAGTCCCACACATGTTCCCTTCTCTGAGAGCCTTCCACCAGTCTATGCCTTCCTTTATTTAGGTCTGGGATTTTCGTAGGTATGAATCCTGGCAAAGCACGTGCAGAATCTTGATTCCATTTAGCGTTACTCATTCCATTCACACTATTTTTTTAAATCTCCATTGTGTCTTCTGTTACCATTCCTTGTCTGGGCACCTCATATCAAATGGCAGCAGGGTGGAATGTCTAATTATTGCGCTGTTGAACTTGAACAGCTGTCTTAGATGGTCTATTTAACACAGCTAGTGCTCTGGCTTTTGAAAATAGCCTGTGTTACATAAAGGATGTGGTTCTCCTTGTTAGGAAATGCTTCCTTATAGCCCAGAACATCTGAAGGGTCCTGAGTTAGATTTATCCAAACTACTAAGCTCCACTTTTTCAATTTAAATTTTATTAAGTATTAGAAATTTTTAAAGAATATAGAGTTCAGAGTCCTGAAACCTAGAAATTATTCCATCTGTCTCCAAGCATCTGGCAGGACCACTCCTGGTTAGATTTAGACTTTAAAAGGTTCTGAATATACAGTGAGATTTTTTTCCTAGAACATGTGAATTCTCTAAGCTAAAATATAAGTCACTATAGAATCCTAGATTTTTCTCTAAGCTGTATCCACATGTTGAGAGAGAAAGAGAGTCTAGGAACCTAATTTTTTTGCTTTGCAAAGAGAGCTCATGCTAAGTGTCCGAAGCAGAACAAAGGACCACAGAAGAGGGCTGGGCTTGTCTAAGAACTGCTCTTTGTGGCAGAAAGGTAGGAGGGTATTGAAGCCTTTGGGAGCAAAAAGATCCTGTCTGCAATGAAAGCCTTTGACATTTGAGCTCCTGATTCCTTCAAGTTCTTCATTTGGTATGGGATTTTCTTTGAATCTAATTGTTCTCAGTTCAAATTTGCTTGTTAACATGACCTCAATTGTAAGGTGATGATTTATTCCTTCCTCAGCTTTGGGTTTTTAGATACAAATAGTCATAATGATTACTCCATGGGTCTTGAAGAAATAGCCTAATATCTGATTTCATGCAGGCTCACCATTTCAGTTCCCAACATTATTGTAATAAGAAGAGACTGTGTCTGTTGTTCATCATCTCCCACCTCTCATGCATTATATACATCTTACATATTAGTTCACAATCCTGAAATAATTGCTCATTTGAGATCATCAGAAATGATCACTTCAGGACTGGAGAGGTGGCTTAATAGATAAAGGCATTTGCTTAAAAAAAAACAAAAAAAACCCTGATGGCCCAGATTTGTTTCCTCAGTATCTTTGTAAAGACAGATGCAAAAAGTGGTGCATGTGTCTGGAGTTCATTTGCAATGATGGGGGTGGGGGGCACTGGAGTGTGCGTATTCACTCTCCTTCTATTTCTCAAATAAACAATAAATATAAATAAAAAGAATTTTAAATAATACAAATTAAATAACTAATTCAGGAGCTAGAGATATAGCTCAGTTGTTAGAGTGGCTTATTTTGTATACATGAAACCTTTGATTAGATTCAACTATCATATAAATCAGGTTCGGTGGCTTATGCCTGTAATCCAGCCTTGTAGAGATAGAGACAGGAGTATTAGAAATTCAAGCTTGTCTTCATTATATAATAAGTTTAAGGCCAGCCTTGGCTACATGAGACCCTGTCTTAAAACTGAATAAAACATAAATGGCAAATTTAAGCAAGTGGAATCAATTCTTCCTCAAAAATTGTTTCCAGCTGTTTACATAGGCCAAAAAATAGAAAAAACATTTAAAGTCATTCTGAATAATTAATAGAAATATATCATTTCTTCCTGATCTTCTAAACATTCTTTAGAGAAAAACCTATGATGAATTTTCTGTTTTCAGAGAATAGATGTAAATAAAACTGAAACATTTTGCTTAATTAAGCTCAAAAGTTCAGCATTCATAAAGATGTAAGGAAAAATATGATGGAAAGTATTTTGCAACATCAGTTAGTAAGTATTATTAACTCTCTGGATATTTCTAGTAAGATGACAACATAATTATATGAATAAATACATTCTTTTTGAAATATTATTTTATTTAAAATACAGAGAATATACTATATGAAAATGGATGCTACTTTTTCTTTTTAAGATGAATGACCTAATTTGTGGCTTTTCAAAGGTCATCAAGGGTCAACTTTGTCAGGCCAAATGCTCTGGGATATGTGGAGAAAAACTTTCATTGTGGGTAGCTCACAGAGACAAAGGGGCTACTGATGTGTAAGTCATGTGATCTTCTGTCTCTCTTTCCACTAGGCATTCTCTTCCATAACCACTTCATTCCAGAAATGATTAAACAAGAAAAAGTGTTTTGCATCTAGCAGAAGTGTGAGGCTCACATCTGGTCCCACGATCAATACTTTGGAAGTCCAGGGTCATTCCCCTGTCCTCAGATATAACTCCTCACCCTCACACCAGATGTGAAGAAGGTCTAGAACCTTCTGAGGCTTTCTGGATGAACTTTCTCCTTCGTCCTCAGAAATAAATTTCTATGTGTTGTGAAAATGTAAGTAACCTAAAGATTACATTTTTCTTTGTCCCTTGCAGTTAAGTATGACAAAATAACTAAGCTCTGGCCCATGAAATGAAGTGTCGTCTGCATTGCCTGCCCGAAGTCAGAGAGTTTAACTTTTTAATCTTGCTTCCTGATGTTTGGGCTGCAGATGTGATAAAAGGAGCTCTGGTTTCCATCTGTTATTATGCAGTAAGCCGGAAGATGGAATAAGAGCCAAGAAAGGAGTATCATGTGGGTTCCTGATGACCATCATACTTTCATAGCAGCTTGTACTGTCTAACCCCATTGCTCTTAAATATAGAAAAAGAAGTTTTTAGTTACCATTGTTGTGGGTTTTCTATTCCATGAATATCATCCAAGGTGGTAGGGTGAGTGATTCCATTCACTTTTTCTATTTCTGGGAAGTGCTGCATGACTATCAGTGGGGTCATGTGGAAGTTGGCCAGTTTGGTAACATGTAGCAGGATATAAAATTCTTGCTATCTTTAAATAAAACTTTGTCAGTCACTCTTTAAGTTATCTTCAAAGATTTTAAAGTTTTTATTAAGTTTTGAAATTATTTTCATTATTAACTTCACAGTGTGGACATATTGCATCGGTCATATTCCCATAAGGTTAGATTTTTAAATATAATTATACTGCCTATACTATATTACTTTGCATATTTGTGAGTGTATGCATATATATCATTATTGTTTTGACATTATCAAGGGAACTGAGATGGTTAAGAGCTACATTTACATGACACAGCTGA
Organism: Dipus sagitta; assembly: GCA_036346955.1. NCBI lineage: Eukaryota > Metazoa > Chordata > Mammalia > Rodentia > Dipodidae > Dipus > Dipus sagitta. The sequence goes on from CM070774.1 coordinate 57,292,232, forward strand.
AAGTTGAGCTCTAATCCAGACACTATGAGGCACTACCTGTTATCTCTGAGTGATGGCTCCAGTCATTTTCTAAACATTTTCTCTCATTAGAATAGTATATGCTCATTTCTATACCATAAACACTCTTGTATATACAATGGAAACACCAGAAACAAGAATGTGTATGTATTGATTCCCAGTTTTGCAGTTTTGCATTAACAGTCTTCATCCCAGAGCCCTTGGGAACCACAGAAGAAGCTGACTGCTCAGATCCAATGCTGCTGGCCTTCCTGGAGGTGAGGGGCCAGTAAGGGCCAAATGGACTGCACTCTGCAAGTGCACAGTGTCACGCTCCTGTGGGAAACCAACTAGCCACTGAGCCCACTGAGCATTAGTTTCCTAGACTAATTCCTGGGGTCTTGAGGAGTGAGGCCCTAAGGACACACACTGATAAAGAAGCTACTTGGAAGGTTGTACGAAGATGCCTGAGAGAAAAAGTGATTACAGAACTATTTTGCTTTCCAGTTGTAAAATGAAAAGAAGCTCTTTTTATTTTGATTAAGATAAAATTATAATGCTTTAGAAATCATAGGTCTCCTCTATCCACCCCTGGTTTATTTGTTCATGTGTTTGCATGTTTGCATGTATATGAACAGGTGCTCATGCATGTATATGCACATGCTTGTGGAAGCGCGAGGTTGACATCAGGGGTCTTCCTTGATTACTCTCCACCTTAGTTACTGAGACATGGAATCTCACGTGTATTCAGAGGACACCAATTAAGCTGATCCACCTAGTCAGCATGCCTGATGATCCATATTCTACTTCCTGAGACCTGAAACTATAGGTGAACCATTATGCCCACCTGGCATTTATGTTCGTGCTGGAAAAGAAATTTTTGCCCACACAGTTGCATGACAAATGCTTCATCCACTGAGCCGTCTTTCCAGCCTCTTAGTTTTCTGTGGTTGTTCCTGCTAACTAATCAAAATATACATAAAATACAAGATAATTTAAGTTGAAGCTATTATCAGTCAGGGTAGTGTAACTAAAGTACAGAGAACACCTTCTCTTAAAAGCCTATGACATCAATGCTTATTTTTCACTCTTACTTCCTATTCAAAATGTGCCCAGGCAGCTTGGCTTACATCATACTTTTGGCAAGACCCCGGCTGATGGAGAAGTCCCTCTTCTAGATGTGACTCCTCTCCCACACACGAAAGTAAATCAAAGAACATCACTGAAGACCTTTCACTTCCACTTACTTTTCTATAGGCAAAGTAGGACTTGTGACCCAAATGAAGTATGGGGCATGAAAAAAGGGATTATTTTGAAAACAAAAGTAGGAATCTATCTCTCTTAGCAGGTCAAATATGGAAATACTTCAGCCACGCTGGGGAATTTCTAGTGTCTCACAGTGAGCACAAGCCTGCTTCATGCTCTTTCCTCTCCCTGGAAGCTCCCCTTTCTTTGTAGAACTAGTGATGATATAACTTTCCTGTCTCAGAATGGATGGTATGCCCTCATGGAAGCTTTGAGTGACCCCCAGAGGCTTATGCTCTTCCTAGGTACTCCCATAGTTTCCAAAGCTTACCTATTAATAACTCTTCAGTTCCCCTCTCATTCATGACAGGCAAAGAATTCATTTTGTTCACCTGTCGCAAAACCTGGCACACAGCAAATAGCCAATTAAAAATATTAAATGAACCTTGTCTGGAGCTTCATGCCAGCATTTGGTCTTGGGTTGCAAGGAGATATGTTATGACTAAGGGAAGAGTGCTAAGAATTTCTTGAGTGCCATGTATGTGCACACCATCTTGGATGTCTCACACATTGCCAATTCAGTTGTCAGCCAGGCAACATGACATTTGATGGTAATGGAATGAGCGATTCCCAAAGGAGAGTGTGAAAAAGTACTTAAACCCTAATAGAAACTTTGTGAATGTGAATTAGTCACATTGGGATGATGGAGAATTAATTCACATATAAAACAGTTCTTTTTAAAGTTAAAAACATAGGATTCATGGGCTTATATGCGGATAAGTTATAGTGACTTTTTATACTTCTCTTTTTGCTTATTACTAGCTCTTCTCCATCAATATAAATATCTAAATAGCTTTGTGGCTAAATTATGACACATATGTGAATTTTTTGACCATGTGGTAATAGCATCACTTATAAAAACATATATATATGTCCACATAAATCTTTGCGCTGAAACTAGGAAATATTATGAACAATGTATCCCTGTGTATAATTAATACATTTTGAAGATCAATACAGCCAAAGAGAGATCAAATGAAAAATAGGAAGAGTTGGTATTGTTACTCACAGGCTACTTCTTAGCTTCTTAGCAAAGAGCTAGAACAAAAAGTACTATGTGAGATAGAAAGACTGTGTGCCATCAGCCCTGCCTGGCCCCTTCTTTATAGCGTAGCTCATGTTTCTATCATCTGTTTCTACATTAGATTTGCATGTTATTTCCAAAGCATTCTGAGCTATAAAAGAAAATTTCTCATGTAAGTAACTGGGTGTTTGCTGTGAGTCAACTTTTCAAAAAATAAAGTTGTATCTCATAATGTTGCAGTCAGGTTCACATTGCGGGCAGAAATCACTTGACCAAGAGCAGCTTTTGGGAGGCTTACAGACTTGAGGAGAAGTGCCATGATGGCAGGGGGAAACGATGGCATGAGCAGGGGGTGGACATCACCGCCTGCTTGACATAAGGTGAACAATAGCAACAGGAGAGTGTGCCAAACACTGGTAAGGGGAAACAGGCTATAACACCCATAAGCCCACCCCTAACAACACACCACTTCCAGGAGGTTTTATCTTCCAACTGCCATCAACTGGAGACACTAGCATTCAGAATACCTAAGTTAATGGGGGACAACTGAATCAAACCAACCCATTCCACTCCTGGCCCCCATAAACTAATAACCATCCATGATGCAAAATGCAATGCATTCATTCCAACTTTAAAAGTCCCCATAGTTTTTATCAATCCTAATGATGTTCAAACATCCCCATAATCCAAGGTCTTTTAACTGAGCCATAATACCAAAAATAATCTCCTCAAAACCCATAATGGCGCAGAATAAATATTCATACTGCAAAATATGGCATTGGGCACAGCAAAGAAATATTCAACGAATACAAGATTTAAACAGGGCAATATCAATCTTTGTAACTCCAAGTCCAACAACTCTAGTCAGTAACACGTCTCCAAGTCCAATAATTCTAACCAGCAACAAGTCTGTGGAGTTCCAATTCTATTTCTCTTGCTAGGCTACTCACAGTACTAGAAAACTTCATTGGGGCCGGCAGCTCTCTTTGGCAGCCATCTCATGCTCCCAGCATCTTCACTGGGTCTCCATTATAAGCCACAGCTCATCCTCACGGCTCTATCAGGTTTCCATGCAGGCATCCAGCAAACCTGAAAATTCAATGACTCTCACTTTCCTGAATTTCTTCTAATACATAATACCAGGTAGGATGCCAATTTTTTAATCCAGGGAGGAATAAAGCAGACTTTGAAGAATAAGACACTCCTTCAGCATTCAGCCTCCTTCAAAAGATTGCACTTTTTTCTGTTGTCCCAACGCAGGTCAGCTGGCCCAATTGCAATGGTTGTAATCTCTCATATGATTGCTGCTGATCAGGCAGCAGTGTCAGCCCAAAGATTTCATTTCTGTGCCATATCATTCTACTCACACCAGTCAATTTCTATGCAAAGCAACCCTGCATAAATTGTCAGGGTGGGGGCAAAACTGCAAGCCTCTCACACAAACCACTTCTAACCCAGTCCAAACAATGCTCTTTCTCACCCTCATCAGCCAAACCTCACAGTCCATAATTCTTACTGCATTCAGGACTTGCAATTCTGACCAGAACAATCCATCAAGCTGTACTTACAGCAATGCAAGTTGTCTCTTAGGCCAAGGCTTCAAATTTATCCACATTCCTCTTAAAAATCAACTCCAAAAGGCCAAAGCCACACAGTCAGGTGTCTAGGAGCAAAGGACAACACTCCTTGGTACCAACATTACTGTTGCAGTCAGATTCACATTGCTGGCAGAAATCACCTGACCAAGAGCAGCTTTTGGGGGTAAAAAGGGTTTATTTTGGCTTACAGACTTGAGGGGAAGCTCCATGGTGGCAGAGGACAATGATGGCATGAGCAGAGGGTGGATATCACCTCCTGGCCAACATCAGGTAGACAACAGAAATAGGAGAGAGTGTGCCACACACTGTTAAGGAGAAATTGGCTATAAGACCCATAAGCCTGCCCCCAACCATACACTGCCTCCAGGAGGCCTTAATTTCCAATTGCCATCAGCTGGGGAGACTAGCATTCAGAATACTTAAGCTAACAGGAGAGACCTGAATAAAACCACCACACATAATGACCAGGTCTAAACCACATTTACTGATCGGTGGATTGAGTCCCCTATCCACCCCACAAGAAAAGAGTCTCTCTTTTTGCTCTGGCTCTGGGAAGCTGACAGTATCCATGTTTTGCTTCTGTTTGGTAGGGCACCATATACCTGTAATCCCAGTGCTGAGGGTAAACAGTTTATTCAGACTGAGCTATCTCCACCAGCTGACCTTCTCCTTTTCTTAATGCAACTCTATCATTTGATAGTTCATGTTTTTGCCATGAAAGAATAACCATTTTTGATGACTCGATCTCTTTCTCTCTCTCTGTCTCTTGTTCTCCCCAATCCTAGGGCCTAGCACATGTTAGGCAAGTGTCCTGACACTGAGCTACACCCTCAACCCAACTATGGCAACTATTGAATTGAAAATGACAAAAGGGACACCATGGTAAGGAAATGCTTCTGAATACTTAGAACACAGAATGCTGACGTCCTTGCTGAAGAGAACAGCGGTTGCCTCACGGCTGTCGGCCCACAGAGGAGTACTGGCAAGAACCTGAGAACACAAATGCTTCATGAGGCTTGTGAAACATCAAAACTGAACAAAGATTTTCAAACCTGGCTTCTGCTACCATGGAATCATTAGACAGCAGTTGTCTTGGATGCTTTTCCTTGTCCAACAGCATTTTCTTTTCGCCTCTCACAACAGCCTTGCATGCTGCTTCATCACGACGCCCTGTGTCCAAACAGCTCAGAACTCCCAGGTTCTTGATGGAAGCTTCCACTTCATGATCTAGGTCTTGTAAAGTCATGTGGTTCCTCCCAGGAACTAATATAAGCAAATATAATTGCTACCGGACTCATCATAGCCAAAGCAACTTCTACATGACTGCTATTAGAAAAGTTAGGCCTGGTGCTTGTTAGAGACAGCTGGAAGCCATTTTAAGCCAGCTTAGCTGCTTTGAATAAAGTTACCACTCAAGATACTGGGACTGACATGGAGTGAATCTATTTTCAACATTAAGATCCTTGCTTCCTGTCAAAGTTCTCCACTTCTTTCAAGATGACACAATGAATGGGTTTATTTGCCTGCTCCAATTGAATGGTAGAGTATGGCTAGGTTGGGTAAAGGTGGAGGAAACTCAGCTGAACTCTCTGTGTATCTGAGAGCTTCTAGTGGGCTCTTCACCTATACTTCCAATTACTGGGGGCTGGGTATCAATTCTTTTATTGAAAACTACCAATAAGGAGCTGGGAGATGGCTCAGTGTGTAAATTGCTTGCTATCTAAGCATCAGGACCTGAGCTTGGATTCCCTAGCATCTATGTAACATGTTGAATGGAGTGGCACACATCTGTAATCCCAGTGCTAAAGAGGTAGAGACAGCAGGATTGCCAGAGTTAGCTAGACTGAGCTATGTCTCCCTGATATTTTAAAATTACACCTTCATCATTTGCTGCTTCACAACTTTGCTCTTTCCTACTTCTCTAATACTCTTCACTTTCTTGCCCTCTGATCACCTGTATTCCTTCCTTGAAGCTATTTTGTCTTCTTACCCCCACCTCTTTTGAATATCTTTGTGATATCTCTCAACTGAGTTAAACATCCTGTAGCCCTTGGATACTTAGAACACTTTGCCCCACGCTTGCCTTTCTCTGTCAATAATTTTCACTAAATTTCACTGCTCATAGGACACTGTCACCCTTTAGCCTTTGGGCCACTGAAAGGTAGATTATGTCATATATTTTTTTAATCCACTCTAAATTGAGCACAGTTTGGGCTCATTGTAGATGTTCAATAAATGATTATTTGTTGAAAAAATTAGTATTTTATTGCTCATTCTGTCATAACCATAAGAAATAAGTCTTTTGCCTTAATACTACATTTTCCTTTCTAATAAAAGTTTTATGTTTTAGGATTCATGTGTATAGTGTATGGCCCATCTTTGCTAGAAATATTAGTTTATAGTTCTCCTTGTTTCATTTTGCTTTAACCTAATTTGTATATTGGTCTTAATAAATGCAAATTAATGTCTTATGCTATTTAAGGAAGCTGAAATTAATCAAAACCCCTGTGCTCAAAACTCCATGTTTATTATTGGAATTATATGTAATTCTGTTTATTTTAACAACATTTTTCTGCATGCTGTTTGAATTTCATTGACTACATGTCCATTTCCAACCTCAACTCATTGTATGGTATTCACAGGAGTGTTCTGTTTAAAAATGCACAAAGGTATCTTATTAAATAATGTCACAAACATGAAGTTCATTATTATGCAAATGCCATCCTTGGAACAGATTTGTTAATTGCAACTCATTTACATAATTAATGAACTCCCAAATGAATTATGCCTTTGCAGATTTGTGCAGCATTGTTTTAAAATAAATTATAAAATACATGTCAAAGGAAGAGTGCTTTCTAGGTTCCCATAGCATTGTTTGAAAATTAATTACCAAACGCTTGTCAAATTAAAATGAGTTTGTAGTTTTTACAATGTTATTTTAAAATTAATCACAAAATAAAATGTCACTGCATTAAAGTAAACAACTTGTTATTTCTCTCAAAGAATCACAGAAAATAGCATTTCAATTTCAATTATATTGTTTGGTATAGCCTTTCTATACTTTTATTCATTTCATCCCTATACTATGATTTTAAAAAGTTGGTAGCTGTTAGCATATTAATGTTTTGGTAAATCGAGATTTAATTTAATTTCATTATGTAGCTTACTTTATACGGTTGATGATTAATACATTGCATATGAACACAGTATGGGTTTATTGATGATGAATTAGAGTAAGAAAACATTAAAGGTCACTTAAAGCCTTTGTATAAACAATACTCTTAAAGTTATTTTCCTGGTGTTTTGACTACTGCCAAGTGCAATAATTAAAAGTATGCAGCTTCCATCTTTTCTTATCTTTTGACTTATATTCATAGTGGGGAGACTCCTTTCTTTGGCATAGAAAAGACTATTGGGCCTTTATACTGCTTTCTTCATTGTACAGAAATCTTCTTGTAGATGGACCAGGCTTCTCTTCTCGCAGAGACCTCACCCACTCAGGGTGGAACTGCTATTGCACCTGAAAAATGACTCAACTTAAATGACTTTGAAACAATAGATTTGCTGAAGTTTTTCACAAGTATTATGGCCCATCAAACACCTTTTAAAAACATTAAAATACAGTGAAAATAACCCTGTCTTATAATATGAGAAGATGTAAGAACACTCATTCAAGAGAAGTTCTTAGCTCTTTCATTTTAAACAGTAGCATCTGGATTTTACTCATCTCTCGCTCTCCTTATCCTCTAAACCAAACCAAATGTCTGGAGCTAAGACTCCAATTTTGTCAATTCTTGACCATGGAATGTAAGCCCATAGGGAAAGGCCTTTGTCTGACAGGATTACAACTATGCAAATTGATCCCAACTAGACAATAATTCTTAAGTATAATGAGAAACCATTTTGCTTCTGTTTTTTTTTTTTTTTTTTTAAATCCTGTATATAGCTGCTTTTTCTAAGCTCCTGTGGGCTTTTCTATGTTGCCCTTTCTGTAAATGTTCCACTGCATACCAGGTGTGTGAATAAGAACCTAAGTGGTTCATGCAGACACACAGATTTGACCTTTGCCGTTTCCTATTTCAGTCTGGCATAGACCTTATTCAAAGACTTAGCATATATCTCCTTCCTTGCAATCAAGTAAGAAATAGTTACTATTGTCTAAGCATTGATGTTGTGTGATTTAAATGCTGTCAGATACTGTGCCTTGGCATTCATTCCTCTAATTCTGCATACTTGGAAACAGAAAACAGGGAAACATTCCATGTGGCTGAACTATCTCATGACCAAAATTTTTAATGGATCAATGAGAACACAGAACATTTGAGTGAATTTGGTCAGACGTAGGATCTTTCACTATAAATATCACTTACTGCTAGAGGACTCCCACCAAATTAACAAGGAAGGGGTGTGTAGCAGACAGCTTCAGGTTCACTGAGATGAAATTCCAGACCAGGCACAGTTATGGAGGAAGGGATTTATTGAAGCTTACAGATCCAGGGGAAGTTCCATAATGGCAGAGGAAACTGCCCTGCCTTCACAGGCTCAAGCAGAGAGAGAGAGAGAGTACAAGCATAAAGGTCAAAAGCCACAGCACACTTTGCATATCTTTAGATTGAAATCTAAAACCCAACACCACACCTTAAGATCCACCCAGTGACATTGCCTCCAGCCAGGTGGCTAGAAATGCAAACTACAAACAAATAAACAACTGGATATATTGGGGGCCATCTATTCTATTCAAACCACCACAGGGTGTAAGGATGGATTTTGATATACAGGTTCTTTTTTAAGAAACTACAGTCTGAAAAGCTGTGGTTGACATTTCTCTTTGGGAAAGAACACAAGATTGAGAGTAAAGGTGAATAAGGCTGGTCATGGTGGTGCATGCCTTTAATCCCAGCACTCAGGAAGCAGAGGTAGGAGGATAGCAGTAAGTGACAGGCCAGCCTGGGACTAGAGTGAGTTTAAGTTCAGCCTGGGCTAAAGTGAGACCTTACCTTGAAAAAAAAAAGAAAAAGTGAACAAATCCCTAGTTTTATTGATTGAATATAAATTTTTTGAGAAGTTTCAGAAAGGTGACTAGTCTACTCTTGACATAACCTGCATGGCTGTTTACATCTGGAAATGCATGTATTTCTATCTGTCATTATTCAAACACAGGAATAGAGACTATCCTATGGAACAAATCACTGTAATTTTTTTCATGAAAATTGGAGAACCCAAAAGCATTTATAACTTTCTCCTAATTCCAATAGTAAAACATTTATTTGACAAAACTGTATATACTCAAGACAAATAAGATAGTTTGGTATATGTACACATAGTATAATGAAAATCATAACCAAATTAATTAACACATCCATCATCCCTTAAAATTACTGTTCTTATGTGTTGAGAGAGAAGACATTTAAAAGGGCATTTAAAGAAGGGCATTTAAAATATGTTTTTAAAAATATTTTATTTTTATTTATTTGTTTATTTGACAGAGCAAGAAAGAGAGAATGGGCCCACCAGGGCCTCCAGACATTCCAAATGGACTCCAGACGCATGCACCCCCTTGTGCATCTGGTTAATGTGGGTCCTGGGGAATTGAACCTGGGTCCTTTGGATTTGCAGGCAAACACCTTAACTACTAAGCCATTCCACCAGCCCTAAAATCTGTTTTGTAGTCAAATTTCAAATGGTTTGGTATATCATCTATAGGTGCCAAAGATAATCTAATGCCCATACACAATGAACATAATTCAGCTTAAAAAGAAGGAAATCTTGTCATTATTGACAATGAGGATGCACCTGGAAGATACACTGAGTGAGACACAGAAAGACAAATACCATATGGTGTCACTTATTTGAGCAATATAAGAACGTCAAGCTCATGAAAGCAGAGTAGAACCATGGTGGCCAAGAAATGAGAGATGGGGGAGATGAAGAGATGTTAGCCAAAGGATTAAAAGCTTCTTTCAGTTACAGAATGAATGTTTTGGATATATAATTAATAAAATCATGCCTTTTGTAAATGTTAGTTTATACAGAATGGACATGTACTAGACCTGGAGAAGATCATCAAGTTATTGAGTTTTTCTGTTTTTTTCTTTCTTTGTTTTCAAGATAGGGTCTCCCTCTAGCCCAGGCTAACTTGGAATTCACTATATAGTCTCAGGGTGGCCTCAAACTCACAGCGATCCTCCTACCTCTACCTCCTGAGTACTGGCGTTTTGGGATTAAAGGTGTGCACCACCATGCCTGGCTTGAGTTTTCCTTTTAAATCTTCCTGGAGGCACTTTCAGGTTCTGTACTGAGGGACTCTGTCTCTTTTCCCAGGAACTTTTTTGTTCTTTTTAAAATTAATTATTATTTTTAAATTTTCAACAATTTTCATATATGACCATAATTGATCATAATTCCCTTACACTCCTTCTTTTGTCCTCACTCACCCACCCCTCTCCCACTAAACTCCTTCTTTCAAACTAGACCCACTTCTATTTTGATGATTATTTTTCTTTCTTCAGTCATCCATGTCTAAATGGTAATGAGTTCAATACTGTGGAGGTCTTTGGGCAGCAACAGTCCCTGTGAGGTCATAATGTCACAGCTACTTTGTGTCTGGAAGATAGTGTCCCAAAGTACTCCTTCCTTTCCTGTAGCTCTTACATTCTTTCTGCTCCCTCTTCTGCAATGTTCCCTGGACCTTGGAGACCTTGGAAGAGTGGTAAAAATGTCTCAATGAGCACTAATCACTCAACCTTGACTTATTCTCAGCACTTTGATGAATGTTGAGTCCCTGAGTATCACTACCATTTGCAATAAATAAGTAAATAAATAAATAAAAATAAAATAAAAATTTTCTCTGACCAAAAGAATCATTAGCACTAATTTATGGAGATACACATAACATAAATATTTATGAGCACAATGTATTCATTTAGTCAAGTGGTAGTGACATCCCTGCTAGGTTCCATGACCTCCCAGACCAAAGGCTTTGACTAGGTTGTCAGTAGCAGGCATAAATTCCCTCCCATGGAGCAGGTCCCAGATCCAATTAGAAAGCAGTCAGTTATCTCTGTAAAAGTCATTCTACTATTGTACTGGTATATACTTATGACCTGGCTAATCAGTTGTATAGCATGCAGAATGGATCTACAGTTTGTTCATCCTGTTAATGAATTTTCTCATCCAGCAGTCTGCATAGAACTTTCCAGAACTATGTCAGCTAGCAAGGAGGCATCCTAGAACCTTTTCTAAACCTGAGTTGTCCTTGTGAAGGTCAGAAACCAAAAATGTCTAAGTCAATTTATTCTTTATTTTCAGAGAGCTAGAAAACATTAGTCTTCTAATCTTTCTTCTATTTAGCTAAGGTAGTTTTTCTCCTTTTTGATAATTTTTAGATACTAAATATATGTTATTCCAAATTATAAACTGAATATATTTGAGGCCACAAGTTGGAAAAGCTACCATTTCTCCTAAAACTAGCATTATTTTTATATTACCATTACATATAAAATAGTTTCCTCAAGCAATAATTTTGGAAAATATAGTGTTTATTGTTTCTAATAATAAAAAATCTCCAATACTAGTGTTACACATACTGTATTTAAGCAATTAGCAATGGTAGTTTCTGGTAAAGGAAATTTTCTTTTCATTGGTAAATATTACATGGCCAAAATATTGAATCGTATTTTTAAATTCTTTAGTTAGATATTGATATTAGTTATTTTAAATACGTAGAAATGATAAGAGGAATTCTGTGGCTTTAACAATAATCCATAATTTTATTTTATTTGTTTTTTCAAAGCCTAAGAACAATCCAGAGCCTATTCTTGTTTATTTTTTTTTTTATTTGAGAGTGACAGACAGAGAGAGAAAGAGGCAGAGAGAGAGAGAATGGGTGCGCCAGGGCCTCCAGCCACTGCAGACGAACTCCAGACACGCGCACCCCCTTGTGCATCTGGCTTATGTGGATCCTGGGGAATAGAGCCTCGAACTGGGGTCTTTAGGCTTCACAGGCAAGCGCTTAACCGCTAAGCCATCTCTCCAACCCCTTTTTAATTTGTTTTTTGATTTGTATGAGTGACTACCATTATTTCTGAACATTTACTTGTGACTAAGTCACAGACTTATTAAGTATTCATGCATATAATTTGAGATAGTACTTCCCTAGAGTTCAAGTAGAAACACATTGCTGATGTTTGTCCACTGTGACATGACATGACACTCTGCAATTATTTTTAATTATAAATAAAATATTAATTTATTTGAGTTTGTGTATAGACTATCTGTAGGAGGAGGGAACTCAGAAAGATATGCAATGACAGAGTTTAATTGATTTCTTTTAAAGAGAAATCACTTTAACTTGAAGGGCAGAAAGGTCTGTCTCAAATAACCTCCTCTGAGATCCAGTACAGGGAATTCACAATGTCTACAACTTACTGAGAAAGCTGAAACTCCTTTATGGTCTCTTTCTCCTTACTACTCAAAATGGAAAAAAAAAAAAAAGATTATTTATCTCCAAGACTTGAAAAATGAAAAGCAGAATGTGTATTATACCTTAGAATTGAAAACTTTTGCTGTTAAAGATCCTATGCTGCACTAGCTTCAGGAATGAGTCTCTAAGTCTCCCTCCAGAAATACATTGATGGTTGGACCTGCCAAACAAGAGATCCAGAGGCTCCCAAGAGCCTATCACTGAAGCAGACTTAAAACGAACCCAACATGGCTCAGGGAATTTCACAGAAGAGAGTGGGGAAAGATGGTGAGAGCCACAAGTTGGGACATTACCCTCAGAGACATTTCCTCTTCCCCATAACTGACGGTTACCCCTACAATGCATGACCCACAATCCCCATGGGGATAACTGTCATCCCCAATGAGGATGCTCCCTTTGGAGGGGGGGCATGGATGAGGGTAAGGATGCTACCAACAAGTGCTGTTTACATACTGAGTATGTCCATAATGAATAAAGAAAAAAGAAAAATGCTGTGAGACTGATGATTGTCTTCACTCTTGCCTAGGGTAGGCTTCACTGGCAAGGTTGGAAGCAGAATGTTACATGAGACACATCTAGCCTAATGATTGCTATGGATCCAATTATTAAAAGATTCCATGTGCTTTGTTCTTAGAGATTCCCAAAGAATTCTGAGTGAGAGTTCTGTGGATATTTCCTATAGATTATCTCACTGACTTGGTTTTAATCCTGTTTGGTCATCAAATTTTCTTCCATCTTTATTAAATATAGATATTCTTTCTCCTTTCACAAAATCAAATAAATGCAGAGTTATATAAGCTACTAGATTTCCACTTGCTCTCTATGATAATGTTGGCATAATTGATACTTCACAGAGCAATGGATAGGTACACCATATGTCCTCAAGTTCCTAAAAATAAGCACTAAATTTTTCACACACTTTTACCACACCTCTAGTTCCTCAACTTGATTATTACTATTATGCTTATTCTAGGGAGAAATAATCTAGTCTTAGAAACCTACAAACTTGGCCACATTTATCAGTATGTTGTACAAATAGCATTAAATATTTATATCTGGACTTTAATATTGCATTGCTTCATCATATGAAATATCCTAACAGGCTGCTAAAGAGTACTATGTTAGTATATGCTTCACAGTGCCCTCCTTAAGTTTTCCAATTTTAAGGATTTAAATAATAATAGAATGACATATCCAAATGTCCCTTGCAACCAATTTTTGGCCAGATTTATAGTGCTAGGCATGATTTTGGCCAGATTTATAGTACCAGACATGATTTACCTCCTGTAGAGACCACAAATGCAATGACGGTGAATGGTTACTGCCATTACTTTCATACCACTGTTGTTCCAGTGGGCATATCATGCCTGGAAGGTTGGTTGTGAAGTACACACTCTCCATGGCTGGGTAGAACTACTGATGACTTTTCTTACCAAGTAGAATACATAGAACCTTTTGGCATATGTGAAAAAACCTACCTGGCAGAGAGGAAGCTTCCAGCTCAGTTGCAGTTTGATTTCTCTGTATAGAAAAGTAAGCAAATGATATCTTCATCAATGGGATTTATCATTTTGTTTTGGTGGGCAACCAAGAGCAATGGCAATAGCTAGTATTATTTTAAGTCCCTCTATAGCCTTCTTGACTAACAACTCATTGGGAAGTATCTCATGTCTGGTACCTGAATTTTTTTTAATACTTTATGGCTTCTGGGAACAACAGGATGTTCATAATCTCTCACCAGGGTGGTGCACCAGGGCAGGTGGGAGAAGGGCACAAAGTGGGAGTGTGCTCTGAGGATCCTGAGATCTAGAGCATTGTTGTGCATGGAACAGGCAAGGGATGGAAGCAGGAAGTGTCAGACACAGTACACGGAAGGTGGCACCAGTGTAGTGGGCCTCACATTGGAGGGATGACAGTGGATGTTAGGTAGAGAGGGACTGAAGATTTTTTTCATGTAAGAGCTCCAACAGCACAGAGATCAGCATCCTAAGCTTAATTTCCATGTGACCCAGTACCATTGCATCTGACTCTGTGAACTCAAAACAGGCTGGTTCAACCAACTCCTCCATGATTCAGCAGGTTACCACAGTACTGTTAGGGATAAGTGGATGGAAACATAATTCAATTTAATTTGAGATGACTACAATGTACTTAGAAAACTATCATGCAAATAAAACAATTTCTGAAGGAAGAGGGAAAATGCATATACTTACTCAAAAAAGCTAGAGGAAACCCATTTAGTTATGGGAAAAAATGGCACAATTGGTCTCCATCATTCATGACTAAGCACACCTAGTAGAGGTGTGAACTGATTGTGGCTGCAAAGAAGGCATGCCTAATGTAAAGTAAATGAGGATCTTAAGAAACATGCTGTGGTGGCTTAAATAAAAAATGTCCCTTATAGACATTTTGTTTGAATATCCAATCCTGAGTTGGTGCTTTTAGGAAAGTTTGTGAAGCCTTATAGGAGGCTTCAAATCCCATAACCCAGACCATCTTGGAATTCCTTAGTTCTTACCCTTCTCTGCTGAGGTAGTGATAAGATGCCTGCTGTCTGCTTCCACCATGCTTTTCCACCAAGATAGAAATTCCCTTGAACCTGTATACTGAGTCTCTACTGTGTGCAAGGGGTTTAGATTACTCAAGAGCAAAAGACAAGCAATAAGTACAAAACAATTTTCTGGGGAGTGTGGAGAATGCTTTACAAGGCAAGTGTGGTACAGATAGTATGACAACAGTGACAAGGAGTTTAGAAAATTGTTGTCTTAATGAGAAACTAGGCTATGCATTAAATTTTATTACAAAGATGACAAGATATCACTGAAAATTTTCTTTCACAATATTTCAGTATATTTAATCTCTGCTCAAAGATGTGTGTGTGAGAGACAGAGAGAGAGAGAAGAAAATCTCATGTGAAATCTTATACACCTGTGTGGCTAGTCAATTATTCACAAAGCATCATAAATCTGGTATATATTTTTAACCTAATTCTGTTAGACAGTCAATTTGTAATGCTAAACTAGATATGTATACAAAGCAAATATAGCATTGCAGATATCCACTGAACATCTATGTATTTTGCTTACTGTGATGCCTTTTGAAAAATCGATATGCAAACACATTATTGTTCAACTGTCATCTATAATCCCAAAAACTATATTATTAAATATCTGTGACAAAGCATAAAGTTCCCACTAAAAGAATCCAGTGGATCCTGTGAATGAATGATCACATAGCCACATAAAGATGACAAAGAGACCACCCATAAAAGTTACAACAGAAGCAATGCTTACTCATTTGTTACAGCTTAAATTTTAAGAATCCTTGCACTGTATTTTTTATTTGTTTCCAAATATATAAGAATGGAGGGAATTACTAAACATGCATCACCAAGAACTAATAAAGAAACAACCCTCACATTTTTAAAGTCTGTGTTTGGAGATGGGCAATTATAGTTTTGTAGAAAAAGTGAGGAATACAGAGAGTCCCCATATGCCCACTCTGTCCAATGCATGCATGACCTCCTCCAAGATAAGTATTTCTCACAGTGCAGCAATGTTTTTACAACTCATAGAATTACTTTAATGCCTCATAATCTACCAAAGTTTATGCTTTACATTAGGGTTCACTTTTGTTGTACATTCATTTGGTTTAGATGAATCCATAAGAGGCATCTATATATAGCATGTATTCATATTTTAGTATTATATAAAGTATATTCAGAGACATATAAATATTTTGTGCTATACATGTTTATGTTCCTTCAACTCATGGCAATCATTGATCCATTTATTCTCTCCACAATGTTGTCTTTTCTAGAATATCCATAAGTTGACATTATACTCTCATTTATTGATGAGTATGTAGCTGTTTGAGACTGGCTTCTTTCACTTAGCAGTACTCATGATGTTGTATTCCTCTATGTCTTTCATTATTTGATAGTTCATTTCTCTTATTCTTGAATAATATTTTATTGTTAGCATATTCCAGTTTATCAACTCAATTACCTAAAGGCATTTTGGTTGTTTCCAAGGTTTTTATTTATTTATTTTATTAGATATGTACATACTCAGTATGTAAGCAGCACATGTTGGTACCATCCTTACCCTCATTCCTGTCCTCCCTCCTCTGAAGGGACCCTCTTCGTTGGGAATGACAGTTATCCCCATGGGTATTGTGGGTCATGCATTGTGGGGGTAGCCATCTGTTATGGGGAAGAGGCTATGTCTCTCTGCATAATGTCCCAACTTACAGCTCTCACAAACTTTCTGTGCCTTCTTCCATGAATTTCCCTGAGCCATGTTGGGCTGGTTTTAGGTCTACTTCCGTGATGAGGTCTTGCGAGCCTCTGTGTCTCTGGATCTCTGGTTTGGTAGGAGTTGAGTGTACTCTGTGTCTATCTCCTTCACCCTTGTGCCAGGTTCACCAAGAAAGCAGAACTTTTGCTCATTTCCCCAATTACTCTATGGTTTCAGCTGGGGCCCTGGTGAGGTGTAATGGGCTGATTCTTTCCTCATATTCTGCATCCATCTGAAAATGAGAAGCAGATTTTCCAATGGAGAGTGAAGTCAGAATGGGTTAAATAGGATAACCATTATTAGTTTAGAGAGAATTTAATAGGCGTAGGCCCTCTTATAGCCCAAGATTGGTGGGAGCTTGATATTGGAGAGTGAACTCATTTTTTTGTATATGATTCTGACTAGTTTCCCAGTTGCAGCTATGGGTTCCATTCCACTGAGTGGATCTGTTAGCCAATCCAAGAGTCATTGGTTACCCACCATGGCTGTGTGCCACTATTGCACTTGGGTGAGCATCACATCAGGTTGTTTGCTGCTGAGTAGCTTAGACCATGAGTTTCTTGGACAGATGGTGGCCATCTTCTCCCAGTAGCTCATGTAGCAACTTCTGGTACTAGATGAGCTAACTGTCTTGGGACTAGCTCTCTTCCAGATTCCTACCAGGTCTCTCCATGTTCTGTACCAATGGCATATGGTGTCTTTGGTAAAGGGGTCATACCATTAACTTTTGGTGGGTAATCAAGTGCTCTGAATGAAGTCTGTCTTCTTATGGGAAACCTTGTAGGTGTCTCTGATCAACAGCATCCTGCTACTGGGAGTTACAGACCAGTGCCAAGGGAAAATATGGAAGAAAAAGCTAGGTAATATTAAAAAAATAAAGAGAGCCAGGAGTGGTGGCACACACCTTTAATCCCAGCACTTGGGAGGCAGAGGTAGGAGGATCACTGTGAGTTTGAGGCCACCCTGAGACTACATAATGTATTCCAGATCAGCCTGAGTTACAGTGAGACCCTACATAAAAAAAAAAAAAAAGAGAGAGAGAGAGAGAGAGAGAGAAACAGGAGAAAATTAAGGTTAGTCTTCATCATACCCTCTCCAGGGCCCTTTGATTCAGGTATTCCCTCTAATGACCTGATGAAGGTTCAGTCTGTTAGTCTGTCTTTCAGGATATAGAATTTTCCAGTACCAGTTCCATTTGGGTCTAGTTTTGTGTCCTCCTCCACCCTTCCCCTTCCCCTCAGCCCCACCCTCCTTATTGTCCAGTCCTCAAGATGCCACGTAGGTATGTCAGCATCTAGGGCAGATCCAAGTTAGGAGCCACAGATGAGTGAGACCATGTGATAATTATGTTTCTGTGATTGGGTGAATTTGCTGAGAATAATCTGTTCCAAGTTCAACCATTTTTCACATTTCACTGTGTCATTTTTTTTCTTACTGCTGTGTAGAATTCCATCATGTAGACATACCATATCTTGGTTATCCAGTCATCTAATGATGGACATCTGGGTTGATTTGACTTCTTAGCTATTATGAATTGAGCAGCTATAAACATGACTGAGTAAATATCTCTGAACTGAGGCATGGAGCTTTAAGGGTAAGTTCCCATAAAGGGATGAACCGGGTCTGTTGGTAACTTCATAGTTAACCTTTTTATGATCCTCTACATTGCTTCCCATAGTGGTTATGCCATCTTATATTCCCACCAACAGTGGATGAGGGTTCCTATTTCACCACATCCTCACCAACATTTGTTTTCATTTGATTTTTTAATGTTTGTTGTCCTTAGTAGGGTAAGGTGGAATCCCATAGATTTTTTTTAAAATATTTTATTTATTTATTCATTTGACAGAGAGAAAGTGAGAGAAAAAGAGAGAGAGAGAGAGAGAGAGAGAGAGGGAGAGAGAGAGAGAATATGGACATGCCAGGGCCTCCAACAACTGCAAACAAACTCTAGACGCATGCACCCCTTGTATATCTGGATAATGTGGGTCCTGGGGAATTGAACCTGGGTCCTTTGGCTTTGCAGGCAAATGCCTTAACTGCTAATCCATCCCTCCAGCACTTCTCACAGATCTTTTAATTTGAATTTCCCTGATGGTTAGGAATGATGAACATTTTCTTATGTGTGTGTTTGCTATTTGCATTTCTTCCTCTGAGAATTCACTATTCAGTTCTCTGCACCATTTTGTGAGTACGTTTTTTGATTTTTTTTTTTTATTGTTTAGGTTTTTGAGTTCTTTGTAGATTCTAGAAATTAGGCTTCTGTCAGTTGTATAGCCAGCAAAACTTTCTCCCATTCTGTGGGTAGTCTAATGGCTCTGCTTATTGTATGTTTGTCCGTGAAAAAAACTTCTCAGCTTCATGATGTTCCAATAATTGAGTGATTGTTTAAGTTCCTGAGATAGTGGAGTTTTGTTCGGGAATTCTTTTCCTATTCTGATATCATGGAAAGTTCCTCTTGTTTTTTCTTCCAGTAGTAGAAGAGTTTTCAGTCTTATATTGAGGTCTTTGATCCATCTGGACTTGATGTTTGTGTGTGGTGAGATGTGTGGGTTTAGTTTCATTTTTCTGCATAAGGTTATCCAGTTTGTCCAGCACCATTTGTTGAAGATGCTATCTTTTTTCCAGTCTACATTGTTAGGGCATTTGTCAAATATCATGTAGCTGTAGTTACTTGGCCCAATGTTTGGATCCTCTATTCTGTTCTATTGGTCTATAATCCTGTTTTTATGCCAGCATCTTGTTGTTTTTATTAGCATAGCTTTATAACATATCTTTAGATCAGGTATGGTGATGCCTCCAGGGATGTTTCTTTTGCTGAAAATATGCTTGGATATCTGAGGCCTTCTGTCATTCCATATGAATTTTGAGATAATTTTTTCTGTCTCTGTGAAGAAAAATGTTGGGATTTTTATTGGTATTGCATTAAATCTGTATATTGCTTTCATAAGATTGCCATTTTCACAATATTAATTCTGCCTATCCAGGAGCATGGGAGGTCTTTCCATTTTCTCAAGTCCTCCTCAGTTTTTTTCTTAACTTTTTGTTTGCTTTGTTTTTTGAGGTAGGGTTTTACTCTAGTCCAGGCTGACCTGGAATTCACGATGTAGTCTCGGGGTGGCCTCAAACTCATGGTGATTCTACTCCTTATGTCTCCTGAGTGCTGGGATTCAAGAGTCTGTTGGGACTGAATACCAGGGGGTGGATGGGACTGCAGGGTCTTGTGACATGGTGGGGTGGGGGATAGGACTGCTGCAGGTCAGGTGTTGCCATGTGGGGGGGGGGATGTGTGGTGGTCCTGGTGGCAGGAAGGAGGAGGAAAACCGAGAGAGGGAAGGAGGGAGGGGGTAATTCTATCCTGTTGGCCTGAGTCTGTGAGGCCTGCAGGTAGTGTAGGAGGACCTGGTCCACACTCGATGTGGTTCAGACTGTGATGGAGGTCCAGGTGGCAGGGAAACCGAGGGAGGGAGGGGGGAATGCTAGCCTGCTGTCTTGGGTCCCTGTAGCCTGCTGGAAGTGCTGGAGGACATGAGTGGCAGCTGGGATGGCCAAAGGTCCCGGTGGTGGTGGAAACAGGGAAAAGAGCCGAGGGAGGGAGCAAGGAATGCAAGCTGGCTGGGCTGGGTCCCTTCTGCGGGTAATACAGGTGGAACCTGGTGGTTCAGTGGCTGGAGTGGCTGCATTGGGGGACTTGTGGGCTACCCAAGAGCATGCCAATCAGCAGATTCCCTACTTTGCTCCTCCACACCCTCCAACAGGAGGCCTGCTAGGATCTGAAAACCCTAAAAACCCTACCAATCTTGCCTTTCCTTCCCCGGAGGTGAAGCATGGTTAGATGAACACCATCTTGACCAGAAGCCTCCAAGGTTTTTATTTTTATTTGTTTATGGTCTCATTGTGTTACCCAAATTAGCCTTGAACTTACTATATAGCTTAGGTGAGTCTTGAGGTCAAGATATTCTTGCCCTATCTTCCTGAATGCTAAAATTATGGTCATGTGCCACTTCCAAAGTTTTCTATTATAAATAATGCTGCCATAGGCATTCCTGTGCAGATTGTTGTGTGGGCATAAATTGTCAGCTTCTCTGAGCAAATGCAAATGGAATAATTGCTATGTCATTTGACTTGTAATAAAGGAAAAACTCTTCAAAAATGGGTGTGGTATTTTGTTACCCTGTCCATAGTGAGTGGGAATTGTATTTGCTTTAGGCCCTCACCAGCATCTGCTGTCAGGCTTCTGGAATTTCTTATAGGTCATGGTGTACCTCATTTTTAGAAAACCCAGAAGTTGTTAGCCACTCTCATTCACCTACTAGAATAGAACTATATTTTCTGTTTGCACAGTGTGCTAATTAAAGTTCTTCAGGAACATTTGCTGAAAAGCTGAGTCTAGCAATATTTATTTTTGCTAGCTGATTTAGCCTCTTACACTCTAGTCAGTGAAGCAATTCTAGATGATATTCCTTTCTGAGCTTTTTAAAAGGGGTCTATTCAGAAAGAACACTCATGGTTTCCATCAGTGACTCTGGGAGGAGTACAGAGGGAATACAGATGCTTTATCTGCCATTACAATCAATGAGAGTAAAAGATGGGTGAGAATCCCCATCTCAAATGCATCCATCACCCTTGGAATTCTCCAGTCAGAAATAAGTATGCTACTGGCTTTGCACTGTAGGGAAAATAAACCATATGAGCAAATAATATCTCCTTGCAGCCAGAGGAAAAATTTCCTGCCATATAACACTTTCTTTCACTACTGTAAATTACAACTATTTATAACATATGCATAGCACTTTTCACACTATAAAGACATTTATCACCATATACTACCTCAGCCCTATTTTGAGAGCTCTGCAGGTAGTAATATGCCTACTCTACAGGCAGGCAGTAAGAAACCTTCCAAACTGATAAAGCACAAATCAACATATTTTTTTACAGAGTAAAGGCTGCTTGTCAAATGGGATTTGTAACAAGTTACTTGTTTAAGCAAGAAAGTAGGTTGAAAGAAATTTTAAAAAGTTACATGTGTATTTAAATCTCAGAACATGGAAGAACTCTTGGATTCTTCTTAAGCAATGCTATATACACAAGCATCTGGTGTCAGGGAGCAGAGGGGCTGGACATAATTGGTAAACCCAGCAAAATTGATCATGTGACATTAATAAAATCCCATAATAAGTGCCTTCCACACATCTTTCAAGAAATTATATATATATATATATATATATATATATATATATATATATATATGAGCCAAGTTCATTTTAAAATTACTTGATATTACCACATTGAATATAGTGCCTCAAGATAGAATATATAAAGACCATTAAGCCTGATTGAAATGACCCAGTATTCTTATTCATACAAAGAAAATCACTGATTGTCAAAAAGTAGTACAGGACTGGAGAAATGGCTTAGTGGTTAACACACTTGCTTGCAAGGCCAAAAGACACAGTTTCAATTCCCCAGGACCCAAATAAGCCAGATGCAGTAGGTGGTGTATGCGTCTGGAGTTCTTTGGAATGGCTAAGGGGCACTGGCATGCCCATTATCTCTCTCTCTTTCTCTCTCTCCCCTTTCTTTCAAATGAATAAATAGAAAATTATATATATATATATATATATATATATATTTAAAAAGGTAGTAGAAGGGCTAAGGAGATGGCTCAAAGGAGAAAGCTATTGCTACATTACTCTATCTGAATTCAGAGCCCAGACCTCATGTGAAAGCCAGAAGCTGTGGTGGGCTCCAGAAATCCCAGTGTTCCCACCATGAGAATGAAGACAGAGGCAGGAAATTTCCCAAAAGCTCATGAAGGGATCAAAATATTTATCTGGGGAAAGAGAAGGAGAGGGGCTCGAAAGGAAATACAGAAGTTTTACTCTTTAGTTTGCTCTAGAGCATAGATCTGAGATAAAACACTATGTTGAGGTGTGAGTTGGGTTTACTTCTCCAGCCTGCATTGATTTATGGTTTGCATATCATACATATATTGATGGATACTTATTTTATGAGAAGAAGTTCTTAATGCTATGGTGGATAAACAACAATTGTGTCAGGAGATTTGGAAAGGTTGTTGAAAGTAACCCTGAAGTGGCTGAGAGAGAAACAAAATGATGGGTTTGATTGTTAAGACTCACTGTCAACTTGATTACATTTAGCATCACCTTGGATTCTAGAACCTCACTCTGGATATGTCTGGGAGGGTGTTTCCAGAGAGGTTTACCTGACTAGGGAAGACACACTGCAGTACCATCCCAAGAGCTACAGTCAAGGACTGATTAAATTGGGAAAAAGAAAGTAAGCTGAGCAGGAACATTCATCTCTCTCTGCTTCTTGACCATGGATGTGATGTGACCAGCAACTTCACATTTGCACTACCGTGCCCTCCCTGCCATGATGCACTGTGTTCTCAAAATATGAATCAAAACAAATCTTTCTTCCCTTAAGCTATTTTATCACAGTTCTGAGAAAAATAATGATTGCAATGGGTAAGTCTCATTTGTATGATCTGTAACTAAAGATGAATTCATTCAGTTAGTCTATCTTTTAAACTGGAAGTTCTCAGTTGCAGCCATTAGTATATCTAAGGATAACATACATAATAGAGAAACACTATTTTCAATGGCTCTTTTATTCATTAAACAAGCTCCTACTAAGAGCTAGACAACTGAGGTTTTTTTTTTTTTAATGAGTGAAATAAGGACTGTGTCTTCAAAAATAGTTTTAATTTGTAACTGCACAACACCCCTCATGCTTCATA
This sequence comes from Dipus sagitta, assembly GCA_036346955.1. Lineage (NCBI taxonomy): Eukaryota > Metazoa > Chordata > Mammalia > Rodentia > Dipodidae > Dipus > Dipus sagitta. Next base: position 57,315,699 of record CM070774.1, read on the forward strand.
TACAATAGTGAGTGTTTATCTTTTAAGCAGATGAGCTTGGATCATGCCTATGTCTGAATGCCACATGTGTCTCACCTTCTTCTTGGAACCATGAAGTATGGCTGGACTTGTGAGTTCATGATGGTGGCTGACACAAGGGCATAAACCTATGCTCAGAAGTGGTTCTTCAAATCTCTTTATGCACTGCCAACATCTGTGCCTGCAATTAATTATCTACAAAGATTATGAGGAAGTAAGTATGGAGGTTTTGGCTTATGCTTACCACAGAAGCAAATAATCATGAAATTAGGATCATAAATAAGTATAGATATTAAAAGCTGATATCTCATAAATCAAAGAAAAGCCCAATATACGTATGGAAAGAACTATGGTCTGTAATCACACACATGCAAAAAAGTAAAATAAATCACCAATATTGTACTATTTGCAAACACACAAACAATAAAGCTTCCAGGAAAAATATCAGAGAGATTATTTTAGACCTCAGTTAGTCAAAGCTTTCTTAGACTGGACAAGAATAGCAACATAAAGCATGAGTGAGTATAGACAGTTGATAAGCTGGTATTGTGGTCTTTTATTTTTTTTTTTTGTAAATTAACTGAACACCTGAGACAAATTAAAAGAAATGCTTACTTATCTCATGGTGACATCAGGAGTTTGTGTTTGACAAATGCCCTCTCCTCCATTGTAACTTGGTAGAAAAGCAGAGGGGCAATAGAACACATCATAACATTGGCTTACTGAGAACAGCTTCCTCTAATGAGACAGGCATTAACCTCAGGGTGATGGAATCACCCCTTCAAGGCCCTACCTCTCAACACCATGAAAATGGCATTAAATTTGCATGTGATATATGGAGGGAGCAAACCATAGCAATTGGAATTCTCCAAAGTTTAAAAAAATAAAAAAAAAAACACTCAGAAAAATACTGTTCAGAAAAAAGACAAACCATGAACATGAAGTGGAGGCATGCATACTTTACCTGTGAAAATCTTTGTTCAATTGAATTCATATGAAATATAATATTTGAAAGAGAAAAAATTTTAGTTACTTTGGGGGGAAAGAGACTGGTGGCCCAAAGTCACAGCTATTCTCTGTTTTTCTTCCTTCCCTACATGGGAGGTCCAAGGACATTATGCGGATTCTCTTTGAGCAGCTATTAAAAAGGATGGAGCATTTACAACACACTTTTGAGTTCCCTTCTTAGAGATCGGGAAAGATTTCAGTTTATATTAGATATACTGTCTGCTATGACCCAGAAAGTCAAATGTATTGACTGAGATGCAAGGCTTGAAAATAACATCTAGCTAACATGGAAGCCAAGTTCAATCTGTTGATAACAGTTTCATTCCTTAACACTGCCAAAGCAAGAATGAAATCAGTGCCCTTTACCTCCTCCTCTTCCTGTTCTTTTTCTTCTTTCTCCTCCTCCCCCTTTTCTGACAGAAAAAAAAAAAGACAATGAAAAATGAAAGAAGAGAGCCAATGTCAACAGGTTTTGGGAAAAGGGAATGTTAGAATGTTTAGATCTCAGGAACATAAATTTATTTATGACACAAATTCCAAGAGAAGCTTAGGAACTGAAGACAACAGATACTGAAAATGCGAGTGAAAAACAGGATTCAGTACGAGAGGATTATTCAGCCTAAGCATTACCTCTCAGTTATTCTTCCAGGAAATAGAAGACATAGTCTCTGGATAGGGCTCAGAATCAAAGACTTCTTCCTAGAAAAGAAGATGAAAAGTAAGTTCATATACTTTGTTCTGGCCATCTCTCCCCACTTAGCTTCCAGTGCACTGGAAGTGCTTGATTACAGAGCCAGGAGAACCCCAGGGGAACCTACTGTACTCCAGAAGTGTGCAGCCCAGAGAGCCGCTAAGAGTCAAGGGCTGCCAGAAGTTCCTTGAAAATATCTTTCCTTAGTAGCCTCCCAGTACTTGAAAGGACTATGTACATAGGTACTGGTGTGAAGCAAATATTTACTATGAGCTGGGAAGGTGCCTCCATGGTAGACTGCTTATTTAGCACTCACAAGACTCTGAGTTCGATTCTCCACATGGCAAAATATACGATGTTTCATTAAAATGATATACAATGTTAATTATTATTTAAGTGAAAATATAGTTTTTGACCATTGATAGTTTTCTAAGTATCATTTTTCCTTATCTTTGAAAATTAGCTATTTTATCAACTATTTCTTATCTATATTTAGAAAAAAACATCTCGTTTTCTATAAATACTTTAAGAGGGGGCTGTAATACAAAAGGTTGTAGTATTCAAGTGTCAGCCAGTATATAATGTCATGGACAATCCACTCAAAGATAAACAAGGTTCTCTTTTACCACTTATTTTTAGGTACATTATACCCTTGTTGAATACTAAATGTGAAAAGAAAAGCCAAATTCTTTTTCTCAGACTCTGAATGAACAGAATCTGCCTTCTCTGAAGTCTTTCTGGGAAAACCATCTGCAAAGATATCCAACTGGAAATGTACTTTGCATGATAACAGGTTGGAGTCATGAATCACTTGGCAACTCATTACAGTGACGAGCATCAAAGGCTCCCACAGGAATTGAGGGGAAAGGTAGTTAAGCAATTAATGAAGTTATTTAAAATCCTGATATGGTTGAGCCTGCTCTGAAGAGTGCTAGGGATTAATATTTATTTAATTGATTGTCAGCTTCATGCCAAAAAAGAAATGTGACAGAAGTCACCCTAGTCTAAATGTAAAAATGGTAGCCCATTTAAAGCATATTTATGGCAACTGAAACCATTACAATCAGTACCATTATATCACCATACAAAAGTCATCATTCTCAACCAGAAATTAACATTGCTGTTATTCCTGAGTAGAAGAATAGGTTCTCAATGCAGTCATTTTCAGTTCTGAATTGTATTTTAGTAGCTGCCATCTTGCACCAAGAGGGAATGTGTCAGAGTGTAAGTGCTCTCTAATGATTCGTAAGGTGTGAAAATTGATATGAAAAGACAAAATGGGAGAATCACATGGTATGGTATTGGTCCCCTTTTGCCAAGGACAGTCTCTTCTCTAGCTTCTTTTCCCATGACTATCTCTTCAGCTACGATTAAGAATCTACTACTTCAAACAGAAGGTGCAGGTGGTAGGCTTGATGCTCTGTAATTAGCTCTTATCTCTTGCATAAAGTACTGAAAATATATTAAGTGCTAGAAATATCTCAACCATGAAAATCTATGGTGGCTGAGTTGCTTGATAGAATAAATGCTCAACAAGACAGTTTGTTATTTTCCTTAGTTGTGTCAATACTTATTTTTTATGTTACAAACCCATCTACTTTTATATTAATATGTTTTAAAGAACAATATAATTAGTGAGCTTGATCCTGATTGCCAGCTCTATAATCTCAAAATGTTTTATAATACTTAATCTCATGTTACTTAGTTTTATAACTGTCTTTATAAAAGTACCACAATTGAAATTTTCTTGCTGGCATTTTTCTTGTTCACCTGTGAAGTACTCTGAGGTGTCATTAAGAGATAACATATCAGTTAATCTTTGGAAGGCAAGGAGTATATCTTCATTTTAATATACTGAGCAGGGTGTTAGACATGTGAATTAAACTGTCACATGTACTAAAATGCATGACATTATTATTATTATTGTACCAAAGTTAAGGAGTGATAGATTTGGGGGCTATAGAGATAGCTCAGTGGCTAAGGTGCTTGTCTGCAAATCCTAACAACCTGTATTTGATTCTCCACTACCCACATAAAGCCAAATGCACAAAGTGGCACATGCACCTGCAGTTCATTTGTAGTGCCTGGAGGCCCTGGCGCACCCATTGTCTCTATGTGTGTCTTTCTCTGATTGTAAATAAATAAAATATTTTTTAACGGTGGATTTAATTCCCCAAATCTGGGACAAAAAGAGAACAATGAGGGTCTTATAGGGGTATGGTGTTCCACTTCAAGAGTCTTTGTACTCCAAGGAGTCACATGTTACCCTACAGGATTGCATGTCTTCTTGTCTAGCCTCTAACAGAGTATACTTACTGTTGAAGGCAGATAACTATCCCCTTGTATTACTCCCCATACAAAGATCTCTTCAGTCCATGCAAAATAATTAAAAGCTAAGATAATAACAGCAATCTTTGCATTATAATTGTAACCATGGCTATGATAGAGCAAGGGTTGAGTTGCAGAGAAGGAGAAGGACATGTGTCTCATCAAAGGTATGCAAGTGTCTCATAAGGGCATGGGTGGTGAAAACAAAACCTTGGTAACATTAACCAACCATTGGTAAACTTTGTTTAATACCTACTTTATGAATAAGGTCAGGATCTTGAAGTGTTTATTAAGTGCCCTGTGAAGTGTCTTTATACACTGAAGACAAGTTGGACAAAGAATACAGAAACAAGAGTCTTATCTAATATGAGTTATATCAAAGAAAGAATTTTATGCTAAGACATCAATTTATGGCTTGTCATCCATGAATAAACCAATGTACAAATGCTAAAATCATATGATCTCTTTAATAAATGAGAGTATCTTGGTTGGAGAGATGGCTTAGGGGTTAAAGAGCTTGCCTGCAAAACCTAACAACCCAGGTTCTGTACTCCCGTACCCACGAAAACCCAGATGCACAATGGCACATTCATCTGCAGTTCGTTTGCAGTGGCTGAAGGTCCGGTGTGCCCATTTTCTCCCTTTGTGGGTGTACCTTTCCTCATCCTTACAGCAGCACCCAGCAACACGATGGCATATTTACATTAGTACTTCTTATGCTTGTGCTTCTCATGTCCTCCAGATACAGACATATCCTGACATTGCCAATATGTCTCCATAGAAGCAAAATTTAAGCTTGATATTTTATCATTTTAACTCTTATCTCTTCTTTGGCAATCTCTAATTAGTGTCTACTATTTTCTTAGGAGTCCATTATATCTTTCCTTCTGTGACAGTCTTTGAAGGGTCATTTTATTCTTGTCTGTTTTTATTTATCTGTAGAAATTGGGTCCACGGATGGAGAGGTGGCTTAGACATTAAGACAATTGCCTGAAAATCCTAAAGACCTTAGTTTGGTTCCCCAATACCCATGTAAAGCAAGATGCCCAAAGTGGCACATGTGTCTGGAGTTCATTTGCAGCAGCTGGAGGCCCTAGTGCCCAGTCTGTCTCTCTTCTCTCTATCTCTCTCTGCTTGCAAATAAATAAATAAAATGTTCCTTAAAAATTGGGTCTGAGCCAGGCGTGGTGGCACACACCTTTAATCCCAGCACTCGGGAGGCAGAGGTAGGAGGATCTCCGTGAGTTCAAGGCCATCCTGAGACAACATAGTGAATTCCAGGTCAGCCTGAACTAGAGTGAGACCCTACCTCGAAAAACCAAAAAAAAAAAAAAAAAAAATGGGTCTGGGGTGCCCAGGAATAATACAATGTGCGGAAGAAGCTTTTTCAAGTTAGAGGAAAGTATATAGTCATACTCTAAGAACTTTGGGCTCCACGGGAAGGGAAGCTAGTGAACATATATGTATTTTGCTGATGGAGAGCTTTGTGGCACAAGAGTTTCTGGGGTAGCCTCAGGTCTGGCAGCAGGCCATCAGACGACTCTGGTTAAGGACATGGTGAGCCAATAAACATAAAGACACCTTGAAAGTCTATACGTGCAAATATGAGGTAGGAGTATAGATATTTTCTCCCTGAATGTTGATTGAAGATGTTATTTGACTACTGAGACAACAAATAGTAGGGCTCTTCCATCTTGACTTTGAAAGTCATCTACAGGCATGTCCAATGACAGCTGCCAGAACTCCTCTGAGAGTTGAGTTGATCCGAGGTGGCCATAGGATCCATGGTGAAGGATGGGTGTTGGTCAGCAGCAGAAAGAAAGCCCAAGCAGATGCTCATCCATCAGCCTGGACAGAGTGACAGACCCAGCTTCTAGGTCAGAGAGACAGGCTTTCTGTTCAAAGATTCAAATAAGTTTACCTTGATTATTTAAACAGAAAATCTTTCTTGATAGCTGCACAACTTTGAGCAGGCATAGGATTTTCCATGTGTCACTTGGCATAAAGATGTGCAGAAGTTGCCTAATATGATATTCTTGTAACTGGGGAAAAGAAGTAACTCCTGCCATGCAGCCCTTGTAGGATCATGTGCTAATGAAGAAGATGCTCTAATGATTAGGCCTAGAGCCCACTGAATGTAACACCTTCCAATTAGCACTCCCCAGCTTGAATACTGCCATTATAATTAAACAACAAAGACAAAAATGGGTATCAATCCACATAATAGAAAATAATTGATGAAGTTGGAGGGCGTGATTATTTGTGATTACTTTACAGTCATGCACAGAAAGCTGGAGACCCACAGCTAGTGGCTAATCTCTGGCTACCTCTTTGAAGATAATGAAATTGGCTTCCTACTGATGATTATTCATTAACAATTAATTCTTTCTCAGTGATCTGCCTCATTTTCAGCTTCTCACTACAAACATGCAATGGAATAATTACAAGTGGAAATGAAAAAGCAATTAGTGGCAGATAATGCCAACATCTGATTAAAAAACAGTAGAACAGATTAGCAGTGCTGGAACTGCAAGTCTGCTGCCTTCAGCAGGGAGGTGTAAGCCACCCAGTTCTACTGTACCTCAAGCTGTGCCCTCTCTTTTATTGCCTCCCTCCATCATGGGCTGCCACATCCAATGCTCTGTTTTATTCTAGGGGACATAGAATTGTTGTAAATACTCTCTAAAGATTAAGCAGCATTTCAGATGATTCATGACCCTACATGCTGGAATTTGAAAAGCCTCCATTTTATAACTTGATGATTAAAGCATATATCTTCCTTATAGGTAATTGAAAGTATCATCATGCATTCACTCATTTTAATTTCAACTCAAAATTTTCTCAGTATCTTCGACCATCACTAAATCCAGGTGTATGAAGCCAAAAAGGTGCACCTGATGTGAGAAGCTTAGCTCTCTTCTGACCCGAGCCCATGGTTGCTTTGGTCTTGTTGGTTGGTTTCTCACTTCCAGAGTGTGGAACATAATCCATTCAAGTGTATTTTCATTTAACATTGTCAGGGATTAAGATGGTTCTGGCTGCTATATAAATAAGCTGTCAGTACGGGGCTGATAATTTCACTGATGTTCCTGATGAAGCTGGTATGTCAGAAGTGAGATAAAAGCACTTCATATGGTGGATTACTACCTAGGAAGCATTAAAAACTTCACTTTGGAAGGTAAAAATCAAAAGGTTTGAAATAATCTGGAAGATATGTTGATATGAAGACCTAGTAAGAGCCTATCATAGGACCTGACATAGTGTAAGACACAGGGTCACATACAGACCAGAGCTGCGTCAGGACAATGGGTTTTGAACAGTACTGTATATTGAGCTACCGAATCACTTGGTTATATGTAAGTTCTTCAGATGCATGAAGGTAAAAAGTAAAGCAAGCAGTATGCAATGCAAATACAGTAAATTTTGCAATGCTATTTCAGCCTTTAGGCTCCACAGGCTGTCCTTTATGAGGAGATGAGCATCTAGTGAGATTGGTCATTTCTTGTTTACTATAACTGTGAATAATTTTGAATACCACTCTTGAATATAAGGAAGTGTTATTAAGTATCTTTTTATGTGTCTAGAAGTGTGTAGAAACATTGGTATTAATCAGACATGGTATGTCAGCCACCAGTGAGCTGGGAGATAAACATATGGAAATAAATGGGTAGCATAAAATTTAACGATTGTAACATTTGGGACATTCATGGGGTAAGAGGGAATACTGCAGGATTTAAGTGGGAACAATTGTGACTGGAAAGACTTCATAAGCAGATGATGCTTGAACTAAGCTTTGGAATAAAAGCACATTGTTTTTTGCATAGCGAGCAATGAAGGAAAGGACATTCCAAGAAATATGAAACACAAAATAAAAGCACAGAGGTAGGAAACAAACTTGCATATTTGGAAGTGTGGGTGATTACAGAGAGCAGGAGAGTAGAGTATAAAACTCCTGGGAAAGAAAATGCTGGGGAAATAGGTAGGGTCTAGCTCACGGGGCTTATATACTATGGCTATGAATTCAAATGATATAAAATAAAACTCCTTCTATTTGCTCAAGTAGGTACTTAGTAAGGGAAATCTTGTATTTCTATAAAGCTCAAAACTCACAGAGTACATACAAATGTACCCAAAAGTTCTGTATGAAATCTAAATATCTGTGAATTAGGACTGTGAATATTTCATACTAACACAGCACTATCAATAATGATAAGGATACCTTGTCCTCTTGGGCATGTTCATTATGGCAAACTGAATATGCTTTCACATCAAGGGAAACATTTATGAAAAGTAAAAATTGAAATATAGTGCTCTTTATAAATTAAGCACTTTGTCTCACTGACTTTTTGATCTTGATAAAAGTAATGTGACATCTACATGCCTCAAATTTTTTACTACAGGTTGATTGAATCTACTAACTCACTGGCTGACAATGGGGAACAGGATTAATATATCATAAATGTAAAGAAAATATGGCTCAATATAGAAAAGATATGATCATATGGAATGAAATGTTATCAATCTCCTTAAGAGAAGGGCAGAATGTGGGCAAACATAATGAAACACATTTCAGTGAACCCTTTTGGTGCCAAGAGGCCAAGTCAGGAAAGGTGAGAGCTTAAGTAAGGGCAGGGTATGAGAAAAATAGGAACTACCAACTTTGAAGAATTTTTCTCTTTGAACTGAAATAACATTCTAAAATGCCCTATTGGACCTAGTAGTGGTGGGGTGAGGAGAAATGCATGATGCCAAAGGATAGCAGATATTTTGGACGTGCTGTCTCAATGCTGTGGTGGGTCCAATTGACATTAGCTCTTTCTGAATCATATAGAAAGTTTCCAATTTGGAGACAGGAGGGCTATAGATTAAGAGCAGCTAGGAAAGAGGTTTGACCAATTTCACATTTGAATATATTTCCTTGTCTCAAACTAATTCTAATTAGCCTGATTTGCTAAAAGTTTTTCTACTTAGTTAAGAGCCTACAGCTCATCTCCAATCTACAATGGTGCCCAGTTACTTATTTAAAAAAAAAAAAAAACAATTATTTTCTTATCTGTCAGAGGAGAGAGACAGAGTGAGAAAATTTGAATGGATATTCCATGGCCTCCTGCCAAGGCAAACAAATACAGATGCACATACCACTTTGCACATCTAGCTTTGCATAGGTACTGGGGTATCAACTCAGGCTGTCAGGTTTTGTAAGCAAGTGCCTTTAGCAGCTGAGCTGGCTCTCCAGTTACTTTTAATGATCATTTATATACTGATGATTCTCAAATTTATACCTCTAATTTTAACCTCCGTTCTGAGCTCAACTTGTTAATTCCACTGCCGACCTGCATCGTTTCCTGATATTTAATGAGCACCTCAAACTATGATGTTTAAACTCATCCATAATTCTACTGTATGGCCACATGTGCCTTTCCCCTAAAGGTCCCCTGATCACAACACAGCACTGCACACCCAGGAATTGTCCTGGATCATTCTCTTTATGTCATGAGCTATAAATGATCTGTCAACAAACAATTTTTTTAATTTGAAAAAAAAAAGATCTGACTACACATTATTTCTTTCATTGCTCTTACTTGTTAGTAAGCCTTTTCAAACCTGTTACCTGTTTCCTAACCCTAAGCAATAGACACCTTACTGCCTCCCTGTTTATTCCCCTATGCCTTTTCCACTGATAAAATAATCCTTTAACATACAAATAATATTGCTTCTCTATTAAATAGTTGATTTGCAAAGTAACATCCAAAAGCTTTGGCTATGACCTACAAGACAATTCAGTGTGGGCAACCTCTCCAGTCTCATGTCCTGCCATTTGCCCATTTCTCACTCTTGGTTTTCTCATAAGTTTATTCTCTGGATGCAAGAATCAGTCATCATAGTCATAGACACACTGATTTCAAGGTACTTTGGAATAGTCTATAACTGAGTAGGAGGCAGTAGTGAATGAGAATCTGTAGGCTAAGGGCTGCTCTGAGTCTGAGAACAGAGATTTCTGTTTTCAAGTCATCTGTATATTAGGGTCACTTGAAGCTTTGGAGATGGCCATCTTAGAAAGAGAGAATGAGAGACACTGACCAGAATTCAAGGAATGACAATATAGGACATTCTGTTGAAGGAGGACAGCAGGATTCAAGGGACTAAGAAGCAGCAGCATAACTGGAGGAAGAAAATCAAGGGAAGGATTTGGCAGAATCCCAGAGAAATAATAAATGAAGAAAAGTGCATATGGTCAGTCCTCCCTAGAAGCTTAGTATTGAGAAGGAAAAGAAGCATTGGAAGAACAGAGTTGTGTAGGCCAGGCATAAGGGGAAATTTGAACATAATTAAAAGTTATTAAGAATCACTTGAAGGAAAATTTTGTGTGTGTGTGTGTGAGAGAGAGAGAGAGAGAGAGAGACAGAGAGTGATATGACTAGTATTGTCCTAGAAATGTGCAAAGCCAGGCACAGCTGGTTAATTTTTAATGCTTTTATCAGAGAAAATAAACATGTAAGGCCTTTGTCCTAAAATTAATAGCTGAAATATATAAGTACAAATTTCATATCTTACTAGAAGTGAAAATAGGTATTTGTTGATAAGGTTAAAGAAAAAAATAAAACAAGCTCAGAGGTAATAAAACTGAAAGACAAACGTACACTGAAGGAAGATTTCCATTAAAAACACCATAGAAACAAGTAGGATATACTCATTATTGACAAATACCTTTAAAAAATTAGTCACAAAGAAAGTATAGTAGATACAAAAGATACTTAACAAATACATAAAATGAAAAACAAGCAACTCAAAGTGGGTGAAAGGAAACCATTGACAAATTTATGCCTGAGCACACATGCAAAACTAGGATAGAAAACATCAAAATCAATCAGATAACTCAGAGTTCAAGGTTAGGCATTATTAGTTGAAAAAGTAATTTAAGCTTGTAAGATGGCTATACAATAATCACGGTAACCGTAATATGCTGAAAAATCTAACAGGGAAGTATACGTAAGAGAAAGAGAAAGAATGCGGTAGAATAGTGGGAAATTTATCAGTACTCTCTCTGACTTTGAAAAGACAGCTAAAGAAACTTTATGAGTACATAGGACCTATGAATAGTATCATTGAGACATTTATTTGACAGCTATATCCTGAGTCCACACGGAAGGAATTGATCCATTTTATTTCTTTATTTTACCCAAACTTGGCCACATGCCATTACTCTTGAATAAACTTTACCAGTATCCTAATATGGACACATTATGAGTGACACCATATGACATAATATTTTAAAAAGACCCATAAAATTTTAGTGACTTAATTGACTAATATTTGAAGGAACCCACTTGAAAATTTATTTAGACATGAAATTGTCAAGAATATTTAGTAATTTAGACCAAGTCATTAAAAGAATGCAGCACTCACTCATTCAATAATATCATTCTCCTTTGTCAATTTATGGAGGTATTTCTCAAATAAGTATTTGTAATTTTCAGATGTTTTAGTTACTTCCTTATATGCATTTCTATAAGATCACTGTCTTATACAGCTTGTTCAATCTTTTTTGCAGTTGCAAGAACTAACAAAGATGCACACAGTTCACTGTAATCTGATCAACTGTTCCACAGGTACATATCTGTAGTCACCATGAGTTATTTTATTTCATGTGACATAATGAGAATTCGCTTGCCTTTAAATAATAACTTCAGCTTATCCAAGGGAGAACACATATCCTCTACATGCTGATTTGCAAAGCCAATGCAAATTATGTATTTTTTCATACACGTTGTGTAAGATTTATCACCAAAGTTTGAAGCTTTTCTCTTTCACATCACTATAAGAAACAGTCATGTGTGAAATGGACTCTGGTGTTTCCTCAAAGCAGAGAAAAAGTGGGAAGTTGAATTTGGTATCTTTAGTGTGGTTGATAATCTATATTTTCATTAGTTTTTTTTAATTAAAAATTTGAAAACATCTCCTTGGTGAGAACTTCCCCCATGTGTGAAGTGAGAATAGATCTGGCTTCCAGTACAACAGCTTGGGAACATGGAACAGTCATCCTTATTGGATATCATTGCCTTAACGCCATCTGTGCACAACCAATGCATCACGTACATGTGACTGTCTCTTGAAGGTATTAACAATTGCAAAATTTCTCCTACTGTTATAAGAGTTAATAAAAATTGGCCAAACAATGTGTCTCCTTGGGATCTTTTAGATATCTAACAGACACTGTAAAAAAGCTGCTAGGCTGACCGGGGAATTCACCAATAGTCTCCGATGAATATTGTGTGCTTCATTATACACAGGAAATCAGGCACTGTGGGGCCTTTGGGTCATGTCTGTCATTGTATCTGACAAAGTTGTCCCATGAAACTCCTTCCCCTTGCTTTGTCTGACAGAGCCAAAGTGCTACCACTTGGCAGCTGATTTGGGACATGTCCTACCAATTATTTGAGCAGACCAAGCCTTGGCAGTTGAAATAAACATTACAAACAGTCCTTCTGCAACTTCACAGTTTCCTCTCCTACAACCTGTGCTGAGGTCCCAGAGGCCAGAATATCTTCTTGTTACACTTTTAAACACTCAGTGCTTCCAATGGCTGACTTTGAATGTTTCACAACTGATGTTAAATATTTCAAATCCAATGTGATAGAATTGATTAAGCACAATACCTTCTTGCTGGAATTTTGTATGTCCCCAAAATACCACACCTAATCAAATATATATATATATATATTTGTGTGTGTGTGTGTGTGTGTGTGTGTGTGGTCTTCATTGACAGTCTGCTAAAATCCAAGTTTCAAATAATTTTCACTGTATTTACCTGCTGTTTTTGTTTCATTGCAGCTGGTGATTTCTAATGGGAGCAATGGTTTCAGGTGATTCATCAACTTGTTCCTCCCACTATTATGAAAATATATGACTGGTTTCAGTCATTATAGCACCATTGGTGTCTTTAGCATGATGCCTTTGAGGATGTATTTGTAAAGTACAGAACCATGAGATGTTCCAGAGAAAAGGAAATCATAAAGCATACTATCTAAATGGCAATTAGTAAGTGATAACTTGCATATTAAAGCGATAGCAGTGCACTATGGAAAAGAACACAATGACTTAGAAATTTGGTATATGAGACTTTGTGTCAGGGATACAACAAGGTACATGACACATACATGCAAACAGTTGGACTGGTAGAGGTGTTCAGGTATTCCTCAGTACAACCACAATAGTCATGTGGTCGATATTGGCAGGTTTCTTCCTGGAAAGTTTAGGATGGCCCATGTAAAAATATTTACAAATTGCAGGTTTGACTGTAAGTTTAACTTTTTAAAATATACGCTTGGATCAATACACGCCTTTTTAAAATGTTCAACTAGCAAATAAATGATCCTAAATATAATGATATACACAGCACATACTTGGAAGAAACAAGGATTAAGACTGTGTTAAAGTCAGATCTTTGATTGAATTTCCCTCCTTGTCATTTACTAACTACAGGATGTTCATCAAGTTACATAACTTTGCTAACTTTCAGTTCTTTTAACATCAACTTAATAATAATAATAATAATAATACCTTTATTATAGGGCCCATGTGAAGATCAAGTGAAATTATCTGTTTGTAGTGTCTGGAAGATAAGAAAATTCTTAATAAATCTTGACCATTGTAATGACATAAGCACTAGACTGATTTCTCTGAGATGATGAGGACTTAGACTTGAATCTCAGCCCATCAGCATTAGTCACTAAATAAGTTAAGTAGCAATCAGAGAATGTAATGCAAGCTAGCCTGGCTGTGCTATAGGATATTCTAGCCAGAGGAGGCAATGGCTAAAACTGAACCTGGTATTTGTCAAGGCTTGTGCATAATTTTATTTGCATAAATTTAAAAAATTTCCACATTTATGCAACTAATATTGAGAACCCATGTTTAAAAAATATTTTATTTATTTATGTATTTGAGAGAGGAGGGAGAGAGAGAATGGCATGCCAGGACCTCTAGCCCCTGCAAATGAACTCCAGATGCATGTGCCACCTTGTGCATCTGGTTTACTGGGGAATTGAACCTGGGTCCCTAGCCTTTGAAGGAAAGCACCTTATAGCTAAACCATCTCTCCAGTCCAGAGATCTCATTTTTATTGAACCTTGACTATTCTAGGTGCTTTATAGCTATGGCCTAATGAATACCTACAATAGCTCTATAACACAGAGAGCATGTTACTACTCTTCCCATGTGAAGGACAAGGTATCTGAGGGTAATTTGTTGTTATTGTTGTTGTTTTCTTTCTGAAGCTGGGTCTCACTCTAACCCGTGATGACCTGAAACTCACTCTGTAGTCCCTGTCCCACCTCTGCCTCCCAAGTGCTAGTATTAAAGGCCTGTGCCACCACACCTGGCTTGAGGGAGCTATTTTACTCATAGCCTTAGAACGGATAACATAATTATGATTCAAACACAGCATATTTATAACTCAAGAAATAAATCTATAACTATTGTATTTATATATTATTTTATATTTATATTATATTTATATTTAAAGCCCAAATTCAGTTACATAGAAGTAATTTCCCCCAGGTTCATCTAGTAAAAATCACATTTCCAGAAAGGCTAACAACTCCACAGTAGAAACTCATTTTAAGTTATATGTTTAAAAGTAAATGCACAATTCCCCTATGTTATGAATTTTTTCTCACTTTTAATCACATACATAAAAACATGTTGGTAAGAACTGACATGAGGTTTGAATAGCTCCAGCATTTTTAGTACTGTTTTACTAATCATTTCATACCCGATAAAGTCCATTTCACACAAGTAAGTGGTTTCTGACTTTCTCAAAGAATACTGTTCTTGCTGATGTGATAGCAACTTATTACATCCAAAAATTCTGTTCCTTGCAGGTGAGTCTTCATTAACTTTGTCCACAATGGCTAAGGCTTTTCAGCTGAGATGTCCAGACGAGAATGGTATTTTCTCACAAGCATTCACACTAGTGTTTTTATTTTAATCTATTGCAGGGTAACCTACTAATAAATATTCTCATCTGTTTGTACATCATTTGTTCAACCACAGGAGAGCCCGTTCATTTCACACTTGACTCTGTACTACTGCCCAATGTCAGCTCACCCAGGCTGACCTGATTATAGCATTCCAGGAGTGGTGGTTTCAATAACATGAGTGACTGTGGTGATACAATTTCCTTGAGAGCTCCAGATATGGTGGCGCTCACCTTTAATCACAGCACTTGGGAGGCCAAGGTAGGAGGATCGCTGTGAGTCTGAGGCCAGCCTGAGACTACATAGTGAATTCCAGGTCAGCTTGGGCTAGAGCGAGACTCTACCTCAGGAAAATAATATACAAATAAATAAATTTCTTTGAGAGGTATAGTAGCTATGCCTGCTTTAAAAAGTTAAAAAGCTACCATTTTTGTCATTACCAATTCAAAAGATTATTTTTGCAGGGGAAATTAAATTACAACTTGATTTTTTTTTTGAAATTTAAGAACAAAATCACATTGTTTTGAAGCTATTTTCAAATATTTTTAAAACTTAATTTTAAAATCATTTATCTACTTGTTAGTTACTCATGAATCATAAAAATCTCGATATAACTTCACTTTATTATTAAGAAATTTTGTTGTAATGGGGCAGGCAATATTTGTCACAAATTCCTATTATCTATTATTTCTATTTATTATTATTTTATTTATTATTTCTATTATTATAAAACAATGCAAACAGGGCGTGATAATGCAGGCCTTTAATCACCACAGGTAGGAGATCACTGTGAGTTTGAGGCCAGCCTAGGACTACAGAATGAGTCCCAGGTTAGCCGGGGCTAGAACGAGATCCTATCTAGAAAAGGAAACAAAACAAAACGAAACAAAAACAAAGTATATGTTAGTTATTTATTAGACATTGAGGAGATCCAGCAAATGTGACTTTAAGGAATTTATATTTAACCTTGTCAATATAAACAAGTGATAAGAAAATTTTATTAATTTTGAAAAAAAATTAACTGATAATGAAGGTAACTTTTTGACAGTTTAAATGTTAACACAATGTTCAGAACCCTATAGTTTATTTTAAGATTTCTTTGAGTTCTTTGTAGATTCTGGATAATAGGTCTCTGTCAGTGGTATAGCTGGCGAAGATTTTCTCGCATTCTGTTGGTAGTCTGTTAGCCCTGTTTATAGTATGTTTGTCTGTACAAATATTTTAGCACCATAAGATCCCACTAGCAGAGAGATTATTTAATTTCCTGGGCTACTGGGGTATTGTTCAGGATATCTTACAAAAACAGTAAATAATTATGTAGCTGGTATCAAAGAGTCCACACACACAAAAAAAATCCCAGATTCCCTGAGTATTTTCTTTCTGACAACTGACAGATAATTTGTGATACAATTTCATTTTGCTTCATGTTACTTCATAAC